>OU785228.1:4771307-7431483 GCA_917051295.2 Erebia ligea
TGAGATCCTCTCCCTCCGGCTCAGTGGGAATAGAATCAGTTCTGCTCAACTCCAACAAAGCCTTCAGCACTCGCCTGTCCCGCGGCCATCTTGTGGTGTTACCGTTGACTAGTTCCGGCATTATGTTCTCTAGGGTTGAGGGATCCACTGTGGACAAAGGATCAACCATTTCGTATACTTTTATTGACACTTTACTTACTTACTTTATATACTTCTATTTATTTACATTTCATATACTTTTATTTACAAACAACTTGTTACAAAGGTGAATAGAATTTGCTACGAAAGACATAAATCATACGGTCAGTCGTCAGTTTTTGACGACCTCCTTGGCGCAGTGTTGAACGCTGTAGTCTCAACGTGCGGAGGTCCCGGGTTCGATCCCCGGCAGGGTCAATTTGGGAATTTATAATTTCTGAATTTTCCCTGGTCTGGCCTGGTGGGAGACTTCGGCCGTGGCTAGTTACCACCCTACCAGCAAAGACGTGCCGCCAAGCGATTTAGCGTTCCGGTACGATGCCGTGTAGAAACCGAACAGGGGTATGGGTTTAATATAACTGCCATGCCCCTAACAGGTTAGCCCGCTACCTAAAAAAAAAAGTCAAGGGAGACGTCTAGACGGAGAGATCCATTGGAATCACAGGAGCGAGACAGGGGAGGGTTTACACCGACCGGTAGAGGATTGGCGCCGAGGGTTGACACTCGGCAGAACCAGCTATATGTTTCCTTGGTGGATCAGTCGTTCCGAAAGCTATGACCCGGCGTGTCCGAAAACATCAGCGGCTTATTGTTGTACGAAAGAACGACGAGACAACAGTGTAAAAAAAAGCAACCACCGAGTTTCTCGCTGTGTCTTCTCGGCAGGAAGGGCATTCTGAACCAGGGGCCATTTAAAAAAAAATAACAGATGGCAAATGACGACTACGCAAGTATATGAAACATAAGGAAATGGTATTGGAAAAAGTTGTTACAAGGAAAGCCCTAATAATTTGTCAACTTCTATTCTCAGAAATAAGGATAGACTAAGTATTAGTCAGCAATACTTCTAGTGAAATGACCTGCCCCTACCAACTAGGGCAGGCTACCCACAATATTACGTTTACAATGAAATATATCCATAACCCAATTGTACAACCGCAAGGATAATAATTAATGCTGGTTTGTTGATGATGAATGATATTACAATGTGACGAAAATTTGTCATACATTTTCCCATTATTTTTCTATTTTTATTTCGGCCGATACAATAATATTTCCAACACATATAAACAAAGATAATGAGGTGGAATGGTGATGGTGGAGAGGCTCTTCTCAGTACAATCTGTCTTTCCGAAATTAGTAGAGTCAAAACAAGACCTGTCATAAGAGACAGCTGAATGTCCTTTATGAAATAAACATAATATCATTTACACATCATATCATTCATTTTCATTTATATATCACTAGATAGATGATGCCCGCGACTTCGTCCGCATGGATCAAGTTTTTTGATTCCCGCGGGAACTCTTTAATTTTCCGGGATAAAACGTAGAATACGTAAAATGTCCTTCCCTGAGATACAACCTATCCCTATACCGAATTTCATCCAAATCGGTTGAAAAGATGTGCCGGGAAAGCGTAGCAGACAGACAGACAGACAGACACCCTTTCGCCTTTATAATATTAGTATGGAAGTATGGAATTGTTAACCTGATTACATGTGTAACGTGCTATAACTTCGTAGTGCTAGGTTGTTGCTGTACTGTTAAAACTAAAATTAAAGAATATACGTACTTATAAAATCATAAATATTAATCACATCCTTAAAAGTAAACGCCGAACTGGGAGTGTTTAATGCAGCCATTTCACTATACTTTCACAGAAATATATACTACACTACTGAATTATTTCAAACCACTTACTACATTTAGACAAATATAACTTATAATTTTGTTTTTTTAGCAATTATTATTTCACGTAGTTATCCTTTAATGACTTACGTTAAACTGCGAGCGAATTTATTTCCGATGACCATTTTGTATGATGCCTCCAAAGCAAAAGTATACCCTATTAACATAGATATAAGATTTGCTTTGAAACATAATAACCCATATTGTATAGCAGGATACGATAAAGAATTAGCAGTAATTAGATTAATGAAGACTATTCATTTACGCGACTTTGGTTGTTTTCTTATAGTCAACAAATATATTAGAAGCCTATATTTTTACGTTCTGTTTTCAGTATCTATACGTAACAGAGACGTATTTGCGTTTGACGTGATAACGTGTATGTTTTTTTTTTAACTTTTTACGTTTCTTGATACTATTAACTATATACCTGAGTACGTTTAACTTCTAGGCAGGTATTCGGATAACTTTGTGACAAGGCCTCTATAAGTACTTTTGAGGTTTATATGGTACTTTTTACTATAAAACTGATATTCATTCATAGGGGAAATGTTGTACTTGCATAACGTAATTCTTCGAACTTTATTATTAGACAATGTTGCAAATTAATTCTAATATCGATATAATTAGGAGAATCAGTGAATTATGTCATTGTTAATGGCGATAGTGCTTCCTATCACAACTTTTATCAGCAGTCGGCGCCACATTTTACTCGAATTCCATACTACGAATCGAATTACATACAGTGTGGCAAATATTCAAATATTCAGATGCACACAATCTCTAAATAAGACTTACTCAAGTGCTATCCCTTTCCGCAGCGAGTATTATGAAAGGGATTACAATACAATAGTCCTTTCATTTTAGATTAGTTGCACGATTGTTAGTTTAACCAAATTAAAAGGTCTAAAATCTAGTACAATTCATTTCCAAAGCGAGCATTATGAAAGGGACAGTCAGTACATTTAGATCTATAATAATATTTAGCTATTTAGCCTCAGTATCAAAGTAAGCACCCCAGAAGTTGGGTAACTTGATTATTTTTTGAGTTTTTTTGAGTCACAAGATTTTTTTTAAGTGACAATCCTTCTTCAAATCCATTATTATAAAATTATTTTAAAATAATGTAGTCCAAAAATAGATTGTTTGCTTGCGGTGAACAAGCTTTGCTATAAATCAAAGGTCATATTTATCCTGGGGTTTATAAAATACCCACATTCCTTCGCTATGTATGGTATTTTCAGGGAAACATTAATGAGCAGAATAAAATCACAGTCTGTTATTGTGTTTTCCTTGTCACATAAATTACCGTATTTAATTCCATAATAAGACAATTATTATTGTTTACAATTTACACGATAATTTGTACTTGTTAACATATTCAATACAAATGAAGCTAAGCTTTATTAACCTTAGAATACAGTTGAAATTAGTAAAATGAAAACAAAACATTGAAGATCGTCGACGAAGCTTATTCCATATTTTACAGTATCAAAAAAATCATTGCGATTTCATGTTTTCATTCTGCGTTTTCATTCGTAGAATAAAACTAGCTGATGCCGGCAACTACGTCCACGTGGATTGAGGTTTTTTTGGTTCCCGCTGGAATTCCTTAATAAAAAGTAGCCTATGTTATTCCAGACTATAATCTATCACTGTGCCAAATTTCATCCAGACCCGTTCAGCCGTTCGGGCGTGATTGAGTAACAAACATCCATGCATCCATACATACATCTATCCATCCATCCAAACTTTCGCATTTATAATATAAATATAGATTAGTACAGATAGGTTTGTTAAACAGTACAAAACTTACATGATTTACACGAAATTGATTCCTTTCCTTCGGATTCTGGGTCGCCATCTTTTTCTTCAAATTTTTGGTCTTCGTTCTGAAACAAAACAAACATTAATTGTAACTTATGAAATCTTACTAATATAGAAGCGAAAATGTGTTTGTTGGTTTGTCGTTCAATCACACTGCAATGTAGCAACGGAGCGTCTTGGTTTTTTGCACGAATATATATTACTAGATGATGCCCGCGACTTCGTGCGCGTGGATTAAGGATCTTTGATTCCCGCGGGAACTCTTTAATTTTCCGGGATAAAATGTAACCTATGTCCTTCCCCGGGATACAAACTATCCCTATATCAAATTTCATCAAAATTGGTTGAACAGAAAGTCCGTGATAGCGCAGCAGACAGACGGACAGACAGACGCACTTTCGCATTTATAATATTAGTATGGATTTAAAGACCATTTTACAGCGGAATATGAAAGAGTATCTACAATATTTTTCAAAATCCACTGGAACTTGACTCAACTTTGAGTGGTTTAATTTGCAGTAAATAAAGTGGTTTTGCATACAAACTATCGCAATACGACTTACCTGGTTATTATCAATATCGACCAGTTTGATATCAGTCTCCCTTTTCAACGCGGCTTCCACATCACATCCTGAGTCCAATACCCATAATAGTATTAACGTATGCAGGTCCAAAGTTTCTTCATCTCTGAAATAGAATAAAAGTATATACTTACCTAGTTGAACAAAAGAACTATTAGCACTGCCCTAATTCCAGAGTAAAAAAGTTTTTACAATTTTTAATTTAAAAAGCTCTGGATTCTAGACCTTTAATTCAATTTAAAAAAAATATTCTGGCAATGGTTGTTTACTCATTTTTGAAGTAAATAAACTTACGTGTTAGTAGTTTTGCTCTTCTTCTGCGTTGCCATATGTTGTTCTAGGTGTGTCATGTGATATACATAGTTGTGGATTTCCAGAGCACTTAACCTGTAAAAGAATTTAAAAATAAAATCGTTAACTTATTAACATTAGAGATAACAATACCACAGTTCAATCATCAATAGTTTCTAATTCGAACCGCTAGGATATGGAATGCCCTTCCGGCTTCCGTTTTCCTCTCCTCTTTCAATACAGGTACCTTCAAATCAAGAGTGAATAGGCATCTTCTAGGCAAGCGCGCTCCACCTTAGGCTGCATCACCACTTGCAAGCAAGTCTGATTGCAGCCAAGCGCTAGCCCAAATATTTAAAAAAAAGTTCTTAAATGATCATAGTAGCTTTCAAATATTAGGAAACAAGCTAAATGTAAGTTAACATACTACTAGAAACGCACGCAATTACGCTCATCCCTGATATAAAGATTTTTTAAATATGTTAAAACAATGTATGGGCACGTTAACATATTTTAATTTGTCATATCCGCCATGTTGTATTTGTTATGACGTCATATGACTCGCGAACCCAGAAGACTGATTTGAAATATTGAGAGTTACGATAAAACAAGTGCAATGCTCGACGTACGCCAGCCACGATGCGAAGGAGTGAATGACGTCACAACTCACCGTTTAGCGTCGAGGGTGCAGTACATGGCTAAGGCTGCGTGTCCATCGGACGGCGCGCACAGGTAGCGCTGCGTGCAGTGCTTGACGTCCACCAGCCACGATGCGAAGGAGTGGTGGAAGAGGCTTAGACACCTGTGACGTCACAACTCACCGTTTAGCGTCGAGAGTGTAGTACATGGCTAAGGCTGCGTGTCCATCGGCCGGCGCGCACAGGTAGCGCCGCGTGCAATGCTTGACGTCCACCAGCCACGATGCGAAGAAGTGGTGGAAGAGGCTTAGATACCTGTGACGTCACAACTCACCGTTTAGCGTCGAGAGTGTAGTACATGGCTAAGGCTGCGTGTCCATCGGCCGGCGCGCACAGGTAGCGCCGCGTGCAATGCTTGACGTCCACCAGCCACGATGCGAAGGAGTGGTGGAAGAGGCTTAGATACCCGGTGGCGCGCTCCATTACTAGGATTCTGTCAAATCAATAGGACTTCTTTTATTAGTCCACAAAACAATGGGGTGATGCCAACTCCATCAAATCAGCAGCTCTTTATTTTAGATAAAAACCCATACTTTAAAGCGCGTTTATGTTAGGTCAAAACGCCCTTTTAGTATGGAAATTTGTATGATATACATTATACATACTTGTGACATCATCAAATTTAACTTTTTTTTAGAAAGAAACGATTTTAGGTTTTTTGGGAGACCCTGTATTAAGAATAACCAGTAAGAAATCATTTATTTTTGACATAGGCATCTACAATCCGTCAAATGTATCTGACCCGGAGGCCGAAATTATAACCAATTTTTATGCCTGTTAAGTTTGTGTTTTTGTTTTATTTTCAACAAGTAGAAAAAGTGCGTCAAATTTTGATGATTTTGGTCACCCTTCAGTATTTCGTAGTATCTCATAATAAGAGCGCGTTTTGAAGTTTATCAAATACCCAATTGCTCTCACCGCCTCAAAAGATGCAGCCTCCTATTGAAGTCGTCTCTGGTGACGCTGTACTCTTTGGTGAGCAAGCATTTGTACAGCATGTCTTCAGTGACTCCACAGCGCGCGGCCAGAAGCACGTCCAACAGGAGACGGACCTGTGGGCAACCATTTAGGAATTAGGAAGTTGGCGGTGTTAAAGCCGTCGATCCTGCGCTTATATTTCTCCGGTCCTGTCGGATTTTCCGTCCCATCAGGCTATGTGAGTAAAGGAACAGAGAGTGCACCTGTGTTAGTGCGCAGACTTATAAAATCAAACTTTTGAAAAAAAAATTACAATTACATTCATGTAAAGATACATAAGTAACCGCAGCTTAAGCATTGCTGGAGCGAGTTAAATCCATGCTCTTTTTTTAGGGTTCCGTACCCAAAGGGTAAAAACGGGACCCTATTACTAAGACTCCGCTGTCTGTCTGTCTGTCTGTCTGTCTGTCTGTCTGTCTCCAGGCTGTATCTCATAAACCGTGATAGCTAGAAAGCTGAAATTTTCACAAATGATGTATTTCCGTTGCCGCTATAACAACAAATACTAAAAATGAAAAAAATATATATATTAAGGGGGGTCCCCATACAATAAACGTGTTTTTTTCGTATTTTTTTGCTCAATATTAAAAACGGTAACAGGTAGACGGTTCAAATTTTCACAGAATATTAACTTGTATATTACGTTTCAAAATAAATAATTAAATATCAATAAAGTAAATATTAAAGGGGGGCTCCCATACAACAAACGTAATTTTTATTTTTAATACGTCATAAATCGTAAAACTTACTACAGGTTTGTACGGAACCCTCGGTGCGCGAGTCCGACTCGCACTTGGCCGGTTTTCTTATAAATAATCTTCAACAGTTTAATAAGCTTTTTTCAGGAGCATACTTTTAATGGATTTGTTAAACTTGTGTAAAGGCAAGTTTGTAATAGGTTATAGAATTTTGTTATATAATTGTGCACTATAATATCTCCCGCGCAGTTGCCTAATCTCTGAAGATTGGCCACCGTGGCTGAAATTCGGTCGGGAGGACATTTATTAATCACCGATTGAAACGCAGAAATATTTTGTACGCACCTTATTAAATCGTCGTCCATGAAATAACCTCTGGGCCAGCCACAAGTAGAGTCCGTTAAGTGTACCGGGTATTTCACGAATCTCCCGTAACGCTATGAAACCGTCCGCTACACCGTCGAGCACCTACCAAACAATTTTAGAACTGTAGATATTAATAAAGTAATATTAGGATAAAGTAATATGTATATACTTAATACTACTACCGAGGATTAATTAAAAATAAACTTCATAGCACAACGCTGAAAACCTGCCACCATGTGGAAAAGCGGAATAATTAATGCTTGTGCAATAAGTGGGCATACATAATGCGTGCCGACGGAAAACGATTCAAAGCGCATGCAGTCTCACTCTCACACTACACACAGCTATAATGTGGGAGTGAGAGGGAATGATTAACCATTTTCGATTCATTTCAGTGTCGGCACGCGTTATACAAACTTTAGAAACAGATTTGTTGAAATTGGGCTTAAAATTGGCATACATACAGATATTACGACGTACACGTCCGCTAAGAAAGGATTTTTGAAAATTCAACCAGTAAGGGGGTAAAAGAGGAGTTTTAAAATTCGTGTTGTCTACGCGGATGAAGTCAGAAGCCAGTTATTCATAAATAAAATCAATCACTTTCGTCGTCTCAACCAATAGACGCCCACTGCTGGACAAAGGTCTCCTGCATGGATCTCCACAGTACACGGTCTTGTGCCGCTTGCTTCCAGCGGCTCCCAGCTACTCGCTTGCGATCGTCCGTCCGCCTGGTGGGGGGTTGTCCAAAGCTGAAATTGTATCTATTCACAACTTACCTTTTCTAAATAAAGCAGACACCCATCGCTTTTGATACGTAAATGATCCAAAGCCGCAGCAGCGGCCGCAGCTGCAGTGGAATCACTTGACACCCGAGCACTAAAAAAAAATTAAATAATGAAAACCTTATTTGTTACTAGCGATCCGCCCCGGCTTCGCACGGGTAGCACTAATAATCCTAATCTATATAATATTAAACTATCCTATCTCTCAAGTTAGATCGAACTGCACATGGTGTGCTAATTTTATTATAATCGGTTAAGTGGTTTAGAAGTCCATTGAGGACAAACATTGTGACACGAGATTTATATATATTAAGATTAGAGAAAAATAATAATAATTATAAAACAAGTTTGTTTTAAAAAAGACTCCCAACACATTGAAGTACATAAGGGGTCATCCATAAAGTACGTCGCACTAATTTCGCGACTTTTTGACCCCTCCCCCGTCCTTGTCACAGTTGGTCACATTTGTAAGACCCCTCCCACCCCATTTCACACAATGTCACGCTTCGTCGAACCCTTACCCCCCTCCCCCTTTACGTGTGACGTACTTTATGGATGACCCCCTAATGGGATTCCAAATTTGAATGGATCAGACCTATGGTAGTTGTGTCCCACCAAGTTATCTAGCCCGGTGGCCAAAATTGGAACAAATTTTTATGCCTGTTTACTTTTCGTTTTATTTTTAATATATGTTAGCAACACCAAATGTGATAACAACGACGCTGTCACAGATAAGTTATAGTATAAGGTATAGACAAATTATAACAAAATTTGCCAAAGCCCACGACCATCGGCTTCATCACCACGTTAACGTTGAGGCAATCCAGCTGCTCGACGTAACGAAGCTAGTGAGAAGACTAAAAAGGACTAAACCTTTTGAGTTAGTGTGTAGTGATAAGTGACAGTGTAGTGTGTAGTGCAAGAACACGTGAACAAAGTGTCTAAGTTTATCAAGAAAGACTAAGATGAGTCAATGGACAATGTCTTAGTACATAAAAGTTTAGGTTAAAGTAGAACTACTCATTAGCCAATTAGTTAGGCTAGATCGTAGTTAAATGTGTACCTCGCTGGTACTCAATAATAGGGAAAAAAAACAGATAAGTTGTTGTGACTATATTATGTGAGCACATCCCTTAAAGTTAAAGTTAGTTCTTTTCGACGACCTCCGTGGCGCAGTGTTGAGCGCTGTTGCCTTAATGTGCGGAGGTCCCGGGTTCGATCCCCGGCAGGGTTCGGAAATTTATAATCTCTGAATTTCTCTGGTCTGGCCTGGTGGGAGGCTTCGGCCGTGGCTAGTTACCACCCTACCGGCAAAGACGTGCCGCCAAGCGATTTAGCGTTCCGGTACGATGCCGTGTAGAAACCGAATAGGGGTATGGGTTTAATATAACTGCCATGCCCCTAACAGGTTAGCCCGCTACCATCTTAGACTGCATCATCACTTACCATCAGGTGAGATCGCAGTCAAGGGCTGACTTGTAGTGGATAAAAAAAAAAAAAAGAAACACCCTTTTGTTTGAGTCAAGGCCCAGGGTTAAAAAGATAACACACTAACCGAAGTCTAGGTTCCGTGTCGAGTCTGGCGAGTACGTATCGTTGCACGTCGGCCGACACGTGCGCCCGTTGCAACTCGTCCAGGGTGATTTTGCGGAACCCTAAAATTCATATACACATACAAATCAGGCAGAGCGTTACTATTGAGAGTAAACCAAGCTCCATCACTTCGTCTTGAACATTAAAGATGACGCGTCGTTAAGCGACAAGCCTTCCATGCTTTTTATAACAAACTAGCTGATGCCCGCGACTACGTTTGTGTAGAAAATGTTTTTTATTCCCGCGGGTACTCCTTAATTTTCCGGGATAAAAAGTAGCCTTTGTCACTCTCCAGGTCCTCAAATGCTATAATGCAATATCCATGCATGTGCATCCTCAATGCCATGCAAATAATCACATTAATCCGTTTCTTAGTTGCGGCGTGACTGAAGGACAAACCAATGAACCAACAAACAAACACACTTTCGCATTTTTTCACGGTCGAACCCTAATCTATTTTGACGAATATCCTGCAAAATCAGTGTTCCAACTGGGTTTTTAAAAACCTAAGTTTACGCTAAATCTTTTATAGATTAACTGGAAAATATTGGGGTGAAAGTTTTCGTACAGCTACAGTCTAAGTAAACTGAAATAAAAGAGCATCCGTAACGCGAAAATTCACAGCACGATTAGTTTTAAAAGTTTCACATCATTACATAAAAATGTAGTATTTTTAAATTTTATTTATTAAAAAATTTTTAACCAATCGAGTTTTTGCAACAGGTTGCCTTACCTGTAAACATCTTAGTGAGGGGTCGCGATTGCCTCGAGTGCCGCCTGGCAGTCGCGACCAGCAGCAACCAATGCGGCAATAAATGCTGATGTCGCGCGAGAAGAGCTGCCACGGAACCCTCAGTGCCGTCCTCGTTTACATCCCCTAGAAAAAAGGTTACAATTTTCTCACTCTTGTACATAAATTATATTCAAATAAATAAACCTAATTTTATCAGCAAATCAAATTTAAAAGTTAAAAGTTCACTTGAGTACTCCTATACTTACTAATTAATTGATTAATTACTTACTGTTTTTTTATTTAATTTTTCTCTGCTCTTTTATTCATATTGTTTAATTGCTCTTTTATTTAAATTGTTTATTTGTATTCTCTTTTGTTTTTGTGATGGGTTTCTTTTTAAAATTGTTTGTTCGTTAGTGTTAGGTTATTAGGTAAACTAGTGCTAATTTTAGATGCAACTTGAATATTATGTGTAGAGCGCCAACTCGCCAACAAACTGGCCCACCAGTTTGGCGAGATTTAGATTTTGTAAAAAATGGTTGTATCAATTTGAATTAAATAAGTTAAAAAAAAAAAAAACATATCAGATATTCAAGTAGACTTTTAACAGCGCTTTTGAATAGTCGAATGAATCTACCACTGGTTCGGAAGGCCGTTCCTACCGAGAAGAACAAGCAAGAAACTCAGTGATTGTTGGAGGACTTAGAAGGAGTGCTTATTGAAAAAAAATATTTAAAATTATGGTTCAAGTTCCAGATACAAAGTTGAACCTATAAAATAGCTTGAATAAAACTTCAAGTAAAAGGGTATTCTTGTCTAAAGTTGGCTTGTGTCGTGGCTAGTTACCCCATTGACATAATTTTAGCGGGCGAACCTGTTAGGGTTACGAATATTAAGCCTATACCCCTAATTGGTTTCTACAAGGCACTGGAACTCTAAATCGAAACGGAAACGCTAAATAAGGTGGTAACTAGCCACGGCCGAAGCCTCCCACCAGACCAGACCAGACCAGAGAAAACTAAAAAATTATAAATTCTCAAATTAACCCTGCCGGGAATCGAAACCGCGACCTCTACTATAAGAACACAACGATCACCACTGCGCCAGGGAGGTGGATGGATACAATACTGGAATTAACCGCGAAATATTAATATTTTGCTTACCATTCAAAGCTCCCTCATCAATCGCATCCACCAACAAAAACAGACACTGTTTAGGCGGATCTATCTCCAGCAACGGGAACAAAATGGCCTTTTTGAAGCACTCATCAGGGTTTTTGTCCAAATTCTGTGGTAACAACGCCTGCTGTATCTCAGTTTCAGACAACAGTCTATCGTAATAAGCATTTGCTATCAACGTCCTTGGGTTTACGGGTAAGCTTGGTATGGGAGGCGGTACATCATCTAACGCTGAACGTTTCTTCTCTAGCAATTTCTCTATGTCCGTCTGCAAATCATCTTTCGGTATGTTCGGGTTTAATACATTTTGATATTCAGGCAGTTCTGATTTAGTTTCTAACTCTTTGGGGGTAGTTGGTCTTGCGTCGGATTTTTTAGGGGAATTTTCTGCCGAACTTGGTCTTAGATCGCTTTTGTTTGGGTATCGGAAATTCGCTACTGGTATCCTGGATTTTGGAGGGCTGTTATTAATTTCCTTTTGCCGTTCTTCCTGTTCAGTGGAAAGGCTTTTTTGGATTGTCGTAGGTTTTTTGTCAGATAAAGGTTCAGAACTTTGTCGTAGCAATCGGGAATTTCGTAGTTCTTTCGACTGTCGTTGTGAAATGTTGCGGAGGAACAGGTTTTCGTGGTTCTCGTATAGGCGGAAGTCTTCCTCGTTGTTCATGAACGGGTTGGTGGCTTTTATGCTTGCTCTGGGCAAGATTTCTGGCAACTGGAAAGAAGTTGCAGCAGTATATATTTGAATTTTAAAATGATGACCAACAGGGGCCATACTGCCAACGTTTAAAGTTGGTTTAAAGCAATATACTTAAGCAATATTACTCAAAATGACAGTTTGATGTCACGTACATTGACGTTCCTAAAATAAGGATTACAATTCTACAACACGAAAGTCAACAATAAAGAAACAATATGGCTCTAAGAGTTGGCAGTATGGCCCAAGAAGTGTTCTTTGGTCCTTAGACATTAAAAAAGAAAGAAGGAAAATAAATGTATTCATCAATAGTGTCACAAACAAACATTTATAGTCCCACAAACTTTATCTGACCCGGTGTGAGCGTCGTTAGTTAATATTTTAAAAAAAAAAAATTACAAAGGCATAAAAATTAGTTCCAATTATGGCCACTGTGCCAGATAAGTTGGTGGGACTGTATCAAATTGTCGTACCTAATAATATGCTTGTCTGTGACACCACCCAGAATGGGTGTACAGCTCAGCCTGTTGCCCCGAATCAACTGGCAACCGGGCGTACCGTAAAGTTCTATGCGAACACCTGAACACCCCTCGCAGAGAGCTTTACGCTACGCTGTGCGCAGTCAGTCAGCGACCTCGTCGCGCGAATAGGCTCATGAATAACGGGTTCGAAACTAGTCGGGTATTTTACGACATAACACGTGCGTTTATCCGGTAATAAGTAACCGCTATCCTTAGTATTGTATTGCAAAAATGTATGACTTACGTTTTGGCCGCTAAGTTGTGCGTCGGGCATGCAGTCTTGATACGCATCGCGTTCGTGGATGCGTTCCGCGGTTCGTTGCCGTGAGTTTACGTCCTCTTCGTCCGTTCTTTGATCTATAAGCCAATAATAAGTTTAACTGACTCTATTGTTTTATACGACAATCAAGCGATAATTCCAAATTCTATTACAAAATTGAATTGGAATTCAGATATCCTCAAATGAATTAGATTTTTGTGTATTACGCCAGTGTTGCCAGTATTTAAAAAGAAACTCTCAGCTTTCACTATAGTCAGACTCTAAATCTAAGAGCTAAAATTAATTCAAGTAAAGTTATAAGGAAGCGGGAGGTGGGTGGATGAGAAAAGCGGAGGACCGTGTGTGGTGGCGCGCTCTCCAAAAGGCCTATGTCCAGCAGTGGACGAATGCATTCTGATGGATGGATGGAAAGTTATAAGAATCAAACGTTGTTTACCTTCACTATCAGCTAGCAAAGGTTTCGAACTTTCTTCTCCATCGTCACCCATGTCTTTAAATCGTTGTATTAAGTTGTCTTCCGTTGAGTTTCGTCTGTAACAATTTTAGTAAAATTAGTAGCGATTAGTTGCAAATTATTATCACTAGAAAGCCCCTGCCATTATTAATATGATAAATGGAAAGGGGTCACGACCCTCAGCAATGAGGAATACAACACATAGAGAGAATTGCAAACGGTACAGGTGGTCACTTTATGATCGCACAGCTTGTTTTTGTATGTACATATTTAGCGCGCACGGACAGCCGTGTCCACTAAGATGACTGTATTCCAGATTTTATTTTTAAAAAAATGACGAAGTAAAATTATCACGTAACTTTATCTGATTCTTTCCTTCTCGTTCATAGTTGAAAGACATAGGATTTTGAAATTGACTGTATTACAACTTACGCGTCCTATGAGTTCGGGGGACCTACCCAAGAAATACTTAAATCTTTATATACATACTAATATTATAAATGATCATATCATCATCTGTCTGCTACGCTTTCACGGCTCATCCGTTCAACCAACTTTGATGAAATTTGGTACAGAGATAGATTGTATCCCGGAGAAGGACAAATGCTACTTTTTATTCCGGAAAATTTGAGGAGTTCCCGTGGAAATTAAAAAAAACTTAATCTACGCGGACGAAGTCGCGGGCATCATCTAGTCTTTATATAAGCTGGTTAAATACTGGGAAGATTCATGGATGAACAAATCGGTAAGATTACCTGTTGCTACTAGGCGTGGCGTCGTCTTTGGGGGAGTGGTCTCGCTCATTAGGCCTGGCGTGGGAGGAATGGCTCAGGATTTGCATGGCGAGAGAGCGGACGAACTCGCCTGGACGCTGACTGCTTTCTCCCGGACCCTGGGAATGAATTAATGATTTACACTTTTATTGTACTCCACTAAGCAAATTACATTGATTAAATATAGTTAGCTTAAGAAAAGACAAAGTAAGCAATAAGCATACCATTTGGCGATAAATTTTAAGTTAGGGAAGTTCAAATTATTTGTAAAATTTTCAATAAAAAAAAAAAGAGGAATAAGACAGATTTTTTTTAATAATTAAATTATGGTGTCTCAAGTTAGGACTCACTCACATCTACCCTCTGTTATTTTCAAGATTTTGTGGTTTAGTCTATAACGGGCGATGTTTTCGCAGATTGACGCTATTGTGATCGAAAGCTCAATACGATCAATCAAATTTTCGATGTAAAAACTTAGACTAAACTTAAGATATCATATCGAAACCGTTTTTAGGGTGTTAGTCATTACCGGCATAAGCAGTTGCAGTAAGTAGCAAAAATCTTGGAGTTGTAACTAAAATCCCTTATTTACGACCAACTTAATGTAAAGAATAGATACTACAATAATAATATTCAAATTTATCCCCGGATTGAGACCTCATTATCATCATCATCATGTCTGTCCGGGCAAATTTGCATATTTTAATAACTATTTGCTACAGACTTGAATTTTGGAATAGTTTTAAATACTGCGTACCCATCCTTATTGCAAATGAAAGAATTCAAAAAATGAATGAATAAAGGATGATGGAACCAGCAAACCTGAAATTGGAACACTTAAGTATATTTAAAAAAATGCTTACCTGTAGAAAATGCCTAGCCAGCAGTCTCCTGTTCAACGCACGCTGTTGCCGCGCCTGAGGGCCGCCGCCGGGCTGGCTGAGTTCTTGACACAACGCCGTCTTGCCACTGCCTGCGTCGCCTGTAAACCAAAATTATATGCATATCTGTAATGAAATTATTTATTTCAAGTAGTACAACTTGTGCCACTTATGATAAGTCACAATGCATCCATCATCCATCAGCCTGTATTCATCCACTCCACTGCTGGCCTAGGCCTTTTCATGAGCGCCACCAACGCGACACCACGGTCCTCTGCCTTTCTCATCCACCCGCTTCCCGCCACCTTCTTTAGGTCATCGGACCAGCGAGCTGGAGGTCGTCCTACACTGCGCTTACCGGTACGCGGTCTCCACTCCAGAACACGTCTGCCCCTACGGCCATTAGTTCTGCGACAGATATGACGTACCCACGGCAACTTAAGCTTGCTAATCCTAAGCTACATAAATTCCCACTAGTAAGGTACCTACTCGTATATGTAGACAACCATATAGAATCCATGCAATGATTCGAGCTCGCCAAATACACGTGGTCGGCAGGTTTTAATCTCAATACCAGCTATTTAGTTTTACTGTATCACAAATCAGTGTCATATCCCAATATTTTGAGGACTTACCTAAAATCAAAGCTCCAGCAGTCTTACTAACAGCCCGCTGCTCCAAGCAATGCGCGATCTTCTGGAACACCCACTCCCTGCAGAAAAACCGCCGCTTGTCCGCCGAGATCATTTCAGACACGCGCTGCGCTGACGTTGACTTACGCACCGGCCGATCCTTGTCCCCTTTTGGAGCAATCGGACTGAGTGGTGAACCTATAATGATAACATTGTCATAATCTATATCGATACTAATATTATAAATGCGAAAGTTTGGATGGATAGATGGATGTTTGTTACTCAATCACGTCAGGACGGCTGAACGGATCTGGATGAAATTTGGCACAGAGATAGATGTAGTATTCCCGCGGGAACCAGAAAACCACCAACACACGGACGAAGTCCGCGGGCATCAGCTAGTAATCTCATACAATAACTTTTTATTATAGACTCGTCAATGCACTGCGCAAATCCATGGACCTAGAAACCCGAAATTTTGCACAGAGGTTCCCTTTATAATGAACTCAAGGAAGACCGGAAAGTCGATATTCCCACGCGAGCGGTCAGAGGAGGTGTGTCGTCTTGATACCCAATTCTATGATGGATGTTAATTAAATTTTTGGTCTCTTCCACATGCTACGGTATTGCAACATTCAGCGCTGGTCTGTTATGTGTTACCCGTTTGATGTCGCCTGTCTCCTAGTGAGGGGTCAGCCATCGTGAAACTTTCGATTCTTCGAAAGCGATTCGATGAAAGTCTCTATTACTTTGAAATCATTGTAAAACAGGCGACCATGTACCGACATGGACGCGAACTGAAACTGAAAATCTAACATGAGAGAAATAAGTAGACATACTACAATATACATACCATCGAAATCGAAGTCTCTTTCTCTGTCCCTATCTCTATCTCTATCCCTCTCTCTTTCGCGTCGGTAATCTCTGGACGCATCCCTGTCTCCTGGGAAACCACGATGCCGATCAGTTGGCGTCCGATCGTGGCCTCGTGACGACACTTCGTTTAAAGGGAGAGATCTGAAAGAAAATTTATTTTCTTCTTTAATGAATTCCTTCAAAATTAATATATATGCATTGTTGGGATGGGACGCTTCGGTTGTGGCTATAGTTACACCATGATGTGGTACTACTAGTGGTGGGTAGTGGTAGTGGCGTGGTATTGGCAAAGCCGTACTGCGAAGCGATTTAGCGTTCCTATACGAATCGAAATTGATTAATTATCGGTAATGGGTTTAATATAACTATCATAGCCAGGTCGGCCCGCCACCATTTCAGACTGCATCATGACTTACCACTATGTGAAATCGGTAACTTGTAGTGGATTAGAAATTAGAATAAAAATATATAATAGAAGTCAGACAATGGGCCTACGTAAATAATAAATACTTCGCATTTATATTCTGCTAAGATAATTGTAAAATATTTACAGAATTCTACATAATGAACTACATCAACGTATTTTTATGTTCATCAAAGTATGGAATAACAACGGGAATTAGTGAATGACCTACAATCCATCAAACCTATATCCCAAAAGCAACTCAGAACTTCGCCTGTAATATATTACTTTTAAAATATTTACACAGTTACGAGTACATGCACGTCTGGCTACTCCTAAATCCCAATGAAACCATAGAGTTAATTCTAAGCGTCCGTTCCTTAAAATTTACATCACGTGTAATTACTACGTAAACAGTTAGCTTAATTGTCTTCAATTCATGACTGCTTGAGCTTGCTCGAAATAAAAAATTCGGGCCGTTATATGGAAAAAAAGCATGAATGTATAGTCCCACAAACTTACCTGACCCGGTAACAGCGTCGCTAGTATATATGAAAAACCGGCCAAGTGCGAGTCGGACTCGCGCACCGAGGGTTCCGTACAAACCTGTAGTAAGTTTTACGATTTATGACGTATTAAAAATAAAAATTACGTTTGTTGTATGGGAGCCCCCCTTTAATATTTACTTTATTGATATTTAATTATTTATTTTGAAAGGTAATATACAAGTTAATATTCTGTGAAAATTTGAACAGTCTACCTGTTACCGTTTTTAATATTGAGCAAAAAAATACGAAAAAAACACGTTTATTGTATGGGGACCCCCCTTAATATATATATATTTTTAATTTTTAGTATTTGTTGTTATAGCGGCAACGGAAATACATCATTTGTGAAAATTTCAGCTTTCTAGCTATCACGGTTTATGAGATACAGCCTGGAGACAGACAGACAGACAGACAGACAGACAGACAGACAGACAGACAGACAGACAGACAGACAGACAGACAGACAGACAGACAGACAGACAGACAGACAGACAGACAGACAGACAGACAGACAGACAGCGGAGTCTTAGTAATAGGGTCCCGTTTTTACCCTTTGGGTACGGAACCCTAAAAATAAAATTTAAAAAAAACTTAAGGCGCCAGCGGAGGGTGAATTGCTCATACAAACGTAATACCAAAATAATTAGTAATTCGAGTATATTTCCTCCATATTATGCGATTATTAAGATTGAACTTGTATTTATCTAGGTCCCTGGATAATTATTTTTCCAAAATACTTTTCCAAAATTAAATGTAAGCACATTGCGTTTTGCATGTTTTTGCGACATAAACGACATGTTTTCTCCTTATTTGTTTCATATTAAAACCAACGATATCTCACGTACTAATTGATCAGGAACATAGCCTATATTGTCAAGTTACAGAATAACAACACGAAGTTAAAAATACAACAATTTTTCATTCATCATTTTTGGTATTCACGGAACAAGACTAAATGTATAACAAATACATATTATAGGTACATCTGTACGCTCATATTGCTATCGCGCTTACACGCGATCATGTGTCTTCAGCCAAATAGGGATAGCAATATACCGGCAAATTTATATTTGCGGTTCGAGTAGAAGTTGCGAGCGGTGGTCGCCGGTCCCTTAAGTAACAGGCATAAAAATTAGTTCCAATTTTGGCCACCGGGTCAGATAAGTTTGACGGACTGTAGATACAATACCATCATCATCGCATAATTTCAAACCATTGCCGGGTCTCTACATCCCCTCTCAGAACGAGATGGAATTGTCCTTAGTCTACCCAGACTAAGGGAAATCCCATCTCATTTCCTTCCGCACTCTATCCGCACTTGCGCAAGCAGACGCGGATTAGCAGACTTCACACACTTTCGACAACATTTTGAAGAACTCTCGGGCACCTTCCTTCCTGTTTCCTTCACTTCACCGTTATAACAAGTGATATTTAATTTCTTAAAACGCACATGACTCTGAGTTTGAAGTGTATGCCCGTACCTTAAATTAACTCGATGTTCAGCTTGCCTCACTGCAGAATGCCGATGCTGCTGCTGCCTGATGCTGACCTGATTTTGTCGCAAATATGCTTCCACCTTCCCTTCGTTCGCATTATCACTTCTATTCTGCGTCTTCCTAGATCTCGTCTCGTCTTTTCTTCTGGACTCCCGTTTCTCTAACTTCTCCACTCTACTCTCCAAAGGTGCATTCAAAAGCTGTATATTACCTCCATGATTATAATTTAGAGGGTCAAATTCTCGACCAGGATTCGGAGCTCTGGGTTCTCTAGAAGTTTGGCCTTTGGAATTCTTCGCCCTATACTGGGACTTGGGCACCACTTGACTATAAATTGGCATATTCGACATCTTACACTAGCTTTGGTTATTAGAAAAAATAATTTCAAATCACCACCCTTTTTGAAGGGGCGGTACTTTGGTTCTAATTGACACTAATTCTAGAGGAACGCGGGTTTAAAAGATTTCTTCATATTAAAATAGGTCTATGTAGGTTCTTATCACATACGTGAGGTTCGAAGGAGATTCCAGTCATTCTAAATACGAGTAGTTTGTTTTGTTTAGGTTATTTGATGATGATGCATGATGGAGTTCGAACTTCAGCAAATCTGGGCGATCTGAAACAAAAGAAAATTTTTGTTTTTAAAATACTAATAAGTACGTACCTATTTAAGTAAGTTAATATAGTAGTAGCTGATGATAAAAACGCAGCATTAGGAGTCAGGACTTTCCTGTTACCACTGTTTCATCCCATGTACTCTATCTATGTGAAGTTACAGCTAAACTACCCTCAAATACCTTATCAACTAAGCACTTGTACTACTAAGGACTTACTTAGTGAAAAAAAATTGTAGCATTATTACGTTTTAAAGTAGAAAATACTCTACATTTCATTATTCATTCGTAACATAATCTAAACTAGTTATTATTTTAAGCGAAATCAGAAATGTTCTCTTTCCCGTCATAATAAACTGTAATCTAGGTCTTGAAAGGCCGCTGAAAGGCTAAGCCCTAGTGTCTCAATAGCTTTTCATTCCTTTCATAAGGGTGAAATAGGGTCGCGACATAAATACTGGTTAAGTGCCATCCATTTTGCGGATGTAACATATTTTTTAATACAGTTGCTCAAAAAGTGGCGTATTGCAGGGACGTATAGCGTTCGGGATGTGGGCTATTACATACTCGTGCTTTTTTTTTACCTTTCCCGAACTCGTGCGTTCTCTTTCCCAACTGTCAAAATAATGTCTATTAAAAAGAAAAACCAACCATGAAGTTTTTACTAAAAAAATTCATAGAAGTTTTTATGATTCATGCAAATACGTATATTTCTAAAAAGAAGCTACTAATTTGTTTCAATATCAGATTTAATGATTTGATTGAATGAGTTTGGTTAGGTTTCATTTCATTTCATCTCATTAAATTTCATTTTCATTTCATATCAATAAAAAAAATCTACTGAAGACTTGGCTGTATGGGCATAGTTCCCTTTGCCTACCAGAATGGGTGAAGAAAAAAAAACTCTGCTTATATTCTACGGTTGGCGCCATTTTTCAGAAATTTTCTTTGCGAGTTTAGTTGTTTGTTGCACAAAATGAGTAATTTCGACCCTAGTTTTTTTGAATTAACACCACCGGAACTCAGTATAATTGCACAAAATGCTTCGGAGAACATTTTACCGGAAAAGTCAAAAAGTCGCTACATATCTACATACGACGAATTTATTGCGTGGAGAGAAGAGAAAAAAAGCAAATAGTTTTTCAGAAAATGTTATGTTGGCATACTTCTCCGAACTCTCAGCAAAATTAAAACCTTCTACGTTATGATCGAGGTTTTCGATGATAAAAAGTATGCTGAAAATGCAACAAACTAGAAACTGGGAAAAAAATCACACACTCCATTAATTTAAGGTCCAGTCCGTCTCCTTCACATGTTGCAGAGAACGTTCGTCCATCTACCTTTGTTGATAATGATAATTCATCAGATCCAACTCCATCAACTAGCAAACGCCATTGTATGACAAATATACATGAACAATCATACGAAATTAATAATAGTTTGTCTCAAACAGTAAATATGCAACCTAAAACTTCCCCAGTTAGTATAAAAAACTGTACCAATTTCAATGTAATATGTGAATTATAACTTTTATAAGAAATAAATGTTTAGTTAGTTGATTTTATTGTGTTTTTATTATTTTATTAAATTGCTTCATTTTTTCGCAACTGTATTAAAAATAGTCGTTCAGTACACGTGCGGAACCGTCATTGCAACTTGTTCCGACTGTCAACCCTCGCTTTCGGCTGCGCCTCGGCTCGGGTAGACATTTGTCGGAACTCTTTGCAATGACAGCCTTTCCACACTTGTAATGAAATATACTATTCTGCTCTCAAACGGTTGTAAGTTGCTTTTGAGTTGTGACTCGTGACTAATTTTACGATGCGCAATTTCCTTGTTTTACTTCTCTTACCTAAGTATATAATTTGAAAGCTTAATTATCCTACCAAGAAGCACAAGCAAGTGGACGGTTGCTCTTTCAGACTAGTCCATGGTTTTGTTGTATCTACAGAAATCATATCAAGTAGGTTTCGACTCTGAACCCGACAATGCATACTATTTTAAGAGCATAAAATCATGGATAAACCGTAATGGAACACAAATTCCTACTACCAGTTGCAGAACGCAATAAGTATTTAGTTCTACCTCTTATGTGTTAGTAGACCCCTCTATGTTCATAGTCTTACCTTGGTGCATTACATGTATTGATACCCTCAAAAATATATTTTACATAGGCGTCTATTGTACTGTTTGCTACCTCATAAATTTCCCAGAGTAAGTAATACAATTTAAACCTTAATCAATCTGTTTAAAGTTCAAATTGTCGAAATAAAGATAGAGCTTTTTTAAATTGCTCCTCTACAAGCTTCCGGCAATTGAGAATTGAGAGGGAAATGCATTTTTAATATAAGAAAAAGTGAAGATTGAACTTTAACAGCATTCATATAAGATTTACTTTTCGAATAAATACAGTTTAAAATTAGAGGTACGATGATGATCATCTTACGATGTGGCTTAAGGGCCTGGGGTACTAGTTAATTGTATCGTTACTTGCGAACAGTGTGGAACTTTAATTTGCACATTAACATGAGCTACGTTTTTTATCAGTATAAGTACAAATGCCTTCGCTGTTTACGCTAATCTCAGTAACTTTTATAAGTAGCAATTTTCATTTAGTTTCAACTTATATATACCTATACGGGCCCTACAAGTTTTAGGTGTATAATCTACAAGCGTGGCTTCGCTCGAAATCCTGGGCTTCGAATCTGTCGAGTTTCAAGAAACCTTTGTGCAAAATTCAGCTTTCTAGGTCCAAGGGTATATAGGCTCAGCGTTAATGAGTCAATGAATGAGTGAGTTAGGACTTTATCTCTTATCTTTATAGGTAGAGAAGATAAAGTTTTAGTGTGCCCATCTACCTACGTAAAATACCCGTGGCCAGTTTTTATTAAGTGGTAAATCCTTAATATTTTTAGATCGTAATCAATAATTTCTAGTTTGTACCACCTTCACTTCAAGGAAGCAACACCTAAGTAGTAAACTTCATTTAGTTTCAACCTATAAAAAAAATCCATACTAATATTATAAATGCGAAAGTGTGTCTGTCTGTCTGTCTGTCTGCTACGCTTTCCCGGCCCATCTTTTCAACCGATTGTGCTGAAATTTGGTATAGAGGTAGGTTATATCCCGGATAATTAAGGAGTTCCCGCGGGAATCAAAAAACCTTAATCCACAAGGACGAAGTCGCGGGCATCATTTAGTCATTTAGTATTATTAGTACATTGTTACCCTAGGGATGAAAGTAACTTATTTAGTCCCGAGACGGGGTTTGGCGCCCGAGCGTAGCGAGGGGGCCTATAGTTCGAGGGACTAAATAAGTCTTTCATCCCGAGGTAAACACTCATGCCCGTTTGCACTAAACTCAAGTTAGGCTTGTCCTAGTTAAGATACACCTAGGCTTAAGAACGGCCTAGCAAAAAAATTCGTTTGCACTGACAGTCTTGTCCTTGCTGTGTCGTAACATAAGCATTGCCTAGTTAGGCATCTCTAGGAACGAATGGAATGAATGATTGTTTATGGTTTTTTTTAAAAAATATATCTTGCAAAGTAATGTAAACACTAGAATATTTTTTTACCTTATCTTGTCATAACCTCAGGCATGAGTTGAATAGAGACAAAAGCTAAACCATTGGTGTATTTTATTTTATTGGTTTATATATTGCACAGGTGACATTATGTACGTGGAGTTGAAGGTTATTTATTTTACGGGATTTTATAAATCAGCAATTAAAATGGAAAGACAAATAAATAAACGAAAAAGAACTGCCAATTTTACGGCAGAGGAGAAGTTGCGGTTTGTACGGTTGTTGTGCGAAGAGGGGCAGTGCATTATTTCCAAAGTAACAGCACACGATACTGCATCAAATAAAGAGAAAGAACAGGCTTGGGCAAAAATCACCCAAATTCACAATTCCAGTGGTGACATAATGAGAAAGAAGGAGAAAGAATCTAATAAATCTTGTGCCATTTTGCTTGTGATCAGTTTAGTGTTGTAGTAGTTCGCGTAGTGTTCTACCTAAATAACAATCACAATAACAATGTAGGTACTCTGTGGTTGTGATACCTGTGAGACCAATAATTAATGACAACAAAATGGTCCACAGACTACAAAAAATTCAACTTAAGTATCGCCTAACGCTTGGGCGCTTACTAATCGGGCTCATAAAGTTAGGCATCTCCTAAGTGGATTTAGGAATGGCCTAAGGTTAGTGCAAGCTTTTTAAACGCTAGGATAAGCCTAAACAAGTTGGGCAGGAAATTAGGCGATTCCTAAGTTTAGTGCAAACGGGCATGTGCTTTTCATTACGAATATAAGGAAAGTCAAAATAAAAAGTCTATGAATCAGTTGTCTTTACTTTATGAATAAAGTCTATCTTTCTTCTTGTCTATGGATGCACTCGGGTATAAGTCGTGTTTCATTTGAACTCCAATAAAAATTCAGTTGAAAACGATTCTCCCTAGGGCTGAAAAGTATTACTTTCAACCCGCTTCTCAGGCAACTTCAAACCTACTTTCCGTGTGTACTTTCCTACAAGTTTTAGGTGTATAATATACAAGCTACTGACCCGCGCGGCTTCCCTCGAAATTGTGGGCTTCGCCTGTCGAGTTTCAAGAAATCCATCCTTATTCCTGAGTTACTCCTTGACTACATTATACACCTCTGTGCAAAATGCAGCTTTCTAGGTCCAAGGGTATAAAGTCAATGAGTGAGTGAGTCATGACTTTATCTTTTATCTTTATATACGTAGAGAAGATAAAGTGTGCCCATCTACGTAAAATACTTACCCGTGGATAGTTTTTATTAAGTGGTAAAACCTCGTTATTTTTCAATCAATAATTTCTACGAGGCATCGTACCAACTTCACTTCAAGGAAGCAACACCTTCCACCATTACAATGTCAAATTATTATAATTTAAATTTTGAACCCACGAGCAAGCAGCTTCCTCAGTCCTCGCTAATATGGCGAGGCGGAAATTACATATTTCCGATTCGCCTACTCATTTCAAATGCCAATGGAGTATAATTTCTTTACAATAATTATTTTAACTACAGTATTCCCGTGAGTATACGCCTATACATTCTAAACATGAATCATACTAATAATATTATAAATGCGAAAGTGTGTCTGTCTGTCTTTATGTCTGTCTGCCTGCTACGCTTTCACGGCTCATCTATTTAACAGATTTTGATGAAATTTTGTACTGGGTTCGATTGTATCCCGGGGATGGACATAAGCTACCTTTTATTCTGGGAAATTGCGTAGTTCCCATGGGAATCAAAAAACCTTGATTCACGCAGACGAAGTCGCGGGCATCATCTAGTTTTAGATATAAATAAATAAAAAATACGTGCGCAGAGATAACTTACGACTAAAGCTTACAGGATAGCAGCGCAACACACAAATCTCGGGCGTATAATTTGTATCCGTGTTTGCGCTGTACTGTATAGTTATATTTTCCGAATGCCCAAAGAGCGAAAGGTTGGCAGGCCTGTGCACCCATTGCTCAGGTTCAAAGTCAGGGTTATCTTGGGTTGATGCGAACTTTAAAGATACGACGCAACACAAATCTATTAAAACTCAGCGTACATATACCCACCAGGTAGAGATCTCCTACACATACGATTTCGCGATGAATCATGAAACCAAGCTAAGTGCTAACTAACTTTTTATGATTTTCTCGAAGCTTTCACAAGAAATTATTGTATATTTTATTTAATGTGGGAAAATCCAGGCACGCCCTACTGTTAGATTCACCCTACTATTCTTAAAAATGCGAGGTACGTGGCATACACAAATCTACTTCGAAGTTCGGACGTCCGGAGTCCGGACGTTTATGAAAAATTCAAGGTGCTCGACTATGCAAGGGGTGGATATCCGCAAAGGAGATACAGACAAGCGGTATTAGGGAAATTTATGTAGCGTGGTTTTAAAGCTTATTTTGTTAACCACAAAATTACTTGTAGGTATGTAGAGTTTGAATTGAGGTTTCTTTTATTTTTAGCTTCGCGCAACTTTGTTTAGAATTTTTTGTTTTTCAACCTTTAGACCAGTTCTGAAAATTCTTACTTATGTAGTTCAATAGTTAGTGAGGTTCTACAAAGAGTCTACGTTACATAAAATTATACTTAACCTTTATACAAAATGATAATGATACCAATACCAGAGTAATTTAGTATTTTTTTAAATAAATATAATCGAATAATCGCTTAAATAATGACTGAAAGTATCAAGTTTCTATACACAGCGGTTTGAGCTGTACGTAGAGTTCATACTAAGAGAGTTGCAATATTGCAGTCAGTCAGTCAGCACCTTTTATATATATTAAGTAAGTACATAAAGCCAAAATTAAAAGAACCTGCTTCGGATAGAGAAACTTTCCACGTGAAGACAACACCAAAATTTATTTCGATGAAGGCATACTGATTAGGTAGGATTAGGTAAGTATAAATACTTAAGTATGTATGGATTTACAGATCCCGTGGGAAATATTTAATTATCCGGGATAAAAGAAATCAAAATCATCATCATCAAATCATCCGAAAGACAAACGATCACTGAATCTGAAACTTGGTTACAAATGGGCTTAAATTCGGACACGCTTGCCTGAAACTGAAGAGAAATTAAGTAATTTTTGCTAAATATGGCATGTAGCCATGTAGTCTATTTATGTACTTTGCGAGCGGGAATCGAAGTTGTGGCCTTGCGGCTTGTGCTGGCCTCTGCGGTACCCTGCGCAATTGTTATGTAATACTTTAAATGTAGACTACCTATCAGTTTAATGTGTGAGATACAAAGATTTATGGGCCTCCCTCTTTTCTATAAAACACCACACGCGTGTTGATGCAAATCATTACTAGTAAGTAATACTAGTAATACCTGTTCCAACAATCTATACTAATATTATAAGGTAAAGTTTGTGAGGTTGTAGGGGGTAATGTCTGGATCTACTGAACCGATTTTAAAAATCTGGTACCAATAGAAAGCCACATTATTTGTGAGTGTCATAGGCTATATATTAACCCGAAAAATTAGGGAGTTCCCGTGGGAATTTAAAAAACTTATTTCACGCTAACGAAGTCGCGGGCATCTGCTAGTAATCAAATAATAAATATTATATAAATGCGAAAGTTTGGATGGATGTATGGATGTATGTTTGTTACTCAATCACGCTCCAACGGCTGAATGGATCTGGATGAAATTTGGCACAGAGATAGATTATAGTCTGGCTACTTTTTATCCCGGAAAATTAAAGAGTTCCCGCGGGAACCAAAAAACCTCAATCCACGCGGACGAAGTCGCGGGCATCAGCTAGTAAGATAAGACTTCAATAATTAGTGCGATGAAAAATACGTGGCTATCTTAGGTGTACATTGAGAGAATCCTTACGAGAACTAAAGTTACCGACACAGCCCAAGTCCAAAGAATAAACAAGCCCAGCTGGTAGTGTTACAAGCAGGTCATACTGTCGGAACCAATTCTGCCGGAACAGAGGTGTCCTGGATGAGAAAGGCGGAGAATATTGCAGTCGACGCAAACAAGCCGATGAAGATGTTGATAAGCCAAGTTGACAGAAAAAGGAACTAGCGACGCAGCAACCGTGTGTTATAATAATTACACGAATCATTTGGAGCCACTTTTGAACCCTTATAAAATCTTCAAACTAAATTGTTTTAAATAATTTACAACCGATAATCTCGGATCTGTGTTAAATATGGTTGAAAATTGCGAATTTTCGAATTTTCATTAAATATTTAACACATCCGAGATTTGGGTCAATTTAAATACAGAGACCCGATTCTTTCTTCGTTCGAACTTCAATTGACCCGAATTAGAATCCAAATATTTATCTATCGCATAAAAATAATTGCTTTTAAGATCAAAGGAGGATCCACCTCGATTCATCTTAATATTTGTGGTTTCTGTAATTAACATTCAAAGCAGTGAACTGATGAACCAACTTCGTTAAAAGTGAATGCTAATAAATCCTTGTAAAGCGGTAAGTAATTGAAATTATTTTTATATTTTAGCGGTTATTTATAAAGCGACTTCTTATTCGGATGGTCGGGGTTCCGATCCCTAGGCACGGACTTCTAACTTTACTGAGATACTTACGTGCGTATTAATTAGGCAATTAAGTATCAAAGAAAGCATCGTGAGGAACAGAGACCCGAGAGCTCGTCATAATGTTCTCAAATGTGTGTAAAATCTAAACAATTCTAGTTCTATTCTATTGATCTGTGTCTGTTATAGTAATAAATAAGCTTGAAGTATTATTAAATAAGCATACTAGGTGAGGGTGATGTAGTATAATTACTCTCATATAATCTGATTACTTTTAAGGCAAGAGCGATTAGCCATTAGCATTTGCTAGGCTAGCGAGTAGCGACTGCCTCGCATTCCTAAACTGGATATTATTGGTGATGTAATAAAGGTTGACATATTGTGGCTGTTGGTACAACACATATCCATTACACTAAAATGAAGCTCTAAATTCTATCCCTTTTTAAAACTCCATGAGGTACTGAGACATCAATAGATTTAGACCTGTCTATTAAGTTTAGTTTAGAGATTGTCCGAGGCTACATCGCTTAAGTATCTAGATTCTAGCCTATCTAGAAGCATTAGCGACTTGTTACTAACAGACGATAAATAAAAAGTTAAAACCCCCGGCCAGTCTGATGGAACTAATCACTCAATCACAAACTCAGAACAATGGGCTGAAAATCGAACATGATTTTCCCATAGTGATGTTCCAAGTTTATCTGCCAAAACATCGATATTTGACTTTTAAACGTATAAGCAAATTAGGTACTTACGTACCTAAGATTCAATTCATGTAAGTTGCTTACGTCCTTGTTACGACCATGTTAGTCAGCGGCTAACGAATGTGTGACATAAATAATTTGACTTGTTTATGCTTTACATAGGAAATTGATTAATATAATAAAATGTTTATGGGCAGCAGTAATAAAGTTGGTAATTTTAGCTTTATAGGTATACAGAATAGAAAAGTTATTTTCCAAACTTGAATGAATAATTTTAACATTTGAACACAGCAGTAACTAAGTAGCTTTTTCTATTTTAGTGTCTATAACTAGTGACTATTTATTATAAAACGATATACATAATAGTTAATAATAATTCGTCTGTTTATTGGTATGTGCGATTATATCACAAAATTTAATAGACCTAAGTATTTAGACAAAACGTCCAGTTTCTAATTTTGAAATTTAGTGTTAATGTGATGAATTTCAAACACTAATTTATTGCACGATGTAATTTATTATTGATAACTAGTGGATGTTACAAATCACAACAATACTCGATCAACGGATAAATAATTTAGATCGCAAATACAGAGTAGGTACTTAGCCGCGGCGGCGGGGCATACGGTAACACGGGTCTTGCGTCGAGCGAGGTATATCTACCGACTGAGGAGTTTAAAAATCGAATGATCGTGCGCACCGTTACGAAGTCGCCCGATGCCACGCCTCCCGGCCGAGCCATTAGCTATAATAAAATTGAGCACGGAGTGGTTGTCCGTGCGTTGAAAATTAATTTTGTACATAAAAATAGATTTAGCTAATTTATATATTTAAGATTAGAATAATGCTAGATATAATGATAGAACATAGATAGTTTAAGAATTAGTTTAAGAATAGGTAAGTATACAATTTAAATCCTTATTTTAAATAATCAAATATATTCTATCTTAAGTTAATTATGTTTGTATGTTTTATATATTATAATATTGTGTTTTATTTAAACTATTTCACTACATAACCCCCCTCCAGAGACCGTTCTACGGGCGATAAAAGTCAGGAAACCTAACCCTGCGCCCCGACCTAGTTCTTTTAATGACACGATCTTCATTAGGCTTGTGTGAAGGCGGAGGGGTAGGCGAAGGTACTGGTGAAGGTAAGTTGTTAGGGGTACTCACGACTTCTTTTCCTAATAGATCTTCTTTGGCGGAGAGTATGTAAGCCGGTTTGAGCCGATCAATGGAGACGGTGACACTTTTTCCCTTTATGAGGAGAGTAAATGATTTGTCACCTCTTTTAATGACCTTATGTGGGCCGGTGTAGGTTGGCTGAAGAGGAGCACGCGAAGCGTCTTCTCGAAGAAATACATGCTCAGCGGTCGCGAGCTCTTTAAAAATAAATACCTTATGTTTGCTGTGACGCGAAGCTGGGACTGGCTTGAGCTTCTCGGCGAATGATCTGAGGCGCGCTGTAAAGTCTGACATATCAGATGTACATGGCGTGCTTGGATCAAAAAATTCGCCGGGAAGTCTGAGCGGCTCGCCATACAGTAACTCGGCAGAAGAAGCTTGGAGGTCCTCTTTAAAGGAGCTACGGATGCCAAGAAGTACTAGAGGCAAAATCTCCGTCCAGTTATGGTCAGCATGGCAGGTAATGGAGGCTTTGAGCTGCCTGTGAAAGCGCTCCACGAGTCCATTGCATGCTGGGTGATAAGCTGTGGTGCGTTTGTGCTGGAATCCGGTGGTCTTGGCGAGGTATTGGAACAGCGTCGATTCAAATTGCCGTCCACGATCTGTTACAATACTCGTCATTACCCCAAATCTGGATATCCAACCGGAGATTAATGCCTTGGCTACCGTCTCTGCAGTGATATCAGGGATAGGTACGACTTCAGGCCACCGCGTAAAGCGGTCTATGGCTGTCAGGCAATACCTGTTTCCCTGAGAAACTGGGAGAGGACCGATGAGGTCGATGTGGACTTGGGTGAAACGTGCACGAGGTAGGTCGAAAGTGCCTAATGGTGCAGACACATGTCGACTGACCTTAGAGCGTTGGCATTCAAGGCAACTACGTACCCATTCACGACAATCGCGTTTCACGCCAGGCCATACGTAGCGTTCCGATACTAGCTTAGCAGTTGCGTTAGCACCTGGATGACTCAATGAGTGCAGACTGTTGATGATTTGATGTCTCAACTGAGTCGGAACAAATGGTCGCAATCTGCTATTCCGGTCATCACAACATAATTGTCCTTGGAGACCAGGTAATGTCACCATTTTGAGGCGCAGCGATGTGCTACCAGTCAAAAGGGTCTTCATTTCGCAATCCGCATCTTGAGCTTCTTTTAATGTATGCAGGTCAACAGGTTGCCCCAGCGCCTCGATACGAGACAGAGTATCGGCTACAATGTTGTCCTTACCTGAGATATGTCTGATGTCAGTGGTGAACTGCGAAATAAAGTCCAGATGACGAAACTGTCTGGGAGAACAATTACCTTTGTGAGAGTTGAAGGCAAAAGTCAGAGGTTTGTGATCTGTGAAGATCGTGAATACTCTAGCCTCTAACATATGGCGGAAATGCTTCACACTCTCATATATTGCGAGCAGTTCTCGATCGTAGGGAGAGTACTTCTGTTGAGAAGGGCTCAACTTACGAGAAAAGAATGCAAGAGGTTCCCAAGAAGTCTCCCTTAGCTGCTGTAGAACCGCACCTATTGCCTTATCCGAAGCGTCTGTAACTAAGGCCAGCTTTGCGTCGCAAACTGGGTGCGCCAACAAAGCTGCCTTACATAGACTATCCTTGCAGGAGTTGAAGGCCTCCAGTTCTTCAGTTGTTAGGTTGACTGGATGGGAGCCTTTCACCGCACCTGTGAGGAGACTATTAAGCTTAGCCTGGTGAACAGCCGCGCCTGGAATGAATCGGCGGTAGAAGTTGATCATCCCGAGGAACCGTCGTAGTTCTCTTACTGTTTTCGGGGTAGGAAAGCTGTGTATGGCTTCAACCTTGGCTGGAAGTGGCTTGGTACCCTGAGCTGAGATACTGTACCCAAGAAATGCTACCTCGGGAACACCAAAGATACACTTACCAACGTTGATCACCATGCCGTATTCCTGCAGCCTAGTGAATAGCTGGTGCAGGTGCTGCTGATGGGTCTGCTCGTCCTGAGAAAAGACCAGAAAGTCGTCGATGTAGGCATAGACGAAATCCAAACCACGAAGCATTTCATCTACAAAACGTTGAAATGTCTGTCCGGCATTTCGAAGACCGAACGTCATGTACGGGAATTCGAAAAGACCGAATGGCGTGGTAATTGCTGTCTTCGGGATGTCGTCGACGTGGACTGGAATTTGGTTAAAACTTTTGACCAGATCAATCGTCGAAAAGACTCTGCAACCTGCAATGCTGTGGGCGAAATCATGTATGTGCCTGATTGGATATTTATCAGGCACGGTTCGGGCGTTCAGCATGCGGTAGTCTCCACATGGCCGCCAACTGCTGTCCTTCTTTGGTGCGAGGTGAAGAGGTGAAGACCATGGAGACTCTGATGGTCGACAGGTGCCGATTTGTAACATGGCTTCAAATTCAGCCTTAGCAATTTTTAATTTTTCCGGTGCTAGCCTACGCGGTGTTGATGATACTGGTGGCCCAGGTGTAGTGCGAATGTGGTGAACTGTGTTGTGTTTGGGTGAACGATGCATACCAGATGGATTTACTATTTCAGGGTATTGAGAAAGAATGTTATGATACACTGAGTTACCCATAATAACTTTCACCGAAGATATGCCCTCAGCCGACAATGCAGGCAAACCCGCGGCACAAAGTGTAGTGTTGGCGTCAATAAGGCGCTTACCGCGGATATCAACAATAAGATTAAAAGCAGATAAAAAATCAACGCCGATAATTGCCTTAGTGACGTCCGCTACTATAAATGGCCAAGCAAAGTCGCGGCGCAAGCCTAGGTTTACAACCAAGTGCACAAAACCGTATGTATGAATTGTTGACCCATTTGCTGCACACAATTCAAAACTTGTTTTCTGACGTGGTTCATTTAAATCAGAACGGGGAAAAACACAAAGATCACTTCCAGTATCAATTAAAAAATTTATATTAGTACGCCCGTCTTTTATAAATAAGCGACCCGCCGTACTTGGACAGTCGCCGGCCGCCATTACCGACTGCCCGCGGCGTTTTCCGAAAAATCACACGGTTTTGCACACTTACTTGCCCTGTTCCCGAAGGTATGATGGTACCAACATATTGGGAATTTTTTATGCTCAGAGGCTGACCTAGACCTTTGACGGGATCTGGAGAGAGGACGTGTATCACGTTGTCGCCGTCTAAATCTATCGCGGGGATACGCGCGGTCTGAAGAACGAGCTTGTTCGTCGACTTTTAGTGCCAGCCGTTCCACCATACACTTCAATTCGGCGATCTCACTGGCAACGTCGTTGTTTGTGCATTTGTGGCTCGTCGACGCCGCTGCCACGCTGCAAGGCGTCACAATGTCATGGACGTGGTCTGCGAGGTCTGCTAGCTGCTCCAGTGAAAGGGTCGGCTGCGAGGCTACCAACGTCTGGATATTGTTAGGCAGACGTTGACTCCAAATAGTTTTGATGAAGTCCGCTGGAACAGCCGGCCCAGCCAGGTCCTGCAGGTGCCGTAGGAACTGTGATGGTTTTCGGTCTCCCAACTCCTCATGGGTCAGCAGCTGCTTGACCTTTTTTTCGTGGGATGCTGAGAGTCGGCGTATTAGCTCCGTCTTGATTTTTGTATAGCGGTGACGTTCAGGCGGGTTCACTATGAGGTCTTTAATAGCCTTGGCGTGCACCAAATCCAGATTCGTGATGACTTGCGTGAATTTGGCCGCGTCATCCCGGATGCCGTAGTTTTCAAATTGACCCTCCAAAAGTGCGAACCAGATTTCCGGTTCTTCCGGCGAAAAAGGTGGCACTTTTACTCTGAATCGGCGGGAGTCAGTCGGTGGTACGATGTCATCCGGTTTTGCTGGGGATGGACGCGTTTTCTTTGCTGGCCGGACGGTTACATGTGGTTCGCCCTGCCGCTCGTCGCTGCTGCTTTCGCTCATTGTGTTCGACGTCCGGGGTCACCAATTTAGTGTTAATGTGATGAATTTCAAACACTAATTTATTGCACGATGTAATTTATTATTGATAACTAGTGGATGTTACAAATCACAACAATACTCGATCAACGGATAAATAATTTAGATCGCAAATACAGAGTAGGTACTTAGCCGCGGCGGCGGGGCATACGGTAACACGGGTCTTGCGTCGAGCGAGGTATATCTACCGACTGAGGAGTTTAAAAATCGAATGATCGTGCGCACCGTTACGAAGTCGCCCGATGCCACGCCTCCCGGCCGAGCCATTAGCTATAATAAAATTGAGCACGGAGTGGTTGTCCGTGCGTTGAAAATTAATTTTGTACATAAAAATAGATTTAGCTAATTTATATATTTAAGATTAGAATAATGCTAGATATAATGATAGAACATAGATAGTTTAAGAATTAGTTTAAGAATAGGTAAGTATACAATTTAAATCCTTATTTTAAATAATCAAATATATTCTATCTTAAGTTAATTATGTTTGTATGTTTTATATATTATAATATTGTGTTTTATTTAAACTATTTCACTACAGAAATAATATTAAATCACTACGCAGAAGCTTATATTTAAATCATTAAAAATATGTAAGTCAATTTAGTCCTCAACTGCGATCTCAGTGATGGTGTGGGATGATGTTACAGTCTTTAAACGGGCTAGCCCTAACAAGCCTGGAAGTTTTATGAAAATTAAAAGTATTGATAGTTTCGTCATCCCTAATCGGTATATTCTTTCTATTCGCTTGGCGGCAAGACTTATCGATACCTATTCAGTACTCGGCTTTGCAAGTTACAACCCTAGCATACACCACCCTTTCAAATTCATTCGAAATTCGTATGAGAGCTCTCCATTCTATTATGACGAGGCACGGGCTCAAACTATCCAGCTTCCATGTACGCGCATAATTTAACACGTGCAAATAAAAAAGTTCCACGGTGCAATGAACTTGCATGGGGAAGAGCGCTTTTCAACATGGGCTTACTAACTACTTGCTGTTATTATTACATTTTTTTATAGAGCAATGTGTTACGCTCGTCTTGCACTTGCTATCACACCACAGTAGGTAGTGTAACTATTTTAGGGTTCCGTACTTCATCATGTAGGTATGAATCATCATAATCGCTTTCTGGTCCGTCAGTTCTAACCTTAGCGCTCTAATTTTGTCCAAGAAACGGTGCTTGCTAGTTGCTACAGGTTGAAATTGCTGTAAAATGAGTCCAAGTAACAACCCCTTCTAGCATTTCGTATAACCCACCCATTTTTTTAACTATTGGAACCAATAGAGTACTTATAGTGGAGTAGATATGATGATATTAGAACCGATAGAGTATAGCAGAGTATTAAAGATATGATGATAAACCTATTTCCCGGTGATCTACGATATTAGAATTAGGAATAGTCTTTTGAACAGAATAATTCAATAGGTAATTTGAAATCCCGCCAGATATATTTCATTAGGAAACAGGATTATATTATTTTCGTACTTCTATTTTCCGGGATAAAAAGTAGCCTATGTGCTATTCCAGACTACAATCTATCTATGTGCCAAATTTCATCCAGATCCGTTCAGCCGTTAGAGCGTGATTGAGTAACAAACATCCATACATCCATACATCCATCCAAACTTTCGCATTTATAATATTTATTTGATAGTAAGGCCCCAAAAATGAGTTTGTCTTGCAAGCAGCCAAAGCCTATGTGATTTAGATGCCGGCCTGCTATTCTAGTTGGCTGACGCGCGACGCGACGCGGACGGTTCGATCTCCAAGCACGCAACTTTTCGGAGTTTTAAGAAATTACCTAAATATCACTTCTGGAAAACATCGTGAGGAAACTTGCATGCCTGGGAGTTCTTTATTATGTCATCAAAGGCGTGTGAAGTCTGACAATCCGCACTTGGTCAACTATGGCCAAACCATTTTCGTTCTGAGAGGAAACTGGCGTGCTCAGTAGTGAACCCGGCAATGGGTTGAAATGATGGTGATGTTGATCTTTAAAACTCTATCAGAACACCAAGGGACATAATATTATTAGGTATGTCATAAGGTATTATTATAATGTAGTTGTAGCTCTTATTTTAATTCTTACATCTTGTTTGATTATTTTGTAATCTCTGCCTGAAATAAAACGATTTCATTTTATTTATTTAATTAACTGATGCGGAACCCACTACGCGAATCCTCCTCGTACTTGACCGACTTTCTTATTAACGCCTACGAATGAGATGTGTAGTGCTAAAGCCCAACGAATTTGTATGGAAGACGAGCGCCATTCAGCTTAGATGGAGTGTTATTACTTTTTTTAGTGATGTGTTTTAAGCCGGTTTTACACTTGTAACAATAGTGTTTCATTTATCGTGCAAAGTTTGTTACAGCGAAACATTATTTGCAACATTGAGGACATTTGACTAATATTTTAAATGTGAAAGTTTGGTTGTTTGTATGTTCGTAAGTTTGTATGTTTGTTTTTTTTTATCCACCACAAGTTAGCCCTTGACTGCGATCTCACCTGATGGTAAGTTACGATGCAGTCTAATTGGTAGCGGGCTAACCTGTTAGGGGCATGGCAGGTATATTAAACCCATACCGCTATTCAGGTTCTACACGGCATCGTACCGGAACGCTAAATCGCTTGGCGGCACGTCTTTGCCGGTAGGGTGGTAACTAGCCACGGCCGAAGCCTCCCACCAGGCCAGACCAGGGAAAATTCAGAAATTATAAATTCCCAAATTGACCCTGCCGGGGATCGAACCCGTGACCTCCGCACGTTAAGACTACAGCGCTTAACACTGCGCCACGGAGGTCGTCATACTCCTTGTTACTCCTTCACTGGCTGAAATTTGGAATGAAGATAGCTTATAACCTGAAATAGGACATATGCTATATTTTACACATATAAAATTAAAGATTTGCCACTGGAAACAAAAAAGCTTAATCCACGCGTACGCAGTCGCGGGCATCACTTAGATTCTAGTCAATTATAAAATTTTGACTAAAAGAAACAAGTAAATAGTTTGATGATTCAACAATATCAGGCTTGTATGATAATACGAGGACTAGAAGACGTCTAATTTTAAAATGATTCATTCATTCTTTCGCGTCATTTGTTCGCCGTCATTGCAGTCTGTTCCGGAGTACATGGCAGTCTGTCGTAGGAAGTTTTATAGACCAACTAGCCAGTGCCGGGACTTCGTCCACATTTTTGCCCGCGGGAACTCTTTAATTTACTGTGATGTTTTATTCCAGACTATAATCTATCTTTGTGCTAAATTTCATTCAAATCCGTTCAGCCGTACTGGCGCGTGATTGAGTAACTAACATCCAGCGAAACTTTCGCATCTATACCTAATACTAGTATAGATGAACACTTGATGAAATCCGTTAAAACTGATCTTTAAACAGTGGGCGTTTCATAGAACCATGTCAAGGCAATGCCAAAGGCAGGAGGGTATGGAATTTGCCCGAGTATTCAACCAAATGCAGGTAGATCTAGCGTAGGACACTTCACAAGGCTCGTTTAGACACACTACTCATAAAAGATAATTATGATTACAATAGTTAGTTACGAAACTGTTGTCATGATGGCTAGAAGGCTATCAAGGAAGTGTAGGCGTGTTATTATTATCATAATTGCGACAGTCGCAATTGCTGTAAACTCTATAATTGACTGAATTCTTACTTTGGAATTTCAGCATCTGATAATAATCGTTAGTAATCAACAAAAATAAATGTTTTATTCAAGTAGACTTTACAAGACTGTGCTTAATATGAATAGTCGAATGAATCTACCAAATAGTACTCTTAGTCGAGTAGTATGCGGAAGGACCTGAGAACCCACCGCATTATTATCTCAAGAAAACCCCTGTCATTATGTGATTAATGGCAAAGGGTGACGACCCTCAGCAATGAGGAATACAACGCAGAGAGAGAGTGGAAGTAAATCGCGGATAACAGCTACTATAGTACGCGCGCGAGTTAAATACAGTCGGGGCCTGAGGTGACACAGCTCAGCATTCAACTCGCGTGCGAACTATGGTAGGAATATCATTAATCATACATAATAGTTTTACAGTTTTGTAATAACGGGACAGGTGATGCACCCAGTATCTATTCAAGCATAGATAATAATCCAATGTTTACATTAAAATCTTGACAATGCATTCGGAACGTAAACGCAACCGCTGACTTTAACCAACCGACACACCTTGCATACAAATCATAATTTAAATACACAGACTAAAGGACAACATAGAAGCAATCAATGCTATTTACTTCTGTGTGAATCTTAGATACTAGTTAACGCTACATGGACCAAGTACCCGTAGATCTATCCGTCTTGTCTTTCTGGGCTTGAGAATATTTTCCGTTCGTTGCAAGTACATTTTGAAGTGAAACTTCTTTAGAATCGTTGTGATTTGAAAATTCGATGAAACGAAAAAGCGACACTAAAAAGAGGCAAAAATTAATAGTATTTAGCCTGCGAGAGAATGAGATAGAATACAAGTTATATTATAAGTACATCTCATTCTCTCGTAGGCTACATTTCTGAAGTTTCACTTTTGCCGTGTGTGAATAAGCACACACACACTTTTTTTTCACCGTTTTTCGTCGGATCACACCAGCCAACCGTGCAGAAGCTTGGCATGCTTCCTAATTTGCCGAGATTAGGCTAAGCTTTGAAAATGATTTCTATCGACTTTTTCGAACGTGTTTGTATCAAGACATTGAGCAATCAGTAATCACAAACGAAAATGTTCACAAGAGTGTAGCAAGAACCTACAATTTATGCTTTTAATGAACTACTCGTTAGTCGTAACTCGTAAGCGTATTTCTATTAAAATGGTCAGATAGTCACCCTGGTAGACTCTAGAGACTATTTTTGTTCATAAACATACAGAGGGTGGTCGAATAAAAGGCATCTTTTTATCAGATAATTATTGTTTCCGATTACCGGTATATCGTTTCCCTCTAGTCTGTGCATATTGCAATTGTGTTGTAGTAAAAACCGACTTTACGACCAAGTCAATAAAGACCGGGCATTAAAGTCTTTCCGGTGAAGGAATATATGTTTACATTGGTTAACGTCAAAAATGGTTACGGTTCGTTAAAATTTCTTACAGTATGTTGAACTTGGTGTTATTAAAAGTAATTTTACTCATAATACCCACGTTTGGAGTTTGGATGTCACTTAGGTTACATCCCGGGGAAGGACATAGGCTACTTTTTATACCGGATAATTAAAGTTTCTGGGGGAATCAAAAAACCTTAGTCTACGCAGACAAAGTCGCGGGCATCATCTAGTTCTAGTATAAACATAACTTAGAAAATGGCGTCATAAAAACTAACTAACTATGCGTTCCACATAGGAATTCTGCAAGATCAACGGGTTATTTATCTTAGTTATCTATTCATTCGCGATGACACATCACCATCACCCATTGTTAATTTGTTACGTCATGATTTCGAGATTCCTATGGCTATATTTTCAGTCTATGGAAGTTAGAAGCCTATGGAGTTTTAAAGTCTATGGAGTCTAAAGTATACGGAGACGGCTAAGGAATTTAAGCAATTTTGGTAGGAACCATATTTCGTCAAAGTCGGTTAAACCGATGCGCCCTTTCTTATTTTACGCTAACAACTACAACGTAGTCCTTGTATGCGATCTCACCTAGTGGTAAGTGATGATGCAGTCTATGATGGTCATGATGGTAGCGGGCTAACCTGGTAGGGGTTTGTTTGTTTTAAAATGTCTTTGATAATAAATAAAATATCTGGTAGGGGTAAAATACAATTTATATTACATAGCTACCCTATCAGTTTCTACGCGGTATCATACCGCACTGCTTAATCGCCGGGGATCATTGATGTAGAATTTTAGTGGGATCGAACCCGGAACCTCCCTGCGCCAGGGAGGTCGTATTTACCGGGTAAGGTACCTAGCAACGAATCGCGTCGGAAGACCAATCTACAACACCTAGTTATACGTTATAGTAACTCTAGAATTCTGCTGTATTCCTCGATAAAAGAAATATGAACAAGCGAGTAGCAAATTTAATCCGCAGCAAAACTCGCACGAACGTTTTGCTTCACAAGCTTTCATAAAAGAGCCCGTACAACGGGAATTCATATTGAAAGATTTGAATACGTACAGTTTATGTTACCTTTTCATTCAAGTATTTACTTACAAATAAAACTAGACAAGTAAAAAGGTACAATATTATGTTACTTTATCGATACTTATTCCTTTTCAATGAGGAATTTTCTATTGTAGAATATATTTCCATAGCTATCTATGCCTATAGGTTTGTTGTAAGTATCGACTATCGACTATCGATAGATTATTATCGATAGCGACGCGACAGACAAACTGGGGCGGCTTTTAGTTGATTGCTCTTGCAATGGACTGTTGGAAAACATATGGAAAATACGGGGAAACGATATTCGAGTCTGTCTGCGATATGCCCTGAAAAAGTTCATACAAAAAAAAACAAGCCAACTAGTTGCTGTAAAGTTTCATCGATTTTTTTCCGACCTGGCCGGATTCGCTGGGGTAGAATTGAAAATCCTGAACTGAAAATACTTTTTTATTTTTATCTATTTTGTACCAAACTTAAAAACTACACATAAACATTGAAAGGACATGCACAAGGACAACGTATCTCTTGTGGGGGTAGAGTGAAACTGGTTTTGGTCTACGGAGTAAAGACAACCTTTACTATTGTACATTGGTATAACTTGATTATGACTGCGAGTCAGTTTCTCCTTTTCCAGAACTTCGGCCACGACAGCTAATCTCCATAGAGACTATGCATCTGCGCGGGAGATTTTCCAGTGCACAAGTGTGTTGCAAACACAGGTGCACTCTCATACTATACCCTAAGTCTAAGAGATCAGGCACAGGACCGACGCGCCGGCTTTACATGCTCTCAGAGGCACGAGGCAAAAGTGAAACACCGCCAATTTCCTAATTCCGGGCTAAGAGGTACTTACTGAGAATTTCTGGTCAGAAACACCTAATATTATATAACTACTAATATTGCCCGACCCGGGAATCAAACCTGAGACTTCGTCATTCGCAATCGAACATGCTAAACACTAAAACAACGAGTACTAAATAAGTAATTTAAGCGAACTCACGCCCCTAATATATATGGCGTAATCTTCAATAGATTAACAGGCTTTGCTTATATTGTTAGAAGCAGGCATCTACTTAGCGGATCAACAGCTTCGATTAAGACTAGGTACTTTGCTGTAATCCGAGAAAATCGGTTTAACTACAGCATAGGCCATACTCCATAGAGTAAGTAAACTTGTCGAACTCTATCCATATCTCTATCTCTATCCATGCTTTAAGCTTTATAATAAGCTTTTCCAAAATCCTAAGTCCAGGTCACTACAACGAAGTAATTCATAATTCATTCATTTATTTGTGAATACAGTTTGAAGATGATAATGATATCATGTATTCGACTACAGTGTGGTGAACAATTAATATTCCAATAATAATTAAATCAATACTAAACACTAATATTATAAACTAGCTGATGCCCGCGACTTCGTCCGCGTGGATTGAGGTTTTTCGGTTCCCGCGGGAACTCTTTAATTTTCCGGGATAAAAAGTAGCCTATGTGCTATTCCAGACTATAATCTATCCCTGTGCCAAATTTCATCCAGATCCGTTCATCCGTTGGAGCGTGATTGAGTAACAAACATACATCCATACATCCAAACTTTCGCATTTATAATATTTATTTGATGATGCAAAAGTTTGGATGGATGGATGTTTGTTTCTCAATCACGCCAGAACGGCTGAACGGATCGCGATGAAATTTGGCACAGAGATGGATTATAGTCTGAAGTAGCACATAGGCTACTTTTAATCCCGGAAAATTAAAAAGTTCCTGCGGGAACCAAAAACCTCAATGCATGCGTGCGAAGTCACAGGCATCAGCATGTAATTAATAATTTGTAGGTACAGCAATAATATTGTTCCTTCGAACATTGTTGTACATTTTAAAACGTAGTTCTTTATGACCTGAGCAGGTCGCCGCGTTTTTTTCTTGCAAGATACATGCTCTTACTATCGCATTCGTAAAATCCAGCATTATTGGATACTTTGTAACTGCGATAAACTTACTCTGAATGTACCAATCAACGATTCATGGATAGCTCGAATGTTCTTATTTACCACAAACAATAATAGAAAACGAAGCCGCAATCAGATAACACGTATGCTTTTTAAACGAGCGATTCGTATCTCGAAATAGACATCGATAGTGGAACAAAGTCCCGATAGGCATTAGACACAAACTGGGCCGCCTTTTAGATGATTGCTTTTACGCGTGGAGACTGGCAACCACTACATAACACGTAACTCGTTCAGGATATTGCATTAGCATTTCACGCGCGTACCATTTGGGATTTGTATGCGTTGCTGACGAAGTGTCGATTTCTGATAAAAACTTCGAGCCGTCATTCATCATTGTCTCACTCATTTTCATGGATGTAAGTATTAAGTATGCCCATTATTAAAGGTTTAAAACAGTAAGTAGATCTAAGTTTTTTTGTTTTTTTTTATTGAGTGATAGGCTTGCGCTTGACGACAATCATGCTTAGTGCAAAGCAATGATGCGGTCTAGGTTGGAACGCGCTTGCCTAGAAGATGCCTATTCACTCTTGCCTTGAAGGTAAGTAGTTCTTTTAATTTTTCTAGATCTGTTTGATACCTAAATAAAATCAATATTTAAATTGGCTCCAGCAAAATTTGGCGGTCAAATCCATTATTAAAATACCTAAACTAACTAGGTAGAAGACAGTGCATCAAATCAATAAAATCAATAAATATTATAAATGCGAAAGTTTGGATGGATGTCTGGATGTATGGATGTATGGATGTTTGTTACTCCATCACGCACCAACGGCTGAACGGATCTGCATGAAATTTGGCACAGAGATAGATTATAGTCTGGAATAGCACATAAGGCACTTTTTATCCCGGAAAATTAAAGAGTTCCCGCGGGAACCGAAAAACCCCAATCCACGCGGACGAAGTCGCGGGCATCAGCTAGTAATATTATAAAAGTTAGGTACATACCTACCTAGTTACTATTGAGTTGGCAACACTACCAGACTCAGACTCTTCAAGTGACAGACATCCCGCATCTGTTGGTTAGTACCTACGTTATATTATAATGATTGCTTTAGTACCTAGTTAGTTAATTGTTCTTAACTAAATACTTGCTACGTAAATAAGGAAACTATAAATTAATATCGAGTGACAGTAGGATGTACTCGTAAATGTCACTTTATCAATTTCTCGGAATAATCCGATATCGGTTAATTTCATGGAACGGAATTTAATAAATCAGTGAAATTCTCGGTTATCGCTTATCAGTTAGCGCCTATTCACACGTTCCGGCTCTCGGGTCGCTGCAGGATACCCGGTAGTGCCGGTAGCGAAGTGTACATGTACCTACTCGTATGATAAGCCTTCACACTTTGCGGTGCAATTTATCCGGCATGTCTATACACTTTGCTATCGGGTCTGTGTTCGGGTACCCAGCAGTGGAAACCAGTACGTGTGAAAGGCACTTATCGTAATGTTTGATTTAGATTTATTTCTTTTTTTATATCTAGTTATCCGGAATATGCAATCAGTATCGTACTTACTTATGACTTTTTTATGAAACTCATCTAGGAAATAAAACCTCAAATTCTAGATCTGGCATCGTATTTTAAGTTTAAATTAAGTTATAAAACCGGCCAAGTGCGAGTCGGACTCGCGCACCGAGGGTTCCGTACAAACCTGTAGTAAGTTTTATGATTTATGACGTATTAAAAATAAAAATTACGTTTGTTGTATGGGAGCCCCCCTTTAATATTTACTACTAATTATTTATTTTGAAAGGTAATATACAAGTTAATATTCTGTGAAAATTTGAACCGTCTACCTGTTACCGTTTTTAATATTGAGCAAAAAATACGAAAAAAACACGTTTATTGTATGGGGTACCCCCTTAATATATATATTTTTTTAATTTTTAGTATTTGTTGTTATAGCGGCAACGGAAATACATCATTTGTGAAAATTTCAGCTTTCTAGCTATCACGGTTTATAAGATACAGCCTGGAGACAGACAGACAGACAGACAGACAGCGGAGTCTTAGTAATAGGGTCCCGTTTTTACCCTTTGGGTACGGAACCCTAAAAAAGTAAGTATAAAGCTTAGAGTCACTCAGCGGGCGACGGTATATAGAGTCTAACTCTAGAGACTAAAGAGCTATGACCAGAATTTCTTTACGTGATCAAATTAGAAATCAGGAGATCCATCGAAGGACTAAAGTAACTGACAGCTCGACGGATTGCGAAGCTGAAGTGGCAATGGGTGATTATGGGGTCCCAGCTTCCCAAAGCGCTGGAATGGCGACCCCTTACTGGAAAGCGCAGTGTTGGCAGACCCCCACTGGAGAACGGACAAGATCAAGCTAATCACAGGGACCCGCTGGATCCAGAAGGCGCAAGACCACGGCATTTGGAAGTCCCTAAAGTATTTCTTCGAAGGAAGGTTCGAACCTACAAGTGTCCGCTAGTGGTCGTCTATCGGCTGACGATACGACGAATGTCCTATACGAGAATGAGCCAAATCAAGGTTTGTTTTCTCCGTTGTGTCCTACAGAAACAACGGAGCAAAACATAGCAAAACAAACACGATTCAAACAGAAATACCTATTCCATACACCATTTACCCGGTCCTGTTGCCACTGTTTCCTTGTTCCCTAGTTATGCGCACGGCAAACAAACTGATAAACTAGAACAGAACTAACGTTTTACACACACAATATAGCACTTATTGTTGGAGACATAAGGTTGTAACTTGAATGATGAAATAGTTTAGCTATAGTTGAACTATGTCGACTATAATATGATACAATATGTAGGATAATATTATAGGCAGATAGACAGAGCTTAGTTCTGAATACATGTAAGTACATATTTCAGTGCAGAAGTTGTTTACCTAAGTTAGGTAACGAGATAATTAACCGAATTGAGAAAAGGCTAAGTATTTTATGTACAAACAATTTACAGTAAGTAACTAAAATAAATATGAATAGCCAGTGGCGTCCATGTCATAGAGGCAGCAAAGCACCGCTTACCCTTGTTGAAATTGCTCAATGCTTATTTTTCTCTATCCTGCAAGCAATCTAGTGCCTACGTATAAAATGCCTACGCAGGCGTCAAATCCGGTGCACGCCACTGTGAATAGCAAGCAAATGAGCAGGCGGGTTACCTGAAGTTGAGTGATTACCGCCGCCCATAAGCATTTACAGTACCAGAGGCATCCGACCCTTCAATAGGACTATTGTAGTTTTGAGGGGTTTAGAATAATATGGACTTTGATATTAATGTGACTCAATTTCCTAGCACTATAATAGAGGCATATCCAGTGGCTGTATATCCCTCGTATCAAAGTCAAGAGTGCCAGACGCCCGCGCCTATAAAATAAGGCTTCGCAGATTCAGGGTCGTCGACTCGTCGCAATCGATAGCGCAGGGGTGCAATCATTGGGATTTAGCATTCGGTCGGCTTGCTTTACAAGAGGGTTGGGTAGTTATGTGGGGTTGATATGATTAGTTCACTTTTTCTTTCGCTGTCTCATTGTGCGATCCCATTCCATAATGTTAATAGATGTGGTATCCTAGATAACATAGCTTTACTTTAACTCAGATGTACCTAGACCTACACACCACTTATAGTTCGCGCGCGAGTTGAATGCAGAGCTTATGTATGTGTCACCATACATAAGCTATGCATTCAACTCGCGCGCGAACTATAAGTGTATTTTTTTTTGGAATTCATTAATTCGTTCGGTATTTTTTCGGTTTTGCCCGGGTGGCTGAGAAAATAGGAATAGGAACTGCTAAACGAGAACTTAGAATGGGTTACGTAAATATATTGTAGGTATTCTAAACTTCCCGTGAAACTTTCTGAGTAAATTATGACGCTGATAAGTTGATAAAAGCATTATACTTAAGTACAGATAAGTAGGTCCTAAATGTAGACAAAAACTCGCCACAAAAAAAAAATTCTTTTTAAATTCCACTACTAGTTAGCCCTTGACTGCGAACTCACCTGATGGTAAGTGAAACGGCAAGTGAGGGTTACGGCAGTTATATGAATACCCCATAAAATCCAAAGTCACCCCTAATCGGTTTCTGCACGGCATCGTACCGGTACGCTAAATCGTTTGGTGGTACGTCTTTGCCGGTAGAGTGGTAACTAGCCACGGCCGAAGCCACCCACCAGACTAGACCAGAGAAAGTTCTGAAATTATGATTTCCCAAACTGACCCTGCCGGGAATCGAACCCGGGCGCTCACCACTGCGCCAGGGAGGTTTCTCTACGAACTTACAGTACATACAGTTAAGTAAGAAGCTAAAGCTCTATTGTATTGTTGAAAAGTCAATAAAAAACACGCATATCGTTGTTTCTGGATAGCGATATGTAGGTATTATGTAAATGTATACGTGGTGAAATAAGTAGAGATCAATTACATAAGAAACAAATTCAACTTTACGTACAAATTAAGAAAAAAAAATACAAAATGCTTTATTTCCAAAAATGTTTTAAGAAAGTAACAAATTACATAAGAAACAAATTCAACTTTACGTACAAATTAAGAAAAAAAATACAAAATGCTTTATTTCCAAAAATGTTTTAAAAAAGTAACAAGGTGCAATTCAACAACAATAAGTACGAATTTTAAAAATTTGCTTCGATCCGCCGGCAATGTTAATTATTGCCCTTCAGAGAAAAGTTTTCTGCGGGGGCAAACACACCAATAGTTAATAGAGATTTGAATGAACCCACGACCTTTCTAGTCCTCTCAAATAAGTTCAATATAAAAGTCTGACGAACCCTTGTCTAGCCCCTGTCGGAGGTATTGCTTGCGCTAAGACGGCGACATGAACCTTTTTAGAGAATCAATTTTGTCTGGCACTTTAACATTCAATAAAGCTTCTGGATTTTTCCCGTAGATTGCTAATGATACGTAGACGGTTGGATTGCTGGAGCTAGACCAGAGTTAAGTACCTACGCTAAAAATGCTCAAACTAAAACTGGTTCCAACAAAACTATATTCGTTCAATTACGATTCTATACAGAAGCTATCTATGAGATCATTAGTATTTTTTAATTAGCCCTCTATAATATTGGTAGGCAAAACTAATGCTCATGTTTCACTCAGGCGGAATTTTTGAAACTTTTGGGGGTGGAAAGCTCAAAGATTATCCATTTTTTATCCCACCTTACGTTACTTACGTTACATTACTTACCTTATTAATATACCTCATTTATTAGGGTAGGAGTCGACAGCAAGTTTTGCTAGTCACCAAAAATTGCTGTCAAAGGACATGACCAGTTCCTACCCCTGTGGTATTCAGGAAAGTGTGCAGGATTACAGCTTTGTTAGGTAACTGCAGTTCAAGAGCATAATATTAAAACGATTCTTAGTACCTATGTACCTATAAGTTCATACAATCAAAACAATGGCAATAATGATAGCAGCAGATAAAAACCAAAAAACATATTATATCCGTCAATGAAACAATGCTTTATTGTTATGTAAACAAATCGTCAATAGCTAGTGTATGCTAATTTCAGCCTGCTAGACATCAGGCAGCGTGGCCGAGCGGTCTAAGGCGCTGGTTTTAGGCACCAGTCCGAAAGGGCGTGGGTTCGAATCCCACCGCTGTCACAGTACCTTTTGTATTTTTTCCATTCTATTTTACTATTTACTTAGTTTTTTCATTTTTTTTAATGTTCAATGAGTTCTTATCTATTTATTTGTTAAATATTGCAAAAATCTTGACACGTAATACTTAGTTACGTAAAACTTGGTTTACGTTATTTGTAAACAAGTGAACATAATTAAAAAAAAATTAAAAATTATTACTATTTATAGCCAATGTCGCTCGGGAGGATGTAAGCATTCTAAAAATACCCCATACATCCAAATCTGTTTAGGCATTTAGCAGTTATGGTGGAATAAAGAAACTCACAAACAAACATAAATGATACATGAACCCTGACAACATTACACTCCTTTTTTGAGCGGTCGTGTAAAAAGTACGTCACTAACATTACATCGGATACCTATAGTATGTAATTATGTATTATCATACTTACTTAGTACCTACTTAAGTAATTACTTACTAATATTATAAATGCGAAAGTGTGTTTGTTTGTTGGTTTGTCCTTCAATCACGCCGCAACGGAATAACGGATTGACGTGATTTTTGGCATTGGTATAGTTGAGGATCTGGAGAGTGACATAGGCTACTTTTTATCCCGGAAAATTAAGGAGTAAACCTGCGGGAATCAAAAAACTTACATAACGCGGACGAAGTCGCGGGCATCAGCTAGTCGATTATAATAATAAGTCAAGTTAGGTGTCACGGGCAGACGATAGTTACTAACTACTTACTACAAATAAACACACTTTGTATGTTCTAGAGTTAGATAGAGACCTAGACCTAAAATAATAACTAACTAACACCTTTATTTAACGATAGTTAGTGCATTCAAAAGCGTGAAAATTAGCCATTGTAATTCACAAATACACGTCAATTGCGTTTATGACTATGAGTTATGATTTTATGAACTTATACAAAACTGTGTTTTCTATTGGCAATAGCTCAATAGAGTTGATCAAGTGTAATAAGTCCCTTCACTCTTCTAATTTTTGTTTCTAATTTTGCTGAGCAGTAAAAGGGTTAAGGGCAGGTTTGTGGCAGTCGATGGCTCTCAGTCTGAGATCTATAGAGCGTAGCTTGACTTAGCTCTGACTTAAGACAGAGTAAAAACAAGATAGATTTATGACACGACACTGACTTAAGTTCATCCCCTTTCAATATAAGTAAAGTCTGAGAAAAGTCCGTGATCTGTGGTACGCTCTAAGTATAGTATATCTCAGCGTCAGAGTCTCAAGTATTTTCCTTTCTAGCTGGGCCGGGTTAAGCCGGCGGAATGTGTAAAGGCACCGTAATTATACAGGATTTATTTAAAAATATAGATAACCTCTCGATGGAAACTTCTGAGCTACATAATTACTTAAGTAAGTAATATGAAAAACTTTAAAAAAAGTCTTCACCCTTCAGCTCTCGATTAATAACCGGTCCACCGACCGCGCGTCGCATAGATTAATGCCATTTTCTCTCTCTGCGTCGTATTCCTTATTTATGAAGGTCGTGACCCCTTTCCATTAATCACATAATGGCAGGGGTTTTCTTGGGATAATAATGCGGTGGGTTCCCAGGTCCTTCCGCTCGACTAAGAGTATTATTTAGTATACTATTTCAACCAATATTTCAACTCTTAGGTTACTAAGAATTAAGAAGATAATAACCGGGACCGACGGCTTAACGTGCTCTCCGAGGCACGGAGTTACATAATATCAATGTTACATAATATGAAGCATCCCCTAAACTTGTTCGTTACATTTATTACGCCGTTCCGCATCATTCGGTCCGCTAGGGAGCTTCGAGGCGAGCGAACAAACAGTATTAACTGTAATGCCCACGTCATGCTCCAAATATTAGCACAATTTCACGGAAGCATTGTTTGAGCTTCGTTAAACTGACATACTCATAATACTACAAAATGGTCATTTGTAATTTTAGTTGTAACAAGAGCCAGTGTCATTTTTCCTATGGATTGTATACAAGATACGAAAAAGCAGCTGAAATGGTGACCCTTTACTAGAAAACGCAGTGTTTGAAGAAATCGAGACGCCCTGGACACGTCAAGCGGCATGTGACGTGCATGAAAGGGATACCTTTATCCAACATACACTGAGAAAAATTTCCTTGTTTACCTTCCGATTTTTACCTTCTAAAACCGATTCCTTCCAAAATTGGGTCTTTTCCTTCCACCGATTACCTTCTGAATCGGGGAACTGCCAAATTCCTACCGATATTTAGAAGGTAATGAATTTTATACGTCTAATACGGAAGAACATAAAGGAAGGAAATTTGTTGGAAGGAATTAACCAAGAAGGAATTTCCTTCCAGCTAAATATTCCTACTAAATAAGGATGCATTATAATAATTCCTCCCAAATTTATCCTTCCAAATTAGATGTTAATGTCCTTCTGAATTCAAATCCAAAGTTGTCGGAAGGAAAATGCAGCTAACCTTCTGATATTGAAAGATATTTACCCTCTTAACTAGTGGGAAATAAATTGACATTACTATTCCATCAAAAAAAAAAGGATTAGAAAGGCTCGCTGGAAGGAACTACCATCCAAATTAGATGGATCACACTTGGAGGGAATAACACAAGGAGTATCCTTCTAAATTAGATGATAATATCCTTCTAAATCAATTATAATTTTTCGGTAGGAACAGTGTCGGAAGGAAAACGCATATTTACCCTCCGAAATTGAAGGATATTTACCCTCTTATTTAGTAGGAAATGAAGTGACATTACTATTCCATCAAAAACGAAGGGATTAGAAAGGCTCGCTGGAAGGAATTACCATCCAAATTAGATGGATCACACATGGAGAAAATAACACAAGGAACATCTTTCTAAATTAGATGATAATATCTCTCCAAGCAAATTGGAATATTTCGGTATCGGAAGGAAAACGAATAAGTTTTATTAAATAGAAATTGTAACACCGAATGTAGTACCCGACCCGACCACTAGATGTCGCTACGCGTATATTGGCTCGCGGTATAGGGTGGCGCCGGTCAAACACATATATATCGCCAAGTCCGCTTGTATCGGTACCTGCATCGTGGCAAATGGATGCTTCCACCTAGTTGGGACATTCATTGAAAGCGCATAGCAGAGCATAAATCATAGGTGGTATATGGACCCCTGCTTCCACCCTTGCTGGGACAGGGCGTTTTGAAAGCCTATAATTTTGGGGGGGGGGGAGGGGGGCCTACGCCTTAGGTAGGTAATATTATGTCTTTACCTTCTAGATTTGGAAGGTTATTTATATTCACCGAACAAATATGACCAAGTATGTATTTACCGTCATTTATTTTCCTTCCAAAAATTACCTTCCCTTTTGACTCAGTAGGAATTTCCGACCGAAATTTGGAAGGTACGTATTACCCACCAAAATAGAAGGCAGACATTGTTTGGAAGGAAATTTTGGACGGTAATAATATCCTTCCAAGTTGAAAGGTAAATTTCCTACTGAGTCAAAAGGGACGGTAATACCTTCCGTATTTCGGAAGGTCTTTTTTCTCAGTGTACGACCTCTATAGGTTGTACGACTAATTACGTCTTTATGCGAAAAAGAAACCCAGGACAGAAGTAATTAAGTATCTACTTATATTTTTCTTATTTGTCTTAAAAGAAATATAATATGTTAGCTCGTAGATATATGAAACCCCGAAGCGTACATTACCATTTGTCGCAATTTTTGCGTGCACATATGTAAGAATTCGATATTTACAAAAGTTGCAAAAATAGATAAACACGAACTACGAATGAATAGTTACTTACTTATTACTTATTTTTAGTATTGACTCAGGAAGGATCTGGATGAATGGCTTCTATATGCTAATTGCAAATGAAGCTAGCGGCAAATTAATCCTTATCGTGTATGTAATCGATCTACAGGAAATATTCAGGCGGTCTCCGGGCCTAGCAGCTCATTAGCCGTCATGTTTGCATGATTGATGGGCGTTGCAATGATGCACGGCTTCCTCAGACCTTTGGCTTCAGATAAGCGGTCATTGACATAACGTCAAGGGTAACTTTATAATTATGGCTGTTCGAGTTACGGAGGGTTAGTTATGGATTGTTACTGATTTGAAACTGTCACCCGTAAATGGCCCTTGAGACATAAGTACTTGAGCTGGGAGACGCACTTGTGTTGGGAGTTGAGAGGAGTATGCCTCAGGATGGATAATTGGGTGAACATTAGGTGGTGACGACAAAGATTAAATAATACATCATACTAATATTTTAAATGCGAAAGTGTGTTTGTTTGTAAGTTTGTTGGTTTATTGGTTTGTCCTTCAATTACGCCGCAACAGAGCAAGGGATCGGCCTGATTTTTGGCATGGGTATAGTTGAGAACCTGGAGAGTGACATAGGCTACTTTTTATCCCGGAAAATTAAGGAGTTCCCGAGGGAATAAAAAAAAATTTAAACCACGTGGACGAAGTCGCGGGCATAAGCTAGTGATTATATATATAACTTAGTTAAGTGTAAGTAGGTCTATATGGATAGTACTTACTTAAGTATATTTTTAAGAATTTCGCGTCCATTCGCTGTAAACGTGAATCGTGACTTTAATAACTCTTATTTGAAAGACATTGACCAGCTGGGCTCTGACAGTCTCATACTTGCATTGCACAGTTAGCATCAGATAAAACAATTTTGGACATTGGAGAAGACGTAGCCTTTCGTTAACCATAAAAAAGGGACTGATAAGTGATGACGTGAGCATTTGCATCTTGCACGGCTTGATCCTGAGCAGTCATCGTAACATTTTAATTTATCGATGTTTTAAGTATCGTGCGATGATTTCCACGCGAGTTAAACGTTTTATTCCCGGCAGGGTCATTTTGGGAATTTATAATTTCTGAATTTTCCCTGGTCTGGCCTGGTGGGAGGCTTCGGCCGTGGCTAGTTACCACTCTACCGGCAAAGACGTGCTGCCAAGCGGTTTAGCGTTCCGGTACGATGCCGTGTAGAAACCGAATAGGGGTATGGGTTCGAGTAGAAGTTGCGAGCGGCGGTCGCCGGTCCCTTAAAACTAAGGCATTAAAGTTTAATTACGAATGTAGTATATATTTATGACCTTTAGTCTTCGTAACAACGCGAGCATGTCGGCGACGCGAATCCACAAGTTTACCCCCTACCAACGCGCGTACCAGTGCTCAACGCGGCTAAAGATGTTTTCACTTCAAAAGTTACCAATTGGAGTTTATTTGGTTTACAGCCACCAACCCTAATAAAATAAGCTGTACCTACCACATACCTACTCAAACTCTTACAATGCGATGAAGTCGCCTAAGTGATAAAATATATACTCACAATCATAAGTGAGAGGATATTTACACACTTTAAGACACCCATAAACTCAACTCTCAAAAGATTCATCAAAGATCAAGGCAAAAACGGTTTAAAGACAAGACATATTGACTAAGACATACACTTAATATACATATAGGTATATAAAGTCTGAGCAAAGTTATGTAAATTGTGATTTGTCTTTAAAAGTGAAAGATGTGATGATTTTGAATTATAATAACTAAGTACTTAAGTAAGCATTTGTTATGAAAGTGACTTTCATTTTCTCATTTAATAAAGTGGTAATATGTATACTCATGGTCCATTCATATACATTTATTTAAATGTCTAATTGTGTTTGTATTACATAATTCTCCCATACTAGAATGTAAACATTGCTAACTAATTAATGTATATTGTAGTAAATATAATTAACTTAATGCAAGCAGTTACTAATTCCCTGTTAGGCTACGTCCACACTGCGAAAAACATTCGAATTTGACTCTCGTGATTTCTATTTCATGTACGGATTTCACCTAGCATGCACTGGGAATGCAGTGAGTATCATACAACTCCATGCAGCACAAGATATTCACGCGAATCCCCTTTACTAATAATCATACAAAAAATCACATAGATAGAGTTGCAGTGTCATTGAAGGACAAACTAAGGGTGTGTTCTGAAATACAATGCAAGCACTCTCAGTGCTCTTACTGTGGAGAAATTCGTTCCGTTATGGACTGACAGTAAACTGCCGCAGTATCCTAGGGAAATATATTATGACGTCATAAATCGTCACCATTTTTGTACTGTGAGCACTGGCGTTTTCGAGGTAAGGTGCTCTCAGTGCTGACTGCATTCCGTTTTAAGCAGTACCCAGTATACCTAACTATAAACGAAAGGCCTCACAGTGTACTAAATTGAAGTCGCACCTTACAGTGCTCGTAGTGTATTTCGGAACATAACCTAAATCACTAACTTAAATACAGTGGATTTCATTTATTGCGACCTTGGTTGTAGCGACCATTTACCTATAGCGACGTTAAATCTTAGTCCCTTGAATTTAAAGCATACTTTAGTACAAAATTCATGTGGCTATAGCGCCTTTGGATGTAACGCCGAGTTCGGGTGTAGCGACTGTTTTTAATGAATCATTTGTAACAAATTCCTAGAAATCCCATGCAGATATTGCGACCGGAGTCGGCCGCCAAAGACACAAAGATTTCTTTCTTTCACAAACATTTCTTATCTTTTGTTTACATCCACACAGATGGTCAGCAAGTGTGGAGACGTTTACCTTTTGTTTATAGATATCAGGTACGCAGGTAGGGAAGCGTGTACGTTTCGGAGGTAAATTGAAGCAAACTAATATTACACATTTTTTTAAATGTACCAGTGAGTAATTATGTGTGCAAATATTTTCAAATTTTTTTTAGTGTATATTAAATGAATATAATATACACTATACATGTGTACGTGTCTGTATCTTTACCTTTGCCTGTAACGACTCCCGTATATAACGACGAAAATAGAGTGGTCCCTTCATCGTCGTTATACCCGAAATCCACTGTAGTTAGAAATATGGAAATTGACAACTCTAGGCTCTTCCACTTATGCCTGAATATGACATATTCATAGAGTAATTTTACTGCAAATGAGTGTGCTGTGTGAACAACTGACTACTGCCCTAATATCTCTATTCTCATCTCTCTCATGCCTTAAAATCCTTATGATGTCTAAAACAACTTGTACTTAGTAAGTAATTCAAAGGTCTCTATTATAAAAGCTCCATTTACATTAAAATGCTAAAAACTAAATATTAAACTAACTATAAAATAAATTTAAAACAAATCCAGTAAATACCTACTACTTAACAATAAAAATAAAAATAAACCCCTAATCAAAAAGACCACCCCTGGTTGCCCCTGGGCCAAAGGTACCCATCAAGCTTGCAGCATTGCCACGCTGAATGGCAATGGATAATCTTTGAACAAGGTAGGAACCAAAACGTGGGTCGCAGCCCCTTTCCCTCAAACGACGACCGATCTCATTTATAACATTTTTTGCTTCCCATTTTAGTTATTCATGAAGTGGAATAATTATGAATTCATAATTGTCACCATTGGTCCTGAATATGGAATAGCATAAAGAGATGTCTTCAAGATAAGCTACTTATTATGATAAAGAGCAAATTCATTAATAATTAATTACTTAACAACATTATCCACAGCTCATGAATAAAATACATTCTTCCAGAGTATTATTTAACAAAATAGTAGACAATGATTTATTACGATAGCTGATGTATATAATCTTATGTGTTTTCGGGTACATTTTCACTAAACAACTGGTGTGAATTGACCCTAATCTATAACATTGTACCCGGTCCCAGCTCCGCATATTCTTTGCATCATAAACAAAAACAATAAAAAGAAAAGTTTATGAGGATGAGTCATAATTCACACAACATGCTGAAGGCAGATGTGAAGAGAATTACGAATCGATTTTAACGAAGTAACTACCAAGTACCGACGACGTAAAGATACAATTTCAAAATTGTAATAAAATTATTTCCGGAGTTCCAAATATAAATTCTACTTACTTTTTTCTGAAGCTCGAAAAAGTGCGGCTTTGACAAATGCTAGGAAGTCAACGATCGCCCGCTTGGTTCACAAAAAAAGCAAAGCCTGCAATCCAGAACTGCACCACTACTCACATCACATTACACCCACGATTAAAAACTTTCACGTCCATTTTGTGCATTAATACTATTAAATATTTACATTTGTAATCACATGTTAAGATCAATGAGCTCAACCATGAGTATTAAATACGTAAATTTCTATTTGAAAAATAAATAGTTTCATTCTAAACGACGATAAAATTTAGTGGAGGCACCTTGCATCACTTGCAACTAGAGTAAACTTTTTTTTTAATGAAGTCTGAACTAATGCTAGCCAGCCAGCTAACAGCATAGATAAGTATTGTTGGCTAACAGCTTTGCCAGCCAGTAGCCAAGCCAGTGTTGCCACCCTCTGATTTAGGTTTTCCCCTAACTCCTCGTGAAATTCCCCTAAAATAAGCACTTTTCAAAATGTTTTCCCCTAAAAAATTTATTTTAAGAATAAAACACAAATGAAAGTGCATTAAACTTTTATTTAACTTTTTTATTATATTAAACTAAAAAAAAAAACTACTAAATCAATACCATCTGTACCATATATAGGTACATCTATATATATATATAAATCTCGTGTCACAATGTTTGTCCTCAATGGACTTCTAAACCACTTAACCGATTATAATAAAATTCGCACACCATGTGCAGTTCGATCTAACTTGAGAGATAGGATAGTTTATATTATATAGATTAGGATTATTAGTGCTACCCGTGCGAAGCCGGGGCGGATCGCTAGTATAATATAATAATTATGTAGGAAGTACACTACCATCAGTTATGTTTTGACCAATTAATAGGGTGAAGATCTAATTATGCAGCCATAAGTCATTAACATAACATTTAGCGATCATATTACATGCCTACCACAAATCTATGAGGATTTTGAAAAGAATTTTCATCATCAATCATTGCAGCTTTTCGAACTTGGTTAACCATAGATCATTTATAGAGGAGTCCTCTATAAATGACCCATGGTTAACATGGCATCATTGTCCTATAATAGGACAATGGTGCACAGCGTACCTACATTTGGAACAAGCCATGAACAAGCGAAAAACACACTACCTAGATTAAAAACACTCAAACAAGAGTACCTAAACATAACGTGTAAATCCATAAAAATCAGTTTACCTCGCACACATAAAGCAGCTTTATTCGTATTCGACTTCTCTTCTTTCCACGTACACAATTCTATGACCGCGAAAGAGAAAAATATATTTTGTTTGGTACTAGCCATAGAGAAATGTAACATCATAGTCGTAATTCCTTGATTCCTACTTCCATGGGTAACATCGGCACACCAAGTTACGTTCAGATACACGCAGTCACCGATTCGAACCGAAAGTTGAAACTTTCCCTAAAAAAATCCCTAATAAATTTTTTTCCCCTAAAAATTTCCCTAAATAATTGTATACCCTAAAAAATCCCCTAAGTGTTTAAAAATCCCCTAAATCTAGGGGAAAATACCCTAAGGTGGGTACACTGAGCCAAGCCAGCAGTGAAGCTGAAGACAGAAATCAGAATCACAGAAGTCAATTTTCATTCAGAAAAACGTAGACCGTACACTACCGACTACAATGAGATTATACTACAGTATAATGTACTCTGTGACTACAGTCTACACTCAGTAATAACAGTATATATAATGTACTCTGTGACTACACCTTTGTGTATGTAGGTACTGGAGTGGTTACTAGTCTCTGTACATATAGCACAGAGTACCTACATTGACTATAGGGGTATAGTGTAGCGGTGAGCATTAAAAGTTATAACATTTAATATAACACAATATTTTTTTTTAACTTTTAATTTTGTTAATAAATATTGAGATGTTCGTTAAAAGTTTTAACTATAACGCGTACGTATAGATTTATTGACAACGATCGTTGAGTCTTTTACAGTAAATTGCATAGAAGTTTAGTTGGCTGCCGGACGATGGCGCTGTTACAACATTCAGCCAGCAGCCACTTATGTACTGCTTTACCTATTTGTTATTTTTATAATACAAGGAATTGTGAGCCTTATCCAAATAGAAATAGCTTTTATTATTGAATTTACGTAAAAATAACTTTTTAACGTTTAATGATTTCAAGTAAACGTAAACCATTATCAAACTTCAGTTATTATTGAAATGTGTTGTGAATGGAAGTAATTCATTTAATGGAAGTAAAATATTTTGTTTTTAAGCTTAAAGTTGTAAAGTGTAACCTTAGTTTAACATGAGTTGAAGGCGGAGTAATGCCGCAATTTGGAACTATTGTGAAGTGCTGAACTCGATCAACTTAAAACACGTTTCAATTTAAAACCTATTTCATATTGATGTTTGTATTTCAAATAAATGTAAAAACAACTCAAAAAAACGTTTCATTTCCGAATCCAGTTACATCTTTGCAGTAGGTAAGTAAGTAGGCCTATTAAGTTGTTAAAAATATAACATTCATTCCATTGAACTTTTAACGAAACGAATTAATTATTAAATAACATTTTAAAATTTGACAACTTTTGAATACTAGTGGTTCGCCGCGAACTGAGACCTCGCGGTGTCCATAAACTTACAGAGCGCCATCTATGTGAAGTTCTGTTAAAAATAGTGAAGCTAAAATTAAATAATTTCGTTTCCTTAGAATATTTATCTAATTTTAGTATTTGTTGTTCAAGTACAGGATTTAATTCAAATAAGTGATCAAGTTTCAGGCTCAGCCTTTTCTTTTTAAGCACAAACGAATAAATTTGTACAGAGCGCCATCTATTGACAACATTGTGAAGTTTGTTAAAAATACGTATGCTCATTAAAAATTAAATAATTTCGTTTCCTTATAATATTTATCTAATTTTAGTATTTGTTGTTCAAGTACAGGATATAATTCAAATAATTAATCAAGTTTCAGGCTCAGCCTTTCAGAAAATTGGGAGTTCTGAGGTCATCTTTGGACGTCAGAAAATCACCACTTTGAAAGCCCCCCATTTCGTCAATTTTAGGGGAAAAATTTAAAAAAAAATATTTTTGGACTCCGTTCCTCATTATCTTTAAAATGATATACCGCAACCCTATGTAATGCTATAAAAAATATTTTACTTCGCATTCGCTTCTATGAGAGCCCCCCTGAAATAAAGATTTTTATAACTTTTTAAGCCATATTCGGCGGGAGGCCATCGGTTTACAAAGTATATTTAAATTTGAAGTAATTACGTTCAGTAATTCAGAAGTTATAAGGCTCTGACAGACGGACGGACAAGTGCCAATTCACCCAAGTAGACTCAGAGACCTTCGCTTCGCTCGGTCAATTAATAATTGTTACCTATCCATTTAAACAGTTATAATTATAACTTTTAATTTAACGTGTTAATGTTTTATAACAATAACGTTTTAACAATTAATCTTTTATAACTTTTAATCACATCTCTAGTATAGTGACGCCAGACGCAAACTGCAAAGAAAGACGGCGCCGTAGACAGAGAAAAAGGACTAGTTGTATAGACGGCACGGATGAAAGAGAAGCAGTCAGTTATGCTCTGATAGGCTCAGATTAATAAAATGGCCATGATGTATATTGTGAATGAGTGTTAAAGTACTATAAAAAAATCTCTAATTTACGGTGTAAATTACAATTACAGTTACACTAACGATTTTAGTTAAAGTAATCCGGACCGAACATGACGGTTCGAAAATACGTCGAAACGCTTCCAGAAATGGTAGGTAGAACTAGTATTATAGGAGATAACTGCACTTTTGGTAACTATCGCCAGAAAGGCTGATTCAATGTTAGGTGGATGTAGGGCTCTCCACTGATCACAAAAGTGACAGTCTGCCCGCATGTGGATGGGCCTTTCGCTAGAAATGGCAGCTCAAAGACGGTTTATTGTTACCAAAAATGAACGATAACTAGAAAAGCTGATTCTTGTACAGTATTAAAGTATGCGCAGTACCTATGTAAACAGTATAAAAACTGACGCATGTGGATGCGCCTTTCACTAGATATCACCTCTCAAAGACGTTATAAGCTATATTTACTATGCGTTCCTGTACAAAAATATTAGCAATTATTAAGTCGTCCTTGATTGATATTAAAAAATTTTAACAGCAATCAACTTATAAATCTTAAAATTTGTACTGAAATCTGTTATACTAAACAAATAAAACGACCTGTCTTAAAATTGGGAAGTAGGTAACGTAACAACACAAAAATTTCTTTCCAGCCTAAGTATGCTAAATTGACAGCCCTGAAAGTGTCTATAATGCGATAGCTGATTTTTTTTAGATTTTTGTATTATAATGCCATTATTACATTTTTATAAAATGTAAAGTGCATTAATTTATTTTTAGTGAACGCAATCACGTGTGACTATATTAAACTATAATATAGACCAGATTTCTCTGTGGTTGTGTCACGGGTGTGTCATTGTCATGCATGGATGTAATAAGTGTAAGTACTTATTACATCCATGTTGTCATGCAAGTTGAAATAGTACTTCCTTCGTCATTGAGTTGAAATGATAATCATAGACACAGAGTACATTATATATACTGGATCATAGAGATCAAGGGTATGTTCCGAAATACCTGTGCGAAATACACTGCGAGAACTGTTAGGTGTGACGTCAATTTAGTATACTGCGAAGCCGTTCCTTTATAGTAAGCTATACTGGTTACTGTTTAAAACGGAACGCAGTCCAGCAGTAGATCACGGGATCAAAGCACTGAGAGCACCTTACCTTGAAAACGCCAGTGCTCACAGTACAAAAATGGCGTCGATTAATGACGTCATATATTTCCCTAAGATACTGCGGCAGTAGGTAAAGAGCACTGAACAGTGCTCGCAGTGTACAAAACGGAACCCACTGATAATACTATAATATTATACCTCTATGTTATGCTCTATGTTGATAATTATCTCTTTCTCTGTCTACGTTGCTAATCAATAGAACATTCCCTTTCACGAAAGCGATACATCAACATTGTATTTTCCAATTTTATAAATGTTTCTTGCTTAATAGTGGTTTCTTGATATTAGAAATACAGTACAGTAGTACAGTACTTATCTTAACTCATTGACGTATTTATTTATTAACTCTCACATTATTGATTTTATTGGCAATAATTGACCGAGCGAAGCGAAGGTCTCTGAGTCTACTTGGGTGAATTGGCACTTGTCCGTCCGTCCGTCCGTCCGTCCGTCCGTCCGTCTGTCAGAGCCTTATAACTTCTGAATTACTGAACGTAATTACTTCAAATTTAAATATACTATGTAAACCGATGGCCTCCCGCCGAATATGGCTTAAAAAGTTATAAAAATCTTTATTTCAGGGGGGCTCTCATAGAAGCGAATGCGAAGTAAAATATTTTTTATAGCATTACATAGGGTTGCGGTATATCATTTTAAAGATAATGAGGAACGGAGTCCAAAAATATATTTTTTTTAATTTTTTCCCTAAAATTGACGAAATGGGGGGCTTTCAAAGTGGTGATTTTCTGACGTCCAAAGATGACCTCAGAACTCCCAATTTTCTGAAAGGCTGAGCCTGAAACTTGATTAATTATTTGAATTATATCCTGTACTTGAACAACAAATACTAAAATTAGATAAATATTATAAGGAAACGAAATTATTTAATTTTTAATGAGCATACGTATTTTTAACAAACTTCACAATGTTGTCAATAGATGGCGCTCTGTACAAATTTATTCGTTTGTGCTTAAAAAGAAAAGGCTGAGCCTGAAACTGGATCACTTATTTGAATTAAATCCTGTACTTGAACAACAAATACTAAAATTAGATAAATATTCTAAGGAAACGAAATTATTTAATTTTAGCTTCACTATTTTTAACAGAACTTCACATAGATGGCGCTCTGTAAGTTTATGGATACCGCGAGGTCTCAGTTCGCGGCGAACCACTAGTTATTTTCTATGATTGCAGACACCTATACATTGCAGATGACAGATTGCATCGTAGAACGGAACACAGTCCCAGGTCCCTTCAAAAATGGCTTCGTTGGTAAATGTTTTGCTGCGAAAATCTCCAAATTTCGGGCCTTCCAAGACCCTTTTGTTCAATTTACCGGCTATCAATAATGTGAAGTGAGTGTTGATGTTCTCAGAAACATATAATTACTGTAATTTCATAATAAAACGATACTTTAAAATTATGTAACATTTTATGGTTATTATGAGCAATTTCAATATTTTTGTTTGGTTTTATCATCTTATTTGAAAACTGTAAGTTAGTACTTTAGTATTTATTTTCTAAGGAAAGTATGTCAAAAAACATTAGGGCATTATGTTAGCCATAATTTAAGTGTGTCTCGAATAAAGTTAACTATTTATATTTGTAGTTCCAAACGCAATGCTCATCGATGGATGCCCGACACGGACTTCGTGAAACAATTTGAGGGGGCTGTCCTGTTTCCGGAAGGTGTAACTGCCTTAATGAAGCACCCGCCATACAACAGTAAGTGATAACATTATTTTTATTGTAGTGTATGCCATAGAAATAATAAAATACTAGCTGATGCCCGCGACTTCGTCCGCGTGGATTGAGGTTTTTCGGTTCCCCCAGGAACTCTTTAATTTTCAAATTGGATAGAAAATGGGATAAAAAGTAGCAAATGTGCTATTCCAGACTATAATCTATCTCTGTGCCAAATTTCATCCAGATCCGTTCAGTCGTTGGAGCATGATTGAGTAACAAACATCCATACATCCATACATCCATCCAAACTTTCGCATTTATAATATTTATTGGATCACCTGAGAAAAAAAAACAAAAATGCCTGACCCCCCTGACGTCCTCAAGAATGTAAATTGCCAGGATGGGAAGGCTGAGAACTGTTTGTGTGGAGGTACACTTTCTGAAGAGCCTATGTGCAACAGTAGATACTAACAGGCAGATTGATTGACGAAATAATCACTTTGTAGATACCTACTGGCATCATACTAACAATAAGAAACCTAGGCTAGGTCAATTGGTAGCTATTAATTTGAAGACGAAGTCATAATCTGTCAGGTCTAAGAATAGTGCAATCCTTTACACTGTTCCTGATGGTACACTTGTCATTACTTATAACTAGGCTGACATCAACATATAGCTTATATATGTATCTATAAAAAAATCTTGAAATTAGCATTAAGTTGATTAGAAAACACCACCACTCAAGTTGAAAATTGGCAGTTTTGTCATTTGAATGCTATTGGTGGTAGTTTACGCACTCTTCTATCATCCACAGCAGCCGTTTTTCATGGAATTGTAAGACTGCATGATGATGATTCCTTTGCCGAGTTCGGCAACAGTGACCGAATCTCTGTTAGGTATTTAAATTTGAATAAGGGCTTCGCTCATGTGCCCTGATGTGACTGATGTAACCTTTTTTAGCACGGAATAAACGTGCACAGTGAGGACATGATAGGGTACCTACCATCAACATAATTGTAAGTTATATTGGAGGGTGGTCTACTTTTAAGTTGGTCATGGTAAATGTCCAGATCTAGCCTCCTTTTATCCTCGAATTCGGCGATATTCTGCTGAACCAAGTGCCTCCAATCCCCTCGGTTTTCAGCCAGACTTTCCCAACGAAAGACGTCGATCTTACATCTAGTCATATGCCTCTTTTGCACATCAAGCAAGACTTGAGAGATTTTGCAAGACTGCATAACTCCATTTTATTACACAACATCACACAAAGTTGTCATTCCACTATTCAGTTTTTCCTGGTTTTCACACCAACATTTTCCCTCATACATATCCCTTCACCACTGGTCTACATGGTATTAGGTCTTATAAAACCAATATAAAACTTTTTGACTTTTACATATAAAAAGTAGCTTATGTCACTCTCCAGGTATTAGCAAAATCCATGCAAATTTCAAGCTTTTTATCAGGAATCGAAAAGTAGCCTATCCCACTCTCCAGTCTTTAAATGCTTGCAAAAAATCACATACACATATCTGCTGCTCCATTTGCTGTGCGATTGAAGAATAAACCAACAATCGTTTTGCATTTATAAAATGGGTAATGATTATTTATCAAGGTGATTCTTCGGCCCTCAGGCATAGTTGCGCCGACTGAGAAACATGTGCGTAACATGATCATCAACTTTGGGCCGCAGCACCCAGCCGCTCACGGAGTGCTCCGACTTGTGCTTGAACTGGATGGTGAGGTAATGCTCAATATTTTGTATGATAACAAAATTTTGTATTAGAGCCTCTACTAAAACATTGTGGCTAGTTATGTTGAACATACCAAAATCTTGTGCTGTCCTTATCCACAGGAAGCATTATGAAAGGCCTACAATTAGGCTTCATGTACAGAAGCTGGAGCCACACCGGCGCCGGACAGAAAGCTATTCTAAACTACCAAAAACTGCATATGAACCACAGCGCAGCCGCGTCGGTGCCGGCCCGCCACCGCATCGGCCCAACGCCGCCATGTTTAGTTTTATGTTATTTTGTTCAGAAAACTTTCAGCTACAACAAAAGTGAATAGATAAATATAAAGAACTATATGATGTCCGCGTGAATTAAGGTTTTTTGATTCCCGCCGGAACTCCTTAATTTTCCGTGATAAAAAGTAGTATGTCCTTCCCCGGGATATAACCTACCTCTATACCAAATTTCAGCAAAATCGGTTGAAAAGATGGGCCGGGAAAGCGGAGCAGACAGACAGACAGACACACTTTCGCATTTATATTATTAGTATTGATAAGTATAACGCCAATTACAAGTTTTCACAGATAGAATTTACATGAGATAGAAATAACTCGCATAGGTGGAAAAAGTAAATATTAATATATGCTACCAGAAGTAATAAAAATATAAAAAAGATTATAGTTAGGAAGATGAGTTAATACAGGAGAAGAATCAGAGTAAACTAATATTTGGGATAATCTAGAAATTATCAATTATTTAGGTTACTAGCCAGCAAGTCTTCAACTCGGACTGTGGGAGTCAAAGAATTCACTGGCTTCAATGTTGTGTTACATACTATTTCCACAAACTAAAACAGAACTTTTTATTCATCTGAAGTGAAACTTTCTTTTTCAGCCTTTGTTCATAATTTCCTTCTATTTTTTCATATCGGTTATCTTTATTCAAAATATATTATTGTTATTGAACAGACAGTCCGTGGCGCCGACCCGCACATAGGCCTCCTCCACCGAGGCACCGAGAAGCTGATAGAATACAAGACGTACACTCAAGCGTTGCCATACTTCGACCGTCTGGACTATGTGTCCATGATGTGCAATGAACAGTGCTACAGCTTGGCCGTGGAGAAACTCTTGAACATCGACATACCTATCCGCGCTAAGTACATCAGGAGTGAGTATCATCACCATAGTATATTTGTAATTTCCCCACTTTTATTTACTAGTTGATAGCTGTTCACATGACATGAGATATGGGAAATGACACCTAGTTCCAGATGCTTCCAGAACAAATTATTAAAATAAAATAATTTGTCTTTTGTGTGTGAAAAGTTTTTTTATTTATCATTATAGTGGCCTCACCAACGCCTGAATATTATATATATGTTAATTTAATTATTAGGGAAATGACACCTAGTTCCAGATGCTTCCAGAACAAATTATTAAAATAAAATAATTTGTCTTTTGTGTGTGAAAAGTTTTTTTATTTATCATTATAGTGGCCTCACCAACGCCTGAATATTATATATGTTATTTTAATTATTATTCATCTTCACAGCTTTGTTCGCGGAGATAACCCGTCTCCTCAACCATATCATGGCTGTGGGAACCCACGCATTGGATGTGGGAGCTCTTACGCCGTTCTTCTGGCTGTTCGAAGAGCGAGAGAAGATGATGGAGTTTTACGAGCGAGTCAGCGGAGCCAGGATGCACGCCGCTTACATACGACCCGGTGGAGTGGCCTTGGTATGTGCTAACCCTTTTCACCCATTGTCCGAGGTGAGCGACAGAAGCGATGCGACGCGACGCCATAGAAAAACACACACTTGTCAACGTGACAACGTAGGCCACGTGATGGGTCAGCTACTGTTTGATACGGTCGCGTCGCGTCGTATCGAGTCCGCTTGATGGTCATAATCTGTTAGACTTCATTTCATTGAAAGGTGGTTTTTGACAACCGTATTGCGGACATTTCGCTCAAGATTTCATGAAAAAAGTAAATCAGTTATTTAATGATTTGAGTAAAACGACATAAAGCATGCTGTCGCAACATCTAGATCTAATAGGCAGGTCTAAAAAAGTGCTATCCTTTTCACAATGTCGCTTACAGAAAAGGATACTTAATGTTTTAACAGTGTTATGGCGCGTTTGCATTAGGTCGGTTTGGCTGTATTTGACTGTATCCGTTTTCGGTCACCAACTAATGTACTCATCTTCTTTGTGTGTCTCGTTCGGATGTAAACTGTTATTCGGTTACCGGCTTAGTATAAACTCGTGTGGTATAAAAGTTGTTATGGTTGGTCATAAACGTCTTGTAGACACTTGCTGTTGGCCGAAAATCTGTCACCGACCGAAATAAGTATTTATCCTGTTTATTTCAGTTTCGTTGAACTAATCCGGCTAACCCTAATGTGGCCAACGGAATCGGTCACCGACCAAATGTAACCAGGCCTTTAAACTTAGCGTTTTGATTTATACTAATACCAGCTTACGCCAGCCACTTCGTCGGCGTAGACTACACAGATTTCAAACCCCTATTTTACCCCCTAAGGTGTTCAACAGTGGCGTGCACGACATAGAGGCATAAAAGCATTGCTTACCCTAGTAAAAAAGGTCGATGCTTATTTTTCATCATGCCCTGGCTGAATATAGGTATCTGTCTAATCAATGCCTACCCTGGCTCCGAATACTGTGCACGCCACTGGTGTTCAATCTCCAAAAATCCTTTTAAGCGGGCGTCTACGCCATTGTAGCTATCTGCATGCCAAATATCAGCCCTTCGTCCAGTGGTTTGAGCTATGCGTAATTGATAGATCAGTCAGACCTTTCAAAAAAATTCAAAAATTCAAATGTTTTTTATTCAAATAAACTTTTACAAGCGCTTTTGAATCGTTATAATATGAATCTACCGCTGGTTCGGAATGCCATTCCTACCGAGAAGAGCCAGCAAGAAACTCGGTGGTTGCTCTTTTCCATCAAAACTTACAATCATCATAATGATACAAGTAACTGCAGTCCCACGCATAGCTGGAGCGAATCAAATCCACGCTTTTTTTTTATCATTTACGTAATCTTCGATTGTATAGTATGCTTTTTTCACGAGCATACAATATTCAATACACGCCAAGACTGGCAGACAGAGGCAGCCCCATTTCCGACGGTGGCACCCGTTCACGAGCATGACGCATGATCCAGCCATTGCTTCGCTCAACCATATTTGAGGGAACGTAACTTTTCCTTTTATATATTTAGACTAGCTGATGCCCGCGACTACGTCCGCGTGGATTGAGGTTTGTTGGTTGAACTCCTTAGTTTTCCGGGATAAAGCCTATGTTTTATTCCAGACTATAATCTACCTCTGTGCCAAATTTCATCCAGATACGTTCAGCCATTCGGGCGTGATTGAGTAACAAACATCCATACATCCATCCAAACTTTCGCATTTATAATATTTACTAGCTGATGCCCGCGACTTCGTCCGCGTGGATTGAGGTTTTTCCGTTCCCGCGGGAACTCTTTAATTTTCCGGGATAAAAAGTAGCCTATGTGCTATTCCAGACTATAATCTATCTCTGTGCCAAATTTCATCCAGATCCGTTCATCCGTTGGAGCGTGATTGAGTAACAAACATACATCCATCCATCCAAACTTTCGCATTTATAATATTTATTTTTGATTTGATTATTGTCATCAGGACATGCCACTCGGCCTAATGGATGACATCTATGAGTTCGCGAGCAAGTACGGCGAGCGGCTTGACGAGCTGGAAGACGTTCTCACTACCAACCGCATCTGGGTGCAGCGCACCAAGGACATTGGTGTGGTCACCGCTCAGGATGCGCTCAACTATGGCTTCAGGTGACGACACACTGTAAAGCGAAAACATACCTTATTTACATACACTTACAGGGTATTTAAAATTGGAAGCAGTGTGGAAGAATCAGTTTAAAAGTGCAGCGGGCCAAGAGGTTGTGTGACCATAAAAATATTGTTTTATTAAAATTTCATTGCATTTAAATATTCAGGTAAGACTACTCCAATACTGAATTGTTAAAATTGGACTAAGATTTTAGGCACTCCATAAATGGACAGTAAACTGTGGATTAGGTTTAAAAATTCTGGGGGAATTTAAATTTTCTGGAATAAAAGTATTCCATGCGTCAGCGTAAAATGGAGTATGGACCTACCGTGATTAAAGTCACAAATTCAGTGCCACAGATTTTAATTTCGTAGCATTTCCGCCTGGAGTGCTGGCTGTGGATGAACTGGGAAGATTAAGGTTCATTTTATTTGAGGTTGGTGTGATAGAAAATCTTGTGGGCGCGTGATTGAAGAAAATCCTCTTTCACCATTTTACTACAGAACAGTGAGAAATCGTGAGCCTTGGCGGATATAAGTGGTCGAAGTTCAATCTAGTCGTACGAAACGTTTTTGTTCCACATTTCTGATATGAACCGCTAAGGTTTGGAATGCCCTTCCGGCGTCCATGTTTATTGCCAAGTATGACTTGAGTACCTTCAAGGCAAGAGTGAATAGGCATTTTCTAGGCAAACGCGCTCCAACCTAGATCATCACCTCACCATAGACCTCATCATTGTTTTTCATAAGCATGATTATTACCCTTGTAATAAAAAAAACACTTTCGCGTTTATAATATGGATTTTTGAACTTCCAGCGGTGTGATGTTGCGAGGTTCGGGCATCAAGTGGGATCTGCGCAAGAGCCAGCCCTACGACGCGTACCACCTGGTCGACTTCGATGTACCAATCGGCACCAATGGGGACTGCTACGACAGGTCACTATTTATCTGTTTATGGAAAACTAGATGATGCCCGCGACTTCGTCCGCGTGAATTGGTTTTTTTTATTCCCGCGGGAACTCACCGAGATGTAACCTGTCTCCGTACCAAATTTCATCAAAATCGATTAAGTAGTTGGGCTGTGAAAGCGTAGCAGATAGACATAAAGATAGGCACACTTTCGGATTATACCTGGAGAGTGAGTATAAGTTTTTTGATTCCCGCGGGAACTCAAAAATAAAAAGTAGCCTATGTCACTCTCCAGGTCCTCAACTATACCCATACCAAAAATCACGTCGATCCGTTGCCCCGTTGAGGCGTGATTGAAGGACAAACCAATAAACCAACAAACAAACACACTTTCGCATTTATAATATTAGTATGATGTCTGTTTCAGATATCTGATCCGCGTGGAGGAGATGCGTCAATCGCTGCGCATTATAGAGCAGTGCCTCAACCAGATGCCTGCCGGGGAGGTCAAGACGGACGACGCCAAGTTGACCACTCCGTCCCGCGAGGAAATGAAGGTAACATCACCGTCATTTTTGAAGTGAAAACTTCTTAAGCCGCGTTGAGCACTTTTTGGTAGGGGGTAAACTTGTGGATTCGCGTCACCGACCGCGTCACCGACATGCTCGCGTTGTTACGAAGACAAATGGTCTTAAATATAAATATACAAAATTCGTAATTAAACTTTCATGCCTTAGTTTTTTTATTCCACTACAAGTAAGCCCTTGACTGCGATCTTACCTGTTGGTAAGTGATGATGCAGTCTAAGATGGTAGCGGGCTAACCTGGTAGGAGTATGGCAGTTATATTTAACCCATACCTACCGCTAGTCGGTTTCTACATGGCATCGTACCGGAACACTAAGTCGTTTGGCGGTACGTCTTTGCCGGTAGGGAGGTAACTATCCACGGCGGAAGTCACCCACCAGACAGACCAGGGAAAATTCAGAAATTATAAATTCCAAAATTGACCCTGCCGGGGATGGAACTCAGGACCTCAGCAAGTTAAGACAAGATACCAATGCCTATCATCACCATACCCTGTGCTAGAGTTGTTCAAAACTGCTATAAATCCATAGCACGCTACGGACTATAAACTTTAAAATTTTAGCTTGCTATTAAATACGCTATGTTATAACGCGCATATTGTGATAAAAAAGCGTGCGGGCGGCCGGCAGGCGCGATGTGTCTTGCAGCACGCTAAATTTCGTATCGCGCTAAATTTCCTAACACGTTACAATGTCGGCGAGACTAAGTCTGAGATCTATAGAGCGTACTTTGACTTGGCTCAGACTTTAAAGTTAAAACGAGATGGACTTATGTGAGTAACCTAAATCTGTCTCGTTTTAACCATGTCTTAAGTATAAGCAAAGTCAAAGTTCGCTCTATAGATCTCACACAAACCATCGGGCTCGGCCAGCGGCAGCGCGCTACCGGCAGGCGGGCGCCGCTACAAAAGCTACGAGGCGCTGCGCGTGATCGAACGATATTCATAGCGCCGTAGCATCATGGCGGCTCCTCACATAGCACGCTATCCACGTTATGGAAAGAAAGCGCGCCCTGATATTGCGCTACTATTCGTACGTCTAAACTACAAGACTATCACCGCTTACCTACACTACCTATCTGCCTACACGGCTAAGTAACTTGTTTTGTTTGTAGACGTCGATGGAAGCGCTGATCCACCACTTCAAGCTATTCACTCAGGGCTACCAGGTGCCGCCCGGCGCTACGTACACCGCAATTGAGGCGCCCAAGGGGGAGTTCGGCGTATATCTGGTCTCCGATGGAGGCTCCAAGCCCTATAGGTAACGTGAAAGACCGCAGTACTTACCATAATATATTTTAAACTAGCTGATTGCGATAGCCTGAGATTTCGTCCGCGTGAAGTTATTTTTGAATGCCACGGGAACTCCTAAATTTATCGGGATAAAAAGTAGCCTATGTCACTCACCAGGTCCTCAACTACACCTATGCAAAAAATTACGCCGATCCGTTGTTCTGTTGCGGCCTGATTGAAGGACAAACCAGTAAACCAACAAACAAACACATTTTCGCATACCGACGATCAGAGCGTTGAAACACTGGCGTTAAAGTAAAATACACCTTAACAACCTTGTATTATCGTCTTTTAAGTTTAACTTCGTCTATACATCCTGAGTGACGGTACTTTTCATCGAATACTGAATAAGAAAACGTCTTTTGAAACGAGAATTTTTGACCGATTGACAACGTTTTGGAGCCAAAATTGGAGCTAATTGATATGTTTGTCTCTTTTTTAGGGTTCCGTAGCCAAATTTGGCAAAAACGGAACCCTTATAGATTCGTCATGTCTGTCTGTCTGTCTGTGTCCGTCCGTATGTCACAGCCACTTTATTCCGAAACTATAAGAACTATACTGTTGAAACTTGGTAAGTAGATGTATTCTGTGAACCGCATTCACACAAAACTAGAAAAAAAACAATAAATTTTGGGGGTCCCCATACTTAGAACTGAAACTCTAAAAATTTTTTTTCATCACACCCATACGTGTGGGGTATCTATGGATAGGTCTTCAAAAATGATATTGAGGTTTCTAATATCATTTTTTTCTAAACTGAATAGTTTGCCCGAGAGACACTTCCAAAGTGGTAAAATGTGGGTACCCCCCCCCCCCTGTAACTTCTAAAATAAGAGAATGATAAAACTAAAAAAAATATATGATGTACATTATCATGCAAACTTCCACCGAAAAAGATCTAGTAAGTAGTTTTTTTTTAATAATTTAAACCTTACTACAGGTTTGTACGGAACCCTCGGTGCGCGAGTCCGACTCGCACTTGGCCGGTTTTTATTTTTAATATAATATACTAGCTACGTTGTCACCGGGTCTGATAAGTTTGTGTGACTATTAACGCAACAATTTTTTTCTACAGATGCAAAATCAAGGCTCCCGGCTTCGCCCATCTCGCAGCTCTGGAGAAAATCGGCAAAAACTCCATGTTAGCCGACATCGTCGCGATCATCGGCACACTCGACGTCGTGTTCGGAGAAATTGACCGATAAAATAGCAATTACGTCATAAGCGATCGATCATTGTAGATTAATTTGTACATTTTTAACTATAAGTAAAAATAAATTATTTGTTAAAAATATTTTGTTCGAATAATTACGTAATTAGGTATGTCTCCTTTCGATTAACTATCTAGGTGTTGTGATATTAAATTATAGGCACGTATTACACGCAGGTACATAATAAAACAAAGAAGATTTTTTTGAATATATTTACCAGTATTTTTTTGACGTGATAACGTCTTAAAAATCGATGAACACCGGCTGCACGCACGAAAAAGTGTCACGTTCCGCCTGAGCCTGAGCGTGCAAGTGAGAGCGCGGAACAAGCGATAGAGGCACGATCGGCCCAAGCGTTGGCTTGTGACACATTTATCTCTCTTCTCGCGTGACGTCAGAGCTAGCAGTTCGAATAGTTCTGCTACTGGAACGCCGCCACGCGAGCTTCTTCGAGAACTTCTAGTTATCACGTACCTACCTAAAACTATCGTCCGTAAACCGACTTTACGGACAACCAATTTTTTGGAAAATCTAAAACTCATTCATTATTCATTTTAGAGCTTGGCAAATTAGTTATGTACCTATACCTAGATATGTTTTCTTTTAGATCTATCTGATGTTCAATATTCCTAAACAGATGTTACCTACACCAGGTTTTTAAATTTTACGAAACCTATAGGTACTTGGATTGAATCTAAACACAAAATATAATCTTATTATATTGTGATTACTTGTAGGTATATCATAGATTTAAAGATTAATAATGCTATATTATGCTACGTAAAAGTTCCGAAATACAGTAGGTATACCTAATATAATTGCAATAAAATGTGTACCACCACGTATTCTTGTTTTGTAAGTAATAACCCTTGTCCAAAAAGAGCGAATTCACCGCGAATCGTTTCGATTACACGCAAATACCTTATAACCACCCAGAAATTCGTGGTGCACAGCACCACACCACACAAATCTTCCAAATCACTCTCAACGTACATTTCACTCTGAAACCGGTGCATCTTCAGATGTTGACTCGACAATGCACGATTGTTATAGAGAATTAAACTTCTCGTTCTCGTTCATTCATTAAAGTAGCACATCTCTTGTGGAACGGCAGTAGGCACCCTGGGACGCCAAGGGTAAAAATAAAAGCCAAGTTTCAATAAAACATTATTTTACTTAACTTGAAACACTTCATATTCATCATAGCATATAATTATTACATCTCATTTGACTCTCTTCTGCTGTCGCTGTCTGTAGATGTCGTTGAGCGGCGGCGCCACGCCCAGGTCGTCGTCATCCGAGTCTTCACCTGCTTTTCTTCGCCGAGCCTGTGTATCAAACGAAGGGTAGTAAAAAAAACCATACAAATATCACAATTTAAGGAAATATATACAATAGTCCCACAACGACGACCTCCGTGGCGCAGTGTGTAGCGCTGTTGTCTTAACGTTCGGACTTCGGAGGTCCCGGGTTCGATCCCCGGCAGTTCACGATTTTTACCATGAAGCGATACCTACTAGAAATTTAACAGACGTTAAAGTTCTTACGCGTGGTAAATTTTAACGAACGTAAGTTACGATAAATAACCAATGATTTGAATCAACCGGCCCTAAGTCATTCGACGTAGACGTCTAGATAGAGCAACGCTGTGGGGCGACAGGGACATGTCGCGGTAATACGGTATCTCCAAGCTGGCAGAATTGATGTGAAATCCACGCCTTCTGTTAGTCTCCAGTTTGTCAACCATTCTAACGCTTGATAATATGGTAATTTGCTTAGTTAGCAAATAACTAATTGAAATTGATTTTCCATAACAATTGCCAAAATTGCCAATTAACTCTGATCGGCTGAGATTATTTCTACTGTCTAGAATCTAGAATGCCATAAATTCCAACAATTAGGTATTTAACAACTAGTCAAATAAATTATTTTTTAGTTATTATTAAATAGAGGACCTGCCAAAAGACGTTACATCCACGTCTCCTGTTAATTTTATGTTTGACAACCATTTTAAATTATCGATTAAAGTAAAAAAGTGGGTTGACTTTTGATGACGTCACAATTCAGTATTTCACACAAAACTACATACACTAAGCGCGCGTTTTGAAGTTTGAAAAAAGTACCCGATTTGGCTAGTTGTCAAATACCCAATCAGAACAATGGGTATGTTCCGAAATACACTGCGAGCACTGTAAGGTGTGACGTCAATTTAGTACACTGCGAAGCCGTTCCTTTATAGTTAGGTATACTGGTTACTGCTTAAAACGGAACGCAGTCAGCACTGAGAGCACCTTACCTCGAAAACGCCAGTGCTCACAGTCCAAAAATGGCGACGATTTATGACGTCATATATTTCCCTAGGATACTGCGGCAGTTTACTGTCAGTCCATAACGGAACGAATTTCTCCACAGTAAGAGCACTGAACAGTGCTCGCAGTGTATTTCGGAACACACCCACTAACTTCCCGTGTTGGTAGTAGGAATTAGGAATTATAATATGAACGATATTTAGTTAATACCTTGTTGGAAGTGCTAACGCCGTCATCATCGACTATCCAGTGCACGGAGCGCGCCAAGTCAAACAGTTTGGTGTCACAGCCGTTCTCTGGGCTCGGTGCCGGCGCTATGGTAAAACAAAACAATTGTATGAGTAAAAAGAAAATACTTTTATGTAGCTTGTCTGTGCAATAGGGATGATGCCTTAAAAAACCGGCCAAGTGCGAGTCGGACTCGCGCACCGAGGGTTCCGTACAAACCTGTAGTAAGTTTTACGATTTATGACGTATTAAAAATAAAAATTACGTTTGTTGTATGGGAGCCCCCCTTTAATATTTACTTTATTGATATTTAATTATTTATTTTGAAAGGTAATATACAAGTTAATATTCTGTGAAAATTTGAACCGTCTACCTGTTACCGTTTTTAATATTGAGCAAAAAAATACGAAAAAAACACGTTTATTGTATGGGGACCCCCCTTAATATTAATATTTTTTTAATTTTTAGTATTTGTTGTTATAGCGGCAACGGAAATACATCATTTGTGAAAATTTCAGCTTTCTAGCTATCACGGTTTATGAGATACAGCCTGGAGACAGACAGACAGACAGACAGACAGACAGACAGACAGACAGACAGCGGAGTCTTAGTAATAGGGTCCCGTTTTTACCCTTTGGGTACGGAACCCTAAAAAGGAGGAGGTTCTCAATTCGGAGCGTATCTTTTTTTTTGAATTAAAAATTAAATAGATTAAAGAAATAAAATGTGTTGAAATTTGATGACGTCACAACTATGTATTTTATACAAACTTCCATATTTAGAAGCGCGTTTTCGAGTTTGATAAAGAGTTGACGACCTCCGTGGCGCAGTGTTGAGCGCTGTTGCCTTAAAATGCGGAGGTCCCGGGTTCGATCCCCGCAAGGGTCAGGAAATTTATAATTTCTGAATTTTCCCTGGTCCGGCTTCGGTCGTGGCTAGTTACCACCCTACCGGTAAAGACGTGCCGCAAAGCGATTTAGCATTCCGGTACGATACCGTGTAGAAACCGTATAGAGGTATGGGTTTAATATAACTGCCATGCACCTAACAGGTTAGCCCGCTACCATCTTAGACTGCATCATCACTTACCATCAGGTGAGATCGCCGTCGCTAACTTGTAGTGGATAAAAAAAAAGAGTTGATTTGATGTGGATAAAAAAAAAAGAGTTGATTTGATGTAGATAAAAAAAAAGAGTTAATTTGACATGGATAAAAAAAAGAGTTGATTTGACGTGGATAAAAAAAAAGAGTATTTGATGTGGATAAAAAAAACCGGCCAAGTGCGAGTCGGACTCGCGCACCGAGGGTTCCGTACAAACCTGTAGTAAGTTTTACGATTTATGACTTATTATAAAAATAAAAATTACGTTTGTTGTATGGGAGCCCCCCTTTAATATTTACTTTATTGATATTTAATTATTTATTTTGAAAGGTAATATACAAGTTAATATTCTGTGAAAATTTGAACCGTCTACTGTTACCGTTTTTAATATTGAGCAAAAAAATACGAAAAAAACACGTTTATTGTATGGGGACCCCCCTTAATATATATATTTTTTTAATTTTTAGTATTTGTTGTTATAGTGGCAACGGAAATACATCATTTGTGAAAATTTCAGCTTTCTAGCTATCACGGTTTATGAGATACAGCCTAGAGACAGACAGAGAGACAGACAGACAGACAGACAGACAGACAGACAGACAGACAGACAGACAGCGGAGTCTTAGTAATAGGGTCCCGTTTTTACCCTTTGGGTACGGAACCCTAAAAAAAGAGTTGATTTGATGTGAATAAAAAAAAAGAGTTGATTTGACGTGGATAAAAAAAAGAGTTGATTTTAATGTGGATAAAAAAAAAGTTGATTTGATGTGGATAAAAAAGAGTTGTATTGATGTGGATAAAAAAAAAAGATTTGATTTGATTGAGTTGTCGTCATCCCTATGTGTTACGTGTTTCGATGAGGCTACTCACGTTTGTCGGGCAGGGAGATCCTGTTGAAGAGCTGCATGAGCCTGTCGACGGCCACGAACGGTCCGCGGAAGCTGGCGGGCGGCGGCATCAGCGTGCAGAGGTGCGCCGCCGCCGGTGGGATCGGGAACGTGCCGCCTGCAATTACGGACCATAAATCGTACTAATATTATAAACTAGCTGATGCCCGCGACTTCGTCCGCGTGGAATAAGTTTTTTTGAATTCCCACGGGAACTCCTCAATTTTCCGGTAGTAAAAGTAGCCTATGTCACTCTCCATGTCCTCAACTATACCCATGCCAAAAATCACGTCAATCCGTTGCTCCGTTGCGGCGTGATTGAAGTACGAAACCACCCGAATTGATCCGATCGCTTTCGCTGCACCTGTGCGGCGCTAAACTGGTCACAACCTGCTACGAGACCACGGGCCGGATATCCGGCCACCCGGCTTCGTAGCTAGAAGGATATCCGGTATCCGGCCAAACAACTATCCGTTTCATTTCTAGTTTTCACCCAACGAGAACTACCGAACTACATTGGCTCCCCAGCAACACTACCGGAAGTCTTCGCCGACCTGGGTGGCCTGCTTGGATTCTGCAGTGAGCTCAGCTGGCTGGAATGATGGGTGGGAACGGTGGGGAGTCACACTAGTAGTTTCACGTACAGCGGACGCCTGCGTCCGATTGCGGAAAATAATCCCATTATACAAAGAAGCGGTTAAGTAAAGCAAACAGCTTAAGAAACTGCAAAAGCAGTTAAGAAAAACTGGCAAAACTGGTTATTTTTGTGTCATATTCTATTAATATTTATACTTCAAGTGTGCAACGGTACAGACTATAGAAATAGATTTCATCCTCAAAACTAGCATTCTACATTTTATCCTGGAAAAATCTCCCACGGAAAAACAGAAAATAAAAAATAGTGACTTTTAAATTATCACGTCTTATGTCGACTCACACCTGATAGAGGCTTATATCCAACAGTGGGTGCATATTGGCTGAGGAAGATGTTTATTTTTAACAAAGCTACTTGTCGGATTGAAATTTCACAGAATCAGAACCTGGGAGTATAAGACAAGTTACCTGTCATATTACTTACCTGATATCGGATGCTCTCCTGGTAGCGGGTTGGCCTTTGGCTTGTAGGGAATCATCTGATTTGTATCGGGTCTTGCTATATCCTTGTTCGGATCATTGTCCCTAAAATAGGGGTTTAAATTGTCAGTATTTGAAATTGGGTAATATCAACATAAAGTACAGATCAATTACAGAATTAGATAGTATGAGGTAAATATTTACAGATTATATTTACAACTAGATGATGCCCGCGACTTCGTCCGCGTGGATTAATTTTTTTTTAACTCCAGCCGGGGGGCTGGCTAGGGGTAGCATGGGCCGAGACAATTTTCTCCCCGAGGAAAGGATAAAAAATTTATTCCTAAATAAATAAAAACGCTAAATAACGGTGGATAAATAGCCTGCAGCAGGGCTAGCATGGGCCGGAGATAAAAAATTTATCCTCCGATTTTATCCACTGACAAGAGATAAAATTAACTTATCCACTCTTCAGAGCACGGCAACAGGGGAGAGGAGAAGTTTATCCCCGTTTGACATTTCACGGGGACTCGGGGGACTAGTTATCCACCGTTATTTAGCGTTTTTATTTATTTATTTATTGAGGAATAAATTTTTTATCCTTCCCTCGGTGAGAAAATTGTCTCGGCCCATGCTAGGGGGACTGGGGGATAAAAACTCTATATCCTTCCCCGGGATGTTACCTACCTCTATTCCAAATTTCATCACAATCGGTTGAAAAGATGGGCCGTTAAAGTATTGCAGACACACTTTCACATCCATACTAATATTATAAATTCGAAAGTGTGTCTCTCTGTCTGCTACGCTTTCACGGTCCATCTGTTCCGACCATTTGATCCTGATTTTGATGAAATTTGGTACAGGGATAGGTTGTATCCCGGGGAAGGACATAGGCTACTTTTTATGCCGGAAAATCCAAGAGTTCCCGCGGAAATAAAAAAAAGAACTTAATCCACGCGTACGAAGTCGCGGGCATCATCTAGTAACTAGTTTATAATATTAGTATGGATAAATTAGAGTTAAATTACATACTTTTGTCCCAATATGACTGCCGCCAGTTCAGGCGATATTCCCGCCAGAGGTCCACCAAGAGCCCACGATTTGTTGGACATCGATGCCACCTGAGCAACGTTAAAGAAATTTTTTTTCCACTGTCTATAGATATTCATATTCAGTTTTGCATTCTAATATAATTTAAGTACTATATAATTCTTACAATTTAAGCTTTAAAAATCACTGAGATTAGGAAATAAATAACTTAAATAATAAATACGTTGGTACATTTGGTAATAAATTACCGGGAAATAAATTACCTGTCGAAGAGAGTGTCATTTTTGTATTATTGTCTTACCAAGCCAATATAATATCTAGAGAGTTTATTTACCTGTCAAAATAGTTCATTACCTACCTGTCGATAATAGAACAGAATAAGAGGAATTATGCTACCTGTCCAAAGGAGTTAATATAACTAATAAAACAGTTCAAATGGTGGTCAAAAATAATAATTTTAAACTAACCTCAGTATAACCAATAGATTTCAACTCGGCGATGCTACAAGGATATAGATCCAAGAACTTGTATCGGTCTACCAACTGAGCGGTTTCTTTGCCTTCGAACTCTTTGATCTGCACAAATGAAAACATTTTTTTTACAAAAACTTAAAAACACTAAAAACTTACAAAATTTTGTAGAAATTAAAACATTTTCTTGTAAATACCTATGAATAATGAGCAACCGAGCAGGCGGATCATCTGATTTTAACACCATACACCATAGTCTATAATAGACTTTGACTTTGGCTTTGGCTCGCCGGAAACTCTTCAATTTTCCGGGATAAAAAGTAGCCTATGTCCTTCTCTGGGATGTCATCTTTTTTTTTATCCACTACAAGTTAGCCCTTGACTGCGATCTCACCTGATGGTAAGTGAAGATGCAGTCTAAGATGGTAGAGGGCTAACCTGTTAGGGGCATGGCAGTTATATTTAACCCAAACCCCTATTCGGATTCTACAAAATATGTAGTATAATTTTTGCACACTGTCTCTGACTGTAGATTGTGTACGGGAAGTTTCTACTTACAGCTGTTATTACCCACAATTTTGCAAAACAAATGATTTATGAGTATGATTATTATTGGATCAGTAACAGTAATTAACATACCTTTTCAAGCACCGCCTGTCTTCGCTTCTCCACCTTCACGATACTGACCAAGTCGCCAATGTTTGACTCAAACTCCAGAAACCTGTTCCAAATGTCCACCGAACTCTCTGGTTTGAGACTGCCTGATGACAGGACACGCTCGAATAGTACGCGTGTGTTGTTGTCCTCTGGCAAAAAAGTTAAACTGTGAGAAAATATGTATGGAAATGTCATAATTTTGTCGAAAAATCAATCCACTGGTATATCCAGTCCAGGGACGTTATGAGTTTGACGCATGGATCTGTGTATTTGGGTGTCTGTGGCATTTTATTTATTTAATCGTATGGCATTTCATTCATAATTGCATAAATGCATTTCGGTCCTCGATGAGTGTAGGGCAGCGTCGAATTATATGTGCCATTGTTTGATCTGTGGCATTGTAACTCCCAACGGAACAACAGCTGTTTTTTTTTTTTTTGAAAGGTGACTCGAGTTCATCATCTCATGAGGTTTAGCCGTTCGAAGATCGTCAGCACTTTTCGAGTTGATGAAGGGATGAGAGCAACTAATTTATATATTGCAAAAACCTTAACCTGATACTGCAACATCACCTGGAATCTGAAGGATGTCCTCACCAATCAAATCAAATCAAATCAAATATTTTTTTATTCAAGTCGACTTATAGCAAGTGCTTTTTAATCAATTTACAATAGAGGTATCGTATTAGGGCTCATTGATTAGTTGGTATCCTGTAACTTCAAAGCGTCAGAGTCTTTTTTTTAATATCAATAACTTACCATTAAGATGCGACAAGTAGTCGATGTAACAGAGCACATACTCTGGGCAATGCGAGAACTTCTTGAGGCCGAGCTCGAAGATGCGAAACGCGATGTTCTTATCCTTCGAGCAATAGTACTCCATCAGCGCCGCCGCCACGAACACGTGGTACTGGGACCTGAACCACAGATCAGTTTAAAAAATTCGATTGTTCAAAGTTAACAACTTTTTTGTCTATGTATGAAACATTAATTTCTGCATCCCCGAGTAACGTTAAAACTGAAGAATTTAAAAGAAATTCCCAAATGGACTCTGCCGGGGATCGAACCCGGGATCTCCCACGTTAAGACAATAGCGCTCAACACTGCGCCAGAGAGGTCGTCAAAATCTTATCTTTGTTAGGGAGGCTTATCTTAGTGAAAAATATTTTTGTGAGAATTTCCAAGGAGTGAATGTTTGTACAGAACCAATAGATTATTATCAATACCTACGCATGAATAGAATTATTAATAGAAATTAAAATTTAATGTTACAAATTTTTAATTTGTAGCCAAGAAGAAATTATTCTTATTCTCATGCCCCAAAGAATGCTTTCCGACGCTCGGTGGTTAGAATTTTTCTGTAAGAGAATTTCTGATAAGCAGCGGCTGGCCTAAATACAGGGATAAACGAAACGCATCTGTGTCACACTCGAAAGTCGAAATGAGAGCCCGGCATTATGCATGTATTTGTAGGTTTGGTATTTATAGGTGGTGTCATAGAGAAACATTGACTATATGCTATGTTTGTCTGTAACACCATTGTTGATTATATGTATAGTCTGTCAAACTTATCTGACCAGCAGCAGGGCGATTACATAAAACCTGCATCAATCATTGTTACAGTCTCAATTGTTTTGATTGGCTGAATTTATGTTATTTTGTCTGCGTCAATGGATTTTGGCCAATAGTGGAAGAATTTTAACCAATCCGAAGTGATTGCGATCGTTACACTGTAGCTGTCATTTTTAGCTAATCGCCCTGCGGGTGGCCAAAATTAGAACTAATTTTTATGCCCATTAAGTTTTTTTTTAATTTATATTTTTCATATCTACTAGCGACGCTTTCATCGGGCCAGATAAGTTTGTGGGACTATATTTTCTTCCTTTCTTTCAACCATGTTTTACCTGGGATCTTCCCTGGCGCGTTTGAACACCGTCCGTGCAGACTTGATCCCCTCGGCTCTGCGCGCGAACTTCATGTATTGTACGTAAGCTAGTGTGGGCTCGATGTCTTCCATGTCCAGATAGCGGGTGTAAACTTGATGTACCTATAGATATCTTTTACTTTATTTTGTTCGGAAAACTTACAGCTACATACAAAAAAAGTGGATAGATAATTAATCTATACTTATAATAAAACTGTAACATGTCCAATTCTGTACATTGAAGATATATTGAAAATTTTTTTTGGAGGGCACTCATTATTCGATACTGAAGCCAAATCTGTAATTTTTTTCATTTTTGTCTGTCTGTCTGTCTGTCTGTCTGTCTGTCTGTCTGTCTGTCTGTCTGTATCTTGGCCGCGCATCACGCCGAAACTACTGAATGAATTCAAACGAAACTTGGCACGATTTGAACCCATACTACGAGGTAGGACATAGGATACTTTTTATCCCGAAATTCTACCCCCGAAGAGGTGAAATAGGGTTTGAAAGTTTGTATGAAAGTCCTTAATTTCTCAAGTTATAGCCATGAAACTTGATATATGAGCTGCGGGTTGCAAATGGAGACAATACGTGTTTCACAGTTTTTGAAAATTCGACCCCCAAAAGGGTGAAATAGGGGATGAAAGTTGGTATGAAAGTCCTTCGTTTCTAAAGATGTTTTACAAGTTATATCAACGAAACTTTTTATTTTGGCTTACGGTAAAAAATAAAGAAGTACGTGTGTCACAGTTTTTCAAAATTCCACCCCTAAGGGTATGAAATAGGGGGTGAAAGTTTGTATGAAAGTCCGTCATTTCTCAAGTTATATCGATTAAACTTGGTATACAAGCTACCGGTTGAAAATGAAGAAATAAGTGTTTCACAGTTATTGTAAATTTTACCCCCGAAGGGGTGAAATAGGGGTTGAAAGTTTGTATGAAAGTCCTTCATTTCTCAAGTTATAGCCATGAAACTTGGTATATGAGCTGCGGGTTAAAAATGAAGACATACGTGTTTCACAGATTTTCAAAATTTCACCCTCAAAGGGGTGAAATAGGGGTGGAAAGTTTGTATAAAAGTCCGTCATTTCTCAAGTTATTTCGATGAAACTTGGTATATCCACGCGGACGAAGTCGCGGGCATCAGCTAGTAATAAATAAGTATGATGCCAATTACAAGTATTCACAGATAGAATTTACATGAGATAGAAATAGCTCGCATGGGTGGTGTAAAAAGTAAATATTAATACATGCTACGGAAGTAATTAAAATATGAGAAGCTTGTAGTTAGGATATAGGTTAAAGTCAAGCACAACAATAACGGTTCAATTATATTTCAATCCTAACTAATATTACAAATTCGAATGTGAGTTTGTTTGTTACGCTTTCACGGCCTATCTTTCCTTGATGAAATTTTAGTAAAGTCACTTTGTGTACTGTACTTTTTATCCTGGAAAGTAAAATAAAACTTAATCCACGCGGCCGAAGTCGCGGACGTCGTCTATTTGACAACAATTACGATACCTACAAAGGATAAAAAATAAAAAAATATGTTTGTGTATCTCAGACGAGCACGTTTGGAACCCTCGTAATGAAATGAAATGATTTTTACTTCCTGTAGGACAATTTGTGCCACTTATGATAAGTCGTAAGAATCTACCACCGGTTCGGAATGATGATTCTACTTAAAAGAACCGGCAAGAAACTCCGTAGTAGTTTTAAGACACCGTAATGGAATATCACTATTACGTTTCAAACTTATTTGAAAATCAATAACTGTACCTAATGTGTGTAAAGTTACCTAATTAGAATAAATAAACATTGAATCTTGAAAAGTAACAAGTAAAGTACCTTATTATAATGCAGTCTGCTCTCTTCGTAATCCGCGTGCGCGAAGTGCAGCAGCGTGGAATGTTTGAGCGGGCCGCTCGTAGCCCGCTCGTACACAGCGGCCGCCTCGTCAGAGAATAGGCGGGCAGCGTTCGAGTCCTGTTCATAAGAATTTTCCTATAGTTCATTTGGAAGGAAGGATTGTAGGCAAGAGAGCTTCACGTCGCCAAAGGCGCAAGTGGTTGGACGAAAAAGGGGTTGGACAGGGCTAAGCTATCCAAGGCTAAAAGATGCAGCTCAAAATAGAGAAGATTTTCGCATGATGACCGCCAAACTTCGTTATGATGAAGGCACGCGGTGATGATGATGATGATGATAGTTAATTACTGCTCTAATCTCTATCACAAACATCACAAGCAAAAGAAACGCACAAAGCCAGTAGTTACTTTGGCAAGTAAACGTGATACAAATGATGATATCTTACCCTTCTGTGAGCTTAACGTAATAGACATTGCTAATCACGAGCAAATAAAATTTCGGTTGATACTTTGAGAATTTTGGCAGAATGGTTTAGAAACTGTGCGGCCTGATGTCAGAAATCCGGATGACGTGCAAAACGTAATAGATATTGCTCTGTCGCTAACATCACGAGCAAAATATAACAAACTAGCGGTTGATACATTGGCAAGTAATCTTGATATCTTACCCCTAAATCCTGTACAAGCTACACAGAATTGTCTAGAAACTGTGCGGCTTAATGCCAGGCATCTGGGTGAAAAGTTTAATATAATACATATTCGCGAACATCGCGAACATCGCGAACAAATAAAAATACCGGTTGATACTTTGGCAAGTAATATTGATAGAAAATAGAAATGTCGATGTCTTACCCCTTTCTCCTGTAGAAGCTTTGCAGAATGGTCTAGAAACTGCGCGGCCTGATGCCATACATCCGGATGGTGAGCTAAACACAATAGACATTGTTCTATCGCGAACATCACACGCCGGGCCACGAGCGCTGTGTCTTCCGAGCGTAGAGGATTCGAACGCTCCCAGGTTATGTATTTTTTCCATAGCTCCACCTGTCAAAGAGGAGATTGGCCATTTTGAAATCATTACTGTTTGTATACAAAAACTGATAGCAATTCATTCTTTGTTTGTACTAAAGCATCAAACTGTCGAACAAGTTCTTCTTCTTCTTATTTTGTTATATGGCGTTTATTAGTGCCGCACCAGCACAATGCACGTCAAACAAGTTAATAAACCATGATAGAGATGGAAAATGTGATCCAAATAATAATATTGATTAACTGTTTCGTTTTGATTTCGTGTTCGTTTTAGAATGAGGGAGCGATTTATCGACTTACAGCAGCCACTACTAGTACAAATAGTAATAAGATTAAAATCGGTTATTGGAAAAACCGTTTTTTAAGCTTTTCTCGACGCATCCGATACCCTGGATGTTCGTTCGACTGACAATCAGATTTCTTGCCAGGTCTTCTCAGTAAAATCTGCTTTACAAAAACCTGATATATGTCAGGTTCTATATAGAAAGCCTGCTTAAAATAATGAAACGAACCTGTTTCATCTCCTCTCGGTCGGCAGTGGGCGGCGTAGCGGGCATGTTTCTGTTAAGCCCTCGAGTCACTGTCTCCAATTCCTTGGCCACTCTTCGCGCGTTCATGTATTCCCGAGATCTTTCCATTGCCATACGTTCCGCTAAAATAGGTTTTTTAAATAATCTCAGGACCAAAAATTTCAGAAATCTATCGATATAAAATGTAATTTTAACACTAAATTTTAAATCACTTGATCTATAATCTATATAAAGATCCACCTTTTAAGAAGATTTAGTCTTCCATATTAACTACATATTTTGTTTGATTTATAAAGCCACTTAAAGGTTAGAATTTCATCATTTTAGAATTAAAATCTTACCAATAATAGTATTGATGCTTTGCTCAAATGCTATGTAGTCTTTCCATAGAGTTTCAATACCGATTATAGGAGTTATAACAGCTCGTTGATAAACCTGCAAAATTAAATATGCTAGTGCTTTTGTGGCTGAAATACAAGTACCACCAATAATTCAATTACTTACCTTTCTAACAGCAGATATCTTCTGATTCTCGGCATATGAGCCTACAGCGTCAACGGCTTTCAAAAACGTCACATAGTCGTTCCAGATTGGGTAAGCATGGATATCTAAACCAATCTTGTCCAATGCAAAATCGTACGCCTGCGCCATTTTCTCTCTGAAACATGTATTTTAACTGAAAAACCTTATTCATAGTAATTTTTCCAAAACTTCCCATTCAATAATTAAAACGTTAGAATTACTATATAGCTACATCTTACAGTCAATTTAAACTATAATTACGATCATTGCAATGTGACAATCACAATTTCTGTGTCAGCCTCCAATACTTTTAATTACCTACCTCGTAAGTCGTAATATTGTATATAATAAAGCGTTTGATTTCATTTTACAGACTTATCTAGCCTAACTATTTGTACCTAATCATATAATTAATTATTTTTACTATCTCCAAAGTTTTCGAATTACACATTTGGAATATTGTTTTGTAATACACAAACTGGGTTCAGACATGGGGTCCCACAAGGTAGTATCTTGGGCCACCCAAATTTCCTGCTCATGCATTGATCATTATCTAAGCAATACGAGGCTATCTTGCAATGAAGAATACGTACTTGTATGTGGGTAACATGCATTTGGTTTCCTTAACGTAGTTGAGGTAGAGACGCCATAGTTCAATGTTCAGTATCTTCATAAGGCACCTCTGAAACAACTGGGGCAGGACAACAAAGAATATTGATTAGATTATTTTTTAAGAGCGTTCATTAATGGCACGCTTATTATGATTACGACTATAATTATGTTAGTGATAATAACCGGGACCGACGGCTTAACGTGCTCTCCAAGGCACGGGGGTGAAACACCGCGAACTTCCTAACTCCGGGCTAGTACCTACTGAGAATTTCCAGCCAGAAAAACTCAATACTCAATACTTAATTATGGCCCGACCCGACACCACGTCGGCCGCAGTCGAATATGGTAATCACTAGACCAGCGAGGCAGCCTAGTGATTCGAATTAGAAAGTTTCAAAACATTTCATTTTTGGTTTTTTAATCCTTTATCGTTTTATTAGTCTGAGCAAAGTCAAAGCACTTTCCATAGATTTCACCCCAAGGACTATACAAGCATGACGAACTTTTCAGAAGATGGTTGTCCCTATCGGGTGTTATGGGATTCTATTCGAGGAGCAGCACAACAGCAATATAATTGTTCAATACCTATTCTCAAAGTTTCACTTTGATGCCATATCCTCTTAAAATTGGTGCTTTATAATTACCCGACGCGATGTGACCAACTTATAAAATATAATATTATATTGTATGCAGTGACTAGTGATACCCAGAATAATAATTTAATACATACCCAATGTAGCAAATAACAGGAAGGTGTTGAGGCTAAATATTGCCATTTTGTCCTTGATTTGAGTTATTATTGCAGTAACTATAAAAACTTTTTACTCAGTTTGGTCTTTCAATTATTTTGAAAATCGTATATTATTGATAACAATAATTTGCATGCATGGAGACTAAGCAGATTGGTAATAATATACTTAAACTCAGCTTTGTTTTGCCATAATATGGTACAAATAATTGGCTTAAAAGGGAGGCGACTCAAATGTTTAGGGCACTAACGCTATGCCAAAGTAAATAAAGCTGTTTAAATTGTTATCAAGACAGACCTGCTTAGCTCCACTTTTTTACTTTTTATTTATAATGTGTAAATGTAGGGTTTAGAAATATCAAGGATTGAAGGAATACATACTAAAAGGACCAATTACAAGACATCCACTACATGGTTCTATTTTCAAGAATATCACTAACTACCTTGTTATCTTTGTTTGTCCTAGAATAGGTCGAATAGACAAACATGGTTTTAGCATGAATTATTATCAATTAGGAAATTCTGTCTTGTTAAAATATTCTATCAGTGATTAAATGATCACTCAGTTAATTCAGATTGTACCTAATAGTGCATAATCCACACGCAAGAAGTATAAAATAAATAGTACTATCATAGGGAATATTACATGTCAAAAGTGACCTTCAATGGCAAACTAAATCTAAGGATAATTCTAATCTAAATCTAATTTAAAAAAATATACATAGAGTTATTTCTATGTTTTACAACAATACAATACAAATTCATACAATAACACTCACAACAATCCCATATTAAAATGATTACATTTGCCAAAGAAAATCACCTCCAACATGTCTGAACACAACAACCCTAGCTGAATAAAAACATAATGCAGATTCTGTTTACATTTATTTCCTCTTACAACTAAATTATTCACAAATCAGTCCATTTTGTCTAGTAAGACATTTATTTCTGTTACGCTGTTTATATTTTGGCTACTATTTATTTATTTTTAATACTAATATCACAGACTTATTTAGCCTTACACTAATACCATACTGACCTTTTCTACTCTTTCAAAGTTTCTCGCTTTCATCTGCAAATGAAAAGTTATACTTTCAAAAACTTATTACATGATTATCATATTATTTATTTAAGGCACTAATATTTTGCCAAAGAGATAAAATCCTGGAGAAGGCGTATGCCTTTGGTATAATAAATTAAAAAAAAACAATTTACCAGTTTAAATTTTTGAAATAAGTACCATATCAAAAAAGAACGGACATAAATAAATAGTAATACTTAATGGACTTTTATACCATGGGTCTGAGCCAAGTTATATAAACATAAATAATATGAAACTCAGATGTCATCTGAATATTAGGTATGTCAGGTAAGCTTTGAACCCGTCTGGGGATTACATTTTAGGTACCCCTGTGATGTGAAAGAGAAAAAATAGTTTATTTTGCTTGACACCTACCTCCTGCTCAATATATATCTTCCAGTATCTGCCCGTAGTCGGAAAAGCTGTAATAAGCTTCTCGTACATAGACCGGACCTCACTTATCGGCCTTGTTTGCGCTTCCCGGATCAGAAGGGACCACGAGTCGACATCATATAAGTTTGCTTCCACTGCCCGCTGGGCGCGACTCAACCTCTCATTACCCCAATCCTAGTAAAGAATAACAATTAAGACATAGGTAGCATGTTTTATTATCATGTGAAACTTGCAATGTTCTCGTGTTGATTTAACTTACAATTTCGGCGTTTTCGTCAGCTGTCATATTGGTGGCGTCTAGCGTCTACGCTGTTTCACTGTAGTCTGTAGAACTTGTTTGTACATTAAAAATGTATCTTGGTCAAGATAATAGGGATATAGAAGTTATTTTTAGAGCGCCAGTAACGAATTAATAAATAAAGTAATCATTAATTTCTACAGACGCCGTTCATCGTTCATTTGGTAGCCATTCCAATCCATTGCCAAAACAGACACAGAATAGGTACTAGATAAGGAAACAGAGACAATTTTTTTTTTTATTAAGTGGCTTTATGGCTCTGGCTTCCAGCACTTTGAGCCAGGGACTATTGGGGTATATTGGGACACCAAGGAAAGACGATGTTCATAATGGAGAAACCTTTTATTATTGGAATGCCACAAACAACGCTCTTATACTCCATAGCTTCATTACGCCTTAATGCAAGCTCACTCAATACAAGTTACAACGAGTAAAGACTACAGACTTAGTCATAGACAAACTAGAACTTTTAAGCGATGTGCACATTGCACTCTTACAGGGACGACAAAAGATAGTAACAAACTCAGATCAATAACCTGTGTCAATAACCTCTCTGAGGTAACAAAGCCAAAAATCACAGAGTATAGACCAGGACCAGATCACCACTACAATGCGTAAAATTCTTTGATTATTTAAATACTTAATCAAAGGTTAAATTAACAGCAAAAATTACCTGACGGTTAGTAAGTACTAAGATAACCATGAAACTTATTTTTACTCTTGTACATCTTAGAATCTTCTTCTTCTTCAATTTGTTTTCAGGCGTTTCCAGCACAATCACAGAGTTAGCACCATGGTTAGCACAATGCACTTTGCCAATGTCAGGTGGACTTAAAATCTTTTGTTTCTGGTCGGTGTTAGAAATGTCAATTAATGTGTCAACTGTCAGAGAGTAGAGACGTATTTTTATTTTTTACAAAACAGCATTTGCATTTGTTTGTGATTTGGATTTGCCGCTTTGTTTATTCAATAAAAACAAAAATGTTATTTTATTCGTTCTTCAAATCCCTCGTCGGTAAAGATGTAGTAGTGGAGCTGAAAAATGATCTCAGCATATGCGGTACCCTACATTCTGTAGATCAATATCTTAATATAAAGTTGTCGGATATAAGCGTCATAGATCCCGACAAATATCCTCACATGTTATCGGTGAAGAACTGCTTTATAAGGGGTTCCGTGGTGCGCTACGTACAGTTACCGGCTGATGAAGTGGATACACAGCTCCTTCAAGACGCAGCAAGGAAGGAAGCCACAGTCTCAACAAGATAGTGATATAACCTAAAACTGTTGTGTAAAATCTAATTTCTCGAAGTGTATCATGTAAATATTATTTAAGAGTAAGCCTTTCGAAATAAAAGTATGAAATGTGAAATAACATTTTTTTCTGACATTAACATTCACATTGGACATTCCAAACCAGTCGTTCTAACTTCTATCCTATCAGTCGTTCGACGGACACAGCAATGCTACGAAGTGACGGAAGAAACCACAGACTCTTAAATTGGCAGATATTTCAATACAAAATTCAGTCACTAATAATGACAAAGTATGCAGTACCTACCTCAGACAGTAGCTGGGTCTGCCTTTTAAGGGTGTTGAATACTTATGCTGTGCCAGTAGATTAATATCAGAGGTTGAAATTACTCTCAATGGATAATTGGTTTTCTCTTAGCATTTGTCAAACCAAACGTGTAACTAATAAGTTTCCCATTGCACCTAATCACTTCGCCCTTGTGTTTGTCAAAGACAATACTTGAGTCTTGTTAATATTTTAGTTTATATTCTTTAAAACTATAGAAAGGGACCACTATAATATGAAAACCAATTCCCTACTCCCTACCCACTAACTTACATTGCTTAGACAAATTCAATTCAACCAAAACAATTTTTAAACTTTTATTAAGTATCGTTTTCATCTGTAATTTCAGGTAAATCTCTGTCAGTCTCTTGGTCGAAATAACTCTCTGGTATCACATAGTTTGCTGGTGGTCTCATTGGACCATACATTTTCTTTTCTTTTGATGAATCATTTTGTTTTGAGCTGTAATCTTGTTCAGTTGTTGAAGTACTTTCTTCCTCAGGAATATCCGTGCTACTTGGAGACCTAGTTTCTTCATTTATAATTTCTGAAGAACTTTGTTTGGTAGAAGACTCTTTTTTACTAGGTTTTCTTTCACTTGCAGAAATCTTTGTGTCTCCGCTAATAACTGTTTTACTAGAAAGCCTTGTTTCTACACTAGACTTTACAGTACTGCTAGAAAATTCTGCTTCTTCATCTGAGTCTACTTCTTCCACAAATTCTTGAGTTTCTTGTTTTGACACTTTGTTGATGGGAAGTTTTTTCATTAAATCACCTTTTAACCTTATCCTGAAATTAAAATGAGTATGAGAATTTCGCCTCCTTGGTCTAGTGGTTAGCATGTTCGACAGCGGCCGACGAGGTTCCGGGTTCGAGTCCCGGGTTGGGCCATAATATTAAGGTTTTCCTGACTAGAAATTCTCAGTACTAACCCTGAGTTAGGAAGTTGGCGGTGTTTCACCGTCGTGCCTTGGAGAGCTCGTTAAGCAGTCGGTACCGGTTATTATCACTAACATGATAATAGTAGTTTAAGCCCGCCAATCCACATTGGAGCAGCGTGGTGGGTCTAAGCTCTAATTCTCTCTCTCCTATGACAGTGGAGGCCTGTCTTTGACCTGTGTAATTATGTTCTTCCACTTTGCATCTTATTTATTAACTATTTTCATGCAAGTGTAAAAGTGATCGATGGCCAGAGTGGATCGAAAACTTTACTCATTAAAAACTGAGAAAGTGCCAAAATTAGCACCTACCTTTTTCCATAGATAACAGAGTTTGTTTTCTTCATAGGAATAGTAGGTGCTGTATTTTTGATAAGCTCTGGTAATTGAGTTGGCTTGGCAATTTCTGCAAGTCGGCGCATTTCTACTATTTCTGCTTGCATTTCTTTAACTTTCAACTGTAATGATAAGAATAATTAAACTTAATGTATTGCTAATATTATTAAACATATTATAAAGAACGTTTTTCACAAATTGGGGTTTTGAATAATATGAATTATATAGTACAATTTCAAAAGTAATATAATCAGGGACACTGGTCGATAAATAATTTATTATTGCTATAAAAAATATCCCCAAATTCCATTAACATAACAAATTAAAACTAGCATTAAAATGCTAAAAACTAAATGTAAAATAAATCTAATTGGGTTTTTTGTCAAAAGTTTAAAGTAGATCAAAAGTTTAAATGCAAGAGAAACGTAGATCTGTGTGCAATGTAGCCTTCATAAAAAAAAAACAACTGACTATTACTATAAAGACTTGACTTGAAAGAATTGACTATAATAATATAATATTATATTAAAATAAATATTCAACTTGGCGAAGGTAAAGTTTGTGAGTTTGTGACGTTGTAATCTCTGGATCTACTGAACCGATTTTGAAAATTCTGGTATCAATAGAAAGCTATACTCTGATTTTTATTTGCGTGGAATTCTGACGTTTGTGACGTTCAGTTGTGACAAACATTTTTCTATGCCTTTTTTATTTTAAGACTCAGGTTTTTTAAGGTTAAAAATTACTGTATGAAGCAAATTGATCACATGCACCTATTACCTGAAATACATAGTTTATCATTTGTCACAAGCAAAATCCAAATAAGTAGGTACTTATTACTGACTAAAGACTGAATTAGTCCTTTATTAGAATTAATAACTTTGCTAAGAAAGGATAAAAGATAAAAGAAAGAAACAACAACCAATAATAATAAAGTTTATCCATACTTACTAATATTACAAACTAGATTCCGCGTGGATTAAGGATTTTTGATTCCCACTGGAACTTCTTAATTTTCCGGGATAGTGCCTATGCCCTTCCCCGGGATACAACCTACCTCTATACTAAATTTCGTCAAAATCAGTTGAAAAGATGAGCCGGGAAAGCGTAGCAGACAGATTATAGACAGACACACTTTCGCATTGATAAAATATTAGTATGGAAGTATGGATCCTTTTTTAAGGCAATGAACAAAACTTATTGCACGTGGATGAAGCCGCGAGCATCAGCTAGTTAATAATTAAGTATTGTAAAAGAAACGCCAATGACAGTAGCTCGTATGTATTGTACGGCTATCGATCTCCTAGCTTATAATAAGTAACGGAATCTAGCTAAATCCTAGGTTCCCTAGCTTTAGACGTGAGAATCGACTGCAGCGGCTTCTGATAGTATGGTCGCTAACTAGCAAATTGAGTTAATATCTTCGTCACGCTCGGGCTTATATAGGGCTCCGCCGCTTTGTTATTCGCAGAGACACGTTGGTCGAAGCGCTAAGAGCGAGAAGTTTAGTCGATTAAGCAGGAAAGTATTCGAGGCCGAGCCACGCGTGCAATGCTTGTTACAATATTTAATAAAATCATCATGATCATCGTTGTCGTCGTCATCCTCATCGTCCACAGACACTGTCAATCAAATGGGTAATACGACATATTCTTTAATTACATGTTCTATGCACTCTAGCCATTTGTTTGAGGTGACGTTAGCTCCCTCAACCAAAAGCTCTTTCACTTCCACCATTTTGTTTTTTGCAACATCCAAATTGCAATCCAAGTTTGAGCCCAAATCAACTCAATTTGATTGAGCTCACAATGGTAAGGGGGTGATTGGAGTACCAACAGTAATCCCTTGTTCTGCTGCCAACTCGTCCACGACATTTCTATTACATTATTTTATGCTTTTCTTTGCTATGCCCAATAAATTTATCCACTTTAATTTATTTATCCACCTTAGGCTGCATCACCACTTGCAAGCAAGTCTGATTGCAGCCAAGCGCTAGCCAATATATATTTTAAAAAAAAAATTACCTTCAACTACAAATTGACTTATAACTTAATCAACATAAAAGTATCGAAAATAATAATTTCTAATTTTCAGTTAAAAAGGTTTGTTACTCATGCTGGTGTGACCAGTTGTTTTGATTTGTTCTCCCACATTAAGTCATAAGTTATAAAGTCATAAATATTTATTCAATTTAGGTGTTCAATAATAAGTGTTTCAATATTGATATTTAATAACATTTAACAGATCAGATCGGGCATCAGCTAGTAAAATATAAAAATTAGTAAAGGAGGGTAAATGAACGCAATTTGTATGTTACTGAAAGCATACTTGATACATTTATTTATATTAATTATATAATTTATATTCATCAAAATACATTACATAGTCATGGAAACATAAACAAGTGTTACCATGGAAACATAAAGTCAATAACGTAACGGAGAAAGTTTGATTTTACCCCCCATTTTTCATACCCTGGGCTTATATAATATGTAAATCGATTCTAAAGGAGGTAAACTCAAAAAAAAGTTCTTTTTAAAAAGAAGTTTTTTTTAAGGCGTCTGTCGGCCGTCATCCTGATGATCATATCATTCGACTTTCAGCTTGAATGTTCAAATGTGCTGTTGTTGCTACTTGCTATTGTCACTACGAAAAGTTGAACGAATACCAACAACCGGCTGGAAAAAGATTGATATTCAGGCATGGTTAACGTCAAAGAATTTAAATTATGATGAAACTATGTTGGAGGTAAACTTATTGGACATAGTTAGCAAAGAAAAGCATAAATATAATAAGTATGTTGTGGACTAGATGACAGCGGAACGAGGGATCACTGTGCTCCGATTACCCCCTTACCATTGAGAGCTCAATCCGATTGAGTTGGCTTGGGCTCAAGCCAAGGGGCATGTGGCAAAAAACAATAAAACTTATAAAATGGTGAAAGTGAAAGAGCTTTTGGTCGAGGGAGTGAACAATGTCACCCCAAACAAATGGCTAGAGTGCATAGCACATGTTATTAAAAAAAGAGTACAAACTATGCCGTTTTGACCATTTGATTGACAGTGTCTGTGACACTTTCATTATAAATGTCAGTGACGATGACGAGGATGATGATTATTTTAATAATTCATTATAAAGTACTGTAAAATGTTTACTGTTATTAGTTGTTGGATTTTTCTATATCCTTTCATAGCAAAATTGTTCTTTCTAATTACTTTAAGACTCTTTCAGTCGTCAGTCGGTAATAAGTGTTTAATTTCTGCTCATGCGTGTAATTACATGTGTGCACATTAAGTATGCAAATATAAAATGTTTGTAACGTTTGTCACTTGAAATTAAAATAGTGCTCTAATTACTAACACTGTTATAAATTTAATCTTTAGAATCCATAGCATTACTTATATTTTATTAGAATTTGTTACCCTTTTTTTGGGGAAAATGTTTTAACCAAGAAATGTCATGAAACGTCAGAATTCCACGCAATTAAAAATCAGAGTTTACATTATTTGTGAGTGTCATTGGCTATATATTAACCCGAAAAATTAGGGAGTTCCCGTGGGAATTTAAAAAACTTATATAACGCGGGCGAAGTCGCGGGTATCTGCTAGTAAATTATTATATATCTTGTTTCCTGCCAGGTACATCTTTAGTATGTTCAAGGCAAGAGTGAATAGACATCTTCTAGGCAAATGTACTCCAACCTAGACCTCGGCACTGCTTTCTAATAATCTTGTCTACCTGCTTAGAAAGTAAAAGTTTTTTACCTTAGATTTTGAAATCATCTCCTTACGTTCAGTAGTTTGATAGTAATTTGGTATTGCGTCAGCTGTTTTGTAATCGTCTAAATGTTCCTTATACTGTTGATTCTGTCTCATTTCCTCTCGCATACTATCCATTGATGCCTCTTCTTTCGATATATTTGACTCTAGTTCCTCTATTTTGTTTACCTGAAAATATATAATAGTTCATAACTTTACCTTCCAACAAAGACATTGTCTTATTTTAATAAAATCCAAGTGCAGGTTAGGTATAATATGTAATAATATTAGGTTGTGAAAGGACCTTTTCCATCACGCTTCAACAAGTCAACACCAAATAGATTGATAAATCACCCACTGTGTAGGTTTATGGTGAGAGGTGGTTCTATGTGACACCATATTCACGCAAACAACAGATTAGCCCAAATACTCTTAGACTGAGCTGGTATTGGACGAAAATAACAATGAAGGGCAGAATGATAGGTATAATTTATAAACAAACAAGAGCCGGGCTTACCAGTTCATAGTAATTAAGGGGTTTGCTAGACTCTGACGTCACGCCCAGCTTGACCATACGGGTTTTCCTCTTCTTCTCCACGATGCCGGTTCGATCAAAGAAGGTATCTTCATCGGAATCGTAGTAGTCATCCGCGCCCCAGTCGCGCTCTTTGCGCCGACGTGATTCTATAATATCAGGTAAATTTTTAACCCACTTCTTATTTTATTTTATCTTATTTTTTATACAGGTGTTATCCTTATTCTACATATATTTTCTGTATTCGACCCATATGTATGTTCGTGGTTTTCAAAAAACCAATTTACCAATTTAGACGAATTTACACGAACGTAATCTACAGTATTAAGGCAGTGTAGGTAAGTTAAAAAAACCGGCCAAGTGCGAGTCGGACTCGCGCACCGAGGGTTCCGTACAAACCTGTAGTATATTTTACGATTTATGACGTATTAAAAACAAGACGAAATGAACCGCAAAACTAACTTTGTTTGTAGAGGTTTACTGTTAATATCAAAAAAAACTATGATAGTTAGAGCATTGGCTATAGTTTTCCTGTAAAATATACATAAATTCCTATTGACCATAATTATTTCAGATTTTTCGATTGGTAAACTCCGGAGATAAGGGGGGGGGAACGGTATTTTTTTCGACATTTTGCCCGATAAACCAAAAAATATCATGACTAAAAATAATTAGAAATCTGTTTTAGAATGTACAAAGTAAACCCTTTCATATGATACCCCACACAGTACAGTTATCTCACTTTTAAATTTCAACCCTCCGATTTTCCCCCCTTTTTAAATAAGAACAAAAATAATTTCTAATTTTTTTTAATTCCAGTGTCTTTGGGCCACTGTGTATATTACACAACTATTCCAAATTTCATGTCGATAGCTTCGGTAGTTACTGAAATAATCGAGTGTGATGGACGGACAGACAGACAGACGGAGAAAGTCGCACCATAAGGGTTCCATTTTACCATTTTGGTACGGAACCCTAAAAAGCTATTGTATGATACTAGTTATAATTCTTGAATGACATAATTTAACTTAACCAATTGGGTATTTGACTACTATTAAAATAAATTATTTTTTAGTGATTATTAAATAGATGATCACCCAAAAGTCGTAATATCCACGTACAATAAAAGTTTTATGTTGAATAACCATTTTAAACAATCGATTAAAGATTAAAGTTCGTCGAACTTTACGTGACGTCACGTTTTAAAATTTCATATAAATTCCATACTTAGGACGCGTTTTGACATTTGAAAAAAAGTTGCTGATTTGACCTGGATTTGACTATTTGTCAAATACCCAATTGATTATCTATTTAAATAAGTACTGTAAATTATCAAATTCATGTCTTATATTTCATTGACGTTCAAATAGTGTAGTTGAATAAATATAGATTGATTAATTATTCAATAAAAGGTCGCAATACTAAATCATGCTCACCATGTTTAGCCTGTCTCAAAAGGCCAACTCTGTCCAGTATCCGACAGGCTTCCAAAGCGCAGGCGATTACTGCGTCCTTCTTCTTACCGCGATGGATCACTTCTGCTTTTACCGGACGACCCTGGGCATCATCTATTGGTAGCTCTACGCTAAAATAAAAAGAAAATTTTAGTTTTTAAGTATAATGAATTTTTGCATAAAACTTCCTCATTGGTTAACATTGTTACATAACACGAATGCCTAGTGTGAACACGCTACTTAAAATGTTATATAACTGTGATATGTATCACATGTCATGTTATATGGTCTGGAAGCACCATAATAACATTTCTTAGTAGGTGAGACCTTTATAGATGTTTTAAATGGCCTCTAACCTACAACTTTATTAATTTAAGAAAATCAAAGTAATACAAATTAATGTACTTACCTACACGCAAACTGCCCCACGCCTTTTTCTACACAATCATACTCAAGTTCTAGGCCCTCCCTTGAGAAGAAACCTCGAAGCGTTTTCTTTGGATCCTGCAGATATAACTCTTCATTGGCAGTTGACGCATACGGGTTGTCCGCCAGATCTGGCTCTTCTTCTAGTTCATCTTCACCTGGGAGAGGGAGTTTTTTTAATTCTTTTACAAGTTAGCCCTTAACTGCGATCTCACCTGATGGTAAGTGATAATGCAGTCTAAGATGGTAACGGAATAACCTATTAGGGGTAGGGCAGTTATATTAAACCCATACCCCTATAGGTTTCCACCAACATTGTATTGGAACGTTAAATTGCATAGCGTACATCTTTGCTGGTGGGGCAGTAACTAGCCACAGCTGAAGCCTCCCACCAGACCAGACCATAGGAAATTCAGAAATTATATATTTGGAAATTGACCCTGCCGAGGATCGAACCTGGAACCTCCCACTATTAGACCAAAGTGCTCACCACTGTGCCATCGAGGTCAAATAATGAAAATATTAAGAGCTCAAAATTTATTCAAAAAAATAATATTGAACACTTGCAAGCAATCTAATAAACGCGATTTTGATAGTATACAATAATCAAAGTCAATTAGATCACCTAGAGACCTATGTCCAGCAGTTATCGGTTTATCGTTTATCGGTTGACGACAACTACGAGATAAAGCTTTGACCATAAGGATTTAGGTTTTTTAAAAATCCCATAAGACCTCTTAGATTTTCCAGGATAAAAAGTCTATTTTGTTTCCCGGAATGCAACCTATTTGTATTCCTCCCTGAAAACAAAACTTTCAACCAATCACTGGCCCACTAATGAGCAACATTCTCCTGTCAGAATGAGAATATCCTTGGCCATAGTCCATTGAGCTTGCTAAATGTTGCTAAACTAGTCACTAGCAACTTAATCAACCAATCACGCTGATTGTCTTAGGAAACACTTCTGTTATTAATTAATTATAGAAATTATATTACTTATTAATTATAGGTATAGAAATAACTTTTTTTTAGCTATTTATCTATTGTTTCGGTTAATCAAGATTCAAGATTCAATTCATTTATTCAATATAGGTACACTGTACACTTATTGACGTAAAAAATTACTTACATAAAAAACATGATGGTGATAATCAGTTACGGTATCTTAAAACTAAAGCTACGAGGGTTCCAAACGCGCCCTGGTCTGAGAAGAGCCCACAACAAACTCAGCCGGGTTTTTTTTATTTTTTTATTATCACCATCTCACAAATCATAACTAAGGAACTATCAGAGCCATTTGAGCAAATCATTGCCAGGCTTCCTTGTCGTTTAGGTAATCCTTTACATGGTAATAAGATTTTTCAATGAGTTTACGTTTTACATTAACTTTGAACTTGTTCAGAGACATCTTTAACATGTCTTCTGGGAGCTTATTGTAGAAGCGGACACTGGTTCCAACAAATGAATTGCTAATTTTACTAAGCCTAGAAGCAGGTATTACAAGTTTATTTTTATTTCTAGTATTTACATTATGACAATCACTTTTCTTCTTGAATTTATCAATGTGTTTATGCACGTATACTAAATTTTCAAATATATATTGGTTGTGCACTGTCATAATTTTGATTTCTTTAAATTTATCTCTTAGTGACTCTCTTGGTCCCATATTATATATGGCTCGAACAGCCCTCTTCTGCAGCACAAAAACAGAATTAATATCAGCAGCATTACCCCATAATAATATACCATATGACATAATGCTGTGAAAGTAACCAAAATAAACTAATCTCGCCGTTTCTACATCTGTCAACTGACGAATCTTTTTAACCGCATATGCAGCAGAACTAAGTCTGTTCGACAAGTCATTTATGTGATGGCCCCATTGGAGTTTAGCATCTAACGTTATTCCGAGAAAAACAGCGGTTTCCACCAAATCTAATTCCTCATTCTCCAGTTGTACTGTGGTTTTAACCTGTTTAACATTTGGTAATGTAAATTTAATGCACTTTGTTTTTTTTCTATTAAGGAGCAGGTTATTAGCTTCGAACCACTGCACTAGTTTAGAGAGAGACTTGTTCACTTCATGAAGTGCTGTTTCGTATCGATTTATTTTAAATAATAACGAGGTATCATCGGCAAACAATACTATCCCATGATTATCCTTAGCGAGATAAGGAAGATCATTAATGTAAATGAGGAACAGAAAAGGTCCTAAAATTGAACCCTGTGGAACCCCTATTTTTACAACTGACCCGGAAGACTGCTTTCCATTGACGTCAACCTTTTGTATTCTATTTTTTAAGTAGGACCTCATTAACTTCAGTGCGACATCCCTAATTCCATAATGGTGCAGTTTTCTGACCAATGTTTCATGTTCAACACAATCAAATCAAATCTACTAAATTGGTATTTAAAATTGTAAAATTTAATATTAATATTTTAAAACAAAACTTAAAATGAATTAGCCTGATTATTGTACTCGTAGATGTAGAAAAAGTACTTTTAATTTTAATTTTTTTTCTATAAGTTTTCTTTTTTGTATAAGTATTTTTGCTGCGCCTTTTTTTTGTATCACTTTATAAATTTAGTTATAACTATTTGACCATATTATTTGTGAGATATGCATGCAGTGTTCGCTTTAATATGATTTTACATGTATTGGCATGTTTCTGTAACTTCATGTAACTAATATCATAATATGTAAAAATCGCTAGTGAACCTTATGAATAAAAATAAAAAAAATAAAAAATAATGAAGAACTCTCGGGCGTGTAGGTTTCCTCATGATTTCATTCATTGTTACAACAAGAGATATTTAATTGCTAAAAAGTTAAAACACACAACTATTATATTTATATTAATGTATTCTTACCCAATCCCCAATCAATGCCCTCATCTTCTTTCATCCTCTGTTTTTCTCTTTGTATAGCTTCCTCCTTCAACCTTACCTCCTCCCTTTCTTTTATATCTTTTATACGTAATTGCTTCTCTCTCTCTCTTCTTGCTTCTGCATCTAAGTTATCATCCCCCTGTCCTGACTCAATTCTCATCTTCTGTCTCTCTAGCATCATTTCTGCTGCACGCTTCTTGATTTCAGTAACTGTTAAGCTTGATTCACCTTCTGCATCAAAATCTGGACCCTGTAAATCATATAACAGCATTGAAACATTTGAGTTTGTTTTGTGTCGGAGAAATTCATACACAGGACTAAGTTCGTTGAATTTATTGAAAAGTTTTGAATTAATGAACTTAAAATGAAGTGCTTTTGAATAACTTTTGTTTAATTCACTCACCAACATAATATAAATCCTAGAGCTAAGCCCAAATTTGATTTGGTGCCCAACTCTAACCCTTACATAATGTCTCTCTTTTATTCTTTGCCGGTTTAGAAATGTCCCATGTGTGCTGCCCAGATCATATAAGTACCAGCCAGCTGGTTGCTCTTCATTTTCAGAAGACTTGTATTGAAGAACTGCATGATACCTGCACAATAATACAGCTGTAATAAAAGTATAGCTACTGCCAAAAAAACCTCAGATCCCAATATCAAGCAAGTTTAATAAATAAAATTAATAATAAATGCCCTTAAATTACCTAGATATTGTAGGATGTGCCATCATGACTTCACAATCATTTAATCTCCCAAACACATAATAGGGTTTACCAGTCAAGATTATTTTCTCTAATATCATACCAGATTTGAGCACTTCCAGGGCATAATCTGTTCCTGTAAACATACAAGTCTTATTAAGTAACTATGTAAGTTGAGGTTATTTATGCAAATCTCTACTTATTTGTGTGAAGGATTGTGCGAGGGAATTAGGTGGGACTAGGGTAACACACCTAGGCCATCTTGACCATGTAAGGACGCAAATGTAAATATCTCACTCACTCATGCAGTGGTGTTAACATACTTATTATCAATAAAAGGCAAGAAATATTTAAAAAGAAATCTTATTTTAAAGTCTTAATTTTTTTTGTAAATGATAAGTATGTTATACTATTTGTCATTACTAAATTTATTACTTGACTAATTACTAGCCTTACACATACTAAAATATACAATATATAGCAAACCTTGTCAGATGGTGAGATTTCTTTGTTTTAGGGAAACTTAATTGATTTTTAGCTGTAAGACCATTATTTTTTAGGTAGTTTTACTCGTACACATTGGAACTAATGACTGTTTAAATACAATACCATAGTAGGTAAAAGTTTTATGGCTATTGGCTCTAACATTGCCATGTCGACTATATTATACTGCACCATAAACCTGGAGAATAGCTATATTCCTCGACTGATCCAGTGAGAAACTTTGAACATAAAGTTTTCTGTATTGAACTGTTACATACCTACCAGCTAACTTATTAATCAATGTTAGTTTACCTTCAGGGCATAGGCCTGACCATGTAGGCACTTGATAAGGTATCTCAGGGGATGATATCGGGGCATCGTCCTGGCTCTCACTTCTGTTTTTCTCTGCACTACTTCCTGACTTGTCATTAGCCACTGCAACTTTTTTCGTCGGCTTTTTAAATATCATAGGCCTCTTGAACTCTTCATCAACATCCACAGTATCAGTTTCAGACATTTTGGAATATATAATTATACAACTAAGTATATGTGCTAATGAAAGTTTATTTTTTTTACTAAATCATATACAAGCTAAATAAAAAAAAAAAAGATTCCGACGAATTGAGAACCTCCTCTTTTTTTTGAAGTCGGCTAGTAGATGGTAGTAGCCTGTAGATTTTATTTATTTAATTTATTTTACGGCCCTGGATACAAGTCGTATAAAATTTATGTACAAGTTAAGGTAGACGGGGAGACACTTTCCTTTTGATTTACAAAGATAAAACTGCCATCTGTTTTATGGGGTAACAAACTTTTCGGCAAACAGTATGCAAGAGCCTCAACAGATGGCACCTTATTTCAGAATTAAAATAAGTATTCCCATACCAAAAACTTACTACAATTTAGGTACAACTTTATGGTTCTAAAGTTTAAAAAAAACTTATTAAGTATATTTAAGTATTTTTCAATTCAATATTAGATAAAAAAAACATTATTTACTTCATTAGTCGATAATGAAGATAATATTATCTAATAATATATTATATTATTGTCAAATATTTGACCATATTGTTCAAGTGTTGTTTATTTTGTCCTCTAAGTTTTAAGTAGTATTTATCAACTAAAAAGTCAAAACTGGCAACCCTAACTGGACGTACTGGCTACAGGCTACTGTCAAGTGTCAAATTCACTAATCAGTTGAATTTTGAATTCAATTGAAAATTTTGAATTTTTTAGAATTATTTTATGATTCAGTTTTGCCTTGGTAATTTATTTTGCCATTTAATTTAAAGAAAGAAAAACTAAAAGGATGTTTTGTAGATTTCACAATTAATATTAATTTGTACAGTTGGTGCAGAAACATTAATAGAATTTTGTCCGGCAAGATCACTTAAGAAATGCTTAAGAAGGTGTCTTAAATTATTATTAGTATTAGTGTATGGTGAATTAAAGAAAAACGCTGCTTACGTACGGTAATAGTGTACGTATTATAATAAACGTAAGCAATATAAAAATAAAAAATAGTTTGAAAATTGAACTTTTCTTATTTTAGCTATAAATTCCTACCCTTCTGTGAATTCAGAGAAACCAGTTTTGTTCTAGTAAGATAATACATTATATTTATGTGGCAAGCCCGTAAAGTATATATTATTTTTAGTCAGTTTATAATATAATGGTATAGGAAAAAAGTTCCTTTGCCACAATATTAATTAAATAGCAGACTGGAACATTATTGTGGTATATTTTTTTGATAATATCTGGAAGCTATAATAATTATTCTGTCGTGTTAGCTCTGTTCACAGGAAATCAATATTTTGGTGCCAAACTAAGTTCTTCGTTATGGAATAGTATGGATATCCTGACTTTCTGTGAATATTTTCTTAATGTTTTAAAGTATACAATAATGGCAGAAAGTCTGAATAACACAAATGTGTTTCCATTATATTCCTAAACAAAGAACTTATAATTTGGCGCCAAAATATTGAATTCCTGTGAATAGCATGGTAGGTGTAGGTATATATATATAGCAATTGGACCTACTTATGCAAAAAGGAACCAATCCACACACATGCCAAAAATGAGTAAGTATACAGAAAGCTTTTATAATGCAACTTCTATCGACCCTGGAAAGATCAAAATGATCTGCCGAGCGATCGCGTAACTTCTGCATCAATCATTGATACATCGCAATCACCTCTGATTGGTTAACACTCTTCCACTATTGGACATAATCCATTGACGCAGCAAGAATGCCATCAATTCAGCCAATTACAACAATTGATACTGTAACAATGATTGATGCAGAAGTTACGCGATCGCTCGGCTGACAATTTTGGTCACACAATGTCAAAGTTGTCAGATCATTTTGATCTTTCCAGGGTCGATAGAACGTGCATTTTAAAAGCTTTCTGTATACTTATCTCATTTTTGGCATGTGTGTGGATTGGTTCCTTTTTGCATAAGTAGGTCCAATTAGTGTTGGAACCAAAAACCAGATGGCGCTTCAAAATGAATTGGCCTAAAATGCTGCGAGAGGGCTCTCTTTTCCCTGTATAATAATATAGATCACCGACCACTGACCAGAAATTTTATTAAAGGTCTTCACCATAGATAATAACTATATATACCAGAGAGTCTTCACTCTACACCACAGAGTACATTGACCTACACAATCATAGAACTTTATGCTTATCGTGGCACAATGTTAAAACAAAGACACCGTTTAGAAATAACACATTACACAGAGTAGAACCAATAAATTAATAATAATTCAGGGTGTATTCTGTGTGTGAACCGTGGATGTGTTCTCCAGTCTTCACTCTGCAGTCTGCACTGTTCAGTGCTCTTATGTACTGTGGTGAAATTCGTTCCGATACGGACTGACAGTAAACTGCCGCAGTAATAAATCGTCGCCATTTTTGTACTGTGAGCACTGACGTTTTCGAGGTAAGGTGCTCTCAGTGCTGAGACTGCTGACTGCGTTCCGTTATATCTATAAATCCATACGCAAATAGGTTCTGTAACAGTTTTTATCCTCAATTCGAAGTTCCTCGAGTAAGTTTGAATGAACCCCTTTTAGCCGCCGCGCCGTGAGACCCACGGGCGGATCCAAGTTCTTCTTTTTTTACTCCGGTTTTGCTTATTTTTCTTATTCATAAGTACTTAAAAAGAGTAATAAAGAAGCAGTAGCTGTAGTAGCAGCAATAATTGCACTCGTATCAGCCTCCATTGTAATTTGTAGCAATCCATACTTCCATACTACTTAATATTATAAATGCGAAAGTGTGTCTGTCTGTCTGTCTATCTGTCTGTCTGTCTGCTACGCTTTTCGGCCCCTCTGTTCAACCGATATTGATGAAATTTGGTATAGGCATAGTTTGTATCCCGGGGAAATACAAAAAAAAATTATCAACGCGGACGAAGTCGCGGCCATCATCTATTGTGAATAATACTAGTGAATAATATAATCACTTGAAGACAGGAGCACGTACTTAAGTGCTTTCAGTTTAGTAGCCAAAATGTTAGCACTTGATTATTTAGACAGCTTAAATGATAGAGATTTTGTACAAATGTATATTTTAAATAAATATTATTTAAATTGCTTATTTTTTGCGCCAGAAACAAAACTACCGAAATAGCGTACTATCACGAACCAGGGGCCCGTTACCTTACCTACTAACTGTGTTTTATTTCTTTTATTATTTGACAACATATTTTGCTCTTAAATTTGCTTTTGCTTTTTAAAAGCGGTGAATGCGATTTCGGTGCGGTGATTTGACGACCTCCGCGGCGCAGTGTTGAGTGCTGTTGCCTTAACGTGCGGAGGTCCCGGGATCGATCCCCGGCAGGGTTTGGAAATGTATAATTTCTGAATTTTCCCTGGTCTGGCCTGGTGGGAGGCTTCGGCCGTGGCTAGTTACCACCCTACCGGTAAAGACGTGCCGCCAAGCGATTTAGCGTTCCGGTTCGATGCCGTGTAGAAACCGAATAGGGGTATGGGTATAATATAACTGCCATGCCCCTAACAGGTTAGCCCGCTACCACCTTAGACTGTATCATCACTTACCATCAGGTGAGATCGCAGTCAAGGGCTAACATGTAGTGGATAAAAAAAAATGCCTTTATTAGGTACTTTAAATAAAGTTTCACCCTTGGGCGAAAAATTACAACCGCAGAGCAATTACTAGTCTTTGAAGCGGTACGGTAATATTCATAATGTATTTATTCTAAAAGACATTCAAGCAGCTGTCTCATAAGCTACGTCGTGTCTCATAAGCTACGTCGTGTTTTGCTCTACCACCTGTTCGGAAAAAAAATCTGCGAAAAGTCGGCCAGAAACTCGGCAGTTGCTCTTTCATAAAAGAAGAGGTTTTTAATTTACAAGCAACTGATACCTATGTAGACAAGGCAGTCTTAGCGGGCTGAAAAATCAGTTTTTCATCCAACAGAGAGTAGGTACTTTTTTATTTCTGGTCCAATCTCACAGTGTGGCTGGCAGCGAAACTTACGAAATAGATCTCTAAAAACCTAAATCCAAGCGAATACGTAATAAAGTACATATCGCACCTTGAAAACAAAAGTGGCACTATACTGAAAAGGGCAATATTGAGTTACAACGACATCTAGATTCCTTGAAAGCAACCGCTTTTAATGCAAAAACCGACATTATCCTAGTTTCAATACTTTTCCCGCGAGACCGCTAGTGTCAGTTTATACTTTTGGGTAAATTGACGAAGTAGTCATTCATAAAGTGACACTATATCAGTTGAAGACAAGCATTCGGAGTGGATACACGCTGCGGTGAGTAAAAAAGTGGCATTTTATTTATAGTGTCGTTTTAAACGTAATTCAAGCTAATATTTCTATTGACGTAATAACTACAAAAATGGCATTTTAAGTATAGCGTCGCTTATTTAGTTAATTTTACACTGAAATATCATTTTTGATGAATTTAAAAATGCCATTTTTTGTTTAGTGCCTTTTTTTAATGTTATTTTGTGTAATAATGTTCCGAACTGATAAAAACATGAATGGCATTATAACCATAGTGCCATTTTTTGTCGGACATAAAAGTTATCAAAATTGAGAAAAATTAACATAATGAGATTAAAATACAGTACAAAACATCGTATTTTGATGCTTCTAAAGAGCTTGATTTGAGTATAAGAGCAAATAGAAATAATTGTCCTACAGAACTCAAACAGCGTAAATTGCAGGAAATATCCGAAAGAAAGAAAACTGACATGGAACCTCATTAATGCTGGTTTGATTCCCAGTTATTATACCTCCTACTCATCATCATTATCATCATCAACCGATAGACGTCCACTGCTGGACATAGGTCTCCTGCATGGACTTCCACACGCCGTGATCTTGCGCCGCCTGGATCCAGCGGCTCCCTGCGACTCGTCTGATGTCGTCCGTCCACCGGGTGGGGGTCTGCCAACGCTGCGCTTTCCAGTGCGGGGTCGCTACTCCAGCACTTTGGGACCCCAACGTCCATCGGTTTTTCGAACTATGTGCCCCGCCCATTGCCACTTCAGCTTCGCAACACGTCGAGCAATGTCGATTACTTTAGTTCTTCTGCAAATCTCCTCATTTCTGATTTGATCACGCAGAGAAACCTCAAGCATTGCTCTCTCCATCGCCCGCTGAGTGACCCTGAGCTTTCTTATGAGGCCCATAGTTAGCGACCAAGTCTCACATCCGTATGTCATCGCTGGCAACACGCACTGGTCGAAGACTTTAAGTCTTCAGGCACTGAGGAATCTTGGACGAGAAGACATCTCGAAGCTTCCCGAACGCTGCCCAGCCGAGTTGGATTCGGCGGCTCACCTCTTTCTCGAAATTGGACCTACCTAGCTGGACCGTATGTCCCAGGTATATACACTTGTCTACAATTTCGAGTGCAGAGCTCTCAACAATAACTGGGTGGAGCGGAACATGAGCATTAGACATGATTTTCGTCTTACTCATGTTCATTTTTAGGCCCACCTGTTGTGAAACTCTGCTGAGGTCATTGAGCATTGCATTAAGGTCCTCCTACTATGAAAGTATTTTTCAGTAGTATCTATAGGTATTGTGTTATGATACCAAACGATAATTTTGATACAACCTAAGTGTACCTAGATCAGTTTATTTTCTAGTAGGTAGACTTTATTTTTTATTTTGAGAAAAATACTTTATTTTTTAAAAGTTGATTTTATGTTTAAGAATAATGTTGGTTTCATTGTTATTAGTTGTAAGGTTTAATTGATACCCCCAAAAATTGTTATTATACCTAAAACTTGCCTTTCAACGAAAAACGTTACATAATTATAGTGTACCTATCTTGATTGTACTGATTATAACTTAATTAATATTGCCAAATAAATAATGTTTCTTCTTTCTATGACATCATTTAGTTTTATTTCTGTTTTTTTTGTTTACTCCCATAATTAATCTTTGGGTATTTATTCTAAAACGGGTAGGTTTACGTAAAACAAAGGTGGCACTATGCGGAACTTTTTTTTAAAACCGTGTTTTCTAAATTAACTCTATAATTTACTGGCATGTTTTCAGTACACAACTTAAGTAAGATAGTGAAACTGATAAATGAAATTAATTGCATTCCTTTCTTCCAGTTATTTGCTAAGATATTGAACAAAAATGCTGCGTCAAAACTTTAAATGGTCATACTGAAAAATGACAATTTTTGTATAACGCCACTTTTGTTTTCAAGGTGCGATATGTGTTTGTAATACTAACAAATAAATGGCTTTAAATCACTATAAATAGTATAGTGTAATATGGGCCTATGTCAGTGGTCGCCAAGAGTCTAATAATAGGTACCTACTAAAATTCTACATCAGTGGTATAATCACTACATTTTCCAGTGCTGTCCGATCTCTCGCATGGGATTGGCTCCAAATACTTAGGTGATTAGAGTGCGCACTCCATCCATCTAAGATATAAGCCTTCGTGGCTACATCACTGTCATGGACTATTGGGCTATTGTGCATAAGCAGAGAGTAAAATCACGTAAAATACAATAGAAGAAGGAATCTCTAGAATCAGGGTCAGCGTGTAACCGAAAGGGATAGGTAATACTATGAAACACCTCCCAAACGTCATACAAACGTCGGCACAATATATGGTTTGTTTGTATACAATAGGCATAAAATCCGTGACACGCAGAAAGGGAGAGAAAAACACATATTTTTTTCTCATTCTATCTTGTGTAACATCCCAACACTGCATCTCTTTCATGTGGGAGTGAAAAGGAGATATGGCGGCGTCTATATATCTTACTCAGTCTACGGGAAGATGAGACCTTTGAGGAGACAACCACAGGTGAGCGAAATGACCACAGAAATGACTATATACCATAGATATACGCCAAGGAGTGACAGAGCGAGAATATGTTCTTTGGTCCTGATCATCGTATCACTTTTTTTTTGTTTGACTCATCCCGCATCCGACATTTTAGGTCAGACAATCCTGTGACCTGTGACCCCGTGTCATTTTTGTTATTCGTCCATATTCGTACGAAATCGGAATTGGACAAAGCGGTAACTGTGCTCCTTGGAGGAAGGAATTACGACTGCCGCTGTGCTCGTAGCTTAAGAAAAAAGTGGCTTAACTTCACAGACATATAAATAGAAGCAGACACAACATAAATTTCACACCCACATAGACAAGTGTATGCGAATCAGTGTGACTTAGTGAGACCGTGTCCCTGCAAGCAAAAATGTGTATGTATTAATTTGCTGCAACACTGTGCTACACCAACGCACACATTGACAAAAATTCAATGCGTGGCAGTCATTATAAGACATCTATGAGACCTATGGCGTTTGTTTACATTGTGTTGTCTTGGGTGTCATAAGTTTTTTGTGAAATTTGGAGATTTATATGAATATTTACTGAAATAAAATGGTGAAGTGTTGTGTCCCCCTGTGTTACAACGCTTCGTACAGGAAAACCCCAGAAGTAACGTTCCATCGGTAAGTAAAATTCATGCTATCATGTAGCTTTGGAATGTTTTCGTATCGCATCGTATCAAGGCTAAGATATCTAATATTTTATAGTTGTTATGACGAAATATGTAGCCATGCATATATTAAAACTATAATATTATGGTTTTCTGTAGAAATATATGCTTTATGTTGTTGAATAATCTTTTTTGACATTTTGAGAACTTTAACAAATTACAGGGCCGGACTCGACGACTGTTTTATTTTAAGTATATAACTTCGACTTTTAATTTCAGGTTTCCAAAGGATGAATACCTGAGAGACCTATGCATAAAAATATTAATAGAAAAGACTGGCAGACCAACTCATGGAGTGCTATATGCTCCAAGCATTTTACAGATAATCTAAGAACGTAATATATTCCGTACAATTCTATCTCCTGGTGCAATACCGACCATTTTCAAAGAAAAGTTAGTTGAGGTCTTATACTAAGTAGGTACCAATTTACCTTATCTTCCATTAGGTGGATGAATTTCATTTATTTTTATTGAAAACCTCAATACAGATTCTAAAGCACTAATTGTAAAGTTTATTTGAATAAAAAACATGCGAGTTTAAAACACCTGTTGTAATTTTTTATTTAACCTCTTTTTGGAATAACGATTCGATTCGATTGTTTAACAACATTTATTTGGCTTACTGCCAAGAAATTACTGTCAATAGGAACTTTGAGCTAAAATCTGGCGGTATTTACACGATATCCGTTGGTACTGTTCTTCTAAATAATATCCCCATCACCTGCGCGTCGACGCAGAGCGAGAACGACGCGAGAACCACTGGCCATGATACTGACGGAGTCCTCAGGATTTGAGTTGTAACAGGAGTTATAACTCCGCGCGCGACGGTGACGATATCACACGCAGCGCGGAGCTCACATCTATATTCACCACATTGACTAGGGTCCCGCACGTGGTGATGATTACCATTACTAGTGTTACTATATTGCAGTTGTGATCGCTTGTGATGAGGAAATTATAAAAGTACCAATAATAATTATTTTTAAAATCCTTACAAATTATAGCTTCCAAATGATAGGTGTCTTTAGGTCAATTTTTTTCACGCAACCTAACGGCTAACCCTACATATTAATATAATGTTTTATGCAGCAACAAGGTTCGGCCCTGAGTTTTGTGTATGTGTGCGTAATGTTTTCGTGTGTTTGTAATTGCCACGCTATTTTGTACGTTATCTTTAGACCATGGTGTATTGCTGTGTAAGGCTGCAAATGCCGAACTGAACGTAAATACGAAAACATAACTCTACTGAACGCAGAACCATGGAGGTAGACTTCCATGTCATAGACTCCCACAGACATATAAATAGATATCTCTTTATAACTCTGTGTAGACTCCATAACATCAAAGAGTATACAATCACTACGTTATATATGACATGACTGTGTGTCAATCAATCAAAATTAATTTTGAAATCAATCAAAAGATCAAAAATCAAATTGGGAGTGTTTGGTGCTACATTGAATAATTTTATAATAAATATCCTCCTATTTTGTCGTGAGATGCATATGACTTAATTTATTTAGAGCGTACCTAGCAGCCCATACCATGGTTTTGTTTTGTGCAGTGAAGAACAGAACAATGCGAGTGACCGCGACATATTGATAAATCAACGGACGATTTTTGACGAATTTACGCTAATAATTAATTTTTATCGTGCATTCTTATCATAATTAGCTACTCAGCAGCAACTCTGACGTCCAAATCACGTAATCGCCGCAGGTGAGTGGAATTAATGGGATTATGTTTTAAATTTTAATAAACAAACCATTCAACCGTTCTTTTGCCTCTTTTGTAGTTAATAGAAGTAAAGGACGATACTCTTTAAAGTAACCGGAATCTGGGAAATATATGTTATGATGGCACGGTAAAAGTGTTTTGTTAAAGGTCTCGTTTAAATACCTACTAAATAATGCCAATAAAGAGGCTTTCCTTCCTATGACATTTCACGTACTTTTCTAAACGATCATAACTCTTCACGTAGGAACCGAAATTATTCTTTTATTTGTAAACATGCCAAAAATCACGTCGATCCGTTGCTCTGTTGCAGCGTGATTGAAAGACAAACCAGCAATCAAACACTTTCGCATTTATAATATTAGAAACTATACCTACAGTCTCAATGAAAGATCAGATAACAAATCTATCACATCAGTGTGAAATTAGAAAATCGTAGATACTTATTGCCTTTTATGTACCTATGTTAAGTGCTAAACTAATAAAACTTCAACATTTAATTTCAAGGTTGGATAACTTAAGTAAGTAAAACTTTCAATTCTGTATATTGGCTGTGAAATTTCTCTGCTAGTGCAATGAAAGTATTTAAAGCAGTTTTTAATGAAAAATTTAAGGGCTCAGCTTTAGTATACTACCCGTGGAGTTGGACGTTCACATTTGTTTTTACAGAAAGACCTTGATGTGGTAAGCTTTGCACTTAGATATATTATGTCGGAAACTAAGTATTTTACGTCGGAAACTAATACTTTTCGAGAAATAATTTTTTGAAAATTCGCAATCTTCACCACTTTTCGCTATTTCTTACGACATTTGCCGTAGATTGTACCATAGACTAAAGACTCGTTGGCGTTTGAGTACCTAATCTGTGATTAAAATCCGTTCCATGGACGTTATTGGACGTTTTTTTCTAATCATTCGAATAAAACCATAGAAATAGGAAGACTATAGTCGTAATTCCCATGGAATTATCTTCCTATTTCTATGGTAATTCCTAATTCCATGAATAAAACACAGAGTTTCAAGGTTATAAAATTAAATAAAAAGGTATAAAGGTAGGTTATTAAATGTTTATTTAGGTACTTTTGATCACAAAACCGAATCGGCACGCCCCGACTCCACGCAGTCTTGTCTGCCCTGCCCCTAGAGTGTTTTTTGTAAGCGCGAAGCCAGAAGCGAGTCTTCTGGCGTAGCCCATTCCATTTCAGAAATTAACCTTTTCCACTACCTAAAACAAAGAACCTAACCTCAAAATTAAAAAAAATTAATATCTCGAAAACTATTAGGTTCCGACAAGTTTGGCTTGGAGGGGGGGTAGACCCCCTCCCCCCCCTCCCCTCCCCCTCCCCTCCCCCCCCTCCCTCGCGGGTAGTATACTAAAGCCCAACCAATTTAAGGATGTAGGTACTAGGGCTTCCAATACCGGGATCCCGGTATTGGCCAATACCGGGATCCCGGACTTTTTTCGCCGGTTTTCAATACCGGTATTGAAATTTCTAATACCGGGATACCGGTATTGGTGACACTATAAACGAAACAGTGACTATTGCATATATTTCTTGGTAGATGCCACAGTTTATTATTCGGCTAAGTTTAAAACTTGTATCTTAAGCATATTAGCTCAAAAAGAGCGCCTTTATTGCTCAAAACCAGTGATGAAAAGTCGTTTTTGTTCACTCAGAGGGAATAATTAGTGTTTGAATTTAGATCCCTGTGGCTTGGCATTTCTATTTCTCACAAAACGTTCAGAAATCTGATTTATAACTAATGCATATTTTATTATGATATATTATTTTCTTTTAAATAATAACTATTGAATTTTAGATTAATTTGTGTTTTGACAAAATTATCGTTTTCTTCGACTTCGATCGACTTCTTACAAAAATATCGTTTATTACTCATTTAGTAGTCCCTCAACAGGTGGGCCTAAAAATGAATATGAGCAAGATAAAGATCATTTCTAATGCACTCGTTTAGCCCCAACCTGTGTTAGTTGAGAATTCTGCACTCGAATATGTTGATGAGTACATATACCTATGACATACAGTCCAGTTAGGTAGGTCCAATTTCCAGAAAGAGGTCAACCGCCGAATCCAACTCGGCTGGGCAGTTTTCGGGAAACTCCTCGACATCTTCTCGTCCAAAATTCCTCAGTGCCTGAAGACGAAAGTTTTCGAACAATGCGTGATGTCAGTGATGACTTACGGCTCCGAAAAATGGTCGCTAACTTTGGGCCTGATAAGAAGGCTCAGGGTCACTCAGCGGGCGATGGAGAGAGCTATGCTTGGAGTACGCAGGTAGCGTGATCAGATCAGAAATGAGGAGATCCGTAGGCGAACCAGAGTAACCGACATAGCTCGAAGAGTCCAAGTTTTAAGTGGCAATGGGCGGGGCACATAGTTGGTAGAACCGATAGGCGTTGGGGTCCCAAAGTGCTTGAATGGCGGCCTCACACCGTGAAGCGCAGTGTTGGACGACCCCCCACTAGGTGGACGGACGATCTCAAACGTGTAGCTGGGAGCCGCTGGAAACAAGGGGCACAAGACCGTCCTCTGTGGCGATCCATGCAGGAAACCTACGTCCAGGATGTCTATAGGTTGAGACGACGACGACGATAGTAGTTTAAATTACAATCTTCGACACTAATTTCACTAATTATTTAAAATTCCCTGCCATATTTATTCAATTTTGTGTGTACGTTGAGAAAGTGCGTCACAAATATACTTTATATTAAAAGTTCAAAATTCAATAGAGGTTAAAAATATATATTTTCGTAAGAATTCATCCAAAAACAGTTCTATTTTAAAAATCATATAGTTGATATTCTGATTGATATAAATAAGAAATTGATTATTTGATAATAATAATATAAGTATTACTTAATAAGATTGTATTTAAAATGATGTGATGGAGTTTCAGAACATTACGTGGTCCGTAATTTTCACCTTATACAAACATGAATCAAACGATAGTTTCGTAAGAATTAAGTCAACGCCTAAATAACTATCTCAATACTCAAAATACAAATAAATTAAAAAAAAATTAATACTTGGTGTTTTTTTTAAAGAAAATACAATTTCATAAAATATTGCATGATATAAAATAGAGTGAAGGAGTTACTTAACGATTCGTGAGACAGTGAAATAAACATACCAATCCACAGCGTAATAATCAACCACAGCGTTCTAAATCCAAAAAAAAACTTAATGCAGAAAAGGCACTTTTTTGAGTTAATTTGGTGAAAAAATTTTTTTATGAAAAAACTGTTTTTTATGGTGCCGTTTGCTTCAGAAAAGACTAATTTTAAGTTAAAAAACATCTACCACATTTTAAATTTTTTCCAATACCGGGATCCCGGGATCCCGGTATTGAAAAAAATCATTCCGGTATTAATACCGGTATTGAGAAAAACCGGTATTCGAAAGCCCTAGTAGGTACCTCTTTCTATTCGTTACTTAATTTTGATTTTTATAATCTGTAAAGTGCACAATAGTCTTGCTATGTGTACAGTCACAGTCAGAAATTGTTTACTACTTAAAGGTTCATACATTCAGGTTGTTGCAGTAGGTGGCTTCTAGACAGGATAGATGTAGAAAACTAGCAAGTACCACTTGCTAGCAAGTCTGATTGCAGCCAAGCACTAGCCTATATATTAAAAAAAAAAAAAAACCTGTTGTTAGTTTTATTCTTATGAATAAATTAAGTAAGTATTTTTATTTATTGATTTTATTAATTACTTATTTGATAAATGACACCAAAGCAAATGCTATGATGCTAATGTGCCAAACTTAAAATTAGGAAATGAATTTTATTATGAATAAGTTATTAAGGCTTCGGATCCCTCTGCAACACTAAGCTTGTATTTTATTTACCTGAGGCTTCCAAAACGGCACATTTTTAGGTTTTTATACTTACTTTCAATTCAATAAATGCAAACAAAATGATTTTTAAATATACTTAGTTTTTTATGAATAGAATAATTACTTAATAATTCTTTTTTAAGTATTTGAAGTGTTTTTTCATTTTATCTTTGGTTTCTAGTAGAAAAAATTTTTTTAGCTGTGGTCAAATTCTTGGTCGAATTTTTTGATATTTCTGTAAGAACACCAATTTTTAGGAGGATGAAGACTGTATTAACCTCTCAGATTTGAATTTTAGATAAAAATTTAACCGTTGTTTATGTCTTAGTGCTAGTAAGAGGTAAACAAATGGTTAAAAATCGCAGCTTTTCAGATAGTCTGTGGTGATACAAATTACACATTTTTATCAGTAACTAGCTGATGCCCGCGACTTCATCCGCATGGTTTAAGTTTTTTTTATTCCCGCGGGAACTCCTTAATTTTCCGGGATAAAAAGTAGCCTATGTCACTCTCCAGGTCCTCGACTATACCCATGCCAAAAATCACGTCGATCCGTTGCTCCGTTGCGGCGTGATTGAAGGACAAACCAACAAACAAACACACTTTCACATTTATAATATTAGTATGATGAAATGAGTTAGCAAGTTTCCTAAATTTTATCACAAGAATAATTAAACATTGAAGAAAAGTAGTGTAATAATGTTTCTTATCAGTCAAACCCATGGTTTACATAACCGATAGTGATAGATTTGATTATAGGATAATTTTCTGGGCTAAGTAAAATTTTGTTTGATCAATATGCTTCGCTATTTAAAAAGGGATGGGAAAAGTAAATTGCCATAGTAACTCACTTACTTGCTTAGTTTTTTTTAAATAAAAATGGAAATTACTTATTATGGTGGCAGGTACTTACATGAACTTAGTTCAACTATTCTTTAATAATCTACTTACTTAATACCTTAGTAATGTTGGCCAATAACTTGTTTTAGTTACTTATTGATTTTATGTATAAGTTAACATAATTTTGGGCTCAGCTTTAGAATACTGTCGGTTGAGTTGGATGTTCATATTTTTTTTACAGAAAGACCTTGATGTGGGTAGCCTTCCACTAAAATATTTTACTCCGAATTCTAATACTTTTCGAGAAATAATTTTTTGAAAATTCGCAATTCTTCACCACTTTTCACTATTTCGTACGACATTTGCCATAGATTACAGACTCATTGACGTTTAGTTGGCGTGATAGAGATTCGTTTTACGTAAACTAGTACCTAAAGTACCTAATCTGTGATTAAAGTTCCTTTTTTTTGACGTTTTCGAATAAAACACAGATTTAAGTGTACCAAAAACGGAACGCGCCAAAATTTTTTGCGCTAAATTGACAAATGACATTATTGAATTCAAATTTCAAATCTTTTAGTCATCGTTTTACGCGCTTTTGAATAGTTTAAAACCACCCAGAAATGCCTTGCTGACAGCATAGCGGTGGTACTCTTTCCTCTGCTCCCACTATCAAGAGCGAGCGAAGCGAGCTCGGGACTTGGGGGCACTCCGACTCGGATTGGTTAGGTTAAGAAGAGGATGGCGGGGTCTGTAAGACCCCGCCATCCTCTTCTGTGGTTATTTACCCCAGAATATTTATATATTTATATATATTTTAGAATATTTAGAATATTTATATATATTTACCCCATTTGTGGTTGGGCACCCCCCTCCTCCCCCAAAACCCCCCCCACCCCCCTCCTCCTGCCAAACGATACTAAATTTTACCCAATTTGAGAACCTAACCTCAAAATTTTAAAAAATTAATATCTCGGAAACTAATAAAATTCGGAACGTCTTACTTGGAGGGGGGGTATATCCCCTCCCCCCTCCCCCTCCCCGCTCCCCCTCCCCCTCCGTCACCGACAGTATACTAAAGCCCAACCTAATTTTGTGGTCTAGTATGGGTTTAATAGGCTTTCAGTACTCACCAAACTTGGTATCTTATTCTGCTTTAAACTGTATTCTTTACCACACCCAGACCATTGTCCATCCATTGTAAGTGAGACAGTTTCTATAGATCACTGTGCTAGATCATTCTGGCCAATAGACCTCTTAAGACTCTAAGCAGGCCACAGAGAACTTCAGGGAGTTTCCTAGGGCGCCGGGCTTTGCATGAGTCAGATACACAGAATCTATACTAATATTATTAAATGCGAAAGTTTGGATGGATTTATGGATTGATGTATGGATGGATAGATGGATGTTTGTTACTAAAGCACGCCGGAACGGCTGAACGGATCTGGATGAAATTTGGCGCAGAGATAGATTAGTCTGGAATAAGACATACGCTACTTTTTATCCCGGAAAATTAAAGAGTTCCTGCGAGAACCGAAAGCCCTCAATCCACGCGGACGAAGAAGATTATCAAGTTAGATAATCCATGGGCACAAATTATATTAGCATGTACATATTATGTTGTTAAATGTTACTTAATTAATCTCTATCAAATGTTATAGTTACATTGTTTACGTCAGATTACATGCAAACTCCATTTATTAGGAAAATAGCTTTTGGAGTTGTTTCAGAAAGCAATTACAACTTACCACATTTAAGTAATTTGTTTACGCGCGTTGTGTTATTATCAATTACTTAGGCTTGACGTCCACCGGTGCGCAGAGTAACGCCGCGGTGCAAACCCCAGTATGATTTAGGGCTGATTTTTAATTTGGTACTAAGTAAGGGATAGTCCATTAATCACTTGAGACTCGACCCTTACAGTAATTACTTAACTTGCTCTAAGGGTAGAATCGATCTTAGCCTAATTCTCTCTTCTCAGTCGTGCACTCTTGACAGAGTGGTCGTGGCTGCTGGGATGATACAGGTACGCTCGTCATCAGTCTTCTTTAATTTGGGCTGCACCGCCTCCCGCACGATTCTCCTCCACTTGTCTCGATTGGTAGCGTTGCGGGAGCACTCCAGCACAGTTTTTATTAGGTTTTTATTAGGTCTGTCCATCGAGTACGTGAACGTCCTCTGGCTCGCTTTCCTTCCACATGACCCTGGTCCACCAGGCGCTCAATTGACCCTTCATTTCTGGAGATGTGTCCAAAGAACTTCAGAATTACAAACTTAACTGAACTTTACTGAACTTAGCCTAATTACAAATTACATAATGAGTCCAAACTATGAATAGGATTGTATGGGCTACCGGCTATGATTCCTATCTGAATTTGAATGTGATATTTGAATGTGTGATGTTCCTATGTTGTGAAATAACTATTAGCTTAAAACATATTGTGATGCAATATACCTAATATTATATTTTCAATAGCTTTATTGAAGTGAAGTACTCATCATTAATAATTAATTAATGTAAAAATAATTATTACTTCTTATTTGGAAAAACACAATTTTCTTTTTGACGTGACAACGTCTTATAAATTGGTTTGCCGGGTGACACTTCAAGAAACTGCGTTACGCTCCGCTCACGTTATGCGCTCACAATGAGAGCGAGTGAGAGGCACGCGTCCCTTCCACTCGGGCATGGTTAGTCCGCCTAAGAGCGAGAGAGACAGACATAAAAAGTGAAAGGCACGCGTCCCTTCCACTCGAGCACAGTTAGCCCGCCTAAGAGCGAGAGAGACAGAGCGAGAGAGAGAGAGTGAGAGAGATTTCATCCTTCTTCCTACTATACGAATGAATATTCACATTAAAATTATTTTACCACTCAAAGTCGTTGTCACGTAAAACTTTCGCCCGTATACCGACTTTACAGGCAACCAATTTTTTTTTTTCAATGGATTATTATACCTTAAATTACTCAACCGGAAATCAAACTTAAGACGGCAGAGAGATCGTCAAAGGTAATTTTCCTTAATGACTTTGTAATGATACATCATATCATTTGCCTACTTTAACCACGCTCTGGTAGTTATCCTAACCCTGATTTAACAGACCAGTTTTTATATTACCTCTATTATTTGTTGATAACAGAATCAATAGGCGATTATTTGTTTTATGACAGCTACTCAAGTAACTGCACGTTTTGAATCCTGGGCACGCACCTCGTATATAATATGAATTTGAGACAATGATGATGACAAGTGACGAGCAACCATAAAATTGCTGTGAATGGCTAAAATTGGATTGGGATTCTTGCTGCGAGAATTGATTTTGGCCAATAGCGAACCAATGGTAGCCGGCAATTCAGAGGCGATTGCGATCGTTACTCTGTAGCAATTATTTTATCATAATAGTCCCACAGGGCACAGATTTTCAATTTGTTAAAGCACTGGACCGGTCGAGCGCGTGAGCGCGTGCCCTATTATTAGATAAGGGTTTTAGTTTCTTTGGCCTGTGGACGTTCACCTTAACAGAAAGACTTTCGTTTCTATCCGCAAAAAGCGATTAATTAATACTTTCTAATTTGTTAAGTCATGGTGCTCTGTTAAATTCAATTTTATTATGCAATAAAATATACATATAATGGATAATACTGTAGGTTATTGTACATAATGCTTGTTACATTTAATTGTGCAGTTTTATTATGTATCTAATCTATCTAATATCAGATGAAAAATAATCTTTACGAACCTAAAAGTTAAATAGTACTTTTAACTTCGAGTCGTTTGTGAAAGGGTCTGGGACCCCACCGCATTTTTATCCCAAGAGAACTCCTACCATTATCTGAATAACAGAAAGGGCTCACGGCACTCGGTAATGAGGAAATCGCCGCAGTAAGAGAATATGTAGTTATAATAGGTACCTATCTTACATTTGGAAAATAGCTTGCCCTAAGTAAGTATATGAATACAAGTAATTACTTAATATAATATGTAGGTCTAAATATAGGAAAGTACGGAACAGGAAAAAACATCGAACGGGATCAAGACGTTATTCATAAGTCGTAATTACTTATGTACACGAGTAACCGAACAAGACGAAGAGTTTTATGGTAGAGGCTTCGGCCGTGTAAAGTACGCGAGATGTGGGCCCAAATAAAGTGCTAAGGGTTCCAGACTCCAGTGTGTCATGCACATATTGGTGAGAAAACACACTAGTGCATGCTATATTTCAGTGAGTGGAATTTGACGACAAATGAAAAGAAGTCCAGGAACAAGGTGAGCCTATAACCCCTACAAGCCTTGTACCCCGTTTGTTGATTGTTGACAAACAGTGGGACGCAAGCGATGAAATGCTGCGTGCTATCGTAAAAAAAGAATAAAGAACGAATGGGAAAGTTGGACAAGATAACGTCTAAAGACAACCATCTTTCAGATGGAAAGCAAAGGTTTATTAGTGTAGGACCTTATAAACCTGAAAGGTTTATACCTAAGTACCTACTCGTAAGTGGAGGAGGTTTTTAGTTCGTAGGCCGGAGGGCAAAATCCCCAGTGGAGTCGGGCATGTTTCTGATACTGAGGTATTCCAATGAGGATTTTCCTCCCCAGAGAGAGAAAAATAAAACATTATTGGAAAAAAGGATTCAAGTAAGAAAGTAACTTGTAAATTTTTGTGGAGCCTTCGATCAACATACTTATGGCACATACTCGTGTGCTTATGGTGTCGATCTCGACATGGATGCACGACGTGCATGTTTCTGCAACTAACCGGATGCGTAGGTTTTATGACCGTCGGTGATTATTATTAGGACTTTGTTATTGTTCCAAGTTGACTCTGCTTACTCTTTGCCCTACATTAACAAACAAAAAAATCTCATGCAGCGATAAACTTTGGGCTATTTTCGCACGTCTTTTGTCTTAGCCCTTAGTCACGCTAAAGAGCGTACGAGAATATAAAGAGTATGAATCACTTAACGGGCGTCGAACTAGTTCGCGACGTGTACCGTTGCCGTGTGGGAAACGGACAATGGGACGTATCAAGTGTGGAATAACGTTTGACTGTCGTTTTATATGATTCAATTCATCGTTGTCTTTGACGATGAAAAATACTGCCCGTTTTTATATTCAGTTAAATGGATGGAGCTGGTACTGGTGTGCTCCGGCCCAAAAGTGAGAACAGTACTCCATGTGATGGCTGGGTTGACTTTACCTTTCCAAATGATCGCGGAACTTCACGGATCTTGTTTGGCTTAACTATCACGTAAAACTGAAAAGACACGCAGTTTAAAAAATAACAAATACTCCTAAGTGATTCTCAACAAGAAAAACCCATTATTTGCACCGCTTAGGCCTGCTATACACGGACTGCTCGAGCCAGTGATCAACATACACGGACCGCACTTGCAGTCATAGTCAACAACTTGAAGCTAGCTACCATTGATAATTGCTGCGAACCGCCCGAAGCAGTCGCAACTGCTCGAGCGGTTCCATGTATGTGTGTACGTAGAAGACTAATTCGCTATGCAGTAGCAGCTTGAAGCAGTCCATCCTGACTGCTTCAAGCTGTCCGTGTATGGCCGGCCTTACGCTTGCCAGATAAGTATAACATGTGAGTTGAGACATGCGTATTATTTAACGACATACAAGGAAATTGACGGAATGATGAGAGGGACAATTTACAATACGAGCCCAATTGAGTCATTTGTCACCGAATGTAGCTAAGCTACCTATGCAAATAGCACTTGGGAGAAAATTCACATTTAAATGCCAAAATAACTAGTTCGTATAGCCAGGGCAGATTTCGCTTATTAATCCTGTCTACTAAACCTTCACGGCAAGTGATATTTGATAAATTTGACAAAATAAGCGTTAAATACCTATTAAATAAATTAATCAGAATAATAAAAATATATAAAGTAAACCTTATCTATTACTTATTCTCATTATGATTCACAAACAAATAATCTGCTTAAGAATTCAATAAAGTATCTTAAATTGGAAAATGAAATGGTTTCAATAGAACTAGAGTTAGAAAAACTATGTCGCTACATTCTAAAACTATTCTAAAGTATTGTTCGTTTTCTATAGAGATTTGCATGCAATAGAGTTTTTAAACGGTTGTATTGTTCGTTGTTTCGATAAACTGCTGTTAGCTATCTACTTACTTATCGAATATCCACTTATGAAAGGCAGGATTCTTTCAATGCTTCGTATCTTTATAGTTGTTATGCGGTGATTGTTGGTTCGTCTATTTCAACCACTTAATTAAGAAACTGCTCGTAGGTAGAGAAATAAACGAAAGTGCTTTTGGCAAATTTTGTTATTTTTAGTTCAGTGTGTCTGATTGGAAATAATTTAACGGTAACGTATGATGTGATTTTTGAAGCCATCTGAGCAGTAAGTACCTTCAAAGATTAAAAAAAACGCATAAGTAATCCCTTTAAGTTATTTTATTTATATTGTATTATCCTTTATTATATTTTTTGAACAAAAGCACACCATCTGTATTCCATGTAGTATGTGGTATAGGTACTAGGTACAATTTATCTGAAAGCAGAAGTCATAAACATTTTGAAGTACCATCTAAGTTAGAAAAGCGTTAGGAAAGCCATAAAGCAGAGGCGAAGGTAAAGCTTTAGTTAAATATTTAAACATTTATTCTGCTCTTGGAAGATTCTTCAAGATTTATAAAGAATTCACGTTATAGGTAGTCGCCGACGGTAGTCCGTACTACGTACCTATTTGAATACCTCTACACTCTAGAGTAGACGTTAGGCTATGGTTCGACTTACATGAGAAGAGCTAACTTCTAAAGCTATTATATATTATTGCTATTTATTGCCTTTTCTTCCTTAAGCATTTCTGAATTATCGTATCCGTTTTTACACCTATAATATAGGCTGTGGCTAAATATCATTAACCGGAACGAAAAGACGAACCTAGCAATTGTTTCAGATACTAGTAGTCAGATATAAAGGCGCATGAAAAAAATCTGTGCATTTGGAATGACAGCGTCTTTTAATATTTATTATTACGTAATTATAGCACCACTTCAGCCTCATATAGCACAGCACAGCACTACATTGGAACTCTATCCGACATAAGAGATTGCATTAAAAATTTATTACCCCGTCCATATCCTGCCTTTGTGTTTACTCGCTCCGCTAACCATCGCGGTTTATTGTGTATTGTGTAACAGGCATACAGACATACTTAAATGTATGCGACGTGAGACAATGAAGCATTGTTAATCTAATTATTGGTGTAAGTTGATCGATGGCGCTGGGGACATTATTGATAGAACATAATATTTATAACCCTCTAGTCTCTACGCACAGGATCTTTACTCAGTGGATGTACTCGCCTTTTTGTGTTTGTTTGATTCTGGCAGCACAGCTACGAAACACGTGACAGATTTAGCGCATGCATTTGTCCTTAGATTATAGATAACTGAATGTAAATATGGATATTCTCCTGAATATTGTGGCTAAGTAATACTGTTGTACTTACACAATCTCTAAACTAACAGGTCTAACGCGTGTTACTGTTTGCGAAAAAGGTCAGCGCTACATTTAGTGCTATCAATTTGTTATAGAGATTGTGTACTGTACAACATATTTAGCTACAATATATTATAGGATAGAGCTGTAGTGCTATCTATTAATGTGCTAAGCTATTACAGGAGACAAAGTTAGCGGTTATATTTGCGGTTACAGCTGTTGGCGCACCCACAGTCTTGGGATTCTTTATCTAGGTACCTACCATTATATACCTACTCAAAGTTAGTTTAAATCTTTTACCTACTTATTCTTCCTACTATAAACTAGATCTTGAGCCCGAACATATTTGGTACGAAGATAGCTTACAATAAACGTGTTTTTTTCGTATTTTTTTGCTCAATATTAAAAACGGTAACAGGTAGACGGTTCAAATTTTCACAGAATATTAACTTGTATATTACCTTTCAAAATAAATAATTAAATATCAATAAAGTAAATATTAAAGGGGTGCTCCAATACAACAAACGTAATTTTTATTTTTAATACGTCATAAATCGTAAAACTTACTACAGGTTTGTACGGAACCCTCGGTGCGCGAGTCCGACTCGCACTTGGCCGGTTTTTAACTATAGGCTGTCACAGAAGATATCTATGGAGTCTCTATAACTATTCGCGAGAAATTGCATTCTATAAACGGGCTATGTTGACCAAGGTTGCTTTTTGTTTGGGGCAAAGAAAATGTTTTACGATTGTGTAAACGGCTGCAGTCACGAGGCACAGCGAATTTTATGCGTTCGAGTAACTCTATATCAGTATATTATTATGGATATGGATTTTCTCAATTTAGTAATTAAAATACAAGATAAGACGTACCTACTCCAGGTACCTATATTGTTTTAGGTATCTAGCCAGACAGACTAATATAAAGTGCTAATATAGGAAAATTGAATTTGAATCTCTCATTAGATTGGAATTAAACAAACATCCATATTGCAAATTCAAACCAATTTAATCTCTATCCGTGCATGATTAAAGTAAAAATCTCGCTGACCCAAATTGAAATATCATATCAGCTGTTAAATGTACATGCCAGTTGTAAATAGTATCTTATTTCAATGTGTTAAGGTATAATTTATCTTGAATTGGATTTACTAACATACTAAGCCATTCAAATCCAGTGAAATGAATTCTCATTTCTGCCGCATTGGATTAATGTTTAATTTGGTTTGTGTACAAGGTTGTATCAGAAAATTGATATATATATATAAGGACTTAAAGTCTGCTGGATGGAAGCCAGTTTATATGTAGGATGGGTACACACTTCACACGGATATAAAAAATACGACTTTTAAAATACTTACTTAAAAAAAAAAACATACGCGCCGAATGGGGACTATCGTTTCTTTGCTCACCAGTTGGCGCCACTGTTGACTAAGGTCCAGAGGTATAGCTGTCAAAGGCGACTTTATATAAGATCGGCGCCGAAACAAAGTTTTAAATCTTGAATCTCATTAAGTTTATTAATTTATAACTATCATCATATCGAGTAGCTATTTCCGCAATGTTGTGCAGTTCCGTTTTGTTCGGAAAAAAAGGAGGACACATGTTTCCAAAAGATAAAACTGTTCTAAAACAGTGGCTAGTGGCGTTTCGCAAGAATTCGCAGGATTCTGAGGAATTAATTATATAGGCACTTAATAAATAAAATAAAAAGAAATTAATTACTTATTAAACTTATTTATCCTTCCCTTTCCCTTTAAAACACTGCTATACAAAAAAATATTAAACATTGTAAATCCATACAATGGATATGATACTGAAAGATGGTTGAGTTGTTAGTTGAAACTACTAAACAATGGTAGATACTAGATTAAGCTGGAAAATTTTCTAGCAATAGCAGGTATCATGTATGTATGATAGTAGGGGCTACTTTCTTTCAAGCAATAAGTATTCATTATTGATCATTAATTCTATGTGCTTATAATTATCACACTGATAAACTCATCTTTTATACAGAAAGTACATTTCACTTCCAATACTGTTATTTAGTTCTCCAATTAATCCTTCTGGAGAAACCTGAAATGAAACATCTAATATTAATCAAGAGCAATACCTACTATTATTAAATTCTGGTCATCTCACACATAGTAATCTGATCCCAAGATAGGTGTGTTCTCGTTAGTGATACCTACTGTGGGTACATAACCAGAGACATAGGTATATTTCAATATCATGTAGTAAAAGTGTGTCCTTGATGTGCATGAAACCCTTAACCTTTCATGCAGAAGTCTTAGTAAGTAAATACCTATATATAATACCTATATTAGGTAAATATATGTAAAAAGAAAAAACATAGCTGTTACCTCGGCAAACAAGCATACTTTTGGCAAAAAATAAGTTTGGAAACTGTAAACAAACTAACCTCTGAATTAGTTGCTCTTTGAGGCCGCCTATTTTTGCGCCTCTTTTTCTTAATTCCGCTTTCAAAGCGTTCACATTCATCGCCAAATAATCCATATTTGCGATAATTTCACGAAGGAGATCACTTTTCAGCAGGTAAATTAAAGAAATTATAATTTATGTCACGAAACCCGCCAAAACCAGTGAAAAGTGAATGTTATTGGACCTCACGCGACACCAGCGCCCCTAGTGGCAAATTCATACGCGATAGCCCCCGACCCTCCTCCTTTTTTGGAAGTCGGTTAACAATAAACAGGCAATGGCAATCATCAACTTATCATTGTCACTTAACAGTTATAATACCAGCAGTGCCAAGTTTAAATTTAGAACGTTTGGATTTACTTTGCCGCACCGCGCCGGTATGACGGTAACTAGCCACGGCCAAAGCCTCCTACCAGGCAGGCTTTTCATTGGTGGAAAGAAGAGACCCCCTCGGGCGATAAAGATCAATGGGCTTAATGAATGCCAAAGTAATTCGATGTCACCTAAGGATTTATCATAATAAATCCTTAGGTGCAATTTGACATTCCCATCGAGCACTCGGCTATTTTTCACAATAAACCTAATTCAATAACTATGCCTACGATAACTTGTGCTCCCACCTTTATACAAACTCAAAATGGATTTGTACGGAATGGAATTTTGTCGTTAAAATTTTCAGTAGCCGTCCCTCTTGATAATAATCCGCGGCCTGAAATAGATTGAAATATTTTGCGCAATTTATCGCCATATTTGCTTCTTCGAGCAAATCATTTGTCGATTTGCTTGAAGACAATTAGAGAAGACAAAGCAATGATTGGGTCTAGGTTGGAACGCGCTTGCCTAGAAGATGTCTTTTCACTCTTGCCTTGAAGGTAAGGTACTTAAGTTATACGGTATATTGTAGAAATCTCTATGTCTATACATGACATGGTATTCACGGCTCTATCGGGTTTGCATGCAATTTTCAATTTACGTAAATTACATGTTCAAATTACTTACCAGCTTTACCATGAAAAGTTAAGGCTAACCGTAATAATAAGTATTATTCATATAGAAGTATCAGAGTGAACGAGTGGTATGTACAAGTGTATGTCTTTTTGTTCCTCATTTTCTAGCATTTTATGCACATGTATGTATAAGGTATTTAGTATTTACGAGAAAGACGATTACGTGCACATACATTTAGGCCCTCCCACTCCACTAATCACCTGTATCATACTAATATTATAAATGCGAAAGTGTGTTTGTTTGTTGGTTTGTCCTTCAATCACGCCGCAACGGATCGACGTGATTTTTAACATGGGTATAGTTAAGGACCTGGAGAGTGACATAGGCCACTTTCTAACCAGGAAAATTGAGGAGTTCCCGCGGGAATAAAAAAAACCTTAAACCACGCGGACGAAGTCGCGGTTTATTTATACATTGCCGATTACAACCACATTGCATATATAAGGAAAGTGCGGAAGAAAAAGTTGTATGCGATCTGTGAAAAGCTTTCATTGACCTATAGCGCGTTCGATGCCCGGTAAAAGCAGGAAGCTGTGGGCGGACTGACGGACACGTCTCGGCGGACATGTGTGATTGTTTCAATATGCTTCAATTTGTTTAAATAACTAATGTGGAGTTTGTGGACTCATTTTTTTTTTTGCAAAATAACGAGACGAAAAAATTAAATCATCACGTTCCATCGCCGGCCCAACCGCCCAAAGCACTCAGCACGGTTCTTTTAATAGAATGAGACTGGTTTATAACGTAGGCTATAGTCCACTACGTTAGCTAAATGCTGATTGGCACTCTTCACAGACTTTGGAGAACATTATTAACTCACGGGCGCGGTGTAGATTTTTACGATACTTTCCTATTGAGACCCCGAAATCTGATTAGGAGGCCTAAGGATAGATTTACTTTTAATAGTAGATAAATATAAGCCCAATAGGCTATCAAGTATCATCTTGCACTGAGTTTTGCAGAAGGTAATTTTATTGCAGTAATTCTAAATTCATCCCATATTCATCTTGAATTTACGATTAGGAGTCTCAGTTTATTAGTGCAAGACCTGAACAATAAACTGAACGGAATAGTTAGTATCCGATTCTGTAATCGATGTACTTGTACAGCTTGTCTTTCTGCTCCATTTTTGAATCGATTGTTTTTTTGGTTCCCGCGGGAACTCTTTAATTTTCCGCCATGCAAAAAATCACGTGGATCCGTTGCTCTGTTGCGGCGTGATTGAAGGATAAACTAGCAAAGAAACACACTCGCCCACATTCAGTTTCTTATGATTTGGAGAGCCTTGGGAGAGGCGCCCTTGCGCGATTTATCAGGGCGATTGTGTAAAACCGGCAACAATCATTGTTACAGTCTCAACTGTTTTGATTGGCTGAATTTATGGTATTTTGGCTGCGTCAATGGATAATGGCCAATAGTTTATGAATGTTAACCAATCAGAGGTGATTGCGATCGTTACACTGTCGGCACAGCTGTCATTTTAAGCCAATCGCCCGGCAGATTGATCTTGTACACAGTGTTGACTCTACAGTCTACACAATCAATCTGGATTAAAGAGAGATTTATTTTTCCCAAAAAACAACAAAAGTTCACATATATGAGAAAACTTACAACAATTGCTCGCTATTTCGACCATTAGATCGCGGATCGCGATCCACATTTACTGTGTAGGTACAGGGCGCCATAGGTCTAGAAAAGAAATACGTTTTTATATAATGATATTATGTACCTACTCGTAAGTCTAATTTGGGTTTATAAAGAAAGCAAATAGATCCATATAAGATAAACTCAATAGTAGCCTTTAGGCTGAACAGTTTCTAAATCGTTCGCTAAAAGTGAAAGTTTCACGTTACATAGATCGGATCGCCGGATACGCTATCATTAAAATTGATCAGATGCTGTCTTCTCTCACGATACCTCTTATAAATTGTTACCAAAAGATACCAGTTTCCTATTTTTCTTTAATAAAGGTACTTACTTACTTACTTTCAAAATTTAATATAATAATAATGATTGTTTGTTTAAAAAAGGTACTTAAGTACGTAAATAGTACAGTAGTAGTAAGTTACACAAGCATTGATCGAGTAATAAGTCGATGCGCAAAAGATAAGACATTAAATTTTTTTAATTCTTAGATTATCTATGTCATATTATGTGTTATATAGAGCGTAGCGGAACAAATGTAACGAAGTGTAAATGTATTGATTAAATATAACTGAAACATTAATTTTACATTTATTTATACGTTTTTACATCAAACAAGTAGGTACTTGTAAGAGTTCTACGCACTACTTCATCTCAACGTAGCGATTTCGTCCGCATGGATTAAGGTTTGTTTTCCGCGGGAACTCTCGAATTTTCCCTGTACCAAATTTCATCAAAATCGGTTGAAAAGATGGGCAATCAAAGCGTAGCGGGCAGATAGACAGACCCACTTTCGTATTTATAATATGAAGTATGAATTTAAGTATTAGAAAGACGATCGACAATAAAGACGTAAAAATATGACTCGAATGACGAGTTAAATGCATCAGTAATGACAAATTTTATTTATATTATAAAATATGATGTTGGTATTTTACTAAATACAAAGGGGTTTTTAACCTTAAAATTATAGGGTGGTATTTTGGTCAGTAAAGTGAAAATTGAGCATTAGATAGTTTTATGATTTACAAATAAAAATGATTGATAGGGTAAGTTTTTGTGAGCGGTCAGTGAGGGTGTAATTGCATGTAAAGGGAATGTTCTGTATAAAAGAACGCAATACTATTGGAGTTAGATAGATTTGTACGGAAACTTATCTTCGGTTTTTAATTAAACAAAACTATATTCAAATATTATGGGCTTACTTAAGTTTTTAATTTTTTTTCATTTATCTGTGTCGAGTTTGTGATATTTTTATTACATAGCAGGATTATAGTCGGAACTGATATCGATCATATTATATGGGCAAACCTATCTACTTGATATGCAAACTTGACACACAAAAATGTGGTAGGTATACTTGGAATATAAGTTATGTAAAAATATGTACATATACATAGTGATATTATTGAGTAATAATAATGCATGAGTATTACGTATGTTATCTAATTATGACAAAGTTTTCGTGACATTAGTCTTATTTATGAAACTCATTGTTACTTATCATATCATACTTCATACTAATATTATAAATGCGAAAGTGTGTTTGTTTGTTGGTTTATTGGTTTGTTCTTCAATCACGCCGCATCTGGTTGACGTGATTTTTGGCATAGGTATAGCTGAGAACCTGGAGAGTGACATAGGCTTCTTTTTATCCCGGAAAATTAAGGGGTTCCCGCGGGAATCAAAAAAACTTAAACCACGCGGACGCTAGTTTTCTATATTTTAATACTTCAGACTACGTTGTATATATTTAAGTTCCGTGGAATAACGTATTTTCTTGATATAGATTGCCATTTTATAATATACATCTGTTTTTTAGAAATATGTAGAATTTAGTTCAAAAAGTGTGGTAGGAAGGGTTGATAAGCAAAACAAAGGATTCTAGAAATTCAGGATAAGTATATAAAATTTAGTGTGCGTTATACCAACTAAATTCAATTTATTGTAAAACAACCTGATACAAACTAAAAACATTATGGATAAAAACTAAAAAATAAGAAGCGTTTTATTAAAATGGTTCGATTTCAACATCTAACGGATTAAATTCAAGGTGAATATATTATTTCGTAAAGTTCAAGATAAATCCAAATTTTACATTATATATAATACGTAATATTTGGTTTAGACTATATTATTGTAGAGCATATTGAGATCTATAGGTTGATATTATAGTGTTATATTGTGATAATAATATGTAGAGTGTAATTTATAATAAAGTAGTTGCTCATAATTTTATTTATAATACATAAAGAGAGTCCATAGAGAGTACAAGACGTAAAAGACACCTGATGTACCACATGAAATAAACAAATTGTCAATTTTAACAATCTGCACAAGACCGTGTTCTGTAAAGATCCAGGCAGGAGACCTTCCAGCAGTGGACGTCTATAGGTTGAGCCGACGATTTAGTTTTGAGATTAAAAAAGAAGTCGATGAGTAGACAGTGTAAACACTACAATCTTCCTAGAATACTTGCAGATCACTACCATCTTAGACTGCATTGTCACTTACCATCAGGTGAGATCGCAGTCAAGGGCTAACTTGTAGTGGATAAAAGAATCCAAAATGACCTTTCATCTCAGGCATTTACAATATTATGAATATGATCCAAGGTATTCTTATGAGACAATTTATCTGAAAAGCCTTGATCTTCGATAAAATTTAATCGTTGAATTTATGGTAATAATATTCGACGGACCTGTCCCATTCACATTAGTTTGTCAATTAATATAATGATATATCTGTCTCTTTCCCAGGTACAGCCAGAAGATAGAGAAAGCGAACGTTCGTCTCGCCAAATTGCAGAATACGTTTCGCCGCTGCCGTGTAAACGCGTTGTTTTCGTTGCAATAAAAGATTGAATGTTGTACTATAAATATAAGTGAAAAGTGTTTTCAATAGTAATTCCAGTATATGAGGTCTAAAAGAGTGATTTTTTATGTGTTAAAAACGCCGCATTCCGTTCCTAATACGCTCAATTTCGTGTACGCAAACGTTGATCTCGAATCTCGATACAGTTACTTAAATAAAAGCAGTTCCTTATAATGGCTAGTGACTTAAATTTAATACGTCCATACAGTGAATTGAAATGTTTTTACAAGTGAATTAAAGTGCTAGTTGTAGTTTATTTTTGTAATTTCACAATGGGAAATTGATTTCTTCGCGCTGTTAGTGTACAACGCCATCTGTTGTTGAGTGGTGATGCTAACTTGAGAATGGAGGCCGGTTTCATACCGGTGACGGCGGGGAATGTAGGCGGGAATATTCCGCCGCCCGCCGTCATGGCGCCACCGGCGAACGTGATTCGCGCTCCGGGGCTGAAACGAGGAAAAATGGAAGAAGCTATTTCTGATCGGGTAAGTTGTTATAATTTATAATGTAGGTACTTTAATTTTGTGAAACAGTATGGAAATAAAAAAATATTACTTAACGAAGTGAGCAGTACTGTACGTATATATTATTTGTTCAGTTCACTGACCCGTGCAAAAATTTCACCCTATGTTTCGAGAGTTCCAGGTATCGTCTAATTGTACAGGTAGAAATTTAAAATCTTATATATTTTGTCTTATTCACTCATATTGTAATACTAGCTGATGCCCGCGACATCGTCCGCGTGGTTTAAGTTTTTTTGATTCCCGCGGTAACTCCATGATTTTCCGGGATAAATGTCACTCTCCAGGTCCTCAACTATAGTCATGCCAAAAATCACGTCAATCCGTTGCTCCGTTGCGGCGTAATTGAAGGACAAACCTACAAAACAACAAACCAATAAACCAATAAACCAACAAACAAACACTTTCGCATTTATAATATTAGTATGATGGAACAATACGAACTACCCAGCCAATGATTTGCATTTCATTCCCGTGATGCTTCACATTTTTGCGAGTCAAGCAGAGGTGTTACAACTTCAGGGTTTTGTGGTTATTAAGTTTCCCTTATATAAAACTAAGCGTAATACGTAAACTCTAACCCGGTTAAGGTGACGTGATAATGTCTCTTTTAAATGATACAAAGCAAAGCTAAAGGCCGGCCTTTGGCGGACAGTGAGAGCACTTCAAGTTATGAAGGGATAATCTTGAGAATGTTCTAGCCTCTAAGTCTAGGGGCTTGTTTAGCTAAGCGAATCTTGGCTTTGCACGTTTGGAGTAATTTCTAAGGCTAAAATGGTATAACTGGTGATGATTCCTCTCCATTGACTGAAAGGGTCGGTTTGAGCAGATTAACAATCACTTTCGTATGCTAGGTAGTGGTGGTAGGTATTAAGTAGTGGTTTCAAATCACAATACCTTATTTTTCAATTAGCTGACCTTTGCTCGGGTGTAATTTTTGAGAATCTCTAAAACATTTCTAAAAGGCGTGGAATTTAAAAAATCCATTTTGAGTGTCTACATCAAAAAATTGAGTGGCAAAATTTTAAGTTTCTAATCCCATTGGTTTTAGGTTGTGCGCTGATATTCGTAGTCAATCAGTTAGTGCAGGACAAGTATTTCTTACTTATTACTTTTATTGAACCGATTGTTTTAGAATTTAGGACATGGCACATGTTTTTGTTCAGATGGCAATGCTAACAACAACATAATCTGAACCTAGTCTTTGGAACTCTGAATATGCCTTAGTCCTTAACCGCAAGAATAACGCGATGATTTACCGATTGAGAATCGTAAGTATTGGAATTACTTACTTAAGTTATTTGTACCTACTCACTACCACACATACACATTTATTGTACATGGATACACAGACTCTGTTATTAATCAGGTTCCAACTTCTCAGTCTTGATGATGTAGATTGTAGGTAATGCCGATAGCAGGTAAGTACGAAGGATCCTTGTAAACCACAGGCAGTAAGAATGTGCCGATTGAAAATCAGGTCTGTTAAAGGCAGTCTGTCGATCTATCTATGAGACGCTTATTACATTTGTGTTCATCTTAGACTGCATCATCATTATTGCATTAGCTATGGTATCGAGGTCAAGAGCAAATATGTCATCGCTATGAAGGGGGGGACTTATTGGCCACATAATTAATGTGTACGGAGTACGGAGTAGGTACGGATGAACGTAATGGATTTCACACTTATTTCATACACAAGGTCGCACCGCGCACGGTATTGTTATGGCCATTTTTTAGGATAAACGTTGAACGTAAGGAGGTATTAACTATTAAGTACGTATAATTAATGATTAGGTCGTTTGGTTAAGTAGGCAAGAGAGATTGGTGTTCCCACTTCCCTGATTGCGGAAGGGTGTGATTTTACTAATAAGATAAACGGCTCACAGCTGCTGTATCATACTAATATTATAAATGCGAAAGTGTGTTTGTTTGTCCTTTAATCACGCCGCAACGGAGCAACGTATCGGATTTTTGGCATGGGTATAGTTGAAGACCTAGAGAGTGAAAAAGGGGTTCCCGTGGGAATAAAAAACTTAAACCACGCGGATGAAGTCGCGGGCATCTGCTAGTAAGCTATATTAGCATTATTATAGTACATGCTAAGGACTGTGCTAAGGAGGAAGTGTGTTTTTTTTTCGGCCGAAAAAACTAATCCTTCTGTTCACGGTGCCAATACTAACTATAGTTGACGCGAAAAATACGAGTCGAAAAGAATTCTATAATAATTTGGGTTTAACACTAAAATACTCTTAGATTGAACAAGAATTAAAACCTGCCGTAACATATTACATATCTCCATAATAACTTGCACCCACTGATGACAGAACCTAGCGGTGTACCAACTACCAACCAGTATCGCAACACGCGCCGCGCGCGGCAGACGGTGCCTCACATTTGAAAATAATTGCTCCTAGCGAGTAGTTTGTTAATCGAATCGCACACAGATTTTATAATTGCTCTTTATAATCGGACCAAACAGATTTTATTGCGCCTGAAAATCGAATCGGACACAGTTACCGCTGATAATATTGCTTGTATTCGTGATTCGGACATGTGAATATCTTCAGTGCAGTTCAGTGCCGAAAAGTTCGTATTTGCTGGGCTTGCAGTGTGGTGTAGGTACTATTTTCAAATCATATGGAATCGGTTTGTTTCTTTAACTATGATGTTATTCTACCATAAGATATGATGCTTGTGTGGGTATAGAAAATTATAAGACAATGGTGAGAGGGCGGACTGAGATTCGAAATATTCTTGGATCATTTCATTTGGATTTCGAACTGTTCTTTTAAAACTTACCCGCAAGCTGCTACAGAAAAAAGCAAATTATAAAATATGCCAATAATAAACGATAAACCAAATTACTTCGTAGAATTTTAATTAATTATTCGTAAAGGTAGTTTTCCTTGAGCGGCAAAAAATTTAGAGACGTAATAAATCTTCCCAAGTACTTAATAATCGATTGAATAGCGCTTGTTATTATCTGAGTCTCTTTGACCCGACTGCGGAACGCACAGGGCTATGTGTTCATCAGTCTATATTATATTATGTGTGTTTGTTCCTTGCAGGACAGCTACAGCCTAAACGCTTGGACCGATTTTTACAGAGTTACGATATTTTTATGACTGCCTTAGGGCTCCTTCACATCAGGCATTTACTGTCTTAACTAAGATAATATTATGATTAAAGCTTTCCCATCCACTCACTCCATACAGTGTTAAAAGAATATACTTCGCTTCTTAGCACTACTTAGCTTCACCTAGCTCGAATTCAGTTGAAGTCAGGACAGTGATTAAAAACTCGCACAAACGTTAATTTAGTTGAGTGTACTCAACTAAATAGGGGCGTTCATTTAAACGTGTGCTCATTATCTTATGGGTCAAATTCTCCGTGAAAAGGTCAATTAAAAACATGATAACAAGCGTTGTTAGTAATTAGTTACTCTGTCTGAGTTTCTCTTGATCACTCGCAGTCTTCGAGCTTTTAACAGCTCCGTAGTTGAGTTTTCTTTGGATTGTAGCTATGTTGTTGGTAATTATTACTAAAAAAAATCTTGCTTGTCTAAAATCATTTACCTTAACGCCTTAGCTAAGTACGTATTTAAGTTATACTTACTTAATTTGTTCATAATTGCTTTCCTTATTCACTTGAGTAAGGTATGTATTTTAACATTGCAATATATATAAGAATGGCGTTACTCGTTACCCACTGTGAAACTACTGTTTCAAATTCCACAAATGTTGAAATAATTAAATTTCATGCGTAATGAAGATCTCACAGCACTAAGTATTTAAACATAAAGATAAAATATTACAAATAGAGAGTCGCTAGTACCTATATCGGTAAAGCGGGGATTTTCTAATGTCTAAAAATACATTAAACATGCCCACACTAATTAAGCCTTTGGGAACTTAAATCAAGGTTTAATTTCCTCAAACTTTTAGTTATAATTTCGTAGCGTTATAAAATAGATCATTTTCGTTCGAGATATGAGAATTAAGATAAGTTTACACTGTTAAAGTCACATTTTCTTATCAGATTAGGTCCAATGTCATTAAAACAGTAAGGGCAAAAGTGACTAATTAACAAGTTACTTTAGTTTATGTAATTCGAAACTTACTTAATTTTGGATAAAAGTAGGCGTTACTTTGCGGAAGTCCATGACAATGAAGGAACTAGAAATTTAATTCGCTATAATCCGCCACAGTGGTGGATTATAGCGAATTAAATTTCTAGTTCCTTCATTACTTAATTTTTCCTATGTTCTATTTAACTATCAGTACTTAAGTAATTGTAACTTTTAAAGAGCGCTCTACTTAACGTCAGAAAAGCATAAATGTAATAATCAAGTAAAAAAAACGTGTCCCAATTATTCACAATTTACCATCTCATCTCGACACCTCTCCAAGCGGTCAAGAGGACCTCTGCTCCCGATTACTTCTATAGGTAAACTGCCTCGTTGGTGTCTAATGAGTAATGACTGATCATGAAGTCCCAGGTTCGAGTTCCAGGCTTTGTTTTGGCCGTTGATGGCATGTCTTCGTCAAGTTGGCCGTCTTTTATAAGTAGTATATATTGTCTCACATTCTGACGTTCGGTTCTGACTTTTTATCCCGGAAAATCATAGAATTCACACGGGTATTTTCAAAAACCTAAATCCACGCAGACGAAGTCATGGGCATCATCTACTAAAAATAATATGTACGTTCAAGTATCTGAGCTCGCTTGTCTGAACCCAGCCTAAGGTAACCGTTTTGAGCCATAACGAAACAATGTGAAGTTGGTGAGCAAATACCGATAACGTTCGCAAATATTTTACCTACGTTTAAAGGAGGCCACGAAAATAAAATCTGCAGTTGCTTAATGTAAAATAGAAAATACTTAGTTAGGTACTTGAAAATGCTTGTAGGTAAATGACCAATGATTGTACCTACTCTTAGGTATAATATGACCAATAAACTATGTAGTATATATAGATATTTTAAAAATAATGTCATCTTCATACAAATCAGGCATTTTCAAAAGACAAAATGCAAATCCATGCTGTCGATTATCTTGCTCTAATTCTTATTTTAAAATTAGATGCTCAAAATCAGCCGAAGGCAGAGCGACTCTTGATCAAAGAAGAAGAGTTGATCAACTGAGCATTAGTTATGAAAGATGGCACATTTTTGTGGGTTCCTGCACACGCAAGAAGTATTAGATGTCAGTGCTTAAATTGTCACAAACGATTGCGTTTTATGCAACATTGACCTAAGACTAATTATCCAATTAGAGGCCGCGCTGTTGACCTTTGGGTATACAAAATTTGCCAGTTTAATTCAGAACTGACCCACGGGAGTTGAGAGTTAAATTGGTATAGTTATTTGATGGCAATTCTTGGAGTGGGGTTCTTTATTATCCCCGCAATTAATTATGATTCAGGGTAGGTTATATACATAATGGCTCTCTACCTCTTAAGAGGTACATTAAATATTTGTCTATGAGTCAAACTATGTATTTATAGTGTCCTAACTCCTATGATTGAGCATGATTAAGTCTTTTTCTGTCTATAGGTACGATCTGTTTATAGGTTTTTGGAACCTTAACCTATTACCTAAGTACCTACCTGCCTTCTAATTGCTCTAAATCAATATACGAGTATGTTTAGCATCTGTGCTGTTATACTTATTATTTTATGCTAGATGATGCCCGCAACTTCGACCTTGGTTTTTCAGAACAAAAATTAATGTCTGTCTCTACAATGCAAGTTCTCTTTGTATCAACAAAGAGCTGGTTATAATACTCTTTGGTATCAATCATAAAAATTGCTGAAACGGATTGGCCATTAAAAGAACAGGCACAATTTCGCACTTAAGTATTATATTGGTTAATGTATTTTGGTTTGTGGTTACTATGAACTTCGAAGAGTTAAATCTGCAATCCGGTTAGAAAAATCAGTTCAAAATTGTTTGTTTGTTTAACCGTGACAAAATGTAGGTCGTTAGTTTAAATAATATTGTATAAGATATTACAATAAATCCAGTGTTATTGTGGAGACATTCCTCAACCGGTGGGCTTTAATAACCTAGTAGGTTGATATTTTGGCGTGTCTCTAAGGTCGGGCCTTCCATTGGGTGTGGATTTGCTAAACGATGATGTATTAGTATTTTATGACTTACTAATAGCATCGTTTTTGTGTGGGACATTCGCGCCTATGACCCATTTCCTGTCGAGGTCGTCTGTTGAATACTTTGGCTTATCATTGGTAATCTTGCAATTTATCACGATTTATGAATCTCTTCGCATAAAAGGAAATGAAGTGAATAATGTGAAAGTTCTTTGAAAAGCTGTGCAACTGCCGTCAAAATCCTATGTCAATTTTACAGCTTTTCATGAGGGAACCGTCACGGTATAGAATTTTGATCGTGATGATACGATGATAACTTTAAAACCATATGGCAACAGGTCGTCGTGGTATATATATGGTATAATATATGGTATATATATACAGGTATTGGTGCATCGTACAAAGAAACGCTGAGTCTATATTATCGCTTGCCGGGAGGTAACTCAGGCCGAAGAGAGATATAGCCGAAGCATATCCTTGTAATAATTAGAGTTGCGTATATTTAGAATATTGTAATATTTTTCGAAATTGGATCAATAGTCAATACCATGGGACATGGACGAATAACTACTACTACTAGATAGGGCTACGAAACCTTCCAATAACCTTGCTAGGTTAATATTCAGTCCAAAGGGAAGTAAGGGCTAAAGATATCATCATCCATTTTTGAAAAATGAAAATTCCTAAGTAAGTAATTCGAAGGTGATTCCATAATAAGGCAAAAATGGCTTTTGAATAACTTCCTATACGCCATAATTAGATCTATACTTGTGTTTACATTTGGAATGCGTACAGCTTGCTTAATGCTTACTGCCATATATAGGTCTGTTTATTTATGTAGTACGCACGGAAGAATTAATGAACTTGTTGAAATGTCAAGTAGGCTACAATATTTACATTGTAACTAACATAATTGTTGAAATCAACCCCATTGCATTTAACCATATAAACAAAAGAGATTCTTCTTCTCGTTTTTTAGAAAAACTGTAGGCACGGATGATAAGTCAGATGTCAGCTTACCTAACTAATAAATGATACTTGTGATTAGTTCATGAATCTACTTATAATACTATTTACTTGATGACGCGACTTCGTTCGCGTGTATTTTGGTTTTTTAATGGTTCCACGGGAAGTCTTACATTTTCGGGTTAAAAAGTAGCCTACATCCGTCCCCGAGACGCGACGTGAGACCACATGAGTAGATAAACCTAATCTACTCATGTGGTGAGACGTCTCTGTACGGTCAAGCATGTAACATGTGAATATGTAACAGACAGTTATACACTTCGCATTTACTCGTATATTACCAGAGTTTGGATTAAGTGCAATCATCGCTTTTCTGAATTTACTTATGGTGTTAATAAATGCATTGTTATTGTTGGTAGTGCACTCCCAATATGTCCAGCAGTAGAAGCATGCTGTGTAATGGATATTATGATTGATATACACGCAACACACATTACTTGCACCAAGACTTAGTAAGATAAAGCTTTAACGATTGTAAGATTTTTCTCTCTATACTGGAAACTTCGCATCTTTTCAAGTGGTAAAATTGGTCAGTCTTATCTAGTTATCTCTGATCCGCTTGGCTACACTTCGCGAGAGGGTTATAAACTTATATCTGCCGAAAAGATCTTTGACGAGTTCCGGTAGGGAGCGATGTGTTGCTAAGACCTTATTGTATTGGGAAGAATCTCATGAGTCATGACGATTTGCACAAAACTTGTTATTTAAACTCATTCTACTTCATATTTGTGACTACACATACATTTCATAAAAATATTAGTTAATTTTTGGTTCGAATTTGCGATAGCCGGAAAGGATATATTATCCTTTCCTTTATCCTTCCTATCGCAAATTTGATTATCTCTGGCGTGTTTCACATTCACAAGTTTATTTTTGTCATAAATGATTGACTAGCCGACCCGTGCTCTTTTCGCTCGACTGGTATTTTTTAGAATCCTTTAGATAGGGTTTACTTGAAAAAAAGAACACTGTAAGCAACATAAGTTACAAGTTTTGATGAGTAGTAGGTAGGTACGTCGATATGTCAATCAGTCAGTTTCTCGTTTTGTAATGAGTATTGAGCTTAGATCATCGGTTCTTTTGTTATGTTCCAATAAATAACTGGTTACTTTACATATACTGTACAAGTAAGTACATACCTGATACACTTATGCCCGTTTGCACTAAACTTAGGAATCGCCTAACTCCCTGCCCAACTTGTTTAGGCTTATCCTAGCGAAAAAAAAGCTTGCACTAACCTTAGGCCATTCCTAAATCCACTTAGGAGATGCCTAACTTTATGAGCCCGATTAGTAAGCGCCCAAGCGTTAGGCGATACTTAAGTTGAATTTTTTGTAGTCTGTGGACCATTTTGTTGTCATTAATTGGTCTCACGGTTGATATGTACTCTGTGGTTGTTATGTATCACAACCACAGAGTACCTACATTGTTATTGTGATTGTTAATTAGGTAGAACACTACACTGATCACAAGCAACAATGGCACAAGATTTATTAGATTCTTTCTCCTTCTTTCTCATTATGTCACCACTGGAATTGTGAATTTGGGTGATTTTTGCCCAAGCCTGTTCTTTCTCTTTATTTGATGCAGTATCGTGTGCTGTTACTTTGGAAATAATGCACTGCCCCTCTTCGCACAACAACCGTACAAACCGCAACTTCTCCTCTGCCGTAAAATTGGCAGTTCTTTTTCGTTTATTTATTTGTCTTTCCATTTTAATTGCTGATTTATAAAATCCCCTAAAATAAATAACCTTCAACTCCACGTACTTAATGTCACCTGTGCAATATATAAACCAATAAAATAAAATACACCAATGTTTTAGCTTTTGTCTCTATTCAACTCATGCCTGAGGTTATGACAAGATAAGGTAAAAAAATATTCTAGTGTTTACATTACTTTGCAAGATATATTTAAAAAAAAAAACCATAAACAATCATTCATTCCATTCGTTCCTAGAGATGCCTAACTAGGCAATGCTTAAGTTACGACACAGCAAGGACAAGACTGTCAGTGCAAACGAATTTTTTTGCTAGGCCGTTCTTAAGCCTAGGTGTATCCTAACTAGGACAAGCCTAACTTGAGTTTAGTGCAAACGGGCATTAGTATAGTTACATCGATAAGTAATAAAATTATATAAGATGTTATGAGCAGGAGTTCATTTGAATATTTCAAGCTACATTAAATCCGTAATAGAATCCATTATTTCCAAGCGCCGCGCCGACCACTAACTATGAAATTAATGGTGCTACTGCTGCATAGTGAGCTTGTGAATTGTGATGGTTGTAATATTATAACTTACTGCTATGAAGATAGGGGAGGTATATGGGCCAGAGAATCCCGCCTTGGCACCTCCTATCCCGAGATGAAGTTGACTTTAGTATCTTAATATTTACTCGCTGTTGTTGTTGTACATATTATGAACAATGTATTCTACCTACTGAATACAAGCAGTGTTTAATTAAAAATAACCATGTATGTTAGATATTTTTATAGATCGTTTGATTATTTTATCCGCAATGTGCTATACTTTTAGTAATTCAGTCAGTTCAGCGCAAAAAATCATAATGTGTATGTTAAAAACATGCTTAGTGAGGTTTAAGTATATATATATTTAATCTTAAAGATCATTTTTTATGATAGTACCTACTTAATTAGTAAAATTAACTCTATTTAACCTAAGTCTATTTGCTTAATTTAAAATTAATTTTCAAAGTTAATGGTTTCTTCTTTTCTTCTTCGGCGATATGGCGTTGGAATAAAAACATTGCTTATTTAAATTATTTAAATTGCTTAACTGGAGAAGTAACTACATACCTACTAAAGTACTTATATTTTTGCTCGGTTTACTTACTAGCTAATGAATAATAGAGGTTTTCACTTCAAGTTTAACTCTAAAGAGAGTTTATATTTAAGTAAGTACAAGATGATTTCATGAGGCAAAAACGGCCAATTTATTTATTACCACCAACCTGCCGGTTATCAGACCGAACCAACGCAATATAATTCACGTCTCCCCAGATAGCTATGATCTAACCCCACTTATCTCAATTTGTTTACAGCTCCACCATTTTATATGATGCTTCCTGTTAAACGAAGGAAGGTCGGAGTGAGGATGAAAAAATGAGTTTTAAAATTGCTAGCTCTTTTTAGGGTTCCGTACCCAAAGGGTAAAAACGGGACCCTATTACTAAGACTCCGCTGTCTGTCTGTCTGTCTGTCTGTCTGTCTGTCTGTCTGTCTGTCTGTCTGTCTGTCTGTCTGTCTGTCTGTCTGTCTGTCTGTCTGTCTGTCTGTCTGTCTGTCTGTCTGTCTGTCTGTCTGTCTGTCTGTCTGTCTGTCTGTCTGTCTGTCTGTCTGTCTGTCTCCAGGCTGTATCTCATAAACCGTGATAGCTAGAAAGCTGAAATTTTCACAAATGATGTATTTCCGTTGCCGCTATAACAACAAATACTAAAAATTAAAAAAATATATATATTAAGGGGGGTCCCCATACAATAAACGTGTTTTTTTCGTATTTTTTTGCTCAATATTAAAAACGGTAACAGGTAGACGGTTCAAATTTTCACAGAATATTAACTTGTATATTACCTTTCAAAATAAATAATTAAATATCAATAAAGTAAATATTAAAGGGGGGCTCCCATACAACAAACGTAATTTTTAAGCAATTTTTTTTAATAATTTAAAACTTACTACAGGTTTGTACGGAACCCTCGGTGCGCGAGTCCGACTCGCACTTGGCCGGTTTTTTTTAGTCTTATTATGAAGATTTGCTTCGCGGAATATTCCGTATTGCAAAGATTAAAAACTAATATAATCGCAGATCTTTATTTCCAATAGGTAGTTATTCCTGAAATAGTTAGAAAATAATTATTATAGGTAGTACTTAATCTCAGTACAGTACTAAAAGACTGAATGTGTGCTTATATAGAGATAAAATTAATGGTTCTCTGGTTGGATAGGTACGACACTTGTTAGTGGCTAAACTACACAGTTTCAACTTTCAGCATAGCTGCAATAATTTTCACCATAAATCAATCATCTTCAACATAGCACGATGTAGTTGCATCATGCATGCATGAATAGTTACTTGTACAATTTTCGTAACTTGTACGTAAAACTTCAGTTAATTAAGTACTTGACTAAAACACAATACCCCATTCTAAACTATGTCTTAGAACAACTAAGTAAGTAAAAAGTAGTCCGCATTCACGCAAGCAAAGCATCAGACCGTGTCGTGTGAAGACAGTGAGTTATGCTGTTATACACAAAGTGGCTCCCGCGTTGGAATTAAGGCCGTCTGCAAGGTCGCCATTTTGATTTGTTAACAATATTAATGAACATGGAATTTGAAAGCCTATGTTCTCTAAATCAGCAAAGCTAAAATGTTGATTGCGACCTGGCACTAGTAGAATTTCCAATCACTTGGTGTGCTTTCGGTTTCGGCTGTTGACTTCTAAGCTAAATGTTTCGTAAAAGGTATCCTTAAACTAGATTTACTTCTGCCTACACATCTTAAATTACTTTCACTGCTTATCACTGGATCAATTAGTTGCTATTGGGGCAATTCGTTATGTAACAAAATGTCAACAAATCTGTGCATGGATAAGTGCTAAAGATTGACCAAAATAATATTCTCTACCATTTGGGGCGTTTAGGTGAGCATGGGCTTTATTACGTATTTGTGATTGCTACAGTGTCAAAGCAATAATGAAATAAATTCAGCCAATCAAAACACTTGAGTTTTTAACATGATACAAATATTATACCTTTATAAAGTGCTTAGATGTAGACTTCCTATTATTCCATTAAATTTCCTGCCAGCTCTTCATTAAATTAACATTCAGTGATAGATTCGTTACATCATATTCTAATGAGGTCTACACGAGAGGCATGTCGGGAATGCATTCCGTCTTAATTATACGTTTTGATGCCTCTAGCATTTCAATTTACTTGCTCGTTACTAGTCCGCTTCTAATGAATTCCCGATATCGACATTTTCTCGTAACTACGTACTTATCTGTGTATACCAGGTTCCTGGGAAATTGTCAATTTGATGTAATCTGTTATGACTATGATGATGTGAGAGCAAGTTGTCGGTGTCGGTTCAAGGAACAACTCGAGCAATAATAGAGCTTTTAATTATTCACAAAAAATTGATGCTTAGTAAGTAGTTTCTTCCTTGGTCAATTGATTTTGTACAATTTTACGCCATTAAATAAGACCAGACTTAAGGTTGCTGACAGCGAAGGCTGCTAGGAAACAGCGAATTAACTAACTAAATAGTCACTTTAACCGTCGTATATATACGACGGAAATTATAACTTTATTGGCATTTATTTTATAACTAAGTACTACAGAACAACAGACAGTAGAATTCATCTTTCTTTATAAAAATAAGCCGTTAAAGCGTCGCAGCCAGACAGACGCACTTTCGCATTTTATTAAATTAGTATGGATTTAAGTAACACAAACATATTATATTAAAAACTTGTTACTTACTTGTACGAGATATATTATTATTACGCAATCCAGATGCCATTAGGATTTTCTTATCTTATGATTACAGTTACTCGAGACAAAAGGATAGATAGATGGGACGGAAAGGAAGGAATTGAATAATTTCGTAATAAATTAAACATAACGATTGAGCGTGAAGTAATTGGAGATACACGGGAAACAAAAAGCCTCGCTGCGTAATATGTAATAACTGTTACAGTGCTTATTCAATATGCAAGATTATGAGAGTTGCTTGAATGGATGCGGCATTGTATATAATATGGTGCATAATAATCATAACTACGTAATATAATATTCGGAAGTTTATACTTGAATCTGTTTGAAATGCAAAATTAAAAATTAAGTACTTTCTTACTTTCTAGTTTCTACTCTCTAGTTAAAAACTTTCATTGATCAAATATTTTTGTGAACTGTTCAACGTTACTTAAAATCCCACTAAGCGGATATAGCGGAAGATTTGATTCAAATTTGATTTGATTTGATGAAAGAATCAAATTTTCCGCTTAGTGCTTTTCCTCTCTTAAGCTGGATCGCTATCAATTGCATCCTTCTATGCTATTTTTTCAATCTGGTTTCTTTTCTGTGGTTTAGGTTCAGATTAGTTTTATTTTCTACGAACTGTTTTCCATTCCACTTTTCTTTTACTTTTCTAACACCAATTAGAATTCTTGATCAACAATAATTGCATAGTTGCGTACGTTTAGTACGTTTATGGTCATTGTTGTTCTGTCAAAGCATTACTAATTTTTTTTCATGTGTAGGATGTGTTTGTGTGATTATGGATCTAAAAGACTTTATTTTTAAAGACGTTTTTTGAAGTTTAGCAGATAACACTTAGTGTAAGGTTAAATGTTTTGTAAGGTTAGTAAGGTTTATTGTGTAAATAGCAGACACGCAAAATGATGAATGAAAATGAGTTTCATAAAATATAGGCAATAATATGTGTTTAGACGGATAATTAGGTAATCAAATACTTAATGTAGTGGCTGCTGATCGGTTACTTATTGGTATTCATTCACTTTTACAATGGTAAAAGAGATCAGAAAGGAATGATAAGTTTTAATCTACTATGTAGGTACATAGTGTTCTATTAAAGTACGAGCAATAAGTAAGTGAAACAAAAGCCAGATATATGCGGTAATTTTAATGCATTACGAGTAATTATCTTGAATAATTAATAGATAATATAGATAACTTCGCACTGAACTTATGTAATCTGTAAGATAAAATTTCAATACAGCGAGAACAATAATGTGAATGAATTGCGAATCTAAAAATGGTATTTAATTACACTAGAAGTGACGTAAGTGTATAGCTATGTTACCGAATCGCAATGTCTAGTGCGTGAAGTGAGCAGATTCACTATGAGATGGAGCGATGTATTTTATAGAAAAAGCAATTTCCTTTTTTTATTTTATTTTAAAAAGTATACATATTTAACAGTTTACAATTTGTTACGGTGTAACAAAAACCCTGATCGGTTAAATCTTCTGAACTGAATTCTCGTTTAAAGTTTTCAGAAATGTATTAATTTAAGTTAAAGACTGTGTTAAACAGCATCTGTTAAGTCGAGGGTATTATAGTATAGATGATTTTCTCGATGACAAAGTTGCATGGAAGCAACCGGCTTCGCATCCAGCAACCCACACAAGTCAGTGTAATACCTACTTGTAAGGTAGCGTATGCATTTTATATTAGTATGTATATACAAATTGTTACATTTTTCTGATTTTGAAAAGAGCAACTGCTGAGTTTCTTGCCGGTTCTTCTCAGTAGAATCAGCTTTCCGAACCGGTGGTAGATTCTTACGACTTATCATAAGTGACACTAGTGGTCCTACATGAAATAAATCATTTTCATTTTCATTTTCATTTTCATTATGCGTCCAGTTCCTTTTATGAGAATTTTTCGTCCTTTACATGAGTTTCCTCTTGAAAAATTTACAAGAAAATTTGAACAATAAATCTTATATAATATTACTAGCTGATGCCCGCGACTTCGTCCGCGTGGATTGAGGTTTTTCGGTTCCCGCGGGAACTCTTTAATTTTCCGGGATAAAAAGTAGCCTATGTGCTATTCCAGACTATAATCTATCTCTGTGCCAAATTTCATCCAGATCCGTTCATCCGTTGGAGCGTGATTGAGTAACAAACATACATCCATACATCCATCCATCCAAACTTTCGCATTTATAATATTTATTTGATAAGTATTTGTGCATATTGAAAAAAATTGTGAAAATTATGAAATGGAAGGTTTAGGGGAAAATTCCGTGGTCGCTCCTAAATTTTGTTTAAAGCGTGTCCGCCAGGGATCATGAAATATTGAAGAACCATGCATTTGTTTTATGTTGAAAATGTGGGTTTAAAGTTTAAACCAACTTCGCTATCAAATCATTGAGCTGATAATATTATTGCGGTGGCGTGTACACAAGAACTCGACATAATAATTTTGCATAGATATTAGATAGAAAAAGACATTTAAGTAAAATGAAACCTAACTGGAGGCAATTTTAGAGGCAATCATACAGCCGGGTGAACTGTGAAATGTCAGCGGTAGCACGAGTCAAACCTAGTGTTATTAACGCCTAGAATCGTTTTACATAAACGCGGGTCAGGTATTTTAAAATAGACATGTTACTTAATATGTAATAGGTGTGGTAGGTCAGATTTATCATTATATTGCAGTATTTTTGTCATTTTGGCTATCACCATGTTCTTCAGTTAAGTTTTAGCAAACTGGAATGACTGGAGCCAATAAGAACAAAAAATCACACAGTAGGTTCATGAATGTTTGATGCTAGTGGTATTTGTAGGTTTTTTTTGAATTTCTTAGTATGTGTAGTTAATAAGAAAAACCTAACGACATTTTTAACTAAGCAGCGTGGTTGAGTTTATTTTAAACGATGCATTTTTATATCCCTGGTTGTTGGCTCTCTTTAGGCGCGGGACATACAGAAGTGTCGACGGGCGGTCGACGGGTGTGTCGAGAAGCGAGCGGTCGCCGCCGCTTCTATGTATTTCATACAAAATGTATGCAAGCGGCGAGGCGCCGAGCATACTGAAGAGGCGCGGCGCGGGTATGGTGGGGGCGACGCTTCCTCGACATACGGCGCACCCGTTCGACAGTGGCACACCGCTCGAAACGCACAGGGCCGGATTACAAATGCACGACGATACGGAATTTAATATCGATTTTGCCAGTTCGTGGAAAAATACCTAGAACTTAACGACTAGTTTTTTTAGTTTGTAGGTATAATGCTGGGCACAAACCTGAGCTGTAGGAGCACCCATTCCGGGTGGTGTCACATGCAAACATATTCTTATGTACAATTGTATGTTAAATGTTTGCCTGTGGGCTGTGTCACCATTGTGGAATAAAGGTATTTTCTTTCTTTCTTTTCTTTCTCTCAGTTAAATTAATAAATCTTGTATAGTCTAGGAAACGGGGCGGTTCGTTGTATGGAGACCCCTGCATTAAGTCCTCAGTCGTTGAAACTTGGCACGGTTGTGGTAATGACCAATGTACCAAAACTTACAAAAAAAATCCATGCGGAAGTTAGGTATTTATACATAAAACTTAATATTTATGACTGAATATTTTCTCGATTTCTTTTTAAAATAATAGTAGGTAGTATATTTACACTCAAAACCGAAATACCAATATAATCATGCAGAACATCGATATTTATACCGATTTTATTATCAAACCTAAACTGCGTTTACGCGACGATGTACCTTCCTGCTTTAACAATTGGGTATAGCATGGGTATAGCATTTTTTATTGGATATTTATACCACCACAGCTAGCATATCTTCATCTGACGAAGAAAACATGTTGTCGCATCGAAATCAAACACTAGTATGCCCCAAATACGTCCCACTGCTACGTCACAGCCTCACCGTTTGCGCGCCACTTGGCGACAGATGCGCGACAGATGCGCGCCAGTGGCGTGACACTGTCGCGCATCTTGCGCACCTCACCACTCGCCACGACACTTCTGTATGTCCCGCGCCTTAGGTCTAAGGTCAAAGTAGGTAGGATCTAATATCAAAGTTCATGTTATAAAAATAAAAGTATACAACTTTGCGAGTAAACCGTAAAGGCCGGTTTTTTATCTTTTACAACTCTATTGTGCTTTTCACCGGCTCTCCCATGTGGGTGCGGTGAAGCGTACAAGGTCGCCGCATCTCGTTAGTGCCCATTCTGCTGTTTTCCTTTGCTTCATCTGTGAACGAATGAATGAATAGATTGTGCGGGATTATACTATGAGATATTTTCTTTTGATTACGATTTGACTATTTTATCTTTTAATAAATTCTTATTGATTTTTTCATATTTTTTTATTTTATTTTAGAACCCTGTGTTTTTTATTGGCTGTCCTATGTGGGTGTAGTGACAAAAAAGCGTACAAGGCCGCCGCATCTCGTTAGTATCCATTCAGATGTTTTCCTTTACTTCGAAGGAATGAAAAGATTATATGTACTGTGTCATGCGATCATGTTTGTTTACAATTTGATTATATTTATTATATTCATTGATTTTCCTTTTACCCAATTAAGTTGTCTTAACTGCTCTACTTTAGTCAAGTACTGTATTAAATTATCCTAAAATATAGACCTACATATATCTTGAGATGGTCATTAAAGAAGTGTAAACCCAGCGTCGAGTTTTAAAACAGAATTTAGAATTACGAGTACATATAAGAGCTTGGTTATATACTCGTAAGTAATTATCGGGAAAAGTCTTAACCCTTTATGGAGTCATGTTGCACTTCCGCAACATACCATTTCAAATGGCACAAAAATATACCAAACCCTGATAGATCGAATTTACTCGGTGTTGTATATCGGCAACAAAGCATTTTAACAAATTAGTACCAAATTAGCTAACTAGATGTCGCAACTTGTATTTATTTTAAATTGTAGTGACGAACACGTGTAAACTGGTTTCGCTCTCTTTGAGATCGTTTGTTATTGATGAAATACTGACATTTTGGTATTGAAATTGATATGAGATAAAGGTAAGTGGATAGATTTCGATAATTAATAATATTTTTTTCGAAATTCAACTGTTTCTTTGATTTTTGGACTGTTTTCGTTTTGTTGCATGAATGCAACACTGCGCGTTTGGGATAGATTTTTTTTACCGTTTATTGGAATTTGAATATTTGTTTTTAGGATCAAAATGAATCGAAATTTGCGTGATTTGACTTCTGAGGCCCTGGAAACTATACTAAGAGAATGGGAAGACAGTGAAGACGGCCTAGATTATTCCGATGATGACGATGTCGCCGATCCAGCATACAACTTCCAGCTGAATCAGCATGAAAGTTCTGATGAGGACCCAGAGGAACCACCTGACTTGGAAAAGGAAGTTCAGGCTGCCAGCACCGTAGAAACTACATCCATCAACACTCCGTTTAGTAGTACTGCGACTTATTCAAATCCGGCCATCGCTTCTCCTAGTACTAGTTCTGCAGCAGCTCCAAGTACATCTAATCGCGTGGCTAGGCCTAGGCGGAGGCCTAATATCATATGGAACTGCAATGGAGTTGACGTGGCTGTAGTTGCTTGGAAAGATAACAAAATTGTTACTCTAGCATCTAATTCTGTCTGGAGGAATAATCTAGTCTGGAGGAGATCACTTTTAGTGATAAGACCGCCCTTGCGCACGTGTTGTTTTCTGTATTTTGTTTATAATTTAGTTTTTTCTGTATTTATGTGTGGCAATAAAGAATTTATCTATCTATCTATCTATCTAATTTTGCAGGAAAATGCCCAACATTGGTAGTAAGAAGGTGGGATAGGTCTGGAAAGCAACATATTTCTGTTGAACGTCCTTTTGTCGTAGCAGAATATAATCGACATATGGGTGGTGTCGACCTACTAGATTGTGTTATGGGCCACTACAAAATCAAACTCCGTAGTAAACGATGGTATATCTACGAATTTTCTATCATTTTTTGGACATCACCATGTGTAATTCCTGGCTTTTATACAGAAGGATAATTACTGAAAAGGGTACCTGTAAAACTCTAAGGTCTGCTGAATTTAGAGTAATTATAGCAGAGACATTATGCAAATATAAAACAAGTACAAAGCGCAAAAATGACGTTGAAAGTCTAATCCAAGATAAAAAGAAGAAAGGTCCAGCTCAACACGTTCCTCCGAAAGATGTGAGATTGGACCAATAAAGGCACTGGCCAGTATGGATAGATAATAGGATGAGGTGCAAATTTCCAGGCTGTAAAGGCTGTAAAATACACAAACTGCTTGCGAAAAATGTTAGTTAGTTAGTTTGTGCTATAATAAGCAAAACAACTGTTTTATAAACGTTCATATTAACTAACTTTTTTTTAACATTGTTTAGCACTATTGATGCAATGTTGCATTTCTGCATCAGATATATTTTTTTAAATAATAACTACTTTTTTTTGTAATATTTTTTTTTAATTATTTTTCCCATTAATGATACCCTATTTGCTACTTAGTGACCGTAAAACTAACAAAAATAATGACCTTGCACCATAAAGGGTTAATGAAATATGCATCGACCGCGTCAATCATGCAAAAACTACTCGGTAAGTTATTTGATTCAGTTGTATGCCACATCGTACATTGTCTTTCACTTTTGCTGTAGTTTTTAACAGATGATCGAATACACTTTTACGTAGACTTTCTTTTTAATGTGCGTGTATGTTAACAATATGCATCCCAGACAATGGTGCCTGTGTGTGTGTGTGTCTTACAGAAATATAGGTATATACGAGTATAAGTATGTACTACTGTAACTTATTAGTTAAAACGAACATGATCCATCATCGTATGGCCCTTACATATTACTATACTCATTGACTTATATTGTCCAAGATTTCCTCGATCAGGCTATGATCATACATATTCTGAGATTGTTGAACCTAAAGCTAAAATAGACGGAGTATGTAAGTAACTATGCTCGTAATTTGAGGCATTTACAACCCGCAAGTTGTAAATAACTTTGAAATTAAACTTAGATCAATTCTAGCTCAGCAATAAAATCCGAGAAACCGAAACAATAAGACACGCTACAGTAAACTGACTGACAATACCGTTATCCAAACCATTAACGGCGATGGCGACAGACGACCGGAAACATTCCTATCTTGGTGCCGGATACACCAGCTCCGAACTGGTCAGCATAAACCACCATTTTAGGACTCTATATAAAACCCTATATGGAGACACGAGTTTGCGGAATCAACTTTATAGGACGTTTAATGGATCGCTACTGTGATTGTAGGTATTTATATTCATTATTTTATCAATTTAGACATGTAATTGCTGTTATTATCCTATTATAAGGAATCGTTCGTAGGTTGTAACTTGTATTTAAGATGTAGTTTCAAGATTTCTAGAAAATTTCTCATGACAATAATTATGTGTTTGATTAAAATAATCAACTTATGGATGCCCAAACCAACCAGGTACATGCCTGGGCTCAAAAGTCTCTATGATTGATGAGCTCCAAATCTTTGGGATCATTTTTTTGGAAACTTCAGAAGTTGTTCTCCTACAAAAATCATAAATACTTTTACTTTACTTAAATCATAAACTGATAGCGTAGCAAATTACAATAATTTTCAGTCTCAATAATTTACAAAATAAAGGCAGACAAAACGAGTAAGACAATATAATTAAACGATAGAAAGTGTGAAACATCGATATGCAGCGGTCTTACCGGTTCAAAGTGAGCTTGCTTTTAACAGTTTAGATTGCCACCAGACTCTATTCACTTTCGATTTCGACTAAGTTAATAGATACCCAACGGTATAGCTAGGAAACCAATACGAATCTTGTTCTATTACAATAATTGTTATAGTTACTTTTAAAATGTACATGCAGCAATCAATCGTAAGGGTTCGGATGTTTTACATTGTTCGAGGCACCAAATTTTTACGTGTAGGTAACATAATTTCTTTCAGGTCAGGTTCAGGCCTTTTTCGGATGACCATGGTTTTAACTATGGTGTAAAGGTTTAACTTGTGCATTTGTGTGCCTGTGTATCTGCCTGTGGCATCGTAGCTCACAAACGGATGAACCGATATCGATTTCATTATTTTCGTTTGAAAAGTGACTTGATCGGAAGTGTTCTTGAATAAGTAATAGCTATTTATCCAAGATTAATAATTGTTCGGCCGTTTGAAAATCATCAAGTTTTCTAGTTGCTTATGGGATGTGAGCAACTTCCACAGGTCTGTTCGATTCGAAATTTGACATCCTGAAATGTGTCGGGGGTTTTTTTCATTATTTTTGTATTAAGCTTCTCCAAAGGACTTAATATTTTAGAAGTACTTCTGTTTGAACATAACACTTCTTTGCCCAGTTTAAGATAAACATTTAAAACGAAGACCTTGCCCCTAACCATTATTAGTAGATTAGTAGCCAAGGGTTGTAAGGCATCAATTGCAGCCCGAGATATTTAGGCGCACGAGCGCAGGGAGGGCGCCTATAGTTCGAGGGTGCAATTGATGCTTACACCCGAGCTAACTACTCTGCTTTACATCTCGATTGTGAGGTAAAGTAGGTCCTTATTACCCCCAAATGGAGCTTGTAGGTGACCAATTAGCGCTCTAGGATAATAATGTAGCTAGAAAAGCCCGAGGGCGGTAAGTAATTAAAAAAAAAACTCTTCACTCTTTCAAAAAGTTCGCGTACATCTAACCATCATACTTTTTTTAATTACTTACCGCCCTAGGGCTTTTCTAGCTACATTATTACCCCAGAGCGCTAATTGGTCACCTACAAGCTCCATTTGGGGGTAATAAGGACCTACTTACCGAATATGAGAGATGTAAAGGCATATTAATAGTCATTGTAGAGTCACTAAGTGCGTGTAACATACACGCACTTAGTGAGTTAGTTAGGGTGCTTGAGAGCGAACTTGGCTCTTTATTAGATTGTTTGCTTGCCACTTGTGAACCACTTTCGATCTCGCCTTGTAGTCTGCAGTTTTTGTTGATTTCTTGTATGTGTGCAGTACAGTTGTTCGTGTCTCGAGTACCGAATAATATTATGTCTGAGAAGGTGCAATAGTTACTTGATACTAAATTCTCGTGACCTGTTCAATTTATTGGAATGCAGCTCGTTTAGTGAAAGGTTGAAACCAAAACGTTTAACTTTAAAATTGCTCCTTCGACCATTTTGGTATATAAATGTTCATGGACAGTAAAAATCTTCACCTAGCATCGAGCAACCTGTTTTCTAGCTATTTATATTCGACAAAGAAAATAAAGATTAGATTATTAGATATAAGTCTGGAGAGAAAAGGTAAAAAAATTCAATAGTGTATTATTTTTTCAATTTCTTCTTCAAAATTAAATCGTGCATTCGAACTTTACCTTGCAAGTTTTTCCACATTAGTGTCGTATTTTCTAACTCTTTCCAAGAAAACTTTTACATTTCGTGCCGGAAACAAACTTTAACGACTCAACTTCTGCAATTTACTAGTAGCTATTGTAATTTATAAGTTGTAGATGGAAAAATTCATAACGCAGGCACCATGCGTAGAGATATGACTTCCGCGCTGGCGGCGGAAACGGTGGCAATCAGAAAGTCGTATACCTACCTGCTTAGTGCCTACGCAATTTTATTGTCTTATATTATTTACTTCCGTAGCACGTTGCACTATTCGAGAAAATGCCTAGGGATTAAATTCAAATTACCTGACAATTACCAGTAAAATGATTTGTATTGAAACAAACATTCAAGGCTGTGCTTATTAAATCATGGACGAAAGAAATTATGTCCATGTTAGAAATGTAACAAATCATCTGGAACAGTATAGTGAGCTTGGGATTGTTTCCTGGCAGGTCCATAATATTTAAGTAATTTCTGTGTTTCTGATTTGTGAGCGTCGGGGGAGATGTGAGGTTTGAGGCTCTGTAATCTGTCGTAGGCGATGGTGAGATGGAACATCGCGAGGTTTTTAGTTGGTAATAGACCAACATTTGTACTGCGATCCCCAGAGGCTCGTGTTATCCAAAAAGATTTTCCTCACGACAAGAAAAGGTGTAGACATCATTTCATTAAAAAATATACCGCGTAAGCCGTCTTATCGAATCCCGTTTGCAATATTATTGGCGATTATATATTTTAGCATAGCTATTTATGACTGTACTTACTTTTAGTTTCCACTAAAGGTTGTACCTTTCTCATACGCATAACAGCCACTGTCAGATATATCTCAGACCAATGTAGATCATCATCACAGGCGTGGCAAAGAGAATCGTATTCGTGACCGCGGCCGTAATCGTGACATGTCTACTCGAAATCGCATAATAAATAGCGTTGCTTAATGGCCGTGTGCCATACTGCTAGCTTGTTGCACAAGTTTCCATTCTTCTGTTTGCTATTTATGTTGATGGTGATGATGATAGTTAGATGAGCGAATTAGTCATTTTATTAAGCTTAGTACACTTGCTAGTTGTGTGAATTAATAATAAGCTCTTTATTTCAGATAAAAATCCAATATTACAATAGTATAAATAGTAAATGATAAAACAAATAAAAATAAAATAGAATAAAAAGAGCGAATTAAAAAATAGCTTAAGCTATTTCCTAAAACTACTTCCTACTTCTTATATAGTAGGTATATGCGTCTCGGTGGACAAAATAAGGGAAATAAGTGAAATAAGGGAACCTAGATGACAGAATGATTGTGCTTTTCTAAAGTGGGACTGTGGGAGGAGCGACAGGTTAACTGATGATAATATATGGCGTGGCGGAACAGATAGTTAATACGTAGTTCTAGGATGCCCTCGCGCCTTATAGATAGATCAATATTCAATATATGTATCTAATATCTATCTCTGTTCTCTCACTGAACAGGTTCAAGGCCAAAGTTCTTTCCAGAGTCTTCTGAGCGTTATCTGTAAACTTCGTATACAATTATTGTGTATTAAGATCCTCTGCAGTCTTCATACGTCCTCCTCTTAAACAGCTCTTAAATTGATTCCAATTCGTGTAGTCATAAAACCACGACTCGTTAACGTTAAATTCTATCCTGTACATATTATTATATTTGTCAGTATAGAACGGACTGCAAAATTTGTAGGTAACTATGATAGCTATTAATATAATTAATAGATACAGTTAGCGAATTCTCTCCTCGACGATTTAACGCTATCGACCTCGGAGACCAAGAGCGAGAGATCACGATCAAAGTCGATCATGCGTGAACAACGCGACTGCTATTCTATTGACGGGATTCTAATATTGATGTCAGAAATGTACATAATTTTTTATTGAGTAATTTTGGTAACTATGGTCTATTGGTATCGTTAATCGTATGCACTGTACGGCTACTTCTAGTCATTTTTTACAGTTAGATTTCTTCCAAGAATTTCCATAAAACTAGGCCTTGTGACGCTTGTGTCCAGACTTCAGCGTTGCCCTGCGACTTGTTGTTTGATGGTATCGGTCCGGCTTGGCTCAAGCAGACGTGAATGAAGTAGTTCGACTAAACTTGTTTAATTACTTTAATTAATTAATGATTGTAATTTATTATTAGGGTCTAGGGAAAGTGGCCAAAGTGTTAGTTAGAAACTACCATTATTTAAAGAGAGTGGAAGAGAAGTCAGCATAAAAGGAAAAGTGTCTTCATCTTCTTCCGAAAATCGTAGAGTTCCAATCGGTAGCCCATAGCATAGATGTTTTTATGCAGTTAACGCGCTACAATGCTCGATACTGATTCCCATTTGAAGACATACGTTACGTTATGCTACCTACATCTGAAAAATCTTGTATACAAGGGGCAACCCACACGCAAAATGCCTTTCAAGCACTTGACCCGATACGATTGTTCTGATTCTTGAGTAATGACTTGGAAGCCTTGTTGTTTGTCCTTATGTTTCCTGGAATAAGGTTTAGAATACAAGTTGATATTTGTATTCGTACGTTACATTGTCTAACACCGAATTAGGACTAAAGCACATTTGGAGACGGGTAAGCCTGTACTAACTAAGTACTCATTTTAAATACTTGTCAACTGTGGCGTTTAACTTTTCTTATGTGCGTTTAGGTCAAGATTTCAAACTCAATATTCTATAAGCAACAGGGGTCAGAGTGCTAGGCCGACAGCCTGGAAGTGACCGGCTACTAATGATGATCGAATCCAGGATAAGAAAGAGAATACAGAACTGGTAAATAGTAAAGACTGCGGTGTAGCCAGGACCATATTCTGGATTTTGTCTTTTACCTGAAGACTGATTGCATCTTGAATTTTTAGTAAAATGTGAAAGTACCCCAACTCGCAGAATTACATAATAAAATAATAATCATAAATTGCAACATACCGCTTTACCCATAAAAGGTCATAGCAGTACAGACCCTAGAGTTAGTACAGACTTTCACCGGAGAAACCTAGTAGATACATTAAATTGAAACACTTTCTCGATCTACCTTTGCCTCCAGGAGTTGCACGTTCTTATTAACCTTTTATAGACACGTGTTATATTGGGTGCTCTTAACTCGTAAGTAATATACCTATAATTTGTCGTTACAGAGAGAAATACAAAATAATAGTACCCGTCTCGGAAGTTGAATGATGCTTTACGGTACTGTTAAGATTGTAGGTAGGTACGTACTAAGCGGATGGGTTTGCTTTGGAACTCTACATTTCGCGTAATCCTATCAGGCCGATCAGATATTTGTCACGATTAGCTGCGTCTCTATTGGCGCTTTCCTATAAATTATAATCTATGCTCGCTTTCGCTTTTTCATTCATCAAAAAAAGCTGCACGGAAAATATGAAAAGTATGCTGAAATGTATCAGTAATGATCAGATCAATAATGTGTCAGTGTATGTGTAATGATCACTCAGGATATAGTATTGAAAACGGACATTTAGCGAATTTTAGTCGATCGCGGCTGCACGGTAAACAGTTTCAATTTTGGTTATTTCCGAATAGTATCTCATCAGGGCTCAGATTTTACATTATATACCTATACGGCTGATTTCTTGTATTTTTTTAAATTCAAGATTATTAAAAGCAAAGTGCTTAAATAAACACTTGATTACAGCATAAGTGCTAGCAAAAAGTGTTAATTTCCTCTGGCCTTGGTCAATGTTAGAGCTAAGTATTAGAGGAACTGCTTATTATTATACTACTAGCACATTAGTAGGTAGGTATTTGTCTGATTACCGCGTCGCTTTTAAGTAAAAAATATACGAAGCCAAAAAAATTGTGAACCACGCTTATTTCTGTCCAATCATTTATTTTACTTTTGGCAGATGGGGTCAATGATGTTCTAATGCGTTACTGTTTCGATTTTTGTTAACAATCTACTTTCTTTATGAAGAAGTTTTAATCGATTTGACACATTGATATAAATTTATCTTTGCTCAAGATTTTTTATTGCTTTATAAACGTACCCAAGCGTTTAAATGACTAAGTATATTAATGTATGTATTAAAATAAATCATTTATATACAACAGTACAGTAAATGTACATTAATCAGTCGGGTCCATCCATCCATCGCCAAATATGTAAGGTGCTTAAAGGACTATCAAGATAGATAGTGTTGCAGCTCCGTGACTATCGTAAAGAACGATATGCGTCTATGGGGTATTGTATTTTTTTGTCGATGATTGCCATTGACTTACCAATACTAATCGATAATGATTGCCTGTCAATAATTATGACACTTCATAGGTGTGCTTAAGTCAAAAGTAAAATAAATCGTTGGACAAAGCATAAGTAATAAAAACTCAGACGAAGGTTACTCTCAGTTTGGCGTTAGTTCAAGTTTTGTTCATGACCTTAAGCCCAATTATATTAACGACCGATTGACACTAGATTGCTAGTCTATCTAAGCCCAGGCCTAGCATTGAGGTTTAAGATCTACAAAGTCACTCCCACTAATACCATAAGAGGCCCAATTGTCTGAGCAAATCGTAATCATTTGACAGATTAAAACGTATTACTTGAACTCGGAGTTCACACACGCTTTTTGTCGTGCAGGCATCTATGAACTCCTTAAACAGGTCGAATTATCCGTTTGACAAACGATTACGATTCCGATTTCCTCACACAATCGGGGGCAAGTTTGTTGACCTTACCTAATCGAAATGATTTTTAAAGGGCTACAATGTGCAGTTGCAGCAAAAACTTAGCATAAATTAAGCCAATTAGAACAAACGCAATTATCGCATTAAGATAACCTCAAGTTCCTTGCTATACCCTGGATCATAAGTCAAACAATAAACGTAATCCACGTCCAATCATACTGGGTCCATATCAAACGTGTCTGACCTATGCGTTCTGATATCTAACTCATCACGATTGGTCAAATAACAGCTCCAATTTTAACCTAAATTCAAAATCGCATCCGTCACGCTCGATCGAGCACCGTATTAATGTGATTTCGATCACTGGGTCACACGAGTGCTAAAATCGTCGGATAGTGGTAAAGACCGTGAAAATTACAGATTGGACCGTATAATACTGCCGAACTGTGATGACTAACACTAAAAATCTTATGCTATGTCAATAAAGTTAAATAGCTAAGCACTAGATGACTGTCACGACTTCATCCGCGTGGATTTAGGTTTTCGTGGTCCTCAGGGAGATCTGGATTTTCTGGAATAAAAAGTTTCGAACGAGAAGATGTACAGATTGGCCACGGAAGCGCAGAAGACAGGCAGACAGACACACTTTCCCATTTATAATATTAGTATTTATTTATATGAACAGAGTCAGGTCAGGTATTAGGTCTTTTGAAGGGATGGCGACTATACTAGCAGAGCTATATTTTAAATACCGTGGACCATACGGCCTTATGAGCAGACCGAAACCAAATGATCGAAGGTTCGAACCTCACCCATTTATTATGATTAAGTAATATTGGACTTTAAAATCAACTTAGGAAATATAGTTTTGCATTTATCATATATATGACTATATGAATGGATCCATTATATTTGTACCTAGCATAGAAAAATAGTGGAATCATGCTAGGATAAGAAAAGGATGAATTTGTTAATCTAAATTATTCTAAAAGTTAAAAAATTTCTAGTCAACCAGCATCGCAATCTCTTGTGAGCTCAGAGAATTTATGTGAGCGATCTGTAACATAACAATATCGAATTAGTGATAGTGTATTGTGCAGTGTGAAGTGAAAACGCACAGTTTTGTGTGTGCTAATGAAATCAATGTGAGCGCGAGTAAAATGAGAAAATGGCATTCATCGGACCCCGGAACAGCATGCCTGTCATCAAGGACAGCCTGCATATGCCGGCCTATGAGGTGAGATAATACTCTTTTTTTGCTGTCCACATTCTGAAAGGTGCACGGAATTTTCATTACCATAATACCTTCAACTAATGCAGTAGAAATTTTCTGCAATATAACATTTTAAATTGAAAATTAGGGCTCTGTGCGAATAAAAGGCAAAAAGAATTTCCGATTTTCCTCTCGATTAGCCACTGGCCTTACGCTCTGAATAAAACACAAGTTCTGCTGCGGCATGTGTACATGTAACATCTTCTACAAAAAACCTTCAGAGATTGGAAATAGTGTTTTAAAGAAATTGGCACAGATATTGGTTAAATTTTAAACCGCTAGACCTGTGATCTCTTCCGAAACAAAATCATCAAGTGCATCCACCGAGACCTAGGCAAGATTATTAATATAAATTGTTCGCATTCTATCACGTAAGTTCGTTCACCTGTCTTCCATTGCAGCCAAGCGGATCGGGTTTTAAGTTACACCATTATGGGATGTTCATTCCGATGGGTGACCGATTCCAATTATTCTAGTTTGAATTGATATATATTTTAGATACGTAAATGGTATAATAAAGTGTCCAAGTGTTCACTTGTAATAAAACTTGCAGAAATCTATGTCGTTGTCATAGCTATGCCAGCTATTTTGTTGGCATAGTTTATGTCTTCTTCTTGCAGAAGTTTACTGGTTGCGATTGTTTACACAGTGCAAAAACCTACCTTTTCCAAGAAGTTGCGAAAAACAGCTATTGCTGACATGGAGCTGGTTACTAGTAAAACTTACAATTCGCTGTCATTGTCATATCAGTGTCAATTTCTGCAACACTACAAGTTTTATTGCCTGTGGACACTTAGCATTATTTACATAAGATTTAGAGAAAGTATAATATAAGAGCAATTTATTAGTGATAAAAACAGTAAGTTTAATCCTTTTAGGAGTTCACCATAAGCAGGATGATAGCACTTAGATAACGAATCTCATCCTATTTGCTTTGAATCAGCTGCTATTTCAAGTGCAACGCCCACACTTCATTCCGTTTATATGACGGGTTGCTTGTTCTTGAGAATAGGTTAACCATAAATCTCATACATTTATTGTTTTTTACCATAAGTTCCATTTCTATTTTCTAAATACCACCTTAGGCTGCATCACTACTTCCAGCAAGTCTAATTGCACTAAAGCGCTAGTCTATTAATTAAAAAAAAACATAGATTTCTCCTAATTTTAAACCATGTAAGGTTCCATGAGAAACTGAGGTTTGAGAAAAATGTGGTTCTTCGTTTTTCAATAACCAATAAATGCCCTAAAATATTTTTTAAATTAAATTATTTTAATTTTCTTACCACTTCTACTATTTTCAATTCCTCTTTATTTCAAAACTTTATTTGTATTTGTTTGCTGGTTACACTAACTTCAAATGACCTCATTCCGTCCAATGAGTGACCAGCTTAATAGGTTCTACTTCTGAAATGTTTATTTGACTGATTGTGTGCTCATTTTAGCTAAATTTAAACTAAAAGGTTTATTTTATTATGTCCTGTTCTAGTTTGTTACACTTTGCACTAACAATAAACTCTAAGTCATGTCAAGTCTTGACTCTTTACTCTTGGACTCCTGACTGATCGCTTGAAGCTCTGAATTTATAAGCGAACTGCTATCTTTCGTTCATTGTCATACATGATGAGGCAGCTACTTTAAAACGATGGCTTGAGCGATCCTTGTCACCTGGACCATACCGACCGTTGGACATAGAGGCCTCTTGTAGATCGTAGGGACTACCACACGCAGCGGTCTTCCGCCGCCTGGTTCCCATAGCTTCATCTTCGAGTTCGCTATTGCACATTGAGACCCCAGTCTTAGAGGTTCTTCGAACTATGTTCCCATTGCCACTTCAGCTTCGCAACCCGTTGAGGTTGTGCGATCACTCTAGTTCTTCAACGGATATCGCCTCATTTCTGATTTCGCTATATCAATTACCTAGACAAATTCAAATATTCCTCTCCTGTGTAGCTAACTGTGTGTGTATCTGTCCATGATTGGCAAATAATTGCAGTAAGTACATAATAATTACTACTCTAAACGAAGATGATGTAACTTAAACACATAAGATGGCTTTAAAATGATATTAAGTACCTCCCTATTATGTAGTTAGGTAGGAACAATCAAATCCGAGTGTTAGTACAAAATCCGGTCAAGTGTGAGTGGGTTTAAATGCAGTTCTTTTATTTCGTAAGTAGGTCTCGGGTCTAATGAATATTCAATGTTTCAGAGATAAGTGAGTGTGCCAAGGATAGACTGACAGATAATCTAGAGTTTGCCCTACTGCCTACAGAATTATTTCGTTGAATAGTTTGATGGTTATGCAATTGAATTTGTTGCCGATGCCGTGTAGAAACCGAATAGGGGTATGGGTTTAATATAACTGCCATGCCCCTAACAGGTTAGCCCGCTACCATCTTAGACTGCATCATCACTTACCATCATGCGAGATCGCAGTCAAGGGCTAACTTGTAGTGGATAAAAAAAAAAAAAAAAGTTGCTAATTAATTTGATCATGCATAGGCAACGCTAAACTTATCATTTATTTGGAAATAAAAAAGAATATTAGCTTATTAAAGACCTCTATTTTCCTCCATAAGCATTAGCTAGGGCTAGGAGTGTTTAGATACGACAATAGTAACACGGGTAGGATTTTAGTCCACCTCGAGCAGCTGTTGAGACTATCGCGTCTAATAAAGCAGTTTACTATGAAAGAGGTTCTATCACAGCGGTTATAGAGAGTCTTTTTGACAGCGACATTGCGCCGTTAGGAGCTTTGAAGAAACAACGGCATCTTCTTTTAATATACAAAGCTCCCGTGATGTCAGCCTTAAAAACAGTTCAATGGCTTAGGCTAAAATCCTCACAGTTTTTTATTGCTTTCCTAGATGTATTTCATGATCCCAACTGCAACACCGCTACCATTCATTACTACAGCCTATATCAGAAGCCCTACGGCAAATTCTATGAATTCCTGCCACGGTGCCGCGTGGAATGTCGTCTGGTGGGTGGATCTACCATTTATAGCGTTTGTCATCAATTGACCGTAACCGGGAACCTGTTATATTGAAATTGAACGCAAAACTTATTTTGTTTACTGCTAGATTTATAATTAAGTAAGTACTACTACAAGAGTTTTAAAATCAAAATATCGGGGTTCGTGTAATGCTTAACGGCAAAAGTGAGGCAGAAAGTTAAAATTAACGCGTGTATGATTTGTAATTACTAATTACCTATTTAAAATTCTATGCATCAATAAGCCGCGTTGAGTTATATATGGATGTTGGGTCGGTCAGTTTAAAAAAAAAGTCAGTAAAGAAAGTCTTTGTTTTGAGTTTGATGGAGTCAGCGTATTTTATCAATATTGGAATATCGGAACGGTAGCAAAGTTGTGCTTGCGTCAGTCTGCAAAGTTTTTGAATGGATTGTTTGAAAAATGGATAACTAATACTTTGGCCAAAGCTCAAGGTTTTGAGTAATGGTCAAGTGTGAGGGTAGCAGACGAGATAGTTGCTCACCGATATTCTCGAATCTAGAGTCTAGACGAATCAAAATTCTAATACTTAGTTAGATTTTCTATAATTCAGCAGGTAGGTACGCTAAGTAGGTATGAGCTATGTCCAGAGATTTAATTTAAATAACTATTCTTTGTATTATATTATGTCTCTTGCATTCGTGAATATCTCCTTGTATTCTTATACACTTTTGTAGTATTAAATATTTAATAATTAAATTTACTTAGTAGTCAAAGGAGAAGGTTCACCATCGATGTACTCTTTGTACACTCTACCATGAATAGAGGAAAATACATAGATTGTATTAAAAATATAATAATTTAGAATATTAAAGTAAATAACGAGAAATAAAATAAAATGTATTTCAAGTTTTCGATACGTTTCCAAGATGGCAACCTTTAGCCATAGAGAAGGCAGTAGGCGCGAAATGTATCAAATGTCATTTCTGACAGTCACTGTCAAAATAACGTGTTTTTCCTTACGGGTTTTCCGGTGTTGTGTTGACACTTGACAGAAAACGTCAAAAAATATGAATCCGCCATTGTTACCCGCTCCTGTTTAGTGTTGCTTATCGTGGAAAGATTAAATAATTACACCACAGAAATTACGATGAATTCGTAGATTTGAACGATCAAAACTGTAGTATTTTTTTTCTTTCATTTCTCTACTTGTAAAAGGACCGGACCGACGACGCTCCATACAAATCTGGACCGTCTCCTTTACTGGCTTTTAAAACTAAGTACCATCAAGGGGCAAAGAAGAAGACGAATACTCTACTAAAAACAGGACCTCAAGTACTATATTATAGTTATAAGTAACAGAACAATAAAGAAAAAAAATCCGTTCATATAATCAACCATACCTACCAGCTTACCTAAGAATTATAAGATTTATGTATTCAGTATTCATGACCTTCAACGTGCCGGTTCTAGGTAAGTAACAATAAATAAATAATGATTGTCACCTGCACTTTATATTCGATCAGCACTTTTATTATTCTATTGAGCTGATCGGATCCACGACGCGATGTAAATAAAAGACGTCACCACGCCTAATAATCGTGCCGTGCATAAAATGAATTATTCTAGAACTAACGCACGTAAACAAATCTAAATTTTTTCGACCCCTATTGAAAAGTTTCATGCCATCAGTTCAGCCTTTCCAGTTGGTCTTTTATGTCTATCACAGCGAGTTGTCATGGTCATCGTCGTTGTCAATCGATAGACATCCACTGCTGGACATAGGGAATTTTACGCACCACGCTAATTTATCATCGCCTGTATCCGGAGGGCGATTGTCTTAAGATTACAGCGTAATGATCGCAATCACCTCTGATTGGTTAACATTCTTCCACTATTGGCCAAAATCCATTGACGCAGCAAAAATACCATAAATTCAGTCAATCAAAACAATTGAGACTGTACAAATAACAATGATTGATGCAGGTTTCACATATTGGCCCTGCCAATCCTGGAGCAGTGATGACAGCTGCAATTACTTTGCATACTCAGCATATATGTAATAGAGGACTTCTGTTCGAACTGGGTCGTATTTGACAACTAGTCCAATCAGTACCTTTTTTTCTAACGCTTAGTATGGGATTTTGTATGAAATACGTAATTGTGACGTCATTAAAGTTCGACGCACTTTTTTTTACTTTAATCGATGGTTTAAAATGGTAACAGGGGACGTGTAGTTATATTACGTCTTCTGGGAGATCCTCTATTAATTAATAATCACTAATTGAGTAGCAAGTAGTCAAATACCCAATTGTCCTAGTAAGCGTTCCTTATTGCTAGTAAAAGGATTATTGATTGTTAAAGTTTTCTTGTTTTAATTCCGCTGACACAGCGCAAGGTCACAACTTTATAGTTTACCAGCTATTATCGATGTGCATAATCGATTTGCAACGGAGGCTAATCGGATAGATCGGAATTATCTATTTACGATTAGCTAAAAGTCATTGCTAAGGTTTCGCTCCTAAACTAATAAGTCCACATACAAAATTTTTTTTGTTTTTTACTATTTTACATGTTTTAGCATTGTTTAATCATTCACTCAGTCTTTTTGAAAGATTAGCTGTCTGTATTTTTTATCTTCGATTTGTTATAGTGAAAATCTTTGCTGAGCAACATGCTACCGTAAAGTAACTCTTCGTCTTCTGTCGTATTCGTAACTTCCTTTTAATCACTTTATGGCGTTAACCAATTTACTATTATGTTCTGACTATCCATCATCCATCCATCAGCCTGTGCATCCACTGATGGACAAAGTTAATCTCCTCAACTTCTCCTAATCCTAAGGTTGCCTAGAGAGATCGCTACTAAGCGATAAGGCCGGCTTTTCATATTCTACTTCCTTCTTAGTAAATTCTGTGTGTTTATGTTCGTTATATTTTTGTGTTGTGGTGTACAAAATAAAGAGTAATAATAATAATAATAGGCCATTTCGAGAGCACGCCACTAAAAAATAACGGTCCCCTGCCTTCGTCATACACCCGCTTCCCGCCACCTTCTTTTCTGTATGTGCTGAGTTCTGACTAATGAACCTGAAATTTTCTTCTTACCTGCACTATTGATACATGATTTTGGCATACTCACCTCCTATCTACTGCGTTCGAAATTGTTCCTCTTTGAAATACCTTACCTGTTTTACGTAACGCGCTGGTATACAAATTCAAACAACCACTTCACACGTTTATCTTAATATCAAGTTTGCAATCGATAATAAGTAGCTTCTTTTAATGTACAGTCTATATTATGTAATAGGCACACCCGTAATGAGTATGTTCCGTGTCAACGACCAATAAGAACACTGCTTTCATTTAGGCGTAAATAATAACACCTGATGTTGGCCGGCTGACAAGTGGCTAGATTAGCATCTTGTTTTAAATACTTATATATCACGTAACAGAGCAAGCCATTCCCACTTCGATTCCTCGTTTAATTTAGAAAATGAACATTGCTAAGCTTTCCTAGATATGGGTTTGTAAGTATAGTTAACTCTTCTTTCTCTTCCTGTCCTTATCGCACGCTATGTGGGGTTGCCACGTCATGTTTGCCTGGTGGGAGGCTTCGGCCGTGGCTAGTTAACACCCTACAGGTAAAGACGGTAGTAGATTCACTTGACGATTCAAAAGTACTTGTAAAAGTTTATTTGAATAAAAAACATTTGAATTTGAATTTGACGTGCCGCCAAGCGATTTAGCGTTCCGGTACGATGCCGTGTAGAAACCGAATAGGGGTATGGGTTTAATATAACTGTCATACCCCTAACAGGTTAGCCCGCTACCATCTGACTGCATCATCACTTACCACCAGGTGAGATCGCAGTCAAGGGCTAATTTGTAGTGGATAAAAAAAAATGTCTTAATCATCCACTCCCTTCTGTCACCTTGTGTCAGCCGTCAACTCATTATCTACTCATTTTACATATCGCATAGCTTCTTTCAAACTATCCGCCAATCTTTTCTTTGGTCTTCCTATACTCTTTTTTCTTCCACATGCATATTTAACATTCGTCTATAGGTACTTACCTACATGATTTTCTTCCCTCCGCATTACATGTCCAAACCGTGCCATTCAATTACCCCTCATTCATTCATTTCATTTGTTTCTATAATTAAAGGTTGTCTGGAGGAGATCACTTTTAGTGATAAGACCGCCTTTACGCACTTGTTATTTATTTTTGCTTAATATTTCTTTTTAATATTTTGTGTGGCAATAAAGCATTTATCTATCTACCCCTCATCTTTTGACCCCTCATGACTTGACTGTTATCATAACAGAATCAATTACATATTTCACATACACGGGCTTCAATTACTCTGTCATAAACTTAGCAAACACTTTTTGACTCTTACAAGTATGTTAAAATATCAAACCAAGTACTATTTCATAGGAATTATGTAATCAACATAACAAGTTATGCAAATCTGAAGGTCCATTCAATAACATGTGACGAAACTCCCGAGAGAATCGTTTCAACACGAGACAGACGCACATCGAGACAAGTCAGTTGATCACCCACGCGGGATTTGTCTAAGAGCTTTCTATTTTTTTGATTCTGGTATTAATTTTTGTATTTAGATATTAAGTATATTTTCATCTATTTGCCTTATTAATTACGAGAAGTAGGCCAGACTAGATAAGGCAACACAACTATATTTGCGATGTCATCCTCGTGGCTGGAAATAGGAGAAAATATAAGACATCACGAAAAGAGTGCCGGTCCTCATAGCCGAGGGTTTGGCACAAGACAGCTAGTTAGCTATTGAACAATAGCTAACTCAATCGTTAACTAAACACATGTTGGCAAGGCAAAAAGGAACAAACATCCCCATGAATATCTCCAAATTCTCTTTTAAAAAGTTCAGTGGTGTCTGCCGTAGATATTACTACAAAAAAACTTCCGTACTTCTTCCATTCTTTCGACATATCCAGAAAGGAAGTCTAGATGATTTTACATACCTAATACCTATTATTATAATGTTTAAAGCTACTGGCCCATAAAATATTCTGTTTTGTTGTTTTTGTTGTTGTTCATATCTCTTAATGAATTCTGACCATCAAGACTTAGGATAAGACAAGAGCTGAGGTTCCTAAACGTCCACCTACGCCTATTAACACGTCAAGGCTGCATTGACGTTCCTCTCCCCCAGAGGCAAGTTAGTGAAAGATTTGTTTGAAGACTTTTGCCTAAATTGTATGTTTGTAAGATTTCAAGTTACAATCTACTCAAAGATCTTCAAACTGAAGTTTCGATGCGATACGGACTTGAAAAATCTATACAACTATAGGGATAATTATTGGTAAATTTACATAACATAATGGTAATGGTACATCTCGTGTTGAATTAATATGGTATCACTCGATCTTGATTTACCAGTGAAAGTGCTCTGATTCAGTTTCGAATAATACTTTTAATTGCTACGTTCAACATTCATTCGAAGTTGTACAAAAAGTAGAAAATCTTGCAGTGCTATGCATTATTCGACGTTCAGATGAATCCCGTTTTCTGACTGTCTTTTTTAGTCATATTATAGGTAATAAAATTGTTGTTTGTAATTTGAAGCGTAGATCAACTCAATATTCTTACAGGCAAATAGGTAAACCTAAAAAATAACATTTAGACACGAAGCTTTAGTAGATCATGGGACCTCACTATGAAGTGTGAACCCCTATACAATTGAGGTAAACCTAATTGTACAAGACTACCTTGTTGAAGAAATTTTTGGCAAGTCTCTACAAATAGTCGTGAAAATGATCAAATCATTATTAAGCGCAACATTGCTTGAACACAAACGTCTCTAAAGTTCAGCTACTTCACGGTATAGTTTAGAGTTATCCAGCGTTGCCAAATTCCAAGAGGAACCGGCACTGCAAGAAGAGCAAATTCTTTTCAGAACAAGCCTTGACAATTCAAGTTTAAATTAAAAACTTATGTAAAGTGTTCAAATAATAAGAGCCTAGTTGGGCCTAGTAAGTTAAAGTTCGAAGTTGTAAACTTATAACAAAGACCTTGAGTAGCACCTACTACGACAAGGACGCGAAGGCCTTTGGAAGTGCTAAGGACGACCGGTTTTGCTTTGGATCGAGTGGTTTCTTGTTTATAATGACACTTCGCACTGCGTAGCAATTTGTGCCTTATTTTTCCTTTTTAATTGGTGTATAATAAGTGTCTCACCTACAAGTTATAAGATTATTCTGATAATAATAGCTAGTTTTAGTAAGTAAGTAAAAAACACTTTATTACACACAAACAAATAACAAAAAAGAGGTAACACGAATCGTGACAAAATTTACAACTTGTTACGGGGTAAAGACGGCCTTATCGCTATGAGTGATCTCTTCCAGGCAAAGGAGATTGGTTGCATGATGACAGGGTGGTGCACACGTGTAAATTTCTAAAAGAAAAATTGTAACTATCTACCTACTAACTATTAACAAGTACTAGTTTAGTTATTTACTATATATTGATAGTCTGTAAAAAAGTTATTTACATCTTTAATTACAATTGGGTAATTTTATAGATAATCAAGAGTTTAGGGGGCTTTACATACAGGAAATAATAGATGAATATTTAATTAGGAATACATATTTATGCCACGCACAATACCGGTGTAAATTACTCCTAAAATAATGCTTCCAGCGGCGTTTGACCGCTTTCCATAACGTCTAGGATGTACCTAGAATAGCGAAAGCACGTACCACTGACTTACTTATATACTTAAAAATTATCCCCTTTGAGTTTATATGTGGCTACGTATTACCACAGGTATTACGATGTAGACGTCAGCTTGTACCTAACAAAGCGAAACCTTGAGAATTGCTTCAAGGACCTAGTTCACAATGTATTAGGTATCATATAATACGGCAAGGACGCTCATCTCATGTTAATAATGCCTTTGAATGTGTGAAGGATAACCGGATTGTGTTGGAACTTGGAAGGGATCCAATTTAATATGATACCTCTACAAGTACCTATTATTATTAAAATTAATCTGCGCCTCTACTTTTTGAATTGGGTATGGTTACAGATAAATAAACTTAAAGACTTGTGAATTTTCGATTTTCTATTTTCAAATTATACTAACTTTATAGTTATCCAAAATAATATAAATTCGTTAGGAGATTACATTTTTACTTACAAAATCAAAACTTAATACATCTAGCAGTATAACTTTGGACCTCTGAGCCTGACTATTCAATCCTCAATCCTCATCTAATATTACTTTATAATTGACAATGACCCATATTGTATGTTCGCAAATATTTATTACCAAATATTACTTCATATTATTTAAAAGAGATTTGACCAAAATATACCTACATATTATGACCAAAATTACTTCTAAAAACACTTGCAAAAAAGCAGCAGCTGGGTCTCAAGTGGTCTCAAGGTCGGGTATAACACTTGATACTACAAAATGGTGACCGGTCGTCCTTGGTGGAAAGATGCGGGGCAGTGACATCATTACTTGTAGAGATTAAACGTGATGGAATAGACTTTGAGGCTAGCTACTAGCTAGCGTACGTGCGTTCAAACCATAGCTCATTTTATATTGGCCATGATTGCAATTTGCTTTGCTTTTGATAGTTTCTGTTAGTTCAGTAGATAGTTGCAGGAAGAACACCCAACTGCCATAGTAACTCGCCCTGCAGGCTGTATAGTCTTATTCGTCGCCCGGATGGAGCGGCTCTATTATTATTTATTATGGCTCTACTTTTTATAGAGAAACCTTCATGCTAAATCTTAAGTATATATATAGATCCAGCGGTAGGTACATTATTCAGTCAGTCCTAACTATTACCCACTTGTATTACTTATATTTATAGATTTACTCAAATGTATGTCACTGTCATTAAGTTTTTTGATATGAAGTAAGTGATTACGCCTTTGTTTATTTAATTCTGTTGAAAATTACGTTTGTCTATATTCTCCATTTCTCCGTTTTTTTATTCAAATACCTGTGCCATTTCAGAAAAAGTAATTTCCAGATTTCGACCTTCCGGTATTAAGGCCGTATAGATTTGACGGCCGTTAATACCGCAGTCTCAGAGAATTTTGCGCTTGCCAAATCAAACATCAACTTGTGCCGTTATTAAATGGTAGGCCTAATCTCCATATCTCCTTACAAAGACAGATGTGGGTTATGTTATTTAAAATTATGTGAACTTGTCCTTACACTCAAGGTGTGGGATGTTTGAATAGTGAGGATAACCTTGCACCTCTATTTGCACCAAATTTTAACAGTTTACCTACGCGTTATAGTTTTCAGGTAACCTTCGAGGCCCTGTGTTATCTAATCGATATCCTAAGTGATGTATTGTTTCCTGCCTTCTTCATTTCAATGAGTCATATTTTTCGAATGAGGAATTGTACTACAAATCGCTTGTTTGATTTGATTCCTTTGTATTTCGAAATATTTATGACTAGCTGATGCCCGCGACTTCGTCCGCTTGGTTTAAGTTTTTTTGATTCCCGCGGGAACCTCCTAATTTTCCGGGATAAAAAGTAGCCTATGTCACTCTCCAGGTGCTCAACTATACCCATGCCAAAAATCACGTCGATCCGATGCTCCGTTGCGGCGTGATTTGAAGGACAAACCAACAAACCAACAAACAAACACACTTTCGCATTTATAATATTAAAGTATATGATGCAACTCTTTACGAAAGTCAAAATGCAATTTGCAAACCAAGAAAATGTGGTACAATGTCTTGTACCATAGCAATGCTTTGTTCAGACGAGATCGGTACATAAATCTGCAAAGAACCATCTCAACCTCAGGTGATTTTTTTTCATTATACGGACCATAATCATAATAACGTGCTGTTTCTTTTGTTAACAGATCAAATTGGAGACCGTCCTCGGGCTAACAGTGAGCAGCAACGCCGCGCTAGACTGTGATCCCAACACCGAGCTGGTGGCTTATCCTGCAGGGTAAGGAATTTAATTAGATATTATTACATAGACACATATTCAAGTCACACTGCGATCAGAGTCCTGGGGCCATACGGCAGTAATGCTTAAAGTAATATTGGTTCATTATTGTTGACTTTCGTGTTTCAGAATTATAATCCCTATTCAAGGTACGTGACATCAAACTGTCATTTTGAGTAATATTGGTTAGGTATTGCTTTAAGCGTTGGTAGTATGGCCCTTGAGATAGTTTTCACGTAAACAAACGGGACATCGGCATTGACATGAATTTGACACGTCATCAATGGGTCATTTGCGAAAGTTGTGATTTGAATCACAAACAATTTCAATTGTTGTGATTTGCTGAATTTGTGACATTCTTGCTGCGACAGTACCTACATTTCAGTAGTAAAAGCACAGGGTAGATGTGTGTTGGCCAATCAGAGGTGATAATGATTGCTATCGTCTTATCTGTCAAACCATGGCAGCCGACCTCCATGGACGCGTTATTTGTCAACTTGTATAATTTTGGGAGATTTTTATGTAAATCTTGTGTCACGTAGGTTAAAGCTTACACTCACCGAGTATAGTAATATGGTCTGTGCTTACACTAAACATAGATAGATCCAGTCACTTAGTGAGGGAAATCATTTAAGATTTATTTGGTACGGTAAAATGATTTCTACAGTGTAATGATCGCAATTACCTCTGACTGGCTAACACTCTTTCGCTATTGATCAAAATCCATTGTCCAGAATATCGTTAATTCGGCCCATCGCATCACAATACTTGAGATTTAACTGGTTTTGCAGTTTTTCGGAATATTGCTACATAATTGATACTTAACTGCCAGATTAGTTATTTACATTTACTTCCACGACTAGTTTAATTTACGCTATTTGCATTTGAGAGCTTTTAATTTAAAAGATCGGCATACTTATTCGTGCTCTTAAGATTAAACTTGTTATCTCTGTTATATAGCAGTTAAAGGTCACTGGGCCAATGCTAGGCCTCCCAGATTTTATTGCGCAGTATATCTCTAGGCAACGAATACGTTGGATAGTGTCCAACTTACAAGGCTCGTCCGAAAAAAATTGGAAGGGTATATCATATTACAGTAAATGACAAACATCATCTTTATTAAATAATTCTCTTTTATAAAATGAAATAGCATGAGTCAACTAAGTGGTTGAACTATACAGTCTATTACACTTTTCTCTTGCTTCCGCAATCGCATATATATTGCAGACGTACTTTAGGAAATTGCTTCTTCTCCTAACGTACAACTTTCTTACTCACAGGGTTGCCAGTTGCCACTTGTTATTTTTTTCTCTCTCTGCGTCATATTTACCCTCAGTAACGAGAAATATGACGCATGACGCATGGCGCAAATATGACGAATATATGAGATTTGATTAATGGAAAGTCCATTAATCAAATAATGGTAGGAGTTTTCTTGGGATAATAGTGCGGTGGGTTCCCACGTCCTTCCGCATGTATGATTCGACTAAGAGTATATTTTAAACTTAGGTTTTTGTAACGATTATTATCAGATGTTAGTGAAAATAACCGGGACCGACGACGGCTTAACGTGCTCTCCGAGGCACGGAGGTAACGAAAATACCACTTAACTTTTTTAGGTAAATTGCAAAATAAAGAAAAAGCTATATTCAGGTTTCTGTTGTTATGATCGATATATTATGTACGATAATAAAAATAGGATTTGAATCGTTACAACGAATAGGTACGTAATGTATACTATAATAATTATTAGATTCAGGTTCTAGTTCTTCTTGGTAGGCATTGCATTCGGAACCAAATTGGTAGATTAATTTGACGATTTCGAAAGCACTTACTAAAAGTTGATTTAAAAATCTTTTTCTCACCTCCGGGCGGAAAGCGTCAATTTTCCTCCCGCTGCGCTAAACGAAAATGCCGCTTTGCGCCTCCGTCGAGGAGAAAAATAGTATACACACCGCGGGCAGTAAATAAGAAAGCCTCAGATCACATGTTTATTGACCTCGGCTTCGCCTCGGACAACATTTACATGTGATCTGAGACATTTCTTATTTTACTGCCCTAGATGTGTAATGTACTATTGACTTCTGACTTTAAAGTGCCTACTAATTTAAATTCTATTGAAACGGATCCGCGAATCAACCTAGTAAGCACTTATAATATTAAACTACGAAGTGGTATACCTGTTGACCTACGTACTCGTTGTGGCCGACTTTCAAAAAGAGGCTAACAAATAGGTAGCCGTGCAAACTTACGGAATAAGTTTGATTTCACATACCTAACTACTTAACTATGTCTTTGGATTTCTCAAGAATTGCTATGCAATGCTGAGCTTGCTGCGGCTTTGTGCCGAGTCAGGAGCCTTATTTGTTCACTAGATTATAATTAATTAATTATTTAATAATTGACTTACTTCTGTGAGTTCACATTGTGAATTGTTTTTGTGGACGAATAAATCTATTAGTTATTTGTGTTACATGGGGCCAAAGAAAATTTTTGTTCCCCGAGGGCGCTATTTTGAATTCAGAGCGAAGTGAAGGATTCTATAGTAGAATCCCGAGCGTAGCGAGGGGGTTCTAAAGTAGAATCCTGAACGTAGCGAGGAATTCAATATACGCCGCCCGAGAACAAAAAATTTGGCCCCGAGTGACACACACTATTTTTCATCATTACGTATGAGAAAAAGCTAGGAGTATCAACCTACTATGTATGGACATTACCTATACGTTTAAGCACCAATCAGAAGATACTCCTATCAACCTTCTATGTAATTGTATAGACATTATTTAGACGTATATTTAAAGTTTAAATAAAATGTAAAGACGTTACATATCCGATCAACAAATTGATCACGTGACTTCGGACCAATCAGAACAGAGAAATGCAAAGTCGTATATTCGATCAACAAATTGATGACGTGACTTCGGACCAATCAGAAGAGAGAAATGAAAAGTCCCATGGGCCTACAAGTTACACTTTGCTCCCGCTATCCTCTGAAGGCAATATGCGTTTTTCGAATAGGTAAGATGAAAAAATAATTAATCTATCTATATCTAATCATTTTGTTTTAGTACCTAAATTATTGTAAAATTGCTGGTGTACATGTTTTAAATGATGTAGCTGTTGGTAGACCAAATAAAAGAAAAAAAAATCTATCTTATCTTGCATGTTTTCGAGAATTTTAAATAGTGCACGATTGGGTTCATAAATAAAGGTGATCACTTTTAATAAAATCTTATTGTTATCTCTTCTTCTCTAAAGACGACCGCGGCTGGTTGGACGTCTTAGGTCCTAATGTATAAACCGACATTAGCTTAGAACAGGTTCTCAAATCTCAAGTATCGGTCTTTTATGATAATGACTTATTATAAATTAATATCGCTGAATAGGCCAAGCGTGGAAATATCTGCAAGCCCTAGGAAGAGCATATTGGCGCGAAGCGAGGCAGGACAAGAATACAAAAACAGGTAGCTTCTAGTGTCAGAGGCAGAAACAGTCATTTATACTACACCCGCTCGGAAAGTACCCTCTTGCTTGTGTCAAAACGAGGTAGAAAGTACGTCATTGCTACAAACCAAATATGCGGGAGGAAAAGATGTATGAAATTTCATTTCTAACGTGCTAAGCGGGGAGAAAACTGTATGAAAATCCATTTGTAACGCGCTGTTGTTTTTTAATTTTAAGTAAATATGGTATGGACCACAGATGTACGCAGGTTACTTTGGTGGTACGTAGGCTACTTTTAAGGTACGCCAGCTACTTTCGAGGTACGCAGGCTACTTTGGTGGTACGTAGGGTACTTTGGTGGTACGCAGGCTACTTTTAAGGTACGCCAGCTACTTTCGAGGTACGCAGGCTACTTTGGTGGTACGTAGGGTACTTTTAAGGTACGCCAGCTACTTTGGAGGTACGTGCGGTACTTTGGTGGTACGCAGGCTACTTTTAAGGTACGCCAGCTACTTTCGAGGTACGCAGGCTACTTTGGTGGTACGTAGGGTACTTTTAAGGTACGCCAGCTACTTTAGAGGTACGCAGGCTACTTTGGAGGTACGTAGGCTACTTTGGTGGTACGCAGGCTACTTTTAAGGTACGCCAGCTACTTTAGAGGTACGCTGGCTACTTTAGAGGTACGCAGGCTACTTTTAAGGTACGTAGGCTACTTTTAAGGTACGCCAGCTACTTTCGAGGTACGCAGGCTACTTTGGTGGTACGTAGGGTACTTTGGTGGTACGCAGGCTACTTTTAAGGTACGCCAGCTACTTACGAGGTACGCAGGCTACTTTGGTGGTACGTAGGGTACTTTTAAGGTACGCCAGTTACTTTGGAGGTACGTGGGGTACTTAGGTGGTACGCAGGCTACTTTTAAGGTACGCCAGCTACTTTCGAGGTACGCAGGCTACTTTGGTGGTACGTAGGGTACTTTTAAGGTACGCCAGCTACTTTAGAGGTACGCAGGCTACTTTGGAGGTACGTAGGCTACTTTGGTGGTACGCAGGCTACTTTTAAGGTACGCCAGCTACTTTAGAGGTACGCCGGCTACTTTGGAGGTACGTAGGCTACTTTGGAGGTACGTAGGGTACTTTGGTGGTACGCAGGCTACTTTTAAGGTACGCCAGCTACTTTAGAGGTACGCAGAGCTGTACGAGGTACGTACGTACCTCTAAAGTAGCTGGCGTAACATAAAAGTAGCCTGCGTACCACCAAAGTAGCCTACGTACCTCCAAAGTAGCCTACGTACCTCCAAAGTAGCCGGCGTACCTTAAAAGTAGCCTGCGTACCACCAAAGTAGCCTACGTACCTCCAAAGTAGCCTGCGTACCTCTAAAGTAGCTGGCGTAACTTAAAAGTAGCCTACGTAACACCAAAGTAGTCTGCGTACCGCTAAAGTAGCTGGCGTACCTTAAAAGTAGTCTGCGTACCTCTAAAGTAGTCGGCGTACCTCTGAAGTAGTCGGCCTACCTCCAAAGTAGTCTACGTACCACCAATTTTACTGGCATATCTTGAAAGTATTCGTCGTACCGCTAAAGTACTCAGCGTAGCTCCAAAGTAGCCAGCGTACCACCACAGTAATATGCGCATCTCCTTTTCCAGGATACAAGCTATTCTCCTACCTTAATATGTCGTTGAAATCGTAAGATTGTCGATATCGATGTCGATCGAAATAATACTCAAAATGTAGTCTAGTTGTGATAGTGAAGCTTCGAATGAAGCGACTCATATAGTTATGATAGAACTTCACTTTTTTTTTTAATTTTTTTTTTTTTAATTTATTGAAAACAATACAATAGAAATTAAAGCTAGCTAGCCTAACCTAATTAAGGACTATTAAATATTATTAACTATTAACCTAAACCTTTGTAAGTTCGTTTTTAATCACTAATTATCGCTTATTTTCCTCGCAGGTGTAGTATAAAGCACTATGTATCACTCGGAGAAAGTAAGATTCCTACCTCGCGTGTATTGCGGCCCTTCGGCTACGCCTCGGGCCTCAAACTACACCCTCGTTAGTAATCGGTCACTTTCTCCCCTCGGTGAACAATGTACTATTGTTCGCTAAGCGAACTTATATTCCCTTTTCCCTTCCTAACTTGTAGGAGTAGATACGACAATAGTGCAATGGGTGAGGTCCCTTACAAACAATAATATCAATCGAAATAATTATTGTTTCTATTCGAATGCTGTCCACGTTTTCTCCTGGGTTAGCATAAACTTTAGGGCACGGATGTGATTGTGACGCTGTATTGCATCATTATTATGCGATGCGTGGTCATCGACCGCGTTTGACCACCTTCATTGACAGTATGAGACGTCATACATTTAGGGTATGGATGGTTTTAGTACACGACGCGTTCCGAATGACTCGCTCCGGCGTCGTGGGATTTCTGAAATTCCATTCTTAGCGAGGGTCTACGACGTTATGTTCCTACATCCAGCCGTTTGATACGTACCGTCATGAACGTAGGTCTATGTACCTACGTACGTACCTTTACTCCTATGCATAAACACGCACGCAGTCTAATGTTTCTAACCTGTAAAATGCAAGCTTTGCATTAATGCATTATGTTCTAAATTTTTGTTAAATGTTATAAAAGGTTCAGATGAAAGAACTAAGTACTTTAATACATAATATCCGGATAAACTCACGTGTTCTGTCGGAAAAATGCCCGACTAGTTTCGAACCCGTTCGGGGCCCTTATTCATGAGCCTGTTCGCGCGACGCGGCCGCTACTCGACTGCTGCGATTCAGAATCGCAGCTCGAGTAGTTCGAAACTAGTCGGGCATTTTTCCGACAGAACACGTGATTTTATCCGGATATTATGTATAGTTATAATGAATATCACTCACGATAGTTTAAACGTTAAAATAACTAAGTACTTGTCTAGTGGCAGACATATTATTTGTGAAACCTACCTCAACGAAATCGGCTTTCCACCGGTTCCGAATGCTGTTCATTACATTAGGGGCATCTCGGTGCATCGCTAAAAAATTCATCAGCTCTCGCTTATATTGGCTAATTGGAATACCCGGCACGCTTCGGCTATATATCTATCATGTACCTACGAAATGGAAGCTAATAATATTACTGTCTAGCTATAAGTCAGCTTGTCTATGGGTTCCGTATTAATTTTATTAATAGTCCAAATGCAGTGACAGAGATTTATGAGTTATGTTTTTTCTTATGGTTATGGCTATATTAGAAACCTTTTGTTTTTATTAAGAAACGGACAACTGGAGCTACTTACTGAGGGATCACCATCGATCGCTCTGTCCATTAATATAGGTCATCGAATATGTTGTTGTTACTGGGTATACTTTTTTCCTACGTAAGCTATAAAATGTAAACACACAAAAGCAACATTAAAAAGTCAAGCACTTCATTATTTCACCCCACGAGTCTTTTTGGAGTATTTAATGGTGGACTAGCAGGGGTTGAATGGTGTAGACTTTTAGAGTAATTGAGTAGGTACATACAGACAAGCGGGTGTGTCCGGGGGCGCGGTTGGACGCGCCCTTAAATCAATAGGTACGACGACTTTATACTTAAAGTTTTATTTCGGGCTAGGAAGCTCTCCTATCTGTAATGCTATCCACGTCCGGCATGGCTTCGGAGTTCGGTTATAATATGTTAGGCACAAAAAAATTACCTAGACCTATCTAGATCTATTATAGGGTTACCAAGACGTACAATTTCGTAAACTCTATCCATTTAAGCGGTATTTTTCCCGAATTTTTATCAAGAGAATTCTAAAGTAAATGATTGACATTGCACATAATATAGGTATACTCACTGTGTGTGGAATGTGGATGTTGTAGATTTCAGTTGAATTAGGTGAAGTTCGTTATCGGAAAGACGGAAAATGAATGCAAAGCATTCGCCACATTATGATCATCGGCGTTTACGATCTATTTCCTGGTTCCTGTCCAAAGAAACGAAGTCCAATTTTACATCCAAATTACAAACATCACTTTAGTCTCCTGACTTGATCATCTAGCCAACTCTACCTTGGTATACCTACACTATTGAAATATCAAGAAAACAAGTGTTCTTCTTTGTTCTTTCACCATATTTACGAGTAAACAATGTCAGCAAAACGTCATAATAACGAGCACACAATACGACCCGCCACAGTTTAACGACCCCAGCGATTTCCTCTTCCGTAAAATTGTCCAGTGTTTCACGGCGCGGCGTAGGGATCGGCTCACGGCTGTAACTATGCGGTTTGAGAGCCCGTTCCGTGCTCAGGAGAACACTAAACGAAAACATAGATTCTGTTCAATATGATCATCAATATTCAGAAAAAGTGCACATTGTCTTAAATAGGTAACTTATGCCTTAGTTTTTGTGGTATTGTATCATTGATGTTGTCAAATTATTACTGACTTCCCTCTTTCTTACCTTTTCCTATATTTTTAAAAATAGATTTTTAGATTTCTAAATGCTTTTTGGAATTAAGTTTGTTGACAAACCTACTAGAATAGATCATTGAAAGCTCCTCATTTGTGGATATTATATATAAGGATCTTTCAATTATCTATTCTAGTATTGTTATGTAACAGGAGTAACAGGTAGGTAAATACTTATATACATATGTACTAAACATGATTAGTAAGGATAATAAAATAATAATCATTAAAATTAAATAGTTACCTGGTTGGTAATCTAGAAATAAACTGTTGACGAAGTTTAATGTTAGCTTTTTCAACATTTTCTTTTAGAACATCACGTACTTACCTACAATTTTCGCTTATGTTTTTAGTACAGAGTTAACTAAGTATAAAATAATATTAGTTTTTAATATTAAGATACCTAATATCACACTGAACACACGTTCCATGGCGCGATGTTATGCAGTAGTTACCTATTCTGTGGCAGTAGGTACATTCAAAGTAGTTAACCGGCCGCAAGTACGTGAATATTTACATGAACTTTGGTTTAGGCTTTGGCCTAGTGTGGTGTTAGTCATGAGAGGAGCGAGTTATTGTTAACTGACCTTCTAGAGAGGAACTTCTCAATTCTTCGCGTTATATTTATGATAAGTACCGACCAATAAAAAAGGCACTTAGTATATGCACCGAACCAAGATGGTCAAAAAATTACGCTGAATTTGAAATCAGGAAGAGAAGAGAAACGAATAGGAAAAAAATAAAACCTTTATTATATTATTATAAGTTTATTAATCAAAAATAATTGCTGCAGGTTAAAGTAAAAACATTAATGAAAAGGAAGGGCTTGAGATCTTGTGAATCTGACTCGTTTATTCTCATTGATGCATATTCTTATCGTCACAATTTCCTATAGCAGCTCCGCTGCCTCTGATCGCTTCGTTTACTATTGTGAACAACGGACATTACTGAATTGCCTCATTTGTATGTATGCCGAATGTTTGGCCTTTCTCACGGACGGATGCCATCGTGTCTGTTGCTGGAACTACGAATACTTTTAATGACTACATTAGCGCTAGGTGCTGGGATGGAATATCTTACAAGGACAAGATAGATTATTATTATAAGCATCGTATATGGAACTGGAAAGGGATTACTCAGATTAATCACCATGGAATAACTAACCATCAGTTTTATAGCGGCGACTGCCTAGTGGTTTAGTCGTTGGAATCCTATTCGGATGGTTGGAGGTTGGATGCTCGGGCAAGCACTTCAAACTTTTCCAAGTATGCGCCAAGGGCACTGGCTACTTCCAAGTGTGCGCCAAGGGCACTGGCCACTGGCCAATACGGTAAAACCAGTCCAATTTTGAGAGGAGACTCAGGCTCAGTAGTAGGTCAACGATGAGTTGATGATGATGATATTGTTAGACGTTGCCTAGTTGGTGTTAGTTGCTCTAAATACCTCTTATCCCGAAGAAACTACTTATTGTGTTTATGATTAGTTCGCTAAACATACTTCATTTAATTTCCAGATGCACGGTGGTCCTGTACAACCCGCGCAAAAACCGGCAGACCCACGTGCTCAACGCGTCACGGAAGAGCGTCACATGTGTCGCCTTTTCCCCGGACGGCCGGTATCTGGCCACCGGGGAGTGCGGCCATGCGCCCGCCGTACGCGTATGGGACCTTCAGGTATGCATTGTGAAATTAGGTAAGCAATCTTGCCTCTATGCAACGCACGCCACTCAACGAGGCAAGCGTGTACGTCTGCTTGAGCAGACAATACATGACGACTAGATTCTAGACCGTGTATTACCCTATTCCAATGCTAACACTCGAGGATTTTGCGTCCTCTGCCTCCTTTATTCACGACTTCGTAATGTCACCAATAACATTACATTGTGACCGAAGCTAGGGGTTAAGACTTACGAGGAGGTGCCAAGCCGTGCTTGATAGCAATTTGAATAAGGTAGACCTACATAATATGGAAATTGGAAGTACAATAAAATATCGTAAATACCCCAATAGTCTGGGATAAACCTATCATATCATTTGAACCCGAACTTTTCCTTAAGTAGAGGCAAATATACATTTCTTAACCTATACAAGAAAATTTTATTTGAAGAATTTAAAACCTTCCATCTTAGACCAAGTCACAACGTGCACATTTACACGTGCAAAGAGTACAAAACTGTACGAGACAAATATAGCCGTTTTCTTAGGAACGCTAGGATTGTCTTGGTTACAAACTGAACGTGACTTGCATGCTATTGGCGAACTGAGGCCTATTCGGACGGAGCGGTCAGGCTATTGATCAAATATCAAATAAATATTATAAATGCGAAAGTTTGGATGGATGGATGTATGTATGGATGTATGTTTGTTACTCAATCACGCTCCAACGGATGAACGGATCTGGATGAAATTTGGCACAGAGATAGATTAAAGTCTGGAATAGCACATAGGCTACTTTTTATCCCGGAAAATTAAAGAGTTCCCGCGGGAACCGAAAAACCTCAATCCACGCGGACGAAGTCGCGGGCATCAGCTAGTATTTCATAATACCTACTTGCCAACACGTTGTTTAAATACGGGAACATACGATAAACCAGGTGGGGAAGAAGATATTAACGAATGTGAATTGAATTTCTCAGACATGTACAAATTTCTGTAAAAAATAACTTTATCAAATTTCATCAAAATTGGTTGAACAGATGGGCCGTTAAAACGTAGCAGACAGACACACATTTTCGCATTTAAAAAGTAATGGCTTGGACGTATAGTTAGTACAGTACTTTTTACTATTTCACAAAAGCCATCTAGTGTCGAGTAGACAAAAACTATTTTTTTTTTTACAGGACCCAAGCGCGTCTGGTGCGGTTCAGATTGCGGAGTTCCCGGGGCATACGCACGGAGTTAATTGTGTGGTGAGTTTTAATTAAATATCGTTAAAGAAAGGCTCATTCAATGAATCCAGTCTGCGCTTCGAACTAGCATTCCTTATGGTCTTCAGGGGTCCTACCTAAAACAGTAAAACTTTCCAATCTTTGGGATTAAAAATTTCCCCTTTCCTTACTAGAAATTGAAACTAATGCATTGCTTCAATCTAAATAATTATGATAATCTCAACTGGTCTGGTGTTAAGTGAGAGTGGGGTTCCAAATTTCCAAAGTTCCAAAGTGGGGTCACCTTTGCTCATATTAAGAGGGGTGACAACTGACAACCCCCTAAGGACTATCGTACCCTCACTTAGAACTCCATTGTGTATTACAGCCGAATCTTGCTAACATGCATAACTATTATGTTAATGTGAACTACTATTTAATTTTAACTTGTAAACAATTGTTTTCCAGGCGTTCTCAACATCGTCCAAGTATCTGGTGTCCGTCGGTTCGCAACATGACATGATAGTCAATGTTTGGGACTGGCGCGCCAACCTGAAACTTGCTAGTAATAAGGTAAATTAATCATTATTTAAAAAAAAAAAAACTATCATCCAATTGCCAGCTCACTGACGAAAGTTTCATAATTTCAGGTGTCATCTAGAGTCAAGGCAGTCAGTTTCTCGGAAAGTGGAAACTACTTTGTAACAGTTGGCTTTAGGCATGTGAAGTTTTGGTATCTGGAATATTCAAGAAATGCTAAGGTTAGTTATGTTATTTTGTTTTTGCTCAGCCTATCGTAATGTCTAAATATGGGCTAGGCAACCTTAAATTAGCTGTTATTCCTGCACTAGTCAGTATCTCTATGCTATACAAACAATGACTTTATTAAGTACATGCTCATAGCAAAATCCTAGAATTTGCTGTTGTAAAATTATTATCAGTAGTATTATGCAAACATTAAATTATGTTTTGCATGTACTGATAAGCTAAATAGTAATAAGGCTATAGACTACATGATTAATATGATTCTCATGCAACATTGTAATTTCCATTAGTTTATTTTTGTGGGGCTATATATAATCATAACCGTTATATTAAGCTTAATTTGTGATCTCAAAGTGACACTTACTACACATGATTTTTGACTTAAGTATGAGCTAGTGTCATCTTTAAAGCTAACTCTGAATGTGGTCTTTGCTGATCTTAAATCTGCAGTCGAATCGTATACAGAGCCCACCATATTATTGTACCTATAAAAACTCTTACATTACGAGTAAATATTAGTTAAACTTATGACACTCCGATACTTCGGCATTACTAATAGGGCTGCATTGTAGGGTTGAATCAATGTGTCCTGGGCCAATAAGAAATAAATTAAATTATATTCTATATTTATTTTCAGTTCAAAGAACCAGTGCCTCTGATGGGCCGCTCAGCCATCCTGGGCGAGCAAAAAGACAACGAGTTCTGTGACGTTGTATGCGGAAGGGGAGAGGCGGCCGAGAGCACGTATGCCATCACACGGGGAGGGCTACTGTGCGAATTCAACAGCAGGCGGTTGCTCGACAAATGGGTGGAGTTACGGGTAAAGCTTGCCTTATTTCTTACTAGATGATGTCGGCGACTTCGTCCGCGTTGATTAAGATTTTTTGATTCCCGCGGGAACTCTTTAACTTTCCGGGATAAAAAGTATAGCCTATGTCCTTCCCCGGGATATAACCTACCTCTATACCAAATTTCAGCAAAATCGGTTGAAAAGATGGGCCAGGAACGCGTAGCAGACAGACAGACAGATAGACAGACAGACACGCTTTCGCATATTTTATAATATTAGTATGGATTTCCAGTTCTAAAGTTATTACCAGATGGACTTATATTTCTTACGTCAATCTATCTCATTTCAACTTTAAGTAAATTCTGAGTAATTATGCTCATCTCAGTAGAAGACTGGAACATGCTTTTACAAAGTTGTTTTTCTCTCAAAAGTGAAATAATATTGTTGGTAACTTGAAGAAACTGTGAGTAAAATTAGCAGGACGTATTCATAAATTTAAAGACAAACTACAAAGCTGATTACTTATTTCGATACAAGTGACGCCATCTGTTGGCGAGTAGTGAAATGGTTTAATAAAATCGATCGATCAGCTGTTTACATTTCAAATGGTGCATACTGCTTCGAATTAAAGTATCCTATGGGTTACAGCTTATTGAGCGGATATGATAATATTATTTTAGAATGTCAGTTTATTTTTAAATGTCAGTTTATTACATATAAATACAGGCAGCAGAAGCAAGTGGCGCCATCTTTTAGTCAGTAGTGTGTTGACTAGCATCGATGTCGATGAACTATCGTCGCCTTGATCTTCCAATAAAATTTGAGCTTGTTAATTTCTGTCACAAATATCTAGGGTTTGATTTATGGCTTATGGATAGTTAGTTACTGCCTAGGGGGTTCATACTTTACCAATTGGTACCATTTACTTTAGTCATAACTCATAGACGAAGAACCTCTCTGGTCAGGCATTTCACATGCGCAACATACACCCACTGAGTGCAATCTTTCTTTGTCGAATTAGGCTTTATTTACTTTGCCATTACGGCGAAATCGCAGCTCGCGTTCTTCCATGTGTATTTTTCAGTATACCGATTTCAGCTGTATTACAAAACACACAGCAGAGTTTTGTTGTCTCGTTGATCTAGTCACTAGATCAACGAGACAACAAAACTCTGCTCTGACCATGCTTAGTTTTAGTCAGAACTACTAACCACTAGAATCTAGTGGTTAGTAGTTCTGACTAAAAATTCCCAGTACTAGCGTGGAGTTGGAAGTTGGTGGTGTTTCAACCCCGTGCCTTGGAGAGCACGTTAAGCCGTCGGTCCCGGTTATTATCACTAACATGATAATAGTCGTTAAAACCCGCCAACCCGCATTGGAGGTCTAAGCTCTAATTCCCTCGCTCCTATGAGAGTGGAGGCATGTGCCCGGCAGTGGACAGTTAATGGGCAGTAGTGGAAGGGAAGGAATTTTTTATTTTTATTAACGGAACATAACAGAATTATAATTTATACATTTTTGTTAACAGACAACATCAGCAAACTGCATGGCGATAGGTTCGGAGTACATATTCGTTGGATGCGCGGAAGGCATCGTGCGGTGTTTCGCGCCCGCCTCGCTGCAATATGTCACGACGCTGCCTCGAACCCACTACCTCGGCGTCGATGTAGCGCAGGGGCATAATATCAAGTGTGTTACTTTAAATGTGATGTGCATGTAGTTTAATATTTATATTACCCTAGGGGCCTAGATAAAGCCTGCGACTGTGTCCGCGTGGATAAAGTTTTTTTAATTTTCCTGGTTTAAAAGTAGACTATGTCATTCCCCGGGAAACATTACCAAACTTCATGAAAATCGGTTGAAAAGATGGGCCGTGAAAGTGTAACAAGCAAACAGACTCACTTTCACATTTTATAATATTGAGTAAGTATTGATTTTATGAGTCATTCTTCTGGCTACACAGTTGATAGTTCATCCACAGGACAGTCTAACCACAGTTTAGCAAACATACAGTAGAAAAAATATACTTGCATAATATGTTTATGCTGAAATTGCTGAGATTGCTAATTTGTTGCTATTTTATATTTCAATTTATAATACCACCAGCTAATGCCCGCGACTTTGTCCGCGTGGATTGAGGGTTTTTTGGTTCCCGCGGGAACTCCTTAATTTTCCGGGATAAAAAGTAGCCTATATACTATTCCAGACTATATTCTATGTCTGTGATAAAGGAGACGGTCCGGATTTGTATGGAGCGTCGGTCCAGTCCTTTTACAAGTAGAGAAATGAAAGAAAAAAAATACTAAACCAGTTTTGATCGTTCAAATCTGCGAATTCGTCGTAATTTCAGCGGTGTAATTATTTAATCTTTCCACGATAAGCAACACTAAACACGAGTGGGTAACAATGGCGGATTCATATTTTTTGACGTCTTCTATCAAGTGTCAACACAAGACCAGAAAAACCGTAGGGAAAAATGGGAAAAACACGTTATTTTGACAGTGACTGTCAGAAATGACATTTGATGCATTTCGCGCCTACTGCCATCTCTATGGCTAAAGGTTGCCACCTTGGAAACGTATCGAAAACTTGAAATACATTTTATTTTATTTCTCGTTATTTACTTTAATATTCTAAATTATTATATTTTTAATACAATCTATGTATTTTCCTCTATTCATGGTAGAGTGTACAAAGAGTGGACCGAAGGTTAACCTTCTCCTTTCATCCAGATCCGTTCAGCCGTTCGGGCGTGATTGAGTAACAAACATCCATACATCCATACATCCATCCATCCAAACTTTCGCATTTATAATATTAGTATAGATATTATGTTATAATTTCTGTACAATTTTTTATAGTTTTTTTTATATGTATTTTAAGTTTATCAAGTTAAACTAACTTCAAAATTCTATTGTTTCAGCCATATGTTCAGTCAACCGAACAACGCGAGGTACCCCGACGCCATAGCTTTAACCTACGACGAACGCAATCACAAACTAACCTGTGTCTATAACGACCATAGCTTATACGTGTGGGACGTTAGAGATATTAGGAGGGTATGTATTTATGTATTTATTTTGTACCAAATATATATATGCTTTGTTGACACAGAATTTATTTCAAAATCATAAATTTAATGCTGCTCTCGCTGGTACTGAAAACCAAATAAAAATAAAATAATATGGCTCCAATTAAGAACGTCGATAGATACAAACTTATATTGAAGTTTTGCCCCAAAAATTGTTAATTGTTAACCATATTATAAACCTTTTAACTTGGATGTTTGTTTGACAGGTAGGCAAATCACACTCAGCGCTATACCATTCGGCGTGCATATGGGGAGTGGACATGATTAGTCAAGGCCCCCTCAGCGCGGGGGCCTTCCTCTCGTGCTCTAGCGACGACACCGTGCGACTGTGGAAGCTCAAACCCGACCAAACTAATATTTATAGCAATGTAAGTAATCGTTTCACACAGTTGTTGTGGGATTTAGAAGTAGACATAACTTTTTTAGCCCCCCTGAACATGAGGGTTTCATAACAAACAAGGCCCCTTAGAAGGATAGATTGGGGACCTTGTTGTCCATTAATTTCCAATGTAAAAATCTTGTCAATAAAACATGAGTTTTGAAATTCATATTTAGATAGTCAAATTAAAATACTTTACTGATTTTTTGAATAAAGAAACTACTTTTAAGATTTCATAAAAAAATATTGAAAAAAAAAAAATTGGTTGCCTGTAAAGTCGGTATACGGGCGAAAGTTTTACGTGACAACGACTTTGAGTGGTAAAATAATTTTAATGTGAATATTCATTCGTATAGTAGGAAGAAGGATGAAATCTCTCTCACTCTCTCTCTCTCGCTCTGTCTCTCTCGCTCTTAGGCGGGCTAACTGTGCTCGAGTGGAAGGGACGCGTGCCTTTCACTTTTTATGTCTGTCTCTCTCGCTCTTAGGCGGGCTAACCATGCCCGAGTGGAAGGGACGCGTGCCTCTCACTCGCTCTCATTGTGAGCGCATAACGTGAGCGGAGCGTAACGCAGTTTCTTGAAGTGTCACCCGGCAAACCAATTTATAAGACGTTGTCACGTCAAAACTTTAAATAAAACAGAAATTGGAATTGCTGCCTAGATTTGCCTTGTGAACTTGACTGGACTATATTTAATACTAGTATTTCTTTTGTCGACAGGAACTAACCAAAGTACTGTATATTGACCCCGATCTGAAATTCCTCAAGGACGTGGATCTGACGGCCACTAGTGATAAGGATAAGTCTAAGACCTATGACGACAAGACCGGCGTCAGGTACGTTTCCTATATATAATAATACTAGCGATCCGCCCCGGCTTCGCACGAGTACACCCTGTCCTCACCACACCTGCCACAGCCGCCAGCCCACCATGATGTATAGGACAATTTTTATCTTTTAATTAGATACTTGAGATGAATAACATATTTATTTTGATAAGGATTATATTAATACTATATCGGTAAAAACATCGCAAGTAAAGCATTGGTTTAGACCAAATTTGAAAATCATAAAATGGTTATTGTGAGTCAACCTTAAAAGATAGATATACATATTATATGCTATCGCGGACTTTTTTTTTTAGAACTTTTTGAGAGGAAAAATTCCACCATACATTGTTTTCGTGTAACTTTAACTATTTACGCAGCGCACGCCACGTAAGCTCTCAAAAGAGACGTTTTTTTCCGACTTAGTTCACATTATTGCAATTTTCGTAAGGATCTCTAATTTTTTTGAAAATAAAATATAGCCTATGTTAGGTACTCGCTGATAATGTAGCTTTCTATAGGTGAAATAATTTTTAAAATCGGTTGAGTAGTTTTTGAGTTTATCCATTACAAACAAACAAATCTTTCCTCTTTATAATATAATAATAATACTACTAGATGATGCCCGCGACTTCGTCCGCGTGGATTAAGGTTTATTGATCCCGCGGGAACTCTTTAATTTTCCGCCATAAAAAGTAGCCTTCCTTCCCCAGGTATAAAACTATCCCTACACAAAATTTCATCAAAATCGGTTGAACAGATGAGCCGTGATAGTGTAGCAGACAGACAGACAGACATACTTTCGCATAATATTAGTATGATTTAAATGATTTATTTAGGACAACTTGTGTCACTCATGAAACGTTAAGACTCTACCACCACTATGGATTTATGTATCATACTTTATCTCACAAGTGTTCTATGAATCCCCAAGCTAATACTGTACCAGATTCTGTCACAGAATGTTTCAACAGATGGCATGAAAAGGAAACGAACCGTCTAACAGACACACGTTCGCATTTAAAATATTAGCATGGTTTGATTATGTTTGTTATATTGTTCAGATTAATTTTCCTTTCTTGGCTGGACCGATTTTTTCTGGACTGTCTTAGGTAGATATAGGTACTTGTTTCACTTTTACCCTTTATTGTCAGATGTGTGCGTGTATCCCCATGCGGGCGCCACATAGCAGCAGGCGACCGAGCGGGCAACGTGTGGATATACGAGAGCTCGGGGACTCTCTTACACACACTCGAGGCGCACGACGCGGAAGTTCTATGCCTCGAGTACGCAGCTTCGCCTCGATTGCTCGCCTCGGCCTCGAGGGATCGGCTTGTGCACGTTTTCCTTGTTGAACGGGTGAGTGCAGTCTCTCCCTCTTCTCTCTTCTTTCACTGGGCTTTTCCGCACTTGGACGCAGGCGTCCGTTGTGCGTGAGACCTTACGTGCAACTCCCCGCTGGATCACTCCAGCCGTCCACCAGCGGGTGAGTGTACTATACAGGAGGCCTAGTGGAAGATTACCTATTCGATTGCGTTTAATTTAACTACGATTTGTAGGGAATTATCTATCTATTCTACTTCTTAAATGCACAGAGCTAGTGACGAGTAAATTAGCGTTCAACAGTGGCGTCAGTAAGCCAGAGCAGAGCAATACACCTGCCAGTTAGTATTCAATTCGCGATGGGATTTGTGTTTATTTAGCCGGCGCATACAAGAACGTCGGAGAATTCTACAAGTTTCGACACCTTATTCACAAGGCTCTCCATCTTAGACTGCATCATCACTTACCATCAGGTGAGATCGCAGTCAAGGGTTAACTTGGAGTGGATAAAAAAAAAGGTGTCATTGTGCGCTTGTCACATACATAAAATAATTTCACAGTTTCTCTGGATCTACATAAATTAATTTTTTTGATTTTGTACAAATATTCTTTCGATTGTTATTTGATTGAATTATAACACGTTTTGGTTTTTTGCCTAGTAAATCTAGTAAATAATAATGTTTGTTTGCAGGGCTACCAAATCCTGCAGACACTAGACGAGCACTCGTCATCTATCACTGCAGTCAGATTCCTGAGTTCCGGCAGCGGCTTGCAGATGGTGTCGTGTGGCGCGGACAAAACTATACTGTTTAGGCAACTCAGAACTGTGAGTTATTGACTTTAATTTTTGAATCATAGCTGTGGGAGATTGTAGGAGACTGTAAGAGACTGGGTGCTTGCTGAGGTGTATTGTAGATAAAAACCCACTTTTGTGGCACAATTAATGTTAACTTTAATTTTGATACTTAGTGAACACGTCTATACACTGACAGTTTTGAGCTAAGAGAACTATCATTCTTAATTTAGTACATAATATGTGACAGGGTGAATGAACCTTGAACGAACTGTATGTACATAGATTATAAAATATAATTGATCTAATGTTGGGTTCCCAACAATAGCTAATTTAGACATTACAGTTTTCCTAATTTCACCTGCCGTGAGTTGGACCCGGGATACGTCTCACTTTCTAATGCTAGCCCTCACCACTGTACCAGGGAGGATGTTAAAAAACATGACTCATTAAGAAGGTATTACTTTTCTAAGCTTTTTCCACTCTCTCATTACTGCCAGGCACTAGTGTTCTCAGGGTTCGAAGCTAGGCATTACTTTAGTAGGTGCCTATTCAAGCAGTACTTTTTTACCTCTAAGATGCACGCCGCTGCCTCTAGGGTAACATCTTAAGTCCATTGCTTTATCTTAAATGTTAATATAATTTGGCAGACGCAAGACGGCAGTTACCAGTTTGCGCGAGGACAGAACGTGTCTGGAAGGACGACGCTATACGATATGGAAGTTGACGCGGGCGGAAGGCATATACTGACTGCTTGTCAGGTATGGAACTATTATTTACTAGATGATTCTCGCGAATGCGTCCGCGTGGATTAAGATCTTTTGATTCCCGCGAGAACTCTTTAATTTTCCGGGATACAATCTATCCCTGTACGAAATTTCATCAAAATCGGTTGAGCAGATGGGCCGTGAAAGCGTAGCAGGCAGACTGACAGACAGACGGACAGACAGACACACTTTCGCATTTATAATATAAGTATGGTATTACCTGTGGGTATTACAATACATTTTAAACAAGAATCCGTCAAGAAACACAGTTTTGATAATAAATAATTCATTGATGAGTTCCTAATGATAAAGTCCAAGCTAATCGCATATTTTTTCTTTAAAGAAAATTTGGAAAAGCGTTACTGAGGAAGTAGATCGAAGAAGAGTAATGCTGGGTTTCTTACTGATTTTTTTCTCACTAAAACTAGGCTATTTTTTCTATGCAAACGTGCCCCAAAAAATCTGTGTTCAAAAATATTTGAACTTAGCTTATGTAAAACCAAATTATTTTGATTTTGAATCTTGTTCAACTTTTCGTGTCTTAAGAGTTAAGACTCAAGTTATCATTCAATTTGATTTATTTACGACCTTTATATTGTGCATGATGTGGCTGCCTTTAAGTGAAATTATGTCTATAAATTACATGTAATTTTGTTGGTAGTCCTAGTAAAAATAAAATGAAATAAAAATAAATTTGATTTGTAGGATCGCAACGTCCGCGTATACAGCGCGGCACACGGCAGGCATACGAAAACCTTCCGAGGAACCACGGCTGAGGATGGTACCTTGATAAAGGTAGTTTTTTCTTTATTATTTCATTCAAATAGTAAAATGGACAATAAAAAATATAAAGTGCAAAATTTTGTTCGAGTGTGTTACTTTTTGTACAAGTTCTATTTGTGAATATCCACTAAGTAAATATCTGCTTTAGCAAGCAAGTTGATAAATGTGTTTATGGGATATTATAGGTCTAAGACTCTAGACAAAGTATTGCCGGTTTCAATTTTCAATGGGCCTTGTCTATTCTCTACAGATTTCTATACTTATACTTTCTTCCTCTAGGTGGCATTGGATAGCAGTGGAATTTACTTAGCTACCTCAAGTACGGACAAAATTCTCAGCGTATACGACTACTACTCCGGAGAATGTATGGCTACCATGTATGGGCATTCGGAGATTGTCACTGGACTGAGGTAAGCAAAGGGAAGATCCAAATTAGCAACATTTACTCTTTATACAAATTATATTACTCTTTATAACGCGAGCTTAGTATGGGACCTTGTTTAAAGACTTTTGAAGACTTGTATAGTCTTCAAAATCCGACATCCGACTCACTTTTTTTACTTTATTCGATAGTTTAGATTGGTTCCACTACAGACCATTAACGTCCCACTGCCGGGCACAGGCCTCCACTCTGATAGGAGAGAGGGAGCTAGAGCTTAGACCCACCAAGCTGCTCCAATGCGGGTTGGCTAGCTTTAACGACTATTATCATGTTAGTGATAATAACCGGGACCGACGGCTTAACGTGCTCTCCGAGGCACGGGGGTGAAACAAACACCGCCAACTTCCTAACTCCGGGTTAGATTGGTTATTAAACTTTAACTGGACGCTATGACGTGGACTTTACGTCTTTTGGAAGTCCCCTAAAAACAACTTATTGAGTTAGTTGTGGACTCTTCTCAGACCCTCGGCGTATTTAGAACTCTCGTAGCTTTAGTTTTAAGATACTGTAGATGTACTGTAGTACAAACTATAGCTTTTACTTAAAACCCTAAAACTGATTTTAATGTAGGGTTTATTTGTAGGTTCACTCCAGACTGTCAGCACCTGATATCGGCTTCCGGTGACGGCTGCATCTTTGTGTGGCGCGTGCCGCACGATATGGTGGTCACTATGAGAGCGCGACTCGCTCAGCAGGCCATACGGCAGGGAAGGTAAGCTATACCTGAATACAAATAGTATTTAATGCTGGACATTGACGGAAAGTCATTTGACGTAAGTCGCGATATAAATCAAAATTTAAAATAGCCAAATTTTGGATACTGGATCACTGTTCGATCAGCTCTGATCCGCTTTTATTTGGTCCAAACTGGTCCCATCCGGTTTTACAGGAATTTTATTTTTTACAGGAAAGTTGCGCCCACAAATGGTGTGTCGGGATTGGAGAGCGAAACGGATCTAGGTTCGCCTCCGCGAGAAATCACAGACGACAAATTCACTACGCCCGTTGTGCCGGATTATACGTTAGTTTTGATTTAATAACTTCCAATAGGAATATACTCATAAATCATATTTTTTTGTGATTAAACCGTAGATCCTTACAAATACTCAGTGGGGCTGATTCTGTGTAACACAATCTCTAAACTAAACTAAAATGGCAGCTTTAAATCTTGTTCTGTCCCTTTCCGTAGGGAGTATTATGAAATGGTTAGCAATATTTATAATGCTCTAATTTTAGTTTAGTTTAGAGATTGTGCACTACAGAATCAGCCCCAATATCAAGTTTAGTTGCTTAAAAAGTCTTAGGAAGACTATTTTAACTCTCTAAGGAATTTTACGTATTATAATTTCAGGCTTCGAATAGGCCGTCTACCTTCTTGGGCCAAAAAAAGTCTGGGCGATGAGCTGTCTACGGATTCCCCGCGGCCTGCGCCCGGGCAAATGCCTCCACAACCGCCTACTAGGGGGAAGTGGGCTACAAGAATATTACCTAATCCCGGTAAGAAAATGAACTCATTAATTTTTTGGAAAATTGTTGTTTGTTAAACAGTCTCGAATGACAAATTTTTAAAGCACACTCGCAACAAATACACTTGCACGCACTCACACCATCACTTATGCGCGCACACACACACACACAGACACACATAATAACACATATAAATGACTATTTTATAAAAACATCAAATAAACTACTAGATAATTTTGACAGTTCCGTAAAGGATTTAAAAAGCCAACAAAACAATATGTTCTGTTGTCCAACGGACCCCTATGAAATAAGGAAAATTATCCTAAGTTTGAAAAATACATGCTCTACGGGATACGATGAAATAAGTACAATCATAATTAAAAAATGTGTTAATTCCATTTCAGTGCCTTTGAGTCATATAATTAATCTTTCTATGGAACAAGGCGTTTTCCCGGAAGCACTAAAACTCTCTGTTATAAAACCACTTTTTAAGAAAGGTAAAAAAGATGACATTGGAAATTATAGACCTATAGCCCTAAATCCGGTACTTTCAAAAATTTTTGAGAAGGTGGTCTACAAAAGAATGTATAATTATGCTGAACGTTTTAATATTTTAACAGAAACACAGCACGGTTTTAGGAGAAATAGGTCAACTACAACTGCTATATTTCAGTTAACCAAGCTCGTTACAGAATCCATTGATAAAGGTCAAGCTATTACTGTATTGTTTATGGATATGTCAAAGGCCTTTGACCTAGTAAATCACAAAAAACTCTTAAATAAATTAGAATGTTACGGATTCCGTGGCAAAATTCATGATTGGATAAAGTCATTTCTAAGCAATAGAAAGCAAAAAACAATGATATCTAAGCGGATAAATAATACAATCAGTACTTATTCATCATCCTATGCAAATAACAATTTTGGTGTACCGCAGGGTAGTGTTTTGGGGCCTCTTTTGTTTCTTTTTTATGTCAATGACCTTTCATCATGTATTAAATATCCGTCTATTTTATTTGCAGATGACACTACGGTAATTATACCATGCCACGATAGTAAAACATATAAAACATATGAGTCGGAAATAAATGAATCACTCAATCAGACTATACAATGGTTGCAATGTAATAATTTATCAGTAAACGTTAATAAAACCAAATACATTCAATTTAAAACCAAACGACGACAAAATAATCAATTAAAAATCAAATATAATAATGAACATATTGACATGGATAGTAATATAAAATTTTTGGGAATTAAATTAGACCAACATTGTGACTGGACATACCATATTGATGACATTTGCACTAAATTAAATAAATTCATTTATCCGCTACGACGCCTAAGACAAATTGTATCTTTGGAAGCAGCATTTGCTGCGTACCATGGTTACATTATGTCGAATCTTCGATACGGAATTGTTATATGGGGTTCCTCGATTGACTTTAATAAACTTTTTATAGTGCAAAAGAAGTGCATTAGAAGTATTCTTCTTATGAAACCAACCGATTCATGCAGATTAGTTTTTAAAAAATACAACCTTCTTACATTACCGTCTTTGTACATTTATGAGACATCTGTATTTGTTCATAGGAATTTGGAGTATTTTGTCAAGAAATCCGATGTTAATCAAAATAGTATCACAAGAAATCAAGATAAACTTGTAATACCACAATACCGTCTCAGACAAAGTCTAAAATCGCCTTACGCAATGAGCATTCAAATTTATAATAAACTGGACATAAATATAAAAAAGCTACCGACAAATCTCTTTAAAAGGAAGCTCTTTGAATGGTTGTGCGATAAATCGTTTTACTCTGTTTCAGATTACCTTAATCACCTATCATGGAAGTTGTAATATTATATATTTGACATAGAACTTTATAATTTTAGAATTGACATTATAATAGACCTACACACTCTTTGTATACGTGTGTTATAAATATTTGCATGCTGAAGTTTCAGTAAAATATGCAGGGCCTCTTTAATTTTAAGAACTTTGTAAACCACCCATATTTAGCAAATAAACTTCATTTCATTTCATTTCATTTCATTTCACACACACACACACGCACACGCACGTACGCACACACAAACGCACACACGCACGCACGCACACGTTAGAACACGCATATATGCACACACGATGTTCGGGACATATCTGTGACAATTTTGTACAATTTTTTGCAGATAAGCGGGGTGATTCCGATGGTTCCAAAGACAGTTCTATCGACAGCGGCACGGACACAAGGTATAATGACAAGCGAAGAGAACCGGGAGGCAAGCAGGTATGTATTTTTTATCCGATAGTACCAAACATAGTGTGTGTGTGTGTGTGTGTGTGTCATTTACTCCTATGTATGTGTGTGAACTATGTTAACGAAAACTTTTTTTGCAGAACCATAAAACATAATAAGTTTTTGAAAAAGTTTATATGAATTCTAAATAAATAAGGTAGAGTTTAATTTCAAATGTGCACTTGGTTTTATGGAGGTGCATAATATTTTACTTTTAAATGCAAATTATGTTTTAATGTAGCAGTTCATTTGGTTAAAAATAATTTGAAATAATCTACTTTTCTTGTACCGATAATGTGTATAGTTCTAAAAAATAGTCACTAACTTGTGCTGTCTAATCACTCACAAAAGCATTGTGGTGGTGGTTTTTGTTATTTTTTAACTGTTATTTTCTTTTGTACATTAATATGTATATGTTGGAACATCTGAACATTACATGTTTTTTGTATATTTTGGTATGTAATGTAATATTTGGATGTAAAGGTTTTGGTTAATTTTATTTTGGTATGCTTTGAATTTCATTTTGTTTCTTTTCATTTGATATAATTTCGTAACATTGATTTATTTTATCAAGACAAGAAGAAAGAATGTAGAGTCCTTGAGTGTAATTTTTTGTGTTAGCAAACGTAACTACGGCGTCGTTAATATAAAATAATAATATATCTTTTTTATTTTATCGTCGTCATGCTCCTCACGTCGCGATTTGATGTCTCGTGGAGGAATCCATATTAATTTTATTTGTACAGTGCCACAAGTACAAGTTAATGGTGGCATTTTGAGGAATTACACTCGAAAGTACAATGTGGACATCGTTGCGTATATTTTGTAAAATATTAGTAATCAGTAATAATCATGCCTAAATTCGTAAAAAATAGTGCTAGAGAGATAGTTAAAAAAGTACATTAATAAATTTTGTGCACAGTGGCGCTATAAAGTTATACTCGTGGCACTGTAACACTGATGCCACGTTTGTAAACTTGAACAGTTACACTGAAAGTCGGGTATGTGTCTTAAAATAAATGAAATTCAAATAGCGTACCCCCTGCATACATATCTCACATGGTTGTGGTCCTTATTCCATATAAAATAGAGGCCGAAATCGCTCAACTTATCCCAACTGCCACGCGTTGAGGCGCTGTTCCGCAATTTTGACGCCACCATGAAAACTACGTACGATATCTTGTCAATATCGCCGAGGGTCGAGAAGGTTTTACTTTTCTATAATTTCGCATTGTGATTGATTTTCCGCTTTTTCGATTTTCGCATTTGTTGTGTTCGTTCCGCAATTTTGATTTACACGTTTGTCGCATTTTGATTTGATTTCGTTCGCTTTTCACATCGTGTGTGTCACGTTTTCGCTGTCACGACACGTGTGTTATCATCATTATTTTAGTTATACCATCTTAAAATTAGAGTAGGTACTTGATACGAGACGTTGTTTTTCGTATCGTAAATACATAGAATAGAATAGTAAATAGAACCATTAAGAAAATGCACTCTTAAAGTTATGTGCAGTCAAAGGTATTAAAGGTATTAGGTTATTAAAGTTCTATTATTCAAAGAATCTAAACCGGATCTATTATACTCATTTGATGATTTGGAAATGAATATAACCGTCTCTGTAGGCTAATAAATGTGCGCTGTAGAGTGTGGCAAACGTCTGCTTTATAGTTTTAATAGAGACGATCAAGAGCCACTTCCAAGTTAAAAATATATATCATTCGTCTTGAGTAGTTAGTTGATTTCTGGTTTCGGTTACTGCTTAATCATTTGATTAAATCATGGGCTTTCGTCACATCATTCGCTTTTACTGTATTTATGCTGTTTTATCATAAAGTATTCGCTTAAATATTAAATATGTACTTGCGCATATCATAGTACGCTATAAAGTGCCTTGGAACTTGGTTAAAACGTCATATAAATAATTAATTATTAATATAATTTTATGCTTTATTCTGATGGATGCAGAATTAGAAAATTTATAGGGAAAGGTAACTTGAAGTAAATATTTGACACCGGTATATTGAAAAAATATTATTTTAACTAAAAACAAAGCTTTAGAGGTAACACTTATAAAGGGTATCTACTTATTGAAATGGCAGATATATTATATAATTGGCTTATATTATAATGTAAAAATGTACGCAACTGATATCACCAGCGCACGCTCATCGGTTATTTAAATCACCATAATAACATTTATATAAAAATATTTTGATTTATATTTTTAAGTTTTAATTTATTTTAGTTCAAATTTTATGTTTTGCGGCAATAGGTGACGTTAAATTTATCGAAAAATCGAACGACGGATGCACGAACGCGTCACCACACAGACGACTCCTCTCTCGGCAGTATGAAATTTGAGGTTTGATTTTATTTTCATTTTATTTAAAGCACTTATTTGTTTGTAATTTTAATGTAATTCGTAACGTCGTCGTAGGGCCTACGCAACCGAAACACCGAACACCGATGCCTCCACAAGATTAGACCAGAGATATTACAGAAGAAAAGGGGGCTAGCTACCATCGCTTAAAACAGTATTATTTAAATATTGTTGACGCTCTTGTTTTTAACCATTATTTTAGGGAATTATTTTATTAATATTTTAGTCAAGGTACGGCATAAAACTGCCGTTTTAAAATTTTATTGCTTTAAGCGATGGCAGGTAGCCCCCAGAACTGCAAGAGAACGCTTTTTGGAAATATTTGACATGTCAACCTTATCATGTTAATGAATAGTGCACTTACAGTGCACGCAGCGGCGGAATACTTCTTTTGCTCTCACAATAACTGGCAACTGGTTGTATTGCAACTCTATTTTAATTGGATAGGGTGGTCCACGAAAACGCGCTTACAACATTTGAAGCCCAGTCTGCGTTGGTCCTTTGGTGTCTAAATAATAATACCGATTTTATTAACTTAATTTTTTTTAAAGCAATTATTTTTTGTTTCTAATGAAGAATGAAGTTTTCTTAGTTTACTGAGAAAAATTCACTCTTACTTATTCAATATTTCTGGAATCTTATATAACTATGTAGTTCAATTGTGAAAAGGTGAAGGTAACATAGATATTAATTTAGACTTTGGGTTTTGGATACTCTCCAAATCATATTTTTATAGAAAAAATTATCTAAATACCCTAGTTTAAGTAGAAGTCGTTTATTCAATACTACCGATTTTACGAAGTTTCCACCGGGGGTTTTCAGACAAACTCGAACCCTTAAAAAAGAAGTTTAGGTCCATTTTATTGTAAATTTCTATTATTTTAAAAGTAAACTCAGAGTTTAAATACTGAAGGTTTAAACTTAAATACTCGTGTTTAAAGAGCTTAAAATTTCAGGTATAACTTGAGTTACATCTAGAATTGTAGATTCTAGACAAGCGCGTTCTAATATAGACCTTATCATTGGTTTCCAATTTCCATTGAGCTTGATTGTTGCCAATCGCAAATCTATCTTGCAAGAAAAAATTCGAGTGAGACTCGATGGTTCAATAGTTTCGCTTTGTTTACAGGATCAAGAGTCTACGGAACACGACGGCGATATAGAAGATATCTCGGACGGTGAGCGGACATCGTCGTCAGAGAGCAGGAACAGACCCACCTACTATCCTGGCAATAATGATGAAGAGACTGCAAGGTTGGTGGAGTTTCGCACAGTTTAATTTAGCTTCAGAGAGATTTTCAGTTACATCTACTTATAGGATTTTGCACAATTATGTAGATTATGGTTACCACCCCCTCGACCCTGATGCCACGACCTGAACAGCGAGGACATGAATGGAAATGTGAATTATTGTATAGGCGGTTTTCCAAAACTCTTCGCAGATTTTCTCTTTCTCTATCTTGCCAAAAATTTCGGATGCTAAAACTGTAAAAACGTAGAATTATTCTTCGGTTAATAGATTTTTCGCGAGTCTAAACTTTTTATTGGTTACGTAACAGTAAATTCATGGTGAACGCGATGGATCAGCTAGAGTTGCGGCAGTCGATGCGGCGTGCGCGGCGCTGGGGGGCAGAGAACAGGCTCGATATTCCGGCTGCCTCGGCCTCGCTCAGCGGCTCGCCGCATGACTCCGAGGACGACGAGGTCAGTATTATTCTCCCATAGTAAGTATACCTACATTAAGCGATGACTCAGCTAAAGTTGCGGCAGTCGGTGTGGCGCTGGAGGCAAGACCATCTCCTTTCATCTCCTATCCATCTTTAACCATGGCGAAAAAGGGGTAAAAATGGGTAAAAGGTAAGAAAAAGAGATGGTGGGTTGGACCTAGTTGCACGCAATTCGGCCTTTGTACGTGAGAGGTCCTACTCCCTGTCGCACAAATGTAAAAGTCAACGTACACCTCGCAAACTGTACCTTATGATACATTTTTTTTACCAGGTGTCGACGCCATCTGGCGACAATGCGGAACGGAACCCACTTTCGGGCTCCTGCGAGTCTATCGACACTGTGGGCCGGAGAGAAAGCTACATCAAGTCTGCCTTCGACAGCCTTAGTGGCCTTGAAGCAGACACGCATGTTACCAGTGAGTACAACAATATACTAAGATGTATTGTATACTTAGGTTCAGTTTTTTTACAATTTCGCTCATAAATTTTGTCTAATTTTCCAAGAAGCATTTCGATAGTTCAGAACTAGTTCCTGTTGCTCATAACTCCTGAAAAGTTTGTAAAAAGTCAAGCAAAAATCTCCCGAAAAAATCTTCATCGGTGCTAACCACAAACAGTTTGAAGGTACAGTCAACCTGTAAGCCCCGAGGGTTGGCCTTTATTCAAAATACGTCATTGTGACGTAACTTGTGCGTTGTTCGCGTGTCAATTGTTGTTATTGACTGAATTTATGGTAGATTCTTTTGCTAAAATTGAGTATTGATGGCACCTTTATTTTGCAGGCCATAACTCCTTGTCAGCTCAGCACTTATCCCGAGGCCCAGCACCGAGAGTAGAGCCCGAGGCGGCGCGAAGGCGGGAGGAACTACAAAGGAGGATATTGGAGACAAGGAGACAGCTGGAAAGTGTATGTATATTTTGTAAATTTACCCTTTGGCTGGAAGTTTGGCTGGAATATGACGATGTTGACTATATGTTGTATGACGAGGTCTGACGCAAATCTGCAGAGTTTCAGTCTACTCTGCAGGTGTGCGCTACGACTTACGTGTTAGTCTAAGAATTTTTGTGTTTTGCTATCAATTCTGTAATGTGCGTTCAGCACAAGTTGACGTCATCACAAAATACTCACGCATCGACGTGAGCTGTAAAACTTGAAAAAAGTGTTTGCTTGAAAATAACGCTTTAATTTCGTCACCAGGTGGCGTTCCGATCAATTCTTAAATCAAGTCAATCCACAACAGATCTGTCTTACATCCCCGAGAAGGATGGTTCGCGACGCAATAGACCAGTTTCTATGGCCATACCGAGCAATTCCAGACCTTATGGTATGTTACTACACGAACTCGTATTGTTTGCTGTTGCTAATGTGACTGGTTATAAAAAAAATTTAAGAATTTATAGTATTGATAAATCGAATCTCTTATAATCGGTCACAATTTAACAAAATTGCTATGAAATCATTTTCATGTAATATCGTTAAAGAAGCAATTACACTGTTTACTAACCAAATGTATTCCCCTTTAATGCTGACCAGGATTTTCTAACCCCCCTATTTGCCCCGAAGAGAATCTAGACAGCTTATCGACAAACTTCTTTGATAGCTTAAACTATCCAAATGCAAATTTGGACTTTCGAAACAAAAACCCCTACGCCATTCCTGCGAATTTAAACCACAAAATGATACCGGAGTATTTTGACAATACACCACCGTATGTACCGCCAAGAGTTAACTTAGATTCAAGCCAAAATCAGAGACGAAATATGAACGTACCATTAAACACGAGACCTATAGCGATTTCTAAAGACAATATACCACAGAAGCAGAACTTGTCTTTTACAGTTGACATGAGTAAAAAACCTGGATCCAAAGTTTTTAATCGCTTATTCCCAACCGCATGTGAAGAAAAAGAACCTCCGAAATTGCCGCCACGAAATTTTCATTTAAATCTTAACGAAAAACCCAAACTGAAAACACCAAAGCCCAATGCTAGAAGTATATTCAAAAACTATAAATCGTGTCCCGTTTCTCCTGTATCGGAAGAATGTAAATGGGGGGATAAAGTTGCTGAACATGAAAATAATCAAAAGAAAGAAAACCCAAAGCAAAGTGCCATTGACACAAGAAAAAGAAATTCTCTTAGCTTTTTCATAGGCCTTGACAGTAAGATTAAAGATAGCAGAAACATTGTTGACACTATTAAGAGTGATACAGAAAAAATGATAGCAGAAATAACTAAAAAGTATGGTGATTTAGATGAATTTGAACCAAACGTCCAAAGTGATTTAGATTTAAAACCGACTAAAGAATTCGAGGAAAAAGACGCTGGGAATTTCTCATCAGATTCTCTTGAAGATTGTAGTTTGAGCCAAGATGCTAGTTGTAAGAATAAACTTTATTCCAAGAAAGTTTGCAGGAAACACACTAAAAGAAACACCATGCCTCGAAGAGCAGTCTCCGATTATGAAATTTATGGGAATTATGATAAACCTACAGTTCCTATCAAAATGCTTTATGCTTCACAGAAAAGTTCAACTTTGCCACGTAATATGCCATCAAATCTAGATGATATTATAGATGAAGACATGCATCCAAATCACAATATGTATAGATGTCAAAGCGTACTAACTAAGCGTTGTATAACTCGATCCAATGAGTCTGTGTTAAGTGATCATTCTAACTGTTCCACTGTATCCAATGAAATATTCCTTAAATATAGTAATGAGGTTGCATTCCAACAAGCGAAATTCACAGACAGTCGATACAATTTGAATGATTCACATAATTGTTCGTTTGAAAACATCAATGAACCTGATATGAAATATCTAGAAAATCACAGACACAGCAGTGCTAGTTTCTTTTTGAACCAGAAGAAATACATGAAGTCAAGTTGTAGTCAAGAATCAGTTTTGTCAGACGAATTTCTCGACAACGAAAATCAGATGTCAAGAACTAATTGTAATTCTTTGGAAAGTGTTTTATCAGATGACTCCGAATGTACGAAGAGTGCACCCTTAGAAATGCTTTTCGAAGGAATGAGGCCGATTCGTCACAAAAACAACACTATTGGCGTTCCAAACAGCCAAAGCTGTTACGAATTTGATAATACATCAAAGAGTTACGGCTCAAGTCCTAATAATGTGCCATATTTAACCGGGTATATGTATAATAATTACCTTGGCAAAGGCTGTAGTCCAAAAATTGATTATAAGAATCAAGCACCAGTCGTCGTGAATCAAAAGCCGGCAGCAAATAAAATATATGGATTTGATGTTCCATCAGCAGAATTTTCTGGTCATAAAACTGTTACTCGTTCCAAAAGTCTATACGATTCTGCTTCTAAACAACCACCACCAGCTAAGAATATTGCTTATTACTTCGATGGAAATAATATTCAACAGTATAGCAAAGATAAGAAACAAGTTGATGAAATACCAAGGTTGAAAGAAGCAGACTATATGGCAAACACATCTAAATCACTCCAACCAAAATTCCCCGATAAACATAAGTACAAGAGTAAAATGGAAGGATGCGAATCAAATGCGATGGTGAAATCCAAAAGTTGTAGCTTTGAAGTTGTCTTAGAACCGGCTTCTAAGCCTAATCCTTTAAAAAATCTGATGGAAAAGCGAAATTCCCATGTAAAAAAGAATTTAGAAAAATTTGAAGAGCAAATAAGAAAAAACACTCAAACTAAAATTAGTAAGAATCAACTGAACAAAGAAAAAGCCAATGTTTCTAAATATAATAACGCAACAAAAAGTCTAGAGAGAGATTCAAGTCAGAAGAATAAGAATAATAATGATGCCAAAACAACGATGGAATTTGTGCCACATAAACCTCCTAAACCAATTAAAAGAACGTCTTCCATTAAGCTTAATAATCGATTAAAAGCTGGTATAGAAAAATCTACACTAAGTTCTTCCATAACTTCCCAATACAAAGCTAAATTGGATGGGTTGCAAAATAAAAATTATATACCTAATAGAAAACAAGAAGACAAGAATTCAAACGTAGAAGATACACATGATAGTTCAGAGAAAACTTTTGATGTTTATGTCAAAGAAAGGGATGTAAATGAGAATAGATCTGAAATGCAAATGGATAGTCTTGAAGTTTTTGCCATGCAGCAAAGACCAGAAAAATTTACTCATGTGAGTATGGATTCTTTAGATGTAATTGAAGACAGTCACGATTTTGCAAAAGATTCATTAGATTACTACGCAGAACAAGAAAATAAAAAATTTAACAAGACTATTAAAGATCAGACAAATTTGAAATTTGCCAAAAATCAACTAGATAAACCTTCTCATAGCGGCCAAAATATTGAAGCTAAGGAAAATATAGCTCCAGGAAATGATGATTTCGAAAAATACAAGTATATCGAGCGTAAGCTAGAAATCATTAACAAGTTGGTAGAAATGGAAGAACGAAAAATATTACAGGAGAAAATATTAAAAGAGTGGCGTATGAAACCTTTGAAAGCTAATATAAACGATGGAAAGGGTGTAGTAAAACTTTTATCTAGGAAGTTTGAAAAGTTGGCCAATAAACAAAATACTGTTCCAAACTTTGCTTCTCTAACATTAGAAGAAGCTGATACGGATACTGAAAATTCGGAAAACAAAGAAATCAAACGTAATTTGAGTTTACCAGATATATTGGATACGGATCAAATTGGTTTGACTGTTGGAGGTGTAGATGTATCCAACGACGCTGGTAATGAAAGTAACGAAGTGAAAGAACCTGAGCCTAAAGCACAGTTAAATAATACGTTTGAAAACGTACCACAACCACGAAAGTCACTGCCACAAAGGGTCTATAACGAAATGGTAATACCGAAAACTGATGTGCATTTGGATAGTGAAAATTACGAATCTTCGACAACGAGCTCTAGTTGTACAAATTCGCCTAAACGAATGTCATTTTACGGTTTTAACAGACCCAAAGTACCGTTTAGAAAAATAATTCGCGAACCTCCTAGAATGTATACAGATAATCAATACGTTGCAACTTCTGGTAGTAGAATAAGACCTGTTTTGAATTCGGGAAATGTGCTAAGGGGTTTAGTTCGAAAGTTGCCCATAACTCCCGTTCTGCCGTCGAAATTCTCACCAATAACAGGTTGGAATCGCATGAGACTTAGATGATGTCGTGGCGATCCTTTTTTACGCTTCTAGATCTTACTTTGGTTCTATGTTTGTTTTTAGGAAGAGCTTTAGCTATATTTGTGATATCTTGTGACCTCTCGTATTGACCAAAACTCTACCCCTTCAATTTGATTACACTAATCACAACACATCACAAATCATGTCTTCATTGCGATGTTAGCATGTTATTTTTGTTTGGATATTTTTGTATTATCACGTCGCACGGTATTTATTATGATTATTGAAAGCGACATTGCTTTTGCCGTCTCAAATTGGTCAAATATTGTACATCTACACTATTATCTATTCAATAATTCCATAATAAATAAATTAAGAGTACTATTTTCGTCGTCTCGATACGTCTTTGACATTGTCAAACTTTGTTTTCTATAGAAGGTTACTCAATTATAAAGAACAAAGTCTGCCATGCATCGAAGGTGAAAGTGAAGTGATATTTGACCAAGTTGGGTGTAATGAACCATGCATGTGGTATAACATAAGCCGTGTGCAGCAGCGCGCAACCACCAATCCTCGTCGGAGCCCGAAGAGATGGGGATGAGGCGCGCCATATCTCTGTCGGATCTCGCTGCCAAACCGGTGCCGGCACCACGGACGCCGCAAGGTAATTGTGGTGGTGGAATTCTGGGTACAGAGTAGCACAAATAACACCAGCTGTCAGGGCTAACTTTCAGATATATCACCTCTTCAAATTCAATCGTCATCTATAATTTTTTTCTTTTTCTAGTAGTATGAATCTATCTTATCTATCTTCACCTATCTTATGCCAGGCTTAATTTCTGGATAACACCTTTTCAAATTCAACGCCGCAAGGTATTTTTGGTGGTGGAATACTGGGTAAAGAGTATTCCAAATAACACCTATTTTCTTTCTAGCATTATCCCGTCTTATGCCAGGGTTAATTTTTGAATAACACCTTTTCAAATTCAACGCCGCGCCGCAAGGTTTTTGTGGTGGTGGAATTCTGTGTACAGAGCACAAATAACACCTGCCAGAGCTAACTCTCGGATAACACCTCTTCAAATTCAAACGTCATGTATAATTTTTTCTTTCTGTTGAGTAAAAGGGTCTTATTAAGATAGTTATATTAAATTAGTAAGCTATGCTTTTACGGGCTGGGAGGAACTATGCGCTACGAAAAAGCACTGATTTAGGCAGGCTGAAGTAAAATACGGTGATGGAGTTTTGGGTACACTGTAGTCTATCTACCATCATTCCGGTATATTTCTTGTGGTGTAGTTATGAATCAGCGAGAAGTCCAAATAGTTTTATTCTCATTTAACCGCTAACGGACACAATAATAAAAATGCGTTCAATGAAATAATGAAATTGGGGTAAAGCATTTCAGTTAGGGATTCTATGGATGCTTAGTTGTAAGCGTTTGCTAAGCTAGCATGTTGATGTATGCATGGTTTTATACAACTTTATCTATTAATGTATAGATGTATCAGTACATATTAAGTAGATTTTACTAACCCTAGCAACACTATAAATGTAATGTTTGTCTGTCTGTATCAAACAACAGATCGACATGACTAATAAAGTATAGTTAAAGCGCTGGAGAGTGCCCACTGACCAAGGCTACTTTTTTATCGCGGAATTAAGTTCCAGATAATCTAAATTCACGAGCAGGGAGTCGCGGGCTAAAGTTTACCTAAATATTGCTTTTTTTTAAATATGCCTTTTATGTAGCGTCAACCAAACCCACCCAACAAGTGAACCAGAACTCGAGCAAATCGCCGAGCGGGTTCGTGCGGCCGGCGCCGCGGTATAACAACAAGTCCAACATGACTAGGAGTTCCAGTGTTGGCGTTTTGAACAACCAAGTAAGTCATCCTTCACTTATATAAGTACTTACTTACTTAACCTTCACTTATCTTTGCTATCAAATTCGGTTATGGTATCGGATTGATTTTTATTTCGAATATCCGATAGTTCCGGTTACGGTTACGAAGCTCAATAACATCTCTAATATCAGCCCATTTCCCTTATGCATAAATAATATCAACTATGCTGACGATATGGTACTTCTAAGTCCCTCATTCAATGGTCTTAGGCGGCTACTAAACATCTGTGAAAATTATGCAAGAAGTCACGGTCTCGAGTTAATGTTAAAAAGACGCAGATGATGGTTTTCCGCGCGGGTAAAGGTCCGGAGAGGATACCATCGGTGTTCCTAGATGGAGTACCGGTAGAAAGGGTGGAGCGATTCAGGTACTTGGGGCATATTCTAACTGAGGATCTACGCGATAACGAGGATATTGACCGTGAAAGGAGGGCTCTCGCCGTTTGGTGTAACATACTCGCACGCCGGTTTGCGAGGTGTAGTGCTGAGGCAAAGCTGACGCTGTTTAAGGCTTATTGTCAATGCTTCTACACGTTCAGTAGCGATATATTGCAGTATCGAAACTACTTTCAAAGGCCCATATCCGATGGAACTCTTTGAACGAGAAATGTCATATTTTGCGTTTTACTAATTTTTTATCCTATTGTTTTAACTTATTGTTTTGTCTACAGAGTGACTCCGAATCAGACCCCACCCCCTCTCGTTCACAACCCCCTCGCGCAGGGGGTCTGATGAGACCAACCATAAGCTCCGCGAATAAGGCCGCTGCGAACACAGCCAGGCGGCGCGGCGTAGTCAACTCGTATAGCACAGGTAAGAAAAGTTAAATATAAGATTTACTAGTATTAAGATCACAGTAGATCAGTCCTAACATGTCTAAAATCTTGAGGTTCCTTGGTGCGGATAAAGCCTGGAGACAACTACAGCCGAATCGGATCTAGTTGCATCAATTACTAAAATTTATTCAGAGTACCTAGTGGGAGATTTTCTTCCCATTCGATCGTGACAACGTTAGCTACGATTTGTATGGAATTGTCAAGCGCTTGATAGCTGGCGTTCGATTATTTATTGCTGGCGTTCGATTAATTATTCCATATAAATGGTAGTTAAAGTAATCGAATCGCGATCGAATACGTAAAAAAACTCCCACTCGGCCTGCCGTATGCGTAAAGATACAACTCGGCGCACGTAAGAACGCTGTACACCTCTAATCGACGCAGTTTCATTGCAAATAAATAGAATTATTGTGATTCGATTTGACTAGGCTCGGCGAGCTTAGTGGACGCTAGCCTGAACAACAAACGCCGCGGGCGAGTAACTGAATGCGTTTGCGTGCCACTAAAATTCCAACAAACTTTATTTCTACTGTAAAGTGCGTTCGGTATCATAGTGTCGTTACACCGGCAGTAAAACCCGCAATAAACACAAGTTATGTAGAAAAAAGATGATAATATGCGAAATTCTCCTAAATGCCGTACAGATATTATAGGAGAATTTCGCATATTATCATCTTTTTTCTACCTAACTTGTGTTTATTGCGGGTTTTACTGCCGGTGTAACGACACTATGATACCGAACGCACTTTACTTATTCGTATGATGCGTGTATGCGCTGCGTTTATACGAACCATGGATTTTTTTTAATCAATTTAGATTCTGTCTTGATTAAGGATTCGATCTGTGATAGGATTACTAAAATAGACCGCAATAATCTAGATTAAAACAGGATAAAATTGAAAATCAGTATTGACCGCGTTGTGAACTCTAAAACATCAAATCTACAACAATGAAACGTACTGGAGTCATACAATCTAGCCAAAGACAAGCAAATCAGTGACGCTGCTAACATGCTAACATAGTCGCCTACACGTGCACGCACGCGATATTCGGCTTTATGTCGCACTGCATAAGAACTGTTTCAGCGAGCGTGGCGCGTTCCGAGTCCAGTTCAGAAGCTGAGGGAGAAGTGCAGAGACCGAGAGCCGCTTCCGCTGATAGGGGGACGAGGAGATTAGGTAAGGTTCCATAAAATGTCACATTGTCCTTTCTTTTCGTCATATGACCATAGACATTCTGCATCATCGTTTAAATCGTCACAATCGCACATGAAAATAACCCTTCTAATTAAAACTTAATAAGAAGCATGATCATTCTATTTCATATTACCATTGAAATTGAATAATTAATTACAAGCTGATGCCGTCCGCGTGGATTGAGGTTTTTCGGTTCCCGCGGGAACTCTTTAATTTTCCGGGATAAAAAGTAGCCTATGTGCTATTCCAGACTATGATCTATCTCTGTGCCAAATTTCATCCAGATCCGTTCAGCCGTTGGAGCGTGATTGAGTAACAAACATCCATACATCCATACATCCATCCAAACTTTCGCATTTATAATATTTATATATATATTATATTTGATTTATGATCAAACTATGATCATTGTTATGAAAGTGCAGGTAAAGTCCGAGAGGTAACATAGATATCCTAAAGAAATTTTAATAGATCTATTTAAATATAAAAACCTATTCCGCAATTTCAACTTTTGTAACAAGAGCGTAATTTAACGCAAATCTAGGTTCATTATTTTGAGTTACTTTTTGCTACCAATTTTTTTTATTTATTCTCCGGTTTTATTTATTACTCATACTCTTACGACCATCCTTCTACCATCACACAAGTAAAACGTTCTGTTTTAACTTTTATCCCTAATGCCATAGTTTAAGGGATCATAACTAATAATGCTCATCTTTGGAGCTTAGTGGCAGTTGTGTCTCGTTCGGAGGTTTCTCAAGGAGTCCTTGTCTCAGGTCGAAGTGGCAGTGAGCGCGATATATCGTCCAAGGCTCGCGAAGTTACCGCGCGGTTAACGTCTAACAACAAACCGCAACGGCCCAAGCAGGAGTCACCGGGAAACGCGAATTGTACGTCTTCAGGCCCTGTCCTACGTCAGCGACAAACGCGACACGATACAACGCGACGCGACAGTATCAAACAGTAATTGCTGACCCTTCACGTGGCCTATTTTGTCGCGTAGATAAGTTTGTCATTTTCAATGGTGTCGTAGCGTTGCGTCGCATCGCTTTCGTCGCTCACCTAGGACAACGGGTCATATTCATCACTAACAGCACGTAGAAAGTCGTACAAGCTCAACTATGTTCAACTATCAACTATGTTCGCAAGCCTATGATCTACCATGTCTTGTCCAATGGTTGTTGATACTATCCTTTGTTAGTGTAGGAAGTCGTAACTGCCTCGTTGGTCTAGTGGTTAGCATATTCGACTGCGGCTGACGAGGTCCCGGGCTCGAGTCCCGAGTTGAGCGGTGGGGGTTTTTCTGACAAGAAATTCTCAGTACTAGCCCGAATTTAAGTTGGTGGTGTTTTACCCCCACGCCTCAGAGAACACGTAAAGCCGTCGGTCCTGCGCCTGATCTCTCTCCGGTCGTTGCGGATTTCCCGTCCCATTGGGCTGTGAGAGTAAAGGAACAGAGAGTGCACAGGTGTGTTTGCGCACAGGCTTGTATACTATAGGTATCTCCCGCGCTTTCGGTCGGGAGGACATTATTATCGTAGGCGCAAATATTTCTTTGACATCGCCTAGCAGCCTTTGACATCGGGGCAGTGCAAATATTAGCCGTTCCAATTTTACTGAGTGGAGAAACTAATGTACTAACCGGGACCGCAAGTCGATATAGGTTTGCGAACATGTCTCCTAGCTTTTCAATCACGCAAACGAATTCGTACTCGTCAACTCATGACACATATTACATCTTTTCGGCACCTGGTTTTGGGAAATCACATTTTAGTACGAAAGTTTGCATTCCATTTACATTTAACAATCACAATAACTCTTCATTTAAGTTTAATTGTAAACTCTATGAAATGTTTCTGTTGATTATTGTCTCTTTGTTATTTTTATTTGGTTTTTTATATTGAGTACTTGAAGAATTTGTTTACCTTCACTATAACTTGAAACTGGTCATAGCTACAATATTCTTAATGGATGAGTGGGTTACCTTGTCCTTTTAGATTTCATCCCCCTAAAAACTATTTAGAGATATAATTGTTAGAACATTTTTTAACTTTTGCGCTATAGAAGAGTATTTAGTGTTATTATATAGAATTTTGTATCCATGGAACTAGTGTCGTCGTCCCAACTCTGCTCGGCGTTGACGGAACAGTTGACAAAGACTGCCAGCAAAGTGGTTCAGTTATACCGCACTCTGCAGAGGGAACCCGACTGCGCGGCGGATATTAGCGGTGAGTTACGTCACTTTACAAAAAAAATATAAGATATAGTTGTTCTATCTCTCAAAGGTCATGGATGAGCATAGACCACCAATAAAACGAATGTCGTCGCACCCAGATGGACGTAGAAGCATCGGTCGGCCAAAACTTCGGTGGTTAGATGGAGTTAACCAAGACGCCAACCGGCTTGGAATAAAAAATTGGAACACGAGCGCAAAGGACAGAGACAGATACAGACATCTTCTGGACCAGGCCCAGGCCCACAAGGGGATGTAGCGCCATTGATGATGATGATCTCAAAAAGGCGGTTTGCCTATTTCTGTGATAGTGCATGTACGTATAATAAGATTGTTCTAGTGTGTCGTACGTATAACAAGATTGTTGTAGTGCTCAGGAGCGATTTTTCGACCGTGCACACTGAAACAATGTGTACGTATGCAAACCGCCTTCGTTAGATAGAATAACTATAAACAGAGGTGAAGAGGTAATAGAGTAGTAGTTAAGACGTCGGCCTCCTATTCGGGGTGCCTGGAGCCTCTTTTGATCTCCGTGCACGCACCTCTCACAACCTGCATGCCTGAGCGTTCTCAATATATTTCTATATATTATTATCTTCTTTTTATTCAATATATTTCTATTATTATTATCTTCTTTATATTTATGGTGTGTGAAGCCTACCGATTCGCACTTGGCTATGGATTGAGATGATATACACATTACACAGATCTCTCCGACATAAAGTCACTCTTTACAAGACAAAAACGAAACTAAATTGACATTTAATAGTTTCAAAAATTTTGCTTTGGAGACATGGCGAACGTCATAGTTGAGAAATTGTTAAATTATAACTGCCATACCCCTAACAGTTAAGCCCGCTACCATCTTAAACTGCATCATCACTTACCATCAGGAGATCGCAGTCAAGGGTTAACTTGTAGTGGAATATTTTTTTTTTGTGTAAAGCTGAGTTATCACTAATGTATTGCTGATTCTCGGTTTGTGAATCACTTTCTGTGTTCAAACAGGACTCGAAGCTGCGATCCTGGAGACGCAGAAAGTACTCCGCGGCGCGGTGCAAGCGACGAATGGTGAAGGGGAGCATCTGAACAACAGAGGTTAGTTAGGTTTTAGTTGTTTTCCCTTACTTAGTTGAAATTGATTATCACCATCATCCATACTAATATTATAACTGCGAAAGTGTGTCTGTCTGTCTGTCTGTCTGTCTGTCTGTCTGTCCGTCTGTCTGCCTGCTACGCTTTCACGGTCCATCTGTTCAACGGATTTGGAAGAAATCTGGTACAGGGATAGGTTATATCCCGGAAAAGAGTTCCCGCGGGAATCAAAAAAGACAATCCACGCGGACGAAGTCGCGGGCATCATCATTTATAAGTTTCGGACGGTAATAAGTGTACAGTGTACCTAAATTGAATAAATAAATATTGATTGATTGATTGATAGGAGAGCAGTGTGCTTTACGACTTGTTTGTGCAATGATAAACTTGAAAGAAAATTCACATTTCCTTTTTATACTCTGTCCTGCGCAGTAGCAAATTCACAGTAGTAAATTTATAATAGTATGTATTAGTTTGGTGAAAGGAAGAGAGGCTCCAGCATATGTGTTAGACCCTATCAATTTGTTAGTCATTTTGCTTGCCGTGCTGTACAATGTGGGATGTTCATTTACCTTCGTTTAGAGCTATTTTAACCTGACGGCTTTCCAACATGTCCTAAATATGTGTGTTCCACGGAGAGCACGTAAAGCCGTCTGTCCTGCGTCTGATCTCTCTCCGGTCGTGTCGGATTTTCCGTCCCATCGGACTATGAGAGTAATGAAACAGAGTGCACCTGTGTATTCGCACTTTAATATCTCCCGCGGAGATGGCTATTCTCTGACGATAGGCCGCCGTGGCTGAAATTCGGTCGGGAAGACAGGAAGACATAATTATTATTATCTACTAGCTAATGCCCGCAACTTCGTCCGCGTGGATCGAGGTTTTTCGGTTCCCGCGGGAACTCCTTAATTTTCCGGGATAAAAAGTAGCCTATGTGTTATTCCAGACTATAATCTATCTCTGTGCCAAATTTCATCCAGATCGGTTCAGCCGTTGGGGCGTGATTGAGTAACAAACATACATCCATACATCCAAACTTTCGCATTTATAATATTTATATATTTGATATTTGATTATAATTATGTGCATTCCAATGTTAAAATAGCATAATTGTACTTCCAGACGCGAACGAGTCTGGAATGTCTCTCATCGAGCAGTATTCCGACATTTTGCTCAACATGATGCAGAGCAAAATGGTCAACCAATTCTCGCAGAGTCCACAAAGCCTCCCCCCCACGCCTCGAGACCAGGACAGCTAGTACACGTGAGTTGTGAACGAATAGACTATGTGTTAAATAGAAGTAAACTTATCGAAAAACTGACGATTCAAAAGCATTGGATTTGAGTACGAGCAACCGGTGTTAAATATGTGTACGATTGTCAATAAACACGCGGTTATGTATAGCTAGAAATAGATCTACTTGTGACACGCTACCCGAATTAACCCAATTTAAACTCTATAACCAGAAACTCAATAACATGAGTTGGTGTGTCTTGAGTTCGTGAGTGACCCTATAAACAAATGTGTGTCAACCCAACGGCACAACTACAACTAACTAGCTTTTCGTGAGTATGCTCGACAAGTTCGGTACCGTCCGGGTGCTTTACATTGAGCCTGATTGCGCGACACGGCGTCAAGCAAACTGCGTGCTGCGTGGGTGGCAACACACATTGCGCGCTACGAGGGGGGCTGAGATTGGGGCTCGGATGGCGTGTTATAAGTACGAGTATGTCAGTCCTTAACTATTTGTATGATCGTTTGAGGTTGATTAAAATTTGTCAAATGAAAATCGCATGTATAAAAAATCTTATGAAAATGTAGACATAATTGTAGCATTTACCGATATACCAACATGTCGACTGCCAACCTACTACATAATTTATCGGTGTAACCCAATCTAGTTAGGTGACATTAATATTCTACTAGCAAGATTACAAGTAGCAAATTTGCAAAAGTCGGTATATCTGTAGATGCTACATATATTTTGCGTTTTAAACTTAATTATATATTCTGTATCTTGGTGACGTAATATTACGAAATGTTTTCAATATTTTTGATCTTGAAATTGTGAAAAAAAATTGTGATTGTGCAATTATTGATGTAAATGATTCGATAGTCATTCCTCGTTGTTAGTAGAAAATTGTTCTGATCGATTAAATTCTTCAAGTGTATTTTCGTAGCGTATTAATACAATAAAATTTAATAATAATGAATTTTACATTGACAATTTCGAAAATTAGGTTATTATGTTAACTAAATCATCGTACCAAAATTTTTCGACCCATAAAAATTGTTATTAAAACCTGACATGCAATGTTGTTTTAAAATAATCATGTTAATTTTTAAATTGATGTGAAAATGATACATGTTTTACGTATGAGAACGTTTTTTCAATGTGTTATTTAAGTGAATTTTGAACTACACTGAAGATTCCATGAGTAAATTTGTGGCATTTAAATTTATCATTCCATAAAACCAGGCATTTCATCTCAATTATTTACTTATTGGTATGTTTTTATTCGTCTTTTATTTTCAGCATTCCTTTTTTTTCTTTTTCTTACTGTACCTCTTGCTTTAAAGTCACTGTCTTTTGATTTATTTAACTCGGTTTGAGCTAACGATAATAACGACTAACGAGTATAAGAACAATCGCAGGTTCGCAAAGCGATCAAAACCCAATTATCGATAGAAAAAGTATCATGTGAAGCCAAAGCGGCGGGACTTTTTTATAATTATTAAAGCTCAGTTTTATTAACTTTGACGTACAGTTTCAAATTGTATAATGCAAATAAAATACAGAAGACACTTAAAAAGCGCGACGCTGCGCAGATACCGTTATGCTGAAGTAAATACATCTTCGTTTTTACCTAGAAGACATTCAATTCCGCAGGTGTGCGCTCTGCTTTAGTTATTTTACGGTCGTTGTTGGAATAATGGGGCAAATTCTGTATAGCACAATCTCTGAACAAAACTAAGATGACAGCTCTATTTATAAACTTACTTAAATACATATTAAAAACTAGCTGATGCCCGCGACTTCCTCCGCGTGGATTGAGGTTTTTCGGTTCTCGCGGGAACTCTTTAATTTTCCGGGATAAAAAGTATCCTATGTGTTATTCCAGACTATAATCTATCTCTGTGCCAAATTTCATCCGTTCGGTCGTGATTGAGTAACAAACATGCATACATCCATACATCCATCCAAACTTTCGCATTTATAATGTTTATTTGATTTGCGGAACCGGCAGGATTTGAACCTGCGTCTCTCTGGAATCGCGCCCTGAGCGCCTTTGACCACTAGTCCACGGTTCACTTACCTGTCAGTGCCGCAAATTTTTGATATGTATGTATGTAAGTTTAGAAACTTTCCTCGTGTGTGAAGCACTGTAACAAAATTATAAAATTATCTCTATTTATATTGCTATCCCTGTCATAATACTCCCCACACTAGGTTTAGAGCTGTTATTTTAGTTTAGTTAAGAGATTGTGCTAAACAGAATTGACCCCAATGCCTGTTAAATATTGTTACGTCCACTACGACCGACGTCTCGGCCAGTACGTGCTTTGCCCGTCAACAGTAACAATATAACGTCCACGAGTCAATGGTATTAATTTATATTGTAAGGTCTCGATATGTCACAATTTACAAACTGTTTTTAATTATTTATTTATAAATTATTTATTACTAATGTAACGTAGAATATATCTCGGATAGTGTCTCTCTTTCTCAGTTTTCTTAAGCTCTTGATTTGAAAGGCTTGTATTTAGAATCAGATTAATCGCGCTACAGCCTTGGAATCATTACGTAATATACCTAATTATGTATGTAGTTAAATTCGAGTAATCGATTGACTTACCTACACATTAAAATAAAACTAATAGGCCAGTTAATCACTAGTAGTGCTTATTTGGTTATACGCCAGTTTCTACAGCAAATTGATAGCTCTAAAAGTAGTGTAATTTTTTTCCGCTGTAAACATAATGAAAGGGATAGCATTATGTGACTTCAAGTTAGTTTTTAGAACTGTATTACCCGTCGTCCTTGGTGAGCGACAAACGCGGCAATGCGACGCGACGTGACAGTATCAAACAGTAGCTGACCTTCACGTGGTCTACGGCGTCGCGTGACGTCATACCATTGTCCTACCTCACCTAGGACAACGGGTTAGCCCAAGGTGTCTTTAACATCTTCTTAAAATACTGTCGTTTTGTTCATTTAATGAAAGAGATGGCATGAGAGATATTTGTTACGTTCCTTGTAATACTTATATTCCAAGTCGGTAATTTTTTTTTTTCTCAAACTAGTTTCTTAACATTCAATTAGGTCTGATTACATTTATGACCGATTTCACAGAAAATCCCTAAACTTAAGGGATCACTTAAGCCCGATGATAGCTAACTGTCATTGGCTTACTTTGGTTCCTTTAATTCGGGAATTAGTAAATAAGACTTTATTTTTGTTATTGCTCGGTTGGAGTATAAGTAAAGATTTGATGTACATACATATTTGATATATTTTGACTGTCAAATATATTTTTAACATTCGAGGGTCTTGTAAAGGTTATGTGTAATATGTTGATAGAATTTTGCGTATTTAGTTGATTTAATAATAATTATCATTGTATTTTTAAGTGTAAATGATCATTTAAAAGAGAAAATATTTTTTTACGACGACCAATGGTGGTGAGATGTTTTTGTATAACATAATTAAGTACTCACACTTTTGTATTTTACGCTTTTTTATAATTTAAGGAGAAAATGTTAAAGGATTTAAAATATATTTGACAGTTCAAAGTAAAAGACCTACCCCTAAAGATGGTCGTTGACCTGACATTGTAAATGAAGATAATTAATTAATGTTTTTATTTAATGTTCAAAAATGTAATGCCATTTATGAAAAAGACTAATGTTATATAAATAATGTTTAGAAATATTATGTACGATATATTACACAATTATTATTATGAGAGTATTTTTGTTTCTTTTTTTATTCCTTTTTTTCGGACGGTAGTTGTTAAGACTACTGTTAATAATTTGGTTACAATTACTTTGATAAAATTATTTTCCATTTCATTGATTTCCTTCTTTTTTAAAATTTCTTTTAATTTTAAATTCTTGGTTTTCTTTGGGAATTTGTCTTGGAATTGCAATAACCCTCGCCTACTGCTCGGGTTAAAAACTTTTGCGTCGACTTGAATAAAGCACTCCGCACTCTTGCATCATAATCATAAAATGTTATATGTTTTGAGATGTTCGTAAGTATAAAATAATAATGAAATGATTAGGGAGAAGAGTAAGTAATGTAACTTGTAAGTTAGTGTACTGTATACGTCCGATATGATAACGAGTATGTATTTTAAAGGATTTGAATGAATATGGAATTGCATGGGAAATGAGAAATGGGTTCACAATCATCTATTTATTGCACGCTCTAAGTAGCTTATCTTTACAATAATATCATCTATTTATATTAAACGTTATTTTAAACTAAAACAATAATCTCTGCTTGCACACCATATATCGCTATTGGTTCGTAATCATTGTAACAAGACGGACATAGAGTTATCAAAAAAAATATGATGTATTTTTAAAACGAAAATATTTGGGTGCACGTCTCATATATTTATTTTATCAAAAAACTTAAGTCCATGCTTTATATTTATACCTATGTATTACTAAATATACCTAAATTATTACTAATCGAATACGTAGTTAAAATAACTAGACTTACTCCGATGTTACACTTTTTAACCTACTTTGAGAAGGGCTATTTATTGCATCAACCTTGTTTTATGTACATATAGAGTAAGATGGGACATTTTTTATAAGAAATAAAAACACTGGAAAGATGGAAAAGCTTGTTTTTTTTATCTTCCCCCTTAGAGCTAATTTTTGGAAAATTAAACTTCGGAACGCAGCACTTGTATGTACCTACAATTCAAGTTTAGGCCAGTATTAAGTAACGACTAGTATCTACAATAGAAGATTATTAAACTAAAGAATTCTAAAACAATTTCGGAATCGTCTCATTCTACAAGCTCATTATTGAAAAAACTACAGTCACGGTTAAAAGGTACTGGCAATAACTATTTTAGGAATGTGACAATTTTTTTAATGTTTTTAGAATTTTCTTAACGTAAAAGTAGGAATCAGACTAATATTATAAATGCGAAAGTTTGTTTGTTTGTTGGTTTGTCCTTCAATCACGCCGCAACGGAGAAACGGATCGACGTGATTTTTGGCATGGGTATAGTTGAGGACCTGGAGAGTGACATAGGATACTTTTATCCCGGAAAATTGAGGAGTTCCCGCGGGAATCATAAAAATGTAATCCACACGGACTAAGTCGCGGGCATCAACTAGTAATAAAATAATATAATCTTTATTATCATCCATAATCATACAATACTACTAAACTAAAAAAGAACTATATTAGTGGTGTTTAATTAACATGATACTCGTATCTATCGTTTGTATAATTACACTGGGAGTGCATGTGCATGCCTATTGCCTACGCAGTGCCTCACAATAGTATATTGTGATACAAGGGTGGAAAGTAGGTTATTGCAAACGAGCTGTCATTAATAAGCCCGAACCGAAGGTGAGGGTTTTTAATGTCACGAGTTTGCAATAACCTTCACACCCGTGTATCACACGACGTTTTTCAATACAGTTGTGGGAAATAGTAATAAACAAATCAAAGAATTACAAGTTTATTTCAACATACATACGTACATAGTAATTAATTCTGAAAATTGAGATAGTTTTTAACATGGAATAACTTGACCACAATGTAGATGGTTTATATTTTCCCCTCAATTCATGAAAATAAGCTAACAAAACATTTTCTGAGAATGACTTACTTAGTTTTTTTATGTTTTTTCCATGAAATAAAATTATTGTAAGCCGTCATATATCTTTCTCGAGATTTTGGGGGCAAAATTCCATCTTGCGCAGTTTTCGCCTCAGATAAAATATCTGGTGGAGTTAATTCCATTTCATCATAAGTACTAGAACTCATATTAACAAAAATATAATCAATTTATCACATAAAAATAAAAAATTTCAGCAAATGGCGCGTATTTACACCTGGACATATTTTTTTTTTCAACGAAACTAGGCTACGGGTTCGTACCTACGCGTATACAGCCTATTCGATTTTTGTCAAATGTTGAAAATAATTAAATTAAAACTGGTAATTAAATATAATCAACAACCATTTAAAAGAATTTTGGAAATACAATGCTAAAACGTACGGATTCATTCATTTTTCCTCGTAAAAAGCCTATCCGATTATATTCTAAGTATGTATGAAAACTCCTTGCTACTAAACTTTTTTAATTGACTTGGAAAATTTAAAAATAAACTGCAAAAGTAAGTGTTGAGCTTGTAAAAGTAAGTCACGACCGTGTAAAAGTAAGATGCCTATGCGAAAGATTCAATTTTCGATTCATAACTACAGCCTCTGAAAGTGCGCCATGTTTGACAACTGTATTGAAAAAGGATTTTCAATACAGTTGTCAAACATACGTACAAGTTTAATTTTAAATTTTCCAAGTCAATTAAAAAAGTTTAGTAGCAAGGAGTTTTCATACATAGAATATAATCGGATAGGCTTTTTACGAGGAAAAATGAATGAATCCGTACGTTTTAGCATTGTATTTCCAAAATTCTTTTAAATGGTTGTTGATTATCTTTAATTACCAGTTTTAATTTAATTATTTTCAACATTTGACAAAAATCGAATAGGCTGTATACGCGTAGGTACGAACCCGTAGCCTAGTTTCGTTGAAAAAAAAAAATATGTCCAGGTGTAAATACGCGCCATTTGCTGAAATTTTTTATTTTTATGTGATAAATTGATTATATTTTTGTTAATATGAGTTCTAGTACTTATGATGAAATGGAATTAACTCCACCAGATATTTTATCTGAGGCGAAAACTGCGCAAGATGGAATTTTGCCCCCAAAATCTCGAGAAAGATATATGACGGCTTACAATAATTTTATTTCATGGAAAAAACATAAAAAAACTAAGTAAGTCATTCTCAGAAAATGTTTTGTTAGCTTATTTTCATGAATTGAGTGGAAAATATAAACCATCTACATTGTGGTCAAGTTATTCCATGTTAAAAACTATCTCAATTTTCAGAATTAATTACTATGTACGTATGTATGTTGAAATAAACTTGTAATTCTTTGATTTGTTTATTACTATTTCCCACAACTGTATTGAAAAACGTCGTGTGATACACGGGTGTGAAGGTTATTGCAAACTCGTGACATTAAAAACCCTCACCTTCGGTTCGGGCTTATTAATGACAGCTCGTTTGCAATAACCTACTTTCCACCCTTGTATCACAATATACTATTTAAATTTTTTCCACTAGTGTATTGAAAATACCGTTACAATAATATAGGAGGTAGAATAAAGGGCGCCGGACTCGTGTCTCCCCTGATTGGCCCCCTCGGGGAGGTCTACAACACTAAACAAGCAACACACGCGGTTTGGCTTATTTCATCACTTCGGTAGGTACGTTTTTGCGAACATTATTAAATTAATTATTGTTAATGAAGGCATAAATATATCTACTATAAGCAGAACATGTGGCTAATAATTCCGTAAAAATGCCAGTTGTCATCCTTGGGGACGAAACCGGGGGTGACAAATGGGAACGACCGAACTAAAACAGCTTTAAATCTTAAATGTTATCCCTTTTATAATACTTCCTGCGGAAAGGAATAGTTAGCACTAGATTTAGCCCTGTCAATTTAGTGTAGAAATCCTACAACAGAATAATGTGGCCGATTCTGTATAACACAATCTCTAAACTAAACTAAAATGGCAGCTTTAAATCTAGTTCTGTCCCTTTCCGTAGGGAGTATTATGAAAGGGTTAGCAATATTTGCAATGCTCTAATTTTAGTTTAGTTTAGAGATTGTGCACTACAGAATCAGCCCCAATAGCCACATATTGGTTAAATATTACCAAGGAGAACCTGTACCAGAATATTATCGAGGTTCTTTATCAGCCTTATCATGCACAGTATTGTACTGATACGATGCCCTCTTGAGGATTCCAGCTCGTATTAATAGTTCTAGGACAGGACGGTGTACTGTTCGACGCCTTTGCGGTACCGAACGGGTTCCGGGTACTACTGCAAAATAAAAAAAAACAATACATTTCCGATAAATAGTTACAAAAGTAATATCTACTTTTTTTTATCCCCTGCAAGTTATCCCTTGACTGCGATCTCACCTGATGGTAAGTGCTGATAGGATGGTAGCGGGATAACCTGTTAGGGGCATGGCAGTTATAATACCAATACTCTACTAATCGGTTTCTACAAGGCATCGTACCGGAACGCCAAATCATTTGGCGGCACGTCTTTGCCGGACCTAACCTAACTAGCCACGGCCGAAGCCTGCCACCAGGCCAGACCCAGGAAAATTCTGCAAATTGAAGCCAGGGATCGAACCCGGGACCTCCGCACGTTAAGACAACAGTGCTCAACACTGCATCAGGGAGGTCATACTTCTATAAAACAACATTCTCATAGTGTGTGAATTGTAAACGTTTGTTTAACGACCAATTTGAACTGTTTACCTAAGAGGAACCAATCCAACATTTAAATCGATTCTTATCAAAATCGGTTCAGTTTAACTCTTAACCTTGTGATAGGTATTTTAAGAAAGGTTACATAGTTATTATGATTAAATATTTATAATGGTCGCCGACCCGCATTGGAGCAGCGTGGTGGGTCTAAGCTCTAATTCCCTCTCTCCTATGAGAGTGGAGGCCTGTGCCCAGTAGTGGGACGTTATTGGGCTGTAGTGGTAGTGGTGGATTTATAATGCCTTTTCATACAAACCCTTAGCTTTTAAAGGAGCTGTAGACGTTTGGGGACCAAATTCGTACAGGATCTGAAGATCGGCGTGCTCACCGAACCGAAAACCGAAGCCGACTCTGTGGTCATTTCCTGAGTGAAAAACTGCTAGATAAGTAGGTTTAATTAAGTAGTAGTAGGTACGTAGAAGTTAAAACATCTGTAAGAGCACGTGAGAGTCGTGTAGGTACCTTTTCACGGTCCATTACCTATAGTTTTAACCGATTTTGACGAAACAATTTACAAAATTCAAAACTTCCGGCGAAATAGGATACTTTATATCCCAGAATCTCTTTATACTTTATGACTGCCTCGTTGGTCTAGTGGTTATCATGTTCGACTGCGGCTGACGAGGTCCCGGGCTCGAATCCCGGGTCGGGTCATAATTAGGTAGAGTATTGGGTTTTTCTGACAAGAAATTCTCAGTGCTAACCCGGAGTTAGGAAGTTGGCGGAGTTTCACCCCCGTGCCTCGGAGAGCACGTAAAGCAGTCGGTCCTGCGCCTGATCTTTCTCCGGTCGTGTCGCGTTTTCCGTCCCATCGGGCTATGAGAGTAAAGGAACAGAGAGTGTGTTTGCGTACACACTTGTGCACTATAATGTCCCCCGCATATAATAATAGCTTTAATATAACCTATATTAAAGCTTGATTATAGCTATAGGCATAGCTATAATAGCTCCCGCGCAGATGGCTAGAGATTGGCCGTCGTGGCTAAAATTCGGTCGAGTTATAAGTAGGTATCCCAGAAAAAGAGAATTTTCGCGCGGATAAAGTCGCAAATCTAGTGGTTGTTTAAAGTGGTTCAGGATATTAATTAGGAATTGGCATTCGAAGGCCAACATAATATTTAAGCTGATAAGAAAATATAACGAACCTTTAAAAATACGCGGAGCAAATCCGTAGTAAGTAGTAAAACCCATGGCTACATCTTCTGGTATCACCAAGAAAAAACAGCAGCTTGGAGAGACTAGAAAATAATATTTGCCTATTAAACATACTTATTTCGGAAGAATTCAGAGTTTTCGATTTCAAAATTACTGAAATTCCTGTAGATATACATATTTCAAAAAAAAATGTGTTGCTTTGTGGCCATGCACGCGTTGAAGTCTTTTCTTTACAAGTCTCAATCTGTGTATTTCGTGTTTTTGTATCTGAGTTATATAAATTAACAAATTAACTATATCATAGTAAAGATATTGTACTAAGTTACTAACGATAAATAAAAATAATTGTCTCTATATATAATATTAGGTAAGCAGGTATATTAAATGTCTAATAGGGAATTTGGTAACTTAACACCATCAACAGGATTTGGTAACTTTTCGTTATTTTTACAATGTAGCAACGGCTAGATTGCACACAACCTTGACATACTATGTAGACATGCGTATTGCGTGTGTTTTTTTGTTTGTGAGATGAAATTCGGTGCATGGATGATGATTTGGTGAGAATCATTTAAACCAATGTTTTACTAGCTGATGCCCGCGACTTCGTCCGCGTGGTTTAGGTTTTTTTTAATTCCCTCGGGAACTCCTTAATTTTTCGGGGTAAAGCCTGTGTCATTCTCCAGGTCCTCAACTAAGTTATACCCATGCCAAAAATCACGTCGATCCGTTGCTCCGTTGCGACGTGATTGAAGGACAAACCAACAAACAAACACACTTTCGCATTTATAATATTAGTATGATGATAGAAATTTCTTAAACTTTTCTTTACACAAGTTTAAAAGTATGCTTATGAAAAAAGCTTAGTATACTGTTGAAGATTACGTAAATGACAAAAGAGCATTTGACTCGCTCCAGCAATGCTGAGGACAGCGGTTACTTATGTATAGTATACATTAATGAAATTGTAAATGATTTTTTTTTCAAAAGAGCAACCGCCGAGTTTCTTGCTAGTTCTTCTCGGTAGGAATGGCATTCCAAACCAGTGGTAGATTCATTCGACGATTCGAAAGCACTTGTAAAAGTTTAGATGCCAGAGTAAAGCTGCCGACGGTCGCTTGGTCAAAATATAATAATGTACCTGCTTAGAACTTACAAATAACACTATTTCAAGATAAAATACTTACAATACAAAATCAGAATATTAACACAAACAAGAAACATTTTACGCGCCATTTCAATACCACTAACTACTTAATTGCTTTCCCTATATTATTTTATATCAATGGTAAAGTTAAACCGTCATCTATGAAGGATAGATTCCTAGTGAGTTGAGAGTTCCTAGAGATGCTGAGTTTTTTAACTGTTATTTAATTTTTGTATTGTCCAGGCGATTCTCACATTCATTATCTCTACGACCTACTCGTACGTAATTAATCAACACAATAATGCACGTTTTCACACGCATAGAGTCATAAGTTATTTATCTTATAATTTTTTTGTCGGATTTAACCTTTGCAGATAACTATATAGTTAGTATAAATAAATAAATAAATAGAATTTAAAATTACAATAGACTTATTATAATAGGAGACTTAGCAAAATAATCATTATCACCATCAATCCACTGCCGGGCCTGGTGAAAAAAACCTATTAAGTAAGTATAACAATTCAGCATCAAAATTTCCTAAATCCTAATTAAGAAGTTCTGAACCAGGATCATCAGGATTGCACAGTGGAGACTACGAGTTTAATCGTATAGTCGTTGCTTGTTATCTACAATATTCTGTACCAGGGTACATAATTAGGATCGAAGAGATGGGAGTTGGAATTTAATAAAAAAAGCAACAGAGTAACACAGAATTTTCACCGGTGTTTCGCATAGTTGCGAAAATAGGGTTGGGGGGCGGCAAATTTAGGGTTGGTCCCGGGTGGAAGAAATACACGCTACGACTCGGAGGCTTTCACCGCTTTAAAGCAAATTAAACCAAGCTTCTGTGAACCATCGCTACATGGTTGACATAACAGCAATCGAGCTTGCAGCTGGCTCTCAGGCTCAAAGCATTGAAGTAATATATATACCTACTAAAGTACCTACTTATATACCCAACGACCTCAATTTACATAGACGGGCCCTGTTAAACAAAGAATGTGGACTTATTTTACTAACGCCATCTAATCTGAAAAGCGTGACAGCGGTATGGCGGGGACAAAGACAGACTTATATATACAGGCGTGGAGCGCGCTCTTCAGGTGGATGCTCAAATTTTTTCCATGAAATGGCTTATCTAGTACCTACCTATTTTGAACATATATACATATATATATACATATATCGATGCTTTTATCTCAATGGGCTAAGAGCTTAGTCATTGGCCAAGAGTAGGACTCAGTTGGCGCTGGCCCATATTGGAGTACCGGATGTCCAGTGAGTTTTTATAATCAAGCGAGTAGCAGTGTTCCGTAAAATCCTCTCAACCTAACTCTTGAAGTTGAACAAGTCGATCTTGTGCTTTTAAATACTTATTGAAATAAGTTCGCCTTTTTAGATTTCATAAATTCACTTTGCTAGTGTATGTTCACATTAGTCATGTACTCAATAATGTGCACATAGATCACAATATAGGTAATTGATGATTTATGCAGGTATAGTCATGTGCCGGGTAATAGTAACGTATTAAAAATCTAAATGAAATTACACGGAAATAGTAATCATAAATTAGCCATAATTAACTCTTCAGACTTGTCCCGCCTGGTCATTTTGTCTTTATTATTATCAAATTAGTGTGTAAGCTTTCTAGCTAGTGTAAATACGTCCACCACTCTTGGTTTCACAAATATGAAAGTGGTGGAATATGTTATAACAGAACATCCTAACACAATTAATCCTAACAAGCAATAATCAACCTTATCTTATAATCCTATAAAGCTTAAACTAAACAGATGTTGTAAATTAACATAATATAACGATCGTTCCAGCATTGAATGGATACACACACATGAAAAGTACACGTTATTGAAATGCAACAGAGAATCAACCAAAGTGTAGTGCATTAAGGTTTATATTGAACGTAATAAATTCCTCAATTGCACTTCGGGATTTTGAGTTTTGAACTCATGGAATATCCGATGACAATCAAAAGGGATTAAAGGGTGATTCATTTTAAAAGAATGTCGACCCAAGCGTTGTGCAATAGAGTCGAAATTGAATAGGCGACTACATTAGATAAAACCTTGTCGCAATAGTGAAAGTTTTGTCATATGCGCGCGGTCAGTTTCGCGGTAAATCTCGTCGATGACAGTTTGTTTTTTTAATTTGCCAAAAAGTTAAGTGCTAGTGTTGTGAAAATGTGTTCATAGTAAAACTTTGTATGTAGAATTATTCAATATGGAAATTCAACTCGTTATTTCCTGTTTCTTACTTTCTTTCGGTGAGTTCTCTATAACCTACCTATATCTAGTTTTAAGGTAATTTAAGAGCTTAGTCTAGACTCTAGACGAATATGTGTAACGCTATGATATTTTTAGACGTATCTAATTATGTATATGTTATAAAGTTTAATTCTTTTAAGTATATTATGCATTTAGTGAATTAAAGAAACATATTTTATGCCGAGATTTCTTCATAATATTCTCAATAGAGTGTTGTATCTGCCAATCCGCATTTGGCCAGCATGGTGGATTATGGCCAAGGCCATGGCTATTCTTCTAATGCTAAGTAGTGAGCCGGTGATAGGTTGAAATGATGATGATGAATGATTTTTCGCCATTAAGTATATATTTAAATTTAAACTACTTAAATCAGGTTTGAAAAATTTTAATTACATCAAAATATCTTATATTGTTTTTTTTTGCTGTGCATAAAGTTTTGAATAGGGCAATTCCTAATATTAAAAATAAAAAAAATACAAAGTATTATTTAAATGAACCATCCTAGCAGTTCCTAGTGTCATCCTAGTGTCTGTGTGGCAAGGGGAATGCCGACCTAAAACTTGCATTATTAAAGAAAAATTAGTCTTTTCCTACTGGATCTCAGAACTGGATAAACTAAACATAGTGCAGTTTTTGGTGCTTATATACTAAATCTAGATTTCGCAAGTTAACTCAGCTTAAATAAATAAAGTTTTCCTTAGTTATGCGAGCGCGTTCACCTCACCTCAGACCAGTCCTTAACCCACTGACATTTATAATTACGTATGTAGGTACTTAGCACGAACCCAGTATTTCCCATCATTTGACGACCTCCGTGGCGCAGTGTGTAGCGCTGTTGCCTTAACGTACGGAGGTCCCGGGTTCGATTCCCGGCAGGGTCAATTTGGGAATTTATAATTTCTGAATTTTCCCTGGTCTGGCCTGGTGGGAGGCTTCGGCCGTGGCTAGTTACCACCCTACCGGCAAAGACGTGCCGCCAAGCGATTTAGCGTTCCGGTACGATGCCGTGTATAGAAACCGAATAGGGGCATGGGTTTAATATAACTGCCATGCCCCTAACAGGTTAGCCCGCTACCATCTTAGACTGCATCATCACTTAGCATCAGGTGAGATCGCAGTCAAGGGCTAAACTGTAGTGGTTAATAAAAAAAAAAAAACAATGGACGGATGGTTAGGACGGTTTCAGACTAGCGTATTTTTTTGCGCGTATAGGCTCGTATCGGCTTACGTGCTCACACGCGCGCCACTGTATGGCGCTCCTATTTCCTATGAATGAAAAACATGTTTTAATCTTCGCTAATTTTTAATCTTTTCTAATATTTCAACTGAAACTAATAAAAGTGTATTTGGTTGAGTTGACGCCCGGCTTCCTACTAGACGAGGCCAGGGTTCGATCCCCAGGCACGCTCCTATTACTTTTCAAGAAATTAAATCTATACTAATATAATATTTATGCGAAAGTTTGGATGGATGGATGGATGGACGTATGGATGGATGGATTTTCGTTACTCAATCACACCAGAACGGGTTAACGGATCTGCATGAAATTTGGCACAGAGATAGATTATATTCTGGATTAGCACATAATTAGGCTACTTTTTATCCCGTAAAATTAAGGAGTTTCGCGGGAACCAAAAAGCCTAAATCCACGCGGACAAAGTCGCGGGCATCAGCTAGTACTAAATAACTTTAACTTAACTCACTTTGACGGTGAAGAAAAACATCGTGAGGGAACCTGCATGCCCGAGAGTTTTTCACTGCAATGTTGTCAAAGGTGTCTGCCAATCCGCACTTGGACAGCCTGGCGGACTATGGCCGAACTCTTTATATTCTGAGAGAAGACTCGTGCCAAGTTGTGAGCCAGCAATGAGAGACCTGAGTAACATTTTAAATATTGGCTTTTCTTTTGTTTCCAGCGTCATGTGCCGTTATAATTCCTGAAGAGCTGCCATCTTTGCTCTCAGTGGCGTACTCTAACATCCCACCTATAAAGAAAGGTAAAATATTTGGCTTTGTAAATAAGCAGAAGCAAATAAACAGTCGCTGTCCACTTTGGGTCAAATCTCTTGAAGGGATTTTAGACACTATACATACACGATTTTATCGGTCTACAACACTGTGAACTGACGATATAAAGAGGGTGGTGTCTGAACGAGGACTCCACCCTCCTCCGTCGTGTTCCTCATAACGACGAGGGGTGATCGTGCACATAAGGGCTCGAGTAGCGTGCCGGCGAGATCACGCGACTTTACAGCAACGAATCAGTGTGATGATCTGGGCGCGCCGCACCGCACTGTGATTCGTTGCTGGAAGTCGCTGCGATCGAAGTCACGCGATATCGCCGGCACGGTGACGAGCCCTCAGGAAGGCTTATGTCCAACAGGTGACATCCATAGGTTCAATAGGGATGATGCCTATATAAAAAATACATTATTTCTAACTGATTATTAATTAGAGGGTCTTCCAAAAGACCTAAAATTCACATCCTTGGTTAGTTTTAAGTTTGATAACCATTTTAAAATATAGATTTATGAAAAAAAAAGTGCGTTGAAATTTTATGACGTCACAACTGTGAATTTCTTAAAACTTCCATACTAGAAGTGCGTTTTTAAGTTTGATAAAGAGTTGCTGATTTGATTGAGTTGTTATCATTCCTATTGCTAAGTAGTCTTTGCTGAGATTGACCAAAATTCAGTCAAAATGTGGCCAATTTTGTTGTACACAATCTCTAAACTAAACTAAATTGACAAAACTTAGTGTTTTGTTAATGAAAATGATAGCAATACAATAATTATAAGTCCTAAACTCGTAACGAAAGTAAGGTCTAGATTAATTAAACTACTATGTACCTAATGTTATTTATGATTATCATATATCCTTTAACGACTTCGTTTAGATGCTACCAGCGATCTCTAAAAGTATGGATATATTAAGTAAGAGTAAGTATATTAAGTTTATATAACACCATAAGGTTATACTGAAGGTTGTTGTTTTTTACGAAATAAGTAAGTATTGGGCCGCATTCAAACAAAGGAAGTTAGTTAAAACAACTTTTACGCGACCTTCAGTTTGACCGCCGATTTTGTTTAAAAGTACCTAGAGTGTGATATAAATTGCAATTTTAAAGCTTTACATGAGCAGAATTATTTTTCGAATAGCAATACAAGTTACAACATAGCTGGTTTACACGAAATAATGAAATATATATTCTTGTCACTAACAACATATTAATTTTGATTGCCCAACGAGCTATGTATACAGAGAACATGTAATAATAATTTAAGTATAGTACCTAGTATATATTGTAGTGCTATATTTTTAAGCCTAGACTGATGAACGTGTCCTAATATTTTTTTACGTATAAGAGATTTGTATTAGGGCTCTGAGGCTGACATCTGGTTTGGAAATTATCCGCCTATACCTACCTAACGACAGTATTACGTAAAGTAAAGCTTGACAAATAAAAATAAGAACCTTAGATCGGCTTATAAATCCATATACTTTGTAGGTGTCCATTCAAGGTGCAGCCTTATTCAAACTTTATGACTTCTCGGAACATCGTGCGTTTCGATCCGCAGAATAAGTACAACATCAGCGGGACGGTTTCAGTTGACTGTACCTGCACGAACCTACACACGCGGCTAACTTCCGAGACGTCATAAAGTTTGAATCAGACTGTACTAATGACCATTATAAATTCTGAAGTCTGTTTGTTTATCTGTATTTCTGGTACACTTTCACGGCCCATATATTTAACCGATTTTGTATGGCTGGACCAAAACCGAATGCAACCGAATGTTGCATCCCGCGGAAGGACATGGACATACATTTTTCAAAAACCTAAATCCACGCGGACGAAGTCTCGTGTAGATTAATACAAAATATAAACATAATCCATAATTCTACTCCATGTAATACTACGTAAGCACAAACAGCTACACTTTGACCCCACCCTACAAAATCGGAAGAGAAGGTCTGATAAGGTTTGCCAGATCAAACCTTGTAGAACTGATTCAGCAAGAAAACACTTCTGTAATGCTAGCTCAATCATTTACAATAAAGTTAATTATCACTTAAATATATACCCTGAAAACTTACGCTCATGTAAAATACTTACTTCTAAATGGCTTAAAAAACTGTCTTATAGTGACACAGAAGATATCGTAACTTTGAAATAATCCGCTTAACACATACTCGAATAAGAACTCTCTCTCGCACACACACACACACGTACACACACACATGCACACACTTACACACATACACACACACACGCACATACACACACACACACACACACACACACACAGTTCACTTTACCTTTACTTCAATAAGTATTATTACTAAATTCATTATGTAATTTACTTCATTATTTAATTATGTAGAATTATAATTCTCATGAAACTGTATATCAGGAGGTGGGCGTTAGCAACTGCAACACAGTTTTTAACTAACGCAGTTGTTATCGTTCTATAGTTTTTAAGGCTCCAATGTAATTTGAGAAATAAATAAATTATTATTATTATTATTAAAAAAAAATGTCCGCCCTTCTCATGTTATTTTTTTAAAATTTTCAGGGACAGATTCGCGAATAGGCTTCGGCTTCGCATTCGGCAACCATGCTGACATCCAACTTATGTTGGAGCTAGGACCACAGACCAACACGATGAATTTAAGTAAGTTTTTTTTAATAATAAGTTATTATCTAGACTACAGTGCAGTGCAGTCAAAGTGCAGAAGAGTCGAAGGAAAGCAAAGAGGCATTTCCAAAATGTTAAAAAATAAACTTACCAGGGGCATAGGCCCATTATCATTTTCATTCATCCAAATTGCATAAGATGCCTGATTAATTAATTGGTGTAAAAGTCGTTACATGAAAGACTAATAAATTTTTCATTCATGGAAATCTATATAGGTACATATAATGTGATATTTGTTTTCTCACATATAGATACTTAAAACCAAAGAACGGAAACAACTGCGTTAGTATAAAACGGTGTTGTTAATACAGTAAAAGCTCTTTATTCGCGGGGGATACGTTCCGTAAATATGCCGCGAATACAGAAACCGTGAATATGGAATGGTAATTTATATAGAATTATACGGGATACGTTCCTAGGTGACAAAATAAATAACAAATATATTAAAAAAATCAATTTAATTAAAGTTTTAGACCATATTGATTAATTATTATCTTCAGGCTTAGGCAATGGTTTAAAGAATTTTGTAATACCTACTATCTTGCTTGGCAGTTTTTAAAAGGTTTTTCAATTCAGACTGATATTCAGCAGTGGCATTAGCAACATACTTTAGTCATAGTTGTAATAAGGTCTATGTATTTTACTTTTTTATTAGTCCATTTGAGAACGCGTTTACCAAGGATATTGGGTTGGATACATATTAGAGTCCTTTTTATTAATATGTATGTACTGATCACAGATGTACTGATGTACCGATAAGATCCGCGAATAAAGAAATCTTAAGCCGCGAATATAGGAATTGGGTCGCAATTTTTTAATCCGCGAATAGTGAAAACGCGAATGAAGGAAGCGCGAATAAGGAGCTTTTACTGTATTTAATGTTCATCTGTGTTTTTCAGCTGGTCAGCCGTTCCCCAAGAATGGCAACAGTAACAGCAAACGGCAAGCACCGTTGTCACCTGCGAAAATTAACAAGAACAGAGAAAAGGTAGGTCTGAATTTTTAAAAAAACTAATAAAATTCCGAAATTTTTGATATGTAGGTATATTTAAGTAAGTTAAGAAACTTTGCTCGTGTGTGAAGCACTGTACCTAATAAAAAATTAAAAAAAAAATTAAAAAATTATAAAAAATTATAAAATTAATAAAATTACACCGCAAAAGATTTAAATGCAGGTATTTTTATTATTTACTAGCTGATGCCAGCGACTTTGTCCACGTGGATTGGGGTTTTTGGTTGCCGCTGGATCTCCTTAATTTTCCGGTATAAAAAGTAGCCTATGTGCTAACCTAGACTATAATCTATCTCTGTGCCAATTTTCATGCAGATCCGTTCAGCCGATCTGGCGTGATAGAGTAACGAACATCCATCCATCCATACATCCATCCATCCAAACTTTCGCATTTCCCAGACTATAATCTATCTCTGTGCCAATTTTGATGAAAATTGGCACAGAGATAGATTATAGTCTGGAATAACACATAGGCTACTTTTTATCCGGGAAAATTAAGGAGTTCCTGCGGTAACCGAAAAACCTCAATCCACGCAGACGAAGTCGCGGGCATCAGCTAGTGGTGTCATAAATTGAATGCATATTTTTAATAAATAATAAACAGTCACTGATTAATTGCTCAAAGTATGAGCCAGAACTCTAAAAAGTTAAGTAAGTAATTATTAATTAAGCGATTTTCTTTTTAATTATTTTCGATCTAACTCTATTGCAGTTCCTCCAAACCGATGCGGGGAAATATCTCCAAAATTGGGCCCAGAAGATGAAAAATCCTCCTAAACCTGTGAAAAGGCCAGCGCCAAAACCAGGTGACGTCATGAATCTAGAAGATTCCCTGGTAGAACTAGTCAAGAACGAAAAAGGGGAGTATGAAATACACCAGCCAAAACCTGGTCACATGCCGCAGTATGTGTTGGATAGTCTGAAGAGGTTGTATGGAGAAAAGAAAGAAGAAGCAATGAAGTTAGCGGATAAGAAGCGAAGCGAGGAAGAGATTAAGAAGATAACAGAAGATTTGTCTAATGTTGATTTGGATTGAATAAATGAAATTGTTGGTAGTAGTATTTATATTGTTTTATTCGATGACACATTTGACACTGATGAGATTTGATTTCACGTGTGGTAGATAGTTAGTGATGATGCGGTTTGATGATGGTTGCATGTGAACCGGAAACGAGTATTGTACCCATACCCCTAATCGGTTTCTGCCACGGAATAGAGGAGTACAGTTTTGTGGTTTCTGCAAGGTATCAAACGTAGATCCTCTGATTAAAATACTTTATAGTTAATGTGCGCAACCGAAGCGAGTAAGAAAAACACGTTGTTCGTTACTTTAAGCAGATTTGCTATTTTACTTTTGTAGGAGACTGCTTTTTCATTCAAGTTTGAATCATTCGAGAAACTTAAAATAAAGCGATCGTTTAGCATAATTAACTCAAATGAAAAGATCAATTATGGCCCAAATCTGATACAAGTAGCCTGGATATGCATAAACTATCTTTTTTTCCGTGCACGTCTTTTTCATTAGTCTTGATAGTCATTATAATATTCTAAAAATAATTACTCAAAATTGAAGACTTATATAAAAAAAAGACTTTGTTAAAAATAAGAGATAAATACCTTGTTGCCGCCTTAGCTGAGCCTTTTTGTTGTTAGTTGTGTAAAAGTAGGTACAGAATATACATAATGGTAAAAAGTCAATATCCAGTAGGTATACAAGCTATCTGTGTACTAAATTTCGTCTTTGGTTACGTCGAGACTGAGATAACAACTGTTGAGTTTCTTGCTTGACTTTTCTCAGTAGAATCCGTTTTTCGAACCGTAGGTAGAGCCATGAAACATAACATGAAATTGATCATGTAGCAAGACATTTAATTTTCAGACACGTTCGCATTCTAGATACATCATATCGCACACATGCATAAGGGATTAAAATATAAATAATATAATTAACCGAGGCCACGAATGACAAAAAATCCTTTCACAGTATTTGTATGGATAAACATTCTTAAGATATAGTTAATGAAGCAAAAAAGCAACATCAAAAAGTTCGCGTTAACGAGATAGAGCTCTTAATACAGATAAATAGACGGACAAACAAATGTTTGTATCATTGAGTAAAACAACATCTCTACTTGTAATGTCAAATGAGCACTTACGACCAATTTATTAAGAGATAAAGGGTGCGGTGTATGTTTCAGGCGAAAGCGACCTTTGTTTTTTCATAATTATTATTTTTAACTAGATGATGCTGCGATAGTAAGTATCTCCTTCCCCGGAATGAAACTACGAGTACTACTAAAAAAAATTCATCTAATTCGACCGTAAAAAAGTAGCAGACAGACAAACATCTCGCATCGCATTTGTATCTTATATTCTGATTCTGATTTGAACATTGCACAAAGTTTTTATTTGGTAATATATATGTATATAGCTAGCAATAAAAATATAATGTTAAGTAAAATTTCAACTAAATCTTTAACTTTTTTTTTAAAGACTACAAGTTAGCCCTTGACTGCGATCTCATCCGATGGTAAGTCTAAGATGGTAGCGGGCTAACCTGTTAGGGGCATGACAGTTATAATTAACCCATACCCCTAATCGGCTTCTACACGACATCGTACCGCAACGCTTAATCGCTTGGCGGCACGTCTTTGCCGGTAGGATGGTAACTAGCCACGGCCGCAGCCTCCCACCAGGCATAACTGAAACAAAAATATTTCTTCACCTAAACCTGAAAACCTATTAAATCGCTTTCTTTTGTACCTTAGCCGCAACCACGTGTAATGGTTTTATTTGATTCACTCGAGAACCGAACCGGCGCTAAGCGGCTTACGTTTAATAGTTACATCAGATCCTGTACGTACCGACATGTTGTACTTTTGTTTTGTATGTTACTGTAAAAGGTTGAATGGGTGTACAGCTAAGGTCTTACTAATTGTAAGACCTTAGGTTTCACAATTATAAGAGCAGCATACTTTGCAGTTGACGTCCTCCCTGGCGCAGTTTTTAGCGCTGTTGTTAGTGTAGTTAGTTTAGTTAAGAAACTGAGGAGGGCCCCGGGTTCGATCCCCGGCAGGGTCAGTTGGGGAATTTATAATTTCTGAATTTTCTCTGATCTGGTGGGAGGTTTCGGCCGTGGCTACTTACCACCCTACCGGCAAAGACGTGCCGCCAAGCTATTTAGCGTTCCAGTACGATGCCGCGTAGAAACCGATTAGACTAACAGGTTAGCCCGCTACCATCTTAGACTGCATCATCACTTACCATCAGGTGAGATCGCAGTCAAGGGCTAACTTGTAGTGGATAAAAAAAACAGCATATATTAAGTTTTTGTGTCTGTCCGTCTGCATACATTTGATTCAAAAATTATTAGCTTTAAGAAAAAATAAAACTATAAAGCTGAAATTCCACACATTTTATAGGCGTGTAAGTATAAAATCTAGAAAAAATGGTGGAAAACTCCGTAAATAGGGGGAAAATGGTGGAAACTCCGTAAATAGGACGGTAGGACCTCGTTGAATAGTTAGATATTTACCTATTTTAAAAACACATTACATAAAGGTTGCCTGGTGGAGATTGCTCTGTAAGCAATAAGGCCGCCTTTGCATACGTATAGTTTTTAGATATCTGTACCTACTCTTTGTATTCTTTCGTATGTGCAATAAGTAACAGTAGGTATGCATCTATCTATCTACATAACCTTAACTTTATTTACTTATACTTATACCTAAACCAAGTAAGAGTTATTTAGTTCGGGTAGTAATAGGTACGTACTTAAGTTAGAACCTATTCTGTAGTTCGGGTATTTTTGGATGTGGCATACTTCTAAATTTTATAGTAGCACACATACGAGTATGCAATAAAGATTGGTAGGTACCTATGCGGTGTTGCGTTCTAGAACTTAAAGTCTTATTTACAATGTAGTTCTCGGTAAAGTCTAGACAGTAAGTAATTGTTTTAGGAAAAACATACGAGCACAAGACAAGCGCTAGGCTCTTGTCTTGTAGGCTGTCTTGTTTTTTCGTTGTCGGTATTTCATTGAACTGTAGCGCAGGTGCTGCGAATGCCTACATCCCATATTATGCATGTTCCCCATGTTCCAAACGGGAATAGAAGCTTTGTCCTAAGCCATAACCTATTTTCCTTCATAATAATTGTAAACAAGCATATTTTATGCGCGCGACTTCTTAAAGGAAGCGCGCATATAGGTTTAGGTTTTCAAATTTCAAATAGTTAAAAAGTAACTATGTCCTTCCCTAGAAAAATTAAGTGTTAGCCACTTAATTTTTCTAGGGAAGGACATAGTTACTAAAACTAGGTCGAAAAGACTATAGAGACCGTACAGGACAGAGAAATATCGTCTTTAGAACCTCTAGAGTCTAGTGTGAGCCCTGCTAGTACAATATCATGGATATTGGTCTCCAGGACCCTTTTATCTGAACCTCGTGTCCTTTAAAACCCAAAAAAAGCGTAAATTAATAACAGAATAAAAAGAGAGTCATTGTAGCATCACAGCGACGATCTCACGGTCTCCCCACGGTAACATTAATAAAACTTATTGCACTTCGGATTAAAATCTACTCTTTAGACTAACTTGGAAACGACATTTTACAAAACATCGTGCTTATTGTAGTCTAAGTACGAAGTTACTCAGATTTTTACGAATGAGCTACGAGTATTATTATTTAAGGGCTTTTGAACTAAGTACGACTTACTTCTAAAACAAACATAAAGCTAACTTTTTATATGAATAGATAGGTTAGTAGAAAACAGCATTTTTTAGAGTACCTAACGATTTTCAGAGCAAAATCATTATGTCTTCTTGCTGGATTTCAATGAGCTTTTTATTATCATTTAGATTTCACGCAAAAGCTTTTATACACAATCATGTGCATAACATTTAAATGTAGCCTTTAAAAGAAGTTACAGGTTAGCCCGCTACCATCTTAGACTGCATCATCACTTACCATCAGGTGAGATCGCAGTCAAGGGCTAACTTGGAGTGGATAAAAAAAAAGAAAAAAAAGTAAAACTTTTATCCTGGAAATCATAAAAGTTCCCGACTTACCACGGAATTTAATAAAAATTAGGCCCTGCTTAGGTTCCTGCTAGAACAGTTCCGCAATTTCATAGAAAGAAGAGAATAAGTAAATCATATCTACTAATATTATAAATGTGAAAGTGTGTTTGTTTCATATAGTTAATATTAAAGTAGGTATCTTTCTCTGAGGTTTGTTTGTTGTCTTGTCCTTCAATCACGCCGCAACAGAGCAACGAATCAACGTGATTTTTTGCATGGGCTATGGCATTGTTGAGGACCTAGATAGATCATAAAGCTAAACATACCTATTGTATGCATACCTATAAATAGATACAGAATATAAAAGCGTGCGAAACCTTACCAGCATGAAAACCTATCCAACAAAATACATTTGATTGCTATAAATTGATAGGCAATCGGTTGTTGAGATTCTGTGTCTTCAACACCATAGTAGCTTTATCAGATCGAATGTACTTTATGTTGCGGGCTTTGGAGATATCGATGTGCTAAAAAAAACATCAATGTGACTGCCCATCGGATAGGAAGATTCTACTTTAAGGTACAATCTCAGAGTGCTATATGGTACAATGCTTTTGACAAGAAAGCTATTGTACTGATATTTTTGGATAGGCACTAAATAACGAACATACATATTATAAGGTACAAAAAATTCAATTATCTAGCGTAGGTGGCCTCTAACTTTCGATTAAAGAAGTATTTTTTTAACTATAGTGATAGTCTAATAATCTGACTGATCACCGCACAGCCTAAACCAGAGGGATTACAAAACTGAAATGCTGGCTTTTATGACGTACCTAGGTATGTACGTAACAGACGAACGGATCTGGATGAAATTTGGCACAGAGATAGATTATAGTCTGGAATAACACATAGGATTTTTATCCCGGAAAATTAAACCAAACTTTCTCCGAGCAAAATTTTACATATTTCAAATCTCTATTATTAGTTATTACAAAACTATATTTGAATTTATAGTTTTGTTATAAAAGAGTAGAAAGTTTAAGTATAGATGTGTAAAGATATGTACCTGTAACAAATAAAGGATTCGTTATGATAAAGAAACTGTTTCGCGTTTTCTATTTCATCAACAACACTCATTTGATTTAACAGTACGTTTTAAACCCGTTTATTTACTGAAATCAAGTTTAATGTTTCATGGTAAAAGGTAATACTTACAAGACATATGCGATGTACATTGCATGCACCTATTATTCTTAAAACGGTTCCGACACAAGACTTTGAAATGCAATGTGTGAGGACGGCCCATGAAAAAACCGGGCGGAAAATGCCATGGAGAAAAAGGAAATTAAAAAAAGCACCGCAAATCGTCATGTTCAAAGTAATTTTGGGAATTTTTTTAACGCAATTACTTGGGCTGGCTTCGATTAGGCCACGCCTGTGCCCCAAAAATTTTTCAACAAAAAACTATCTTGGGTGGAGCTTAAAATTGTAATACGCGTACAAAAATATTAAACGACCGTCGAAAAACTTTTTTGTAACTCTTTTGCTGTAGGTAATAAGAACTCTTTCGGTGAAAAAACTAGTTTTCAAGTTATAATTGAATTTGTCCAGAACTGGTTGCCTCAATTGCAGGTAATTAGGCTCATTTTGTTCTGTCTGTCGGTATGTCATTGTTTTTTGATATACGTTTCTTTGGCGGAATTATTTGGTTGGGGACACGGAGCCGGTAAAATTTGAGTAGGCAGAGTAGGTATATGAAAAGATTGTTTGCAAAACGTCACCGATTTCCATTTGCTGTCTCTATTTAACTTTTAAGTTATAGTAAGTACGAACACAGAATACTAAATAGAACCTTCCTTAAAAACCGATCGGAAATCGGAATGTAGAGTATCTAAATTACTTAGATTTGTAGTGTGACAGATCTCTATGTCAACAAAGTACGAGTATATAATAGGCGTCCACAGCTGTACTTGGCTTTTCCCACACCGCCACACAAGGTCCTTTAGCTATTTCCCACCCCCAGGGGCGTGCAGATCATAGAAGCATAAAAACGCTGCTTATTCTCTTAATAAATAATTTTCGCATTAATAATATATTATTATATTAGTATGGATATAATATCAAAAGAATCCTCTAGTGCCGCCTCCAAAATCTTTCGCACATGTTAAAGGCAGTTATGACAGTGTTTAACGGTTGGTCAGGATTTTTCAGATTGTTTTTCGTATTAGGTAAGAAAAGCCCGGTTTTTGCCTATGGCTTAAACGCAGTTTTGTGAACCGAGTACAGCAGTGGTACATCGTAATTATAATTATTTTAATGTAGCGACGATTTTTGAATGTTTTTCTGCCGTTTCCTAGAATCTTGTACGGTGATTGTGTATTATTAATGACGTTTGTTAGAGATAAGGTGTATTAGCAAGTTATGTGTACCTAACTATGAAACTGACATCATACACCATGTATATAGAAACAATATAATATCGTCATCGTCAACCGATAGACGTCCACTGCTGAACATAGGTTTCTTATAGGGACTTCCACACGCCACGGTCTTTTGCCGCTTGGATCCAGCACCTCCGCGAATTGCCTGATGTTGTACGTCCACCTATAGTGGGGGGTTTGCCAACGTTACGCTTTTCAGCGCGGGATCGCCATTCCCGCACCTTGGGCCGACTTGCCCCGCCTATTGCCACTTCAGCTTCGCACCTCGTCAAACATGTGGTGTCTCTGGTTCACCTACAATATAATATTGGTAACTAGATGACGCCCGCGACTTTGTCCGCGTGGATTAAGGATTTTTGATTCCTTTAATTTAATTTTCCGGGATAAAAAGTAGCCTATGTCCTTCCCTGGAATACAACCTACTCCTGTAAACATTTTATCAAAATCAGTGGAACAGATGGGCCGTGAAAGTGTAGCAGACAATCAGACAGACACACTCTCGCATTCATAAGTTTAATATTAGTTTTTTGTAATAATAATAATAAATTCATTAATTCCCAAACAGATACAAATGATCACAGATACATCTGTGCAAATGATAGTCAAACGAATTTACCTGTAAGTGAAGTTCGAGTAGTCGTTTCGTCCGAAGATGATAGGTGTGATGCTAGTGGCACTAAAGGCGGGACTACAATTTTGTAATCTCTAATATCATCAAGGACGAAACGACAAACGAGCATAATTTTCAATACATAACATACCCAAAATCGCATTATGCAAGGTTTTAGTCCTCAGTAGCAGGTATCACGTATAAAAATAGATTGAGCCAGCAGTTTAGCTAGAATCTTGCTATTCTGTATTAAAGCTGCCGATGTATGTATGGATGGATGTATGTATTCGGTGGTAAAATGCTTGTTGCGGTCTTGCCACCTATTCATTCAGGTGACTTTATACAAAATCTCTTGGACTTAGTCACGGGCAGTGTCTAGTTATAGGCCGAGTTTTAACCGATAAAACTACGACACAGGCAAGTAATCTATAAAAAAATCATGACGTAAAAATTCAACATACTTTAATTCATATTTCATAACAACAAAGTCTATATTTGTTGCCCGCTGGGAATTTATTTTCATTTGCAATAATTATTGTAATATTATAATGTGAAAAATTGGCATTCAGTCCCGCACGGACAGACGGACAGGTACAAATGACGTGATTTTGACTTTAATTAATGCGTTAAGGCCCATACTGATACATTTTAGCATATAGGTACTATATCCATACTAATTCATACTTTATTAATATTATAAATGCGAAAGTGTGTCTGTCTGCTACGCTTTCACGGCCCACCTGTTCAACCGATTTTGATGAAATTTGGTACAGGGATAGGTTGTATCCCGGGGAAGGACATACTTTTTATCCCGGAAAATTAAGTAGTTCCCGCGGAAATCGAAAATATTAGTCCACGCGGACGAAGCCGCGGGCATCATCTATAGCTGTTATAGCTTTTATCTGTATATTCTATCTCCAGAAATATTAGCCATCTGCGCGGGAAATATTATAGTGCAAAAGTGTGTGCGCTTACACAGGTGCAATCTCTGTTCCTTTACTCTCATAGCCCGATGGGCCGGAAAATCAGACACGACCGGAGAGAGATCAGGCGCAGGACCGACGGCTTAACGTGCTCTCCGAGGCATGAGTGTGAAACACCGCCAACTTCCTAACTCCGGGCTAGTACTGAGAATTTCTTGTCAAAAAAATCCAATAAGTATTTGATAAGGCCCGACCCGGGACTCGTACCCGAGACCCCGTCAGCCGCAGTCAAACATGTTAACTACTAGACCACCGAGGCAGTCCAAGGCATCCCCTAGCCTTATTCAATTACGCACCTATTGACTGATCTAGCAGCGCGCAGCCTAAATCTAACCATAACGTATTCCAAAAAAGGATTTTTGGAAATTCCACCGCTTAGGGGATGAAAGTTAGTATGAGCAGTAGTCCGAAATTTTTCTATTATAAAATATAATGGATAAAATAAATAAATCATACTAATATTATAAATGCGAAAGTGTGTTTGTTTGTTGGTTTGTTGGTTGTTGTTGGCCAAAAATCACGTCGATCCGTTGCTCCGTTGCGGCGTGATTGAAGGACAAACCAACAAAAAAACACACTTTCGCATTTATAATATTGGTATGATTAGTATGATAATAGTCTCGTCTCAGTATCAAAAGAGTTTGGCTATCCACCACACTTGCCAAGTGTGGGCCCTCCTCATGCCATGCATTTCAACCCATTGCCGGCTCACTACTGAGCTCTCGGAATGAGAAGTGTTTGGCCATAGTCTACCATGTTGGCCAAGTGCGGATTGGCAGACTTCACACAGAGAACATTATGAAGATCGCGGACATCATCTAGTGAATTATAACGTGTAAATAATCTTGAAATTACTACCTCTTAACTAAAAATGTTTGTGGACCTGTTCATCGTATATTCTTTGCATGAGTGGTGTTACCATACTTAAATTATTTACTCAATTCATTCGGGATTTTAATAAAATAAAAAGAAAATCGTATCCAATACAGTTTCCTTGTTTTAAAGGTGAAATAAGGTTTGGCAGTAGTATTCTATACCTACTAATATTATAAATGCGAAAGTTTGGATGGATGGATGTATGGATTAAAGGATGTTTGTTACCCAATCACGCCAGAACGGCTGAAGGGATCTGCATGAAATATGACACAGATATAGATTATAGTCTGGATTAACACAAAGGCTACTTTTTATCTCGGAAAATTGAGGAGTTCGTTTCCGCAGGAACCAAAAACTTCAATCCACAAAGTCGCGGGCATTATTTATAAAAATATCTAGGTATTTAATTTATAAATGATAATAATAATTTAAGTTAATTTGTTTCGATCAATACCTCAAGAAGCTTTCGCTTGGTTGTTGGATTAAGGGTCGGATACACAAGGCGGTTATCCTTGAGACGGCGCGAATTGTGAGGAAGTTCCTCTCTCTGGAGCCCTGACCACCGGCTGCTTGGGTCTTTAAGGCCCTGCAGTGGGTGGAAGTTTTATAAGATTATTTTTAAATGTGTTGTGTATTTTTATATATTTATGTAAAACGTGTTTAGAAATAATTTTATAAAAATATGTACAATTAAATGAGAGTATAATATTTAAGTTAAAATTATAATAATCAAATAGATTCTAAGTGTTACGTAATATCAAGTAGTCAAGAATGGTTTTAATATTTAATCAATTAATTTAGCTAAAATTCATGACACAAAAACTAGTGAAAATAACCGCCAAAATGGATTGAACAAGAAAATAATATTCAAATCTAAAGATAAGTAAAGCTTTCGAGTACCAAGAAACTAATTAAATTCCAAAAAGCATGGTTATCCGAAACACCACTCGCACGCTCCATTATGCAAAATGGGACCCATCAAAATTAATCCTTTGTACGCGGGATTCTAATTATGAAATATCTCAAATTAATATTTTGAAAACAAAAATAGACCACCAAGCGTTATGATTATTATGGATAGTTGGTATTGATTGTTCATGGGTATGTTTTATTAGATACTTATAAGCAGGTACCTATTTTGCTAAATGAGTGATTCGAAAAAAATAAAGTTTAAAAATTGAATTGATTCAAAAAAGAGTGAGCCTCATTCTACTTATTTACTTCGAACTTCTGCGTTTACTTTGTTGCTTGTATGGGTTTTTATTAAAAACACAAGGAACTCGAAATCCAGCTCCAGCTGAAAATCAGAGCAGAATGCTCTTATAATTTGTTGTAAGGCATTGTGCATTAAGCTGAGCTGATACCTTCTTTCAGGTTGTGCCACACATGACAAGAATTGTCAGGGTGCCTCTAGGACTTGACCATGAGTTCTTCTTTCTTAATTCTCTTTTTAATATTTTTGACAACCGGTTATTTAATCCATATAATAAATATTATAAATGCGAAAGTTTGGATGGATGGATGTATGTATGTATGGATGTATGTTTGTTACTCAATCACGCTCCAACGGATGAACGGATCTGGATGAAATTTGGCACAGAGATAGATTATAGTCTGGAATAGCACATAGGCTACTTTTTATCCCGGAAAATTAAGAAGTTCCCGCGGGAATCAAAAAAACCTCAACCACGCGGACGAAGTCGCGGGCATCAGCTAGTATAACATAATAAAAAATAGTTTCAGAATACCACTACCTTGGCCGGACCATTCAAGTGGGTAGAAACAATTTCGACGAAAAAGCCAACAGAAGAATACGGCTGGGCTGGGCGGCATTTGGAAAATTAAGTCAGGTCTTCTCATCGTCAATACCTCAATGCCTGAAGACGAAAATCTTTAAATCAGTGTGTCTTTCCCGTCCTCACTTATGGCGATGAAACGTGGACACTAACAAAAGGCTTGATCCATAAATTTAAAGTCGCTCAGAGAGCTGTGGAGAGGGCTATGTTAGGAGTTTCTCTTAAGGACAAGATTCGAAATGAAGAGATCCGTAAGAGAACCAAGGTATCTGACATAGCCCAAACCATTAGCAAGCTGAAGTGGCAGTGGGTGGGCCATGTCTGTAGAAGGAGCGATGGCCGCTGGAGCCGGAAAGTTTTAGAGTGGAGACCGCGTATAAGTAAGCGTAGTGTGGGGCGCCCTCCAGCACGATGGACCGACGACATTAAGAGGGTGGCGAGAAGTGGCTGGATGAGGAAGGCTGAGGACCGGGTGTGGTGGCGTTCTTTGGGAAAGGCCTATGTTCAGCAGTGGACGTCCGCAGGCTGAGATGACGATGATGATGATGAATAAAAAATATTTAAAAATGCATTAACATTAATCTGCACGTTAATAATTTATTATTTGGCAGGATATATCAATAAATTTACCCTTTCCTTATAAATGCAACCCAATTTGTGTGGTAGGTCGGATCTAAACAAATTCCACAAAAAACAAGTTGAATAATATTCAAAAGGTATAAAAACTCGAAATGAACGAAAAGGGTGAATCACCAAGGTTAACTTTTGTTGAACAAGATAATAAAAAAGGGTAAAAGAAAAAAAACGAGGCATTCCGCCACCGTTGCTCATAAGTCACCGCGTTTAACCGATTTTGACATTAAAAAGGTCAAGTCTTTAGACACTGCGATTTTTAAATCGTATGCCCAAGATCAGCCCCCCAATCATGTAAGAATGGCCGATGAAATCGTTAAAGTTCTGCGGCAAAGTAAATAAACCATAACAGCATTAAATTAGAGCTCAATTTCGTATACCCATTCTTATAAGTTTAGGTATGAACGATACTCTAACGTATAAGAATGGATACATGAAATTGAGCTCTAATTCAATGCAGTTATGGTTTATATTACTTTGACGCTGAACCATTACGTTTGATCGACAATTCTTACATAATCGGGGGGCAGAATCTCTAAGTAATACTTACGTAATGGGCACATTAAGTGATTACCACCGCCCATAAACATTAACAGTTATACCAGAGGAACCGTCAATGCGTTGCCGGCTTTTGAGAACTTAATTTATCCGCCTTTTGAAGAGCCCCATATTGTAGTCATGAGGGAACACAGAAGATGAGCGCTGGTTCCATAATTTGCATGTACGTGGATGAAAAGACCTGGAAAAATGAAAGGTAAAAGAAGACCAGGCGGCATCCAGGTGGTGAGGATGAAATAGAAATTTCTGCGACGAAGGGTGCGACTTGAGAACACGGAAGGTGATATTAGATTGAATAACTCTTCGAGAGTCTTCCAAGCCGAGGCACTAGGTAATACAGTAAATGTGAAAATGTGTTTATTTGTCCAATTGCATCGCAATATAGAGCAACGGATAAACGTGATTTTATGCATACTCATTACTCAGGTATGGTTAGCCGTTAGAGTGATATACTTTTTTCTCGGAAAAATAAAGAGTTCCCCCGGGATTTTCAAAACATTAATCCACGTTGACGAAGTTGCGGGCAGTCTCTAATAATATATAATATAAAAAAAAATCATTGAGTCATTTATTAATTTGTTGTTAATTAATTAAATTTAGGTTTACAATGATTTTGTCATTTTTCTACCTGGAAAATGTGCATTTCAATTTATTACTTATGAGTAGGTAAGTACGTGACGACTGACGATTACAATATGATAGTCGTATCGAATCGTAGTCGTGACGTGGTTGCTAAACGATCAAAATAGTTCCCATTATTGATGACTGCGGGGCAGACATGCGGGGATATCTCAAATGTAGGAAAAAATCTTCCCAAGCGGCTCCTTTTGTTTATTTTCGTATACTGTACGACCTTTTCCACGTAAAGCATAAGCTGACAGTTGCAGACGACGGGTCACTTGATGGTAGGTGTTCATCGTTGCCTAAACAACTACCGCTGTATCAAGAGGGATACCTACCGCTCGGATATTCCGTTCATCGGGCTATGAGATGATGTGTGCGCCTGTATTGAATGATTTTGTCAAAAATAAAGCATAATATCCATACTATATACATAATTATTAATGCGAAAGTGTGTTTGTCTGCCTGGTACGCTTTAACAAAATGTTGATGAAATTTGGTAGGTATAGGTATATTTATACTTATATCTCAAGGACGGACTTGAGTTACTTTTTATCCGGGGAAATAAAGGAGTTCCCCGGGAAATAAAAAAAAATAATCTACGCCAACAAAATTGCGGGCATCATCAAGTACCTACTTGATAAAGTTTGCGGCAAAACTTATAGCACAATTATTTAATCGGTGGAACCTAATTTTCCTCAAAGTATATCTAGAAAAGGTAGACATGTTTTGCCCGGCGCTTTAGACGTTACCGAGTTAGATTTTTCACTGTTACTACGATTTCATCGTTAGTTCGCGCTAACAACGAGCCTCTTACTCGTTTCAGGGAGAACCTACTTGTTCACCTTTTTTTCTAGTTCAGGAAAAACAGACTTATAGGTACCGCATTCAAATCACTATTAATAAATGGTTTATGTGAAAAACTCTAAGAATTAATACTCGAACATCACAAACACATACCCAAAATCTCCCATTCTTCATTTTAAATAAGATACCATCAAAAATACCTTTTTTTATTCAATAAAAGTAGATTATTATCGAGCAGGACACCCGGACGTCAAGAGCTTTAAATCCGACCGGCCTATGAGAAACAACCCCGACGCTGGAAAGTGAAGGCCGGTCTCACTTTCTCGCTTGACGTATTTTTTTTAGAACGTATTGTGTATTTGGTGTTGGTGTATGTAGTTTATTTTAATTTATTGCTAAAATATATTCGAGGTTACATGATAGTTGCACTGTGCACAATTTGCCATCCACAAGAACAATATCAATCCAATATAATATAAAAATACAGATAAAAATATTTAAGAATATATATAAGTGAATAAATATGCCTGCATATTTAACTGAGGGGCATATTAAGAAGAGTTTGAGTTCTAGATTAGACAAAAAATTTAGTGGGTCTCTCTATGAAGAAATTCTGGGACTAGAGTTGTGAAATTGGCGCTGTTACTTCCTCGTACCTCGCGAGCACATTATGACTCTGGAATTCTTTATGATCTTCAACACAGAGTCATAAGCCGTTGATTCTACGTCTTTTTTTTTTTTTTTTATCCACTACGAGTCAGCCCTTGACTGCGATCTCACCTGATGGTAAGTGATGATGCAGTCTAAGATGCTAGCGGGCTAACCTGTCTGTCTGATTTCTATCTGGCCGTATAGGAGTGATGACACTCGTGCACTATCATATCCCTTGCGTAAGTTGGCCTTTCTCCGATGTGATTGGCTGCTATGGCCGAAATTTGTTAAAGAGAACATCAAATAATAAATATTATAAATGCTAAAGTTTGGATGGATGTATGGATGTATGGATGTTTGTTATTAAATCACGCTCCAACGGCTGAACGGATCTGGATGATATTTGGCACAGAGATAGATTATAGTCTGGAATAGCTACTTTCACATCACATAACATCTAGGCTACTTTTTATCCCGAAAAATTAAAGAGTTCCCGCGGGAACCGAAAAACCTCAATCCACGCGGACGAAGTCGCGGGCATCAGCTAGTTATTAATATTTAGTCCTTTTATTTTTAATATGCGATTTTCTCGGTGATTTTTATTTTATATGTAATTGATTTGAATTTGATACCAATGCCTATTGGTATTTGAAGAATGAGGTATGTAGTAGGTACCTATAGTAAGACGCATACTTATCAGCTAAACTACGTAACAAATATATTTAGATGCCAATACTTTCTTGACTCCCTACATCGCTCGTTAAAAAACAACGACGCCACAGTATCAAAGTAAACATTCAAAATATCCGTCCAGCGTCTTAGTAATATCATTTTTAAATTCTTTATGATCTTCAACACAGAGTCATAACCGGCCTTTGGAAAAAAAAGAAAATATTCGTGTCCCTGTTTAATATATGGCATACGATAGAGAGGTGCGTCCAATCGTTTTGTCCATAGGCGTATTGTTTGGTTTACGAGATATGTATTTTACGAGAGGAAACTCAAGAAGAGGATGCCGATAGATATAACTCGTAGGAACATTGTTAGCATGGAATTTATAAGTACCTATGTCCTATGTACCTAAGTCTATGATTGATAGTTAAAAGTTTGACGTGAAAAGTGTTTCACCCAAGAGAATAATTAGTAGTTTACTTATTAAATGGCGTAGGTACCTATACTTATTAAACTAAAAAAAAAAAGGGGTAAAGAACAACTTTAAAAAATATTCTATTTATTGAGTACTTTGTATATGAGCTAAGGACATTGACTTACCAATACCTTAGACGCACCATCGAAACGCAAAAAACGGCACGGTCAAATTGTGCACAAATAGATATTGTGAACAATTTTCGCCTCAGTCGCGCATGAGTACACTAGGCGACAAAATGTCGTATGTGTCGAATTGTTATTACAAAATTGAACCCTAAATATAAAGACATATGGTTGGTTTTTGTGAACCGTTTGGTGTCTCAGTCTATATTATCTATAGCTGTGTTTGTATAAGCGATTGTGGACGCTTTTTGAGTATTAATTTGTAGGTAATGTCCTTAGTTGGTAAATCGATGGCTAAGGATAATAATTAGTATTTGAGCCAAAGAAGCTCTTTTGTTAAGTTTTATATTATCTACCTACTTAAATAATCATATCATGCAATGCATATGCAGTCGAAGGATGAGAAAGAATCATTTGTCTTCTTTAGGTAGCGGGTCGTTTTTAAACAAAACAAGGTAATTAAATTATGCATGTTAAATGGGCGCTACAAAATAATATTAAAAATAATAAAATTACAAACCGCGTAGACCGCTGTATACGTCTATGGTTTTATCTCAAAGCGCGGGCAGGCGAAAGAGAAACAAAACGGGACATCGTTTTTTTATTCGAAATTTAAATGTATTCCTTTTTTAAATAAATATCATGGCGTCGCACGCAGGGAGACAAATGCGTTACGTTACGTTTCGGCCATCTTTACCTTTTACTTGTTGGTCCCTTGGAAAAAAGAATTTTGGTTCAATACGACATTAATGGGTAACGATTTAATTTGTTATACTGCGTTTTTATGCTTTTTATGTATTTATTGTGTTTTATAAACTTTATTTTATTTATTTTGTTCAACCATAGTTTTTAAGTAGGTAGCAGGTTAAATTGTTTTGTTGTCCGAAGCTGCCTACGTATAATGGTAAGGGAAATACGACACCTGTTATGAAAGGTCTGAAACATTATGTAGAGTCGTAAATTACGATATTATGCGAGCCCCTGCCTACTCCGTATCTCAATAATATGAATTTTCGATGGAAACTTTGACAGTATCCATGGTAGCCAACTATTAAAAGTTTGATTAGCGATAATGGCCTAGTAGTTACGAAGAACTCTATCAAAAGCTTTTTTATCCAGTTTTTATTGAATGCCATGGGCCATGAGTCATTACCCATCACTGGCCTATTAATTAAGTATTGAGCACGAGTCTCCTCTCACAATGAGAAGAGTTTGGCCATGGTCCCCCGCTCTGGCCAAGAGCCGAGTGCGGATTGGGCATTGGCAGATTTCACTCACCTTTGAAGTATTATGTACCTAGTTTCAAATATTATGAAGAACTTCCTCGTTTGCTCACGATATTTGCTTACACCGTTATAGCAAGTGACAATTAATTTCTTAAAACGCACTTATACCAAATAGTTCGTACCTCTACGGGACCGGGGATCGAATAACTGAACATCCGTTTAGGTAGCCGGGCATCGCAATCACTAAGCTAACACCGCTTTTCAGTTATATGCACCGTCCAATTTGCATGATAGCTTGAGGCATGATGAAATCGGCAGTTGGTTTCATTAAGCCCTCATAAGCCTCATGCAAATAAGGAATATATGCGTATGGTTAAATCGACTAAAAAAACTAATCTTTATTGACAGGAAATCATGTCTAAAGCATCCAATTTTTTACGCTCCCGTCTTTATTTTTTTGTAATTCCTAATTATGTGCGGGGTTTTCTACATTACATTGCTTTGGTTTGAACTTTATACCTATAAAAAAATCTATACCTATCTACCCAAAATCGCTAGGTTCTATAGATAAATGTAAACTTATAGTTTTTTTACGTCATTCCTACCAGACAAAAAGTAAAATAGTTAGTTAGTTAGAACTAAATAGTTTTAAGAACTAGATGATATCCGCGACATCGCTCGCGTGGATTTAGTTTTTCAAAAAATCACGCTGGCACTCCTTTATTTCCCGGGATAAAAGAATGCCTATATACCTCCCCGGGATATAACTTATGTCTGTACCAAATTCCCACAAAATGGTTTGAAATTATGGTCCCTGAAAGCATAACAGTTACATATAACATAACACACTTTTACATTTATAATATTAGTATCTATGGATTAATGTTCTTGCATGTATATCACATAATACATCAAGTGTTTAACGTAAATATTGGCGCACGTATATCCGCTTTTTATTTTATTCCTCGCGGGTGAGGTTAAAAATGTATCAATAAACATCCACTTTATTGGTAGTGTTTTGCAAAAACCTTGTAGTGTGGCGGGGGGCCACTTTAATGTGATATAGGTTTATGATACAACGATGTTAAGCTTAGGGTACATTTGGGAATCTACTTTATTTATATCTAGCTGACCCGACAGACGTTGTCATGAATATTGAATTTGAATTGTCAATTTGGCCAACTATCACACAACTGGCAGTTATGTCAAACGCCATAACGTTACAAAAGGAGAAAAGGTTATAAAACGGTTATATTATTGAGGTTAGAAAAGTTAATATGGTCGTTAAGTTTTCTTAAATTTTCTAATGTTTCGCGCAACTTTCTTAGTTTTTTCTTTCATAAGAACCTTCTCCCTTCAATAACAAACACAACAAAAAAAGAATTATCAAAATTGGTCCAGCCGTTCACGCGTGATGCCGTGATCAAGGGAAATAGGGATTCATTTTTATATCTATAGAAGATTTTTTCATCATTTATTCTTCCATCCAAAGTAATATTACGAATTAAGTGTGTCTGTCTGTCTAAACGTTACCCAATTTAGATGAAATTGGTTCAGAAAGAGTTTGCATCCCGGAGATGACTATAGGTTACATTTTATTGAAAAAATGTTACTATATTATAAACTATACAACAAAAAAATTGCAAATTCATCTAGGTATTGTACAAGATTTTTTTCATTTGGAAAATTATATTTTAAATTCCTAAAAAGTTGAAGTTTTAAGTGAAAATTACGCCTAGAAACAAATTATGTATTCTGTCTTTAGTAACTGAAGTGTCGAGCCTAAGGCTAAAAACCTTATAAAACCCATAAAACGGCTAGGAAGCTTTTACATGTTTTATATAGCCTTCAAGTTTTATGGTCCTAAACGGTCAAATATTAAGCGTATATGTAGATAGTTTACACTAATGAGTAAAGACTTAGCTCATTCATCAGCTCTACTAACTGCCAATGCAAAGCGTACATCAAGTATCTGCGAAATTGTCTGACTAATTACATGACTATTTTGACCTCGAACTATTTTTTACATATATTATATTTTATATTAATTTGACCTCGAATTTGACTAATTGAAGTTTACAAAGGTAAAGTTTGGGGAACTTGCAGAGAATTATTGACTTACCAGCTGACGGTTTCGCACGGGTGGAATTTCTGGAAATTCTTTCTTAATGAAGGTTTGACCAACGTACGTTGAAATATCAGTCAGTCAATTTCCCCATTTGTCGTTATACAGACGAACAAATAAAGTAGGTAACTATATCTGTTTAATTAATTGTTAGAGAGGTTGTTGCACCAAACCAACTTATAAATTCAGCACAGACATATTATCCTTTTTCAATGTGGAACATACATTGGATTGTTACGTGGAAGACACAAGTCGCGGTTCCCGATGGGGTTTTTAAAAATCCAAAATGTTGCAGGCGAAATTTGGGCAGAAACTAGTACCTACGTATCTATTCTGTTTTAATATTTGTATGTAGTTACTTGTATGTAGTACTTATTGTAGTATTATTTAACAATAAATGTGATTATGTCATAGATCTTATTAAATTTGGCTTGGCTTGGTTTATAGTGCTTAACTTTTTGTGTTAAACAATGTTGAATTGCAAATCGAAAGTGTATAGAAAGCGCAAATAAACCTTTTATTGCTCACCCAGTTCAATTTTATTACAATCGTACCCAGATGTAGATACAAAATTTATGCGTACGATACATCACAGGGCAAATAAAGATAATCAGAGTTCGCATTCCTGCACTATGCCTTATGTTTAAAATGTAAAAAGACAATAACGTCGGTGCAGAAAATTTTGTATTTTAATATTATACACCGTCGTTTTTAATGGTACCATTTGACTTATGTAGACTTTTTGTTTTAGTAATTTATTGACGTTGTAACAATTATTGTGGAAATTAAGTTGTTAAAATATAGTTAATCATTATGTTCTTCTTCTTTGTCTTTACTCTCTTGATAGAGTGGTGTTGGGTACTTGAACGTTGTGGCATGCCTGACTATCCGTCTCAAATTCTTTCTAGACCCTAATATAAGTGTATATCGACTGCTGCCCTCTACCCTCAAACGGTAGTAAATATTAGATAGGTTTATGATCTCAAATGTGATCTGCCACGATTTCTACTTAGTGACATTCAATTGAAACTGCATCGTCACGTCTTCATTAATTCCAATAAAATCGACTCTCCTGCACCTAAGCACTAATAGAAAGTTATTATAGCACCTGAACAGTAGAAATAAATGCGAGTGTGTTTGTTTGTTGTTTTATCTTTCAACCACGCCGCGACCGAGCAATGGATCTACATGATTTTTTGCATGGATATAGTTGAGGACCTAGAGAGTGACATACTAGGCTACTTTTTACCTCCGAAAATTAAGGAGTTCCCATGGAAATTTAAAAAACGTATTCCATCAGCTAGTTCAAAATACTTTTTCTCACTGAGTGAACAAAAACGCCTTACACTCACTGGTTTTGCGCAGCGAATGCTCGCTTTTCGAGCTAGAGAGATAAAAAAGTTTATTTTGTATAATATTAAATCAAAGGATGCCTAATATATTGTCCATTATTTTGTAGGTTAACCGTGCAGACGAGCAGCGATCAGACGTTAAAAGGTTAAGCTAAGTTTGCCCTAGTTAGTTATTTGATAGCCATCTGACCTCCGATTCCGTGGAAACCATCGGAGATCGGGCTTGATTTATCAACGAACTATTGTCAGCCATTTATGATTTTTTTATCGATGACAGCGTGCCTCGAATTTAACTTTTCTTATGATAATACTTCGCTGGAGTTCCTAAGAAGGGTATGACAATATGTAGGTATGTATTTACTTTTCAGTATTGCAACTGTATTAGCCAAGACCTGAGCTGAGTTTGAATCATTTTGAGATTGAAGCAGGCGGGCAATATGGCTGACTAATAATCACCGAGAATGAACATTTTCAGTAATTTTACACAAAAAACCTGGAATGTGGATTAGTCATCATCATCATCATTGGCGCTACAGCCCCTTGTGGGGCCGGGCTTGGTCCAGAAGATGTCTCCATCTGTCTCTTTCTTTTGCGCTCGTTTTCCAATTTTTTTATTCCAAGTCGCTTGACGTCTTGGTTAACTCCATCTAACCACCGAAGTTTTGGCCGACCAATGTTTCTACGTCCATCTGGGTGCGACGATATTAGTTTTTTTATGGTGGTCTATGCTCATACATACGCTGTACCTGTCCAGCCCATTGCAATCTTGCGATTTTAATGTGCTGAACAACGTTCGGCTCGTTAAAAATTGTATAGAGCTCAAAGTTATAACGAATGCGCCATAGCCCATTAACTTGAACCGCACCGTAAACCGATCGTAGAACTTTTCTTTCAAATATAAGAAGCGCTTCTTCATCTTTTTAGGGTTCCGTACCCAAAGGGTAAAAACGGGACCCTATTACTAAGACTCCGCTGTCTGTCTGTCTGTCTGTCTCCAGGCTGTATCTCATAAACCGTGATAGCTAGAAAGCTGAAATTTTCACAAATGATGTATTTCCGTTGCCGCTATAACAACAAATACTAAAAATAAAAAAAATATATATATTAAGGGGGGTCCCCATACAATAAACGTGTTTTTTTCGTATTTTTTTGCTCAATATTAAAAACGGTAACAGGTAGACGGTTCAAATTTTCACAGAATATTAACTTGTATATTACCTTTCAAAATAAATAATTAAATATCAATAAAGTAAATATTAAAGGGGGGCTCCCATACAACAAACGTAATTTTTATTTTTAATACGTCATAAATCGTAAAACTTACTACAGGTTTGTACGGAACCCTCGGTGCGCGAGTCCGACTCGCACTTGGCCGGTTTTTTACTAATCGCCCAGCACTCACTACCATACGTCAGGACAGGCCTTACCAGCGTCTTGTACAGCGTTATTTTGACACGTCTTATAGAAACCGTGATTTGAAATGTTTCCTTAAGCCATAATATGCTCTGTTCGCAATGGTTATGCTCCGTCTGATGTGGAGTAGTGGTGGAAGAAAATCAAGGGTCCAGTTGGTAGGGATGTTTGTTTTTACTACGTAAGCTGCGATCAGAAAACAGGGTATTTAAAGTCACACCTACAATAATATAGCCAGTTTGTTTCAAAACTCCGCTTTCAAACTTTACTAAATGGGTCATTAAATACGAAAAATGGCAAGAATATATTTCCTGACAGTGACCCGCTGGTATAATGAAAAATTAAGAATAAATTTAATATTGTAAATATCATGTAGGTAAATCACTTTTAAATGCGTTCGCGATAAAAAGGTGCAATATATAAATTTTGGTATTTTGGGACATTTTTTCATGGAAAAATCAAAAACATTCGTTACGCTTATTTGCTCCACCTAGCAACGTTTTGTTATTTTTTTATCTTTATAAAGATAGAGGATGAAGAGTCAAAAGTAGAGGTTGCATGCACATAGGTTGCCTTTAATGATTTTTTTTTGTTTTTAATTTGCAACAATAAAGTAGCTTTTTGGTCTCAGCAGCTCTCAAATATATGGTAAAGTATGAAAATTTTTGCAGTAGCGTAGATTACCTAATTCAATTTTCAAAAATCTCTACCAAACATCTAAGCAAATAACTTCTAAAGAACTTGATCTGTTCAAATCTAACCTAACTCCATTTGACTTTGCGATTACCTAATAACACAACATTGTAACAAATTACAAACAAGAAATAATGTGTTAATTAATTTAAGGGCATTTGATTAAGTTTCTTACAAGAATTCCCTTGGAGACATGAGATTCTCAAAGTCCCTATGCAGATTTAACATCTAAGTAGGTAAAAAGTTAACAGCATATTTAACAATAAGTACCTAAGTTAAAAATTACCCCTACGTAAATAAAAAGTATTTAAGCTTAAAATTTTTACTTCAACCTCTAAAATTCTTCAAACAAGAGTTTATAATCTTTTTTTGATATTATATCAGTGTACAGAAATAAAAGTTGCACTTTTTTTTGTCGAATGTATAATTTCGAAACTTTCAATTAAGGTACCTATCAAATAAATATAATATTTATTCCTTTTTAATTTCAGGTTATGCCTAAGTTATCTCAACGCGGACGTTATTTTTACGAACACAGCTGTAATTTTCGTAATTTTTACACCTGTGATTACAGTTATCTGCCCATGTTAATTAATTACAATTCTTTAGGTAGATATTTTTGGAATTCTTATTTGCATGTGATTATTATCATCTTTAACATGCATACTTGAGAGTTATACACAATTTTTTCAAAGGTGAAGAAGTCTACAAATCTGCTTTTTACCCGAATACGGCTCAGTATTGAGCTGGAGATGGATATAGCTAAATCAACACATTTTTTTTCTTACATTCAGAAGATCGTGTAAACATCTATTGAGCGATCTGTGTCAGTAGGTATAGATAGTATATTATAATTTGTGTCAAAGATTTTCCAAGATTCACCTTACTTTATCGCAAAGCACATAATTATAAAATTGAAAGCAGACCCCTCCAGGGTTGCGGAAGATTTGGACGTTCGCGTTGCCTCGAGCGAGGCAACGTCACGACTCACGAGGCAGACTCGAGTAGCTGCCGCACTTAGAGGGGACCCAGCTAAACACATTGGTAGCTAAGTAGTAGGTCTTAAATTCTATGCGGGTCCCTTATATTCGGTAACCAACAATTGCGGTCGAAATTGTGGTCAATATTCTTGTAAGATCTTTATAGTGTACTGTCAGATGTTCTCGAATTACCCCAACAGCCACAATTGCCTCTCCTACTCGTTCGACTAATGCTCTCAGGGACATATGGCGTATTTACCTATATTTAAATACTTTATTTCTATTTTACACATTTTAACGGTAAAACGGCATTTAAAAACGGCAAAATATTAGAAATTAGAAGAAGTAAAATAAGTTACTTACTTCTTTTATATACTGCTTATTTTGTTTAATTAACGGATAACGGGATATTGCGATGGTTCCTATCATTAAAGTAAAAAAAAAACGCATCATTTTCTATTGAAAAGCTCTCTATAAGCTGTAAAGTCTCTGCTTTAACTGTTCCATTAGAACAAAGAAAAACAAACTGCAATTGTTTTCTAAACTCTGTAAGTAATTTAACCGTTAATATTATGCAATAAAATATTGCCTTTCTTTTACTAACAGACCGATCCTAGTTAGAATTAACAGACCCAACAGTACTAGCTAACAATTACAATGTTATGCAAAAAGAAATAGATAAAGCCATTTAAAATGAATGCGTCCTTCTTAAAACTGGGGTAGGTAGTTAGCGGCACTTTTATAAATGTTTTTATTTCCATATCTACAGTAAATATTTGTAGAGTGAGTCAGTCAAGGGACAGTGACAATAAATAACTGTTATCTTATTTTCTATTCATTGTTTTGGAATGGGGTCTCTTTGTGTTTTAAGTTTCCATTTGTTTTAATTGCAAGCTTTCAAAGCATACTTGACTAGACTACTTTTCATCATATAAATTACGATCAATATTGTTTTCTATACTTTAAATAAAATCAAAATAGATTTTTTAGAAGTATTTCTAAGTACGGCAATTATTATTAGTTGTTCTTTATTTGTAAAGCCTCCATTTCAAAAATAAACAACAGAAAAAAGAAATAAGGCCGAAAATTTTACATGCTACCTACAAACTTTTGATTTTCTCAGACAAGGTAGGTTTTATGTTATAAGTAACAAAGTTTTAATTACCTAAACTGGGCTAGGAGTCTAAAGAAAAATAAGTAGGATCTGTCTAAATAGTGAGAAAAATGCTAAGTCGATTTGGAAAAAAAAACCCTAATACCCTAAAAGATCGAATCACACCCTAAAGCTGGGTTACTAAATAGATAACCACCTATTATGACAAACGTACGGACAAAAAATTGTGTCCACCACACTAAAGTCACGAAGAGTTCACATTAACTACGCGAGAGCGATAAACGGAGCGGGAAAATATTGCTTGGAAAGCTAACTATACCTACTTGGTTTTGTTCTCTATTGTTTTATGTACTATTTTCAAAATATCAATTGTATAGTGCTAGCGGCAAACGACTTCGTTAGTCTGTGGACTCTGTCTCTGTGAGGTAAACCAACTTTTATTATTCGACCAGCCATTTCTTCCAATCAATCTCAACATCGGCATCGTTTTTTTTTGCATTAAGTATAATAATTATTAATTATTATACTCAATTATTATTATTTAGTTTTTAATTTAGATTTAATTTAGTTTTTAATAGTTTTAATTTCATACTGATGAAAATAATATTATTAATATAGTTTATTAGGGTTGTCGTGGCTCGTGACATTGCGGTTGTTTCAAGAGACTGAAGGTGTACAGATTGTAGTTAGGTAGTTATATAATATTTGAAAGATTACAAATTAATGGATATCGTACAAGTTACTAAAACATCGCATGAGTTTTGGTTGGTTTAGCTGGGAGATTTAAATGTAAGACAAACTTAATTTCGCGGAAAAATATTCGCTATTACCTGCCGAGGTAGCATGATTTAGTCTCGCGTGCTGATATAGAAGTAACGCATGGAAGAAGGTGACAATCTCCCTACCCTAGTGACAAAATGGGAATTGGGATATAGTTTGCAAGCTTGTGTGTGTATATGTCCCATTTCGACACTTGGGTAGGCTAATACTGAAATAATGACGCGGACGAAACTCCCACTATAACTTATTCGATTATTCAGTCTAAGACTGCTGCTAATTGCTATATATCGATAAATGATAAATGATTTATTTATTTCACGTAGGACATCTTGTGTTACTTATGAAACGTTAATACTCTACCACCGGTTCGGAAAATTGATTCTACTGAGAAGAGCCGGCAAGAAACTCAGCAGTTGCTCTTTTCTTAAAAAAGAAAAGGTTACAATAAGTAGACAATACAACACATACGATACAAATATTATACTGAATTGTGGGTCACTGGATGCGAGGCCGGTTGCTTCCATGCAACTTTGTCATTAATAAAATCATCGATAGTGTAATAACCTCGACTTAATAAATGCTGTTTAACACAGTCTTTAAATCTATGTAATGGCAAATCCAGAAACTCTTTGGGAACCATATTATAAAAGCGTACACTCGACCCCACAGAGGATTTCTGCACCTTGCGCACACGATACGACGCTGTTACTAGCTTATGGCGTTTTCTAGTATATCGATTGTGAGTATCAATTTTCAAACCCGCTATATCATGTTTCGGTCGCACCCGAATTTTTAGACAGACACACAATAAATCAGCGCGATAGCGAGCAAAGATCCACCGAACAAAGCGCAGCTCCGAGCGAAGGGCTTTGCGGTTAAGGGGAAGAAATCTTTGAACATTTCAGGACTACATTCTAGAAATGTAATTTTCTTATGTCCATCTTGTCCACAGTGTTACGGCGAGTTCTTTTCCAATAAAACCATCTCTTTGTATACACACATCTCTACATCAGGAAATCCGTCATTCCTGTAACTCTCTCCTAGTAACAGTAACACTATCGACTAATATCGACCGGGTGATAGGGTAGTGAGTGTATCGATATTAAAAAAAGTGTTAAAGCAATTAATTTATTTCACTAATTGTATATAAATGTTGTATTGTTTATGATGTTACTAATATATACTATACATGTCTTCTATCCTGGGGTTCTTTTCCGCACTTACGCACGTTCTCGTCTGTACATTTACCTACTTATAGTATTTCTTGGGGTAATCTATGTAGACATTATTTTAATTTACACTCATTAGTTATCGATAATTACTTTTTTTTTAGTTGCTTTGCTATATTGGACAAGAATGAGCTTGTTTATTTTTTTGCATTAATATTATAAATTAAATAAAAATATAGTAATTTTGTATCAATAAAAATTTTGAAATAGCAACTTATTTTTCTAGTATGGACTTTTAATATGTTGATATTAAAAGTCCATAGCTGACCCGACAGACGTTGTCCTGTCCAAATTTTAATAAGTCGAGCTGGTACAAAAAGCTCTTAGTAAAAAGCAGTTTCAGTTTTTCCTAACGAACAGCATTTGATTTTTATTTATTTAAGTTTAGAATGCTCAGGGCTTCCCCTTAACTAACAATGTTAAGACATTCCCCGTCTGGAATGCGTCGTTCGACTAGTTAATGATGAGTGTGTTTGTTTGTTTTTTATTCTTCCTAAACTCCCAGATAGATATTATAATTGTTTACTGTAGACCGTGCCGCTTGGGGCGTGTAAACACCCATTATGTAATATTAACAAATGCTTCTGATTTCTAACTTCTGCAATAACGTTTTTTGGTAGTTGTGACTTAAGTTACCTATTCCGGGGTTCCGGGGTTCGATATCCGGGCACGCAACTCCAATTTTTCCACCACCACATGCCACTTAGCAGCAGGTTTAGCAGGTTTAGCAGTTCCTCCATATTGTTCTCAGAAGTGTTTGAAGTCTGCCATTCAGCACCCGATCAGTGTGGTACGTGGTGAATCTTTTGGGAACTGTATATGCTTCTATGTACGTTCTAACTTTCTAAGTCATGAAATACAATAAAATGCTATATACATATAACGGTGAACGAACGAAAACATCTTGAGGAAACCTGGATGTCTGCCAATCCGCACTTGGCTGGTGAATTATGGCTTGACTGTTCATTCTGAGTGGAGAGTGGAGACCCGTGCTCAGTAGTGGGTTGGCAACGGATTGATGCTAAATCAATAAGTGTGTGATATACTTATAATTAATATTTCGTGCCAAGTGAACTCAAAAAGTGATTATATAATTATTATTATATAATCTACACTTTATTTGTACCACACAAGAAAAACAAAAACAATAAAACATGAAATATTTTAAAGAAAATGGATACAAAAGGCGGCCTTATCGCTAAATAGCGATTTCTTTCAGGCAACCTTAAGATTAGGAGAACGCAAGGAAATTAGAATGCAGGTGGCTCAAAATAATGTAAATTTTAATAATGTAAATAATTAATAATATTTGATACCTAATGTAAATCAATTCATCTTGATGGATGTTAGCAACAAAGCGTCGCGTCTATCGGTATTCCTGTATAATCTAGCCTCAGTTGTGGCCTGTGGGTTTATAACTACGAGTTACATACTGAAGTACAGTCCCGCACTCGAGCTGCCGTCGAACAATAACACTCCGCTCCGGATAGTCGGGTGGAAAACTGGTAACTCTTACAATCTTTTTATCTATAAAATTGAGAACATAATAGAGAACTTTTAGGAATTCAGCCCCCCGATTGTGTAAGGAAATCGTAATCGTAATCGTTTGTCAAAAAGATAATTCGACCTGTATAAGGAGTTCATAGATGCCTGCGCGTCAAAAAGCAAGCACTCTTTAAACAGTTCGAGTAATACGTTTTAAGCTGTCAAATGATTACGATTTGCTTAAAGTTTAGACAATTAGGCCTCAGATTTCCTTACTATATTTTCCTTCATCGCTAAAGCAAGGTACACAGCTTGAAAAGTTGTATGTGTGAGGAGATAATTCCTTACATAGTCTGAATTCATATAACTATAAAAGTAAAGATACATGCAAATTCGTTAGCCAAAATTGATCTGGCTCAACGGGGTCATCAACCAGGAGCCTATAGGGGGATTTTTTATATTTTTTTCGATTTCACCCAAAACTGAGGCGTAATCACCCCGGACGACGGGTTGCCAAATTAACATTGTTGTTATGATGGATTTTACACCTGGCAGGTAAGGGGGTGTTCGCAATGTCCACATCATCTTTTAGACACGACTTTACGTTGTCATGTAAAATGTATGACAGTGGTAGGTACATGTCTTTATAGCGTTTGGAACCCTCGTAGCTTTGGTTTTAAGATAACGTAATTGATTATCACCATCTTGTTTTATAAGTTATTGGACGTCAATAAGAGTACAGTGTACCTAATTTTACTAAATAAATATTGAACTAATTGCATTTGCCTGAAATAGCAACCACAAACCGTGTCTGTGTAATCAATCGAAAACGACAAAAAGTCTGCGAAAAACGTCCACGTAAGGGGAAAATGACGTTATATCCTGTCGCGCTAGTGTGTGAGGATTGACTCTTTATCCACCAAACATTTTGCCTGTCCCTAGTGTAATTTGGCGAAAATGGCCTCATGTCGTGCCTTAAAAGAATAAGTTTTTCTAAGAAAATAATGTTCACTAGGAGTTGGTTTTATCTTTTTACTTTTCTCAATTCTGGTTAAGATGTTCTAATCTCCGATTAGAATAAGGTTTAACATACATAATTAATGTACTATACGTAACATAAAGATTACTTCTAGTTCGTTAATGTCTTTTACATCGATAGAAAATGTTTACATATAAAATACTTCAACGAGTTTTCGTTTATCTTGGCATAAGTTTTATGTCGGGTTTATCTATACTTACTTATTACTTATATAATATAATGTTATATTATAAATGCGAAAGTTTGGATGGATGTATGGATGGATGTTTGTTACTCAATCACGCCCCAACGGCTGAACGGATCTGGATGAAATTTGGCATAGAGATAGATTATAGTCTGGATTAGCACATATGCTACTTTTTATCCCGGAAAATTAAGGGGTTCCCGCGGGAACCAAAAAACCTCAATCCGCGCGGACAAACACGCAAGCATCAGCTAGTCAATAAAATAAAACTTTAACCTAAAACAAGGTTACTCTTTGAAAAATGTCGCAAATGTGAACGAGCCCTACGTCATCAATCACTATCGCGAATTCCCGATTCATTGGTATAATTAGATTTGGAAAATAAATAAAAAAACACCGTATTGTATGAGGTATTGGCTTTTCGGATATTAAGGTTTTATTTGGAAGGTATTTTAATGAAAGTCCTCGTACTGTACCGTTCTTGATTGGATTTTATAATAAATCGATGGTGGTATAAAAGGGGATGTAATTAGCAATTATTATGCATTTGTGTATTATGCGAACAATATATTTTATTCGTAATATATTTGGGGGTTACGCCACTTTTTAAGGAATCGAATCAATCAAATTTCAAAATGTATAATTTTTAACGCAAAAGAATTCGAATGAGTAATTATGGGAAAGCGTGATCGAAAAGCTCAGTAAGGTATATGAAGTAAATAAAGTATCTGCATCAAGCGTCATATCATTTGACATAAGTAAAAATGATGTATTACTTAATATACTATTCACTATTTTGGTTCGATTAGCTAAATATAAGTTATTTGCAATTTGTCAGCCTAATTGAATAATAATTTCTGAGGTCCGCTTGCAGCAACGCCGAGTTACCCTTTAGACAGAATTCGTATTAATATATATATAGCTGCTCGTGCTGATTCACTGATTGATCACCTCTCCTGTAAAATTTTGTATGAACATTTTTTTTTTCACTCATCGTTTCGTATAGAAGACAAAAATTCATTAATAGGAAAAATACAGAGAGAGCTGATGATTGAGGATTTCGAAGACGGATGAAGAGCACCAGCCAGGGTATCGAAGATAGGTGGGGGGTGCTCGACCAAATGTCACTCGAAACTTCATCCGATTGACAGTGAGCTAAAAAAAATTTCAAAATGGCGGATTTAAGATGGCCGCCATACAAATTTCGACGGTGTCTATCTCGGAGAGTATAAAAGATAGAAGAGTGGTTTCTTGGCAAAAGATGATCGGGACATGAAGGTCTACTTGATGAACAGGAAAAAAATTCAAGATGGCGGAACTTATTTTTCCATAGAAAAGAGTATTGAAGATAGGTGGGGGGTGCTCGACCAAATGTCACTCGAAACTTCATCCAATTGACAGTGAGCTGAAAAAAAATTCAAAATGGCGGATTTAAGATGGCCGCCATATAAATTTCGTCGATGTCTATCACGGAGAGTATAAAAGATAGAAGAGTGGTTTCTTGGCAAAAGATGATCAGGACTTGAGGGTCTACTGATGAACAGGAAAAAAATTCAAGATGGCGGAATTTATTTTTCCATAGTTAATGTATGGCGAATATTGAAGAGGCTACAACTTACAAGTGTAGAACTATGCAAGACTACGGTTCCTTTTCAAGATTTGTTTTTATGGAAGAATTCTCATTTTGACGAGTGGTTAGGAGAAAAAATATGGAGAGAGATGATGATCGAAGGTTCGGATGATGGGTGAGGAGCACGGTCAGGGTATTAAAGATAGGTACCTACTTAGGGGCTGCTCAAACAAAAAGGGAGGGGCGGGGGGTTGGTGGTCTTTGTTTTATGTTTTTCCTTTACGAGAATTTTCTTTTACGTCGGACGCTTGGCGTGCTGGCGCTTCCACTGTGCTTACTAGCATAGCAGTGTGTTGTTCAGATCAGAACACGTAGACAGTAAACCAGCTGCCGATTATGTAAGAATTGTCGATCAAATCGTAAAAGTTCGGCGTCAAAGTAAAATAAACCATAACAGCATTGAATTAGAGCTCAATTTCGTGTTTCGAAATTGAGCTCTAATTTAATGCTGTTATGGTTTATTTTACTTTGACGCCGAACTTTGACGATTTGATCGGCCATTCTTACATAATCGGGGGGCAGGATAGTAGGACAGTGAGTAAGTAGACAGTGGACCACGCGCTCCACTACGCGGTCCGCTTTAGCGGGCCGCGCAGCCACGCGCCATACTAGTTAATATATATATAGCTGCTCGTGCTGACTGACTGACTGATTGATCACCTCTCCTGTAAAATTTTGTATGAAAAGTTTTTTTTTCACTCATCGTTTCGTATAGAAGACAAAAATTCATTCGGAGGAAAAATACGGAGAGAGCTGATGATTGAGGATTTCGAAGACGGATGAAGAGCACCAGCCAGGGTATCGAAGATAGGTGGGGGGTGCTCGACCAAATGTCACTCGAAACTTCATCCAATTGACAGTTAGCTGAAAAAAATTTCAAAATGGCGGATTTAAGATGGCCGCCATACAAATTTCGACGGTGTCTATCTCGGAGAGTATAAAAGATGGAAGAGTGGTTTCTTGGCAAAAGATGATCAGGACATGAGGGTCTACTTGATGAACAGGAAAAAAATTCAAGATGGCGGAATTTATTTTTCCAAAGAAAAGGGTATTGAAGATAGGCGGGGGGTGCTCGACCAAATGTCACTCGAAACTTCATCCAATTTACAGTGAGCTGAAAAAATTTTCAAAATGGCGGATTTAAGATGGCCGCCATACAAATTTCGTCGGTGTCTGTCACGGAGAGTATAAAAGATGGAAGAGTGGTTTCTTGGCAAAAGATGATCGTGACATGAAGGTCTACTTGATGAACAGGAAAAAAAATTCAAGATGGCGGAATTTATTTTTCCATAGAAAATGTATGGCGAATATTGAAGAGGCTACAATTAGTGTAGAACTATGCAAGACTACGGTTCCTTTTCAAGATTTGTTTTTATGGAAGAATTCTCATTTTGACGAATGGTTCGGAGAAAAAATATGGAGAGAGATGATGATCGAAGGTTCGGATGATGGGTGAGGAGCACACTCAGGGTATTAAAGATAGGTACCTACTTAGGGGCTGCTCAAACAAAAAGGGAGGGGCGGGGGGTTGGTGGTCTTTGTTTTATGTTTTTCCTTTATGAGAATTTTCTTTCACGTCGGACGCTTGGCGTGCTGGCGTTTCCACTGTGCTCACTAACATAGCAGTGTGTGGTTCAGATCAGAACACGTAGACGGTAAATAACTGCCAAATTATGTAAGAATTGTCGATCAAATCGTAAAAGTTCGGCGTCAAAGTAAAATAAACCATAACAGCATTGAATTAAAGCTCAATTTCGTGTTTCGAAATTGAGCTCTAATTTAATGCTGTTATGGTTTATTTTACTTTGACGCCGAACTTTGACGATTTGATCGGCCAATCTTACATAATCGGGGGGCAGGATAGTTGGACAGCGAGTAAGTAGACAGTCGACCACGCGGTCCACTACGCGGTCCGCTGTAGCGGGCCGCGCAACCACGCGCCATACTAGTTTTTTATAAAACTTCTGCCAAAAATTCAAAATCCCAGACTTAAACAAAACCTGGCGTCTCTGCAAGCTGGACTAAGCTTGTTTTAATGGTAACATGGGGTAGTGACGCTACTTTTTATTACGGAGTTAAAATGATGTGTAGCTACTATAAAATATTCATGGAAATGTATATTTTAGCTTCAAGTTATATTCAACTCGTCTATACCACAGAGAATAACACTTAAGATGCGAACGTAAAATTTATTTCTTAAACAAACATGCCGTGAAAAAATATAGAAGAGTACGGTGGGCCACACAAGATTTCGAATAAGTTCAATCCAATATGGTATTTTAATATAGCCATATAATGTGATAGGTATAACATCTTATACCACTGTATTTCATAAGTTTATACGTTGACAGCTATTTAAGGGTTTGATTGACGTATAAAAACTTATCACTAAACTGAAAAACACGGTGGTATCTCACAGCCCTGTTTGTTTTGTTCTGCATCATAAATGCCAGACTCTTCAAGGCATCTAAAGTTGTTTTTCTATTAGCAAAAATTTTATGAATAAAAACTTTTTGACGATAATACTTAAATTCGTACATCAATATTATTTTTATATCTTAAATGCGTAAGTACGTCTGCTATTTTCACAGTTCAATTCAGCGATTCCGTGTTCTCCTTAAATTTTCCGGGATAAAAATAATAGCCTATGTCCTTCCCCGGGATATAACCTACCTCTATCCCAAATTTCAGCAAAATCAGCAAGACAGACAGACAGACACACTTTCGCATTTATAATATTAGTATGGAAGTATGGATTTAGAGTTACGGAGTTTTGAAAACCTGATTAAACGTGAATGAAATCGCAGGTAAAAGTAACTTTACCTAACTTTCGTACCTAATCAGGTATGGATATTAAATAATTTCTCCCTTAAGACGGAAATCGTTTTCCCATTATTCCTTTTAAATGCGTAGCTGACAGGTTTTGTGCACGCGCCAGTACAATAACCTTTCTTGACCTAAATATGGAAAGCCCAAACCAAATAGTTTCAGAAATTGTAACGAAAAAACCACAGCCAAAGCTCTAATAGGAAACCAAATAAGAAAATTAGACACAATCTCACAAACCGCCATTAAAACCGTATCAGTATCAATTTATTAGATCCAAAGCAAATACTATAATTTTATAACTAACTGCCCTATCAATGAATCACTGTTCAGGGGCATAACTCACGCTTACTATAAAGATCTATAGATCCTATAGATCCAACGCTCGATCGTTCAAAGAAATCATCGGAAAAAAGTCAAACGAGACAGTACCATAATGCATGCCATTATAGCCATCCTGCTCATTCGTAGAAAATTGCTGAAGCTTGAAAGGGACGCAGTACCTCTTATTCAGTCGTGCATGTTTTTACCTAAGTCAGTCTTGCACAGAACGTAGTCTGGGGCAGACGCGTTTTTGTGTGTTTTCAGGTTTCCTACATACTTGTCTTCTTTTGAAAAAACTTATAGTTTTCATTGTGTTACGTTTATGAAAATTTTTACTAATATTTTCTCGTGGTTTTTGTTATAAATGACATTGCATGTTCGAAGACTTCAAGGAATTTATGTGTTTTGTGATACATTATTGAAGTGTTTTCGTGTTCTGGGATTTGGTGGCGATCTATGGGATACGGTTGGTATTTTATTAATACATTTAGTCTAGTTAATTTTCTTACTTTAAATATTAAAGTGGACTTACTTAATTTTCCACAATATGGCTTTTCAAATAGAGAAACTCAGAATTCAGAAAATAAAAGGAACTATTTTATGGAAAAAAAAGCCTGATTTCATATACCAATAATAATTATTCTCCATTAAAAGCTCGAGGTAGAGCTTACGATGCCATAATAATGTAAACATAGGAGTTTATACGAACCATCTCATCTCATGAAATTGATGCAATGTTAAGGTTAAGTTATATTAGATCAGTAATAGGTCAGGTTTCTTCTTTGTCCAGGCCATGTCCCCCTTTACTGAAATGCGACCACAGCCTTCCTCGTACATATGCATGGGGTATTGCGTGACATATTGTGCAATTCCCGGTGCTAATCTCGTGGTATGGTCATCGAGCTTTTAACTAGAGGTTCCCTGGTAGGAAAGTTTTAAGTACCTAAGGTCCCTGACGGCTGACATATAACAAATTCTGGCAATTGGTTTTGGTTTTATACGTTCTTGAAAATCAAGGATCATCGACTCACTCGTACATATTCGCCATAAAACAAAAACCCATACCAGTATTTTTTTCTCACATTTTTCCCTAAGTTGATAGTAATCTCTAGGTTAGTAGATCCTAAGGTTCTAGGTTAGTAGTAGGTTCGTAACCTTCCCTTTTTTGCCGAAATATTTCTTTGAAGCTTTAATACATTCCGGTAGGGATTTAAGAATTTAAAAAAAATGAGACAGCAGTAGAGCTAAAAGACTTCATATTTCAAGATACCTTGTTAACAGCATTTCTTTCAATGGCTTAGAAGTTCTTGAAAATCCCCTTTGACGAAGTTTTATGAGTATAAGAATGTATTTTATACGTTCCGATGATTGGGACAGAATGTACATTTCCATATCATTTCCATATGGATGTAAAAGAAATAATATGGTCCATAAACATTGTTATTCTTCTTCATCGTTCCCGATATTTAATTAATCGGGGGCTGCTTATCATTTTCTACCGATAAAGGACAGGTTTCTACCTTATACATGGTTAATTGAAGATTTACTGGCATCGTTTTCATCTTCCGCCGCCCATATATCTTCTCTTGCTTTGCTGACTCAATCATCTAAAGAGGATCTTTGCTAGTCGGACACTTGAAGCTGCTATTTATGCCTGTTCTTCGTTGTTTCACACCGAATAGCCCTTTTCGAGGGCTTGAAGGGTTTCGTACGCTTTGTCTATCATAGAACATTTTTCAATCTCGGGTGTCCACAAGTGCGTTTTCCTTATTGGCCAATGCATAATTACAAGCTCTTCTCATAGCGCAATTCTGTAAGACGATGATCATATGAGTATTTACAAATTAAATTAAAATCAAAGTGATGATAAAGTTCAGCCATACCTCTAACAGTTTAGCCCGCTACCATCGACTGCATCATCGCTTACCATCAGGTGAGATTGCAGTCAAGGGCTAACTTGTTGTGGAATAAAAAAAAGTAAAGGTAGACTTCGGCATCCTATTTGGGTGGTTCGAATCCCGGGACAAACTTTAATTTAAGTGCGTTTTACTATAAATTTCTTTATAATGGTGAAGAATATTAAACGTCACTTGCTTAATAACGGTGAAGATACACCTTGAGAGGAAATTTGCATAATTAAGAGTTCTCCATAATGTTCTCAAAAGTGAAATCTGTCAATCTGCACTTGACCAGCGTGGAGGACAACAGTTAAGTTCTTCTTATGAGAAGACCAGAGCTAAGCAATGTATCTGTATTGGTTAAGTAGACACTAATAAAAAAATATAACAAAAATAAAAGCTTTCGCAAAAGCTCAAAGCTCGCAGAGTAACTTGACGTCTTCGCGATAGTGTTTATCATACGATTCCGTCGCTCCAGCTCGTCGCGCTGATTGCGGTGCTAAATTAGGTAGCGACTCCCTTTCGCGCTTTACTTAATTAAAGGTAATATCAACAAAGGAGAATGCCCGATTCTGCCCCACCCATTTTCATAATTTACACAAAATGTAAACTTTTTAAAATTATCTTAGGGAATTATGATCACGTATGATTTAATAATTATTGATGAAACACTTGCGGATTTAAAAATGTAAAATAAAAGAAATTCAATTCCCTCGTCTACTTCCTATTAATTCTCCTGCGGCAACTTGCATTACATTCTGCGCAAACACGACTAAATAAAACTAGAGTTGTTAAGTTTTTTTAAGTATAAAAAACTCCTATTACGTAAATCATACTACGGATCTTTGTTTAAATTCGTTATTTTGTGTTTTTAATTATTGAAAATGACTCATAATTATTATTTTAATGTAAATAATAATGAATAATAATATAGTTGCAATAAAACCTTACTTTCACATTCACGCATTTTGTGCAACGAAACGTCATTGACAAACGTATTTGAAGATGTCAATGTCATTGTGATTTTTGATCTTTGTTGTTTAGAGTGGTTTTAGTGACGTTGACTGTTTGCCGTGCTTGTTTTGATTGTTTCACCAAAAACTTTTGCTATACTATAATAAAATATGGATTAGATCTCGCCGACTTTGCGATATTTTCCATGGATGACCATTGCTTGAGATTTGGGTTACGACGTTGAGGTGCATAAATTGTCACCTGAGTGTAAACAGGAATCAGGATGCTAAGACATGTTGTTGCCATTGCAATAACCTTGTTTGGGCTCATCATCAAAATGATATTGATACACCGGCAGCATTTCTTGATAATGTAACGACTGATTACCTATTTACTTAATATGAAGATGAATAAATCAATGATTTCCAACAGTTGTTTTACTTCCAATTAGTCTACCATTTTATCGTTAGAGAAGATAGCACAAGCTTAAGGTAGACCTCAAGCTACGCAGGCATTTGAGTATCCTACTTCATTTTAAAAGCCATTATATCTCTTGGCAAGAGCATTGTAACGATACACATCATTTTTTTAACTTATTTCACAATTAAAAATGCATATATAACCTAAAATCATTTTGAAACTTAAACTTAGTTTTAATAAAAAACCGCAAGTGTTAGAGACTTAAAAATATATCTTTGGTTATCAGTAATAAAAAATCTATTAAATCCTACATACGGCATACTTGTAAACGAATTTTAATAAGTGGGGCAAAGCTCCATACATAGTCTGTCGTTGTCCTTTGCCATGTAATAATCTGGAATCCCAACTGTTGTACACTAACTACTTCATGCTTTTTATAATTGTTCCAATAGAGATAGTTAAAAATTTTTAGTGATAGGTGGAAACGCATGTCTCTGCTTCATCCATCATTATTATGCACTATATTTTGATAGTTTAAATTTGATGTATTTTAAATGGTATTATATAAATTTAGCCGATTATATATTGGAATAATTCTTATTGCGAGGATAAAAGTGAATTGAGTATTAACTCAATTCAGGGTTTAGCCAAGCAGGGTGATTGCGATTGTGACACTATATGAATCATATTACGTATAAAAGTCCAGGTTGATTGCCATTTGTCAGATAAGTTTGTGGAACTCTGACTCTGGGTGACTCTTTTATTATTGTCCAAACTACACTGTCAAATTCGTCCAATCACAACAATTATTGTGATAGTAGCAATGTGATTTGCACAATTTTATCACAACTATCATAATCCTCCTGACTGCCTCGTTGGTCTAACTCTAGTGGTTGGCATGTTCGACTGCGGCCGACGAGGTCCCGGGTTCGAGTCCCGGGTCGGGCCATAAATGAGTATTGGGTTCTTCTGACTAGAAATTCTCAGTACTAGCCTGGAGTTAGGAAGTTGGCGGTGTTTCACCCCCGTGCTTCGGAGAGCACGTTAAGCCGTCGGTTCCGGTTATTATCACTAACATGATAATAGTCGTTAAAGCCCGCCAACCCGCATTGGAGCAGCGTGGTGGGTCTAAGCTCTAATTCCCTCTCTCGTATGAGAGTGGAGGCCTGGTCCCAGCAGTGGGACGTTAATGGGCTGTAGTGGTATCATAATCCACACTTGGCCAGTGTGTTGTACTTTGGCTAAACCCTTCTCATTCTGAGAAGAGACTTGTGCTCAATAGTGGAACGGCGACGGGCCGAATTGGTGTGGCAGCGCCCATGCCTCTATTCTATATGAAGCTTACCTATATAATATGTTTTTTATCAAATAAAATAACAAACACATCTTGAGTCAAACTTTAACTGCTTACAAGCGAAATGTACAGCTTAATCAAGCTCACTATCGACAAAAACCGGGTAAAACAGCCCGTCTTACCTTGTAAAGTTCTAAATGAATGTCCAAGATAACTCCGCAAACGGCTTTATCAATTTCGATGAAGTTTTCCCGTAGTTTATTATTACAGATAAGACCTGCGATTGTATCTCGTGTAATAAAATGGACAAATCACTATGTACTTTTTGCTGAAAATAATATAAATTTATTGATATGTTCCTTCTAGTTATGTTTAGGAATCGGTATATTAAAGATATGTTTATAAATACGCCAACAGATTATAAAGACTTTAACTGTTTGTTGTGCCTATTTTATCACTGATTATAACCATATCTCATACTTCTATACCTATGTAGCGTGGAAGTCTCTACTTTAAATGGTTCCAATTACCCTGAGTTGCGTGAAAAATTGGAAATATTCAGCGTCCATATTATTATAAGTTTTTTATTAGTATTCTTATAATTAAACCTGTCATGTTTAATTACTTGAAAACTTGCGAGTAGGGTAAGTGTTAATCTGTCCATCATCGACTTCTAAAAATAAGGATGTGCTCAATTCGGCACGTATTTTTTTTCGTGTAGTACGGATCTAGGAACACTGAATTCGACAACGTTGTTATTTGACAAAGGTTACCTAAATTATCCATAAATAGGTTATATCTACGGATAATTTACGTAACTCCGATATAAACGAAAACTGTGTGACGTTATTTTTTTCACTAGATGGTGCCCGTGACTTTAGGTTTGTGTGGAAATTCCCGTGGAAATTCTTTGTTTTCCGGGATTAAAAGTCTTCCCGAGATGCAGGCTATGATAAAGTCGATTGAACAGATGGGGCGTGAAAACGCAGCAGACACACAGACAAACTATGAAATGTGTACTAACTGACTAGAATAATATAATGCCTAAGGATCATCCGTGTGAATTTGTTCAATGTCAGTTCTCTAAGTTTTTGAGATATGTAGAAGCATATGTCCGTCCCCGGGAGGCAAGCAAGCAACCCATCTCTGACGCGTCATGAAAAGTAACAAACAGGCAGACAGACACATTAGAATCATACTATAAATATAAATGCGAAAGTGTGTTTGTTTGTTGGTTTGACCTTCAATCGCGGCGCAACGGAGCAACGGATCGACGTGATTTTTAGCATGGGTATATTTGAGGACCTGCAGAGTGACATACCTAGGCTACTTTTTATCCCGCGGGAATCAAAAAACTTTACCCACACGTACGAAGTCGCGGGCATCCGCTAGTTTACAATATATTAGTATAAAAGTATGGATTTCATAACCATTATGCAGACAATGTTATGAACTTATGAAATTCAATATTCACATTTCAGTTTGATTCATTCGTGTTGCAATAGTAGGTACAGACAATGAATGAATCATACAGATGTAAGCTTGTTACAAACTTTCCTTGGACCTAACGAAATTATAAGAAAAAATATCTTTCCATTTCTTATAATTTACAAATCCCAAATAATGATAATCAGGCTTAGCTGGAAAATTGATGTTTTGAGTTTACGATTTAAGCATACCTACTTCTCAAAAATAATTTTGGGATTTATTTAATGAAACTTTTCATTTGACACGAATATACCTTTGCTTAACTTTTTTGTTTACGTCTTTTTTGTTTTATTATTCATGTTTATGCGAAGGTATGTTAGATTAATCGTATTAAAATATTATAAACTGACGTCTGTAACTTTGTCCGTGTGGAATTAGGTTTATCATAATCCCGTGAGTAAGGGGGTAAAAAAGAGGGTTCTGAAATTTGTTTGTAAATCGCATTGGAAGATCGAAATTAACGTAAGCAAAAACGCGGGCTAGTAAGTTTTATGCTAGTTCTAATAAATTGAAAACAAAGTGCGTTCCGCTCGACGGTACATTGGTCACGAATCACGATGATGGTATGAAATCGCTACATCCTGCTCAAATTAGAACAATTGGCAACCCGTAACCTAAGTTGATCTTCAGAGAAAGCTTTATCAAATAACGACTATCTACAGCATCGGTTTTGTAACATGGAGGTCGCAGTCGGTTGGAAAATGTAAAATTAATGTTGAATTGTGTTCATAGGTGAATAATCAAATATCAAATAAACAAATAAATAATATTATAAATGCGAAAGTTTGGATGGATGTATGGATGTTTGATACTCAATCGCGCCAGAACGTCTGAACGGATCTAAATGAAATTTGGCATAGAAATAGATTATTGTCTGGAATAACACATAGGTTACTTTTTATCCCAGAAAATTAAGTAGTTCCCGTGGGAACCGAAAAACCTCGATCCACGCGGACGAAGTCGCGGGCATCAGCTAGTTATTGATAACGATAGCTTTAGTTCATGATTTCGTTTGCGTCGTTTTAGGTTTTTAATGGTAGTTTGAGGATAATAATTAAAACCATATTACATCCATTGATATTCACATTTTTATTATTATTAAGTACTCAATTTAATACTCGTTAGATTATGATTTAAATTGTTATTGTATTGATATATGATTTTATTGTTTGACTCTAAGGATTAATTATTAATGTGTGCTTACAACTAATTATAATAATTGAATAGTTGACTTTAAAATTGTACACCGGTTACGGTAGAACATGCATACCTTACCTACTATGTTTTTAATGTAACATCTGTAATATGTAACTATATTACTATGTACCATGTTCTGGACAATAAATGAATTATGCATTATGAAAAAATTATGATACCAGTGTTTAACAGTGAGGCAGTCATACAGTATGAGTGCGTGTGTCAACGAATGGTCAACCGACGAAACCAGATACCTATTCGAAGATAATCTATTATCTTACAAATATTATAAATTTTGACGTTTAGTGAAGGGGTAAGTTGTACGCTGACGTCTGAAAATGTCGTCGTGAACAAGATTTACATACACGCCTTTGACATATGTCGAAGCCGTCACACAAATACCGAAGCGACTCCATGACATATGACATATTCTTTAAGGCCATTATTTATCTGCGCGAAAAATGCCCGCCATTGTTTTGACAAATGGCACTATATTTTAGTCTGTATGCAATTTAAATTGACATGACATTGTTGTTGTTACTTAAAATTAATGATGCGTATTTGTTTTAGCATAATTGGAGATATAGTCATAACTTAGGGTATACCTGTAATTATTTATTTCAAAATAGTTATTAATGTAGGGAAAAAGGAAGAAAGAGTTTGATATTTCATGAAATCCGTGACCATACATACTGATATTATAAATTTCGAAAGTGTGTGTGTCGGCCTGTCTGCTATATACTCTCTACCTACTACTCTACTAACTGTAATTTGCAATACAATTTTTTTATTCATATATTGGAATAATAGATACTGTAATATTTCACTAATATTAAAATCAATAAAATAAGACATCAACGCGCACGAAGCTCCTATCAATAAATTTTATAATAAAATAATAATAATACCCCTATTCTATTGTATTCTTACTTTGTTGTGCTTACTTTCTATTGTTTTTCTTTGTAAAGTGTAATAACAAAAGTACATACACTCAATAAATATTTTTGAAATAGCATTTTAAATTTTAACTTAGATATCGAAGTACATTGGTGGTCATACTACCTAATCTACATTTTATATGCAATCAGTTCTCACCAAAGAGGTTGCAGTATGACCTCTGTAACCGGTTAAGGATAAACCAGTAGCTCACAGATTAGATGGATCTAGCTACCTAAGCCAAACGATTAATTATCATCTGATATATCAGGTGTTACTGATATAAAAGACATCAACGAGCACGAAGCTCCTATCAATAAATTTTATAATAAAACTTGCTGATGCCCGCGACTTCGTCCGCGTGGACCGAGGTTTTTCGTTTCCCGCGGGAACTCCTTAATTTTCCGGGATAAAAAGTAGCCTATGTGTTATTCCAGACTATAATCTATCTCTGTGCCAAATTTCATCCAGATCCGTTCAGCCGTTGGGGCGTGATTGAGTAACAAACATCCATCCATACATCCATCCAAACTTTCGCATTTATAATATTTATTTGATAATAATAATACCTATATTCTATTGTATTCTTACTTTGTTGTGCTAGTAGGTACCTAATCTACTATTGTTTTTCTTTGTAAAGTGTAATAACAAAAGAATAAATATTTTTGAAATAGCATTTTAAGTTTTAACTTAGATACTCGTATCGACGTCTATTTATGGTGGTCATACTAATCTACATTTTATATGCAACCAGTTCTCACAGAAGAGGTTGCAGTATGACCTCTGTAACCGGTTAAGGATAAACCAGTAGCTCACAGATTAGATGGATCTAGCTACCTAGGCCAAACGATTATCATCAGATGGTACTGAATACTGATAACAACTGGAACCAATTTAACTGTGCATTAAAAATTGACATGCTGACTGTGTTACGGATATAACCTATTGGACCATTTTTCAGATAGGAAGATACTGGCTAGGTAAATAAAATAATGATGTCACATTTCACTTCACGAACAAGATGCTCTTTAGATCTTTGCACGCTTTAGAAAATATTTTGGCCAGTTACCATCTCTCAACATAGGATAAGCGTAATAATATATGTAGTTAAGGTATTATGTACCTACACACTAATAGTCTACTTTTCCTTAGTATACGAAAGATGAACAAATTATAGAAAATTTTCTTAGCGAAGCGACGTGCTTTACCCGAGACTTTAGACATTCTCGAGTTAAGTTTTTTTACTCGTAGGTATCCTGATGTTATCGTTAGTTTGTTGTAACAACGTCTTATCCGCCGTATGGACGTTATCCTGAGATATGGAAAAATAGACTATACTTACCAACAGTCATACATGCCACTATACAGCTTTAATAATAGCTATAGGTTAAATGATAAATGATGATTTGTTTATTTCACATAGGACAACTTGTGTTACTAATGATACCTTAAGACTCTACCACCGGTTCGGAAAGCTGATTCTACTGAGAAGAGCCGCCAAGAAACTCGGCAGTTCTTAAAAAAAAATAGGTTACAATAAGTAAACAATACAACACATACATTACGTTACAAGTATTACACTGTGATACTAGAGTACCTACTAGACACCGTAAAGTTTACTTGGGCAACTGTGACGTCTAAACTAGAAAGAACAATACTACTTGTTTACTTTTGTAACAATCCTACTCTTAAACCATTGTGCAACAATACCGCACACTCAACTTAACAATAACCTCTGTGAATCAACAAAACTTATAATACAATTTGAATGCGACGAAATCTAGTTTTATTATTTATTCGTCTACGTCTACAAGTTTGATATAAAATATTTATTCAAAGTCATAAACGCGTTGCATTAAGACTAATAAATAACTATTGATAGATGTCGTAAAACATCGAAATTTCTGTCATCCGCCATTTTTACGGACTAAATAAACACTTTGTTGCTGTGTTGCGTTTTTATCGGTGTAAGTTTTATCGGTATTGTAAAATATTTATTTTTATTATCGAATTATTAAAGCACTAACATGCGCCCACCGATTCTTTAGCGTCGAGCCGCATTGGAGCAAGACCAAGAACACACTATGGGCAAAGTAATACGGAGCGTGCACACTAACACATCATTATTTTTTCGCGCATGTTTTTTGTTCTTTCCGGTCCCTAGTGTGTTTTCGTTCTTAGTTTGAATTTGGATTTCAAGATACAGATGTGTTGGTTAGATCAACTCCACATTGCTCGATAGCAAAGTCCACGACACCCTCTATGTGATAAGGAGGTATTAGTGAGAAAGGATAGGCATGTTTAAAGGCTTCAGCACAAACCAAGCTGCGATTACCTTGTGAAGCGGTAGTTAATTATGTATACTTGTTAAACTACTCCGGAGCTTAACCTCGTGGGAATAGCTATGAGCAAAAAATGTCGTTCTGTCCGGTTGTAACAATGGAGCCGTGACGTTTGACCGTCCTAAAATGTTTCGGGTCACGATTGTATGGTTGAAAGGCTCGCTCGGATATATTAGGGATCCTGTTTCATTGAAGTAAACCGTTTGTACCCGGGATGTTAAACATTTTTAAAAATCTCTTTAATATTTACGGTTGTATCCATACATAATACTTTAATATTAATAAATGCGAAAGTGTGTCTGTCTGTCTGTCTGCTACGCTTTCACGGTCCCTCTGTTCAACCGATTTTGATCAAATTTGGTACAGGGATAGCTTGTATCCCGGGGAAGGAATATGATACTTTTTTTTCCGGAAAACTAAGGAGTTCCCGCGGGTATCAAAAAACTTAGTCCACGTGGACGAAGTCACGGGCATTATCTAGTATTAAAATAATTTACTTGCGTCATTTGACATGTTTGGGCAGTACCTAGTGGTTTAGATAATATTATGGATTTTTAATATTTATTTAATTTAGTTGATTTTATTTCTCATATTATTGTGCAAGGATTTTAATATTTCCAGAAACATTAGTAAAATTTATATTTTATAAATAGGTTTACAAATAGAAAAAAAGAAGTATATACTCAAATAATCTTATTCAATTCATTAGGAGTAATAATAATATTATCAAAAAAGTGCGTGAGACTGCAATCTATATACTCGTAGTTATAAAATAATAAATTTATTAGCTGGCAACATATTTATTATTAAAAGTTGTTAAGTGGTTCTAGTCATAAAATGTACGTGGTCCCCAACACCTTAGGTACTAAGAACGGTAGATACAAGTACATCGAGAGCACAGAATCAATATTTAATTTGTGATAATACTATAAATGCGTAAGTGTGTCTATCTCTTAAAAATAGTTACGTTTTTTTTTAAAACACGATGCACGAATATGTTTCAGTCTGTCTGTTACAAATACTATTTTTACAATACTTAATTGCACATTGATATTTCACTATACTAAGAGTTTCCCGACTTTCCTACTATTTTTTTCCAAAGCTTCAGCAAAAAACAGATCAACGCAGCAAACTTGGGCACAGAAATCTGTTACAGAAGTAATAAAAGAGTATTTATCACGTCTTCTGTACCTTCTCTCTGATTACTGTGCTATCGCATGACCCTGCCGTTGCTCACAGGTACTTGATTTTTAATTTTCGATTTCCTTTACCCTTTGACACGGTTGCTCTCGGACGATTTCAGAAAAAAAGTTGAATTCCAAAGCCATGAATAAACATATTACAAAAAGCTATTACAGCACGTTTTGAGCTGAAAAAATTGTGAATCAAACTGGAGTTGACTCGATTTATTGGAATGATCAATGTCGTCGAAATCTCCATATTTTTATCCATTTATATTTATTCATTTAATTTTTAGCTGAAGATTTGAAAGTCACGAATTAAACTTCAATGTTGTCAATAATATTATTCATTCATTTGAATACTGTAGACCAAAAAATCTGCAGGGTAGAGATTATTTAAATATCTAGCTAGATCTATCTAAGAAAATAATATATGTATATATATTTCATTGACTACAGAGAATGTCAAAAAACGGCGAAGACACACTACGGACGAAAACGTATGTCTCTTCATCACTTCACAGCTGCACTGACTACTGTGATAAAACAAAACAATCCCATGCCGTGGGCGTTTCGCGCGAATTTTTTGTCCTATCCTGTCTGTAGTATTTACCTTTAATAGGGGTGACCGATGCACAAATCTTCATAACAGTTGAAAGTTAAAAGTTTCATAGTAGGTACTTAAGCACATTCTTAGCTTTGGTAATTTGACTACCTCGAGAACCCGTTTAACCCCTTATTAAGTTATAATATAACATAAAATCAATCTTATTTGCAAAAGGAAACGTTCAAATGAAATTTGAGATAAAACTCGACAAATTAGCGAATACGTGACAAATTTAACGGTCCCGATACCGGCCTGACGGGTTTTCTCACAATAATTTCGATATTGGTATAAAAATTATGATCATTTGTATGCAATTTTTATAATAAACGCTAAGGTATTTTTGTAGTCTCTATTATAGTTCGACGGGGAAAATCCCGGTATTTAAAAAAGAAAGATAGATAGACAGATTGATAAATTCTTTATTGCCACACAAACATAGATATAAAGTAAAAACTTGGGCGTTATGAAAGCTTATGTTTGTTAATAGTCAAACCAAAGGGTGACTTGTTTACTATTTTCTTGAAGTAATAATTGCTTACTATGGATTGATAGAGAAGCATAGAGTTTTACATACAGTAGGTATACATTATTGTTCATATTATTGTAATAATGGAACATTTTTATTTCATTCCACCACAAGAATAGGCCTTGACAGTAATCTCACCTGGTGGTATAATTAGTAGTTTTGGTACTACTACTTAACATCCGTACACCCTCGCTTTTATCTTGAAAAGGTATTATACCTACCTATCGGAACCTGTAATCGATTGATTCTTTGTACAGTATATCCATGCTATATGCAAAACTTATACTTAAGTTTGTACCTACTGGCCGAAGTAACACCCAGCCTTATCTTTACAAGTTCACATAATTTTAATAATTTCACCTTGACAGGACGAAACATAAAGACGGACACCCATTCTCGTAAACCGGAGGCCATCATCCGAATCATAAACGTTCCAAACTCATGTTAAAATGTCGCGTGTGATATATAGCTCCATGAGCTTATAAATTATTTTTTTTACATTTTTATTTATCACATTATAGAACCATATAATTTTATAAGGCTGTGCACTATTGTTTGAGACTTAATCTGCGTGGCTTTTATTATCTTTCACGGTCGCAGACTATAAATTTGAGAAATAATATTAATATTAGAGTTAAAAATATCCATCTACGTAACACAAAAACATACAAAACAAAAACTGTGGAATTTATTATAAAATAAACGATTTTAGGTATGTATTTTTTAATATCGGAATGATTATAATTTAAAAATGGTGATAGCTTAGTGGTAAAGACTTTGACTTTGATTTAGACCTCCGGTCGGTGGTGCGAATATTAGGCATGCACCTCTAACTTTTCGAAGTTACCAATGCATGCATAATAACATCACAAGGAAACATCGTAAGGAGCCGTGCGTGTCAAAAAGTTCTCCATAATGACCTAAAACCTTCTTTTAAAATTTTCAGAGGAAATCTGTGATCAGCAGTACTTAGACTGATAGTGAGCTGGCAATGGGTTCAAAGGATAATGATGATGATGACAATTCTTTGAAGTACAAATTGCAAAAGTAGTAGTTACTTTACGCAGATCTAACTGTAGTTAAAGAAAAAAGTAACTTCAGCAGTATCCGGAATTCTAATTAATTGTAAACGTGTAGGAGGTTGTAAAAGGAGATAATAGGTTTAGCCGTAATGTCTTTTCTAGGTTTCCTTAGTGCGTACACATAGCATTCTATTCGTAACCGCCTAGAAAAATGTGCGCAAAGTGCAAACCCTAGTAGGTAATTTAAATTACTTAATTAATTTGAATTTAGGCAGTAGGCACTTTAAGGTAAAGGAAACTGGTTGACAAATAACAGGACAAGTTTCCGGAATTCCAACACTATATTCGTAAATTTATAGCACCATGTTTCCGTAATAAATATTATTTGAATGTCTTTTGAACTGAACGGCTACTTAGACTTTCTTATTTAAGAGTTATAAATTATATAAAGACATCGACAGTCGATACCCAACGATATCAAAGTACCAAAAATGTATTATTTTCTTATTACTTAATATTTTGAATATAAAATTCGTCTTTTAGTTATTCGTGTGTAAGTTAAGTTACCTATTTTTCGTAAAGCCGTTCGTACCTTTTATTTAATAGAATATTTTGAACAGGCGCTGTTTTTATTTTTTCTATTGCCATGGCATTATTTCGAATATCCCCTTGTTTTTAAAATTCCGAACGTCCATTTCAATTGTTATAACTTAGGTATAATAAATGTTTATTTCAACAATAAAAAACACCTTTCCCCAATTATTATTGTGCTCTTTACCTCTTGTTAGTACCGTCTTTAACGACGATAACAAAGTGAATTAAGTTGCAGCTTTCTTTACATAAGTTTTTATAATAAAGTAACCTACGTTATTAAAAAAAAAACAAGGATGTCCAACCACAAAGATCCGCGAGCGTCGCGTCCTGCAACAAGTAATAAAATGCCACTTTTTACCATAAACAGTCTTCCTTTGAAACCCAATAGTGATGCCTAGCAGCTAGGGTGCTCATATTGCTGTACAGAAACTGGGATTTACGATCCTTGTCGCTTTAGAGATTTGACAGGTCGTCCACTATTCCTGTGGATTATTGTTCTACCCACTCTTAAGGTGGCTACACACGTAAATGCAAACTTGACAAAACTTCCTGAATAAACAATCATTTTGTACAAGCATCTCGCTTGCACAGGCACTACAAAAAATCATATTTCTTGTATTGTTTGTCAGTTTTGGGTTTTGACTTGGCGGTTTTGTCTTACTTATAAAGCATATAGAATATAGTCGATCGATGCTGTTGTGATGTATTGTGAAAAATTTAGGTTTTTGGATGATAGATGTAGATATAAGATGCAGTGGCGATTCCTCTAAGATTGCGCAGCTTGCGCCGCAATACCAATAATTATGAATAAGTTACTTACCAATTATACTAGATCTAGGTATATAAGTAATATACTAATATTTTATAACATGAAATAGGTACCATTCACAAAACATAAGTTATCAATTAAATGTTTGCGAATCGATAATTATTTAAAATCACGCACGCTCCATGACCACCTCGCACCTTGGTTGTGAGTTGTGAGTTGTGACGTGCGCCGCATCGCCACGTGGCTCGTACTGCGCGAATCCGTCGGCCCGCTTACTCCCGCTCACTACGGGCCGAAGGCGTGCACTATGAGTTGCGCATGTGCCGTGTGGTATTATTTTCGAAACTCAAAAACCACTCAACCGATTTTAAAAATTCTTTCACCTATAGAAAGCTACATTATCGGCGAGTAACATAGGCTGTATTTTATTTTGAAAAACATTAAAGATCCCTACGAATATTGCAATAATGTGAGTGAAGTCGGAAAAAATGGTCTCATCTGAGAGCTTCCGTGGCGTGCGCTGCGTAAATGGTAAAAGTTACACGAAAACAATGTATGGTGGAATTGTTCCTCTCAAAAAGTTCTAAAAAAAAGTCCGCGACAGCATATAGCTATCTTTTAAGGTCGTCTCACAACAACCGTCATTATGATTTTCAAATTTGGTCTAAAACAATGCTTTACTCGCGAAGGTGTTTTTACCAACATAGTATTAATCCTTACCAAAATAAAATGGTTGTTCATCTCAAGTATTTAATATAGATCAAATTCGCCCTTACACCATTTAATTCAGATGAATATCTTAGAAGATATCATAGTAAAAATGTAACGCGCACTATACTAATATTATAAAGAGGTAAAGTTTGTGAGGTTGTAGGGGGTAATCTCTGGATATACTTAACCGATTTTGAAAATTCTGGTACCAACAGAAAGCCACATTATTTGTGAGTGGCTTGGTACGAGAACCGAGATTAACCCGAATAATTAGGGGGGTCCCGTGGGAATTTTAAAAAATTATTCCACGCGGACGAAGTCGCGGGAATCTGCTAGTGTAAGATAAATAAAAATAGTATTCTTTATTCTAGTAAGTACAAGTTACCCCTTGACTGCAATGTCACCAGGTGGTGGGTGATGATGTAAGTACCTACTCTAAGATGGCGGGCAAACCTGTTAGGGATATACCTATCAGATAAATTAAACCTATGTAACCCCTAATCAGTGATATATGAGGTAAATGTGTTTTATTGAGAAAATACCTAACCATCAGCTAGCGCAAACCCAAGATTGACCACCAGGAATCGCCACTGATAAGATGAGCCGCTCGATTGCGTAAATCGATTTGTTATAATTGACTGAATTTATGGTATTGTTCATGTCACAACTCACAACGGATTTTGGCCGATTTAAACGATAGTAATCTGTGTTAGATCGTTATATTATACCACTCATTTTACCGTAATCGCCCTAGAAATGCGTAGAAGTGCCACGGACATGTCATCTCCATAAACTACGAGTATGTATGGTATTAGGTTAGCCATCTCCATTCCTGTGTAATGCGCATCAAGAATTAATTATCATAGTTGTTTCTTGACAATTTAGAGGATTATATATAAAACAATAAAGATTAAATAATAAGAAGTCCTTAAAACTTAAGGGACTAATTAAATTCTCATTCAGTTTGTTAATGCTTTCTCTATACAAAACTGATACAACGTACTATTACCTATTCTACTTCTATTGAGATGCATTTCCATTGAACTCTAAGTAGCTCAACAGACACTTATGCATCTCCATAGAAAACACCAGTTTAATTGGACAAAAGCTAATCGAGCCGAATAAGTGCCTAATTATTCCACTAAATACTCAGCAAATTTTACATAAGCAAAACTTTCTAGGTCTTCCAAATAACCGGGAAATATCCTGGTATGCCAGATGGCGTGGTATCACTAATTAAGGCCACTCTAGATCGACTACACATCCTAAGACCGTAAAGGGAACCCCGATAAGCCATTTTATTACATGTAAGCTATTTTAGAATGTAGCCCTTATCTTTGCATCATTAAATCTAATATTTAAATCTTTAAGCGTTTATGTCTTACCGCAATTACACGACTATTAACCGACTTCAAAAAGCTCTCAGGTATTTGATGTTTGTTATTTATGGTTGGGCGTAAATCTGCCTGGATGTATTTCTCTACTATTTTGAACAATAAGCAGTGGAACCTTTACATGTAACGGTTTATCGGTTCATTAGGTTGTGTGTTATTTCAACTGTGAAAGGCGTAATTTAGATAGTACGTTTTAAATCATTAATACTATGTATTTTTGTCAGAATATGATTAAAATCATTCCACTACAACCCAGTATGTTGTTAGTTTTTGTCGACTTCCTTAATACCTGAAAGATAATATTAAGTTTTCTGTGGTATAACCTAAAACCATAGTCCGGTTTGGTTTCCCAAATTCAACCTGGTTATCGTAAAATCTCTTTCATAAAAAATCCAGAGCCAGCCAAGGAGGGATGTAACAATACACATATACAATAGGAATACAAGAAAGGGTTTTGGTATATTTCTGGTTTAGTTCGTTCGTTTCGTTCCTTAGATTTCGTTTTATTTGATTGAATTTGTGAGTAATTTGGAACAGGCCGTTTTTTACGGACCGATTGAACGTCAACAAACAAACACATGTACGCATCCATATAAATATTATAAATGCGAAAGTTTGGATGGATGGATGTATGTATGGATGTATGTTTGTTACTCAATCACGCTCCAACGGATGAACGGATCTGGATGAAATTTGGCACAGAGATAGATTTTAGTCTGGAATGCTACTTTTTATCCCGGAAAATGAAGAAGTTCCCGCGGGAATCAAAAAAACCTCAACCACGCGGACGAAGTCGCGGGCATCAGCTAGTTTATAATATTTATTTTTATCTTTCATCATCATCATGTGTTGCCATCTGCAAACTAAAACTCGGCGATCAGTCGGAGAAAATTCGAGCGGTTTTGTGCTAATTTCTGTATTTCCGGGTACTTATGTCGGGTCCACTTCCTTTCATTATCAAACCACTTATTTGTATTACCAAATATCTATTAGTTTAAATAATTCCTTATTTGGTATTGTCTCGGCATCAACAAGGGCCTATTAATTATTCTAACGGACACCTGACAGACTACCAGTTTTTACACGGAACGCCAGCCATCTGATCGCCGTAACTGGTTCTGTTCTGCTCTTTTGAACATCTTTTGTTCTTACTGAGTTTATAAGTACACACTGACAAGATTATCTGTGCGTGTGGCGATATTCGGAACTAACTAAATCTACTCTGTGTTTATCCTGAAATGTTGAATTTTTAATAGACAGTGGCGCCTCTCCCAGACGCATAGATAAGTTTGCCAAGCTGCACACGTGTTACAGGACTTCGTTACGCAATGACGATATTAATGCCGAGGAAGCTTATGCTTTCATTTGATAACTAAATGCGGGTGGCCACGAAAAGCTTTTTCTAAAAAGTAGGAGCGTTTCCTTTAGCCTGTGGCTGCTGAAGATATGTGTAGATTTTCTTCCACGTTTCAAATTCACACAGCCACAGTCAATTGTGTATGCACATATTGTTAGGGATGAGTGGGCTATATAGTTTTGATAACGCATATCACTGGATTCCGAGTGACACAACGTTGACCCATGTCGGTAACTGGATGGATGACCAAATTTGAAGGTTCAAAATGAACCTTTTCGCTTCCTTCGTGCCTCCGAGAGCACGTTTAGCCGTCGTACCGGTTATTATAACTAATATCTGATAATAATCGTTACAAACCTAATGGTTGAAATAGTACTCATAGTCGAGTTGTATTCGGAAAGACCTCGGAAGCCTCCGCATTATTATCCCAAGAAACCCCACCACGTAACGACCCTTAGTAATCTATATATATAAAATTCAAAGTCCTGACTGACTGACTTATATATCAACGCACAGCCTAAACCGCTGTGGCTAGAAACTTGAAATTTTGACAGTAGGTTCCTTTTGTGACGTAGGCGCTCACTAAGGAAGGATTTTTCAAAATTCCACCCTTAAGGGGGTGAAATAGGGGTTTAAAGTTTGTATGAAAGTCCGTCATTTCTCAAGTTATATCAACGAAACTTGGTATTTTGGCTTTCGGTAAAAAATAAAGAAATACGTATTTCACAGCTTTTCGAAATTCCACCCCCAAAGGGCTGAAACAGGGGTTGAAAGTTTGTAGGAAAGTCCGTCATTTTTCAAGCTGTAGCCATGAAACTTGGTATTTGGGATTTCGGTCTGAAATGAAAAAATAAGTGATTCACAGTTTTTGAAAATTCTATCCCCAAGGACGTCAAATAGAGAGTTTATCCTTCAATCACGCCAAAATAGAGCAACGGATCAACGTGATTTTTTGCATGGGTATACTTAGTTGAGGACTTGGAGAGTGACATAGGCTTCTTTTTATCCCGGAAAAATAAGGAGTGCCTGTGGGAATTAAAAACTTATGCCACGCGAACGAAGTCGCGAGCATCCTCTAGTAAGGAATATGATGGCAGATAGAGAGAGAGATATTTTAGACAATATTTTAATCACAACTCCCGCGCTTTTTCTTTCTGTGCTCATAGAAGATAGTGCTGTTTTTCCAATTGGTTGCTTGGACTACCAAAAGAATGTCGCTAGGTACTCTCGCTTTCCCAAACCGCTACTGGGCCTCTAAAAACGGCAACAATTAAAAACAATCGGGGCCGATGAATTCTTATACCGCAAAATGTATAATTGTGGTCGGCCGCCTTCCCAGAACAAATACCAACTGGATACAAAGAGATTCTTCGTCATTAGCTTTTGGTTGCAGTTTTTGTATCGAAATATCGATGGGGCTGAATTGAATCCGTCGAATAGGTACGTGAACTTAGTTACATGGTCGGTGTACATGCCTTCTGCTCCACTGACCACTTGCATTCGCATGCTCCAAGCTTTCCATCCAACTCGAAAGCTGAAATGGCGTGTGGTATGTGATGAATGGGTTTCTAAAGACTCTGGTTATTGTAAAAAGAGGAGTCAAAACCTATATTTTTTACCCTAAAAGCAAAGACTGACCTGCTTCTAGCTCTTAGCCGACTACGGAAGGGTCGTCGAGTGAAAAGCAATCGGTATGTTGACGGTTCATAGGTTTCCTTAATACGGCCAAATTGAATTTCAACATCATCATCAACTTTCAAGTTTCAACCGCTACTGAGGACGAGTCTCCAATCCGCACTTAGATATAGGCCATGTGTATTGGATTGGCAGTTCTTGTGTGTATGTAACCTTTTCACTTTTGATGGTATAGATCGGTAGTAAATTATTATGGTATGACTTGCATCACGGAGGTAGACGTGCTCTACCTTTTATCCCGGACCATCAAAGAGTTCCCACGTTATGTTTAAAAAACCCAAAGTTGCAATTATCTATTAGAAAAAAAATAAGGCTTTTTAGTATTTAATCACTGTTACATAAATAAATTCTTAATTGATATGATGATTTTAATTTGAAATCGTACTTTACACATAACTTAATCACTTGATTGCATTCATGCTTGATGGTCGATTGTCATCTCTTGACTTAGCAACTAATATTTTATTAATGACGTTTATTACGAAGCGTTAACTATTCATCACGTGTGCAAACATGATTAGTGACATCGTGAGGAAACCCGGAAATATTTAAAACTAAATGTGGGAAAATTTATAGTTAACTAGCTGATGTCCGCGACTTCGTGTGATATTTTTCAAACTTTTGTATAGAAACGATATATTTTGCTAGGCTGCTTATGAAATTCCATCCCTTTATTGATTTTATCTTCAGGGTCTGAAGTCTGAACCTAGGCTTCTGTCTCGGTGGACTTAGGTTTTATGAAAATAACGTGGGAACATCTTGATTTTCTAGGATGGCCTGTCCTTATCCGGGATACAAACAATCTCTGTAACATATTATTTCACCAAAATCGATGCAACACATGGGCCGTGTAAGAGTGTAAAATAGAAAGACACACTCGCGCATTCTAATATCAGTATGAAAATGGATTTTGAATGTTGCACTGACGAAATCACGGGCAAGCTCATTATAGCATTCAAAACTATATCGTGAGAAATCTTGTTAAATAAACCTATTACATTTTATTTAACAGCTTACTTCGAAAAAGTCGTTATTTTTTACAAGGCAATAAGGAAAGCGCATTGGTCTTTTACATTTGAACCCGCGTCATCCCATTAAAAGTACAGCACGGTGTATTCACTCTACAATCACGACATAGCCTCACCAGCCTAACACAGTAACTTTTAATACGGCGGGACCATGTTATAATGGTCAATCATATTGTAGATTTATAGCCCTAGCGTATCATGACCCTTGGAAATTTACTGAGGCGGGCTCAAGCTTAAATGGATTGTATATAAGTAAATGTACAAAACCAGTATGTAATGACCCCTGATTGTATATACCAGAGAGAGATCAAATTATATTGGGTAATATTTATTATGTACGCAAAACCAGTTTATAGGAAAATTTCGTTCATTCTATCATGGTTGTGTCAAAATAGAATGGTCAATGTTTGATAAGTAGGTGGGCCCATTTTAAAACGAACTGGTCATAGAGCATTATTGCCTTTACTTGGGTGGTGTCAAATTGAAACGGTTATCAAACTTGAAACATGGTGACCAATTTATTTTGAGCTGTGCGTAGGCTCATGTTCAAAAGTGCTTATAAGCATCATTACATGTAGCGATTTGTCGTTTGAGATGTCCAATTGAAGATCTTTATTTCCTGTAATTAACATATTTTGTCGGCTTGGTTGAGACGTAAACAAATTAGGTATTGTATTAGTATTTAGGTATGATTTTATGTGTGAAAACAGGGACGGTTTTTCCTATCATGAAACGCCTGCGTCGTATGAGAAACATGTTTCCTAGTGTCGCGGTAGTCTGTGCAGCAATAGCTAATGCACGTGCGGACATTTTGTCCGCCAGACAAAATATTTTTGTTCGTGGTGTGTTTCTGCACTTAAACCCGAATGTGTGGATTATTGCGGACTAAATTATGCGATATAAAATTAGAAACACAATGGCTATCGTAGATTTAGGCTAACCTGTATCTCATCAGGACAAGACTCCACCGTTTCGTAAAGAAAATTCTAGAGAAGAGTCGACGAAGAAGTACCAACTGATAGTATTAGACAGCGTGCCGTGCACGCTTTTTTCTGCTGCACTGCATAATAAGTAGTGCACGCACCAACGTTTTACGCTAACCTTTTGTCCATAGTGTGGATTTGCCCTGAAGGCCAGCGCCGACAAGTCAGCCCCCAGACAAGTCGACAAAGCTTAAGGGTGCTAAGAAACCATAAAAATGTAAAATTCGAACTCGAAATCGACAACGCAAAGGGACAAAAAGGGTCTCCGGGTACAACACCTGCCCGGAGGAAGATCTCCTTATTGTTATGGACGGGCTCATAATATCAGCAGCTCATCCTCACAAATCTAACTTCGGTTGACCACACGCACACACATAAACTTACACGTAAACACACAAATGTCTCGTTGAGTCATCTGTTTCCCTCGTAGTCGTAATATAACCAGAGATATCGCATTATGTAAATGGCCGACCGGACATTGTAAGTGCCCATATTAATAAAGTATGGCCGTATCGAAAAACACCTATTTCGTATAAAATAATCACTTTAATCAGGTTTACTAGTTCCATCGTGTAAAGATGTTATTTTTATATTTTATTAACAGGTTTGTACTTGACTTGACTACTTAGGCTACTATCACATAATATTAGGATGTTATGTGACAATAAAAGCAAAGAGAGAAAATATATCCAAGCATCCAATAGGACAGGACATGAGATTGGAAAAAAACTATTCGCAGCTGCATCTGATAGCCTCCAGTTCCATCCCACATAGCTACTTATTTTTGTTACCTAATCTAACATGCGCGGCCCGCGCCCTTGCGATTTTCTTAAAATAATTGTCTGAGAAAATCGTAAGTTCATACACGCTTTTCTCCTCAAACAGTTTGAATTATCCGTTCGAAATTACGATTTTCATACACAATCGGGGGACTGCGAGTGTGTGAGAAAATCAGGGACATCATCCCGATTCCCGGTTTCACATGATTTTCATAAAAGCAAAATCTACGCGAGCATCATCGAATAAAAGCAAAGTATTGAACTATAAAGTCCAATTTCGGTAGGTACGGGCAAAAGTAGCACCTAAGCCAATTAACTTATACTCGTAATATGAAACTTGCCAAAACATTATACCGGGAATTCAAATTACCGATTCCGTCATCGTTTTCGAAAATTTTCGAAAAAATACGATCGCTCGATAAGTTACAACTTTTAATGTTAAGAAACATACGCACATTAGCGGGCCCTTTAAAAAAAGAAAAAGGGCCCAGGTATATGTATGACCATGAATGATATGGCCTGACGCTCGGGTGGGAGCGTTAGCATAAACATCACGCATGAACACGGCTATTATTTATTTATATAGGCAAGTTGTGTTGCGCATGATTTTATTATAGTGTTACGCTTACGTGCAATTTTATTATAATAATTATGTTGTTTGAGAAGGTTTTATTATTTGTTTATCGCAACCTCTTTATAGGACTTTGTTTTGTTATTGGTTTGTACAAGCGAAGACTTTTGCCTTTATAAAAATACGAAGTTTTTTCATTGGAAAAAAATTTCCTTTACAGTATCCATGAAAAAAATGAAACTGATCTTTGTGTCAAACACTCATGAATAATTTTCCGCTTGCTGCTCTAAGTCTAGAGTGACAAATACCCAGAAAAAAGCTTTATTACGACTGCAAAATCTCTGTACTTTTTCTATGACAATAATTTAATTAATTTTGATTGAACATCACGAAAACGTCGCGAGTATTTCACACTAGCACTATTTCAGTACCGCAAATTCTCGTCATTTTCACCATCACGCGCTCTATCTACGCTAATATGCGCCAAAATTTTCACTTCCAAAAGATTGCTATGGGTTTCACGCGTGCTATATAAATGTGCGTTTAGCTTTAAATCTTACAATGGACTTAATTAAGTCCACGTATCTTACTGACAGGCCATGACAGTTAGTTTGCAGGATAAAAAATACGTCTGACTTAAATTATTTTTTTGCCCACGGTACGGACTATCTCAGTCGAAAATTTTTGGAATACCGGCGGGCGGGCGATCATATCACACTAAACGCGGGTTCGATTCCCGACAACCGGTCTAGACGACTCTATTCAATATACATATACAAATGAATATTTATTTTTACATCAAATATACGAGCGACGATGTTTCATATCTTTTTGTTTGGGCGACATTTAAAGTTTGCAGATAGTGAGACAATATGGACTCGAGTCTCAAATGTTAATTGATTCGGGTTTCAGTCCATTAGGAAAAGATACATAGCATGATAAGCGTTAACAAAAACAAAATTTATGTTTGCGGAGAGAGGAAAAATTTGTGAGGCCAAACTCCGAACCATTCATCTCCTCTCTTTTTATAGATATCTTACAGGTTTGCGTTTATCTACGATTTCACCAAATGGTAAGAGATGATGCAGTCCAATTTGTTAAGATGTAACCTAATTTAATCTAGAGGAGCTTTATGTAACATAAATTAAAATAGTGGGGCTGATTCTGTAGCACAATCTCTAAACTAAACTAAAATGACAGCTTTTAAATCTATAGTTCTGTCCCACTCTGCACTATGAAAGCATTAAAAAAATTGCTAATATTTTTAATGCTGTAACTTTAGATTCGAGATCATTACAGAATCAGCCCCAGCGTCAGTGTAAAATTGACATTTTATATGGCGTACCTTGACGACACTAAAATAAGGACTTTACCGGCTTCAATGAAAGCAAGACTTTAATTAAATACTACCTAGTGTCAATACTCAATACTGTTAAGTGAGTTCAAGTAATGTAGGGGTTCTAAGTTCTAACCCCCCCACATTACTTGAACCCACTTTAAAGTGGGTAAAGCCACGATCGAAAGCAAGGGATATTATGTAAGCGTACACATAAATTATTAAGGATTATAATAAATCGTTGAGTAGCTAGACCTCACTAACTTACTCTATGTTTTATATTATACTAGCGATCCGCCCCGGCTTCGCACAGGTAGCACTAATAATCCTAATCTATATAATATTAAACTATCCTATCTCTCAAGTTAGATCGAACTGCACATGGTGTGCGAATTTTATTATAATCGGTTAAGTGGTTTAGAAGTCCATTGAGGACAAACATTGTGACACGAGATTTATATATATTAAGATTATTGCCTAATGCCTATGGATATTCTAGCTGCTGGTTACAAAAACTATATTGTCACAAGTCACAACTCACAACGATATGTAAAATAAAACTTAACCGTACAAAATGGCTCCGACTACAACAAGCATAAATTTGCTGGCATAATAGTCTTTATCTAATTGGTCTGAAGGTGCAATTTGGTTTGCATTAACTTAAATGTTATTTGCCATTAGAATGACATCTTGAGAGCTCTCGCCATAATGTTTGAGGCCAGTAACATTAAGTTAGGTTAACTGTGGGTTAACTATTGTTGTTATAAATGTTAAGCAATACCTACATCTTTGTTTAGATGATACAGACTTATAATATGAGTAAGCTCCTTGTAACAAAAAATTTACTTAGCTATCTTTGAACTTACCCGTCATTATCCACAATTTTATACACGTGGATATTGAAATGGTAATAGAGCCTAGAGTAGGTATAGAAGTAAAAAAAGTCTATGTAACACATATCTAGTAACATACTTTTGGATACTTTTGCACCGATGACGGTCGCGATTTCGTTCACATATAGATTCAAGTTCTTTTAATAATTCCGCAGAAGATAAATAGAAGCCTAAAACTGTATAAAAGTTTGGCAAAATATACGTTTTAGTATCCAGGAAGATTTTTAATTTTTGATAACAAGTAGAGTTCCTCTCGCATATTTTATAATGTTAGTATGGATAATGAATTTCATATTTTCGTTGATTTAACAATAATTGTAAAAGTTACGTAGACTACAATTCGTTGCAACTTGCGATGTCACCGCCGTAACGCGATACGCCTCATAGACGATCGCGTTACGTCCATTGTCGACTTTAGCCTCGCTGTAAAGTTTGAACACTAGAGTAGGTACTAGACGAATAAGTTTGCGCTCAAGATAGGTTCATAGCGGGGTAATAGCCTTTTGTTATTTTGTTACTTTATGCTTGACTACGACGACGTAATATAATATGGATTTTGTGCGATATAAACGCAAACTTGGTTATATTACCCACTCTTAAGAATATAATAATATCATTGGTAAAAGTAGGTATAACCAAGGATAGCATACATCCTTGTGAGCACAGCCAATGTTCTGTCATCCAATAGGTATGGTATTAACATGCATTTACTGTTTGAGATTGGTCAGGTCTTTGTCATATTTTTGTCATCTGAAAATTGTCCATAGTAGACTTCTTCTATTAACATAAATTTTATTTCATCATCATCATCAATTTAGTCTGAAGACGTCCACGGCTTTCTATATCAAACCACTTCGCGCCACTTTCCTTAAAACGTCGGCCATTTTGCTGGAGGCCACTGGCCACCCCATACTCTAGAACTTTTTGGCACTAGCAGAATAATTGTGCTTAACTCTCTACCAAGACGTTTCAACCTAATGATGTCTTCAGGACTCCTGGCATTTCAAAATATTATCATAATACCTTAATTTTTCCGTATTCAAATCTTTCTTCAAGCCTCGTAAATATCGCTTCAAAGAAATCGGGATACAAAATATGTTATTATACTTAAAAGGAAAATATAATCTACACACATAGCAATTTATTTAAATTATTGCTTATTGGAGCACCTTGGGGTCATAATAATGTTTTTGGGACCTTAAAAAATTGTTCGCACATTAGGTACCTACAGAACTGGTCGCTCGAGGTGTGCATCAAACGAAAGCATTTTATTAATTAAGTACCTAGGTGCACACTTAGATGAAAACGCGATTGATGTCATTAGTAAAAGTAAATGACGTCCTGAAGTGGAGGTCTATGTTCTACATTATAAGAAAATGAAAATGAAAATGAAAATGAAAATGAAAATGAAAATGAAAATGAAAATGATTTATTTCATGTAGGACCACTTGTGCCACTTATGATAAGTCGTAAGAATCTACCACCGGTTCGGAAAGATGATTCTACTGAGAAGAACCGGCTAGAAACTCAGCAGGTGCCCTTTTCAAAACCAGAAAAATGTAACAATTTGTATATAATATAAAATGCATACGCTACGTAACAAGTAGGTATTACACTGACTTGTGGGTTGCTGGATGCGAAGCCGGTTGCTTCCATGCAACTTTGTCATCGAGAAAATCATCTATAGTCTATACTATAATACCCTCGACTTAACTTAAGAAGGATCTCTTTGAAGAATTTCCACTCTCAAAGACGCGGCGACGACGTCTAGTTGCATCCTGGGACGCGTTTAATGTTGTCTGTCCACGCAGGGTTGGTAGACCACAACCGGGTCTGCCAATACCTACTGCGTTTTCCCGTGCGGGGTTACTATTTCAGAACCTTCGGAACCACGACTGCATTTCTAAAGGCCTCGAAGAAAGTAACTATTCCGACGCCTTTCGTGTTGCTTATGCTTATGCAGGCGAGCGAATGAAACTATTTGCATTTTCAGTTCGGAAAATTATGATTCTTGTGGTGCGATTCGCGTTCGTCGTGTAATGTGCATACAGCTTTATGCGATTCAATCATGAATGAATGTTTTCCGATTATTATATTATATAATTCCGGTTTTGTATCGTAAATAGGGTTTAGGATTATTTGCAGATTGTTATTTGAATATTATTGTGATGTAAAGTGTTTGACCCCACCATTTTGAAAAGTTCAACAAGCTCTCGCCACTTTATTTTGTACTTAATAAAAATACGAAATGTTTTATTCGAATGTGTGTTAAGATTAGTCTTTTTTGACAAAATTTGCCGGAAATTTCAATGATCAAAATTTTAAAATTATGTCGAATTGCTATTGACTCAGGGTGGAAGCACACTAGTGACAGGACAGGACAAACCGTTCACGCGAGAAGTCTACGTGTATCCGGCGACTGTCGTATGGAATTCAATAATTGATTAGCCAGCTGAAATCTGTCATCAAGCGCAGCTTGGCGATTCCATACAACTCGTAGTTAATTGGTAGAAAATCTCCCATTAGGCTGAACTTACTACTTTGCCTCGCTGCTTTGCCATCGTGTAAAATGACATCTTGAGTCGCGGGTTCTCGTGAATTGTGACATATTTCAGCGTGTGGGCGGACATGCAGTGTAAATATGGCGTGCGGTACATTGAGAGATATATTGCGTCCAATATTGGAATATTGATTTATTTTATGCTCGCTTTTACGTTCTATGATCTTACTAGGTATTGCGGCATATTGAGTGATGAGGAATTCGAAATATCCATACTAATATTATAAATGCGAAAGTGTGTCTGTCTGTCTGTCTGCTACGCTTTCACGGCCTATCCGTTCAACAGATTTTGATGAAATTTGGTACAGGAATTGTTTGTTTATCGGGGCTACTTTTTATCCCGGAAAATTAAGTTCTCGCGGGAATTAAAATAAACAATCCACGCGGACTAAGTCGCAGGCATCATCTCGTTTTAAATATCTAATCTGTTTGAAAATCCATACTAATATCACCAGAAAATTATGAAAACTACCTAAGGTAGGTAAATTTTCTAGGAAATGAATAAAAAGTCGTGCCAATTTAGGAATTGTGTTAAATTATTTGTTTTCGTCTTTTTTTTCCTATACTAGTCTATTTTAATATGAGCAAAATTTTACCAAGAAATCCTCATATTGGGGTTAGATTAGATTGGGGTGAGATTCACACACTAATAAACTTATATTCCCTCTAAGGCTGTAAGCACGGAATACTCACAGTTTTGGACCGAGCTCGAGAACTATTTACCGGTAAATTATATCTTCCTACCAACGCAAAGTCGAACACATCAGTAGTAAAAATCTCTTTTTAAATCTCGAGCATGGAAAAAATTATATTTTTTTATCTTTAACAAGTTCTTATCTTTGTAAGAATGTGTGGCCCGATCGATCACGCTTTAAATAACATTTTCATAAACCTTATTACAAGTGTATAAGGCGTATTCTACGTTGAAAACTGTGGTCCACAATACCAAATTAAGTCTGCAGTTAAGTCACCCTTGTCTTTTCGCTATAAGATTGGTTTTAGCTTGAATTAGCACTCAAATATTTGGCCTTAAAGCGATTTGTTTTCCCGTGCTGCACGTCAAAAGTAGATTTTTATTATTTTTTCGTGTAAAATACGTTTTAAGTTATTATTTTTATGTATTTTAAACGGGGTATTATTGGAAAGGCTTATTATTACCTGGACGAACGTATGGCTTGGCCTACTTGACACGTATAGGCACACCTGAAAGCCATTAACTGAATGAAAAATTCTTGTATTGTACACTAACTTATCTGTATGTATCCTATATCTTGCTGTACTTGTATTGTTGCTGTATTGTTGTTTATAACAAGGTAGGCTTGCGCTTGACGCATGCTTATAAAAAGCAATGATGAGGTCTAGGTTGGAGCGCGCTTGCCTAGAAGATGCTTGCTATGAAGGTACTCAAGTCTTTCGTTTCAGGAAGCACAGACGCCGGAAGGGCGTTTCAGACCATATAGCGTATTCGTTATTTGGAGTTTATTGCCTAGTTGCGACAACGCATACGTTTCAGTGGATTGCGATTTTTATGCAACGTTGACCCAAGTCGGGCTGGATGGCTGAATTTGGAAGTCCGAATTTGACATTTTCGTTTTCTCCGTGCCTCGGAGAGCACGTTAAACCGTCGGTGTTATTATCACTAACATCTGATAACAATCGTTTGTAACCTAAGTGTTGAAAATTGAAATAGTTCTAACTCTTAGTCGAGTCGTATGCGGAAGGACCTGGGAACCTACCGCATTATTATCTCAAGAAAACCCCTGCCATTATGTGATTAGTGGAAATAGGTCACGACCCTCAGCAATGAGGAATACGACGCAGAGAGAGAGAGAGAGAGAGAGATAAATTCGTATAGAAATATTGAAGAAATACGTTACTTACAAATGGATTGGACGTTGACCACATAAACAGAACTACCACCTACCAAGTACCACATATACCTACAGATGAAGTACTACATCTCCTTTTTGCCCTCTGGACAAAAACGCTCAGCAGAAAATCCGACACAAATGCATACAAAACCGTCCATGAGCACCGTTTTACGACTTTGCCCCTGTGTCGCAGCACATACGGTTAATGGGGCATTCAGCGAAACGTCTAGTTGATTTTAATTGCCATTTATGACTTTATTGGCTAGGAATGCGGTAAAGGCTTAATTGAATAACTAAGATTCCGACTTAGTTTATGAGATAATTGAACCCTTGGATTGGTTTTCAAGGGTTTTGTTTTGCGAATAAAGCAACTTTCTGTCCGGTTTAGAGTAATATTAATAGCTTACCTACATTTTTTTTTTTTTTTTTATTGAAAACAAAACAATAGAAATTAAAGCTAGCTCTAGCCTAACCTAATTACTATATAAATCATGCCCGCGTGGAATGGTGGCGAGAATACTGGCTGCATTTCCGCGCTGGACAGCCAGGCTGATCCTTTGCGCAAAAAATGAGCCAGCCCTTCTGTCACCAGATGAGGCAATCAACCGCGGTGAAATAGCTCGCAAAAAATTTTTGGCACTAAGACTCCACGGCCCCAGGGTCTCCACCGCAAACGGAACAAATATGTAACTCTCTATGAGAGAGGCATACTTCCGCCGTTTGCCGGTTTCAGCCTTTTCTGCTGCGGCTCCCGGCCTTGATGCTGTCTCCCTGATATGACACGGGGCCAATGTGTCTACGCATGTTGCGTCCCACATTAGCGCCCGTCCCCGTTCCCAGGGAACCAGCGTCAATCCATCAGGTCTCTTGCCATCATCCCGACTAATCCCTGCCGGCTCAATGAGCGCAGGAATATCTATGTATCTTACCTACATTGACTTATTTAAAATGATGCATTGTTTCATGGACTTTGCTTAGACTAAAGTCGAGGGTGCTTAAAAATCTGCTATCCATACTCATCCATACTTAATATTATAAATGCGAAAGTAAGTATGTCTATCTGTCTGTCTGTCTATCCTATACGCTTTCACGGCCCCTCTTTTCAACCGATTTTGTCGATATTTGATACAGAGGTAGGTTGCATCCTGGGGAAGGACATAGGCATCCCGAAAAATTAAGGAGTTCCCGCGGGAATTATAAAAAAACTTTAACCACGCGGACGAAGTCGCGGGCATTATCAAATATCAAAATTGTATTCGATATTTGGTTCATAATCCGATAAAACAGATGCAATTATCATTCTATAAGTGGTTTCAATATCTAAATTGTATAGTTTGTCAATTTTGTATTGTTTTAATTCCCTCTTATATCTGCAATGTCAAAATACGCTCTATATAGATTTCAGCAAATTCCTGGAGAGTGGAGACCTTATTGCTAAAACGTAACGATTGCATTTAACACTTTTTTTTTATCCACTACAAGTTAGCCCTTGACTGCGATCTCACCTGATGGTAAGTGATGATACAGTCTAAGATGGTAGCGGGCTAACCTGTTAGGGGCATGGCAGTTATATTAAACCCATACCCCTATTCGGTTTCTACACGGCATCGTACCGGAACGCTAAATCGCTTGGCGGCACGTCTTTACCGGTAGGGTGGTAACTAGCCACGGCCGAAGCCTCCCACCAGGCCAGACCAGGGAAAATTCAGAAATTATAAATTTCCAAACCCTGCCGGGGATCGAACCCGGGACCTCCGCACGTTAAGGCAACAGCGCTCAACACTGCGCCACGGAGGTCGTCAACACTGTACCTACCTCTTATTTCCGCTCGCAAAGAACGATACTTAATTCAATTGTGCTTATTTTCAGCTTTACTCTTTTAATATAATTTGTTATGACAGATACTCGTATATACAGACACACAAGTCGTTTTCCATTTTTTTTATCAATTGCGAAGTTGTAAAAAAAATCCGTTGATTGGTATTTATTGTACTCCGTCCATTTTTTCATCTTGTTTGTTCAACAAAAATGTGCATATAAAAATAAACGGTAAAAAGCAAAACAAATCAATATTTCAATATATTGTGGGCAATAACTTTCATAAATTGACTCGTTTCGTACGCCATATTTACTTCCCGTCCACCCACTCGCAGAAATATATCCACAACTGATAGCGACTGCGTTTGCGTATTTTATGCTTTGTTCTCTATACTGGAGCTACTTGGACAGTTACTAGGCTGACCTATGTCTGACCTTTATACCTCTCAGAAAAAGAAATAGATATGTGGTAGCAAAAACACATTGTGCTAGAACTGCTTTTGCTCAAAACCAATATGGCTCACAATCAAATTACCTATTTAATGTGATTAACAGAAAACTCAAAATATATCCTCAAAAATTTCATGCCTCCAAGGATCTTTTGAAAAAATATTTATTACCATTAAATTATGACGAAGTTGAATCCCTATTGAAACGCATCCTATAAAAAAAAATATATATATATATATGTATATATATAAGTAAAAATTGATATACCTACCTAACTTTATAATATAAGATTATAATATGGCTTGTTAATATTTATCCAACACACACGTCGAATAAACATACACTCGTGATCACACACTACACAAATTCATACACTACACTACACTACACTACACTACACTACAATACACACACACACACACACACACACACACACACACACAAATACACATACACACACACACACATACATTGCATACAGCTACCACTCACATTGGTTTTATTTAATTAATTAGTTTTTTTTTGTCTTTTCTTTGTACCCACATATTATGTTCTGTTATTATAAGTACTATTGTTTATTTTTATTATTATTGTTAAGGAAGAGCGGAGTCTTCTGCCACAGGGGTAATAATACATACTCTTAAAATAAGGCTCCAACCTTTTACGTATTAAAATAATCTTGTTGGAGAAAAATAAACTATTTGACCTTTACTTTTTAAATTAATACATGACTTACCGTGGACAAAAACCGCATCATCTAATGAAATTAAACATATTTTGGTGGTTTTGAGAGAAACAGGCAAACAAAGCTTAACATAGCGGATTCGCTCAAAGAATGGAAACACGAGATGAGATCGATCGGTCAACAGTCGATAAGGCCCCGATCGCGTAAAGCTAACGGTTTCCAGGTGCTTAGGCATGGAACACACTAAATAAGGATAGCTAGTTACTAGCTAGTCTTTTTACTATTTTAATTCCTTTGCATTGTTGGGTTACCTATACCTATACATTAGGAATGGCATTCCGAGCCAGTGGTAGTTTCACTCGACGATTCAAAAGCAGTTTTAAAAGTTTATTTGAATAAAAGAAAAACATCAGTTTGAGTAATATTTGTTCCGATTAATTATTAGATGATGGTGCTGAATGGTAATGTTTCAATCGTCAAGCATTTCAATATAAGTATTTCAAGCGATTATGGTACAATTGCAGCCACAGCCTACAACGTTACGATGGCAATTACCTCTGATTGATGGCTTATATTATTTTTTCACTATTGGCCAAAATCAATAGTCAGTTTTTTAAAACCACGGGAACTTTTTGATTTTCCGGGACAAAAAGTTGTCTGTAACCACTCTCAAGATTTTTAACTAAGTAAACCTACGCAAAAAATCACGTCGAACCGTAGCTCTGTTGCAGCGTGATTGAAGGACAAACCAACAAACACACTAGGAAATAGGAAGTTGCATATTGGTGCCTACAAGATATCTCATCCCTCAATACACAGGCATTTTAAAAAAAACCTCAAGATCCGCCTTTCTCTGTATATATATGCTTTGAATACCAATAGCTTCTCAACTTCTGTATGCCGTAACCAATCTGCTTTTGATGTAAGCCCATCCTTATAACGCCGGCCGAGTCAGCTAATAAGTAAACCAGCGAGTAAGTAATTGGTAACAGCTAGTTACCAATTTTATCGCATCTCAGTGTAAAACAATCCTAGTCTAATATGTATTAGAACATTTCATGCTTGTTCGTAAATTGTAAAGTATCCCAGGCAGCCACACCGGCAGACATATTTTTTATGACATTGACTGCGGAAGTGAGGATGCAGTCTAGATGGGAACGGGCTAACCTGGAAAAGGTGTGGCAGTTTTATTTAAGCCTGTCCCGAATAGATTTCGTGGCCGAAACGGAACGCTAATTTGGTTCTATTTTTCGGTTTAGTAGCCGGGCGCCCTACACCTCGCCTAGAAATAATAAGTCTTTGAATCTGCTGGGAATACAACCTGAAACTTCACTTACTTAACTAAGACCTCAGCGGTAACACTGTCCCAAGGTAATTAAGTATTATTATCATATTATCATTTATTATTTTCTTTCGTTTTTAACTGTTTTTTTTGTATGACCGATTAATTTAATTTACTACTTTTCTTTCTTAACTTTAATACAATTTTGACGATTTATACCAAATATTCATACACCAGTAATTGGTATAATGTTTAAGGCTCATAAACTGTAATCATGTCAACTTTATATCACCTGCATTCTCATGAATAAATTATTATTTATTTATTTAAGGAGGTCTTCGTCTCACAGTATGCGACCCTCAATTTATCATTTATCACCAATGCACAGCATTCCTAACCATCTATAGTAACTTTAACGCTAACTCTATTTCACACGTGTTCTTATAAGGAGTGTTTCAAACGAAATACCTTAAGCCTCCACTTTTTCGCGCCATTAAAATAACTTGGAGTTACGAGACCCCCTCGGGTCGATGAAGCAAATACTTTGGATGCTCAAACGTACTCGTATCAACTTAGAATATCTTCTGCGAACTAAACTGTCTTTAAGGCTGTAATTTGACGAGTTTTCTTGGTGTTGATAAGATTTTTTTATTGTGTTAGTAAATATAGTTTTAACCGTCTGTTATGTGTATAATATATCATCATTATTTCAACCCATTTTGATGAAACAATACAATAGTACAGAAATAGGTTGTATCCCCGGGAAGGACATAATTATAGGCTACTTTTTATCCCGGAAAATTAGGTTTCCGAGATAAATAGTAGCCTATGTCACTCTCGGTCTTCGACTATACCCATGCAAAAAATAACATCGATCCGTTGCTCTGTTACGGCGCCAACAAACAAACACACTTTCGCATTTTTAAAATTAGTATGAAGTATGATTACACGACTGCCCATAAAAAGGAGTGTAATAATTTCAGGGTTCATGTACTAGTTATTTATTATTTTATTATTTTATTATTTTAGCCTACCTCTAAAACCATATATTATAACGTGTCATATATATATAAATACTTTTTTTTTTTTGTACGTTTTATCCAATCCAATATTATTATTAAATATTATAATCGATGTCCTTCAAATATTTAGAGGTCATCCCATAAGCGGGTAAAGGCCTCCCCCCTTTTCTTCCACACGGTTTTTTCTCTTGCTAGACGTGTCCATAGCACTCCGAGCCCGTCGAAATCCTCCATATCTGTGCGCCAACGTGTATGTGGTCTGCCTCGACGTCGCGCAATGAAGCGTGGGCACCATACTGTGGTTTCCCTAGTCCACCGGTCATCTGCCTGTCGCATGATGTGGCCAGCCCATGTCCATTTTAATTTTCGCACCATTCTCATAACATCTATCACTTTTGTCTTGTCTCTTATATCTTTATTCTTTATTCTCTCAATGAGCCTCACTCCTAACATACTTCGCTCCATTTTCCTCTGTGTAATTTTTACTTTTTTCATTTCGGTCTTGTTTAGGGCCCAGGTCTGTGCCCCATACGTCAAAATTGGAAGTATGCATGTGTTAAGCACCTTACTTTTTATATTCAATGATATTTTCCTGTTTTTAAATATGTATTTAAGGCTCCAATATCGCTTCCAGGCATTTAGGATTCTTTTATTAAGTTCGTCTCTTTGTGCGAATTTACTAAAAGATACTATTTTTCCTAGGTAGGTAAAGCTTTCTACTGTTTCAATAATGCTATTGTCTAGGGCCTAGGCTTATTGAGACTGGGCAGCCTGTATTAGACATCGTTTTGGTTTTGCTCTTGTTCATATACAGGCCCACTTTACAACAGTGATAATTTAATTCATCCAGCATTTCCTGTAGCTCTTTTTCCTTGTTGCTGAAGATTGCTATGTCATCTGCAAATCTTATATTGCTTTGGTGTCTTCCATTTATTTTAATGCCTTTATTTTGCCACTCTAGCTGTGAAAATATATATTCCAGCACAGAGTTGAAAAATTTTGGTGATAGACAGTCTCCCTGCTTTATTCCTCTTTCTATTTTCAACTGTTGACCTAGTTTGTCCAGTTGGATCCTAACTGTGCTATTTTTGTATATGTACTGGAATATCCTGATATATTTATGTGGTATGCCATCTCTATGTAGTGCTTTCCAAAGGTAGCAGTGTTCAATAGAGTCGAAGGCTTTGGTAAAGTCGATAAAGGCGATATAGAGTGGTTGTTTGTACTCTTGCACTTTCTCTATTAGCTGTTGCATGGTATGGAGGTGGTCGCATGTACTATAGCCTCGACGGAATCCTGCCTGCTCAGAAGGTTGTCGAGAGTCTAGTATGGGTGTTAGGCGCATTAATAATATTTTGGCAAATACTTTGTAGATATTGCTGGTCAATGTAATTGGTCGGTAATTGTTGATGTCATTAATGTTTCCCTTTTTGAATAGTAAAATGATAGTGGAGTTAAGCCATTCCTCAGGGACGATTTCTTGGTCTAGAATTTCATTAAAAAATGTACTAGTACATATTTTTATTCCACCATAACTTCTAAATGCCTGAACAGATTTGGATGTATGGTGTATAGTTAGAATCCTTACGTCCTCCCGACCGACACAAGCTATATATTATGTAACATTTTTGAAGAAAGTTCAATATGGCATTCGTGTTTTTTAATTTTTTAAATTAAGTATGTTCACTTGTTATCTAAATCCAATCGCTCTCTCTCTATACAATATACAGATTTGGTCTCGTCTACGCTTTTATTATATTTGTTTCGGCTCGTATCAATATTGTTTAGACAGTCGGACTTTCACGTGATTATGCACGATGACAAGTTATTTTGAATGGCCAAACACAGAATGGCTCGAGGGGAAAGTCGGTAAAGCACTTGACCCAGCTGTGAGATAACTGTTTAAAACTTTAAATATACCTAAGTTTGAGTGTTTTTTTTAATCTTTCGTAATCTTTAATTGTTATGATCAAAATGGCCGTAGGTAGGTATAAGTACCAAGCACCTATAAGTTAAATATGAGTTCAGATAAGCTGTGTGGAGACTAAAGGCGGCTAGGCTTTGCGTACCTACCTATAGAAATACTACTGTTAAAATTTTTTAATAACAATCAACGACGACATAATAATTGCTAATATTTTTTAACAGGAACGCATAATAAGTATAGCTTATAACGTCTTTCAGAGTTGATATATAGTAAAAGTCCCATCCACATGCGTCAGTTTTTATGCTGTTTACATAGGTACTGCGCATACTTTAATACTGTACAAGAATCAGCTTTTCTAATTATCGTTCATTTTTGGTAACAATAAACCGTCTTTGAACGGCCATATCTAGCGAAAGGCCCATCCACATGCAGGCAGACTGCAACTTTTGTGATCAGTGGAGAGCCCTACATCCACTTAACACTGAATCAGCCTTTCAGGTGATGGTTACCAAAAGTGCAGTTATCTCTTAGTCTATAGGGGCCTTATTCTTTAAAAATGATTAATACAATGTAAACTCTAATTAGCTAAAACTTATTCGCTATTGGCAAAACTCTTTTATTTCAGCAATAATACCATAAATTCCGCCAATAACAACTATTGAGATCACAACAATGATTGATGAAGCTTTCGGGGTAGGTAAAGGCTACGCTACCGGGTTAAACAAAGCTTCGGATATTAGAAATAATGAACGAATTTGTCGTTCCCATAACCTGTGATAGAGGTGGCGCATAAAAATTAAACTCTATGTAGAAAAATAGATTTTCTCTCTCAATCGCATGATTGATGTCGGGATTAATATGTCTAGTTTAAACTGCATAAATAAACATAGTAAAAGCTTTTAATTGTACTAGCAATTTTCTATTTTTCTTTATAATCATATCTATAGATTTACATTAATCTTCCTATTAAACTAAGATCTTGACATGTTTCTGAATACCATGGTTTCTGCTTATGTATAGTTATTTTGATAGGCTACTACTTTTAAAGGGGGATGCTCGTTTAATATCGGTATAATATAATTAATCGAAATCTGAAGCTCCGTACAAAATTTTTATATTACTGTATCAAATGTTAAACGGTGTAACTAAAATAAAAAATGTACAAACAAACCATGCCGTAACATAGAATGTGTTTTACAAAATTCCTACAAGCGGTCAAGAAGAAAAAAAAACAACAAAAAACCGAACGTTGTGGCCGGTTTCGACACAAAAAGTCTTGTTAGGTAACTAAGATGGAATTGTATAGAGTTGCCTTGTGTGTGATCTTGTTTGTTTTTGTGTTTAGTTGCACTATTTAATTTTAATACATTATTGCTACTGTTATTATTGGTTGTTATTATTGGGTTTTATCAATTTTATCGCCAATTTTATTATGCAGGCACATAATATTTTGTTTTATATTTTTTGGCATCGAATTTTCAGTAGCTGTCTAGTAGTATTTGTTTTTTACAATATTGAATTGAAAATTTTAATCTTGTCTTTGCAACTTTTTAAGTAGGTACGACATAAATACATAATTCTTAAGTTATTATTTTCATAAATGTTATAATGTGGCTAATTTCTTAGGTATAAATTCACTCAAATTCAATCATATACATCTGTACTTCTATAGTAATACTAATATTATAAATGCGAAAGTTTGTTACTCAATCACGTCAGAACGGCTGAACGGATTTAAATGAAATTTGGCACAGAGATAGATTATAGTCTGGAATAACACATAGCTACTTTTTATCCCGGAAAATTAAAGGGTTCCCGCGGGAACCAACAAACCTCAATCCACGCGGATGAAGTCGCGGGCATCAGCAGAAAAGGATTAGATTGGTGGTAATAACAGCTCTATTATATAACCGCACGCGTCCGGACTTATTGGTTGGTTCCATAAAAACAATTACGGTCACACGGGCTCTATAATTGAATTATTATTAGAAAATTACTGGTTAACTTAATAATTGGGGGGCGTTAGCTGCACTGTGTAATTTTCGACACTAATATAGTTATTTGTTTATAAAAATTTCACAACTCGCTGTTAAGTTGTTTCTTTGAGTTCTTTTTCATACATTTTTAGAAATAAAAATTTAAAAGGCAATGTTAGGTCATATAGGTACCTAAATGAAAATGTGTTTGTTTGTCCTTCTACAAAGGAGTAACAAATTGACGTTATTCTTGGATAAAGTTAAATACCTGGAGACTGGAGAGTGATTTAAGTTCCCATGGGATTTTTGTCTATGTCGCGAGAATCAGTTCAAATATAAATACCTAATACATATTAAATACTGGGAACAGATTACATACAATTCGAAATATTCCGAGTCCGGAAAGACTTATCCCAATAAAAAGCTCTTATCGGAACATCGGAGGCAATTATAATATTAACACAGACAGAAGTACGTACGTCAATCAAATGTAGGATTAGGTATTTATTTGACGTGGCCACTTCATTACTGGCTGTGTATTAGTGGTATATTTATAGCTCACGAGACGATATCGTGTGACGTGTCCGTCGGGATGTAAACTTTCTCATGTAAAATAGGTCATCTAGAAGAAGCATCTTGTCTGTATTGATATTGTATTTTGAGCTTTTCATGCTGTTGGCGAAAAGTTGGAATTTATTAACTGGTATAAATATCCAGAATGGAAACAATACAAGGTTAGTGTAAAGAACCCTCAAGGAAAAATACGAGCTTAGAAAGAAGATTTAAGAACCACATAAAGTGCCATATTAGCATCAGGATGTTAGCGCTGACATCTGATGGTAAGTAGGTACAGTTCGCGCGCGTAAACACACAGTAAATGTATGTGGCACCATATATTTGCTCTGCATTCAACTCGTGCGCGAACTATACTTCAGCTGAGGTCGAGGAGTCCAAAACTTAAAATTCTATTTGTTTAAGTACCTATTTAATATAGGACATACCTACAAAATTTAACCGAACCGTGACGTCTACTGCTGGACACATTGTTCTCTTGTATGAACTAGCCGCTGTCTTTTTTTAATCAGACTTGCTGGAAGTAGGGGTGCAGTGTAGTGTAGTAGTCTGGGGCAGATTTTCTTCTCCCGATCAGTTCTCCCGCCTCTTTTGATGTTCCCTGTACATGTGCGCTGGTAGTACCATGGAACTAGGAATCTGTTTATTGCTGGTATGACGTTGTCATTCTAGAACCGTTGGTTTACGATTCAAATAAACTTTACAAGTTTATTTGAATAAAAAATATTGAATATTGATTTTCTTTGCATTGCTATGTTCCCACTCCCAACTCGTGCCCTGTGTTGGCTACTCTGGTACGCCTACGAATATCCTTATTCCTGGTTTGATCACGTAGAAAAACTCCCAGCATTACCAAAAGCTGTAATTTTAAAGAAATTACTCAAACCACGACAGCATACATTGCATTCCGATCAGCATTTCTATTCGACTTTTTTTTTAAAGTACTTATATCATAAAATTTAATATTTATAAAGCGCATACTAATTTATAAAATTGATTTACGCATTGAATCACAAGAGTTCTCTATGGCTCCTAAATTACATTCACCGACACACACACATATTATACAACATTGTCGGTGGGTTTCAGATTACCGGAAAACAAATCACTTATGATACATCTTTTTTTCATTTTATGTTCATAAAACAGTTACCGTTATTATCTTGGTTAAAATACAGTAGTTTATTTCGAGTCCGTTTACTTTAGTGATTGAGTCTTATTACTTCTAAAAAAATTCTATCGGTACAATTAGAGGTTCTTGAATGTAAATCTATGTACCTAATAATGATGATATGATTAACAAAAATTAAACACTTTGTCTACATATTTTTTTGACCAAAAAAAAAATTATGGGAAGCTTCCGTTTGGTATTCCTCTTAATTTAGGCCTTGTTACGTAGTCTTAATAATTTGGTCAGAGATGGGTAATGGCTTTTATTGTGAGAAATCAAAGCATTCCTTCGGGATTTTCAAAAATCATTAAGATTTTTTTGACGCGGTCTTATTCATAATCTACTTAGTTTTCTAAGTAGGTACCTATATAATATTGTATAACTATTTGCAAACATGATTGAGAAATTACACAATATTATTATGAGAGGGAGGTACTTGCCTACGTAGGAACAAAGTCGCGGGCGTCTACTATTATTTCAATAACCGTTAAAACAATAAAGCCGGTTTCGATATCGCGACATCGCGTGACTATACGCCTTTCGATAAAATAGATGTCATCATAAACTGTCACCATGGAATGAATACATTTATTATACTGCAAATTGAAAATTGTGATTTAATCAAAGTCCTCACACACAGAAGCCTCAAGAGATACTGGTGGGTGGAAAAACAAGAATAAATAATTATTTAAAATTTGTCACAGTAGCTAACATGTTTTAACAGAATCACTTTTGTATGAGTGTATCGTGTGTGTGTGTGTTTTTGTTTGTTTCCATGATACCCAACATTGTAGACATGGCAACGACCCGTGCTTAATCATGTTCAACCCATACTAATATTATAAATGCGAAAGTGTGTCTGTCTGTCTGTCTGCTACGCGTTCACGGCCCACCCGTTCAACCGATTTTGATGAAATTTGGTACAGAGATAGTTTGTGTCCCGGAAAAGGACATACCTAGACTACTTTTCATCCCAGAGTTCCCGCGGGAAGTAAAAAAACTTATTACACGCGCACGAAGTCGCGGACATCATCTAGTATGAAATAACTAGTGGTTCGCCCCGAACTGAGACCTCGCGGTATCCATAAACTTACAGAGCGCCATCTATGTGAAGTTCTGTTAAAAATAGTGAAGCTCATTAAAAATTAAATAATTTCGTTTCCTTAGAATATTTATCTAATTTTAGTATTTGTTGTTCAAGTACAGGATATAATTCAAATAAGTGATCAAGTTTCAGGCTCAGCCTTTTCTTTTTAAGCACAAACGAATAAATTTGTACAGAGCGCCATCTATTGACAACATTGTGAAGTTTGTTAAAAATACGTATGCTCATTAAAAATTAAATAATTTCGTTTCCTTATAATATTTATCTAATTTTAGTATTTGTTGTTCAAGTACAGGATATAATTCAAATAATTAATCAAGTTTCAGGCTCAGCCTTTCAGAAAATTGGGAGTTCTGAGGTCATCTTTGGACGTCCGAAAATCACCACTTTGAAAGCCCCCCATTTCGTCAATTTTAGGGGAAAAATTAAAAAAAATATATTTTTGGACTCCGTTCCTCATTATCTTTAAAATGATATACCGCAACCCTATGTAATGCTATAAAAAATATTTTACTTCGCATTCGCTTCTATGAGAGCCCCCCTGAAATAAAAATTTTTATAACTTTTTAAGCCATATTCGGCGGGAGGCCATCGGTTTACATAGTATATTTAAATTTGAAGTAATTACGTTCAGTAATTCAGAAGTTATAAGGCTCTGACAGACGGACGGACGGACGGACGGACGGACGGACGGACGGACAAGTGCCAATTCACCCAAGTAGACTCAGAGACCTTCGCTTCGCTCGGTCAATTATAGGTTTTATTATAAATTAAAAAAAACATATTTATTAATAATATAAGTGTGCCTGTCTGCTACGCTTTTACGGACTATTGATTTTGATGAAGCTATAGGTAGGTACAGACATTTGCTGTGTCCCGAGGAAGCACATAAGCTACTATTCTGGTACAGGTTTTCAGCTTTTTATCCCGGAAAATTAAGGAGTTCCCGCGGGAATCAAAAAACTTAATCCACGCGGATGTAGTTGCGCGGTTCATCCTCTAGTAAATTAATATAAAACGAATTATCATTCTACAATGATGATGTGCCTTTCATAGGACAAGGTGGCAACTTGTTTGTAACAAATTCGAAATTTTATAAAAGGTGGCTAAAAGTTAGGTAGGTACGATTGGAATATTATATAAAGTAAAAAAGACTTATGCAGTTCCATCTTAGTTTAACGATTATATAAACATCATATTCACAAGCCACGGCAAGTAGAACATAAAGGAATTTACGTATTTTGCACGTGTAGTTAAATTTGCAATAAAATTACTGAAATAATTTGCCGTAATGCTGATTTAAGGTGTTTGTTTTCCAGTCCAATTAATTAAACAAAATTATTTACCGCAAATCGTAATCGGATCGACGGTTCAATGTGTTTATTTCTCCAGTCCAATTAATTTAACATAAAATTTTAACGAAATAATTTACCGTAGGTACTCGCACTGGCGGTTCAATCCGCTCCAATTAATTCAACATAAGATTTTTTACGAAATAATTTAAGAAAGACGGAAAAATATTGAATTACCACAAAATAAGATGCAACTTCAACACTTGTTTAAAATTTAATTTACATGCGCATGTTCGTCTAAAATGATTATCATTTGATGTAAGTTGATAATAACCGGGTTTGATACAAAGATTCAAACCTGTTTGGTTGTCGAGACACCGAATGATAAGCATATTCATCCATATCTCGACATATATATCTGTGTGACATGTGCGGGAATCGAACCCGCAAATTGTGATACTTGATACCCGTGAGATATCAAAGCTAAACTTATTAATAAACGTTTTGCATACGACAGAAGCAATATGGTAGAACTAAAAATAATTATGTTAAATTAATTAAGTAAACTGTGTTCTGCAACCGTCGTTGTTTTATTAGACCAGTCTCATAATAACACCTAAGGCGCCAAACGACTCTTTATAATCACCATTTTTGTATGGTAATAATTTTTATTAACACGCTCACAAACTCCTTAATGCCTTCAAGGTGTATGACAGGTCTGCAGAGTTTTGCAGACTTGTCTTTTACAGTAGTAACAGTTTAAACTAACTTATGTTTTATGTTGTTGCAGATCGAGACCATGATGTTGAAGAGGAGAGAATAAGAGTTGCTGCTGACAAAATGGCGACATTTACGCAGATTGCTGATAATAGAAAAGAACAATGTGGAAACGATAGACTGCCTACTATAAGAGATATCGAAAAAGACACCGAAAAAATAGTACATAATAAATTAAAAATATCACCCACTGATATGAACTGCTATAAAATTAGAAAACCTTACATCCTGTATAATAATTTTAGATACAAAGAAGATCTATCAAGGGTGGTCATGAAAAGGGAATATGGTTTTTATAGCTACTGTTTTATTAGTGTTTGCTTAAGTTTTATATTAGGATTACTTATCGGAGTTGCAATAGTGGGATCTCCCGAAACAAGAGTGATTTCTCCTAGTTATAGTCCTAGAAAATTAGTGAAAATAAACACTACTCGAGATGGACATTCAAGAAGTTTAAATTCTCTTAAATTGACTGATAACTTTAAGGTAGACAAAGATTTTATATTTTCCGAAAAACAAAAGGATTTAGATAGATTTGCTACAGTATCGTTCACGGGTGCTATTGAACCTCATAAATACAAAATGGACGTCTATCCAAAGGGACTTACGGACGATATGAAAGAAATTTTAAAAGATAATAAAGTCTCCCGTCATAAGCACACTATACTAAATTTTGTCAATACAACTTCACACGTACCCAATGACGAAACTGTTTTATATGAAAACATATTCTGGGGACCCGAAGTTGAAAATTCAATGCCTCAGGGCTATGGCGAGAATTCGGCTGAAATATGGGAGAGATACGTAAACCAAAGCGAAATTATCAAAATGGAAATAGGCTGTGGAAGAATGCAAAACCGATTAGTAACTTTTAAAGATGGAATTCAAGCTTGCGTGCGTTATCGACAGAATACGGATCAAATACAGGGAGAAATCTTTAGTTTCTATGTAGCAAGGCTATTAAATTTAACAAATGTTGCTCCCTCCGTGGTAAAAGTTGTTGATTTAAAAGATAAACTATGGCAAAGTGTCACTAATGATATAGCTAGGGCACAATGGAACACAAATCGTGCAGTAGTATTAACGCAATATATACCAAGCTTAGAATCAGCAACTATACCGGAAATTTTCAAACCTTCCACACGTCATTTAAACAAAATCGATGTTTTTAAAATGTCCTTTAAAGAAAACTCTACAAGTGATACAAGTAAGCAGATTTTGATAGACAAATTAAGACTGAAAAATGTTAAAACGAAGAAAGAAGAAGTAGAAAATTTCGACTACATAGATGCAAAATTGAATAGAAAAACTATAGATTTATTTGTGGAGTTGGCGCAATGGTCTGACCTCATAATATTTGACTACCTAACGGCGAATTTAGATAGAATTGTGAACAATTTGTTTAATTATCAATGGAATATAAACATTATGGATGGTCCCGCACACAATTTGGCAAGAAAAATGGACAGTGGGCTCTTGCTATTCTTGGACAATGAATCTGGACTTTTACATGGTTATAGACTGTTGAAAAAATATAACGTGTATCATAGTCTGATGCTTGATAATTTGTGTGTTTTTAGAAAAAAGACAGTTGATGCGTTAAAGTACTTGTACGACACATCCATTGGTTCAAAACTCAGTGATATATTTCATAAGAAAAATAATGCAGTTATTAGAGACATTTTACCTCCTTTGCCGGAGAAAAACGCAAAGATTTTACACGACAGGATAGGAAAAGTGTTGAGTCAAATAGAGAAGTGTGAACAGACTTTTTTAAGTACTAGATAGGCGTTTCAATTAAGCTCGCAAGTAAATTATGTATATTTTTTAATATTTAGGATATCTTGAATTTTATAATTTATTTTATTTTCGCCGTAACCCTTGTGATTGTAGTGTACATAAATTTATGTGATATATTTTAAAACAATTAATTTATTAAAATTCCTAAAATGTTCCATTTTATATCGTTTTGAAATTACCTTTGACTTGGTATTTTATTGTAAAAAATCACCAATTAATATAATTATAACAATATGAATGTAACGTTTTAATTAATAAAGTGCGAGCAATTTTATGTAATAATTTCTTAGAATTCTAAGCATTTTCGATACCAAATAACTTAATTTATTGTAAAAATAAATATATGTGCCAGTAATTATTGTTTGTGGTGATATTTAAAACTGTTAGATATTTGTATTATATTCATTGTAAATATGTATGACTTCTGTGGATCGGCGAAGGTCCTGTGATGTTTAAAAAATAGATAGATAGATAGATAGATGATTTCTTGAATTTGCTAATAGTAATTAAACGTATTCTCCTCGAATACTCACTGGCTTAGGGAGAGAATGATAAGATTTCTAAATTAAATATAATTGTAGGTATGCCATTTATAATAAAATAATGTTTTTCATTTTTACATTCCAGTATAAACTGGGATGGTGCTTCATTAATAATTAAAAATAGGTTTTTTCTTAGCTGACTTAAAATGTAAAACAAGTAACTTTTGATTTAGGTAAGTGGAGCACTATGCTCGGCGCATATGCCGGCTTTACCGCGAACTAACAGCTAAAGAAAAATTGATCGTAAACTACTTTCCTAAGAGCAAAAACACACTATGTACAGGACTTAGGACAGTACAAACAATGCATCGTGTGGAAAACTATCTTATTCCTGTCGCGCTTGACTGTGCAGCTCCATAAAAATAAAAACCTATTTGCCCGTAGTGTGGTTTCGTTCTAATAGGATATTACTCAGTCATACTACTCCGTCACGGAAAATATATTCGTCACAGGTTCCTACGTCACGGTCACAGCGAGCTTTAACGTGAAAATATGTAAATAAATGTAAAAAATATGTAATTATAATAAATAAAATAAATCTCAAAGAACGCCTTTTGTTATTTATATTTTTGGGGAACACTGCACATCATAAATAATTTATAGTTAAGGGGAAGAGCTTTCGTGTAGGTAATAGATAAGTGGACATAGCACAGGTGATGTAAATAAACTTACGAAGAACGAGCACTGTATTAACCAGACAGATTAAGACTTTTCCAATTTTGTGATATAAACTAGCATTTTCTTTCTATTTTCCGCAGTAATTTGGATTTTTTTTAATTCGTTAGAATTTCTCAAAACTCTCTCCGTTATAAAAAAAATCATGAGGAAAATTTCAAGGTTCTAGACCCAGCAGTTTGATTGTAGTCAATTGGTTTTTTCTTATATATCTTCTGTTTTATCTTTGTTAGAAAAAGTTAAACGTAGCTTCACGCTGAATCGCGTAAGAGACGCCGCCTTGCACGGTGGATAGGACGTTGCTACCGTGAACTAACGACGCAATCGTTACAAGTGAAGCGCCAAACTCGAGCACGTCTAAAATGCCAGGCAAAGCGCGTCGCTTACGCGTTTCGCTAAGGAGGTTTCTGTAATCTGTTTACCTTTTCTATAAAATGGAAAACTAGCCTATCTATCTATTCCTATATACACATTAGTAATTTAAAAACTGGCCTTTATCAAGTAAGCAAAACTGATCATGATCATCATCATCACTTCAACCCATTGCTGGCAGCACGAATACCTTCTCAGATTGAGATGGGTTTAGCTCTGGGTTTAGTCCACCACGTTAGCCAAGTTCGGATTGGCAGACCTAACATTATGGAACATTATGAACATTATGGAGAACTCTGAAGCATGAAGCATTTCCTTCACCATTAAATCAAGTGATATTTTATTTTCATATAACCCTATAATTCCGAAAAGTTGGAGGTGTGTCCCGAGAATCGAACCCCCGACCACCCGAATATATGAGGCCGGACGTCGAAATCACTAGGCTATTACCGCTAGCAAAGCTGATAGAAGTAAGCTAGACAGTACTATAGACAAATTATTGTGAATGAAATATCACAGACTTCAAGAGAGAGTGCAAGATAGTGCATCGCCTTAACTAAAACCAACAGTTTAGTTTGTATGCTGTCCGCCTCCAGCTACCGGCCTAATGTAATCTTTACCGCCAGCACTTAACCTTTATCTATAAGTTTAAACTTACACCTTATCCATACGAAGCGATGTGACCTTAAAAAGTAGGCCCGGGTTCGAATCCCGGCTGGGTCAAATTAATGATGAGGATTGAAAATGAAAATGAAATTATTTATTGCACGTAGGACAAATGGTGCCACTTATGATATGAGTCGTAAGAATCTACCACTTTTAATTTTTTAAACCATTTATAATATTTATTATAATAAATTTGATTATCTTTAACCGAAAGCCCAAAATCAAAGTTTCATGGATATAACTTGAAAATCAACTTTATAAATGACGAACTTTTATACAAACTTTCAACCCCCATTTAACCCTTTTGGGGTTGGAATTTTCAAAAATCCTTTCTTAGCGGATGCCTACGTTATAATAGCTATCTGAGTGCAAAATTTCAGCCCGATCCGACCAGTGGTTCGAGCTGTGCGTTGATAGATCAGTCAGTCAGTCAGTCACCTTTGCCTTTTATATATTTAGATATACGAGTTCAATGCATACGTTACGTAACAAGTATTACGATTGATTGAGTTTGTATTGAAGATTGAGTTATTTTTGTCCCCCGTGGAAGTCTATTTTGATCTTTAATGTACTTAGTACAAGTCAGCCCTTGACCTTATCTCATCGGCTGGTACTTAAGTGATGATGCAGTCTAACATGGTAGCGGGCTAACCTGTTAGGGGTACGGCGGTTATATAGATATTCGGTTTATAAACGAAAGAAAGGAAAGCGATAACGCTTTATGGTAACTTTGCCGGATGGTAACTGGCTACGGCTGAAGGTCTAGCCCCACTACAGAGGCGCGGCGCTGCGCGACGCGGCGATGCGCGTAGCGGCAAGTATTCTTTGTATGACGTTGTATCATGTATGGACTAAAGCGACGCGACGTACATCATATCATCATCATACTAATATGTATTATAAATGCGAAAGTGTGTTTGTTTGTTGGTTTATTGGTTTGTTGGTTTGTCCTTCAATGACGCTGCAACGGAGCAACGGATCGACGTGATTTTTTGCATGGGTATAGTTGAGGACCTGGAGAGTGACATAGGCTACTTTTTATCCCGGAAAATTGAAGAGGTCCCGTGGAAATTAAAAAAAACTTATTCCACGAAGTCGCGGGCATCAGCTCGTACAAATTATATTTGCCACTACGTGTAGCGCCGCTCCGTGCATCTCAAGTGGGGCTAGAATTTATAATTATTGCAGAGAAAATTCAGAATTTTTTTAATTCCTAAATTGTCCCGAGACCTCCACAGAAGAACACAGTTCACCGCTGCGTCAGGGTGGAGAATTTTTTGCTGCGACGTCAACGTCTGGCCGCATTGATATGACATTGTGGAGATAAATTAAATAAACCAGAATTTTACTCTCCGTGCCGACTTCGTAAGAGTTACGACACTACTCTAGGTACTATACTCTACTTCCGTGCTCGCTCCTATACGTTTGCAAACTTATCAATCAGTAATATTAACCGTAATACGATAACACTATAATTGCCACAGCGCTTAGACAGTATCTTTTAATTTTTGTAAAAAAGCTTCATAGAACTTTTCAACATCCTTGCAATATGAAAAAAAAATCAATAATAACCAATCCATACTAATATTATAAATGCGAAGTGCGTCTTTTTGTTTGTCTATCTGCTACGTTTTCACTTTTCACGGACCCTAATTGAATCGATTTTGACAAACAGAGATAGGTTGCTTCTCTACTTTTACATCTAGGCTACTTTTTGTCTGGATAATCAAAAAGTTCCCACGTGGTTTTCCAAAAACCTTAGCCCCTCGTGAAATCTTACTCAAGTTGTTCAATAAAATAGTTGAAGTAGAGCGTATTTAAAGTAGATAACTGGTACCCCAATGTTCACCTCACTCAGTTTATCATATCTTCAGCGTGGTAAAACGGATGAAATAATTTGGGCAATTGATTGACATCGGAATAAGTAAACTTTACTTCTTAAGCCAGTCAAATTTTTTATCGGCAAACATAAAATACTTCCAGCACACATACTATTAATTAGTTCAATGCACTTTTTCAAAAGGGGATGACGTGATGTTTTTTATTTGCTAAATTCGAAAAATTCCCATAATGCAAACAGGCCAATAAAGAGAAATTTCAATGGTGGTTCTATACAAAAGAGACCACAAATACAAAGAAAATTAAACCTTCTACCTAAAACACAGAGTTGAATTTTCATTGGTAATTTAATAGACTTTATTTTTAACAAGCTACCCTTTGAAAGCGAACACAGAGATGACTGGCACATATCGAGTTATAAAACTAAAAAATGCAAGCCAATATTGCTTTTATTCCAATACAAATCAAATCTAAAATCCCTTGTAACATTTCCATCTCAAGATTAAAAATAAAGCAGAGCAATATGGCACTAATTTTAATAGGTATAGAAGATAAAATTATTTGGAAACGTATTTAGACGAAAAAAGAAGAAATCTGTGTGACTGGTCTTAACTAACCGAAATCAACTATTGTCAAATATCGGATAGAAAAAAGTTCATTCGAGAAGCGTGAGGTAAACTCGATTGGGAGTTTTACATCGAACGATGCTATCTGACGCGCAAACGATATAAAAGAATACCAAGATATACGGAGGGAACATTATACGCATCTTCATTCAGTCACGGTTTATGTCCCGATTTGAATGAAGGCTGAATATCTAGTGAATATGTGGTGGTGTAATTTACGGCAAAAATACACCACCACACGCACACACTACTCACACTCATGCAACGAACTTTGTTGTATACTAAGCTTTTGCGTACTTATTAAGATAGGAAGCGATGGTTGATCGATTATAGCTCAGAATAAGTAAGACAATAGTACAAGTAAAAAGTTACGGTGCGCGCGCGACATTCGACTGATACGAGTGCCGTCGACGGATTCCACCACTGTAGGTACATACCTAACTTAGTTCACGAGAAAGTGAGCCAGGCCTGAATAGGGATGACCGATTTGAAATCGTTGAAACGTTTTCTCTCTGCGTCGTATTCTTCATTACTGTAGGACGTGACCCCTATCAATTAATGGCAGGGGCTAGCATGGGATAAAAGTGCGGCGCGCTTGCCCTTGCCCTTGCTGGCCCTTGCCTGTAGGTAAAAACCAAAATATTTAATTCAAAATGGTTAAACACTTTGGGAACTCTGATTTTCTGAAATCATAATGTAATAACTTTCTCCAAGATGCAAGCTATATTCGTACCATATTTCATCAAAATCGATCGGACGGAGTGCGAAAAGCTAACGGACAGACAGAAAGACAGACACTTTCGCATTTATAATATCAGTACCTGCCCATCCAGGTGATGTTATTATCATACTCTGATGGTGGCTTTTGGAGATCAATAATGTAAGTATCAGTTTTCCGATAATAGATTGATACATTTATCTAATCGTATCTTTATCGTCAAGAGAAAGAGTACCCTTCGAGTTGGGATTTGAAATCCATAGAAATTCGAAGTCGCAGCCATCAAATGAAGAAACTAGGGTGAATGGACATGACTTTGGATTTAGCAGGTTTCAGATTGGAATAAAAACACTACCTTGTTAAGTATAAACAGGTAAGTATTCCAATTTCTTTTATATTCAAAAACTGGCTTTTACTCGCGGATTCGCTCACGTAGAGTTCAGTTTTGATTGAAAGACCCTATTTTACCCCCATAGGGAATGAATTTTCAAAACTTATTTCTAGGGGATGTCTACCTAGCTACTGTGTGCCAAACATCCCGATCCGTCCAGTGTGCGTTGACAGATCAGCTTTCCTTTTATATATTTGCTAACAGATTACCGCGACTTCGTCCGCGTGATATAAGTTTTTTAAATTCCCACGGGAACTCCCTATAATTTTTCGGGTTGATATATAGCCTATGACACTCACAAACAATGTGGCTTTCTATTGGTACCAGAATTTTTAAAATCGGTTCAGTAGATCCAGAGATTACCCCCTACATTTACAACCTCACAAACTTTACCTCTTTATAATATTAGCTTATGCTCGAAGTACAGAAGAAGTACATTAACTCTAGTATGATTTAAGTAAAAGCGAAAAAGCACTAGGGCCACTAAGGACCATTTGCATTGACTGCGCAAACGAATACATTCGTAAAGCATTTTAATTTATATAATATGCTACATAGAAACGAAAAAAAACACTGAACATGTAAGTAGGTAAATCATTAGCAGTGAGAAATTTAAATTCATGCTTAATTTTGAACCATTTAAAATGTTTTTCTATGGAATCTGTGTTAAATTTTAAAAAAGTCATTTTAAAATTTACTAGGGCCAACTGTAAAATTAAACAGTTCAAAAGGAACCCAATTCCCCAAACAAGGCGTTACGAATTCAAAAGGTATCGAATCACACATTTTAAGTTTTTTTTTCCAAATTTCTACTATCCTTTACAATGAATTAAAATGTATGTGATCTCTGGGGAGTGTTCACATTTACTCGCAATAAAATTAGTCTATCGTCGTTTATAGTTATGTCCTTAGATATTGTGTCTGTCTATGATTTCAAAATAATTGCCAAACTTATATTATTATGGTTATCAAACCCAAACAATTTGGGTGTCTGATTGTTTAACCGCGCGTATTGTAGAAATGGTAGATGGGCAATTTCACAAGCATTTATCTGAAAATTGAACTTGTCGGCTATTTTCAACGGAAAAATAAAAAGGTTAGATATGCACTAATAATTATTTATTTTATTTTGTGGAAAATATTTTAAAACACAGGCTGGTGATTAGAGTGCGTTTGTATTACGATAATTGCGGAGAGAATGCTGACAAATGTAGAAAGTCTCTCAAATGTTTGCGATTTGGAACACATGAATGAGAAAATACATCCCTGACTAAATAACGGAAATTGATTTGTTCTACGGATCGATTTTTTCTCTGAATCGGATCAGTTACGTAACCCCCCCTTCTTCCCCTTCATGTAACCCCCTGTGTTCCTTCCTAGGGACTGGCCAACTTTGTTACTATCATTTTAGTTTTTTCGTGTGATTTGATTTGATTTCGAGATCGCTGAGCTCTAACACAACATGAGTAAAGGATCTCTACTCTTGTGATTTCGCCGCCTTTTAATGGCTACTTGATAATTAAGCATTGGTAAAAGTTCTAATTATTATTGGCTGCTATTTTTATCAGTTATCATACTAATAATACTTCATACTTCATACTAATATTATAAATGCGTAAGTGTGTTTGTTTGTTGGTTTATTGGTTTGTTGGTTTGTCCTTCAATCACGCCGCAACGGAGCAACAGATCGACGTGATTTTTGGCATGGGTATATAGTTAATTATCTGGAGAGTGACATAGGCTACTTTTTATCCTGGAAAATTAAGTAGTTCCCGCGGAAATCAAAACAAACTTAAACCACGCGGACGAAGTCACGGGCATCAGCTTTATATTTTATTGTTTATATTTTAGCATACTTATCTATAATTCATCAAAGTTAGAGCACTCAATAATTTTTCTAATCTAATTTCATTTCTGATCGGTGTTAATTTAATTTATTTAACAATCCATCTTTCTGATTCAAGAACAGATAAGAAATGCCAATGCTTGCATAATAAAAAACTAATATTTATGAATATTGCCAAAAATTTGCGTTGTCTGCGTATCCGAACACAATTATAAATTTAAATAATTAATTTTTATTCATCAAGTTATATCTTTTTTGGTGACTTAACTGTCTGCGTTATATTCTATAGTTTATATTATATTTGAACATAGGTAATTTAAAGAATTAAAAAATATTGATTTAAAAAAATTATAGCCAGTGTTAATCGGCATGATGTAAGGATTCTAACGATACCACATACATCCGACTCTGTTCAGGCATTTAGAAGTTATGGCGGAATAAAGAAACTCACATACATACTTGAAACCTCAAAACATTACACTGAATTTATTGTGCAGTCGTGTTATAAAAGATCCTCAATAATGTACGCTTTTCATAATATTTAAGTTAACAGATAAGCCTCGTGTTTTATGCGGAAAACGGTAGCCCTCATAATTTCCTTAGTGATATCTATATCTATACTTACTTCTATACTATACTATATTACTATAATATTAAAAATGCGAAAGTTTGGATGGATGGATGGATGTATGGATGGATGGATGTTTGTTACTCAATCACGCCCGGATCTGGATGAAATTTGGCACAGAGATAGATTATAGTCTGGAATAACGCATAGGTTCGTCCGCGCGGATGAAGTCGCGGGCATTAGCTAGCGAGGAATAAAACACAAGCAGAGACACAATATAATATTATAATCATAATATCTTAGGTAGACATGGATAAAACCGCGCTAAAACATACTAGTATCTTTATTGTAAGCTCCGATGACGGCGTATTTATTACCCATCATAAAGAATAAGATATCTACCTCGCTTGTTAGTCTAGTCTAGACTAAAAAATGACAGTATATTATAGCTATTCTGAGGCGTCAAACGGGTTATCGACCATAATCAAATTATTACAAAGTTTGCATTAGACATTTTATAACGTAGGTAGGTGCTGATGTTATGTATTAGGTATATCTAGCAGGTCTATTATTTAATCTTATGTAACTATTTTATATACTTTAATTTTTAACTTTTATTTTAATTTTAAAATATTATTTAAACTAGCGTTTGCCCGCGACTTCGTCCGCGTGGATTGAGGTTCTTAAAAAAAGAAATTAAAAAAAACTGTGGAAAACATAAAATTCTACATTTTTCACCGAAAGCACATTTCCAAGTTTCCACCTATTTAACCTGCTTGGGGGTGGAACTTCGAAAATTTCTTCCTATATGGTGCTCAAGGAATATTCTCTCAAAATTTCAAATTTGCCATTTGGGCTGTTGGTTTTCTGTCAGTCACTTAGGACAAAGCCTTTTATTGATTTTAAAATTGGTAACAATGAACTAAGTAGAGTTTTTCCACGTCAATTTTCCAGGCAAAAACGCCAACTAACTAAGCAGCATATCCATATTAATATTAAAAATACGAAAGTGTGTCTGTCTGTCTGCTGTCTGTCTGTCTGCTATACTTTAACAACCCATCTTTTCAACGTCTTTTGATGATATTTGATATACAGATAGGTTGCATCCCGGGGAAGACTATGGACAACTTTTTATCCCGGAAAATTAAATAGTTCTCGCGGGAATTAAAAAAGTTAGTCAACGCGGACGAAGTTGCGGGCAACATTTATAACATATTAAAATAAAAATAGGTCTGAAATGTCCGTTATTTTATTGTCAAGATTTGGGTTGGTCACATTTGTCAAAAATATACTGATACTTTGTACAATACATTCAAAATGTTACAATGTGCGAGAGAGGGAATGTCTGGATACCCCGCCGCTTTATTAGTAGGTCAAAAATTGATTTGCTTTGTTTTATGTATTTTTTTATACCCATATGTAGCGAGCAAACGAATAGGGGCTCACCTGATGTTAAGTGATTACAGCCGCTCATGAAAATTTTGCAGCAATAGAAAAACCGCCAATGCCGGCTTTTGAGAAATGTGTTTATCCGCCCTTTGAAGATCCAGTAGGATATCAACCTAGATATTGTAGTCATGAGGGAAAACAGAAGATGGAAGCTACTTCCATAATTTACAGATACGTGGCAGAAAAGACCTGGAATAACGGATGACCTAGAGTATTTCTGAAATTTCTGATGTTCCAATACAATTTATTAAATGTTAAGAAAATAAATTACTGACTGACAGTCCCACAGATAAATATAACTCTTTCGCATTTATCAATAGCTCTAATTTAATTATTTTGTTTAGGTACACGTTAACGTAGTACTAAAAATGCAACAAAAATAATTTAGGTACATATTTGAATGCTTCTGTATTTTAGTTTAGATGATAAATTGAATAAAAATTAAAGACGACAAAATTGATGACTCATCATCAAATATATATAAGCAAGTTTATCACCCTATCAATAAGATTTGATACTGACTGTACTTGCATATAATTTACATAACAATATCGTCTAGACTGTCAAATATTTATCACTTCTTAAAATTATATTAGATCCACTTCACAGGAAAATGTGTCTTAAATTTGGGCAGAATAGGTTAAAAAATAGCTTGTAATTATATAGATTCGCACTTAAGCTGATTTTAAGCCTCACAAATCTTTATTTATTCGACCTTAGTTCCGGGTTTTCATACAATATGTAAGTAGTTGCCTTGACTCTTAGGATTATACCTATTAGTTCAATTCAAAATGATGTCATTACTAAAACACGAATTTTCTTATTTCAATCCTAGTCCATACGACTCAAGTGCGTATTGGTAGGTAGACTTCATACATCTTTTTGGAAACAAGGAAAACTTTAAGGCATGCAGGTTTTCTCACGATATTTTCTATCACCGTTATCCAATCCATACTAAGTAATATTATAAACGCGAAAGTGTCTCTGTTTGTCTGTCTGCTACGCTTTAACGGCCTCTCTTTTCAACCGATTTTGATGAAATTTAGTAAAGACTACAGACGCAAGGACATAGGCTACTTTTTATCGTGGAAAATTATTAATTCAATTCAATTCAATTTCATTTATTAAATCAGACAACATTTGTGGTCCACTTTAGTGTTAGTAACAATATAATCTTAATAACTATGTTAGTACTTACAATCTAAGGAGTTAGTAACAATTTTAACTTAATCTATGTTAGTACCTAAAAACTAAAAGGGATTTAGTCCTCTGTATGAGTTTCCCCACCAGAGGGCTATCCATCTTCCCTGCTATGCTATTCAGGATGCTGTTGCTGCTTCCACGGACTCTGGACAGCAGTGATGCGGTTTTCTTTCGCCAGATAGCATTAAAGCCATCTGTCCGCGCCTGAGAAAACATCGCTGATGCGCTGCAGAACCTAGGTCGCCACAACAGCACCCTGAATGCATTATTATATTGAACTCTCAGTGCGTTGTAAGCCGGAACCACAAGCTCGCTGAGTATAAGGATGTACAGTAGGCTCTGAAAAGAGTTATCTTCACAGCCTCTGTACATCGAGCAAACCTGCGGGCCAGCATATTCGCTAGGACTGACAACGCCCTGCGCTCCCTTTCCATGTCCGCGTCATCCAGTTGGTCGTCTGTTACAACGTGCCCAAGGTACTTGTATAAACCCTATTTAGAGCTGCTCCGTGTAGTTTTAAAGGAGCTACAAAACTTGGGCACTTTGCACCAGCCTTAAATATCATAAATCCGTCTTCCGGACCAAGCAAGCCATGCGACGCAGCGTATGACTCACACATCGCAAGCATCTTTCTCAGTGCGTTGATTGAGGGAGCCAGCAGCACCATATCGTCAGCGTAACTAAAGTTATTCATGCAGACACCGTCAACGTGGCAGCCCACCGGCATGCTGCTGAGTCCCTCAGGCTGAAAAGCAAAGGAGAGCTCTTTCCGCCCTGCCTGACACCGCATTCCAGCCTGTACGTGTCCGAGAGCTCATTCGCCCACCTGACCTGGTTCTCCTGCCTCAAGTACCAATACTCAAAAAGGGAGCTGACCTCATCTGGCACCCCGGTGTTTCTTAACTTATGCCATAGAAGATTGTATTGGACCATATCGAAAGCCCGCGACAAGTCTAAGAAACAAGCATAGATAGAGTGTATCTGTCCGTGTAGTACCTAACAGTATGCTTCAAACTCAGAATGGCTGTCTCCATTGACAGTTCGGACCGGAATCCAAATTGAGCATCATGGAGCTTAACATTCCTCTTCAAATGTTGGTTCAGTACACTGTCAGCACTTTTGCTATGGTAGTGGCTACTGGCTAGCGAAATAGGTCTGTAGTTACACTTATCAGACACATTATTAAGGAGTCCCCGCGGGAATAAACAAAACTAAAACAATGCGGACGAAGTGGCGGGCATCATCTACCTAGTTGTTAATAATGCACAGCTGCAGGTAATATCAAAAAGTTAGTGGCATGATTCAAATTTCGAACCCTGAAAAGGAAGACGAAGACTTACTTAGGCTGTGTACGGGTATATTTAAAGCGTAACTAGTAGGTATTTCCACTATGCAAATGTTGAAATTTATAATCCTCTAAGAACATATAGCCACTGCAGTTACAGCTTACAAGGGATTAGAATAATTTGTCATGTGTGTAGGTACTTAATACTGATGTAGGTACGTGGTAGTAAGTAGGTAGAGCTAATGATACGTATCATCATAATAATTATTATGTTATCATACTAATATTATAAATGGGAAAGTGTGTTTGTTTGTTGGTTTGTTGGTTTGTCCTACAATCACGCCGCAACGGAGCAACGGATATACGTGATTTTTGGTATGGGTATAGTTGAGGACCTGGAGAGTGACATAGGCTACTTTTTATCCCGGAAAATCAAGGAGTTCCCGCGGGAATCAAAAAAACTTAAACCACTCGGACGAAGTCGCGGGCATCAGCTAGTCTACTAATATAAACCGGGTTCGATGGATTAACATGTCTTTGGAGGCACTGAGGAATGTTACTGCCTAATTTATAAGCACCACGATTGAACCAGCTGTCTATTAGTTTATTAACATAGGATAAACATTAGAGTACGTGACCATAGTTGCAACAGCGCAAATTAATTATTATTAGTCGATTGGCCTGGGTAACGAACGTTGATGCAAGTTGCCTGGTGGGAGGCTTCGGCCGTGGCTATAGTTACCCGCTACCGGAAAAGACGTGCCGCCAAGCAATTTAGCGTTCCGGTACGATGCCGTGTAGAAACCGAATAGGGGTATGGGTTTATATATAACTGCCATGCCCCTAACAGGTTAGCCCGCTACCATCTTAGGCTGCATCATCACTTACCATCAGGTGAGATCGCAGACAAGGGCTAATTTGTATTGAATTAAAAATGAAAAAAGTCTAAATGGTAGAAAGTACTAGTTACTTTCTACCATTTAGACTTTTTTCATTTTTATGAAATACTAGTACTAGTTACTTTCTACCATTTAGACTTTTTTCATTTTTCTACCTCATGGTAGTGGGTACACAGGGTTTGGAGTAGTGGTAACTGGTTTAAGGCATTTAGGAAGAACCTTATTAAGTAATTACTGTCCGGTCATAATGAAAAATAAGTATTGAATAATCAAACCATGGGTTAGTTATTTTATACATCTATGACTTAACGCCACCACTGGTTAGGATACTGGCATTTGACTTGACGTTTGTTTTATGCCTTGACGATTCGAAAGCACTTGTTATTTTGCAAAAATACAAAGAAAAAAGAAAAAAGAAAAAAAAAATACCGATAAAGGTCGTTACCCTCAGCAATGAGAAATACAACGCAGAAAGAGACGGAGAACGTTGCTTAAGAGGATCGTCTAGAGACGAAACGCGACGCGAGTAGGTATTTTCAATAATGCTATCTGTTTCACAACGCTTCGCTGCCTTCTCCGTATCGTGCGATAGAGTTGCAAGTCCAGTAGGCATATATGCCTACATTTTATTCTTGAAATATTGTTTCGGGTGATAACGTTTTTACCCCCCCAAACGTTTACGAAATTAGTCATTTTTGGTCTCATTAGATTCAGTACACCTTAATCTAGGCTCGTACGTTTTATTTTTTTAGTATTTTAGTTTAGTTAAATTTAAAAAAATTAAAATACTCGAGGAAGTTTTTAGGTTAAAAATATGGATATTTAGACGCTAATAACTTTTAACATAAGCAATATTTCTTTAAAATTAAAACGTACGATCATAGTTCTTCATTGTATCTGCAACGTTTCTAAAAATTATGAAAATTGGACAACATTTACGGGAAGAAAAACGTTATCGCTTTTTGTATGAAAATTTACAACTAGACGATCCTCTTAAACTACACAATCAACTTATGTAAAACTCTAGCATCTAAACGTCTCACGCCACTCGTCTTTCGCAGCTGAATAAATACCAATTTTATCAAATTCAATTCAAGAAAAAGATAAACTTCTAAAGTAAATAAAGCTAGTTAAAATATGGTAAGTTAAACGTTTCAATAACAGACGAAGGCACGGTTAGTTTTTGTATGTTTATTTGTGTGTATCATCTCATACCGTAACATTGTGTTCGCCTCAATAATTTGACAGCATAGCGTGATCCGCCCATCTTGATGCTTTATTTGTTTTGCCTTTGTTTTTCGCACTGAGGCGCTGGTTTGTGGCAATATTGAAGTATATTTTTTTCATTTTGACGTGTGGTTTTTATTTTTTATAAGGGTGCGAAAAGGGTTCGGAATGTTAAATTCTTATTAGGGTTTTGTTTATTAAACTTTATGACACTATTATCGCTCTTTATCTTTTTTGATTTTTCCCCATTTTAGATTGTAAGAATCATAAGTATAAATTAGTATGTGCTTAAATTGTAAGAATATAAATATTTTTTGTTTTAAATTCTTTATTGCACATAGGTACAATAAAATGCACAAAAGCGATCTTAATAACTAGAGGTATTCTCTTCCAGTTAACCTTTGGTAGTGGGGACGGGGTTGAAAATACAGTGCATATAAAGAGAAAATTTGGGGAAAGAATAAACATTGATTTATTTTTAGATTTTTTTTTTGTTGAGTTTTCCTCATTTCTTCTTGTTTGCTTTTGCATGTTATGTTATCGTGTTATCGTGTTATACAGTACGTGTAGTAGTAAAATAATACTCTATCAAGTATGAAACCGACTTCATCCTCCTAGACAGCTCACACAAACAACCATTATTTATTTTGATTAATTAATTAGAGCCATAGACCTAACAGAAATCACTTGTTATAAATGCACTCAGCGGGTTTATTATGTTAATAATATTATGTTATTGGCCTTGAAGCTTTAGTGGTCTAGACTAGATTTTAAAAGGTGAGATTTCAAGCAGTCTCAGGTAATAAGACTTTACTGGCGAAAGACCAAAAGGACATTGTATTGCAGCACTAACTAATTGTTGTTTTGAAACATACAATATTCTAGATTATTCGTCGAATAAACTTTAACTGTGTCATTTTAAATGGTATCTGATAGTTAGAATACCTACTTAGATAGATATTTTATTTTTCATACATTCATTACTACCCTTATGCCTTAAGAAAAATCGGCCCTACATTGAATATTGTCTGATTGTGTGTCAAAAAGTATGTTAGAGTTTTACGAAAACTTTTTGCTCAAAACCGAATGCAAGAATTATATTACTAGACACAAAGTTGTTTTTGCGGTTAACCCTTCTTAAATAGTGTATGTTCAAAATAGGCTGAGGAACTAACTATAGGAGAAACTATTCGTTTATGTCACTTCTTACATAAAATAATATAATTGAGTAAAGCCCGCTTGCAGAAAAGCCGGGTTATCCTTTTAACGCAGAGTTAGCTGCTACTTTGACAGAATTACTTTTGTCAATATTTCAAATTTATTCCTGGGTTTAAACCACAGAATAGGTATGTAAGTACAGTTCTAGTTAAACGTAACCCGGAGTCTCTGCAAGCGGGCCGTAAAATATACATAAATGTATGGTGCTTTTGGGCAATACAGAAACGTTGCTAATTAGTTAAACTTTGGCATTTTTATTTAATTAAAATGTCGAAAATAATTTAATTGATCAAGTCACAAGACGTATTTGCCAGTAACGCAATAAAAATGCAAATTACGTGGTACATGTGTTAATTTTATTCGACAATTTGTCCTTTACGCGAAATGTTAGAGATAAATAATTATTTATTGTATTATTTAAGATAGAATAGGTACTAAATTAGAATTTAATAAATGGCATGTAAATGTAAAGCAAAATAATTTGTCAAATAAGTGCAGATTTTGATTAGTAAATTGTTCATTCAGTTGTACAATATACTGATCAGTGATCTGCCGTCTGAAAAACCGATATATTATACCGGTCCTTTATACCGATGCCGATATCCCGAGCAGATATCTATGTAAACTTTTTGTATGTTTGACGACCTCCGTGGCGCAGTGTGTAGCGCTGTTGTCTTAACGTGCGGAGGTCCCGGGAGGGAGGCTTCGGCCGTGGCTAGTTACCACCCTACCGGCAAAGACGTGCCGCCAAGCGATTTAGCGTTCAGGTACGATGCCGTGTAGAAACCGAATAGGGGTATGGGTATAATACAACTGCCATGCCCCTAACAAGTTAGCGTGCTACCATCTTAGACTGCATCATCACTTACCATCAGGTGAGATCCGCAGTCAAGGGCTAACTTGTCGTGGATAAAAAATAAAAAAAAACTTTATGCGTAGAGTTTAAAAGTTGATTAACATTAACGGAACGGACGATATTCCGAACCAGTGGTTAGATTCATTCGACTATTCATAAGCACTTGTAAAAAGTCTACTTGAATAAAAAACTTTTGAATTTTGAATTTTCTTTTGAAAGTAAATATTTCGAACTAGATGATTCCCGCGACTTCGTCCGCGTGGATTAAGGTTTTTTGATTCCCGCGGGAACTCCTTAATTTTCCGGGATAAAAAGTAGCCTATGTCCTTCCCCGGGATATAACCTACCTCTATACCAAATTTCAGCAAAATCGGTTGAAAAGATGGGCCGGGAAAGCGTAGCAGACAGACAGACAGACAGACACACTTTCGCATTTATAATATTAGTATGGAAGTATGGAAGTATGGATATAAGGATTGTAAGTCACGGGGAAAATCAGGAACTATAAGCTACTAACTCCAAAATAATTCAAACCTAAGCCATAACTCTAGCATACAAAAGTAAATACAAACTGTACCTGATGGGTTTCTACCCACCTATCTCAAGCTCACTCAATAATGGTAAACCTATCTGATTTCTTCTAAACGCGATCTCTACAAACTGCACTACGCAAGAAGTGGTTTTCCTTTTCATCATAGCTATAAAAAAAAAAAAAACATACAGTCGAATTGAGAACCTCCTCCTTTTTTTGAAGTCGGTTAAAAATAAAGATAGTTGTCCCTTATAAAATATATATAAATATTCATACTTATTATGATATAGATGATGCTCGTGGCTTTGTCTGCGTGGATTAAGTTTTTTATCCTCGCGGGAACTTCTTCATTTTCCGGCCATATCGGCAGCTTCGACATAAAATGCCTATGTCCTTCTCCGGGATAAAACCTATCTTATACCAAATTTCATCAAAATTGGTTGAAAAGATGGGCCGTGAAAGCGTAACAGACAGACAGACGGACAGACAGACAGACACACTTTCAAATTTATATAAATATTATATATTAAATATAGTATGGGTTAATACTTAATACCTACTAAGATTAGAATAATATTTGAAAAATCAATATTATATGGTTGATAATTTTTGGTATTAGGAGATATTACGAGTGATACCCACCTTTGATCTCACGGTTTGATCCTGTCCAGATCTATGAAACAAACACAGTGTAAATAATATAGTACAATGAAACGAAGCCTTTGCCATTTGCGGACAAAAACGAATCGGCTTTACGTCCGCGTCTTCCCTAAGATTGGTATAAACAACCAACAGCTGATATGATACTAAGTAAAATAATTAATGTTTTTTTCTGCCGGTTTCTGCCGTACTGTAAATCTTTTGTCTTGCTTCTATTATCCGACAGGATTACCCTGTAATAAGAGCTAGACTTCTTGTCGACCGACTGTATGAAAAACCTCTTGAGGCTATGACATAAATATCTACTAAATTAGGTAATAAGAGTATTAAATTATACGTCATACATTAGAAATTCGAAAACCTCTTTTGCGAAGCACAAATATTTAAAATAATAGGTAATAATATATTGATTGGCGACTGGTTTTAAATTTATAATTATATTAAAATAGCTTGTCACTAATTTTATTTCGCTTTAGAATGTATGTTTTGCACAAATTAGTGTAGCAATTTTTAACTACATTTATGTATATACAAACAGAATATTATGTTTGTTAGTTGTTTTTATTTTTTAAGTAGGTAGCTTATCACGCACCCCATCCATTTATGTAGGTACCTATATTATGTAGTCATGGTTTATCAACGTAGTTTATATTCGTTATTGAAATTTTATAAATTAAAAAAAAAGGGTAGAAACAAGACCATATATTTTGTTGTTGGTTATTATAGCACAAACATTATTTGACCCGGCGGTGGACAAAATTGGAATTAATTTTTATGCCGATTTTTTTTATTTTTATATATGCTAGCGAGTCACCGGGTCAGATAAGTTTGTTGGACATCTGTGGTTGAACTATACCTACTTATTTTCCAGTGCTAAGGAAATTAATACTACGTCAATATCATATTTATAAACATAAGAAATAACTAGCCAGACTTAATTGTAACCTAACCCACTGATGGCTTACCTTACCCACCTCAACTCATTCGGGTTGGTGGGTTGGGATTTCATATTTCTTCTACCACCACGACTAAAAGTCATTCGTTGATAACATAATATAATATACATCTACATTCTACATAGGTCTCGGATCTAGCTCTTGTGTAAGAAGTTTTAAATAAAATAATCATTGCAAAAGCAGTATCACAGTATGAAATAGTATAAAACCATTGCAAACTGTAATGGTATTGATATAGTTTTTTTTTCACCTATGGCTAAATACGGCCATAAATAACCTCCCAAATCCCACCGGATCGGATACTTACACAATATTTTATTTACGAATGCAAATAATTTTTTGTTCAAATGTCAGGTGGATAGGTATAAACGAAATTGAACAATAATTAGGAATCTCAAACAGTAAAAAAAAAACCTGACTCACTTACTGACTGACTCATCAACGCCCAGCCCACACCCTTGGACCAGTGGAACTCATAATAAAGTTGAAGCTTCCTTTATAATGTAGACAAGGAATAGGGAAAAGTTTTTAAAAGTCTCTCGACTCGGTCGGTCGACTCACTTGTTGGTCTAGTGGTTGGCATGTTCGACTGCGACCGACGAGGTCCCGGGTTCGAGTCCCGGGTCGGGCCATAATTGAGTATTGGGTTTTTCTAACTAGAAATTACTACTCAGTACTATACTATTACCTATTCTGTGGTACTATCCCGGAGTTAGGAAGTTGGCGGTGTTTCACCCCCGTGCCTCGGAGAGCCCGTTAAGCCGTCGGTCCCGGTTATTATCACTAACATGATAATAGTCGTTAAAGCCCGCCAACCCGCATTGGAGCAGCGTGGTGGGTCTAAGCTCTAATTCCATCTCTCCTATGAGAGTGGAGGCCTGTGCCCAGCAGTGGGACGTTAATGCGCTGTAGTGGATTGACAAAATAAAGTTTCATAAAAGTACCCTTTTAGGAGTGTATATTATTATCCCTAAAATGTCTATTAACTCTACGTTTGACAGTGCTTTTTTAATATTGCTCTAAAAATTAAGCTTTTTTTGCGTATTCATGAATTTGATTTTCAGACCCATCTTGCATAAAGCCATCCTCAAATTTTAGGAGAGATAATTTAGACGAATTTATTGTGCGTTTTCCATAACACATATTTAAACATACAGACACACACAGTGAATTCAACAATAAATTAAATACCAAATTTGAATAATTTCGCAATAACTACAGACGCCCCGGTAAGATGGTCGAATATTTTGGATATGGTTAATTGACTGAATGAACTTAAAACATAATATGTATTATTATTGAGATAATATATTTTACTCAACTTAATAATAACTTACATAACTAGTTTTTATCCGTGGCTTTCTCTGGTGGCTTCATACGTTTTCATGTCCTAAATACTAAACTTATGAGGTTATTTGCAAAAATAATAATTTGAGTAGCTTATATATTTATGACTTGGTGCCTTTGACAACTTCTCTGGCGTAGTAACTACTATTACCTATTCTGTGGTAGTAGTGAGAGCTGTAATTGTGTGAGAGATTCCAGGTTCGATCGCAGGCAGATGCAGACGGGCAGGCAGGCAGACTTGGGAGATTTTATTAAATGTCACTGGTCTTGTCTGGTGGGAGGCCGTGGCAAGTTACGGCGATATCTAAGTTAGGTACGATGCCGTGTTCCGTGTAGAAAACCTATAGGGACATAAATATGATAGGTAATTTAATAAATCTTGTTAACCTAGACTTAAATCAAGTTCTCAGGCCCGGTCCTAGCCTCCTTAGATACGACTGAAATCCCTAAATGTAAGATCAACTTAATAGGTAACTGAAATGAGTTTTTTAATGTTTCGTAACTCCGTGACGCGCCATTTGTCAGCATGGCCGCCATATTGCTTGATTTACGCGCCAAAGCCGTAGTTTTGACAGCTCCAGCGATTACGCGTTAGTCGTTGACCGTCTATTTCCTCTAGCCTTTAACGTGTTAATATTAAGTGATTTAAATCAATATAGGGTCTGGTTTAATTTAATTGATTAATTTGTGAGGTAATTTATCGGTTTACAAGCGTTAAAGTTTAATAACATTTTAAAACATTATGCTTTCTGATATCGCATAGATTTGAATAACTTTTTAATTTTTAATCTATTGCTTTGTATACATACCTACTACATATTTTATGAATTTTTTAAAGGCGTATAATATAAATCCAGATTGTCGTTTTAATTTAAATATCTTGGTGTGTTAAATTATTTATGTTGTTGCTATTTTTGCTTTCAAAAAGAGCTAACCCCGCATATAAATTTAATAAGTAAATGGGGCTGATTCTGTAGTGCACAATCTCTAAACTAAACTAAAATTAGAGCATTACAAATATTGCTAACCCTTTCATAATACTCCCTACGGAAAGGGACCGAACTAGATTTAAAGCTGCCATTTTAGTTTAGTTTAGAGATTGTGTTATACAGAATCGGCCACATTAATTCTCGTTTAATTCTAAATAAAACACTGCTTCTGTAAATTTTATAATTTTATTAGTAACTTGATACACTTTTTTTAATATACCTACAGATGTGTAAAGTTCGAACTCTATATTATATCTCTATGGTTTCGAATATTATTAGAAATACCTTTGTAGCTGATAAAAATGCCAGCAGAAATTCGAGCTTCGATTTTCGAAGTGTTGTGTTCTATTGTAAACGCTAATCCATAGAGAATAGCTTTTTTCTAACAATGCAAGGACCTTCCCATTAGTATTCGCGCATCCCGAAATCTAATACGCGTATACAATTTTGAATGAATAGTACTTTTTCTTTCAAATTAACCAAAGCAAGATTTATTATTATTGTGCCAAAAATGGGATAAATGTAACACCGGGATTGCAAAGATGGGTTTTTTCTGTAAAATAAAATAGGGCATCTGCTAAACGATCATTGTGCACAAAGCCCAAAGTTAAAATTCAATTTATCATTTCTTTTGCCTGATAAGTTTTGAGTTTATATACCTACTAGCTGATGCCCGCGACTTCGTCCGTGTGGTTTAAGTTTTTTGATTCCCGCGGGAACTCCTTAATTTCCGGGATAAAAAGTAGAATATGTCACTCTTTAGGTCCTCAAGTATACCTATGCCAAAAGTCATGTTGATCCGTTGCTTCGTTGTTGCGTGATTGAAGGACAAACCAACAAACCAATAAACCAATAAACAAACACACTTTCGCATTTATAATATTAGTATGATTATATTACAATGATATTGTTCCAAATAAACATGGTGTGAATATAAGTAAGTAATAGTAAAACCTAAGTAAGTAACGGAATCCCGGGGTACAAGGATAGTTAGGATGGATTTGGGATCTCACCGAATGATTAAAAGTATAAGAAAACCCCTACCATTTCATTCCCTTTTATGAAAAAAGGTACTGACCCAATGAGTAATTTGAAACAGATATCAATAGAAAAATAAAAGTTGGTACCTGTTGTAAATTTAAAAATTAATACAGACCAAGTCAGGTTGAAAAAACAAAAGTAATTTTGATTAATTACTAAAAAAGGTATGTTTACAAGTTTACGACTTTAAAACGCACGTTTAAACGTACTTTCCGGAGGTGACAGACAGACATACTGCCGTGATAAGAGCATAGTTTAGGAGGTAATAATAAAACTGCTGTCCTCACCGAACGCACTTAGGGATTTGACCGATTACGGCAGGAATTAGACTAAGTGTGATTACGTTTTATAAAATTGGTTCCGTATAATTTTTCGTTATCAATAATAACTAGCTGATGCCCGCGACTTCAGGCGCATGTATTGAGGTTTTTTGTCTGAATTTTTTAATTTTCCGGGATAAAAAGTAGCCTAAGTGTTATTCCAGATCAGTTCTGGTTTGATTTTGTAACAAACATCCATCCATCCATCTATCCAAACTTTCGCATTTATAATAAGTATTAGGATAGATTAATTTTAAAGTCTGCATAGACAGTCTGGCATACTGCAAGCCATCTGCAATACTCAGAGTGGATGCAGTACAAAATTGGCTTTGTTATAAGCTCTACACATAACTCCGTATTGTGTCTAGTACATACATAATTATGATAAAGTATACCCTGACTTTGTCCGAGTGAATTAAGTGTAAAACAATTATTGGGAAACTTTGATTTTCTGCTATAACAAGACGTAGCCTATGTAGTTCTCCTATATATAATCTATCTCTGTACTCGATTTCGGTGGAACAGATGGGCCTTGAAAGCGTAGCAGATAGACAGACACACGTTCATGTTTAGCATGGATAATATGATATGGTGTTTTCAAAATCCTGCGGAAATTCTTAAGTTTTGTGGAATAAAAACAATTCCTAAATATATGCTTAACATAGAGCTCCGAAATGCCTATCTCTGTAGCAAATTTCTTCAAGACGGTAAAGCGAACGGGCTGTGAAAAGCTCACAGATAGACATACTTTCACATTTCTAACATTAGTACGGAAATATGGATAAAATATTTCAAAATGAACCCCAACACCGCCTCCTCAGTCCTCTAGGACACAGCTTAATGCATACATTTTGGAAAATAAAACCTTTACGAATCATGCCCCTTATCACCCTCTTTAAGCCTCTCGATAAATGGAGTAAAGTACTGTCAAGGATTAAAAAAATAAACAAAGAGACGCCCCAGACTTTTGATGTTGCTATGCCTACGCCCACAAAATAAGGAATCTGCTTATTAGGCCCGTATTTCAATAATATCCATACTCCCATACTAATACAATATTATAAATGCGGCAGTGTGTCTGTCTGTCTGCTACGCTTTCACGGCCCATCCGTTCAACGCATTTTGATGAAATTTGGTACAGGGATAGTTTTTCCCGATAGTTAGTCCCGGGGAAGGACATAGGCTACTTTTTATCCCGGAAAATTTAGGAGTTCCCGCGGGAATCAAAAAAACTTAATTCACGCGGACGAAGTCGCGGGCATCAGCTAGTTTCTTATAATTATGAAAGTTTTCATGAAATATAATTCTAAGTAGGTACTGTGCGCAAGAGGCACTATATAGGTAGACTTATTTTCTTTGACATTATCCATTTATCTATTTGTCGTCAACAAAATCTTCTGCGTTTATAGTTTCTTATATTAAACTTATGTCTGTGCTGATTATTTTTGGGACAATAATTTAAAAAAAAACTCGATACTGCTCAATACATTGAAATCCTGACCTCCGAATTAGGAAAGCCCGTATCTTAGGGGCCAAACTTATGAGCAGTAAGTGGTCCTTCCACTCTTTCTGGCATATTTTATTCTTTGTCCACCCACAATATACACCGGGAGGTCCGATGATTTGACGTGCCTTAGTTAAGTGCTGGTCACATATCAAATCACTTAGTGAAAATGCTAAAATAAATTAAAAATGCGGATTTGATTTAGGTCTTCTTAAAGTAATTTTTAATTTTTTTAAGTGCAAGCGAAACCTCGAATCTTAAAGCGCGATGCGCTGCGAGTAGTGAACACAAATTGAAAATTATTATAATAATGATTTAAATCTTCTTTATTTATTTTATTTATTACTTGCTTGCACACAAGTACAGGAAATGATAAATTACAATATGAATTCTTATTTATTTATTTATTTATTCTGTACAAAATACAAATTAAAACTAAACTTAAATATAGAAAGGACGTGTACAAGGACATCTTATCCCGTCCGTTATCTTATCTTATATTATCTTATTCTTCTTTAAATACATACTTAAAGTTGTTATTTAAAGTTCAAATTTTTAAGTTTTTTTCACTAAGATGGTGTCACTTGCCAGTCGGATACTATACAAAGTTAGTCAATACCTACTTCATCATTACAACCATCGCTGGCTCTTAACACTGAGCTCGAGTCTCCTCTCAAAATGAAAAGGGTTTGGCCATAGTTCACCACGCTGACCAAGTGCGGATTGGCAGTTTCAGGAGGTCTTAACCACTATCCTAGTGGTGATCACTAATCTATACTAATCCATACTAATATTATAAATGCGAAAGTGTGTCTGTCTGTCTGTCTGCTACGCTTTCCCGGCCCATCTTTTCAACCGATTTTGCTGAAATTTGGTATAGAGGTAGGTTATATCCCGGGGAAGGACAAAGGCTACTTTTAATCCCGGAAAATTAAGGAGTTCCCGCGGGAATCAAAAAATCTTGATCCACGCAGACGAAGTCGCGGGCATCATCTAGTATCTAGTAATATTATAAATGTGAAAGTTTTGTTGGATGGATGGATGGATGTATGTATGCATGTTTGTTATTCAATCACGCCAGAACGGCTGAACGGATCTGAATGAAATTTGGCACAGAGATAGGTTATAGTCTGGAATAACACATAGGCTACTTTTTATCCCGGAAAATTAGAGTTCCAGTGGGAACCAAAAAACCTCAGTCCACGCGGACGAAGTCGCGGGCATCTTCTAGTGACTTAATAATGATTAAAATATTTATTTATTACCAACAAAAACTCCGGTATGTATAGTGTGAGTTTTGGAAGGAAAGTGTTATTTTGCTTTGTTTTAAATAAAAATTAGTACCGATGTGATTTGGGACGGTCGGGATGACTATTTGCCTACGAATGTCACACGTCGAAAGGCAAACACCCTGTGTTTACTCAGAGCGTGTGTACAGGGTGTCTTGTTTGTGTGGTTTTAGCTTGTTACCTACTTTGTTTCAAGATAATAATTCCATTGGTATTAAGGGTGTCTTAAAACAGTAGTATAATACTTACAATTAAATAGAATCAAACAAAAAAACAAATCGCATATTTTCGTTGCGACAAAAGATATCGTGTACAATTTAACAGTCTTTAAACAAATCTTTTTAAAGAACATTCATAATAATTATATCATACTTCATAATAATATTATAAATGCGAAAGTGTGTTTGTTTGTTGGTTTATTGGTTTGTTGGTTTGCCCTTCAATCACGCCGCAACGGAGCAACGGATCGACGTGATTTTAGGCATGAGTATAGTTGAGGACCTGGAGAGTGACATAGGCTAAGTTTTTATTCCGAAAAATTAAGGAGTTCCCGCGGGAATCAAAAAAACTTAAACAACGCAGACGAAGTCGCGGGCATCAGCTAGTATTTGATAATAGTTAAATAATCGAACGACTTATTTAAGTTAGTCAAATTATTCGAACCCTTTAAAACACTCGTATCTTGAACTACGTCAAGCTACTAATTACTTTGTACGTATTTTATATTGTGTATCAGCAATTATTATTTTAACGGATAGATAACAAAATCTTATATCGCCAACATGATACGTGAAAAAAATCATTTAATTTCATTTTGTAATGAACTAGGAAGACATCGATCGACGCTAAGGTCAGATCAAAATACAAACATCAATTATTTAGCAAAACTTTACCATTGTGTTAGGATAAACCTTTTTTTATTCATTACAAGTTAGCCCTTGACTGTGATCTCCCCTGATGGTAAGTACCTAATGATGCAGTAATATCACATGAGTAGATAAACCTAACGGAATATGGTAGCGGGCTGACCTGCCAAACGCCTAGGGGAGGTCAGCTCAAAGCGGCCACCTTAACTTTGAGTAAAGAAAAAACCTATCAAACGATTGATTTTCCACAAGAATTTTATACTGATGGGAAAGAAATTTATTAAATTTATGATTTGTGAAATTTAAGGTCTCGAAATTGAAATAATAAGCATATGATGTCTAAATAGCGGCAAGTTGTAAAAAAACCGCTTTGCCCGAGCGGCCGCCTAAAGCGGCCAGGGGGCCAAGGGCAACGTGGCCAGCCCCAACGTTACTGCGTATAATTGTTTTTTTTTTTAAATTTAACATGCTTGACGGATTTTAAAATGTCCAAAAAATATAAAAGAACATTATATATTAAAGAAACATTTACTTAGTATTAATTTTATACTCAATCTTATACTCAATTTCTAGTTCAGTTCAGTTTCTAGTTCTCAGTTTCTAAATACTTAATTTTAAATTTAACCAGATACAGTTTTGAGTAATTATCATTATTTTTAAAGGAATTTTTTTAGGAACTTTAACACAGGTTTAGTTTTTATTAACATTTGAATATTTTTAAAATTCAACAAATACTGCTCTTACATTAACAATAACATTTTATTCTCAGTCTGAGTTTCCAATAACTAAAAACTAGTAGGTATTCTCATTATTTTAATCATATTATGGTCTTACAATTTCTTTAACCTTATCTAAGTAGTAGGTAAGTAGGTATAGTACCTATATTTTAAACATCTCAGTCATCAAACTGTTTTTTAAAGCTTTAGGAACTTAACACAGCCTTTTGTTATTCTTTTCTTCTTCTTGCTGTGGAGTAAAAACTTCTTTATAGGTATCTCCCAAGTTTCTTTTTCGCAGATCCTGTCGCAATGTGTCTTCTTAGAGTAGTGCGAGGGATATTATCATATTACCTACATTTAAGTGCGATAGACTTAACAGATCCACGTTTATATTTTATCTCTTTGATCGCCCATGCCATAAGATTTTCATCCCATGATCCCTGGTTGGTTTTTCTCTTATAATTGTTCACCATCTAAACAAAATAATTAAGCAAATATCTATCTAATAATAATATTTTTTAATAAGGGCAAAGCGGTCAGATGGCCGCTTTGCCCGGGCCGCTTTGCCCTAATCGGCCATATTGTTTAAAAATTCGGCTGCTCACAATTTTATACATTTACGTTTGAGCAAATTTTGCACAAATCAAGCCAAATAGATAAGAAACAATACACGTATTATAAAAGAATTTAAATATAAAGCGGTATGATCAAAACAGGATGAACTTACCTTGCATTTTTTTAACAAAACATATAAAAATAATATTTTCGACACTGTAGCCACGCGATCGTTCCTACCGCTACCGAATGACTGCCCGGCGCGGGGCGGGAGGTTCCTTATGCGACAAAACGGCAACGTCGCATTTATCATTTCAAATAACCGAAAAATGAAGAGTGGCCGCTTTGCCTCCTATGGCCGCTTTGAGCTGACCTCCCCTATATTTTGCCGAGTTTTGACCTACGTGTCAAATTAGAGTAAGAGTTTCCATTTATTTCGATTACTATAACCACGACCTATAAACTTGCAGAAGCAGAATATTTATCAAAGAACAGTCGTAGCAAGTCTCTTTAAGTGTGACGAGTGTTTTAGCAAGTAAAACTTGCAATAATTACATGAAATGATAATGATTTCTGCGATTATATATTTTTTGTTATATAATACCTAGACACAATAGTTTATGACTTATTTGTAAGAAATACTTGGCCAATAAAACATTCACAAATGAGGAAGTCATCAATGCTATGCTATGCGTCAATCAAACACGCAAACTTTTGTAGACTGTCAAGATGAGAAAAGTCGCATATTTGGGGCACGTGTTCAGGCACGAGAGATGGGATCATCATGATGGGAAAAGTTGCTGGAAAGAGAGGCGTTGGTCGCAGAAATAAGTCTTGGCTTCGCAACATACGGGAGTGGACCGGAATCGCGAGTGCCGCAGAATTATTTCGCCTCGCGAAGAACCGAAATGAATATACAAAGCTGACTACCAACCTTCTTTGATCGAAGAGGCACCCGAAGAAGAAGAATAAAAACATCCTGTATGTTCTGTCACGTATGTCACTGGTGGTCCTTTTTTTCTTTATTACACTCGTAATATTATGCTCGTAATCTTATTTGTAACCCCTTCAAATTATGCTTTATAGAGCCAACTTCTGCTTAGGACTCTACACTCTACAGGGTATTATGTAGATGTAACATGCTTTACGCGATTCCTTGTCGCCTTACGAGTAAATGTAAGAGATAAAAGCAATACCTTGATGTTTGATCAAGTTGAACTAATAAGATGAGTAGATGATCAGATGCATGTGATTCATCTAGCTGTCTTTACAAGTTTTGAATGTTTCCTTACTTAATAGTTAAATTATTATTCTTAAAATGATTGAATTAACATCACATTTGAAAATAAAAGACCATTTCAGTTTGGGATATGAGATTTGAAGGTAAAAAGTTTGGAAAGGTTCTATGTAGTTTGTGTCTCAGTATCTGTGATTACTTTGTAAAAATTTGCTTACGATAGTTAATGTTATACTTACATAATATAACTATATGGTATCTCGATTGCAATATTAATTTCTCTTGTGCTCGATTTATAAGGATCAAATATAGGAAATTATGCCTTTCTCTTTCTAGTTTTTCATCTACACCTTCGACAGCCCGCACTGAACAAATAGCACGAAAGCTAATTAAAAAAAGATACGTCAAACATTCATTGTCTACGTTTACATAGTATGCTTGTTTATGGTTCTATAAAGCCGACCGCAAAGTCCGTGAATATATTATTTGAGCGTGGGTGTTAGTCTGTCTGTTTGTTTGTAGCTCTCGAGAATTGTAACAGAATATATTAGGAGGAATTAATATGTATTGGAGAGAAAGGTATCTACATAACTCCCAAAAAATCTTGATTTTTTTATTGATTGATGACATTTACTGGAGGCCTGATAAGAAAGCTTAGAGTCACTCAGCGGGTGATATACATATAAGTCAATGGGTGATATAGATAGTCATGCTCGGAATATCTCTTCATGTGGTCAAATCAGAAATGATAGGAGGCTCGTAGGGGACCCAGAGTAAACGGCATAGCTCAACGAGTCGCAAAGCTCCTGTAGTTTGAAGAACTAATAGACGTTAGGGTTTCTTGGATCGAAAAACCACGACAGTCCAGGTAGAGTCCAACTACGACGTTAGGGTTTTGACGACCTCCGTGGCGCAGTGTTGAGCGCTGTTGCCTTTACGTGCGGACTTGCGGAGGTCCCGGGTTCGATCCCCGGCTGGGTTTGGAAATTTATAATTTCTGAATTTCCCTGGTTTGGCCTGGTGGGAGGCTTCGGCCGTGGCTAGTTACCACCCTACCGGCAAAGACGTGCCGCCAAGCGATTAAGCGTTCCGGTACGATGCCGTGTAGAAACCGAATAGGGGTATGGGTTTAATATAGCTGCCATGCCCCTAACAGGTTAGCCCGCTACCATCTTAGACTGCATCATCAGGTGAGATCGCAGTCAAGGGCTGACTTGTAGTGGATAAAAAAAAACTAGATTATTTTAAAATGATAAGGACTCTTTGAAAAGTACCAGTTGCGTACTAGTAGAGTTGCCTTTTTAAAGTACCAGGCAGTATTATTTCAAAATTACAGTTTTATGTCACGTACCTTGACGTCCTTAAAATAAGGATTATAATTCTAAAACACGAACGTCAACAATATTAAAACAATACGGATTTAAGCTATGGTAGTATGCCCCCTGGGACGTGCTAGGATACAGTAAACAACCAGAATCTGGTAGTTTCCGACGATCTGAGTTTGTCTCACACTTCTGCACCTTCAAAAGGTCTGGTTCACCTTACAAAAGTAGAACCGCCAGTTTATTTTCAACCACTTTTTATCAAGGACTTACCAAAAATTATTATCAACGGGCTTTCGGATCATACTTCGGAAAACATAGCACAAACATAGATTACTAAGGCTAGGGTTTAATTCGGTTGTATATATACAAAATATCAAAGTTTAACTTATTTGACAGTTTTTATTTTAACGCTTACCTTTTACAACGTCCTGTGAGGTGGCACTCCGTTAAGAGCTGTCCATTTAAATCATTGTTTAAGGATTTGTGTTCAACCACATATCCTAGTATATATCCATGACCTTTGCTTGGTGTAGGTACTCCGTCAAGTTCATTACCTACCGAACATAAACTTTAGAGAATCTAAAGCAAATCTGAACGAAGCCACACACAAGAAGCGAAACCTAAATACGATACAAAAAGTCAAAAATATTTCTTCAAAAGGATCTATCCAAGATATTTAAATGCTTCCAAGCAAAAAATGATCGGACCATCAGTCAAAATTCTTGGACGGGACGATAAGGGATTAAAATAAACTAGTTTTTATGTGCGGATCCGTTTCGGTTGTTGATACAATTTTGGTGAACACATCACGTTTGTACTACTGCATGTGGACAGGTAATAATTAGTTATTTTATATATTTGTTTATGCAGGGTGGTATTTTACAAACCTGAAAAAGGTTTCAAATACAGACATTCGAGGTACACCGCTGTGTATAATTTCTATCGATCGAAATTCTCACATTTTTTTTGATTTTTTTTGGATAAGTGGTTTCAGGCCTGCTTGCAAGTGGTGACTGGTGATACAGCCTAAGTAGTAAGTTTTGCCTAGAAGATGCCTATTTACTCTTGATTTGAAGAAACGGACCTATGTAAAGTGAGAGGGAAAATGGATGCCGGAAGGGTATTCCATAATATATATAACATATTATCATTGGTCGAAAGTAGGCACGGGAAAGCAAATCACTTCGTATCTAGTATCTACATATCCGTGGAATTGCGACTAGATATGTATGGACCCCTGACGCTGCCTTGCGGTACTATAATAAAAAGATGAAGTAAAGAAATCTGCAAGACCTACCTAAATTGACATAATTAATAATAGGATCTTATTTTGTTTCTTTCATTCCCATCATTCATTTATAATTAAATGATTGTCATACCTATGACAATCATTTAATTATAACCTACCTAGGTACCTAGTATTTTTTGGTGTAGAAACTAGCCATGACAATATATGATTCTGAATTGAATCTCTGAAGTGTTTTCAACTCATTTCAAATGTTCAAACCTTTGGTAGCGACCTGTAACGTCGGTTTCGGCTCTCAGTCTTGGGAAAACTGGTCTTCACTCTCAAAAAGCCCTTTTTGTTAACACCATTTAAAAATTTCAAGACTATACTAGTTGATTAAACCTACTAAACTACTTACATTTGCATAGTAGTAGTATATCAATTGGGTAAAATGCTGCTACCACAAATATACCTAGGTATTATTTATTCTATTATTTATTTATTTATTTATTGTAGTAGAAATTACCTTTTATATAACTTTCCACGTATGAGCATTTGTATGTATGAAAAATTTAAGAGTGAGGTTTTGCAATTAAAACTTGAAATTATTCTTTAGTTAAACGATTCCAAGCAAACGAACTAAATCATAATCACTAATTAAACATAATATCAGAGATTTGGACTCATCAATTTGTTGGGTATTTAAACAGGAATTCCTCACAATTTAGCTATAATATATTTTTTAATACGCATACCAGTGCGTCGGCGTATATCAAACGGGCAGAGACTGGAGCGCGAACTATGCGGCCTGTGTGGCATAGATTAAAATATAAAGTACAGAGGTGGACAAAATAAAGTGAAGTGCAACAATGTAGCATGTTCGGCCTACGACCATCGCAGTCACCTATAGTTTTACAGCTACGGTGTGACGTGGTAACCTGTCAATGGGTGACACTTTCTTTATTGGTGACTAGCTGATGCCCACGACTGTGTTCGCGTGGTTTACGTTTTTTTTATTCACGCGGGAATTCCTTAATTTTCCGGGATAAAAGGTAGCCTATGTCACTCTCCAGGTCTTCAACTATAAATAAATAATAATAAAATAAAAATAAAAAAGCCTTTATTATTCCTTAGTTTCCTTAACTTAAACAGGGATAGATCATAGAGTAGGTACATACAAAAATGGCCAATAATAAAGAGTACATATAAATTAAATAGAAAAAAACAAAAGTAATTAATGTAGTACAATAATTAAATTAAGTAATCTTGATTTAAATATTTATGGTAGATAATTCAGTAATGTTTGAATTTAAACCAAGGACCCCTTGCGGGTAAAGGCCTCCTCCATTTTGTGCCATGCTTTGCGGTTCTGTGCTGTGCTGATCCAGTTTTTTCCAGCAATTATACCCATGCCAAAAATCACGTCAATCCGTTGCTTCGTTGCGGCGTGATTGAAGGACAAACCAACAAACCAATACACCAACAAACAAACACACTTTCGCATTAATAATATTAGTATGATATGATGTTGGTGAAAATTGCACACTTCCAGCGGGGATACCATTAATTCAGCCAATCATATCGTTATGGATGCAGCATTTCTGTAATCAACCAGGTTGTGAGTCAAGAGATTTTTGTTACAATATAATATTTTGTGAAAGTGTGTTTTGAAAGTCTTGACATTTCCGTAGGAACTATATCGATCTTAGAATATTTAGCGCATCTATCCATGGATCTAGAAATTAGATCCATTGATCAAGACTGAGCCCATTGTATAGTATAGTGACTTGGGCTGTACAAATTAAACAGTTTTTTCGATTCATCGTAATGTAATGGTGTCACTCATAAACCCCTAAATATTGTAGAGACTACAGTAGAGTAGATCGAATGCTGGTCAGCACAGATCATTTTTACTTTAAAACATTAATGAATAACCCACTGACTTTTAATCTCTGACAACCCACACATACACAATTAAAATAGCAATCTGTCGGTGTGTTTATCACGCAATTCAACATATGTTAAACGCGCCTAAATACAACTCGAAAACATTCACTGAGCCGACCGACTCCATTTAATTTAGACTTTTTGTGTCAAATTTTTTTAATTGTCCGACTCGGTAGCCTTTTGGGGATGCCAAAACTGTTTTAAAATTCACAATCTTCAACTGTAAATCATTTAAAATAAGATTCATTTTCATTAAAAGCAGGCGTGGTATATTTTCATCATATTATATGCCATGATGCCGGGTGTTTTTTTGACGGCCATTTTGCGAACTGGCACCCGACATTTTGTGTAATCTTCTCATAATATCTTCTATTCTAGGTATTGATTTTCAAATCGCAACAATGTATTAAAGTAGGTAATTAACGAATGTTTGGAAATAATAATTAATAATTTAATTTTGTCATTAAGTTAATTTTTAAGTCTTGCTTTAGAAGTAGAACTTGATAGCGAGTGTTTTTAGAGTATGTTTCATCGTCAAATTCATCGTCTTTTATAAAAACAATTAAGAACCCACCTTCCACACTTTATTTAAACCGAATGCATATTAGGTACTTAGTATAATAATCTACTTAAATTCATCGGGTCCACACTTTCATGTGAATGGCAAGTCGAGAAGTAGATAAGAAATGTGTAATTATGTAATATTGTATGTAATTGTGCATTTAACTACTTAAACAAATTAAAAAGTTAAAGCTTTATTTTATCTTAGCTTTAAAAACATCACCGAGAAACAACATAACATTTTGGATGTCAAACTGTATTTACAGAATGCAGACATCTGGTATCACAGATGATTCTGGGAAGAAACGTTTCTTATGAATAAGATGAGGGTTCTTTTTTCATCAGAATTCAAAGGAAAAACTTTAGTAGTTTATCTTTTACTTTTTTTTTTATATACCTAGAGCTAACATATGCCGACAGACAAAAAAAAGGTGTGTCATCCAATAATCTCAATCAAAGGTAATCCAAGATTGGTTAGCCAGAAGGTAGGGTTGTTATGCCGGTTCGCCGGCCTCCTTCAGTTTTCGGCCTTTACGCGTACTCGGTGCCGTAAAATTGCGAGAATATCGCTTAGAAATACTATTTCCAAATGAAATCTTTATTCAGACATTTGAAAATATTTGCTTTGTATCTGACAACAATTTTGGTCAGGTAACATCTTCGAGTGATTTTAGTGAATTTATTCAATTCGACGGGGGGCATCGGAGGTAACGCAACCTGCGGAAATTAGAAAAAAAATAGTGCCGCGCGTTTCACTCCAAGGCAAGCTTTTTGTTGTTTTTCTGAATGAATGATGTTAATAGGCATGTAATACCCTTTTAAAATAACTTATTAACATACTTATAATATGATTATGTGAATATTTTGTACAAAACAACAATAATGTTGGGGGCCGCGATCTAACATTAAATTTTCTTCAAAACTTTGTTTTTCGGCCTAGGGGCCGATATGTGGCGTATCAAGTCTTCCACGCTTTTGTCTCTTTTATTCAATTGGTGAAATGATATATGTCACGACTCTTTCTTTTATTATTGTACCTGATGTGAAAACCCTCGCCATTAGTTTTCGGCCGTCAATTTGTTAGTATAAATTAATAGTGAAGACCATTTTGGGGGTGGCCGAAAACCACAACATAGAAGAAACAGTACCTACCTCAGTTTTCGGCATAGTATGGAAAGCATGGGGAAATTGAATACCGGTAACAGTTATCGGCCATGAAATTGCAAAGTTTAAAGCCAACAATAATTTTGAGTTAACGTTTTTATTTTAAAGATAACTAAGTAACATTACATATTGTACCTATGTTATTATTTTTAATAATAAGGCCAGAAGCTAAGAATAAATAAGGCCAGAGCACGAGTAACAGAAGAATCGATCAGACTAGTTCAGGGAACTTATAGAGTTTTTGACCGAGTCAAACATTATTTATTTATTTATTTATATGCACAATTATCCAAGATTGTTATTTCAAAAATAACATAAAAATAGGAACGTATTTGATAGGTTTTAAAGGTGTTGTAATTAGTGAGTAACAAAGGTTCCAAGTTTTTTATTAAGTAATATAACTTTCTTGAATTATGTTGATTATGACTTTTAATAACATTTGAATACATAATAAAACAATGATGAACTTACAAAAAGCGTTTTAATGTAATTTTAAACTTATAAATTCATTTTAAATCCATCGCAATCCAGTGGCCGAAAACAGAATACCCGATGGCCGAAAACTGAAATTTGAGGCCGAAAACTGAAATTTTAGCGTTTTTCCGGATTAAATAAAAAATAAAAATAACTAATAGCTTCAAGCGCAACACAGTTTCTAAAAAAGAAACTCCAGTATATGGGCTTTCATCTAACATGATGAGCATAGCAATATTAAGGTTGTAACATTTTTTTCTGATGTCCTAAAGTTGATGGGAGCACTAAAAGGCCGAAATCCGGCACATCGACCCTATCTACTATCTTGTTTAATTTTAGGGTTTTTATACGTCTCATACTGTTGTTCTGTAAGTTGTTGTTTACCAGAAAATTATGAAAAAACTAGGTGTAAACTGCAATTGGTAAGTCAATGGTAAACTGTAAAAGAGCTGTAACCACTTTTTGAATTAAATCCACTTTTTAGACCTAATATGCAGCTAATCTAAATGTTAATGCTGATATATGCAAAATAGGTACTTAATATACGTCATATGGGCATAAGTGTATTGTTAGCAGCCGCTAGATATCGTCTGAAAATTAACGCACCTCTCTTAAACTTGCAATAGTTCCAACTATCTTCTAAGTCGTAGAATTCATTACTGAATAGGCAATGACTGAACGACCAATGACGAAAACTCATGGATATCTATATTATGTGAGCGAAAACACCTATACTTTGCATGTGAGTGTTAAGATATTGAAGGCGCATTCATTTTTAGATTAGATGACCTCTACAAAGATATGGAACTGTGCCAATTCTCGCATATATACCTAATGGCGAAAAGGCAGCTTTAGACTCGTTATAGTTACTCTTTGCTTTGGACTCTAGACTGAGGGTGATACGAGCGTGGGAAGAAACGCGGATGCATTTTTCAGTATTACAATTTTTACGCTGTCGCACCCACAGCAGAAGCTTGTATTCTAATTGTATTAAAATCTAAACAGAATTGCAAGCATAAACTGGCCATAATAAATTCATTCGATATTATGACAGGAAACAGGAATGCCCGCTGCATTTGACGCCACAGTTTATGTTTAGTATTTTTTAATTTCTTTTTCAAGATGGCCGCCTCATTTGCGCCTTATTGTTGCGCGGAAACATGCTCTTTATCGGCTGACTTGCGTGTAGAACGGACAATTTAATAATTTTGCAGACCTCGGTAAAATAATGCATTTATCGTTATATTATATATAAGTATTTATTGCAGTAATGTTCCTAAGCCTACGTGAAAAATTATATTATCGACCCTACAACAAGCTCCCATTATATTATTATCATCCCATATGGCATACATCTTTAGTTGTCGATATAAGGTTAAAACAGGACATGACAAAACGTCAGCCCGAAACGCCCGCACCGTACACACACATTTCATCGTATCAGACAGGTATGTGCACACCCATCCATATAAATAGTATAGTTGGCGCCAATCAAATATTTAGTCGTTACTGAGCTGATGTGTGAGTGCTTGTTTGCGCAGCACTTTTACAAACTGTCGTAGTCAACGTACATACTACGCGCGAAAATATATTGCGACGCGTCTTGCGGTCAGCTTCAGATTGGCGCCAGCTATTACACTGTCCTGTTAGTAGTGTTCTTTTCACCCTCAATAAATTAATCTTTTAGATTTCTGAACGATGTTTAAGCACTTTACTGTATAAGTAGGTACAATATTACATTTTTGATATATTATTTGGGCACATTAGTAGATACCTACCTACCGAACTTCCCACACAACTTTCGTATCGTTTTTATATAGTGGATAAAATGTCCGCTTTACGCGTAAGCATATAAACAAATACACATGTTTGCTTAGGACTCCATAATTATGATATTGTTACCAGTGGCTGACACCGGGCCGGCCAAGCCAAGTTATGGGGAATATTGCGTCTAAAATTATTATACCAAATATTATTATGCGTCTTCACTACTTCTGAGTATTTTTCCTTGCGTGAGAGTAGGTATGCTTTGAAATTTTCACCCCGCTTAGTCAAGACTTTGTATAATTTCGATGCCTTGATCATAATACAAAAAATCGAATCAGCAACTTTATTTAGCTAAATAGCTACTGATTAGTGACATCATATTCGGCGACATTTTCTTCAAATGGATAAACCTAACAAAAGGCGTGGATTTTACATCTTTTGGCAGTCCCTATATTTAATAATTACAAAATATAATTTATTATTGACTTATGACAAGATGAATCCCGAATAATGAATGATGTTGATAATTAAAAAACCAGATCTGCAAACCGGTCAACTAGGTCACTAGTCACTACCTGTGTAGCTTAACGTCACAGGTAGTGACCTAGTAGTGACTCTACTTCGGAATAAGACGCTAGCTGTAGTTTAGATAGCTTGAAGGTTCTTATTCTAGGTTATTCTGCTGATAAAATACCTACACTAAGACAGGATTTTAGAAAATTCAACTATGGTTAAATAGGGGGTTATACCTACCAATCAAAATCGAACTTTTAAAGTAAGCGAAACCGCGGCCAAAAGCCATTTTAGAAAATTAAAAAATAATAATCCTGTAATAAAAAACACAAGTCCTGATAAAAAAAAATGTTGTTCACGTCGCGTCGCGTCGGCTACAATAAATAATAATTTATTTGGTGTAATTAAGTGATTGAGTAAACTATTACCTACTTAACTTTAAAATGATAAGTAACCAGCTAACTAAAAAATAATAATATGCTAATAAGCAAAACAGGTGACCTAAAACTCAGATCAGGGCAAGGCCAAGGTCCCCTCTTTGCTCAGAGCAGCGGAGACCAATCCTCAATCTTTAGGCAAGGTACCGTTTTTACGTTTAAAATATGTCACAAAAACACGACTTACCTACTTCATAGAAATGTTCAAAGGCGCATGCACAAAAGGCAGCCGCATCCGGGTCGCTGGGCACTGCTATAAATCTAAGAATTAGTCACAAATGCTGACAATATTTAAGGCAGCTTGTGTACTGCACACTTGGCACTACTATATTATAGCATGAGATATATAATTTCGTTAGATCAAGTTGGTAATTACGCAAAAGCACAATAACCTTTGCATGTTATAATTCGTGCACATCACAATTTTGAAATTTTATATTCATTAATTCATTTACCTTGAACAAATTAACCACGGGAATCGTGATATCGGCCATATTCGCCTTGCCCCTCTAGTTGAAAACTGGGCTGTTTCGCCATTAATTATGATGTTGTGTTGTCATAGTGATCGACTTTTTTATGTAACATTAGGCACTCTCCCCTCGCCCCGCAAAAGTTAGTCGAATGTGGTTTCACACATTTTTATTAGGTTTTCTATCCCGCGTTTATTTCATCTAAGCTGATTATCGATTAAATTAAATGCCTATTTTTTATCGTATATCCTTTGCTTTCTTTGAATGCGTTGCCCTGTCTGCTCAGAATAGTATTAGAACTACTCGTACTCTCCGATATAAATAGCTTACGGCATGACCGTCGTAGCTTTAGTTTTAAGATACCGTAATTGATTACCATTTTTATATTTTATTATCTTTCAAAAAATACACCGTGTACCGAAAAAATAAATAAACATTGAATCTTGAATCATAGTATAGCATTATGTAGAACAAGATCCTTATATTGCACCAAGAATGGAATCCCATGTCAATGTATTCGCAGGAAATGGCAAATTTTTTGTTACTCACTCTCTGAGTCTATTCAGTTTAGGGGTTACGATGCACAATAAGTATACAAAATGTGTTACAATGTTGAATGGCCGTGAATTGATACTATGTTGCTGGACAGGATCACAGTTTTGCAATGCGCTGGCGAAGGAGTATTTTGTTTTTTTTTGTTCCTCTTTAAGTCAGCCCTTGAATGCGATCACACCTGGATGGCAAGTGATGGTGCTATCTAAAAATTCTTTCCAAAAAACCGACTTCCAAAGCCACTGTAAAGTAAAAAATAATTTTGATTTCTACACACTATGTTGAAGTCGGGCGAGCCTGACGCGTCAACTTTGCCTATGTTTGTTATACTCGCCCGACTTCAACATAGTGTGTAGAAATCAAAATTATTTTTTACTTTACAGTGGCTTTGGAAGTCGGTTTTTTGGAAAGAATTTTTATTTTTAACTTTTTAGTGTAGTCTAAATCCCCACGGCTTAGGAGTGCACCCTGCAGCATCAGAGTTGAGGAGTTGGGACTTGAGTTTAAGTATGAAGTCGTTGCTTGACACCTACAATATGAATTCAGCATAAAAAATCCTAAATCGCTATTTTTCAGGAGTTCTGTACCCTGCAGCATCAGGGTTGAGGAGTTGGGACTCTGAGTTGAATCGTATACACGTGACTTGATACCTACTATATAAATTCACCATCAAAATTTCCTAACTCCCTAGTTTTGAGGAGTTCATGTAGTATGGGTACACTTACAGCATCAGGATTGAGGGTTTGGAGTCAGATTTTTTTATGGGACCACCTCGGGAGCTTCCTCTAACCAACAAAAAATTTTCACATCAGTTAAGAAAGCACGGAGATATGCACCGACATACATTAAAAAAAAAAAAAAAAACATACGCGCCGAATTGAGAACCTCCTCCTTTTTTGGAAGTCGGTTAAAAAAGGTAGGGGTTTATTGAACCTACACCTCTAATCGATTTCTACAAGACATACCTAACGCTAAATCACTTGGCTATTCCGGTGGTGGCTGACGATCAGAGGTTATTAAAAACAAAATGGTGCCCGCTACTTCGATTTGACGACAATAATTTTAACGACCTCCGTGGCGCAGTGTTGAGCGCTGTTGTCTTAACGTGCGGAGGTCCCGGGTTCGATCCCCGGCAGGGTCAATTTGGGAATTTATAATTTCTGAATTTTCCCTGGTCTTGCCTTGGGGGAGGCCGTGGCTAGTTACCACCCTACCGGCAAAGACGTGCCGCCAAGCGATTTAGCGTTCCGGTAGGTACGATGCCGTGCAGAATCAGAACAGGGCTATGGGTTTAATAAACTGCCATGCCCCTAACAGGTTAGCCCGCTACTATCTTAGACTGCATCATCACTTACCATCAGGTGAGATCGTAGTCAAGGGCTAACTTGTAGTGGATAAAAAATAAAGGTTAAAAGGGCATCCCTATTGGAACAGACATTAGGTAAACGCTTTACTTAGTATATGAGGTAGGTAATCCCGCCTGTCCGAAGCCGGGGCAGGTATACTAGTTTATAATATTAGTATCTAGATATGGGTATACAAACAAAGGATTTCTGCCTCAGGTAGTCGCCAATTTGAATAGCATTCATAACACAAAATAAAACCACTTTATTTCCGTGAACAACCCATTGTTGTCACCAACACTTCTATGGGGATGATTAACAGTTGGACATAGGGGCGAACTGTGTCTTCTGCTCGAAGACAGCTTTTTCATCTCGAGTAGTTGTCAGTCTCACTGTCGACTCCAATTCTTAGATATAATTTTCTATAGTAAAAGTTCCTCCTCCTTCCATCCTTTCCATCCTTTAGTTGCGTGTTCCTTGCATTACTCATAGGCTAGATTGTAAGCTTTGGTACCCCTTGTTGTTGGTACTTTATAATATCAAAAGAAAGTCAAGTTTCCTCATTCCACGGGTCTCAATTGAGGAAGAGAAGAGTTTAGCGATGTTCCACTCCAAAGTTTTCCAAAATCATTGACAGATTTTACACAATGGAAAAACTTTCGGGGCTTTCCTTGCGATATTTTCCTTCATTTAATTACTAAAAACTCACATTTAATTCCTTGCTTACTTGGAGGTAAGTGCATCGGAATCGAAACCACGACCACCTCAAAAGGAGGCCAACGTCTGAACCAGTAGGCTATTATTGATTACACTCTTGTTAGACAAATGAGCCCATGGGAAAAGTTCCATAGAGAATTGGAAACTTCAAATCCTTTTGAAAATAGCCTTGAAATAAAGCACGAGTAAATTAGTTGAAGGCATTGAAAATATCTCACAATATTTAGGTAAAACGACCCCATAACGCCATGGTTTAAGCTTTTATTTGAGCACAATCCCTAAGCCGTGCGTGTGGTTTTTGTTATGGGGGCTAGTGCTGTATATTATCTACAATGCAGAATTTGTCGATATTTATATTTTTCTTATTTTTGGTCGATTATGTCCCATTTTATTTATTTTCTGTCCCTCAACTTTTAGCCTTCTCACACAATTGGCATGACTTGCCCACATTCTAAAGCAAAGCTCTACGTATCTAGATATAATTATCTAATATTATTTTGAGATTTTATTTTTCTCTGCATTCCTACTGTTTCCCTTACACTATAACTTTACACAGATGCAGAGACATGTAACTGACTGTATGACTTAAAACTAAGCACAAACTTAATGACATTCAAATAACAATATCTTTAACACGTCTTGATAAAACAATGTTATAAATAATTGACGGCATAAAAATTATTGCTACTCAAGTTTTCATCTTCTTAATGTGAACCAATGCGCAACAATAAAGTTGCCGTCCCAAAGTAAACTGTATCACATATTTATCGATATTTTCTCACGACTACATCACTAGCATATTTTAATGTCCCCATTTAATTTCCTTCACGGCCTGTGACGAACTAGCTCCAGGAAAATCGGTAACACAGGTTGTTTTCTTTTATTAGAATAGGTACAGACTACAGATATAATAAGCGTATTAATATACCTATAATGGCTATTGTTACCACATCCTACCGGCAGACAAACCGATGAGCGATTTAGCGCTCATTTATGGGTTATTCCACCAATCCCCATTAATGGGGATTTGTGAACTTTTCTTCCACAAATCCTCTTGTCTTCTTCCCCCCCTTATCCCCTTGACGAGCTCTTCGAGGCACGAAGAAGTTAAATTCGACCACCCATCCGTTTACCGAATAAGGTCAACGTTGCTTCAAAATTGCTATTAACGTATGAAATGTTATTTCTACTAGCTCCTAAAGAAATAAAGTAAAAAAAAACTACTAGCTAGTTAGCTACTTCACAATTGCCTCTCATAATATTAGCCAGCATAAGAATTAAAATCCTTTTTCTCACGAGAGCATTGTTTTAGAATAATTCATTTATGTACCTTTATTATAGTCTAATATGGTCTAGGTGTAGGAAGTCACAATAAAGACTTTATATTTATATGGGAGGCAAACATACACCAATGATATTTACATTGTTTTACAAAATAATTTCTTTTTTCTTTATGGTCACAACTGTACTTTTTATATTGTGAATATTTATGCATCAATGGGTAGTATTTACAAGCGTATATTAAACACCCATCTTACTACCTTTAAGAAGTGCGTGCGTTATACATAATATAATACACACCATGTGTATTAAATTATGTCTAATATACTTTATCAATCACTGAACCGATATAGACGATTTTTCAGAGACACATATATACCCACTGTACCTAGCTTGTATACTTGCAACAACTATACATATAGGATACTGGGACGAATCAATAGAATATAATCCCGGGAAATGAAAATTCAATATAAGCGGACCAAGTTGCAGGAATCAGTAAATACGTTGTTGTTATTATAAAGATGCAAAAAAAATTAGCTGTGGTAACTAAAATTTAGTAATGGTAGCTAAATTCCTTCGCAAATATACGGACAACTAACTATTTAGCTCTCGTAGCAAAGTGTTTTTAGCTAACAGAAATTAGCTGTGGTAGCAAATATTTTTATCTGAAATCACTACGAATCATAGAAAACTTAGCAGTGACAGCAAATTTTATTAGCTAAATTTAGCTGTGGCTGCTAACCATATTAGCTATATTTAGCAGTGACAGCGAATAGTTTTAGCTAAATTTAGCTGTGGCTGCTAACCATATTAGCTATATTTAGAAGTGACAGCGAATAATTTTAGGTAAAATTAGTTGTGGCTGCTTACCATATTAGCTATATTTAGCAGTGACAGCGAATAATTTTAGCTAAATTTAGCTGTGGCTGCTAACTATATTAACAGTATCAGCAAATTTTATTAGCTATATTTAGCGATAGCCGATAAAAAAATTAGACGAAGCTGCTAATTACTTTAGCTTTGACAGCTAAAATAATTTGTAGCCATGGAAAATAGTATTAGCTGTAGCAATTAAATCAGTTTGATGCTCTATCGATTTACCTTACGAGGTATTTGAAAATAAATTTAGCTAAAGTTGTGAATTGTGTTTGTTACTTTAACTAAGAGGTTGAGTTGCGAAGCGAATTCACTTTAGCTGCGACAGCTAATTTATTTCGTCGCCATGGAAGAAAGTATTAGCTTTAGCAATTAATTTACTTTGATGCACTATAAAATTACTTTAGCAGCCTTTAACAATAATCTTAGCTGTCGCTGTGAGTTAAATTTGTTACTGTAACTAAGAGTTTTAGTTGTGAGTTTTAATCGCATTAGATGGGACAGCTAAAATAATTTGTAGCGATGGAAAATAATGTTAGCCATAGCAACTAGGTTAGTGTGATACTCTATCGAATTACTTTAGCGGTAATCGAAAATGGGTTTAGATGCAGCCGTGAATTGTGTTTGTTACTTTAACTGAGAAGTTTAGTTGCGAAGAGTAATCACTTTAGCTGCGACAGCTAAAATAATTTGTCACCCTGTACATTAAAATTAGCTTTAGCGACTAAGTCAGTTTGATGCACTATCAAATTACCTTAGCGGTATTTGACAATGATCTTAACTGCCGTTGTGAATTAGATTTGTTAATGTAACTAAGGGGTTTAGTTGCGTGATGTAATTATTTAGTTGAAATGACAAAAATAGTTCGTCGCACGGGAGATAATCTTAACTGCAGTGAATAAGTAAATTTGATACTCAATCGAATAAGTTTTTAGCTGTGGTTGTGGATTGAACTTTAACTAATACACTTAGTTAAAGTAACAAACTTAATTCACACACCACAGCTAAAAATAATTAGATAGAGTATCAAATTTACTTAGTTGCTGCAGCTAAAACCTATCTTTTATGCCACTCATGAAAATATATAATAAGTATATATTTTCATAAGTGGCGTAAAAGATTCTTTCTCGTACACGTTCGCCTGCAACGTCTGCAAAATAAAGTTACTGCTACCGATGCTGCTAAATAAAAAATAGTTACAAAGCATTTTTGTAACTATGTTTTATTAAATGTATCCTTAATAAAAACATCACGCAAGTAAGTTTCATGTGATGAATAAAATCAAATGCAGAAATTATTGTAACGTTATTTATATTTATTGGGCTCTTACTCACTGCAAACATGATCGTGTTAGTTTAAGGTATAATACAATTTTATAATACAAGGTCCATTTAAATTAAGCGCAAATATAAGGGTTTGTATAGGTACATACCCTAGAGGCGAAAGAAAGGCTATAGAAGAATATAGTTAGGTAAAGTTTTTTTTTATACAAAATAATATTTTTTTTATTACAACCTAATTCTTTTCGTTAGTTATTTATAGTAATATTGATGGTTTTCTCTATCTAATAATTAATAATCTAATAATTATTTTGTAAGAAAAAGTAAAAACCAATCTATCGTGTAATCTTACCAAATTTTATACGCGTACTAAAGAGTTTCTTTGACCTCTAAGTACCTGCCCTTAAATTAATGGGATTCTGTATTTACGTATAACAGTATTAGATTCCAAGTACCATAACATTACCAATAATGTTTAACTTACACACGGTTTGTCTGTAGAATAAGAGCATGACGACTTGGTACGCTGGCTACAAAATACCCCCGAATTAACCCCGTCCATAGCGCGGTTATTCCCAATTATAACATATTATTAGAAGGCTTATATCTATTATATTCGTTGATTAATCCTTCAGTCTTCGAGTCGCGTATTTGTTTGTCTGAATGACATTGTATATTGTATACAGCGCTTTGTAGAAAATACAATTCTCTTTCAGTTTGTTTGGGATAGCAACAATGTAAAGCGTGAAATAGTTTAAAGAAAATGTCGAAGGCTTTAAGGGGGCTGTCTATGTTATACATTGTATCATCTATGATTAAAAAACACTCAGTGATGTTGTCTTCGTCCGGTGATACTGCAAACAACTGAGGACCAAGCGGAAGGCCCCGTTGGAAACAGTTTTCCTTATTACGCAGGTTGGTTGGCAGGACTTCAGCGGCAGACTGAAAATTTAAAACATTTGTAAGATACGTAGATGGAGCTCACAAAGATTAGGAGTAAAATTCATTGTGATGAACTACTTACTTTTACATATTGAATGAAACTATCTTTCGCTTCCAATCTTGATGGCCTCCATTGTTGTTTTTTCTTCATTACAATATTTTTAATTGGAAGTAACAATGGAAGGGCTCTCAAAGTTTTGATTTTTTTTTCCATCTGCAAATAAAAAGAACAGAATCACTTTCCATTATCACGGATATCATATGAATGAATTATAAGTGATTTCCATTGCAAGAGCGCTCACTAATGTAACCATTGAGGAAATAGATAATAATAATATAATAATAATAATAATTCTTTATTCGCATTTACATTGAGGTGTTAAATATAGCTAAAGTGGTAACAGGGTATTGCCATTCTATTGCCTGCAAATATGTATAAAGTAATATTGAAAAACAGCGAAAACTTGAACACAATGCTTAAACTATAGATTAAATTTTGTCGTTTTACTTATTAATACATTCATAGAATTCTTTCATGTCATAAAAATTATAGAGGATAAGGAGTAGGTAACAACTGCCATATTGCTTAATAATACAGAACTTATCGTTCTAGTTCTAGCGGTTAAATATAGAGTCATAATTTATTAGATACTAACCTGATGTGCAGCAGTCGTTTATTGCATTCTGTTCTTTTACTGGAATTTTACTGATTATAAAAGATGACAGCGTCGGCCACTCGTTATATAGTTGCATTGCAGCGTCAGGATACAAATTAGAAAAATCTATTTCTAGCTGCGGGAAATACAATTAAAATATAATCGACATATTAATATATAACATATTATAATCGACTGAGGCTGTTGACACCATACTGGTCCTATCAGAATCGCAGGAAATTTTTCTCCTTTTTGCTGGTGCTTCCTATTTAAGTACACATTAATATGTATAAAATGAAATTGCTACACAGGCTATACTAGATCACGATTGTATAGTAAAATTATAATAACACTATAATAATTAAAGTGTTAAAAGAAACAATTATTTGTATAAGTGAACAAAGTTTTACCTGGTTTAGCAGAGTTGTAATTTTTTGCATGAATGTTAATCTCTCACCAATCTTTAAAAAGAGTTTTTCAAGCGAATATTCAGTCAACACATTCAAGTGGGAAATTTCAATCCCTTCATCTAAAAAAAAATAATTAATAGATAAATCTAGACTAATAATAATATATAGGAATATAAAAAATAGGTACATATTTATAAAGGGAAAAGTTTTGTGTGTTTGTTTGTAACGGAGAAACGTTAAACTACTGGACCAATTTTAAAAATTTTAGAAAGCTAACTTTGTTTTTGGAGGTTTATTGCCAATATCAAACTGAGTACCTATGATTGTGTGACGGAATTATATTATTAACTGTACGCTCAAAACTCAATTTGTTCACAATATGTATAATGTACCGTTAGCCTGTAAGTTTCATCGAAGTGAATTGTTTAATTCTATAAGAAAGTAACAAAAATCTTAAACCACAAAATGAGTAGGTATAGGTACTAGTTGGAGTGTTGAATTGACAAATTGATTTCGTCGTCCAATAATTGATTTGGTTGTACAATAATTGGTTTCAAATAGTAATAATAACAAGTGATTTAAGATTCATTGGCAGACAATACGTTTGGGCCTGTGGGCGGTGGAATACGGGAATAGAAAAACGTAGGTACATGAAACGAATCCACTAACCTTTAAACTTTTCAATTACTTTTTGGTCATATCCCCAGCTCGCCAGGAGTTGGGAGATGTCCCGGGTTTCTTCTTCCATTTGTTTTCTGAGAAAACCTAAACTTTTTATGCACTTTTCACTACTTATTTCAAAAGCTACAAACCACTACAGACACAACACAAGTTACTAACTTGCGCCCGGAGCGGCCGACGCGGTGTTGCTATCGTAAAAATTGGGATTGCCGTAAGCCACATTTTGATTTGCCGTATTTTAAGGGAAATCGAAGAAGCTCAACATATAAAATTTTTAGGTTTAGAACTAGACAAAACTTTAAACTGGAAAGATCATGTTGATATGATATAATAATAAATAAATATATACGGGACATTTTACACATCGCAATCTAGCCCCAAAGTAAGCGATAGCTTGTGTTATGGGTACTACATAACTGATAAATATACATACATACTAATATACATAAATATAATATACTGAAAAACACCCTGACACTGGAAAATATTCATGCTCATCACACAAACATTTACCAGTAGTGGGAATCGAACCCACGACCTCCGGCGCAGACGGCAGGTTCGCTACCACTACGCCATTCGGTCGTCAAATGCAATATGCAAGAAACTAAACAGTTATGTATATGTATTTATACTGATTGCGCCAAATAGCGTTACCTCACATAGTTTTGGCAGCATACATTTGCTACAATTCGTCTGTTCGGCGCTATGGACTAATCTTATGGTTATGGTTGTAATTATCTCCGTCGAAATCAATAGAGTCTATCCAGGGTGTCAGCTTCTTAGATACCAAATTTTATCAAAATTGGTCCAGCCGTTTGTGCGTGAAGAAGTAACAAACATACACACATACACACTCATTAACTTTCTGTTTTATAATATTAGTGTGATAGCATTTTATTTTTTTTATAAACAGAGTTAAATAAAATCTAAATCCTGTCCTTTGCTGGAAAGTACTGGCAACACTTCTTACGTTAACTTTTCCCGCGTGAAACTCGAAAATATTCGTCGTAGCAGCAAAATGTGTTTTAGCTACTGCAGCGAATACGATATTCGTTAGCTTTACAAAAACATTAGAGCTATCCTTTAATTCAAGGAGACTGGATAAACCGTTTACTTTCAAAACCCTTAGAAAGGGTAGGTAACCCATAAGGGGATTTATTGAATTTATTTTTGTCTTTTTCACTCTCACGGATACGTTGGTGAGCGACATGCAGCGTCGCGGAAGAATATAACAGAAAAACGATCTTTTACCTCATTACTCAAAAACTAAGCCAGTTATCAAAAATCTGTTTCTTAGAGTTTTTGGATATTATTATTACCGACACCTTAAAACTCAAATAACAATACATCCATATTCCATTGTAGTTTCCGATAAAAAAGAGAAAAACTGAGATTTTGGAGGAACTTTTGGGAGAACTTTCTATAGAGCATTGAATTAATATTACTAGAACAGACAACGCTAACAAAATCTGTGTACCGCGAACGGCAGTGCGGGGCGCGCGGGAGGGGAGGGCCTCGTTCCGCGCGTCCCGCTCCTTAACATAGATGCGACTGTTATACAGAGGCGACACTTTGTACGATATTTTACCTATTGAATTACTGTAAGAGAACGTAGTAAAATAAATTTAAAGCGCAACTGAGGTTTTAATTACAATATTTATTTTATAGCACTGTGTGACTCAAACACGCACTTAACACGTTTGCTGCGACAGTAACTTTTCAATACTTTCCATTCCTTCGGTACAAGGCCTATACACCTGGTAATAAAACTTCCATTGTGGCGGCACAAGGCTTATAGACCCTGTAAAATTTAAGAAACTTAAATCCTTTTTTGGGCTTCATGTAAAAATATATATGTTTTTTTTGCTTTGAATATTAATAATAATGAATTAATTGACATACACCTGAAGGCGTTCGTTAACAACTTGTTTAGTTTAAAAGTTATAGCTATATTCAAAATACAGGGCTTAATCACCCTGTGCCGCACTGAATAAGGGCAGTCTGGTGCGTATTTTAAGGATGTGAAATAAAAATATCGATAGCTGTAATTAAGTTTTAATATAATGGAAAAAAAACAAACATGAATTACTGTTTTTCAATAAAACATGGGTAGCAAAAATTTTTTTTTGCACTGAACACATTTAGTTAATTTTTTTTTTACTTTTTTGTCAGCTTGGCGACTGGTTAAAAAGGTTCGGAGTTTTGCGTAACATCCGACACAATTCCTCTTCTTATCACGTTTTACCAAAGGGTGTTTGTCAAGTTTTCGTGCGGGTTCTGAAAAGATAAATTTATAAATTTATTGTTATTTATTTGTATGTGTATGTGTGTGCGCGTGTGAACGTGGATTGGATGTGGATGTGTATATGTATGTTTATGTGTAAGTGTGTGCACTCATTTACGTCTCCGTTGAAATTACCTGTATCATTGTCAAAGTCCTTTTTTGTAAAAAAAAAAAACTTAAATACGCACTAAACGGGAAACGTAATTAGGTAAGTAAAATAAATAGTAATGATGACTCACCTGTCTCTGATAAATCAATCTATAATTGGATTTAACTTTCACTGCTTCACTGTCCTCGCAAACATCATATAATATATTTTTTCGGCACCGTTTTGTTGGTCTTGCTCTTGACGCCATGTCGACACGTGCGTTTCTCACGATTGCAAGCCATCACTAGTCGCGCGAAGCTAACGCGGGGTGCGGTACCAGGTGAGCGGGGTACAAGGTGCTTCGACCTGGTTTCGCATTATGATGAAATTTTATTTCTTCCGTGCGGTGCCAGGTGTAAAAACCTGGTATTAAGGTAGGTACACCATTGGATTCTATTTTAATAACACATCTTAGATATATATTCATCTCTTTCCTACACCGAACCAAGTTAAAGTTAGGCCTTCCGCGCGACAAGGAAGTCTATACTTTTCTTAGCCGCACTGTAAGCGTAGACGTATACAAGGTGTTTAGACCTGGTTTCGCACTCAACGTGTTAAGCAACGGTTTTCCGGGACTTGGGTAGTCCATTATTAAACCTTGCAAAAATAAAAGTAATTATATTACATATAACATAACTGCCTCGTTGATCTATCGTTTAAATATATGTCTGACTGCGGACCTCGAGCCAGGAATCCACGACTCTCTTTTTTCATTGTCCGGCCGAGGAAACCTTTAAATACAAATCATTTTAAATAATACAAAATTAAACAAAGTAAATAAAACTTGTGCACGAGTCGTGGTTGAAATGATCAAATATGCAATAGGTACCTAAATAAACATAATAGCAAACATAAAAAGGGTAAATAAACACATCTTTTTTCCTACCACCTTCCTAGTACAATGTTCATAGTGTCATATCTGCATAGTTTCTTAGTCTATGAATTTTGCCGAAACATAAAGCAAGCGCGGTGACGTAGGTATATTGACGAGTCATAATTTATAAACATAATTAAACTACTTACTCGTAAATCCTATACCTTTAAACGAGCAATTCTTGTATACAGGGCATCCCATGGCGATGCCACATGGAGGGGAAGTAGGTACCTTAAATATTGTAGATAGAGCATTTCATTGAAAGAAGACTTTCTTTCAATTTTAAAAGCAATTTAAATTGCATTCTTAGATTTTTTTACCAAAAAAAATGATTCCTGCTGCCATCTATAGGTGAATTTGCAGTTAGAAGGATATAAGCCGAGCAAAGCTCGGTCACCTAGATAGTTCCCTTAATTTTGGGAAAAAATCAAACTTTTTACCACGAATTGTAGATAAAAGACCAATCTTTGTGTTGTTATTTTTAGTTCCATTATATTTTGTTTAACCTAGTCACAATATGTACCGAAAACTAAACGAAAACTGCAATATTTGTAAACACGTCCTTAAAATAAAAGCTTTTTTTAAAAAGTTTTTTACTTTTAATTTATCTACGTTTAAATTAGAGACAGTTGATGTTATTATTGACGAAGCATTTTTAAATTTTTGAAGAATTTATACAATAAATTACGAAATATTGTCGTTTGGTATGACACATTTTTCAAATTAATATCGTTAGTAAATCTCTGCAATCAACAGGCACAGATATCTCGGTAAATTCACAGACCTATTGAAAAAATGCTGCACTTTCTTGGAAGAATAAAGAAGTAAGTACATCAGGCTTCAAAAGGGAATTGGCTGAAATTGAACACACCACCACATAAAATACTCTACACTCTCGACGCACGTTTCGCCCCGCATTGTGGAGTCAACATCTACTGAGGATGTCCCGGTTCGCACAATATCGGCGAATTTTTATTTAGCAGTTGCAGCAAAGAATATATTAGTTAAAGTTAGAGAAAAAGTTAGTCACAGCTACAAAATGTTCTTAGCAGCCTCACATAAGTCTAATTTGCTTCTAATGCTGGTATATTATTGTTATTCATTGCACAGAAATTTCGGTGGTGTGAATAAGCTTTTTCGCAACATCGGCGAATTTTTATGTAGCAATTGCAGCAAATAATATTAGTTGTTCAAAAAATTACTTACAGCTACACAATGTTCTTAGCAGCCTCACATAAGTTTGATTTGCTACTAATACTAATATATAATTGTTACTCATTGCGCAGAAAATTCGGTGATGTGACTAAGATTTTAAGTAACATCGGCTAATTTTTTTTTAGCAGTTGCAGCAAACAATATTAGTTAAAGTTAATGAAAAAGTTAGTTACAGCTACAAAATGTTCTTAGCAGCCTCACATAAGTCTGATTTGCTACTAATGCTAATATATTATTGTTGTTTATCGCATTGAAAATTTGATGGTGTGACTAAGATTTTTCGTAACATAGGTGAATTTTTATTTAGCAGTTGCAGCAAATAATATTAGTTAAAGTTTTTCAAAAAGTTAGTTACAGCTACAAAATGTTCTTAGCAGCCTCACATAAGTCTGATTTGCTACTAATGCTAATATATTATTGTTGTTTATCGCATTGAAAATTTGATGGTGTGACTAAGATTTTTCGTAACATCGGTGAATTTTTATTTAGCAGTTGCAGCAAATAATATTAGTTAAAGTTTTTCAAAAAGTTAGTTACAGCTACAAAATGTTCTTAGCAGCCTCACATAAGTCTGATTTGCTACTAATGCTAATATATTATTGTTGTTTATCGCATTGAAAATTTGATGGTGTGACTAAGATTTTTCGTAACATCGGTGAATTTTTATTTAGCAGTTGCAGCAAATAATATTAGTTAAAGTTTTTCAAAAAGTTAGTTACAGCTACAAAATGTTCTTAGCAGCCTCACATAAGTCTGATTTGCTACTAATGCTATTATATTATTGTTGTTCATTGCACAGAAAATTCGGTGGTCTGACTATGATTTTTAGTAACATCGGCGAATTTTTTATTTAGCAGTTGAAGCAAAGAATATTCGCTAAAGTTTGTGAAAAAGTTAGTCACAGCTTCAAAATGTTCTTAGCAGCATCACATAAATCTGATTTGCTACTTCAGCTAATATATTATAACTTTTCGTTACCTAGGTAATTTGTTGATGTGACAATTATCAATATTGTCGAAAGATATCTATGTATATTAGTAGATGAGTGTGAAAATAAAATTAGCAGCTGTTGCAAAACTATTGTTAGTGATTGCAAAATGTTTTTATCAAATGCAACAAAGACACGTTTTTGCTGCCTTATGCATGTACAATTAGCAATAGTAACAAAGTTTTTGTCTACTAAATCTAAGAATTATTAGCAGTCATAGCTAACAGCAATGTCTAATTAAATTTTGTTGATACGGATAAAGAAATTAGCCATACATGCTAATCAATTAGTAGCGGTAGCAAATTATTTGAAATTCTTTTAACTAAATATCGTTAGCAAGTGTAACGAAATGGCTTTAGTTCCTATAGACACGGGTTTGTTACCGTTGCTAAGAAATTGTATGCAGCAGCAAAAGAAATTTCAGCAAAACGAGTTTAGCTACCACAACTAAATCATTTTTTTCCGTGTGTGTAGAGTTCACCAGCTAATCAGTAAAGGTGATCGCATACAAAGACACAAGCCGTAAAACCAGCAGGAGAGCAAGACGTTAAGGGTTAACAGTTTAACACTGACTTGACCTCTGCTAGCTTCATCAAAATTCCGGCGACGCTTTGATGCGGCGGAATCTGCCTTACCTACTCATTTTCAGTATTGAAAATTGCATGAAATAATAGTTCCAGCGGCCCCTGACAGTCTTATTAATTTTAGATGTTTTGTGAGATGGTGATAATAAAACCCTCGTAGCTTTAGTTTTAAGATACCGTTAATTAATTATCACCTTCACGTCTTATACTTTGTATGATCGACCATCAAAAAGCATACTGTGAAAGCATTTTGAATAAACATATTGTGAACTGAAAAAAAATGAAAAACGATTTATTTCAAGATACATTATTAACAAATAATTGAGGCTGAGGCATTAATATAATAAGTCTATGGGCTGAGGCCTTCTGTTAAGCAGAAGAATACCTGTGTCAGAAGGCCAAGCTCTTCCAAATTTAACAATTACATTAAAGAAATAACAAATTTATTGATACAATTTTAAATTCTAATCATGCAGGCATGCAAGAGTGATAGCAAGCGTGTATGTGTGTATGTGTGTGAGAGAGAGTGAGTGTACTGTATGAGTGTGCGTGTCCATGTTTATTTCAGTAAAAACCACACTTTGTATTTGCGTTTTGATGACCTAAACCTAAAGCTTCTTGGCTCTGAAAGCGAAAATATACGCCTAGCGGTACGCAGCGCGTACAATAATTGTTTTCCAGACACCGAAAATTAAAACGTTTCAAATTAAATTTACTTTGTAAATTAGTTTCGGGGAACGAGATCGGTGGACAAAAACGACGTCCTGCCGGTAGCGGCGGCCAATGGGACACAAGTGCGGGCAAAAACGGGGTAATTAAGAATTCGGCAACCAAAATGGCGGATGAATTTCAATTGACACACGAGCAAAGAGGACGTTCTGGTTACAATTTTTATGCGGATACAAAAAACAGGGCAATTATTTGGATCATTATCTAGATTTTTTATGTATTTATTTCAAATAGGCTTGTGCTTGACGACATTCATACCTACCTCAAGCAAAGTAATTAAGAGCGTGAAACATATTTAAAGTACCTACTAATTACTAATAATATAAATGCGAAAGTGTTTTTGTTTGTTGGATTGTTGGGTTGTCCTTCAACCGCAACAGAACAACGTATTGACGTTATTTTTTTTCATGGGTATAGTTGAGGACCTGGAGAGTGACATATATGGTACTTTTTATACCGGAAACTTAAGGAATTCCCGCGGGCATTTAAAAAACTTATTCCACGCGGACGAAGTCGCGGGCATCAGCTAGTAGTAAAATAATTCCTTCATTTCCGTGTCTAGATATTGGATCGCCATGACCGATTAAACGAGTTGGTATGATTATCTCGGTAAGCCTACGCTACTGGAATGTCCTTCATATGGCAATGGCTTATCAAATTAAAGAGAACATGTTTATTGATTGGTGATTAGCTATCTATGTAACAGGAATGCGAGATCATGGCAATGGTGCAATTAAAGAGAGATAAACCTGCAAATCACGCTAAGAAATATCCATCTAAATACCTAAGTATAGGCATTAAATTGCAGAATACATTTTAATTATTGTCAATTAATTATTAAGTACAAAGTACATCAAATACTGTTTACTTGTACTGTTGGACATAGGCATTCCATACACCCTGACCCTAGGTATAAGTACGTTGGAGGATTTTCTATGCTACGCTTGCCAGTACGCGATCGCCACTCCAGAATACGTCTGGTCCAGCAGACATGAGACATCGGTTCTGCGACAGACCTGCCGAGGCACTTAATTTTGCTGTAAGTGTATTCAAAGTTCAAACATACCTAATAATATATATTTTTTAATGCTTGGTTGTTGCAACCATGCTATGCTAGAAATGATATGCGTTCGCGCATCTTTAATCGGATTGAGTGGAAACTTCGCACAGTTGTAGTCGACACTTGCGTGGAGGTTTCTGACATTGTACTATCAACGTGCAATATCTAGGGAGCGTGGGTGTCTAGGCTTAGTAAGAAATATCTGTCTTGGAGAGTGCTGTAAAAAATGTCCTTTTAACGCCTATACTCAATAAGTTTCTATAAATTATTATGTACGTTCGTGTCCCGCTTTTTGTCCTGTTTCGCGGGACAAGGCGTACGCCGTCTGAGATGTGGCTCTTTAAGCGATTGTGACAGACGCTAAACCGATTTTGATTTAATTTGCTTGCATGCTGTGACAACAATTGGACTTCGCAGTGATGTTAGGATTTACGATCGGACGATACGATTAAGGTTTACGAAGGTGCGATGCGACACATGTAACGATATTTGATATACCTAGATCATAACGACAAGACTGAGGTATATATCGTTAACGATGATCATTTACGATTTAAGCCAACGTGCGACGGAAGTATGTGCAACGTGGCTTCTAGAAGTTACAATCGTAGTTGTCGTCAACCAATAGACACCCATGACTGCTGGACATAATTTCTTGTAGGGTCTTCCACACGCCGCAGTCTTATGCCGCACGGTTTCCTGCGACTTGATGTCGGCCGTGCACCTACTTAGTAGGGGGCTGCCAACGCAGCGCTTTCCAGTGCAGGGTTGCCATTTCAACATTTAATTGGGACCCCTACGTCTTAGACCTTACTTCTGCATACAGAGACCCCTACGTCTATTGTTTCATGGAGATATTATGTAGGTAGTACTGATATTATAAATGCGAAGTTATACCTGCCTGTCTGTTACTTCTTATGACCTATCCGCTTAACCGATTGCGACAATCGTACGGAAAAAACTTGCAAAGCTGCATAGCCTGCATGCATGCAGCTCGGAGTTGGAAAGTTCAACTTCACTTTGTTCTTAACAAATATAAATAAATAGTATGAAACATTGAAGAGCAATTAATTAATGCAATACACATTGCGATGATGGCCTAGGCCTAGGTTTAGAGATCTGCCTCATAGTCTAGTGGTCGGCGATTGGATCCTCGGGCATGCTAGGTGAAGGAAAACTTGGTGAGAAACCCTGCATGCTCAAAAGTTCTTCAGAATTTTCTCAAAAGTATGAGGGCAATCTGGCCAGCTTGGCAGACTATGGCAAACCCAGCTTCTCATTTTGAGAGGAGAGTCGTGTTCAATAGTGGGCCAGCGATAGGCTAATGATAAGGTTTATTATTCAGATGCCATGCGATTAATCGTACACTATAAATCTACGAAGAAGAGTGTTTTTAAAGTGTGACGATAAGGTTGCAGAAACTTCTTTCTTATCTTTTCTAATCTTTTTCAGTAAAAGTAAAACAGTTTGAGAATTTGACTCAAAATACTTTTCAATTATTAGGTTAGTAGGCAGTAATAATAAAAACACGCCACATCGACATAAGATCTCTCCTTGAGCTTAGGATCGACTGACTCGCGAGCAACTACTGTTCACGCGAAACCCTTCTCCACGTTAGTCCTCCAGGGCCTCGCTGGAGTATATTTGCTACCCTTATTTTTGTAGCGGAAAAGGTATCGAAGATATAATTCATGTTATCAGAGGCGTATTTAAAGATTTGGCGCCCCGGGCCAGTTAGCTTTGCCGCCCCATTCATTTAAAAAAAACCTACTATGTGATGTGAAATAATAAATGAAAAAAAATTAACCATTTATTCACTATAATAGGTAAATATTTACATTTTTTTTCCTATGTACAAATTGGTTGACAAAATCGTCAATGACATGTCGGTGAACTTGGCAGAGCAAGTGCTAGCAGATCAAAAATAAAAGAGAGTTCTGTTCGCATGCAGATGAGTTCTATAGTTCCTGATAGATTTTAGAGATAGTTCTGGCGCGTTAACCTAAATAACGCCGGTTGAAAAAATTATCTGCTAACTTCCGGTAGCAGATCATTTTACACAAAATCAAAAATTGAAGTGAGTTCTGTGCGCATGCGACTGAGTTCTATAGTTCCAAATAGGTTTCAGACATAGTTCTAGCACTTTAACCTAGAAAAAAGTCAATTGAAAATAATGATCTACTACGGGAAGTTAGCAGAGCATCTGGCAGACCATAAAAGAAAAATTGACAGAAAATAGAACTGTCGCTTCAGAGGCTAGAACTCCACGGTTTCTGATAGAAGAATAGCAGATCTATAATGTCCAGTACAAATCTCGCCTGGAACTCTCATAAAACTTCTAGCAGAGCATAGGAGAAGAACACAATATTTCATCGAAACGAGATAATCACTACGTTTTAAAAATTCACTAAAACTAGAACTCTCGCCCTAGAGGCTAAAACTCCGCGGTTTCTGATAGAAGAATAATTGATCTATAACATCCAGTACAAATCTCGCCTGGAACTCTCGTAAAACTTCTCGCAGAGTATACCAGAAGAATACAATTTTCATCGAAACGAGATAATCACTACTTTTAAAAAAAATCATTAAAACTAGAACTCTCACCCTAGACTCTAGAGGCTAGAACTCCGCGGTTTCTGATAGAAGAATAATACATCTATAATATCCCGTACAAATCTCGCCTAGAACTCTCATAAAACTTCTAGAAGAGCATACAAGAAGAATACAATTTTCATAGAAACGAGATAATCCCTACTTTTTAAAAAAATCACTGGAACTAGAACTCTCACCCTAGAGGCTGGAACTCCGCGGTTTCTGATAGAAGAATAATAGATCTAAAATCTAAAATCATGCGCTACGCTGTGTGTGCATTTGAAAGCGCGCGTTTTGAAAGCATTGGTACAAAAATGGTTTTTAATTTAAATGTCAATTAAAATATAATATTTATTGTAGTTAAGCTTGACAATAAAAGGCGCCCAGAGAAAGCCAAGAGGGGCGGCGAAGCCGCCCCTCGCAGCCTGCCGCCCTGGGCCATGGCCCCCTTGGCCCTAGGGTAAATACGCCCGTGCATGTTATGTTACTAGTGGTTCGCCCCGAACTGAGACCTCGCGGTATCACAGAGCGCCATCTATAATTGACATAATTGTGAAGTTCTGTTAAAAGTACTGAAGCTCATTAAAAATTAAATAATTTCGTTTCCTTATTATATTTATGTAATTTTAGTATTTGTTGTTCAAGTACAGTACCCACCCTTACTCTGAGATTGATCGAATTTAAAATACGGTCTCACTAAGTGAGGTGAATCACATTTGAGTCAAACTAAAATGGACCCAAAAACTCTTGATTTAAAGCCACAAATTCAGTGCAACCGATTCAAATTTCGAAACGTATCGTTTGGAGCGCTAGCTGTGAATACATACACGAAATTGAGCTCTAAATTAATAAGATTAAGATTCATTTTAGTTTGATGCATATGTAATTCACCTCACTTAGTGAGACCGTATTTTAAATTCGATCAATCTCAGAGTAAGGGTACTGGATATAATTCAAATAATTGATCAAGTTTCAAGCTCAGCCTTTCAGAAAATTGAGAGTTATGAGATCAACTTTGGACGTTAGAAAATCTCCACTTTGAAAGCCCCCCATTTCGTCAATTTTAGGGGAAAAATTAAAAAAAAATATTTTTGGACTTTATTACTAGTTATCTTTAAAATGATATACCGCAACCCTATGTAACACTATAAAAATATTTTACTTCGCATTCGCTTCTATGAGAGCCCCCCTGAAATAAAGATTTTTATAATTTTTTAAGCCATATTCGGCGGGAGGCCATCGCTTTACATATTTAAATTATTATATTATTTAAATTATTATTATATTATTATATATTTTTATATTATTTAAATTTGAAGTAATTACGTTCAGTAATTCAGAAGTTATAAGGCTCTGACAGACGTCCGTACGGACGGACGGACGGACGGACGGACGGACGAAGTGCCAATTCACTCAAGTAGACTCGGAGACCTTTGCTTCGCTCGGTCAACTAGATGATGCCCGCGACTTCGTCCGCGTGGTTCAAGTTTTTTTTATTCCCGCGGGAACTCTTTAATTTTCCAGGATAAAAAGTACCAAGCATAATAAGTCCTTCCCCAGGATGCAATCTACCTCCGTACCAAGTTTCATCAAAATTGGTTGAAAAGATGGGCCGGGAAAGCGTAGCATACAGACAGACATACAGACAGACAGACACACTTTCGCATTTATAATATTAGTATAGATTTTCTCTTTTAGAATTTCCAGCTCAATTTTTTCTCGAAGCTTTTCTTTCATGGATTTAGTTAGGTGCTTTAAATATTCCGTCGGAACCTTTGGGTAAACTCTTATTCCTTGCATAATTTTTTAATTCACCTGAAAGTCCCATGACAGTCTGTTCAGCCATTTGTAAATTAGCTTGGACTTAAAGAAACTAAGACAAAACTTTTAAAAATGGGTGTAGTGGTAGTCCAACTCCTCAACGGGTATAGGTATCATGCTTTGTTGATAATTATTGCTTTCATAGATATTTGATTACGTCTATGATGTTTTTAAAAGTATTGAAATGTTTACCCATCCTACATAACGCATACGCAAAGGCTGTATGTAGTACATCAGTACCCTTACTCTGAGATTGATCGAATTTAAAATACGGTCTCACTAAGTGAGGTGAATCACATTTGCGTAAACTAAAATGAACCTTAACAGCATTGATTTAGAGCCACAAATTCAGTGCAACCGATTTAAATTTCGAAACGTACCGTTTGGAGCGCTCACTGTGAATGCATACACGAAACTGAGCTCTAAATCAATGCTATTAAGGTTCATTTTAGTTTGACGCAAATGCGATCGAACGCTCACGTCACTCAATCGTATCTGCAATGTTAAAACTGGGAGTAACTATAAAGGTAGGTACGTTGACCCGTGCGAAGCTAGGGCGGGTCCAGCTATCCCGCCCTAGCTTCGCACGGGGCCTTTCTGTAACATAGTACCTACATAATATTCCGACTCGAGACTACGTCGAAATAATATAATATTAGTTAGTTCAAACTTCAATGAATGAATTATTGCTAATTCGTACTTGACGTTCAAAAAGTGTACTGTGTACCTATTAACCAATTTTGAATAAACATACAGTGACGTTAATAATTGACCGATTTCGTTCAAAATCGATATTTAGGGCTACCTGGGATAAAAAAACAGGAAACTGATACCAGTTTTAAAAAATTAGCTCCATTTTGGAATTCTTTGTTATTTGACCGATTTCGTTCAAAATCAATATTTAGGGCTCCCTGGGATTACAAAACAGGAAACTGATACCAAAGTTTGACTTTAATAATTTACTCATTTAGATCAGGACACATTATTGTGTTTTAGGTAGGTACCTATCTATTATTTGACACGTACCTACTATGCAGTGGAAAAATGTCGCCGTGCCCAGGAGCTCGACATACATGTTATTAAAATTAATGTTTAATTCAATTGAACTTGCTTAATTACCTATTACAGGTCATTGTATTTTGTTGTATTGCATTAGCATCAATTTACTTAATTAATATTATAATCGCACACGTAAAACATGTACCTATGTACTATGTGATTATATAAATAATGATTAACACTAAATACAGGGCCTTAGCACGTTACGACTCTTTTGTCTTGAAACGCGTCATATGCAGACGGTTAAGTTCACAGAACACATAATAAGAGGTTTTATAACCCAGACAATCACAGCCCAAGGTCAGCCCATTTTATATAACGTTCATTAACTATCTATGCTATAATATGTACTTACTATTATAATATTATAGATGCGACAGTTTGGATAGATGGATGGATGTTTGTTACTCAATCTCGCTAAAACGACCAAAGGGATCTATTAGATGAAATCTGGCACAGAGATCTAGATCATAGTCTGGATGTCCTCCATCTTTATCTTGGCGCGGCATGTAGCGGCAAGTATTCTTTGTACAATTTTGCCGCTGTGCAGCTCCGTGCCGCGTCGCTTAAGTCGGCCCAGCTCCATACAAACTCATAGAAAGAATATTTGCCGCTACGTGCTGCGCCGCACCGTGCATCTGTGGGGCTTAGGGCATCGAGCCCGGGTTTACCCGGACCGAAAAAACCCGGGTTTTCCCGGTTCTGAGGATTACAAAAAAAACCCGGGTTTGATTTTTAACCCCGGGTCGGGTTTTTCGGTTTTTTTTTAAATATATTTGTTGTTGTCTCGGGTCTGGGTGTTGTGGTACCTTCGTTGTTTCTGATTTCCTTAACACAAGTGCATAAGCTACTTACAAAGGGATCGGAGCAATGTATGTGATGTTGTCCACTATATATTTATTATTTAAGTTATTATTTTAGTTTTTGTTATTTGTTAAGTTTAAGCCACTTCGAAATTCAAATGCAATAACAATTAAATGGAGTAAAAACACGCTTTGATAAATTCAGTTCATACATTCAGTTACTTATCTACTTTGACAAATGAAGAGGAACTGAACAGACAGTTATGTCAAGCTGTTGCAACTGATAATACTGCTCTTGAAACTGGATCAGCTTGTCCATCAGACGATTTGCTTACTACTGTGAGGGTAGAAATGGCACTCTTCGAGAATGGCGGTACGCGACAGCGAGGGCGTTACCTATCGCTGGTATATGAACATTTAAAAACTATTCCACCTACTAGCGTCGAGCCGGAGCGTATATTTTCTTCGGCTGGAATTGTTTGCAATAGATTGCGTTCTTCTTTGAGTGACAAAACTTTGGATGACCTAATTTTTTTACGTACATTTTACATAAGTAAGAAGAAATTCTAATAATAAAGTTATGATTTCTGTTATTTTTATGTTAAATTACGATATATCCAAAATTATTTTGTATGAAATCTCTTTTTTTCTAAAGTGGTCAGATGGCCATAGGGTATGTCTTAGCTATGTTGTTTAAATAAGGTGTCAAATGCATATTCTACTTTTTACTTAGTACTTTCTTTAATAAATTAGATAAAGAACTGATTATAAACCAAACGACTGCAATTTAAATTATATTAGAATAGTAGAATTAAGAATAGAAGACAAGAACTATTAGTTACTTAATTGTTAATGCGAAGAAGAGTTTTTTTAATGTTATAATTATTTGTGATACTACAAAAATGTCTATTGCAGATATTATTTTTATTAGCTTTTAAATACAATAAGTACATGTTACCAAAATAATTCATTTAATGTTAAAACTAATCTCTGCAAGTCTGTGATTAAAAAGACTAGATTACGTACTAAGTTTTAAGATATTCTAAAGAAAAAATAAATCTTTAACACTTTTTTAAACATTAAAACTGGTTTTCATAATTGTAAAGTGATGTTTCATTTATTTAAACTCTTCCTCATCCTTTATATTTTATATTCATTGTAAGAAATCGATATATAAACGCCGATTAGTGTATTTAAAAAAATTACAATAAAAAGATAGAAATGCTCGAAAAAACCGGACTACCCGGGTTTTGATTACTCTTAGACCCGAAAACCCGGGTTTTTAAAATTGAACCGAGTTTCGATGCCCTAGTGGGGCTAGACCTTTAGACGTGTCTCAACCTAAACAACAGCGGGGAAAATCATTAAGGCTGAAAGGAACTATTAAGTAGCCTGTGTCTGACTCCCGATTGACAAAAATCCTAATCTTTACTCGAACTGTTCAAGAATTCGTACAAGATTATCGTTTTAAAGCGTCTATGAATTCCCATCAATAGGTACCTACTTAGTCCGAATTAGCTATTTGGCAAACGTAACGTAACGATTACAATTTTCGTGCAGCAGCGTACCAACATGCTTTCCAACTCGCGCCGACAGTTGCGTAGGTACCTACGAAAGATGCCGAAAGTTGTTGTTTCGTGCAAAGGCATAATAAAGTCACAATATCGCATATGGCAGTTTATTTTTTTACATTCATGAATATGAAACATGATTCGAATAATTTATAATATGTTTAAAATTTATTTAATTTGTAATTTTAAGTTATTACTGGTCAGTTGAAGTCTTCGTAATTGGTTTTTGGTATTACTAGCCGGTATAATCTTTATTCTTAGGAAAATAGAGATCGTTGTTCTTCTCATAAAAAAGTAATAAAATAAGAATTCATTCAGTAGAGGGCGACAGAAGTTCGATAGGTACTTACTGGAAAATCTATCGTATTTTAAGCAAATACATACAGGTATGTACTTTACCCTTACTCTGAGATTGATCGAATTTAAAATACGGTCTCACTAAGTGAGGTGAATCACATTTGCGTCAAACTAAAATGGACCCAAAAACTCTTGATTTAAAGCCACAAATTCAGTGCAACCGATTCAAATTTCGAAACGTATCGTTTGGAGCGCTAGCTGTGAATGCATACACGAAATTGAGCTCTAAATTAATAAGTTTAAGATTCATTTTAGTTTGATGCAAATGTAATTCACCTCACTTACTTTTGTAGTGAGACCGTATTTTAAATTCGATCAATCTCAGAGTAAGGGTACACATAAAAGAAAAGGTATAAACTTGCACTTAAAAATTAGCCCATTTCTTTCATAGACTGCATTTTCGTTTAGCACCAGGTGTGATCGTATTCAAGGTGTACTCAAGGTGGCTGCTGACCAAAGACCATTTTCGCAGCAAGAATGCCATAAATTCAGTCAATCACAACAAGTGAGATTGTTTAGCAATGGTTGATGCAGCATGTATGGCTACCTACTGTTTGAATATTGACGATGATGATGATGATGATGATTCCAGATTTTAACAATGTCGTCTAAAGGTGTTGTGGAATTCTACGCTAACAAATCAATATTCGTAACTGGCGGCAGTGGTTTTATAGGCAAAGTCTTGATTGAGAAGTTGTTAAGATGCTGTTCAGGCATCAAGGTCATCTACCTGTTGATGAGGCATAAAAAGGGACAGGATCCACAGGAACGACTCGACGAGATCATCAAGGCAAGGGTAAGTTTCTGAGGTGTCGTATTTCGTCTAGTTGAGGACGTTGGCATACCTACCTAAACGTTGGGAAAAGAGAGAGCGAAGTGAAAATAACTGTTGTAAACTTACGGACTCTCACGGTGAAAACACTTTTTTTAAAGTGGGGGTGCGATACTTATACCTGTGTATGAGATTTAATACGATTTCATTCACAGTATAACACATCAAAATAAGTGTTTATTTATTTGACGGCAGAGTTTTTTAAAAAAAAATTCTTGCATCTCTAATAAGCACCTACTTAGTTTACATTTCCAACTCACTCACTGTTTAAAACACATTGTGCATAATTAATTACAATCGTAATATTATCATGCGAAAGTGTGTCTGTCTGCAACGCTTTAACAGCCCATCTTTTCAACCGATTTTGATGAAATTTGGTACAAACATAGGCTGTATCCCGGGGAAGGACATAGGCTTCTTTTATCCCGGAAAATTAAGGAGTTCGCGTGGGAATAAAAAATCTTAATCCACGCGGACGAAGTCGCAACCATCATCTATTTAAGTAGTCTATAAGTATTTATATCTTATGAGGATCGTTTTGTTTGCTTGTTTTACTTAAAACCACAATATGAGAAATGTCACAACTATGTATATACTTAATCGAAATACAAGACCGAATTTTCAGTGTTTCGAAAAGATTAAAGACCGCAGCGTGTTCTCCAAGCTGTGCGTGATACCTGGCGACATTCTGGAGGAAGATCTAGGAATATCAGAACAGGATAGATGTATTTTGCAGAAAGAGGTCCAAATAGTTTTCCACAGTGCTGCCTCAGTCAGGTAAAATATAGATAGTCCTATCCACAAGAGGCATCCCACTAATTTTCGTCTCATCAGGAAAGTTGCTCTACATCGTCGTCAGATAATGTGAAAACGGCGTCACGATTTTGGTGGAATCGTACCTACCATAAGGATAGTTTTTAGTAATATTAAGAAAAATTGTCGGATTTTAAATATTAGTATGGAATTCGAAGCTAAGGTAGTCAATGTTGACATTGACTACCTTAGCTACTTACTTGTAAAATATTAGCTATTTACTGCAGGAGTTATAAAAAATGAGCATCGAGCAGTGAGCTATTTCAGCGGGGGTAAGCCGTGCTTTTATGCCTCTATGACCTGCACGCCACTGCACACACGATATAGCCTTTAATTATTATTTACCTAGTATGTTTTTGTTATTTTTTTTGTTTTAATTTATTTAAATACTTAAACATACTCGAAGTAACCTTACAGTCTTTATAGGTAGGTTAAAACTTTCAGATTTAATATGAGCCTTCGAGATGCAATCAATTCAAATCTTACTGGAACGAAACGTGTACTAGAGTTAGCTGAAGGAATGGAAAATCTAGAAGTAAGCTTTCCAACAAATAGATACTATATTAGATAAGTATTACTAGATGATGCCTTCGTCTTCACATTCATTACTTTAGTAATAAGTAGGTAATGATACTTTATATCTAACCTGATACTTACCTAGAGAATAGCGCATGCGCAACGATAAAACTAAGTAAACTAAATTTTTGCAGGCATTAGTTCACATTTCAACGTCGTTCTGTCACGATGAGCTTCAGGTGCTAGAAGAGAAGGTGTACCCTGCTCTGCACAGGCCTGAAGACATCATCAACTGCGTGAGATGGATGAGCGATGACATGCTGATGAAAATACAGCCTGAGTATGTTTTAATTCTTTTTTATCCCACAAATTCTGTCCGAGACTTCGCTAAGTTCGACTACTTTCACAAACCTTAATTTTACCTCCTTATGGGTTGATGATAACCTTTACCTAATAATTTTGAAAAAACGGACGCCTTCGTCAATGAAGCTGTCTGCCAAGGGGTACGTCCTTCAATGAAATAAATTGTAGGAATTAATTATGTTTGACATCATAGATACCTAAAGAAAGCAGCACTAAGTATTTTGTGCATATAACTCGGAGGAACTTTTGTAGAGCATGTATAAAGCCTGATCAGTCCAGTGGTTTGAGATAATATTGTTGATAGCTAGTTACTTATCAGTTAGTCAGCTTTTCCTTCTATAATAGGTATGTTAGGCTTCTTATTAGATTGGGCCCTGTTATTAATTTAATGGGTCAAGGTTGAGGTTTTAAGGGTCGAGTTGTAGCAAATTACTCTTGTTGGTTTGAATTATTATAGTACAAAATTATTAAGGGGGGATTAACTGGTTCCTACTTCTTCCTTACATATAATATACTAGCTGATGCCCGCGACTTCGTCCGCGTGGATTGAGGTTTTTCGGTTCCCGCGGGAACTCTTTAATTTTCCGGGATAAACAGTAGCCTATGTGCTATTCCAGACTATAATCTATCTCTGTGCCAAATTTCATCCAGATCCGTTCTTCCGTTGGAGCGTGATTGAGTAACAAACATACATCCATACATCCATCCATCCAAACTTTCGCATTTATAATATTTATTATATTTGATTTGATTTAGAAGCCGATTTCAATAGCCGAGATGGTTTTCAAAAATACTCTACAGCTTTGTACCTACTGTGCTGAGCTCAGCTACGAGTCTGAAAATATTTAGGCAGTGTACCTACAATAAATAATGATTAGGTAAGAATAATAATGTATTGGTAAGTATAATAATGTAGGTAAATTTGCAGATTGATCAAACCCTACGTGAACACATACGGATATTCCAAGAACCTTACCGAGGATCTAATTGCACAGTTTCAGGGGAAGCTCACGATCGCTATAGCGAGGCCCTCTGTTGGTAATAAATATTTAATTACTTGAATTTTATGCAAAACTTATCCATACAACACAAAACAAAAAAAAACCTAATAATAAAGATTTGCCACACAAACTGGCTGGACGAAACTAGATTCATTGTTTTAATTAGGAACCTTAAAATAAAGTCGGGTCAAGTGTCCAACAATGAAACAGTGGTACACAATAAAACACTGTGATATTTCTAAAATGCTACGTTGCCAGATCGTGCATTATATCGCACTAGAGGAATATCTTGATAAATGAAGAACTTTCATACAAACTTTCATCCCCTATTTTACCCCTTCAGAGGTAGAATTTTCAAAAACTGTGAAACACGTATTTCTTATTTTTTTACCCGTAGCTCATATACCAAGTTTCATGGATATAACTTGAGAAATGACGGACTTTCATACAAACTTTCACCTTCTATTTCAGCCCCTTAGGGGCATAATTTTGAAAAATCCTTCCTTAGTGTGCGCGTACGTCACAAAAGGAACCTACTGTCAAAATTTCAAGTTTCTAGCCCCAGCGGTTTAGGCTGTGCGTTGATATATAAGTCAGTCAGGACTTTGAATTTTATATATATAGATTAGGACACTCTTGTGAACCCCCCGCCCTATCCCAGTTTCCATCGGTGCCACGTGGAAGATGACGTGTTTGTGGAGAATTTTTAATTTTTTCGACAAAAAGTAAATATTTTCAGCATTCTTTATAAATTTTTCATTAAATTTTGGTTGAAAGTTTCATAATTTTCATGATAACCTAGCATTAACCATATTACGTAAATTAACGTGGAATAGATCATATTATGTTATAGTGTTACAATTTAGTGGAAAAAATTTCAAGGTTAGGTAGTCAACAATGAAACAGTTGAATATTGGACACAATGAAACACTGTTTCATTGCGTACCATATAGAATCATATATTATACTTCCCGTGCAAATGAATAATTTTAGTGGCTAGAATATTAAACTCTAAAAAGAAAGAAAGGTTATCATTCAGGGAAAAATATGCTTCGAGCTATTCTAATGCACGGACAAGGAATATTCCTTGTTTTCCCGAGGAAAAATGAGAAAAGATGAGAAAAGTCGCATATTTGGGGCACGTGTTCAGGCACGACAGATACGAACTTCTACTACTCATCATGATGGGAAATAATGCTGTAAAAAGAGTCGTTGGTCGCAGAAGAAAGTCTTGGCTTCGAAACATACTCGTACATAGAAATGGCATTCTGATCCAGTGGGACCCAAAACTCAAAAGTTTTGAGTTAAGTGGACCGGAATCGCGAGTACCGCAAAATTATTTCGCTTCGCGATATACCAAGCTGACTAGCTTGGTATATCCCCATCTGTTAATCAGACCTTTGCCAACCTTTGTTAATCAGAGAGGCAACCGAAGATGAAGGAATTCATGCACTTCATTGAAGGCTCATCCACGGACTGGAAAGCGCAAACCAAAATAAAGTGAAATTAAGAATAAAACCTTTTTTGATTGAACTCAAGTATTTTCTGTACTACCTACTAAATAAATTTCAAAAAATGTGAGACAGTGTATGAATTATTATGCTTTATTGTTGAATTTGTGGTGTTTCATTGTGTACACCACTGTGGACACAATGATACATTTCCCATTTTTTGGTTTTTAATTTTTTGCTGATTGATTACGCATTATTCAAAAAAACTATAAATTACAACTGATACCTAATAAAATTGCCTTTAAACAATTAGACTTCTATCTGTAAAAACAAAAGGTTTATGAGACTTTGAATTTTTAGTGTTTCATTGTTGGACACTTGCCCCTATGTAAGAAGATTTTGATAGGTTTCCTTTGGTTTCAGTTGTAGCCACACATAAGGAGCCAATGCCAGGATGGGTGGACAACATAAACGGCCCAACAGGAGTTCTTTACGCAGGGGCTAGCGGTAAACTAACTTTATTATTAGCCTCGTTGGTTTAATAGATAGCTACTGGGTCTAGTTAGTGAGAGAAATTTTATCTAATATATCACGACTACCATTTATATGGAATTCATCGAGCGCCAGCTGTCAAGCGCTTGACGATTCCATACAAATCGTTGTAAACGTTGTCGCGATCGAATATGAAGAAAATCTCCCACTAGGCAATCTTGGGTCTACTGAGAGAAATTGTATCTAACTATTCTATCGCATTAAAAATATGATTCTATAGGTAAAAATATCCCGGATATGGAACTAGATAGGAACGAACTAGGCTTAGGCTGAGGCCTATAGGCATAGGAACCAAAAAGCGTTTGGACTTTTCTGTGAAGCCGTTTGACACCGCCAACTAGGAGAGCATATTGCTGTCTAAACCAACAGTGTTGGATGGGACTTGCCCCTCATCATCAGCCGTTGTGCATCCACTGTTGGACATAGGCCTCTTTTAAGTAGCGCCAACGTGCTCTTTCCTCGGCTTTCCGCATCCAATCGATGCCAGCCACCCTCCGGATATCATCGCTCCACCTTGCTGGGGGGCGCCCTACGCTCCGCTTACCAAGACGCGGTCTCCACTCGAGGACCTTTCGACTCCAACGTCCATCGGTCCTCCGACACACGTGACCAGCCCACTGCCACTTCAGCGTGCCGGCCCTAAGAGCTATGTCGGTCACTTTAGTTCTTTGGCGAATCACTTCATTCCGGATTTTATCCCTCAAAGAAATTCCGAGCATAGCTCTTTCCATAGCACGCTGAGCGACCTGTAGTCGGTGTACTAGTCTCGCTGTCAGTGTCCACGTCTCGGCACCGTAGGTCATAACTGGTAGGACGCATTGGTCGAAGACCTTAGTCTTCAGGCACTGCGGTATGGGCGACGTAAAGACTCGACGAAGTTTTCCGAATGCTGCCCAGCCTAGCTGAATTCTCCTATCGATCTCCTTCTCGAAGCTGTTTTTACCCAATTGGAAAATTTGCCCAAGGTATGTACAGCTTCTCCTGAACAGCTTCGAGAATAGACCCATCGACATTGATCGGCTCCGGAGCGACCAGGTCATTTAGCATGACCTTGGTCTTGTCCAAGTTCATCCGGAGACCGACACGTCGGGAGGCAGCGTGGAGGCCATCAAGCATCTGTTGAAGCTCCTGCAGCGAACTTGCGATGATGACGATATCATCGGCGAACCGGAGGTGTGAAATGTTCTCTCCGTTTATGTTTATGCCATGCCCTTTCCAGTCAAGCGTTTTGAAGACATCTTCCAATGCATTAGAGAACAGTTTCGGGGATAAAACATCCCCCTGTCTCACCCCACGATGCAATTGGATAGGTCTTGTAGACGCACTCTGTACTTGGACTGTCATATATGCTGAGCTGTATAGGCATTTCAACACTTCGATGTATCGCCAATCAACTTGGGATCGCTGCAAGGAGTCCAGCACAGCCCAGGTCTCGATGGAGTCAAAGGCCTTCTCATAGTCCACAAAGGCGAGGCACAGAGGCTGGTTGTACTCGTAAGACTTCTGTACAATCTGCCTCAATGTGTGTATGTGGTCTATGGTGCCGTAACCCCCCCGAAACCCAGCCTGCTCCGGTGGTTGGAAGTCGTCGAGCCTTCGTGATAAACGGTTCGTGATGACCCTGGAAAACAGCTTATAGATGTGGCTTAGGAGCGAGATGGGACGGTAATTTTTAAGGAGTGTTTTGTCACCTTTTTTGAAGAACAAAACAACTATGCTCCTATTCCACGCCTTTGGAGTTCTCCCGTTCTGAATAACAGAGTCAAAAAGCCTCTGTAACTCTTTAAGCAGGGGCATACCTCCTGCTTTCAAGAGCTCAGAGGTGACTCCATCTTCTCCCGGGGCTTTTCCATTTTTCTGCTGTTTCAGGGCCAACACAATCTCGTCCACACTAATTTCCGGAAGGTCATCGGTGTAGTGGCGGGTAAGCTTGGCTCTGGGATCCTGGTCACAGGCCTCAGGCTGTGGAACTTGGGTGTCATACAACTTGCCGTAGAAGTCTTCTATCTCAGCGAGAATCTCTGGTTTGGCGCAAACGGTTCTGCCACTCGAGGTCTTAAGTTTGGTCATTTGGCATCTACCAAGACTTTGGGTAAACACCTTGGACCCCCGGTTTTGTTCTATAGCTTGTAGTATGTTTTGAGTATTGAAGCTCCGGAGGTCTCGTCTTATTGATTTTTTGACCTTTCTATTGAGGGCTAGGTGTTCCGCCTGAGTAGCTTGCACATTTTCGCGCCTCTCTCTCATGAGATTCAGAGTCTTATCAGAGAGTTTGGACTTCCTAAGCACACTCCTTGTTCCACAGAACCTGTAGCCTTCATCCCGGATGATATTAGCCACAGTTTCGTAATCCTCGTCAATATCGACAGTAGGTTCCAAAGCTTCAAACCTATTCTGAAGTTCTATCTGGAACCGCTCCGAGCCAGCCTGGGCCTGGAAAACAGTAGGTCTGAGCGTAGACTTCATCATACGACATCTTTCTAGCTTGTAATTGATATTTAAAGTGCCTCGGACAAGTCGGTGATCGCTCCCTGTATTAAACCTGCTAACCACAGAAACATCTCTAAATATATAGCGTCTGTCCGTTATGATAAAGTCTATCTCATTTCTAGTCACATTATCGGGGCTCCTCCAGGTCCACTTCCTGTGAGGCCGCTTCTTGAAGAACGAGTTCATCAAGAATAGGCCCTTTCTCTCAAGAAAGTTTACCAGCATTTGGCCCCTGTGGTTTCGGTTGCCATACCCATGCTGTCCCAAAACAGACTCAGAACCACCTTGTGTACCTACTTTCGCGTTGAAGTCCCCCATGATAACGTTGAAGTGGGCCCTAGTGGTGTTTTCTAAGGCTTGACCAATATCGTCATACAGCATTTCAACTTCTTCATCCGAGTGTGATGAAGTTGGCGCGTATACTTGGACGACCTTGAGGGAATACCTTTTGGTCAGTCTCATTATGAGATACGCTACCCGTGCTGAAACACTGGATATCTCAACAACGTTATCAGTGAGGGCCTTGTTGACGAGGAATCCGACGCCACCCTGCGATGGATTATCTCCCTGCCGATGGTAGAGTATATGGCCCGATTCTAGGGTTGTTGTGTCCTCCCCCTCTCTACGGACTTCACTTAACCCCAAAATATGCCACCTTATCTTCCCCAGCTCTACCTCAAGCTCTGCGATACTTTCATCGAGCCTCAGTGTCCGTCCGTTGTACGTCGCCAAGGTCAGTTGGTTTTGGTAGCCCACCGTCACCCGGAGATTCTTAGCACCCCCTGCCCCACCATCCCCTTGACCGCTACCAGAGTCAGGAGAAGCGGAGCCGCCGGGAACTAGGGGCCTGTTCGTTGTTACGCTACTCATAAGGAATTAATGCCCTAATCGCCACGCTGGGCAGGCGGGTTGGCGATCGCAGAGCTAGACTTGTTGCGCCAGTGTCGCTGCTGCCCGACACCGGCCTGAGCCATTTGTTTAAGTCTAGCCAGTTTGTAATGGTTATACCGCCATAAGTCGGTCGCCAGAGCCTCGTTCGTCAACCAGCAGGGGGCACCACGGGCAGGTGAGGTTGGCTGTTGGAGCGCTGTGGTGGAAGCGCACTCCCTTACCCCCCGCAACGGCCCCCCTTACGCAACGGCCAAGAAAATGCACTCGAGAAAATGGGCCTTTTATAGTTAATTTCTAGAGGACTTTTGCGATAGTAAAATGAATTAATTAACTAATCTTTATAATATCAAAAAATTTATGCATGCATATTTTTTAATACCTAATTGAATGTGGGCAACGTTTCTTAACTTGTTTGTTTGATTTAGGTCTTCTGCATACCTCATATTGCAAGGATACCTGGGTGGACTTTATGCCCGTCGATATGGTGGCAAACGGCTGCATACTTCTGGCTTACACCACTAGTTTGGAACGGTATGGGTAGTAGCTAAATTTAACCCTAGAATCCTACATGGGGTGCTAGAGTACCCCAAAGCGGTTTGTTTTCTAATAATTTCTGTTTGTATAAAACCCATAGGTTTTAGCGTCCGTGTATTTTAGTTTAGTGTTGAACGCTTTCGATTCATTAGTGCCACAGACTACAGTGTATAATGATTAGTGCAGCGGCGAGGGCGACAGTCGCACTGTGCGGACGTGTCTACGAGCGACGTGGGGTGCCCTCGTACCCTAGTGTAGGAAAACCGTAAGTATTTTTTAAAATGTATTATTGTTATATATCAATATATTCATTTTTTAGTGGACTATTTTAAATAATTTTATTATTTAAATTACTTTACTCAAAAAATCGATGTTTTAATTAGTTTTGTTCAGCAATTACTCAGTTAATGAATTAATTTTATTAATGATTTTTCAGATGGCTGTCAGTCGAGGATTGAATGACGACGAGATCATTTCTATCTTAGACCACGAATCTGGTGATGAAGAAGAGGAAGATGTGACAAATCAAAGTCAGTTACCAGAATTATCTAATGATGAACCCTCTAATAGAAGAATAAAAAGAATAAGTCTAATAGAAGATTTTCGCATAACCTAACGCTACCGAAAACCGATTTTGAGGAGGGATATACCTATAAGAGTCCATTGCAGCAATTCTAAAAAAAACACCGTATTTTTCTAGGTCTGTTCCTGTACAGCAGACACAAGGACGTTGTGGGTTTTGTCCAAGGTCTAAAGACAGAAAAAGCTAAACGATGTGCCATAAATAATAAAAAATAGTTTCATACATTGGTTTTTATTTTTAAAAATTACACGCATTTTTGTATGGGGTACTCTAGGACCCCAATATAGGAATAACTAGTGCCCAGAATAGAGTAGGGCTCTAGGGTTAAATACCCTGGAAAAATAAATGGATCACTATTACTTTAGTGTGAAGAATGATTATGCTAAGTATACCTAATATGCTGAAATAGTTATCTACTTTTTACAACTAGACGTATTTGTTTTTCAGACCAAAGGAAATCAGAGTCTGCAACATTACAGATTCCGGCGTCAATAAAATAACTTGGCTTGAGGCTACTGAACAAAGTATGTACCTAATGAGTGACACAAGTTTCCTGCCGTAACTAAGTACCTATAAGTAGGTACAAGGTTAATTTAAAAATACTAAGGCAACTTCTTTACATATTACTTCAACATGATGACTTCATGATTAGGACGACCTCCATGGCGCAGTGTGTAGTGCTGTTGTCTTAACGTGCGGAGGTCCCGGGTTCGATCCCCGGCAGGGTCAATTTGGGAATTTATAATTTCTGAATTTTCCCTGGTCTGGCCTGGTGGGAGGCTTCGGCCGTGGCTAGTTACCACCCTACCGGCAAAGACGTGCCACCAAGCGATTTAGCGTTCCGGTACGAGGCCGTGTAGAAACCGAATAGGGGTATGGGTTTAATATAACTGCCATGCCCCTAACAGGTTAGCCCGCTACCATCTTAGACTGCATCATCACTTACCATCAGGTGAGATCGCAGTCAAAGGCTCACTTGTACTTAGTGGTTAAAAAATAAATTAGTGGAACTAATACATTTTGCATACATTTAATGCATTTCTAAATATGCGATACTTATAGTTAAAGCGCTAGGAGAGCAGCCTCAAGAAGACTTCTTCCATGCCACGTGGGTACTCTAGGTACACGAAACCCAACTTCCAGCCTCCGGGGCCACTGTGAAGGCTAAAGACAAATGCAGCAAAAGAACGGCACTTCGGTACTACCTAGTACAAAAAGTTATTGAGATATTTTAACACTTGTTCCTTGTTATTATAGCGACAAAATACGTAAAGGAATATCCGCTATCCCGTGTTCTATACTACCCGGCGGGCAGGCCCAAACAGGTTCGCTGCCGGCATAAGATAGACGAGTTCTTCTTCCACATACTACCAGCGTATTTCATCGATTTCCTTCTATTCTTATTTGGACAGAAGACTTTGTAAGTACTGACGAACTTTTAAGCTTAAGTAGTTACTCCTATATTAACTACTTATCTCCGAGTAGTGAGGCATACTGCTCATATTTATCGTTATCTACTCATATCTACTAGGTAGGTACTTACCTAATATTATAACTGCGAAAGTGTGTCCGTCTAAGGAAATCATAAAACTTCATTTTTGATCCATACTACAAAGTGCGTCTTTCTATCTGCTGGCTACGCTTTCACGGCGCACATTTCCAACCGCTGTTGACGAAATTTGGTAGGTATTAGGGAAAGGTTGTATTCTGGGAAGGGAGTAAACTTTCAAATCCAGGAATATCAGAGTTTCCACGAGATTTTTCAATAACCTAAACCCAGACGGATGAAGTCGCGGGCATCATCTAGCATTTAAAGCTACCAGGATTTGATTAAGATAATCTCTTTTGCAGTATGGTAAACATTGAGAAACGTCTTCGAAAAGGGATGGAACTACTGGAATACTATACTTCAAGAACCTGGGTATTCAAAAATGACTATTTTCGCTCTTTGAAAAATCAATTAAGCAAAGAAGAAAATGAAATCTTCTATACGGATTTGTTGGTAAGATTGACCTGTAGGAGTAACTAGAAGTAAGAGTCTTAACTTGGTAGTTAACCTGTACCTAAGTGCTTACCTACCTAGCTAGGTACCAATTTGAACATAATGCGTTGCGTTCAGCTGATCCAATACTGATACTGTGGCTGGTCAAAATAAAAGACAAGACCTCTCAAGTCTCAAAATCGGCAGACGTGCTGCCAAGCGATTATGCATAGAAACCGATTAGGGGACTTAGGCTATAACCCTAATAGGGTATCCTTCTACCATCTACTCTTTATCCCGGAACATCAAAAAATTTCGCCGGGGTATTCTAAACCTAAATCCACGCGGACAAAGTCATGGGCGAAAATATGTCTCTATAATTTCTCTAAATTTCAGGAATTGGATTACGTCAAGTACTTGAAAAACTATCACCTCGGTGTTCGGGAGTTCATTGCCAAGGAGGACTTGTCAACGTTACCTCAAGCCAGGCGACACTTAAAACGGTACCTACATAAGAAGTTTTTACCAATATAGGCCACACAGCTCGTTTGAAGATAATCCTGAAAAAATTCAAGTCTAAAAAGCAGCAGCAGGGGTCTTCTCCGGTAAAAAATCTGGATGATCGATTTTAATTTCGCAAAGCTTCCGCTTGGAGCGCTGGCTGTTATAGATGTTCGGATGCGCTGGATCTAAAGTTCTTAACCATGAGGCTGCCTTTCCACCAGATACGAGCTACGTTACTTAGCTGCGGTTGTATCAAACCTCCGACGGCCTCCGTGGCGTAGTGTTGAGGGCTGTTGCCTTAACGTGCGGAGGTCCCGGGTTCGATCCCCGGCAGGGTTTGGAAATTTATAATTTCTGAAATTTCCATGGTCTGGCCTGGTGGGAGGCTTCGGCCGTGGCTAGTTACCACCCTACCGGCAAAGACGTGCCGCCAAGCGGATTTAGCGTTCCGGTACGATGCCGTGTAGAAACCAAATAGGGGTATGGGTTTAATTAACTGCCATGCCTCTAACAGGTTAGCCCGCTACCATCTTAGACTGCATCATCACTTACCATCAGGTGAGATCGCAGTCAAGGGCTAACTTGTAGTGGATTTAAAAAAAAAAAAACCCACCAATAGGAGCGCTTGATCTAGCGTAGCAATCTAAACTATGAAAATCAAACGCTCCTATTGGTCGGTTTGATACTCATCCATAGCAACTTATCTATGGGGGAAAGGCGCCCACAGAGCTCTACTAATAAATAAACTGCATGTTTCGACATTCGAATACTATTTGGGTAGTGAGATGTGAAATTTGATACTAACTACCCTCTTTTTGTTCCAGGCTCTACTATCTTCATATTACGCTGAAAACACTTTTTTACGTTTTGCTAGCATACTGTGCATACTGTTTATTTATAAAATATTACTGATATAATATATTTAAATATATTGAGTTCTATGTAAGTTTGTCGCATTCTTATTTACCTGCTTAACCCTGAATTATTAATTAAAGCTAGTCATGCAACCAATATTTTTTTAAGTAGTAGGTATTATAGGTACCTACACAAAATAATAAAAAAAGCCAATTTCATTCACATAAGTGTTTATTAAACCAAAAGCCCAGTGTTACAAAATCACAATTTCGTTACCATAGCTATCTATAACTTTAACCGTGTTTACAATTTTGAATAGAAATTATAAAACCTATTTAGCATAGAAGCTTCCATAAGACGGTTACTTTATGAATCGACTGTTGTCTTCGAAAATATTATATCTATAGAAATTTTGAACTAGGCCTACCGAGCTTTATTAGTTAAGGTGATAAATTTTAATTTTAGTTCAGATGTAAACACAGCTTAAGGTACGCAGTACTAATGCAAAACAGTGAAAATGTTACCTGATTGTATATTATAAAAATACTATATTAATTATTTATGTATTCAACAAGATAAAGAATATGCGGAAAATATAAAATGTCTCTACAAAGCGTAAAAACTAATATTGTTATAAAAGAAAGATGAAAAAATGAAAGAAAGATGTTATAATTTTTTAAAAGAAAATATGAAATACATTTGTTACAGGTATTTTTTGATTTTGGTTTTGGTTTGGTGAACTGTAATAATATCTACTCTTGTGCTGTAATATTGAAGTTGATGATTCGTAAGCATTAGTAAAGAATTTCGGATTTTAAAAAAAAAAAATATTTTTTTGCTTGGGAATTTGTGATTGTAACTGGCATTTTATGGAGGTTAATTCAATCTGGTAACATTTATACTGACGATAATCTATTTTAATATTCAAAATAATTTACAATAATCGGGTGCTCCTCCAAAAATAAATAAATACTCCAATGTGAAATAATATATTACTTATTATCCTTAATAGGCAACTTTACAGGGATTTACATTAATTATACACGAGCATAGAATTTACACCTAAATTAAACAAGGCGAAGGGGTAGCAGTGCCTATTGCAATCTATCCGTATTACGAAACGTACAATGGCTGTATTGCGATTGTCGCAATCGAAAAAGATAGGCAGACTTTATAGTATTGTGACGTGTTGCAACAAAATCAGACGTGACGATCGACCAACTCGATAGCACCTTGTTAGGTCAACAGTAGAGTTAGTATAACCCACCAACGTTGATAGAAGAGTCTACTACATCTTAGTAACAGGACATTGAAACGTTATTAATAGAGTAAAATAATTCAGAGCAAAATGGACCCTGAGATGATTGTTTTATTAGACTTTAGTGTTGGGATGTTCTCCTATTGCTCGCAACTACACAAAGTACTACTAACCCTTCTGAGCTCAACGACAAACTGTCACGTCACGAGTCACGACACAACGTAATCTAAGGGCTGTATCACTAGCAATAGACACTGACATTTTTCAAGTTTCAGACTACACACAAGTTTCTAGAATGTTTCTGAATAATCCAACGCTACAGTTTCCTAGAAGAGCGATTGCTTTTCTTGTAAACCATAGCTTATAAAATATATTTTAAAAAATGGCAACAAAATATAAAGTACATTATAGCGTAAAAATATGGTATAATATTGCTAACAAACGAAAAAATATTCAAATACCCCTTTTTATATTTATGATCTTAGTAACTAAATTTACAGTACCTTACATACAATTTATAGAATAATAATATAATCTTTTTTTAATGACGAAAAAACAACAAACAAAATATAATAAGATTTTCTAACAAAACTTTTCATATAACAAAATTCTCTATTTTTAAAGGTGTTTTTGAATACTCTCTTTTCAAGAGAAAATCATTAAAAATAGATCATATTTTTTACATAGTATTCAAACTTTTTAATCACTATTTTTTGCATTAATCTAATTTACACATGTTTATATAATTATGTAATTTATGTTTTATAGAAATTACAGTAATTTACAATATTAACTTAGGATTTTATCGCAGCTAGCTAGATAACTGTGCGTTTTTTCGTTTTTTTTTGAATATATTTTTATTTCATAGAGCTAACGATGATCAGCTTAGTCAAGGAACTAGGAACTTAGCATCCTCAAATTATAATATCATTTCTCTATATTCCAGTTATTCCTTCCTAGATTGTTTTGAAAGTGCCTGTTCTGCTCATTAGATTTTAGCTTCACATAAAATAATCTGATGAGTTGGTATGGTCCCAAAATTATGGCAAAAGAACAATGTAAAATTTTCTTAGTAGAAGGATCATTTGGTTTTCAATTTTAATAGTTTTGTAATAGAAATACTTTTTTTTCACTTAGCAGGCAAATTCAGCTGTTTTTCCATCCTTGTTGTTGTAACTTTGTATTATAGTACTCAGGTGTTAGTACTGATGATTAAGCTACAAACAATGATTGTAATGGTACAAAATATTCTCTCATAATTGGTTAAATTTGAAACGATAAGTGCATTATTTCTTCATTTCCCGTGAACACGTTTGTTCATTCTTGTAGGTTTATTTAAGTTCCAATTTCAGCAATATGGTACGTGGCATAGCCAGGCACGGACCACCCACTCAAACTGCTACTTATTTGAAATAGGAAAATTATATTCAGTTAAAAGTTCTTGCAATACACGAGCGCGCGTGAACTTTACTTGTAGTTATGCACATTGCGTTAGTGTGCGTGCCTCTCGGAGCGGTCAGTCGTACGCGCAATCACGTACACGCACACATGTATACAGATAAGACTTTAACACAACCATGAGCCAGGCGCACTCAGACCTAAAACCAATACATGGGTCATATTTTTGGCTTGTATGTTCGGATGGGTCAATTGGTATTAGATATCCCCAGCCCAGCTAGGTGGACTATGGCCTAAACGCTTATTATTCTCGGCGGAGGCTTGTGGTTGGTAGTGGGCATTGGTTTGGAGGAGATAATAATTTATGTCAAATGATTAACGGAAACGACAATACCTACTATGAACTTCATTTGATCGTTGTTTTTTCTTGCAAGTGCCTGGTTAAATTATTATTATTTGTGGGTGTTAAAATAACTATATTTCTGGCTCGTTTTCGACTAAAATTCGTTTCAAAAGATTTCAAGAAACCCTGGACCTGCATTCCAATCGTAGTCTCGCATATTTTTTTTAATAAAAAAGTATTTAGACTAAAGGAAGTTCTGTTATTTTAAATGGAACTTTCCAGCGTAACAATTAAATTGAAGCTTAAAATATTCCGAAGCAAAGTTTACGAAATATTAAGTACAATATTACATTAGAACAAATACATTAATAAAGAATAAATAACTCAAGAGGCAGTATTGCCTATTTACAATAGTGATAAAAAAATTTAGCTGATTCCGGAATTCAACGCGTTTTTCCATCCGCGGAAACACTACATTTAAGAGGAAAATAAGACTGACAGTTATAGGTGCAGTTTAATCAAGGAATAGAATATGCATCCCTTTATTAGTTACGTCATGTTATAGAATTTAGTTATCATGCACTCACCAATTTCATTAGAACTTCTCCACTCTCAAAGTTTACCATAACCGTTCAATAGCGTCAGACCAATACCAAGTAGTTTACCCAATCCAGTATTATGGACTTCCCTATCCAATTTCATAAACATACCGTCAAGTATCAATGTTTGTGTCTTTTATTTGTAAATTGTGAATTTTATTTGATAGTTTATCATCTGTTGTTAAACTCGTAATAAAGTCCTTTATACCGGGTGTTTTCTCAGTTGTATCATTATTAAATTCATCGTTTTTAGATTTAAAATTTGAGTGGTCCCTGCGTTGTTCAAAGGAATTATCGTCTTTAGAAACGGTTTCTAAGGACTTCGATATTTCTGTGTTCTCATGATCCCGTAGTTTACCCGACTCATTATTTGGACTTGAATAGTATTGTTTTGTTACGCCATTACATTTTATCGATTGATCATTCTCTATGAAACCATTACAATCAACAATTGGTTCATTCGTTTCGTTATGAATAACATTTTCTTTAGAATCAACATCTTTACTAACAATGGTTACATTTTCTATATCAGTGTTATCAATAAGATCCTCAGTTTCATTTTCCTCGTTTCCTTCTGCTTCTTTGAGTTCTGCTATAAGCTCTTCTTCTTTTATATTTCGTTCTTTTTCCTGTTCTTCTTTTTCTTTTTTTTCGGCAAGTTCTCTCCGCCTTTCCGCATTCCACCACGGTCTGAACCGTTGAAACACTATACGGGTACGATGCTGACGCTTAAACACCCATGATATTGCCATTTCAACATCTGCTATTCTGAAAACAAAAGAAGAAAATATAATAAATTTCAGAGTTTGTAAAGATACTTAAGAGAAACATTTTTGAAACAAGAATCTGGAGCCCTATTACGGAAATTCATAGCTATAGTGTATGATCGCAATTAATTCTAATTGCTTAAGAATGGCTGTTTTGCTATTGGCTAAAATCCAGTGTCGCAACAAGAATAGGCATTAATTCCGCCAATTACAAAAATTAGGATTGTAAATTGAAACAATGATTGTGCAGCATTTTAGGATAGGGCTGCGGATCTATATATTTATAAAAGGTGACAAAAATACTTTAAACTAATCAAGATTAGTACTTAAACTGTTTCATGTTAAATCGAACAGAGCTTGCTATTAAGGATATTTTTATATGTTGTTGTTCTTACTTTTCTACTTGTTACGAAATTGATAAGCCATATAGGTTGTGTTGCATAGTTACTAGTTAGTTAACCCATACGACACTTTTGTGGCATTTGTGATGTTATACGTAGAGTGAGTAGTGACCCTGACACAACTTTGTCATAATTAAACAGCACTTTTCAAATTAGTTTAACTAACTTTTACTAACTCAACTTTCATCGGAATTTTATCTACCGCAGATTTTCTGGTCGGCCTTATCCATACAGATGATGAAATTCTATTTATAGTTGCATTAAAGTTATACAAGAGAAATCGTACACAGGAAATAAAATACAAAAAAATTCAGTGGTATTGGTTACAATTTTCTTACACAATATTTATATGAGTTAAGACAGCTTGTGAATAGAGATGATGACAACTCAATCAAATCAGCAACTCTTTATCATACTTTAAAACGCACGTCTAGTATAGAAGTTGAATGAAATTCACAGTTGTGACGTCATAAAATTTCAACGCACTTTTTTTCTTTTAATCTATATTTTTTAAAATGGTTATCAAACTTAAAACTTACTGAGGATGTGAATTTTAGGTCTTTTGGAAGACCCTCTATTAAATAATCAGATAGAAATAATTTATTTTTGATATAGGCATCACCCCCATTGTGATTATCGCAATTTATTGCATTCGAAAGTTTGCAAGCAGTCATAAAATAACCAATTTTTTTTATCCTTAGTGATTACAAAGATAAGATTTCGTTCTTCGTGTGTCGTTTATTATCTGGGTTGTACTATCAAAAGCTACCGATTTCGGTTGGTGTTTATTGTATGTGATAATAGTTAATACTAGTGGTAAGTAGATTCACCCGACGATTCAAAAGCACTTGTAAAAGTTTATTTGAATAAAAAACATTTGAATTTGAATTAAAGATGATGAATTAATTAATTTTATTATTGGTAAGTTCTAGATTATGTTCACGACTTCAAAAAATCCGTGAAATCCTATCGCCGTCTCTGGGAGTATATAATATAATATTTAAAATATTTTAAACTGATGTGGGGTGAGAAAAGGCTACAAACAGATACTTTTTCGTACTTGGGTTTTCATAATAGTATGGACTTTGATTGGTTAAGGTCGAGTTGATTTTGTCTATGTCGGCCGATTAGGATTTAGGCTCGAGGCCCGACATTCTCAAGCACTGCAATAGTTTGATAATTTATAAGTGTAGAGTGTAGAGCAAGGTCAAACTGGCTCTATTTCACGAAATGCACGCGCACATTGACGCAACTTCCTAGTATTTTTGTGCTTTTTCCGTTTACCTGTTATATACCTAATTGTGGACATTGCATCCCGTTGCATGTCAATTATATTATAACTTATGAAAGCGGCTGTTTTATTATTCTCAAGAGTCGATATAAAATTACTGATATGTACTATATGATTACACGGATGGATGATTACTGGCTTTGTACCTACATCAAACCATTTGGTAAAAGAAGGATGACCAAAAGTTTTTTCAACATATCAATAATTCGGAGCGTGGGTTTCCTTTGAGAATGTGAAGGATTATACTTCTATAAGTTAGTTCTTGACTGCGATCTCACCAGGATGCTAGGTATTTGTACTTAGGTGTTGATGCATACTAAATGTAGAGGTTCCAAGTTCCAACCGATTTTTAGCGTTCCGCAGTCAACAAGAAACCCTTCTAGTTTCGCAAAGTCCGTCCGCCAGTTTGTCTGGTAATACGATATCGGAGTGATCGTCAACAGAAAAAAATCAATAACAGCTATTAAAATAAAAAATTAATGCTCACCTCCGTTTGAATCGATCTCTATCTAAAGCGTGGCGCTCCCACTGGCCGACTCTCGCTTGTCTCGCTGCGAAGGCCCAGACCCTCATCACGTGGACCTTCGGTGGTTGTGACGAGAAGGTGACCTGGAAACAACAATTGTAACTGTAAAGTAACAATTTAGCCGACTCATCATTGGCACTAACACTAAGACGGTCTAGCCGACACTTTTTGTTGTGAGCTGTGACTACATATTAAACCGTTAGCCGATATGTAAAGGAATTAGGCTCACAAGTAGAGCTGCTGAAATTTGCGGTGCAGGCCAGAGACACGGTAGTATGTCTCCTTACGTACCTGTTACCTAATGCCTATACCTATATATGTTCCTAAAACCTCTGTGCGTGAAAACCAAGCTTAGTCATACACACATGTGCAATGAATCTAATGCCTCAGTGACCTTATTCGGATAAGAGTTGCGACGGCAATTCGACACCCAATTTCCAATTTATTCATTATTATCAAAGAAATTTTTACATTTACGTGGTTTCTTAGCACCCCATATTCCTTGTCGTCTTGTCTGGGGGCTGACCCTAAGAGATATAACGCTGAAACAACAGATTTACATGTTCTCCAAGTTATGGGTGTGGTTAGAGGTACAACATCTGCAACTTCCTGCCTCCGTGCTTTTACTACTGCAAGTAGTTAACCGAGGGACAGAGTAAACCAATTGTTTTCGTTCTGACAAGATTTGTAGGTATGTAAATATACTGGGTCCACTACAATCAAGGTTAATTGGAGGTAAATGTCTCAAGGAGTCAAGGCAAAGGTACCTACTAGTAAGTGCACCTAGATGATGCCCGCGACTTCGTCCGCGTGGAATAAGGTTTTTGATTCCCGCGGGAACTCCTTAATTTTCCGGGATAAAAAGAAGCCTATGTCCTTCCCCGGGATATAACCTACCTCTATACCAAATTTCAGCAAAATCGGTTGAAAAGATGGGCCGGGAAAGCGTAGCAGACAGACAGACAGACACACTTTCGCATTTATAATATTAGTATGGATATGGATTAACTAAGTATGTGTAATACTTGAATTACTGAAACAAAGAAACAAACTTGTGTACATAGGTATAAAATAGAAGTTTAGAACGTAATATTTACTACACGTAACATGTATCAGTCCCTAGTCCCTACTCCTTGACTGACTGACTGGCACCTGACTAATCGATAGATGTCAAGCCCTGAAGGCTGACGCTAAGGAAGGCTAAAGCTAGATATAAAACTGGACGGACGTGGCAAAGATGTCTCCAGACTGCAACCGCTAAATAAATAAATCTGGAAAATCCAGTGGATTATGAACACAGGAAATGGGTTTTATGCAAAGTTTCCACAAGGACAAATTTAATCTTAATTTTAGCTCTAACCGACGTGGAGGAGCTAGTTATAAGTTTGTAGATAGCATTGAATTTAAAGCATTCGGCGAATTTTAGTAGTAACGTAGTATTTATAAACATAACGCAGCAGGCCCTAACCTCGGCGCTCTGAATCATCTTTGTCGTCACCGTATCATTGATGGAACCGCAGCTTTGTATGGCAATCAGATTGCGTTACTTACTAAAATATAGAACATGGCTCTTGCCTCTTATTATCATACTTCATAAGGATAACATACTAACTCACTACATTGACTGAGGAAAAACTAGTTTGCCATTTTATTATGTACACAGAATAATCCACAGGTAGATTTTATTAAACACCACCTGTAGACTTTCTAGAAAGTGCATAGGTGGAATATTTTTTAATTTATATCTCAGAATTATTAGTGTTTGAAAAACCTTAATCCCTGCGGCTACCTACCTATCTATTATTTACTTAGTTATTTTCCAAAAAGTCAACTAAGTATCTATGTATGTATCATTCTCTAGATAGGTACAATACAAGTGCCGCATTTTTTAATAATATTGCAATGTTTTTTTGTGTAGTGCAAACTTTTGAAGATATATTTATCCAGTAAAGTGTGTCATTTTAATGAGAAATTATGACGAAGTGAATGAGTGAGTCATCTTCACCGTCATTGATGTAATCATTGATACTACTCGAGGCCCGTGAGTAATAGTGGCGTAAACAAAACAAACCCGGGTAATGACCTCGGGGAAACACTCAAATATTCGAAGTCGCAACTAAGTACTAACTACTAACCTACTGAGAATGGAGACGATCCTGGCCCAGAATCCATGAAAGCGCTTGTTATTCTACGCTATGTGATTCATAATGACTTTTTATAGTGCCCACGCATCACAAATTATTTCGCCAAGAATGCGTAGCTCGGAGATGACACAAAGGACAATCGACTTTGTACTTTGTATGAACTACTTATACCTAAAAAGGAGTCAGTCTTTTTAAATTGCAACCTAAATGATTTGAAGTTAAAATGTACATTTTATGGGTGGTTTCGATGTTATTCAGTTTTCTAGTAATTATTTGAATGTTAATAACTTAGAGGTAGAGCTCGGGAGTCGAGATGAGCGAATCATGTATTTATTACTTAAGTAAATGTGTTAATCCATAATCCATGTAGTAAACTCAGGACTTTCTAAATGGAACTGACTAATAATTTTGTACTAACAATCGACATTTTAAACAACTAGCTAGCAACGGCCCACGACTTCGCCCCGTTGACACTTATTCTTTCTCTACATTATTAAAAGGAACCTCTGTGAAAAACTTCAGAGTCGGTCAGTCAGCACTTTTCTCTTTATACCTATGTCAAGACTCAAGATTGTTGTTCTCTCAAGACCTCGACTCTAGACTTCTCTCAAGACTCAAGACTTCGCAAACTAGTTTGTGTAACTGACAGCAACCAATATAGAATCATTCATAGTACCTAAATGAAAACGTGCCCTAGTAAATTGCGCAAAACAAGACCAGTATTAAATTGTCTGGGGTGAAGCCAAAACAATTACAATTAAGTAGATATTTTGGTACGTCTGATGGATGACTGTACGTCATTCTTCAATTCCCTCATTATTTTTAGACCCCATTTTCACGTTTTGATATGATGCCGACGATAACGTATAAATATTATCTATACAAATACATATTATAAATGCGAAAGTTTGGATGGATGGATGGATGTTTGTTACTCAATCACGCCAGAACGGCTGAACGGATCTGGACGGGCACAGAGATATGTTATAGCCTGGAAAAGCACACAGGCTACTTTTATCTCGAAAAATTTGGTAGTTCCCGCGGGAATAAAATAACTTATTTCCCGCGGACGAAGTCGCGGGCATCTGCTAGTATTAAATACTTAAAATTAATATAGGTACGTCTTTACTTTACCCTACTTTCATAATGCTTCTCTACAATTTCTACAACTATAGCTTTTCTGTTTTCTGGGTTACAGTATTTTGAGCCTGTCCAAACTATCAAAGGGGGTTTTATTTGTACAAGGAATCTGTAATCGAGATCACTCAGAATGATATCTGTCTCAGTTTTTTATTACTACCTAGCTAATTGCCTGCGACTTCGTCCGCGTGGATTGAGGTTTTTCGGTTTCCGCGTGAACGCGGGATAAAAAGTAGCCTATGTGCTATTCCAGACTAGGTATAATCTATCTCTGTGCTAAATTTCATCCAGATCCGTTCAGCTGTTGGGGCGTGATTGAGTAACAAACATCCATCCATACATCCATCCAAACTTTCGCATTTATAATATTAGTATGATTTAAATTAAATTTTACAAAGTGCTTTAGAACCGTCACGTCTAATTCCTACCGAGACGAACCAACAAGAAACTTGACAGCTTCTCGAAATCTTATTTCAAATGCGAAACTATTTGCGCACACTAATTGGAACAAATGATTCCATTAATGCAGTCGTATCTACCACAATGGAAACTGAAAAGAAAGGAACACAAGAAAAAGCATCTTGCTTTGTTTTATTTACTTCATTACCTACCAATTACCCTAGGTAAGTATGTAAAATATAATAGTAGTTTATGCAACTGTCATATAATGAAGGGTATTAAAACACGAGTGTGAGTTTATGAAACGAGCGCAGCGAGTTTCATAATAGTAACGAGTGTTTTAATACCCGTGTTATATGCAGTTGCATACACTACTTTATCTTCACTAATGCAATTTATCAAACAACAAGAGTAAAAGCTGACAATACAAAACACATTGCGAAACATTAAATTCACGCGTACGTGTATTGTCGCAGTGAACTTGCCGCCATTAAAATCTAACCAATGAAAGCGCAGCTGCGCGCGCAGGGCCAATCAGGAGCGAGCGCGCGCTGTTCGTTTTTTATTTAATTGGCACAAGATCTTACCAAAGAGTTTTGTGTATGTAAGTTTAGTAGTTTCGACGAAGTTTTCACGTATAACCCAACTGTTTTCAAAAGCCAGCCTAATATCAAAATTTTATACAACTTGTATGAGGATTTTGATTTTTGACATAAGGCTCGCCAGGTTAATTGGTCGCGTTTTATTGATGTTATAATGAGATTTTACGATATCGATGTGGATATTATACCATCATGTGAAATTGCTTAAATTGAGTGTTTTGTTATCTGCGCTATAACAGTAGTAATTATAAGTCAAGTATTGGAAACATAAGTAGAATGTTATAACATTAGTGTAGATAAACACTATTTTGGTAGGGGAGGCAATGATGCTAAATGTGGATTTACTCGAGCGTCGTGGAGACCTAATGGAATTTGAAGATTAGATGGTAGAAAGAAAAAAAGGTTATATGATGTATATCCTTTCACCGGTGGGGGCAGCGTCTACAAGTTTTTTTTTTCAAATCATCAGATTAAGAAAATTCCTCGAGATAATTGTCAGATAGGGTCAGCTCGTTTAAGACATGAACGGTCTGTATGATAATCTGACGCGCTCGAGTATTTCAAATTGGCAATTTTTCTTTGCATTTTCAAAAAACCGCAGTGACTTAGCGTTACGTCAGAATCGTCAGTCTTTTGTATACGAGCTTCCTTTGGGTCCACTTAACATCTCTGAAAATCTGACGCGCTCGATTTTTTTTTTTGTTTTTTACCAATATTTTTACTTCCGTACGGCCAACCCCACCATGCAAACCGGCAGACAAACATACCATTCGAGACATACATTCCATAACAGAGAGTCAGAGACACGTGGGCTCCCCTACGTGCCTAAAGCGATAATTATTTCGAACATGCTTGATAAGTCAACTTGTGGGTCAACAGAAATTCGATCTACAAAATAATATTATAGCTGGTGCTTTTTTTTTAAAGTTTGCCTGTGTTACTCTCCAGGTCCTCAACTATACTCATGCAAAAAATCACGTCGATCCGGTTCTCTGCTGCGGCGTGATTGAAGAAAAGACCAACAAATACACACTTTCGCATATGATTATGGTCTGGTTACATACCTACATTTAAGAGGCGTTAAACCACGGTAATATTATGTATAAACGTTCCAGATATGATTATATCGTACGCAGTTAGTAAATCGTTAGACTGTCTACCTATTCCATATCACAAACAAGTGCGTTATGATAACGAGTAGGTAACGACCTAGAAGAGTGACCGCAGACCATAATACATATATTGGAATTTTTATGAACAACAGTCTGTAGTTACATAGGGTAAAGGAACTAATGGCCGACAGGGAACTAAAGGATGACACTTTCGGATAAAACCTCAAAAATTAAGATCAATATTTATCATAGAATAAAATCAATTGAACCTACAGACACCTAGAGCCATCCATGACGCACGCCCAAAAACGAGTGAGAGTGCATGCGCGCGGTGTTTTCTTAAGGACGCTAAATTTTCAAAGTTAAATTTTTTGCATAATTACATGACTTTTTTCTAATATTAATGTTTGTTATGAGTAAACATGAGTTAAACTACATGATTAAATAACTTATTTTCAATTTCGTGCAGTATTTCTCACATTTTAAGGGGTGTCATCTAGTAGTACCAAAAATCAGTGAAAATCTAATAGATGACAGGGGTGTCATCTTTTAGGGTTACAGCCTAAATAAATTTCCTGTAAATCTGGGAATGGGAATCAATTCTATTACCTATAAATAGAGTTCTGTCTAAGTTTCATACGTTTCTGATAACCCGTACCGATAGTAGACAGTGTCATGTATTAGGTAAAGCCAACCAAGAAGTGCAAAACTGTTCAAGAGGTATCTAATAGATGACACCTCCTTCAGTGTCAGTATTGTCTTAGTGTGCGTGTCTGTGTTGATGTGGGTGTGTAGAATATATTAGTACACATCGATTTATTCATAATTCCTAAACTACTCATTAGATTTCGATGAATGCGGTGTTGATGGCTTTGTCTCTCTATTCCGCATGTCATGGGGTATACGAAGTTACAATAAATCCTATACGGGGGATATGACCGATAAAAAACCAAGAAATATTTTGCATTTGGTATGAAAGAAGCCTTTTAATTGTGTACATTCCTAAAATACAAACCCATTCGTGTTTAGTGAAGAATTCAAACATTATTTTTATCCCTAAATGAGCTTTTATTCAAAAACTACATGGAAAATGCATGTCATCTATTAGTGCAAAGGGGGTGTCGACTATTAGTGACTTAACTTTTTTGGGGTGTCATCTATTGGTGATCCGGACTAGATTCAATAAAATTGAAATTTTGTTTAGAAAACTGTTGAATATTAATGTTTTTACAATAGAAGAGTATAATCTAATAGTTACTAGACCCATATAAATTACTGTTACTGTTCCATTGCAATTAATATGTTTTTTAGAGAAGAGTAAAGTTCGCGGGCTCCTTAATGTGTCGGCCATTAGTTCCTTTACCTTACCTATACTTAATTTTTATGAGTGTTTTATTTTCTTTTAAGTTATGTTCCTACACAATATTTTAGGATACTGTACCTACATAGTACATACCTACTTACTAACAAAGACAAACACTCAGTGCCTATTCAAAGCGGTAGAAAAAATTAAGTACTTAACTAGGTCATTTCCCAAAAACCGGTGCATCATACAACTTTACGAGTGGTGGTGGGGTGAGGGGGAGAAGTGTGACCACACAAAAAGGTAAACGTGGTGGGGAAATCGGTCGTGTGGTAAACCATGGTGTTGAAATATGTTATAAAATCACTAATACAAGTTAACTGTTAGTTGTCACGTACTTTCGCGATAATGTTGTTTATGACAAAGCTTGAAACTAATAAACTACTCTAATAATTAGTTAGTTACCTACCAATAGTCTCGAATTGTGTTTTTATTGAAACATTGTCTAGTCTACATAATTGGCAATGACGATTGATTCACAATAACAGCGTGAAATCGATGGTAATTGCCGTCATGATTCCAGATAAATGTCATAAATGTGGACCATAGATAAGTTTATAAATCCAAACTAGTCAATAATCATTGGATGATATTATGAGTATGACAGCTTCCAAGCAAGCTTCGTAAGTTCGTTGGAACGTAACGTGAGGTGCATTCTTATTTCATCAGACGAGAAGCTAGATTTCTTCATAATTTCACATGATTGAATCAGTAGCTAATGAATAGCGCTTTGTTCTTGGTAGGACTTGGTAGGTAGTAGGTAAGTTCGCGAGGTAACATGACACACTGTCTGACGTGGAGGTCGAGCACTCGGAAAATGTTATTTAGGCATCAGGCATCCCTGACCTATTGAGTCATTTATAGCTATCAAAGAGGCTAACCGTTTGATGAATGAAGCTTCAAGTTGGAAAAAATTTTCCAACTTGTAGTGTACTTTATAGTGTTAATATGGTATGCAGTTTCATATATTTCAACTTCTAGGGCCAGCGATGGAAACATACTCTTGAATCTTGACTCAAGAAAAAGCTTAATATAGAGATAGCTAAAGATAAAAGGACTTTTGTCCCTTAAATCTTATCATTTATTTTTAATCAATTTTGTTCACCATAGGACATCCATTGTCCATACTTCCATACTACTATTATAAATGCGAAAGTGTATCTGTCTGTCTGCTACGCTTTCACAGCCCATCTTTTCAACCGATTATGATGAAATTTGGTATCGAGATAGGTTTTAGCCCAAGGAAGGACATAGGCTACTTTTTATCCTGGAAAATATTGTTTCCTATTAAGTATAACACTACAAGGTCTTAAGTAATTGCAATTCCCTCAGTTGTACCTATCCTCGATTGATACTTAGTATAAAAAATTGCAAGGAAACCTGTTATATTATTTAAATGTCAAATGGACAGTCTTATTTATTGACTTGTCGCTCTTGAAATATCTTTGGATTAAGTATGATAATATTTGAAAAAAAGATTTACATCCATATTAAGTAATATTATAAGTGCGAAAGTGTGTCTGTCTGTCTGCTACACTTTCCCGGCCCATCTTTTCAACCGATTTTGCTGAAATTTGGTATAGAAGTAGGTTATATCCTGGAAAATTAAGGAGTTCCCGCGGGAATCAAAAAAACTTAATCCACGCGGGCGAAGTCGCGGGCATCATCTAGTAATGCAATAATTTTATGATATAAGTCTTGATATGAAATATGCTTAGTGACAGATTTACTATTTTATTTTATTTAATAATAAAATTGCTTCTCCTAATAATTGTAACTACTTATATAATACTGTAAAGTGTAAATAGTTATGTTACCATAATTACGCAGTTAGTCACTATTTACTTAGCAGGAAATAAGTAATAACTATATTTGCCTGCTTATCATATTTTAGTATAGCACGAATATGTTTAATAAGCAAAATATTGTTAACTAATAACTAAATACCTAACTTTAGTAGTTATTCTGTTGTTCTTTGATCAGAATAAAGAGCATTGTACTATGAATGGACATTGTAATCCTAAGTTGTTTGTCAACTAATTAATAAGAATAGTTAGGTATTGTGTTATGAATCAAAATGTTTACTGTATATTAAATCCTCTAAACTGGTAGGTATTACTTTAGTTACTAGCTATCTATTTCCTCATTAAGTACCAAATAGCGATGGGAACTTTATTATGTTCCAGGCTAAAAAGGAGCATGTGTAGGTAATTTTAGTGCCATTCATATCCACAATTACTTAAAGGGATAGCAATATATTTTGACCTGTCATTATACCTATTTAAGCCCTGGTAACAAGTTATCTCTGTATCAAATGTTATCAAAAACAGTAACAGTCCCACAAACTTATCTCACCTAGTGACAGCATCGCTAGTAGGTATAGTATAAGTATGAAAAATAAAATAAACACAAACTAAAAAAGCATAAAAATTACTTAGTTCCAATTTTGGCCACCGGGCAAGATAAGTTTGTGGGACTTTCAGCTGTGAAAATGCAATGGACAGACAGGCGCACTGTCACATTTAAGAAACTAGTATGAATTGGTAAAAATACAAATATTACTTATGTTGTTATATTTTTATCCTATCAACTGTAGGTAGATAGGTACTTCAGATAACACTTAAGGTACCTACCTACCTGATCACATAACTAATTCATACTACTTAATATTAAATTAAAGTATTTGTTTGGTGGTTTATTGGTTTGTCCTTCAATCATGCTGCAACAAAGCATCATGTCATACAATACAAATATTATTTAATGTTAAAATCTGTCTGTCTGCCTGCTATGTATTTAATGGCCAATCTTTTGAACCGTTTTTCATGAAATTTGGTACAGAGATAGGTTGTATGGTGAGAAAGGACATAGGCATTTTTAATCCTGGAAAATGAAGATCTTGTAGGAATACAAAAAACTTAATCCACACAGAAGAAGTTGTGGGCATCATCTTATTTATAATATTTAGTAGTATGGAAGGAAAGGACTTTCTGTGTCTAAATTATAAAAAAACTGCAAGATAATCCCCAGAAAATACAAGGAAACAAATGAACTCACAATCATCCATACTTATATATTATAAATGCGAAAGTGTGCCTGTCTGTATGTCTGCTACCCTTTAACGGCCCATCTTTTCAACCGATTTTGATGAAATTTGGTACAGAGTTGTGGGCATCATCTAGTATTATATTATATGTGTACAACTGTACATACATGATGTAATACTTTAATATAGTAATGTGCACATGTGAAAGAGAAATGCTAATTAAGATTACACTATCAATTTTATGTTTATCTACAAGTGTTCAATGAGCAACTTGACACAGAATTTTAATAACACAGTCAACTGTAGACAGCCGTTTTTTTCCATCAAACAACAAACCAACTTGCAGCATTTTTAGGCTATAATTAAGTACTTAGATTATTAATATTGTTGTTTACTATTCTTGCCTTGTCTTAAAGTATCCTTTTTTATTTTCCAGGCAGCTTGCTATCAATCAAGTCTGGGGCCATACTGCCAAGTGCCAAAGCTTAAAGCCTTATTGTTGATTCATGTTTCAGAATTATAATCCTTATTTTAGGAAGTTCAAGGTGTCTGATACCAGAAATTTTGAGTAATATTGCTGAAGTATTGCTTTAAGCATTGGCAGTATGGCCTCTGAACTACTTGTTAGGTACTTAAGTACTTACTTACTAATAAAATTACTTAAAGATAAAAAACTTACTTTTTTAGGTGGCAACTTTCGTTTTTCTGATTTTCTTTTCTCACTCAGCAACATACCACATTTCCTGTCTTCTTTTACCTCATCTTGTACAACTTCTGTTTCATTCACTTTATCATTAAAAATCTCTTTACACACTTGCACACTGTCAACAACATCTTGACTGTACAAACTATCATCTGTCAAATCACCAAAAGTCCGTGACAAATTATGAGCCAGCTTGCAAGTTATACCAGAATCATCCTCAATCTCCGAATCAGACTCTGAATGGTTAACCTCACAAAAGTCTTCCCCAAATACATCATGAGACGTATAGCAACTTTCTGGTGATTCCTCAAACACAATGAATGAGTCTTCTGAATCACATTCTGATGGGATTCTCCGTCTACAATTGGGAGGGCTATCTGAGAAAACAATTTGGAAGGAATCATCACTTTCTAAGGATGATGAGAAAAATTTACCAGTTACTTCATTGAAATAGTCACTGTCATGTGAACTTTGTAGCTCGGTTGAATTTATTTCAGTGCCAAACACAGTTTCTTTAGGCAAATCTTTTTGACTTTCTGATTTTTCTGAATTGTGAACTGGTATTGGAATGGGATGTGTAATTTCAGGTTCTTTTGGATATGCTTCCTGTTCATTGACTTTTTTACCTTTCGATTTTAACAGCGCCTTTAATTTACTTAATTTGTCCTCACAAGAGGACACAATTTCTTCAGTATTTACAAAACTTCTATCATTTATCACAGTATTCTCATTTAGATTATTTTTTTGATTACTTTCAATTGGTAAGCTGTAGACTATATCTGTAGGTTCTTTAGTACATATTTCAGCCTTAACTTTCGGGGCCTCTGCATGAATGTATTCCTCATTGTGATGATTATAAGGGCTGTAATATTCAATATATGTATCATTGGCAAGACTAGTGATATCTTCAGGGGAAAATGCATCTTCAAATGACTCCTCTACAGAGCTGGCCTTTTGTGGTTGGTTGGAACGAAACTTTGAAGATTGGTCATTTATTTTATTTTTATTAGTTAACAGTAATCGAACCTGATTTAACTTTTCCTCGCAATGGCTAGCAGCTAATCTAAAGTCAGCACTCATATCTTCTTCCAAATTTGTTTTTACTTCATTGTTACTGGCAAAAATGAATGCATCCCGTTCATTTTTATTTTGAACCTCAATATTGGAACTCTGCCAGGGTGACGGCGCCATCTGCTGGTCATTGTAGTCTTCGAAACAATCGTAGTACTGAGAGGTTGGCGAGGTTGTACGCTTCTGGAAAATCGCTCCCATTACATTGAGAACGCCAGAAAAGAAACTCGTTATACCTGCCAGAGATGGATACCTGTCAGGCCTCTGAGGCCTCTCGGCCTCCTTTATCTCGACCATATTGATTTCCTTTTTTTCCTCACCTGTTATAACAGAATCGGCCAAATTTTTCTTAAGTGGGTCCGGAATCAGGTGCAGATTGTTAAAAAATAAGGTGTCCCCGTATGTGTGCTTCATATCGTCCTTAAATCGTGTTCGAGGGTCTGTCGAATAACTTGTAAGAGGAAAATGTATCGGAGCAAATCCGTTTAGATCCAAGAGATTGCGTCTTTGACGCGAACCATTAAAACTATGCATTTTTACAATTTTACACTATTTTTACAGGTCCAAAGAGGATGCTAAGCCATTTTACACTCACGCATTCATGTTTAGGTCTCTATCTCTAGGCCTAAATATATTAGGAGAAGGCTTTATTGTACACTTAATGTCCAAGATTTCCTTGTCCGATAACCAAGGGCTAGAATCAACACAATTATCACTTTTGGTCACTTTAAACACTGTATCATCATAATATATAACTTCTAAATGACACACAATATCGCTTGCTTGAGAAAAGTAGTTGTTTAATAGCTCCATTTTAATAAAATTCCTATTACACGTCTTTATAGTTCAGCCATTTTGTAAAAATCAGAGAAACAATGAATGAGAAATCAAAGGTAAAGACATAGGGTAAAGAGCAGAATCCAATTGTCTATGGAGTCTTTGAAACGGAAACGCAGATTAAACCTAACAACAAAATTATTCGAGTTTTTTAGTGGAATGATAGAATCTCACCTATTATTAACTCTCAGTATATTATTAACAGGTGAAAGCCACAGGTGAAAGCACAGTGAAAGTTCAAGGATCAAGGGAATTCCGGCCATAGACAAGTTGTTCTTTTCTGATGCAATTTAGGGTGTTTGTACACCTACCGACTCAAATCTTGATCAAATTCACTTTCTTACACATTATTAAATATTATTAAATAATCATTAATTACAGATAATTAATAATATTATATTAATTAATCAATATAATATTATTTTCTTGATGTTAATTTCCTTTGCAATTTGCATCGTGACGATTTTTGATCAAGACGTTGTTTTTGTGGCCAACTGTGTTGTGGGCACCATTTAGAAAATACCGGCTAGTTTGAAAATGATTTGAAAAGTAAAAATAAAAAAGAAATTCCTTTTGAGGTTTGATGTGTTAAAATACATAAAAACAAAACAATCCTCAAATCATAAAAATGTGGGCAAAGTGCTAATAAAAATTGAAAAATATAAAAAACATTTAAAAAACAAGCCGTAGGTATGTACCTAATTAGTTAGATATCTTCTAATAATAATTATTCTTTTCTTTCGGTTGATGATGAAAATATTATTTCACATGGGTTTATAACAGGGTTTATAGGTCCATATTATTTAAAAATATCGATGATGTTATATTTTCAATGGAAATTAAATTTTTCAGAAAAATCAAGACGAACGCAACGCAAGTAATGTTCCTTTGCTTAAAAAAATTATGAAAAGCGGTTAAAGATGGCGGACAAAAAGAAGTTAGTTACATAATTTTTCCCAAATATATTTTTCATAAAAATATTTTATATAATCTGGATACCTACCTAATAGCATCACTCCAGATTGAAAAGAGAAATTGGGGTTTGATACCGGCAGGCTGTCGTCAGGTAAAGAACTTCGAACTTGAACCTATGCAGTGGGTATAGTTTAATATGAAAATATCTAGGTAGGTACCTATTATCAGTTGACAACAATGACGATGAAATAATAATGACTCACCTCAGACCTAGGTACTTAGGCTTAATTAATGCGTATTATGGCTGTAGATCACAGGCGTCCGGCGATGCACCAGATAAGAAGAAGGACGAGAAAAAGCCGGACTCTTCGAAGGCTACACCCAAAAGCAAGGGGAGGGTATCTGTAGTGCCTCCCCCTGAACCTGAAGAGTTACCGAAGACTCCGTCGCAGATAGCTCGAGAGTAAGTAGCAGTTCGCTAGCATAACATTAGCTATGTAAACTCTACGGTTGGAGCAGTCACATTCTGGCGTGGAGACTGCATGAGACCGCGCGGCGGCGTACCTACCGTCAAGCGAAGAGTGATCACTCTGATCAGCCGAGCGATCGCGTAACTTCTGCATCAATCATTGTTACAGTATCAATTGTTGTAATTGGCTGAATTTATGGCATTCTTGCTGCGTCAATGGATTATGTCCAATAGTGGAAGAGTGTTAACCAATCAGAGGTGATTGCGATGTATCAATGATTGATGCAGAAGTTACGCGATCGCTCGGCAGTGATAATATGTTCTCCAGTTCGCTGGATCGACAACCCAGTGTTGGAATCGGGCTCCCATAAAATTATTGTCTATGGAAATTAAAATTATACTATTTACCAAAAATTATACTACGTTTTGTTTTTGTGTTGACTACGTTTGCTGTGGCGGGAAATTTAAACTGAACGGTTTTATCGGTTTCGAAGCTAGGCTGTAATAATAATTTTGAATTGTTTATTTACAATAAATAAAATAATAATAGGGACTTAGCTTAGCTGAATTGATTAATTTCGGCTCGCGCTATATGAAATTTGTTGCTATACATTCATTTCAGTCCTACTCAAGCAGAAAATAATATATCCATCCCTTTCCCACAAAATGACCTAAGCAGCAAAACATTGCAAGGATTCCCCGTGCATAATGCTTCTCGGTTTTTTTTAATATAGAGTTTTACGGCTCTGGGTTCTTGCCCTTCTAACCCTGTCATTACTTCTCTTTTTCATTTGATGTAGCCATTCGGAAAAAAGTCCGTGCATTAGGGGTAAATGTTAAATAAATAATTGGGTATTAAAATTATGGTATTTTCGCGTACAATCCAAGCATTACGATACTTTATACTACGCAACATAAAATTATGGTACAAATAGTATAATTATACTACGGAATCCAACCCTGCGACAACCATAAAAACGTGGCGGGAAGTGGATGGCGGTAAAAGAAGGTGGAGAACCGAGTGACCGACTGCGGTGGCGCGTTCTATGGATGATGGATGCAGGATTAATCGAATCCGAATACCTATCAATGCTTACATAGGGGGGGTATCAGTGCTGGTACCATGCTCAATTTTATAATTAGTCCGGTCAATTTAGACATCCAAGGTTACAAAAATTCACACTTGGCTGAAAATTGGTAGGATTGTTCAAAACACTATTAAAAATTTAATGTGAAAAGTCCTCATCGATCGAAAATTTACTCGGGGTCAAAGGTCACAAAAACGGGGTTTTCGCGATTTTCAGCAAAACGGTAAGTTTTATCATAAAATTAGTTCATATAAAAATGGTAGATCCCACTCAGTATAGTTATCATACTTTTAAATTTCAAACCCCCGATTTTCCCCCTTTTTTAATTAAACTAAAACTAATTTTCGATTTTTTTTTATTTTAATGATGTTAGGCCACTATTATACACAACTAAGTATTTCAAATTTCATGTCGATAGCTTAATAGTTACTGAAATAATCGACTGTGACAGACGGACGGACGGACAGACGGAGAAAGTCGCACCATAAGGGTTCCATTTTTACCATTTTGGTACGGAACCCTAAAAACGCTTTAAGTACACTACCTCAAAGGTGGCGTGGAAACATGTGCATATTATGACGATTACAACTCTTTTAACTATTTTAGGGCTAATTTTTCAATCGTCAGATAAATTCTATCGGAGGAATAAATTTGACGTTTTGACAGGTTTTGTATTGAAAATCTGCCAAAACGTCAAATTTATTCCTCCGTTAAACATTATCTGACGATTGAAAAATCAGCCCTTAATCGTTATATATCTCAAAAACGGTGGCTCATAGGAAAAAAAGTATTGAAACATTTTTTATAGATAATTATCTGATCTACAATTTTTGTCTGAGATAATTTTATAATAAACTTACCGTTTTGCTGAAAATCGCGAAAAACACGATTTTGTGACCTTTGACCGCAGTAAATTTTTTTCCAGGTGTCGGATCGATGAGGACTTTTCACATTTCATTTAAAATAGTGTTTTGAACAATCCTACCAATTTTCAGCCGAGTGTGAATTTTTGTAACCTCACCCCTATTTTTTGGTCTTAATTGACCGGACTAAATAGTTAGGCAAGTATAATAATATTATCAACGTGCTTCTCAGACCACTGGGACTAGAAACTTGAAATTAAACGCGTTTTTAAGTTTGATAAAGAGTTGCTGATTTTATTGAGTTGTCACAACTGGTCTGTGATTGTCATCTTCCCTATTGAGTGCCCGAGGATCAAACACCGACCACCCCGAATAGGAAGTCGGACTTTTTTTACCACTAGGCTATGAACTCTTTTTGAATGCCAAAACCCATACCTGCTACCCTTTAACGGCTCATCTTTTCAACCTTTTTGAAATTCAATATTATAGTGATAGGTTGCATCCCCCGGAAGGACATAGGCTGCTTTTCATCCTGGAAAATTAAATAGTTCCCGCGGGAATTAAAAAAAACTACTTAGGTAAATTCACGCGGATGAAGTCGCGGGCATCAACTAGTAGGTATTATATATTTACACTTTCTAGGTAAACGCGTTACATCTTCATCATCAGGCTACATCATCACTCCTCACCAAATAGTAATAATAGGGCGGGCAATTCTAATAAAGAGCATTTGCAGGGAAGCCGAGTACAGAGCCATGTTACGTAAAGCGCGCTTCAAGCGGCGTTGGCCTGAGGTTACGAAGGTCAAGATTAAAACCGAACCCTGGTACCCACCAGGACCGCCCCAGAGAATGCCACCGATCGTAAGTGTTCATCGTACATAATATTTTAGCAACATGATACGAACCGCTAAGGTGTGCAACACCTTCCCAGCGCCAGCGCACGTGTTTCTGCCACGTACTTAACTTATGTACCTACAAGGCAAAAGTGAATAAGTGTCTTCTACTCAAGCGCGTTCCAACATAGACCTCATCTTTGCTTTACACTAAGCATGATTGTCATCAAGCGTAAGCGTATTTCGCAATAAAAAAAATGCGATGGGAATAATTCTTAGTTTTCGGTTTTCCTTTTCCTTTCGGTTTTCGGTTTTAGGGTTCCTTACCTCAAGAGGAAAAAAGGAACCCTTATAGGATCACATGGTTGTCTGTCTGTCTGTCAACCCCCTTTTTCTCGAGAACGCGTGGAGGTATCAAATTGAAATTAATATCAAATTGTAGGGCAACGGTCGCTTGGAGCTGTAAAAAAATCAAGCTTGTAGGTCAACGCAATCAAAAGAACCGCCGTTGCCGCATATTTTGACACTCGCCAATAAATCAAAACCTATATTAGGTTACTTCCTGTTAACCTAGAATCATGAAATTTGGCAAAAAGCAAGGTCTCACAGCACAGGTATAGGGAAAAATCCGAAAATCGTTAATTAGGGTTACGTACTCATATTGTGTCGAATTGTTTGTCAAGCGCTACCAGCTAAGCGAGTTATTTCACAGCTGATTACGTGTTGATAAAACATCTTAGACTAAGAGATAACTGCAATTTTGGTAACCATCGCCAGAAAGGCTGATTCAGTGTTAGGTGGATGTAGAGCTCTCCCCTGATCACAAAAGTTGCAGTCTGCCTGCATTTGGATGGCCCTTTCGCTAAATATGGCCGTTCAAGACGGTTTATTGTTACCAAAAATGAACGATAATTAGAAAAGCTGATTCTTGTACAGTATTAAAGTATGCGCAGTACCTATGTAAACAGCGTAAAAACTGACGCATGTGGATGGGACTTTTTCTAGATATCAGCTTTCAAAGACGTTATAAGCTATACTTACTATGCGTTCCTGTAAAAAAATATTAGCAATAATTTTGTCGTCGTTGATCGCTATTAAAAATATTAGCAATTATTATGTCGTCCCGTTGATTGCTGTTAAACATTTTTAATAGCGATCAACGACGACAAAATTATTGCTAATATTTTTTTACAGGAACGCACAGTAAGTATAGCTTATAACGTCTTTGACAGCTGATATCTAGAAAAAGTCCCATCCACATGCGTCAGTTTTTACGCTGTTTACATAGGTACTGCGCATACTTTAATACTGTACAAGAATCAGCTTTTCTAATTATCGTTCATTTTTGGTAACAATAAACCGTCTTTGAACGGCCATATTTAGCGAAAGGGCCATCCAAATGCAGGCAGACTGCAACTTTTGTGATCAGTAGAGAGCTCTACATCCACCTAACACTGAATCAGCTTTTCTGGCGATGGTTACCAAAAGTGCAGTTATCTCCTATAATATCTTTCTTGTTATTTACTAAAATAATTTATATTGTATGGTGGTACCGAACCCTTTGTGCGCGAGTCTGACTCGCACTTGACCGGTTTTTTTACAGGTAATAGAGCTACCGGAGATAGTAAGAAGAAAGTGGGTACCACCATATTTGAAGCGGAGGAGACGTCGTCGGAAGCTACTGCGAATTCCTCCAGAACAAATCACGCAACCTTTGTACGAGTGTGCTAAGTTGAAGAAGGTAAGTTGTATTTCACCAGAGATCCGCAATAGTCGTTGGCCTGTGAGCTTATTACAACAAAATGATTGCTTCAGTGTAACGATCGCATTCATCTGAATCTTTAACACTCTTTTAATATTTATTATAAATCACAATAAATGATTGATGCAGCTTTTAGATAATAGGGCTAGACTGAACTTCTAAGAAGTGGATAGAAATACGAGCTAATGCCCGGGATACACGAGGCTAGTTTTTCAAGCTAGGATAGCAAGCTAGTGTTAGTAAGCTAGCAAGCTAGTACTTCTGGCTTCGTGTAGACAAAACTAGCTTCATTTCTGAGCTAGTAAGCTAGTAAGCTAGTTTACAAGCCAGGATAGTTTTTAATAGGATGGAGTTCTATTTTTTAGGATAGTAGCGCCCCCCACCACTGATTTTACTATCCTGGCTTGTGTACTAGCTTCATGTGGCCGGCGAAGCTAGTTTTCAGTTGGCTAGTAAGCAGGAACCACGCGTTTTGTTTATTTTTTGGCGTTAGAAGACTCAACAGAATATCAAACAAATCAGGCGTCATTCGCAAAATACTCTTATATTCGTCTAAATCTTCATTGCGAAATTCTTCCAATAGTAAAGCAGATGATCCACGTTTATCTCTTCTTAAAATCCACGGTCTTGTCCACACCAGTTTTTGTAACTCTTCTTCTAGTTCGTCTAGTGCGAATTTGCACAGTTTTCGAAGTAACTCCTTCAGTTGAATAGTGTTTTTTTTTCGCATGCAGCTCATTTTGAACGTGTGGTCACCTCAGTCACTGCAATAGTACTAGCTTAAAATAATCCTAGCCTCATGTCAACAGAACTAGCATGTTCCAAGCCAGGTCAGCAAGCCAGGACAGTACTAGCTTGCTATCCTAGCTTGAAAAACTAGCCTCGTGTATCCCGGGCATAAGGTGTGGAATGTTCTTCTAGCTTGCATTCCTTCTAAAAGAACATTATACCGGCATCATACAGGCACTGTAAATCCACCTTAGGAAGGAAGGAATCCTGCACCTTCCATCTCCGTGGAAGAGGGTTTAATATCCGAGAAAAAATTAGCACATTGATACTACGTACACCCATGTATCAGGTTTTTTCTTTTTAAAAACCTCGCGGATTCTATTGTATTGTAATACTTATTTACCCTAAAGAAGTAGAGAACTTGATTAAAAGTCTATTGTAACGTGAGATTTTCTGCAGATTTGGCACAACTTCCATCAAGTGGAAAAGAATAAAATGATGCTACAAGGCAGCATCGGCTGTAATTCTAAGAAGTATTCTTCATCTGCTTGTGGTAATGATATAATTCATCGTAGCATGTATGTTTAGTTGCCTGAGTTATTTTCTCAGTGACTAGGGTTCATAATTAATAAATCTACATCAGATAAGGACAGTTTTCACTTTTCAAGTATCGGTCTATCTATGCATAAGATCGTTAGTTGATATCGGTTTATTAATACGGGCCTCAGTATCAAGGTCTTACTTCAGGAAGGCATTTTTTTGGAATTTAACCAGGAAACTAATTAAGTTAAAGAAACGTTTTTTCTCAACGGTTCTTATTCGATCCGCCAATTGGAATGGAATTCCCTTCCGGTGTCGAAGTTTCCTACTATTCGTATATTCAAGGTAAGAGTGAATTTCCTAGGCATCTTCTAGGCAAACAGGCTCCAACTCCAACCTAGAGCTCATCATTGCATGACTGGCGTCAAGCGCAAGCCTTTCTTTACATATCCATATCCATACTAAGTAATTTTATAAATGCGAAAGTGTGTCCGCGTGTCTGTCAGTCTATCTATCTGTCTGCTACGCTTTCACGGCCAATTTTTACACACGATTTTGATGAAATTTGGTGGAGGATTTGGAGGTAGGCAGGTTTTTTCCAGGAGAAGGCCATAAGGAAGGGCTACTTTTTATCCCGGAAGTAGGATTTACTACTTATGTTTTAGGATTTTTTGAAATTTAACTCCCAAAGGGATTAAAGTCAAAATAAGTATGAATCATAAACTGGTTCGGACAATTTTCCCAAATAGGAAAATCGATAGGTAAGTACACCAGGATTTAAGATAGTGAGAGCTGAGAGTTGAGACTCATCATACTCTACTTTCTAATAATCAGGTTCCCAAACCGCCTGTATAGCGGTGGTGTGTCGTGCTCTTCTAGAAGAGAAGGAGACCGCAGAACTCGTCAAGCGAGATGTGAATGATCTGATTGATTCCGGCGACCGGTTCTATAAGCAGTGCATGTTGGCTCTCAAGTGTTACAAGGGTAAACAGGAATTTGATCAGTTTAAAAATTATCAGTTTTTGATGCATTAGTTTACGCTTTGAGTGGTAGGATCCCGGGTTCAGTTTCTGAGTTAGATTTATTGGTCTGTTGTGAAACTTCTGGCTGCGGTTACCTAACCAATAAAAGCTGTTAGTCGGTGACCATGCCCAATATATGTATTAGTTGATTAGGGAGTGTAGTTATAATGCATTAAGGACTGCTAGGGGACTCTTTTAGAATAGTCCCCTAACAACAGAAAGGAAACCCTCAAAACTTTAAATGGGCAAGCGTATAATACAGGATATCACAGTTATCAGGCCCGGAAGTTAGCGCGCTTCCATCTAAACTGGCTTCGTCGTTAACCATCGGGTAAGCCAAGCTATCTAAAGGCCATAACACACAGGGAGCGGGCGCGGGCCGGGTCGGGTGCGCGGCGGTTTGAAATTTGAATTCCTTGTATTTATATGGACGACATCACACAGCGTCACCCGCCACGCGCCCGACCCACGCCCGCATTCTGTGTGATGTCGTCCATGTAAACACAAGGAATTCAAACCGCCGCCCACCCGACCCGGCCCGCGCCCGACCCGCGCCCGCTCCCTGTGTGTTTTGGCCTTAAGTAACTTCCCATCGATAAAACCTCGATTCATTCCAATCTCAACTCTTTTTAAATTTCTCCATTTTGGAGGTGGCGGGAATAGCATTAAAATGTTTTGGTAAACGAAAAATTAATTGTATTTAATTTTCTGGATCAGGTAAACCCCAATTACAACTGAACCAGCTACTGACGTCGTTCTTCTTTCACGACAAGAAGTATACAATCAAGATGGTAGAAGTTGAAAAAGGCTTACTTGCTAAACATCCCGATAACATACAGCCCGACTCGGATTTAATGGCGTGAGTAGTAGTAGTTTTTTTTAATCCACTACAAGTTAGCCCTTGACTGCGATCTCCCCTGATGGTAAGTAATGATACAGTCTAAGATAGTAGCGGACTAACCTGTAATTAGGGGCATAGCAGCTATATTAAACCCATACCCCTATTCGTTTATAGTTTATTCATAGGTACCTATTAATATTTAAAATGTGACACTAGGTCTGTCTGCTATCACATCCCAGCCGCCGAGTCGATCGAGACGAAAGGCGCAAAAATAGTTTGCACCTTGGGGACAGACGTAAGACTTATTTTAGAAACATCAAATCACAAATCCTACGGGATTTCCCTAGAAAACGAAATTACAAATTTTAATAGCTGGGACGAGGATTCTAAACAGCCCCGGGAGCTGTAAAACATGACAAAATCACTACAAGGAAAACTTTTCTTCCAGTTTCATGGAGAAACGCGTAGGCACCACGTACATGATGATCCTAACGGCTGGCGACCGTCATTTCCTCATCTGGGGACACCCGCCACCGCCGGAGTCTGGCAGCCAAGTGAAGACCGTCTGCTACATCTTTGACCCTCATATGTTGGACGAGCTGGGATGTCCGCATAAATTGTAAGAGACAATCTTTAAAATGTGTAAAGTTCTGAAATAAAGGACGGAACTCCTCAATGGGCAACAGTTAATTTCTCGTAATCAGTGGAATTATTTTAAGTATTTATATCTTAGTTATGGCAGCGGCTCTCTCTTAAATTCTTATATTTCTAGCAGTGGATGTTTACAGATTGATGATTGTTACGTAGTTATCTAGCTACTGGAAACGATCGTCATCAGTGACTATACTTGCAAGAAACTTATGTCCAGCAATGGAAGTCTATTGGTTAAAACGACTACGACAATCTTAGTTCATAGAACTTTAAAGACAGTTAAGTCAAGGTCATACCATGGACTCATATAAACTCAAACTCAAATCTATTTTATTCAAGTAAACTTTAGCAAGTGCTTTTGAATCGTCGAGTGAATCTACCTACCACTGGTTCTGAATATCATTCCTATCGAGAAGAACCAGCAAGAAAGTCGATGGTTGATATTAATCAAAATGTCTCAGATTTGGAGCTGGAGCGTTCCTCCGATACGCAGGAATAACGTCGTTTGTCGTCGACTTCCTCGCCAACTATGGAGATCTTGAAACGGCTAAGATGGGCACTCCGAAACCTGCTTTAGCTTTGACGAATATTGAGGTAATATTTTTACCATCACCATCATCATCGCCTAATTATAATGAAAATCACAATATTAAAATGGTGTATATTACAAATATTTACATAATAATATACTAGCCATTTTCTCCATGCGTCATTTTCTTACTCGATGTGACCTACCAGCTGACAAATAATAGCAGAGTCATAAAAGCAATGGCCAAAAACCTTTGGCCTTTGGCATTGAACGAACCTAATAGGTATTTGGAATGTATGTTTATGGATCTGCTTATTACTCGAAATCGTTTGGACGAGCTTCCTAACATTTATAAAATTACTTGTAGGTTGTCCAAATCGAGCCTCTCGATCGAGTGCCCCATTACGAGTTGGATCTTAAGGCCCTGAAAATACACTGTAGGAGTGAATGGGATACCATGAACATAAACGCGCTTATCGAGAAAAAGAGAAACGAGGTACGTGTTATAGTTTTCCCTGAATTTGCAGCTATTTCATAAAAATCGTTGAACCGTAAGCTCGTAAGATTTTGTGGTCGGGTATATGAGCAAAACTGTACTCGTAAGTTGGTATTGTAGACGGCTCGATGACAAAGTAGATGCGAGCTGCCTGTATGAATAATAATTTTATTGATATACGAGTACGTAGTGGTTTGAACATTGTGTATTTTAATTTTTCGATGGAACCAGCCTATTTCACGACTTCGGGAATTTGGGGTTTTAAAGATTTCGTTGGAGTTTCGAAATCCTTTCTTTGGTTGTCTCCATTATAGAGAGAACTTCAAATAATATTTCAAATTTCTAGAACTAGCGTTATGAGCTGTGGGTATGTTAATATTTCATTTTCTCCTTAGATATTTCGTGTCAGTTTATGGATTCTGATTATTAACATCAAATAAATATTTTCAGGGAAAGTATCCACTATGCTCACTCAGTGCGGTAAGTTTGGCCACGTCAAGAGCAACGTCCAAAAGGAAAGTTCGAGATTTTTATCAGAAAACACCCAAAGAAGTAAGAACTGTTCTTTTTACATCCGATTCCTTTAAAGTTCCCACGAGGATAGGCTCCTTCTTTCATATAATAGGCTGCGTTTCACTTCAAAGCATTTTTAAGGTATTGTTAGTTATTAATGGTAGGTAGGTTGATCAAATCTTCGGCATCTTTTTGGTGCTTCTGTATTGCTGTTCGCTTTTGTCTCACGTTCGGTACAGCCTGCTTGGAAACCATTCATGCTTAACAGAAATACTTAATACCTATCAAAATATTTTTCGGGCAGATTTGATATAGTGGTGGAAAACAGATGGAAATCGAGGATTAGGTTTTTATTTAAGAACTGTTACTTTTTTATTAATAATTAGCTGATGCTGGTGCATGGTTACGGGAACACCTTAATTTTCCGGGATAAAAAGTAACGTATAATATGTTATTCCAGACTATAATCTATCTCTGTGCCTTTCATCCAGATCCGTTCAGCCGTTCTGGCGTGATTGACAAACCATCCATCCAAACTTTCGCATTTATTATAGTAGTTTAGATTAGTACGAAGTATGATTCGAGGATTTACCAACTCTGTAAATATAGCTTTGATTTAAGTATTTAGCTTACAATTCCTTAGGAACATAATTTAAAACACAATATTTCTCTAGCCTCCTCCCCAATTGCCGGTCGCTCCGGAGCGCGCTCCGCCTGGACCCACCATGGAGCAGTTGATGCAACTGCGGGGAGAAAACTTCTTCCTTTACTGCCCTCGCCAGGACGCACACGCTTTTGGCAGGTTAGTTGTAGAATAAGCTGAATTAGATATTGGATAGAAGCAGACGTTATTTTGCGGAAGTCTATAATAATGAAAGAACACTTACTAGAAGTACTTTTCTTTTTAAGTAAAGTCTGAGCGTACTCTCTAAGTACCATCAAAGTATTATTACGCTCTATACCTATATCCTTCAAAATGGAATCCTTCCTAAATGGAAGCGAGCTAACCTGATGTGAAATTCGTCAGAAAGTCATCAGAAAAAAAAAACGTTTAAACAATCGTGAGTGATATTCATTTCAACTATAGGTACACTAACTACCGGATAAACTCACGTGATATGTCGGAAAAATGCCCGACTAGTTTCGAACCCGTTTGGGGCCCATAATCATGAGCCTGTTTGCGCGACGCGGGTCGCTGACTGCGGGCAGCGTACCGTAACGCTCTCTGTGAGGGGTGGTTGAGGTGGTGGCGAAACTAGTCAGGCATTTTTCCGACATAACACGTGAGTTTATCCGGTAGTTATGTATAGTTGGTACTTTAACTGGTTGGAGTTGGTCATAACGTCTGCCGTTGTTGAAAATAATATCTTGGTGAAGTTTGACTGAATGCCATGTAACTTTTCAGAGACGACATGTTACCACGCCCGAAGTCTGAGACAATAATGCACAGCTACGTGGAGATTGCTGACCAAAATTATCACTCGCAATATCAACAGATTGACGTGGAGAAGTGGATTCTAAGGGCCACCAGGCATATGGCCAGTTGGCGGTAAGTACTGATTGTTCTTTCAGGGGTTGAAAGGAGCAACCCACCACCTCTTGTGAGGTGCATTTATTCATAATAAGTATATTTGTGCTGTTGTTCCGTATACCTTAGTCTTCCTCCTATTCCTAGGGCGAAAGTAGTTTATCCTTATATTCCACAGACCACATGATTACAGGCAATAAAAATTTCTGAAACTCTGGAATTGTACGTCACTTGCACTTGTGTACTAGGGGTGCCTAAACGTACTCACCAAGTACAGTGCACATTTTTAGCAAGTGAAAGTTGCATAAGACCGCTTTTGCTCTCTCTGCGTCGTACTGAGGGGCGTGACCCCTTTCCATTAATCAAATAATGGTAGGAGTTTTCTTAATAGGGATAATAATGCGGTGGTTTCCCACGTCCTTCCGGATACGACTCTGAGTATTTAAACTCTTAGGTTTTTGTAACGAATATTTTCAAATGTTAGTGATACTAACCGGGGCCGATGGCATAACGTGCCCTCCGAGGAAACGAAGAGGCCAAAGGACTTGTCCAAAATTGGGCCTTGAACATGAACCAAGATGATTTTAATACACGTGAATAGAGATCCTAAAATATGGCTTTTAAAATTATTTACACATTTTTAAAGGACCCCAATTTGGAGAAAAATATATTTTTATTTTGTGGCTTTTTTAGATCTTTGTCTGAATTTTAGCAACAGTAAAAAAAAAACTTGATTTTTTTTGTCACGTATGTCATTGGGTGATTGTCAAATGTCACTGTCAGTTTTGTTTATCTTAGTTTATTGGTGATTTAATGTTGTCTAATAATTATTTTACGAATGTCTCAAATACTCAATTATTATTTATTAATCTTATAATGTTGTATGTACTACCTATGTAGTGGAAAATGGGTAGTTTATCGAAATGGAATATTAATAATCACAATAATTAATGCGCATTACCCAAGTTTTAGTGTTGCCATCCATCGAAAAATATTTTCTACAAACGATATTTTTCATAATTAATTTTTAAAAAAACGGGGTTTTCTAAAATTATTATTTAAATGGCGTTTAATGTTATATTTTTTTCTCTTTCACGTGATGGCAGTTTGGTTCTGGTTCATTGACACTCAGAATAAAAAACCACCCTCCATACTGAACTGGGGCATGTCCTTTGAACCTCCAAATTCGGTCACCCATCTAGTTACCGGCTTGGGTCATCGTTGCTTAACCTTCGCAATCGACTGGTTGTCACAACTAGGCCACTCGTCCCTCGCCACCGCCTTTGCATTCTTCTGTTTTATCTTTTAACCTTTTTGTTTATTGATTTTGTTATAAGTGTTTGTAATTAAAACGTTTTATCTATCTCGTATCATAATATAATATTTTCTAAAAAATGATATGAAATGTGCACATTTCATACCCTGTAAATGAGTTCGAAAGTTAAACTTCCCGGCCTATCCCAGTAAAGAATGTATGTATTTTCATTACATATCATAAGTTTGAATTTGGAATCTTTCTTCCTGAATATCTTGTAACTTGTTATAATGTTCTTTGGCCTAAATATGTAGTTTAAATTTGGAACTCTACCGTATTACGCGTTCAGCATTCACAGCGCAAAAAAAAAATTATATTTCTTAAGTAGGTTGCTTTTTTAGTTACTTTCTTTTAATTACATAATATTATAATATATTAAAAAAAAAGTCACTTGTTTCATTTTTTAGAAAATCACTATACACACCTCGACCGGGAGAGCATTTCTGGGTCTCGTATATAGCCGGCCTAGCGTAGCTCGGCCGTTTATCTAACACTCGACCAGAAAACGCGTACTTCCCGGTCTCGCGATGTAATGTACTATTACATGACAGCTATTCTTCTGCAACTTTTGCTGCTAGCTACGTAAATATAGTTTAAAGGAAATCGATTTATCCCATTTCAATTGTGTCCTTTAAAAGAGATTTCTGGCTACACAGATACCAAACGTTCAAGACTTTCACGGGTATATCTTGCTGTGTGGCGGCTTTGGCGATGCTCAGGAGACTTCGCGCTCGAGGGTGGAACGAGGACATATTGGACGAGACCCTTGATGTAGGATATAACTTGTTTCGGGTAAGATTTTTGTGATATTATGTGTATTGTGTGTAGGCTCTTGTTTTTTTACGCCACTACAAGGTAGCCCTTGATTGCAATTTCACTTGATGGTAAGTGACGATACAGTCTAAGATGGTAGCGGGCTAACCTGTTAGGGATATGGCAGTTATATTAAACCCATACCCCTAGCCGGTTTCTACACGACATCGTACCGGAACGCTCAATCGCTTGGCGCTACGTCTTTGCCGGTAGGGCGGTCACTAGCCACGGTCGAAGCCTCCACCACCACCACCAGACCAGACCAGAGAAAATTCAGAAATTCCCAAATGGACCCTGCCGGGAATTGAACCCGGGAGCTCCCACGTTAAGACAACAGCGCTCAACACTGTGCCAGAAAGGTCGTCGTCGTTGCATTTTAGATAATATATAAGTATATTAATTTAACTTAAATGTTTGCTAATCAATTGGTACTTTCAGGAGTCCTTAGTTGAGAGAGGTGGCCCTATCCGAAGGCTAGTTTTGGGCGAATTGAAGGAAATTTTCAGGATAAGAGACAGGGAATACATGCGTAAGGTAAATAACTCATCATAATGCAAAGCTCTTATATTTACTTAGCACAATAATTCGCTTGGTCCATGTAACAACAATATTTTATTAGTAATATATTTTTTGATCCAGGAACGTGGTATAGCAGTTTGGGGTAAACTGGTCTCCACTAATCCCAACGTTTTCGACCTTTGCCGTGGCATTGAGAGTTTCTTCAAAGAATCTGATGCGGGAGTTTTGCAGGTAAAAATACCGAGCAATTATTTATTGTTGAATATAATGTTATACCTTGTGAGAAAATACGTACGGTTCGTAGAAACTAGAAATTCGTATTACCGAAACTTAAAAACATTTACCATATATTATTGGACGGAAACTCTAGAAGTATTTAACGCGCGAGAATAGAAAAATTCAAAGATAGGACTACGCTAACAGCTGAAATTTTTAGATAGCGTTTAAACCTACGTATTTTCCAGATTCCTGGCGAAATCGAAACTGCGATTTGGAACGAAGGTGGAAGGTTCTACGTGTACCATCCATGGCCGGCGGATAGATATGGATATAAAGTAAGTTGTGGGTAGTTGGGCTCCCACCCACAGGCAAGGCGTTTTGCTTAAGTTTGAGGGCCAGGAACTTTGCTTGGCAATACTTGGTCTGCTTTAAAACATTTTTTGAGTTTCACGCTCTCTGATTTACATAATTATCGGCTACCGTCTATGTTCTTAATAGTTTCATGTTTTTCTATACAATATTCTTTCTAGTTGATGCCCGCGAAATCGTCCGCGTGGAGTTAGATTTTTGTTTTGTTGTTGAGAACTCTACTTGTGATCTACTTGTGATTTTTCGGAATAATAAAACCTGTGGCAAGCTAAGCTACCACTGTACCAAATTCCGGCAAATACGGTTAGACAAATTATATAGGCCGTGAAAAAGCAGTGGTTCACATTGATAATAATTAGTAAAGAGACTAGAGAGTAGTAAAAGTTTGTTATCGTATGAATATTTTTCATCAGGTTGGTCTACAAGACGGCGGCAAAGCGTGCCTCATGTATTTCGGGCGTATCGCGCGGCTTTGTGAACATTTCCTGGACAGCGTGAAGGATTTGAGGCGCAAGCCGTTCAGCATATCCGACGTCTACATCACTGAACAGGCGGATATGCCTGAGCCTGTCAATAAGTTGAAACGTGATAATTTTACTAAATATTTTGATATACTTTCTTGAAGTTGGGCGATTGATCGGTCTACCCTTCTAACCTTGAGAAATTATTTACTGAAATCCAAAATAGAATGTTCATTTTGTAATGAGCTGGTTTGGCGGTAAAAGGCAAACCAGCAAATGAAAGAGTGAAAAAACTTTACTAAGACAGGCAAACTTCTTACTTAAAGAAAACATTTCACGCACGTTGCGCAAACTGCGCTTATGTAAAATTATTAAATTCAAGAAATCCCGCTCCTATATTTGCCACTTCTGTTTTATACTCATAATTGATACTCATCGAAAAAAAATGTACGTAGCGGTGGCAGCCAACAAATGGGTGATCCGGGGCAGGTTCCATGAAGCAGATGAACGGTTTCCCGAAGAGCATCGCGGCAAACAAGCGACGCCGGCCTCGATCGCTGCAATCGCTATGGCACATGTTATCGAACCCTCTGCTTGGACCCAGGATGATATTGATGAGGTAAGAGTCGTTTTCAAAAACAGATACAGCATCTCCATGGCTATTAAAGGTAGTAAGTCAATTATGTACAATATGAAAAGTTTCGGCCCAAGTGGGCTACCTTGTGGTTTCATTTTAACATGAACTTTTTTACAGACACTTATTCGAGGAGACATTCTCTATCAAAACACAATGGAGAATTTAGAGCGTTTGGGTATCAATTTAACTGATTCTCCTGCTAAAGGCGGAGAAGAAGGAGAAGAAGAAGAGAAGAGTAGTGGTGGAACTTTGGCTGCGGCTGATGTACTTACTAGATTCAAAGTCTCCGAGTATGATTGTATTGAAACTGATGTTATGGATAGCGCTTATAGTGGTTAGTATTTACAGTTACAATCACTTTTGGTTTTCTAGCAGGCCAAGATAATGAATTACAGAGTAGAGAAAATAAAGTAGGTTGTAACTTTCAATTGGAGTGAATCACATCCATTTGTAGCTGTAGCGTAATGAAGATAGAGTAAGTGAAGTTGAGTAAAAGAGGGACAAAATGAATTTGGCTTGGCACATGTAAAATACGTGGTGTACTTATACAATTACTGCACATACAAAATTTCTAATCAAAAGCCGATTTCGTACAAATGAGTTTCAAGTTACAAAATATATTGATGTAGATCAAAAGTTCCCAGTGCTTATATGGGTTCTTGACATGCGTTAACGAATCTATACGAATGTTTAATAATTTTCAGGACAACTTAATCCAGAACCCGGTAGCGGGATTCACTCGCTCAACGAGTCTCTTCGACACTTGTTCAAAGAGCACACACACGCCGTCCTCACAGCTCGAGGCGGGTCCACTGCTATTTGGAAGCATGAAGACAGTTTCTATTTCTTTGACCCTCATGGCTGTGATGAGAATGGTATGATATTCATGCCGGTTAAGGCAAAGTATTTCTAGGTATCTTCTTTCCAGTCAAAAAGACAAAAGATCAATCTATGAAGAAATAGTGCCCTTCAAAGAGAAGCACTTTTTTTTTGATGTTTCCAGGACTGCTTTTTAATCGTATTTAATTTGTTAAGATAAATTAATATCTATTTTATTAGATTTAAAAAAGCTATTTAATTAGAGCTAAAAATTTAAAAACCCAGTAACAGCTACCAAACCTAAAACCTTTTTCACTAAAATCACTCCTACTGCACGATGAGAGTTTGAAAGTATTGAAATAAAAATTGATTTGTGGTAATCATGAATCTCAATCAGTAGTCAGTCTCCAAAGAATTCGAAGATTGCTTTGATTGCATTGAAGTTACCGAACCTTCATCTAGGTCTTCCATCTGATGAGCCTCGTGCGGCAGCCTGTCTTGTTCGAGTGAAAGGCTCTGAAGACGACCTTGCAAAAGTCATCCTTGGGAATTTGGCACCTGGAGTCGATGATAGTTTCAATATCTCACCTATTTCTGTAAGCGCTAGCAGGCTCAATGCTGAGATCGGAGCGCCTGAGATGAAACCAGACGTAAGTCTTTTCAAGTTAATACAAAAGTCAAAATTCTTTCTCTTCATTGTTAATGGAAATCAAATTGTAAATCTAAAATAACCCGGGTAATATACGGAAAATTTTGACAGAATAAACATTGTCTAAAATAATTTTATATGCAAGCAATAGTTTGCTAATTATGAATGACATATTATGAGGTTGGTATTTGCATTTGAATACAGTTAATATTTTTGTCTCAGAGCAAAGCATTCCAGTGGATATCCAAAGGTTCCACTGCAATCATGATGGGTCCTCGCGGTGAGAACACCGCCATTGGTAAAGCTGCTGAAAGAGCTGGTATAGGGGTGAGTTTTCTCAAAAACTTTACATGAATTAAATTTGTAGGTGTTGAAATTTAGATAAGGCCTCGGATATACTAGCTTGAAGCAGTCAGGATTTACTGATTTAAGCTACGACTGCATAGTGAACTACAGCCTTCTACGTACACACATATACATGGAACCGCTCGAGCAGTTGCGACTGCTTCGGGCGGTTAGCGACATTTATCAATGGTAGCTTCAAACTGTGGACTATTGACTGCTAGACCGGTCCGTGTATGTTGATCACTGGCTAACTGCTCGAGTAGTCCGTGTATGGCCGGTCTAATCTTTCTCAGTTCCGCAAATGTCTGAAGGTACTCAGAATAAGATTATCTTCCCAATCTATTACAATCGGTAAGTAGAAGAAGTCGGTAAAAGTTGCATCTGAAGTTCTTTGCATGCATTGTTTTGACGCACGTCCCGTTTGATTTCCATCTGAAATGATAACCACTAGTTATTATTCATGTCACACCTTTTTTGTAATGGAATGGAATTTTCCATATGCTAGGAGGACGACATGGCAGGTCGCACGATAGCTCTGCCAGCGGCTGCCGCCTTTGCCGCCGCCACAGACGCTGTCCCACCACCTCACATGCATCAAGACCACATGTACAATTGCATTGGTAAGATGATGTATTATGTCTACCTATTACTTACCTATGCACTCGCTTTCTGTCATTGACAGTATTAAACTAGCTACGGAGCTATTCAGTGTGTTTCATTTATTGCGTACCGACATACCATAAGATCATCTTCCTTAATGTGATATTCATAATTTTCACCTTCGCAGCTATCATTACACTCTTCATCATCTTTACATATTTTGTAACCAGTCGTAGAAATTCATCAGTATCTTATTAGTATATTCTGGTGTGCTTACATTTTCCTTTTATCTAGCAATGGGGCAGTTTGTATTTCGTTCGATAAAACCATCGATGGATAAAACCTATTCTCACTTATTGTCAACAAAATTCTCATTGTTGTTTTATTGCAAATTTCTTAAGTTATGGTAGAGTTTGGTTCTTCTGTAATTATAACATTCAAAGTTACGCCGCTGAATTTATCAGGAAAGCTGTTAAATTCTTCTCAATCTTAATTTGTTTCGTTATTTTGAAATAATTTCAAGGCTTAAAATTTAAACAGATGCGGGTGTGGATTACTACCTCAACCACGTGAAAAAGACTGGAAGGAAAACTATCGAGCCTGAAGATCTGACGGAGAAGTTCGAAATGGGAGCAAATACATTCTCGATTGAACTTGGAGAACCCATACGGTTACCACTGAGGCTGCCCGACGAACCAGCTGGGGTAGGTTAAAGTTGGCAAAAGTGGTACTTTATCGACGGCAGAGATTATTGCAGCCGCTCAAGCCACCGCATTTCACTTTAGTTGCCAGTAGCGAAATAGATTACATTAATGAAAACAGTTTTTAATTTGGGTTATATCCACGAAAATAATATTCAAAATGCAAAATTATGTCTATCTGTCTGCTAGGCTTTCACGGCCTCTTTGTTCAACCGATTTGGACTATTTTTTACAAAGATAGGTTGCATGATGCATCCCGAGGAAGGACATTTATGCTATTTTTTATCCCGGGAAAAAAAAGATTTCCCGCGGAATTTTTCAAAGAACTGAATCTACGCGGACGAAGTTGCGGGAAAGTTGTTGATGTTAAAAATAAGGAAATTAAAAACTTGAAATGAGTTAATTTGTTTATAGGAAGGCGGAGAAGAAGAAGAAGAAGGCGGTGATAAAGAATTAGGAGAAGGCGAGGAAGAAGAAGAAAAAGAATCACCTATGAAGCGTAAACATAAATATTTTAGTTTTTAGCATAACTGTGAATGTAAAACACATTAAAGCAGGTTGTGATGACTCCAACGAAATTCTAGTACCTAACGCTGCACTGGGAATAACCTATGCTGACGGATATATTATAATATGGTCAGCATTTTAATTTCAACCCAGCGCTGGGTTGCTGCACAAATGACGTAACCAGCGTATGCTTTTCCATTTATTCGTTTAAAAGTTAACCCTTGACTGCCATCTCACTTTATGGTAAGTGACGATGCAGGACAGGATGGAAGCGGCCTAACTTGTATAGCTAATAGTAGTGTCGATATCAGTCTTTTAGAATGAATTTATTGCATTTAATGAATTAACATAACGCCAAATTCAAGCCACTTAAGTTTGGTTATCCATTCAGATATCGACTTTGATCAGCACTATGCTAATCCTTCAAATATCAAAATAATTCTCTACAGAAATTAAGGACGCGTTATTCAAGATGTGGTATGACCAGACGAAGCCTACGTCCATCTCTTTACTTGTGGGAGACTACCATCAGATGGGCGTCTGGATGTCAGCCGGTGGAAAGGTAAAACTTATATTGTTATTAGCTCCCGGCTTCGATTTAGTCAGTTATGATTATTCAAATCGTGATGATAGCCGTTGTAGTCGGTGCTTCTGGGAAAAAAATTCATTTGATCTTCATCGTATTACAGTTTGTTAATTTTACTTTGTAAGGATTTGTATTCTTTTATCAAATCTCCGTCATTATCAAAGTTTATTGATTGATTAATTTTATGGCAATGAATCTAAAAATATTGATGTTTTTCAGGTGGTTGCATTTGATCCTGCTCCTACGTTGCTAAAAGGCATGCTGACATCACAGAGAATTAAGAAAGGTTTGATTTTTCAAGAATTTATTATAAAAAATCCTTCAAAAACTCACGGAAATCATTTTATTTTCAAGATTCCTTCGTCACATATACACCAGTACATACTGTGAATCGTGTCGTTAACAATATTCAATGCGATTTGGTCATATTTGACTCAACATGCCAAATACGCGCTAGTAAGAGAAAATCTTTCATAAACCCAAGCCATGAAGCTAAAATGGGCAGATTAAATATTTCGGGATTAGGAAAATATCAAAATATTTTGATTTGATTGATGTATCTGTTACTCCAGGAGATGAAATTCGTCTCCAACGCATCAAGGATGAGATGGCCGGTGAAGGCGGCGGTGGCGATGAAGAGGAAGGCGATGAGGAAGCGGGTGCCGGTAAGTAACGTTTTTCTGACATTAAAGACGTTCTCCTGTTGTGGAAACTAAAACCTGCAAGCTACAATTTTGCTACAATTTGGCTACAATTTAATTGTAATAATTAGTTTAAAATTTCTTTGCAAAACGCGGAACTGTTGCTTGCTGAAGTGACAATCAATCTGGCGTATAACCAATTGACATCTGGCATTTGAGATGGCTCTAGATCTCTATGTTTCTAGTGCAAGCAATTTGGATATCTTAAAAAATCTGAAGCACGCTAGAAGGCACTGCTCATACATTTTGTACTAAACTCTGAAGACAAACTAAGAATTTGCCGGAACACCAGAAGTGTACGACCATAATCATATTATAGTTCTGATGATCGCATAGTGAGTGTTCGGAGTATCCTTACAATTTCTTATAATGTGCAGCAGGCCTACAGAATAGTAGGTGCTAATTCTATTACAAGTAGAATCAGTAGATCATATTGTGACAACAGAATGAAGAATCCTATTGGTACAGTCCGATTCAAACTTTACGACTTCTCATCAACATCATAGAATATCGTCCGTTTCGATGCGCAGAATACATTATTTTGTATCGCTAGACGGTTCAGTTGACTGTACCCACGACTGTACCTTCGCGAACATTCACTCGCGGCTAACTTCCGAGACGTTGCCGAGACGTCATAAAGTTTGAATTGGACTGTACCAATAGGATTCTTCATTCTGTTGTCACAATAATATGATCTGTTCTGTTTGCAGAAGGCGAACAGCAACCAGAGCCGGAGCCAGAGTTTGTGCCGCCCGAGTCGTGTCCCGTGTTGATAGTCGCCGCTAGCCCCGGGGAGCTTATTGACAAACTAGGTGAGTTATGTTTATCTATGTACGTGATTCATCCGCGTGGTTTAAGTATTTTTGCTTCCTGGGGGAACTCCTTAATTTTCCTAAATTTAAAAGTAGCCTATGTCCTTCCCGGGGATATAACCTATCCCTGTACCAAATTTCATCAAGCGTATCAGACAGACAGACAGACAGATAGACAGACAGACGGACAGACAGCCAGACAGACACACTTTCGCATTTATAATATTAGTATGGATAGTATGGATTATTTATTTTATAAATTGCTCTATCTAGCTTTAAAGCTTTTTTATCCACTATATTAATTTAGCTCTTGACTGCGATCTCACTAAATTGGTGATGATGCAGTCAAAGATGGTAGCGGCCTTACCTGTTAGGGGCATGGCAGTTATATTAAACCCATACTCCTAATCGGTATCTTGACAGCCTTGATTGAACAAGAAGCTTTATAGTCCGGTCAAATTAGACCAAAAAATAGGGGAGAGGTTACAAAAATTCACACTCGGCTGAAAATTGGTAGGATTGTTCAAAACACTATTATAAATGAAATGTGAAAAGTCCTCATCGATCCGACACCTGGAAAAAATTTACTCGGGGTCAAAGGTCACCAAAACGGGTATTTCGCGATTTTCAGTAAAACGGTAAGTTTTATCATAAAATTAGCCCACCCAAAAATTGTAGATCAAATATTTATCTATAAAAAAAATTTAAATACTTTTTTCCTAAGAGCCACCGTTTTTGAGATATAACGATTCAAAAAGTTGAAAGAGTTGTAATCATCATATTATACTCGAAAGTGTTTTTGAATCTTATATTTCGCTCTCTTGATGATCAGGAACTTGGTAACAACATAACGGACCCTGATTGATATGCGTTTACCACTGTGTTGGTAGCGCACCGGTAAAACTCGCTAGCGAATCATCACCAGACTGTGGTTTTGGGTACCGACGAGTTGAAATGAGGCACGGTTGAATTATAGTAAGCGTTTGACAAGTTAAATCACTCTTGTCCTTCTTCAGCTTTCCAAGGCCCTCTGGACAAGAAGCAATGTATGGCCCCATACAAGCTGTACCCGGTCAAAATCATCAATGAGCTGACCTCTGTATTGAAGGAGAGGAAAGCCGGAGCTCCCAAAGGCGGCGAGGAAGAGGGCGAGGAAGAAGGTAAGTATTAAGATAATGATGCATTGCTGTTATTTGCCTCTTAAAAACGACTCAGTTGATGATTTCTTTTTAGCTAGATGATTCGCGCGACTTCGTCTGCGTGGATTAGGATTTTTTGATTCGCGCTTTAATTTTCCGGGATAAAAAGTAGCCTATGTCCTTCCCCGGGATACAACCTACCTCTGTACCAAATTTCATCAAAATCGGTGGAACTGATGAGCCGTGAAAGCGTAGCAGACAGACAGACAGACAGACATACACACTTTCGCATTTATAATATTAGTATGGATTTAGGTTTATCTTTTCATAATTCCAGTCCGTCTTCGGGTGGTCTTCGGGTTGCAACCTATCTCTGTACTAAATTACGCCGTTAATATCGGTTAAACAGTTGATGAGCTTTAAAAACAGACAACTACCAACTTTAACCAACTTTAATATATTTTGGCCTCTAAAAAAAAAAAAATATATAAAAAAAAAAATATTTTGTAATATGATAAAAAGTATTTTGCACACATAGAAAAGAACACAAAGAAACTAAAAAGTAACTTATTGCATGCAAAAATGAATAGAGAAAATTGTAGATTTTTAGTTCAAGATTACTGTGAAATTGGCGTCCCTCAGGGTTTGACTTTGGACTCTATTATTTTATAAGTGTATCTGCCTGACTGAATATAATGAGTTTTTCATGATCATCCCTGCCATTGCATGAGCGATGTAGTAACCTGCGAGAGATAGTCCATCTTTGGGTGATACCTTGAATATTATCTGTGCAGTACTTTTTGATATCAAAGAGCCATTTTTTCTATTTCAGATAGTGGAGAAGCCCTCATAGAACCCTTGGACGATGCTGCAATGGGCAAATACTTTATACGGATCGGTCGCGCTGTGGCGTCGGTTCGCGGCCGAGTGGCGCAAAATGAAAACTATTTCCTCGATCAACCTAATAGGGATAATCAGGTGAACTCTTAATTCAATCTTCATGATTGCATCCAAAATGTGCCTTTAAGGATTTGGGAATCTAAAATTCATCGAAAGGGTGGGATTGGGTTGTATTTTACTAAATCTATAAGAAAACAACCTGTTAACTAGAGAAAAAACCGTCAAAATGTCAAGACCGAATTGATAAAAGCACTCTAGAACTTGTTTAATCAAATAAATATTATAAATGCGAAAGTTTGGATGGATGTATGGATGTATGGATGGATGTTTGTTACTCAATCACGCTCCAACGGCTGAACGGATCTGGATGAAATTTGGCACAGAGATAGATTATAGTCTGGAATAGCACATAGGATACTTTTTATCCCGGAAAATTAAAGAGTTCCCGCGGGAACCGAAAAACCTCAATCCACGCGGGCGAAGTCGCGGGCATCAGCTAGTTTTTAATATAGTTGAAGGCCACTATTTATGCGAAAATTTGACTACTTAGTTGGTAAATCGATGACTATTCAAATCAATTATTTTATAGTCATTATTAAATAGAGGATTTCCCAAAAGTCGTAATATCCACGTCCACTGTTAGTTTTATGTTCGAAAACCATTTGAAACTATCGATTCAAGTAAAAAAAGTGCGTCGAATTTTGATGACGTCACTGTTCAGTATTTCATGCAACGTCCCATATAATATAAGCGCGCGTTTTGACGTCTGAAAAAAAGTTGCTGATTTTGAAAGGACTAGACGTTTAATTCGCTATAATCAGCCACAATAGGTAAATCGATATGGTACAGTGTGTATCACTTTATAGCTTGCGATATTCACTACACCACAGTAATCTTCCAAATTATTCTCAACGTAGGTTCCACTCCGTCACCGGAACATCTTCAGGAGATGTTGACTCGGCAATTTCCGATCGTAAATCAAATTTACAATCTGTAATCAAACGTACGTTGAGAATAATTTGAAAGATTTCTGTGGTGTGGTGAATATCGATATAAGAGCAAGATACGCAAAGCTTTTATCCAATAATTGCTGATTTTTTGACTTGTTGTCAATTGAGGAGAACGCATTTCTCCCTTCAGGATGCGGCAAATGCAGTGATGGGCATAATAGTGGACCACATAGAGCCGTACGTCCACTGGAAGCCGCAGCTAATAGACGCTATCCTCAAATATGGCGACCGCCTTTACACCATGTCTCTACCGCGAGCGGCCGCCCCTCCAAGACTGACTCCTACTGAGATTGAACCGGACTTTCATGTTACCAGTTTTAATGTAAGTATATTCTGACAAACTTATGTTTGTGTGTACAGGAGGTGCCACTTTCTATATTAAAAAAATATTCTAATCGGTTCAGAAACATTACATTACATTTTTTTTAAATAAGCGCCGAATTGAAAAGCTCCTCCTGTTTTGGGAGTCTGTTAAACACCATAATTTGGAAATCAACACAATATTATAGTAGATTCTGCTAGTTCCGTACTTCGTTACACGCACAGATAAGTTTGCTATGCTGTATGTAAGCCTGTTTTTTTCAAGGGGCTTAATTCGGACCTTAGGCCCGGTATCCTTCATACTAGAGATGTGTTCAACATACCGATAAACTGATTGGTCTGCTTAACAAAATATCTCCGCTTATGTGAGACAAGACCAATAAATACATAGACCTTTCTTAACTAAATATATTATTGTAACTGACTTGTTTAGATAAAATTGGAAATAAACGGCGACGTCGTGCAAGGAGACATCAAAGCGGGTGCCACTGGCGCTGTACTGAACCTCAATAGAGCCATTTTGAGGTTCTTTGAAACGGTATGAGACTCTGCAGAGAGATTTTTAAGTTTTTAAAGTTTGATAAACCATTATTTAAGGATCGAATGTTTCAGTCTGATCTCAGTGCAGTATTTCGCGGTTCATCCTAGATACTGGTACTGGTAGCTGTAGGTACCTAAGTGATTCTAAAAAAACTGCTTTACTATCAGATCTGCAAACTTAAAAAAAACTATTGGTTTTCTAGTACTTAGTTTTTTGAGGTTTTTGTAATGTCCTTTAGAACAAATACGGAGTTCTATGCGCGAAAGATTATTGCGTGGGTTTGTGGCGTGGGGCGGATGACAAGTCCTTCTGTCTATGGGAGCCCCACGCGGTGGGTCCCGCTGGCCGTATCTCCCCTGGAGGCGGCGCTGGCCTCATTCTGTTTGCGAGTGTCGACCAAGTTGCCGACACGATCAAAGCTACCATGGACAAGTTGGGACGACCTGGCTCCAACAAGTATTGATACTTCCCAATAATGGAGTAGACTGCAATGGTTGACTAGAAATATATTATTGTATTTGAGTAGAAATATATTTTGTAGGCTAAAATGAACATGAAACTAAAACATAGCGAGAATAAACAATAGGAAAATATATCAAAATTAATTAGACTAAACATTACAAGGTAAAGTAGACCAAAAGATTAAGTTAATGTCATCCCGAGAAAAGAAACTAAAGGAGAAATAAGAAATTTTAATACAAAACCGAGAGGAGCCTCAAACATGACATCAGAAATAATTTAACGATAAGTTAGTGTGACTTGAGAGCAATAGTAAAAAGCTTAGAGACACTCGTACTAGATAAAAACCAGACATTGATTCAGAAGATATTCAGTCAGAAGTTAATATTTGCAACGTATTGGTATTGTATTGTAGAATGCTGTAAGACTAGTAGTTTTGAAGAAGATAGTACTAAAGTTGTTAGAATTAGTAAAAGTTACTCGTTAGGAATAGTAAAAGAACAAGAACTAATTTAGCAGAACTGAATCGGTAAAGTTTACAATCTTTTCACAGGTTCTCAATATCATCAGTGAAAGTGTTCTGGGAGTTGTCGAAAATTCCAACCACTGTCACTGCACAAGGTGCTGTTCCCGATGAAGGATATGAGTGGAAGGTAATCATACTTTCTTAATTGATTCTATTTATCTATTTTTTATTTATTTATTATTTCATTTTAGGATTTTCCCGTATCTCTTGAAATAAACTCTTATAGTCTTCATTATTAGTTTACTCGCTATGAATAATAATTAATGGTAGATTTCCCGTACAGAAACTGTCATTAGTAATTATATTACGAATAGTAATTACATGAATCGGACATGGCTGTATTTAGTGCAGTTCTTGTATTAAATTACAGAAAAAAAAACCTAAAAGGTCTTGAAAATCGCTCAAACGGCTTGTGATACCAAATCCTTTAGTTATCTTCATGGCAATGCATACATGGTAATTCAATTTAACAATTCCATAGGTACTGACTGCATATGTCGAGACGGCTCGAGGGCGAACAATTCTTCGAGGATCGCGACCACCTGATTTAGTCAAGTGAGGAAGAAATTTATTAGAAACTTATGAGATTCTTTGAGAATAAGCCTATCTTCTATTTATAGGACTTGTGTTGATATTTTGAGGGTCTTAAGAGCTGAATTTTTCATCCTTCCATTTTCCTTTAAAAAAAGTCAGCAATTAATTATCTTAAAATCCACAATTTTAATTGTCATTTCTCTAACAAACTTCAGATTCACCCGCGATGCGCTCCTCCAATCCTCATGCGGTGCCATAGTGGGAGCTTGCATGTCTCACGTGAGACGCCCTCATCTATGGACACGTAACACCGTCGATGAGGTTATGGCTGTCGCTTGCCAGCTGTTCTCTAAATCCTTGGGCTCGTTGGGATACGAGTTTAGACCTGGAGAAGACGTGCTGCTTCCGCTGCAAGTGAGTTTATCTTCCTGACTAACCAGATCATAATTTTTTTGGTTTGTGTTTCCCTTTTGCACCATCTAAATCAGTACCCTGTATATTGTCGATGTCACGTAGAGAAATAGTGGAAAAAATGTTGAATGAAGCACAAACAGCATCTATTACCAAATTATCATTACTGTGCCCTTTTTGAAATGAAATTTGGCGGCCCTCACACGAAAAGTTAAAAAGCTACCTAACTATTCATTCTCTGTAGCTTATTCGTTACTTCGTTACAGTATAGGTAAAATTTACCTATCATCACTCGAGGATTGAATCATCTAAAAAATAAAAGGCTAAAAATCAATTAATCTCTGCTAGCGGCATAATCCATGAAGATTCCAATTTTCTTGCCAAAGCCTGGGTCTGAGATGAACCTTTCATCATCATGATAATTTTTAAAAATACAAACTTGTAGAATGTTCTATTTGAGGACTTATTTGTTGTAGGTTTTGAAACGGTTCATTTTGGGCGTGAACTACGTACGATACGATTTGCAGCAAGTGTATTCTGGTAAATTGGAGCAGAAAACACCTACGGAGATGACAGTCAGGTAAATTTTTTTTTTCAAAGAATACTGCGCTTTTCAGATTGTCGTTTTAACACTTTGAGAGCCCAATATTAAATCGGTTCTAGGGAAAAACATACAAAATAATATTTTGTACCACGCCTTGTAGAGCAAGATCCCGCGACGATCAGACCTACGTTATTTTATTAAAGCTGAAAGTTTTTCTATGTATGTCTCTGATAGAGGTATAAACGATCCCCGGCTATGAAGTTTGGATCGCGGTTGCATTGAAAGGTATCAGGTAGAAAAGGTGGCACCTCAAATTCGTTAAAGCATTAAGCTCCGTTTTTTATATTTTTCTTTGGAATAATATTAGAAACCACTTTGTCCATTGTCAGACACCTACTCGTAGTACGATTGCAAACCCCTGTCAGACACCCTGTTGGTTTATAATAATTATAAGAGTGTCTGACAGGGGTTTGCAATAAATTAATCGTACTAATCGTTCCAAAGCAACCGCGATCCAAACTTCAAAGTCGGGAATCGTTTATACCTCTATTAGAGACATACATAGAAATACTTAAAATAACGTAGGTCTGATCGTCGCGGGATCTTGGACCATTATGTCACTTCACAAGTCATTGAGCCATGTTGATTACTCTGTTTCTACCGGATCACTTCACTACATTTGATTGTGTAAAGAAATTCCACTGCGTAGAGAACTAGAGGTATGAAATAAGTATGTACTAGGGAAAAATAAAATAACCTATCCGTAATCGGGTGGAGTAAAGATGGTGTCACATTCAACAGATGTGCGCTTGAACGTTTCTTCGAGTCGCACACGCACGGCATTCTGTGGTCGATTCCTCACGCGGTGGCAGTGTGGCGCGTGGCGGGCGCTCCGCCCTTCTACATGATGGAGCCCCACGCGTGCGGGCCCACGGGGCTGAGGATAGATGCCCAGGTACAGAAAGGGTTTTCAGGACTAACACTTGAGCAAAGCTGGGGTAGATCAGCTAATAACGCGCCAAAATTGCATCATCTATTATCATCTTCGATGCAATCTTTATTGGCTGCTGAGAACCACGCACATAAGCTGGAGTCCCTTCTCAACTATTTTACTTATCAGCCAATCAGCGGAGCGAGGCGAGCCTATGTCAGTCAGTGTAGGACCCGTCTTTGCACTCACTTCTATAACCCGTCTCCACTTCGCTCATGTGGGATGCCTGAAACCCCCAGTAGAGGTCTGAATGAAAACCTACACGCAAAATGCTAGCTGGCTAGAGAGACCACTAGCCAGCTGAGAAAAAACCGGGTGGTCAGATGAATTATCTGCCGGGCTTTACTTTCAAAATAATGTATCTTATGGTAGGTACCTAAACCGCATAAACAGCAAGAGGGGCCGAATTAAATAGTGCAAGTTTTGTTTATTTCCATTAGTAGCTTATTCCATGTAGATTGCAGGTACATCCACATTTTAGTTATCCAAGTTGATAATCACAGCTGTCCTACGAAGGCTTCTTTTACTTCTTGACATTCTAGATTTAGCTATCTAGACACAAAAAGAGCTATCTAGCTTATAAATCATTATTTCGTTTGTGTTTTAGGACGACGGAGCTGCTTGCGTTTTAACATTTACTTCGGCAAAACTAATGGCGTTTGCGTAAGTGGACTGACTGATCATTTTAAATCTTTTTAAATGCATTTTCTATCTAATCACCTGTTCTTGCCTGAAATACCCTTTTGGAGACTCCTTTTTCGATTTGTGAATCGTTTGCGGGAAAGGTCACCAAATCTGAAATAGGTATTAAACGATACATTGGACCAAATATTATTTACATTATTAGCATCAAAGAGAAATAGTGCATTATAACATAAGCTGTACATTTTAATGCAGTTTATATTATTTACTATAGGTTATAATTATTATTTAAGTTTCACCAATAAGAGTTTGCTCTATTCACTAATAAAGTTCTAAAATAATAGAGCAGTTATTTCATGTCATCAACATTTTCAGCTATCTCCAGAACATACCAGTGGTTGAACGGCCAAAGCACGACTTTCAGCTATATGCAATGGCTGTGACCGTACAACCTATTAAAAAGTTAGGTGGCGTTGATCCACCCTTAGTTCGAGCACCGCCCGGTGTGAAGCTTGTACCAGCTACTAGTAAAGTAAGTCGAGGATTGAATTTTGATTGCTTTTACTGGAAGATTTTATATCTATAAGCTTAAAAAAAAAAGATTATAAAAAAGCTTAAAAAAGCTTTTTTATAATCTACTACAAGCAATTCTTGACTGCGTCACTTGCTTCAGTCGTAAATGAGAGTGCAGTATCGTAGCGGACGCTAGGACCAGCCGTATATATTCAGAAATATTATTGACATGCACCACAAGGCACTCTGCTCATACATTTCTTACTTACAGACTTTACCTCGCAGACTATAATTATCAGAATTTTATCAGATTGGATGTACATAACTGATGTTTGCAATGAGTGCGACAGTATGTTTCGTGACAATTTCTGATAATTTGTTTGGTGGCGCAGCTTTGCCTATCTAAAGCTGAAGCCTCCTACCATAATAATTAGTCCAGCCTCAAGCTAAGCTTTGATGCAGGATTATAGCATGGTGCTCATTTATGTCGTGACGTCGTCAAAACTTAACATTGATATAATATACATAAAGGGCAAAATCATACTCACCATCTTTAGTACTTTACACCTTGGTAAACCTCTAAACAGCCCACGATGTAACGGCTATGAGATATCCTTTAACATCTTGTCTCTCTCTCTCTGCGTCCTCTTTCCCATTACTGAGGGCCGTGACCCCTTTACAATTAATCACATAATTGTAGGAGTTTCCTTGGGATAAGTAATAAAGCGGTGGGTTTCCATGTCCTTCCGCATGTACATCTAGTATAGATTTGAAATATGCACTCTAAATTTTTACCAGGTTGCTATAGATGGTAAGAAGCGTCGAGCCTCGGAAAAGGACAGGAAGCATCCTCCCGGCAGCGCGACGTGCGTCGATGCGCAGAGAGCTTCTGAAAAGAGAGACAAGGAAGAAGGGAAGTTCAAAGGTCAGTTTATATACTATCATATCCCAGATTCTATTAGGATGACAGTTATGCGCTCTAAGACAATATTTTCTAAAAAGGAAACATACCTATTTTCGGAGGCGCTGGCTATGCCGGAGCGTGTTTCCATGGAAGTCACTGCTAAACCTCAGACGCCCAGGCTCAATCTAAGGACTAAGTTTTGAGGACTGGATAAAAAAAAAAGAGTGGCAATGTCACCTTCAGACTGACACAGGTGCTAACTGGACATGGGTGTTTCGGTGAGTACCTGTGTCGGATTGGTCGTGAAGCTACTCCCCAGTGCCATCATTGCGATGAAGACAGAGACACAGCACAACACACCCTTGCAGAGTGTCCTGAGTGAGAGGTGCAGCGTGCTGCCTTGGGAAAGGGAATGACCTCTCCCCGGCGGCTGTAATAGCAGCCATGCTGAAAAAGGAGGATACTTGGAGGGCAATGGTCTCCTTCTGTGAGGCCGTAATGGTTGAGAAGGATCGGCTGCTGAGTGGGTCCGAGAGCTAGCCGATCCCGCCAGGAGGCGAAGGCGCCGGGGCGATGCCGTTAGCCGGCCAGTCCAGGTCCAACCAGACCTAATATAAGGGACCTCGAGGTCAGGAGCTACTGGGGTGGGGGCTTCAGTCGTACAATTGTCCATGTACTAAATGGCCTTGGGAAGATGGCAGCTTGCTGTGGCACAAGCAGCCATATGTCATAGCGAGTGTTATTTGGGGCGTGAAAAGCTAAAGCTAAAGCGATTGCTCAGGCGATAGTAATCAGCGAGCGTCGAACCTTACTTAATGAGGGTCTAAAAACAATATTTGGTCGTCCAGGTCAACGCAACACAAGCGGTTGGCTGGTCCTTAACGATGGCACACAGTTCCTTTCTGCTCAGCATTCGATGTGCTGTCGAAAGTTCCCGTTCGCTTCGCGTGGAAATCAGGTAAGGATATCATCTTGTGCTCTCGGTATAGTGACCATTTTCGTAATAGTAGTATGGGACATATATCTGGGTTTCACCAATGGATAAACGGATTCTTCGAGAAACAAATGTTCACAAGTTCGAGAAAACCCAGTCATGTGAAAGCCGTTTAAAAGTTAATTCATTTGAGATTAGCACAAGCGTAGAGGGATTTTGTTTTATAACAATTTTGGTACATACTGTGGGATTTATTGGGCTGGTGAAATGGATCAAATCTTTGTCGTGTTTTATAATAATAATAATAAAATAATAAAATTCATTTATTCCAAAAAAGATTTTTACAATTACCAATTTTAAATACAAAATTTACAAAAATTTCCAAAAACAGCATTGTACAATTCTCCTTGTGTAGTCCTCAGTTATAGTAGGTACCTAGGTATAACTCGTATAAAAATGGATTGAGCCAACAGCTCAACAGCTATCAATCAAATAATGACATTTCTTCTATACCTCGTAGAATATCATATTATAATATGTTCTAGCCAACATAATTTGGAATGGATGTGCGTTATGAGTATAACGTAGGTTGCCGTACGTCATAAAAGGAAACTTAAAATTTCTGACGCGGCTTAGGCGCTGCACAAACGTAGACACTTTTTGTGTTGTTTGTCGGATAGATATAAGCCACCATTGAATATTTTATTTTCATACAATTAATATGAAATCAACCAACAACTGCGCTAACGTAGCTGTTTGCGTCTGCTTCGCAAGTGTCTAAGTTGGTGCAGCCTTAGGGTGTACATCGATGGAACAGTCAGTCAGAACGAGTCTTTTTGAAATTGGATATTTCCTGTACAGGCTCTTGCCTGTTCTGTGATGGCGGTGGCTATGTCACGAGTGGAAGACGTGTGTCGATGGTGCTCCTCAACCCTCGATCATGTCCTGGAGAGCGGAGACCAACTGTACCAGGACAGTTATCTGCACTTCCGACCACATACTAAAATACTTAATATTGAACAGGTTAGAATCATTGTATTGTTTATTTCATGTAGGACAAACTTTCTGGTGTCACGTTATATCTTGTTTTGACCCGATCACCGGTTCGGCCAAAGCAGATTCTACTGACACATACCTAATCGGCGCTACAGCATAATGTTGTAGGCCTAAGCCTGTTCCTGTCTAAAAACTTTTACAGCTGTGACAGTGTAGCTTAACACCCTCGATAGCCCAATTAGCGTAGCAATGAAATCTGAAGAGTTATTGAAACGCATTGAGCGTTAAAGCTCTAGGTTCGAGCTCTATGAAAGCGAAAGTGATAATGACATTTTAACATTTAGCCATAAGAGCTTACATCAGCTGTGAACCATTGTGATGATCGCAACTTCGATGGTAAAGAATGAAGAAGGCTGTAAGTCAGTCGTTTACTGGTAGATACAACTATTCTCCGATCTACTCAACGCGTTGTTACCGTTAAAATTACAGATCCTACGCAAATTCTATACCCCTGGTAATTGTGTGTGCCGTGTTGTGGTGTACAAGTCTCGACAGAAAGGCGTGGTGGATAACGATCTTCTTGATAAGGTAAAATTAGAATATCGTGCATTATTTATCATTTTGATTGAAGGTTTATGCCATTGCCAATGTTTGTCTTTTATCATTTACCTAGCCGGTAGCCCTAGCACGTATCTCAGTGGAAAGGAAATGCTACAGATATTATATTATCCGTGTCTAATATCTACTGAAATCGACTGCTTATCGTCGTTACTCCCTCAGGTTACCTGAAATATTTTGTTTGTTAGACACATATGAGTAAAATTAACTTCATTTCCCTTGATTTTATCAGAATTCTTATAACTGCGTGGATTACTTTATGAAAAAATTAAAGCTTGTATTGAGCAGCTTATAAATCAATCTCATAATTTGAAATTGATTGATTCAGGTAACAGAATTCTTCCGTGAAGAGAGATCTGGTGTTTTCGTCGCTGGCCGTGGTGATTTTGCCGTTGCACTGTTTAGGACTCCAAGAGGTATGTACGAATTTATTTAAAAAGAGGGTTTGCTATATTATTTAAGTGTGTCCTGGGCCTTGAGTCGAATGATTTACCATTAACGATGGGGCTGGCTTCAGGCTCCCCGAGGCTCAGTCACCCATAGTGTGTTTATGCACGAGCTTACTGAAGTAGGTGTAGGTGTCGTGAGACGTGTGGTGCGTCGTCAGCAAGTTTACACTTGTCCCCTACACAATCCCTACCGGCAACTGCCATACCCCTAACAGGTTAGCCCGCTACCATCTTACACTGCATCATTACTTACCATCAGGAAAGATCGCAATTAAGGGCTAATTTTTAGTTGATAAAAAAAAAGAAGACTCAACAACAACTTTCACAAGAACACTTTTCTAGGTTGCCTGGAAGAGATCGCTTCTCAGCGATAAGGCCGCCTATTGTACAGTTTTTCATAATTTCTTAAATGTGTTTTATGTATGGTGTACAATAATAGTACATTATGGTACAAGTGTGTAATGTTGGTGATTACCGCTGAGGTGCCATTTAGACCCGAGCCGTTAGGTGAGGGTCTTAAGATAGCCGAGGACGGTAATCATCAATACATACGTGTATCATACGACGTTTTTCAACACACTTGTGAAGAAAATAGTACTAAAAAATAATTTTTCCTTGGAGTTTTCAGGTACAAGTTGAAATTATCTATTTAAATACGAAGTTGCATGAAATGAGCAAGCAATAGGTACATTAATTTATTTGTACTATTGAACACGATCTTTTTTGTATCGAAACTTTTTTAAGAACAAAGCAACTCAACCAATAAAATATAAAAAAAACTCTATAACTCACTTGTGAATAATAGCAATGAAAAAGTCACAGTTTGATTATAGGTGTCATTATGTGCCTGATTGCGGTGAACTTAGAGCACTTTATGAGCAAGTGTGTTGAATAGTGTATTTTCATTTCATTTCATTTCATTTCAACAAGTGATTAGGACCGTTATAGGGGTCATGATTTTTATAAGCTTCTCCGTTCTACCACAGAACAGCGAGAAACCGTCAGCGTTGGCACCCCTATGTGGTTGACGTCCAATTTGCTCGCACGAAACGTTTTTGCTCAACGTTTCTGATACGAACCGCTAGGGTGTGGAACACCCTCCCAGCGCACGTGTTTCCTGCCACTTACAACTTAAGTATCTTCAAGGCAAGAGTGAATAGGCATCTTCTTCTTCATCATCAACAATTAAAAAAAAAGTGATTAGGATCATGATTGAATGATTGACGCTCCTCCCAGGTTACTACATGTTCGACCCCGCGGACCGAGACCGCTACGGGCGCGCCGTGGCGCCTCCGTGCCGTGGACGCGCGCGCGCCTGCTTCTCACAGTACCCCAATGCGAGTATAACTTCACAAACAATAATTATTAGGCTACGTTCGCCCTGAGAAAAACAAAAGAAGGTGCGCTCTTTTTAGTTTTTACGTTACAAACATGCATAGCCGAGTCAACATCTGCTCCGGTATCGGATTTGTGGGGTGTGGTGTTGTGGCGGTGCGAATTGCTGGCTTATTGGACAGTGCATATCGCAAGCTAAACCTGAAAACTAAACTGAAGGCTACACGTTGTACCACAAAGATTTGTCTGCTTTGGCGGATTATAGCGAATTATGCTTCTTGTTCCGCAATTATCATGGACTTCCGCAAAGTAGCGCCTGTTTCTATCCATTATATTTTATTGTACCAGTAAAAAACAATCTAGTCAAAAAAATAATACTTTCGTTGAAATTCTTCCAGGTTAAGACTTTAACTGAAAAGTTGGGACCCAACATTCCGCCTGTGATGAGACAAACGGAGGATGACGAAGACTCTAAAGAGGTAACAAATAGCTCACTAATCTTCAGCGACGTAACCCCCGGTTTCAAAGTTCGAACCACTTTTAGCAGTTTCTTACAATTAATATATTCACCCAATTTATCCTTTAGTGAACAATAATTCTTAATTTTCTCCGGCCTGCCGATTGTGTAAGGAAATCGTAATCGTTTGTCAAACGTATAACTGGACCTGTTTAAGGAGGTCATAGATGCCTACACGTCAAAAAGCATGTATGAACTCCTTAAACAGCTCGAGTAATATGTTTTAAGCAGTCAAATGATTACGATTTACTTAGACAATTGGGCCTCTGATGGGAAGCATTATCCGTAGCCAGCCCTAGCAGCCCTATATTCTCTCAGTGGCTATCAAAAAATGAAAGCCACTGAGAGAATAGATTAGCATATATTTTTTAAGCATTACAGGTTTGCTGTAATTGATAAATTTATTGTTATTTTTTTATAGCAAACCTTCAATGGATAAAAATATAATATGTCAGTTTGCTTTCATTTTTTTATACCCACTGAGTTTTGAGAATAAGGCTGAAAGACGTGCCGCCAAGCGATTTAGCGTTACACGCCGATACGGTAGTCGATATATACCTTATAGAAACGGATTAGGTATACCTTTGTATGGATTTGATATACCTGCCATACCCTATCAGATTAGCCCGCTGTCATCTTAGACTGAATAATAACTTATATCTGCAATCAAGGCCTCTTATAATGGAGTAGGTACCTAGCAAAAAACAAGACAAGCCTTTGCTCGGGTATGATTTCTAAAAATTTGTTTATAAACACCACCACCACTACATCCCAATAACGTCCCACTGCTGGGCACAGGCCTCCACTCTCATAGGAGAGAGGGAATTAGAGCTTAGACCCACCACGCTGCTCCAATGCGGGTTGGCGGGCGGGTTGTTTATAATAACAGTTTTTGCAAAATCTAAAGTTTTCGTTGATAAAAATGACAGTCAGTCAGTTTCTGCCACAGAGCAAGAGGTTGACCGGATGTAACTTTGTGAGGTTGCGTTCGGAAATGCATCGTTAAATACACAAATTGTACTTAATTATCTTTTTTATTTAGGTTAAAATACTTGCGGATAAATCGAAAGGCGAGCTTGACAAAGAAGAAGGAAAGGAGGTACTGTAGCTTTTCATCATTTTTGAGTTCATTCTGTGCTTTGGAAGTTGAACAATAGGCTTGACTTGGCAATATAGATTATCCATATATCTATACCTTTTATTAACTATGTTAAAATTGTTACTGGGCGAGTAATATTTTTTTTAAATTTTGTCTGACTGTCTGTTACGGTATCACGCTAAAGCTACGGATTGACGGATTTGAATGCAATTTGACAAACTTTCGCCGAGTTGCACGAAACAAATTCATAAAAAATGGTAGTTAAACTACAGTCGCGATTCCTGGTGGTTAATCTTGGGTTTACGCTAGCTGATGGTTAGGTATTTAGTATTTACTCAATAAAATACATTTACCTAAATAATAGATTTGCCCGCTACCATCATAAAGTACTTACATCATCACCCACCACCTGGTGACATTGCAGTCAAGGGCTAACCTGTACTTACTAGACAATATAATATAATTATATATATAGATATTATTCATAGTATTTATTTATTATTAATAATTAATAATATTATATTATTGATTATTATATTAATTTATTTTACAAGAAAATATACTTAGCATTAAAATTATATTGAAATACAAAAAAACTGAAAACTTATTAACGTGAATTGTAATGATTGGTGTATAATCCATACCTACTAAAGTTTTATTATAATAATTAGTATAACAAATTAATTTAAACGCAAGAATTGTATGAAGTCTTCTTATTAAATTAGTTGAATCAACCCTTTTTTTATATTGTTTCGTACAACTCAGCGTCATTAAGGTAAAAAGGTGGCATGGTTCGCTGCCGCAGATTTGTTGAGAAAATAAAAACCTTTTTAAAAATTCTAATGGCATTGTCCTTGCCAGTAGCAGCTGATTAAATCAGTTAAGACTTGCCACTACCTTCATTTCGTTTCAACTTTTGTGTAGCGAACTATTTTAAAAGATGTTAACGCACTCTATTTTAATTGACTTGACCTTTCCTTATTTTAGGTTCACTTTGAAGAGCCGGCCAAATTCGAAATCTATGGCATGGACGTCACCAGTCTTCGTCGATTAAACCAGCATGAAAGATAGATTATAATATTATATATATTATTATTTAGCTAGGGACAAATCAACCGAAAAACGCGTATCATTTCCCCCTCAATGGTTCATATTGAAATGTCAAGGCACCATACAGACGCGGATGACCGCACGCATTTTTCCCGCATTCACTAGAATTGCCCAATTGATGCAGAATATCGGCAACTTGCAAGATGGCAGAATATTGAAACGAATCTCAAGATTATAGTAGTTATCTTCCAAAAGTGGCTGTTTTTGACATGGTAGGTAGTTAGGTAGTTAGGTACCATGCGGGGCAAAATGACGAAAAATCAGATACTAACTAAGCGTAAAGAGACGTTTGTATAGACAAACGTCTCTTTACGCTTAATTAGTATCTGATTTTTCGTTATTAGTTACTGTGTTTAATATTTTCTGCTTTACACACGAACTAAAAGGAAATTTCCGCTTACCTCACATTGTATCGTGTATCGCGTTCTATTCGCAGCGGAATAATAAGCTCGCGAAATTTCGCCCTTCTAATTATTTTAAAACCTGATTTGTCCCAAGCACATTTTATCATAAACATTCGGTAATCGGTAAATAGATAATGAAATACCTATTTCGGTGTTTTGAACTCGGGCTAAATTGAATATAGCCAGAGGGATAGTGGGTTAGAGTCCTACCGCTTTCGTAATTTTGGGTAATTTGTGTAATAAATTAATCTCAAAATAATTTATTTGTCAATTAATTGAAACTCGCGTGAGTTAGTATGAACACATACACATACATACATATACATACATACAGTACCCTTAATCTGAGATTGATCGAATTTAAAATACGGTCTCACTAAGTGAGGTGAATTACATATGCATCAAACTAAAATGAATCTTAATCTTATTAATTTAGAGCTCAATTTCGTGTATGCATTCACAGCTAGCGCTCCAAACGATACGTTTCGAAATTTGAATCGGTTGCACTGAATTTGTGGCTTTAAATCAAGAGTTTTTGGGTCCATTTTAGTTTGACTCAAATGTGATTCACCTCACTTAGTGAGACCGTATTTTAAACTCGATCAATCTCAGAGTAAGGGTACGGTATATTACACTAGCGGCACGCTATGATGGCCGGTTGACACATTACAATAGGTCAATTTATTCTCGAACAAAAAACAATTAAGTTTTTTTAAATTTATGAATCTCTGCACATCACTATCGTCATAGCTATCGTCAATAAAGTAATACAATTATTTCCTTCAAAGTCGTTATCAATTAATACGGAACGTTTGTCCAACCGGCCATCATAGCGTGCCGCTAGTGTAATATGATTAGTTAGTGGTCACTCTGAACCATTAATTACACATACCTAATAATTATAACTCTGTCCTTGAAGCGTCGTCGTCTTTGTTGTTTGTGGAACTTTATTAACAATATTGTTGTATTATTCTTTTGGAAACATAGTTTTTTTATTATTAAATTGTTTGTATTGCATACCTACGTTTAAACTTGCTTGTTTTAAAAAAAATAGAAATTTGATAGTATCGACGTCTTTCATTTGAATAAATTCCGTCCTATAACCCAAAGACCTTCATCAGATGTTGTGTGGAATTTTCAAGTTTGCTAACGTGCCATATGCGTTGGTACCTATATGGCTCTTTCTACTGGTCGTGCCACGAAAATCGTTCCACCGGTGGAACTTATTTACTTAGCGGATTAGAGGAGGATAGGTGTGTAGGTACACCTGGTTTGTTGGCAGGGACTAGTGGAATCATCTATCTAATACGAGTAGGTTGCAAGTATTTAATTATGTTCTAACTTCTATAATAGTTACGTCCGTAGTTACGTCCGTAGTTACGTCCGTAGTTACGTCCATACTAATATTATAAATGCGAAAGTGCGATATTCACGGCCTTTTTTCTTTAAGATTTTAATTTTACGGGCATTTACGAAGCATGCGTCTAACACTTTTGTTCATAATTGTACCTGCACAGACGACTGCCATTTTGGATCAACTTACGGGTCGCGATCTAGGTGCACTTGTATAATTATGCCAAATTTAGTTTACCTACCATTGTATTTAAATTTAATTATTAACACAGTCAATCTTAATTACAAATAGGAAAATTAATAGTAAGGGGATATTTAAATATTACTAATTAACGACTATTATCATGTTAGTGATAATAACCGGCACCGACGGCTTAACATGCTCTCCGAGGCACGGAGTGAAACATCACCAACTTCCTAACTCCGGGAGAATTCTAGTCAGAAAAACCCAATACTTAATCAAGGCCCGACCCGGGACTCGAACCCGGGACCTCGTCAGCCGCAGTCGAACATGCTAACCACTAGACTAACGAGGCAGTGTGCGGTGCAGTAATACTTTATACGTTTAAGTATGAGCACCTTTACAAATGTTTTACAACTTTTACTAAACGTTTTAGGTAGGCACTAAGGCCCACTAGCACAAGGCCGTTAAATGTGTAGACGTATAAGTAAATTTTTCTCATTTCTATACCAGCCTGTCCTTTTCATATTTACCCCGGAATAAACTTATCAAAAAATCTGTTAGGCAGTCTTGCGCAAGCCTTTGATTCTTTTTTATTGTACTCATTAGGGATAGGCTTACGCTTGTGCACAATCACACTTGATGGGAAGTCATGATGCGGCCTCAGATGGGTCGCGCTTACCTGCTTGCTTGCTTGCTAGCTCACGAAACTGATAAAATTGTTGACCGAGCGAAGCCAAGGTCTCTGAGTCTACTTGAGTGAATTTGCACTTGTCCGTCGCGTCGGTCCGTCCGTCTGTCAGAGTCTACCGTCCGTCGGTCAGATAGCTTCTGAATTACTGAACGTACCTAATTAAGTACTTCAAATTTAAATATAATATGTTAACCGATGGCCTCCAGCCGAATATGGCTTAAAAAGTTATAAAAATCTTTATTTCAGGGGGGCTCTCATAGAAGGGAATTGCGAAGTAAAATATTTTTTATAGCGTTACATAGGGTTGCGGTCATATCATTTTAAAGATAATTAGGAATAGAGTCCAAAAGTTTTTTTTTTAAATTTTTCTCCTAAAATTGGCGAAATGGGGGGCTTTCAAAGGTGGAGATTTTCTAACGTCCAAAGTTGACCTCAGAACTCTCAATTTTCTGAAAGGCTGAGCCTGAAACTTGATCAATTATTTATTTGAATCATATCCTGTACTTGAACAACAATAAATAAATAAAAGATGCCTATTCACTCATGATTTAAAGATGCCCCGATTGTTATTGGTGGGTAACACAGTTTTTGGTAGTGTTCCAGACCCTAGCCATGCGAATAAGGAATGACGACGCAAAGTGCTTCGTACGTGTGGATGGACGTCGACGTTGGGTTGGAAACTCGCACGGCGCGGTCTTGCGGCACACGAGTACTGTGCTTGCGGTACGGTGGTAGAAAGGTGAAGGAGTTACAAGATCGAAAATCTCAGCACAATCAAAAGTGTTTTTAATTTTTTAGAACAGAAAAAGTGGTTATTCTTGATTATTATTATAATAAGGCTTTAGTAAATAATTATAAGTGGATTTTCGAGTTTGTGGTTTTTTTTGTCCAAATCCGGCTCTATACATAGGTACTAATATTATAAATGCGAAAGTGTGTCTGTCTGGGTGTCTGCTACGTTTATAAAGCTCATCTGTTCAACCGATTTTGATGAAAGGTTAGCAATAATTTGTATCCCGAGGAACTTGGGAAGGACATGGGCTGTTTTATCCCGGAAAATTAAAGGGTTCCCGCGGGTATCAAAAACCTTAATCAACGTGGACATCTTCAAGTAGGTATACTTAAATAAATACCTACCTAGCTAGCAGCACTAGATTCTAGACACATCGGCTCTTTGTTTTAGTAGGCAATCAGCTAATCACTCCGGTTCCGCCGACCACGCGTCGTGTCGGTTTATGCCATATTTAGAGCAATCAATTTAAATACCTGCGACTCTTTTTGATACCTAGTAGCAAGCACAGCTAGTGTACAGGGCTAATTTAAAAATATTAATAAGTACCTAATAATAATAAATAACTTAAAAAAGTGCTCAAGGCGGCTAAAGAAGTTTTCACTTCAAAAACTCATGGACTTCACTAAGTATATATTATTTCCTTTATTTGGTACTGGACAGATCCTGGACTTGCCAGAATTCCCAAAAGAATTATTGTTTTACCTTTTCGATGTACACTCTATAATCGACATATCTTCGGATTAATATTGGGCGATTAGGTATACTGATAGATGTTATTAAGATGGAGAGAGAGTATAATATAGGTTATACTTATATCAAGCTACGCCTAAGAAAGCGCTATAGGTAATATTTTGGGTCCAGTGTTCCAATGGTCCCATATATTATTATATTGTTTACGGTTTGTGTAAAACTGAACTACTTAAACATAGAGGATTTGAACAATGAATATAAAAATATTGATATACCTACTCAGCCCCAATAAACTTTGACGCTTGAGTACCTACGGAATCCGGAGTAGAACAGTGATAGAGCAAAATCATCAGTAATCGTAATATAGTAATAATTAATGACTATACCTACGCTCGGACGGTCATATAAGTATTTCAACCGTCTATATAAATTTTTAGCAAGTCAATTAGTGAACTGCACGTGCGTGCGTTAGGAGACAGGACTATAATAATATGTAAATATTATATATTATGTGTCCGGATTCAGTTTCAAACAATAATTAATCAGTTACACTCTGAGGCCTCTATAATCTGGTTTTGTGTTTTTGAGGTGGAGATATTATTCTGGGTAAGTAGGTTTTTAAAATTGTTTATCTAAATGTGTGGTACTAGAAGGTGTAACATTTATTATTTTGATATTATAATAGAATTAAATCAGTTAGTGGTTCAAGTTTATTTAAATGGTTTTACACGTTAATTGTAAAAAAAACCAGATTGAAATATATGCATAGGTACCTACTATAATAATATTTATTATTTGAATAATAATTGAATATAAATAGTTATTTGTTATACAAGAGTGAAAAGTTGTTTTTTAACCGCGTGCTCAATTTTGATGACCGAGCAAGCGAAGGATTCTAAAATTGAATCACGAGCGGAGCGAGTGATTCAAAAATTAGAATCCTGAGCGTCAGCGAGGGAATCAAAAGAGCACGAGGTGAAAAATCTTTTCACTCGAGTGCAACACGTAACTTTTCATCCCACCTCAGCGAGGAAATGACTAAATGCAAAAAAAATCACAAGATTAAAATATAATTCTGTTAATTTCTTCGTCACTAGAATCGCTAATTTTAGGTTTTTCACTTATTTTCAATCTTCTTGTTTTTAATCGGTTTTAATTTTAAACAATATGACGTGAAAGAAAATTGTGCGCGCAAAGCAAATTAAAAAAGTACACCAAGAAGGTTACGAGTGTGAGTTTTTAACAAATTAAAAACGATTGTATGGAAATTCGGCACCATAGAGGTACAAGTAAATAGGTTTTAATGATGTTTTGAATTCACAAACTTCATAGACGAGTGATATTTACTAACGTGCACACGATGTTCTAAATTCAATTTACTTTATCCTCTAGAGGATAATAACGGCTTTTACCTTCAGATATCGAAGAGTAAAAATACTCTTTCCGAGATGGTGGGATGAAAATAGTATTACTATAATGGTTGTATATTTTTATTGTGTATAATTTTTGTACGATTAGTGAGGATGATAAACCATTTCCACCTGGTGTTTAGTGTTTAGGTAAGCAATAAAATTAAATAGGCAATTATTGCCTATTTTCCGAAAATTATATTATAATTATTATGAAAAATTCTTTCAAATTCAATTCACACACAAATTACTTTTAAAAATAAATACCTACTTCATCCATCACATAAACAGTGTACACGAAACAAACATAAATTACAATTATCAAAAGCTAGGACTTTAAATTTATAGTTCGAAAACTTAGATAAAGCTTACCAAACGAAGTATTGAAAAATCTTTTGTAAAATTAAAAAAAAAATTAATCTATTATCTATATATATTAATAGCACAGAGAACTTTAATTTTATGATTGTAAGTTAGTAATTTTTATATAAGGTCACCCATATTGTAAGCTAAATTTCTCATGTAAGTGAACTTTTGCTCTTTTTTGAAAAATAAATCTCTTTGAACCTTAACTTAAACCTTAATTATTATTTTAAAAAATAAATCTATATCTATATATATATATAAAATCGTTATCTAATCAACGCACAGCCTAAACCGCTGGGGTTAGAAACTTGAAATTTTGACAGTAGGTTCCTTTTATGACGTAGGCGCACACTAAGGAAGGATTTTTCAAAATTCCACCCCTAAGGGGGTGAAATAGGGGGTGAAAGTTTGTATGAAAGTCCGTCATTTCTCAAGTTATATCCATGAAACTTGGTATACGAGCTACCGGTTGAAAATGAAGGAATACGTGTTTCACAGTTTTTGAAAATTCTACCCCCGAAGGAGTGAAATAGGGGGTGAAAATTTGTATGAAAGTCCGTCATTTCCCAAGTTATATCGATGAAACTTGGTATACAAGCTACCGGTTAAAATTGAAGAAATACGTGTTTCACAGTTTTTGTAAATTTTACCCCCGAAGGGGTGAAATAGGGGTTGAAAGTTTGTATGAAAGTCCTTCATTTCTCAAGTTATAGCCATAAAACTTGGTATACGAGCTACCGATTGAAAATAAAGGAGTTCACAGTTTTTGTAAATTTTACCCCCGAAGGGGTGAAATAGGGGTTGAAAGTTTGTATGAAAGTCCTTCATTTCTCAAGTTATAGCCATGAAACTTGGCATATGAGCTGCGGGTTGAAAATGAAAACATACGTGTTTCACAGTTTTTGTAAATTGTACCCCCAAAGGAGTGAAATAGGGGTTGAAAGTTTATATGAGAGTCCTTCATTTCTCAAGTTATAGCCATGAAACTTGGTATATGAGCTACCGGTTAAAAATGAAGAAGTACGTGTGTCACAGTTTTTCAAAATTCCACCCCTAAGGGGGTGAAATAGGGGGTGAAAGTTTGTATGAAAGTCCGTCATTTCTCAAGTTATATCGATGAAACTTGGTATGCAAGCTACCGGTTGAAAATGAAGAAATACATGTTTCACAGTTTTTGTAAATTTTACCCCCGAAGGGGTGAAATAAGGGTTGAAAGTTTGTATGAAAGTACTTCATTTCTCAAGTTATAGCCATGAAACTTGGTTTATGAGCTGCGGGTTAAAAATGAAGAAATACGTGTTTCACAGTTTTTGTAAATTTTACCCCCAAAGGAGTGAAATAGGGGTTGAAAGTTTATATGAAAGTCCTTCATTTCTCAAGTTATAGCCATGAAACTTATTATTATTACTAGCGATCCGCCCCGGCTTCGCACGGGTAGCACTAATAATCCTAATCTATATACTTAATATAAACTATCCTATCTCTCAAGTTAGATCGAACTGCACATGGTGTGCGAATTTTATTATAATCGGTTAAGTGGTTTAGAAGTCCATTGAGGACAAACATTGTGACACCGAGATTTATATATATATAGATTTAGGCTTTCGGTAAAATATGGAGAAGTACGGATTTCACCATTATACCGTGGGATAGTAATATAGGCTACTTTTTATCCCGGAAAATAAGGGAGTGCCTGTGATAATTGAAAAAAACTTATGCCACGCGAATGAATGACGCTCAATCACACCAGAACGGTTGAAAGGATTTTGATGAACTTTGGCAAAGAGATTATAGTCTGGAATAATATATAGGCTACTTATTATCCCGGAAAATTAAATAGATGCCGCGGGAACCAAAAACCTCAAATGAATGTTCGATACTCAATTACGCCGGAGCGGCAGAAAGGATCTAGATGAAATTTGGTACAGAGATAGTTTATAGTCTGGATAAACACATAGGCTTCCCGCTGGAACCATAAAACCTTAATCCACGCGGACGAAGTCGCGGGCATCAGCTAGTATACTATAATATTATAAATGCGAAAGTTTGTATGAATGGATGGATGGATGGATGGATGTTTTTTACTCAATTACGTCAGAACGGCTGAACGGATCTGGATGAAATTTGGCACAGAGATAGATATAGTCTGGATTTCTGGAATAATACATAACTTTTTACCCCTGAAAATTAGAGTTCCCCTGGGAAACCAGCAACAAAACCTCATTCCACGCAGACGAAGTTGCGGGCATCAGCTAGTACTTTATAAAGGTAATAAATACACCAAAAAGCTTTTCTAAATTCGTTAATGCATTGAAATAATTGACCGAGCGAAGCGAAGGTCTCTGAGTCTACTTGAGTGAATTTGCACTTGTCCGTCCGTCCGTCCGTCTGTCAGGGCCTTATAACTTCTGAATTACTGAACGTAATTAATTTAAATATAATTATGTAAACCGATGACCTCCAGCCGAATATGGCTTAAAAAGTTATAAAAATCTTTATTTCAAGGGGGCTCTCATAGAAGCGAATGCGAAGTAAAATATTTTTTATAGCGTTACCTACATAGAGTTGCGGTAGGTATATACCATTTTAAAAATAATTAGGAATAGAGTCCAAAAATATATTATGTTTTTTAATTTTTCCCCTAAAATTGACGAAATGGGGGGCTTTCAATGTGGAGATTTTTGGACGTCCAAAGTTGACCTCAGAACTCTCAATTTTCTGAAAGGCTGAGCCTGAAACTTGATCATTTAATGATTTTTGATTTGAATTATATCCTGTACTTGAACAACAAATACATACTTACTAAAATTCATAAAAATTCTATGTCTATGCAAAAATTAGATAAATATTATAAGGAAACGAAATTTTTAATGAGCTTCAGTATTTTTAACAGAACTTCACAATGATGTCAATAGATGGCGCTCTGTAAAAGTTTATTCGTTTGTGCGAATAGACGTTAGCACCATCTTACGTAGAATAAAAAAATAGTCTACTGATAGTACTGATGTCTATGAACGTAAAGATAGTTAAAAATATCTTATGGATACCGCGAGGTCTCAGTTCGGGGCGATCCACTAGTATATTCTTATACAAAAATAAAAATTAATTTTATATTAAAACTCTATTCTCAAATCGGAAAAAACGGCATCGATTCCGCTGTGGAGAAGGATAGTACTTAGGCAATTATGCACCCACCCAAGATGCTTGCATCATAATTCTTATGTTTTGTCGTCTTCCTCTCGACCGACAGAGGTCCAAAGCCATACGAAGGTTTCTTGCAAAGGTCTTCACAGAACGCGGTATTTTAGAGCGATAACATAATACGGAGCGGAACTACCTCGAGGAAAATGACGCTTTGTCTTTTCGCGTCGTGCGCGCTCTTCTTATAAGAGATAATGGACGTTTTGCCCTTTCCGGTTTTGCCCTTTCGTCTCCTTTTGTCCTTGCCGCAAGTGCCCAATAGCTCTCGACTATAGCATATGGCACAGAATACTATTACTTCTGTTCGTACTATAATATCGCTTGAAATCGTCTGTCCGTCTAGTGGTGGTCCCCCAACGTTGCTTTTTCTGTTGCTGTGCCGCCACTCAAGCACCCTGCTAGACCCCAAAGCCCCAAAGCCTATCGGTTCATCGACTCGTCGGTCTTACCCGTTGTCCTAGGTAACCCTGTTGTCCTGGGTGAGCGACAGAAGCGACGCGACGCGGTGCGACGCCATAGAAAATGACAAACTTGACTATGCGACCACGTAGGCCACGTGAAGGGTGATGGAACGTAACTACTAACGTAACGTAGCTAATGTTCGATACTGTCGCGTCGCATTGCGTCGCGTTGTCGCGTTTGTCGCTCACCTATCACAACGGGTTAAAAGACGAGTTCTGTAACGTATGCAGAAACAATCTTTTATTTAAGTGTTAATTTTATTTTTAACGGAATAAATAAACCCATAATCATTGTCAACATCCGTGAACATCATACTAATAATATAAATGCGAAAGTGTGTTTGTTTGTTGGTTTGTCCTTCAATCACGCCGCAACGGAGCAACGGATCGACGTGATTTTTGGCATGGAAATAGTTGAGGACCTGAGAGTGACATAGGCTACTTTTTATCCCGGAAAATTAAGAAGTTCCGCGCGGGAATCAAAAAACTTAAACCACGCGGACGAAGTCGCGGGCATCAGCTAGTCTACTAATAAATTTTCTCATTAGGTTTTCCGAGATGCGTCATGTAATGCCCTAAATAAATTTACAATACCGGATTCTTATGATTCAAATTTTAAGTATATAATCAATTTGTTAAGACGCATTCTTTTCTTATCTACCTATTCAAGTTTAAGGATGTGCGTCTTTAATTATTATAGTATTTTTCCTTAAAAGTATATGTGATTAGGTAATAGGTATTCTAAAATTTTGTTTTTCAAATACATAATGACGTAGGTACATTGTTCAAAAATAGCTGCTATTAAACTAGGTAAGTATTACTTACCTGGTTTAACATAAATTTAATTTTAGAACAAAATAGTAGATTGTATTATTAGGGAGCAAAATTATATTTTTACGGCGAGGGCGCTTTTTTGAATCCAGAGCGAAGTGAGGGATTCTAGAGTAGAATCCTGAGCGTAGCGAGGGATTCTTTATTAGAATCCTGAACGTAGCGAAGGATTCAAAGTACGTCGCCCGAGCCAAAAATATATTTGCGCCCGAGTGATACACTCTACTTTTCATCACCCTGTATGAGAAAATTTGGTTCCCGCGGGAACTCTTTAATTTCCCGGGATATAAAGCATATGTGCTATTTCCAGACTATAATCTATCTCTGTGCCAAATTTTATCCAGATCCGTTCAGCCGTTCGGGCGTAATTGAGTAACAAACATCCATACATCCATACATCCACACATCCATCCAAACTTTCGCCTTTATAATAATATAGTTTTTTTTTTTTTTTTTTTTTTATATATATCCACTACCTTTACTAGTTAGCCCTTTCGTTAGTTAAAATTCAGAAATTATAAATTCCTAAATTGACCCTGCCGGGGATCGAACCCGGGACCTCCGCACGTTAAGACAGCAGCGCTCAACACTGCGCCACGGAGGTCGTCAATTTGCGTTGGCGCTGAACACTAAGATGTTCCAATAAGTGCGCGGCAAAGATAATTGCGGCGCACTTACGAGTATAAAGAGGATTAAAAACTCATTACTGCCCGCTAAAAGTTTCTTAAAGAAAACACCACCTTTGGGCGCACATAAAGGCGAACCAAGTCGTCCTTTTCGAATACATGGGATGAAAACATTTTTTTCACACCACATTCTCGACAATGCCGAATTATATGTCATGTAAACCGTACCGAAAGCAAGACATTATATCTCTTGGCTTTAGCCGGGTTATAATGTTCTATTGAATTTCATTATAACCCGCTGGTCAATAATGTAATTTTCACTTTCATAATTCTTATTGCTATGTCTTTAAAGTCTAATTTCGCTAAACAGAATGTGTTCTAAGCGGGCGCGGCCAACTCGATTTTCGAAAATCGAAGCCGTGGCCCACTAGATTCGCACTGAGACGAACTTCATTTGTTTGTCAAATCGAGTAGGCCACGCCAGCTGAAAGAAGTTGCTATAGCCGTAGCTAGTAGTACCTTTAGAAGATTCTATAAATATTTCAAAAAATATATCAAAAATGTCGAGTGATGAAAGTATTTTGACTCCAGAAGCTATTAAATTAGATGCCATAGGCATTGTCAATAATCTACTCCCAGAAAGGTCAAAGGAAAAATACCTGAAAGCCTATAAAGATTTGACACATGGAAAACTGCAAAAGGCGCAAAGTCTGTGTCTGAATCAGTGCTTCTGGTCTATTTTGAATATTTATCAGCTACAAAGAAGTCAAGCAGCCTGTGGTGTATCTATTCGATGCTCAGGGCAACAATAAGCGTCAAACATGATATCCAAATTAATACATATACCAAGTTATTGGCATTTTTAAAAAGGAAATCGGATGGACATCGAGCAAAGAAGTCAAAGATACTTACAACACAAAACGTGGAAACTTTTTTGAATGAAGCTTCCGACCACAGTTTTCTTGCCAGAAAAGTGAGTACAACCTATTACGTAACAACTCGACCCTCAAACACAAGTGTCCGAAGCCTTGAACACATGTCAAATAAACTCTAGCTCAACCTCGATAAACGTAGTTACCAAATAAAAATATAACGTTATCTTTCCGACTAATGTCTCCAATATCAATTTGCACTTTTAATTTGCTGTAATAAACACTATCTAATAGGCCTGGTTTTTTATTGTCTCGCATAAAGTGAGAAAAGTAGAGTATACACCACCGGGATAAAACTGTTTTTTTCTTGGGCGCTTGAATCCCTCACTGCACTCAGGACTCAATCTTAAGCAAATAACACCCTCGCTGCGCTCGGGAGTTAAATTTGTAGTCCTTCGTTACGTTCAGGATTTAATGTAGCGCCCGTGACATAAAACAGTGCTTTAACCCCTTGGTGTATAATCTAGCTATTGTCAAATTTGCGTATAAATTAGGTTTATGAACATATGAGAGTAGGTACATTAATATTGTTTCATCTAAATTCTAAACTAATATTATAAAGAGGAAAGATTTGTTTGTTTGTAAAGTCAAAAACTGCTCAACCTATTTTAAAAATTCTTTCTCTTATAGAAAGGTACTTTATCAGCGAGTAACGTAGGCTATATTATATTGACAAAAAAATTAGAGATCCTTACGAAAATTACAATAATGTAAATGAAGTCGGAAAAATCGTCCCATCTGAGAGCTTCCGTGGCGTGCGCTGCGGAAATATATAAAAGTTACACGAAAACAATATATTATGTGGAATTTTTCCTCTCAAAAAGTTCTAAAAAAAGTCCGCGATAGCATATCTTTAATAAATATAAATCTCGTGTCACAATGTTTGTCCTCAATGGACTTCTAAACCACTTAACCGATTATAATAAAATTCGCACACCATGTGCAGTTCGATCTTACTTGAGAGATAGGATAGTTTAATATTATATAGATTAGGATTATTAGTGCTACCCGTGCGAAGCCGGGGCGGATCGCTAGTATATCTATATTTTAAGGTTGTCTCACAATAACTATTTTTATGATTTTCAAATTTGGTCTAAAACAAAGCTTTACTTTCGAAGGTGTTTTTCCTGCGCAACACAACTTAACCTAACCTAACCTAACTTAAAACCTAACCTAGGTTAACCTATCTTTAGTCTAGTTAACTTTTCGCGACTTAACCTAACTCAATTTTACTAGTTTGGGCGTTTACAAAAGGCCAGACCGAAAACTCGCCGGTGGGCTCGTGCGTGTTGACGGGTCCCTAGTGTGATGGGACTATGATACAATTTCCCGTGAACCCTTTGCGTTGACCCATGGATATGAGATCACGGCCCGTAATTTTAATTACGTTCAAAGGCATTGAAGTCGCCATAATATCTCTATTGAATTCTGGAATTTTCCGAAAATAAGAATTATTAGTCTATGTCCTTCCATGGGATTCAAGCTCTATTCTCTGTACAAAACCTCGTCGAAATCCGTTCAACGGTTGGCTCGTAAAGATATTAGACGACAAGCGCCTGCGTTTATTTAAGACCTAGTTATGCAAAAAGGAACCAATCCACACACATGCCAAAAGTGAGATAAGTATACAGAAAGCTTTTAAAATGCACCTTCTACCGACCTTGGAAAGATCAAAATGATCTGACAATTTTGGTCACACAATGTCAAAATTGTCAGATCATTTTGATCACATTTTGATCTTTCCAGGGTCGATAAAAGGTGCATTTTAAAAGCTTTCCGTATACATTACTTATTTTTGGCATGTGTGTGGATTGGTTCCTTTTTGCTTAAGTAGGTCCTTATAATATTATTATTAATGGATTTCGAGGTCGTCAGCTGTTGTAAATACAAGGTATCGTTGTGTGAATTTTAAATAGGTTGGGCAGTGGTCTATTAGATAATTTATAATTTACTAGCGGTCCGCCCCGGCTTCGCACAGCATTGCGATATCTCCGCACTGCCGGCCTCCCCTATTTCTATTGCGCGTTAATTTATAATTCTATGATATCTTCTAAGATAATTATCTCAATTAAATGGTGTAAAGGGCGAATTTGGTCTAAGTATATTAAATACTTGAAATGACCAACCATTTTATTTTGATAAAGATTACAATTATTATTCGATTCGTGCTTTTGGATCCTGGCTATAACTTATATCAGTTTGTTAATAAATACATCAATAAGTAGGTAGTGTTTGTCCATAATATTTTCTGAATATGGTCTTTCTATTTCTTACTATCTATTTTATTTCTTACTAGCTGATGCCCGCGACTTCACCGCGTTGTTTAAGTTTATTTGATTTCCGTGGGAACTCCTTAATTTTCCGGGATAAAAAGTAGCCTATGTCACTCTCCAGGTCCTCAACTATACCCATGCCAAAAATCACGTGATTGGAAGACAAACCAACAAACAAACACAATTTCGCAATTAATTTTTCTTACATAGGTCTAGGTAGGATACATTGGGTGTTATTTTCATCTAAGTTATTATGATTTTTAAAATAACATGTTTTTGTTATAAAACCTATTTTTTTATTGTTTTTCTATGTAATGCGAAGCGCTTCCTTGCTTAAAAAGATCCAAAGTTGTAGGAGGTGGAAAGTTTTCGCTTCAAGCAAACTAAGAGGTTAATTTCACATAACTAAGGTTCCTAAGCAACTTTTGTTCTAAAACTCTTAAAAATTGTAAGAAAAACTTAACTCAAATAAACTGCTCACGAATAATTAATAGTTAGTACTAGTGTGCCTGGCAGACTTTGTCCTGCCCTGAACCTCGAACCCGATTGTGAATAGCCCCCTACCGGGTCCAATTGTGAATAAAATCCATCCCGGGGTTCAAACAAACACAACAAATAAATAATTAACGAAATTGGTCCAGCCGTTCACGCGTCATGTCTGCCCCAACGGCTATCGGTTCTGCGCCAGATATGACCTGCCCACTGCCACTTCAGCTTGCTAACCCTCAGAGCTATGTCGGTCACTTTAGTTCTTCTCCGAATTTTCTCGTTCCGGATTTTATCCCTGAGAGAAATTCCCAACATAGCCCACTCCATAACACGCTGAGCGACAATTAATTTGTGGACGAGGCCCACCGTCAGTGTCCACTGTCCACGTTTCGGCTCAATACGTCATTACTCATGACCGGCAGGACACACCTAGACGAATACGGAATCCTAATTTACGATTTTCGGATTTTTCCTATACCTACTTGTGTTGTGAGACCTTGCCTCTTGCCAAATTTTATGATTCTTTTGAAACGGGGTTATATAATAGGTTTTTTTATTGGCGAGTATCAAAATAATATGTAAATTATGCGGCATAAACGGCCGTATCTTTAATTGCTCTGACAGAAGCTTAATTTTTTCTAGCTCCACCGGCCCGTAACCGTAGTCCTAAGTATTTTATATTAATTTCTAATTGATATTTTTTTTCATTCAACAACCTCCATGAGGTCCCGAGAAAAAGGGCGTTGACAGACAGACGCACAACGAAGTGATCCTATAAGGCTTCCGTTTTTCCTTTGAGGATTGAACCCTAATATAGACCTAAAAATTGATAGAGTGCACAATATTTAAATATTTTTTTGTTCAGACGAGTTTGTAGAAAGTTGTAGAACAGAATTATGCCAGATAAAATTATTATCTACCCCATTGGTGTAAAACATCATTGTTTGCCTGAAAGAACTTTTAATTTATTGTTAAGTATTAAGTAGGTATTTACTTTGTCATACTATTTACATTTTTGTTTTCTGTATATCCATATACTCGTATATACACACGTAGATACACGTAGATTTGGTGTACAATAAAGGCATACTTAATCATTTATTTTATTAACAGTTATTACTACACTACGGTAGGTACAACATGACATCCGACAAAATGCAACCAATAGGAGTCAGGGAATTCTATGCCGGGAAGACAATCTTCATCACAGGAGCTACTGGCTTCATGGGCAAGGTGTTGGTGTATAAGCTGCTCAAATCATGTTCAGATCTGAAAACTATCTACATTCTTGTCAGGAGGAAGAAAGAACAGAGTCCAGAAGCAAGATTGGAAACCTTTATGAACTGCAAGGTAAGCAACATACTCATCATCATATCAACCTAGATATGCCCAGGCCTACAACTGACCTTGGGTCAGAAAAAAATGGCAATCATAGGGACTACCGACAGAAGTGAAATCTTATAACTTAGAATTTTAGTATTAAAATTTGAAAAAAAAATCCATACTAATATTATAAATGCGAAAGTGTGTCTGTCTGTCTGTCTGTCTGTGTCTGCTACGCTTTCACGGCCCATCTACTCAACCGATTTTGATGAAATTTGGTACAGGGGTAGATTATATCCCGGGGAAGGACATAGGCTACTTTTTATCCCGGAAAACTAAAAAGAGTTCCCGCGGGAATCAAAAAATTTTAATCCACGCGGACGAAGTCGCAGGAATCATCTAGTTAAAATATAAACCTTATTTAACCTTAAGATTTATTGATTGAATCCTTATCAAACAATCCTCGTGTTACATGCGATATACAATTGGAATGGTCGCTCCAGCAATGCTAAGGACAGCGGTACCTATATGTATTTACACATTTATCAAATTGTAAATTATTATTTTTCAAAAGAGCAACCACCGAGTTTCTTGCTGGTTCTTCTCGGTAGGAATGGATTCCGAACCAGTGGTAGATTCACTCGACGATTCAAAAGCACTTGTAAAAGTTTATTTGTATAAAAAACAATTTGAATTTTGAATTTATTTCAGGCTTTCGAAAAGCTCTTAGACGAAAATCCGAAGGCGTTCAATAAACTACGTTTGGTGTGCGGTGATATCCTTGAGGAGTCCCTGGGGCTGTCGATTATGGATGAGGAGGAACTTCTACGCGAATGCCAGATTGTTTTTAACAACGCTGCTTGTGTGCGGTAGGTGATCAAATAGGTACAGTTTAAAAGCTTTTTATAGGGTTCCGTAACTTATCATGGGAACTATATTTTAATCTATGACATAGACCTTGATATGATATCCACGTAAAGGAGTTAATTTGAAGATACTACTACCTAATACATGATTGATTTTCTACATTTTTATAAAGGTGTAAGCCGTTCAAATGTGAAGAAAAGTAACTCATTTTAACGTTTAAACTATCGTGAGTGATATTCATTATAACTATAAAACGAACGGGTTCGAAACTAGTCGGGCATTTTTTCGCCAGAACACATGAGTTTATCCCGATATTTTGTATCTATAGTAATAAAAGTAATTCAATTTATTTTGAGAGGTATAGTAAATTAACATATTACATTTGATTACAGTTTCAACCTTAACCTCCGGGATTCTGTGAAATTTAACACAATAGGCACTCAGAAAGTGCTAAAATTAGCTGAAAATATGAAAAAATTAGAGGTAGGTATTAAAAAAAAATTACTTACTTTTCTACTATTTGCCCCCTTTCGATTCTCCGTCTTTTTGACAATTTCCGACCAAAGGCCCAATTGTCTAAGAAAATTTAAGGAGTTCGTACTTACATGCTTTTTGCACATGCAGGGATTTATGAACTCCTCAAAAAGGACGAATTATATTCTGTTCGTCACGATTTTTTTCACAATCGGGGGGCAGGGGTGGCACGCCCCCGTACGGTTGTACCGGTTCGAACGAGACATTAAAACGTAGGTATAATTTGTAATTATTATTATTATTGATTTTTTTATATATTATATTAGGTATTTGTAATAATTAGTACTTACAAAAATATGAAATTAAAACTATTAAAAACTAAATTAAATCTAAATTAAAAACTAAATTAAATTATTATTATTTAATTACTTATTTGTAATTAAATAAATATTAAATAGGCAGATCCTGAAAGTTTCATCATAATATTATGGCCTTATCGAAATATAATAAACTGCATACACTAAAAACAGGCTCAGAGCTGTTTCTGTTATTAAACTGCCAAAACCTTCCAGGTGTTTGTTCACGTTTCCACGTCCTTCTGTCACGATGACGTAGATGTTCTAGAAGATAAACTGTACCCGCCGAAACATGACCCTGAGGATATAATCAACATGACCAGATGGATGGATGACAAAATGCTCTCTATCTTACAAGATGAGTAAGTTGCTGTATACTTTTTAGGGTTCCGTAATCAACAAGGAAGCCTTATAGTTTCGCTATGTCCGTCCGTCCGCGGCTTAGCTCAGAGGCTGTTAGCAATAGAAAGCTGTAATTTGGCATGAGTGTACATACATATTAATGAGTCCGACAGTGGTAAAAGAAAATATTGAAAAAAAAAATTAAACGTACCTCCTTAAACACCTGAGATAAGTTTTTTTTCTTTTTTCTTGTCTATCCCATGGTGTGGTTTTGGGGTGTCGTTGAATAGGTCTGTCAAAAATACTCTAAGTATGGAAAAACCATTATTCGATTCAGATTTCCGTTCGCGAAATATTTAATAGCTAGCTGCTAAATATTTCTGATATGAATGATGAGATAGATGGAGAAATCTTCTGGAGCAGGCCCATAAAGGGCTGTAGCGCCGATGATGATGATGCTAAATATTTCGCAAACGGAAGCAAAACGCTTTTTTGCTTTAGCTAGCTAGCTTCAAGTGCTAATGTAACAAAAATTAGCACTAGCAAGGTAACCGATTGTTTTTGGGTATGTGAAATAATTTATGACAGGTATATATTATAACGAAGTGAGAAGGAAAACTATCACAGCTAAGCAGGCTTTACAAGTTGACGAGTAATAGTCGACCAACTTATTAAATGTTCGCATATAGTGACGGGTAACTACAGAACCCTACACTGCGCGTGACTCGACACGCACTTCGCCGGTTTTTAACTCCTACATTCTGTGCATAGGTACTAAGTTAAATGCTCGAGGGATCTGTACCTACGTAGAGAGAAAGTAAGGGGTAGTATGACTTATTACTATAAAACAAATTCTATGTAGATAATAGATTGTAGAGTCCTGTATTAAGTATTGTAGAGACCGTAGACAGAGAAAGGTAGAGACAGATCCCCTTCTCCTATATACATAATCAAAGCAGATCCTCAGATCCCTTACGTCAGTGACGTATTAAATCGCTGAGTGAAAATACATAAGTATGTATGTATCATACTAATATTATAAATGCGAAAGTGTGTTTGTTTGTTGGTTTGTCCTTCAATCACGCTGCAACGGAGCAACGGATTGACGTGATTTTTTGCATGGATATAGTTGAGGACATGGAGAGTGACATAGGCTACTTTTTGTCCCGGAAAATTAAGGAATATTAAAAAACTTATTCCATGCGGACGAAGTCGCGGGCATCAGCTAGTCTAAAATAAAACCAACTTTCAAAAAGGAGGTAGTTCTCAATGAATCGACGTGTATTTTATTTATATGTTAATCTAGTTACACAGATTTTAATACAAGATTTCTGAACAGATTTGCATGATTGGCTTGCTTATATTAATTAGATATTTATTTTCAGATTGATAAAACCGTATCCAAACACATACGGGTACACAAAAGGCCTGACAGAAGAAATTGTGTCTAGATATAGTGGAAAATTTCCTATTGTTCTGGCGAGACCGTCTATAGGTAAGAATGTGTTTATATCCGATACGCTTTCACGGCCCATCTGCTGACGAAATTTGGAAGAGAGATAGTTTGCAACTTGCATCCCAGGGCAGGATCTGAAGGGCTTCTTGTGATCTCGGAAAATCAAAGAGAGTGTGTAACCATCCCTTGACCGGCCAGCGCACTGCACGGCACACGAGTCTAGCAAATAACAATGTTATAATGCCTATCTTGAGATCTGGATTCTGGGCGCGGGCCGAATGTTTGCCATGACTGCCTTAAAGGATCACTTCGTTGTTCGTCTGTCTGTCTCTCTCTCTCAGCTTAAGTATAGGTCACCGTCAATGCAATAATTATATTATGTAAGCCAGTTATTTCACAGCTGATTGCGTATTGTTATTACATCTTTTTTGTCATTTACTAAAAATTTATATTGTATGGTGATACAATATAAATGGAACCCTTTGTGCGCAAGTCTGACTCGCACTTGATCGGTTTTTGTATACAGACATACTTTACGGCTGTGCTTTAATAGTTTATCAAATAGTTGCGTAATTGAGATGATTAAACTGAGTATTATTTAAAAAACAAGCTTTTTAATAGTATCGCACGAATGTTTTAGTGCATAGGTACTTAACTCAGCAATCAGTTTTATTTTGAGTTTTCTTTTAGTGATACCTTCATTTAAAGAACCTATGCCTGGTTGGATAGATAACTTGAATGGACCAACGGGAGTGATCTACGCTGCCTCTAGAGGTAGGTACCTAATACTATATTAGAGTAAGTAATTAAAACTAAGTCTGGGTTGCATCACCATAATATTTTGACGGACACGTAATCAATCAAATCAAATAAATATTATAAATGCGAAAGTTTGGATGGATGTATGGATGTATGGATGTTTGTTACTCAATCACGCTCCAACGGCTGAGCGGATCTGGATGAAATTTGGCACAGAGATAGATTATAATCTGGAATAGCACATAGGCTACTTTTTATCCCGGAAAATTAAAGAGTTCCAGCGGGAACCGAAAAACCTCAATCCACGCGGACGAAGTCGCGGGCATCAGCTAGTCCTAAATATGGCGTTAACGACCGTTAGTCAAATAAAGAGTTCTTTCACCATATTTAACAATAGTAAATTAACAGATGTCAAACTTCTTACTTAAATTAATTTTCTTACGTGTGCAACATTTTAACGAACGTAAGTAATGTATACTAATCTTATAAATGCGAAAGTGTGTCTGTCTGTCTGTCTGTCTGCTACGCTTTCACGGCCCATCTGTTCAACCGATTTTGATGAAATTTGGTATGTATCCCGGGGAAGGACATAGGCTACTTTTTATCCCGGAAAATTAAGGAGTTCCCGGGGGAATTGAAAAAACTTAGTCCACGCGGACGAAGTCGCGGGCATCATCTAGTATTATATAAATTACGATAGCTAATAAGTATAAGTTACGATAACGTATAAGTACGATAGCTAATAATTTGAATCAACTGGCCCTTAATAAATGGATTATATTGGCAGTCGTATCATATACTAATATTATAAATGCGAAAGTGTGTTTGTTTGTTGGTTTTTCCTTCAATCACGCCGCAACGGAGCAACGGATCGACGTGATTTTTGGCATGGGTATAGTTGAGGACGGAGAGTGATTTAAGGTACTTTTTATCACGGAAAATTAAGGAGTTCCCGCTGGAATAAAAAAAAACTTTAAACCCGCGGATGAAGTCGCGGGCATCAGCTAGTTATGAATAATTAAGACCTACTTTATACAAGTAATTCGTACCTTATTAATCGTGTACTTTGATGTATTGCAGGCGTCCTTCACACGATGTACTGCAAAGACTCTACAAAAGTAGATACTATTCCTGTGGACATTGCAATAAACGCCTTAATACTGTTAGCTTATCTAACTGGATTACAAAAGTAAGACTATTTTTTAAATTAATTTGGTAGTTAATTAAGTTTACCTGAGTAGGTATTAAGCATAGGAACATTTAAGTAGAGAACACACTACTTATCTAACTGACGATTTCATAGACACCGTGAAATTTTGTGAAATAAAATTATTATTTAATTTTTTTTTGTGAAATAAATTTCTTCGCCACAAAAATAGGGAATACCAAATTAAAGCAATGTTTCGTAAGTAGTTGTCCACCAAAATGAATGACTACTTAGCTCAAATAAGTATTGTAATCCACTGGAAATGTCAAAAATACAGAAAAGGATGCATCATGCAGCAACCATGATCTCATATTTTAAAAAATTTTGCTTAATAACATTGGTTAGATACGAGTATTATTTTATTAAATGCATAATTATTTATTTTAATGATATTATTAAGTACTTGTTTATTTTTATTTTTCTAGACCCAAAGATATCTGCGTGTGTAATATAACTCAGTATAAAGACAAAGACGTCACTTGGGTAGAAGCAGCAAAGTATTGTAAGTATCAACATCGATCAGGAATCAAATCAAATAATAAATATTATAAATGCGAAAGTATGGATGTTTGTTACTCAATCACGCCCCAACGGCTGAACGGATCTGGATGAAATTCGGCACAGAGATAGATTATAGTCTGGAATAACACATAGGCTACTTTTTATCCTGTAAAATTAAGGAGTTCCCGCGGGAACCGAAAAACCTCGATCCACGCGGACGAACTCGTCAACTATACCCATGCGAAAAATCACATCGATCTGTTGCTCCGTTGCGGCGTGATTGAAGGACCAACAAACCAACAAACAAACACACTTTCGCATTTATAATATTAGTATGATGAGCATTGAGCACGAATCCATTTTACAATATATTTTTAGGTAAAAACAGTAAAAATTAAAAGAAAATACCATTTTCCATTAAAATATTTCGTTCTAATCACCCAGTACCGTAAAGTACCGACTTACGTACCGAATTATTACCGCACTAATGCGTACTGTAACAAAATATCGAGATATAGCTCGAGCTAAGTTCTTAGGTAACTAGATTTACAATTTAAATAACAATTTTAAAATGCAATTTCAGGGCAAAAGTATTTAGAAATGTATCCATTGTCATACACGCTATGGTACCCGTCGGCGACGGCTAAAAACTATAAATGGGAACACAAAATACATGAGCTCTTCGAACACACGCTGCCAGCGTATTTCATAGATTCAATATTGTTTCTCTTGGGGAAGAAAACTTTGTAAGTATCTATTATGAATTATGCATTTTTCAACATGATTATCTACCCTCGCATTCAAAATCATGACATTTTAGTCTTTATAACTTATTTTATTTTTTACCTTTTTATTATAGGTATTTTAATGGTATTTTACTTGAAAATTGACATTTAAGTTTTGTCTTAAATGATAAAAAGCTGTATAACTTATCTACTTACTGTAGATATGCTTTTTTACACTAAAATAACCTGTGGTAATAGAATATCAATAGCGGGAAACCCGAATAATGTGCGTAAGGCAATTAAGACGACCTCCGTGGCGCAGTGTTGAGCGCTGTTGTCTTAAAAGTGCGGAGGTCCCAGGTTCGATCCCCGGCAAGGTCAATTTGGGAATTTATATTTCTCAATTTTCCCTGGTCTGGTCTGGTGGGAGCCTCCGGCCGCCGCCAAAGCCACCAAGCGATTTAGCGTTCCGGTATGATGCCGTGTAGAAACCGAAGGGGTATGGGTTTAATATAACTGCCATGTCCCTAACAGGCTAGCCCGCTACCATCTTAGACTGAATCATCACTTACCATCAGGTGAGATCGCATCAAGAGCCAACTTGTATTAGATAAAAAAAAGTTGTCTTTGCATGGTTACGAATTACGATATGGTTATATAGGATCACTTATCCTATATTTTCAACCTCAATGCTATCGCGACGCGTTATCACGGTGATTTTTTGAGTAACGAACGATTAAAATGATAGCCGAAAAATGGGTTTCATAACACATAAATGGCAATATATTTTTTTTTGTTTTCTTTTTAAGAGCTTTTTATTTCAAAACTAGAAAATACAATAAAAATATAATCCACATTTCACTATGTGCTTTTGGGGTAGACCTAATTAGGTATATAATGTAACTTTTGTAAAAATTTGGTAGGTACCTATCTGAACGGTATTATCTGTTACTTTGCAGCATGGTTCAAGTAATTAAACGTCTTAGTAACGGCTTAGAGTTGTTGGAATACTACAATACAAGATCATGGACTTTTAAAAATGACTTCCTTAAATCACTGCCAAATCAAATCACCAAAGAAGAAAGGGACATATTCTTCACTGACGGATCGGTAAGAAAACACTGTACAAAATTTGTACAAACAACACCTAACTAACTATACCTACAGAAACTTAAATGCGAACTTTCAATGCTCTCGAACCATCAGTTAAATTTGTAGCGGAACGGATTGAATCCGTGTTCGATGGTACCTACTAGTCTTCCTAATGATATGCCCAAAGAACTTAACAATTCGAAGTCTTACAAGCGACGAAAGTCTTTGACTTAGCTCTTTAAATATGGAAACGTTTGTTCGATGCGCTGTCCAGCTTATTCGTAGTAGGCATCTCCAGCACCCATCGACCATACAACTAATAGACTCCTCATATAGGGCGAACACTTTCAGACAACACATCAGACTTAATAGGTCTTATATAATTCCACGCCCTTGTAACAAAACCTACCGAGTTATTTAAATATTAATTAGAGTATATCGATAATTAATTATCGATAAATAATTATTAGGAGTTAGGACCCATCCCATTTGATTTATGATTTTTTTGACCTTGAGTATACCAATCAGCGTTTAGTAACCCGCGTCCGCTTACTTGAGTCATTTGACTGAATTGTTTGCATTACGAAAGCATAGTAATTAGGCGTCTATTGGTTGTGTGGTCGATGCCAGCACCACATTTCATGAGCGTCGATTTATTGCCGGTCAATTTGTCTAAGGGTCCATGTTTCAGCCGCATATAGAAATATCGGAAAGGCAAGGCAATCGATGCCGTGTAGAAACAGAATAGGGGTATGGGTTTAATATAACTGCCATGCCCCTAACAGGTTAGCCCGCTATCATCTGACTGCATCATCACTTACCATCAGGTGAGATCGCAGTCAAGGGCTAACTTGTAGTGGACAAAAAAAAGACATTAAGAAGAAAAAAATCTAGACATATTAATAGTACATTTAAGAATTTAAATCTAGACATCCGAATCCGATAAATTGTTGCAGGAATTGGACGTGGACCAATTTATGAAGTACTACGTGAAAGGTATCCGAGAGTTTTGCTGCAAAGAGGACGACTCTACACTTCCTAAAGCCAGAAGATTACACAAACGGTTGGTATTAGCTGATATTACTAGGATATTAAAAACCAAATAACGTCAAAATGTGCTCAGAAGAATCCTTAGGATTTGAACAGTGTTTTGAAAACCGTTCATGTGCAATCTCATAATATTATCTAGGTAGTAGGTACTTAGGGTGATAAGCGGACGATGTCACGTACTGTGTAGGTTACCTCTCTGTGTCTCTACCTACGCCACTTCACGCTGTTAAGACGAAAATTGGAAATACTGTCTTGCGTACTTACCTACAATCAGCAAACACATGTAAATATGTTTTATGATTATATAATTTATGAAGCCTTCCTCTAGCTGATATACCTACCTACGTTAAGTATTATCTACTCAAAGTAGTAGACCTCTACGTGAATAGCAAAGAGCTGGGAGCCGTCGCATCAGCGTGTTGAAAGTCCGTACCAAAGAGACTTACTCTTTCCGAGCTGATAGCTAAACTAGATTCTTTCGGATTCTGTTGTGCTACTCGCTAGGATCCTTCATTCTAGGAGGATTGTAATTGAATTTGTAATATTATAAATTTGAAAGTTTGGATGGATCGTTGGATGGATGCATGGATGGATGGATGGATGGATGTTTGTTACTCAATCACGCCAGAACGGTTTAACGGATCTGGATTAAATTTGGCACGGAGATAAATTATAGTATGAAATAACACATAGGCTACTTTTTATCCCGGAAAATTAAAAGGTTCCCGCGGGAACCGAAAAACCTCAAGCCACGCGGACGAAGTCGCTGGTATCAGCTAGTGACTTTATAAGTCTATACTACAGACGCTTATGTTTCGCGCTATTGCGCTGTAGCCAACACACATTTTTAAATAAACCTTGTTATAAAAACAAAGCTACCGAGAGGTACCTACTCGTATGTAGATCTATACGAGTATCTAACTCAGTACAAATACTCGTAGTACAACCTGTGGTACAACGCCAGCTATTTTAGGGTTGATCAACTTTAATATTATATCAGACAAATTGTTGCTTTTCCATTGGACATTAGAAACTACGTACCTACCTACTGGTGTTTAAATTAAGTAAAAATTTTGTTTTCAGGTTGTACTGCCTCCACATCGTCACAAAGATTGCTTTCTACGCATTGTGTGTTTACTTTCTGTATTGGATTTTTAACAAAATTGCGTTAGTTTTGTGATCCTAAACTGGTATACTTAGTTAATTTTTGTGATGCTGTCTCTTGTTGTTAAGTATATTCCGGGTTTGACATGAAAAGGACAGATATAGAAAATTTTACTTTAACACAATTTAACGGTCTCGTGTATTCTTACTACTTTTTCCGCCGCCGCCGCTACTTTTTGCAATCTTATACCTATTATATAATAATATATTACTTTACTTATTATACTTTTTATAGCCGCTGGAAACAAGCGGCACAAGACCGTGCTCTGTGGCAATCCATGCAGGAGACCTTCGTCCAGCAGTGAACGTCTATAGGTTGAGAAGACGACGACGACGACTTGTTACTTTTTAATTTGAAACGTAAATTTTGCACGACCAAACCGCATCCAAAGCGCCTTCAGGAAGTTCCTAAATTCCAAAAAGGATGAACCTCAATTCGGCGCATTTTTGAAAGATACTGTTTCTGCAAAATAATATAAGATTTTCGTATCGTAGTCGGTGTAGATTTAAGTTATTTTAATCTTTTGCATATCCTACGTATGACTCAATATGAACACATAAGTAAAACAGGTTAACGAGCAAGGTCAGAGAATAAAATGTTATTTATTATGTATTTTGTTTTTGTTTTTCTTAAAATTTAAAGTTTCCGTTACCCTAGCATCTTTTTCTTTACCTACTGAAGAGCTGGTTTTGAATAGGTATGGCTACCTACTTTGATATGCTAATAATTATTATTCTTATAAGGCCAATCTCAGCGGTCGCTAGCCAAATGATTAGTCTGATAGTATGTCAGATTACTATCTGATTCTGAGAGGTGGATAATGTCAGGGAGGCCGGAGGAGAGTACTCTTACTCTCCTCCCTGACATTATCCACCTCTCAGAATCAGAAGGCACCGACAGAAGACCTCCGTGGCGCAGTGTTGAGCGCTGTTGTCTTAATGTGCGGAGGTCCCGGGCTTGATCCCCGGCAGGGTCAATTTGGGAATTTATGATTTCCGAATTTTCCCTGGTCTGGCCTGGTGGGAGGCTTCGGGCGTAGTTCCCACCCTACCGGCAAAGACGTGCCGCCAAGCGAATTAGCGTTACGGTACGATGCCGTGTAGAAATCGAATAGGGGTATGGGTTTAATATAACTGCCATTCCCCTAACAGGTTAGCCCGCTACCATCTTAGACTGCATCATCACTTACCATCAGGTGAGATCGCAGTCAAGAGCTAAGTGGTTAAAGCAAAAAAAAGAAAAAAAGAAGGGGTTTGGTCCATAGTCCACTACGCTGGCCAAGTGCGGATTGACAGACTTCATACACACCTGTGACAGTGTGAGAATATTATGAGGACCTCTCGGGCATGCAGGTTTATGTATACGTAGCCCCGCCCTTCATCGCGGGGTGCATCACAGTGTGTGATTCGCCTTAGGTGTTGCATAAAATTTAGGCACTGTTCTTAAAACATGGTCAAGACCAGAAAACCATAGGGGAAGACTGGTGAAAACGGGCATGAGGTTCCTGACTGGGCATGCTTTTTTTATAATATGTGTAGGATAATATTAAAACATCCTTGTATTGAGCCTTTATTGGACACATAATATCCTTAGAAACATGCCTTAGAAATAAAATAAACCAAATATCTTATATCAGACGTGTCCTACCTACTCAGATTAAGCCTGTGGATTAAGCCCACATTAAGCCTACCTATAATAGTTCTAGCTCTATGACAGGAACTCTCAAAACGGAACTCTAAAGAGCAGCAAGGAGCTTATTATATTATTGTCTGTCACACAGAGTTATGTCTGTCACCACTGTCCTTTATTACCTGCATCCTAAATTACCTGCATCTGTCTACGTAAATTACCATAGAAATATGAAGACGGCGCTTACTTATATAACCGTAAATCAAGTCAAAAATGTCACAACAAAATCTGAACAAAACCTTAATTTTAATTTGATCCTAAATGATCCTAAGTAAATAACAATATTCTCCCACCGTCCACACCAATATGTTCAAGAGAATTCTGTCCAGAAGCTATTCAATCTCTTCAGAACCCAGGAAGGATTTCCCTTTAAAAATGGGGAATCGTTGGGATGCGTGAAACGGTTCAACAAGGTCACCCACTGTCTGTTTGATATGGATGGAACAGTGTTAGGTAAGTACAGTCCCACAAACTTAACTGACCAAAATTGGAACTAATTTTTAAGCCCGCCAACCCCTCAGTGGAGCAGCGTGGTGGGTCTAAGCTCTAATTTCCTCTCTCCTATGAGAGTGGAGGCCTGTGCCCAGCAGTGGGACGTTAATGGGCTGAAGTGGTGGTAGTGGTGGTGGGGCAATCTCTACAGTGATCAGCCGTCTGCGCGGGATAGGTATATTATAGTGCGCGAAGAACTTTCTATTCCCTTACCCTCATAGCCTGATGGAACGGAAAATCCGACACAACAGATGAGAGATCAGGCGAATGACCGACGACAGCTTTAAGTGCTTTCCGAGGTACAGGGGTGAAACATCGCCAAATTCTTAACTGAGAATTTCTTGTCAGATAAACCCAATGCGTAAGGTCCGGCCGAGGAATCGAACTCGGGACATCGTCATCTGTAGCCGGACATGCTAACCACTGGACCAACGAGGCGGTTATTGATTGGTGAAATGTCGAATGCTTAAAAAACCGCTTGGATATGGAACGCTCTTCGAGGTTCCACTTTCACTTTCAAATAAATAGAATATAGGTTGCAGCCAAGCGCTAATATACCTATACCTGATCAAATTTTTATAAAAATTCTATATCAACTAGGCAACAAAGAGTCAACGATATTTTATTTTATTTTATTATTTTATTTTGTACAGAAAACTTATATCTACAACAAAAGTGGATAGATAAAATATAAAGAATAAGTATAACGTCAATTACAAGTTTTCACAGATAGAATTTACGTGAGATAGAAATAGCTCGCAAAGGTGGAAAAAGTAAATATTAATATATATGCTACATAGGAATTAAGTACTTAATTAAAATATGAAAAGCTTATAGTTAGGAAGATGGGTTAATACAAGAGAAGAACCAGAGTAAGCTAATATTTGGGATAATTGGGATACGACTCCGATATGACGATTGGTCTAAAGAAGATAGTTATCAAGCAAGAAATAGATTTTCTTGTAAAGAAGGCATGAACGACTCTAGATCCAGTTCTGTGGAGATCAGAGCAAGATTTTGAGCCGTTGATGCCAACAACTCGCAGCAACTCATGCATCCCGGCAACAGTGGAGATCATACGTCCATCCAGTCTTCCAATCCAGGGTCCAGGTCCAGGTCTTCCAATTTTGGAACCTTAAGGTCCTTAGTCTTTTTCATTTCGTATCTGCTGGAGTATCAATTTATTAGTCTTTATTGCCTCAAGTCGAGTCAATTTGATTGTTTTATTAACGCTCAAACAATATCTGGAGAAGGCCATAGGACATTTTATATCCTGGGAAAATAACCCAGGTTATTAACCCAGAAAAGGTTACCTGGATTCCGCATCGATCTGTCTTTCAAAGCGGTTAACGCTCTCTAAGACCCGGTCAAAAGATATCTAATATTTATTTGAAAAAATAAAAAAAATAGGTAAACATAATACACCTAGCCTACATTTCAGATACAGAAGTGACATATCATAAAATGATTAAGCAAATATGTGAAAAATACAACAAGCAGTATCCTAAGGATTTACAGCTCAAAGTAAGTATATAAATTATCTGCATCTATGTAAATGAGGTTAATTCTTCTTATTCCCGCATTTTTTAGCTCACTGTTGTTCATTCGCATCCGGACGCCTTTGGAATAATCTGTTTTCCATTTCGGGGGTCCTGGTATCGCTTCCCGTATCAATTACACCAATAAAATATAAATTAGTATATCGGGTTCTACATCCTGAATTCACATCTCAGCTGGGTTACCAACCCTACTACGAGTATGTTTCGGTTCTGCGTAACAAACACACAACACAATACAAAACACACACAATTTTAAAAGAAGGAAGTGTAATTTTCCTAAAAAACATCAACACAATGTAGCTAAGTTTAGACATCCATACTAATATTATAAATGCGAATGTGTGTCTGTCTATCTCTCTGACTGCTACTCTTTAGCGGCCCATCTTTTCAACCGATTCTGATAAAATTTGGTATAGAGGTAGGTTACAACCCGAGGAAGGACATAGGCTATACTTTTTAGCCCGGAAAATTAATGAGTTCCCCCTGGAATCAAAAACCTAATCTTCGCGAATGAATTCGCGGGCATCATCTACATAGTATCTTAATAAATTATAGTTTGATACTGATGAAAGATTATACAAAATCCAATAATTTAATTTAAAACAAGAGGTTTTATCATCATCAGTCATCAACTGTGAAATCAGAGACATTACTCGGACTATTACATTACATTACAGAGACATTATATAAGTAAAGATTTTTTGAAAAATACAACAAATTAAGTAATCCTAATCCCAACTCAGCCGGGATCTCCTTTCGTACTTTAAACTGAGGATATTAAACAGTCTGTGTTCTGCATCGTCAGCTTGATTATACACATAATTTTGTTCTTTTTGCTCAGCATAAATTTTCAATGATCATGGAATATCCAGCTTCCTTGCTTAATATCATTATGCTCTGTATATTCACTGTAGGTGTATGGACTACCTGACAGGGAACTGAGTGTCATTGTCGTTAACGAAGTGAAAATGCCAATATCGGTTGACGAGTTTGAGAGGCAGTTGAATGATTTGGCTCAAAAAATGCTGCCTAGTGCACCATTACAAAAAGGTAAGTTGATAAACTGGCTATAAACTGACGACGTATCTTCTCGTATCTATAGCTGCTATAGGACATGCACGAGAAAGCGCGTCGGGTATAACGTTATCAACTCCGCGGCGATGTTTTATTACGAAGTTAAAACAGGATAGTCGGGCTCCCCAACGAGCTAGACGTCCGGTAGGTGATGTGGGTGATACTCATAGTACCGATCCGTGGTACCTAAACATATTTCAAGGCTGTCAGAATTCTCCTACATCATTCCCTAACTACATGGTAAAAAATAAACGTCTTTACCGTTTTATGAAGGCTAAATGCGTACTACATGAGGAATTTGAATGGAAGGAAGTAATACCTAGGGAACAACGCGAACAAATTCTAACTGAATGTCACTGTGGCGCCCAACGTGGGGGCAACACTTGGTCTGCACTCTGCATATAGAAAAGTAGATATAATTAGTAGATGAAGAATAGGTAGTAGGTAAAATAGTAACGGAAAGTAGTAAATACATAGTAATTTGTTACGGAATGGAGAAGTTTCATGATGTTGTGAATATCATACTTATTTAACGCAACGGAAGTAAAATATAGGTTAAAACTAATAAATGGGTGTTTTTTTTAAATCCATCAATAAATGACTGAGCAATTAATTATTTAATAAGTTTCATTATTTAATGTAATTTTGTGAGTGAGTTTTAGATTAAATACTTCAAAATTATCTTCACACACAATTTTTTTTTTTTTATCCACTACAAGTTAGCCCTTGACTGCGATCTCACCTGATGGTAAGTGATGATGCAGTCTAAGATGGTAGCGGGCTAACCTGTTAGGGGCATGGCAGTTATATTAAACCCATATCCCTATTCGGTTTCTACACGGCATCGTACCGGAACGCTAAATCGCTTGGCGGCACGTCTTTGCCGGTAGGGTGGTAACTAGCCACGGCCGAAGCCTCCCACCAGGCCAGACCAGGGAAAATTCAGAAATTATAAATTCCCAAATTGACCCTGCCGGGGATCGAACCCAGGACCTCCGCACGTTAAGACAGCAGCGCTACACACTGCGCCACGGAGGTCGTCAAAAAGTGAATTTAATTCAATTAAGTCACGTTAAGTCCATTTCTTTCTTTTATTCGTCTTTATTTGTTAAGGTCGTAATGCAACTGGATAACGCGAATATTTCCACGTATGTTTTTCAGGGGCTGAACGTCTACTCACCCATCTACACGATTACAAAATACCAATGGCGTTAGCGACTAACTCTATGGAGCAAGCTGTCAGACTCCATGCAACCGCGAGACCAAAGCTGTTTGGCTTATTTCACCACAAAGTATGTAAACTATGTCATAAGTATGTATGTAAGTATGTCATTTTTGTGATCTATTCTACATATGAAAGTGAAAACTGACTGCTTGACTATCACGTTTTGGAGTTGGAGCAATGGTGAGTGTCATGATCTTCTAAGTGTGAGGTCCCAGGTTCAATTCGCGACAGGGTCAATTAATGGGATTTTACAATTTCTGAATTCCATCCTACCGGCAAATACGATCCGGCAAGTGAGCATTTCGGTACGATGCCGTGTAGAAACCGATTATAGGGGCATGGGCTTAAAATACTTAACTGTCGTACACCTAACAGGTTGCTTACCTTGCTACCTTCTTAAATTGTATCATCACAAATACTTACCTACCATGAGTTGAGATTGCAGGCAAGGACTAACTTTTACTGGATTAAAAAAATGTAAAAGAGAAAAATAACTGTTTATCACGTAACCACATACTTGAGATTTTGCAGGTAACTGGATTTTTCTCAGGTATAGAAAGACCTTTCAGACATTCAGCGTCAGCAAAGCCAGCGTGTACTTATTTTCTTTTCAGGATCGTCAACGTTTAGTTAAATTATAAATTACTATCAGTATCTAATACATGTATATTGAAACTAATTAATTGAATAATAATTTATCTGCTGCAATAAAAGGATTTAAAATGTCGTGCGAAATAAAAATTATTTGCGACCAATTTTAACTCAAAAATTTATTAACTTTAAGAAATAACTTTTTCATCTTGTGATTTTAGGTAAGCATTACAGACCCAGAAGTTTTCCGTGGCAAACCAAATCCGGATATCTTTCTGGTGGCTGCGTCAAGATTTCCGGATAAACCGGCACCAAGGCAGGTCAGTACTCAGTAACTTATTAAGTAGGTTGGTAAACTATCTACATGTACTTATGTACCTTCTTATTAGCTTCTACCCGCCACTTATTATAATGTGCGAGTGTTTTTTTACTTACGTCTTTCCCAAGAATCTTTTAACAGCTGTTAACGACAAGCAAGCAACTTTGAAGTTGAAACATTTCAAGTCATAGATTATTTAAGCTGACGGTTCACTTTTCCTTACGTTCTATAGCGGTTCAATGTCCTTGAACGCATTCAAATGTTGGAATCTATTAATGTTGACAGTGTCTCGTATTTGAAGACTCAGCAGTCGGGGTGCAGTCGGCGAAAGAGGCAGGCATGCAGGTAAGATTCTTTTCTCATGCTCCCGAAATCTGTTTATCATGTAGATTGTAGACTGTACAGTGAAGAGTGTTACAATATGGTAAAGGCACGGATTTTCCCACATTTGCCTCACACAAAATGGTCTTTCAACTTTCTCTGAAAGTATAAGGGGTAACTACATTTTTTAAAGCACTTTTAGCGGATTAAGTAGCGTAGAAGTCTGCCTGTCTGTTATCTTTTCACTGCCGATTGTCTAGAATCGATTTTGATAAAATTTTGTAGATAGATAGCTTGCATCTCAGACGCGGACTTAAGCGACTGAACCTGATAACCAATGAACTAAACCTTATAATCAAAAGGTTTCCCTTAATTATTACAGGTGGTAATGATCCCAGATGGACGTTTAGACCGCGAGCACACTCGTCACGCGACGCTGGTCTTACGGTCACTGTTGGATTTCAAACCAGAACTATTTGGCTTGCCGCCTTTTGATGACGCTCCCAGAAAAGTCAAGAGGGTTGAAGATTGCGCAACACATAAATAAAATAATTTAATCCCTTTCTTATGATAACTCTTACAAGTTAAAAATAAGAGAGAGAATTAGACTAATCGGTCCAATACAAATTTGAAACGAAATGTCTTTTTATCGAGTTTATACTAGGGCTGATTCTGTTGTACACAATCTCTAAACTAAACTAAAATGACAGCATTAAAAATATTGCTAACCCCTTCATAATACTTCCTGTGGAAAGGGACAAAACTAAATTTAAAGCTGTCATTTTATATTAAGTAGTTTAGAGATTGTGATTTAAACAGAATTGGCCACACTGTAAATTGAATAATTTGATAATTTATTTCTCAGGATATTTAATATAAATTGGAAGATAAACCCACCATATCTGACCAAAGTATGTTTTATGTAATATGTTTAATTTATGAAAAAATCAATAAAATAGAACACGTGATATTAGTATTTTTCTTTCGCAATTCTAGGCGCAATGCTCACTAGCAGTGGAGTAAAGACGTTACGCATCATTTTGTTAATAACTAATATTTTATAGTAAGGGTGTTAGCATGATGCTCGCCTGGCGTCCTGTTTCCTCGGAGCTCCTCCAGAATTTAGCGTTCCGGTACGATGCCGTGTAGAAACTGATATAGACCTACATGCGTGTGGTGATGGATAGGGTTTTAAGGGACCGGCGACCGCCGCTCGCAACTTCTACTCGAACCGCAAATATAAATTTGCCGGTATATTGCTATCCCTATTTGGCTGAAGACACATGATCGCGTGCAAGGGCGATAGCAATATGAGCGTACAGAATTTGTTATACATTTAGTCTTGTTCCGTGAATACCAAAAATGATGAATGAAAAATTGTTGTGTTTTTAACTTCGTGTTGTTATTCTGTAACTTGACAATATAGGCTATGTTCCTGATCAATTAGTACGTGAGATATCGTTGGTTTTAATATAAAACAAATAAGGAGAAAACATGTCGTTTATGTCGCAAAAACATGCAAAACGCAATGTGCTTACATTTAATTTTGGGAAAGTATTTTGGAAAAATAATTATCCAGGGACCTAGATAAATACAAGTTCAATCTTAATAATCGCATAATATGGAGGAAATATGCTCGAATTACTAATTATTTTGGTATTACGTTTGTATGAGCAATTAGCCCTCCGCTGGCGCCTTAAGATGCAAACTAACAATATGTAATACACAGACTCGATCATTTATTAAGGAAGAAACACAATAACATATGAGATATATTAAATTAATTGCAATGTAACAATATAACAATTACTACTAGATCCATAACCACTCGCAACCAAGGTATAGATAGGTAGGTCTACTTTCTAGAACACTTGCTACTCAAGGCAAATCTGAGTATCGAATGGCTAAAGACTTTGAAGTTGCTATAATGTAATATTATAAAGCAGTATTGTGACGTCACGCCATTAATGGCGGAAAACCACGCGTATCGACTGCTTTGAATCAGAACAGGTTCAGCGCCATCTGTAGTCATCGAGCGGCGCTGTCATCGAGTGGCGCTGTCATCGAGCGGCGCTAACAAAACCGAATAGGGATATGAGATTAATGTAACTGCCATGCCCCTAACAGGTTAGCCCGCTACCATCTTAAACTGCATTATCACTTACCATCAGGTGAGATCGCAGTCAAGGGCTAACTTGTAGTGGATTAAAAAAACAAATTCAACCATAGACAGTAGAATACGTACCTACTACTGATGATTCCGAACTATAGAAGCATAGTAGCTGAAGATTGGCTGTAGTTGGTTTGAAACTGTCGTTTGAAACATCTTGAAACCAAATTGAAACCGTCTTAGTGACAGACCAACCTATCAAAGGACAGTTCTCTTTGGACAAGAACTAATTTTAATTTTGAGAATATGTTGACAGATGAATTTTTACAATTATATTTTCGCTTTATCTTTAATTTTTACGATTTTACAAAAAACTGACAGTGATACGAATACAGAATTAGCTTATCCAGAATGCGGACTTATTGCACCATCTCCAGCCTCTATTGGATTAGTGTTTTTCGTGAAAATTAACAACACCTCAGACAGGAATAATTATGATGTCGAAATAACTCCAGATGAATGCTGTCTTGAAGAAGACGAAGTTGATTGTGATACTTTACAAATTATTGGAGGATGTACAGATTATGTACCAAAAGGTAAAACAAATAGGTATACATATTTTTAGCAATGCCTAACTTCGTTCATTAAATTGCATGATAGATATTATATAAATTTAAGTCTGTTTATTAGTTATTAACTAATTAATATTTTTAAAGGTGAAACGAAAACTGTCAAAGTAATCGCACCCCTTTTAAATCAATATGAAAGAAAAGGATACTGTGCTGTATTTGTTGATTCAAAATCAAAAAGCGGCCCAAATAAGAGAGACACAATAAAAGTCAACTTTGATACCACATTTTATAAAAATAAATTTGATTCTTTGGATAATTATAGGCACTGTGAACACAAAGACGAAGATCCATTCAATGATTGCAGGCCAGTAAAGTGTGATACTTATTATAATGGTAAAAGACCTCATTTCAGTAGAAAAGTTAAAAGATGCGTTGCAGTGCCGCCTTGTGTCAAAGATGATGATGAAGACTATCCTAGTGTTATTTACAATCCACAAACAAATAGTTGCTTTGAGGAATCAATAGTTAATGAAGATTTAGAATATATTAAAACATCAAGGAAAGATAACGGTAAAAGAAGGAAATCAAAAGATGTTTTAATTATAAACAAGTTTCATCCAAATATCACACCCTTTATTTATAAAGATATTTTGATTGATGATATAGAAACAACCACAGTATGCAAAAAAACTAAATGTGTTAATTTACCCAATTTAAATCGGAATCCAACAATTAAATCGTGTGAAAAGGTAAATTGTTTAAAGTTATTTCTAAAAAAATATTTTATAGACAACAAATGGACTTTGCTAATACTTGTTGTGGTTATAATAGTGCAGTGCATATTGATTTGTACAATGTTTTATTGTTTGTCAAAGACATGCTGTTGTTGTCAAGAAAAGAAAGTTGTTCGAAAGTTTTTCAACTACAGACAAGATGCATCCGTTACGACCCCATTGATTAATACTAGTAATATAGAAACTGAGACGACAGAATATCAGTATTTGACTGAATCTTCTGATAAAGTAGATCAGAAAATTAAATGTTACAAAGCGTGTGAAAAAAACAAAAATAACAACGTAAAAAAGAGTATGTCGGACGACATATTATCTAAACTTTTAAATAGGCGAGATTGGAGAAAGTTTCAAACGCAGGCTAGTCCTGAAACTGAAAATAACATTGAAGAGACAATAAAAAGAACTCCTATTAACAATCAAGTCAATAATGTTCCCAAGGTTGAAAAAAGGGCACCTAGTGAAACAAAGGTAGTGTTTGAAGATGAAAAAACAAGTAGTTCAATTTACAAAAAGAAATCAAAGTTAGAAACTGCAGTGGGTAATGCAGAAACTTTGAATAAATTAAAGGATAGTCAAGAAATTCAATCATTCTCTTCAGAAAAGGAAATAAAAACGCTCAGTTATAATAATTTTGATGCAGGAGTTACGGGGTACAGAGCTAACTTAGCGATTAACACGGGTGTTTTAAAAGATGGAAAATCTAAACAAGGAACTATGTCGAACTCAATTGAAAAAGGTGCTCAAGCATACTTTTCTAATGATTCTATAGATGATTTCCTTTCAGAAAGAGGTGTGATTTACTTAGCGGGTGAAAATATGTCTAAATATACGTTTTCAAGTGGTTCTAATGAAATAAAACCTTCGCTTACGTCTTCAGGTTCGAGTAAGACTTCAAAAAATTTTGTTAAAAATGTGTTGTCCTTGTTACACAGAAAATCTAAACAGAGTCCTTCTTCAGACCCGGGTAAAAACAAGGATATTGATCTGGAACTTATCCACATGTCCAGAGCCTCAGTTTATTCTTCCACTAATGATTCGGATTGTTTAAAAAATTTAAAAAGAAAAGATTCAAGAACTTCTTTCTAATTTGTAAGGTTTTATTTTATAGATTGTATTTGTTAGGCGTAATAAATTACTTTAATGTTCGCATGCTTATTATTTCATCTACCTATTTCAAAACTCTGAATCCTACTTCAGGTGCTGATTTTAAAATTATACATTTGTGGTAAACCATTGTGCATTCACAGTTTATTTCCGATCTGAACAACCAAGAAAGCAAACGCAAACGCTTAAAATAATTCTTATAGAAATCTGTTCCACTTGCAAGATAGGCTAGTTTAGGAAATAATATAACTGCTCGTTTCCGCAGTTTCTACATACACTTATGGGTTCAAAATTTACAGACATTTACAGACATGCGTTCGAAAACAGACAGCTTATATTTATTATTTATAATAATCTAAGTTATTTCTAAGGTGATCGGAAGGAGTACACGTCGGGCAGACACACGGTGGGCATATCGTGGGAGTAGACTCCGTTGGCATTGTGACGTATCTCTCTGGTGTTACCTGCAAAACATTTTTTTAAACTTTTGAAGGGGCAGACTCCTGCTTGCATTTAAAATATCTAGAATCTGGTTTGGATCATACCTGAATGACAAAAACCCATTAATATTGTCCCACTAAGTAGTTTTCGATTAAATGGTGAAAAAATAAGATTTAAGAATTTAAATATATTCCTTCCCTTCTAGAATCAAGCTCTGATGAGGAAAATAATAAATAGAATGATAGACTCTTTGTGGCGATGATAGCCTATTATAAGTCGCGACGATAGCCTTATGTCGCGATGCTAGTTTATGAGAGGCAGTGATAGCCTCTACGTTGCGATGATAGCCTCTACGTTGCGATGATAGCCTATAAGTCGCGATGATAGCCTATAATTCACGATGATACTTTATAAGTGACGGTGACAGCCTCTACGCGGTGATGTTAGCCTATAATTGGCTGTGATAGCCTCTACGTGGCGATGATAGCCTATTAGTCGCGATGATAGTTTATGAGAGGCGGTGACAGCCTCTACATGGCGATGACAGCCTTTAAGTTGAAGATTTCTACCTTCAGGTGGCCAGGCTTCGAATACCCGATACTTAGCAGCGAGTGACATTTCATTTGCTTTAAAAAAGGGAAGGAAAACATCGTGAGGAAACATGCATGCCTGAGAGTTCTCCATAATATTCTTAAAAGAAGTCTGCTAAGCTGCACTTGCCAGCGTGGTGGACTATTCAAACGCTCTGCCAAACTGGCAGGACTGGATTCGCCAATTGACAAAGTTATATTTTCCACAATTTCAGCTTGCCAAAAGGACTTTCCCGAAATTCGTTACCAGCTCTCCGTCTATATCGGGGAATACACTGCCCTTCTCATTTTGAGAAGTGATCCATTCTCAGTGTGGTGGGTTGTTATTATGATGACGATGAATGTATGTAGGCTTTGTAACACACCTTAATTTTAGGAAAATGAATATTTCCATATAGCTTGAATTTCGGTAGCGGACCTCTGGTTACACATAAACACTGAAATAAAAAAAATAAAAAAATTGCGAAGAAATAAAAGATTTTAGGGACTTTGATTTAGCATATTATTTAAATAGTATGTAACATAAACACTTTTTGAATCAAAATTAATATTTTTAAATTTATCAAAATACAAATTTCACAATACACACACAAATAAATTAATTGTATAAAGTATTTAATACATACACCAGGCTGAAAATATTAAAAATAGATCATATAATTTCCTGCCGTTGTTTTAATTTTTAAGTAGTGGGCCCGGCAGACGGTATTCTGCCCTGAACCTAAACCCGATTGCAGCGCAACCTACTGGGTCCAGTTGTGAATAATATAATCCATCCCGGGAACCACTTAAACAAACAAAATCTATACTACAATATTATAAATACGAAAGTTTGGATGGATGGATGTTTGTTACTCAATCACGCCAAAACGACTGAACGGATCTGGATGTTAGGCACAGAGATAGATTATAGTCTGGAATAGCACATAGGCTACTTTTTATTCCGGAAAATTAAAGAGTTCCCGCGGGAACTAAAAAACCTCAATCCACGCGAACAAAGTCGCGGGCATCAGCTAGTGTTCCATAGAAATCGGTACAGCTGTTTTGAAGCGAGAACATATATTTCGGCAATTAATAAAGAAGATTTAACAACTTGATGAAGCTTACAATGCGTCAATCATTATTATATTTTTATTTTTCCTTCTTACTTGCATTCAACGTAGGTCCGTAATTACATACAAATCTTTTGTATAGATAGTATGCGTATGTAAGTATGGTCAACAATATTATATTAAAAACGTGATTATAAATGAAAATAAAATAGTTATAAGTTACTTACAATCTGTAAATAAAAAGAAACAGTAATTAAATTACATCGTATTTATAGTTTTTTGGGTATGTCATCTTACCTTCTTAGAGGCGTGGACATGCAGGGCTCTAATTAAATGCCTAGTAGCGTAAGCAGATTCCTATTTCTGTGACTTTGACCGTTGCTGATCTATTGTGATCGTCCCCATCCTCTGTGGTCCCCATCTTATAGTATAGTCCCTGACCAATACTAGGTACTTGCTGTCAGGCATAGCAGCAGCGTCTTGGCCGAGATATTTTTGAAGCGAAAACTTCTTTAGCCGCGTTGAGCAATTTTTGGTAGGGGGTAAACTTGTGGATTCGTATCACCGACCCGTCACCGACACCTCGCTGCCCCATGCTCACGTTGTTACGAAGACAAAAGGTCTTAAATATTTATACCTACTACATTCGTAATTAAACTTTAATGCCTTAGTTTTAAGGTTTATATTTTTTATTTTTTTTTTATTTTTTTTTATATTCGTTTTCACTTCTATCGGCAATCCCTACTCCCTATGACTGCCAATTTTTTTTTGCCTCTTCCGGGCGCACCTCACATACATCTGGTGCCCAAGACTACGTGTATGCATGAGTCCAGGGCAATAGCAGATAACGTGTGAAGGCGTTTCCTCAGCCTCAAGGCAGAGCCGTTTAAAGAAAATGAAAACAATGACTGTTACAACTTACAGTTTGGGGCTAGAAATAAATGAATATTTTTAAGTATTTTTATATTATGTACATTGTGAATTAGTACTTCCACTCCTCTCCACTCCAGCCTATTAACGTCCCACTGCTGGGCATAGGCCTCCACTCTCATAGCAGTTTAGACCCACCACGCTGCTCCAATGCGAGTTGGCGGGCTTTAACGACTGTCTCACACTCATAGTCTATAGTTGACCGCTAATTAAGTACTTAAAGGCCGTTATATACTGGAGCAACAACACGCGACAACACCACCACCACCACCACCACTACAGCCCATTAACGTCCCACTGCTGGGCACAGGCCTCCACTCTCACATAAGAGAGGAAATTAGAGCTTAAACCCACAACGCTGCTCCAATGCGGGTTGGCGGGCTTTAACGACTGTTATCATGTTAGGTACTGATAAAATAACCGGGACCGACAGCTTAACGTGCTCTCCGAGGCACGGGGGTGAAACATCGCCAAATTCCTAACTCCGGGCTAGTACTGAGAATTTCTAGTCAGATTATGGCCCGACCCGGGACTCGAACCTGGGACCTCGTCGGCTGCAGACGAACATGCCAACCACTAGACCAACGAGGCAGTCAGTACTTATTTCAGTTATTTAAGTATATTTTTTTTTTTTAATTTTAAGAATGAAAGTCTTGCGTACCTGTGTCTGAAAACAAAACAATAAATTATTGACAATATTTTGTAGGAATTTTTAAACAATTTTACTAATAAAATATTTATTCGAATAGTTAGATAATATTGCCTCTAAAATTGTACGTAAACAATGTAACAAAAATTAAATTATACCTACAGGGTTAACTTTAAAATGCTAATAACCTCATAGGGGTAGCTTCTGTACGTAATACTGAATAAATTTTGTTCCACAACAGACCAGTTGCCTATTATAATTATTATATAGACCAATTAATTTGGACCAATTATTTAATGGACCAAACCGAGGGTTTTGGAAATCATCCAATATCTTCTGTATCTGTGATTTGATTCAAGTGTTTCTTAATAATAAGTTTGATTAATAAATGTTCAATTATATATTAACTAAGAAAGAAGAATAAAGCTATTATTTTTTGTATGACATTGATTTTTCCTTAAGTGGTCCGTATTACCTTCGCTTCTATTCGCTTTGATTCTAAACTCACTTCTTTCTTCAATGATAAGTGACAAAATATGATTCGTCGTTCAGGAGCAATCGTATTTCAGCATTATTACAAGTAACCCTTATGAGGTTGTTAGTATTTTGAAATTAACCCTGTATATTACATAAAAAATGTATTTGAGTCATTGAGGTATTATATGTACTTGTACATATAATTCAATGATTTGAGTTAATTTTATCTCATTAACAGACAGATTAGAAAGTTAAAACGAAAAAAACTGAAATGCGTTCATTGAAATGCGTTTCATAAAACACTTACGTGGTACTAAAAATTCAAAAGTTTATAAAGTTAAACATGTTCAAATAATAAATTTAAGCAACTAGGATAGGATCTAGGTAAATAGTTATATTTATTGGGAATACAAGACGATTTAGCCTAGCTAGATCAAAATGCAAAACATTTGTTAGATAGGTATTTGGGTACTTACTGTGAGCTATGGTAAGAAACAATGTATGAATGAGATAGATGGTTTTAGATCTTACACTGCATAATATCAGTAGAAAAAAAATAAGTATTTAGAAAAACGTACCCAATCCTAAAAAATAGTATCAAATTTAAATATACTATAATAACCGGATAAACTCACGTGTTATTTCGGAAATGCCCGACTAGTTTCGAACCCATTCGATGAGCCTGTTCTCGCGGTCGGTAGGACTTGATTATCAAATTTATGATTTTTAATAAATAAATGTAAGCACATTTAAATGCATGAATATTATAGGCCTACGTCAGTAAGACGTATCGTAACTCTATGATTATTGGTTTAAATAATGGGATTTATTAATAAAAAGAATAAATCCTACCTCAGTCTAAAAAAAAATTATAAAAAATAATTATTACCAATATTATAATTATTAAAAAACTGTTTCTTTGAAACAAAATACATAGACGCAATATAACGTTTGAGAACGATGATCCTGCAGACGCATAAACAGTGTTGCAGCGATCATCGCTTTAAGCATACATTCAACAATATTTCAATTATTCAGCATTATTCTTTACTTAAATACATATCAAAAATTTTTGGAACCGGCAGGATTTGAACCCGCGCGGCGTCTCTCTGGGATTGGGAATCGCGCCCTGAGCGCCTTGACCACTCGGCCACGAATCACTTAAGTACCACTTACGACTCACGACTCTTACGACTTAGTTGATAAAAAATCTATATAATATGCGTTAAGACAATAAGTTTGATAAAATATATAAATAAACTAGCTTATGCCCGCGACTTCGTCCGCGTGGACTACACAAGTTTCAAACCCCTATTTTACCCCGTTAGGGGTTGAATTGTCAAAAAACATTTCTTAGCGGATGTCTACGTCATAGTAGCTATCTGCATGCCAAATATCAGCCCGATTCGTCCAGAGGTTTGAGCTGTGCGTTGATGGATCAATCAGTCAGTCACCTTTTCCTTTTATGTATTTAGATATCTTTCACTCACCACTAATTTCTGTAAAACATGTGGAAGGAAGAATTAATTAAAACTCATAAGATGAATGCCAACTTTACTCTCTTTAAATATCTCTTTCAATATTTTTATTTCATACTAGATGATGCCCGCGACTTCGTCCGCGTGGTTTAAGTTTTTTTTACTCCCGCGGGAAATTTTCCGGGACAAAAAGTAGCCTATGTCACTCTCCAGGTACTCAGCTATACCCATACCAAAAATCAAGTCGATCTGTTGTTACGTTGCGGAGTGATTAAGGACAAACCAACAAACAAACACACTTTCGCATTTATAATATTAACTTATGGATTGCAGTTGCCAAAACGGGCATTTATACCAATTATTATTATCAGATAAAGCATGCTAGTATTCCAATATAATGAAATTAATAATTTTACTGGTTTTTATTTTCAAAAAGATTATAATATACAAGAATAAGTAGAATATTAAGAATTTACTAACCAAAAACTGAAAAGTAAAAAAAATGTCTAAGTAATAAAAATTATTTCATGATAAATTTAAAACTTGTATAATACACAAAATATCACCTACCACTCCTTTCTAGAATAAAATACAAAAAAATAAGTTATAAAATCCATTTAAATGTAGGTATCTAGGTATAATTAAGTCAATCCTTAAAAAGTAGTTTATTTTGGTGCAAAAATTGGGTAGGTACTCTTGATCAATAAGGTATAATATTTGCCACGTCAAGTAGGTAAGTATTAAGTATTTCAGTACAAACCTTTATCTAAAATAAACAAAAGGTTATAAATTAACTAAGTTGTTAAGAATTCTCTAACATTTCTGAACGTATTTGTACATTTACATATTATAGTGATTGTAATTTAAATGAATATTTACCGGAATCTGTAAAAATATTATAGTTGAGTCAAAATGTAACGTTATTTGGTAGGTTAATTATTTCATACCTAGTCTGAATGATAATTATTGCATTTATGCAATTAATTAAATATTTATAATTTAATTTAATAGATTTTACTTAATACTACTTATATTAATTATACTAATTAATTAATACTAACATCATGCTGTAAAATTAAATTTTTAAATTAATATAATATTATTTTTAAAAGCATGAAGAATTCTTAATTTACTAGATAATGCCCGCGACTTCGTCCGCGTGGATTAGATGTTTTGTTGATTCCCGGGGGAACGCCTTAATTTTCCGGAGTAAAAATGCCTATGCCTATGTCCTTCCCCGGGATGTAACCTACCCCTATACCTAATTTCATCAAAATTGGTTGAAAAGATGGGCCGTTAAAGATGGTTAAAGTGTAGCAGACAGATTATTAGACAGACCCACTTTCGCATTTCTAATATTAGTATGGGTTCAGTTAATTTTTACAAAATAAAATCACTTTTACTTACAATTTCCTGAAATAATAAAACAATTAGGTACTTTATTATTAAATAATTCTTTAATTATAATAATATGTACCTACAACCACCCATCCTACAACTAACTAAAAATATCCAAAAAAACTAAATTATTTAAGTAGTAAAATAACTTACGGTCATCTGAAATTGTTTTTTGGAGTTTATTAAAGATAATATTTCGAATACAATTTACTCCTAAAATATTTATAAACTCAATTTATAAAATGATGATAAAGGAAAAATAATTGATACAATATTTCTTGTAAGTAATTTATAAATTACTTATTTTTAATTCTTAGATTTAATGGACTTTTACCTTTAGCTATAAAAGCAAAAATAATTAAAAATTTATTATTTTGTATATCAAATAAATACGTGTCGTAAACTTTGTACAGTTGGTTGGGACTCCGTGAAAGTTCCTGACATAATAAATAAAATAATAATAATCTTATGTAAATAATATTCTTTAATTAATTATTTAACGTATAATTCAAATAGAATATAATCAAGTAACCTTTAATTAAGTATTGTAGGTATTAGAACTAGTCATAATTGTGTTATTTTAATATTATTAATTGTTTGTACAATATTTGTTGGCATGTCAATCAACAAAATATAAATATAAAATAGAACATTAATTATTATGTCGGTTACTTACAGCATGCTAAAAATTGAAAGTCACTTTTAATCATTATAATATCATTTTAAATACTAGAGTTGATGCCCGCGACTTCATCCACTTGGATTTAGGTTAATAAAAACCGTAAGTGCTCTTTGATTTTTCTCTGGGTTGAAAGCTATCTTTGAAATGACAGTTATGGATTAGGTAACTAGTTTTTTTTAAATAAATGTTTGAAGTTCTTAGTTAAATTAAATAACAGCTTACTTACCCCCTTTTTCTGAAAAATAATATAAATAAGTACATTTTTTACTTATAATAAAAACTACATTAAGTCTGCTGGACAAATTAGAAATAACCGTATGGTAACAACAGCTGGGCCTGAATAAATATGGGTAAGATGAAAATTATGTTTTCCCCCAGTGCACAAGGTATGAAGCTGGGGTAGGCATTAGTTAGTCAGAATGCCTATTTACTAACGATTTTGATGAAAAATGAGCATTGACGTGTTTCCATTTGGGTAAAAGTGCTTTTATGCCTCTATGAATTGCTCGCCACTGCTATAGCACCGCAGACACCCAATGACGCAAGCGCAACGCCCTTGTCTATACGAAACCACAGATACGAAACCGTGTGATTGCGGCGCTGTAGGTTTTACAGTGAATCGCAATATTTTTATTACCCGACTGCGGAACGCACAGGGTTATTAACAGGTGTGATTTAACCACAGAATAAGTAATAGATTAATAGTAGATTATAGATAATAGATTTAGATACAGTGGCGTGCACAAGGTTTGAGGCTGGGGTAGGCATAAGTTGGTCAGAATGCCTATTTACTAGCTGTTTTGATGAAAACTGAGCATTGACGTATTTCCAGTAAGCACGCAAGGTAAGCAGTGCTTTTATGCCTCTATGAATTGCTCGCCACTGAGTACCTGAAATACACGATGCAGCTGGGTAGGTTTAATTTCGAGAAGGAGGTCTGCCGCCGAGCCCGACTTGTCAACGTCGAGCTTCGGCATGTCTTCTCGTCCAAAATTCCTGTGTCTCAAGAACGTCTTCAACAGTGCGTGTTGCCGACATGGTAGCTAACTATCAAGTCAGGTCGGGTCACTCAGCGGGTGATGGAGAGGGCTACGCTGAGGCCCTCAGAAACAGAACAGAACCAGCCAGCGAGCTGCGAAGCTGAAGTGGTGATGGGCGGGGCACATAGTGGAAGAACCGATAGACGTCAGGGTCCCAAGGTGCTGGAATGGTGACCCCGCACTGGAAAACGTAGCGTTGGCAGACCTCCCACTATAGGTGGACGGATGAAATCAAGCGAGTCGCAGGGAGCTGCTGATTCCAAGCGGCGCAAGAACGTTGCTTGTGGAAGACCCTACAAGAGACCTATGTCCAACAGTGGACGTCTATCGGATGACGACGAATATAAAACGTACAAATACGTAAAGTTTTTAATATTTTATTTAAAAAACTTACATTTTTTCACGGCGTCATTGTTGGATGTAAAAGAAAAGTAAATTTATATTAGTTTGATCATTGATGCTTGTTATTGTTTACTAGTCGGAAAAATATGCCCAATCTAAAGCATAAAGAATCATTATAAGTATAGTAATTTGATTCCCACAAAAGTATAATATGAACAAAAAGTATGCTTAGCAAATATTTAAATACTTATGATTTACACTTACAGCTTTGTCCTGATGAAATAATTTGCAGATGTAATAAAATTGTTATCGAAACCTAAATTTTGCTATACATTAAGTATAATAGCAGTTATTACATAGGTAGGTATAGCCATAGTTAACTTACCGTTACCTAAAAAAACAAAATTAAAGTTAGTCAACTATCTTGAAAAAATATATGGACCAATAAATAAATTTGAATACGTTTTGAATCGAGGGACTAGTTGCGATAAGTCGGACAACGCATATCAGTCGATTGCGATTGTTAAGCAACGTTGACCCAATTCGGTAACGGGATGGGTGACCTAATTTGGGAGTCCGAATTTGGCCTTTTCGATTCCTCCGTGCCTCGGAGAGCACGTAAGCCGTCGGTTCCGGTTATTATCACTAACATCTGATAATAATCGTTAGAAACCTATAAGAGTTGAAAAAGTAGACCTGGGAACCCACGGCTTTATTGTCCCAGGAATACCCCTTCATTATGTGATTAATGGAAAGGGGTCACGACCCTCAGCACTGAGGAACATGATGCAGAGAGAGAAACGTTTTGATCTGCTTTGATCCATAATAATAACAATCTTTTTAACACTTACCGCATTCTGAATAAAATATGAAATAAACCATTAATTATGGATATCTTTTAATCATTATTATTAAAGTTAAATTTAATTGAAAAAGTCAATTGAAATTTATTTTTTTAGTAGGTAGGTATATTGGTCCCCTTTCCCCCTTAAACCCCCAAATACAAAGTAGGGGGCCACATTAACACCTTCTCCTCTAATATCTATATCATAAGTGAGTAAGTAACTATTATTATAATAATAAACTTTACCTTGAGCTGATAAAAAAATATTACTTATATCAAAATATTAATGACTTTAAAACAAAATAATATTGTATGTAATATAATTCGTTACTAGACTATAAAAATACATACTGTGCTCTGTAAATATTGTAATAAAATAATTAAAAGGGAGATGTAATGATGTACCTACCTACGTAAAATAATTAATAAATAGTAGGTATATTATTGAAATTATTTTTATATAGTAAAGTTATTACTTACGGCATCAGGCTGAAAACACAATAAAACCAAATTACTGGATATGGTTGGGGTTCCATAGCCGAACGAAGGCGTTTGCGATGTTTAAATTTTAGGTGGTAGCTTATTTTAAAACTTGTTTTAAGAAACCTCATTATTATTTTAAAATATATATATAGGTACAACTACGTTTTACAAGCTTTCTATTCAGTTTAAATAATTAATTCACGTTTTTGTTTCAAAATTTAAATAATAAATAATTAAATAAAATCCATATCCATACTAATCCATACTAATATTATACGAGTAAATGCGAAAGTGTGTCCGTCTATCTGCTACGCTTTAATGGCCCATCTGTTCAACCAATTTCGCTGAAATTTGGTATAGAGGTATACATCCCGAGAAAGGACATAGGCAACTCTCTTTTTTAGGCTAGGCTTTTATCTCGGAAAGTTAAAGAGTTCTCGCAGGAATCTAAAAGCTTAATCCACGCGGACGAAGTTGCAGGCATCATCTAGTATCTATAGAGATTTTAGTGCTAAATTTTAACTATCAGCAACTGTTGACGATTATTCAAAATATGTCTATTACACAGATAAACGGACAGAAGGGCTGAATTCTTGATATAGGTACTACGAAACCTTAAAAATAGCATAAGTATAAAAACAATTATTAAACAAAATTATTACCGCTATCTGAAAACAAAATTTAAAAAGGTTAGTTTAAAAAAATACTACTTTTACTTCTGGTTCCTACCTGGTTCAAAGGTTATCCCATCGCCATTCAGCTATAGCAATTATGCAAGCCTGATGGCACCTTGATGGGTACCTTTGGCCCAGGGGCAACCAGGGGTGGTCTTTTTGGTTAGGGGTTTATTTTAATTTTATTGTTAGTAGGTATATAAGGATTTGTTTTAAATTTATTTTATAGTTAGTTTAATATTTAGTTTTTAGCATTTTAATATTGTATTAAGTAAGTACTTATTGCATTTGTGTTGTTTAACACGATATTAGATAATATTATTTTTAAAGTTTCTAAATAATTTAGATACCTAATATAAAATTAAATGTCTATAATAACTTGTACTTTAATTTAACATGAGCACCAGGCTTTACTCACAGTTAGCTGTAAGTAAATATTACTGATATTTTAGCATAAAGAAATTGTTAACAATATTTAATAGTAGTTTATGCAACTGTCATATAATGAAGGGTATTAAAACACGAGTGTGAGTTTATGAAACGAGCGCAGCGAGTTTCATAATAGTAACGAGTGTTTTAATACCCGTGTTATATGCAGTTGCATACACTACTTTATCTTCACTAATGCAATTTATCAAACAACAAGAGTAAAAAAACACATTGCGAAACATTAAATTCACGCGTACGTGTATTGTCACAGTGAACTTGCCGCCATTAAAATCTAACCAATGAGAGCGCAGCTGCGCGCGCAGGGCCAATCAGGAGCGAGCGCGCGCTGTTCGTTTTTTATTTAATTGGCACAAGATCTTACCAAAGAGTTTTGTGTATGTAAGTTTAGTAGTTTCGACGAAGTTTTCACGTATAACCCAACTGTTTTCAAAAGCCAGCCTAATATCAAAATTTTATACAACTTGTATGAGGATTTTGACATAAGGCTCGCCAGGTTAATTGGTCGCGTTTTATTGATGTTATGAGATTTTACGATATCGATGTGGATATTATACCATCATGTGAAATTGCTTAAATTGAGTGTTTTGTTATCTGCGCTATAACAGTAGTAATTATAAGTCAAGTATTGAAAACATAAGTAGAATGTTATAACATTAGTGTAGATAAAAAACATTATAGAACATTAGCTATATTATTATGTAAGTAGCTATAATATATTAATATTATGGACAGTCTATAATTGTTTTACTAATTGACAAATTTTTTGACGATCTCCTGGCGCAGTGTTGATTGAGCGCTCATGGGAGGTCCCGACTCCCGGGTCCGATTCCCGGCAGGGTTGATTTGGGAATTTATAATTTCTGAATTTTCTCTGGTCTGGCCTGGTGGGAGGCTTCGGCCGTGGCTAGTTACCACCCTACCGGCAAAGACGTACCGATATAGCGTTACGGTACGATGCCGTGTAGAAACCGACTAGGGGTATAGGTTTAATATAACTGCTATACCCCTAACAGGTTAGCCCGCTACCATCTTAGACTGCACCATTACTTACCATCAGATGAGATCGCAGTCAAAGGCCAACTTGTAGTGGAATAAAAAAAAATTTACCGTTACTGTAATTTCTGAATTTTCTCTGGTCTGGCCTGGTGGGAGGCTTTGCCGTGGCTAGTTACCACCCTACCGGCAAAGACGTACCGATATAGCGTTACGGTACGATGCCGTGTAGAAACCGACTAGGGGTATAGGTTTAATATAACTGCCATACCCCTAACAGGTTAGCCCGCTACCATCTTAGACTGCACCATTACTTACCATCAGATGAGATCGCAGTCAAAGGCCAACTTGTAGTGGAATAAAAAAAAATTTACCGTTACTGTACTTGCTGGCTGCAAAAAGTTAAAATATTTTTATTAAAGAGATTGTTAATAATTCAATGAACATTAGATAATAGAATGTTATCTAATATTCATTGTTTTATCTAATATTTAAATGAATAAATAAATCATACCTCAGTTGATGGTGTTTTATCCGATTCTGATACCTGAAATAGCATTGAAAACATTAATTTGAAATGTACAATCATTCATAAGAGTTCTAACGAAATATAACTTGAAATTAATATTTTTACTGTTTCAGTCTGCAAGAAATAGAAGAGACAAAATGAGAATTTTATGAGATCAATTTTATTAGGTACTAGCTGATGCCCGCGACTTCGTCCGCGTGGTTTTTCGTCATAAGTTTTTTCGATTCCCGCGAAAACTCATTAATTTTCCGAGATAAAAAGTAGCCTATGTATGTATGTATGTATATTCTTTACAGCTGGATGCCCGCGACTTCGTCCGCGTGGAATAAGTTTTTCAGTTAATTTTCCAGGATAAAAAGTAGCCTGTATTACTATCTATCCCACGGTATAATCCCCCTATAATGGTAAAACACGTACCTACTTCTTCATATTTGAACGAAAGCCCAAATGCTGTTTCATGGCTATAACTTGAGAAATTAAGGATTTTCATACACACTCTCAACCCCTATTTCACCCCTTCGGGGGTGGAATTTTGGAAAACTGTGAAACACATATGTTTTCATTTTCAACCCGCAGCTCATATATCAAGATTCATGGCTATAACTTGAGAAATTAAGGACTTTCATACATACTCTCAACCCCTATTTCACCCCTTCGGGGGTGGAATTTTGAAAAACTGTGAAACACATATGTTTTTATTTTCAACCCGCAGCTCATATATCAAGTTTCGTGGCTATAACTTGAGAAATAAAGGATTTTCATACAAACTCTCAACCCCTATTTCACCCCTTCGGGGGTAGAATTTTGAAGGACTGTGAAACACATATGTTTTCATTTTCAACCCGCAGCTCATATATCAAGTTTCATGGCTATAACTTGAGAAATTAAGGACTTTCATACAAACTTTCAACTCCTATTTCACCCCTTCGGGGGTAGAATTTCGGGATAAAAAGTATCCTATGTCCTACCTCGTAGTATGGGCTCAAATCGTGCCAAGTTTCGTTTGAATTCATTCAGTAGTTTTGGCGTGATACGCGGCCAAGATACAGACAGACAGACAGACAGACAAAAATGAAAAAAATCACAGATTTGGCTTCAGTATCGAATAATGAGTGCCCTCCAAAAAAAATTTTCAAAATATCTTCAATGTACAGAATTGGACCTGTTACAGTTTTATTATAAGTACTAGCTGATGCCCGCGACTTCGTCCGCGTGGACTAAGTTTTTCGGTTAATTTTCCAGGATAAAAAGTAGCCTATATTACTATCCCACGGTATAATCCCCCTATAATGGTGAAACACGTACTTCTTCATATTTTAACGAAAGCCCAAATGCTGTTTCATGGCTATAACTTGAGAAATTAAGGATTTTCATACAAACTCTCAACCCTTCACCCCTTCGGGGGTGGAATTTTGAAAAACTGTGAAACACATATGTTTTCATTTTCAACCCGCAGCTCATATATCAAGTTTCATGGCTATAACTTGAGAAATTAAGGACTTTCATACAAACTTTCAACCCCTATTTCACCCCTTCGGGGGTAGAATTTCGGGATAAAAAGTATTAGATATATGTCCTACCTCGTAGTATGGGCTCAAATCGTGCCAAGTTTCGTTTGAATTCATTCAGTAGTTTCGGCGTGATGCGCGGCCAAGATACAGACAGACAGACAGACAGACAGACAGACAAAAATGAAAAAAATTACAGATTTGGCTTCAGTATCGAATAATTAGTGCCCTCCAAAAAAAAAATTTTCAAAATATCTTCAATGTACAGAATTGGACCTGTTACAGTTTTATTATAATTATTATCTATATATATATATAAATCTCGTGTCACAATGTTTGTCCTCAATGGACTTCTAAACCACTTAACCGATTATAATAAAATTCGCACACCATGTGCAGTTCGATCTAACTTGAGAGATAGGATAGTTTATATTATATAGATTAGGATTATTAGTGCTACCCGTGCGAAGCCGGGGCGGATCGCTAGTATTATAGATAGATGTAACTATGCGAAGATTCAAATGAAAACGTAAAATTGTAACGTGTTTTTAATAAAAAAAAATATTTAAAAAATCATTCCATTATCTACCTACATAATTTGAAATAATTAATTTCATAATTGAAATGTAACGTAACCTAATAAAAATTAAGGCATTTGATCCACTTACAGCTTTTGCTTCTTCATCCTAAGAAAAAAACCGGCAAAGTGCGAGTCGGACTCGCGCACCGAGGGTTCCGTACAAACTTGTAGCAAGTTTTACGATTAATGAATTTAATGAACCGCAAAACTAACTTTGTTTGTAGAGGTTTTCTGTTAATATCAAAAAAACTATGCTAGTTAGAGCATTGGCTATAGTTTTCCTGTAAAATATACATAAATTCCTATTGACCATAATTATTTCAGATTTTTCGATTGGTAAACTCCGGAGATAAGGGGGGGGGGGAACGGTATTTTTTTTGACTTTTTCCCCGATAAATCAAAAACTATCATGACTAAAAATAATTAAAAATCTGTTTTAGAATGTACAAAGTAAACCCTTTCATATGATACCCCACACAGTACAGTTATCTCACTTTTAAATTTCAACCCTCTGATTTTCCCCCCTTTTTAAATAAGAACAAAAATAATTTCCAATTTTTTTTAATTCCAGTGTCTTTGGGCCACTAATATACACAACTATTCCAAATTTCATGTCGATAGCTTCGGTAGTTACTGAAATAATCGAGTGTGACGGACGGACAGACAGACAGACAGACAGACAGACGGAGAAAGTCGCACCATAAGGGTTCCATTTTTACCATTTTGGTACGGAACCCTAAAAATCATAATATTGTTATGTAGACCATGAGTCGTAGATCTAGATTGACAGATCATGTGCATTGAAAAGGTAACAAAAGAAATAATAATAAAAACGTAAATTATAACGACAATTTTAGTCAGGTACAAAACATTTAAGTACTTACAGGTTTTGCTTCTTCATCCTAAGAAAAATCATAATATTGTTATGTAGACCACAAGTCGTAGATCCAGATTGACAGATCATGTGCATTGAAAAGGTAACAAAATAAATAATAATAAAAACGTAGAAGCAAGGCCGAAGAAGCAAAACCTTTAAGTACATAAAGGTTTTGCTTCTTCGGCCTAAGAAAAATCAGGATATTTTTTGTAGAACATGAGTCGTAGAATTAGATTCATAATTATGCATTTAAAAAAAAGATAGTTTGAAATTTGAATAGTTACTTATAAAAAAAAATCATAACGGCACATTAAGGTGGGTTCAAAACATGGTATTTCTTCTTCTAAAGTTAGAATATTTTAAGTTGCTAATTGTAAATCCGAATACTAAGGAGATTTAAAATAAGAATTTATAATTTTTTAAAAATTGGTACGTAAAAATATAGCATGGTAGGTAGGTATATTATCCACTTACAGGGTATGTTTCTTCAGCCTAAGACAAAATCATAATACAGGTATTATAAGATGTAGAACATTCAGATTAATATGTATGTAAAACATTGAAATAGAATGAGTAATAGAAACAGGGTCACGAACAAAAATTATCGCAAAAATGTCCCAATTTGACAACACATAAACATTTGAGTGTCTGACTGTTAAATGTAGAAAAAGGTTATACCTTTAGCAACAACTTCAGTTAATTCTGCACCGTAATACTAACACATAAAGCTACATTAAGATTGGAAAATATTAATTTTTAAGACATTCTGTCATCCGGAAAAGGTAGCAATAACCTTTCAATCCAAAATAAAAAGTCGTTTTTAAAATATGTACAAAAATATTTATTATTAAAATAAAACTAAATAATATGTAGGCAATAAGGTACGTCATTCGTTGCCAAATTGGTACCTTTACCACAGCCTTTACTCTATTTTGGAACTAGAAGCAACTCTTGTCATTACATTTTCAATATCAAGAACGACAATTTATTATAAACCTTAAAACGTAATATGAAAGTTTATTTTCGTACCACTTGCTCAAAAAAGTGACATTCTATGCCACAAAAAGCGAACATAACAATAGTCATTTTTAATCTGTTAAAAACAGGGAAAGAAAATTGTACTGAATTTCATTCATCCTCTAGGGGGAGAATGTGATTTAAATTTGGAATACTTACCGAAATTTATACTGAATTATAAATGACGAAATAAAATGACGAAAACCGACGAGGCCGTATGAGCTTGATGCCTTTGCTTTTCCGACAAAAAAATATTAGTCTAGGAATTTGCCGCGTTTTTGTTTTCTTCAAATACATAAACGTTAATGTAACTCTGGACCAATATTTCGAATGTTAACTTTTACTTTTAATTGTCATTATTTTTAACTAGCTGATGCCCGCGACTTCGTCCGCGTGGATTAAGGTTTTTCGGTTCCCGCGGGAACTCTTTAATTTTCCGGGATAAAAAGTAACCTATGTGCTATTCTATAATTTATCTCTGTGCCAAATTTCATCCAGATCCGTTCAGCCGTTGGAGCGTGATTGAGTAACAAACATCCATACATCCATCCAAACTTTCGCATTTATAATATTTATTTGATAAATGCTTATCTCATATTATTATTGTGTTAATTTTTTCGCAAATGGTACGAAAAGTAGAGTATTTTCCTCGGTGATAAAGCTGTCTTAGTCTTGGGTGAACTTAAATCCCTCGCTACACTCAGGACTCGTCTTAAATCCCTCGCTTCGCTCGTGATTTAAGTTTTTAACACCCTCGCTACGCTCGGGAGTAAACCTCGAGTCCTTCGTTACGCTCGCGATTTAAGTCGTCACCCGCGACAGAAGACACTGCTTTATCCCCTTGGTTATTAATCTACTATTATGATTTTAACATGTTTCTATTTAAGACCTTTCGTCTTCCTAGAAAACCGCAAAAAAGAAAAATTCAACAGTTGGAACAATGGAGACATGGAGTTGCAGAATATTTTTTTAGTCGAAGGTTTGTTATCTGCTCACTTATGTGAGCATGATTCCAGAAGTGGGCGAATAATTAAATTAGTTTAAAATATATTTGTACTCTCTTTAAAACTTGCACAGGTTTCACGAGAGATTTAATGTAATTAGATAATTATAAAACTTGGCCAAACTTAAAGACAATATTTATTTGATCCGGCCACGATTGCTATCGTTAAGCTAAACACAAAAGTATTCAATAATCGCTGAGTCTGTCGGTAACAGACTGGTTTACCAAAGTCAAAATACTCGTATTAATGTCAATAATTCCAATATGGCGATCCCGCCAATGAACTGACCGAGTAAAGTACATGGAATTAGTCAAATAGCAACTTAATTAAACCTTCATCAATAAACAAATTATTTTTTCTAAAAATTCAATTCAATTTTAAACGCAAAGCTGACACTTATGTGCATGTATGCTTAATTATGTGTTATACAGTATGGTTAAAAATCTAAGTCTTATGAAGGTAATTACACTGATTGCAATAGTGATGATGCCTATATCAAAAATAAATTATTTCTAACTGATTATTAAATAGAGGGTTTTCCAAAAGACCTAAAATTCACATCCTCGGTTAGTTTTAAGTTTGATAACCATTTCAAAATATAGATTAAAGAAAAAAAGTGCGTTGAAATTTGATGATGTCACAACTGTGAATTTCATACAACTTCCATAATTACTAGAAGTGCGTTTTCAAGTTTGTTAAAGATTTGCTGATTTGATTTGATTTGATTTACTCGTATTTAATTAAAAAAATCATAAAATTTGCGAGCTATATTCATATTATAAACTTATTATCCATACTCATATTATAAATGCGAAAGTGTGTCTATCTGCCACGCTTTCACTGCTTATCTTTTCAACCGATTTTGATGAAATTTGGTATAGAAATAGGTTGCATGATGCATCCCGGGGAAGGACATTTACGTTTTATTCCGGAAAATTACTGAGTTCCCGCGGGAATCAAAAAATATGTATCCACGCGGATGAAGTCGCGGACTTTATATAGTTTATAATAGATACCTGAAATTTGGGAACTGCTGTTCTTAGTAATCGACGCCTTTGCGTGTTTCCAGTAATATCAAATTTATCAAAATGTATTGAACATAATATATGTATATGTATTTTTGGATGGATGAAAAAACTCTACTCCTCTTTCTTTCGCGACTATAGCTTTCCATTCTGCACAACTAAATGGATTGCTAGGGAATCTACAAACAACAAAACTTTTAAAGTACCAATATTACTCCATGCATCCCCTGTTTGCCGAAAAATCAATATTTGTTACAATATTTGACACGTTGTCACAAACATTGGCCAAACAATAACACTAACATTGCCTAATAGTTTTTTACTGTTTGAATCTATTTAACTACATGAAAAACATTTATTGATATAAACTTACCGAAAAAAAGATATTCCCTCCGAAATTTTAGTGTTGCGGTGGGAATTAGAACAATTTTTAAAGGAGCACTGCAGCATTTTGACGCCTCGATATGTTGGCTATGGTTGGACCATACTAATGTCACATAAGAGCACTCTCGTAATATGTGCTGTTACTTCTCGGGCCCAATTTTAAGCGCTAATCGGAAATCTAGTATAGGTACTAAAATTCTACATCAATGATGTAAAAAGATAATCAAAAACCTTATACTTATACTAAAAAAAAATTATAACGACCAGTTAAGAGGATCGTCGAGTTGTAAATTTTCATACAAAAAGCGATAACGTTTTTCTTCCCGTAAATGTTGTCCAATTTTCATAATTTATAGAAATGTTGCAGATACAATGAAGAACTATGCTCGTACGTTTTAATTTTAAAGAAATATTGCTAATGTTAAAAGTTATTAGCGTCTAAATATCCATATTTTTGACCTAAAAACTTCCTCAGGTATTTTAATTTTTTAAAATTTAACTAAACTAAAATACTAAAAAAAATAAAACGTACGAGCCTAGATTGAGGTGTACTGAATCTAATGAGAACAAAATTGTCTAATTTCGTAAACGTTTGGGTGGGTAAAAACGTTATCACCCGAAACAATATTTCAAGAATAAAATGTAGGCATATGCCTACTGGACTTGCAACTCTCTCTATCGCACGACACGGAGAAGGCAGCGAAGCGTTGTGAAACAGATAGCATTATTGAAAATACCTACTCGCGTCCCGTTTCGTCACTAGACGATAGTCTTAATGTGGGTACAAAACAACCACTTACAGGTATTTCTTCTTCAGCCTACAAAAATTGAATATGTTTAGTTGCTAATTGTAAATGCGAATAGGTAAGTACTAAGGAATTTTAAAATAAGAATTTAAAAACTTTAAAACAATTGATATATAAAATTATGGAATGGTAGGTATTTTATCCACTTACAGGTTTTGTTTCTTCGGCCTAGAAAAAATCATAAAATACCTAGGTAAGTATTTTAAGTAGGTCATTCAGACTAATATGCATTTAAAGAGATACCTAATTAAATAACATTTACAGTAAAAGAAAATAATAACGACATGTTATGGTGGGTACAAAACATGCACTTACAGGTTTTTCTTCCTCAGCCTAAAAAAATCAGAACAGATTTTACTAAATAGTAAATACCATAGACCGTAGTTGTAAGTCAAGTAGGTAACACTCCTTCCCCTCTCCCCCCGAACCTATACATATTATTAACGGAGAATTTTGAAACTTAAAAAAACGGTTAAACAATAAGTAAAAAAAATATAACGACATTATTAATTAACTCAGATAAAATACTACTTTTAGGTGGGTACAAAACATGCACTTACAGGTTTTTCTTCTTCACCCTAAGGAAAAATAAAATACTTCTGAATATATGAATCTCTAGGTATTATTGGTTTATTTATTTGGCGACCTTTATAATACACTAGCTGATGCCCGCGACTGTCCGCGTGGTTTTATGGTTCCCGCGGGAATTTTTATTTTCAGCCTAGATAAGTCTTATTCCAGACTATAATCTATCTCGGTGCCAAAATTGACAAATTTTGTGACGACCTCCCTGGCGCAGTGTTGATTGAGCGCTGTTGTCTTAACGTGGGAGGTCCCCGGGTCCGATTCCCGGCAGGGTTAATTTGGGAATTTATAATTTCGGAATTTTCTCTGGTCAGGTCTGGTGGGAGGCTTCGGCCGTGGCTAGTTACCACCCTACCGGCAAAGACGTACCGCCAAGCGATTTAGCGTTCCGGTACGATGCCGTGTAGAACCCGACTAGGGGTATGGGTTTAATATAACTGCCATACACCCTAACAGGTTAGCCCGCTACTATCTTAGACTGCATAATTACTTACCATCAGGTGAGATCGCAGTCAAGGGCCAACTTGTAGTGGATTAAAAATGAAAATTATACCGTTACTGTACTTGCTGGCTGCAAAAAGTTAAAATATTTTTATCAAAGAGATTGTTACTACTTATTCATTGTTTTATCTAATCCATACTAATATTATAAATGCGAAAGTGTGTCTGTCTGTCTGTCTGCTACGCTTTCCCGGCCCATCTTTTCAACCGATTTTGCTGAAATTTGGTATAGAGGTAGGTTATATCCCGGGGAAGAACATAGGCTACTTTTTATCCCGGAAAATTAAGGAGTTCCCGCGGGAATCAAAAAACCTTTATCCACGCGGACGAAGTCGCGGGAATCATCTAGTATTTAAATAAATAAATAAATCATACCTCAGTTGATGGTGCTTTATCCGATTCTGATACCTAAAATAGCATTTCAAACATTAAAATTTAATAATCATTCATGGAGTTCTAACGAAATAAAACTCGAAATTAATAATTCTTAAATGAAAGCGATAAATTGTACCTAACGTGTTTTAATTAAAAATAAAATTCCATGTAGGTAGGTACTAGGTACCTACTACCTAACTAATTTGAAATAATTAATTTCATAATTGAAAAAATTAAGGCATTTTATCCACTTACAGCTTTTGCTTCTTCATCCTAAGAAAAATCATAATATATTTTTTTTAATAGACCATGAGTCGTAGATTGACAGATCATGTGCATTTAAAAGATAACAAACCCCTAAAAGATTAGCCCGCTACCATCTTAGACTGCATCATTACTTACCATCAGGTGAGATCGCAGTCAAGGGCCAACTCGTAGTGGAATAAAAAAGAAAATTACCGTTACTGTACTTGCTGGCTGCAAAAAGATAAAAAAAATTTGTTAAAGAGATTGTTGATAGGTTTAGATTGTTAATATTCATTGTAATAACTAATATTTAAATGAATAGGTAAATAAATCATACTTCAGTTGATAGTGTTTTATCCGATTCTGATACCTGAAATAGCATTGAAAACATTAATTTAAAATGTAGGTATAATATCATTCATAGACTTCTAACGAAATATAACTTGAAATTATTAATTCCTACCGTTTCACTCTGCAAGAAATAGAAGAGACAAAAATGAGACAAAATGAGAATTTTATGTGATCAATAATTTTATTAAGTAAGTATTTAGGTAAGTACCTACCTAGGTAAGTAGGTACGTGATTTGAAGATACAAATGAAAGCGAAAAATAGTAACGTGTTTTTAATTAAAAAAATATTAAAAATATAATTTCATTAGGGTAACCTACCTAATTTGACATAATTACCTAAGTAAGTAGGTAGGTAATTAATTTCTTAATTGAAATGTAACATAACCTAATAAAAATTTATTAGGTTATGTTACATTTTTATTTCAATTAGGCAAGTCAATTTAAGGCATTTAAGGCATTTTGTCCACTTACTGCTGTTGTTTCTTGTTCCTGAGAAAAATCATATTTTTTGTAGAACATGAGTCGTAAATTAGATTCATAATAATCTAAGCATTTAAAAAGATAGTTAAGTAAAGAATTTAAATACGACAAATTATGGTTAAACAACTGAATATCACAGAAACTTTAGGTAGGTAAGTAGGTACCTACCTATCTAACTAGTTAGGTAATCCTATAATATGGCTCATACCTACTACAAGGATCTAAGCATACCTACCGTATCGTGATTTTGAAAGTTTAAATAGATGCCTGCGACTTCGTCCGCGTGGTTTAAGTTTTTTTCGATTCCCGCGGGAGCTCCTTAATTTTCCGGGATAAAAAGTAGGTAGCATATGTCACTCTCCAGGTCCTTAACTATACCTACCCATGCCAAAAATCACGTCGATCCGTAGCTCCGTTGCGGCGTGATTGAAGGACAAACCAACAAACAAACACACTTTCGCATTTATAATATTAAAGTATGAAGTATGATATATACATGTACATATACATGTACAAAGTATGAAGTATGTAGTAGATACATACACCTTGTGGCTGTAAATCAATAAAATACAATAATATTAGATGGTTACATAATAAGTTAACAATTATTATATATATTCAAGTAGCGAGCCCAGCAGGCGTTGTCCTGCCCTGAACCTAGAACCTGATTACAGCGCCCCCTACCGGGTCCAGTTGTGAACATTAACCATTCCGGGACCCACTTAAGACCTATCTAGCTCCGAGGTAAGGTACGTGAGGAATGACTTGATCCACCGCGACCTCAAGACGCCCACCGTGGAGGAGTAGACCTACGTCCGTATCTTTACGCTCGCGCGGCGCATGTTCCGCTCGCGAACAACGGACCGTACGAGCCGTCAACCAGTGTGTAGCGCTGTTGTCTTAACGTGCGGAGGTTCCGGGTTCGATCCCCGCCGGCAGGGACAGTTTGGGAATTTATAATTTCTGAATTTTCCCTATCTGGCCTGGTGCGAGGCTTCGGCCGTGGCTCGTTACCACCCTACCGGCAAAGACGTGCCGCCAGGCCATTTAGCATTCCGGTAAGATGCCGTGTAGAAACCGAATAGGGGTATGGGTTTAATATAACTGCCATGCCCCTAACATGTTAGCCCGCTACCATCTTAGACTGCATCATCACTTACCATCATGTGAGATCGCTGTCAAGGGCTAACTTGTAGTGGATAAAAAAAAAGCTCCACGGGATCGTACCGCCGACCACCCGACCTTCGACCGGGCGTCCAATACCTCGTGAGCTTCTACGATCGCCATCACATGCGCGGCACGCAGGCGATCGTAGCGACGACGACGACGCGCGCGACGGAGACCCTAGCACCCGCAGCGCGGACCCAACACCGACGACGACATCCGTGGCTTTCAATTTGGCAGGTCCTAGCTAACAAAGTTACCCCGCGCCCCACCAGGGTAAGGAGGCCAGGCCTCGTAGCCCGTATCCCTGCTTGGCCCTCACGTCACGGGCCAACCGCAGAAGACCCGCACGAACACTCAAACACACACTAAAAATTCCATCAAAATTGGTCCAGCCGTGGTACATTTCGGCAATTGATTTTTGTGTAGGTATATGATGTACCTATATAGATAACGCGCAATATGGGGCCCATTTATAATGAAAAAAACTCATTCTTGTGACTGTAGGGTGACAGATTTTTGAAAATGATTTATTGAATAACTAGCTGATGCCCGCGACTTCGTCCGCGTGGATTGAGGTTTTTCGGTTCCCGCGGGAACGCTTTAATTTTCCGGGATAAAAAGTAGCCTATGTGCTATTCCAGACTAAGTATAATCTATCTCTGTGCCAAATTTCATCCAGATCCGTTCATCCGTTGGAGCGTGATTGAGTAACAAACATACATCCATACATCCAAACTTTCGCATTTATAATATTTATTTGATGATGATCTTGACAGAATTTCAGCCACGCCAAGAATAGCCAGTCAATCTCTATTCCCTCAGTCTCACTTTCCGATGGGAGCGCAATCCGATCTTGTACCTACTTCAAGTACCTACTTAAGTCAAAGGTCGCTCGTATAAACCATAGAAACGAACAAGTTCAAAAACTTACGTATGGGTATAACTGTCCCAAAGTCAGCAGAGAAACGAAGATGGTTATAGAAAACAGCCTTGTATGACACATGCTGGAACGATCAATAATATTATTATTAATATTGTATTACGATAACTTCGAATAATAGAGAATTCAAAAGAACTAATTAGGAGCTTGACTCCACGTAGATATGATTTTTTACACAATAAAAATTATTTTTGCCTATATTTCAACAGAAAATTTTTATTTGGATAATAATATTGGTAAGTACCTAGTGAAACTTGGACGTTGATTTACGCAACCAATTCAGTTTTCAATTTATTGCGTCTATAAAAATATAAAATATCTGAACGATTTTAGATATAGGTTGTTGCATATAATATTATGTAGGTAGGTGTTTTTCAAGGTATTTTTTTTTCCTTCGAATATTCTAATTCAATATCTCGGGTGCAGTTCTTCGAATACCCTCACATAAATGTTCCCTTTGATTTTGTATATATAATATAATCAAAGAATGTTCCAAGATCTATGTTTCTTGCTGGTTCTTCTCGGTAGGAATGGTAGATTCATTTGACGATTCGAAAGCACTTGTAAAAGTTTAATTGAATAAAAAACGTTTGAATTTTGAATTTTTTTGAATTATGACAGTTCTCAGACTTTAAATTAGACAACAAACTGTTTCTCTTTGATTTTACTTTTAAATATGTAATAAGGTGAAGCATATAATGTTAAAAAAAAACGATTTTTTAAAAAACTTACGTAGAAAATGTATTCAAATAGAAATTGAAAAATAAATTGAAAACAATTAGTCCAAAAACAATTTTTACATAAAGTAACTATAGGTAGTTTAACAGAAATAAACAAAGCTGTTTTACAATTATTTTACACAAAATAATATTTGTTCATACATATAAAAAAATAAAAACAATAATTATTTATGAGTAGGCATAATAATATTTACATCTTTTTTTTTACTCTAAAGATATTCACAATCCGACCATAAATTATTAACCATTGAACTCCATATTTTACTATTAGCCAACTTCAATATTCAACTAAGATGAAAATATCATACACAGATGGTCATACACAGACACAAAGAAATAAGTTTATCACATTTATGGATGTTGGACACTTTTCGTAATACATTTATAGACTATTTATTTCGCTTCTTCACTTTTCTCTTGATACTTGACGACACCTTTTTCAATTAAATCAGGAATTTCAACGGCGAGCCAGGGGCCAAGCTGTAATAAGAAAAAGTAACTTTAAAAAATTACAAGAAAATTGAGGTTTTCCTGGGGCTTAAAGAGCTCTGGGTAAAATTGGACTCTAGGGATTTGGCTAGGTATATTATTTTCCTTAAGCTTGAACTTGATTGACAAACAAATCAACCATTAATTTCTTACCAACAAATTAAGAACGAAAGCATCTTTTGACATACACAACAGTTCAAAATCAAAAAACTGACCTGTGGATTTAGGTTTTGAAAAATTCTGTGTGAACTCTAAGTTTCTGGGATAAAAAGACATAAGTATCCTTCCTCAGAATGCAACCTATTTCTGTACCAAATTTCGTCAGTCGTTTGAACAAATGAAAGTATAGCAGATAGACACAGACACACTTTTTTTATAACACAGACAGGCATTTATAATATTAGTATGGATAAATTGTGACTTTTCATCTTACAAAAACAAACCAGTGTAACTTCCTCAATGTTTTTAATACAACCCATTAGTAATAAAATATCCAACTGATATCAGTTAACTGTGAAAATTTGGATGTTTGTTTCTCTTTCCCACCACAATAATTACTGAAACAATTTGGCAGAAATCTGGAACCTGAATTAACACAATATGAGCTACATTTTATCAGAAAAATTAATGAATTCCCACTAGAATCAAAAACCTTAATCCATGCAGATGATGTCACGGACATCATCTTTTTTTTAAATTGCGAAATAGGCTTGCGCTTGACAACAATCATGCTTAGTGCAAAGCAATGATGAGGTCTAGGTTGCAAAGCGCTTGCCTAGAAGATGCCTATTCACTCTTGCCTTGAAGGTACTTATGTTATATGTTGGAGGAAACACGTAAATAATACTTACAAATAAAAATTTACACTCACCCCCAAAGCCATAGCATGAGCAATACCAAATCTGGGCACATTTCTCGCCCATAAAGGTTTAAAGTGGTCCGTGAGGCATATCTTGCCACCTCTGTACATTTTTGCAGTCTTGCCATCCAGGCCTGGTAATGCCAGTTCTGGTGCAGTTGTTGGATAAGTAATAGGTATCTGAAACAGATTAATTTTGAATAACCAGAGCCACTTTACAGTTTACACCAATTATTCAGAGGTCTTAGAATTCCAAGTCAGTGGTATTTAAAATTTTTTACTTTTTATACAACTGCCTGAAAAAAGGAGTATTTATACGACTGCCTGAAAAAAGGAGTATATTGTTTTCAGGGTTCATGTATGTATGTATGTATGTGAGTTATATTCCACCATAACTTCTATACACCTGAACTGATTTTGATAAATGAGGTATCGTTAGAATCCCTAGCTTATTCCGGGTGACATAGGCTAGTAAAATATTAAAAAAAATTGATAGGGTGACCATGGTCCCGCAATTAAGACTAAAGTTGAAAAAAAAATTAACTAAAAATAAAATAAAATAACTAAACAAAATAAGATTAACTATATAATCATCTAGAAAATGATGAGTAGATTCCAAAAATATATAACACTATAGTTCAATATCCAGTGATTCACAAAAAATATCATCTAGCTATATGGCAGTCGTATTTTTTAATTCTTCTAGCAGGAAAATATCTTGCAGACAAGCCTTAATAGTTACTTTGATACGTCTCATAGTAGATATTGTATTTTTTAATTGTCACAGTAAGTAATACTGTCATAAGCCATACAAAGTATTTGGGTTTTGAGTAAGCTAAGAGAAAATAGATTAACATAATATGACAAAATTCACTTTTGTAAGAAAGTTAAGAAATAAATAACTTTAGAATACTCACATCAAATTCCAAATCAAACTCATACTTTAGCAGGTTATGGACGTACCAACACTTGCCGAACCACCGTGTGCCAGTCTTGTCTGATTCCAGCCTGAACCAGTCATTGTCTGCCTCTTTGTTGTTCTGAACATACTGAAACAAATAATACTCATATTTTAACTTTTATTTTATTAATAGATGACACTGCGACTACGTCATGAGACTACCCAGATACAAAATCATCTTTCGAAAACTGGAGACTTATAATTGCTACAGTATAACAATCAGAAACACCTCTGATTGGTGTTTCTTCTGCCATTGGCCTTAATCGATTGTCGCAGCACGAATACCATAAATTCAGCTTAGAGCAATAATAATGTAAGAATGATTGTCAATGCAGGTTTTACATAATAGGGCTACTGGTCTAAGGTATGTATGGTAGATTAATACGTTATCATGATTACAATATTTTTACATTTTATCTCAACCAGCTGTTATCCTATTTCATATTGCAGCCTTGCCTTACTTAGTAATTATTATTGCCTGCAGCTCATTTAGCTATGGATTATTTGAGTTATCACTTATCACATATAGTTCAAGTTATTAATAGTTCTTACTAATATTCTAACAAATTCTTACTTAGATTCCGCAAACGATAATTTTATAGACTTCGAACCTGTGCTTCGAACATTTAAAGTTTTGAGATTCAGATTTATGAATAGGTACTTACCTACATGACGATTAAACGAAGTAGATTAAACGAACCTTACTTACTTGAAAATCCTATCACAAACTTTTTATGTCCACCTAGTGCTTCAAGAACAGCTAAATTAGTAATAGGTGTTTCAAACAGAAATGGAAATTACCTTTATTAAAGCTTGGTATTCCTCTTTTAACCTATTGGTCCATAATTCTTTATCTCTCGGTCCTGCTTTCGTTTTCAGTAAAGGTATGCTGCTTAAAGTCTTCCTTGTGCCTTCATCTACCATTTTTGTTTAAGTTTTTCATAGGTTTCTCTACAGAAATTGTAATTTTTAGACATTGAATTATATGTACAAGTTTTTAGATGGAAATATTTTATAGACGGTTGACAACAGTTGACAAATGGATGGATTGATGACGTTGACACGACATATACATTTTTTTTTTTAATTTATTTTACGGCCCTGGATACAAGTCTTTTAAGGCCTTTTAAGTTTGAGCTATGTTTAAGCCATAGAGTAAGTATATATTTAAGCCGTAGACAGAGAAAGAGATATAGGGTATGTTCCGAAATACACTGCGATCACTGTAAAGGTGTGACGTCAATTTAGTATACTGCGAAGCCGTTCCTTTATAGTTAGGTATAATGGTTACTTATTAAACCGAAACGCAGTCAGCACTGAGAGCACCTTACCTCTAAAACGCCAGTGCTCACAGTACGAAAATGGCGATGATATAATATGGCATAATATATTTCCCTAGGGGCCTAGGATACTGCGGCAGTTTACTGTCAGTCCAGTCCGGAACGAATTTCTCCACAGTAAGAGCACTGAACAGTGCTCGCAGTGCATATCGGAACACACCCATAGGGTGACATAGACAGGGCATCAGCCGTAGACAGAGAAAGAGATATTACTCTATGGCGTCAGCGTATACAGTACAAAAAAAAGTTGTAAGTAAGTATGCGATATTTTCCTATGGGTAATTATAAGACCTTAAATAAGTGTTGGGTTTTTCTGATTAGAAATTCTCAGTACTAGCCCGGAGTTAGGAAGTTGGCGGTGTTTCACTCCCGTGCCTCGGAGAGCACGTTAAGCCGTCGGTCCCGGGTATTATCACTAACATGATAATAGTCGTTAAAGCCCGCCAACCCGCATTGGAGCAGCGTGGTGGGTCGAAGCTCTAATTCCCTCTCTCTTAAGAGAGTGGAGGCCTGTGCCCAGCAGTGGGACGTTAATGGGCTGTAGTGGTGGAAATAAGACTGTATTACTCTATGGTTTAAGCCAATGAATAAAGAAGGAAAAGGAAGACGTTAATTAGGTAGAAAAAAGAAAATGTCATATAAATAATATTATTATGACGTAGGTATTAAATCACTCAGCCGAGCGATCGCGTAACTTCTGCATCAATCATTGATACATCGCAATCACCTCTGATTGGTTAAAACTCTTCCACTATTGGACATAATCCATTGTTGCAGCAAGAATGCCATAAATTCAGGCAATTACAACAATTGATACTGTAACAATCAGAAAAAAATCCTCAAATCAAAAATCATTTCGATCCGTTGCTCCGTTGTGGCGTGATTGAAGGACAAAATATCGACAAACCAACAAACAAACACACTAATTCGCATTTATAATATTAGTATGTAGTATGACTAGCTGATACCTGCGACTTTATCCGCGTAGATTGATGTTTTTGTTTCCCGCGGGAACTCTTCAAACAAAAGTTTTAAAGATCATAGTTTTTAATTACCTAAATAATAAAGGGTGAGCAATTTTAAAGAACAACGTAGTTGAATTGAGCTATTGAAAATCTATCGATTAGTATTTTTTTTATTGCAAATATCAATATTTTGCAAGCTGGGGTGGGGTAGGTTAATCTGTGGTTAATCTGTACCCTTTAATGTTCTGTGCTGTGCAAGGAACTTATTGGATGTTCCGCTAAGCACTGCGAGCACCACAGACATATACTGTGGCGAGCACTGTTCAGTGCTCTTACTGGGTACTTACAGTGCTCGCAGTGTATTTCGGAACACACGGTCACACCCATACAACACCCATAATCATACACTGTACTCTGTAGTCTGTGCCCACTGCCCATAATATTTACGACTACTACGGGGAGGTTCTGTGTGTCTGTGTGAAGAAAATTGTGAAATCCTTGAAATGAAATCGAATCGGTATAGTAGGTATACGATAACAATAAACAAATTACAGAACTAAATTTTTAAAAGCAGGGTTATAATTATTTAAAGAAATATCCAATTAAAATATGGGTTCGGAACAGTCGATGCCCCCAAAGAAGCAGCCTCAGCGAGCTCCTCCGGTGCGAAGGGGTCACACAATAGCAACTTCTAACTTTACAGGTACTGGGGCATTTTATCAAACTTCAACCCTGAAGATTCGCTTGTTCGTCACTCAATATGAAGTTTTGTTTTAGAGGCTAGAAGGAATGAAGCCACCACCAGTGGTAATAACTCGCCTGGGGCCAGCATGTGCTCGGATTCAGAACTTCCTTATATATCATACACTGTGGATAGACCCATTGGAGGTATGTACTTATTAAAACATTAACTCTTAACAATATAATACAATCCATCAGCCTGATGCTGATCCTACTTCCCGACACCTTCAAGTCATCTTTTCAGTGGACTGGTGGATGTTCTACGCGTAGATACCTATTGGTCTCCACTTCAAAACGTGTTTGCTGCATCTTTCGATGTGCAATATTATGACCTTTGGTGCAATATTATGACCTTTGTGTATGATTGTACAGCTGCTCTTACTCAACCCATTTAATATTGAAAAGTTATTGAGCTGAACGGTGACCTTGAACCTGCACAGTGGGTGAATTATCTTTTTGGTCGTACAAAATGAGACAAGTCAGTGGAGCATGTTCCTGCTGCCTTGTATTGTGTTTTCAGTTACAGCTTTTATTTTACCGGCTGTAGGTTTTAAAAGCAATACAACCATAAATATATATATTTATGGTTGTATTGCTTTTACCTCCCAAGTAACATTTTAGGTTTTAGAAAGGTTTTGTAAAGGTTCTAGAACCTTTGTATGGAAATCTGCTCGTAAGTCTTAATAGGCTCAATAACGTTATATTAACCTTATATTAACCTCCTGAGTGCAAAAAGGGCCCTCGTTGTAGAACCTTTCTGAGAGCTACAGCAAAACCTATAGCTCAAATCCAGAACCTTTCCAACTACTTACACAGAACCCGAATATAACCTTCACAACCTTAATATATGGTTAATATAACCTTGCCAGACAGCTTTTAAGTTCTAAATTAGTCTTGGATGTAACTCTATGACAACTTAAAACCTTTTTGATGGACATGAATAAATGCCTTTCCAGGACTCGCGGGTTCTAAAAGGTTTCTGTGTAAGAATTTTTTTACACAGAATCGTGGATTTAAAAATAATTAATAATGGCGCCTTTTCCTGTCATTAAACCAAGTTTCAAAATGGCTACATTGGTACAAGTGTTATATTCATAAAAAATAGTAACTTGCTGAAGTCAGGAAAAATAAAAACATAGTGCGACTGGCACTTTATCGTGAAATTTTAAGATAATAGTGCTATATACGAGGCGGGCCTTTCGTAACTTAAAGTTTTGAAGATATTTTAATAAAATAAATACAATAAAAATTATTATAAAATTAGTTACTTGGTGATAAGTCGCATTAGAATTAATAAAACTTATATCCATGTAAAAACATTTTATTTTGAATTGTACACGTTTCTTAATTTTGCCTTATTGATTTAAAATATTGCTTTTTGTTTAGATTTTTGTTATATTTTAGTGAAAAAATATGGCTGGCGTTAGAAAATTACTAGACAGTATTAAAAATAACTGGTCCAGGACTGTAACAACTAGAAGCTCTTAATGTTTGCCAAAATAAGAGCTAAAGGTAATCTCGCGGAGCTACTTAAAACGACAAGGCTGTTTTCGCAGCTTTAAGGTTATCGCCAGGAGTTGTTCAAGACTTGCCAGTCGCGAAAACAACCGCTGAGCACAATTAGTTCCTTTTAAGCGTGTTTTAAGCTTTGGTTGTAGGAGGACGTGCGTTTGACGTTTCGACAAGAGTATTGAACAAACAGCTACAGGCTGCTCTTAGAGTTCAAGTAAGTTCCTATTTTTTCGATTATGTTTGATAGGTAACGACAGTGTTGAGAATATAATAGAATAGAAATGTTTTTATTCAAATACACTTTTTTACAAGTGCTGAGCCCGGTGTTTGAATATACAGCAATGTAATTCGTGTATTTTTTACTTCTGAACTGTTTCGATAACAGCCGAGAAATGCCGAGCGGTAAACTCTAAGTAAGTACTGTAGGTACATCTTTTCGGCTCTTTCAAAAAATTTAAAGTTGTGTTATGTTTTCAGTATGCCTTATAAGGTCGTCCAAACCAAAGAGAATGGAAAAATATGCCTTTCCGTTGTACCCAACGACTGGGAGAAATAGGGCACTCTGTCTTGGCCCCCAAGATCAGAAGCCAGCAGCATGTTAGATGAAAACTCTGTCCCTGGAAAAAATTGGTCGATATATCCATGTAGCGTCAAAAGGATATGCAAAACATATAATTATTATATTATATTCATCTTAATTGAAATTTCTTCATCAACTTTAACATCATGAAAAAAATCTCGAAGACATAAGTTTCAAGCCCATAATGCCAGTATTGACCGCCTTTAACATTTTTTATTTGTATATTATTGCCACAGGGAGTATGTAGTAAGGATCTAGGGCCCTTAGGAAGTTTCAGGATCGTTCGTTTATATGTCCAACAGATCTTTCAAAGCAACGTGTTTAATTTTGTGTTTCAAAGACCACATTCTTAAGTGCTTTGCTGTATCAACACTTGTTTCTAATGTATGAACTTCAAAGTGTTCACTATCTTCAGATAAACTGCCATCATCACCATCATTGGATTTACTGTTTTGTGATTCCTCAAATATTTCCGACGGTGTCGTGTCATCTGTACTTGAAACTGAAGGGGTTTCAAGAGGTCGTGCATCTTCGATGGTTTCAATGATCTGTAAAAATAATTAAAATAGAACAGGTGAACAACCTAGTTTTAATCCATAAGACCCCATGTCGAGATTAGCCATACTTCATATTTTATATTTAGGTATAAGGAGTCATACAAATCGGCGACCTCACTGTCACCGACAGTCGCCGACAGCGAGCGCCGACCTGTAAGAACCCTAATAAGTAGTCTTTACCAGTCACCACACTACCTACAATAATAATTAATAAAAATTAAAAAACTTACCGATGTATTCAATATTCGTAAGAAATTTTTACGCACTTTACGTTTGAAATGTCCACTCAGTTTTTATGAAATCACCCTGTGTCGGCTCATCTTGCAAGACAATCGTAGGTAATGCTGCTTTGAAGTCGCGGAAACAACTCAGGATATGCCTATACAGCTTAAAATATTCTCGTAGGACTTTAAACATGCCTTCAGCTCATAAACAATAGCTTAATGGTTTGGTTTTCACCACGTAGTCCTACTTTGTTCGCCTAGACAACTCTTACAGAGCCTAAAGGTTTAAGGAAGGTTTTAAAAATTACTTATAAATGATTTCAACATTCCATAACTTTATGGTATTAACAAAGTTAAAAATTAAACCTTTAGATCTCACTTTAGCATAATTCTAGCCTTTCCAGAACTTAATCAGGAGTCTGCGACAGCTATAAGATCCTAAGACTATATGCTCTTGACACATAGGTCAAAATAACGTTAATTTAAATGGTAAATGGCTCCAAGGTTGTAATAATAAACAATTGGTTTTAGGACTTAATAATCATTCTCAAGTACTTAATATGACCAGATAGTAAATCATTAACCTTTTGACGACCCTTATATAACCTAAAGGCATTTTTTACAACCTAGGCCCAAAATAAATGTTACTTGGGCTACTACTACCTACTTCTAGGAATCTAAATAGGTAGTCATATTCTCTCAAGGGCTCTTCTGCATTTTAAACTGTACACATACTTATGAAAAAAACATTAAAATTGGTCTAGATTCACCAAAAGCCTCTGGTAAATCACAAAGATCAACGGACAGTAAGAAATCTCTCCTACTACGAAGACAACTCAGTCTTCAGGCAAGGAAGAACAAGCGAGCCAGGGACATAGTGGTGGTTAAACCTGCCACTGATACTCAGCTAGATGAGGACATTAGAAGATTACAGGTACAAATATAGTTTTTACCATTAAATACAGATTTATAACGGCTACCAAAGACACTATATAAATATTATATTTTGATGATTAATTTGATGATTTACTTTTCAATATTTTGACCCAGTTGCATAAATCATCTTCTTCTTCTTCTTCTTTGTGTCCTGGGATTGTTTTCCGCACTTGGACACAGGTGTCCGCAGTGCGTGAAACCATGTACACATCTACTGCACAGCACTTACTACTGGATAGTTAGATACTGGCTGTGACAGCTCCAATTTCGAACCTTGCAGCATTACAGTCTTGTTGTTACCACTATCCATGTAACTGGACTGACATAACACCAAGTAAATCGTTGAATTTTTTTATTGTACATATCCCTTATTATCTTATACCACCTGACATGGCTTGCTCTGTGTGTTTAAACTTTTATTATTCCTGCGGGTACTCCTTAATTTTCAGGGATAAAAAGTAGCCTATGTCACTAGGTCCTTAACAGTTAAGGACCTAGTGACATAGGCTACTTTTTATCCCTATAGTTACTATAGTTACTATACCCATGCCAAAAATCACGTCGATCCGTTGTCCCGTGGCGGCGTGATTGAAGGACAGACCAATAAACCAACAAACCAACAAACAAACACACTTTCGCATTTATAATATAGCATGAAGTATGATATTAGTATGATTTATCTAACTTTCATCTAATCCTAAGCCCTCTACAGTATGGGTCATGTAAATAATAAATAAATAAATAAATAAAGCCTTTATTCAGACGTTTTTTTTTTGTTTTTACAATTTCTTGTTCTTAACTATTAATATGCTGCACTGCCTCGACAACCCCGTCCGTTTGCCTAATGGCAAAGGCCTCCTCCATCATCTTCCACGCCTCTCTGTCTCTTGCCGTTCGGGACCATATGCCACCTGCCACGGTCATGTAAATAATAGACCTCAAATAACATATACTTAATGTTATAAGATAAAACTGGCCACTAACCTCTTATAGTGAAGCTGTGAATTTTTTTATTAGGAAATACCAACGTTTCTACCAATTATGAGAGGCACACTTGGTTTGCCGGGGGCAAGGGATCCTGAAGTTCTAGAAGGTTTGTTTTATATTATTATAGATTTTGTATCTTCACAACAATTAAATTATAGAAACGTATACCATTTTGTAGATGTATTTCAAAAGTTGGTCAATATAATATATTTTGTTTTCTATTCTATTCTATTCTTTATTTTTATTAAATTTTGATGTTTAATTTGAGGAAAATAAGAGCCAAATACTTTACGTAAAGAATGTCAATTCGGAGTTCGTTGCAATCTTGTCAGCCTGGTTTAAGTTATTTGAGCAACCTGTGAGAACTCTTTAATTTGCCGAGGTAAAAAACCGGCATCCTTCTGCAGGATGCAACCTATCTCCGTACCAAATTTCGTCACAATCGGTTAAACATATTATGGGTCGTGAAAGTGTGGCAGACTGAGAAACAAACAGACACACTTTCGCATTTATAATGTAAAAATGGATTTGTCTTGTGTTTTTTGCACTTAGACCCGCCATACATGGACTGCTCGAGCAGTTAGCCAGTATACACGGACCGCTAAACCAGTCATAGTCAACAGCTTGAAGCTACCATTGATTGATTGCTGCCAACCGCCCGAAGCAGCCGCAACTGCTCAAGCGGTCCATGTATGTATGTACGTAGAAGACTGTAGTTCACTATGCAGTCGCAGCTTGAAGCAGTCCATTCGCAGTCAGTCGCTTTTATAATTCATAAATTACATAAAGACGTCAAAAACCGAGGTTTACAGGAGAGCGTAATTTATGTTCAAACTGCCTTAGAAATAATTATATGTACAAATATAAATATTTTTTTTCTATAATGTTTTATTAGCTTTAGGAACTTTATAAGTAATGGTATTTATACATATTGATTTTTTTTCTTTTTTCTTAGAAAAACTGATAGATGACTGTTTCTACGCTGATATTCAAATGAAAGCATGTCAGACATGTCTATGATACCTTTATATACGTAGGAAAGAATAAAAATCTGTCTAAAATAGAATTTAAAAAAATATGTTTTATGAAACAAACAACTAGCCACTTCATTGGCGCCACGTTTAGCAACTGTCTCGTCCCACATGTAACACGTAGCTTCCTTTAACCCATTCCTTTAACCCAGCATCAAAAACTGTATAATTATATACTGATACCTTTTATAATACAGCACACTAATTTCGCCATGTGGAGTGCAAATATCAGAAGGACTTGATTGAGCTTGAATGTTATCAACGTTTTTTAATTCCCTGGCAAGTTTTTGATAACCAAGTAAATGACGTTAAGTCAGACCGCGCTCGCACAGAGTGGCGCGCATTTTAAAACAACGTACCTACAAAACGATATGTATAGATATCTGCATCTACGACATTTATTCGTTGTAATTATAATACTTGTTCTCTTATACGATTTTAAAAGGAAGTTAAATACTTAATATCAAAAAAAAATCTTATATAGGTATGTGCATAAGGAAAACCTAAAGCCAATTATGCAATTTAAAAATAATGCCATTTTTGACATGACTTTATGTACGTAGGGACCGTCGATATGGTTCCCAAAGAGTTTCTGGATTTGCCATTACATAGATTTAAAGACTGTTAAACAGCATTTGTTAAGTCGAGGTTATTACACTATCGATGATTTTATTGATGACAAAGTTGCATGGAAGCAACCGGCCTCGCGTCCAGTGACCCATAAGTCAGTGTAATATTTGTAGCGTATGTGTTGTAAGTATTGTCTACTTATTGTAACCTTTTCTTTTTTAAGAAAAGAGCAACTGCTGAGTTTCTTGCCGACTCTTCTCAGTAGAAACAGTTTTCCAAACCGGTGGTAGAGTCTTAACGTTTCATAAGTGACACAAGTTGCCCTATGTGATATAAATAAATCATTTATCATTCTGACTGCTTCAAGCTGTCCGTGTATCTGCTTAGCTTATTTTTGGATGTTCAAGTTTAACTTAACTTTAGCTGCCTGACATGCAACTGGTCCTAAGTGTAGTATTTTATGCTAGGTCTAGACTACAGACCCTGGGTACGCCTGGCGACACGCGTGCAAGCACACTTGGCGGCTTGCGCTCACCCGTTAGCTGCGGAAGAAAGCAGTCTCGCTAGTAAAATTAAAGAGGTATGTAAATTTTATTATTATAAACTGTAAATTATTACTACAAACATCCATCAAAACTTTCACATTTATAATACTAGCTGATGCCCGAGACTTCATGCGCTTGGATTGAGGTTTTTTTGATTCCCGCGGGAATTCGCGCCTATGAGTTATTTCAGACTATAATCTATCTCTGTACCAAATTTCATCCCGATCATTTCAGCCGTTCTGGCGTGATTGTGTAAAAAATATCCATCCATACACATCCATCCATCCAAACTTTCGCATTTATAATATTACTAGATTTTGCCTGCGACTTCGTCCGCGTGGATTAAGGTATTTTGGTTTCCGCGGGAACTGTGTTATTCCAGGTGTTGTTATGCAGATCCGTTTAGCCGTTCTGGCGTGTTAACTTTCGCATTTATAATATTATAGTTATATAGTTAAGATTAAGATTAAATTAAAATAAATAAATAAAATCTTTATTAGATTAGTATAGATTTCTATTATTTAATCAAACAGTAACAAATTCGGTGTTCCGCAGGCAGACACAGAAATCTCCCGTCTGTATTCAATAGCGGTGGAGAAACAGAGAAGCAACGCGCGTCACGCTGAGAGGCTGTCGCGTGTTCGAGAAGTGGCGCATCAGCTGTCCAGATGCAACTCCTTGTTGAACCAGGTACATCATACTTTCATACTAATATTATAAATGTGAAAGTGTGTTTGTTTGTTGGTTTTTCACGCCGCAACAGAGCAACGGATCGACGTGATTTTTGGCATGGGTATAGTTGAGGACTTATAGAGTGACATAGGCTTTTTAGACCCGAAAATTAAGGAGTTTCCGCGGGAATCAATAAAACCACGCGGGCATATCAGCTAGTACCTAAATATTTTTGCCATAATAAGTATTAGGTTTAATGAGATAATCTGTTTTACACAATCTCAAAAAACTAAACGAAAATTGGCATGGGTATAGTTGAGGACTTATAGAGTGACATAGGCTTTTTACCCCGGAAAATTAAGGAGTTCCCGCGGGAATCAATAAAACCACGTGGGCATCAGCTAGTACCTAAATATTTTTGCCATAATAAGTATTGGGTTTAATGAGATAATCTGTTTTACACAATCTCAAAAAACTAAACGAAAATAACAGCTCTAAATCTAGTGCGGTCCCTGTCCGCCGGGAGTATTATGATAATTAATGCATTGATGTATTTCCAAATGGAAATACATCAATGCTCATTTTTCATCAAACAGCTAGTAAATATGTTTTCTGCCCAACTAATGCCTACCCCAGCTTCAAATCCTATGCACGCCACTGATGTCTGATCACAGGTGTTAATATATGTCACACTATTATACCATTTGTATGGGTTTGTATGGATGATTGTAACTTTAAACCTGCTTGTTTCAGACCCTTCAGGATATAGAAGAGTTGAACCAACTGTTACCAGAACACAAACGTTTAGAACCATTTGTATGGAATGAAGAACAAGGCACATAGAACTGTCTCAATTTTAAGTTATTTAGCTATTATTAGTTAATTTTTCCAATTAATATTATGTTTACTCATTTAGTATTATAAAAAATATTACTTAGGTTTATATTTTATAGGTAAAACTATGAATGAAATTAAATAATCCACAGAATTCCGAAGGTAGGTAAAGAAGTGATAAAGAATTTTTTATCACTTACGATATCGATAAAGAGGCTCACGCTTTTACCTATTTTGTCTTCTATGATTTACACTTGAGAACGTGTTCAGCTGATCTCGGCTTATTAATACAGGCCTAAAATCCAGTCAGTAAAAGTTAAGTGCAGTTCATAATATGGAGCATATTATTGCGCAGTCAGACAATGCAGTTGTGATAACTGCACTAAACCGCATTCAGACTGCAATTTTGCAGTTGGCTCAAAGTCCAAATGCATACCATCTGTGTATACTAGTAATCAGAATAAGCCAGGGTTGCTAGATCGGTAAGATCAAAATATCTGGACACAATTTGAAAATGTCGGGATTTTGGGGTAGTTGCCGGCAGAAATAAATATGAAAAATAAAAAGTTATTATTGTGTTTGGCAACCTAAAAATTAAATTGGACTTTGCTGATTTGGATTTGGATAATTGAGTAGTACCCTTTCAGAAAAGCTTTAAGGAGAGAACGCGAAAGCGCGTAGCAATTTAAAACTATAATTTTGTATCGAACTTTCCGAGAAGTTGTTTGTCTGGAGATTTTAAGTTTTGTCGGGAGTATGGAGATTATTTAAAATGTCGGGAGAATCCAAACGAATCCCGATCATCTGGCAACCCCAGAATAAGTGTAACATTGTTGAAGAATCGATGGGCAGGCACCCATCATTGCGCATTATTGTAAAAGTAGGCTTATTATCACGGCGTTACAGCTTTATTTAGGTTGCTTTGGATTCCAATTGCCAGATAATTAATTATGTGAGGTGCTCAAAATAATTAACACTTACACACCATTTCTGTGTAAATACATACCTAGTATTGTTTGTTAAACATATATTAGTTAGCCAAATTACCTATATAAAATTCGCTCAATAAAAATATTACTGAAATTATAAATGTTTTATTTTTTATTTACAAGGTATACTTCTATACTTTATACTATAATATTATAAATGCGAAAGTTTGTATGGATGGATGGATGGATGGATGGATGTTTTTTACTCAATTACGTCAGAACGGCTGAACGGATCTGGATGAAATTTGGCACAGAGATAGATATAGTCTGGATTTCTGGAATAATACATAACTTTTTACCCCTGAAAATTAGAGTTCCCCTGGGAAACCAGCAACAAAACCTCATTCCACGCAGACGAAGTTGCGGGCATCAGCTAGTTACACCAATAAAGAAAATTCCCTGTAGTAATTGCACACGCTTCTTTTGCACTTACCCCAACGACATTATCACATTAGTACCTATTTTGTGTTACTAGCGGGCTCTGCAAAAAGTGTCCTGAAAAAAAAACCTGTAATATGATCGCATAGCTACCTATCGTAAACCATCCAGGGACCCACTCAAACATAGAGGCAGGCCCCAGCCGACAAAAAAATCGGCTTAAAGACAATCAACGGGATACGGTGTACCTAACCCCGCGCCCTGCCCTGGAATGGAGGCCATGCCTCGAGGCCCGTCCCTCCGCTTGGCAACTTACGGGCCAACCGCAGAAGACTCACGACGACACTCAAACACAAAAAAATCATTAAAATCGGTCCAGCCGTTTAGAAGTTCAGTGGCAAACCCGAACTTACAGAAGAGATATTTAGAGAAGATATTTATGTGGGTGGTCCCATAGAAATGTTTACCGTAACCTACCAGTAGAAGTCTGCAGAGCAACGCAAAACACTTAAAATAATTATCAAACTTAAAACTAACAGAATTGAATTTTGACAGACAGATTTGAATTTTATATAGGTCTTTTGAAAGATCATTATACTATATATAGCTCGATTACCACTCACTGACTGACTGACTGACTCACTCATTGACATAATTGTTCTCCTAGAAAGAGACAGAAAACGATATAATGATGTACGGGAGATGTGTTGGGGTGCGGGATTCGAGTGGGGAAAAATTATGACATTTCGGAAAAACAAGATGGCGGCCGACTTGATTCTCGCAACTCTTTTGTTTTCCAACCGATTTCGTTACAACTCGCAATTATTGAAGAAATTAGGAAACGATTTATAGACAAAGTGGAAAAAATTGGAAAAACAAGATGGCGGCCGAGCTGTAGTGCTTTAAAATTTTTGATTTTTCGACCCCGAACCGCGGCGCCACAGATCCGAAACGGCGTGGTCGAGCATGATAATTTTTTATTTTTTCGACTACAATTATCCTGTATTTTGACAGAATGGGAGTGGTTTCTAAAAATTCAAGATGGCGGCTGTCGCGGCGGCCTTTTTGTTTGAGGTACGAAAAAACGCAATTTTAAAACTCAATTTTCTCACAGTTACCAACGTCGGAGCGTTTCGACTTGTACGGTGCGATTGTGTGTACAATCTTGAGGTATGGATTGGGGAAAAAAATTACCCCATTTTTCGGGAAATTTTCAAGATTTACCCCAAAAATAAAAAAATTGAAATACGGACTTTTTGCAAAATTCGAGTACGAGCAACCACGTGTCCCACTTGTACGAATGACATTTGGGTATTATCGTCGCCGAGGTCTGGCAACACTGGAATTTATCGAAGTAAAAGTGATTTTCGACATGGTCTTTTTTCAGGGGCGATCATTTCGGCTGGGTGCGAGCGAGATGAAAAATTTAAACGTTATCAGGAGCGGTATATCCTGTAGTTTACGGAAAAATTATAAAACTATGTAAAATGTTTCTGTGAAACGAGGTGGCGGCCATTTTGTATTCTTTTTGTGTTTTTCAAAATTTCGATCACGTTTTTGAGGCAGTTGGCAACATTTGGAAAAGTTGTCATGTATGGATCGATTGTGTAACTCGACCGGCAGTATCGAGATATCTAAACAGTGTTGCCACATTTGGGGTAGTTTTCGAGATTTTCCCAAAAATGTCCTCCTGTAAAATTTTGTATGAAAATTTTTTTTTTCACTGATGGCTTCGTATACATGTCAGAAAATTAAACTTGAAGAAAAATATGGAGACAGCTGATGATTGAAGATTTCGGAGACGCGTCAAGGGCACGGCCGAGGTATTGAAGATAGGTGGGGGATGCTCGACCAAATGTCATTCAAAACTTCATCCAATTGACAATGAGCTGAAAAAAAATTCAAAATGGCGGATTTAAGATGGCCGCCATACAAATTTATTTGGTGTCCATCTCAGAAAGTATAAAAGATGAAAGAGTGGTTTCTCGGCCAAAGATGATCAGAGCGAGAAGATCTATTTAGCGAAACGAAAAAAAATTCAAGATGGCGGTTTTTTTTTTTTCATACCAAATTATATGGCGATTAGGACTCATTGACGTAATTTATTGTTCTCCTAGAAAGAGACAGAAAACGATACAATGATGTACGGAAGATGTGTTCGGGTGCGAGATGGGAGTACGGAAAAATTATGCCATTTCGGAAAAACAAGATGGCGGCCGACGTGATTCTTGCAACTCTTTTGTTTTTTAACCGATTTCGTTAAAACTCGCAAGGATTGAAGAAATTAGTAAACGATCAATAGAGAAAGTGGAAAAAATTGGAAAAACAAGATGGCGGCCGAGCTGCAGTGTTTTCAAATTTTTGATGTTTCGACCCCGAACCGCGGAGCCACAGATCTGAAACGGCGTAGTCGAGCATGATTTTTTCTTTTTTTCGCCTACAATTATCCTGTATTTTGACAAAATGGGAGTGGTTTTTAAAAATTCAAGATGGCGGCTGTCGCGGCGGCCGTTCGGTTTGAGGTACGAAAAATCGCAATTTTAAAATTCCAATTTCTCACAGTTGGCAACGTCGGAGCGTTTCTACTTTTTCGGGGCGATTGTGTGTACAGACTCGAAGTATGGATTGGGGAAAAAAGATTACCCCATTTCTCGGGAAATTTTCAAGATTTACCCCAAAAATAAAAAAAATCGAAATACGGACTTTTTGCAAGATTCGAGTACGAGCAACCACGTGTCTCACTTGTATGAATAACATTTGGGTAATTTCGTCGCCCAGGTCTGGCAACACTGGAATTTATCAAAGTAAAAGTGATTTTCGACATGGTCTTTTTTCAGGGGCGATCATTTCGGCTGGGTGCGAGCGAGATGAAAAATTGGAACGTCATCACAAGCGGTATATCCTGTAGTTCACGGGAGCATTATAAAACTATGTAAAATGTTTCTGTGAAACCAGGTGGCGGCCATTTTGTATTCTTTTTGTGTTTTTGAAAATTTCGATCACATTTTTGTGGCAATTGGCAACATTTGGGAAAGTTGACATGTATGGATCGATTGTGTAACTCGACCGGCAGTATCGAGATATCTAAACAGTGTTGCCACATTTGGGGTAGTTTTCGAGATTTTCCCCAAAAACTCCCTCCTGTAAAATTTTGCATGACAAATTTTTTTTTCACTGATGGCTTCGTATATAAATCGAAAAGAAAATATAACTTGAAGAAAAATATGGAGACAGCTGATGATTGAGGATTTCGGAGACGGTTAAAGAGCACGGCCAAGATATTGAAGATAGGTGGGGGGTTCTCAAACAAATGTCACTCGAAACCTCATCCAATTGGCGGTGAGTTGAAAAATCTCCAAAATGGCGGATTCAAGATGGCCGCCATACAAATTTCATCAGTGTCTGTCTCGGAGAGTATAAGAGATGGAATCTTTCATATTCGATATAATTTAGGTCTCTCTGGGATTACAAAACAGAAAACTGATACCAAAGTAAAAAAAATCAGCGCCATTTTGAAATTCTTTGTTAATTGACCAATTTCGTTCAAAATCGATATTTAGGGCTCCCTGGGGTCACAAAATAGGAAACTGATACCAAAATTGTAAAAAATCAGCGCCATTTTGAAATTCTTTGTTAATTGACCGATTTCGTTCAAAAACGATATTTAGGGCTCCCTGGGGTTACAAAACAGGAAACTGATACCAAAGTTTTTAAAATCAGCGCTATTTTGAAATTATTTGTTAATTGACCGATTTCATTCAAAATCGATACTTAGGGCTCCCTGGGATTACAAAACAGGAAACTGGTACCAAAATTTTAAAAAAATCAGCGCCATTTTGAAATTATTTAATTTATAACCGATTTCGTTCAAAATCGATATTTAGGACTCCCTGGGATTACAGAACAGGAAACAGGGTACCAATCATGTAAGAATGTCCGATCAAAACGTTAAAGGTCGTCGTCAAAGTTTATAAACCATAACGGCATTAAATTAGAGCTCAATTTCGTGTATCCATTCTTATACGTTCGAGTATCGTTCATACCTAAACGTATAAGAATGGGCAAACGAAATTGAGCTCTAATTCAATGCAGTTATGGTTTATTTTACTTTGACAAAAATCTTAAACGTTTGATGAACAATTCTTACGTAATAGGGGGGCTGATACCAAAGTTGTAAAAAATCAGCGCCATTTTGAAATTCTTTGTTAATGGACCGATTTCGATCAAAATCGATATTTTAAGTTCCCTGGGATTGCAAAACAGAAAACCGGTACCAACATTTTAAAATATCAGCGCCATTTTGAAATTATGTATTAATTAACCGATTTCGTTCCAAATCGATATTTAGGGCTCCCTGGGATTTCAATACAGGAAGCTGTTACCAAAATTTAAATCAGCGCCATTTTCGAAATTCTTTGTCAATTGGCCGATTTCGTTCAAAATCGATACATAGGGCTCCCTGGGATTACAAAACAGGAAACTGGTACCAAAGTTTTAAAAAACCTGCGCCATTTTGAAATGCTTTGTTAATTGACCGATTTCGTTCAAAATCGATACATATGACTCCCTGGGATTACAAAACAGGAAACCGATACCAAAATTTAAAAAATCGGCGCCATTTTGAAATTCTTTGTTAATAACCGATTTCGTTCAAAATCGATATTTAGGACTCCCTGGGATTACAGAACAGGAAACTGGTACCAAAGTTTTAAAAAACCTGCGCCATTTTGAAATGCTTTGTTAATTGACCGATTTCGTTCAAAATCGATACATATGGCTCCCTGGGATTACAAAACAGGAAACCGATACCAAAATTTAAAAAATCGGCGCCATTTTGAAATTCTTTGTTAATAACCGATTTCGTTCAAAATCGATATTTAGGACTCCCTGGGATTACAGAACAGGAAACTGGTACCAAAGTTGTAAAAAATCAGCGCCATTTTGAAATTCTTTGTTAATTGACCGATTTCGTTCAAAATCAATATTTTAGGATCCTGGGATTACAAAACAGAAAACCGGTACCAAAATTTTAAAATATCAGCGCCATTTTGAAATTATTTATTAATTAACCGATTTCGTTCCAAATCGATATTTAGGGCTCCCTGGGATTACAAAACAGGAAACTGGTACCAAAGTTTTAAAAAACCAGCGCCATTTTGAAATGCTTTGTTAATTGACCGATTACGTTCAAAATCGATACATATGACTCCCTGGGATTACAAAACAGGAAACCGATACCAAAGTTTAAAAAATCGGCGCCATTTTGAAATTCTTTGTTAATAACCGATTTCGTTCAAAATCGATATTTAGGACTCCCTGGGATTACAGAACAGGAAACTGGTACCAAAATTTTAAAAAATCAGCGCCATTTTGAAATTCTTTGTTAATGGACCGATTTCGTTCAAAATCGATATTTAGGGTTCGCTGGGATTACAAAACAGAAAACTGCTACCAAAGTTTTAAAAAATCAGCGCCATTTTGAAATTCTTTGTTAATTGACCGATTTCGATCAAAATCGTTATTTAGGGCTCCCTGGGATCACAAAACTGATACAAAAGTTTTAAAAAATCAGCGCCATTTTGAAATTCTTTAATAATTGACCGATTTCGTTCAAAATCGATATTTAGGGTTCCCTGGGATCACTTAACAGGAAACTGATACCAAAGTTTTAAAAAATCAGCGCCATTTTAAAATTCTTTGTTAATTGACCTATTTCGTTCAAAATCGATATTTAGGGTTCCCTGGGATAACAAAACAGGAAACTGATACAAAAGTTTTAAAAAATCAGCGCCATGTGGAAATTGTTTGTTAATTGACTGATTTCGTTCAAAATCGATATTTAGGGCTCCCTAGGATCACAAAACTGATACAAAAGTTTAAAAAAATCAGCGTCATGTTGAAATTCTTTGTTAATTGACTGATTTCGTTCAAAATCGATATTTAGGGTTCCCTGGGATTACTAAACTGAATCTGATACCAAAGTTGTACAAAATCAGCGCCATTTTAAAACTCTTTGTTAATTGAGCGATTTGGTTCAAAATCGATATTTTGGGGTCCCTGGGATTTCAATTCAGGAAACTGTTACCAAAATTTTAAAAATTCAGCGCCATTTTGGAATTATTTGTTAATTTACCGATTTTTTCAAAATCGATATCTGAGGATCCCTAATATCACAAAACAGGAAACTGGTACAAAAATTTTAGAAAATCTGCGCCATTTTGAAATTACTTATTAAAATTAACCGATTTCGTTCAAAATCGATATTTAGGACTCCCTGGGATTTCAATACAGGAAACTGTTACCAAAATTTAAATCAGCGCCATTTAGATATTCTTTGTTATTGTAGCGATTTCGTTCAAATTCGATATCTGAGGATCCCTAATATCACAAAACAGGAAACTGTTACCAAAATTTATAAAATCAGCGTCATTTTTAAATTTACCGGTTTCGTTCGAAGTTTTCGATGCTGGAGTAGATAAAATAATTTCCAATGAACAATGAATGAATGATTTTTCACGTAGCTAAAATTATTTACAAGAAGGAATTTAAATACAGGCTTGAACTAAAAAAAACCGTTTTGTTGCCATTTAATAATCTTCAATCTAATACATTATCTTTAATGTTCTACTCCTGGCTAAAATTATAAATATTTAAATACGTGGCTGATTTAAAAAAAATAACAATTTTTGTTTAATTTCACATAATGTATACCTACTGTTTCTTTAAAAAATAGTATATTATCTTTAAAAAAATATTATAAAGTAGCTCATGCATGCGACTCCTTTCAAAGAACTTATGTTTGTGATCTTCCCTTTTTTAATTTTCCTTTTCTAATCCCATATTTTTGCATAAAGCTGAAACTCCACCACCCATCCTTCAAAATTTGAGACTAACACGGCCCGCGAGCTGCTTTAGCAGCTCGCGCACAGAGCGAAACACTAGTTATACTATATATAGCTCGATTACCACTCACTGACTGACTGACTGACTCACTCATTGACATAATTGTTCTCCTAGAAAGAGACAGAAAACGATATAATGATGTACGGGAGATGTGTTCGGGTGCGGGATGGGAGTAGGGAAAAATTATGACATTTCGGAAAAACAAGATGGCGGCCGCCGTGATTCTCGCAACTCTTTTGTTTTCCAACCGATTTCGTTACAACTCGCAATTATTGAAGAAATTAGTAAGCGATCAACAGAAAAAGGGGAAAAAATTGGAAAAACAAGATGGCGGCCGAGCTGTAGTGTTTTAAAATTTTTGATTTTTCGACCCCGAACCGCGGCGCCACAGATCCGAAACGGCGTGGTCGAGCATGATAATTTTTTCTTTTTTCGACTACAATTATCCTGTATTTTGACAGAATGGGAGTGGTTTTTAAAAATTCAAGATGGCGGCTGTCGCGGCCGCCTTTTTGTTTGAGGTACGAAAAAACGCAATTTTAAAATTCAAATTTCTCACAGTTGGCAACGTCGGAGCGTTTCGACTTCTATGGGGCAATTGTGTGTACAGTCTCGAGGTATGGATTGGGGAAAAAAAATTACCCCATTTCTCGGGAAAATTTCAAGATTTACCCCAAAAACAAAAAAATCGAAATACGGACTTTTTGCAAAATTTGAGTACGAGCAACCACGTGTCTCACTTGTGCCAATGACATTTGGGTATTTTCGTCGCCGAGGTCTGGCAACACTGGAATTTATCAAAGTAAAAGTGATTTTCGACATGGTCTTCTTTCAGGGGCGATCATTTCGGCTGGGTGCAAGCGAGATGAAAAATTTAAACGTCATCAGGAGCGGTATATCCTGTAGTTTACGGGAAAATTATGAAACTATGTAAAATGTTTTTGTGAAACGAGGTGGCGGCCATTTTGTATTCTGTTTGTGTTTTTCAAAATTTCGATCACGTTTTTGAGGCAGTTGGCAACATTTGGGAAAGTTGATATGTATGGATCGATTGTGTAACTCGACTGGCAGTATCGAGATATCTAAACAGTGTTGCCACATTTGGGGTAGTTTTCGAGAATTTCCCAAAAATGTCCTCCTGTAAAATTTTGTATGAAAAATTTTTTTTTCACTGATGGCTTCGTATACACGTCAGAAAATTAAACTTGAAGAAAAATATGGAGACAGCTGATGATTGAGGATTTTGGAGACGGGTAAAGAGCACGGCCAAGGTATTGAAGATAGGAGGGGGGTGCTCGACCAAATGTCATTCAAAACTTCATCCAATTGACATTGAGCTGAAAAAAAATTCAAAATGGCGAATTTAAGATGGCCGCCATACAAATTTATTTGATCTCTATCTCGGAGAGTAAAAGAGATGGAAGTGTAGTTTTTAGGCAAGAGATGATCAGGACGAGGAGTTCTATTTAGCGAAATGAAAAAAAATTCAAGATGGCGGAATATTTTTTTTCATACCAAATTATATGGCGATTAGGACTCATTGACATAATTTATTGTTCTCCTAGAAAAAGACAGAAAACGATACAATGATGTACGGTAGATATGTTCGGGTGCGGGATGGGAGTAGGGAAAAATTATGACATTTCGGAAAAACAAAATGGCGGCCGACGTGATTCTTGCAACTCTTTTATTTTCCAACCGATTTCGTTACAACTCGCAGTGATTGAAGAAAATTAGTAAACGATTGATATAAAAAGTGGAAATAATTGGAAAAACAAGATGGCGGCTGAGCTGAAGTGTTTTCAAATTTTTGATTTTTCGACCCCGAACCGAGGCGCCGCAGATCCGAAACGGAGTAGTTCATGTATAGGATATATGTTCGGGTGCGGGATGGGAGTAGGGAAAAATTATGACATTTCGGAAAATCAAGATGGCGGCCGATTTGCCGAAATAGACCGGTCGAAGCATTGAAGATAGGCGGGGGGTGCTAGACCAAATGTCATTCGAAACTTCATCCAATAGACAATGGGCTGAAGAAAATTCAAAATGGCGGATTTAAGATGGCTGCCATACAAATTTATTTGGTGTACCTATCTCAGAAAATATAAAAGATGGAAGAGTGATTTCTGGCAAAAGATGATCAGAACGAGGAGGTCTATTTAGCGAAATGAAAAAAAATTCAAGATGGCGGAATATTTTTTTTTCATACCAAATTATATGGCGATAAGGAACTATAAAAGACGTCATTGTTCTCCTAGAAAGAGACAGAAAACGACATAATAATGTAGGAGAGATGTGTTCAGTTGCGGAATTCAAGTAGGGAAAAATTATGACATTTCAGAAAAACAAGATGGCAGCCGACGTGGTTCTTGCAACTCTTTTGTTTTCCAACCAATTTCGTTACAACTCGCAACGATTGAAGAAATTAGTAAACGATCAATAGAAAAAGTGGAAAAAATTTGAAAAACAAGATGACGGCCGAGCTGTAGTGTTTTAAAATTTTTGATTTTTCGACCCCATACCGCGGCGCCGCAGCTCCGAAACGGCGTGGTCGAGCATAATTTTTTTTTTTTTTCGCCTACAATTATCCTGTATTTTGACAGAATGGGAGTGGTTTTTAAAAATTCAAGATGTCGGCTGTCGCGGCGGCCGTTCTGTGTGAGGTACGAAAAAACGCAATTTTAAAATTCCAATTTCTCACAGTTGGCAACGTCGGAGCGTTTTGACTTCTACGGGGCGATTGTGTGTACAGACTCGAGGTATGGATTGGGGAAAAAAAAATTACCCTATTTCTCGGGAAAGCAAGATTTACCCCAAAAATAAAAAAAATCGAAATACAGACTTTTTGTAAAATTTGAGTACGAGCAACCACGTGTCTCACTTGTACGAATGACATTTAGGTGTTTTGGTCGCCAAGGTCTGGCAACACTGGAATTCATCAAAGTAAAAGTGATTTTCGAAATGGTCTTTTTTCAGTGGCGATCATTTCGTCTGGGTGCGAGCGAGATGAAACGTCATCAGGAGTGGTATATCCTGTAGTTTACGGGAAAATTATAAAACTATGTAAAATGTTTCTGTGGAACGAGATGGCGGACATTTTGTATTCTTTTTGTGTTTTTGAAAATTTCGATCACGTTTTTGAGGCAGTTGGCAACATTTGGGAAAGTTGACATGTATGGATCGATTGTGTAACTCGAGCGGCAGTATCGAGATATCTAAACTGTGTTGCCACATTTGGGGTAGTTTTCGAGATTTTCCCCAAAATTTCCTCCTGTAAAATTTTGTATGAAAAATATTTTTTTCACTGATGGCTTGGTTTACATGCCAGAAAATTAAACTTGAAGAAAAATGTGGAGACAGCTGATGATTGAGGAATTCGGAGACGGGTAAAGAGCACGGCCGAGGTATTGAAGATAGGTGGAGGGTGCTCGACCAAATGTCATTCGAAACTTCATCCAATAGACAATGAGCTGAAAAAAAATTCAAAATGGCGGATTTAAGATGGCCGCCATACAAATTTATTTGATGTCTATCTCGGAGAGTTTAAGAGATGGAAGTGTGGTTTCTTGGCAAGAGATGATCAGGACGAGGAGGTCTATGTAGCGAAAAAAAAAAATTCAAGATGGCGGAATATTTTTTTTCATACAAAATTATATGGCGATTAGGACTCATTGACATAATTTATTGTTGTTGTAGAAAAAGTATAAAAAATTGGAAAAACAAGATGGCGGCCGAGCTGTAGTGTTTTCAAATTTTTGATTTTTCGACCCCGAATCGCGGCGCCACAGATCCGAAACGGTGTAGTTCATGTTCAGGCTGCCATACAAATTTATATTTTGGTGTCTGTCTATCTCAGAAAGTAAGATGGATGAGTGGTTTCTTGGCAAAAGATGATCAGCCCCCCGATTATTTAAGAATGTTCGATCAAATGGTAAAGGTTCAGCGTCAAAGTAATATAAACCATAACTGCATTGAATTAGAGCTCAATTTCGTCTATCCATTCTTATACGTTTGAGTATCGTACATACCTAAACGTATAAGAATGGGTACACGAAATTGAGCTCTAATTTAATGCGGTTATGGTTTATTTACTTTGTCGCAGAACTTTAACGATTTCATCGGCCATTTTTACATGATTGGGGGGCTGGACCTGAAGGTCTAATTGATGAACAGGAAAAAAATTCAATATGGCGGAATTTATTTTTCCAAGATTTTTCAAGATTTTGATACGGTTTCGTTTTACCCACGACGGGGCTCCTTGAGATTACAAAACAGGAAACTGATACCGAAGTTTTAAAAAATCAGCGCCATTTTGAAATTATTTGTTAATTTACCGATTTCGTTCAAAACCGATATCTGAGGATCCCTGGTATTACAAAACAGGAAACTGGTACCTAAATTTTAAAAAATCAGCGCCATTTTGAAATTCTTTGTTAATTGTCCGATTTCGTTCAAAATCGATATTAAGGGCTTTCTTGGATTACGATACAGGAAACTGATGCCAAACTTTTAAAAAATCAGCGCCATTTTGAAATTATTTATCAATTGACCGATTTCGTTCAAAGTCGATATTTAGGGCTCCCTGGGATTACAAAACAGGAAAATGGCACCAAAATTTTAAAAAATCAGCGCCTTTTTGAAATTATTTGTTAATTTACCGATTTCGTTCAAAATCGATATCTGAGGATCCCTGGGGTAACAAAACAGGAAACTGATACCAGAATTATAAAAAATCAGCGCCATTTTGAAATTATTTCTTAATTGACCGATTTCGTTCAAAATCGATATTTAGGGCTCCCTGGGATCACAAAACAGGAACCTTTTTTTTTTTTTTTGTTGTAGGAGGGGAAAATCCTCATGGACATCCAGTCCGGACCGGATAGTGCCGGACTCCTACCGGCTAATCAAACAGGAACCTGATACCAAAGTTTTAAAAAATCAGCGCCATTTCGAAATTCTTGGTTAATTTACCGATTTCGTTCAAAAGCGATATTGAGGACTCCCTGGGATCACAAAACAGGAAACTGATACCAAAGTTTTAAAAAGTCTGCGCCATTTTGAAATTCTTGGTTAATTTACCGATTTCGTTCAAAATCGATATTTAAGGCTACCTGGGATTACAAAACGAAACTGATACCAAAGTTTTAAAAAATCAGCGCCATTTTGAAATTCTTTGTTAATTGACCGATTTCGTTCAAAATCGATATTTAGGGCTAACCACATCTCGTGAGCTGCTTTAGCAGCTCGCGCACAGAGCGAAACACTAGTTAATATATATATAGCTGCTCGTGCTGACTGACTGACTCATTGATCACCTCTCCTGTAAAATTTTGTATGAAAACTTTTTTTTTCACTTATCGTTTCGTATAGAAAACAAAAATTCATTCGGAGGAAAAATACGGAGAGAGCTGATGATTGAGGATTTCGAAGACGGATGAAGAGCACCAGCCAGGGTATCGAAGATAGGTGGGGGGTGCTCGACCAAATGTCACTCGAAACTTCATCCAATTGACAGTTAGCTGAAAAAAATTTCAAAATGGCGGATTTAAGATGGCCGCCATACAAATTTCGACGGTGTCTATCTCGGAGAGTATAAAAGATGGAAGAGTGGTTTCTTGGCAAAAGATGATCAGGACGTGAGGGTCTACTTGATGAACAGGAAAAAAATTCAAGATGGCGGAATTTATTTTTCCATAGAAAAGGGTATTGAAGATAGGTGGGGGGTGCTCGACCAAATGTCACTCGAAACTTCATCCAATTGACAGTGAGCTGAAAAAAATTTCAAAATGGCGGATTTAAGATGGCCGCCATACAAATTTCGTCGGTGTCTATCTCGGAGAGTATAAAAGATGGAATAGTGGTTTCTTGGAAAAAGATGATCAGGACATGAAGGTCTACTTGATGAACAGGAAAAAAATTCAAGATGGCGGAATTTATTTTTCCATAGAAAATGTATGGCGAATATTGAAGAGGCTACAAGTGTAGAACTATGCAAGACTACGGTTCCTTTTCAAGATTTGTTTTTATGGAAGAATTCTCATTTTGACGAAGTGTTCGGAGAAAAAATATGGAGAGAGATGATGATCGAAGGTTCGGATGATGGGTGAGGAGCACACTCAGGGTATTAAAGATAGGTACCTGCTTAGGGGCTGCTCAAACAAAAAGGGAGGGGCGGGGGGTTGGTGGTCTTTGTTTTATGTTTTTCCTTTATGAGAATTTTCTTTTACGTCGGACGCTTGGCGTGCTGGCGCTTCCACTGTGCTCACTAGCATAGCAGTGTGTTGTTCAGATCAGAACACGTAGACAGTACACCAGCTGCCCGATTATGTAAGAATTGTCGATCAAATCGTAAAAGTTCGGCGTCAAAGTAAAATAAACCATAACAGCATTGAGTTAGAGCTCAATTTCGTTTTTCGAAATTGAGCTCTAATTTAATGCTGTTATGGTTTATTTTACTTTGACGCCGGACTTTGACGATTTAATCGGCCATCCTTACATAATCGGGGGGCAGGATAGTAGGACAGCGAGTAAGTATACAGTGGACCACGCGGTCCACTACGCGGTCCGCTGTAGCGGGCCGCGCAACCACGCGCCATACTAGTTTACGTATATAATAATACCTAATCAGTAAGTACCTAGGTGAAATTTTATTTTTACATGGTCATCATCCCCATTCCCTGGTGCAATGGTATCGCTGTGGTATCCATATTTATTTTATTTTTTATTTTTATCCACTACAAGTTAGCCCTTGACTACGATCTCACCTGATGGTAAGTGATGATGCAGTCTAAGATGGTAGCGGGCTAACCTGTTAGGGGCGTGGCAGTTTTATTAAACCCATACCCCAATTCGGTTTCTACACGGCATCGTACCGGAACTCTAAATCGCTTGGCGGCACGTTTTTGCCGGTAGGGTGGTAACTAGCCACGGCCGAAGCCTCCCACCAGGCCAAACCAAAAGGGGTTGTTTCATCTTGGGCCAGGTACTTGTACAGTATTCCAAAAAATAGTATAAAATCATAGAAAATAAAATAAAATATGCTTTTTGGCAGTTTTACAGTGATTAAGAGGTACAAAAATAAAATGTTTAATTAGGTACATTTGTAGAATAGCAACTCTCGCAGTGCATCCATCCATCAATCTGACTGCTGTTGGATATTTTAAGGTTAATTCACATTTCCCAGGTAATTTTATGTCAAATGTCATCATGACACGTGTAATATACGTCAATGTCAAAATGGACGCATGTTGTTGCGCTTTTATTTTGCAAAATAATTTCGCATTGTACCTCGTAAATTGAACTTTTTAGTAAGAAAAAAAGAAAAAAATGTTACTATTTTATGACCCCGAACATTTTGAAATACCGTACAAATACCTGGCCCAGGCTCCATATAAATTTGAAACAACCCCTTTCCAAATTGACCCTGCCGGGGATCGAACCCTGGACCTCCGCAAGTTAAGACAACAGCGCTACACACTGCGCCACGGAGGTCGTCAAAGGACTTCGTCCGCGTGGATTAAATTTTTCAATTTCCGCGGGAACTCCTTAATTTTCCGGGATAAAAAGTAGCCTATGTCCTTCCCCGGGATACTATACCTGTTCCAAATTTCATGAAAATCGATTGAACAGGTGGGCCGTGAAAGCGTAGCAGACAGACAGACACACTTTCGCATTTATATTATATACATAATATTAGTATGGATCACGAGCGTTTAAAAAATATGTCAAATCATTGTCAAATAAAAAACCCCTTTTAAAAGTCGGTCACTTTGCCGGCTTCATAGGTACCGAAGTAATAGTGAATTTAAATTCTAATGCAATCTCAATTACGATAGCGGTAGAGCGCGGAGTTGCAAAACTTAGTTGTTCCATACCTACCTACTTCAGTTCACATTTTCCTAACGTTAAGACTTAACGTGTTTTTGTTTTTCCTGTGCAATAATATTGGTAAGTGAACAATTAATATTAAATATTTCTTCATTCATTTGATAAACAAAAGATGCAAGATTACGTAGACGTATCACAATATACCTATGTATTTAAGTATATAAAAATATGTCTGCGAATATTTATATCTAATACTTATGTGTGAATTTATTTCGGACAAAGTACCTATCTATAAAAAAATCTCTATAAATATAGTAAATCGGATCTAGTTATTTCATATTTTTAAAACTTTTTGCAAGCCTTCTGTATTATTAATAGAACCTACCTAGTAAATTAAATACAGTACCTATGAGCTATTTCCGAATTCCCAATTAGGTAGATATACGTACCTACATTACATTACGTAATTTAATAGTAGGTACATTATTGCAAAGGCTGGGAAATAGGCAATTGCAGGTCGAGTATGAGTTTGAAGGCCGAGCCGTAGGCGAGGACTTCACTAATACGAGACATGCAAATGCCATTTCCGCCGAGGCATATATATATATATATAGTGCTTTTCTCAAAAGAATGCAGGGAAATAAAACATACTTTTTATATTATCATAAAATGTTCATATACCTACTTTCATGTATTTTTTTTTTGACTTCGCTGGAAGCAGGTTTTCCATTGCCAATTTGGCTTCTTATCTTAAATCTGGTGGAGTACAATCAATCTCCATTTCACTCTCTGAACCGTTGGAATCCATTTTAATTAAGTATTATTTTATATTTATTATGTATGTAAATAACAAATCAAGACGAATTTTCAGCTTTGCCGCCAATTTTAGTTTGTAGGTACCTGTATTATGTGGACGTTTTCCCCTCAAAACTTCAAACTTCAATAAGTATTTTTTATTCAAGTAGGTACTTAGGTACATTTTTTAAAGTGCTTTTGAATCGTTGAGTGAATCAACCGAAAACTGAAAACTGAACTGAAAAACATTAATTCAAGTAGATAGGACATAGATAACTAGGTAGGTAATGGCCCACTAATAGGTACATGTATAGGTAGGTTACTTTACTACTTACTGTGTAAGTATTATGAAAAAAAAATTGATTAATAATAATTTATATTTTATTATCATAGAAAGTTAGGAATCATTATAGAAATGCTCTTTTACCCCTCCAATAAATATAGGTATATCGGTAGACATTTAAAATAAATAAAATATATAAAGGCAACTAACCAAGTTTGGCTTTCTCGAACGAGGTCCCGGGTTCGAGTCCCGGGTGGGGCCTTATTTGAGTATTGGGTTTTTCTGACTAGAAATTCTCAGTAGGCGGTGTTTAACCCCCGTGCCTCGGAGAGCACGTTATGCCGTCGGTCCCGGTTATTATCACTAACATGATACATAATTATAGTCGTTAAAGCCCGCCAACCCGCATTGGAGCAGCGTGGTGGGTCTAAGCTCTAATTCCCTCTCTCCCATGAGAGTGGACGCCTGTGCCCAGCAATGGGACGTTAATGGGCTGTAGTGATGGAAACCGTAGGTATGTTAAATTTTAATTGAACTTAAAAATTATTAAGTTTTTATATTATTTACTATTTATATAATAATATATCGGTACCTCAGAGGTTATGTACTTACCGTACGTATTGCAAAAATAATGTTTTTTTCTCTCTTATTTATATTGAAATAGGTAGCAACAAAATACCATCTAATAATTTCTAGATAACCTATTCTCTTCTTCATACTAAATATTAATAGTTTTAAGACTAAGTAACTAACAAAACTAAAATTTAGTAGGCATAACGAAACTTAATTAAAGAAGTTGGGTTTACACAGTTTTTACGTAACTTGACCGAGATGTCTGGCATCTGCGTTCCGTTTGCAAGACGACCTTGGGTCAATTCTTAAGACGTGACGGAGATAACTACTTCCTTTGATAGGCAAAGTAAATGGTACATAAAAAACTTAATATGACTTCGACTTTCTTTTCGGGGTCCGGGATTCTATCTCTAGGGCCGTACCCCTAGGGCCCTAACCATTATGAAAATGAAATGATTGCAGCCAAGCGCTAGCCAATATACCTATATGTATTTAAAAAAAAATGATTTATTTCATGTAGGACAACTTGTACCATTTATGATAAGTCGTAAGAATCTACCACAGGTACTTACACATGTACCACATGTACCACAGGTACATTACAGGTACTTACTAAGCATGTTTTAAATCTTAAAGAATTAAATTTAAAAACACGTTAACAGCTGAGAAATAACTGGCATAAACAGGGTGGTCCAAATAGTGACGTCCAAAGAGAAAAATTTGATTCCTCGTACTTAGACCTATCAGAAAATACCCCATGAATGTTCAGCGATTTTTGGTAGTTTTCGAGTTATAATTTTTTTAAGTTTTCTCGTGAGATTTCTGAGGGAGTGAGTGTTAATTTTTTTTTATTTACTTAGTGTTTTTTCTGAACATTTTTTTGTGAACATGCTTGCTATGAAGTGTGCTACTTTGCATAAAATAATTACCATCATAACATTAACTCAAGTCGGAAAATTTTGGGTCGAAAGTGAAAAGTTTACGTTCGACAGAAGTAGAGACGAGTTTTCCACTTAAGATTAAAAATACTTAAACCTGTCTACGTCACTTCCGACTAATTTCAAAATTTTTTGTAGTTCCTAAGCTTCCCTTATTAGTTAAAAAATTTGGTACTTTTGGGCATTATTGTGAGAAATCGGACTTCAAATGTGGTAAGGCGGTAATTTCTGAACTTAAAATTCAAGATTCTTAGAATTGAGTTTTGCCTATTTTTGACAATTTTATGGCTAATTGCGGTAGGAAATTTTTGAATTTAAGTATTTTCTACAAAAATAATCGATATTTTTCTAATAAGTGACATCAAGGTTACGTCAAAGTTATTTGGATTTTTTTAGTTTTTTACAGTCAGTAGATACTAGATATAGGCCAAAAAAAAACGAATTGCAAACGGTTAGGTACTAAAATAGCTTTATCATAATATCCTTTTGTCAATAAAGTAGGTATAGCTTTTCCTAATATCCATAGCCATACTAATATTATAAATGCGAAAGTGTGTCTGTCTGTCTGTTACGCTTTCACGGCCCATCTGTTTAACCGATTTTGCTGGATACGTGGATAGGTAGGATCCCGGGGAAGGACATAGGCTACTTTTTATCCCGGCAAATTAAGGAGTTCCCGCGGGAATCGAAAAAGCTTTGTCCACGCGGACGAAGTCGCGGGCATCAGCTAGTGGATAATATTTTTTGGTCATGCCACTTTGCCAAAGACGGATTGAATAGGTTATCAGGCACAAGACGCTCTTGACCTTGTCGTAGGTACCTACCTATTAGACCTACGTGTTCAGACTTCAGATTATTGTATTCCCCGTCGACGTAATAGTTACAAGACAATAGAAGTCGTAGTGGTTCAACGGCAAAAAACCGATTGTTTCGCATATACATTAGTTTGAATCTTTCGTAAGATATAAGAATAAATGCGATTGCTTTCCGCCATTATGAAAATTGGATAAAGGCCCAAATATTTTTTATAATACATCCACTTAAATCTACTTGTCTATGTAGATAAATATATTTAAAAAAAAAGATTGGCAGTCATAGGGACTGCCGATGGAAGTGAAAACTTATACTTTAGTGTTAAAATTTGGAAATAATATAAAATTTTCAAACGCCAATATAAATACGAATATTTAATATAATTTAAAAAAAAATACGTAACAGCATGTCGGTGTCGCGAACCCATAACATTTTCCCCTACCAAAAAGTGCTCAACGCGGCTAAAGAAGTTTTCAGCACACGGTCAGGTAGGTGTGTTACGATGTGTTAGGTATACGTCATAAACATAATACGTCACAGGCCAGCATGTCGGTGTCTCGCACCCAAAAGATTTTCCCCTACCAAAAAGTGCTCAACGCGGCTAAAGAAGTTTTCACTTCAAAAAAGAAACCCGACTGTGCAGAAGCCTATAAAACGCAATTAGTTCAAAACATTAGTTCCTCTGCCGGGGCTTTCCAAAAGTACAAACTATTGATTGTTATGGTGGACCATGTCTCCGTCTCACGTCTGCGACACTCTTTAGCATGAATACTTAATTTTTATAATAATTAAGTAAGTACTAAGTTTTGTAGGTTTGGTCTGGGTGACCAAATAGCCAAAAAACCACCTCAAAAATTCCTACCTTGATAAGCTACCGGCACAGTTCGCTCGTACCGGTTTCGAGATATATTTTATGCGCCGCATATTAGGTACGTTCTTGTCCAAACTAATAACAATGAATAATAATTAATTGACAACAAGTGGAAAACTTTTACTAAACTTTTACGCTGTGATATTATCAAATCTTTTAGATGTCAGCTAAGGAAAAATAGATTAACTATGTACTTAATTATATAGTACTTAAACCTGTGTCATTAGATGCAGGAAGGTGACTTAATCCTAGGATTGATCAATGCGGTTAAACATAGACATATTAAACCTGCCTAGGTATCTAGTACCTACTCGTTGGTAGTGTGTGAACATTTCTTGTGAAATGTGTGGTGCGTGCGGTGGAGCAATATAGATGCAATCGAGATCTGCTTCAATAGATATCTAGATCAAAGATACATTTATACAAAACAGCCAATTACGAGTAGGGCTCGTGCCCTGAGAGTATTTAAAGCACGGCCACGGCACTCGTGGGTGCCATTATTATCTATTAAATTCAGCTTCCTACGAGTTTCCTTATACCTACATTTTCTCCCTAAGAGAGATATAATCCCTCGCTCCCTGTTTTATAACTGTCAACAGAAAGCTCGCTACTGATCGACTTGTGGATGACTGTCAGGTTCTACGTTTTTGTCCACACTCATAGAATTTGGTCTCTTGGCTTAGTAATACCGACAAATCGAAGACTTGATTTGGATTTGCAAATGCTGCCTGAACTGAATATTTTCTGTCCGCCTTGTTACTTCTACAAAGTTCTGCAAAGTTCTTTTGCAGAACTTTGTAGAAGTAACAAGGCGGAGTTTCGTACCAAGTTTGTATTCGTACAAAGCGCTCATCTCAAAAACTTAATGCAATCGGTCCTCTAACCAAAACCTATCCAAAGGATACTTAGTACTCTTATGGCACCGGATGGTGTGAGTGAAGTACTTAAGTCGTCTCTACTCATGCCACTAAAGCCTGTTTTCCCTTGCGTAATATGCAGAAACTAGTTATCGTTACCAAGGCTGCGTGCCCATAATTTGACACGAATGAGACATCTATGGCACACACCTTCGCATTGTGAAAGATTTTCTATTAGAGGTAACCGTTAAAACTTTAAATGATACGAGTTAAAAAGGCGTGTTGCCATTTTTTGCGAAATGTACGGTCTATTTGAACTACAGAGATTATCTCGCGACGAGAGAGAGAGATGTTGTCGTTGCCGGCAAATTTTTCATTTACCCTAACATGCACAAAATGCGGTATATTAGGTACAAGAAAAAAATAGTCGACATGTAAAGGTTCGTACAGAAAAATACCACAGATAATTAAGAAATATTACTTTTATCTCTACTTTTGACGTAACGAGACAAGTAACCATGTTAGTTTCGGTAGACAGATGATAGAGATAACGGGTAGACATAATTTTACTCGTAGTGCGCATGCTTGCTAGCCATACTAGTGTTGACTTTACCTACAAGTCTTGTATGTAAAGTGAGCCACAACGGCTTCGCAATGGTGAAGGGTGGCGAAGAAACTATTGGCTGCGGGTTAATTTATACATATTATACTTAGGTATTAGGTAATAGGTACCTATTGAGTACCTATATGAAATTTCCTAAAGATCATTAATTGTAGATAGGTATATTTAGCATACTGAAATCCTCAGGTTACACTATTTATTATACAAAATTATGGATTTATTTATTGATAGATAAGTATTTCGTAATCAGACAGAGTTCCTCTATTTTTTTCGAAGGTATTTTACGTCTGTCATAAGAATATATAGGTAAACAAGACACATATAATTAAAAAATTAAAAAACACGACTATTATAATTAATGTAGTCGTGTTTTTAAATTTTTGTTGGCATTATATTAACTAGTTAGTGTGTTAGCATTGTATGGTGCCGTTTTGAAAATGGCGCCATACATATGGCGGCTGATTGAATTTTTTCAAAAAAATTATAGCCATTGACCTATTTTACTTATAGCTAGGGTCAGGCTTAAGGATTCTAAAGATACCCCATACATCCAAATCTGTTCAGGCATTTTATAGTTATGTTGGAATAAAGAAACTCACATACATACCGCCATTGCACCCTTCTGTTTTATCTTTTAACCTTTTGTTTATTGTTTTTGATAAACGTGTGTGCAATAAAGAGATTATCTATTTATGATCTATCTATCTATACATACATACATACTATGTACATGTATGTACATGCTACCTTAATTGTACAATGTTTCTTGCAAAATAACGATTGATTGAATGACCCCTGAAATTTTTTTTTTGTCAGTCGTAAAGATAGTACCCGAATAAAAGTATTATTATCAATGATATTTCCTTATTTTTGGCAACCGGCAAATCGAACCGAAAACTTGTTAGGCAACTATAATAATCCATTATTGGCGATGTTAGTTGCAAATCCAATTCCCACCCAATACATAACAAGATTCAAATACCGGTTAAGTGCGTGTCGGGCCACGCGCAATGTAGGGTTCCGTATTTGTCCGTCACATTATAGGAGCATTTTTTTAGTTGGTCGACTATTACTCGACTATTATAGTGTATTTTCATTTCATTTCATTATTCGTTAACCTGTAAAGCTTGCTTATCTGTGATAGTTTTCCTTGTAACTTCGTTAAAATTAAAACTATTGCCATGCATTTTTTTATTTCCAAAAACCAAAAAAATAAAATATATTTTACCACTTTGTCGACGTGATTAACCCTTAATTAGTCGCATGGGGTCAAAACAGTTTCGCATTAAAAAATGAAGCACTTGCAGCTGCCCAAATTTCCCCGCGCCCCCGCTAGCTTCATAACCCGCGTCTAAGTTTTTATTCCAGCAGCGACCAAGTCACGTGAGTGGAAGGATGCGTCGCTGCACTCTTGAGCGGTGACCCCGTGCGACTAATTACCAATTTACCAAAAAACCAATTGAAAGTACCAACAAAATGCACAAAATGCGCAAAGTTTATGTGCAATGATTACTCTCAAATATACTGTCAACAGTGTAATAAAAGTGATTCGGATTCCTAAAAATATTCAAAAATTTTAACTTTGATCTCAGTATAAGTACAAATTGTTAATTTGTGATAATTATTTTTCATTTAGGTTGTTTTTGTTTAATTAGATATTTAATTCATGTTATTCCTTTTAAATATAATAGAATTAATAAAGCACTTTAATAATAAACAAGTTTTATTTACTTATATATTTAATAAATAATAAAAAATATTCCTACAATTTGGGGTCACCTGTGACCCCATGCAAGCAGTTGTGTAATTTTCTTCGTGAGAGTAATTAAGGGTTAATATTATGTATACCTACTTCTCATGTCAAATTACAGCATTCTAGTACGAACCTTGACTTTGCTTAGACTTAAGACATGGTTAAAAAGAGACAGATTTATGTTACTCACATAAGTCCATCTCTTTTTAACTCTGAGTAAAGTCTGAGCCAAGTCGAAGTACGCACTAGGTATAGAAGATCTCAGACTGAGTGCCTCTGAGCTAAGCCTCGGACAGACGGACGGACAATGTACATGGCAGAACTATGCGCGTTCCTTTGTGGAACCCTAAAAACCAAATAGTTATAATAATAATTGTATCTATAAATGATGGTATAAAATTAATGGGTGATCATAAATTTTTATCACAAATATACAGTAGAGAGCGTTCGGTGATTATTGTTCTAAGGCTAGACACACTGACATACTTACAGTCTTAATTTTTAAAACATTATTGGACACCTTGCGAGGTTCCTCTAACCACTGAAAAAAAATGTCAAATCGGTTCAGAAACCTCGGAGACATCGGAATTCGGAACATGTACAATAAAAAAAAAAGATACACACCGAATTGAGAACCTCCTCCTTTTTTGGAAGTCGTTTGACTTATTAATGTAACTTAGCTACTCAATAACTAAAGTTGATCAGTTTTATGTACAGAAATACTATAGAAATTACCCTTTTAAGTTATAATAGCACTTTTAAAATAGTTCTGTATACTTACTTAGAAACCATCGGCGTGACTATACGGCATAAATTGCAGGCGGCCAGACACTTTAGAATTTTTCATACCTACTTACTATGAAGTTAGGCGCTGCATATTTTTATTTTAACCTTTAATCTACGTAATTAGGTACCTACGTCATAGTCACTGACGAATATTATTTAACCTCAATGTGCGTCAGTAAAGTAACATTTTTCATCTTAATTATTATAGGTAATCATCATTTTGTTTTTCCATGTCATAATTTAAATCTAACAACGTTAGCAAAATTCCATTGTTTTATCTGACGAAGTTTCTTGGAATAAAGTACCTGTCAAAGTATATATCTAAACTTGTTCTGGTACAGTAGGTATATTATGTAATTCAAGATAATAAGTAGGTACTAACTACTAAGTACTAACCTAATTAAACTTTACATTTAGGAAATGATACCAATAGGTACGAAATGGATTCTTCTCATGGAGTCTCTGCTAAGTGCCACATGGTAGTAGGTATAGCCATTAAGTAAAGGGCGAAAACACTACGGATAGGACAAGACAAAACGTTTGCTCGAAACATCAGCGTCGTGTGGGAAACTCGTTTCTTAACGTCCTTTCGCGCATGTCTATGCAGCTCTATGAAAAATTGTCTCTATATAAGACTTTTTGTCAGCTGGAGTTTCATTTTATCCGTAGGTAATGTGTTTCCACCTTAAACGGTTTTTTAATATTACTCCCGCCCGATGTCGGGGTGAGCTCGATGAGATATACAATCTTTATTTTATTTATTATTTTATTTATTTATTCTGTACAAAATACAAATTAAAACTAAACTTAAATATAGAAAGGACTTTAAGGACTATATAGAACTTAAATATAGGAAGGAGGATAGGATCTTTGTCATTTAGTGACCCTCCACCAGACACACAAACCTCTAGATGTCACCAAAATACCTATAAACGTGGATTAAGGTTTTTTTACTTCTCTTTAACTCTTTAACGCCTGGTGGGAGGCTTCGGCCATGGCTAGTTACCAGTTTACCACCCTACCGGCAAAAACGTGCCGCCAAGCGATTGCGTTCCGGTACGATGCCGTGTAGAAACCGATTAGGAGGTTTAATATAACTGCTATACCCTTAACAGGTTAGCCCGCTACCATCGTAGACACTTAGACAGCATCATCACTTACCATCACTGTGAGATCGCATTCAAGGGCTAACTTGTAGATGATACAAAAACCGGGATAAAATGTAGCTTATAGGTTTTATTTCACGGTATAAGCTATCACGATTCCAATTAATTTAAGTCAAATCGGTTCAGACTTCAGTCGTTGTGGCATGAACGTGAAGGAGTAGGTTAAGGTAACAATTAACAAACATCCAAACCTACAAACTTACAAATACACTTGAAAAGTCAGTAAGTAACATTAAGTGGAGGTAACATTTACACCTGCTGCAATCGTAAAAAGTACAAGACACGACAATTGGAACCGACTGCTAACCTCAATCTTTGAAAAGATAATAGTGTTCAAGGTTAAGTGTACGCAAACTCCGTCATTACACATAATTATTTACCTACATTGCATAACTGGTTAGCCGGTTACACAGCGTAGGCAGCTGAGACACGCAATCTGTGTGCCGGGCCTTAATCTCGGATCCGTTTGTCCGAAACATCACCTTATACTAATATACTAATCCATACTAATTTTATAGATGCGAAAGTGAGTCAGTCTGTTTGTCTGTCTGTCTGCCTGCTACGCTTTCACGGACCCATCTGTTCAACCGATTTCGATAGAACAGGGATCGGTTGTATCCCGGGAAAGGACATAGGCTGCTTTTTATCCCGGAAATTTAAACAGTTCCTGCGGGAATCAAAAAAACTTAATCCACGCGGACGAAGTCGCGGGCATCAGCTAGTAATAATATTATAAATGCGACAGTGTTTGTTTGTTGGTTTGTCCTATATCACGCCGCAACGGAGCAACGGATCATTGTGATTTTTGGTATGTGTATAGTTGAGGACCCGTGTGCTTAGCATGCACACAACGAGATTATCTCGCGACGAGAGAGAGAGAGATGTTGTCGTTGCCGGCAAATTTTTCATTTTATATTTCACATCATTACCCTTAACATGCACAAAATGCGGTATAATACAAGAAAAAAATAGTCGACATGTAAAGGTTCGTAGAGAAAAATACCACAGATTCTACATATTACTTTTATCTCTACTTTTGACGTAACGAGACAAGTAACCATGTTAGCTTCGGTAAACAGAGAGAGATAACGGGTAGACATAATTTTACTCGTAGTGCGCATGCTAGCCATACTGGAGAGTGACATAGGCTACTTTTTATCCCGATAAAGAGTTCCCGCGGGAATAAAAATAATCTTAAATGACGCGGACGAAGTCGCAGGCATCAGCTAGTGAATAATAATTATAGAGTAGCTTATTAAAAAAAACACCACTAATTGGGACTCGTCAAAACAAAACAAATGAGCCTAAACTCCTGTACCTACCTATAATTTCATACCAAAGTATGGTTAAATGGGCTTTTTAAATTATAATACGCCAAATATAACGATAATAAATTATTATTATGAACCCCTTATCGGTAGAAACTATACCTCATATCTAACGGTTTAAAAACGAATCTAAAGGATCCTATAGTCGTGGTATAGGTACCTATACCACGACTATAGGATCCAATGTATATACATTGGTGTTGATTTTGATTCTCTGAAATCTCATTTTGCTACATTTCAGCCCCACCATGTCCTCCGAAGGCTACTCCTCTTCGGAGCTGGAGTCCATGCCGGACCGGATAGCGGAGACGTTCTCCGGGATGAATCTCCTCGTCACTGGGGGCACCGGATTCATGGGAAAGGTGCTGGTGGAGAAATTACTCAGGTACCTACGGAGACTCTTTATTTACTAGTAGAATTTCAAATTTTACTTCTTCTTTCTTCTTCTTCATGAATCTTTGCATATATCTATCGGCATGAAAAGGGATCTAGATCTAGTAGCTATAGTCTAGTAAGACCGTACGAAGGTTGAACACGTACGTATTGTGATTGAAAAGACTGATTTAAGACGATTTTAAAACGAATTCATAGCATACGCACAAAAAATTCTGATAGTAAGCTAATGTTCATGGAAGTTACAAAAGCCATTGCCCATTGGATTGCAAAACTGGAGGAGGAAATAGATGCGCAAATTGACTTGAATAATATGATCGGACCAAGTACCTACCTACAAAGGACTTTAGCAACGATGATGATAATGATGATCAAGATGGTGGTAATAATGATTGAACATGAGTCACGAGTACTTAATCCCATATGGGAATTTCCCCTTTTTTGTCCTCTCCCCTTGTCTTTTTGTTAGTGCTAGGACTCCTAGGAGAAGTTACAAATTACGAAATTATTCCAAACGGCCTGCATGCTTTTATCGTTAAATCACTTTTTTCTTCTATTGTGGCTAAATTAAAAATTACTCATAAAAATATTTTTATGGACATGAACTTTCGAAACTTCGGTTTTCACATTTTAATCCGTCATTCCTTATCTTCTATCATGTTTCTGTTTACAGAAAAGTTCCTGACATTGGAAAAATTATGCTATTGGTTCGTCCGAAAAAAGGCAAAACCCCAAAACAACGCCTTGAAGAAATGTTCAATGATGCGGTAAGATCAAATTGATTTTAATTGTCTAGAGTATAAATATTACTAATAACAATAAGCACCCAGTCTAGACTCTAGAGTATAATATTACTAACTAGTGTTATTTGATGGGGCATTTAGATATATTTCGATAGCGATAGAGAAACTATTCAATATGGTCCAAGATCCCGCGACGATCAGGCCTACGTTATTTTATTAAAGCTGAAAGTTTTTCTATGTACCTATGTCTCTAATAGAGGTATAAACGATCCCCGAATATGAAGTTTGGATCGCGGTTGCTTTCGAAGGTATCAGGTGAAAAAGGTGGCACCTCAAATTCGTTAAAGTATTAAGTTCCGTTATTCCGTTAATATATATATAGCTGCTCGTGCTGACTGACATATTGATCACCTCTCCTGGACAATTTTGTATGAACTTTTTTTTTTCACTTATCGTTTCGTATAGAAAACAAAAATTCATCCGGAGGAAAAATACGGAGAGAGCTGATGATTGAGGATTTCGAAGACGGATGAAGAGCACCAGCCAGGTTATCGAAGATAGGTGGGGGGGTGCTCGACCAAATGTCACTCGAAACTTCATCCAATTGACAGTTAGCTGAAAAAAATTTCAAAATGGCGGATTTAAGATGGCCGCCATACAAATTTCGACGGTGTCTATCTCGGAGAGTATAAAAGATGGAAGAGTGGTTTCTTGGCAAAAGATGATCAGGACATGAGGGTCTACTTGATGAACAGGAAAAAAATTCAAGATGGCGGAATTTATTTTTCCATAGAAAAGGGTATTGAAGATAGGTGGGGGGTGCTCGACCAAATGTCACTCGAAACTTCATCCAATTGACAGTCAACTGAAAAAAATTTCAAAATGGCGGATTTAAGATGGCCGCCATACAAATTTCGTCGGTGTCTATCTCGGAGAGTATAAAAGATGGAATAGTGGTTTCTTGGAAAAAGATGATCAGGACATGAAGGTCTACTTGATGAACAGGAAAAAAATTCAAGATGGCGGAATTTATTTTTCCATAGAAAATGTATGGCGAATATTGAAGAGGCTACAAGTGTAGAACTATGCAAGACTACGGTTCCTTTTCAAGATTTGTTTTTATGGAAGAAATCTCATTTTGACGAATGGAGAAATATGGAGAGAGATGATGATCGAAGGTTCGGATGATGGGTGAGGAGCACGGTCAGGGTATTCAAGATAGGTACCTACTTAGGGGCTGCTCAAACAAAAAGGGAGGGGTGGGGGTTTGGTGGTCTTTGTTTTATGTTTTTCTGAGAATTTTCTTTTACGTCGGACGCTTGGCGTGCTGGCGCTTCCGCTGTGCTCACTAGCATAGCAGTGTGTTGATCAGATCAGAACACGTAGACAGTAAACCAGCTGCCCGATTATGTAAGAATTGTCGATCAAATCGTAAAAGTTCGGCGTTAAAGTAAAATAAACCATAACAGCATTAAATTAGAGCTCAATTTCGTGCTTCGAAATTGAGCTCTAATTTAATGCTGTTATGGTTTATTTTACTTTGACGCCGAACTTTGACGATTTGATCGGCCATTCTTACATAATCGGGGGGCAGGATAGTAGGACAGCGAGTAAGTAGACAGTGGACCACGCGGTCCAATACGCGGTGCGCTAGCGGGCCGCGCAGCCACGCGCCATACTAGTTTTTTTATATTTTTCTTTTGAATAATATTACAAACCACGTTGTCCATTGTCAGACACCCAGTACGATTGCAACCCCCTGTCAGACTAGAGTCAGTTAAGAGTGTCTGATCACACTCTGATCGTCGCGGGATCTTGCTCTAATACCTACGTCAATGTCTGATACGTAAGGCTAAGTACAGACAAAACATGCAGCAAGAAAAATATGAAAATAGAAGAAGTACCTACCTACCAATAGTAAGTCGAATTGACGAATCATATCCCTTTGATCTGTAACTTCAGTAAAAGGAAAGGGAAAGTATATGCAATGCAGGTATCTTATATACTATTGTTTTAAATGGGTAATAGTTATTTGTTATACAAGAGTGAAAAGTTGTTTTTTAACCGCGTGCTCAATTTTGATGACAGAGCATGCGAAGGATTCTAAAATTGAATCACGAGCGCAGCGAGTGATTTAAAAATTAGAATCCTGAGCGTCAGCGAGTGAATCAAAAGAGCACGAGGTGAAAAATCTTTTCACTCGAGTGCAACAAATAACTTCATCCCACCTCAGCGAGGAAATGACTAAATGCAAAATGTCGTGAAAGAAAATGGTGCGCGCAAAGCAAATTAAAAAAGTACACCAAGAAGGTTACGAGTGTGAGTTTTTAACAAATTAAAAACGGTTGTATGGAAATTCGGCACCATAGAGGTAGAAGTAAATAGGTTTTAATGATGTTTTGAATTCACAAACTTCATAGACGAGTGATAAATAACGTGCACTGCACGATGTTCTAAATTCAATTTACTTTATCCTCAAGAGGATATCGAAGAGTAAAAATACTCTTTCCGAGATGGTGGGATGAAAAATAGTATATCTATTATTCACCAATTCGACACCCTATTTTATGAGAAAGTATATAACGAAAAATTTCTCATCTTGCTATCCTATTGAAGCAAATGACTCAGAAATAATCATTGTTAACCCAAATAGTAAAATATATAATAATAAAATATAACTTATATTCTTATTTTTATTGGCAATTTTATGAGCAACTAGCTGATGCCCGCGACATCGTCCGCGTGGATTGAAGTTTTTTGGTTCCCGCGGGAACTATTTAATTTTCCGGGATAAAAAGTAGCCTATGTGCTATTCCAGACTTTATTCTATCTCTGTGCCAAATTTCATCCAGTTCCGTTCAGCTGTTCAGCTGGCGTGATTGAGTAACAAACATCCATCAGTCCATCCATCCATCCAAACTTTCACATTTATAATATTAGTATAGATAGGATAAATATCAATATTGTAACGTTTTTAATAAAAAATGAGTTAGATTAAACATAATATTTTTTTGTACGCTAAGCTTTAGATAATATGCCTGCGTACTGTATACATTTATTGCATATCATTTGCACTGCTCTTGCGCACCGTTACGAAACGAACTGTTTGACTATTAGCCTATGACGACATTTAACTTGCCTGTATAAATAGACAATGTATGTAATTTATGTATGTTTACTAGAATCAGCGTTTATCTAGTAGTTTTTGGCAAAACTTAATTTTATCCCACACATTTTGTTATTTTAAGTTCTCTTTTACCTATTTTCATTTTTGTTTGATTATAATATAGGCATTTTTTTCTTTCAAATACCAATTTTCATTAGTATGCTTTGCAAATTTACAGACTTTCATTACATTACATACATTTTTTGAGTGTGAGCTTTAGTGCAATCAATAAAATTTGCAATCAAAAAATCAAGTTTCGTTCATAAGGTCAGTCAATCAGTGAGTCAAGGCAATTTATTTTATATGACACATACCTAGTTAAGCAATTTTCAACTATTTATGCATTATAATTTTCATTTTCATCAAGTCATCCATTTAATCCCATCGAGGTATGCCTTTTATTATTTACCTACCAAGCTAAACTAACTTAGTTTAACGAATCAGGTTATATATCGACCGAAAAAGCTATAGCTAATAGCAAAACTTATCTCTGAATTAGATTATTTTAATGTACCTACCTAGCAGACTTAAATCTATATCTCTTTCGTAATTAGAAGGCATTGGTTTAAACGTACAACAAGAAATACACGAAATGACCTAATTCAACGGTACAATGGGCAAACTACATTGCATTCTCGAATAATGGCCACTGGCTAAAATGTGCATTGTGCACATTAGCGTTTGATAGGTACGTAATAATATAATATTCAGCGTTTATAAGTAAACCAGATGAGACCCGCAACTTTGTCTGCGTGGATTAAACATATTATCCTGTGGGAACCTAATAAAAAGTCTGTCTCCGTTAAATCGTCAAAAATCGGTTACGGTTTACAGACAGACTGGTAAATCCTCGCATTGCGTTAATACACTACTATGATGGTTCGCGTGAAGTACATAATCTACAGATTACTGGTTGGATATGGTAATAATGGTTTTACTCGTCGGCTCTCAAAAATTAGTTTTTGCGATGGGCCAGCGAGCTTTACCGGCGAGCCACGTGGGAAAAATTTTCAGGACAAAATGTATCATAATACCATCTCTAAGATGCAGGAAATCTCCGTTTTAAATTTCGTCAAGCTCAGTTCAGCCGTCAGCGGTTCAGTTAGGAAAATGTAGCAGATATAGACAGAAAGACAAACTTTATTTGCAGAAATATGTTTTTTACATAAGGTGTGAAATCAACCTCAACAATAAGCATACTTACAGTTAAACAATTTCATAGTATGGAAGTATGGATTTTTTCCACTACAGCCCATTAACGTCCCACTGCTGGGCACAGGCCTCCACTCTCATAGGAGAGAGGCAATAAGAGCTTAGACCCACCACTCTGCTCCAATGCGGGTTGGCGGGAAGTATGGATTACTATTAGAAAATTAATTTCGAGGTTCCCACTTTATTTTCCAGTTGTTTGAGAAACTCCGTGGGATGCGTGGTGGAACAGCGCCACTTTTGGAGAAAATGCAAATCATCGACGGAGACATCAGCGCTCCAGATCTGGGCATTAGCGACGCCAATAGACAGCTGATCATCGAAGAGGTGGACATCGTCATACACGCTGCAGCTACTATCAGGTAAACATCTGCCAAGTTTTAAGAACTGCCAAAGTACTTTGTGTAATACTTTGTCATGGAGACAATGCAAATAATACTCGGTATATGGTAGGTATGTATGAGCCCTTAGAGAGGACGCCTCACGCCTACCTTTACTAGACGTAAGATCGCAGTAATGAAAATAATTCCATTTCACCCAATTTCCGTATTTTTTAATGTGACAATTTAAAAGTTTTCATAATTTATACTTCTTTTTTTTAATAATTGAAAACGACACATTAAAACTCATAGCTAGCTGGCCTAACCTAATTATTTATTACTAGACGATGCCCGCGACTTCGTCCGCATGGATTAAGGTTTTTGATTCCCACGGGAACTCTTGAATTTTCCAGGATAAAATTACCCCTGTACCAAATTTCATCAAAATCGGTTGAACGGATGAGCCGTGAAAGCGTAGCAGACAGACAGACACACTTTCGCATTTATAATATTAGTATGGATTGACTAATTATTATCATTATGCTCGCGCGGAATGGTAGCAAGAATCCTAAATGGTCTTTATTTTTCAGATTCGACGAAGAATTGAAAAAAGCTGTCTTGTTAAATGTTCGAGGCACAAAGCTTATTCTAGAAATAGCGAAGAAATGCAAAAAACTTAAGGTGAGTTACAAACAAAATTTCTGCACTGAATCCTTAGCTGATTCTGTATGCAAAGACAACTCGAACGTTGTTTTTATTTTTTCAGCTTTTCATCCACATATCAACAGCATACTGTCACTTACAAGAGAAGCTTCTAGAGGAAAGACCATACCCCCCTCCCGCTGACCCCCATAAGATCATAGATGCTATAGAATGGATGGACGAAGAAACCGTGGCTACTATAACCCCAAAGTATGTATAGCATCTGAACAATTAAAATCAAAGTTCGAAAATCTGCATATGAGGTTTTAAATAATTATTGACCGTTTTATGACATAAACGCAGTATGGGGAAAATTCCAAAAAACCCATAAAACAAGTTGATTGTTAAATACTGTATTCGGGAATAAAGGGTTATTACTTTCTGTTGTTTTATCCATACAATTATCGTAACGTACGTAACGAAATAATTAAACAATTGAAAACAGTAAATTTTTTCGAACAGTTGTTATGTGAGAGTTTTTAATTTGATTGTTTTCAGATTACTCAGTAAATTGCCGAACTCATACGCATTCACAAAAGCCTTGGGAGAAGCCTTAGCAGTTGAAGCAATGGAGCATATACCAGTAGTAATCCTACGCCCTTCCATTGGTAAGCCTTGTTTTGTGTATTTTGTCTAGCAACGTGTGCCTAGTCTTTGATCCCTGCTGCACAATTCGAATTGGATGGTCTCTTAAAGAAACTTTTGAATATTTCCTGCTCTTAAAATCATACTAATATTATAAACTAGCTGATACCCGCGACTTCGTCCGCGTGGTTTAAGTTTTTTTGATTCCCGTGGGAACTCCTTAATTTTTCGGGATAAAAAGTAGCCTATGTCACTCTCCGTCCTCAACTATTACCCATGCCCATGTTGGTTTGTTGGCTTGTCCTTCAATCACGCCGCAACGGAGCAACGGATCGACGTATTTTTTGGCATGGGTATAGCTGAGGACCTGGAGAGTGACATAGGATACTTTTTATCCCGGAAAATTAAGGAGTTCCCGTGGGAATTAAAAAAACTTATTCCACGCGGACGAAGTCGCGGGCATCAGCTAGTCCTAAACATAAAAAATTAAATCAACCATAAATTGGTTTTATTACAGTAATTCCCATTTGGCAAGAGCCAGTACCAGGGTGGACAGACAACATAAATGGACCTACTGGTCTTCTCATTGGCAAGTATACAATATACATACTCGTACATTACGAAATACTAATTTATTTATTTTTAAATTTTTTGCGAGAAATTTCACCGCGTTCAATTGCCTCATCTGGTGACAGAAGGCCTGGCTCATTTTTGCGCAAAGGATCAGCCTGGCTGTCCAGCGTGGAAATGCAGCCAGTCTTGCTACCATTCCACGCGGGCATGATTTATATAGTAATTAGGTCAGGTTAGCTAGCTTTAAGTTCTAATGTATGGTTTTCAATAAATAAATTTAAAAAAGTACCTAACAAAAAAATATTTTTAGTTCAGTAGATATGTCTTGCATTTCGAATCCTTGAATTCCGTTTAATTCCGCATCTCAACGCAATATGGCGCTGAAAGAATTTATGAGGTGTTCTTTAATTTTTCAGGTGCCGGCAAAGGAGTGATTCGGACTATGTACTGCAAAAGTAACAGCTATGCTGACTACTTGCCTGTGGATGTTTTTATTAACGGCATCATGATTTGTGCTTGGAATTACATTAAAAATGGGTATCGTATACTGACTCTAACTTAACTTCAATCCTGCTTTGCCCCCCGATTGTGTAAAAAAACGTAATCGTTTGTCAAACGGATACTTCGACCTGTTTAAGGAGTTCATAGATGTCTGCACGTTAAAAAGCATGTCTGAACTCCTTAATCAGTTCAAGTAATACGTTTTAAGCTGTCAAATGATTACGATTTGCTTAGACAATTGGACCTCTGATTAAATCCCCTATTCAGTGAACATTTCTTTTTAATTTGTTTTACTCGGGCGACTCAAAGGATTACCTTACATCCAGACTTGGCACTTCCACCTCTTATTTACCTACTAACACTCAGATAAACTTTTGGTGAATTGGTATCTTCAGAAAAAGCGCTTTTCTTATTTCTGGAATTCCAAGTCTTTTAAAAAATGCCCGATATGAGTAAAATTACTTTCAGAGACACAAAAACCAACGTCGTGAACTTCACGTCATCTGCTGAAATCAAAGTGACCTGGCTGGAGATGATTGATGCTGGAAGGGAGATCATCATGAATAGAGTGCCGTTGAATGGTGTTGTGTGGTAAGTAAAACGACAACTGACTGACAACTGACATAATATAATCTGATGACGCAAGCTACAAATTCCAAAGTGGTATAGGCCTTTTGGAGAACGCGCCACCACACACGGTCCTCCGCCTTCCTCATCCACCCGCTTCCCGCTACCTCTTTAAGGTCGTCAGTCCGGCGGGCTGGAGGTCATCCCACACTGCGTTTACCGGTACGTACTTCAGAACGCGTCTGCCCCAACGGCCATCGGTTCTGCGACAGACATGGCCGTAAAGTGGGTATAATCATTGACTTATATGTAGGTATACTACATAAGTCAATGGGTATAATGTAATTAAAATTGATGTTTCAGTTAAAATAAGGTTGTTGAGTCGAGGCTATTATAATAATATATTTGACGAATTTCTTAGTGACAAAGTGGTATGGATGCAGTCGACTTTGCGTATAGCGCCGCACAAGACACATTTTATAATGCTGACACTACTGTGCGTATATTTATTTGATTGAAAAGAGCGACTTGAGTTTTTGCCGGTTTTTCTCAGTAGAATCTTTGTTCCGAACCGGTGGTAGAGTCAAAACAACCCGTATCATAAGAGACACCTGTATTTTCCATCATACTTACTAATAAGTATTATAAATGCGAAAGTGTGTTTGTTTGTTGGTTTGTCCTTCAATCACGACGCAACGGAGCAACGGATCGACGTGATTTTTTGCATGGGTACCTAATGGGTATAGTCGAGGACCTGGAGAGTGACTACCCGCTACTTTTTATCCCGGGAAATTAAGGAGTGCCCGTGGGAATTGAAAAAACTTATTCCACGCGGACGAAGTCGCGGGCATCAGCAAGTTAGAAATAAACACATTGAGTACCATACTAATATTATAGCTCCACTCCCCGGCATTTCCGGGATAGAAACGATAGCTGGCTAGCAGTTAAATTATTAGAATACACCAAACGTGGATACTATTTAGTTTCATCAGTCTCATAAATTCCAGGTATCCAGGAGGTTCCATGAAACATTCTCGGCTATACCACAACATCTGCGCGCTTTTCTTCCACTGGATTCCTGCAATGCTCATCGATACACTCCTGTTCTGCCTAGGCTATAAACCTGTGTAAGTATCCAAATTATATAATTTTGAATATGTGTTACATTACCTTGAATTGGGGAATAAAAATGATTATACTGTTGAAGATTACGTAAATGACAAAAGAGCGTGGATTTTACTCGCTCCAGCAATGCAGTAAGGACTGCGGTTACTTTTGTATCTACAAATTAATTAAATTATCAAAAATTTCTTAAAAATTTTTTTTTCCCAAAAAACCAACCACCGATTTTCTTGCTGGTTTTTCTCGGTAGGAATGTCATTCCGAACCAGTGGTAGATTCACTCGACAATTCAAAAGTACTTGTAAAGGTTTATTTGAATAAAAACACATTTGAATTTAGAATTTAAAAAATGACGAGATTTGAGAAATTGATTCTGAGATTTGAGGTAGCCGTTAGTTGAAAATTCTAGTAAATGCCTTGTGCAATCAAAAATCTATCTTTTGTCGTTACATAATACATTCACCATCATTGTCATCATCATTTCAACCCAATCCAATATTGAGTAAGGATCTCCTTTAGAATGAGAAAGGTCACGTAGGTTTAAAGATATTTATTTCTCAAGGAAGAACGAAAGTTCACTTATATGAGAACATTATAATAATACTTACAAACTTTGGAAATGTTTGAGTATTTTTTTTTTAAATTTAATGAATCATTTTTCACTAACAAATTCATTTGGTAAGCCATTGTACAGTAGTGCTCCCTCAAACTGTATAATTTTAGTACCATAAGTTTTAGTCCTAGCTTTTGATAATTTGCGTCTTTATTCCTCACTAGCTGATGCCCGCGACTTCGTCCGCGTAGATGTACCAAGTTTCATCGAAATAACTTGAGAAATGACGGAATTTTATACAAACTTTCAACCCCTATTTCACCCTTTTGGGGGTGGAATTTTGAAAAACTGTGAAACACGTATGTTTTCATTTTTAACCCGCAGCTCATATATAAAGTTTCATGGATATAACTTGAGAAATGAAGGACTTTCATACAAACTTTCAACCCATATTTCACCCCTTCGGGGGTAAAAATTACAAAAACTGTGAAACACATTTCTTCATTTTCAACCGGTAGCTTGTATACCAAGTTTAATCGATACAACTTGAGAAATGACGGACTTTCATACAAACTTTCACCCCCTATTTCACCCCCTTAGGGGTGGAATTTTGAAAAACTGTGACACACGTACTTCTTTATTTTTAAAATAAAAAGTTTCGTTGGTATAACTTGTAAAACATCTTGAGAAACGAAGGACTTTCATACTAACTTTCATCACCCTTTTGGGGGTCGAATTTTCAAAAACTGTTAAACACGTATGTCTCCATTTTCAACCCGCAGCTAATATATCAAGTTTCAAGGCTATAACTTGAGAAATTAAGGACTTTCATACAAACTTTCAATCCCTATTTCACCCCTTCGGGGGTAGAATTTCGGGATAAAAAGTATCCTATGTCCTACCTCGTAGTATGGGCTCAAATCGTGCTAAGTTTCGTTTGAATTCATTCAGTAGTTTCGGCGTGATGCGCGGCCAAGATACAGACAGACAGACAGACAGACAGACAGACAGACAGACAGACAGACAGACAGACAAAAATGAAAAAAATTACAGATTTGGCTTCAGTATCAAATAATGAGTGCCCTCCAAAAAAAATTTTCAAAATATCTTCAATGTACAGAATTGGACATGTTACAGTTTTATTATAAGTATAGATTCACATGGTTAGGGTCTGGAATACTCTAAAACTGTGTTTCCCACCAACTACAATCCGGGTATTTTTAAATCAGGAGTGAATAGGCATCCTCTAGGCAAGCGCGTTCCATCTCATCTCATCGTGGTCAAGCGTAAGACTATAATGAATTAAAAAAAAAAGATCATAGTCCACCATGTTAGCCCAGTACGAATTGACTTCACACAGCTTTGAGTTACTATTTTTTCTTTCATTGATTGAGAAACTGATATATTTAGCTGAAAAGGCCCACGTTACATTAATATCGCTTTTAAGGTTCAAAGGCCATTGCTAGGAAGCAAGACAATTAAGATTATCATTATCGGTGTCTTTTTATTATTTATAATCTATGTAATTAGTAAACGTTTAATATAAATTGTAACTCTAAATATGATTTTGTAAAATTGTCAATGGGGCTGATTCTGTAGTGCACAATCTCTAAACTAAACTAAAATTAGAGCATTACAAATATTGCTAACCCTTTCATAATACTCCCTACGGAAAGGGACAGAAGTAGATTTAAAGCTGCCATTTCAGTTTAGTTTAGAGATTGTGTTATACAGAATCGGCCACATTAAAGGCTTATCTTATCTTATCTTATCTTAAGGTTCAAAATAAAGTTTCCTTTCATTCCAGTTTAATGCGGGTTCACCGCCGTATCAGCAAAGGTTTCGACGTTTTTGAATACTACACAAATAACCAGTGGGACTTCAAATCTGACATCGCACAAACACTACGGAAAAGCCTTAACCCTAGGGAGAGGCGGGATTATAAAGTTGACGCTATTGGTAAGAAATTGTTGTTGCATTAATTATTCTCTTGAAACCTGTGGTACAACACTATATGGAGCCGATCTGGTCTTTCATTTTAGTTAGCGGTAAAAACTGCTCTGAGCACAAGTCTCCTCTGAGTGTGGAAGTTCGTGGACCACCTTAAAACTTAAAAAAAAGCCAAAAAGAAGGGTCATGATTATAGCAGTCTTTGTATGTTTGTATGTATAGTTCGCGCGCGAGTTGAATGCGGAGTAAATGTATGGTGACACATACAATATTTACTCTGCATTCAGCTCGCGCGCGAACTGTATGTATGTTCCACCGTAGCGCCTAAACTACGGGGGCGCTTAAGGTACTGGGGGTCTCTGAAATTTTTACTGAAGTCGGGTGACAGATTTTTAGTTATTACTTTCTGTTTGTTCTCTACTCCTTGTACGCCCCAAAAAACAAATTTTATATACTCTAAATATTTTAGCTAATTATGGTATGACTCAATAAATCGTAGGAATGTACGTTAACTAAAAATTATGTTGCGCCGAATACCAATAATTGTTACATTCTAATCATTTAAATTTTTCAGGTCTGGACATATCAAAATATTTTGAAGATTGTATCAAAGCTGCTAGAATTTTCATTTTAAAGGAATATGATGACACTCTGCCTGCTGCGAGAAGACATATGAAAATGTATGTACCATACTTAACATACTAATTTTAAGTATAAAAGCGAAAGTGTGTTGGTTTGTCCTTCAATGACGTCGCAACAGCGCAACGGATCGACGTGATTGTTTGCATGGGTATAGTTGAGAACCTGGAAAATTATATTAGCTACTTTTTATCCCGGAACATAAAGGAGTTTCCGTGGGAATTAAAAATACTCTACTAGCTAGCTAGCTTTAAGTTCTATTGTATTGTTTTCAATAAAGGCTTTATATTATTTAAAAAAATGTCTACCTCTACGTCACTTCTACGATACTTCTAAGATACACCATTGAACTCTTTGGATTGGAATAACATAAGTTTTAATTTTAATGCCAACCACCATTCTTGCTACCATTCTCCGCGGGCATGATTTACCTATTAGTAGGTTTGACTAACTTTAAGTTCTATCGTATTGTTTTTAATAAAAGCTTTTATTTCTTTTTTGTTTTCAGCATGTGGTTCGTGGATATTGTAACGAGATTTTTGTTTTGGGGTCTTGTCTTCTACTGGATAAGCAGTTGGATCTCAACGTTCTTCAGTTTTCTATCAACATCTAGTGAAATAACTCCTAAAGCCATTGTAGAATGATTTTGTGTTTTAATATGTGAATCTTCCAATACTAGTGTTGCTCAAGAATAAAATTAAGGAATATTGGTGAAAGATTAGAAAATGTATTAGGTATAGGTAGGCCAATTAATTTCAACATGGGAATTGATTTTGAGCCGTAAAAATGGAAACTTGGACTTGAAATCGTTTTATTATTTATATGGAAGAATGTTGCAATATTATCAAATATCATATTAAGCTGTTCCACAGGAGTCGCGTTATCTACCATAAAGAAAATATAATTTAGGCAAGGTGCGTCCATTTTAAAGTACAATAGATATATATGGCTGCTCTAGTAATAAGTGTCAACTCTCTGGTGCCATGCATTTTTGCTATGCACTGTATAACTATATGCCTGCTTCAAGGGTCTTAGTACCAAATACACCTAACATTTTCTCAGGCAGTGGAACGTCAAGAAAATTTCCCTGCGGTTGCCGCAAGGTAGCCGCTCGTATTCATTAGCGAGTTTGAACTCTGTTTACTTGGTAATAACATTTAAAACCGTGCGGCCACCGCAGCGTTTTTTATGCGGTCGCCACGATGTTTCTTTGCACTGCTGCATAGTATTATTAAGTATTCTAATATTATCATTTTGATCATTATATTGTAGTTGCATCAAAGTGATAATTACAACTACAGCGTTAGACCTGCAGGCTGCAGATGGATGATATATTATACACAAGTATTAATAGAATGGAGATTATGTAAGATCTTAAATAAATAGATTCTTGTAGAGTTTCTAGATGTTGTATTGTGCATATATAGATGTTGTATTGTAGATTCTATAATATTCCTACTGATAAAATATGTATCTATTAATAATAAGTATATTGTAGAGACAGACAGGTTAGGTATTAAAAAACTATGCCTACTTAGATATTTAGACTGTACGGAGGAGCAGTTTAACTAAAAAGACTTTATAGTTATTTTGTAATCATAGCTTTAATGGTTTTTTATAATTTCCTATTTTGATTAAAAAATAGTACATAACCCTGTCTTTAATTCTTTCATAAAACCACTTTATACTTACTAGGTATACTGGGTGACTTTTTTTGGGTCTCGAAAAATTTATATCAAAATATGTAAGTGGAATCTAAGGTAAATATACGAATATAAGGTAAATACGGTATTATTTATTTAATGTCTTTGGTTTTACTATATTCCATCATATCCATAAAACTTCTTAAACGTATACATACTAGCACCGCGATAATATATTCTGGAAATAGCTGAGCTCTCGGTTCAACGAAATCGCGCGTGCGACCTTAAGCGTGTAGGTTGACAATGATTTACAATTTTGATAATTTTACTATTTTGATGAATTCCCTTTTTAATGTTTTAATACGAAAAAAATACTCTAAATGAGTTGTATTTATTGATATTTTAGGTATTTAAGTAAAAAAAAGTAACGATGCCATGAGCTTTTATTCCATTCATCTCTATATCTCTATCTCTATCTCTATATATAAAAATCAATTGCTGTTCGTTTGTCTCGCTAAAACTCGAGAACGGCTGGGCCGATTTAGATTTTGAATTTGAAATGTTTGTCGTAGTCCAGGGAAGGTTTAAACGTTGAGAAAATATGAAAAAATTGCGAGGAGGATAGTAAAAACAACAATTTCATTTTCCCATATAAACTGTTCTAGCTACTTTCCTGTCAAACATTTGTCGTTCGTCCCTTCGGTACGGTATCTACCGTACCGAATATACGTAGTATTACTACCTATAGATTCTTCTTTACGTGTGTTTGTCACCTAACTCCTCCTAAACGGCTGGACCGATTTGGATGAAATTTTGTGTGTATATTTCAATGGGTTCCTGGATGGTTTGAAAACACAATTGGACCAGTAGGTGGCACTGCAATCGGGTTATAGGTTCAGGGCAGGACAACGTCTGCCGTGCCCGCTAGTTTATCACTATTTTTTTGAGACGATTTAAAAAGTCACCCAGGAATAATATTACAATATTTATTAAGTTGTTTGATTTATTGTATTCAACATTTTAATTCTATTTTTTGGTATATTAAGTATACTTATATTATTAGTTTTGGAAACCCAGAGCAAAAGAGTTTATTACTTTCACTCTAAAGGTCAAAAGCATGAAACATACATAACGCCTGATGACAGCGTGCCGCAATGGAAACGCGCTCAGTGGGGCATCAAGATGGTAAAATTTAGCACGTTCAAAACTTCTAACTAGGAGTGGGAAGGTGGAAGACCTCTTTCTGTCAACTCTCGCTTGGAGAATACTAAAAACTCTTCTCTTGCTATCTACATGACATAAACCTCTCACTGACACATTTTCAAGGTTGAAGGTCTCTTTCTTTCGTATGGATTTTTTTTTGTTTACTGTTTTTACTCTCAAACGTTTTTTAAATCGTTGTAATTATGACACACGTGTGCGGTGAAAATTACGCTCTCGTAATTTTCATCATGCTGCATTTGTATTTTGTAGCGTTAAGATACTCAATTCAGTCAGTTGACGCGTTTTGTGTGTTTCAGCCTTTAAAATATGTATAAGAAATTATTGTAGTTTATCATATAACTTCTTTGGTATGAGCTGCATTATCCAAGTTCAACCAACTTTTAACCGAATTATCTACAGAACTAATTATTTCGATAATACCGCATTTTGAGTACAAAAACCACGCGAACAGAGAATACAGGATAATCTTCGTGATGACGTCGACCACGTAGCGTCTGCAAAAAAAAGAAAAATACTTAATCAATGATGGTGAAATAAGAACTGAGCGTAAATAAAGTCAATATAAATTAGCATATTAAAAATTCTTAAACAACCTACTTAATTCCTAAAAACCGGTTTAGGAATAAGTATTCAAATATATTTCACAAAGATATTATTATGTAGGAAGTGGACTTTGAATTACGTGATCGATAGATTCCAAAATAAATTATCTTGAGTTTATACCCAGATTTTTTTCGCGTTTTAGGGTGAAAACACACTACCAGCAGGTCATGAAACGTCCGCGCATAACACCCGCGTCGTATAGGAAACACGTTTTGTCTGTGCACCTGCATGTAAAAGATCGCGCGCTGAAGTTTCACGCTGACGTCTGACTACGTGCGTTTTTCCGGTGAACTAAAAATTGAATCAAGATAAGCTGAAGTTTACTCACATTCTATGCAGCTTTCTCGCTCTTGGCAAACTAGAGGGGTCCTCCTTCAACACATAAGTCCTTGTCCCGATAACATAGTCCCTTAAATAAGTATCTCTATCCAGTTTGGAGACATCCGTGAAGAATATGTCGCTCTCTTTCTCACTTATACGTTTTTGGAGGGACAAGAAATTCGTGTTCCTGAAATGCCATTCCTTTGTTGTGTAATATTGAAGGATGTTGAGACCGTGACTTATGCGTTTTTGGATTTTCACCATGCTGTAAAAAACAATTAAGTATATAAATAAATTATAGAAATTACTAAAATGTGATAAAACGATGTGATAAAAATAATGATGGAGCAGGAGGTTGGTTCAAGGAACATTATCATTATATACGAGCGAGCTTTACAAGAAATTCTGCTATTTTAGTAAAGTCATAATGATGGAACTAGAAGTTTAATTCGCTATATTCTACCACAGTAGACTAATCTATGTATCAAACTGGACTGTATCTTGCACTTGCAGCTTACGGTAATCACAACTGTCGTGCTTAGCTAAGGCAGCAGTTGGTAGATCTAATTTAATTATGAAGCCGAAAGATAGTCATTTATATGTTATCTTTTTGGACTTAAATTCCAGAAGTCATTGGAAAGTTATTCTTTAAAGGTAATAATGAATTTTTTGGAAGTGTTACTTACAAAGGTTTCTTCCCCAATATAAACAGCAGCAAATCGACAAAGTAAGCAGGCAGTATATGCGTCAGTATCACCATAAGCTGATGTGCCAACCAGTACGACTTTATGGTACCACCAGGGTACCACAGCGCTACCGTGTAGGGGTATATGTTCACCCATTTCTCACCCAACTCGATTATTTCCCTCCACGTGACCTTTTGAACTCCAGATAGAGTTATATTGAATATACGCATGTCTTTCGGCCTAAAAAAATTAATAAAGTAAATCTATAGATCGTCGTGTGCAAGCGAGACACCAGTGCAGGTTCTGGCGGGATCTAGATTCTAATTAACGCACTCAGGGTCGCTTAATCATTACTTAAGGAACTCCTTAGAATAAATTTCAATACAATATCGACTTTGATAATGCAGCAGTAAGCATATCAATCTCTGGATCCAGCAAAGAGTTGTTCCATACAAGCAACACCAGATTTTGAATATTCAAAATATGGTGTAGGTACCCTCAAGGCAGATTGATTGTTGTCTTGATATTTTGTGATAGACGGTTCAGTAGGTTGTCTTTGCCTTCCTACTCAATTAAAACTATTAGGTACTAGATGATGCCCGCGACTTCGTCCGCGTGGAATAAGGATTTTTGGTTCCCGCGGGAACTCCTTAATTTTCCGGGATAGAAAGTATGTCCTTCCCCGGGAAATAAGCTACCTCTATACCAAATTTCAGCAAAATCGGTTGAAATGATGGGCCGGGAAAGCGTAGCAGACAGACAGACAGACAGACAGACAGACAGACAGACACACTTTCGCATTTATAATATTAGTATGGATTTTGGTATTGATGGTCATGGAAAATGGAGACCTTTGATTTATAACACAAGATAACTTGTCAATGATATTTTGGAGATCGTGAGCCAAGTGGACATTAAAGGCAGACATCTTCAGCAAATAGAAGACGGTTAACTAATAAGTCTTCGAGATTTTGATTGAACTTTAAGATATTATAAGTAGGCGGCTTCATATAACGCTGCATCATCATTTGGTACGATTGCAGACAAGGCGCAAGACTACCTATATACCTAATACTAATAATATAAATGCGAAAGTGTGTTTGTTTGTTGGTTTGTCCTTCAATCACGCCGCAACGGAGCAACGGATCGACGTGATTTTTGGCATGGGTATAGTTGAGGACCTGGAGAGTGACATAGGCTACTTTTTATCTCGGAAAATTAAGGAGTTCCTGAGGGAATCAAAAAAACTTAAATCACGTGGACGAAGTCGCGGGCATCAGCTAGTATAGTATAAATTTATATCTTGCATAAAATAAGTAGGTATATATTTAGGCTCACAAACACTGATAATCATATATTATTATAAATGCGAAAGTTTGCTTGTTGGTTTGTCCTTCAATCACGCCGCAACGGAGCAACAGATCGACGTGATTTTTGGCATGGGTATAGTTGAGGACCCGGAAAGTTGAGGAGTTCCCGCGGGAATAACAAGAAACTTAAACCACGCGGACGAAGTCGCGGGCATCAGCTAGTGAAAAATAAAACTAAACGGTCATAAAAATTAGTTCCAATTTTGGCCACCGAGCCTGATAAGTTGGTGGGACTCTATGTAAATGGACTCGTTATGCATATGGACCTACTGAGGGTTCTGTTTCCACCACATCGATGTTCAAACACCATTTCCTGATCTTATCTAAGCCCATATTGCCGAACTTGAAATTTAATTCTCAGATTGTGCCCAAAATCTTAGAATCCCTTGTAGGGTACTTACTTATCAAGAGCAGTGACATAAGCAATCAATATGCATCCATTGACAACAACATCAACTGGTATGGCATCCGCCATGTAAGATGGCTCGCAATGCATCGTACGAATTACGCCTGAAAATATTTATATACTTAATACAATATAATCATCAGCTCACCCTAAGAAAGTATTAACCTTTTTTTCATAATCTTTATTTCTTGAGATTCGGCGCTTGGCAAATATGCCTGTCTGTAGATTAACATAAGTTTTTAATTAAGTAATCACTTATTATACTTAATTACACTTGGTAACACCAATAATTATAAATACATTAATCTTATTATGGATAGCAACAAAAATGGATAGGATTGCCATCGGAACTCGAGACTGTTAGTTAAATCTTAAAGCCTGGTGACCTTGTGAAAGATGGAATGCAAGACCAGATTTTACCTTTTCCGCTTCCTATAACAAGTCCAGTTGGTCCGTTTAAATTATCAACCCACCCTGGCATTGGTTCTTTCCATGCAGCAGTTACTGAAATGCAAAGAAAAGGAATCTTAACATTCTAAAAAGTCTTAAAAACATCCTAACAATCTTAAAAAGACTTGTCTTGACTAATTACTTGATTATTTTATCAACACCAGATTCAACACCGATCATGAGATTATGACAGAAGCTCCATTTATATTCCCTACTAAATAATTTTTAGTAAGAGGCATGGATGCTTTTATGAAAATCTGTAATTTTTCCAGTAAGATAGGTAAATAGGTATATCGAATATACGCGGATGTAAATTGGTGTTCGGGATTTTATCTGGATATTCCCAATTGGATTAATAATTAGACCCTCAAAAAAGACATTTAATTATTGAAGTTCCGCTACTCACCAATAGATGGCCGTCCAATAGCAATAGGAAACTTGGAGTTATATTTAGCCACTAGGTCCTCGGTTATGGCTTTTGTGTACGAATATGTATTGGGTTCAGACGATATTATCCTGAAATTATGCAATGCATGCAATATACATCAACGTATCTCTCATTATATAATATACCGATTTTATTTGGACGTTGAAATAAAATTATTTATTAGGCTCGGCAAAAATTTTTTAGTGGTAGAAAGTTGGTACCATTTTATGAACAGTGTTTTTAAATATAGGCTTTGAAGCCACGGTATTCAGGTAGGTTACTATTTAATGGCGAGTCATAAAAATAGCATTGCACTATTTCAACTGGAGGAAGCAGTGCTTTAAAGCCTTTATTACCAGCACGCCACTGCTAAATAAGACAATTGCCAAGCATAATAGATTTAAGATTGGTCTTCGCAGCGCAGCTGAGACCAATCCTACATCTATGTTGCCAAGATGTAGAAGAGATATCACAAATAGGTTATTTATTTAGTTCTCATTTTATAGAATTGTTAAGAGAATCACAGATTTTATAGAAGATCAGTCAGCGAAACTTTGTACCATATGGATACAATTTTAAATTTTGGTTACTAACTTTGGCTCCAAATAATGAAGAGTGTCATCATCAAGCCAGCTCACTAGATCCATGATCTTTTCAGGGTCATGGGCAGCCGGGTACAGCTTCTCTTGCAGTTCGTTCAGTTCGCATCGACAATATGCTGTCGAAAGATGGACAAATGCCTGGAGAAAAGAAAGTAGCTTTAGAATAGCTCCATCACTTCCATACAATTTATCCTTTATGTGGATTAAATAAGCTGAGTAATCTATACTAATATTATTATAAATGCGAAAGTTTGGATGGATATATGAATGGATGGATGGATGGCTGTTTGTTACTCAATCACGTCAGAACGGCAGAACGGATCTGGATGAAATTTGGCTCAGAGCTACGAAGATTATAGTCTGGAATAACACATAGGCTACTTTTTATCCTGGAAAATTAAAGAGGTCCCGTGGAAACCAAAAAAACCTCAATCCACGCGGACGTAGTTGCGGGCATCAGCTAGTAATTAATAAATAATTAATTACCTCAAGTTTTTCCATAGTTTCAGCTAATTTCAAGACACGAAGAGTTCCTGTAGTGTTCATATGTACAGCATCTTTTAGTTTTTGGTCAAATCTGAAAAGAAAATGGTTCAGTTGATCATTATAATTTGCGAACCTCGCAACCTCGTTGAGGTACATTACGCTACATATTATGCTTGTAAACTTTTTTTTTACTCCATTTTTTAAAATTCCATTTAGGCTCGAACGCTAACTTCGTTCACGACTTTTGTGAGTTCGCACTTTAGTTATGGATTTTATATTCTCTACACTTTAGCCTTTGACTGCGATCTGATGATCTAAGTAGCGAGCTAGCCTGTTTAGAGTGGTACTTTTAAGCCCAGGGGTAATCCCTAATCAGTTTATACACGGCACCGTTATGCTAAATAGCTTGGCGCTTTATCGCTACCTAGTGGCATCACGCCTTCGTCGGCAGGGTTATCAGCAAGGACGTAACACTCAGATGGAGTTGGAAAATTTTTCCTGACAACCTGATTTCGTTATTGGCTACTTTCAACTGGACGAAAAGTAAAAAAAGTCACAATAAACCCGTCAGTAACACGTGTCGTAACAATGCAATGATCACACTATACCTTACACACGCCGCGCTGTGGATGACAATATGGCAGTTCTTCTGCAACTCTTGTCGGTCGTCGTTCGATATACCCAGGTCTTCCTCCAATATATCGCCGGCGACTAGTTTGAGCTTCTTGAAATATTCCGGCTGTTTTTCTCTCAGGTATTCAAATATCTGAAAGATAAAATATTTCAATATTAGTCTCGGCGTATTGCAATGCTATTCCTGGAGCCACAGAATATAACATTTCCCTACTCAGTGGCTGAAGCCCACTGTTGAGGTAAGTCAACCCGTGCAAAGCCAGGGCAGGTTAGATAGTGTTTGAATAATAATGTGATTGCCTCCTAGATTCTACTCTCAACAGATACAACTCATATGAGTGAGATTATTCTTTACAGATGGTAGTGAAGGGGTTTGACGGCTGACCCCAAAGATGCTGTCGTTTCAACCGAATGGCTGAGGCATAGGTCTCGCAAAATGGTTTTGGTCCCAATCTATTATGTAGAACTTCCAAAACCTGTCCTAAGGTAGGGTAATTAGTAATTACCTAATGTATAACATAATATGTTAAAATCATTATATTGTAACATAATAATATGTATGTATGTATATTTGTGTACTAGGGGCCTGATAAGAAGGCTCAGGGTCACTCAGCGGGCGATGGAGAGAGCTATGCTCAGAGTATCCCTGCGTGATCAAATCAGGAATGAGGAGATCCGTAGGCGAACCAGAGTAACCGACATAGCTCGAAGAGTTGCCAAGCTCAAGTGGCAATGGGCGGCACATAGTTTGTAGAACCGATAGGCGTTGGGGTCCCAAAGTGCTCGAATGGCGGCCTCGCACCGGGAAGCGCAGCGTCAGACGACCCCCCACTAGGTGGACGGACGATCTCAAGCGTGCAGCTGCGAGCCGCTGGAAGCAAGCGGCACAAGACCGTGCTCTGTGGCGATCCATGCAGGAGACCTTCGTCCAGCAGTGGACGTCTATAGGTTGAGACGACGACGACGATATTTGTATAAGTTTATGATATTATAACATTTAATTTCAAGCATTATCATAAATTCCACCTCTTATTACCTATTCTTCGTTTACGACCTCTTCCACTGCCAAGGCTCACAGTAGAGATCGCTTGTATAATTGATAAGGGCTGCCTTGTCCAAGCTATGTTTCTGTTTTTCTTACTTTATAATCCTATTTTATAACTTTTTGGTACTTACAAAATAAATAAATTAAATAAATATAAAATATAATCAAAATAAATAAAAAAAAACTGGGAATAGGGTCGAAGAATTATAACTTAAAAACTACGAGTATGTCCGAGCACTTACCCTGTTATTGCAAAGATCTTTTAGCCTCTCTTCTCCAGACACTCCTTTCTTCTGCCTCATCAGAAGGTAAATAGTCTGAACACCTGGACATGATCTTAACAACTTTTCTACTAGTGCCTGAAAAATTCAGAATATAAGTATATTTTCAATACCAGTAGGTACAAATTTAGTTATACCAATATTTTTTTTTAAACTTTGAACGGATACAAAGCATGACAACAGCGACAGCTGCATACAGAATGTGCGAGTATATGTGTACTATTTGTAATACAAGGATCTAACTGTAAGATGCACGTCTCACTGTACTGTAACTGTAAGAGCACGGAAACAGCTTTTACGCTGTGTCAGACCTTTTTATGTCTTTACTCCCGCATGATTCGCCCTGCATAGGTCTGCGAACCTTGCAAAACATTAGGCTGGATAGCAGACCGGGCTCTCCTTCTAATGTTAGTTGTGTCACGAACAAAACCGACATAACACACACGAAGAGGGTTGTGAGTTAAGGAACGATACCGTTTACAAGATCATTTAGTGGTGTCCATGGGCTTTCACAGCACGGGTGTAGAGCAAGCATCATAGTTCTTTGTATTACAATAATGAATACAAGGTGTATTGAACATGTTGTCGTCGCGCGTCGTGTGTGCTAAGTCCTTAATCGAATGTAAATAATAGTAATTATTGTTACCTTTCCTAGGAAACCAGTAGCTCCCGTTATAAGTATATTTTTCCCTTCGTAGAACTCCGTGACTAAAGGCGCCATTTTGACTAGACAAGTTTAGGCGTCTAAAACAAAAATGTATTTTTTTAGAGAAAGGCGAACTCCTGAGAGCTCGCTGCTATGCTCGACTAGCGTGTGAGATATTGTATGTAATCTCTATGGATATAAGCCTAAGCTGTGTACTTTATTTGTTAGTACTGAAGTAAGAAAATGATGACCTGGATTGTGGACAGTGTTCCGTAACTTTACCAAGTAGGTAAAGTTACAAGGCTTATAATACGAGTACAAGAAGGAATTACATTTCTTTATGAATAGGTGTGTTTCGACTGCCAGGCGGATTGGGTGATTATGAAAGAAATACTTGCCAGGACAGAATAGGTCGAGTTGCCTTTAAATATTGCATATAGTTTACCCACTTCAAAGATTGTGTTTATCAAAATTCGCTACAACTATCGTACGAGGAGCATACGAAATACCTACATGCCGAAAAGGCGATTGTTTTACGCGCTCTCTGAGGCACGCGGTTGAGACGCCCTTATTAATTCGGACTAGTACCTTTACTGAGAGTTTCTCGACGGAAAAACATGATTGATTAGTTAATTATTTTTGGCACTATCCGATAATTGAACCCAGGACCAAATAATTCGTAGTCAAACGTGCTAACCAATGCTCTGCTCTGCTCTTGGTGTGCACTGACCCCATTCTCGACGGAAAAACACGGTTGATTAGTTAATTATTTTTTATGAATTGAACCCAGGACCTTCGAAGTCAAACATGCTAACCACTAGACAGACCAGACTAGATTTACGGATTGAATCAGCATGAATGTTCTTAGTTTTATGTCTCGTTGGTCCAGTGGTTAGCATGTTCGACTGTGGCCGACGAGGTCCCGGGTTCGAGTCCCGGGTCGGGCCATAACAAGTACCTACTGGGTTATTCTGATAAGAAATTCTCAGTACAGCCCGGAGTCAGGAAGTTTGCGGTGTGTCACCCCCGGAGAGCTCGTCAAGCCGTCGGTCCCGGTTATTATGACTAACATGATAATAGCCCGCCAACCCACATTGGAGCAGCGTGGTGGGTCTAAGCTCTAATTTCCTAATTTATTTCTTCTCTTTTTTAATAAGCTCTAAATTAATTAGCTCTAATGCTCTAATTAGATAAATATGAGAATGGAGGCCTGTGCCCAGCAGTGGGACGTTAATGGGCTGTAGCGGTAGTGGTGAATGTTCTTAGTTTCATTAGTCATTACCACTGCACCATAACGGCTCGATTGTTTACATCGATCGTGTACAGTACATAAATAATTCAAACCGTATAATCACGGTTGCATCATTGTTCATTATTACTCAAACAGTTGATTATATCGTAGTCACTGCGAAATACAAAGAAGTTTCAGACAACACATAAATAAATAATAAGTAAATAGAAGAAAAAAAATACCTCGCATAAATAACTGCTCGTCCGTCAAACATGTTAAAAACATGTTTGACGGACGAGCAGTTATTATAATTTTTTGATTGAGGTATATTAAAATGCCTTTTCTGACTGCAGACTTTACTGAGTTTAAATGTGCGTTTTCTATGATGAAATTTGGCACAGAGATAGCTTTAGACATATTATATACTCGTAGGCTAATTTTTATCCTAAAAAAATATGAAAAATTAAAGAGTTCCCGTGAGATCTCCCTAATTTTCCGGGATGCAACCTATTTCTATACCAAATGACAATCATCACAATCGGTAGCAAAGATGAGCCGTCAAAGCGTAGCAGACAGACAGACAGCCACACTTTCGCATTCATGGTATTAGTATGGATAAAGGATATTGTTTACACATAATTACGTAAATTTCGAAATGCGATTAGCAATATAATAACTGGCCTGAACCGACGATTTGTTTCAGGCAGCAATTCGACTGCCGGTGTTGGTTAAAGTCCGTTTTGAACAAAAAACAGAATGAGTTAGCTAATACCATACGTACCGTGACGGGTTTGATTTAATGGTCTAGAATAGCAAGTTCGTGTACTGATGACGTAGGTAGTTTTACAAAACTTCTCAGCCTACCATCGACAGAAGGTTTCAGATCTGTAGTTGGAATATTTCTGCATATATAGGGAGCAATACCGGATCATTTGTATTGTAATGATAGTTTGATTATGTAATTTTTTAAATTATAATTTAGGTTACGATGGGGCTAGCGTGTCCCTGGCGTGTCGGACAAAAGTCCCTAATAAATTAAGATTTAAAAAAAAAGTTCGTGTACTGAGGGTCTGTTCAGACGTGCCACATCCTCCAGATGTCATTAATGTCGCCGGATCTTAAGGGTATGAATGAGCAGGGTTGGGCAGTATTTGAATTACTTGTAATTAAAATACGTAATTGAAATACAAATATGTATTTGGTATTTATATTTCAATTACTTACTTAAAATGTAATTTGTAATTGGTATTTCAAATACCTGACGCCGAGGTATTTTGTAATTAGTATTTCAAATACTTGAGGCTTAAAAATACATTTGAATAAAATACATTTTACCTTCGTGAGTGTGAGTGCGAGCCGAGAGTATAATGATGGTAAAGCAGCTAAGAGTTGGCAACACTGCACCTGTTATGTATAATACTATAGTTGTACGCTATGACTGTACGTCAAAATCTTGCCATTCATACCTCAGAGACAAGTTACAAAAAACATGAAATTTACGATTACGCCTTATTTTGTATTTTGTAATTTGTATTTCGTATTTCAATTAAAAATAGCTAAAATACTGTATTTTGTATTTTACATTTCAAATACCTTACTTAAAGGTATTTTGTATTTCGTATTTTAATTACTTGCGATAAAGTATTTTGTAATTTGTATTTCAATTAAAGCAAAGCATGTATTTTGCCCAGCCCTGTGAATGAGGTTCCATACAACGTTGGGCCCTTGCTTCATGCGGGTTCAACAGATAATAGGGTTGACAGTAGGACCTTATTTTGTAAGAGTAGATGCTTTTTTTTGGAGTATAGTGGAGGATATATTTTGTAAACCTATAACGGTGTAATAAAGTATTAACGGTCGAAACCAGTTTGATGTCCATATGTTATTTTCAAAATTTGTTTTGTGTTTGGTTTAATCTATACTAATATTACAAATGTGATAGTTTGGATGGATGGATGGATGGATGGATGTTTGTTAGGTACTCAATCACGCAAGAACGGCTAAACGGATCTGGACGAAATTTTTAAAAAAGATACTCGTAGATTATAGTCTGGAATAACACATAGCTACGTTTTATCCCGGAAAATTAAAGAGAACCAAAAAACCTCAATCCACGCGGACGAAGTCGCGGGCATCAGCTAGTATGCTATAAAAATACTTATTATTAGTATTGATTGAATACAAAGTTTTGTGTAGCAAATTTAAACACTAAGGAGAGCCGGCATAAGGGGTCAAAGTACGTCGCACGTTAAGGGGGGGTAGGGGGTCGACGAAGTGTGACATTGTGTGACAAGGAGTGGGAGGGGTCCTAAGTTTCGTGACGTCACATTTCAAAATCTTATACTAAGTGTTAAAATGCCAAATTTGAACTATTATCGAAAAACTTAAAAATTATTTCAAGTTATAAAATTTTTTCAAATGTTTGATTTGATGTTGATTATATTAAAAAATAATTTAAATGGAAATAAAACTAACTAATTTTTGAAGTGCTGTTTTAGTCAAATAATTTCTAAATGTAAAATTGCAAGATGTGACGTCACACTAGGGAAGGGTCTCATAAATGTGTCCAACTGTGGACAAGGACGGGGGAGGGGTCAAAAAATCATGAAATTAGTGTGACGTACTTTATGGATGACCCCTAGTCAGTAGACTCTTTTTTACAAGAATTGCGTCTTTCCTGTTTCAGTTAGTGACTTACGTAATAATTCATTACCTATTATTTAAATTATAACCCCCAGTGACAATATGGGTCACTTACATTAACAAGGTATTATGTGCGGAAGTCTATTGAACTATTGAATAATTAAATAAGCGATTACGTGAGTACTGGACGCTGTTAAAACATGATCCCGAAGAAAAGCTTTCGACGACCTCCCTGGCGCAGTGTTGAGCGCTGTTGTCTTAACGTGGGAGGTCCCGGGTTCGATTCCCGTCAATTTGGGTTTTATAATTTCCGATTTTTCTCTGGTCTGGTCTGGTGGGAGGCTTTGGCCGTGGCTAGTTACCAGCCTATCGGTCAAGACGTACCGCCAAGGCCGTACGATGCCGTGTAGAAACCGACTAGGGGTATGGGTTTAATATAACTGTCATACCCCTAACCCGCTACCCCTTAGCCCGCTACCATCTTAGACTACATCGTCACTTACCATCAGATGAGATCGCAGTCAAGGGCTAACTTGCAATGGAATAAAATAAAAAATAAAGCTTCAATCGAACGTCAATCGAAGTATTTAATCGTATAATACAGGTCAACTTTATGGCAGTTTGAGTAACAGCTATAATACTATAGTATGGAAAGCCGATTCTTCTGAAAATAGCCTCAAACAGACAGCTCATCTAGACAGCTCGTCGTTCATTACACCATGAGGCACTGACTAGACTGGTTCAATGATTTATTTATGAATGTTTTATTTATTTGTTACTGACTGCCTCGTTGGTCTAGTGGTTGGCATGTTCGACTGCGGCCGACGAGGTCCCGGGTTCGAGTCCCGGGTCGGGCCATAATTGAGTATTGGGTTTTTCTGACTAGAAATTCTGAGTACTGCCCGGAGTTAGGAAGTTGGCGGTGTTTTACCCCCGTGCCTCGGAGAGCACGTTAAGCCGTCGGTCCCGGTTATTATCACTAACATGATAATAGTCGTTAAAGCCCGCCAACCCGCATTGGAGCAGCGTGGTGGGTCTAAGCTCTAATTCCCTTTCTCCTATGAGAGTGGAGGCCTGTGCCCAGCAGTGGGACGTTAATGGGCTGTAGTGGAGGGGTGAGGGAATTAAACTAATTGTTACGTATACTTATAAATGGGGGAATATATATTTGCCAGGTTGCCAATCAAAAAGTGGCCGCTAGTATTTTTAATTCAAATAATTATTATTGTTTGCGTATAAGTAATTTAGTTTACTTTGTGCCACCTAAATGGCACCACTTGTACGTTCTCGTTGCAGGTCGCGTTTAACGTGAGACAAAGTACTGCCGCTGCCGTACGTAAAGCCGGTTTACTCGGCTTCAAGATATCCACCGGGGCAGAATGTTGCCCCGCGCCCCGCCCGGGTAAGGAGGCTCACCCTCGAGGCCCGTACTCCCGCTTGGCCCTCATCGGCCAAACGGAGAAGACCCACACTAGCGAACAATAGTTGGGAAATTGATGATTCTCTAGTTGATTCGTCGTTTTATAGTGGAGACTTCATCTACGTGGATTTTGACTTTTTCCCGATGGGAACTCCTTGACGTCGTATTCAGAATGTTTGGCCTAGCTTTTTCGATGCCAAATTTCATCAAGATCGGTTCAGCTGTTGAGTCTTAAGAAGGTAATAAACAGATAAACAATTACTTTTGTTTTTAATGGTAATATCTGCCACAGTGTCAAACAGAAAACGTTCCGAAGAAGATTACGTCAACCATGCGCTAACACGAATATTTTTTAAAGTTAAAAGTCATGTACAAATTTTATATGCTCATTTGAATATTTTATTAATGAACTAGTTGAGCCCCGGCTTTGCATGCGTGAGCTTATCTTATGTACCTACTACAGGCTACAGAATTAACATACCTAAGTATTATGTTAGCCCGCTACCATCTTAGATTGTACTTACATTACTTAGCATTCCTAAGCTTTGAAAGGATTGACAAAATCTGTTCATATTTAACGAAATTACAGAACAGTATCGTGATAAAAAAATTTCATCTCCTATATTAATGTAAGGTAGATCACGAAATAGGGGCCCTATTTCGTGATAGTACGTTATTTCGTTAGTTTTGATTCTGGCGCAAAAAATAAGTAATTTAAATATTATTTATTCTTTCTATAAAGTCTCTATCATTTAAACTGATCAAAAAATCAAGTACCAACATTTTAGCTGCTAAACTGAAAGCAATACGACATTCTAAACACTCAGGCGGCCACGAAAAGGGGCTTGCTTTTACGACTCGTCACCGTAAGGGTAGCGCTCGTATTTCTTAAGCTTACAGAAAGGCATAGTCCATTTGAATAAAACTTTTAATAAGGCTTTTATGTGTTCCTTAACAATTGATTTGACTCGGAAAAAGTTATATAAAAACATAGAATTCCTTCAAAATTGCAATAAATCGACTTACGAAATAGCGGTCATTTTATTTTTCATGTGTCCCCTAGTTCGTGATATTACCGAATTAGGGATATTGAAGATTCATTTTTGTAGCTTGTGCATTTATAGGTATAATAATAACTAAGATAATTGAAATGTAAATTGAAAAACAAATAATGTAACTATTTAACTAAGTTTCTAAGGAGCTAAATTCGTTATATGTTTTGTAGACTACTAGAATAGAATTCTTCTAATACGAGTTTGAAGGTGACCTGAATTTACATTTTTGAGGTAAATTCGCCCAGACCTACTTCCAGCTTAGCTTAGAGAAACAGCAGCTACTGTGGTCAAACGTTTAGTAGAGAAAAACACCTCCCTTTGACGACCTCTCAGTGGTCAGCAATCAGCACCTCTGTGGTTTTACCCACTAAATATAGGAAGCCCTGAATGTTTTTTTAATTTTTTTATTTATACAGTGAGCAAACGAGCAAGCGGGCCACCTGAGTTAAGTGATTACCGCCGCCCATGGACATTTGCAGTACCAGAGGAACCGTCAATGCTTTGCCGGCTTTTGAGAAATTTGTTTATCCGCCCTCTGAAGAGCCCCATATTATAATCATGAGGGAGCACAGAAGATGGAAGCTGGTTCCATAATTTGCAGGTAGGTGACAGAAAAGACCTGGAATAACGGGAGGTGGGAGAATACCCAGGCATCCACGTGGTTTCCGGCTGCAGAGGCAATTTGGGCATCAATAATTTTTGAATTTTCTCTAGTCTGGACTAACCTGTTATGGGTATGACTAACCTGTTTCCATGAGGCAGTTATATGAAATGCACACCCCTAATCAGTTTCTACGCTTGGCGGCACGTTTTGCCAGTAGGGTGGTAATTAGCCACGACCGAAGCCTCCCACCATCACAGACACGAGAAAATGTGCGAGAAAATTCAGAAATTGTTAATTCCAAAATTTACCCTGCCGGGGATCGAACCCGGTACTTCCTGCTTATAAGACAACAGCGCTCACAACTGCGTCAGGGAGGTCGTCGAAGCCCATCTTATAGATTTAAAGAAATGTTTAGATTTTCTTTAGTGGAGCGGCTTTCTGTAGACTAGTGTTTGTTAGTAGGAAGATAAATGCGAAAGTGTGTTGGTTTGTTGGTTTATCCTTAGCAACGGAGCCGTTGGAGCAACGGAACGACGTGTTTTTTGACATTGGTATAGTTTAGGACAGAGTGACATAGGCTACTTTTTCCCGCGGGAATAAAAAAAACCTTAAACTACTCGGCATCAGCTAGTATAAATAATAAAAGTAAACTCACCCCAATCAGTCCCAAATAAAAACTATTAGGTAATAATAAATTAACAAAATAGGTATCTAATAATTAATGATACCAGTAAAGCGTGTGGATGACCACTGGCGTTGAACCACGAATACTTTGTGGAACAGTTTGCAATGGACGAATAGGTATCGGTATAGTAATCGGGCGAAGTGTAATACCGATGCAAAAATTTTAATTAACTATTTCCCATACCCCGACTTCGAACGGCTGCGATGAACTATTCCAGAAAAAGATAAATATTTTTTGACGACCTCCGTGGCGCAGTGTTGAGCGCTGTTGTCTAAACGTGCAGAGGTCCCGGGTTCGATCCCCGGCAAGGTCAATTTGGGAATTTATAATTTCTGAATTTTCCCTGGTCTGGCCTGGTGGGAGGCTTGGACCGTGGCTAGTTACCATCCTACCGGCAAAGACGTGCCGCCAAGCGATCTAGCGTTCCGGTACGATGCCGTGTAGAAACCGAATAGGGGTATGGGTTTTAATATTACTGCCATGCCCCTAACAGGTTAGCCCGCTACCATCTTAGACTGCATCATTACTTACCATCAGGTGAGATCGCAGTCAAGGGCTTACTTGTACAGGATAAAAAAAAAATTATTTAAGGAAGGAAAGGAAAAGAGTTTTCGGGATAAAAAATATATTATAGTACAATATCCCACCAAAGTTAACCTATAGGTTTACCTATAGTATGCCAGATTCAGCGTTATGCGTGCATATTATGTAGACAGCTGAAAGCTTGTACCACTACACATTAACGTCCCACTGCTGGGCACAGGCTTCCACTATGAGAGAGGAAATTAGAGCTTAGAGTCACGCTGCTCCAATGCGGGTTGGCGGGCTTTAACGCCTATTATCATGTTAGTGATAATAACCGGGAACGGCGGCTTAACGTGCTCTCCGAGGCACGGGGGTGAAACACCGCCAACTTCCTAACTTCCTAATTCCTGAGAATTTCTAGTCAGAAAAACTCAATACTTATTTATGGCCCGACCCGGGACTCGACCCCGGGACCTCGTCGGCTGCAGTCGAACATGCCAACCACTAGACCGACGAGGCAGTCAAAAAAGCTTGCAGAAAGCTTGTAGCTACTACTGAATTATTTAAACGGATGGGCCTTAAAAAGGTAACAGACGGACAGCACACTTTCGCACTTATAATATTAGTTTGGATGTACAGACATCGTCCAGTTACAGCTGTTTTAGTATCAGTAACTGCTAAGAAGCGAGTTAAGTCTTTGTTGCACTGAGCTAGAGTGTAAATTAGACTGTGGAGTTTAGGTAGTAATTTTTTTGGTAATAAAGGCTTAATTTCAATTTATTTGAATAAAATATTAATTAATTTATATAAGCCTGTGCTTAGTTTTATTTAATTTAGTACGTTTTTTTTCGATGAGTTGTATATTATCATCCCACAGCTGCTAGGCAAAGGACTCCCCCTTCTCCTTCCACTCTTTCTTATTTTGGGCTGTGTGGAACCAGAGTTTTCCCCCAAACGCTTCTATCTCGTCCCTCCATCTGGTAACAGGTTTTCTTTTTTTCCTTGTCAAATATCTTGGTAACCAAGTTGTAGTATTTTTGCTCCATTTTTCATTTCCTGCCCTTGAAACATGTACCGCCCATTTCCATTTTCCGGTTTTTGTAGTCCTCATAACATCTTATAACTGTCGTATTTCCTGTTTTGGAACTTTGTAAATTAATCTAATTTTTAATTTTCTTTCCATGTTCCTCTGCGCTATTTTTTGTTTATTTACTTGGTTCTTCTTCTTACTGAGTGCCCAAGTTTGACACCCATTGAATAAAATATTACAATTTAGATATGTTGCAAAGGCGCTTAGGGTTTCTATCCACCGAAGCTGAGCAGAGATATAAACGTTCAACAGACCAATTTTTTTTTTAGTCTAGCGCATTTATGTCTGCAGCGCTCGCATAGCGTCGCTTCACAGGTTGCTTAATATCATTTTTTAAGTCTATACGATGGAAAAAACAAGCATATATCATGATGATATTTTTTCGATCGTCACTACGTATCGCATGCGAAACGAATACGAATTTTGTTACTGTGGACGTATTTTTTTGGAGTTTACCTCCTTTTGAATCGATTTGCATATAATATAAGCCCGGGGTATGAAAATGTATGTGGAGTAAAATAAAATTTTCTCCGTTACATTATTGACTTTATATTTCCATGGTAACATATTCATCAAAATGTAATACATTTTGATGAATATAAATAATTATATAAATATTTTAAATTTAAATAAATGTATCAAGCATGCTTTCAGTAATATACAAAATGCGTTCATTTACCCTCATTTACTAATATATATATATATATATATATATATATATATATATATATATAATCGTTCGTAAAGAGTAAACTCCAGTCGTGCGTCGGAGCTGACACACACATTTTTTTTTATTTACTTTTTTTAACGCATGATAGAAAATTGACGATGAATAATAAAAAAATAAAACATTTGCAAGTTTGGCGATGAGTAAAAATCAAATAAATCTGTTCACCATCGATTATAATTTTTTATACAATCATTTATTAATACCACAATAAAAATAACCAGCACACATGAATTACAAAATTTGTTTTTGGTAAGAAAGTCATGAAATAAATTATGCACCATTTGCGAAATTCTATACTAATTATAAAATATATAATAGTTTTATTCCAACACTGAATTATAGAAGCAAACATTCCTCAACTTTGCAAAAATCCGCAGCGATTTGTCCCTATATCACAAACCATTAAACTATCCTATAATCTAAGTAAACATAATTTAAAACCAACATTTTACATCCCTTAAGCTTCCCACTTGACTTTTTATTTTAACTGACATAAAAATGACTAATATGAAGCTAATATGTATTTATGATAACTAACAAAAGAATGTCAAAAAGGTGACAAACTAGTACCGTTCATGACTTTGGAATTTTGCAAAGTTTTAAGGTAGGTATAGATAGACATGCTATTAAAAAGTATGTTTTTATGCATGCGTAAAACGAGTATGCTATTTAGCTGTATACATTTGCTTAAAAAAAGGGTCCTCGTTTTAATCATTTTCCTAGATCAATAATAGCATGCTCATAAGCAAACCTGTTCAGACGCACTCAGAGCACGCCCCCTTCCACCCGCGCAGCAGGTAGCATGCGCGAAAATCGAACTGCGCGGCGGTCGATTTTTGAGCATACCTACTCGTAATAAGCGTGCTAATTTCTAGCAACGCTTTGACATACATGATACTATTAAGTAGCAATTGCTCATCAATGGCATGCTTTCGTACTAGTAATGAGCATTGAAAAAACCAGAAGTTTAATTCCCTATAATGTGGTACAGTGCGTATCTTGAACTTGCGGCCCGCGATATTTTCCACACCACATAAATCTTCCAAAATACCCTCAACGTACGTTTCACTCCGACACCGGAGCATTATCAGGAGATGTTGACTCTACAATGCACGATTGTGAAGTAACACACACACTCCACAATCGTGCATTGCATTATAGACACCACCACATAGATTTACCTTCTGTGGCGGATTATAGTGAAATAAACTTCTGGTTTTTTCAATGTCATGGACTTCCGCAAAGTAACGCCTGCTTCTATCCAATAGTAATGAGCATGTCTATCTGTACCTTTAGTGCTTTTAGGTAGTAGCATACTGCATTTTTGTAGTTGTTGTATTATTTCATAATCGTAAAAATGGTCCTTTCCCTGTGTTACTACCAGTCTTATTACAAAGTAGCACGTGTAGTTTTTTTCCGTGTCACTACAGCTAAATGCTCCAATAGTCTTTTCATAAAGTGTACAAAAGTTATTTATATTTTATATTAAATTCTTAAATGTGACCTAAAATAAGGATATGTGTTTATTTTATTTATTCTCATAAATGCTGTGAGCATTAACATACTATCGTCAATAATAATCAACATTTAGGTGATATGATTAAAAATTAAATATTTACAACTTATTATTATTAATCAATAAATTGTACGTTAGCGACTAATGCTAATAAAATATAGTGACAGTGGACCGCCTAAACATTTGGTATTTTTATAAGTAAGTATACTAGAAAAGTGAAGTTTTTTCAAGAAAAAGATATGAATAGGTTTCGTTAGAATTTTACTGTGTAAACTAATATGAAAATAATGTCCAGAATGCAAAATTATGGCAGTATGGTAAGAAAATCACTTTCTTTAGATCCTACGTATAGAACGTAGGATTTGAAGAAAATCTCCTAAGTCGTAGGATGTGAAGAAGTTTCTTTCTGTTCACATGCTAAAAAAAAGTAGGTATGTAAGTATAAGAACTAAGAAGTCTTTCAATGTTAAGACTAAGAAATAAATAAGTATGTGTATGACACATTATTACTGCACAGTTAAAAATAATCGATAAGCGTCTCAAATGTGCAGGCAGTCTGAGTAAATATTCAAACATAATATGCTATTTTAAAAATGACTTCTAGCTAACAAGTTCTATATTATAAGTTAACTCAAAAACCTAATGATATAATAATAAATAAAGTAGGCGATAAGCGCGTAGATCGTGAATTGTACAGCTTTGTCCAAATAGTATAATCTGCAAAGACGGAAATACAAAAATTATAATTAATTAGGTAGGTGCAATAAAGTCTACTCCGGAAACATTGAAAAACTATGTTATGTCTAATAGAAAATTAAAGGGTTATTATGTCAAATAATAGCGTTACTTCTACAGAGATAAACAAAAATATCACGAAAAACATTCCCATAGAATTTAAACTTAGTCCATTTATTGAAGTCAGTAACAATCGCTTGGAAATTATGGACATTGCAAGTGCTTATCGACGATGACAATGCTAATAAAATGTTTTGTCAAAACTTACTGTCTTTGTAACCGCCTAGCTTGTGGCAGAGTAGCAGGGTCCTCCTTGCAGCAGTATTCCCGAGCACCTTTGATGTAATTTCTGATGTACGAACTCCACTCTACTACCTGTAAATGTACATAACAGATACAAGTATTAATATGTAGTAATTATACAGCCATAAAACTATTTGAACTAAATCACAAATCTCTATGTTCTTGGACTTTTGAAATTAGAGTTATAAAATTTAAAATACTCGCATAAAACCATTGCTTGCAAAACAAAACTAGTAATTTTTAGGTACTACAGTATTTCAGTAGAGTCTAGTTTCTGTTACCTCAATATTAGTATAGAATGTCTCATTATCTTCCTTTGATATTTGATTCCTAAGTGATCTGTAGTAGTCATTCTCGAAGAACCACTCCTTGGTTGTGTAGTATTGAAGGACTTCTAACCCGTAGTTGACACGCTTTTGTAATTTTATCATACTGAAAATAAAATTATTAACATACATAATATATAAAAGCGAAATACCACTCACTCACTGACTGACTAATCACGATATCTCAGAAACTATAAAACACAGATTTGAAATTTGGAAAGTAGGTTGGAATTTTGTATGAAAGTACTTTGTTTTGAAGATACAGATATAAAAATTGGCAATTAAGTTATTAGTATATAATATTATAATTATTAATTATTAATTAAATAAAAATATTATTCGATATCTAGGCCGCAATTATTTTGAAATACTGTGAGCCTACTTACTTATTATTCATTATTTACCATCTTGATCATATTATTAGTTCAGTTTATCATATAAATTTAGTAAAGCACTCTAACCTTATCAAAATCTTAGTACAGCTTCTCAAAATTCCAATTAACGATATAATTAAAATAATAATTTTTCTGCTCGATCTCAGTAATTGTACAAAGAAATACAAAAGTAAGGAATGAACTGAAAACTTACAAAGTTTTCTGTCCCGTCAGGAATAAGAGAAAATCAACAAAGTAAGCTGGTAGTAAGTGTGTGAAGAAGGCAGCGAGCACGTGCTGAAGTCTGGATTTCTTTGGGGAGCCACCGGGATACCACAGGCACACTGAGAACGGGAATTCTTGTACGTGGACACGACCTGCGGAACAAAAGGGTTTTAATTTTATTACCATGTATTTTAATGGAATGAAGCGTTTTTACTGACTTAAATAAAATAATACTTCAATATTTCCTAATTACATATATTATTACCTATATTATTAAAAGTAAATACGATAAAATAAAGAAAATGAAGCTGGAATTAGGGCTGTCTTTATTCCTCATTCCTTGAGATCGGAATCCAAATTCTGCAAAGTGATAATGATTTTTCATGATTGCGGAATTTTGCAAAGTGAAAGTAAATACGTACGTACCTACTACTAGTACTTCTAATGTACTATGCTGTGGCATGTGGATAAGTTGCAATGTTCAATTTGCATAATTCTGGAAAACCATCGACTAAATTTACGTAAAAGTTAAATACTCCAAAGATAATATATTTACCCATATCAAGCGCTTGTCCCCATGTTATAGGGTTATGACCGGACTGCGTAATGTTGCAAATTCTGATTTCTTTTGGCCTGGAAAAACATTTCAAAATTTCTTATTGATTTATATATACCTAATTTGATTCGGTCATTTTAATTTTTTTCTTATTTGTTTAATTCATTTTAATTGAGCTACTCAAATAAAAATATTGTTTCTTGGTGCAAATGTATTATTTTCATAGTGAAATTTTTGAAGCTAGCTAATCTATTCTATTGCTGAAAATACGAAAATCCATATGTATACTAATATTATAAATGCGAAAGTATGTCTACGCTGTACGGCCCATCTTTTCAACCGATTTTAATGAAATTTGGTACAGAGGTAGGTTACATCCCGGAAAATTAAGGAGTTCCCCCGGAAATAAAAAAGGTTAACATGCGGACAAAGTCGCGGGCATCATCTAGTAATAAATAAAGTGGATACTTTTAATGGTCAATAAATAATTTAAATGTATAAATTTTTCAGTGTATAACGTATGGATCCTTACTTTTCCATAGCCGTGACGTAAGCCAATAGAATGCAAGCATTCACCGCCATATCTACGGGAACCACATCGGCTAGGTATTCGTCGTTGCAGTGCATCGTTCGGATCACACCTGTAAAGTATGAAAGTTCAATTAGTTTATTTAAGGTGAGTACCTACCGAAAAACTGCCGATGAAAAGTTTTCTTCAATATAAAAGCTAAAATAATCATTTTATCTAAGAGAGAGGTTGTTTTCATTGAAAGTCTCATGAGTGACTAGCTTATGTCCGCGACTTCGTCCGCGTTGATTGAGATTTTTGGTTCCCGCGGAAATTCTAATTTTCCGGGATAAAAGTAGCCTATTATTTATTCCAGTCTGTGCCAAATTCCCCAGATCCGTTCAGTGGTTCTGGCGTGATTGATATACAAACATCCATCCAAACTTTCGTATGTAGTATAATATTAGTATAGACTATAAATTCACGTCTAAATTTACCACCGAAAAAAGGTTATGCTTTAAATGACCATTTTTATTAATTGTATGACATGATATTGGTTTGTCGTGATGTGATATATATGGCTTCCTCCTCCTGAAATAGTCTTGAGCCAATCTACCTAATGCTGTCATTCTTAGTTCTTAGTTCTTACCTTTCCCGGCACCAACGAGAAGACCAGTGGGTCCGTTTAAGTTGTCTACCCAACCAGGCATTGGCTCCTTGTAGGCGGCTGTCACTGTAAAAATAAAATTGATAAATAAGTAGGTCAAATGATTAAAAATAACCTCGAATATAATATTATTATCTAAAGCTCCACTCTAGAGGTTTTTTTGTGTTCCTCCCTTTTTCCTCTGACACAGCAATCGGAAACAGTTCTAGTTTGGTACTCTGATTGTCATTTTTTTCTTGCCTCTTTTTGCGCTGACCGAAAAGTGTTCTGCTTCATATAACCTTAGTGAACAGTAATTGCTCACCCCAAATTAATTCATCCATTAATAACATTCATTCATTTACGTAAATTGTAAATCTAAGAGAGGCCGAATCTCAGTAAAATATAGGTAGTACCATGCTCATTACCTAAGTTCAGTGCATTAAGGACAAGACTGCTATTACAGAGAAGACTTTTTTAGACTACTTATGTTTCCCTTGTATAAGTAATGAATGAACCAGAAGCTTAATTCGCTATAATCCGCCACAGTAGACAAATCTATGTGACACGCACTGCACCACATACTCGTACATTTGTCTACTGTGGCGGATTATAGCGAATTAAGCTTCTGGTTCATTCATTAACATGGACTTCCGCAAAGTAACGCCTGCTTCGATTCAATCCTTATTTAAGTGTTTAAGGTAAGGCGAATCTTGAAATAAGGCCTTAGAATAATTATGTGATGATTATTTTATTTTATTTATTTATTTATTTGTTTAAATCAGGCAACTAGGCCCATAGAAATATAAAACATAATATAACATACAAAATAAAAAATTCTTAAAATAAACTAAATACATAAATATGAAAATATAATTATAAAACTGTAGGGATTCTGGATCTGGCTTCCCTGAAGCGACGGTAAACTATGCCCTCAGGCCAAAAGTCTGAACTGAGGAACACGTCTTTGCACGAAGCCGGAACAGTAAGGACATACGAGCTGAAGTAGGTTGTCCTACTGGACTTCAGTTTGTCCAGGGTCAGCTAAAACTATGTAGGTATAATGCTTACCAATAGACGGTCTCGCAATGACAATCGGGAACTTTCCTGCCTGCTGGGACACCAAGTCTTCTGTCAGTGATTTGGTGTAGGCGTACGTGTTCGGTTGAGGTTCGATCAGTCTGTAAAAAAAGTAAAACTTAAAAAAAAACTATTATTATCGAAAGATTTGTTTGCCACATAAATATAATTCAGAATTAAAGAAATTAGGATACAATTTCAGTAGTAGGTAGTTCGATGCATGAAGTCGGTAACCATCAACAGATTCTGAATCCACTTGGCTTAAGAGTGCAGCTCACCCTGCAGGATTAGGTAATGGGACTAGGGGTTGAAAATGAAGTCTGAACAGATACGTGGGTCAATTTCAACAAAGACGTTTTTTTGTTTCATTCCGGTGAACTTTCGTATTATCAAGTTTTCTCAAATTTAAACAGTAGTTTATTGTACTTCTTGATATTCTTCATGCTCTTATTTAATGCCATCAAAATATATCGTAATAAACTAATGAAAAATCGTGTTTAAATTTGTGATGCCACTGAAATGAAAAATTCGTTCACCGATATGAAATAACTAGCCACCGAAATGAAAAAAACCTATCCACCGAAATTAAAATCCACCGAAAACGAATATAAGCATTCTTTCTTTTCTTCTCTGCTCACATAACCTTCTTCTTTCCTTTCTTTCATCTGCAGTCAATGCTAGCCTCGGCATTCTAAAAAAATATGTCAATTATACTTAGTTGGTAGATCGGGTTTCAACTTTGCATTCACCTGGTACTTTAAAATAAATAAATCGGATTATATTTAATCAAATCTCGTTATAGTCGGTTGAAATCATATGCGAAAGTGTGTTTGTTAGTTGGTTTATTGGTTTGTTAGTTTGTTGGTTTGTCCAACAAAAGAACAAGCAGGATTCAGATGCAATTACTCCACAACTGATCATATACATTGAAACATGCAATGAATATAACAAAGAATACTACCTAGGCTTTGTCGACTATAACAAAGCCTTCGACTCAATAAAACACTACCACCTATGGCAGGCACTCGAAGAACAGGGAGTACCAACTAAGTTCATTAGATTAATAAAAGAGATAAATAGAAAATGTTCAGCACGACTCAGACTAGAGAAAGAAGGAGAAGATTTACAAATAAAAAAGGGAGTCAGCCAGGGAGACCCTCTATCCCCTAAACTGTTCTCAGCCATTTTAGAGAAGGTTTTTCAAAATCTAGATTGGGATAACTATATGGACTTAATAATATAAATGGGAAAAAATTAAACCATCTCAGGTTTGCAGATGACCTTATTCTAATATCAAACAATCCTAACACACTAGAAATAATGTTACAACAACTGGAAAAAGAGAGTGCTGTGGTTGGTCTAACTATGAATACAGAGAAAACTAAATTGATGACAAATTGAGACCAAATTACTATAAAAGTTAATAACAAACCAATAGAATATGTTGAAGATTATGTGTATCTGGGACAAGTTATCTCTCCACACAATCAGATGACTAAAGAAGTTAACCAAAGAATAATTAACGCATGGAAACGATACTGGTCTTTAAAGGAAATTATGAAAAGTAAAGAACTTCCAGTAAATGCAAAGCAAAAGTATTTGATACTTGCATAATACCGTGTATAGCTTACGGATGCCAAACTTGGTCACTTACGAAAGCGAACACACAGAAACTAGAAACTTGTCAACATAATATGGAGAGAAGTATGATAAACATAAAAAAGAAAGACAGAATAAACCTAAAAACTATTAGAAAACGCAGCAAAGTGAAAGATGTAACAGAGCATATATGAAGGCTAAAGTGGCGTTGGACTGGACACATGTTTTTTTTTTTTTTATTGCAAGATAGGCTTGCGCTTGACGACAATCACGCTTAATACAAAGCAATGATGAGGTCTAGGTTGAAGCGCGCCCGCCTAGAAGATGCCTATTCACTCTTGCCTTGAAGGTAATCAAGTTATACGTGGCAGGGAATACATGTGCTGGAAGGGCATTCCACATCCTAGCGGTTCGAATTAGAAACGTAGAACAGAACCGTTTCGTTCGAGCTGACTGGACGTCAACCACAAGGATGCCAACGCAAACGGTTTCTTGCTGTTCTGTGGTAGAACGGTGAGGGGGGAACAAGGTTGAAAAGTTCCTGAGCACACTCTCCAAAGTATATCCGATAAAAGACCGATAAGCAAACGACATTGCGTCGGTGCTGTAAGCAATGCAGTTTCGCCTGCGTGAGTGATTGATCGCCAATGATTCTTCGGGCCCGGCGATCAATCGAGTCTAATGCATCGAGTTGGTACTTGGCGGATCCATCCCAAAGGTGGCAGCAGTACTCCATGCCAGAACGAACTTGGGCCTGATAAAGAGCGAGGCGTTATTCCGGTGTGAAGTACCGCCTCACCTTGTTCAAGATGCCAAGTTTTTTGGCAGCTGTTTTGGCCTTTAACTCGATGCATTTTCCGAAATTGAGATTGGATGAGATTTCAATACCCAAGAGCTCAATATGATCACTGATCGGGACGGATATACTTTGGAAAGTTGGAGCCAAGGTGAAGGGGCTCTTTTTCGCGGTGAATAAACACGCCTGTTTTGGTGGCATTAAACTTGACTAAATTGGCGTCACCCCAATCGGAGACCTCCTCAAGAGTCAAGCTAACGCGATTCACCAACGCCTCTCTTTGCTCAAGTATCTCAGTAGCACTGGCTCTAGAACTGGACATGTATCTCTCCGTAACAGTGCTGTCATCAGCGTACCCAAAGATACCGGGTTTGAGGAGATCGTTGATGTGCAGCAGGACACCGGCATTAATAGCCATTAGGTCAGATGAACTACCGTCAACGACAACCCGAAATGACCTTTCCCTCAGAAAGTCAGATATCCAGTTACAGAAACCAGTAGGTATCCCGTACGCTGGGAGCTTACTGAGAAGACTGCCGTGCCAGACCCGGTCAAATGCCTTAGATATGTCCAGAGATACGGCGAGTGCCTCGCCGTGTTTCTCAATGGCTTCACCCCAAGTGTGCGTGGCATACACCAGAAGATCTCCTGTAGACCGACTTGAAAAACTATTTGATTTGATTTGATTTGATTTGAAGATTTTGTGAAAAACGTACTGCCGGTCCGACAGAAGAAGATGATGAGAGACAGTGGTGGAAAATGGACTAAGGAAGTGACCGAGTGGTATCCGAGGGATGGGAAAAGGTGTAAAGGAAGGCAAAGGAAAAGATGGGAAGATGATTTAAGAGTGGTGGCTGGTGCTACATGGCGCCGAACAACACAGGAGAGGAAGATCTGGAAGGCTCTGGAGGAGGCCTATGTCGCAGGACAAGCTGGGTATGATTATGATTATGGTTTGTCCTTCAATCACGCTGCAACGGAGAAACGGATCGACAATAAATTGCACAAAAGTACAGGTCTTGGAAACACATTAGCAAAATGTATTCAAAGATTGTGAAATATTCACCTCCTAGCTTGGATTTTCACCGAAATGAAATAATAATCAACCGAAATGATAAAAACATCCACCGAAATGAAACAATTATACACCGAAATGATAAAAACTCACCGAAATGAGAATTTTTATCATTTCGGTGAGTATTTTGTCATTTCGGTGGTCAGTTTAGGCCACCGAATCAACCGAAATGAAAACACCGAAATTAAAATCAAGGAAAAGAATTAACATTACGAGAAAACTATTTATTATAGGATGTAAGGAATACTACACAAATAAACGTAGTACCATTAGCCCATTCATGAATACTTAAATAAATTTACTAGCTTATTGCAAGACAAGTTATACCTATACACGGAAATGAAAAGAAATGTGTTCCATGTCACCGATATGACATACTTATGTGTTTGGCGGGAACACGCAGGCAAGCGGCGCACGTCCTCCCACGATCAACATAAAGAGGCCACAGTTGCGAAAGTTTTAAGCGCACGCGGGGGGAACTAGAGTTGTTTTAAGCAAAAATATACCTGATAAACTTTTTGTCACCGAAATTAGAGAACTTTCAGTGACATATTCATTTTTACTTTCCTGCTATTAAACTGGGTACATATTATTAAAAAAATACTTTGGGATTATACTATCACTATTCATGATTAAAATAAAGGTAGCCATAAACCTCAGTAACCAATATTTTTTGTTTTATGAGGAAAATTACACAGAAACATGTTGCAGTGACAGCCACTGAAATGAAAAATTCGGAGCTTTACCATTATTTTTTTTAAAACTGTAATCCTAATCCAGAAATATTTACAGCCTCGTACATAGGTAACTACCTCTTCTACCTAGAAAAAAATATTAGAACTGTATAGTAACGTTCTGCACTACCGATTTCATCCATGCCGCATAAATTTTGCTGTTGGGAAATTCACCCACGTACATTACCTACCCCTGCACAAATCACGCAAATCGACAACAACCTTGGGACAATCGGTACTCACGCATAAAAAAAAATTGGCAGTCATAGGGATAGATAGATAGAAGTGAAAACGAATATTTAAATAAATATTTTTATTATTTTTTTTATTTTTTTATTAAAAAAAAAGAAAAAAATAATTAAAATATTAACCTTAAAACTAAGAAAGGCATTAAATTTTAATTACGAATGTAGTATATTTATATTTAAAACCTTTTGTCTTCGTAACAACGCGAGCATGTCGGTGACGGTAACGCGAATCCACAAGTTTACCCCCTACCAAAAAGTGCTCAACGCGGCTAAAGAAGTTTTCACTTCAAAAAACGTACCGGAATGATAATCCCCCATATTTGGAAGTCGGTGAAAAATTAATCAAGATTCATACTTGGGTTGCAGATAGCTAAGGAGATCGTCATCCATCCATTTGGTGCACTGCACGATGTTTTGAGGTTTGTGCTTCGCTGGATACAGCTTTTCTTCTAAAACCTCGAGTTCACAGCGGCAGTAGGAAGTTGAGACATGGACGAGCACCTGAAAATTATTACAAACTAGCTAATGCCCGCGACTTCGTCCGCGTGGAATAAGTTTTTTTAAATCCCACGGGAACTCCTTAATTTTCCGGGATAAAAAGTAGCCTATGTCACTCTCCAGGTCCTCAACTATACCCATGCAAAAAATCACGTCAATCCGTTGCTCCGTTGCAGCGTGATTGAAGGACCAACCAACAAACCAACAAACCAAACACACTTTCGCATTTATAATATAAGTATGATTTTATTTATAATCTAAGCATCCATCAATAAAATATCTTGGACGTGATAATTCCGAATAGAATAATTGAAAAATTCGGTTTAAAAAGACGTCAACTTCACGAAATTCACTTCATCTGAAAAAGATACCTATGTTTCGAATTGGTTTCGAATTATATAGTTTCTCTCTTGTCTCTTTAATTCTATTTAAGTATTAAAGTGATGTTTGATATCCACGTTTGTTTCATTTTTCATTTCATTTGACTTACCTCTAGTTTTTTCATTCCCTCTGCTAATTTGAGCGCTTTCATAGTTCCAACGGTATTCATGTTAATTGCATCACGGATGAACATGTCGAATCTAAAGACAAAAATTAGTAAGTAGGTAAGTAATTTTTCTCAAACATGCTTGGAAATTTGAGCATTATTTTGACAACCTTCTTCGAGATAAATCGAAATTGCTGTACTAGCCAAATACATGCGAGCAGCGGCCTTCTAAAGTTGTATGAAAATCCATATCTGTCGTGGTTTAGCGGCCAAATAAATTACATACTAAATTCATATCTGTCGTGTAGTTTAAAAGTGGAACGATCTTTTACTCCGAAACATGGCAACCAAGGAGGTAACTTATCAAAGGTTTTATTTAAATTTCGAACTAGCTTGCAAATAGAAAGCTGTTTATTGAAAAAAAAACAAATGAACACTTTGACGCGGTAAAAATTATTGTTGTTCGTTGTTCGTCATTGATTTTGAAATGTTTTTGACAAAATGAGTTCAAGTGAAGACAATGAGTGTGATGAACACTTAGTTTTAATTTCCGCGCATTATTTGAGAAAAGCACTATACAAGCCTTGGCCACAACTAGGCATTGATGGACTTACGTATGTGTGCCTCGGCTTCGCCTCGGCCCACATTTACACGTTCGTCCTTCAATGCCTGTTTTGATGGCCGCTGCAGTAATGTACTATTAATTACGCTCTGTAAACAATTTATGATTTATGTATTATGTATTATAAAATATTATAAATGCGAAAGTTTGGATGTATGGATGTATGTTTGTTACTCAATCACGCTCCAACGGATGAACGGATCTGGATGAAATTTGGCACAGAGAGAGATTATAGTCTGGAATAGCACATAGGCTACTTTTTATCCCGGAAAATTAAAGAGTTCCCGCGGGAACCGAAAAACCTCAATCCACGCGGACGAAGTCGCGGGCATCAGCTAGTCCATATAAATATTATAAATGCGAAAGTTTGGATGGATGGATGTATGTATGGATGTATGTTTGTTACTCAATCACGCTCCAACGGATGAACGGATCTGGATGAAATTTGGCACAGAGATAGATTATAGTCTGGAATAGCACATAGGCTACTTTTTATCCCGGAAAATTAAGGAATTCCCGCGGGAACCGAAAAACCTCAATCCACGCGGACGAAGTCGCGGGCATCAGCTAGTATATTATAAATGCGAAAGTTTGGATGGATGTATGGATGTATGGATGGATGTTTGTTACTCAATCACGCCCCAGCGGCTGAACGGATCTGGATGAGATTTGGCACGGAGATAGATTATAGTCTGAAATAACACATAGGCTACTTTTTATCCCGGAAAATTAAGGAGTTCCCGCGGGAACCGAAAAACCTCGATCCACGCGGACGAAGTCGCGGGCATCAGCTAGTTTATGATAAGTAAATCCCGTGCTGTGCCCTGCTGTCTCTGGGCGCAGGGCCTAATTTTCACTAATCAAATAAATATTATAAACTAGCGGATGCCCGCGACTTTGTCCGCGTGGTTTAAGTTTTTTTGATTCCCTCGGGAACTCCTCAATTTTTCGGGATAAAAAGTAGCCTATGTCACTCTCCAGGTCCTTAACTATACCCATGCCAAAATCACGTCGATCCGTTGCTCCGTTGCGGCGTGATTGAAGGACAAACCAACAAACCAATATACATACCAACAAACCAACAAACAAACACACTTTCGCATTTATAATATTAGCATGAAGTATGATGCCAAAGTTTGGATGGATGTATGGATGTATGGATGTTTGTTACTCAATCACGCTCTAACGGCTGAACGGATCTGGATGAAATTTGGCACAGAGATAGATTATAATCTGGAATAGCACATAGGCTACTTTATATCCCGGAAAATTAAAGAGTTCCCGCGGGAACCGAAAAACCTCGATCCACGCGGACGAAGTCGCGGGCATCAGCTAGTAGATGGGTTCGGTCGCAAAAAAATGTACAGTAGTTTTTTTTTTGTTGTCCTGGTTTTATTTTTGTCATAAAATCAGTGCTGTTTTAATTACGAATATACTATTGATCTAAATAGAACCTCTCTGTAGTTTAGATAAAACCATGAAATCTCAGCTATCCTTACAAAATTGTATTATTTTAGTTTTTTTCCGATTGGCAAAATTTTTGATCCATACAAAAACTGTTTGTCCAACTACTACACTATTATCGAAAGCATGTCATTTTAACAAAACTTTTGTCCTAATATTGCGTTTGTAAGTTGGGTTCAAGTTCTGATTAATTTTCCAACGTATTTACAAAAGGTTACCATTATTTTAACAATAACCACAATTTTGTTCAACTTCTAAAATGTGTCCAATTTTTTGTTGCGTGTGTAACGTAATGAATGTAACGACATTATAACGCCTATTTTTGCCATACTACATAAATAATTTGGTTGCTTTTGCCTTTCATTTATTGGCAACACTATTGAACAAGGCGCCAACATTCAGAAAATAAAAACGGCCATGTTTGTTAGGAGGAAAATTGTTAGTGTGTGTCGATGCGAGAATTGTCGCCAAAAATTGTTTTTCTTGTGTTGAATTGCAGGGTGAGTAATGGACATTCTTTCGAACTAATAAGTAAAGGTTAATAAAGCTTTGACATCGCGTAAAACAATGAAACTACTTCTCTGTCTGTAATTATTCGCTGTACAGTGATATTTTGATTTGAGGTTATGTCGTTCGCTTTTTTCTGTCATGATTGTAACATATGTAACGAAATGTGTAACGTTACGGTCATGACCGATTGTAAGGCGGAGAATACACTTCTTCAGAAATTCAATTTTGACAGAGTTAATCGTTTTATTACGTCACCCGGTAAATAAGAGAAATTTATAAAAATGTGATGGTAACTAACACTAGTTTCGACTCGGTGCCCTCTTAAAGGATGTTCGACAGAATTATTCGTTTTAATAAAAGCGGTATCACCTAATGTAAAAAAAACTAGTGTATAATGTCTAATGGGGTCTCTGCGAGTTAGCTTTGGCCCCTCGTACGCCGGGACCCCAGGGTCGCGAAATTGTTAAAGATATCTCAATAATAATATAATATTGTAAAAATAATATACCTAATATTCTAATCATAATATTGTATGATTCTGAACTAAGCTTTATGTTGATCATGAATGTATCATTGAGTCAGTTATGTAACGTTTGTTACGATGTCATGAATGTAACTGTACATTTTTTTACGACCACACCCAGGTACTATAAATGCGAAAGTTTGGATGGATGGATTGATGTATGTTTGTTACTCAATCACACCAGAACGGCTAAACGGATCTGGATGAAATTTGGTACAGAGATAGCTACACATACTTACATAATATAGAATAACACATAGACTACTTTTTACTTTTCGCCTGGGAGGCTTCGGCCGTGGCTAGTTACCACCCTACCGGCAAAGACGTGCCGCCAAGCGTTGTAGCGTTCCGGTACGATGCCGTGTAGAAACCGAATAGGGGTATGGGTTTAATATAACTGTCATGCCCCTAACAGGTTAGCCCGCTTCCATCTTAGACTGCATCATCACTTACCATCAGGTGAGATCGCAGTCAAGGGCTAACTTGTAGAGGATAAAAAAATAAAAAAAAAATCTCGGAAAATTCCAGGAAAAAAGAGCTCGCGGACAAGTCGCGGGCATCAGTTAGTTTAGAATAAATATTTACCTGACGCAGGCGGCACAGTGAAACATGATCTGAGTTTCCCTCTGAAGCATGTCCCAATCCTGGTTGGAAATGCCAAGTTCCTCTTGAAGGATGTCGCCCTTGATTACTTGTAGCTTTTCAAAGGATTTAGGTGAATGGGTTTGCAAGTTGTCAAAGACCTGGAATTAAATAAATTATAATTACTTAAGTATTGTGGTTTAAAAAAAAATGATCGGGTGCGTGTCAGAACTCAGAAGTCACAACACAGTTAGGGTAGGATTGTATAACCATGGTGTAAAGGCGCAAATTGGAATGCATCCATAGTTAATGTCACTGTCAGTGTGAAGTGTCAAAATGAAAATTTTTATTTGTCAATTTTGAAATATCTGTCACTTTAATTATTAATTCGAAATATAACGCTCGTAAATTACTTTAGAACTGGAGCATCTTTTAATTAACATCCTCATCTAACAAAGCGCTATTATACAACGCAAATCAAAACCGCCTTCAACATTATCAACGAGACGCAAAGGAGTTCTGCGGGCACATAGCTGTTCCTTTCGAGCCGGACCATCGACGTGGATCGCCAACCACTCCCATGACCCATCCTCGCCTTTTCCTAAGGTATTTCAACGCGTTAAACGTGAGTACTTCACCCTTTTCTCTTGTTTTATAACCTTTCTCCTACGAAACGCATAAAATCTTGCAATTTACTCCACCTTTTACAGGCTATCGAAATGAGTACAAATGAGTTGAAACCTAGGTCTAAATCGCCTTATAGGATAGCATTAACTGATGACGAGAGCACTAATCAGTTAATACGCGAATTAGTCAAAAAACGCGCCATAGTTAAGAGTAGGTTAACAAGATTTTCCACATATATTAATGGAATCAAATCTGATGATTTGCCTAGTCAAACTCAACTCGATTTAAAGCTGCGTATACAAGGCGCAATGAGCCTGTATACTGAGTTCAACGAGCTTCAATCAAAGATTGAAGAATCTGTGTTGGAAGTAGATTTAGAAGAACAATTAAATCAACGCGATGCATTTGAAAATAGTTACTATAGTACATTGGCTCGTGCTGAGCGTATGATGAAGGAGGAAGGCACTAGTGCATGCTCCAAGCGCTGTCATAGTCACAATGACACAATAAAGTTACCTACTATCTCAGTTCCTACCTTTGATGGTTCATGTGATCACTGGTTAGAGTTTAGGGATACCTTTCAATCGTTGGTTCATGAGTCTACTCAGATAAGCAGTATTCAAAAGTTTCACTACTTAAAATCATCCTTAAAGGCTAGTGCAGCACTAGTTATAGATTCAGTGGAGTTCTCAGCTGATAATTACTCGGTAGCATGGGAGTTACTCTTAAATAGATTTAATAACAATAAATTATTAATTCATAGTCACATTAAGGCATTGTTTACACTACAGGCATTGACAAAGGAAGCACCAGATTTATTAAGAAATTTAATAGACACTTACTTAAAAAACCTACGCGCATTAAAAATATTAGGCGAACCAGTGGATAGCTGGGATACAATATTAATTTATATAATTGTTTCTAAGCTTGACAAAACAACCAAGCGAGCATGGGAACAACACCGGAATACAATATTAAATAAATCTGATGATTCCAAGTCCCGCCTGAAAGTTGATGTACTTCTAACATTTCTAAAGGATAGGGCAGATATGTTAGACACCTTGCAGGCAAATAGTACTAAATCAAATGATATTAAGAAGCATCATGCAACCACAAATTCAAAAGTACACTGCAATGTTTCTAGCACCAAGAGCAAGCCGTACATATCACAGCGGTCATGTTTACTATGTAAATCAAATCATTCACTATATGCGTGCAGCAAGTTTCTAGGTTTAGATTTAAAAGCAAAACTAAAATTTGTGCGGGATAATAAATTATGTGAAAATTGTTTACGGCCTGGTGGGCACACAGCAGCTGACTGTAGATTTGGTCCATGTAGAAAGTGCGAGAATATTAAACATAATTCCTTAATCTGCGATAAGGCTACTGACCCACAGAGCCAAGTCCCCTCTCAAGCAGTACCTAGCGATGACAAACGGCCTGCACTAGTTACACTAGCATCCCTCAGTGACTCTGCTGCACCTCAGCTGCATGGTGAACAATTGCACACGGATATATTATGCGCTCAATATCCTTGTGTGCAAAGAGTCCTCTTATCAACTGCGTTAGTTGAAGTACGTGATAAATTTAATAATTATCATTTAGCCCGCACTCTTTTAGATTCTGGCAGTGAACGTTGCCTTATTAAAAAATCTTTATGCGATATTCTAAATTTACCAGTGATACAGTCCACTCAAGAAATTCGTGGAGTTGGAAATTCGGTGACACAAGCCACACTCATCTGTGATATTGAAATTAAGTCACGCACCAGCTCCTATACTACATACTTACAATGTATTGTTCTACCAAACATTACATCTACTTTTCCTGCGATACCTAAACATGATGCGCAATTTAAAATTCCTAGCAACTTACAGTTAGCGGATCCTGACTTCTATGAAGGTCAAAGTATAGACATACTGATAGGGGCTGATAAGTTCTGGGATTTACTAAGCCAAGGTAAAATGCGTTTACCTGCTGGTCCTTTCTTACAAAACACTAGACTTGGCTGGATTATTTCAGGTCCCTTAAATATTAATGCGCGCAGTAAGGGCCATGTCCAGTGCAATTTCTCTCAAGCGGTTAACGATCAATTGCGTCTGTTCTGGGAGATTGAGGAACTACCTAAGCCATGTGATACGCGCACAGAAGAGGAGAAATCATGCGAAGATCATTTCGTCAAAACTACTACGCGCAATAGTGACGGAAGATTTTGCGTAAACATTCCCCTCAAATTATCACCACATGAGTTAGGAGAGACGCATCCTCAAGCGGTTAACAGATTCATGTCGTTAGAAAAGCGGTTACAACGCGTACCAGAGTACAAAAAAATGTACAGTGATTTCATACACGAGTATGAAAATTTAGGTCACATGACTCGAATAACTACATATGGAACACCACACTGTTTTATGCCTCACCATGGGGTATTCCGAGAGCATAGTACCACAACGAAACTGCGTGTTGTTTTTGACGCCAGCTTTCCGTCATCCACGTCAGTCTCGTTTAACAGTCTCCAACGTGTAGGCCCTCCAATACAAGGCGACCTACTAGCAATTTTATTGCGTTTGCGGCAGCACATATACGTTGCTTGTGCTGACGTAGAAAAAATGTACCGTCAAATAATGGTATCGGAAGACCAGCGAGATCTACAACTTATCGTATGGCGTGATGATCCCGCGGAGCCTTTAGGTGTTTACAGGCTCAATACAGTCGTGTACGGAACTGCGTCCGCACCCTTTCTCGCCGTAAGATGCCTAAAGGAATTAGGGTACACCAGCTCGGATCCCGACGTAAAGAGGGTTATCACGGAAGATTTCTTTGTCGACGATATGATTACCGGCCTAGATGACAAAGACAAATTAACGGAATTATGCGAAAAGGTCTATAAGGTTTTGCAATCGGGATGCTTCCCTCTACGAAAATGGATATTTAATTATGAATGCAATCAGTCTATTTTTATCGGCATAAAACAATTAAATTTAGATGGGAAAAGCGAATGTAAGACATTGGGGATAGGATGGAATAGTTCCACCGATGAATTTAATTATAACACACAGTTCAAAAATGATACGCAAATATCTAAACGCACGATACTGTCACATGTATCTCAGATATTTGATCCGCTGGGTTTATTAAGCCCTGCAATCATAATCGCGAAGATGCTATTGCAGAAATTGTGGTTGACAAAAACCGATTGGGACGACGCGCTACCGAATGACGTCATTGAGACGTGGAACCGGTTTGCGTCAAGTTTATCTGCGCTTAATAACATAGTCGTTCCGCGACACGCTATCGGGCTAGAACCTGCGTCTATCGAGTTGCACATATTTACGGACGCATCGCAAGTAGCCTATGGCGCATGCGCATATATTCGCACCGTTACGAAGGACAAAACCACTTGCAATAGGTTATTATGCGCAAAGGGAAAGGTCGCGCCGGTGAAGCCTCTCACGATACCCAGGCTCGAATTAAGCGGAGCTGTTTTGGGTGCGCGGCTCTATAAGAAAATAAATGAATCCCTTCACTGTCAATTTAACAGTATAACATTCTGGACTGACTCGACCATAGTTCTGGGCTGGCTACGGACCGCTCCGAACTTGCTAAAAACGTTCGTTCAAAATCGGGTAGTGGAGATTCACGACTTAACAGGCGAACTTCCGTGGCGGCATGTCAGTGGCAAGGAAAATCCAGCCGACATGGCATCACGCGGAGTTCTGCTGAACGACCTCGCCACTTCCACTCTATGGTGGGAGGGACCCTCGTTCCTACGCGATCCTGATTTCGATCACTCGTGCGTTACACCCGAACAGGATCAAGCTGCGGTACCCGAAGAGTTGCCCGAAGTAAAATCCAGTTCGGTATTAGTTTGCACTGAAAACCGAGAGTTATTTCCCTTTTCACGGTTTTCTCAATTCAATCGAATGAGACGCACCTTTGCGTACGTACTTCGGTTTATTCATAACACGCGCAATTACAAAATAAATCGGCGGACCGATGCTCTCAGCTCGGATGAATTGAGAAGTGCAGAGCTGGGCTTGGCAAAATTATCACAATCAGAGTCATACAGTGAAGAGTATAAATTAATTAATAAAAATAAGACGCAAAATTTAAAACCATCTTTATTGAAACTCAATTTATTTATCGACGAAAATTCTGACCTTATACGTGTAGGTGGTCGTATTGCAAATTCAGAGGAATTCGATTATAACAAATTACATCCAATTCTTCTCTGCTCAAATCATCGATTTACAAAATTGTTGCTACGTCACGAGCACATGCGTATGCTCCACGCAGCACCTCAAGCACTATTGTACGAAGTGCGACAGCAGTGGTGGCCTGTAGGCGGGAGAAACCTTGCACGTCAGGTTGTTCATGAGTGTATCTTATGTAAACGATTGAAAGGTAACACGTTGCATCCTCTTATGGGTAACCTACCAAAGGAACGAGTGACTCCAACTTACCCTTTTCTTTATTGTGGAGTTGACTACGCAGGGCCAGTGCTTACGTTGAACCGGAAAGGTAGAGGTGCTAGAACTGTAAAATCATACATTTGTTTATTTATCTGCTTCGTTACTCGCGCAGTTCACTTGGAGCTTGTCAGTGACCTCACTTCTGAGTCATACATCCTGGCACTTAAACGTTTTATCGCTAGGCGCGCTAAACCGTTAGAAATTTCCTCTGACAACGGGAAAAATTTCGTCGGAACAATGAACGAGTTTGGAAAATTCTTAACGAGATGTTCCGCTGACATCTCTGAATATGCGGTAAATCAAAGCATTAAATTCAAGTTCATACCTGTTTATAGTCCTCATTTCGGTGGCCTGTGGGAGGCTGGAGTGAAATCCTCCAAATTTCACCTACTCCGCGTCATAGGCAACGCTCACCTAACCTTCGAAGAACTTACCACAGTTCTCACACAAGTCGAATCAATTCTCAACTCCCGTCCTCTTTCACCTATGTCGTCCGATCCTCAAGACTTATTACCTATTAGTCCTGCCCACTTCTTGGTTGGTCGATCCTTGACAGCGCCAGTATACGAGGACATGCGGAATCACACCGGCACATACCTCAATCGCTATCAACGAGTCGAACAGATGCGCCATCACTTCTGGGAGAGATGGTCAAAGGAGTACATCTCCGAACTCCAAACGAGATGTAAATGGATGAGCGGCGTCGACACACTGCAACCAGGCATGATGGTCGTTATCAAAGACGACAATCTTCCTCCACTAAAATGGCATCTTGGACGCATCATCAATGTCGTCCCAGGCAAGGATGGCATCTCACGTGTAGCAGACATTCGCACGGCAACGGGCGTGGTGAGACGCTCATTCCCGAAGATTTGTCCACTGTTTTGTGAAGAGGAGGTGAAGAAGACTTCTTTGGAACCTGAAGATTCCAAGGCCGGGGGCATGTAAAGGCGCAAATTGGAATGCATCCATAGTTAATGTCACTGTCAGTGTGAAGTGTCAAAATGAAAATTTTTATTTGTCAATTTTGAAATATCTGTCACTTTAATTATTAATTCGAAATATAACGCTCGTAAATTACTTTAGAACTGGAGCATCTTTTAATTAACATCCTCATCTAACAAAGCGCTATTATACAACGCAAATCAAAACCGCCTGCAACATTATCAACGAGACGCAAAGGAGTTCTGCGGGCACACATGGTTATAAAAAAATAGGCTGGGTTTTTTTTCAAAAGACGTTCTGTAAGTAGGTACCGCCTCTATGTAGCGGCAGCATTATATTCTAACTGTGCACTTGCACTTTACACGCCTTAAAGTTTTTTTTTAAACTGTTGTGATACACATACAGACAGATGGATTAGACGAAACTATAATCCGTGGTAACGTAATCGACCGTCAATTAATAACGTGTAAAATAAAAATTACTCTATAATTCTACTCAACAACAGATGGCGCTGTAAGTTTGTAACACTAAAAAAAATATTATTACTAATAATTCTTCTACTGCGCAATTAGATGTTAATCGATGGTAATTACTAATTAACGTACCCGGCAATGTATGAAATCGTCTAGCCTCTCTTTGGTGCCTTGACCCCTTTTCGGTCTCATCAACAAATAAATCTTATTTATATCAGGACAACATCTCAGCAGTTTCTCTATGAGAACTTTTCCCATAAAACCTGTTGCCCCGGTGATGAAAATTGTTTTCCCGGCATAGTACTCCGCGACGCCAATAGATGGCGCCATTTTCCCCTGAAACAATAAAATACATCCATAAAATAATATTCAAACGAAGATACTGACTGACTGAAAAATGAACGTAAATATTAATAACTCTGGTAAATACTAGCTGACCTGCCCCGACTTCGCTCGATGAGGGGGGTGAGATTTCCAAAAGTCTATAAACACGAATTTTAACTTGAAAAATAAGGGGCTTTCATGCTAACTTCAAAAGGATAGAATATCCAAAAATCCTGTCATATAGTTTCTTTTTTTCTCTACAGCCTTCTTTTCTTAGATGTGCCTGCTACCTACGTCATAATAGAAACCTACTGTAAAAAACTTAATGCATAAAAGTTGTGCATGGAGAATGTATTTGTGCTATATCACAGTGCAGCCTGGACCCCATTAATATCATAGACATAATAAACACACTACCTATTTTCTATTTTTATGTGGGTAAATCATTTATATTTATAAGGTATGGTTGTGGCTGGATTTAGTGCTAACCAAAAAGTCTACCTACAAATAAAGGGCTAATTGAAGATTTTTTAAAAGACGAGCAAAGCCTTTGAAGCCAATCATTCTCAACACGATTATTAAAAAACTAAAGTGGATTTTTTGTTCATTCAATGGAATATGCTATTGTCTACGTCTTTTAAATAAATTTAATTTATTATGAAAAAATTCCCATTAGGAAGATACAACCTTTATAATCAATAGTTAATCGGCTTTGATACTCGGTAATAAATATAAAATTTAATGACATAATCGTTTTTATGGGAGTTTATTTTTATTTTAAATTAATTTTAGTTGGAAACAATAAAATGTTAATAAATGGGGCTGATTCTGTAGTGCATTTCTAAACTAAACTAAAATTAGAGCATTACAAATATTTGCTAACCCTTTCATAATACTCCCTACGGAAAGGGACAGAACTAGATTTAAAGCTGCAATTTTAGTTTAGTTTAGAGATTGTGGTATACAGAATCAGCCCCAATATATCATTATCGAGGTCCGGGGTTTAATCTCCGGCAGGGTCAATTTGGTAATTTATGTATCTAGTCTAGTCTAGGAAAAGCTTTAGGAGAGTAGGCTTCGATGCTACGGACATATAATGTGAAGAAGCGGTGACTACCCTATAAAGAAAGTGCTGAATATCCCTACCAAACCACTAGGGAAAGGTAGACCCCAGCCACATGGTGGCCCAATGTCGAGAGTGACTTTAGATCCCTTAATATCACGCCAATGATAACCCGGACAGAAAGTCCAATGGCGCTTACATACAAGGTGGCCCGACCCGAAATGAAATGGGATGATGCCATGGGAAAGAAGAAGATATTTTCTCTAGTCTGGTCTGGTGGGAGGCTTCGGCCGTTGTTAGTTATCACCCTGACGGTAAAACATGTCTCCCAGCAATTTAGCGTTCTGGTACGATGCCGTGTAGAAACCGATTAGGGGTATGAGTTAAATATAACTGCCATACTCTCAAAAGGTTAGCTCGCGGGCGCCCGCTACCATCTTAGACTGTATCATCACTTACTGTACCCGGTTAGATCGCAGTCAAGGGTTAACTTGTATTGGAGAAAAGAAATGCAATGTTCTCATTTCCACGGAACCGTTATTCAGTCATATATACAAGGTCAATTTTACTACGTGTCCAGTACCAGACCACACCACGGTGTTTCGTAATGTGTCCTTGCCATTTTATTTATATAACTTTTACATTTCGATCTTGCATCGAAACGACGTATTTATGGACTGCACATTAGCAAATTAGAGACCGTAATTAGGTTGACCCATTAACTAAATAATTATAATATTAACAGGTGGGTTCTTCTCATTGTTAATTCTAATTGTACAACATTCTTGTAGTTTTAATTTGAACGTTACCTAAAATATGTCGATGATTCATGAACCGTTTTTTATTTACTACCACCACTACAGCTCATTAACATCCCACTGCTGGGCACAGGCCTCCTGCACTCTCGTAGGAGAGAGGTAATTCGTGCTTAGACCCACCACGCTGCTCTAATGCAGGTTGGGCGGGTTTTTTATTTAATTTTACTAAACTAGGTATCCATACCTACATACTAATATTAAAAATGTGCGAACGTGGGTCTGTCTGATACGCTTCATCACGGTTCATTTTTTCAACCGATTTCGATGTAATTTGGCATAGTTTGTATCACGGGATATGACATGGGCATTTTTATAGTTTCCGCGGGAATAAAAAAAACTTAATTAATAGATAAGGGAATAAAAACATAGGTTTTATTGTTATAACTAAAATTATTTGCATATTAATTCCCTGTGTTCCCTTATACCTAGACTAAGTTTTAACCCAAGTACCTACTTAGGTAATTATGATAGTAAACGCTGACGAGTGCCGCTTCTGCTTATCGATGATTGCATATTTAATTGTGCATGATGATTGCTTGATGGACTTTGTATTCATCTGACAACTATAGGTACAGACATATACCTTTAAAGACTTACTAGATGATACCCGTGACTTCGTCCGCGTTGATTTAGGTGTTTAAAAAAAACCGGCCAAGTGCGAGTCGGACTCGCGCACCGAGGGTTCCGTACAAACCTGTAGTAAGTTTTACGATTTATGACGTATTAAAAATAAAAATTACGTTTGTTGTATGGGAGCCCCCCTTTAATATTTACTTTATTGATATTTAATTATTTATTTTGAAAGGTAATACACAAGTTAATATTCTGTGAAAATTTGAACCGTCTACCTGTTACCGTTTTTAATATTGAGCAAAAAAAAACGAAAAAAACACGTTTATTGTATGGGGACCCCCCTTAATATATATATTTTTTTAATTTTTAGTATTTGTTGTTATAGCGGCAACGGAAATACATCATTTGTGAAAATTTCAGCTTTCTAGCTATCACGGTATATGAGATACAGCCTGGAGACAGACAGACAGACAGACAGACAGACAGACAGACAGACAGACAGACAGACAGCGGAGTCTTAGTAATAGGGTCCCGTTTTTACCCTTTGGGTACGGAACCCTAAAAACATTTAATAGAAATGATTTTTCGGCCTAACAACTAGCTCCGTCCTCGGGATACATAACAGATAACATTGAAATCAGTTAAAAATATGAGACAGACAGATACTTTTGCGTATGGATTACTAAATGATAGATGATGCCCGCGACTTCGTCCGCGTTGATTAAGTTTTTTTGATTGCCGCAGAACTTCTTAATTTCCCGGACTAAAAACAGCCTTTGTCCTTTCCCAAGATAGGATCTCTAAACTAAATTCTATCAAAATCGGTTAAAAAGATAGGCCGTCAAAGCGTAGCAGACAGTCAGACACGCATTCGCATTTATAATATTATGTAGGTATGGAATTAGTATGGACATTATGGACGTTATGGCAATAATTAGTTTGTTATTCTACTTTCGATTTCATCATTATTTACTGACTTAGGAAGTGTAGATGATGATGATAGGTTATTACTCTAATTATCGAAGTGGTAATTGTATGCATCCAAAACTTCTGAGCCAAGCATTTGAGATTGCAAATACAGGCATAGGTATTTTTAAACGTAGACATTCTAATAAAACTCCGTTCTACTCTCTAGAACTGGTTTTTAAGTGAAGTTAGCCCTTGATGTAGTCTAAGATGGTATCGAGCTGTTAGGGGTATAGCCGTTATATGTATGATATTGATACTAGGGCTTTCGAATACCGGTTTTTCTCAATACCGGTATTAATACCGGAATGATTTTTTTCAATACCGGGATCCCGGGATCCCGGTATTGGAAAAAATTTAAAATGTGGTAGATGTTTTTTAACTTAAAATTAGTCTTTTCTGAAGCAAACTGCACCATAAAAAGCACTTTTTTCATAAAAAAAATTTTTCACCAAATTAACTCAAAAAAGTGCCTTTTCTGCATAAATTCAGTGAAGACTTTTTTCACTCAGCGAGATTTTGGATTTAGAACGCTGTGGTTGATTATTACGCTGTGGATTGGTATGTCTATTTCACTGTCTCACGAAACGTTAAGTAACTGCTTCACTCTATTTTATATCATGCAATATTTTATGAAATTGTATTTTCTTTAAAAAAAATCACCAAGTATTGATTTTAGATTTATTTGTATTTTGAGTATGTATGTATGATTTTCATGTATGCATAAGGTGAAAATTACGGACCACGTAATGTTCTGAAACTCCATCACATCATTTTAAATACAACCTTATTAAGTAATACCAATATTATTATCTAATAATCAATTTCTTATTCATATCAATCAGAATATCAACTGTATGATTTTTAAAATAGAACTATTTTTGGATGAATTCTTACGAAAATATATATTTTTAACCTCCATTGAATTTTGAACTTTTAATAGAAAGTATATTTGTGACGCACTTTCTCAACGTACACACAAAATTACCTAAATAAATATGGCAGGGAATTTTAAATAATTAGTGAAATTAGTGTCGAAGCTTGTAATTTAAACTACTATCGTTGTCGTCGTCTCAACCTATAGACATCCTGGACGTAGGTCTCCTGCATGGATCGCCACAGAGCACGGTCTTGTGCCCCTTGTTTCCAGCGGCTCCCAGCTACACGCTTGAGATCGTCCGTCCACCTAGTGGAGGGTCGTCCAACACTGCACTTCCCGGTGTGAGGCCGCCATTCAAGCACTTTGGGACCCCAACGCCTATCGGTTCTACCAACTATGTGCCCCGCCCATTGCCACTTAAAGCTTGGACTCTTCGAGCTATGTCGGTTACTCTGGTTCGCCTACGGATCTCCTCATTTCTGATTTGATCACTCAGGTATACTCCAAGCATAGCTCTCTCCATCGCCCGCTGAGTGACCCTGAGCTTTCTTATCAGGCCTAAAGTTAGCGACCATTTTTCGGAGCCGTAAGTCATCACTAACAACACGCACTGTTCGAAAACTTTCGTCTTCAATCACTGAGGAAATTTGGACGAGACGATGTCGCGGAGTTTCCCAAACCCTGCCCAGCCGAGTTGGATTTGGCAGTTGACCTCTTTCTCGAAATTGGACCTACCTAACTGGACTGTATGTCCTAGGTATATGTACTCATCAACAATTTCGAGTGCAGAATTCTCAGGTTGGGGCTGAACGTGTGCATTAGAAATGATCTTTATCTTGCTCATATTCATTTTTAGGCCCACCTGTTGAGGAACTCTAAATGAGTAATAAACGATATTTTTGTAAGAAGTCGATCGAAGTCGAAGAAAGCGATAATTTTGTCAAAACACAAATTAATCTAAAATTCAATAGTTATTATTTAAAAGAAAATAATATATCATAATAAAATATGCATTAGTTATAAATCAGATTTCTGAACGTTTTGAGAGACAATGAAATAGAAATGCCAAGCCATAGGGATCTAAATTTAAACACTAATTTTTCCCTCTGAGTGAACAAAAACGACTTTTCTTCACTGGTTTTAAGCAATAAAGGCGCTCTTTTTGAGCTAATATGCTTAAGATACAAGTTTTAAACTCAGCCGAATAAAAACAGTGGCGTCTACCAAGAAATATATACAATAGTCACTGTTTCGTTTATAGTGTCACCAATACCGGTATCCCGGTATTAGACATTTCAATACCGGTATTGAAAACCGGCGAAAAAAGTCCGGGATCCCGGTATTGGCCAATACCGGGATCCCGGTATTGGAAGCCCTAATTGATACCCCTAAGGGATCATCCATAAAGTACGTCACACGTTAAGGGGGTAGGGCGTCGACGAAGCGTGACATTGTGTGACAAGGGGTGGCCCCTCCTAAGTTTCGTAACGTCACATTTCTAAATCTTATACATATCAAGTGTTAAAGTGCCTGAACTATTAACGAAAAACTTAAAAAATATTTCCAAGTTTTGTTAATTTTTGATTGTTTATGAAAATGTTTGATTTGATGTTGATTAAGTTATAAAAAAATAATTTAAATGGCAATAAAACTAATTTCGGAAGTGCTGTTTTAATTTAATAATTTCGAGATGTAAAATCGCAAGATATGTGACGTCGTACTCATGTGATCAACATGTGTGACAAGGACGGGGGAGGGGTAAAAAAATCACGAAATTAGTGTGACGTACTTTATGGACGACCCCTAATCGGTTTCTCACTTGGTGACATGTCTTTGCCTGCAGTGGTAACTTGCCATGGTCGAAGCCCCCTACCAGACCAGACTATAGAAAATTCAGAAATTTCAAATTCCTGAATCGACCCTGCCGCTGTAAGAACCCGGGACCTCCCACCTGTAAGACCACAGTGCTCTACTGCGCAAGGGAAGCTAGATAATATGAACTAAATAATAGGGATGATGCCTATATCAAAAATAAATTGTTATTTTTGATATAGGCATCATATTAAATAAATAAATAAATTATTTCTAACTGATTATTAAATAGAGGGTCTTCCAAGAGACCTAAAATTCACATCCTCGGTTAGTTTTTAGTTTGATAACCATTTTAAAATATAGATTAAAGAAAAAAAGTGCGTTGAAATTTTATGTCGTCACAACTGTGAATTTCATACAACTTCCATACTAGAAGTTCGTTTTTAAGTTTGATAAAGAGTTCCTTAGAAGTTGATTGAGTTGTCATCATCCCCATTGATTAGGTATGAAGGCAAGAATATTTAGCAATCTGACCTAAAACCCAGGACCATAAAATGCGTAGTAGGTTGATATCATAATATAATTAGAGTATGCTTATCCGTTTCTATGCGGTATAGTATATGGACCAACCTACGTGAATACATTATGCGCTACTCGTAGTGTCCATACGACATGACCATTTTTATTATTAAATTATGCTAATCTGTTCATAACAACTTAGGCCTAGTACCTACACATTGGCCTGAAGCACTCGGCTAATGCACTAACTTACAGATACAGAGTGGCATAGTGATGCGACACGTCTTACTGAATCGATTTATACTCACGGAAAATATATACTCTGAACACAAAGCACATTAGCCGACACTTGGTAGGTAGATGTATTAAGCCAATGTGTATATGAGCCTTTAAAGAATGGGCCTATACCATTTAGACAATGGTATGCGTAGACAACTATGATTTGTTAGTCGAATGCATCGCGATGCTTGGCCTTGGTAGAATCTGACAAATTGGCATGCTATTCGATCCCAAAATAAACAGGCAAATAAGTAATGTCAATACCTGCCATGTACCTACCTACATACCTGTGTTATTTTATAATAATAAGGATCTATCTCACGTATTATGAGATCATACACATAGTTGATCATGACAAAGAGCAAACAAAGATTTTGATGATTTGATATAAACGCGGAAGACATAACTTAATGTCTGAATTCGTTCTACGCTGGTGTGGGTCACAGAATACCGAATATACCCTGGTAAGGTACATTAGGGTACCTGGTACATTACCCGTTGTCCTACTTATGCGACAAACGCGACACCGTGACTGGACAGTAGCTGTACCCTTACTCTGAGATTGATCGAATTTAAAATACGGTCTCACTAAGTGAGGTGAATTACATATGCATCAAACTAAAATGGATCTTAATCTTATTAATTTAGAGCTCAATTTCGTGTATGCATTCACAGCTAGCGCTCCAAACGATACGTTTCGAAATTTGAATCGGTTGCACTGAATTTGTGGCTTTAAATCGAGAGTTTTTGGGTCCATTTTAGTTTGACTCAAATGTGATTCACCTCACTTAGTGAGACCGTATTTTAAATTCGATCAATCTCAGAGTAAGGGTACTGACCCTTCCCGCGGCCTACGTTGTCGCGTAGACAATTTGTCATTTTCTTCTGTCGTTCACCTAGGACAACGGGTCAGGCTGACTGTATAATTTTATTATAGTACAGTCGCGACCTATATGAATATATGTATAACAGTAATAGTGTAACTTCTAGCGAGTTGACTGTGCGGACCTATTAAGTTCTAAATAGTATGTAATCTATATGGAGTTAAACTAACAGAATAGGTTAAATATTCATAGTAGAGTGCAGTTCATAGAGGCATAAAAACAATGCTTACCCTAAAGGAAATAGGTCAGTGCTCATTTTTCATTTTAACAGTCAGTAAATAGGGTATTCTGACTAACTAATGCCTACCCTAGCTTCAAGCCCCGTGCACGCCACTAATTTTATATATCCTATATTATATAAAAGAACTTTTTTTAGGCTAAGCTTTTCTCCAGACAACTAGCGTGACTACAGATAACAGAACCCTACGTTATACGTGTACTGAAATGCACTTGACCAAGTTATTTTAATTATTAGAATCAACTCTACATTAAGGTCTCTAGATTTATGGTTTCCGAGTACCATGAGAGAACGTTATACAAATCACTATAGTTAAGTTACAAAATACATGAAAAACACTATGTCACACGCTCTGAATATAGTATTTCTCACAGCAATTAGTGTTCCCACGTTCACGTTTGCATCTACACGTTCTTAGGTACGTTTTACCTAAAGGCTGAAACAAACTCAGGAAATACAGGATCACCCATACGAAGTACCTTATACCTTAGTCTGCGCGCGAGCTCTGAGAAATCCTATGGAATGTTAAAGTAATGACCTAGAGTTGTTTAAAGTACAAATTATTACTGCTATCGCAAAATTGCGATAACAGTATTAACTATTATTAACTATATAAGTATTAACTGCTCGAAACTAGTGCTGGGACGATCGGGGGTGGCGTACAGCCGTCGCTTCTTCAGACCCCGATTCTTCAGAGCTCGTGCGCGCATACGAGTAGTCGTCGATGATGCAGTCTAACCTTTTAGGATATGGCAGTTATATATAATTATAATAGGTACGGTAGGTAGGTAGGTATATAATAGGTACGTTTTATGTAGACGACAAAGGAATAGTTTGACAATATTAGGATATAACATATAACAGAAGAAGAAGAAGAATATTGGGTAAAAGTTTTATCGCATAGTACAGGTTTTTAAGCGGTTTCGAATCGTACAGCGAATCTACCACTGGTTCGGAATACTATTCCTAGTTCCTACCCAGAAGAGCTAGCAAGTAATAAAATATGTACAAAGCAAGTAGATGCAAAGGAAATTTAAAACGGAAGTTGCCAACTTTCCTGCTTTTACAAGACCTTGGAAACTTAAGTATTTTGAAATGTCAAAATACAGGTACGTTGACTGTCTGTGTTGGTAAGAGACATACCTAGCCACCCAAAGATTATACCAAAGGTCAATAAATCTTTTATGAAGCTCTTAGGTACATACACTGATTGCAACTCATTTGCTGTTCCCGCTTGAGGAGTTCCGCCCTCTTAATCTGAAATCTGACCATCTCATCAGATCTTCATGACCTAACTTTACCTTCGCAAAGAAAAATAATTTTTGAAATCGGTTGAGATTTGACAGAGTTATGGTGTAATCACGAATTACTTTTCGGGATACAAAATATTATAATAATTGTGCCTTACAGTATATTAGTTATAAGTATGCCTAGTTGTATTAAAATCTGTTCAGTAGTTTTAGCGTAATGCCGTAACAGACAGACAGACGGACGCTTCCCCCAATTCAAATTAATTAGCTTAATGTACAGGAATAATCCAATTACAATTTTATTATAAGACGTCTAATAGGCTAATTAATCCTAGAAAATGGGAAATGAATAAAACGCGAATGAAGTCGCAGGCAAAATCTATTTACAAACCGCGTAATTAGTCAAGGTCCTGCAGTTAAGTGACAATTAGTGTTTACAGAACGCTTCACCATAAAAGACGAGTTATGTTGACATTGTTTCTACTAAATATTTATCCACATACTTGCAGATTACCACCATTGCTTACACTGTAGTTGATAATATTAAGTACTAGATGATGCCCGCGACTTCGTCCGGGTGGATTAAGTTTTTTGATTCCCGGGGGAACTCCTTAATTTTCCGGGATAAAAGGTAATGCCTATATATAAATAAAAAAGCCTATGTCCTTCCCCGCGCTGTAACCTATCGATATACCAAATTTCATCAAAATCGGTTGAATAGATGGGCCGTGAAAGCGTAGCAGACAGACGGATTTATAAATATCAAGAAAACTCTCCCATTTAACAAATAATTAATAGAACGGGTCGCGTCTCACAGTAATGAGTTATTGAAATAAAGGGATATTACGCAAACACCACAGAACCGGATTTATGTGGTGTGGACCAGTAGGTACATAGTACATACCATAGACTTATAATACACTAGATGATTCCCGCGACTTCGTCCGCGTGGATTAAGATTTTTTGATTCCCGCGGGAACTATTAAATTTTCCGGGATAAAAAGTAGCCTATGTCCTTTCCCGGGATACAATCTACCCATGTACCAAATTTCATCAAAATCGGTTAAAAGATGGGCCGGGAAAGCGTAGCAGACAGACAGACAGACGGACAGACATACACACTTTCGCATTTATAATATTAGTATGGATTGGTATACACTACATGTACATAGGTACCTATTATTTTTGTCACCAGTTTATCAAATATTTAAAGTGCATTATTTTTAGGATTTAAATTAAAACCTATTGTTATGTAGATTGTGTTTTAATTGATATGTTTTCCAAGAAGTTCGATTAGACAATATTATACATCAATTTAAAACCCATTACAAATTACGTCATAGAGTTAGGAACGAAGTAACTCGTTTTCTCTAGTAGAAGTTAGATTTTGATTGTACGAGAAAAGACTAGAGTAGAGCTAATTAGTACAGGGATGCATTAGCGCATTTTTCGCGAGAAGACTCAGGGTGACTTAACTAAGTGGTCACGATTTGTATAGTACCTAATCAGATCATACCAACACGTTGTTGGTATCTTTATATTCGGACTTATATCTTACTAGAGGATGCTCGCGACTTCGTTCGCGTGGCATAAGTTTTTTTAATTCCCACAGGCATTCCTTAATTTTCCGGGATAAAAAGAAGCCTATGTCACTCTCCAAGTCCTCAACTAAGTATACCCATTCAAAAAATCACGTTGATCCGCTGCTCTATTTCGGCGTGATTAAAGGATAAACTCTCTATTTGACGTCCTTGGGGATAGAATTTTCAAAAACTGTGAATCATTTTTTCATTTCAGACCGAAATCCCAAACACCAAGTTTCATGGCTACAGCTTGAAAAATGACGGACTTTTCTACAAACTTTCAACCCCTGTTTCAGCCCTATGGGGGTAGAATTTTCAAAAATGGCGATACACGTATTTCTTCATTTTGAACCGATAGCTCAAATACCAAGTTTCATGAATATAACTTGAAAAATGACGGACTTTCATACAAACTTTCAACCCCTATTTTACCCCTTTGGGGGTGGAATTTCGAAAAATCCATTCTTAGTGGATACCTACTCTTCACAAAGAACACACCTTCCAAATTTCATGTCTTTAGGACCAGCGGTTTGGGCTGTGCGTTGATATATAAGTCAGTCAGTCAGGACTTTGAATTTTATATATATAGATATACAGCACTACTTGATGCCTGCGACTTCGTTCACGTGCATTAAGGATTTGTAATTCCCGAGGGACCTCTTTAATTTACCCGGATAAAGAATTGTAGCTTATGTCCTTCCCCGGGATTCAAACTATCCCTATACCAAATTTCATAAAAATTGGTTGAACAGATAAGCCATGACAGCGTAGCAGACAGACAGATACACACATTTTCGCATTTATAATATTAGTATGGATTTTTATTATTATCTCGAGGATTGTTTTTTCCTATTCTTTTATTGTGCCTTATTTTCTCGTTTTGTTAAATAACCATTTTGTTTCAGTTTTATGTAATAGATAATAATGGGGCTGATATGTAGTTACAAAAGCCCCTCAACCAATTTAAAAAAAAATTGCGAAACTGTCTGCTACGCTTTTATGCCCATGTTTTCAACCGATTTTGACGAAATTTGGTATATGGGGAGGTTAGACCCCGGGGAAGGACAAAGGCTACGTTTTATCCTAGAAAAATTAGTAGTTCTCCCGAAAAAAAACCCACGCGGACGAAGTCACGGGCATCGTCTAGTATAATTTTACTTACGAAAATGCAGCTCATGAGATAAATGCCATCTTGACGAATATGGTTAAATTGTCAGTGTGGTCTCATAAGTCCTACTTACATAATTTTTTTTATTCGTTATAGGCTTACGCTTGACCACATTCATTCTACTTAATAATATTTGTCTTTTTCACGGCCCATCTGGTACAGAGATAGGTTGTTTCCCGTGGATCGATTCGTGGTTACCGTGGTTACATTTTATCCCAGAAAATCAAAGTGTCCCCACAGGATTTCCACACGCGAAAATATTGCGGGTGTGGGAAAACCATTTTTAAATTCAGGGATCCGTTTTCGAAATGTTGTATAGCTTTAAAGTGCTAATTTTTAAAAGAGTCTAGTGCCCCCTCTGCCAGCTTTAATCGGTTGTTTTTGGATATGTATTAAAATTCATGAAAGTGGTATATATAATATTATTCCTGGTAGTATACTCTAGTCAACAAGTGTTGTTTGGGTCAAACTTGAACGAGATATTATCGCTCGATTCGGAATAGCGGAAGATGTTTTTCCTACTTTAACATGAACATTGCAAGTGCGATAATTGTTAAATAACAAATCTGATATTTTTTTTCCTTTTTTGGAGCTATTTTAGAAAGGCCTCAAAAGAGATACCCGTTGGAAAAATTTAAAATTGTTATTTTTCAAATTTTTTATCAACAATTTACTTAGGTTAAAAATTAAAAAGCTTGATTAATCATAGACTTTTAAAAAAAATATTACTATTGATCCGTTTTTTTATGATCAGAAGCCACATTTTTTTCCTTGCCTTAAAGTTCCATTACAATTTCATATAATGGCAACTTTATTGACTACTAGCTGACGCCCGCGACTTCATCTGCGTGGATTGAAGTTTCTTGGTTCCCGCGGGAACTCCTTAATTTTCCGGGATAAAAAGTAGCCTATGTGTTATTCCAGACTATAATCTATCTCTGTGCCAAATTTCATCCAGATCCGTTCAGCCGTTCGGGCTTGATTGAGTAACAAACATCCATACATCCATCCAAACTTTCGCATTAATAATATTTATATTTGACTACCATCTAGCCTATGGGCTAATAAGTAATATTAATTTAGCTTAAACTTCTACTTATAATTAATTTCTACGTCTAATTTACAGTTCATTAATTGTCCTTAGTTTGTTCTAATATACTTAGAGTTCACTACGTTTTTGTGAACTAGATAGTGTAGCACAAGCACTGATTCACTGACACATCACGTATACACTTTTTACACTAGTTCGAACGGTTTCATTCTTTATAAGTCTCACACATGTTGACGAAGTCGATGTTGGAATCTCTGTATGACTTGGATATTGCTCGTTTGTTTAGTACACCCCCAGAGTTGTATACCATATTACGTCCATCCGAACTTGCTTGTATAGCATGAGAAGCCTCATGCTATACAAGCAAAAAGATTTTTATTTTTTTTTTATTTCCAATTGTTTAAAAAATTGTTATAAACAAATGCGTTGTTATAAAGATAATTAAATTTTTTTTTTGGAAACATAATTTTTGATGCAAATAATGATTCTTAGACAAAAAATCGGGTTGGGCTTTAGTATACTACCCGCGAGGGAGGGGGGGGAGGGGAGGGGGAGTGGAGGGGGGGGGGAGGGGGTCTACCCCCCCTCCAAGCCAAACTTGTCGGAACCTAATAGTTTTCGAGATATTAATTTTTTTTAATTTTGAGGTTAGGTTCTTTGTTTTAGGTAGTGGAAAAGGTTAATTTCTGAAATGGAATGGGCTACGCCAGAAGACTCTCTTCGTCGCCCCTGAATGAAGCTTCGCCTACTCAACCTTCGTTTCGCTGCGGAGGTCGCCGGCTCGCTTCGCTCGCCACCTCCCCCCTTCGCTCCACTCGGCCTCGTAGGCTCGCTTCATTCAGGACCTCCTACGCGAGCTTCTGGCTTCGCGCTTACAAAAAACACTCTAGGGGCAGGGCAGACAAGACTGCGTGGAGTCGGGGCGTGCCGATTCGGTTTTGTGATCAAAAGTACCTAAATAAACATTTAATAACCTACCTTTATACCTTTTTATTTAATTTTATAACCTTGAAACTCTGTGTTTTATTCATGGAATTAGGAATTACCATAGAAATAGGAAGATAATTCCATGGGAATTACGCACAGGAATTACGACTATAGTCTTCCTATTTCTATGGTTTTATTCGAATGATTAGAAAAAAACGTCCAATAACGTCCATGGAACGGATTTTAATCACAGATTAGGTACTCAAACGCCAACGAGTCTTTAGTCTATGGTACAATCTACGGCAAATGTCGTAAGAAATAGCGAAAAGTGGTGAAGATTGCGAATTTTCAAAAAATTATTTCTCGAAAAGTATTAGTTTCCGACGTAAAATACTTAGTTTCCGACATAATATATCTAAGTGCAAAGCTTACCACATCAAGGTCTTTCTGTAAAAACAAATGTGAACGTCCAACTCCACGGGTAGTATACTAAAGCTGAGCCAAAAATCGTTCCTTAAAAACATTATTTATTGCTTAAAAACGGATTTGATAATTAACAATTTTTTTGTACCACCTGTAATAATTATTTAAAAAAATCATAATTTATCTTGCTCTTTGTTAACAAAACAAAAAACTCGCGATAAAAAATTATTGACCACGGATTATTGTTCATTCATACCTATATCCAGTAGATGCCTGAATTTTTTCAATTCTTAATTTTCATATTTAATAGGTTTAAATAATATTTATTCATTAATGGTCCAACGTGGGCGAGGCTCACGGAAGCCAGAGTCCCCGTTTTTGGCCGTATTTTCAACCCTCTGGGAAATAATTATAAATATTGGCCCTATACAGTTCCGTAAAGCAAGACTTTTTTGGGAAATATCCCCCTTTATTTTTGAATCTTGTTTCAAATTTGAAAAATGTCAAATATTTTTGAGATATTTGCAAGAAACCAAACCCCATTATTTTTTTTCAGTTAATTGTTATAATCTTTTGCAATTTTTGCAAGCAGGTCTTGAATTTTGTTCGAAAATGATCTACACGCTATTCCGAATCAAATGATACCTCGTTCATATTTTTCGGAGGCGGAGAAAAAAAGTTTGACCCAAAAAGCACTTGTTGACTAGACTAGTATAGATTAAAAGGAAAACAGCTAAGTAGACTTTTCAAGTTTACGAGTTATAGTCGACCAACGTATAAAACGTCCGCATATTGTGACGGGCAACTATGGAAACCTACTCCTACTCATGTGCCTACTCTGCGCGTGGCCGGTTTTTTTTTGGACTAGAAACTACATAGTATTTTTTTCTCTTTCATGCATGGGCACAGGGCTGACATAATGTCTATGACATTAACTTGAACTTACGGTTATGTAGTAAGGTCAAACGATTACCTAAACATAAACAAACGAAGACCAGATTCGTGACCTTCAAAGGTCACTCTGCATAGAAGTTCAATCGATAGATCGGATCAAACCGTGCCCCTGCGACGCGGTTTAAACTTCAAGCCTATCAATATAATTATTAAAGCCTATATTATAAAAAATGTTGTGCAAAACAGAAACTACTCCTTGACTCAGTTGAGTATACGTATCGTTCTTGACACACATAGAGATGTGGTAACACAAAAATTTGTTCATTCATCACAACTTGGATGACCTCTATCAAGTTGCCTAATATAAAAGGGTATTTATTATGGTTTAGGTTGGAATGTTTATTGTGATTTGGCGATTATCGTTAGCTATTATTTATCGGATTACCAACAAACACCACGAAAGTTGCGGTCAAAATAATTTACATACCAGCTTTCGAAATTTAACTTTTTCCGTGTGCATAGGTTGTCCAGTTGCCCGGCAGATCTTTTCATACTTTTTTAAATTTACTTTTTACATTTCCGGAATAAAACGAAGTTTAAATGCCAATCAGCAATTCTTCACCATAATTATTATCTTCCTACTTACTACTTATCTCACTTATATTACAAATGCGAAACTGAGAAATGCAAATTAAGTATGTGCAAATATGTTTGTTGATTGGTTTGTCCTTTAGTCACGCCGCAAAAGAGTAACGGATCGACATGACTTTTTGCATGGGCACAGTAGATCTGAAAGTGACATAGGTTTTATCTCGGAGATCAAAAAGTTCCTCCGAGATTTGAAAACCTAAAATCGTAGAGGACGCCGAGACCAACAAAGGGTTCCTGTTGTATCGTGGTACATCCATGGTTGTAGTGCCAAAGGAAATAAGTAATAATAGAAGTGATAAATAAATTACATCAATCATACCAACATTATCATAAATATCAAACCATTAACTATAACTCCGCCACTGTTTGAAAGAAACCAACAAACAAACTTTCATTTTTGTAACATAATATATTATGTATGAATAATATGTTTTCAACGTATTTTTGGTGAGCGGATTTTAATGCAAAAAATTATCTAAACATACATATATTAGCGTTGTGAAATGCATACAGTAATTTAGAGACACAAATTGCTTGACAGAGGAAAAGAAGGGTGTAATATCTACGTGATCCAATCAAAATCAGAAGTGGCACTAAACATTAGCTTGAACAAACGTTGATGTACTAAGGAGGAAGTCGGAAAACTCTTCACCAGTTGGACTGATAATCTGAAATCTCAAGCCAGTAGCCCGAATGAAAACCTATTTCGATGAAATTTGGTACAGACATCGGTTGCGTCCCGGGAAGGACACGCTAAACCCGGAAAATTAAGAAGTTCTCGCAATTAAAAAAACTAAAAGCATGTGGATGAAGTCGCGGCTATCAGCTAGTAATATTATATAGATTGAAAACACCAAGACGTCAAAGAGAGACTAACTAACTCTACAAATTAACAGTCTGTTTTAGACAGTGAAAATATACTTCAGACCTCGACCAGTAAAGATGTGTCCTTGGTGAATACAAGGTCAGACCCACGACTAATGTTTTGAAATGGAGTAATATTTATGTAACTTATAATAATAAAAGTAACTTTAATTTGTATATGAAATCATCTGGGTATGAATTTTTTTTCAGAAAATATAATTATAAGTCATTAATTGAATCTAGGACTTCCCTATCTACCACTACGTCAAATCCTACAAAAACTATGTACTTAAAAGTAACAGTTTGCAGAATGCAGATGCATAAAAGATAACAAGACAAAAGTCTCATAAGATCACAGGGTTAATTGTGCAACGCGATCACAATCACCTTAAAAATAAGCCTATTGTGATTGAAGTAGGCCTAGGCTTACCTAAATTGCTTGCTGTTGGGCAATGGCAATTGGAATAGTTTCCTATTTAAGCCTATGGGTCAGAAATCAGATGTCAATGTATTATGGTTGCGTGATAGTACAGATTTATTTGTTCTGTGGTAATGCACAATATTATCTATTCTAATCTTATTATTTAAGATTTACGTTATGGTTTACACATTACTAAGATAATATTATGTGTATTATACTATGTATACTAATATTATAAATACGAAAGTGTGTTTGTTTGTTGGTTTGTTGGTTTGTCCTTCAATCACGCCGCAACGGAGCAACGGATCGACGTGATTTTAGGCATGGGTATAGTTGAGGACTTGGAGAGTGACATAGGCTACTTTTCATCCCGGACAATTGAGGAGTTCCCGCGGAAATCAAAAAAACTTAAGCCACGCGGACAAAGTCGCGGGCATCAGCTAGTATATATATATAAGGGACTATATATAGGCACCAAATCCCTATATATATATAGCACAATATCGCTTATTGAAGGGGAAATGGGGATTTTTTAATATTTTTTTTAGGTTAGAAAAAGGCGCACGTTTGAAACTTTGCCTTCATTTTATCAAAGGTCTTTGAGGTCTTCGTTATATAAAAAAACTACGTGAAAATACTCAAGTCTCTATACCCACCGGTTACGGTTACAAGTATGGCCCCAGGCCTTTACCTATCCATGCAAAAAATTACGTCGATCTGTAGCTCCATTTCCGCTTGATTGAAGGGCAAACCAACAAACAAACACAATGTCACATTATTAATATTAGTAGCAGAAAGGTAGGTACACAAATTAAATAATATGCTGATTCTTAAAAAGGATTTCAATACTTCCCAAAATTCACGCGACGAATTTGGGCATCATTAGATCATTATACCTAAATAAGAGTTCAACGCGCGTGCAGCGTGCTTGGCTAGACAACAGACGTGACCAATATTTACCAAATTTATCTATTGTGACGCGCCGCGTGACCAGCATGATTATTTTTTTTGAGCCAGCGGCCGCACAAAACGCGTTTCTTTAAACTGATATAAAAGTTAGCCCTTGACAGCGATCTCATCTGGTGGTAAGTGATAGCCGTCTAAGGTGATAGCGGGCTGACCTGTTAGGGGTATCGCAGTTATTTTAAAAGTTTGTACACGGCATGGTACTTAATCGCTAAATCACTTGGCGGTACGTCTTTACAGGTAGAGAACTATTGGCTATAGCTATGGCCAAATCCTTTCACCAGACCAGACCGAAAATTCAGAAATTATAAATTCCCAAATGAACTCTGCCGGGGATCGTATCCGGAACCTCCGGCGATGAGCGCTGTCTTGCAAAAGCAAGACAGCGCTCATCACTGCGCCATAAAGTTCATCAAATCGATCGCTCTTGGTAATAAGGTAAGTGATGAATTGATGATGCAGCCTTAATATGAAAGCAGGATAACTTGATAGAAAGAAGACAGTATAAAGAAGAGAACGTTTTGTCCTGTCGCATTAGTCTATTCAGCTTCCAAAAAGACCGCGCGCAGGCATTTAATTCACCAGACAATTTGTTTTGTCCGTTGAGTTTTTTTGACGTTTTTGTATTTGCGTAGTACAACCGACGCGGCGGTATGTACTTACTAAATTAAACCACGCCTTAGTAAATATAATACAGAACTGCTCGAAATTCCGCATGGTGGTAATTTCGAGCAAGGTCTATGTAAATACCAAGTTAATATTGACTTTTAAGAATGTTCTTGCATTGCTTCATATTTACTTAATAATAGGTAGTTATTAGCCTGTATTTTAGTGTCTGTACCAATGTTAGGCCGAGCTTAATTTACACTGTGTAGGTACCGTGGTGGTAAATGGCACAACATCTCTAAACTAAACTGACTGATAAAGTTTTTGCCATGCTTCTCACATTGTTCTATGCAGAAAGGGATGGAATTATGGGTTATGGAGTCTATCGAACACATGAACATTGATCTTAATCCGGCTACAGCTTGACCCAAAATACGTGTTAAGAAGAGTGCGACTACAAATATTATTCATTTATAATATAATAATTATTTGGTTAAGCTACTTTGTAAGTAGGTACTCTAATCTTCTTGTAGGGAATCTATATTTCTATACTAATCTATACTAATATTATAAATGCGAAAGTTTGGATGGATGGATGGATGGATGTTTGTTACTCAATCACGGAAGAACGGCTGGCTCAACGGATCTGCATGGGCACAGAGATAGATTATAGTCTGGAATAGCACATAGGCTACTTTTTATACCGGAAAACTAAAGAGTTCCCGCGATCTCCACGCGGATGAAGTCGCGGGCATTAGCTAAGTAGTAGAAAATAAATATTTCCTTACACCCAATTTGCACTTATATCCAGCACGCGTCTTCAAAATTACGTTAAGTTCAATTTTGATTGATCGTTTATCTTCTTAGAGGGTTTAGTGGTTCCGATCCCTCTAGTGGTTTGAGCTGAGAGTTCATAAATCGGTCACTAACCTTTTCATTTTACATAATATAATTTTATTATGTAAAATATATATATGAGAAGATAAGACGGACAGTATGCAGACAGTAAGTCCTTCATTTTTTTTTTATTAACACATTATTTTGCATAATTTGACTTCCATCTAAGATAGTATACTACTTATATATAATACTTTTGCTAGACAAAGCCACAAGCTCCTATGAAACTTTTTCAAGAAAAAACGTAACGTAATCTAGTTGATGTGGTTAAAATCAATTTTGTTTCACTGCATCGTTGAAAAGTCCTCCTACCTATCCTAAATTATGTTAAATTTTTTTTAACGCAATTTAGGATTGTAGAATGATTAGCAGCAGTCCGTGTAGCTTGAGTTTGACAACTAAAGTTTTATTAATTATATTTCTACAAATATTTAAAAAAATATATATAGGTATATATTTAAAAATATAAATATCTTAGACTACACTATCACTTACCATCAGGTGAGATCGCAGTCAAGGGCTAACTTGTAGTAGATATAAAAAAAAAATCAATTGTTTGAAGACTTTTTGTAATAAGTACTTTGAACTTTTGCTCTTGTGTTTTTTTTTTTGACTCTAACAATTTTATTGAAAACAATATAATAGAACATAAAGCTAGCTAGCCTAACCTAATAACTACCTATATATAAATCATGCTCTTGTTTGCTAGGTATTTGAGTTTGCTAATATCATTTTAATTTCGTCCATAAACGAGCATAAGTCATCTTGATACTGTAGACACCGAGCATGGACTTCGCCGTTGAACTTATGAGTAAGTAAACTAAAAAGTTTTTTAAATTAAAAAAAAATGTAAATTAATTTAAAATAGCTATTGTTTTAAAATAATATGCTTTCATCGTTTTGCACAGCATATTAATTAATGTATGTAGATGGTAACACTGTTATACTTGCAATACGTCAATAAATTAATAAAATTGCATTTTTAGGTAGTATAATCAGCGTCGGCTAATTAAATATTTTAATTAAGTTTAATTTATGTTAACTATTGTTCTTTGAACTCTATGAAGTAGGTACTACTAACAAGTACTTCTACCAGAGAGCTACAATATTTCTAAAACAGCGATATTATAAAAAATTAAGTCAACCTATTGGCGTATGGAACCCCTAAGGCGTAAACACCTTTCGTGCTTCTTTTTTAGAGTTGCGTATTTTTATTTAATTTAGGCTGGCTCTTCTTTTATTGTGTCAGTGTTTATTATTGCATCATACTAATAATATAAATGCGAAAGTGTGTTCGTTTGTTGGTTTGTTGGTTTATTGGTTTGTTGGTTTGTCTTTCAATCACACCGCAACGGAGCAACGGATCGACGTGATTTTTGGCATGAGGACCTGGAGACTATTTATCTCGGAAAATTAAGGAGTTCCCGTGGGAATAAAAAAAAACTTAAACCACGCGGACGAAGTAGCGGGCATCAACTAGTAACTTATAAATAAGAGTAAAAGAGATCGATTTGAGTATACCTACCTCAGAGTGCATGTAAACTCTCTGGGTATACTTATAGGTCCCGTCACGTAAAAAGAATGCGTTTACCTGTGCACTGAGCGATTTATCGATCAAATTGGTGGTATAAAGCAAGGTTGGTGGCGCAACGGGGGAACGATAACTATTATGATGCTACAATTAACCAACAATAATAAATAAATAAAGCTACAAGCTGCGTTTCAATCTTTCTTCCCATATCCATTAATTATATTGGACTATAACCTAAGGACAACAAAAGACACAATTGGTCGCAAACTCAGCTTTGTGCTGGGCATTAGCAGCAACACCCAGTGCCGAATTTCAGTTTGCTCTATACAAGCAACTCCAACACGTTATTACAAAAAACTACAATCAGATAATGTAGCATTAAAGCAAAAAAACATGAGCAAACACCTTACCTTAAATTGTTATATTCATGTAATGCAATAGACATCTTCTAGTCGCGCGTTCCAACCTAGACCTCATCAATGCTTTGCACTGTACCCTTACTCTGAGATTGATCGAATTTAAAATACGGTCTCACTAAGTGAGGTGAATTACATATGCATCAAACTAAAATGAATCTTGATCTTATTAATTTAGAGCTCAATTTCGTGTATGCATTCACAGCTAGCGCTCCAAACGATACGTTTCGAAATTTGAATCGGTTGCACTGAATTTGTGGCTTTAAATCAAGAGTTTTTGGGTCCATTTTAGTTTGACTCAAATGTGATTCACCTCACTTAGTGAGACCGTATTATAAATTCGATCAATCTCAGAGTTAGGGTACTGAGCATGATTATCGTCAAGCGCATATTTATAAGCGCACATTCACTACAAACAATCACTAGGGATAATCTTTTGTGACGCATGTACTAGCTGACGCCCGCGACTTCGTTCGCGTGGATTGAGGTTTTTTGGTTCCCGCGGGAACTCTTTAATTTTCCGGGATAAAAAGTAGCCTATGTGCTATTCCAGACCATAATCTATCTCTGTGCCTAATTTTATCCAGATTCGTTAAGCCGTTGTGGTGTGATTGAGTAACAAACATCCATCCAAACAAAATGTAATTGTAATAATTGTACTTAGTGTTGGTCAATAAACTTTTATTTATTTATTTATTTATTTATTTATTTATTTTATCCATACATCCATACATTCATCCAAGCATTCGTATTTTATAATATTAGTATAGATTAGAGGCATTTACTGCTGTGACTATCTATGCCTGCATACTATCCATGCCAGTGATATTATAGATGCAAAGGTGTGTCTGCGACGCTTTCACGGCCCATCTGCTCAATCAATTTTGACGAAACTTGGTTCATATACAGGTTGTATTCCGGGGAAAGATATAAAAGTTTTCACGGGAGTTTACAAGAACCTAAGTCCTCGTGGACAAAGTCACGGGCATCATCTAATATCTATCTAGGTATAACTCAATAGATTTTATGATCAATTTTGCTGATCGCATGTTTAGTAAGCAGAATTTTCAAATGATTGCTAATGTCGCATGACCTAGTTAGGACTTTCGATGTAAAGATAAATGTTAATTTCTGTGAATAAGCAGGTAGGTACCTACTCATAATGCATTTATTGATACAATTGAGATTGTTTTAATTAAACAGACGATGCCCGCGTGGATTCTTAAATTTAACTTAATTTTTTTTTAAAATTAATAATTAATTAATTAATTTTCATTATAATTTTTTTTTTTTTTTTTTTTAATTTAATTTTTGATGGTGATTTTTTAATTCCCGCAAGAGCTTCAATTTATTTTCCGGGATAAAAGTACCAAATTTAATTAATATCTGTTGAAATGTTGGGCGGTTAAAGCGTAGCAGACAAACAGACGGACAGACACATTTTTGCATTTATAAAAATAGTAAAGGATACTTGATCTTGAACTATTGCAAAAAATATTTTAAGCACCTTTTATAAAAAATCGCCAGCCCGCTACTGAGTTCTCCACTTAGAATGAGAAGGCTTTAGGCCTTAGAAGCTGAACAAGTGCGGAAGTGGAAGTGGCGGTCTTCACATACCTTGGAGAACATAATAGAGAAACTTTCCTTTCGTTCATCGTCAAATCAAACGCGCCCAACTCATAAGTTTGAGGTGCATTCGATACCCGCCCCCCCCCAAATAGGAAGGACGTAGTCTGAATCATTTTCGCCTATCACCGCTAACAAGATGGTTAAGCTAATTTAAAGCTTGTAAAATTCTATTAATTTCAAGATTCTTTGTTTTAGCTGACCGGCAGTTAAACCATGACCAAATATTGTAACGTGATCGTTGTGCAACGCTCAATAGTGAGCTACCTTGAAACAGTCGCCTCGGGGAGAGTGGGTCAAATGGTATACTGCCTGTTAAGAGCTAATGTGTCTTATTCAATATTTAAAATAATCTTTCCCTTTTTGTAGATTATAGCATACTAGTAGACTTTTTTCTGAGAACAGTTAAAATTATGTAGGTAAATTACCATATAAAAGAAATTTGCTCTAACAATCATGCTAATATTATAAATGCGAAAATGTGTTTGTTTGTTGGTTTGTCCTTCAATCACGCCGCAACGGAGCTACGGATCGACATGGTTTTTGGTATGGGTATAGTTGAGGACCTGGAAAATGACATAGGCTAGGAAAATTAAGGATTTCCCGCGGGAATAAAAAAAACTTAAACCACGCGGACGAAGTCGCGGGCATAAGCTAGTAAGATTTAAATATGATTTCAGAATTCAGTAGTGTCTTAAAATTACTTTTTGAACTTTCCAAATTCAAAAAGGAATTTGAATACCAATAGGTTTCTAGGGTAACTATAGATTCAGTAAAATTAATATTCCAAAATGCTAAGTAGGATCTAAGTAGGATCCATCTCCTACCTATCTAGAATGTGATGAACATTACAATTAAGAATGAATGCCAATGTACCACATATGAAAATAATATTAACATGACTGATCCTTTTCTCGAGGTCACTCTGTACGAAATTTCGAAATTTCTCAATCACCAGCCGAATATTCGCATTCGAAATTAAGTATATGTATAAAATATAATATTTAAAGAGAAATTTGGCAACCTTGCAAGGTCGTATTCGCTAATTCTACTTTTTATAATATCCACCTTATGTATATTTAACAGGCTATTTATTTGATGCATGATACGCGGTGATATAAATCACCACGTATCGTGGCAACTAAATCGATTTACCTATCACATTAAGTTTATATGCGTTTCTCAGCCGCGATACTTTCCTGAAGAATATCAATAAAAATAATATAAGTTTATTGAACGGGAGAAATTAATGAAATACCTACTCAAATAGAAATAATATCTTTACTATGTATAAGTAACAAGTGTAGCTAAACAAGATAAATTATTAATGATTTTTGTTAGGTTATTTTATAGCCTTATTATATTATTTACTACGTTGGTAATCTTATGATTAATTCTAAATGGATAAAAACTATTATAACATGTACGTATGTAACGTTATATACCGGCCTTTTTATATTTAATGAGAATTAAGTATTTTATGTTATTCATTGGAATTTTGATTTCATGAAATGACATAAATAAACAATAATCACATGTTAAACTATTGTTAAAAGTGTAATACATGGCACAATAATTTAAACTTACCCGCAAATGAGACAACCACCCAAAAGTCGATCACAAAATCACACACTTTGTAACACACTCTTATTTAATACACTTAAAATAAATTATTTTAATTTTATGTTCAATTTAATTTATTTAATATAATGTACGTATTGTTTTTTTATTCGGACCGTGATCCGCAACGTCTCACGGCAGAATGGCTGGATGGACACGGTTTATCTGCATCGCTTTAATTCTAACCTGTCAATGTAAATGGCAAACGCATGGTCGATATGAACGTGCGACGCGACATTGTCCATTACTGCATTAACGCACGAGGTACTCTGATTGTTTATTTATTGACAATTACTGTTCTAGCGAAGCGAACTTTTCGAATCTGCTTGCGTTGATTTCCATTTTGTCTGTACCTCTTTCCGTCTGCCTGTAATCTAAGCTTTCCAATTTTCGAATCCTACCGTTCTTATATCCAATATTATAAGTGCGAAAGTGTGTTGGTTTGTCCCCGCCACAAAAAAAAGAATCAAAGTATATTTTCGCATGGATTTTTCAAGCTGGAGACCTACATAGGCCTTTTTCTTGATACCAAAAAATCAGAAGAGTATTCACGGGATTTTTAAGAAATTTAATCCACGCGGATGAAGTTGCGGGCATCAGCTAGTAAATACATAAATAGGTTCTTAAATAAAGTTACTACAAACTGACCTAAGTATTTTTTTTCCACGTCAAGTTAGCCCTTGACTGCGATCTCACCTGATGGTAAACGATGATGCTAAGATGCTAGCGGGTTGTTAGGGGCACGACAGTTACATCACGGCATTGTGCCGGAACGCTAAATCGTTTGGCGGTACGTCTTTGCTGGTAGGGTGGTAACTAGCCACGGCCAAAGCCTTTCACCAGACAAACCTATATTCCCACACCTATATTCGAAAATTGAAAGCTTTATAAAATTAATAGGTAAGTTAAAAAATAATTCCTACAAAAGCCAAGTATACTTTTGTTAAAAGTCGAATCCTGCCTTATAATCTGTATCCTTATTCCTTATAATCTGTAGATATAAGATAAAGAACCAAATCATCAGCTCAGAAAGATTCTTAATAACTATAGGTAAAACTAGTAAAAGGTCAAAGTAAAAAGGTCACTAGTTGATCACTTTGATGACGATGACGTAAGTACTCTGACGTAGTTGGAAAAACGTAAGAAGATTTCAATTCCTGGTTGTGAATATTTATGTTTTTAGGGTTCCGTCTTATGTATCACCTCAAAAGAGTGGATATACTCCGGTCAAGTGCAAGCTGTTTTCACACTTGACGTGTTCCGTATTCTAAGATTTTAAGATTCTAAAAATTTCTTTCTTTCTTTCTTTCTTTCTTTTTTATTTAAAAGAAAACAAAACCTAAAATAAAAAACCAGGGAAGTGCGAGTCATACTCGCTCACCGAGTTTCGTAGCTTGAATAGAGATTGAGGACCTCAGAGGCTTATCTATTTAGGACCTCAAAACTAATTTGTTTATTAAGGTTCATTGAAGATTTATAAAAAACTAGCTAATGCCCGCGACTCCGTCCGCGTGGCTTAAGTTTTTTGATTCCCGCGGGAACTCCTTAATTTTCCGGGATAAAAAGTAGCCTATGTCACTCTCCAGGTCCTCAACTATATCCATGCCAAAAGTCACGTCAATCCGTTGCTCCGTTGCGGCGTGATTGAAGGACAAACCAACAAACCAACACACTTTTGCATTTATAATATTATATATATAATATATTAGTATGATATATAGTGCTTACTCAGATTTCCTGACAATAATTAATGACCCCTTTTTTATGATAGCCTACTAAAATTAGCAACTTCTTCTTCGTCGTATCGCTCTTGTCAGAGTGGTCGCGGTCGTCACTTTGGTGTTGTGGCACGCTTAGCTAGTCTCCACTCTTCTCTGATGGCAGCCTTGCGAGTGCATTCGTGTAAGGGGACGTCCACCGCAATGCTTTTTTTTTTTTTTTTTTATCCACTACAAGTTAGCCTTTGACTGCGATCTCACCTGATGGTAAGTGATGATGCAGTCTAAGATGGTAGCGGGCTAACCTGTTAGAGGCATTGCAGTTAATTAAACCCATACCCCTATTCGGTTTCCTCACTTGGTTTGTCCACCTCATGGGTGATCTGCCACCTGGTGCCCTCTACTCTTCCTTGAACAACCAGACGCTCAATGGCGTCTAGTTATACAAAATATAAGCAACACCACGTTATAATTTTATCCTCGTTTGCAAATAAACACTTCCATTTGCATTAGGCAAACATTATATTTTGGAACTACATATGTATTTATTATTATTTTCAATTATTATTGTCAATTCGATAGCATTAGTTTATTACAGAGGGACAGACGAACATATTTGCGTCATAAGGTTCCTTTATTACAATTAATTTTTGGGATCAATTTACCCTTGACTAAAAAGATTTACTACTGTTTACACAAAAAAAGAGTTAATTTGGCTCCTAACTTCCTAAGGCAGGTTCCCTGTAAGTATGTCCTATGGTTTCGGATTTGGCCATACTGTTCCAGTAAAAAAAAACGGTCAAGTGCGAATCAGACTCGCGCACAAAGGATTCCGTACCACCTCACAGTATACACTTTTTTAGTAAACAACAAGAAAGATGTCATAACAACACGTAATCAGCTCTAAATAACTGGCTTACATAGCGCCTGACAAACAATTCGACACCCTGTGAGTACAGTACCATCGATTTTCGGATTTTTTCCTATACTTGTGCTGTAAGACCTTGCTTCTTGACAAATTTCATGATTGTAGGTCAACGGGAAGTACCCTATAGGTTTTGATTTACGGCGAGTGTCAAAATATGCGTCATAAACGGCCGTATCTTTTGATTACGCTTGATTGTTTTACAGCTCCAAGGGATCGTAGACTTATGTAGGTATTTGATATTAATTTCAACTAGATATCTCCAAGTATTCCCGAGAAAAAGGTGGTTGATAGACAGATAGATAGACAGACTGCCTCGTTGGTCTAGTGGTTAGCAGGTTCGACTGCGGCCCACGAGGTCCCGGGTTCGAGTCCCGGGTCGGGTCACAACAATTACTGGGTTTTTCTGACAAGAAATTCTCAGTACTAGCCCGGAGTTAGGAAGTTGGCGGTGTTTCACCCCCGTGCCTCGGAGAGCACGTTGAGCCGTCGGTCCTGCGCCTGATCTCTCTCCGGTCGTGTCGGATTTTCCGTCCCATCGGGCTATGAGAGTAAAGGAACAGAGAGTGCACCTGTGTTTGCGCACACACTTGTGCACTATAATATCTCCCGCGCAGATGGCTAATCTCTCTGGAGATTGGCCGCCGTGGCCGAAATTCGGTCGGGAGGACATTATTATTATTAGATAGACAGACCGACGGACAGACTGACAACGAAGTGATCCAATAAGAGTTCCTTTTTCCTCTTGAAGTAAGGAACCCTAAAAATACACGGTATAGATAGATAGATAAATGCTTTATTGCCACACAAAACATTAAAAATAAACAAAAAAGTTAACAAGCAAAAAGAAAAACAAGCACGCGAAGGCGGTCTTATCACTAAAAGTGATCTCCTCCAGACAACCTTTAATTATGGAAACAAGTGCAATGAAGCGGGATAGTGCAACAACATTAATATAATATACTACGTAAACTATACATTGTAATAATACATCAACAATTACACAAATAAAAATACTAAAATATATACCAATACGTTTAAATATAATATTTATAAATATTTTAGACCTACATAACAAAAAGTAAACAAATACATAAATAATTTATAGCATATTAGTGAGATAAAATTCTTTCAAACGGTATAGTTTGTTACTAAGCCAAATTATATCTAGTATCATTATTCAGAGACCGCGCGGGACCTCCCACACCGAGAAATTTAACTATAGATAAAATCAAATCGCTGCTGACGGTGGTGTGGTTTCACCCTAAGTGAGTTGACTATTAGGTAAATTGTAATTATTAAGTACCTGTAATCCATAATTACGCAAACTATGTCCCATTTTTCAACGGAAAACTTTAACTGATTTATTTAATTATAATAAAGTAATTAATGTTATTGGTTAATGACTTGGCCCTCTCTTATTTATAATTTATATAAACGATTTTCCAAAGTCAATTCCACATCCAATAACTCTTTTTGCTGACGACTGTACTGTGACATTTATAAATAAAAATATACCTGATTTTGAAAATGAGATAAACCAATCAATTAAAACTATAGTTGACTGGCTAAATAAAAATAACCTGATTTTAAATTTTGACAAGACAAATATTATGATTTTTAGAAATAAAAATAAGCGAATTATTCCCCTTGACATTACTTATGACGATAAAAAAATTAAAGACATTGATGTACTTAACTAAATTTTTAGGACTTCATATAGATAACAATGTAAACTGGAAGGCGCACCTTGAAGCTGTATGTAATAAATTGAGCAAATGTTCTTACGCTCTTTATATGCTCGCTAAGGTGGTTAGCATAGATACTCTTAGAACTGCATACCATGCCTATGTCGCGTCCGTCTTAAGATACGGGCTTATTTTCTGGGGTAACGCAGCGGGTCATGATGCAGTTTTTAAAGCACAGAAAAGATGTGTACGAACAATGTTCAATTTAAAGCAAACCGACAGTTGTAAGCCATATTTCAAACAATTTATTTTAACATTTCCTTCTATGTATATTTTAGAGTCAATATTGTTTGCTCGAAAAAATCTGCACCTTTATGATAATTTAATAAGTAAAAGACATATAAATAAACTCTGCATGCCGGCATCAAAGACTGCACATTTTGGTAATAGCGCCTTTGTTATGACTTGCATTCTGTATAACGAACTCCCAGAAAGTATTGTTAATATTAAAAACTATTATAAATTTAAGCGTTTACTACAAGAATTTTTAATGGACAAAGCATTTTACACCATACAAGAGTACGCAAACCGTTATAAAATATGATAAGATGATAATATCTAGAGACTAAGTACCTACCTACTTTATAAATTTGCACGTCAGCAATGACGAAACATGTTTGCTCTTTAATATTAGTTTGTCATCTTTTATTGTACAATGTTTCTTGCAAATAAACGATTGATTGATTGATTGAATGATAATAGAAAATACTAATTCTGTCTCTAGGTACTCCGACACTTTACTAAGGGTTCGTTCAAACGTGCCACAGCAGCAGCAACAACATTACGCCGAAAATGTAGCTAGGCACTATATAATAATAAAATGGAATCACGCAGTTCCATAAACGAATAACGTATCGTATAATTATTGTCGTGAACGACAACACCGACCACATAATTAAAAATTGTCTAACAAAATGTGCATGTAGTTGTGCCTACTGTATATCAAATGGCCACGTCAAGCCACGTTCAGGCATGCAGTGAGAACAATTACTCACGATCCGTGGTGCGTCTCAATCCATACTAATACTAATATGTCTTGTCTATGTTTGACGACCTCCGTGGCGCAGTGTGTAGCGCTGTTGTTTTAACGTGCGGAGGTCCCGGGTTCGATCCCCGGTAGGGTCAATTTGGGAATTTATAATTTCTGAATTTTCCCTGGTCTGGCCTGGTGGGAGGCTTCGGCCCTGGCTAGTTACCACCCTACCGGCAAAGACGTGCCGCCAAGCGATTTAGCGTTCCGGTACGATGCCGTGTAGAAACCGAATAGGGGTATGGGTTTAATATAACTGCCATGCCCCTAACAGGTTAGCCCGCTACCATCTTAGACTGCATCATCACTTTAAGTACCATCAGGTGAGATCGCAGTCAAGGGCTAACTTGTAGTGGATAAAAAAAAAAAAATTAAACAAAAAAAAAAAATGTATTATAAATGCGAAAGTGTGTCTGTCCGTCTCTGTCTGCCTGCTACGCTTTCACGACCCATCTGTTCGACCGATTTCGTTGAAATTTTGTACAGGGATAGGTTATATCCGCTGGCTTTTTATCCCGGAAAATTAGGGACTTCCCGCGGGAATGACTAAAATCTAATTACGCGTACGAAGTCGCGGGCATCATCTAGTTAGATCTATGCTCTATGCTCAATTGCATCGGGGCACTGTATGAGTGTAGCTACCACTGATGTGGTAGTCAATAATAGCCAAAACAAATCGCGCTGAACGGGAACCTCCTCCTTTCTGGAAGTCGGTTATGAAGAAGATAAGAAGCCACTAGATCAAACTTATCCAAGCCAATTCGTGGCATGAATCAAACGTATGGGGTCTAACATACTGTATCACAAATAATTCAGAAATTTAAATATTATAATAATATATACCTAATGAATATCTATGGCATTCAATATTTTGTACCCTACCCAGTAATTACGAAATCTTATATGACTTAGTAATAATTTTAGATTAATAACTAACTATTTGCGTTATTGAGAGTTGAGATTTATGTTATAGATAAACCAAGTACTAAGTACCTACTAGGTAAGGTACTTACGTATAATTGAACGTAGGTTCCACGTTATATATACAAACTACGAGTAGCTGATGCCCGCGACTTTGTCCGCGTGGATTGAGGTTTTTTTTATTCCCGCGGGAGCTCTTTAACTTTCCGGGATAAGAAGTAAGTAGCCTATGTGTTATTCTAGACTATAATCTATCACTGTGCCAAATTTCATTCAGCTCCATAACCCCATATAACTGCCATACCCCTAACAGGTTAGCCCGCTACCATCTTAGACTGCATCATCACTTACCATCAGGTGAGATCACAGTCAAGGGCTAACTTGTAGTGGATAAAAAAAAAAGATCCGTTCAGCCGTTCAGGCGGGATTGAGTTACAAACATCCATCCATCCATAACTTTCGCATTTACAATATTAATATACCCTACTCGTAGATAAAAAATATGATTATCTGTCTGATTTAAGCTCATAAAGTGGCGATAGCCTAGTGGTTTAGACGCCCGGCTTCCTATGGGGGGTGGTCGGGGATTCAATCCCCCAGCACGCACTGCTAACAGCTATTCGGAGCTAAGTGCGCTATAAATACTATGGATGATGACAACTCAATCAAGTCAGCAACTCTTTATATAATTTAGGTTACGATGGGGTTGGCGTGTCCGTTGGGACAAAAGTCCCAAATAAATTAAGATTTAAAAAAAACTCTTTATCAAACTTGAAAACGCACTTCTAGTATGGAAGTTGTATGAAATTCACAGTTGTGACGTCATCAAATTTCAACGCACTTCTTTTCTTTAATCTATATTTTAAAATGGATAGCAAACTTAAAACTAATTCCGAGGATGTGAATTTTAGGTATTTTGGAAGACCCTCTTAATCAGGTAGAAATAATTTCTTTTTGATGTAGGCATCATATTAAATATGATCATAGTTTTTACGGTGAATGAAAACATCGTGTGGAAGCATGCCCGAGCTGCATAGCATCCTCATAATGTTCTCAAAGGTGTTTGAAGCCTGCAAATCCGCACTTTGCTAGTGCGGTGGACTATGGCCTAAACCTTTGTCATCCTGCAGGGCTAGCATGGGCCGGAGATAAAGAAATTATCCCCCGATTTTATCCACTGAGAAGAGATAAAATTAACTTATCCACTTCTCAGAGCACGGCAACAGGGGAGAGGAGAAGTTTATCCCCGTTTGACATTTCACGGGGACTCGGGGGACTATTTATCCACCGTTATTTAGCGTTTTTATTTATTTATTTAGGAATAAAAAATTTTACCCTTCCTTGGGGAGAAAATTGTCTCGGCCAATGCTAGGGGGGCTGAGAGGAGATTCTTGCTTAGGTAGTGAGCCGGCGATGAGATGAAATAGGTATGATGATGAAATACTGCATTACTTTTTCGCGGTAGGTATATATGCAAAGAACTAGAACGCGAACCTGGCTGAAAAATATCCAATTAATAGAAGAACCGCATCTGCAGGCTTATACATAATACAGCTGGGTAGATAACATTATTATGACCACGTCTAGTCTTTTTTTTATCCACCACAATTAAGCCCTTAACTGCGATCTCATCTGATGGTAAGTGATGAAGCAGTCTAAGATGGTAGCGTGCTAGCCTGTTAGGGGCATGGCAGTTATAATTAACCCATACCACTAATCGGTTTCTACACAACATCGTAACGGATCTCTAAATCGCTTGGCGGAACGTCTTTGTCGGTAGAGTTGTAACTAGCCACGAAGCCTCCCACCAGGGCAGACCAGGGACAATTCAGAAACTATAAATTCCCAAATTGACCCTGCCGGGGATCGAACCCGGGATCTCCGCACGGTAAGACAACAGCGCTCAACACTGCGCCGGGGGAGATCGTCTATCAAGTATCAATAATGAGAGGACTTCTAAGGCGCTAGTCATAATGACTCAAAGTTCTGGGTCTATTAATTCAAAATCGTGACACCATTGCACATGTAAAATTGCAAAACAATGTTAATGAATATTGCAAACTCTATGCTTTTGCGAAATCCGTAAATTTATGATGATGTTTAATGTTAAATCTACTCGATGAGAGATGGCGTTGTAAAACAAAAATCGGCCAATGTAGTCATTACGGTTCGTCGGTTCATGAGATACAGCCCGCTGACAGACAATGAACAGACAGATATGAGTTCGGTTCGCGCGCGAGTTAAATGCAGAGCTGGTGTACGGTAACACATACATTTGCTCTGCATTCAATTCGCGCGCGACCTATAACTAAATTATAATTGACACGAGTCGAGTATAAAAAAAAACGAGTCCATACTTCCCCATACTTCCATACTTATATTATAAATGCGAAAGCGTCTCTGTCTGTCTGTCTGCTACGCTTTAACGGGGAAGGACATAAGCTACTTTTAAGTCATAGGCTACTTTTTACATAATGACATAATGAATTTTTACAAAAATAATAATATTATGATAGATTCTCATGTGGTAAGCTACTGAACCATAGATGGCAGCAAGTATCTAGTTATACTTAATTTATTGAAAATTAATATTAAAGTGATTTGTTTTATATTCAATCATAGCGTTACTTTATACAAAAATATATTTTTTATTTTTGTATTCAAATAAATAAATGAAGCCTTTAGAACTTCACTACATTTTTTTGAATAAATATGAATAATCATTCTTTTTGTTTACAAAATTCAAATGTTTTTTTTAAATTCAAATATTCTCCAACCAAAGAGCAGAGCACCAGATTACTTCAAAATAAAGCGAATCAGGTTCAGCTCATTGCGATGTCCTCCGACATAGACCTCCTTCGCCTTACAAAGCTTTCAGCAGAGCCTTTATGTATAAAGATAGCAAAAAATATGTACAAATTCAATATTGTGTATTGCCTTGCCGCATAAAAAAGGAGCATATTATTTCAAACATTATTTTGAGCAAAATTCATCGTAAAATATAGAAAGTAGGTCGTAATACTAACTGACGCCCGCGACTTCGTCCGCGTGGATTAAGATTTTTTGATTCCCGCAGTAACTCTTTAATGTACCAAATTTCATCAAAATCGATTGAACAGATGGGCCGTGAAAGCGTAGCTGACAGACAGACAGACACACTTTCGCATTTTTAATATTAGTATGGATTTATTTATTTCAAAATCACAGCTTTATGTCACGTACCATGACGTCTCTAAAATAATTATTATAATTCTTAGGTAGAATTCTGGGTAGTCTGCCCCCTGAGTTCGATTCCCGGGTTGAGTAAAATTAGTTCGGTAATTGGGTGTTTCTGTCAATAAATTCTCAGCCCTACATTTAAAAAGTTTTCATAATCTAAAAGCCAGGAGTTAGCGAGGTTTCATCCTCGTGCTTGGAGAACACGTTACAAAAGTTAATAAGCGTTACTGCAGCAGTAACGCTTTTTGTCTGTTCAGACCTTTATTATTGGCGGTCGTATCTATAAATAGCGATCTCTCTTCGATCTCTCAAAACACTTGTTTGAGCAATCAAATCGAACGAGGGTGATGCGACCTTTATGGAAAACGGTTTAAATGTGTAATTGTGTTGGTTATGTAAAGTTGACCGAATTCCGTAACAGGTTATACCATAATGTAGCTCATCTTTGGTGGTCAAATAAGGTACTATCTCTCTCTCTGCGTCGTATTCCTCATTACTGAGAGTCGTGACCCCTTCCCATTAATCAAATAATGGTAGGAGTTTTCTTGGGATAATAATGCGGTGGGTTCCCACGTCCTTCCGCATACGAATCGACTTAAGAGTATTTAAACTTAGGTTTTTGTAACGATTATTATCAGATGTTAGTGATAATAACCGGGACCGACGGCTTAACGTGCTCTCCGAAGCACGGAGGAAACGAAAAGGCCAAATTTGAACCTCCAAGTACGGTCACCCATCCAGTTACCGACTTGGGTCAACGTTGCTTAACAAGCGCAATCGACTGACATATGCATTGTCACAACTAGGCCACTCGTCCCTCATCACAACTAGGTCACTCGTCCCACTTAAAGGTACAGTAGGTACAGGTATAAATAGTAAAGTCATTGTACTTTGCAGCGAATTCCACTGTTGCTATCTTACTTAGCTTATTACCTTTATTAAATTAATAATAATATATTCATTTTTATTCAAATCAATAAGAAAATAAATCAATATTATGAGTCAAGGTTTCTCGGTTTCTGATTACGAAAATTACATCCTCTTTTACAAGCTTTTATTTCGTTTGTTTGGGTCAAATCTTGCAACTGAATTTTAAAACATTTATAGGTTTCTACACGGCATCGTACCGGAACTCGTATCGTTTGGTGGCCCGTCATTGCCGGTAGGGTGGTAACCAGCCAGGGACAAAGCCTCTCTCACCGTCAGATCAGAGAAAAATTATAAATTCCGTAATTGACCCTGCCAGGAATCGAACCCAGAACCTCCCGCAGTGGTGACCACAACGCTCACCACTGCGCCAGGTTGAATGGTGTCTAAGGGTCTCACCACATCTATCGACGCGGAGTGAAAAAGTCGCCGCCCGCTCCGGCCGACGTGACGCAACGAAACGGTGTTTTCCCGCGTTTTCACTCTTAAAATAAATATAATAAATAAAAAATAAAAAAGCCTTTATTTCTACTACCACTATAAATTATACTACATTTTTCTTTTTTGTGCGTCATTGCGTGGCAGAAGTCGCCTCCTCGGCGTAGGCCTCCCCCAGTTGTCTCCACGCGTCCCTATCCCTTGCCACATAAAGCTTTTCTGACCAGCTCAAGCCGGTTCCGCATCGATAGGTTTGGTGAGACCCTAATGCACGGCGATAATATCATGAGCGAGGGTTCACGGACTGCAAAAGCACGCCGCTCGAATTGCCGCGCTCATTTTCATTATACTCGTATTATGTATAGGCTGAGTTTAAGTTGATAAAAAAAATTAAAGGCGCCAATTCCATTTCGACCATAATATTATCTTCTTTGTATTATTTTACTATAGTTTAATACCGATGTTAGATACCTATATTTAATATTATTGTCTAGTAGTTGTACTGTGCAAAGGTAAAAGAAAAACTGCTGAGTTTCTTGCCGGCTCTTCTCAGTAGAATCTTCTTTCTGAGATGGTGGTAGAGTCAATACAAGTCGTATCATAAGACTGTAATATTATGTCCTTTATTAAATAACCTTTGAGTTTGAGTATGAACTCGAACTTTTATAAAATGTTCATATTTTCCTGCTGGCTACGTCACTATTTCGTCATTTTTTACCTAATTCGCTTGTAATATTATAATACGAAACTGACCGACGACACAAATTTCATATGACGTAATATTACCTACATAGCCGGTCATAACCACCAAACCTGTTCTCTAGTGATGAGACACGCAAGTTTTCGATAAATTTAAAGTCATAATCATAAATGCAACAAGGCAAGAACTCCATATATTATAATCTATAGTTCGTAAAAATAAATGGTTTGAACAAACGGAAAACAATGTCCAGATGTGGACATATTCTATCGATTGAGACGAGACTGTATATACAAGTTTTCTTATATAACTATAACTAGACTTATGTTGGGCCTCAATATTAATTTTGTTTTTGGAAAACTATAAATGGAGTAGGAAACTAGGTACTATTGTAATACAAAAAAACCTATGATCTGGCAACCTCGCATCATCAACTATAAAGAATGAAAATAACGTAAACTTTCATACAGCTTTGGTATAAGCTAGATATCTGTACTAGAACTCTACATAATGATCTCTACAGATCAAAATGTCATCCCATAATCTCGAGATTTAAAAATAATAGGTACATAAATCGACACGAAAATCTCAGGCTTTTGTATTTTGTGCCTCATTGTACTTTTAATGTAAAGAATATTCTTCTCTTTGACCTGGCATCTTGTCATCCCTTCCACCAGGGATGACAAGGAAGATGGCAGTTACTCTTTTAAAAATACAGAATATTACATCAGGTAACCAATGTAATTACTACCTACATCAACTATCTTGTGTGCAGCTGAGCGCAAAGCCACATGCAACTTCGTTATTAGATAAGAAAATCATTTTTAACTAGATATAACAATATGCCTTCACTGGCGAAAAAGCTATGCTGGTCGTGAGGAAAGCAGAAAATCAAATTGAAAACATTTTGAAAATTAAATTGCGTTTTTGGAAATTTTAATAAATTATCCTCGTAAAAATACAAAAAAAATATTGACACTAGTTTTCGAATTATTTTCTATTGAAGATTTTTTTTCCAATCGTGATTCTGTCTCAAGGCGTATAGTTATTAGTTATTACTAATTATTTAAAAAACCCAAAAGGCACATTTTGAAATATCAATCTTATTGTACCTACCTTATTTACTTACCAAAATCGCAAAATGTTTAATTCCTTTCCTTTCTCCAGGACCTTCCTTTTCCAGGATTTTTCGGAAGCTATATAATTTGAAATTAAAAAGTTAATTATATTTACCTACTGGGGTAAAATGATACTGAATAAAAGTAAATATCGATAACATATAGCGGTCCGTCACTAGCGCGTAATGAAGCACGACCACTTTCACCGCCCTATGTTAGCGTGTTTCCTACTTATATTAGCTAAAACATTACACATACCTACCCACTTAACCAACTTTGCATTTTTCTTCGTATTGTTTCTAACCGGCTTCGGTACCTAACTTATGAGTTTAACACACATATTGGTGTATGGACGATGGTCGATGGGTGCCCTCATTATTGCCAAACTAATGTAACACCATGTATGTGTTGAGGGACGAGTGGCCTAGTTGCGATGACGCTCAGTCGATTGCGATTGTTAAGTAACGTTGACCCAAGTCGGTAACTGGATGGGTGGCCGAATTTGGAGGTTCGATTTTGGCCTTTTCGTTACCTCCGTGCCTCGGAGAGCCGTTGGTCCCAGTTATTATCACTAACATCTGATATTAATTGTTAGTAGACGAGTTGAAAATCCGACGACCTTAAAAAGGTAGCGGGAAGTGGGTGGATGAGGAAAGCGGAGGACCGTGTGTGGTGGCGCGCTCTCCAAAAGACCTGTGTCCAGCAGTGGACGAATGCAGGCTGAAGGATTAAGTAGGAGTTGAAATATTACTCTTAGTCGAGTCGTATGCGGAAGAAACTGTGAACCCACCGCATTATTATCCCAAGAAAAACCCCTGCCATTATGTGCAGGAAAACATTGTGAGGAAGCATTGTGAGGAGGAAAATTGCATGCCTGAGAATACTCCATAATGTTCTCATGAGGTGTGTGAAGTCTGTCCAATCCGCACTTTTTTTTATTTTTTGTAGCGAGCAAACGAGCAGGTGGGTCACCTGATGGTAAGTGATTACCGCCGCCCATGAACATTTGCAGCACCAGAGGAACCGCCAATGCGATGCTGGCTTTTGAGAAATTTGTTTATCCGCCCTTTGAACAGCCCCATATTATAAAATCATTAGGGAACATAGAAGATGGAAGCTGGTTCCACAATTTGCCCAGCATGATGTACTATGACCTAAACCCTTCTCATTTTGATAGGAGACTTGTGCTTAGGATAATATGACAATTACGACGTCCTATTTTCCATGGATGTCTGATAAAATTCAACCAACCATTTGTGGCAGAGTATTCTCTCAATGAAAATTGTAGAGCATTCGACAGTGTACCCACTAAAGTTATGTTGATTCTCTCAAATTGTTATAGTTTAAGATTAAATCATTGTTAATTGTTAATTTAGTGTTTATCCGTATCGTTACAGACTAAATTAAAACCTTATAATGACATAATATAGGTTATGTATATTCTTTATTGTAGGTACACCACAAAAACACAAAAGAAACAGATAACAAGTATAAAAACTTAAAACGTACCTAGGTACAATAAGGCGGTCTTATCGCTATAAGTAGTGGCTAGCGATCTCTTCCAGATAACCTTATCGAAAAAATCCCCTTAAAAATACCAGATTGAAAAATAAACTTTGATAAAAGTTATAGGTATCAACACATTTCTGATAAGCCGGCAACTGATTGGTGCAGGTTCCTTTGATACTGCATAAAAAACTACTCATGAGATTTTAAATCAAATTAACTAATTTAGTGATGTGAGTAGTGAGTACTACTCACATCATTAACTAGCTGATGCCCGTGACTTCGTCCGTGCGGAATGTATCGTTTAAATTCTCCCCGGAATTAAATAAAACTTGGACGAAATCGGGGGCATATTCATGTAGTAATTTAAACAAAAAATCTAGTAAGTAGGTAATTATTATACGACGAGTGTTTCAGTAAATTATTTTCTAAAGTAGGATAAAGGCCTTGTTTTGGAAAACTGTTTTAAATAATAAGTACCTAGTTGGTTTTAATAAATGCCAAATAGGTATTTAAAAGTTATGAGCAACCTTAAAAAATAGGTTAGCAGGTTAGGTATCTAATTTATTCGATAGATATCGATTTTATTGTAGCTAGGTAATAGGTATACATAACTCGATCGTCATAATAGGCAGCTAAGTAATCAATTATTATAGGTGCTAATTATTTAATTCCGAACTCATCGTTAAATTTCGTATGGATACAAATTAAACTAATTGATGCAACTTTGTAGTTTTTTATTGATTTATATACCAAAAGAGTTAGGTACCAAAAGAGTTTCTGGAGTTGCCATTACATAAATTTAAAGACTGTGTTAAACAGCATCTGTTAAGGTATGTTGGGGTAAGAACGGACGGATTTCAGACCAATTGAAAAGGTTTTGTAAAAACTCATTTTTCTCGATATTTGTTGAAGATAAATTACTAAAATATGGTGTATTTGTTTAATTTTTAAACGTAGCTTAGGTTTCAATTTTGTTTATTTTTGTAAACTCAACAGTTTCTGCTTTATACGCATGTAAAAACAAGACATACTTTTTTATGGCTATGTTTAAAAAATTGTCCTTCGGGGGCAAGATCGGACGTACTTTCAAACCCGCTTCTATGGCTTTGAGAACAAAGTGTATAGGAATAATAAATCCGATCTTAAACGCACTACAATATGTAAAAAAATGACGTTTATGTAATTAAAAACATGAATGTTCCAATCGATTTTTTTTTTTTACTTAAAGGCATCCGATCTTAGTATCTTCCCCCCAGTGATAAATTTTTTACATTTTGTGATTCTCAAACTTTGCTCTCATCATAAGATGAATTATCCTGATCCGCGGCAAAGATCGGATGAATACATTTTTTGCTAGTTATTAATGATAGCTAATTTTAACCTTGAAAAAGGGACAGAAAAGGTTTTCAATGTCCGAACGAAAGACATCAAAAAATCTATCTGTCCGTTTTTTAAAATTGTAACGGTGATCCCAAGCATGGAAATTGCTTAAAAACAATTTTTTATATCCATTGTAAATAACATAAATAAAAATAAAAGACAGAAATATAAAAACATAAATAAATAACATAGTAAAATAAATGACAAATTAAAATTAATGCTGTAAATAAAAAAATTAAAACGATACCCAAGATATAAGACGAACATATACAGACATTGTAATGTTATTGGGCCCTTTTCTATATCTGTACGCTTCTGAACACATTTCCATCAAAATCTCGAGATTAAAATAGAATAATCCTTACACTGTATTTTAAGGTGAAAAATATTCATGTTATAAAAGTTTGTCAATCCCTGCCTCATTTTGTACAGGTAAAGACCGGATGGTTTTAATCCGATCTTTACCCGAAAGGGGGAACGTCGGATATCTGCTAATAGACATCCTAGGCGTATTCTGATCAGATCTATCTAGCTATTGCTACTTAAAACCTAGTATTAAGGCGAAATATTAGCAAAATAAGCTATATTGTCGCCAAAATATGAATCTAAAAGGGAAAGGGAAAGATCGGATAGAAGAAAAAAAGACAAAAATTACCTTTTTTTTTTAAATCCACCATAACTCACGTACGGTCCGTCGGGAGTGACTGGCGCGAACTGAAGAAGACGCATAACAAAATGGCGTTGAACATAATGATACCAACATTAAAAAATATGGTCTCATTCGCGGGAAATTTGATGTATACGGTCTTACCCTTATCTGTGTTTGGTGGCGCGCTCTCGAAAAGGCCTATGTCCAGCAGTGGATGCATACAGGCTGATGGATGGTCTTACCCCCTTTCCGCTCTTACCCCAACATACTATTATAGTATAGACTATAGATTATTTTCTCGATGACAAAGTTGCATGGAAGCAACCGGCTTCGCATCCAGCAACCCAGAAGTCAGTGTAATACCTACTTGTTACGTAGCGTATGCATTTTATATTATATACAAATTGTGACATTTTCCTGTTTTTAAAAAGAGCAACTGCTGAGTTTCTTGCCGGCTCTTCTCAGTAGAATCAGCTTTCCGAACCGGTGGTAGATTCTTACGACTTATCATAAGTGGCACAAGTTGTCCTACATTAAATAAATCATTTCTATTTCTATTTCTATAGTTTTTTAGGGTTCCGTAGCCAAATTTGGCAAAAACGGAACCCTTATTGATTCGTCATGTCTGTCTGTCTGTCTGTCTGTCTGTCTGTCTGTCTGTCTGTCTGTCTGTCTGTCTGTCTGTCTGTCTGTCTGTCTGTCTGTATGTCTGTGTGTCCGTCCGTATGTCACAGCCACTTTTTTCCGAAACTATAAGAGCTATACTGTTGAAACTTGGTAAGTAGATGTATTCTGTAACCCGCATTAAGATTTTCACACAAAACTAGAAAAAAAACAATAAATTTTGGGGGTCCCAATACTTAGAACTGAAACTCAAAAAATTTTTTTTCATCAAACCCATACGTGTGTGATATTTATGGATAGGTCTTCAAAAATGATATTATTGAGGTTTCTAATATCATTTTTTTCTAAACTGAATAGTTTGCACGAGAGACACTTCCAAAGTGGTAAAATGTGTGTCCCCCCCCCTGTAACTTCTAAAATAAGAGAATGATAAAACTAAAAAATATATATGATGTACATTATCATGCAAACTTCCACCGAAAATTGGTTTGAACGAGATCTAGTAAGTAGTTTTTTTTTAATAATTTAAAACTTACTACAGGTTTGTACGGAATCCTCGGTGCGCGAGTCCGAATCGCATTTGGCCGGTTTCTTTTTAGATTAGGCTAGCTAGCTTTATCAAAATTTTACTGTCCGATCGTATTATAATTATTATTAAGATAATATATAAGATTAACCGATAAGATTATCCGTCCACCTAGTAAAAAATCGTCCAACGCTGCACTATCCGGTACGATGTCGCCATTCTAGCACCTCGGGACCAACACCTATAACGGTTCTTCGAACTATGTGCGCCGCCCCATTACCACTTTTGACCTAGCTATGTTGGTTACTCTGGTTCTCCTGATCTCAATTCTGATTTGATCACGTAGTGATTACTCAAAGCATAGCCACGTGCACTTACAGTAAAGATCTAACTGATAAATGTAAAATTGTAAACATTACATAATTTTTGGTAATACATAATAGGTATTAGGTACCTAGTACACAAAACATTATCATTGATTATTCTACGCGTAGTTCCTGTTCTGTACTTCACCCACTTCCGACGGAGATGCTGTAATGTAACTTGTAAGGCCAACATCAATAAATAGGTAGGTACTCGCGAAAATAATAATGCTAAATCAAACAATCTCAACACACGTTGCCTGTTTTCGCGTGCAGTCACGAGTAGTTCCCTTTTACTTTTATGGCGGTTTCAGTTTATGCATATATCGGCGCATATACTGACTACTACAGTACTGACTGAACCATGGGTTCGAGCGAACACGCCGGAATATGCGCGTTCGGTTTTTTGAGCGTAAAAATTGGCGCGCGTTTAAACGCGTAATACGAGCTCTATACGTGCAAAAAAATACGCTAGTCTGAAACCGAAATAACTCGCAGGATAATACCTGCCTGTCAATCTACCACATAATAATAATAAACTAGAGACCCGCCCCGGCTCCGCACGGGTGCAATGCTGATACTAATTATACTACTACAGAATGTCTTTATATTAAACAACGTTCACAGCTTTTTTGTCAATATACAATACAAACATGTTTTCTTTAGAGGTTACTCTTGAAATAGCGACCTATAATTGGCCATGTGAAAAACACTCAACGCTCAAATATCTGTAATATCTTCGAAAATATTCATTTAAATTACATGCTGTATAGGGCCATATTGATCTATATTAAATGCACAATGTATTTAAGGTACTTAATTGGATAAGGATTAATGCTGTTATGGCTTAAAATCGCTTCGTAACTAAGCCATTATTTCTCGAAAAAGTAAAGGATAAAAAATGGTTATTGTGGGTTATCCCTAAGAGATAGACATATACTATAACGGACTTTTTTGTAGGCCTTTTTAGGGTGCACAATACTGTAGTACATTATTTTGATCTATCTCGTAGGATTCAGCCAGCGTTTGCAATATAAGCGCAAAAAAATGTGTTTATTTACGACATCACATTAGAAACCTCTAAAATTATCAGTGTTTCTCATATGCATGTATTATGCATGTATTATACATACCTATAAACCTACCTCTTGAATCACTCTATCTATTAAAAAAACCGCATCAAAATCCGTTGCGTAGTTTTAAAGATCGAAGCTACCTATCCTATTAAATATAGATAGATATCTAATATTTTGGTATGTTTAAAAATCCTTGCTGATTTAATGTTGCTCAATTTATTTGATTTACCTATTACAATATTAGGTATTATTGGTTATATAACCAACAAACCGTATGGATAAAATAGCGATAGCTACCAAGGCAAGGTAGATTTAAAAATCCAGGAAAAAGTTACTTCAAGTAGATATCATTTGTTTAACATATAAAAGAAATAAAAATAAAACCGGCCAAGTGCGAGTCGGACTCGCGCACCGAGGGTTCCGTACAAACCTGTAGTAAGTTTTACGATTTATGACGTATTAAAAACAAGACGAAATGAACCGCAAAACTAACTTGGTTTGTAGAGGTTTATTGTTAATATCAAAAAATTACGTTTGTTGTATGGGAGCCCCCCTTTAATATTTACTTTATTGATATTTAATTATTTATTTTGAAAGGTAATATACAAGTTAATATTCTGTGAAAATTTGAACCGTCTACCTGTTACCGTTTTTAATATTGAGCAAAAAAATACGAAAAAAACACGTTTATTGTATGTGGACCCCCCTTAATATATATATTTTTTTAATTTTTAGTATTTGTTGTTATAGCGGCAATGGAAATACATCATTTGTGAAAATTTCAGCTTTCTAGCTATCACGGTTTATGAGATACAGCCTGGAGACAGACAGACAGACAGACAGACAGACAGACAGACAGCGGAGTCTTAGTAATAGGGTCCCGTTTTTACCCTTTGGGTACGGAACCCTAAAAACAAGATAATTATATTTACATTTCAATAATTATTGTAAACAATTGTTGACGGCCAACTTCCGACTTGAGGCGCGACGCGGCGCGGCACATAGCGGTAAATATTTCTTTGTATGAGGTTGTATGGAGCTGGGCCCACTGAAGCGACGCGGCACGGAGATGCACTGCGAGACGCGGCCCCATACAAACTCATACAAATAATATTTGCCGCCACGTGCCGCGCCGCTCCGTGCATCTCAAGTAGGAGTAGACCTTTAATCTGCGATCCGAAAGAACCCGCTGCACAATTTCATAAACAGAATCTACATTGGAAGAGAGATCCTTTTTAGGGTTCCGTACCCAAAGGGTAAAAACGGGACCCTATTACTAAGACTCCGCTGTCTGTCTGTCTGTCTGTCTGTCTGTCTGTCTCCAGGCTGTATCTCATAAACCGTGATAGCTAGAAAGCTGAAATTTTCACAAATGATGTATTTCCGTTGCCGCTATAACAACAAATACTAAAAATTAAAAAAATATATATATTAAGGGGGGTCCCCATACAATAAACGTGTTTTTTTCGTATTTTTTTGCTCAATATTAAAAACGGTAACAGGTAGACGGTTCAAATTTTTACAGAATATTAACTTGTATCAAAATAAATAATTAAATATCAATAAAGTAAATATTAAAGGGGGGCTCCCATACAACAAACGTAATTTTTTGATAATAACAATAAACCTCTACAAACAAAGTTAGTTTTGCGGTTCATTTCGTCTTGTTTTTAATACGTCATAAATCGTAAAACTTACTACAGGTTTGTACGGAACCCTCGGTGCGCGAGTCCAACTCGCACTTGGCCTGTTTTTAAACCTATATCAGATGTTATAAATGCGAAAATTTATTTGTCTGTCTGCGTATCTGTCCGTCTGTCTCGTCTGTCTGTTACCTTTACACAGGTCACAGACCATCAGTTAAACCGATATTTACGAAGGTGCAGGCATACAGTAGGTAGATAGATAGGTTGTATCCCGGAGACCGGTGCAGCCTACTTTTGACCCGGAAATTCAAAGAGTTCCCATGGGATTTCGAAAAACCTAGTCCGTGCAGATGAAGTCGCGGGCATTACTAGTAAAAATAATAATTGTGTATTTGACAACTAGTCATTCAGTAACTTTTTTCAAAATTCAAAACACGAGCTATGGGCTTAAATTGTGAGTTGTAAACGTCGTCAAAGTTCGACGCACTTTTTTACTTTACATCTCTCATATTCGGTAAGTAGGTCCTTATTACCCCCAAATGGAGCTTGTAGGTGACCAATTAGCGCTCTAGGGTAATAATGTAGCTAGAAAAGCCCTAGGGCGGTAAGTAATTAAAAAAAAGTATGATGGTTAGATGTACGCGAACTTTTTGAAAGAGTGAAGTTTTTTTTTTAATTACTTACCGCCCTAGGGCTTTTCTAGCTCTACATTATTACCCTCGAGCGCTAATTGGTCACCTACAAGCTCCATTTGGGGGTAATAAGGACCTACTTTACCTCACAATCGAGATGTAAAGTAGAGTAGTTAGCTCGGGTGTAAGCATCAATTGCACCCTCGAACTATAGGCGCCCTCCCTCGTGCGCCTAAATATCTCGGGCTGCAATTGATGCCTTACAACCCTTGGCTACTAATCTACTATTAATCGATAGTTTAAAATAGGTAACTAACTAGGTATAGGTATATTATATTATAAAAAAAATGAATCCCTATTTCCCTTGGTCACGGCATCACGCGTGAACGGCTGGACCAATTTCGCTAAATCTTTTTTTGTTGTGTTTGTTTGGGACCCCGGGATGGTTTATTCACTATTGGACCCTGTAGTGGTCGCTGCAATCGGGTTCGAGGTCCAGGGCAGGACAAAGTCTGCTGGGCCCACTAGTTCAACATAAAACTAACCTACCTCACTACCTCTAACTATTTAATAATCACTAAAAACTAAATTATTTGACTATATTATTGAGAGGCGGCGCGACGGCCGACCAGCTTGTCAGCTTTACATGACTACTAAAGATTCAGCTTGGTTTTAACTTTTAATGTGTATTTAATAAAAACTGAGCGAATTTTAACGGATATAAACCCTAGGGCTTTTAACGGATGCTAAAAGCTCCGGTGGGCGGTGTTAGGCATTAATGTAGAATTTTAGTACCTGTGTTAGGTGTACAATGTCCATTGAGTTATGACCATCTAGAGGTGCAAACTTCATACAATAATCAATAATCAGGCGTTGATTAATGATGTTGATTACAAAGTGGAACTAACGAACCTTTGAACTTTTAAGTAATATTATATTTCTTTATTATTATATCTAGGCGTAATTTGTCTTTGCTCAGAGCATAGCTTTACAGTCGCTCACGGACATTAGCCGAAGTCAAAGTGCCCTCCATTGGTAAACAGCTCTACTCTATACTATATAAGCTTGTCGTTATCTATACTATTAATAAAATTAGTTAAAAATTAATTAATATCGAAATCTATAAATATATTCAAGAATCGTTTAAAAGATTATTACTTAACTATTACTAGTATGCTATAGAATATTTAAGTATTGTATATGTAGGTTTATAGGTATAATATATTTATGTTTACCTATATGTATTTATAAAATTATTTATGTATTATTGGTATGTAAAGTTTATGTAGTATATTGTATAGCAGTCTATATTGTTGCACTATCCCGCTCCTGTCATAATGAACTGAATTAGTGGGTTGTATGGAGGAGTGATAAGACCGCCCTTGCGCACTTTGTTTTGTTTTGTTTCCTTTTCAATGTATTTTTTGTCTTGTGTAGCAATAAAGAGTTTATCTATCTATCTATCTATCTAATATTATAAATGCGAAAGTTTGGATGGACGGATGGATGCGTGGATGGATGGATGTTTGTTACCTACTCAATCACGCCAGAACGCCTGAACTGAAATCTGGGTGAAATTTGGCACAGAGATAGATATAGTCTGGAATAAAACAAAGGAGGATATAATTGGATGGATATAAATATTTGGAGATAGATCACCATAATATTAAAACGCCGAAGAGAATTCCGCTCCCTATTTTGCTTTTTGCTCAGAAAAAGGTATTTTGTTATAATTTGTTATAATATTAATAACTTTTTAGGATAATTATTACTAAAAATCATAAATTAAAAATCAATATAATCCAAACCGCACCCTTGTGCGGAGTTTTAATAATTTATCCATTTAAAATATGCTATGTCAAAATAGGTAAAACAGCGACACGAACCATACACCGGTGTATTATTTTACCTTCTCAAGAAGGTATTGACTTGTAAGTTAGTCAATGGTATATTATTATGTTGTGACCCAAATAATAATTATTAGGTATATTCATAAATTATTAGGTTAAATAAACCCTTGCAAACTTACGTATTTAGTAATATATAGCGTGAATATTACGCATGATTTCTGCGAGCATACGGGATCTAAAAACGTTAAAAACTGCTGCATTTTAAGATATGCCATGTCAAAATAGCTAAAATAATACACCGACACGAACCATGCACCGATGTATTATTTTAACTTCTCCAGATAATATTATATCATTATATCTTCACCCAAGTAATTATTATTAGGTACTCGTATATTCATTAATCATAAGGCTGAATAAACCCTTGCAAACTTACGTATTTAGTGATATAAAGCGAGAATATTACGCATGATTTCTGCGAGCTTACGGAATCTAAAAACGACGACGACGACGAAGTTAATCTTTGACACACAAAACTCGATGCAAGGAAATGCCACGTGAAAGTGTTGTAGTATACTGCACAGTAGTAGCATTGTAGTATACACGCTTGGGTGCATTGCATTGTGACGTACTTCATACCCTGATTTTGTAAGACCATTAGTATTTGATAAGGTATTTATTTCAGTTCTCAACAAATCGTCTGTGCAGGCTACCTTCCTAAATACTTAATACTTTGCATGTCGCTATGCTACTAAATATCCATCTGAGAGTATAATAGAATTTGAATGAATTATAACTTATTTGCATCTGGCAATGCAAATAAGTTATAATTCAACTTACAAGATTGACCATCGGATGACGGAAGAATATTTTGCCAACAGGGAAACGCAATTATTAAAATTGCACATATTTTAAGAAAACGCAATAATGCATGATTTTATAAATCAGTTAGGATTAGTGCACAGATACTATTAACTCGCGGCCGTTGTATTCCGAATAGATGTCCGTATGTTTTAAAAGTCTTGCACAGCCGTTACGTGAACACTTGCTTCTAGTGAAAGCCGAACGACGGTCCAAGGCGGTAAAGCCAGCAGTGTAAAAACAATGATATAATACAGTTTTTTTAAGTTTTTTTTCTAAGGCGAACAGTGTTTCCCAATATTAGCGGTGAGTTTTTTTTCCCGTTGTGGAAATTGGAATGGATTCCGGCTGAAAGTGAAAAGTGTATTATAACTAGCGGATGCATGCGACTTCGTCCGCGTGTTTTTTTAATCCCGATTACATTGTTTGATTTTCCGGGAGAAATAGATCAGGAAATAGATCAGTTCAGTTCAGATGTAAACTTTTTCTGAGTAAAATTTCAGGACGATCGGTTTAAATAACGCTAGTGCTGTGAAAAAGTAACAGATAGACAGACAGACTGCCGCGTTTATTATATTAGATATTGGATGATTTCCAGGATTTCATCCGCGTGGATTTAGATTGTAATAATCCCGAGGGAACTCTTTGATTTGCCGGGATAAAAAGCTGCCTATGTCCGTCCCCAGGCAAGCTATACCTCTGTACCAAATCCAGGGTAAACAGACAGACACACTTCCTCATTTATGATATTAATAAAATATAATATACTTAGGTACTAAAATATATCTTAGATAAATTGAATTGACCTAGGTCCTATATATTAAAAAGACTATGACGTAGCGACCTTGAATATCGTTTAATAATAAAAATGAAAACCTGAATTTTCAGATAACCTTGCGCCTCCTTTAATTTGTCAAGTAAATTTTCACTAAGGACACCAGAAGATAAGTAGGCAATTATTTCTAAGGTCTCTGTTAAATTATTAGAAGATAAATTTTGTGTTAGAACGAACTTTATAATGAAAGGGTCTTCTCCTGTAAGTATTTTTTTTAAATTTCTTTAAAAAAAATGTGAACTAAGCGTAAAACTTGTAAATACTTGCTATATACGCGTATTTTAATACATTGTAATATAATAATTGCGAAAGAATGTCCGTCTGTCTTTCTGCTATGTTTTTACGTTATGTAAAAACACGTTAATGAAGGAACTAGAAATTTAATTCGCTATTATCCGCCACAGTAGGTAAATCTATATATTTACCACACCAAATAAATCTTCCAAATTATTCTCAACGTACGATTCACTCCGACACCGGAGCATCTTCAAGAGATGTTGACTCGATAATGCACGATTGTTAAGACGAAACGGGAGGGCGGTTTCCCCCATACAATCGTATTAGTCTGTTTTCTCCGTGAATAATTACAATAGAGAAAATATTTTTGCACCGTAAAATTTATACGAGTCCGTGCCATGTCCCTATGTTTTGCTTTTTTCAATAAATTAATAATTTTAAGAATTTGGAACCTTCAGAAATTGCAAAAAATGGCCCAGTTTTCGCGTCATCATCAGATATCCCGTATATAAATTTGACGAATATAATCAAAAAAAGAAAAACATACCGACATAGACCGACTCCTTCTTAAATTGTTCTTGAAAAAAAAATTAAAATCGGTTCTCTTTTGGAGGTGGAAACAGAAAAATACGAGAGTAAGAATTCGACTGTTTTTCATAGGTATTATCGGTCCAAGTTGCAGTTGTCCCTATCGGGTGTTATGGAATTCTATTCGAGTAGCAGCGCGACGGCAATATAATTGTTCAATACCTATTCTCAAAGTTTCCCGTTCATCCCATATCCTCTTAAGAGTCAACATCTCCTGGAGATGCTGGAAGTGGCGGATTATAGCGATTTAAATTTCTAGTTCCTTCATTATCATGGACAAATTAACGCCTGCTTCTATCCAATAAAACACGTTAAATTTGGTACAGAGATACACTCCTCTAGTAAATCTGAGACGCCTCCTACGCGAGGCCTCGGGTCTAGAGGGGTACCTCGAGACATCCTTAGCAGTGTATAAGTATGTTTTATTTATGGGATTCTAAGTAGCAGTTATTTTAGACTTATAACAAACTAGCTGATGCCCGCGACTTCGTCCGCGTGGATTGAGGTTTTTCGGTTCCCGCGGGAACTCTTTAATTTTCCGGGATAAAAAGTAGCCTATGTGCTATTCCAGACTATAATCTATCTCTGTGCCAAATTTCATCCAGATCCGTTCAGCCGTTGGAGCGTGATTGAGTAACAAACATCCATACATCCATACATCCACACATCCATACATCCATACATCCATACATCCATCCAAACTTTCGCATTTATAATATTTATTTGATTGTACTTGCTTCGCTCATGAATGTTGATTTCCTGTTCAATTTCATCAGAAGATTTTACAGCAATCATTGCTCGAGCATCGCTGTGTAACTCTTACCTATGTAAGTAGAATCATCAGAGTTGCATCCATGCGATTTGAATGAATGCTTGAATTACCTAACTTATAACAACGCCTACCACATAGCTTTAATGCCTTGAGGTCTGGGTAAAAGTACCATTATATTTATTAAATAAACATACATAGAGTTTACATATTCTCTCAATCTCATGGTCCAATGGGGCGGCATCGATTTGGTACGACCGGAGAGATATCTGTTTCAAGTAGGCTAGTACTGGGAATTTCTTGAGAGAAATACCTACCCGAATTTTTTTGGCCGATCAGGGAATCGATCCCAGTATCCGCAGTGGAGTATTCTACCCACTAGACCAACTAGGCAGTAAATAATTCTGTAAACAGTTTCATCTTTTCTCATACATCTTTTGACTTTCTGTAACTTTGCCATGTTACACGTATTTCTCTCTTGTATCTAAGATTTTGACGACCTCCCCGCAGTGTTGAGCGCTCGTGTCTTAACGGGCGGAGGCACCGGGTTCGATCTCCGGCAGGGTTAATGTGGGAATTTATAATTTCTGAATTTTCCCTGGTCTGGCCTGGTGGGAGGCTTCGGCCGTGGCTAGTTACCACCCTACCGGTGAAGAAGTGCCGCCAAGCGATGCCGTGTGGAAACCAATTAGGGGTTAATTACAACTACCATGCCCCTAACAGGTTAGCCCGCTACCATCTTAGACTGCGTCATCACTTATCAGGTGAGATCGCAGTCAAGGGCTAACTTTTGTGGATGAAAAAAATCTAAGATTCACAAACCTATATTGTTAGCAGAGCTATAAATGCAAGTTAATCTATATTTACTCTTTGATTAGTTCCCAATGTATACATTATTAGCCAATGTATACATTAATAGCCATACAGGTAATTACTTAAATACATAACATTAATTTTATTCTGCAGTCGATGTAATACACGCAAGCGAAATACAAACATTTATAAACAACTAGCTGATGCCCGCGACTTCGTCCGCGTGGATTGAGGTTTTTCGCTTCCCGCGGGAACTCTTTAATTTTCCGGGATAAAAAGTAGCCTATGTGCTATTCCAGACTATAATCTATCTCTGTGCCAAATTTCATCCAGATCCGTTCATCCGTTGGAGCGTGATTGAGTAACAAACATACATCCATACATCCAAACTTTCGCATTTATAATATTTATTTGATATTTGACTAGATGATGCCCGCGACTTCGTTTCGGGGACAAAAAGTAGCCTCAAGCCCCCCGGGTCCTCAACGATACCCATGCAAAAATCACGTCAATCCGTTGCTCTGTTGCGGCGTGATTGAAGAACAAACCAACAAACAAACACACTTTCGGATTTTTATAATAAGTATCAAAGCTAATATGATATTATACATGATAGTCCGAATTACAGACCGAGTTATAGTCAATCACACGTACAATTCATTCATTCTTATGTTCCAGTTTGAATTAAAACTTGATGCGTACAATTACGTAAGTTCTAAATTTCTATTACTCTAAATGCCTACTTTCGAATGAAACTATATTTCTGAGTCAAGGTAAAACATTCATAACTGGGCATTACGCAATTCTTGTATGTCAATATTAACAATATTATGTTCGTTTGAATTTTGCCCGGTTATTCTTCAATGAATGGACTTGAGATTGTATGATAGCATAGAGTTGACAAATTACTAGAGTTTTTATTATATTCCACTTCAAGTTAGCATTTATATATACCTATATAGCGAGCGAACGAGCTGGCGGGTCACATGATGTTAAGTGATTACCGCCGCCCATGAACATTTGCAGCACCAGAGGAACCGCCAATGCGTTGCCGGATTTTGAGATATTTATTTATCCGCCCTTTGAAGATGAAGATGGTAGTTAGCTAACCAGTTAGGGGTGTGGGAGTTATATTAAACCCATACCCCTAATCGGCTTGTACACGGCATCGTACCGGAACGCTTATTAATCGCCACGGCCGAAGCCTGACCCGACTAGACTAGATCAGACCAGGCAAAATCAGAAATTAAAATTCCAAAATTGATCTAGCCGGAGATCTCTTGAACGACTACCTATTTTTTAGGGTTCCGTACCCAAAGGGTAAAAACGGGACCCTATTACTAAGACTCCGCTGTCTGTCTGTCTGTCTGTCTCCAGGCTGTATCTCATAAACCGTGATAGCTAGAAAGCTGAAATTTTCACAAATGATGTATTTCCGTTGCCGCTATAACAACAAATACTAAAAATTAAAAAAATATATATATTAAGGGGGGTCCCCATACAATAAACGTGTTTTTTTCGTATTTTTTTGCTCAATATTAAAAACGGTAACAGGTAGACGGTTCAAATATACAGAATATTAACTTGTATATTACCTTTCAAAATAAATAATTAAATATCAATAAAGTAAATATTAAAGGGGGGCTCCCATACAACAAACGTAATTTTTAAGCAATTTTTTTTAATAATTTAAAAACTTACTACAGGTTTGTACGGAACCCTCGGTGCGCGAGTCCGACTCGCACTTGGCCAGTTTTTTTTTTATTATATAGGCTAGCACTTGGCTGCAATCAGACTTGCTTGCAAGTGGAGCGCGCTTGCTTAGAAGATGCCTATTCACTCTTAATTTGAAGGTACATGGTGATACCACGTGATACCTACAGGTGTGCTACAGGTAGTCAAGAAGTGATGACTGACCGGTTTTAACTCTGCCTGTCAATGATTAAAAGCTCAAAAGGAAATGTAGGTAAATACGGTAAATAACAACATAAGCTCACTGATAAAAAGGTGCTAGAAGTTAGAAGGTTTCTAGACGTCTGCAGCCTTTTGAAAATAGCGTTACTTTTTTTACCTCTGCAGTAAAAATTCAGTAAAATAAATAAAAATGGATAATTACGAATTACCTACCTATATTTACTGCCGCTGCCTTACAGAAGTAAAACTACTATGAATTAATCTGTACCGTATCGATAACTACCTCGTTGGTCTAGCGGTTAATTTATGGTTGACTGCGGATCACGAGGTCCTGGGTTCGATTCCCGGTTGGGCATAAAAATTGTTAGGTATTGGGTTTTTCAGTTAAGAAATTCTCAGTGCCAGCCCGGAGTTCGAAGTTGGAAAAGTTGGAAGTGTGTCACCGCCTTGCCTCGGAGAGCACGTTAAGCCGTCGCGTCGGTCCCGGATAATGTCACTAACATGACAATAATCGTTATAGCCCGCCAACATTGGAGCAGCGTGGTGGGTCTAAGCTCTAATTCCCTCTCTCCTACGAGAATGGAGGCCTGTGGCCAGCAGTGGGGCGTTAATGGGCTGTACTGGTATCGATACGAAGATCCAAATAGATCGATAAATCACCCACCGCGCAAGTTCATGGTCCGATATAACATCTATCGAACAAAAATTAGTTTAACGCAAAATATGTCATTCCTCGTTCAAAGAGTTCCATTTTTGATATGTAGTATGTACTCGTACCTATGTAAGTTTAGAAACTTTCCTCGTGTGTGAAGCACTGTAATAAAATTATAAAAAATCTATTGAACACATATTATGTAACGAAATGTGTGTTCAAATTACTATTCACTACTTACAGTAGTGAAACTACTTACTGTAGTTTCACACTTGTATATATTTATTTTTAAAAAATTAAATCTCTATACAGATGTAGAGTTGACAATATGGAATTTAGTGAAAACCACTGATTCCGAACAATTTAGCGTACTTATTTTTCGATTTTTCAATTTCCATTAAACATGGTAACTTGGTAAGTTAGGTAGGTCATATTAAAATGGCAAACACACGCCTGCCAAAATAGAATTCTGGCTAAGTTATTATCAAAGGCGAAAAGGTAATTGAAGAAAGTTTTTTTGGCGTCTCGGGTTCTTTATAATTTCATAATCCAATTCTGCAATACTGTCGTCACGTCATCCATCTATATTAATACTATAAATGCGAAAGTTTGGATGGATGGTTGTTTGTTAAGATAGATTATAGTCTCGAATAACACATAGGCCACTTTTTACCACTCCTGCGGGAAAAGAAATCCTCAAAAACTTATTTATTTGTAGTAAGTAGTTAATATTACAATTAATATTGTGTCTCTCTGCTACGCTTTAACGGTCCAAATATCGTCAAAATCAGTTGAACGAGATTTTGACGAAATTCGGTAAGGAATAGGTTGCAACCGGGGGAGGATTGTCATTTAAAACAAAGAGTTCCCACAGGATTCTCAAAAATAACCTCCGTCCATGCGGAAAATGTACGGACATAAGCTAAAATCTTTATTAAATTATTTTTTTTTACCACGCTGGCGCAGTGGTGAACGTAGTCTTATAGTGGGAGGTCCCGAGTTCGATACCCGGCAGAATCAATTTATCAATTAATAATTTCTGATTTTTCTGCTGCTGAGGCTGCGGCTAGTTACCACCATACCGACAAAGACGTACCGCCAAGTGATTTAGCGTTTCGGTACGATCCCTTGTAGTACCTATCCTAGACTGCATCATCACTTATCTTCAGGGTAGATCGCAATTCGCAGATAAGGGCTAACATGTAATGGAGTAAAGACAAAACCGGAAAATCAAAGAGCTCCCGCAAGAGATATATAAGAAAGCCTATCATCTAAAATTCGCAGGCATCATAAAACTTTGTAATAAGTAATTAAACAGAAATCTTTGTTACAGCTCCGTAATATTGTGGAAGAAGTCAACGCGCCTTAGGTATATTAACAAATACAAAATGTGTGAAAATATAGAAAACTTGTAAGTACATATTTAGTCTATTCTGAAATATATTTTTTAAATATTCATTTCACCCAGATGAGTATGATATTTTTATACTTATTCAAGCAGGTAAGTACCTACTTATTAGGAAGGTATTTTTTTTAAAAGAAAAGCTACTTTAGTCACTTACTTCCGGGTTCCATATGGTACCAATAAGCAGATTCATTTTTCTGTGATTCGCTATCTCGTGGGTAAAAATTAGAAACCTTAAAAATATGTTTAAGATGGTCGAAGGTTACCTAACTGTTTAAAATTACCCGAACGCGCTTCAGTGCAAAAATTGCTGCTTCAATTAATTTATAAGCACGCTAGGTCAACGGAGAAAATTCCCGGAACGGGAATGTTTGCACTATTTTGTAAAAAATCAGAGAACCTGGATTTATTAAAGTCCATTAAGTCCAAATACTTAAAAACAATCTTTTGTTGCAGAAAAAATATGGAGTGCCTCAACGGCAATGATCTCTTAGCGCCAAATTACAATGAAATCGGGCATGAACATTTCAACCAGGCATACCCCGAAGAGCGCATAGCCGATTATTTCCATAATTCTGTCATCCTCGTCACTGGCGGCACCGGCTTCGTCGGGAAGGCTTTACTGGAAAAGTTGCTGAGGAGTTGTCCAGGGATCGACACCATTTATGTCCTGATGCGGCCCAAACGCGGACTTAGTGTGGATCAGAGGTATAAGGAACTCTTGAAGAATCAGGTAGGTTTATATTTTTTCGAAGCGGTTCGAGAGGTTTGTATGTTTTTATTTTGTAAATTGGTATTATGCAGCAGACACATAAACTGTGTTGTAATGCAATACATACCTAGTGCAACGGTACCAATCTGAGCATGTCTCAATCGTCAATGCGCTAGAATATCTCGTCGTCGAAATGACGAAAAGTTATTTTTTATAAAAATATTATTTTTGTCGGCTGCGTAACCATTGGAAATTTTGCAACGGAATTAAGCTCAACTTTTTGCAGAAATAATCAATGAACAAAGCACCAAAATAATGCAACTCGTTCCTTAGGTTTTCGACCGCATCAGAGTAAGGTGGCCAGAACGTTTGAGCAAGTTATACCCCATCACTGGTGACGTTTCCGCCCCTAATCTTGGTGTCAGCGCAGAACAACAACTACTGCTGAAAAAATGCAACACGATTTTCCATTCAGCAGCAACAGTGAAGTTCACAGAACCTCTTCATGCGGCAACGACCTTAAATGTTCAAGGGACTGCCACACTCCTGAAATTAGCTGGAGATATGCCGTTACTCAAAGTAAGTCATCACTGTTAATTTCGTGCCTTTTTTCTTGGATTCAGGAATTTGTATACCTTGCTTGCACATGTTATTAGGTTGAACATTCTACTATGAAAGCGTTTGAAATCAAGAAACATTTAATCCATGACGTATTTAGGTGCCTAATAAGTAGATGATGTAAGATATTACTAATATTACCTAGGTCTCAAACGTATTTATTTCCTGCTTGTTTCTCTTTTTAATTCGTATATATAATATATATAGTACTTATAATTACCTATGTGCGGAATACCTAAGAAACTAAGTAAGAACTTATTAGGAAATCAAGTACTTTAATGAAATTCTTTTTTAGGCGCTGGTCCACGTATCAACGGCGTACAGTAACGCTCCAAGAAGCTACATAGAAGAAAGAGTGTACCCTCCTCCGTATGATCCGGAGATCATCGTCAAGTGTGCCAAGATGTTGCCAGCTGAAACTGTGGACATCATTGCTGAATCTTTAATGGTATGTTCATATAATTCTACAGGTGTGTACACAGAATTCGAAATAGGTATTTTTTAACCTATTTTACATATTTTGTAAAACTTAGATTTGCGGTCCCAGATAAACGGGTTTTCTGTTTGTAACCGTATTAAGTTAATTTTCATCCCACCATCTCGGAAAGAGTATTTTTACTCTTCGATATCTGAATGCAAAAGCCGTTATTATCCTCTTGAGGATAAAGTAAATTGAATTTAGAAAATCGTGTGCACGTTAGTAAATATCACTCGTATATGAAGTTTGTGAATTCAAAACATAATTAAATAGTATATTACACATCTAGGGCAGTAAAATAAGAAATGTCTCAGATCACATGTAATTGTTGTCCGAGGCGAAGCCGAGGTCAATAAACATGTGATCTGAGGCTTTCTTATTTACTGCCCGTGGTGTGTATACTATTTTTCTCCTCGACGGAGGCGGAAAGCGGCATTTTCGTTTAGCGCAGCGGGAGGAAAATTGACGCTTTCCGCCCGGAGGTGAGAAAACCTATTTACTTCTACCTATAAGGTGCCGAATTTCCATACAACCGTTTTTAATTTGTTAAAAACTCACACTCGTAACCTTCTTGGTGTACTTTTTTAATTTGCTTTGCGCGCACCATTTTCTTTTACATAAAATATTACTTACACTCAACTTAGGTAACTGTAGCAACGTTACTTTCAATTTTTCTTAATTATACCTACCTAAGTATTATTTGTTAAGATTATTCTGTAATACTTACCTTTCATAATGTAGTAGTTAATACCTAAACTGAAATAAAATTATCTTGTGATTTTTTTTGCATTTAGTCATTTCCTCGCTGAGGTGGGATGAAAAGTTACGTGTTGCACTCGAGTGAAAAGATTTTTCACCTCGTGCTCTTTTGATTCCCTCGCTGACGCTCAGGATTTTAATTTTAGAATCCTTCGCTTGCTCGGTCATCAAAATTGAGCACGCGGTTAAAAAACTACTTTTCAGTCATTGTACTTATAACAAATAACTATTAGGTATACCTACTGTTAGATAGTAAAAAGTATTATTTTTTCTTACCAAAACTACAAAATCCTCGGTGGTCAGACTCGCTATAATTAGGTAGTTTGGTTGCTTTTTTATTAAAATTATGAAGGTGCGAACACATTATTGTATTGTGGTGAAACGTGACGCGACAGAAAGCGATCGAAGTCATACATTTTATATGCCTCATCGATCGTTGCCTCCGAATGTGTTGCAACACGTCACTGTATCTGCAGCTTTACACGATTATTGTACCTAATAGAAAAACGTCCACATGCATTGCTTAGTAATGAAATTGTAAAGCACTAAGTTGAATTTTTCATGAAAAGTGTAGGCTAGGCTAGACAATTCGATCGGTGGGTTCCCATCGAGTCACATCCGATTGTGTTACAGTGTTACTCGTTGACCATGCCTCGTTGGTCTAGTGGTTGACATGTTCGACTGCGGCTGACGAGGTCCCGGGTTCGAGTCCCGGGTCGGGCCATAATTGAGTATTGGGTTTTTCTGACTAGAAATTCTCAGCACTAGCCCGGAGTTAGGAAGTTGGCGGTGTCTCACCCCCGTGCCTCGTAGAGCACGTTAAGATCCGTTGCTCTGTTGCAGCATGATTGAAGGACAAACTCTATATTTCACCCCTTTGGAGGTCGAATTTTCAAAAATGGTGAAACACATACTCTTGCATATCTAACTGAAAGCCCAAATGCTAAGTTTCATGGCTATAAGTTGAGAAATGAAGGACTTTCATACAAACTTTCAACCCCTATTTCACCCTCTTAGGGGTGGTATTTTCAAAAATCCTTTCTTAGCGGATGCCTACGTTATAATAGCTATCTAAGTGCAAAATTTCAGCCCGATCTGACCAGTGGTTAGAGCTGTGCGTTGATAGATCAGTCAGTCAGTCAGTCAGTCACCTTTGCCTTTTATATATTTAGATTGTGTGACCGCATATTAGGTCCTAACTCTGGAAGGTAATGTTTAATATATTGTAATTCGTTTATTATTTCTTTGGCTTCATCTGCCATAACATAAAGACATATTTACCTAAATAAAAATCAATAAATTCGTGTACAATACCTTAAAATTTTATAAAAGTTTTTTGCCACAGCCCAAATCTCGTAGCAGCCAGTTTGCCGAATATGACAAGGTCATGCTTATAGTCTTCTTTTACACTGTATTTCACTCATTGTTGATGTTTAAGTTTCCTTCTACGGCCGGTAACTAACTCGCGCACGCGCTGGCATCTAGGGTCGCCATAATAATATATATAGGGTTTTGGGTAGGCGCATGACAAACGACCACAGGTTTCGGATGATACTTTAATAATGATCATTAAATAATGGATACATGGACTTAAATAGTAACTAGAGGCTATATACCACCACAGTCACATTTTGTGGTCTGTACTTACTACTTATAATATAATATCATAATTTAATAACGTTTTTGATTACAAGACATTTTGAAAATTATTATGTCAGGTAAATAAAATAGATATAAGTAAGGTCTTGCGGCTCTGGGATCTTGGACATATTGTATAATTTGTATGGATTCATAGATCAATCTTATCACCTAGTCTAGGATTGCTTTGCTGTCTAGCGCTACTTTATTACAGGCTTAGGTAGATATTGACATGATGAAGGTAAATTAAAATCTACCCAACGATATCTACATAGGTATCTACCTCTAATAACAAATAACATTTAATAAGCATTATTATATGATATTGTTTTTATCCATTCACAGGGGGAACATCCAAATCCATACACGTTGACGAAATCGCTTGCAGAGTCCATCGTATATAGCCACACGGAGCTCCCTGTCTGCATCATAAGACCTTCCATAGGTAAGAAATAAACGACCCATTTTATTTACGTAGATCATATTATGCCTTTGTGCTTGAGTATACAAAGAACCGATAGACAAGGTATGTACCCGTTTCTGTTTATACCGAATCTACGAATGATCCTGGCGTTTAAATGGTGGATAAGAACAAAGAATTTATATCCATGTACTCTAAATCTGAACCAATTTCAACAATTCTCTTTTCTTATTAGGCTTATGTCTACTCCCAGGCTAGTCCTATGTTGAGATGGTGGGCGGAACTCCTCTACGGGTTACAGAAAATCAATCGCGTTCAGTAAAATAATAAAACGTAGATTTTTAGCTTATAGTAAGTTCTGTATAATAGGTACCTACATAATGAAAACTTCAGGTCGGGTTGTAGTAGGTAGGTAGGTACACAAAGTAAGCCCACCGTGCGGAACCGAGGCGAGGCAGGATAGTTAGCTAGATAAAATCAAATTACGGCTTGGGCGGGCGGATTCGGCAATGTTACGTCTAAATGACAAAGTTTTGACTTCTTTAATAGCTATAACTTTTAATTTGTATCTAAGTGTAATAACCTAGACGTATCTAATATCCTCAAAAATTTTCCACCGCAATTCACAGCGACAATACATAAAATAAGTATTCTAGTTTTTAGTCACATAACAATAGGTGTCTTCTGTAACTTTAATCGATACTAAAATATTCATACTAGATTGTATCGATTTTTCAACTTGAAACACGTGCAGTTTCCCGCGGCACCTAGACGATTACATGGATAGGTAGGTTGGAAGGTACTCGTACCTAAGGTGCGATTTTAACATTAAATTAAACAAACTTCATTTTTGTGTCTTTTGGTGTTGATACCCTGGGGTCGTGGCCCGTGGGGCGAAGATGCTAGTTCCTTTTTAGGGTTCCGTACCAAAATGGTAAAAATGGAACCCTTATGGTGCGACTTTCTCCGTCTGTCTGTCTGTCTGTCTGTCTGTCCGTCCGTCACACTCGATTATTTCAGTAACTACCGAAGCTATCGACATGAAATTTGGAATAGTTGTGTATATTAGTGGCCCAAAGACACTGGAATTAAAAAAAATTGGAAATTATTTTTGTTCTTATTTAAAAAGGGGGGAAAATCGGAGGGTTGAAATTTAAAAGTGAGATAACTGTACTGTGTGGGGTATCATATGAAAGGGTTTACTTTGTACATTCTAAAACAGATTTTTAATTATTTTTAGTCATGATAGTTTTTGATTTATCGGGGAAAAAGTCAAAAAAAATACCGTTCCCCCCCCTTATCTCCGGAGTTTACCAATCGAAAAATCTGAAATAATTATGGTCAATAGGAATTTATGTATATTTTACAGGAAAACTATAGCCAATGCTCTAACTAGCATAGTTTTTTTGATATTAACAGAAAACCTCTACAAACAAAGTTAGTTTTGCGGTTCATTAAATTCATTAATCGTAAAACTTGCTACAGGTTTGTACGGAACCCTCGGTGCGCGAGTCCGACTCGCACTTTGCCGGTTTTTTTTTAGGATCTATCTTCTCGTCTCACAGAGTCCACTGGTGACCGGAGGGCTGGCAGTTACCTCGGCCAACATACCTACTTATAAGTTTGGCTATTCAGCAATCAGCGGGGTAACGCAGCCAGCGTTCTGGGCACATTGCCTCATTGCAGCGGCTTAAATGATATTTTTAATGTTTAGTTTTTAGTTTTTAATATATTCCAATAAATATCAAACAACAAACTTATGTATTAAGTTATATAATAATAATTAATTATTAACTGCCTTGTTGGTCTAACTCTAGTGGTTAGCATGTTCGACTGCGGCCGACGAGGTCCCGGGATCGAATTCCGGCTTGGAGCACAATTAAGTATTGGGTTTTTTTAGAAATTCTCAGTACTAGCCCGGAGTTAGGAAGTTGGCGGTGTTTCACCCCCGTGCCTCGGAGATCACGTTAAGCCGTCGGTCCCCGCGGTTATTATCACTAACATGATAATATTATAATAGTCGTTATAACCCGCCAACCCGCATTGGAGCAGCGTGGTGAGTCTAAGCTCTAATTCCCTCTCTCCTATGAGAGTGGAGGTCTTTGCCCAGCAGTGGGACGTCAATGGGCTGTAGTAGTAGTGGGACGTATTAAACTATTAAATAATTAAGTATTAAATATTCGTACTAATTTATTTTTAAATGTAGGTAGGTACTCCTCCTGACAATTTGTGTTCTCGAATTAACAATGAAAATTTTCTTCATTTTCAGTAACGGCCGCCTTTCAGGAGCCATTTCCAGGATGGATCGATAATGTTTATGGTGTTACAGGTAGGTATATATTGTTTTAATTCGTAAAATAATATAACTACACATTAAGTATCCCCCTTTAAGAAAACTAGGTGAAACGTAAGAAGACCCCTGGAGACACTGGCGTACATAATGCCTCATGAGTATTTAATATTATTATGGCTGTAGTAATTCGCGATAAAGTTTGGCTGATGAGCCAATGCGCGACGGAAAAGACTTGTCCACTGTCGCCTTCCACCAACACCACTGGCAGTGGACAGTGGTACCTATTATCAATTTTTTGGTAGTATTGGACAATATTATTGTCTAATGAGTAGGTAGTCCAGGACGATAGGTAGGTACTGCAACAGGTAAGATTCATTCCAGGAGCCAGCTTAAGGTAAAAATATGACTACAGTGTAAACGATCGCAATCGCCTAAACAAGTAAGTAAGTAGGTAGGTAACTAGGTACGTACCTAATACTCTTTCGCTATTGGCCAAAACACCATGGTCGCAGGCCGCATCAAGTAGGTACGAGTATATACACTAAATTCCGCCAATCACCGATGGAGTAGAAAATTATTCGGCACAAGGCCGTGTTCTGTGGAGATCCATGTGAAGACCTTCGGCCGTCAGTGGAAATCCATCGGTTGAGACGACGATGACGATGATTTGCCATGAACTCATCCAAAGTACAAATCTCGGTATATATACCTATTACTATCTTAAACTAACTATCTTCCTCATTCTGAGCATTAGGTACTTAAACAGTAGCTCATCTGTCAGCTATCTACCTACAGCAGTGACCCTGATAGGTATTACTGATTTACCAGCTATTCAAAACTAGTTAGCTATACCGTCAAATGGACCCCTCTTATCTGTGTAAAATTGCTGATGTATTGTACCCAATTGTCAGGTATAATAATGGAGATATCGCGCGGTACCTATCGTTCGGGGTACTGTAGAGAGCGGTACGTCGTGGACCTCGTGCCGGTTGACATGGTTGTCAACAGCTGCATCTTGGCTGCTTGGAGACAAGGGTCAAAGAAGTAAGTACTACTTACGGAAACCTAGCTCAGCACTCTTATCTCAAGATTTTAAACTAAGTACGTTGAGCGTACTCGAGCGTCGAAACACTTTGGCGTTAAAGCAAAATAGACCTTATAATTATTATATTAATATTATAAACAGAGTTATCGGAAACAAGGATAAATCCATAACCAGCGGTCCAAACGGAAACGTTATGAAACAAAAATCACTGGTAGCTGTCAAACACAGCCTGCTTCAAATCAAGAACATTTTACACTGACGAAAAAGTGTTTCGACGTTCAAATACTTCGACGAATCTTATAGGCTCGTTAGGGAAATGTAATGTTGAAACCCAGAAGTGAAGTCAATAATTATTACTTACTAGATGATGCCCGCGACTTCGTCCGCGTGGAGGTTTCTTGATTCCCGCGGGAACTTTAATTTTCCCGGACAAAAAGTAGTAATATACAGTCTAGGTCAGAAAGAATGCGATGTCAGACCTTGAAAAGAAAAGGCTGCTGAGTGTGTTACTTTTAAAATGAAGTTAATAATAAGCTACTTTTTTAAGGTAAGGTAAACTTACCTTAAAAAACTTACCTTAACTTAAGTATTTTGTGTTATTTTCAGGCCTGGCCGTTGTCCTGTATACAATGTTACATCTGGATCAATAAATCCTCTACAATGGGGGCATTTTACACAACTCTGCGTCAAATGGGCAAGGGAAAACCCTACAAAGTAAATTTAACATAATTTAAATTTCGCGCGCTTTTGTTGACGTGACATTTTCCATAGACAAAATACTTTATTATTGTCATACCTCACCTAGCCAAAATAGAAGCGCACGTAGAAGCCGAATGTTCTTATTGGCGGGCGGTTAAATTATTGGATTTGATTTGAATTGGTAATTATACATTGTTGAAAAATTCAACAGCTATTAATAATTATTAAATAGTGTTTTCTTTCTCAGGTATGTCATGTGGTATCCAAACTTTGCTTTTACGGAGTCTCGGTTTATTAATACATTTTGGGAAATATGTTGCCACTTTTTACCGGCTTTCCTTTACGACTTACTTCTTCGAGCACAAGGAAGAAAAGCTATGTAAGTATTTCAAAGTATGTTTAATTTTAAACAATCATTTCACAAAATGAATGTACGATCAATACAAATTAGGTATGTATTTATCTTGATTCAAGTATAATATTATCCTAATCTTATTTCATTATGTTCCAAATAATAGTTAATTTAATATGCTACAAGTGTTGCACGATGAAAATCACACTCCACTTGAAAAACAGATTTTAAATTTTACACATGAGCTGTGTTCTAAATAACGTTGAGAGTTTCATTTTCAATCTGAGCAGTTTCTTAAAACGTCTTTACAACATTTTTATTCATTTTTGAGTTATTAAATTGTAAAAAATGGAAAATTATTCTTGAGATAGAAGTACCATCATTGATGCATTGGATAACGTTGGTAATTTCCATATTTTTTGAAATACCTAACTAATAGCTATCAAATGTGTACGAGATTTCATTCACAAGAATGTGCAGTGCGAGGTTTTTATAATTTCATGTAGAACTAATAAATAAATAGTAAGAAACATCGATTTTCATATTTTATCGTACAACGACAACTGACAGATAGCTGCTTCGAACAGCTGTTGTTTTGTATGTGGTGGCCATCACATTACTTCACTTGTGCGATAATGGATTTTACCGCACTGTTTTGTAGGCATAACTGTGCGGTGATACTTTTTGGAACGAAGTTCCTTATGGGACGATGCGGAGGGGTAGGTACCCTAGCTGGCAAATAACGTCCGTAACGTAAATGCGTGGAGTAAGATTTTTATGTATAGTTTATGTATGTTCACTATACAGTGTCTAATGTAATGTCTACGTGGTGACTGTTATTATTATATATTTTTATGAATCATTGTGAATAAAATAAAAGTATTAAGATAATTTTGTTTGAATTTTATCGATAAAAAAATCATAAAAATGTATACCTGAATAATTATTTTCTTCTTACCTCGACTAAGTAGAACTTGAAATTTATATTTATGTAATAAGGAACTTCGTTCCTATCTGGTGCCCCACGACACCACACTTTTTTTTTCGCCTCGACTCTGAGGCGAAAAAAAAATAACATCTACTTTACAGTTTTAATAGTGTTGATATTTTAAATACCTATATCATGGATTTCTGTTACAGAATGATGAAACTTGCACGGCGATTCAAAATGGCTGCGGCAACCGGTGAATATTTTGCAAACCATGAATGGCAATTTAGCGTCTCGGAACTAACTGCTTTACACAACGAAGCAAATGCTGCTAGTGATTCAAGTGCCTTTGCACACTGGCCTGGGCAATTCAATTGGGATTCATATATTGGTTCATACATGCTTGGTATTAGACGGTTTATTTTAAAAGACACCACTGAATCACTCCCTCAAGCAAGAACGAAATTGAAAAGATTATACTGGGTGCACAGATTATTTCAACTTGCAACAGGCTACTATGTTTTTAAATTTTTGGCAGGGCGACTTCGATAAATTAAGTTTACATAAATAAAAGACCTCAAATTAAAAATAAGTAAACACAACCATCATTAGTATGGAAATATTAACTTTATTAATGTAAATAGCTCGTTTCCGGTCAATTTCTCATTGATAAGTTAATATATCAAAATATTATTTAAGTTACTACAGAACACCAAATGGCACAAAATAAAAAAAATAATAATAATATTCTTACAAAATAATTACAAAAAGGCACATAGAATGTTGAATAAATAAGTGAGAATTTAACGAATCATAGACTCATAACCGATTTGGAAAAATTATATGAATTATTGACATTGGTTGGGGACTTTTATGATAGAGTGATTACAAAATATGTAAGAGATATTATAATTATTATGTAAGCATTTATTTTCTACTATTCACAGTGAAGAAGAATGTTTAAACTATTACTTAATTATTATTTCTAGTCCTAACAATGGATTTAGGATTTGTTATGGGTTTGATGATATCCATCATAATAAGTAGGCACTGTAAGAAACAATAAAGAATCTAATTACGTTGTGTATTACCAAGCTAGTTACTATTTAAAATTGAACTTTTATTAATTATTATGACCTAATTTTATATTTTCAAGTGATACCCGCGAAATCATTGTTTTTATATTAGGTATCTTCTATACTTCTTGTATATATTATTATGTAAGTTAAAATTATTTAGGTAGATTCAAAAACTTGACGACTAAAAAAAAACCAACATAATATATTTTTAAAACGTATTTTGGAATCTAGAAAATATATTACCTTTAAAGAAATAAACTTGTTTTATTGCAGTTGACCCTTAGTAATTATTGTAACTTCTGTAACCTTGGAAACGAGTTTGTGAATATTGAACGATAATCATAGTAAAGATTACCTGAGTGGATTGCCTAAATTTTCATCCAAACTTGAAACTTATGATTCTAATAGGTACTAATAACTAAAGCCAATACCTAGGTACCAATACTTTACTGATAATTTAATAATTTCGTAAGTAGGTACTTTAATGATATTTTAACGCCCGAGGCTATAGCTCGTAAAATGATTCATAGCCATCGCTGTCAAAAAGACTATTACCGCACTAGTACGATAAAAATATTACCTCAAAGTTGCCTACCTACAAAGGCCAGCAGCAACCTTAGTTTGTCAATTGACAGCTCTATAGTAGAGTAGGTACTCTCTCGTTACTAGTTTGAGTGCCATTGATTTCACCAAATAATATAAAAGAACGATTAATGCTATGTGATTATTGCAAGTTTTCTTGTTTAATTCGTCACTACCTTCTAACGAAGAAAAGACGACAGCCATGTGAGGTGGCTGCAGCCTGCATTACGTGCCTAATAGTCAAAGTTACGTGCAGTACTAAAATATTGTCTATGGCAGTCTTGTGACATTTTTTTACAACTGGCAATAATTTTTAACCTGTCAAAAAATTATTATTGGTTCAGGTCTGTTGAGGTGCATGCATTCAGTCCTTTTAATTTTTATTTTAAATAAATTCTAATAAAAAATATGTCAGATAACAAGGATGTTGCGCAAAACGACGCCGATCCCGAGCTGGATGACTTATTGGACAGTAAGTTGTAATTCGATAGAATAACCTAAATAAGTGTTACACAACTGAGCTATAAATTTCCTCATTTAAAATTAATTGCATAAATATTGTAGCATGATATGGCAGGAATCACCTGTATTCTACTGAAAGAATAGTATTATTCAATATCCCATGTTCTATTTTCATTTTTAAATAATATACTTACATTGGATGTATTATTTAGAACAGCTATCTAAAACTTTGGACTCTACACATTAGCACAAAAAAAAGTGCACTTGAATAGTAATTTAGGCGTGATTATTACTACTTAATCTTTTTCGTCATTTTTACTTAATGCCTTAGACTTTGTCCTCTGGGATTAAGGTTTTAAAGATCCAGGAGAAGGTTTTCCGAGATAAAAAAGTAACTAGCCTATACCCATTTAATAAATCACGTCGATCTTTTGCGACGTGATTGAAGGACAAACACATTTGAATTTATAATATGAATAGATTGGATTTCAAGTAGGCAAATGAAATACTTACAACTCTATAAGAGCTCCATAGTTTATTTCGCCTAGTGATGATATGATAATATCTTAAGCCCGTATTAGTGGCACGAATGTGTTTGGAGATCTTGGAGCATCCCAATATGAGCTGAGGAGCTATGCAAATCCTAGATAAGATAGATATTTTATGAATATATCAAGCAAACAATAAAGCCTGTAATAATAAACCGACAGCAGGTTAGAATATTTTCTCAAGTATCTGTCAATCTATTCTTGTAGCCGCTCTTAATTAGCTTAGATTGACTGATACTAGAGAAATTGTAACCCTAATCATGTACTTAGCTTATGTCAGTTTATTAATATGAGCCTTAGATCTTAGATCACTTTGATTTTCCAGAAATAAAAATAGCTAAATAGAAATAACTTCATCAAAACTGAATTAGTAGAGTGGCTGTGAAGTGGCTCCATACAGACAAACTTTTGCAATGGATTTTATTTCAGGTGCCTTACAAGATATGACAAAGAAGCCTGATCAGGTAGCAAAACAGGAGGATGTACCACAGAATATGTGGAGTGAAGAGTTTATAAAGGAAGCGGCCGCACAATTTGAAAGCAACATGGCAGCTATTTTAGGGGGATTTAGTGGGGTACCAGGTAAGGGTTTCTGTACCTCAGTATTTGTTTTTATACTAGCTACTCCCACCTGGCTTTTCTCAGTATTTGAAAAATCCTTAGTAAGAAATTAGGGGTTTATTATCTCAAATATAGGGTTAATTTAAAAATAAGTACTAACTAGCTGATGCCTGCGTCTTCGTTTGATCGAAGTTTTTTGGTTCCCGCGAGAACTCTTTGATTTTCCGGGATAAAGAGTAGCCTACATGTAATTCGTGACTATAATCTGTCTCTGTGCCAAACTTCATTCAGATCCGACCAGCTGTTCTGTAGTGATTGAGCAACAAATATCCATACATCATCAACATCATAACTTTTTTCTACACCTTTAAAAACTTAACATATTCACCAAAAAAAAATATTTAAAGCTTTTCATGTACCCTTTAGACACTTCGTAGTTCTGTGTTTTTAGTAGGTACTATAGTTTGCATAGTGTTTTGCATATTAGATCAGCCAATTATTTCAATTTTTTTTTTGCTGTGAAACATTAATAAGTATTTTAAGTATGAAGAAGCTGTCCTAATTATTAAATTAATCTTGTAAGTTTCTAGACATCTAACATTGATATAGCATCTGTTGCTTCTTTTTATAAAGGTATAGATTATGTTTATCGATAATGTTTACTTGTTTCAGAGGACCAAATATCACAAGAACAAATTGCTCAAACATTTTCAAAAATGGCAGGTCAGTATATTTCAAAATTTCTTTGTAACATTAAGTATAGTCTTGCAAGTTTGAAGTATTTGAAGATCTTGGTCTTTTCGCTCTGTTTGTGCCTCAGGAAGCATGTGAAGGTGGATTTAAAGTACCTTCAATGCAAGAGTGAATCTTATAAGGGTATCTTATAAGCAAGCACTTTCCAACTGAGACCTCATCAGTGTTTTGCACTAAGCATGATTGTCGTCAAGCGCAAGCCTATCTTGCATTAAAAAAAAACTATACGAATCCTTCTCATTCTGAAAAGATACTTGTGCTCAGTAGTGAGCCAGCAATAAGTTGTAGTTTGATGACCTCCGTGGCGCAGTCTTGAACGCTGTTGTCGCGCTCTGTGACGCGCTGTGTTCGATCCCCGGCAGGGTCAATTTGGGAATTTATAATTTCTGAATTTTACCTGGTCTGGCCCGGTGGGAGGCTTCGGCTGTGGCTAGTTGCCACCCTACCGGCAAAGACGTACCGCCAAGCGATTTAGCGTTCCGGTACAATGCCGTGTAGAAACCGAATAAGGGTTTAATATAACTGTATGTCCCCAACTTACAGGTTAGTCCGCTACCATCTTAGACTGCATCATCTAGAAGTAGTAGCAACTAGTAGTGGATGAAAAAAAAATGTTGGTGACTCGCGCCAAATAATAACTTTGCAGCTTTGCATGACAAATAACTAGTGCAATTCAACAGAAGCGGCAGCGCAAGTACTACAGCCGCCTGCAGAGGGCGCTGTTACAGAGACAGCACCCAAAGACCCGGCAGTCCAGGAGAAAATTGACGAGGTATACCAGTTTCTATTTACCTGACTATGTGTGGGTAAGGCAGCAACAGTCAAATTATTTTCTTTGGCCTCATTCAGGGTATGCGTGTTACGAATCTCTCTTATTATCCTTCTGTGGGAGATTTTCTGCATCAACTTCACCATTGACAATCTATTGTGATCACCACCATCTATAGTTCCTGACCTATTTGAACGCATACCACTAAAGTGCATGCGGTGTTTACCTTTAAGTGGCTAGTCATTTTGTTTTAGTACCTAAAATATTGTAAAGCTGCTGATGTAATTATGTAGCTGTTGGTAGACCGAATAAACGAAAAAAAAAAAACTCTCTAGCTTTTCGTAGTAAATATCGTATATATAACAAGTCTGCCCACTTACTCTTGGCTTACTTCTTACTTCTCATTTTAAGCATGATTGTCGTCAAGCGCAAGCCTATCTTGTGATTTTAAAAACCTCCAAATCTCCTCAATTCGCTGCAAATTTATATGTAGAACTATTTAAACCAAGGAATAATCTGTGCTAATTTCATTAAACGCTGCTGTATTATTTCAATATTTGTTACTTACAAATAAAATAAACTTGTTTTCAGGTATCAGCGGCGATCTCCCAAACGCTTCAAAATCTAAATACGAACGCGGAAAATCTACAGACTCCGTTTTCGGACGCAGATCTCGCGAATATGTTTAACAATTTCAATCTTGGCGAGGCAGGAAACCAGGTGAGATACTCATATTCTTTGAGACATGCTGACTTGAAAGTTTAAACAATCTTTGGTGCTAAAGTAATAAGCTCAATTTCGTCCACACATCCACACATACAGCGCTCCAAACGGAAACGTTGCGAAATTAAAATCGATGATACTGAAATGTCGGTTTGGGTCCACTCTGACTAAAATAGATACGTGACACTGAAGCTCGGGTCTACTAAAAGCGAAAACTAGTGTCCGATCTCAAAGTCGCCATCAAACTCAAAGTATATTTATTCATATTAGGTGCACTGCAGGTACATGCTTATTGACGTCCAATCATACTAATATTATAAATGCGAAAGTGTGTTTGTTGGGTCCTTCAATCGCGCCGCAACGGAGCAACGGATTGACGTGATTTTTGGCATGGGTATAGTTGAGGACCTGCAGAATGACATAGGCTACTTTTTATCCCTGAAAATTAAGGAGTTCCCGCGGGATAAAAAAATACTTAACCACGCGGACGAAGGCGCGGGCATCAGCTAGTTGCTTATAAAACATGCTGGTGGTAATCAGTTACGGTATCTTAAAACTTAAGCTACGAGGGTTCCAAACCCGCCCTGGTCTGAGAGGAGCCCACAACAAACTCAGCCGGGGGTATTTTTTAATATCACCATCTCACAAATATCGTAAATTACTTAATAACAGTTCAATCTCAAACGAATTCAAACTATTCTTATTACCAAAATATCGAATTGAACTAAACTATATTTTTGTTTACTCCAGGAAGGCAATATGTTTCTACCCTTCATGCAAGGCATGATGCAGTCTTTGCTGTCCAAGGAAGTACTTTACCCGTCTCTCAAGGAGCTATTAGACAAATACCCCACCTGGCTAGCAGACAATAAGGGCAAGTTAGAACAGAGTGAATATGAAAGGTGAGTGGCATATAAAGACATTTCCTTGGTATTTTAAAATAAGTAGTTTATTTCAAGTAAAACTATAGACTCATAGAGGTACTAAATTAACTAAGGCTTATTATCTGTATATAGACTTTGAAACCATCCAACCGATGTGCCCCAGGCCTAAACATTGGGTTTCATTAGAAAGGCGACCTCCGTGGCGCAGTGTGTAGCGCTGTTGCCTTAACGTGCGGAGGTCCCGGGTTCGATCCCCGGCAGGGTTTGGAAATTCATAATTTCTGAATTTCCCTGGTCTGGCCTGGTGGGAGGCTCCGGCCGTGGCTAGTTACCACCCTACCGGCGAAGACGTGCCGCCAAGCGATTTAGCGTTCCGGTGCGATGCCGTGTAGTAACCGAATAGGGGTATGGGTTTAATATAACTGCCATGCCCTAACAGGTTAGCCCGCTACCATCTTAGACTGCATCATCACTTACCATCAGGTGAGATCGCAGTCAAGGGCTAACTTGTAGTGGATAAAAAAAAAAAAAAAAGGCAATAATGCAAAGATCTTTAATAAAGGATAAAGGTTTTAGATTCCCCCGGTTGACTATTTAATTTAACGGAAATTTACAAAATTTCATCAAAACCAGTTGAAGAGATGGGCTTTGAAGGCATAGCAGACAGACAGAGACAAACACACTTTCGCTTTTATAATATTAAGCAAGGATTATCATTAAAATTAATAATGTTTGCCCGTTCATCCGTTCCCATTTCGATCATCTCATTGAGTTCAAACTCAAGCTGCAGCTGTTGCCACCACCTTTCTAATGAAACCGGTTTTGGGCACATCGGTTGGATGGTTTCAAAGTCTATAACAGACAGGTAGATAGAAACATTTTTTGTGTTTTATATAATACTAGCGATCCGCCCCGGCTTCGCACGGGTAGCACTAATAATCCTAATCTATATAATATAAACTATCCTATCTCTCAAGTTAGATCGAACTGCACATGGTGTGCGAATTTTATTATAATCGGTTAAGTGGTTTAGAAGTCCATTGAGGACAAACATTGTGACACGAGATTTATATATATATAGATTATATCGTGGGAGAAGCCCTGTCTGAGCTGTTTGGGCCCTGTCTGGGCTGACACGTCAGCCTTCTTTTCTGACATAGGCCACCATTAATGCGATATATATACAGACTAGCTGATGCCCGCGACTTCGTCTGCGTGGATTGAGGTTTTTCGGTTCCCGCGGGAACTCTTTAATTTTCCGGGATAAAAAGTAGCCTATGTGCTATTCCAGACTACAATCTATCTCTGTGCGAAATTTCATTCTGCCGAGCGATCGCGTAACTTCTGCATCAATCATTGTTACAGTATCTATTGTTGTAATTGGCTGAATTTATGGCATTCTTGCTGCGTCAATGGATTATGTCCAATAGTGGAAGAGTGTTAACCAATCAGAGGTGATTGCGATGTATCAATGATTGATGCAGAAGTTACGCGATCGCTCGGCAGATCCGTTCAGCTGTTAGAGCGTGATTGAGTAACAAACATCCATACATCCATACATCCATCCATCCAAACTTTCGCATTTATAATATTTATATATTATATATTTGATTACATTAATACGAGTAATTTGTCCAGGTTCGAAAAACAACAAAGCCTCATGCAGCAAGTGTGCGCAGAGTTGGAGCCTGAGCAAGAAACCGACGCGGAAGACGTCAAACGAAAGCGCTTCGAGACCGTATTAAAGCTGATGCAACAGGTATGTTCTAGTAGCTCTGCCCCACCCTTCAAACCTTCGAATGTCCACCTTTTTCTTTTTTAATCGATGTAAATATGCATTTACGGACCCTGGCAACCCCCAAATATGACATGCATTTGATAAGAGATGTTATGATTTCAATATATAAGAGGTTTCTATTATATTGTTCTAGATGCAAGACCTAGGCCAGCCCCCCACAGAACTAGTGGGGGACATATCCGCCCCCCCAGAAGGCTTCGTAGCCCCCACCGGCCCAGACGCGTCGCAATGCAATGTCATGTAGTGAAAGACAGACATACACATGTGAGCGTACAAAACGTATATAGAATAATTGGTGCTTTACTGCTGAAATGGAAATAATCATCCGTCGTGCCTTAGATTATCTACTCATTCGCCGGGTTTTAATACATTTAAATAAATAAATAATCTTTTATTTAGCCAAAAAATAAATTACACTAAGGGCTAATTTTTCAATCGTCAGATAAATTTTATCGGAGGAATAAATTTGACGTTTTGGCAGATTTTCAATACAAAACCTGTCAAAACGTCAAATTTATGCTTCCGATAAACTTTATCTGACGATTGAAAAATCAGCCCTTAATGCCACAGCATTTGTTGTAGCTGAAAAAAGTAAACAATTGCCGGTAAAACTCGTATTTAATTTTATTAAACCGTATTAAACATTACGGCCGACGCTTCAGAAGCTATTTTAATTGAATACTTTAATAATAGTTGTTTAATATCTACATAAAAATCACTAGACTGTTTGTTTCACCCACATGCCGCAGAGCGCTTGATCTCTCTCCGGTCGTGTCTGATTGCCCTACCGTTGCAGTAATAGAATACTTTCATGCACTGTACTGTTTTTGTGGTCGCCGTTGTCGCAATTCGGTCTAAAGGACATTTTTCTTTATAATGGTGCGTTTACATTAAGTCTGTGACCGAATTCGTCGGCCGTATTTGGTTTTCGGCCACAGATAGTATCCAGAAGTCGGTTATGACCGAATAAAACGGTCAAACGTTATACCTTTTACACTAGCTTGGTCAGCAAACGGGCTGCGATCGAATGCGGGCCACCGAATTACAGTTTACATTAGTCGGTGACCGAAAACTGCTGCAGTCGAATACGGCCAAACCGACCTAATGTAAACGCGCCATAACTTGGTGATCAGTGTCATGCTAGGAGACACCTATTACTTTTGGTTCGCGTAAATGATCGCCATTGAATCACGATGCGATGATTACGACTGTTTCACCTTTTGTAGAAAATATGATGATCATGTTGATGATTGTTTTTAAATATTATTGTGATGAAGTTATTGCTAATAATCATGATCGCATTCTCGGACATTGAGAACAATCATTATGAAGTAAGTGTGATTGTTTCTATTAGAAGTAAAAGTTATTGATTCGAAACTTTATTGTGGTTGTGATTATTATTAATAATTATTATGATTGCATGATCACGATGATGGTTAATTGTTGTGATTGCGACGGGAAATGGTGATTAAATGTATTAAATTTTTATTGTGATGTGTTATATTTTGTTGATTAATAAAATAATTATTATTTTAATTGACAGGTTATACTTATAAGGGCTCGCTTTGTTTATATTTTATTATTATGCTCATATTTGAACATAAATTATATTATTATTTTTGCTTTTAATAGAAGTGTGTTAAAATTATATGAATTATAACTTTGAAAAATATCATTTAGAATAATTTCACGATTGAAATAGGCATAAGTACATAAAATAAAAATGTATCTATAGTCTAATATAGTAATATTATAAATGCGAAAGTTTGGATGGATGGGTGTTTGTTACTCAATCGCGCCAGAACGGCTGAACGGAGCTGGATGAAACTTGGCACAATATAGGCTACATTTTTTCCCGGAAAATTAAAGAGTTCCCGCGGGAACCAAAAAACCCCAATCCAAACGGACGAAGTCGCGGGCATCAGCTAATTTAATATCCTAACTTGTAGTCTACACTGATAAACAAGTCGTAAATAGGTTATTAACCTATAAATGGCAAAATTATAGGTATAATATTAATTCAGTCATATGGGTTATGCCTTAGTAATTATTAATGATAAAAGCTAATCCGTCCCAACTTGGGGTGTAATTTCTGAAACATTTAGTTTCTAGACTCAGCGGTTTAATCTTTCATGATATGACATTTTTCCTATTGTTTATGATCTAGACATATTATATTTACTACCGTAAATGATTAATGAATAAATTATATTATACTTACTTAAATTATTTTAATAATGACAAAATGTTGTCTATTGTTTGTGTGCCAAAGAGTATTTTTTTTAAATTCACATTATAATTATTAATTATTGTATCGGTTTATAATTTTATTATATGTATAATTATAATATGATAGATCAGGTCTACTGTCTAGTTCAACTCAATAAACTATAATTAGCCATTAATATAACAATTTTTCATCACTGAATGTGATTTTTATTTAAACAAGTAATATCGTAAATAATAAATGCTATAATAATATTTACTTTAACCATTCTTTAAAGTTGACCCAGTGAAAAGTAAAAATACATTGATACATTATAATGCGTCTAATGTAAGAATAGAAAAGTGTATCATTAATCATTATTTATATACCAACCATCATTAGATAAATACCAACGGTTGGCAAGGAAAATACTTTCCTCAATTATTTATTTTTACCTGTAGAATATAAATATACTGAAATTTATTGTAGGTACTAGCTGATGCCCGAATCTTTTGTATTTTTATGTTTATTATGCACAAATTTTATGTTCTTGTACAGTCTTTATTTACCTGTAAGGGTAAGCCCACACTGCAAAATTTCACCGCGCGTTTTTTTCATGCTAGCTGCTATTAAAATTCAACATCGATCGAACGAAGTATCCGGTTTTGTCTAATTCGTATCACACAACCAAACTATGTCACGCAAATGACATTGCATTTTGTTGCAGTGCGGGGTTAACCCCAATTGTTAAGAATGTATTGCAGTTGTGTTTGTTTCATAATAATAAAATGATATTATAAATGATCAAATTCTGTTTCCTTAAATTATACCTACACCAGTCCACCAGTCTACTGCGTCAGTTTCCATTAAAAGTGCCGTGTCCAAACTGAAGACCGTGTCGAAATGGCGAACGTCGAATAGAGATGGTGCCTATATCAAAAATAAACTATTTCTAACTGATTATTAAATAGAGGATCCTAAAATTCACACCCTCTGTTAGTTTTAAGTTTGATAACCATTTTAAAATATAGATTTAAAAAAAAATGCGGTGAAATTTTATGACGTCACAACTGTGAATTTCATACAACTTCCATACTAGAGGTGTGTTTTTAAGTTTAATAAAGAGTTGCTGATTTGATTGAGTTGTCATCATCAGCCAAGTCGTGGCTTCTGTGACTTGAGTTTATTGGTTCTAATAGAATCAGGTATTACCAGTATTACAGGCTGGCTAGAGAGTTTTCAATCTAATGACTTTGCGGTGACTGCGCATTTAGGGCGTATCTACTTACATTTATGGGCGTAAAAAACGCTTTTCTCTGCACGTTTGAATTGGCCCTTATAGCCTATGCGAGGCATGCAAAGGAACGATGCACAATCTTCCGGCCCCCGGAAGGCATCTCGGCTTCATAGTTTTGTATAATATTATTATCAAAAATTTATTTCTGGCAGAAAAAATGGCTATTCATAAATTTTGTATAGTACTAGACCCAGCAGAACGCATGGTGAGTGTGGGACATACCTACAATTTCTGATAAGATCTGTCCAGTCTGCTCGAACGAAACGGTTCTGCTTTACGTTCCTGATTCAAACCGCCAGGATGTGGAATACCCTTCCAGCGCATTTGTTCCCTGCTACGTATAACTTAAGTAGGTACCTTCAAGGCAAGAGTGTATAGCCATCTTCTAGGCAAGCGCGCTCCAAGCTAGACCTCATCATTGCTTTGAATTAAGCATGATGCAATATCGCAATAAAAAAAATATAGTTTTGCTACCAGCCATTTAATATGGCCTATCTGAATTTGCGTTAGGGAAGGAAGAGGAGACTCAATGAAATATGGGATCAAATATCCAAAAATTATTTTTTTATTTTTTCACCTGTATTTTGCTTTTAAATACAAAACTAAAACTGGTATATAAAATGGCAACTAATTAAATACGATTTGAGCACACATTTTTTAAACTTAGAACTAGAATTGTAGCTAAATTATACACACAAACACATGTACACATGAATGACGTAAGTTATAGGTACATAACTATGTACCTAGAAGATTATTTCAGAATATGTAATAATTGTTCTAAGTATTGGTACCTACTGAAATTTAACTTTTCAAGTGGAACGGTTTCTACATTGAGTGCTATGGCACTTGATTCAGTAAGTGAACTATTGCGTATCTCTACCAAGGTACTCAACAAAGAGCATAATGCCAGATCAGAATATATTATACGACTGCTTGGAGTCGGGGTGGGTATTATAAATCGTTCTGTTCTTTCTAATACCTATTAATGAGGTAAATAAGTAGGTACCTACATGGTTACCGACAGTGGCGATTCCTCTAAGATTGCGCAGCTTGCGCCGCAATACCAATAATTATGAATAAGTTACTTACCAATTATACTAGATCTATATAAGTAATATACCTACTAATATTTTATAACATGAAATAGGTACCATTCACAAAACATAAGTTTATCAATTAAATGTTTGCGTTAATCGATAATTATTTAAAATCACGCACGCTCCATGACCACCTCGCACCTTGGTTGTGAGTTGTGAGTTGTGACGTGCGCCGCATCGCCACGTGGCTCGTACTGCGCGAATCTTCGAACTCCGTCGGCCCGCTTACTCCCGCTCACTACGGGCCGAAGGCGTGCACTATGAGTTGCGCATGTGCCGTGTGGTATTATTTTCGAAACTCAAAAACCACTCAACCGATTTTAAAAATTCTTTCACCTATAGAAAGCTACATTATCGGCGAGTAACATAGGCTATATTTTATTTTGAAAAACATTAAAGATCCCTACGAATATTGCAATAATGTGAGTGAAGTCGGAAAAAATTGTCTCATCTGAGAGCTTCCGTGTCGTGCGCTGCGTAAATGGTAAAAGTTACACGAAAACAATGTATGGTGGAATTGTTCCTCTCAAAAAGTTCTAAAAAAAAGTCCGCGACAGCATATAGCTATCTTTTAAGGTCGTCTCACAACAACCGTCATTATGATTTTCAAATTTGGTCTAAAACAATGCTTTACTTGCGAAGGTGTTTTTACCAACATAGTATTAATCCTTATCAAAATAAAATGGTTGTTCATCTCAAGTATTTAATATAGATCAAATTCGCCCTTACACCATTTAATTCAGATGAATATCTTAGAAGATATTATAGTAATAATGTAACGCGCACTATACTAATATTATAAAGAGGTAAAGTTTGTGAGGTTGTAGGGGTTAATCTCTGGATATACTTAACCGATTTTGAAAATTCTGGTACCAACAGAAAGCCACATTATTTGTGAGTGTCATAGGCTTGGTACGAGAACCGAGATTAACCCGAATAATTAGGGAGGTCCCGTGGGAATTTTAAAAAATTATTCCACGCGGACGACGTCGCGGGAATCTGCTAGTGTAAGATAAATAAAAATAGTATTCTTTATTCTAGTAAGTACAAGTTACCCCTTGACTGCAATGTCACCAGGTGGTGGGTGATGATGTAAGTACCTACTCTAAGATGGCGGGCAAACCTGTTAGGGATATACCTATCAGATAAATGAAACCTATGTAACCCCTAATCAGTGATATATGAGGTAAATGTGTTTTATTGAGAAAATACCTAACCATCAGCTAGCGCAAACCCAAGATTGACCACCAGGAATCGCCACTGGTTACCGAAACAATAGACAGTTCCTATAAAGAGCAAAACTTATCACAAACGTAACAAAGCTTAAAAACGTAACAAAGCAACAAAAACAAAGTAGTATTGAAGCAGTCGTGCCGAAATTGATTGAAGTAATGTACCTACCCTCCTCATTCCGTGGAGACTCGTGCCACACGAGTATATATCCGATCAGAGGGGAAGCTTCCTAATAAAGTCGAAAATGTATACCTATTCTGCTAGGGTTGTCACCTGATTGATGCATGTCAACAATTTAAGGAAAAATAAAAATATTATACATCGACTTAGACATCGACAATCGACAATCGACAATCGACATCGATATCGACAATCGACATCGATATCGACAATCGACATCGATATCGACATCTACAACGACATCGATATAGACAATCGACATCGATATCGACAATTGACATCGACATCGATATCGACAATCGACATCGATATCGACATTTGTATCGACCATCGACATCGATATCGTCAATCGATATGAGTATCAACATCTATATCAACAATCGACATCGATATCGTCAATTGATATGAGTATCAACATCGATATCAACAGTCGACATCGATATCGACAAACGACATCGACAATCATAATCGATATCGACAAACGACATCGACATCGATATCGTCAATCGATATGAGTATCAAAATCGATATCAACAATCGACATCGATATCGACCATCAAAATCGGCATTAATATCGATATCGACAATCTACATTCACCATATTATTTGACTTTTCTATGTCAAATATGGTGAAGCTGCTTCTAACATTATATCCTTAATGGTAAGACATATTCAAATTCTTTTGATTTATTGGTGTATTTAAATATATTCTTCCCGAACCCAACCTAACCTAAACCTTCCCGAAAGTAGGTAGGTACGTTAAATACACAAGTGAAAAAATCATAAAAATAGGTTCATTGGTTTCCGAGAAAATCGTTAACAAACCTACATACATACCTACATACGGGTCAAATCCTTTTGAAGTCGGTTAAAAATGTTGTTGGAGCCAGGGGTAAATAGGAAACACCTGCCCCACGTTTACCCTATTTATCCCTGGGGTCGCAACTCGCAACTAGCAAAAAGTTCCTCCTACCTCTATACAAAGTTTCTTCAAAATCGGTTGAAAAACTGGGCCGTTAAAGCGTAACAGACAGACAGACTGACACATTTTCGCAATTATAATTTGGGGGGTGGACAAAGTCACACATTTTAGCCATATTAAGTACTTCGGGTATTCTACTATCTGAGCACTGTCTTCAAGTAGGTGAGACCGACTTAGGCTACATAGTACATACCTACCTGTCTAGCACGTCATTCTTACTTGACGATCAATGTTATTACCTAGTTTTATTGTACAGGTGCGCTAGGTACGTGTAAAAAGGTACTTACTTCTCTTTATCTCTCGGGTATGAAAAATAGGAAACATCCTTATTGTCTTTAGAGCTTTTCAAGCAAACTGTGCAAGTATTCGGCATTTTTGTTGAAACAGAACACTATATTTACATAAATAAATCTAAATAGTTTTATTTTTAATACAAAATCAGTAAACTTATAGTAATGAAAATAAATTGAGAAACAATTTCGTGATTGAACACGAAATTGTTCCTCTATTTATTTTCATTAAACGCACGACCGTCAGCCACAGTCAGCCCTTGCGTTCTAACCCAGACAGTGTCTCGCTAACCCGGACGATCGTGTCGGTGAATGTGTCGGTGAGAGCTCACGCACACATCGTTGCGCTATGTATGGGTGAAGTCGCCGCGAGCAGTTTGTATGAAGCTTCCTCTCTGTTCAGTTCTCTGTGCTCGTGCGCAGGTAGTGAGCCGGGTAGTAAGTAATGGGTCGATAAGATGATGATGATGAATGTAGATCTTTGACTGGTCTATGTTAATGGTCGCAAGGGTTCAAACGAATTCTATTATACTATTATTATGATTAACATAATTATTTTGTACCTACCCAATAACAACGTCTTTTATATTTACAACAGTCTAATTAGCTTAAAATTATATCCTAACTAACCTACAACCAATCTTGTTAAAAACAACAATAATTTAACTAGGCCGAAACAAATAAGACTGATGCAAAAATAGTGTAAAATCTTAAGCCTGAAGTGTCTTCTCATGCTTTGGGGGATGGTATCTAGGGGGTCCTTCAGTAGATGAATCCTCACGCCTTTGATGTAGGCTTTACAGTATTCATTCCAGTCCACAGTGCTCATGTCAAAGTTGAATAATTCTTTGTCTATTTCACATAGTTCTTTGTAGAGGTTTTGTGTGTTCTTGTTATGGAACTTCCACTCTCTGAGCGCGAAGTAGCCTATGACTGCTGAGAATTTGTCTATTTTCTTGTATGCTTTTCGTAACCTGTAACAGAAAAAGAAATCAGAGGAGCTGCTCCAAAGGGTTTTTTTTACTGAAATGTCTGTATGTAGGTATCTTCTTGATTTGCTCTGAATGAGTAAATAGTTGGCATTAAAACAGTGACCAGGATCTGATGTCGGATCAGGATGGTTGGTGGTGGAATACATTCCACAAGTAAGAAGTTGTTAGTGATTTTAAGCAAGTAAGTACTTATTATTAATCATTTTGCATATTATTTTGGGTAATTTTTCCACAAGGCAAGAGTGAATCTTCTAGGGAAACGCGCTCCAACCTAGACCTCAACATTTATGATTTCTGGTTGAAGGTCCTTGCTTTCCATAAGGTCGAATGATTATCGTCGCCTATTCTCTACACATACAATTCTTAACTAACTCACTAACTGACTCATCAAGGCCCAGCCCAAAGACCTAGAAAGATGGAATTTTGCAGAGTTCCCCTTATAGGTAATCTAGAGAAGGTATGTATTGTGGCTAATTTTTCGAAATTCTGTCTAATTTTTTGTCTGGTGGGTGGCTTTGGCTGTGGCTAGTTAAACAGTTATCACCCTACCGCCAATGACGTGCCACCTGCAAGCGATTTAATCATTTAGTCATCCGGTACGTCTACGATGCAGCGTAGAAACCGATTGTGGGTTATGAGTTTGCTACATGTAACTGTCATACACCTAAAAGGTTAGCCCGCTACCATCTAAAGAAAGCATTATCAAGGTTAAGACAGACGGGTTGCTTTAGAGCTGCACGCCGACTGCAAAATTCCAGTTTTGCTGGAGTTATTGTGCGGTTGACATAACTGCAAAAGAGCTAGATACATTTCAACTGCAAAAGAACTGCACAACAACTTTTTAATTTTACACCGACTGCAAGCGGACTGCGCTGCAGTTGTTTTGCAGTTTCCCACTTCACAATAATTATTGTTAACTGCAAGAAAACTGCATTTTTGCAGTCGGCGTGCAGTTCTAAAATAGTCCGTCTGTCTCCACCCTTAGGTAACACTAAGTGAGATCGCAGTAGTATAGTGGAGAAAAAAAACCCATGGAAGAGAAGATATAAGGGTACTGAATGCATGAGAGACCTTTCACAAAAGAATTTTGAACCCCACTGCTTAGGGTTAAATAAGTAAGTAGATACCTAAGCGTACCTAGCTGCTAACAAAAAAATTGCTCACTGCGCTCGCGTTTATGTAGTTCACTAGGACCTTGATGATGCCCGCGAGTTCATCTGCGTTTTAAAAATCCTAGTCAGAGATCCGACTCTCCAGTTCTTGTAACAAAAACTTACATTGGCTTTTTCCCGATCATAATTAAAACAGCGTCCACAATGTAGGCCGGTATCCAGTGGAGGAAGAAGCAGTAAATGGTGTACAGGAACTTGGAGGGCGTCAACATGAACAAGTAATACCATATCGCCGAGTTGGTCGGCACTTGGAAGCCGTGCACTTCGTTGTATTTCATGAAGTTTTCTGTGGGAAAATTTTAGGATTAAATTTTTTATCGGATTAAAAATATTATGTTCTAGTTTGTTTACCTACCTACTTAGTTGTAATTTGTAGGTGGCCGAAGCTTCGTAACAGAACAGAGCAAAATCAAATTAACCTTAACCCTAAGATAACCCTAACGTAAATCACAAAGATGAACCTGTTATTATGCTAAGCAATCTTCTGTTCCGTCGATACCATCCTATGTCATAGGGCTGAACTTAAGGAGTCGTGGAAGGCCTGGCAGATTTAAGTAAGTACCTAGTTAAGTATGTTGTTGTAGCTACTTAGTCTAGCTCACTCATATCGGCAATACTCGTATGTGCTGCCCAGCCAAAAGATTTCATCGCCGCACGAGACACGAGTTCGTTTTGTGAATCTTCAGAAATGTCAAAAAAGCTTTCTCTAAAGACACATTGTTATACTTAAATCGTCGACTCCTGGGTGCTACCACATTGCAGTCTCCAAGACTTCAGAGCAATCTTTCAGGCAGATGCAGCTATTCAGCTCCATGTTACCGGGAACTAAGTCGGAGAAAAAATATCTTACCCCAAGAAATCGGTGATTGCTCTGAAGACACGTAATTATAAACCGTCGGCAGCTGGTCCATGGGTGCTTCCTCGTGGTTCCCAGGGTAATCTTTAGCAGTCTTCCAGGCGGCTGCTATGCAGCCATCTACCACCATGTCGCCGGGAACTAAGTCGGCGATCGCTTTTGGGTTGCAGTTCAGGACGTGGATAAGGCCTACCGCAGCGCCAACTACAACCTAGAACATAAAGCTGTTTTTAGACTACAAAAAGTACTTAACACAATGTTGTCTAGCCATTAGCCAACAATACAAAAACCACCACCACCACCACCACTACAGCCCATTAACGTCCCACTGCTGGGCACAGGCCTCCACTCTCATAGGAGAGATAGAATTAGAGCTTAGACCCACCACGCTGCTCCAATGCGGGTTGGCGAGCTGTAACGACTATTATCATGTTAGTGATAATAACCGGGGCCGACGGCTTAGCGTGCTCTCCGAGGCACGGGGGTGAAACACCACCAACTCTAACTCCGGGCTAGTACTGAGAATTTCTAGTCAGAAAACCCCAACACTTCATTATGGCCCGACCCGGGACCTCGTCGGCTGCAGTCGAACATGCTAATATAACCACTAGACCAACGAGGCACTCAATACATAAACATCTACTATTAATCGAAGTCTAAGGACGAAAACACATTACTGGCAGGACAGTGCAAAGCGTCCGCGCGAAACGCTCGTCGTCTATGTGGGCTCAGAGTAAGAATTATTTACTTACTAGCTGATGCCCGCGTGGATTGAGGTTTTTCGGTTCCCGCGGGAACTCTTTAATTTTCCGGGATAAAAAGTAACCTATGTGCTATTCCAGACTATCTATCTCTGTGCCAAATTTCATCCAGATCCGTTCAGCTGTTGGAGCGTGATTGAGTAACAAACATCCATACATCCATACATCCATACATGCATACATTCATACATCCATCCAAACTTTCGCATTTATAATATTTATTTGACTATGAGTAAGTATGTGGGTTATACGTTTAGTAATGTAAAGTTTAGTATGTAATTATATTCTGTGACTACAGTACAATTAATATTTTTTTATCCACTACAAGATATAGCCTGACTGCGATCTCACCTGATGATGATGCAGTCTAAGATGGTAGCGGGCTAACATGTTAGGAGCATGGCAGTTATATTAAACCCATACCCCTATTCGGTTTCTACACGGCATCGGACCGGAACGTTTAATCGCTTGGCGGCACGTCTTTGCCGGTAGGGTGGCAACTAGCCACGGCCGAAGCCTCCCACCAGGCCAGACCAAGGAAAATTCAGAAATTATAAATTCCCAAATTGACCCTGCCGGGGATCAAACCCGGGACCACCGCACGTTAAGGCTACGGCGCTCAACTCTACGCCACGGAGGTCGTCAAACTTCTAAATAAATATTAGGTAGGTACTTTAGAAGTTAGAACGTCAGTAACCCAAATGACGACGCAAAATAACACATTTATGCTACTAGGTATATTAAAATATTTAAAAATACATGAGACCTATACATATAATTAATTTGTGTGTTTATTTTAATTTTATTGAATATTAAATGCTCATTTAATTAATTCTTTAACGGTCATTGCATACAATACAAATTACAATCGGCGTCGACCTGCACTTCACGGATGGTTTAAATATTAGACTTTTATTATAATTTGTTGCATTTTAATTTTCAATGTGTCATAGCGTAGCTACAAGCTGCGTTTATATTCTGAAACATGAACCCACAGACTTGATTTAAAAACAATTTAATACCTACGTGCGGAGGTCCCGGGTTCGATCCCCGGCAGGGTCAATTTGGGAATTTATAATTTCTGAATTTTCCCTGGTCTGGCCTGGTGGGAGGCTTTGGCCGTGGCTAGTTACCACCCTACCGGCAAAGACGTGCCGCCAAGCGATTTAGCGTTCCGGTACGATGCTGTGTAGAAACCGAATAGGGGTATGGGTTTAATATAACTGCCATGCCCCTAACAGGTTAGCCCGCTACCATCTTAGACTGCATCATCACTTACCATCAGGTGAGATCGCAGTCAAGGGCTAACTTGTAGTGGATAAAAAAAACCTAGTTATTTTTCTATGAGTTTACGAGTAGGTAATAGTCGATTAACGAATAAAAATAAAAAATCAACAGTAAATAATTTTCATATAAGCTATTACCAATAGGGATGATGAAAACTCAGTCAAATCAGCAACTCTTTATCAAACTTAAAAACGCACTTCTAGTATGGAAGTTGTATGAAATTCACAGTTGTGACGTCATAAAATTTCTAGCGCACTTTTTTTTCTTTTATCTATATTTTAAAATGGTTAATATCAAACTTAAAACTAACCGAGGATGTGAATTTTAGGTCTTTTGGAAGACCCTCTATTTAGTAATCGGTTAGAAATAATTTATTTTTGATATAGGCATCATCCCTATTCTGTGATATAAGTAAAGCAGACCACAAAAATATAGGTCTAATAGGATACTATATCTATGGCCTGCTTAGTAGGTCTAGGTATACACTTACCCCAGTAGGACCGTAAACATTGTCGATCCATCCTTGAAGGGGTTCTCTCGCCGTTCCAATCACTAAAACAATACAATACTAACTTTACTTTAAGTAAGTAGGTACGAATATATATTACCTACTTATATCAAAAATTCATAACGAGTTGGTAACTAGCTAAATCGGTATAGCAACAAACTTCGTATAGATTTTGGGGTGCACTACCATCGCTGAAATCAGTACCTATTGTATTAATATTGTTGACTTTCGTGTTTTAATTTTTTTTTAATCTTAAGAGATAATAAAAACCCCAAAAAAAAAAAAGTTTTTTTGGGGTTTTTATTATATATAACATGTCTACCCCATCGCAACATTATTTTAAATACATTTAACAAAAAATAACCTTAACATAACTAAAACAAAAAAATAAAACTATCACATAAAATAAGTCGACGTCCGTAGACGGCCACTGATGGCAAGCAGTGATCAAATTAACCAAACTTTTGGCCGATTCAACATCCAGACAGACATCCAGTCTGTGTTTTAAAATTGTAATCCTGATATTTTTAGAGTAGCATAACAGAAAACTGTCATTTTGAAGTACTTAATACTGCTACAAGCAACGGTAGTAACCCCTTTGACTTTGTATCGCTAAATATGTAATATTGCTATGTAAAAAAAAATATCACCTATGGATGGCCTAAACATCGCCACGGGAAGTCCTTTGGAGTATTTCTGGACTATATCTTCAGCTGCAGACTTAGTATACGCGTATGTGTTGGGAAAATCGCCTAGCAATCTGAAATGTAAAATAGTCACAATAAATAGACGGAAGACAACCTAAATAAAATATTTTTCTCCTCGGATATCGCTTCATTATTTAACAAATAGAATATATTACCTAACTAAAATTTAAAATAATTCGATAAGTCCGTATACGCATTCTACGTTATACCTATACCTAAGGCACACTCGTGTGCCTAAGGGCCGCTTGCACAAGGACATTTAAACTGATTTAGTTAAACTTTGTAATGCTGCCCCTTTTTGGCAAATGCGTATTGTAGTTGCCAAAAAGGGACAGCATTAATATATTTAACTAAATCAATTTAAGAGTCCTTGTGCAAGTGGGCCTTAGTCTAGAACCTCAATATTTACAAGACTATGGGAAAATAGAGCGGAAACGCGCTTAAAAGGTACAATTATAAAAAGAAAAAAGTGTGAGTGTGCCATTTACACACGGTAGAAGTGAAACTTCAGAAATTTCAGTAGCCTACGAGAGAATGAGATAAGTAAATATAACTTGTATTCTATCTCATTCTCTCGCAGGCTAAATCCTACATAATATGTTTGTTTCTTTTTGGTGTCGCTTCTTCGTTTAAATTTTTCGGTTCGTTGAATTTTCAAATCACAACGATTCTACAGAAGTTTCACTTCAAAAATAAACTGAAGGAAAAACCGATTTGTTCCTAGGTTAGTCTTTTGCCATTTTGCATTTTTGGCGTTGTTTGCCGAAAGGTACCTAAATAGTACCTACTAGGTCTACTTACCCTGGAGTGATGCTCGTGAGGGTCTTCTCATCCATATTTTCTACAAGGTCTATTAGTTTGTCGCCAGCCAGCGGGGGGTCGTAGAATTTCTCATCAATTTCTTTTAACGGGCAATTGCTGTAACAATAATTTTATTAAGTACCTAATATAAGAAGGAGTTAGTAAATCTCGGGTGAGATCGCAGTCAAGGGCTAACTTTTTTTTTTCTTTTTTATTTCACTACAAGGGCTCACCTGCAAAGGGGCATGGCAGTTATATTAAACCCATATCCCTATTCGGTTTCTCTAGGCATCGTACCGGAACGCTAAATCGCTTGGCGGATCGTCTTTGCTGGTAACTAGCCACGGCCGAAGCCTCCCACCAGGCCAGACCAGGGAAAATTCAGAAATTATAAATTCCCAAATTGACCCTGCCGGGGATCGAACCCGGGACCTCCGCACGTTAAGACAACAGCGCTCAACACTGCGCCACGGAGGTCGTCAAAATTGATGTAATGACGCAGTATTCTGTGTTGTCCCTGACTAGTGTGTGACGTACCTATACGCAGTGGAAATATGCACATAGGCCCGCAGTTTAGTGCAAGTGCGAGCCAAGTGTAGCATCTCCCTCGTACCCCGTACGTTGATCTCGACGGCCGTCTTTATTGCTTCGTCGAAACGCACCGTGGCTGCACCGTGGAAGATGAACTCCACCTGCAAACCGTACAAGCTAAAATTTACAAAAAAAATTAGACAAACGCGACAACGCAACACGCGACGACGCGACGCGAGAATATGAGGCCAATAGGGATGACAACTCAATCAAATCAGCAACTAAAGAGTTGCTGATTTGATAATGATCAAACTTAAAAACGCACTTCTAGTATGGAAGTTGTATGACATTCACAGGTTGTGACGTCATCAAATTTCAATGCACTTCTTTTCTTTAATCTATATTTTAAAATGGTTACCAAACTTATAACCGAGGATGTGAATTTTAGGTCTTTTGGAAGACCCTCTATTTAATAATCAGTTAGAAATAATTTATTTTTGATATAGGCACCATCCCTATTCTGTCGTACACCATCTCTAAAGTAAACTAAAATGACAGCTCTATATTACATTGCTATCCCTTTTAGAATAGTCCCTGTAGAAATGGGCAGCAATAGCTGTCAGTTTAGTTTAGTTTAGAGGTTGTGTTAAACAGAATTAACCACAGTAGCTGACTTTTCACGTGGGCAACGTTGAAGCGTAGATAACTTTGCCATTTTCTATGGAGTCGTATCGCGTCGCATTGCCTCGCCTTATCACTCAACTAGATGATGCCCGCAACTTCGTCCGCGTGGATCAAGGTTTTTTGATTCCCGCGGGAACTCCTTAATTTTCCGAGATAAAAAATATCCTATGTCCTTCCGTGGGATATAACCTTTACCTATAGTTCGCGCGCGAGTTGAATGCAGAGTAAATATATAGTGACACATACTCTGCATACATTTACTTACTCTGCATTCAACTTGCGCGCGAATACCAAATTTCAGCAAAATCGGTTGAAAAGATGGGCCGGGAAAGCGTAGCAGACAGACACACACTTTCGCATTTATAATATTAGTATGGACTATCACTAGAGCAAAAGATAGCCGTGCAGCCATGCTTTGTATTACGATGCCCTTTACGAGGCCGATTAGGAGTTTTGACCCTTCCCAGTAGGACCGCTCCCATCTTAGGTGCACTCGCAGTCAAGGAATAACTTGCGAATCATTTCAATCCATCATCGGCTCACTAATTAGCCCGGCTCTCTTCTCAGAATGAGAAGGGTTAGGCCACAGCACAGTCCACCACAGTTCACACACCTTTGAGAACATTATGGAGAACTCTCAGGCATTCTCACGACGCTTTCCTTCACCGTTATAGCAAGTGATGTTTAATTTCTTAAAACGCTCTGCATATTAACGATGCCGTGTAGAAACCGACTAGGGGTTTGGGTTAAATATAACTGCCATACCTAATTATAACAGGTTAGCCCGCTACCATCTTAGACTGCATCGTCACCTACCATCAGGTGCGATCGCAGTCAAGGGCTAACTTGTAGTGGAATAAAAACAATAGTATATTGTGATACAAGGGTGGAAAGTAGGTTATTGCAAACGAGCTGTCATTAATAAGCCCGAGCCGAAGGTGAGGGTTTTTAATGTCACGAGTTTGCAATAACCTTCACACCCGTGTATCACACGACGTTTTTCAATACAGTTGTGGGAAATAGTAATAAACAAATCAAAGAATTACAAGTTTATTTCAACATACATACGTTCATAGTAGTTAATTCTGAAAATTGAGATAGTTTTTAACATGGAATAACTTGACTACAATGTAGATGGTTTATATTTTCCACTCAATTCATGAAAATAAGCTAACAAAACATTTTCTGAGAATGACTTACTTAGTTTTTTTATGTTTTTTCCATGAAATAAAATTATTGTAAGCCGTCATATATCTTTCTCGAGATTTTGGGGGCAAAATTCCATCTTGCGCAGTTTTCGCCTCAGATAAAATATCTGGTGGAGTTAATTCCATTTCATCATAAGTACTAGAACTCATATTAACAAAAATATAATCAATTTATCACATAAAAAATAAAAAAAAATCAGCAAATGGCGCGTATAATTACACCTAGACATATTTTTTTTTTCAACGAAACTAGGCTACGGGTTCGTACCTACGCGTATACAGCCTATTCGATTTTTGTCAAATGTTGAAAATAATTAAATTAAAACTGGTAATTAAATATAATCAACAACCATTTAAAAGAATTTTGGAAATACAATGCTAAAACGTACGGATTCATTCATTTTTCCTCGTAAAAAGCCTATCCGATTATATTCTATGTATGAAAACTCCTTGCTACTAAACTTTTTTAATTGACTTGGAAAATTTAAAAATAAACTGCAAAAGTAAGTGTCGAGCTTGTAAAAGTAAGTCACGACCGTGTAAAAGTAAGATGCCTATGCGAAAGATTCAATTTTCGAATCATAACTACAGCCTCTGAAAGTGCGCCATGTTTGACAACTGTATTGAAAAATATATTTTGGAATAGCTAGAGGCGCATGTTCGGGGATCGACCCCGTGCCCCACTATACTAGGAGACCGAAGTTTTAATATAGCATATCCTTATCACAATTACCTCTTTTGATATCGTCGCTCTGTCTTCTTCGCTGATGCCCAAGCCCTTCTGCCCCACATCTCCTTCAATTATCGCAACTTTTTCCGTGAAGTCTGGTTGGACTTTCCTTAATTTGTCGTAGAGCTGTAGACAAACACAATGATTTCTATTAGTTTTGCAAGAATGGTGCATTGTAGAGACAACATCTCCTGAGGATGCTCCGGTGTCGGAGTGAAACGTACGTTGAGGGTATTTTGGAAGATTTATGTGGTGTGGAGCAGGGATGTAACGGAGGTAACTTTATCGGAACCGAAGTCGGAATCGGAGTTTTTAAATTTGATTTATCGGAATCGGAACCGGAATTGGAACCGGAATCGGAACCGGAATCGGAACCGGAGTCGGAGGCAGAGTCGGAGTCAGAGGCAGAGTCAGAAGTGGTCATAAGAGAGATATTTTTCATTTAAGTAAGAACACAATATAAAAACATAATTCAGTTAACCTTTTTTCATTTTAATTATAAAATAACCTTTTATCGTTTAAATTTCTATTTGCTATTCGACCTCCGATTAAAACCTCCGATTAAAAAGTTTCGGAACCGAAATCGGAACCGAAAGTGTAATAATAATCGGAAGTTCCGACTTATCGAAATCGGAATCGAAGCTCCGTAACATCCCTGGTGTGGAGAATATCGCGGGCCGCAAGTTCAAGATACGCACTGTACCACATAGATTTACCTACTGTGGCGGATTATAGCGAATTAAACTCCTAGTTTTTTTAATGTCATGGACTTCCGCAAAGTAACGCCTGCTTCTATCCAATATAATATACTTACTTACACTCTATCAAAAAGAGATGTAGTTGTGACAAACAGACATGTTTTCCAATATGCTTCTATATTGAGTGCTCAAATAAAATAACGATTTTATTAAGTACTAGATGATGCCCGCGACTTCGTCGGCTTGGATACTTAAAGTATTTTTTAATTCCCGCGGGGGAATAAAAAATACTTCTTGTCCCGGAAAATGAGGAAGTTCATTTTCAGGGCAAAAAGTAGCCCCGGGATACCTACAACCTAACTCTATGCCAAATTTTATCAAAATCGGTTGAAAAGATGGGCCGTGAAAGCGTATCAGACAGACAGACAGACACACTTTCGCATTTATAATATTGTAGTATGGAAGTATCATAGTATGGATACTTTTTATGTAATTTTCGGCGTTGGAGTCCAAAGTTTGGACATTCGATTTACATAATATTATTTGTGAATTTGAATAGTTAAGTACCTACCTACTTAAATTATGTTTATCAACTCGGAAGTAACAAGGCTCAGGCAAAGGGACAAATGCAAATGCGTCCATGGCCTTCGCTTCGTTCATTCAAAGATACAAAACATAAACAATAATAAGTAATAAATTATTATGCTCTACCAAATACCAAGCGCAATTTAGCCAACGGTCATCGGTACATATTAATATTTAATGACTAGCTGACCCGGCGAACTTCGTACCGCCTAACAGTCAATAGTGAATGTCGTGTTACAGATTAGCTGAACTTATTTTATGAAAGTAATACAAGTACAATGAATACAAAATAAATATTAAGTTACAAAAAGAAATAAAAAAGTACAAAAATTAAGTAGGTATATCAATCGCGTGTCAGCAAGACATGATTGAATTAAACTATGTACCTACATATAGTGCAGCATGGGATGCACTCGGTTTAATTCTCTTCATTGAAGCACCTTGTGATATACGACTTAAATATAAAGTTTAAGTCATTCACATCTTTTTTCTTAGCCACCAAAATTCCATTTGTTATTTTTGTGGTTAGCAATGATGTTCTGAAATACTTTGCTGATGAGCTCGTCTTTCGATGAGACGAAATTGCAAAAATTCGGTGGAAATGAAATCAATCATACCGCTCGATTCGTCGACAGGAACACGGCTATTATCGATAGTCAGCAATTGCTTGGAGAAATCTTCAGCAGATGGGTTCAACAATGCAACTCTCATGCTTGCTGCCAGTTGAAGTTTCTTCACATAGCACCACAGATTTGATGATTTGAGGCCAGCGTTTATTTCATCGGCAGCAGTCGATCTTGGAATGACTGGCAGTGTTTGACGGAAATCGCCAGATAGTAAAATCATTGCGCCACCAAAAATTTTCGAGTCATTGCGCAGATCTTTGGGTTCGATCAAGAGCTTCCAATGCGCGTTTGTGCGCCATTGTGTCCCAGGTGATGATTTTTGCGGCTACTAAAACTTTTGACATTGCAGAGTGTTTTGCAATGTTACATGTCGGTTGTTCAGTAGTTTGATTCAGATTTAGTTCAGATTTAATGGCAATTTTAACGCTGAATGAGCCGTACGGCACCCTTCTAACAACGTGGCCGCTATTCCAGAAGAAGCAACTGCTATACCACAATTTCAACAGTGGCCAAAATCAATGACATGAGGAATGTCTTTCCAGTTCCACCAGAGGCATCCAGGAAAAATAAGCAACAATTTCCATCATCAATTGCATTAATTAATGTATCCATAGACTTCCTTCTGTTTTGGGGTTAACAGGGTACATTCGTTTGAACTGATTGGCCTAATTCATATCGATCATATTCACGTTCATTAAATTCTCTATTAAATGCGTCATTCACTCTGCGATCTGGCGCTGGCATTCCTAACTTGACTAACAAACTGCTGCACATGAGGTAACACATATCTTCGATCAAGAGCAATGCCTGGTTATGCATCTCCTCATTCACCTCAAGATCAGGATTTCCTGAACTGACACGAATTTGATGAAAAATGTCTTCTGCCATGTTATCTTTGTATTTGTTCCACAGGTCACGTGGATTAGAGGGGAAACATGTAGAAATGATGATAGCAAATAATGTGCGTATCTGACTTGGAGATGCAGAAACGAACATTTACCAGCAACAACCGCAAATAGAAACATTCATCATTCTTTGGATGAACTGTGTAAATACGACCAAGAGCATCAGTAGAACGCATATTCGAATGATCAGGAACCGCATCGCCTTGCCTCCGACGTAGAAATTTCTTCGATGAAGCGTTCCATGTGTAAAAACGTGGCATGTCCGAGTAAAAAACGTTCGTGCGAACGGATTGCTTTGGCTAGTCGTAAAGAAACTGGAGGGAATTTGCTCTAGCACATAGTTGATAGCTAGTGCTCGAAAAGTCGATCCGTTTCGGCGTTACCGCACCATGAAATATAAACATTCGACAACCAACTGACAATCAGATTTTTTTTTGCATTCCAACACATAGATATTGTGTGTGTGAAATAGCACAATAAAGACTTATTTTTTTTTGCATTCCAAACAATGACAACCATCAAAATATGTCAATACAATGACAAAAATTTCTGAACGAACCAACAATGACAATCATCAAAATATTAAAATTTAAATACGCGATAATCCGTGGATAATCCGAGTAATGTGGATATAATATGTTGTCGATTCAAAACCCATAATTTAATACGTGCTTCAATTCGAGTGGACCCGAGTCTACCGTACCGACGGAGGGACGAACGTCAAATGTTTGACAGGAAAGTAGGTAGAACAGTTTATATAGGAAAATGAAATTGTTGTTTTTACTATCTTCCTCGCAATTTTTCCATATTTTCCCAACGTTGAAACCTTTCCTGGACCACGAAAAACATTTCAAAACCAAAATCAGCTATAAATCGGCCCAGCCGTTCTCGAGTTTTAGCCAGATAAACGAACAGCAATTGATTTTTATATATATAATATATATAATATATATAGAGAAGATAGAGATTGACAGTAGGTAGGTTTTCGAAGCATATCCTTATTACCCGACTGCGGAACGCACAGGGTTATGTGTTCATCAGTCTATATATGTATATTTCCTTTGTGTCGCACTACAGACAAAACGGCTGACCCGATTTTGATGATACTTGCACCACTAGATTTGTCTTAATCTTCCGAGTGTCATAACGGAAGCCGAATTTGAGAAAAAACAAAATGGCGCCCACTAGAAGCCATATTGTAATAAATTTAAAAATGAAAGTCAATAAACTATGGCAAATGGGGTATCGATTAATAGGTCTTGTAAAATCATAGTTAGGTTCCCTAGACCATTTTCTCATTTTAACGATCATTTAGGATTTACGAGGTTTCAAAGCTTCATTTTTAGTGTATTCCTTTGTGTCGCACTACAGACAGAACGGCTGAACCGATTTTGATGATACTTGCACCACTAGATTTGTCTTAATTTTCCGAGTGTCATAACGGAAGCCGAATTTGAGAAAAAACAAAATGGCGCCCACTGGAAGCCATATTGTAACAAATTTAAAAATGAAAGTCAATAAACTATGGCAAGTGGGGTATCGATGAATAGGTCTTGTAAAATCATAGTTAGGTTTCCTTGAACATTATTTCATTTTAACGATCATTTAGGATTTACGAGGTTTCAAAGGTTGTATTCCTTTGTGTCGCACTACAGAAAAAACGGCTGAACCAATTTTGATAGTACTTGCACTACTAGATTTGTTTTAATCTTCCGAGTGTCACTATGGAGGCACATGCTCTAAAATGCTACCACAAAATCTATAATAGTACATTTGGTGCAACTTCGGGCCGATAAAACGTCGCCTGTTTATAATAAATACTTACTGAACTAAAAAGTTTGAAATAAAAAAGTAATTTAATAAAACAAAAAACCCTACTGCTGGGATATCAAAAAGTATCGCACGTTAAGGTTAAGGTTAGCTATTGGACGTGCGACTGCGCCTTGATCAATTTTATTAATACATATTATACGATGTAAATTGATAATAATGAAATACTTCAATTCATGTCTTGTTTTATACTTTTTGATATCCCAGCAGTCGGGTTTTTTGTTTTATTAAATTACTTTACGGCTCGAGTTTTAGCCAGATAAACGAACAGCAATTGATTTTTATATATATATATATATATATTATATAGAGAAGATAGAGATTGGCAGTAGGTAGGTTTTCGAAGCATATCCTTATTTTGTTATATTATTTAAATTCTAAAACTTGTGACTTAGTATTCTGTGAACATCTATAAACAGGCTCGTATAATGTGTCCTATGTTAATTTGACTATTTAAGTACATATTGTGTTTATAGCAACTGTTTTAATGGAATTTTTTTGGCTTCTTCTTCATTGACACAGCTCCTATTCATTCCATACAAAGTGGCGTTAGATATAGTGCGTCGTTAACCACTCTCGTCTAACTTTGTGCTTAAATTCGCCCCTTTTACGTGCATACTAAATAACATTTACAATAGTATGGACGGAAAAAGGGCGGAAAAACGTCACGATCTTGAAAAAATATTTCAATACAAAATAGCCATAGATTTAGGATTGGTCTTGGTCCTTGGAGAACAATCCTAAATCTATGACAATAGCCACAGTGTTTAAGATGAAGAGTTTCACTTCCATATCCATACTATCCATACTAATATTATAAATGCGAAAGTGTGTCTGTCTGTCTGTCCGTCCGTCTGTCTGTCTGTCTGCTACGCTTTCACGGCTCATCCGTTCAACCGATTTTGATGAAATTTGGTACAGGGGTAGGTTGTATCCCGGTGAAGGACAAAGACTACTTTTTATCCCGAAAAATTAAATAGTTCCCGCGGTAATCAAAAAACCTCATCCACGCGTACGAAGCCGCGGGAATCATCTAGTAAAGTAATAAAAAACTTGCATTTCCCATGGCTTGTGGATTAATGCCGAAACTAAAGTAGCGTGGCCTGGCCGAAACAAAAGCACAAAGTTTCAAAATATTTATTGCTCTGTTTTTACGGGCGTGAGCGGTGGGTATTTTAGCTACTTTGCAGAGATAATTACCAACTTAATAACGTACCTTACTTAGGTAAAACTAGACGATGCCCGCGACTTTGTCCGCGTGGATTATATATTTTTATATTCCCGTTGGAACTCCATAATACAATGATGTCCTTCCCTGTGATAACTACAACGAACCTATCTCTGTACCAAACATCAAAATTGGTTGAAAAGGTAGCTGTTAAAGCATAGCTGGCAGGCAGACACACTTTCGCATCTCATACTAATATTATAAATGCGAAAGTGTGTTTGTTTGTTGGTTTGTTGGTTTGTCCTTCAATCATGCCGCAACGGAGCAACGGATCAACTTGATTCTTGGCATGAGTATAGTTGAGGACCTGGAGAGTGACTTATGCTACTTTTTATCCCGGAAAATTAAGGAGTTCACGCGGGAATCTAAAAAACTTTAACCACGCGGACGAAGTCGCGAGCATCAGCTAGTTTATAATAATATTAGTTCAGCTGTTTTTAAGATTAATCCGAGAAAAAGCGACCTGAGCTAAAAAAAAAATCAACTGCAGAGTACATGATATTTAAAGACAACATTAATTAAGTAAGTAGGTACCCGGGAAAGACAAGAAATGTCAAAAAAGGATAACTTTTAAATAAAGTGGAATTGTACCTAATATTAAAAATCTATATTGAAAAAACTTTAATTTTAACCTTATACACAGATGTTATTTATAATTTTGTAATTCAAATATAATTTTCCTCGAATAATAAAAAAACCGGCCAAGTGCGAGTCGGACTCGCGCACCGAGGGTTCCGTACAAACCTGTAGAAAGTTTTAAATTATTAAAAAAAAAACACGTTTATTGTATGGGGACCCCCCTTAATATACTTATATATTTTTTTAATTTTTAGTATTTGTTGTTATAGTGGCAACGGAAATACATCATTTGTGAAAATTTCAGCTTTCTAGCTATCACGGTTTATGAGATACAGCCTGGAGACAGACAGACAGACAGACAGACAGACAGACAGACAGCGGAGTCTTAGTAATAGGGTCCCGTTTTTACCCTTTGGGTACGGAACCCTAAAAACTAACAGCTCTAATTAATTATTATTACACCTACAACTCTTATTTTTTTTGGAACTTGACAAACCTGGTCATCGAATTGTTCCTGTAGCCTTTTTATGATCTCTTTATTCTTCTTTGGTCTTGTAAGAAGATAGAGCTTCTTTATATCTGGACAAGATCTGTAACAAAGGAAAAGAGTACCTATTAATATTATACTACATTCATGTTACGAGTTTATAGGTTTGCCTTGGCGGAGGTTTTGGTTTTACTACAATCACATTCCAACAAAAATAAACAAGATGAAGTTCAAAAACCTTTGAATGCAACCTCCGCAATGCTAAAAATTTAGCCTTGCGATTTGGCCGCGTATTGCTTCTAGGGTAAAGGGTTCTGCATAATAATATTCTTTCCAAAAAACCGACTTCCAAAGCCACTGTAAATGACAATAGTTATTTGTGTTACATGGGGCCAAAGAAAATATTTGTTCCCCGAGGGCGCTATTTTCCTAGAATCCTGAACGTAGCGAGGAATTCAATATACGCCGCCCGAGAACAAAAAATTTGGCCCCGAGTGACACACACTATTTTTCATCATTACGTATGAGAAAAAGCTAGGAGTATCAACCTACTATGTATATTACCTATACGTTTAAGCACCAATCAGAAGATACTCCTATCAACCTTCTATGTAATTGTATAGACATTATTTAGACGTATATTTAAAGTTTAAATAAAATGTAAAGACGTATATCCGATCAACAAATTGATCACGTGACTTCGGACCAATCAGAACAGAGAAATGCAAAGTCGTATATTCGATCAACAAATTGATGACGTGACTTCGGACCAATCAGAAGAGAGAAATGAAAAGTCCTATGGGCCTACAAGTTACACTTTGCTCCCGCTATCCTCTGAAGCCAATATGCGTTTTTCGAATAGGTATGATGAAAAAATATTTTTGTGTCTACACACATAGATTTAGAATCCTTAATCTATGTCTACACACTGTATGTTATTGTTAAATCCTGGCGAACGTGACGTGTCAACTTTGCGTGCTTTTTTACAAGCTTCTATTTAACTTGCAATCTTAACGTATCATAACTTCGTAAATATCATAAGTCTTAACGTAAATATCCTAAGTGACACAAGTTGTCCTATGTGAAATAAATAATTTCATTTCAATCGATGCTTGCAAATCTTGCAATGTTGGTGAATGGTGGGGGGCCCTGTCAAACAAAGAATGTGGACCTATTTTACTAACGCCATCTAGTCTGAAAAGTGGAACAGCGCTATGGCGGGGACAAGGACAGGTTTATATAGGTGTGGAGCGCGCTCCACAGGTCGGACGCCCAACTTTTTTCTATAAAAGGGCCCATCTAGTACCTAAGTACATATATTTCGATGGTTTGTTTAGTTTAAATCTTGCAACTGAATTTTCAAACAGCTATTCCCAACGGATTGAGCTGAAATCATACTTCATATCATACTTCATACTTTATTAATATAAATGCGAAAGTGTGTTTGTTTGTTGGTTTGTTGGTTTGTCCTTCAATCACACGGCAACGGAACAACGGATCTACGTGATTGTTGGTATGGGTATAGTTGAGGACCTGGAGAGTGACATAGGCTACTTTTTATCCCGGAAAATTAAGGAGTTCCCGCGGGAATCAAAAAAACCTTAATTCACGCGGACGAAGTCGCGGGCATCAGCTAGTTTTGCATAATTACACGTTTAGTTTGGATGAATTAATGCATGGTTAGCTAAGTGACGTCATTCCAAATCTAATATGGCGGACTCCTAAAGATGGCATGGCGGACTAGTTATTTTTTATGCATCCCCTTAATATGGGTATTAATTAAAAGGGTTTGCTGAAAAAAATACAAAAAATAAAATTAAGTCACACTAAACTCAAGGAGGACGACGAAAGCTTGTTCGTAAAAATGTTTATTAATTATTTAAGGCTTATACACAACAAATAGGACCATATTTTTCCGGCTTACAGCTATGTACAACAATATGTTGTAAAAAAATGGTATTTATTTTGAAAACGAGTGTTTAGAAAGCAGTGGATGGTAGGTACTCCCCTATGCGTTTTCCGACACACAATAATTGACCTGTATCAATGGCTAGCAATTAGCATGCGCACTACGAGTAAAATTATGTCTACCCGTTAGACCTATCTCTCTGTCTACCAATACCCTTACTCTGAGATTGATCGAATTTAAAATACGGTCTCACTAAGTGAGGTGAATCACATTTGAGTCAAACTAAAATGGACCCAAAAACTCTTGATTTAAAGCCACAAATTCAGTGCAACCGATTCAAATTTCGAAACGTATCGTTTGGAGCGCTAGCTGTGAATGCATACACGAAATTGAGCTCTAAATTAATAAGATTAAGATTCATTTTAGTTTGATGCATATGTAAATCACCTCACTTAGTGAGACCGTATTTTAAATTCGATCAATCTCAGAGTAAGGGTACTTAGCTTTAACATGGTTACTTGTCTCGTTACGTCAAAAGTAGAGATAAAAGTTATATTTCTTATCTGTGGTATTTTTCTGTACGAACCTTTACATGCCAACTATTTTTTTCTTGTAATTTATCGCATTTTGTGCATGTTAGGGTAAATGAAGCCGGCCACGACAACATCTCTCTCTCTCGTCGCGAGATAATCTCGTTGTGCGCATGCTAAGCACACAAGAGGTAATAATTATTTAATCAAAGGTATACCTAGGTAGTTATCGAGTGAACTCATTAAACCTATCGTAGTTTTTAGGGCTCAACTACCACTTACACAATTTGCATGCTTACGACCTCCAGAAACGACTTGAATCGCCGAATATGAATAATGGGTAGTCATTGCTAACGGTCCATATCCAATATAAAAACCGTTATGGAATCCCGTATTAAAAAATAATGAATGTATCGAATAATCTCGTACAGAGAAGAGTTCAATAAAGTACAGGGGACAGGTTTTTAGTTTTTACCGGTACCCTAATATAGGTACTAAAATTATACATCAATGGGTACCACGCGTCCATGCCAATATTGTTTTGACGGATTCTTGTCCTTGTGCAATTTATTTCCTTAGAAAGTCTGAAAAAAATAATTACATATATGCGAATTATCGAATAGGAAACCAAAATAACAACGTAAGTAGGTACAGGAAACAAGACCACAGAATATATAATAGTAGATACATCGACGTCACAGATATGTTGCTATATAAGACTTGTAGTTTTTTTGTAATTTTGTTCATAAACATACTTACTACGTACTTACTCTGCAGTTATTTTATCGAAAATAAGTGTTTTAAATTAATTATAATTGAACATAAAATATGATATTGTTTTCTTCCTAAAAATGCACTATCGATACAATAAACAATATACGTGTATTGACATATTTTTATTTGCTATTTCCAAAACATAATGCAGTACCCACTGCATTATGTTTTGGAAATAGCAAATAAAAATACCACGGTTAAACAGGAAGTTCCCCTACACCCATTGGGGGGTGAAGTCGGTGGGTGCACACTATACAGAAGGGCTAGCATGCACACAACGAGTAAAATTATGTCTACCTGTTTTCTCTGTTTGTCTACCGAAGCTAACATGGTTACACATAATATGACTTGTCTCGTTACGTCAAAAGTAGAGATAAAAGTATAATATTTCTTAAATGTATGTGGTATTTTTCTCTACGAACTCTTACATGCCGACTATTTTTTTCTCGTAATATACCTATCGGATTTTGTGCATGTAAGGGTAAACGAGAAATTAGCCGGGAACGACAACATCTCTCTCTCTTGTCGCGAGATATCTCGTTGTGCGCATGCTAAGACGTGCATCCGTATCGTATCCTATACCGAAACCGATACTCTTGCCCATCCTATGCCAAATCCAGAGCCGAAATCTCATATCCTGTCTATTAACACTAAGTAAATATAGTGAACGTTGTTCGTTGGAGGTAGGTATTTTACCGTGACTAGCAGGTAATCTTTTTCCTTGAAGCGGCTATCCATCCACGTAGCGGGCATAACTGACGTCGTTTAACCGTGAGAAAGCATAATCCATCGTGGATCACGTACTTGCGTATCAACAGACACGCGATAGGAATGGTAATGTCATCACGCGCAGTTGCAGGTGGACTGCGTAATTCCAGTGATGGACATACCAAGCTGACACGCCTTAGTCCGATTTGAGTGAAAACGAAGATAATGAAGGAACTAAAATTTAACTCGCTATAATCCGCCACAGTAGGTAAATCTATGTGGTACAGTGTGTATCTTGCGATATTCACTACACCACACAAATCCTACAAATTTATTCTCAACCTACGTTTTTCTCCGGCACCGGAGCATCTACCTACAGGAGATGTTGACTCTACAATGCACGATTGATTGATTTACATCAATCGTTTCTAGTTCGTTTCAAAATTTCTAGCTCCTTCATTATCATAGACTTCCGCAAAGTAACGCCTGCTTATATCTAATATTTGAAAACGAAGACATTTTGACTTGTCACTTATGGCTTTTTTTGTGGTGAGAAGTGGTAATAGCCAAGTTTTTTTATCCACTACAAATGCGATACTAATTAAGTACTAAAATTGACTGCGATGTCGCCTGGCGGTTTGTGATGATGCAGTCCAACAATGGGAGCGGGCTTACCTGTTAGGGTTATATATGGCAGTTCTATTGAACCTATACTTAATCGGTTTCTATACTGCATCGTACCAGAAAGCTAAATCTAAAGCTAGTTTAACACTTGGCCGCACGTCTTTGCCGGTAGGATGGTGAATTTTTTTTCCACAAAAAAATTGTAGTGGATAAAAAAAAACCATTGATGGGGATCTTCAATGGGGAACAGTGGAATGACCCGATAGTATTGTTCCCAGACGTTTGAAGTCTTCCGCGCTTGGGCAGCGTGGTAGACTGTAAATCTGAGAGCCGAGGGGAGGCACGTGCATAAATGTACCTTGAGTATTGTGTTATAAAGTTATTATGGACTTGTGGTTTGAAGAATCGAAGTTGATCTGCCTTTAGATTTTAGACCAATGCAATGCAATTATGCATTTCAACTTCACATGCAATCCATCTACGAGTCTATCGGACGATAACAACTACTCTATAGGAACTACAGAGTCGTCAATATCACCTAAGTACGAGCTTTGGATTGTTGCAAAAAAAATCACGTTTACGAAACAAGTAAGATGCAAGATCATGGAAGTGACAAATAAGTAAGTTTCAAAACAAGCGGAAATCTAACGATTGCATTATTTTGTGATGGGGAAAACCTACTATGTATTTCTACTTAACAATAGGAACATAAGAATACAATGGATGACTTTGTTTAGTATACAATAAGGTGCTAAATATAAGTAGGTTCTACGTACTGTTCTTCCCGCGAGATGATGTGATGAAAATATAAAAAAGTGCTCTGTATGTGTTACTGTAAACACATTTCTTGAAGTGAAAACTTCTTTAGCCCCGTTGATCACTTTTTGGTAGGGGGTAAACTTGTGGATTCGCGTCACCGACACCATCACCGACACCGTCACCGACACCTCGCTGCCCCATGCTCGCGTTGTTTCGAAGACAAAAGGTTTTAAATAAAAATATACTACATTCGTAATTAAACTATAATGCCTTAGTTTTAAGGTTTATATAATATATATATTTTTTTTAATTATTTAAAATATTCGTTTTCACTTCTATCGGCAGTCCCTATGACTGCCAATTTTTTTTTTACCACACCCGGGCAAGGACGCTACGCCTCGAGGCCCGTACCCCCGATTTGGCCAAGGCCTTACGGAGAAGACCCTGCTGCTGTGTAAAAGCACTGACCATGGTAAATTTCAGGAATTGCAAGGAAACCCTAAGATTTACCAAGTCTTAATGGTCCGAACCGGTCCTAGATAATCGTTCATCTCGGAGTTGTATCAGTATTTACTTGGTGAATTCAATATCTTATTTCAGAGACATGATAAAGTCCGTATTATAACTAAAAGAAGTTAAATTAATGTAGGGTGTCCATACAGATGTAGATGTAAAATGAATAGGCTACGCCAGAAGACTCGCTTCGTCACCCCATCATTCAGATTTGCAGCTACTCGACCTTCGTTTCACTATGAAGGTCGCCGGCTCGCTTCACTCGCCACCTACCCCCTTGGCTCCACTCGGCCTCGTAGCCTTACTTCTTTCAGGACCTCCTTCGCGACCTTCTATAGCTTCGCGCTTTACAAAAACACTCAAGGCGTAGGGCAGACAAGTGAAATCGGTTGTGCTGTTTCGGTTTTGACTCAGATTCACATTTTTGAATAATATTGTCACCCTGTTACATATCTGTATACCTATAGGTACTTTTTACGTCTTTTACGAGTAGGTCAGAACTAGGATTTACCGAACGTACGCTGGTAATTAACAATTATCTCAAACCAGTTCAACAAAAAAAACTTGTCCTACCCGTTTATTCGGCATTTCGCCTTATGTATCGCGGTAGGTATTTAAAATTTAGATAACTGAGATGACGTGGGTACAATACCCAAGTGGTACTTAATACCATAAAACAAGGAATATACGATTTGGTAAGTGCTTAATTACAGTCGGTTGAAGACGTCTAGACAGGAAATCCTGCGACAATGCAGGTTACAGTGGCAGTTGGTATGGAAATATGATTATAATAGTAGTTTTTTATTTAAGAGCGAAGTACCTATTGCTTAGGCAAGGTATAAGTAAGTTAGCAAGGTAAGTAAGGGTGTAGGTAAGTTACATTTTAGGGTCCATTTGTCTATTAATAACGTGATCATAAATTATAATCAATTAATTCGCAATTAAAGTATTTTAAGTTCTGGTTTCTACAACGGAATAACATAATTTGCATGAGAATTTAATAATTTGATGAATTGTTAGGTAAGCTAAGGCCCTTAGTCCATAAATAGTTCCTTACTTATAAAATCATCCATTCGACATACCTACCTAATTAGTAGAGTTCCGCGTGACGCTGGCTTCCGCTACCGGTATCGTACCGGAACGCTAAATTGCTTTGCAGCACCGAGCACGTCTTTGCCGGTAAGGTGGTAAATAGGCAGGCCAGACCAGAGAAAATTTAGAAATAATAAATTCCCAACCTGCCGGGGACCGAACCCCGGTTCTCCACTTAGAAGAGAACAGCTCTCATCACTGCGTCAGCTGGAGGCCGTCAAATCAAAGGCCGTGAAAAGATCGCCCCACACCTAGCCCACACCGCGCTTTAAATTGGCCTCCACTAATTAATTAATTAATTTATTTATTTATTTATTTGGCAACTAAAACAGATTGCAATAAATATATATAGCTCTAACCTAAAGCTCTTGACACACTAGTCAAGTTAATCAACACTAGTATTATAAATGCTATTATAATGCTAAAGTACTGTCAGTCTGCTACGTTTTACGAAAATCCCACGAGATTTTAAAAAACGCGGTTCACTTCGCGGGCAACGCTTAGCATTTATCCATAAATAATACTGATGAGGACATAATATAAAAGACAAATAATTAAACTAACCTATCCTGCCATCACATCAAGTAAGTAACCTTCGCCGATTAATTTGAATAATAAGGTTTTTATTAATAGCAAAAATAATGAGGATGTATAAATCAAATTATATTAGTTTTCAGTATGTTAATAAGATAAAGATATATAATAAGTACCTGTCAATCACGATTGGTTGTAAACAACTCCCAAAATAAATAATGGCATAGACATAGAGGTGTTAAATACTAGAGATGATGTATGATGATTTAGAGTCGCGCTAAATTGTTTCAATCAATCTGACTGGTTATCAGCAGACCTAACTATTCATCTTCAATGACAAAGTGTCCAATAATAAACAATACATAACAGTAAACTTCTATCTAATTCGTTAAAATCCATTAATGAGCACTGAATCAAGATGATAGACTAAGATATGGATTTTATGGACACCATAAATCAGTATCCTTTCCGTAGTGAACGCCTAAATTTCATATCCACTGAGAAAATAAAATGGCCTGCAGTCGTGTTATTTTCTGTAAATAATAATCGGCGCTGAACCAGCTGTCACTCTGTTAGACAATTACAAAAAGGCTTTGTGTGCAATTTACACACGGCAGAAGTGAAACTTCAGAAAAGTAGTCTACGAGATAATGAGATAAATGTAATTTGTATTGTATCTCATTCTGTATTATGAATCTGGGGTCACGGGAGTGACCCCGCCAAAGCGAGCCAAAGGAAACGGGGCACTACCTACCTTTTCTCGAAGCGTTTCGTCGGATTTTCGAACCGTCATAGCTTAGGTCCAGATGATGCTAGAAAGCTGAAATTTTCAGGATAAGGTGTTGTTGGCAAACTTACCAAATATACCAAGTATCAATTTTCTAGCATATATAGTTTCAGATTTATTGATACCTGAAATACGTCGATTTCGTGACTGACTCACTGACCGTCATCAACATGAAAAAGGTACTTCCTGAAGTGCTAGAAGGCTGAAATTTGGTATGTAGGCTAGAATTTGCATATAAACAACAGGAAAATTAAGAAGTCTGAAACTTTTCCCCTCCAACCCCTCCTATAGGGGGTGCAAATCTGACAGCATTTCCTCGTATTTTAGAACAGTCATAACTTCGGTACGGATGATGGTAGAAAGCTTTAATTTTCAGGATAACATGTCGTTGGCACATTTATTAAACATACTAAGTTTCAATTATCTAGCATTTATGGTTTCAGATTTATTGATACCTGAAATACGTACTTTTGGGGGTTTTTTACTTTTACTAAATCACATGAAACACGAAACCTCTAGGGTACTTCCTAAAGTCCTAGAAAGCTGAAATTTGGTATGTAGACTTGGAATTGCACATAAACAATGGAATAATTAAGAAATCTGAAACTTTCTTTTTCCAACCCCTCTTATTGGGGGTGCATATTTGACAGCGTTTCCACGTATTTGCTAACCGTCATAGCTTCAGGCGGGATAATGCTGGAAAGCTGAAATTTTCAGGATAAGATGCTGTTGGCCGACTTATTAAACATACCAAGTATCAATTGTCTAGCATTTATAGTTTCAGATTTATCGATAACTGAAATACATCGGTTTCGTAATTTAGCCTTATAAATAGCTGATGAAAATCAAAACCTCTAGGGTAGGTACTTCCCAAAGCCCTAGAAAGCTGAAATTTGGTATGTGGGCTAGGAATTTCATATAAATAATGGGAAAATTAAGAAATCAGGAACTTTTCCCTTCCAACCCCTCCTATAGGGGGTGCATAATAGCTGTACAGTCGGTACTTAAAGAAATATGTGCAAAATGCAGTATACATACATAATACCATACATAAATAATATAAATATACAATTCATGACTCAGGTACAAAGGTTCTGAATACCAACATTATGCCCCTAGCAGAATTCGAACCCGCGACCTCTCCCTCAACAGTCATGGTCTGTAACCACTCGGCCAAACAGGTCGCCAATAATAATCACGTAATCTTGTCATTTTTTATTCTCATTATTTTCATTTTATTACTGAAAAATTATAAAATATACTTACAACATAAAATATTTTTCAGAGGTAAATATATCTACAGTAATCATTGGCGAAGAGTCCATGTAAGACCCGATCCCATCTGCATCCCTTTAGGAATTGTTCAATAAGTAGGTAATCAACGATATTTTCGTCCAACTCTGTTCTCCGAACTAAACACTCTGTTCATTGGTTTGAATTAAATTAACGCGTGACAATTTATAGAAAAGTAGATGATGCCCGCGACTTCGCCTGCGTGGATTAAGGTTTTTTGATTCCAGCGGGAACTGTTTAATTTTCCGGGATAAAAAGTAGCCTTTGTCCTTCCCTGGGATACAAACTATCCCTGTACCAAATTTCATCAAAATCGGTTGAAAAGATAGGCCGTGAAAGCGCAGCAGACAGACAGACACACTTTCGCATTTAAAATATTATATGGATCTAAACCATTGAGGTATTATGTACTAACGTACATATAATTAAATGATCTGAACTAATATTATAAAGAGGAAAGATTTAACCGTGAGTTTGCTGTGGTTAGAATCAAAAAATACTCAACCGATTTTAAAAATTCTTCCGGCACTTCACGTAGGTTCATTCCAGTGCTAATGTAAAATCTTATGTGCTGCTCAGTGCCCACTGGCTTTAGTGGGTAAAAAAGAATGGACTATTATCATGATTAGTGCTAGCCTTGCGAAGCGGGGCGGGTCGCTAATCAACTATAAGCAGATAGAAACCGGCTGGCCCATACAACCAAATATCTTTAATACTGAGCACCAGACTCGAAAATAAGAACTAACTTAAGTATGTAGGGATTTGCCGCTCATTACATACATATAGCAAACCCATAAAGAAAAGAGGAAACGATAGAGAGTGGGCAATGAAAAAAGGAATAACTGTAGTGCGAGAAATAGAGTCCAAAAAATTAAAAAATCTAGTGCGCCTGCCAAAAAGAAATGAAATCCCACCAAAACCATTTCATGGATAGGCTGCCAAAACTCGCATACAAGTCCAAATCATAATGCTTTCACTGTTAAAAAGTTATGAGATCTCTAGTAGAGCCAAGCCCCTAGTTGAGCTCCGATTTGTGCTGCGCATCATCATAGCCCATGGGGCCAGTTCCAAGTCCAAAGTGTACAGGTTTAAGTACTTTTGGCTGTACCACATTTACTACATAGAAGTCCTGACTCTATAAACTCTACATCTTGATAAAAAGATGTGGCTTGGCTGTTTCGTGATCCAATCAATCATTTAATGTTCGTGGAATAGGTATAGTTTGTGCGAGAATCACGAAACGGCCAAGCCACATCTTTTTATCAAGATGTAGAGTTTATAGAGTCAGGACTTCTATGTAGTAAATGTGGTACAGCCAAAAGTACTTAAACCTGTACACTTTGGACTTGGAACTGGCCCCATGGGCTATGATGATGCGCAGCACAAATCGGAGCTCAACTAGGGGCTTGGCTCTACTAGAGATCTCATAACTTTTTAACAGTGAAAGCATTATGATTTGGACTTGTATGCGAGTTTTGGCAGCCTATCCATGAAATGGTTTTGGTGGGATATGTTTGTCTCTTTTTGGTGCCGCTTTTTCGTTTCATTTTTCGTTTTATCAACCAGAGGCGGATTAAAATAAAACATAAAAGCAATTAACAAATCAGACTTTCTACTGCTACATTTAAACAATCAAAGAGAAAATTACAAAAATGGAACGCTTTGTATAAGTACAGGTTCGTCCGGTGGCGCCACTTGTACCGTGGCGACAACATCCGTTTCATCGAATTTTCAAATCACAACGATTCTAAAGAAGAAGTTTCACTTGACTATAATATCATAGAAAAGTTAATTCTAAGCTAACTAGCACACAATAGATTTACAATACTGTGTTGTTTGTAGTTTGGTAATGTTTTTTAACGCCGCGGCCACTTGACGGATTAGGTATCTATGTTCTATACTCATATAGCTCAATGGGCGTAGGTGTAACTAGCCGTGTTTGGTTGATTTCGGGCGTTAATAAGTAACTTTATTATTCTATCAAAGTCATAAATATTACTTCAACTTTTTTATACTTTTCACACTCAACACAATGTCATGGAATAAATTACAGCTGTTCTTGTTATACCTACAAAAATTACTACTGATTTATTACTTAACTAGCTGATACGCGCGTCTCCGTCCGCGTGGTTTAAGTGTTTTAAATTCACAACAAACAAACACAATTTCGCATTAAATGCGACGCATTTATAATATTAGTATGATTTACGTTACAAAATATGCTAATATACTTACATTGTACAAATCGTTATTTGTACATTACTTCCATTGCCAATTGCCATAATGGTCATTAGTACATTATAGTGAAATAAAGTAATTCACAATTCACACCTGAGTAATATTGGAAGGACGAGGCGAAACCGAGGACTTCTAAAGTGATTTTTCGTACCACTTGCTCAAAAAAGTGACATTCTATGCCACAAAAAGCGAACATAACGATAGTCATTTTTAATCTGTTAAAAACAGGGAAAGAAAATTGTACTGAATTTCATTCATCCTCTAGGGGGAGAATGTGATTTAAATTTGGAATACTTACTTACCGAAATTTATACTGAACTACATCTGTGTTTACACCATTGAGTTTGTATATAAAGCATTATAGGTACATCTTTTTGAAAAAGGAATACCTACGCATTTATTATGCAGTTATGATTATTAAATAAAATGACGAAAACCGACGAGGCCGTATGAGCTTGATGCCTTTGCTTTTCCGACAAAAAAATACTTATTAGTCTAGGAATTTGCCGCGTTTTTGTTTTCTTCAAATACATAAACGTTAAGTTTATTTTAATTTATTTTTATAAATAAGTTAATGTTCTAAAAATACGAGTACGTTACGATGTTAAATCAAAGCGACAGTGACAGTGAATTGTCGGATTCCATCAGTGCAAATGCTGCCGCAATTATAAATAACTAGCTGATGCCCGCGACTTCGTCCGCGTGGATTGAGGTTTTTCGGTTCCCGCGGGAACTCTTTAATTTTCCGGGATAAAAAGTAGCCTATGTGCTATTCCAGACTATAATCTATCTCTGTGCCAAATTTCATCCAGATCCGTTCATCCGTTGGAGCGTGATTGAGTAACAAACATACATCCATACATCCATCCATCCAAACTTTCGCATTTATAATATTTATTATTTGATTTGCTTCCAACAAAATCCAAGGAAAATTATTTAAAAACTTATGAAGGACCAATGTGTCGAATGTTAAGTTTTACTTTTAATTGACATTATTTTTAATAAATGCTTATCTCATATTATTATTGTGTTAATTTTTTCGCAAATGGTACGAAAAGTAGAGTATTTTCCTCGGTGATAAAGCTGTCTTAGTCTTGGGTGAACTTAAATCCCTCGCTACACTCAGGACTCGTCTTAAATCCCTCGCTTCGCTCGTGATTTAAGTTTTTAACACCCTCGCTACGCTCGGGAGTAAACCTCGAGTCCTTCGTTACGCACGCGATTTAAATCGTCACCCGCGACAGAAGACACTGCTTTATCCCCTTGGTTAATAATCTACTATTATAACTCAAAGAATTAAAAAATACGACTGCCATAGTTAAATGATATTTTTTGTGAATCACTGCATATTGAAATATAGTCTTATATATTTTTGGAATCTACTCATCATTTTCTTGATGATGACAATATACTTAGTTAATCTCATTTTGGAAAAAAAAAATCAACTTTAGTCTTTGATGCGGGACCATGGTCACCCTATCAATTTTTTTTAAATTTTACTAGCCTATGTCACCCGAAATAAGCTAAGGATTCTAACGATACCTCATTCATCAAAATCCGTTCAGGCGTATAGAAGTTATGGTGGAATATACAAACTCACATACATACATACATACATGAACCCTGAAAACAATATACTCCTTTTTTCAGGCAGTCGTATAAAAAGGACGAGGCGCTAACTGTCACTATTGTAACTTGATGTATTTTTAAGTAAACGAGGACGTGAATTTCTGCAGTCTGATCTGGTGGTAAGTTATGATGCAGGCTAAGATGATAGCGGGCTTAAACCTGTTAGGAGTAGTGGTTAACATCGGTTTCCACACGGCAAATCGCTTGGTGTACGTACAGTCTTTGCTGGTAGGGTGGTAAATAGCCACGACCGAAGCCTCCGACCAGACAAAAGTTGATATAAATTATGAGATTAAAAATGAGATAATATAAATGATCTCGTGAGATCTCCGTCTCGCAGTGTTGAGCGCTGTTGTCTTAACGTGCGGAGGTGCCGGGTTCGATCCCGGCAGGGTCAAATTGGGAATTTATAATTTCTGATATTTCCCTGGTCTGGCCTGGCGTGAGGCTTCGGCCGTGGCTAGGTTCCACCCTACCAGCAAAGACGTGCCGCCAAGCGATTTAGCGTTCCGGTACGATGCCGTGTAGAAACCGAATAGGGGTATGGGTTTAATATAACGGCCATGCCCCTAACAGGTTAGCCCGCTACCATCTTAGACTGCATCGTCACTTACCATCAGGTGAGATAGCAGTTGGGCTTACTTGTAGCGGATAAAAAAAAACTCGTATCGACTAGACCGCTATAACTTCGCGAGATTGTATGTAGATAGATAGATAGATAGATAAATTCTTTATTGCCCCACATAACTTAGAAATAACTTAAATATAAACAAAAAAAAACGGAAAACAACATTTTCATGTATGTACAACAACAAATACATGTACTTATATATGTATTTTCTACACAAAGCATGAAAGCATAGTGCTACTGCTAGGGTACACACTACACGTCATGTATTGATGTCCAAGATTGATGTTACTTACATCAATCTTGGACATCAATGAATTCCGTTTAAATAAAATAGACTTGTATCTTACGCTAAGTAAAAAAATTATGAATACTATTAATAGAATTAATTAATCTAATTCTTTATCTTAATTATTTAGACCTTATGTAAATTTTAAAGACCTCAAAATATCCGCTGTTCTTGAATAGACAATAATTACTTAATAGCTATTAGGTACTCATTATTCACTACTCATATTATTTTAATTATAAACTAGCTGATGCCCGCGACTCCGTCCGCGTGCTTTAAGTTTTTTTTTTATTCCCGCGGGAACTCCTTAATTTTCCGGGATAAAAAGTAGCCCGTAAAAAGTAGATATGACAGTAAAATGTCACTCTCCAAAATCACGTCCATCCCGATTCGTTCGTTGACGTTCGTGTATCACGAACTTTTATACAAACTTTCAACCCCCATTGAACCCTTTTGGGGTTGGAATTTTCAAAAATCCTTTCTTAGCAGATGCCTACGTTATAATAGCTATCTGAGTGCAAGATTTCAACCCGATCCGACCAGTGGTTAGAGCTGTGCGTTGATAGATCAGTCAGTCATATTCACCTTTGCCTCTTATATATTTAGATTAGCGGTCCGCCCCGGCTTCGCACGGGTAGCACTAATCATCTTAATAGTCCATACCCAATAATAGCCAATCGGCACTGGGCAGCACATCAGGGTTTTACATTAGCATTGCAGGTCGCGGCCGCCGCTATTTCTATTGCGCGTTACTTTATTACTATTTTACTAGATGAAGCCGCGACTTCGTCCGCGTGGTTGATTGATTTGATTCCCGCGGGAACTCCTTAATTTTCCAGGATAAAAAGTAGCCTATGTCACTCTCCAGGTCCTCAACTATAACCATACCAAAAATCACGTTGATCCGTTGCTCCGTATGCGGCGTGATTGAAGGACAAACCAACAAACCAACAAACAAACACACTTTCGCATCTATAATATTAGTATGATGATATCTTCTAAGATATTCATCTGAATTAAATTGTGTAAATAGCGAATTTGGTCAGATATGAAATACTTGAGATGACCAACTATTTTATTTTGATAAGAATTTATACAATATCAGTAAAAACACCTTCGAAAGTAAAGCTTTGTTTTAGAACATATTTGAAAATCATAAAAATGGTTACTGTGAGGTATAGTAGATACATAAAGGTATGCTATTGCGGACTTTTTTTAAACTTTTTGAGATGAACATACCTACCACGACCACCACCATACATTGTTTTCGTGTAACTTTTACCATTTACGCAGCGCACGCCACGAAAGCTCTCAGATGTGACAATTTTTTCCGACTTCATTCACATTTTGCAATTTTCGTAGGGATCTCTAATATTTTGAAAATAAAATATAGCCTATGTTACACGCTGATAAAGTAGCTCTCTATATGTGATTTTTTTTAAAAATCGGTTGAGTAGTTTTTGAATTTATCCATCACAAACAAACAAACAAATCTTTCCTCTTTGTAATATTAAGTTTAGATTAAAAATTATTGTACATCCTTAGCTTGCAACAAAATCAGTGTTTTTATTCCATCGAATCAATTGATCAATACCATCATTAGTTACGTAGATGAGGATGTACTCAGTTTTTATTTACGGCAAAAAAAAAAAACAACAAAACATCAATAACAAGTTTTTAAGACGAATTCCATTGGCTAAAATATGAACTATTACAGAAATATTCTTGCATTAGATAGTGCAACTTGCATGTAGACACTTCGCTTTAGGATAACATTGAACTAGCTTCGCCTTCAGCCGTGACGCATAAATTGCTTTATATTATTGCAAGCCCTGACCTCCGAGGTCTCTGCTGTATAGTAATTTTACATAACTGGACTTATGTATTATTAAGATTTGTGATCAAAAGCCGAAACACCGCTTAAAATACAATTTAAGTGTTAGTCAACGGCAAAACCTTCTTACCTTCATCATCTTGAAACTTGAAGTTTTGTAGTTATTAAGTTTTATTTATAATGCAGATTTTCGCACTAAGAATTTTTAGTTTTTTTTTTTTTTCAGTTTACCTAGGTGTTATGTATGTAACGTAATACGAGTAATTAGTATCATTATCATATCAAACAACCTTACAGCTTACGACTATGTCATCCATCCATCCATCCATCAGCCTGTATGCATCCACTGCTGGACATAGGCCTTTTCGAGAGCGCGCCACCAAACACGGTCCTCCGCCTTCCTCATCCACGACTATGTGTTAATAAATAATTAGCACCTTTGATTAATTATTATTGGTGATTTATGCTTATGCATAAAATATACTTAATTGTATTATGTGCGTTAGAAGGTTGGCCATTTATGCTAATTACTAGTTGATGCCCGCGACTTCGTCCACGTGGTTTAAATTTTTTGATTCCCGCGGGAACCCTATGTCACTCTCCAGGTTCTCAACAATACACATGCCAAAAATCACGTCGATCCGTTGCTCCGTTGCGGCGTGATTGAAGGACAAACCAACAAACAATCACACTTTCGCATTTATAATATTTTTTTTAATGTGTGTTTTGCTAGGAATCCTCCAACATGGTTATCTGAGACTTTATATAGCTTAACACGGCTTTTTTTTTTACCTCATTCTTTTTTATTTGTCATGAAACAGGTTCTTTTTTTTACTGTAGTCATGAGTACTGTTTTAGCCTTACATCAAATAATAAATAGGTATTATAAATGCGAAAGTTTGGATGGATGTATGGATGTATGGATGCATGGATGTATGGATGTATGGATGTTTGTTACTCAATCACGCCCCAACGGCTGAACGGGTCTGGATGAAATTTGGCACAGAGATAGATTATAGTCTGGAATAACACATAGGCTACTTTTTATCCCGTAAAATTAAGGAGTTCCCGCGGGAACCGAAAAACCTCGATCCACGCGGATGAAGTCGCGGGCATCAGCTAGTTTATAATATTAGTAAGAATGATATTTCGATGCATGCTATACTAGAATGTTTTATGTTGTGGTTAATTGGGCTGGATGGTGTTTCCTCGTCGACAGTGCATGCATTCATAACATGATGAGGCGAAATGCGGCGACATCGTATGGCCACTATGACGAAATAGCCGATAAAGGGGTAAATAGAAAGAAAGAAAGAAAGAAAGAAAAAACATTTATTTTCCAATTTTGCCACACATGCCCTTACCTCAAAGGTATGCTACCTCGGCGCCTCCATCACCACCACCAACAGCAATGTGCTAAACTACCAAGGTGACAGAAGCGCCGGGACAACATGTTGCACGGGAGTCATGTGTGGCACAACCTGACTAACCTGACCTAAATACCTAATAACTGACCTAAATGTGTCTCAAGCCTTACCTATAGGAGATCTTTGACTCCGCCTTTCTTTATAGTTTGATAGATTTTGTTAATTTTATAAACTCCTTTAAGAACTTCCTTTGTGTTTTCTTTTAAGATACTAGGCCTGTACTAATAAACCGACATCAACTGAGACCAGGTTCTCAAGTATCGGTCAATGTATGCATAAGACTAGTTAAAAACTAGAGTGATTAGGCAAATCAAGAGTGAATAGGCACCTTCTAGGCAAGCGCGCTCCACCTTATGCTGCATCAATAGATACTTGCAATAAGTCTGATTGCAGCCAAGCGCTAGCCTATATATTTAAAAAAAAAACAACAGATTTACCGATCGGTACTTGAGAACGTGTTCTTAGCTGATGTCGGTTTACTAATAACCCCTAAATTCTATTATTTAGCAGTTTACTAGAAATATTACTTACTAGATTGCAAATAGTTTAGCCAACTATTTGCATAACTATTAAGTAACAGGTAAAATTAATATAATATGCATGTAATTTTGCGAACATTGAATATCTAATAATTTAATTGAATATACCTTAATTGAGTAGGTATATGCATATTATTTTTGGAATCTATAATTTTAATCGGCCTTTGCAGTCAAGAAATGTGACTGATTGGATGTTTGTAAGCATAGAATAATGAAGACAGTCGTAATTCCTTCCTCCAAGTTTGTAAGTTTGTATGTTTGACTGTTTGAAAGTTTGTATGTTGGTATATTTGTTACTCCTTTAGGCGGCCCTTACACAGTCAATTTAGATTGCGATCCGCGATCTAAATCAATGATCGCCATCCAGATTGATAATGTACGGAGTAGATTGACGGATTGATGCATCTGATCACAAAATATCTAGATATTTTGAAATCAAGATCGCGATCTACTGATCGTGATCAAGATTGAACGTGTAAACGCAGGATCGCGTCAGTCTACGCTACGCGCTATGCAAGATGGACGCCGATAACACGCGCTGTCTCTATGTTTTATTATAAGGAGTTATCATGTGTAGTAACTCGTTAAAAGATTTTTCATCCATCCTGAAGTAGTTTTTGTAATCATCATCTTCAGCAGTTAGTTGTATTTCTTTAAGAAGATTTAAATGAGTATACACTTCTCTTTTCTGTAACCACTGTTTAACCCAGCGCCTTCTACGAATCCTTTTCTTCAAAGTTAGGGCTAAGACAAGAGATACTATAGCGTTAACCTTATGTAAATCCATGATAACACGTGTTCACGCGGCGATAGGATAACACGGACTGACGAAATCAAGATTGAACGTGTAATGTTGTAGCGCAATCCATCAATCTGTGATCGCGATGAGAGCTACTTGATCGCGATCTAAATTGACTGTGTAAGGGCTGCCTAAAGACCACAATGACTGAACCGATATTTGAAATGGATGAATTAACACTTACTGGGGTGTCCCAGAAGTAAAGAGACAAGTCAATGAAAATTTTTTTTAATGAAAAATTGTATGTCAACTGTTATGTGTGTCATTATAAATTATGCATAATAATAATAAAAATACAATCTATATCAAATTTGCTCCTGCGATGCCTTTATAGCCGATTTTTCTCAAATTAATGCTTGCACGTCTCATGACTGCTTTTCCAGAAGTTGTTGCCACCCGTTTGGCCAATCTAGCCCATCTTTGTTTGAAAGATGTCAACGTTTTTGATTTTTCTGAATACTTTTTGTATTCCTTTTTACACAGAGCCCAAAACATTTCGATACCTCGAGCTTGAGGAACATTTGGAGCATTGTTTTGTTTCGATATGAATGAGGAACTTTCCAGCCTACGTTCCTTTAAATCATCATAGGTGGCGCTTTTATACACACTATATAAGACAAGTATTTATGAGAGTGCAAATGAGGTGGTATAGTACCTATATGCTCTTAGCTTGGATTTTTACGAAGAAAACTAAGGCCAGTCACTCACTTTTTTGTTTTGCAGTTTTTCGTGTTTGCATCGAATAAATATTTGAAATATTTTTTCTCATCTCTGAAGCACATTTTGATGAGATAAAGTGATGAAGTCCATCCGCAGCCACTCGAAAAGTCAATAAAAAATATTCTTTATACATATTGGCCGCATGATTGTTATCTTCATGTTCTGCTATAGAACAGCCCCCGATTATGTAAGAATGGCCGATCAAATCGTAAAAGTGCGGCGTCAAAGTAAAATAAACCATAACAGCATTAAATTAGAGCTCATGTATCTATCATTCGTGTATCTATCAGTGTGTTACGTGAATTCATCTTGAGTTTTTTTTATTTTTTATTTTATTCAGGGTATTATTAATTTAATTTTAGACACTTAATATTTAAGCATTCCCTGTTTTGATTTGATTGGTTATACGGGTAGTAGTGAAGGCTTAGTATAATAAACACTAATTAAAGTTGGTTTTTTTTAAGCAAATTTATTTATTAAGATGATTATATTTTTGTTTTTGATTTTAAATATTTTATTTATTTACTTGTACTAAGAGTAGCTTGTAATATACAGTGACGGTCCGTGACGTCTCGGCCCCTCCTGAAAATCAGCGTTGCGGTATGTCCGGTGGGTACATACCTACCTTTCATGCTGTGGCACAGGCTGAGGAGGTGGCCCATTGACCACATTTACTTTTAAGTATGTACACAGTGCATAGGTACTGCATTTAATTAATTTGTTCTACTACTGATTAATTTTGTGTAAACTGTTGGTCAATAAAAAATTATTTATTTTTCCATTCTCATACGTTTAGGGTATCGTGTAAACTGTAAACCGATGACCTCCAGCCGAATATGGCTTATCAAATAAATATTATAAATGCGAAAGTTTGGATGGATGTATGGATGTGTGGATGTATGGATGTTTGTTACTCAATCACGCCCCAACGGCTGAACGGGTCTGGATGACATTTGGCACAGAGATAGATTATAGCCTGGAATAACATATAGGCTACTTTTTATCCTGGAAAATTAAGGAGTTCTCGCGGGAACCGAAAAACCTCGATCCACGCGGACGAAGTCATGGGCATCAGCTAGTAAAGTTATAAAAATCTTTATTTCATAGAAGCAAATGCGAAGTAAAATATTTTTTATAGCGTTACATAGGGTTGCGGTATATCATTTTAAAGATAATTAGGAATAGAGTCCAAAAATATATTTTTTTAATTTTTTTTCCTAAAATTAACGAAAATTGGGGGCTTTCAAAGTAGAGATTTTCTAACGTCCAAAGTTGACCTCAGAACTCTCAATTTTCTGAAAGCCTGAGACTGAAACTTGATCAATTATTTGAATCCTGTACTTGAACAACAAATACTAAAATTAGATTAATATTATAAGGAAACGAAATTATTTAATTTTTAATGAGCTTCAGTATTTTTAACAGAACTTTACAATGATGTCAATAGATGGCGCTCTGTAAAAGTTTATGGATACCGCGAGGTCTCAGTTCGGGGCGGACCACTAGTATTAGTCGTCTTCAATATCCAGGAGTATCGGTATCTATCCAAATATCGTAGCCAGGTCTTCAATATGCAGGAGAATCGGTATCCAAATGTTATAGCCAGGTCTTCATATAGTGGTAATCGGAGTCCAAATTCGCGCAGTTCGATATAAATCAGAAAGATATAAATTTAATTCGACGAAATCACACAACCGTATCGCAAAACGAAATAGTGAGTGCCTGGCCTAAAATTTCATAAATTGACATGAGTAGTTTTCTTCGTAAAAAATCCGAGCAAAGGGCGTCAGGCCATAGAGCATTAGATTAAGGTACATACCGCCTCATTTGCACTCTCATATACTTATATAGTGTGCATAAAAGCGCCACCTATGATGTTTTAAAGGAACGTAGGCTGGAAAGTTCCTCATTCGACGCCCATAGATTGCAAATATTGAGTGACTTCAGACTCGTAATGACACGAAGCCATATCCGGCCAGAATACAACGTCTTCCCTCTGATAATACTTGTCTATAAACGGTATTAATCGCTTCATAATACACTCTCGAAGATAAACTTTTGCGTTCATAGACCGTGTACAGATAAATGGTTCGGAAACATTGCCGTTTTCGTCTATAGCTTGCCAAACCAGATACTTCTTGAAAAATTTAGCCTTTGTTTTAACTTTTTCGCTGTAATCCACCTCACCACGACTGGTAGCGTGGAAATATTGCTTCCCAGGAATATCAGAGGGGTCAACCAGTACATAAGTTTCATCATCAATTATGAGAATTTTTTTCAATGTTTTTTGGTAAACTCGACGGCAACCTCGCTTAACACGCACTTCTTGGTCTTTCACGTACTTTGGAGCGGACAATTTCACAAAAGCCTTCATGCCCAGCACAGATGTAGTAAACCAGATCTTGAACTTTAATTCTGGATATGCTTGACTTAGATATTTTCAATTTGTCCGCCGCAGTCCTCACAGATGTTGAAGGTGCTTCTTTAAAAACCTTTTTTACCTTATCTATGTTTCGATCAGTTGCTATGGTACGTTGCCTTCCCGGAATCTTCTTAAAATCAGTCTCTCCTGAGTCTTCATACCGTTTAATTATCCTGTAGATACTTGTTCTTATAGCCCCTTCTTGAGAAAAATGACGAACTGCCTCGGATTTCCCATTATTCAGATAGTACTGAATTACTCTTTTTGCAAACGATTCTCGTTCGGTCGCTTCATGTTAGAAAAACATAGACAATATTTGCAAAACCACGCGAATTTGACAGATTTGTTACCGGTGGTTACCATGGCAACAGTTATTTTCTTTTTTGAAACCTTTTTCTTGGCCGATATGAACACTCAGTTTTGTCTCTTTACTTAAGGCACAGACTTAAGGGACACCCATATGGTGCATATTACCTATCAGGGAAATTTAAACTCCCCGCGTTAATCAAAAACCTGAATCCATGAAGACGAAGTCTCAGAAATCATCTAATATTAATACCATTAGATTTATAAAAAATATGTCCTACTAGCTGATGCCCGCGACTTCGTCCGCGTGGATTGAGGTTTTTTGGTTCCCGCGGGAACTCTTTAATTTTCCGGAATAAAAAGTAGCCTATGTGTTATTCCATACTATAATCCTCGTATCTCTGTGCCAAATTTTATCCGTTCAGTCGTTCTGGCGTGATTGACTAACAAACATCCATCCATCCATACATCCATCCATCCAGACTTGCGCATTTATAATTTTAGTCCTAGAGTAGCAATTGTCTCCTCAATCCTTAATGTTTTTTGAAGTCCTATGTATTTTTATTACACAACAAACGAAGGCTGTTGACGCGCGGCAAAGGACGTACGCGGGTCAAATTACAATAGGATTTACAATGTTACTCGTGTCCATTAATTAGTTTAGCAGCTTTAGATATAAAACTAAAAATAATAAATTCTCATAATAATCTGGCTGTCCAGCGCGGAAATGCAGCCAGCATTCTTGCCACCATTCCACGCGGGCATGATTTATATAGTAACTAGCTGACCGCGACTTCGTCCGCGTGGATCGAGGTTTTTCGGTTCCCGCGGGAACTCCTTAATTTTCCGGGATAAAGAGTAGCCTATATGTTATTCCAGACTATAATCTATCTCTGAGCCAAATTTCATCCAGATCCGTTCAGCCGTTGGGGCGTGATTGAGTAACAAACATCCATACATCCTGATACATCCATCCAAACTTTCGCATTTATATTTATAATATGTATATATTGATTAGGTTAGGCTAGCTAGCTTTCTATTGTATTGTTTTCAATAAATGTCTAAAAAACCCATAAAAAAATAAGTAACAAAATAAATAAAATTGAAAAAGCGTTATCAATATCCAAAAGGCTCTCTGAAAAACTCTACCGGCGTGAAGTAGGTTAGCGTTGCCTATTTGTCCATTATTCTGCAAAATGGCTGAACTGATTTTGATGGGCATTTCACAAGCAAGTAAGTACAGTGATCAGGGGCATCTGGAGAGTGGCAAATGGTTGCAAACAGCCCAGGATACAGGCGACAATTTTTTACAATACAGGCCTTTTTCAATTGCGACATTGGCGCAATCTGAAAAAGGCCTCTGTGTGTTTTATTTTTATCCTAATTTGTCCAAAAGTTGTGTAGAAATTGCTAACCATCTATATATTATAATGACAAAAACCTAGTGAACCTCTGATCTTAGTTCCTAGCCTATCTCGTTTATAACTTAGGTGTCAGAACCCCATAATGTAAACTTGTAAAGATACTTTACTTTAATTCCATCCTGAACAAACATATTGTGCAAATCTTCATAATATTGACACAGCGAGATCATAAATTGTAATGTAGGTATCTTTTGACGAGCCTCTCAAAAGTCAAATCCATACTAATGCGAAAGTTGTGTCTGTCTATCTGTCTGTCTGCTACGCTTTAACGGCCCATCTATTCAACCAATTTTGATGAAATTTTGTATAGAGGTAGGTTGCATCCCGGGGAAGGACATAGGCTACCATTTATTCCAGGAGTTCCCGCCAAAATCAAAACATTTTAATCCACATAGACGAATTCGTTTGGAAAATTAAGTCAGGTCTTCTCATCGTCAATACCTCAGTGCCTGAAGACGAAAGTCTATCAGTGTGTCCTTCCCGTCCTCACTTATGGCGCTGAAACGTGGACACTAACAAAAGGCTTGATCCACAAATTTAAAGTCGCTCAGAGAGCTATGGAGAGGGCTATGTTAGGAGTTCCTCTTAAGGATAAGATCCGAAATGAAGAGATCCGTAAGAAAACCAGGGTCACTGACATAGCCCAAACCATTAGCAAGCTGAAGTGGCAGTAGGCACCGCAGGTCATGCCTGTCGAAGGAGCGATGGCCGCTGGAGCCGGAAAGTCTTGGAGTGGAGACCGCGTACAAGTAAGCGTAGTGTGGGGCGCCCTCCAGCACGATGGACCGACGACATTACGAGGGTGGCGGGAAGTGGCTGGATGAGGAAGGCTGAGGACCGGGTGTGATGGCGTTCTTTGGCAAAGGCCTATGTTCAGCAGTGGACGTCCGCAGGCTGAGATGATGATGATGATGATGAGACGAATTAGTCACCTGCATCATCTAGTATTATAATATCTAATCTCTATGATGTTCCCTCGGACACAAGTCACAACCTATCTATTTACAGCGAATTTCATCAAAATTAGTTGAAAAGATGGGCAGTTAAAGCATAGCAGACAGGCAGATAGACAGACACGCAGACACAGTTTCACATCATACTAATATTATTATAAATGCGAAAGTGTGTTTGTTTGTTGGTTTGTTGGTTTATTGGTTTGTTGGGTTGTTGGTTTGTCCATCAATCACGCCGCAAAGGAGCAACGGATCGACGTGATTTTTGTCATGGGTATAGTTGAGGACCTGGAGAGTAACATAGGCTAATTTTTAATCCGGAAAATTAAGGAGTTCCCGAGGGAATCAAAAAAACTTAAACCACGCAGACGAAGTCGCGGGCATCAGCTAGTTTATAGTATTACTCAGTAAGGATTTTCTACAATACAGTTAACTGACGTTCACTGTAGCAATAATTTTACCGTGATTTTGAATGCAAAAAACTTGTTACTTTATCAATGCGTAAGTTGTTTTATGGAGTTGAAGGCTCTATTCAATAGGAGAAGAATGAAAAACGGTGTTTTATGTACCTATTTTATCTATTCTCAGACAAAGGCGTCCACCAATAACAAGTTTTTGTTAATAATTATTCTAAAAGAAAAAAAAATACATATCGAAAAATAAGTTGATTAAGTGCCTAGACTGTTTTTTACATGTAACTTCACTTGATGTTTTTACCATAGAAAAGTACCTAATATATTACCATGTAGGTACTTAATAAAGTTTACCTTCTTTTTTTTAAAAAAAAAGGTACGTATTTTTTTGTTAAACCCTAATTTAAGGTTCTTACCTTGCGCGGTGCGCCTACAGATTATTATCGCTAAATTAATGCAAACTGGTGAGTTGGGACGAAAATCATATCATACTAATATTATAAATGCGAAAGTGTGTTTGTTTGTTAGTTTGTTCATAATAAACTAGCTGATGCCCACGACTTCGTCCACGTGTTTAAGTTTTTTTTAATCCCGCGGGAACTCTTTAATTTTCCGGGATAAAAAGTAGCCTATGTCACTCTCCCAGGTCCTCAAACCCATGCCAAAAATCACGTCGATCCGTTGCTCCGTTGCGGCGTGATTGAAGGACAAACCAACAAACAAACACACTTTCGCATTTATAATATTAGTATGATCTACTGAAAAAAATTGGGATCCGTCCTCTGACCGAATTTCGGCCACGGGCGGCCAATCTCTAGAGATTTTAGCCATCTGCGCGGGAGATATTATTATAGTGCACAAGGGTGTGCGCTAACACAGGATGCACCTTTTATTCCTTTACTCTCATGGGACGGAAAATCCGACACAACCGGATAGAGATCTGGCGCAACACCGACGCGACGCGACGCTTTAGTGCTCTCCGAGGCACGAGGGTGAAACACCGTCAACTTCCTATCTCCGGGCTAGTGCTGAGAATTTATGTCAGAAAAATCAATAAATACTTTCTTATTTGGTAGCCCTATCACGAAAAAGCTGCATCAATCATTGTCATAAGCTCAATTAGGTGCTGTGATACCGGAAAACCAAACCAATACGTGATTACGATGGGAAGACAATCCTTTGTAATCGTATGTGCTTAGGTAATAATAATATGCGTCCTATCCATCGCACATGCGCCTTGAGATAGTAACATATTAGGTACATATTTGTAAGTATTTAAATATCATAATATTATCATAATAATTATTGGCTTCGAATGAAACTGTCACTTGCAGCCATAAAAAATAATTCAATTTGTATCTAATAATAATTAACTATTATTACAAATTTAATTATGGTTAGAATAGAATAGATTATTTAGAATAGAATAGAATGTTTTTATTTGCATGATTGTAAGTAAATTAAGGTGTTATTAATATACTATGGTTTATGGTCTTAATAAAAATTATTGTTTCCGTTTTTTTTTGCCGCATTATGGGCCAGAATCGTACTAATTTTATAAATGCGAAAGTGTGTTTGTTTGTTTGTTGGTTTGTCCTTCGATCACGCCGCGACGCGACGAAGCGACGAATCGACGTGATTTTGGATGGGTTTAGTTAAGGACCTGGAGAGTGACATAGGCTACTTTTTATCCCGGAAAATTCCCGTGGAGGAGTTCCCGTGGAAATTTAAAAATACTTATTACACGCGGACGGAGTCGCGGGCATCACCTGGTAAAAAATAAATCAATTTAAGTATAATAATTAACTTGGTATTATTACAAATTTAATCATGGTTTACTTTGCCTTAACAATTTTTTCACCTCTCATGCTCTAAAAAGATGTCATTATAGCTTAGCGTAGGCGGACTAAAGTTAGCATTTAGGGTCTAGGGATTAAAGTAATTTTTTTTTAATAATTGCTGGCGTTATCAATTTAAAGGTAGTAAATGGGTAGTAAAAATGTATAGTCTACTAGCTGATGCCCGCGACTTCGTCCGCGTGGATTGAGGTTTTTCGGTTCCCGCGGGAACTCTTTAATTTTCCGGGATAAAAAGTAGCCTATGTGCTATTCCAGACTATAATCTATCTCTGTGCCAAATTTCATCCAGATCCGTTCATCCGTTGGAGCGTGATTGAGTAACAAACATACATCCATACATACATCCATCCATCCAAACTTTCGCATTTATAATATTTATATGGATGGTTAATATCAACGGCCCAAACGAATGTCACAGACACAGTCTAAGAAGATACGTTCTTTCCTACCAGTCGTTCAACGACTATCTAGACAAAGCAAAGCTGCAGGGTGACAGGGGCGTAACGAATGAAACTAGCAGAATTTTTATAATACAAAATTCGATCACTCTAATGTCTTTTATGCAGTACCGTACATCTAGGACTGCTAAAACTGTCATGGACCATGGTATGATGGTAGTCAGGTCTGACATTTGTGTGAGCGTCGACCCACTGTATGAAATGAATAAATAGTTACGCTATGTTACGATCCACACAGAATGATCTACTTTTTTTTATGTTCCATTTTTGAAATAATTTGCACGCAATAATCACCTACAGCTCAATGTCTATGGTTCTTAATGTATTTTTTTTAAATTCCTTCTTGTTAACAATAAGGAGAAAAATAAAGTTTGTATTGCGGATTGCCGCGAACTCTCAAAAATTTTTATTGTAATTAATTACATTAATTATTTAAAGGAATGTTCATTTAATCCATTTCGGATTTCGATGCACAATACGTAATACAAGGTAAAGGCATAGGGTAAAGTGAATGTGACTATTTATTTGTTAATATCATCACGTGAAAATAAAGATCTTACTCCTACTATTAAAATGTAACAACGGAATGGCAAAAAAATAATTAAAAATCGTTATTTATTTTATTTTCTCGCAGTCGAAGTGAAAAGTAGAGTGTTTACCACGGGACTAAAAGCCATTCTACTCGATTCTATAGCATACCTCGTTACGCTCGGTAAGCTAAATATCTCGTATGAAATGGCTCATTTTAGTCCCTTGATGAACAATCTACTATTTTTGTTTCCGTTTTTTTCTTTAGGCCACATTATGGGCGTGGGCGAGAATGGCAAAGTCATCGGCCCAATATACGAGATCTCGAGTACGAGATCGAACATCGATGGTGAAAATTTTCCACAGTTACAAGCGAGATTTGAATTGACGTAAACACGTTACATCAGAGCTTTATGATATTAATTCAAAAGTCATAGATATTCAATAGCCGGCAACGCACGATGTTAATCTATCAGATATAATTGAACGCAACCGCAGATTTACGGAGAATTGAATTATATACACGTATATTGAAACTGGTTTTATCATGTTTGTGAGATACGACATTACATAGTAAAGTATTCCAAATAAGGTACTTAGGTTTATATAGTACCTATACCTCGTTAACAATCCATACTAATATTATAAATGCAAAACTGTGTCTGTCTGCCCGTCTGTCTGTCTGTCTGCTACGCTTTTACAGGCCATCTGTTCAACCGATTTTGATGAACTTTGGTACAGGGATAGGTTGTATCCCGGGGAAGGACGGCTACTTTTTATCCCGGAAAATTAAAGAGTTCCCACGGAAATCAAAAAAGCTTAATTCACGCGGACGAAATCGCGGGCATTATCTAGTTATAATATATCTATACTAATATTATAAATACGAAAGTGTGTTTCTTTGTTGGTTTGAGCTTCAATCACGTTGCAACTGCAATAGAGCAACGGATCGACGTGATTTTTTGCATGGGTGTAGTTGAAGATGAGAGTGATATAGGCTTTTTTATCTCGGCAAAACAAGGATTTCCCATGGGAATTAAAAACCTTACTCCACGCAGACGAAGTCGCGGGCATTGGCTAATATATATACAGCTCAAATCTTTACAGAAACTTTAAGAAAGCAAACTAAAGCACCTAATCGATCGGGAATGCCTGCAGATTTTCGATATGTTGTTCATAAAAACTCTAGAAAACTATTAGTTGCATAATGAAAACTCTCAGAATATGGATTTTCTGCGAACTTAAATCATACAGGTGAAGCCCATGTCTTCGTCGGAACTCATTACTATTCTGAGACAAATGTAGCCTCGTCCTGCCTAGTTAACTTGGCTAGAAATCCCTCTAACCAAATTTCGTCACAGGAAGGTGACAGTCAGACAGACAGATAACTTATGTTTTAACTTTTATGTCACTTTATTCTTTGAGTACAAAATAATATGTCTTATTTATCTATACTAATATTATATAGATGTAAAGTTTGTGACTTTGTGAGGTTGTAGGGGGTAATCTCTGGATCTCCGATCTACTGAACCGATTTTGAAAACTCTGGTACCAATATATGAAACCGAAAAATTAGGGAGTTCTCGTGGGAATTTAAAACTCATTTCACGCGGACGAAGTCGCGGGCATCTGCTAGTTTGCTATAATAAAGAAATAAGTCGACAAAGGGAAAGCTAAATATCTCTCAAATAGAAATTTCTCCCAGCTTTCCTCGAAGGAAGAAGTAGGTACTAAGTTAAATTGACCGTCTAGGTACAATAGTATATTGTGTGCTAAGGGGTGAAACAAGACGATTTCAGACGAGGGTGAAGTTGTTTGCCTGAGGCCTGAGCGAAGCAAGGGCTGTCATCACCCGAAATCTGAAATCGCGTTTCATCCCGTGGCACACACACTATTTTTCATATACTCGTAATCTGCATTATAAGTGCGAGATTTATTAAAATTGTATTTCTTATTTATTTTAGTAGCTAGGTTGTTGTTTACAAATATTATACTTGTCAGTTTTGTTGATGGGAAAAATGACAATCAAAAAGGTTTGAAATAAACCATTCACTTCACTTGAAAAGAAAAAAAGCTTCACTTTCTGCCCTAGGGCAGAAAGTGAAGCTTTTTTTCTGCCCGCTGAATGACGTATTCGTCTGAAATTGACTAGTTTCACGTGGCTCACAAGCATTAGTTAGTCAGAATACCTACCTATTTACTAGTTGTTTTGATGAAATATGAGCATTGACGTACATATTTCCATTTGAGTAAGCGGTGCTTTTATGCCTTTATGAACTACACGCCACTGCTCACAACAGGCATTGAAACTCGCATTTTCAATGCAGATTGTATGAAAAAATATTTTAGTAAAATTATTATGGTAACAATTTTACAACTGTTGTGTAGGTATATTACTCGGAAGCTCGGAAGTCCGCCTTGAAATCCACCTATGCCGTTGGCCCTGGCCATTATTACTAGCATCAGCTGAGTTATTTAGGTAGGTACTTAATTTTGTTATATCTACTAAATAATGTCCGACGACTTTTTTACCATTGAAAATGATTATCAGATGCAAATTGCCTGAGACGTATTTTTGGCCATAGCTCTGAGGATTATGGGAGGATCGAGATGGGAATGGTACCAAGAGTTGAGGAATTTATCGAGACACGTGTGAGCGTTTGAATTTTGAAAATCGGCTGGTAACTTTTTTTGGAATTTTGATAAATTAAAAAAAAAACGGGTTTTTTGGGGGGTGTTTGTTGTTACTAAATTGTAAATATTTGGGAAAAAAGCTACTTAAGAAAAAATGAAAAAAAAAGTTCTGGGGTATCAGTTTAGCTACAAAATGGCGAAAAAATTTAAAATCGGTTAATAATTGTGGTCCCTTTAGATTTGGAATTGTAGAAAAACGGATAGGTATTTCCGTATAATTAAAATAAAACCGGCCAAGTGCGAGTCGGACTCGCGCACCGAGGGTTCCGTACAAACCTGTAGTAAGTTTTACGATTTATGACGTATTAAAAATAAAAATTACGTTTGTTGTATGGGAGCCCCCCTTTAATATTTACTATATTGATATTTAATTATTTATTTTGAAAGGTAATATACAAGTTAATATTCTGTGAAAATTTGAACCGTCTACCTGTTACCGTTTTAAATATTGAGCAAAAAAATACGAAAAAAACACGTTTATTGTATGGGGACCCCCCTTAATATATATATTTTTTTAATTTTTAGTATTTGTTGTTATAGCGGCAACGGAAATACATCATTTGTAAAAATTTCAGCTTTCTAGCTATCACGGTTTATGAGATACAGCCTGGAGACAGACAGACAGACAGACAGACAGCGGAGTCTTAGTAATAGGGTCCCGTTTTTACCCTTTGGGTACGGAACCCTAAAAAGTGATGTAGCTTCTATGATTATTGACCACTGACAGATCGTCATGGTAATGGTTTTAAAAGATATGCAGGCCAGAAGTGCATTCGAGATTTTTGAAAAATTTTGAAGAAGAGATTTTTATTTCAAAATTATTTTTTTTTTGTAAATTTTTGTATTCATTTTCAATGCTCCGATTCTTGCGGGGACTGCGAAATCTGTGATTTTTTTTTATCCACTACAAGTTAGCCCTTGACTGCGATTTCACCTGATGGTTGGTGATGATACATTCTAAGATAGTAGCGGGCTAATCTGTTAGGGGCATGGCAGTTATATTAAACCCATACCCCTATTCGGTTTCTACACGGCATCATACCGGAACGATAGATCGCTTGGCGGCACGTCTTTGCCGGTAGGGTGTTAACTAGCCACGAAGCCTCCCATCAGGCCAGACCAGGGGAAAATTCAGATATTATAAATTCTCAAATTGACCTTGCCGGAGATCGAACCCGGGACCTCCGCACGTTTAGACAACAGCGCTCAACACAGCGCCACGAAGGTCGTCAAACATCTTTTAAAAATCTGTAAGTAATTTACCGTAACTAATTGTATAGACAGCCGGCTTCTTATTCGGGTTCGAATGTTTCGATCCCCGGATCTCGCACCTCTAACTTTTCAGAGTTATGTGTTTTAGAGCAAGATCCCAGAGCCGCCAGAGCCCAGACCTTACTTATTTTCTGAGAAACAAAATGTGTGTTAGGATATATTGCCTCAGTGCTTAGTGAATTAGTTATTTTATCTTTGTCCATTGTAATTATTAAATCGTTAAATTGTAAATTAATTGTCAAAATTTTGTAATAAGTAAATATTATTCGCATTTGTTATTCGAAATTATTATTTTTTAACTTGACTTCAGAAATTAAGCAACTACGTTTTCACGACATAATAGATTAATTTATTCGACATACATAATATTACTAAGTACCTACAGAGAAATAATATTATAGACATAAAAATAATAATTTCGAAGCCCTGTCACTCAAACTGCATATGCCCTAACGGGGTGACTTGTCAATTATTGTTGTATTGTTCAAGTTAAGTGCAAATAAATGAATAAAAAAAAAAAATGCTGCAGTAAATAAGACAAACTAGGTTACATTTTGTGTGTAGCGGTAAAAGGCTAAAAGTACCCTCCAATACTTTCTATCTAGCCCGGTCTCTAGCTTAAATCTTGTCCACACTCTCCCTGCTACTTGGACTATGGGATCGTTCCATCTTTTAAATGGTCGTCCTCGTTTTCTTTTCTTTCCGAGTGGGTACCAGTTATTCGTTATTTTTGGGCTGCGATTCAGAGTTAATTCTTGACAGAAAAACCCAATAGCTTTTTTTAGCTTTTTTAACAAAAAACGACCTCGTGGTAGCCACAAGTTACAAGTACAACCACTTTAGAAATAGGTACCTACAGCAGTTGCAATATGAATCGTAGGTACATACAATATAGGTACTGTATAATTAAAAAAAGTGTGTGTGTGCAATTCAGAAAAGTAGCCTACGAGAGAATGACATAAATATAACTTGTATTCTATCTTATTCTCTCGCAGGCTAAATCCTAAATGTGTCTTTTTTTGGTGTCGCTTTTTCGTTTGATTTTTTCGTTTTGTTGAATTTTTTTTTTTTTTTAATCTACTTTTTAAAGGGCTTTTACCTAAGTATATGTCAGCCCTTGTTGAATTTTAAAATCACAACAATTCTAAAGAAGTTTCATTAAACTATCATTAGGTAGGTAGTAGGTAGTAGGTACCTATATTAAAAATGCGAAATAATATTGACGAAGTGTGACATTGTGTGACAAGGGGTGGGAGGACTCCTTAAGTTTAGTGACGTCACATTTCAAAATCTAGTGTTAAAATGGCAAATTTGAACTAATAACGAAAAATTCTAAAATATTTCCAACTCTATTTCTGTATCTGTAAGGAAGTGCTGTTTTAATTTAATAATTTCAAGATGTAAAATTGCAAGATATGTGACGTCACACTAGGGAGGGCGGTCTCACAAATGTGACCAACTGTGACAAGGACGGGGGAGGGGTCAAAAAATCACGAAATTAGTGTGACGTACTTTATGGATGACCCCTATCCAAGTGCGGATTGGCAGACTTTACACATTTAAGAACATTATGAAGACCGCTCGGCCTTGCAGGTTTCCTCCTGTTTTTCATCACCGTTTAAAGTAAGTAGGTACGAGTATGTGATATTTAATTTATTAAAATGGTTCAAGATCCCAGAGCCGCCAGACCTTACTTATTTTCTGAGAAACAAAATGTGTGTAATACTATAATAGTAGTGTTAGAGGGAAACTTAAAACGATTCGTACATGGTATCATTGCCTGATTAATCTAGGTTGGCAACACTGCTCTCGTGCAGTGATGACGATGGCATAACGCGAGTGACGGGTGTCTGTGTAAGTAATTGCTGAATTAAAGTATTAAAATGGATAAACCGTGTTTGGATTTAATATCTCAGAAGAGGGATAATGTATTTCACGTGCTAATTAATTGTTTATCCGGACCTATCCTGAAAATGGTACAAATTGTAATTCAAGATGTTATGACGCCATGACCGTGACGTAATACGTGAAGCAAAAAAAAAAAAGAAAAGAATTATTAATTGTTGTCATGACGGAAGGTTGAACTATAAAATACAAGAAGGATAATTAATGAGTGCTAAAACTCGTATTGTGAAATGATCGTAAGTACATAAATACCTACGTGGGTTGGCAATCGGAATTGCATTGGAAAGTTGGCATGGAAAACTCAAAAAGAGGTATCAATGGAATAGTTAGTACTTATCAAGTACTTGCATACAAATTACCAAAGGTCAATGAGGTATGAGGTTTTACTACTAAGTATATCAATTCCATTCAGCATGTAAAGTGCCTGGAGAGAGACCTACCTAGTGGTACTGTGTGTAGGGTACATGGAAACGGTGAGTTTATTAAAATATTTATTTGAAAGAAATGATTAAAGGTTATAAAGGTATCTACCATTATGACTACAGCCCATTAACGTCCCGCTGTTGGGCACAGGCCTCCACTTTCATAGGAGAGAGGGAATTAGAGCTTAGACCCACCACTCTGATCCAATGCGGGTTGGCGGGCTAAAGGTCTAAAGATAACTAGTATAATAAATAGATAGACCATACCTACAGAGGGAGATAAGTAAGTATTTGCAGGTTGTACTTGCTTACATTAAGTACTTAAGTATCTAAGTTTTATGTGAAAGATCATAGTGAATTACACTGGTAGGTAGTTCATAACATGATCTACCTATGAGATATTTAAAGAGTTAAGTCAAAGCTATAATAGGTTGGTATGGTAGTTGGTCGACTACATAACATGGTATAAGTATTATGTAACTTATTGAAGAGGTATTTACTAATTTATTTAGTTGGAAATTAGTTTAATTGATAATCTTGTACCTAAATTGATAGTGAATATTCAATTTATTCTGAGAGTTATGTGAATCATATATACCTAATATTGTTTGAGTAAATGAACAGAGGTCAAAAGTAACTGTAATATTATACATTCCATTAAAGCAAGTATCACCCATTAAAGGTCCTTACAAGTGAAAATTGCATTTGTAGAGTGAACGGATACCCAGTTAAAATAATAAGTAAGGTACAGTTTAGCCGTTTAGTATAAATAATATCAGAGCTATACATGTTTGAAGGGCTAAAGTATATAATTGAGTAAGTACATTATATATAAATATTGGGTGGCATAGATAGGTACCTTTGTTCGGAAAATGTGAATTGAAATAATATCAAATCTGCCTGGATGAAGAATGGGTTAGCGGATTTGGGTGTGAATTATGATGGTGATATGACAGGTTTTGAGACCCGGTTCAACTGAAGTTGGTATTTAATAATAAGTGTGTTGTCTGTCTCAAGTATTGCACAGTGGCTGTTTGGAGCGGTGTGCTTTATTGCCTGATAGAGCATATGATTTCTCATTATGCGGAGAGACTGAAGGAAAAGAGAGATATCACATCAGTGATTGTACTCACACCTGGGGTACCATGGTTATGGTGCTGTGTACGGGCTAATGTCTGTTAAGATAGCCGAGGTTTTGCCAAGATAATAATATTTTTTAATTTTACAGGTGTAATTAATAAATTAATTCTTGAGTTTTAGTGTGGTCTTCGCAATGTTCTCTGGCCAAGACCAAAAGCTAGTGGCATATTATCTTATGGTGGTTGCTTATCCTGCACCTTGAATAACAATGGAATGGAATGATGTCTATATAACATATGGGCCGAGTCCGGGTTGCATATCTTGCAGTCGTGTTAGCAAATAAATGCAAAAAGAATTAAGTGGTAATTTTGGTAAATTCCAATTTAATTGTAATGGATGAGGACTCTGTGGTGACTAAAGTTTAGTCAAAGAGGATAAGTGGCAAAAGCAAAAGGAAACATAAAGGAGAATGTCCATTGTTGCAAAAGGAAAGTCATCATTTTGTTTAGAGGAAAAATAAAGGAGGATGCCAAATTTTTGGAAATGGGAAATTATCATTGTTGTTGAGGGAAATTAAACGAGATTGGCAAGTTTGTAAAAGGCAATGGCACCTTTTAGTGCAAGGAGATTTATATACAGTCATCTTATGTGGTGCAAGGAGTTACAAGAATGATGCAAAGTTTAAGATTTAACTTTTATAGTTAAAGAGTCAAAGTCAAAATATATTTATTCAAAGTAGGTACTTACACAGTACACTTAATGAACGTCAAGTATACAAAGTATAAGACGTGGTGGTGATGATTAACATAGGTATCTTAAAACTAATGTTACGAGGGTTCCAAACGCGCCCTGGTCTGAGAAGAGTAAAATTGTTTCTTGTGAATTTGGGAGCTAAAGCCCGGCTGTTGAATCAAGATTTAAATGTTACTCTGGAGAAAAATAACATATTAAAGAGGATGTCGGGGTGGAATGGTACTGGTGGACCGGTAATGATAATATTGCAAATAATTCATATGGTGGAGATGAACAGGGTGTATAATATGAGAACATAACGGTATTTTGGGAGTGACTCATTTGTGATATTTTGGTTTGATATTTGTTGAGGTAAAAACAAAATAGAAATAAATATGCCTGCGGGGCCATGGGTCAGCTTCAGGGAAATACCTAAAGGTGAAGTACACTTATTGTAAATGTCACATGCCTGAGGGGCTTCAGAACAAATTGATGCATGCGCCAGCAGGGCTGCACAGCAGATCAGTTTTAGCTAAATACCTAAAGTGGGGTACACTTACTGTATATGTCACATGCCTAAGGGGCTTTCATACAAATTAACGCATATTGGCGCAGGGCTGCACGGCAGAACAGTGCAGAGTACAGAACAGTAAATGTAACATGCCTTAGGGGCTTCAGTACAAACTAATACATTGACTTGCAGGGTTGCAGATTAGTTTCAGGGAAATGCCTAACAGGGGCCTATGGCTCAGTGGTAAGACACGCCTAAGGGGTTTCAGTGCCAATTCATGCATATGCCTGCGGGGCTACTGGTAAGTTTCAAAACATGCCTAAAGGGGCTACAGCGCAGATAAGCCAACATGCCTAAGGGGCTACAGAACACATGTCTTAAGGGGCTCCAACGCAAATTATAGCACACGCCTCCGGGGCGACAGAGCGCATACCTTAAGGGGCTGCAGTACGTATAGCGTATGCCTGCTGCGTAACGGATCAGCTTGCAGGGCACACAGCTGATAGAACATGCCTGAGGAGTTATATTATGTGTTATGTGTTACAGCACATGCCTGCGGGGCTACTTTACACAGACTGCCTTCAGTATAATTTAAATTATTTTTCAGTAAAGGGCAGTTGGTCGTTGTGGTTGTCGCACCTTGCCTTCGGGGCCTACGTACCTGCCTTCGGGGCCAACGGACTTGCCTTCGGGGCCTGCGTACTTGCCTTCGGGGCCTACATACTTGCCTTCGGGGCCAACGTACTTGCCTTCGGGGCCTGCGTACTTGCCTTCGGGGCCTACATACTTGCCTTCGGGGCCAACGTACTTGCCTTCGGGGCTTACGCACTTGCCTTCGGGGCTTACGCAATTGCCTTCGGGGCCAACGCACTTGCCTTCGGGGCCAACGCACTTGCCTTCGGGGCTTACGCACTTGCCTTCGGGGCCAACGCACTTGCCTTCGGGGCTTACGCACTTGCCTTCGGGGCCAACGCAATTGCCTTCGGGGCCAACGCACTTGCCTTTGGGGCCAACGCACTTGCCTTCGGGGCTTACATACTTGCCTTCGGGGCCAACGTACTTGCCTTCGGGGCCTACGTACTTGCCTTCGGGGCCTACGCACTTGCCTTCGGGGCCTACGCATTTGCCTTCGGGGCCAACGCACTTGCCTTCGGGGCCAATGCACTTGCCTTCGGGGCTAACGAACCTTGCCTTCGGGGCCGACATACCTTGCCTTCGGGGCCGATGAACCTTGCCTTCGGGGCCGATGAACCTTGCCTTCGAGGCCGACACACCTCGCCTTCGGGGCTTATATGATATACTTTCAAGTGTGGACATTAGCGCCCTCGGGGCTGGAATGTAAAGCCTATCGGATTCTGATGAGCAGATGGCGAATCACTAATAAGTTACCAGTGGAGCTCATGTACGCTGACCGCATAACTCATGTGGTTGTTTCTTGCCCGTGGGGCTCACCGCTCATGTAAGTTAATTCCGTACCTCTTATATTTTACAACATTTTGAATATATCGCTGGTGTGGAAAATAGGGGCCATGGTGCCAGTAGACTTCGAAAATCTAGCCTGCGGGGCTGCTACGGTTCGATTTCCGGTAGCGAGAGTTGCAAAATAAAGCAAAGCTTAGATAAATTGCCCGCGGGGCTAGCCAGATTAGTACAGGTAATCTACTATATTATTATTATTATTAGTATTACTCGCCGTTGGGGGCATGAGAGTATGCAAGTAGCAAAACAGCTGTTTTTCAGGCGAAAGCGCAATGATGATGATGTTCAGTGAGTGTCACGGTTAGGTGACATAAAGGCTTGATAGGTCTGTAAAATACGCAGATGGTATTCACTGATTTCAACTATTGCTTTAAATGCGAGGCACTGAGTGACAAACAAGTAATATAACCGCCGCGTAAATTGAACTATGCACAGTAACATTTCGGGTGTCAAATGAAGTGCGGTATGAGGTGCGCCGCGAGGGGCCGCACGTTACCATACCCCTTGCTTCCCGCTCATGAGTCGCATAGTCCTGTACTACGATGTACCTGCGCAGACGACCGCCATTTTGGGTCAAGTTACGGGACGCGATTTATATCGGTGTTATGTTTTGATGCCATTTGGAGTTCACTAAGATTCATGTGAGAGCAACAGTATTTCTATGCAGGTTGAGCGATGTAACAAAATATCGTGTAAAGAGATTTACTTATCTTGTAAAGAGACTCGCTCTATGATGTTCCTTGGGATATTCATTCATAAAAGTGATATGAATACCATAATTAGATTGAGGAGGAACAGTGAAAAGTAAATTACCAAAATATTGAACAACCAAGTAGGTACACTACTACACATTTATATTTTGTTAACATTTTATTATATTTATATTATATTATACTATATTATATTATATTATATACGTTTTCACCACACTATCACGACTGCACAAGTCAAAATGATATAAGTTACCAAGCAGATGCCAAGGTATGTTGTATTGAATAGTATCAACATTTGAGTTCGGTTTTACGAAACGTTGAAATTTGGCAAGAGCTGATGAAGGCAGTACCGGGCAGTTGAGTTGCCTGTCGTGTTAACTTAAAACGAACAATACAATGCAGGGCCACGGTATAAGGTAAATCTATTCTTCCGGTGGGAATAAGGTGCTTTTGAAACTTCAACATTTCAAATGAAATTAGGAACGTAGAGATTTGCTCAAAAGATGGAGCATGTGCAAAATATACAAAATGGCTCATTATAGAGAACGTGGCTCAGGTCTTCGGGTTTTATTGAGTTTTGTAACCAATTGTAACCGATTGTCAGATAAAGTTCTGGGGGTGAATTGTAACATAAGCTAGCCTGGCTAAGGCTTACAGAGAAGGTATATGTCATTTATGCCATGTGTAAAGAGGAAAGTATAATTAAGTGTAATGAATGAGTAATAATAACCATTCTGGAAAGTAACAAAGTGAACATGAGTATACTCATAGGAGAATTAATTATAGGTGTATATTAGCACCAGTAGACTATAAGAATCTTATCTATCATTTAATCAAATGATTGTGGTCTCATCTCCGTGAGAATGTCGAAATTGTTACAAATTGCACTTATAGAATTGAAACTTTGTGTTAAGAGTAAGCAAGTGTATGATGTTATAGACCAGACAGAGTTAGTTTCTCCCATTTCACTGATTAATACCTAAAGATTAATTGTCATTAAATTGCACTGAGTTAACTAAAGTAAGTAAGGCAAAGTTATTAAACATCATGTTTTTGGGTAATTAACGGAAAACTCTGTGTAATGCTGGAAAGCTACTTCTGAATAAGGTTATATTATGTTTACAAAATGAACATGTGTAGGAAGCTTTTGTTGTTTGTGAAATATGGCGATTTAGTTACTTCAGTATCTTGCTACACGTGAATTCACCAGAGTTAGAATAATATGATGAGATGTGCCATGGATGAGAAATCCATATTTACTTATTAGGTGAAGTTTTGTAACGCGAAAAGACGATGGAGACTGATGCTCTTTTAACCTAAAACATAGTCTTGTTATCTGTAAACTGTACTTGGTAAGGTTTATAATGCCAGTGCTTTAACATTGGAGTGTCAGGCGTTAGAGGCCAGCGTTAATACTACAAATGGCAGAGTAGCATCAGCAATCATCGTGATTTTAATTAAGTGTTCGAATTATGTCAACTTCGGGACGAAGTTATGGGTCAGGATGACCGAACTGTTAGAGGGAAACTTAAAACGATTCGTACATGGTATCATTGCCTGATTAATCTAGGTTGGCAACACTGCTCTCGTGCAGTGATGACGATGGCATAACGCGAGTGACGGGTGTCTGTGTAAGTAATTGCTGAATTAAAGTATTAAAATGGATAAACCGTGTTTGGATTTAATAGTAGCTTAATAAGCTTTGGTACGTAGATTTAACGTACGCAATACGCATACTCGCAAATTTAAAAATACATAGGTAGGTACCTACTTACATAAATATCAGCACTCAGAACTTATGTAAAGTTAGCAACGTTTTTGCGTACCTTTAGCACCATATTGACCGAGCGAAGCGAAGGTCTCTGAGTCTACTTGAGTGAATTTGCACTTGTCCGTCCGTCCGTCCGTCCGTCCGTCCGTCTGTTAGAGCCTTATAACTTCTGAATTACTGAACGTAATTACTTCAAATTTAAATATAATATGTAAACCGATGGCCTCCCGCCGAATATGGCTTAAAAAGTTATAAAAATCTTTATTTCAGGGGGGCTCTCATAGAAGCGAATGCGAAGTAAAATATTTTTTATAGCGTTACATAGGGTTGCGGTATATCATTTTAAAGATAATTAGGAATAGAGTCCAAAAATATATTTTTTTTAATTTTTCCTCTAAAATTGACGAAATGGGGAGCTTTCAAAGTGGCGATTTTCTAACGTCCAAAGTTGACCTCACAACTCTCAATTTTCTGAAAGGCTGAGCCTGAAACTAATCAATTATTTGAATTATATCCTGTACATGAACAACAAGTACTAAAATTAGATAAATATTATAAGGAAACGAAATTATTTAATTTTTAATGTGCTTCAGTATTATTAACAGAACTACACAATTATGTCAATAGATGGCGCTCTGTACAAGTTTATGGATACCGCGAGGCATCTAATGCCGCGAGGTCTCAGTTCGGGGCGAACCACTAGTAACTATAAATTGGCCGTCGCGTCGCCCCAAATTTGCGAGCACATTGGTACGAGCCACGAGGTACCTAGTATGTTTTAGTTTTTGCAAGGAATTTGAGAATACAGTGGATTTAAAAACTTTGATCTTTATCTTATCTTAATAAATTGATGTAAGTATTTATAATTACCAAATGTTTTCTACTATAGCTTTATTTTATTCATATAATCTTTAATAACAGAATAAAATACAAAACATATGATGAATTAAAGCAAAAAGTTTACAAAATATTCTACTATAGGTAATTAATTTTGATTACCACTAGGCGATCACGGCCACTGCCTGATGCCTTGTTGGTCTAGTTCAAATTCAAATTCAAATTCAAAATGTTTTTTATTCAAATAAGCTTTTACAAGCGCTTTTGAATCGTTATAATATGAATCTACCGCTGGTTCGGAATGCCATTCCTACCGAGAAGAGCCAGCAAGAAACTCGGTGGTTGCTCTTTTCCATCAAGTCGTTAGCATGTTCGACTACGGTCCCTATGTCGGGCCATAATTAAGTATGTATTGGGTTTTCTGACTAGAAATTCTCAGTACTAGCCCGGAGTAAGGAAGTTGACGGTGTTTCACCCCCGTGCCTCCGAGAGCACGTTAAACCGTCGGTCCCGGTTATTATCACTAACATGATAATAGGTAGTAGTCAAAGCCCGCCAACCTGCATTGGAACAGTGTGGTGGGTCTAAGCTCTTATTCCCTCTCTCCTATGAGAGTGGAGGCCTGTGGAGAACGTTTATGGGCTGTTAGTACTGGTGGAAGTATTTACAAATTTTTCGCAATAAATATGATTCACGACTAAAATATTCAAAAGGTCACTTGTAGCAATAAAACTTTTGTGAGTTTTTTTGTTGAGCATAATTTTATATCTATATGATCCATACCTAATAATTTGTCTGTGTCTTGCTATTCTGCCTGTAACCTTTCACGGTCCGTCCATTTTTAACCAAATTTGGTGAAAGGTACAGAAATCATTTGCACCGCGGAGAGTAGAGACAAATAGATAGATAGATAGATAGATAGATAAATTCTTGATTGTCACACATAACTTAGAAATATCTTAATTATAAACAAAAAAAAAACGGAAAACAACGCGTACGGAAGGGCGGTTTTTTGCGAACACTATAATTTTCCGCGATAAAAAGTATATATCCTGTGTTTCCAGACCATAAGTAATCTATCTCTGTGCCAAATTTCATCCAGATCCGTTCAGTCGTTCTGGCGTGATTGAGTAACAAACATCCATCTATCCATTCAAACTTTCGCATTTATAAAATTAGTACGCGGACGAAGTCGCGGGCATCAGCTAGTATTTAATGAACTAGGAAGCACTCGGAAGTGTATTTATTGAATTCAATTATTTTTGCCGTATTATTCTACTGATATTACTAGATGATGCCCGCGACTTCGTCCGCGTGGTTAAAGTTTTTCGATTCCCACGGGAACTCCTTAATTTTCCGGGATAAAAAGTAGCCTATGTCACTCTCCAGGTCCTCAACTATACCCATGCCAAAAATCACGTCGATCCGTTGCTCTGTTGCGGCGTGATTGAAGGACAAACCAACAAACAAACACATTTTCGCATTTATAATATTAGTATGAAGTATGATTTACACGTGTGCGCTAAATTATTGTCTAAATAATACTAATACTAACAGTACTGCGCCACCAAGGCAAAGAAATGCCAAGAGAGTAATCTCTTCCAATCAAACCACGCATAGGTTTTTACTTTTTACCCGCCTACGGCAAAGCCAAAAGGCAGTATGTATAGCGACTTCATTCGGCGATTAGGGTTTTTTGATTCCTGCGGGAATTTTCCGGGATAAGAAGGCCTATGTTCTTCCCTGGAATACAACCTACCCCTGTACCAAATTTCATCCAAATCGGTTGAACAGATGGGCCATGAAAGCGTAGCAGACAGACCAACACACTTTCGCATTTATAATATTAGTATGGAAGTATGGAATATGGATTATGCTAACTTGTATTATATGTTATTAGTCGTTAAAGCCCGCCAACCCGCATTGGAGCAGCGTGGTGGGTCTAAGCTCTAATTCCCTCTCTCCTTTGAGAGTGGAGGCCTGTGCCCAACAGTGGGACGTTAATAGGCTGTAGTGGTAGTGGTATTATTTGTTCTGCGACTTTGAGCAGCCCGTATTGCGAGCTTTCGTTTGCTAATAATATTGAAGCAATACTCGGCGATTCTTGGGCGAATCAAGTAATTTTCCGCTAATATATACTAGACCACTGGCCGAAGTCGTGACAAAACACGATTTCCACATTCTCATTTTTAATTCTGAGGCCTTGCTATTTACGTAGTCGGCCCGACACAGCGTTTAAATCAAATAAAAAAATAAGGGTGAAAGGATTTATTTCACGTAAGACAACTTGCGCCACCTATGAAATGGCATGACTATTTTGGAAAGCAGATTCTACTGAGAAGAAGACTGGGTTACCAGAATCTAAAATAAGTACAAAAGCGAATCTAAACTTTTTCCATAAGCTTTTTTAAAGCTGGACAAACTTACGTTTTTAAAGGTGGTTATACCTAATAAGTAGGTTTTAGGTCTAAATAAACCGAAATTATAAATATTTAAATACTTAATTATAATATAGAAATAAACCGTTGAAACATCGGTTTATTTCAAATAGTTTCAACTATATAATATTATATTAGACCAGGGTCGATAATTTTTAAAACCAAAAAAAATAATAGTAGGATGAAACCCATTAGAAAAGGAGGGGAATATTATAAAAATGAAAGGAAAAATAATTTACGGGCGATCTGAGGTCGGGAAGGGGATGGGGGGGGGGTTTAAGGGTAAAAAACGGTTTTTCTCGATTTCCGGCAAAACTAAAAGTCCTATCGAAAAAAGTCATATGGCAAAGTTGTAGGTAATAAAAAGATCTAAAACTTTTGTATTTACACTTTTTTCACATAACCTCAAAATTTATGTGAAAAATTCAAAAAACCAAGTTTTTGATTTTTTATTTTTATCTTTTACAAATAATCTTTTTTTTTAACGAAATTTGGTGAAAACTTACCTTTTTATGTCCCAAATACGCTGTAATTTATTTGAGTAAAAATATTTATTTTTTCACCTTATTTTGAATTAATATCGAAAAAGCACCCTAATTTTCAATCGAAAATTCACCCGTCAAAATATCAGCTTTTTTCAAAAAGTTGGTATGTTTTCTGTTCGTTGAAATCTCTACTTTCCGATGGTGAAAAAAAATATATATGTTACTATAGTAAATCTTCTCAGAAAATGCAAAAATCGAAAATCGAAAACTCGAATTCGAATTTTTTTTTTAAATTATTATTTATAATTTTGAGCTATTTATTAAAATTTACACTTTAATTACTCGAAAAACGTTAGATTACATAAATATTAATTTTATTAACTTATTTGTTTGTTAATTATAGTAGTATACTTTGATTTGCAATTTTTTTTTTATCAATTTAACATGTAATCTAACGTTTTTCGAGTAATTAAAGTGTAAATTTTAATAAATAGCTCAAAATTATATATAATAATTTAAAAAAAATTTCGAATTCGAGTTTTCGATTTTCGATTTTTGCATTTTCTGAGAAGATTTACTATAGTAACATATATATTTTTTTTCACCATCGGAAAGTAGAGATTTCAACGAACAGAAAACATACCAACTTTTTGAAAAAAGCTGATATTTTGACGGGTGAATTTTCGATTGAAAATTAGGGTGCTTTTTCGATATTAATTCAAAATAAGGTGAAAAAATAAATATTTTTACTCAAATAAATTACAGCGTATTTGGGACATAAAAAGGTAAGTTTTCACCAAATTTCGTTAAAAAAAAAGATTATTTGTAAAAGATAAAAATAAAAAATCAAAAACTTGGTTTTTTGAATTTTTCACATAAATTTTGAGGTTATGTGAAAAAAGTGTAAATACAAAAGTTTTAGATCTTTTTATTACCTACAACTTTGCCATATGACTTTTTTCGATAGGACTTTTAGTTTTGCCGGAAATCGAGAAAAACCGTTTTTTACCCTTAAACACCCCCCCCCATCCCCTTCCCGACCTCAGATCGCCCGTAAATTATTTTTCCTTTCATTTTTATAATATTCCCCTCCTTTTCTAATGGGTTTCATCCTACTATTATTTTTTTTCACTTTTTATTATTTTTAAAGGCTTCTACCCTGGTCTATATACCTTTGTTTCAATTATAATTATGGATATTTGAATTTTTGAAAACAAAATCAGACAAAATGGAAACGAAGCGGCCGGACGGGCTGTCCTGGGAAAAGTCCGTCTGTAACGGATTTTTCAAAATGCTACGTATACTGAGAAAAGTCTTGACTTTCCTTCAGTTTTTCTTTTTCGAAAAGCTTTTAACCTTTTCCTTATAAAAGGAAGATCTTTGCCTTTACCATAACTTATAACGAGTAGGAATCTTACAAACTACCAGTCGATAAAAGGAAAGGATAATCCAAAGGAAGATTCATCTCAGTGCAATTTTTGAAGTTAAAACTTCTTTAGCCGCGTTGAGCACTTTTTCGTATAGGGTAAACTAGTGGATTCGCGTCACCGACACCATCACCGACACCTCGCTCCAACATGCTCGCGAATACCGACATGCTCGCGTTGTTACGAAGACAAAAGGTCTTAAATATAAATATACTACATTCGTAATTAAACTTTAATGCCTTAGTTTAAAGGTTTATATTTTAACTAGATGATGCCCGCGACTTCGTCCGCGTGGATTAGAGTTTTTTGATTCCCGCGGGAACTCCTCAATTTTCCGGGATAAAAAGTAGCCTATGTCCTTCCTCGGGATATAACCTACCTGTATACCAAATTTCAGCAAAATCGGTTGAAAAGATGGACCGGGAAAGCGTAGCAGACAGACAGACAGACAGACAGACAGACAGACACACTTTCGCATTTATAATATTAGTATGGATTTTTTTTTTTCATATTTTAATACTAAAATTCTAAGTTATAAGTTTTCACTTCTATCGCCAGTCCCTATGACTGCCAATTTTTTTATCTTATAAACATCTTATTTATTATAGCTGTCACAACACAACAATACCATGCAAGTAAATAATGGTATGCAGAACATTCTAGAACCCAAAATGCAATGACCCGCGTACTATTTAGTAAAGCAGACCAGAGTCCATTATAATCGACCTTGCGTAATAGCTATTAGGATCGGTACCACTTTCACAATCCAGCACCTCAACTTAGGCGTGTTCGTATTTCTAAAGATTGGCCAATTAAGCGAATTACAAATTGTATTAAGCAGGTGGTAAGATTGATCAAGTCAAATGACAATAAATAGACCTATATTATATTATTATCATAAGATTTTATTTTATTTCCGCACCGTCCAACGGTCATTTACTATAAAGAAATACTTTAATAATAAGTCTTAGATCATTAAAAAATATTTATAAAACAAGCTTCTATCGTTATTAAGTAATTTATTGTGAATGATAATGACTTTTAATTGATACCTATCATATGGGAGTGCATAAATTACCTACTAGTCCGAAATATTATTTGCGAGTCCGCCATAGAATGACGTCTACCGTATCTACGTTTTCATGGCCCATCTGGTCAACCAATTTTAATGACATAGGGTACATCCCGGAGAACGACATAGGCTACTATTCATCCCGGGAAATTAAAGAGTTCCCTCGGGATTTCTTAAAACCTAAATCCACACTGACAAAGTTGCGGATATCATCTAGTCAGAAAGTAAGGTATGCGTGAAAACCAGGAGTAAATAACAAACTATAATCTCGAAGCTGAAACGCAGTAGGTACTATTTATTCTTTTAACATTAGGTACCTTTCAGGTTTAACTGTCATCCAATCAACTCAATTACCTTAGCTAAGGATATCAAGGGTAAATAAGTAAATAAAATCACCAGGGTACAATGTTGACCCCGCGTCCCATCCGGTCAAGGAAGCTAAGGCTTGTACCCAGTCGACCTGAACGTCAGTGGAGAAGACCCCACACATTATTTTGTGCGGCTGAAGTGACAAGGGCATGTTGGGATCTCAAGTACTCTCAAGGAGCTGGAATGACGACATCGAACAGGAAAACGCAGAGTTGGTAAACAGCCACAATGTTGACGTATGATCAAGCAATTCGTATAGAGACGGTGGATACAAGCGGCGCAATACCGGACACGGGAAATTCCGTGCAAAAATTCTTACCAGTGACTTTTTTCTAGCTGTAGAGTGTAGGTACCATATCGATTAGACGTCGACGTCATTATCGTTCGATATATTTACGCCGTATAGATACAGACGGAGAAAGGTCTTTTACAAGGATTGTAACATACCCATTTCTGACACTTGTGCCTGAGACTTTGTAATAATATTGTCCTCCCGACCGCATTTCAGCCATAGCGATTAGTGACCGGTCTCTACAGTGATTAGCCATATGCGAGAAATAATATCTCCCTGCACAAGTGCACAAGTGTCGCCGCAAACACAGTTGCACTCTCTTTTCTATTACTCTCATAGTCCGATGGAACGGAAAACTCGACACGACGGGAAATAGATCGTCGGGCTCAGGACCGACGCCTTTATCTACGTGCTCTCCGTGGCACAGGGGTGACGCACCGCCAACTGCATGACAATCATGCACGAACTAGACCAACGAGGTAGTTGAAGACTTTGCTTAGCTAGGTAGGTACTTACTCACCTTAATAATTTTTCAACTAGTAGTTTTCCCAAAAAGCCCGTTCCTCCAGTAAGGAGCACCGACGAACCATTGAAGAGTTTCTGAATTTGTGACTCTTTAATTTTGTCTTCCATCTTTTCACTGAATATTAGGTCGCCCGCCTTTAAATCGGTTTGCTCCGTTAACACCATACCTGAAACAACCAGAAAAATACTTTTGATTTCAACTGTTAGGCTGAACATTAACATAATAATAATGTCCTCCCGGCCGAATTTCGGCCACGGCAGCCTATCTCCAGAGAGACTAGCCATCTGCGCGGGAGATATTATTATAGTGTACAAGTATGTGCGCATACACAGGTGCACTCTCTGTTGCTTTACTCTCATAGCCCGATGGGACGGAAAATCCGACACGACCGGAGAGAGATCAGGCGCAGGACCGACGGCTTTACGTTCGTCCGAGGCACGAGGGTGAAACACCGCCGTCTTCCTAACTCCGGGCTAGTACTGAGAATTTCTTGTCAGAAAAACCCAATACTTGTTATTTATGACACGGGACTCGACCCCTGGACCTCGTCGGCCGCAGTCGAACATGCTAACCACTAGACCAACGAGGCTGCCAAAGCATTAACATTAACTAATACCTACGTCCATGGCCTTACTCTTTCTATGGCTCTAGAGAGTGGCAGCACTGGTGGTGGGGAACGCTTGGCTATAGGGATCGAGATGTAATGGCAAAATGGTGGACGTGTTTGAGAGATTAAATAAGGAATAAATAAAAATTAAGTGGATAACCAGTGTTTCCTTTTAATTAATTTATTGATTTACTAAATAATATCCTCGGTACGCTTACAGCACTGCCGTTCGCATACCAATATAATCCCTTACTGAAGTAAGAAAGGTCATTGAACTTATTCGATAACTTAGTACCTATAAACATATTATTATAAACAAGTATTAAAATTAAATAATTTCACTGTGCCCAAATATGTTTTTTGTGTCATTTATAAGCGTCATCAAACGAGGGCATAAAGTGAAACTTTTTCCTTGTGATTTGTGTATGAATTAATTAATAATATATCTAATATCAAAAAATATTATTAACTAAAATTTACTATAAACCAGTTTAAATGGTCCTCAACTGACCCAGTCCGTGACCAAGCGTGAAGCGAGATGATGTCAATACGCAAAGCTAGAGTCTCTCTCTCTCTGTGTCGTATTGCTGAGGAATTCTGAAACGTTGTGTGAAGTTTGCCGATCCATATTTAGTCAGCGTGGTGGACTGTGGCCTTATACCTAAAAGAAGTGCCTACCCGATGACGATGAAGTACGAATATTGAAAATCATTTAGGTGAAACTGCCATACAAATAATATCATACGTTGCCTCCACTTATTAGGTAGACTTAAGGTACCTATATGAATGCAACCCTAATTATCAACCTAGAACTAGGATAGTTTAAGTAACATTTCAAAAGTGAAAGGAGGTAATAAATAATGGTCAGGCTTAAGGCTCAAGGCACATTGCGGGGACAAGCGTCGCGTCGAGCAAGGCGTCATTCATAAAATGTTGCAAATTAAGCTGAACTTTATCGCCACTATTTGTGATACTAGAGGGTACAAACCATTTCCTCACTCACTCACTTCGTTCACTTTAGTGCACATAAATAGAGATGAAGTGAAATTATACCTAATTTTTATCCACTCATAAGATACATAATAAAAGAAAAAAAAAACCGGCCAAGTGCGAGTCGGACTCGCGCACCGAGGGTTCCGTACAAACCTGTAGTAAGTTTTAAATTATTAAAAGAAAATTACGTTTGTTGTATGGGAGCCCCCCTTTAATATTTACTTTATTGATATTTAATTATTTATTTTGAAAGGTAATATACAAGTTAATATTCTGTGAAAATTTGAACCGTCTACCTGTTACCGTTTTTAATATTGAGCAAAAAAATACGAAAAAAACACGTTTATTGTATGGGGACCCCCCTTAATATATATATTTTTTTAATTTTTAGTATTTGTTGTTATAGCGGCAACGGAAATACATCATTTGTGAAAATTTCAGCTTTCTAGCTATCACGGTTTATGAGATACAGCCTGGAGACAGACAGACAGACAGACAGACAGACAGACAGACAGACAGACAGACAGACAGACAGACAGACAGACAGACAGACAGACAGACAGACAGACAGACAGACAGACAGACAGACAGACAGACAGCGGAGTTTTAGTAATAGGGTCCCGTTTTTACCCTTTGGGTACGGAACCCTAAAAAAAGAGGTTTTCTTTCGATAAAATTATGTCTAAGTAATTTCACTCTGTTTCATATCATGCGCACTTAATTAAAAGGAATAAACAGTAACTTTATTTTTTTTTTTAAACCACAAGCTTCCTACCACGGTAGTTATTTAAATACTTCTTTTTTATTAGGGTTCCGTACCCAAAGGGTAAAAACGGGACCCTATTACTAAGACTCCGCTGTCTGTCTGTCTGTCTGTCTGTCTGTCTGTCTGTCTGTCTGTCTGTCTGTCTGTCTGTCTCCAGGCTGTATCTCATAAACCGTGATAGCTAGAAAGCTGAAATTTTCACAAATGATGTATTTCCATTGCCGCTATAACAACAAATACTAAAAATTAAAAAAATATATATATTAAGGGGGGTCCCCATACAATAAACGTGTTTTTTTCGTATTTTTTTGCTCAATATTAAAAACGGTAACAGGTAGACGGTTCAAATTTTCACAGAATATTAACTTGTATATTACCTTTCAAAATAAATAATTAAATATCAATAAAGTAAATATTAAAGGGGGGCTCCCATACAACAAACGTAATTTTTATTTTTAATACGTCATAAATCGTAAAACTTACTACAGGTTTGTACGGAACCCTCGGTGCGCGAGTTCGACTCGCACTTGGCCGGTTTTTAGCTTTTTTTCCTTTGTCAAATAATATAACGCGTTACTTTTCTTCCACTTTACAACAATGTCCCTTGAGCCTAACGCTATTCAGAATAGTTGCAATTTATGTGAAGTCTAATTAACAATAATTTAGAGCAGGCAGGCAATAATAATTTAGAGTAGCCAGTATAAGGTTCGACGACCCCTATGGCGCAGTGTTGAGCTGTGGTCTTACAACCGGGAGGTTCCGGGTTCGATCCCTGGCAGAGTCAAATCGGGAATTTGTTGTGTGAATTATTTTTGACGACCTCCGTGGCGCAGTGTTGAGCGCTGTTGTCTTAACGTGCGGAGGTCCCGGGTTTCGATCCCCGGCAGGGTCAATTTGGGAATTTATAATTTCTGAATTTTCCCTGATCTGGCCTGGTGGGAGGCTTCGGCCGTGGCTAGTTACCACCCTACCGGCAAAGACGTGCCGCCAAGAGATTTAGCGTTCCGGTACGATGTCGTGTAGAAACCGAATAGGGTTATGGGTTTTAATATAACTGCCATGCCCCTAACAGGTTAGCCCGCTACCATCTTAGAATGCATCATCGCTTACCATCAGGTGAGATCGCAGTCAAGGGCTAACTTGTAGTGGATTAAAAAAAAGGATGAATGAATTTTCTCTGTTCTGGGCTGGTGGGAGCCTTCGGCCGTTGCTATAGTTACCACCATACCGCCAAGCGATTTAAATAAGTAAATAAAAGCTTTATTGTTTTCTCATTGTTAGCTGTACACAAAACATTTCTCCTAAGACTAAATTAGGGACTAACATTTAACAATAAACAGTAGGAGGCAAACTCAGTATCTGGGGGCGCCGACGACGACGTGATCCAATCAATCATTAATTATTCGTGGAACTATTACAGGACATAATATTTAAGTACATAGCGTATAGTTTGTGCGATTATCACGAAACTGCCAAGCTATTACCTTTTTATCAAGATGTAGAGTTTGTGGCGTCAGGACTTACAGGTAGTAAATGTGGTACAGCCAAGTACTTCAAGCTATACACTTTGGACTTGGAACTGGCCCCATGGGCTAAGATGAGCAGCACAAATCGGAGCTCAACTAGGGAAAAAAATCTCTAGGCCGTGTAAAACAGACATACAACACATATTATACATACAAGTTTAGTAGGAGTATGGATAATATTATTATTATCTATATCATAAATGCGAAATTATTATCTTATATTATAAATGCGAAAGTTTGGATGTATGGATGGATGGATGGATGTTTGTTACTCAATCACGCCCGAACGGCTGAACGGGTCAGGATGAAATTTGGCACAGAGATAGATTATAGTCTGGAATAGCACATAGGTTACTTTTTATCCCGGAAAACTAAAGAGTTCCCGCGGGAACCAAAAAACCTCAATCCACGCGGACGAAGTCGCGTGCAGCAACTAGTGTAAGTATAATAATTATACGTAGTTAGGACTAAGTATGTGTAAAGACCAGTGACTCAGATGCGTTTTAATTATGGAAAGCTACTGCTTCAACTGTGTCCAGCCGATTTTAGAACATTATAAGCATTTATTTCACCTGTACAAGTAGGTACTTATTTTATTTACTAGTTGATGCCCGCGACTTCGTCCGCGTGTGTTTAAGTTTTTCCCCGTGGGAAACCTTGATGTGGGAACTTTTTCGTTTTCCTGATTAAATATACATACATATAAATTCAATTTCCTATTCACTATAGCTATGTTGATGCAAATCATGGCCCCAATCATGTAAGAATGGCGGATCAAACGTTAAAGATTTTCGTCAAAGTAAAATAAACCCTGCATTGAATTAGTGCTCAATTTCGTCTGCCCATTCTTATACGTTTAGGTATGTACGATACCCTAAACGTATAAGAATGGGCTGACGAAATTGAGCTCTAATTCAATGATGTCATGGTTTATTTTACTTTGACGAAAATCTTTAACGTTTGATCGATAATTCTTACGTAATCGGGGGGCTGGTCCAACCAACGGTTGGGTAACTAACGTTGATCCGCTTCGACGTAATTAAAGAACAAACCAACATAGACTACAAAAACACTTTCGTAATTTTATAATATTATTATGAACATTAGGTAGTGATTTATAATATTATTATGCTCATAACTCATAAATGAGTAATGTAATAAATAACTCTCATCATGAAAACACTTATAAATATTTATTTGAAAAAATCTTATGTGAGTTGAATTGTTTTCAAGAAAACCAACCAAATTGTTGTACCTAGTGGGAAATATAATAAAAATTATTCTATAAAGTTAGGACGTACCCACCAACGATTATAATAAAAGCTTAAGGGCGAAAACACACTACGGACAGGAAAGGACATACCTAATTGTCATTTTAACCATCAACTAAACTGATGACAGATTAGTAGATTATTAACCAAGGGGATAAAGCAGTGTCTTCTGTCGCGGGTGACGATTTAAATCGCGAGCGTAACGAAGGACTCGAGGTTTACTCCCGAGCGTAGCGAGGGTGTTAAAAACTTAAATCACGAGCGAAGCGAGGGATTTAAGACGAGTCCTGAGTGTAGCGAGGGATTTAAGTTCACCCAAGACTAAGGCAGCTTTATCACCGAGGAAAATACTCTACTTTTCGTACCATTTGCGAAAAAATTAACATAATAATAATATGAGATAAGTAAGCATTTATTAAAAATAATGTCAATTTTTTTTTTTATCCACTACAAGTTAGCCCTTGACTGCGATCTCACCTGATGGTAAGTGATGATGCAGTCTAAGATGGTAGCGGGCTAACCTGTTAGGGGCATGGCAGTTATATTAAACCCATACCCCTATTCGGTTTCTACACGGCATCGTACCGGAACGCTAAATCGCTTGGCGGCACGTTTTTGCCGGTAGGGTGGTAACTAGCCACGGCCGAAGCCTCCCACCAGGCCAGACCAGGGAAAATTCAGAAATTATAAATTCCCAAATTGACCCTGCCGGGGATCGAACCCGGGACCTCCGCACGTTAAGACAACAGCGCTACACACTGCGCCACGGAGGTCGTCAAAAAGTAAAAAGTCAAAAGCAAATTAAAAGTAAAAGTTAACATTCGAAACATTGGTCCAATTATTGATAGAGAGAGTTACAAATAACGTTTTCATCCCACCATCTCGGAAAGAGTATTTTTATTCTTCAATATCTGATGGTAAAAGCCGTTATTATCCTCTAGAGGATAAAGTAAATTGAATTTAGAACATCGTGTGCACGTTAGTAAATATCACTCGTCTATGAAGTTTGTGAATTCAAAACATCATTAAAACCTATTTACTTGTACCTCTATGGTGCCGAATTTCCATACAATCGTTTTTAATTTGTTAAAAACTCACACTCGTAACCTTCTTGGTGTACTTTTTTAATTTGCTTTGCGCGCACCATTTTCTTTCACGTCATATTGTTTAAAATTAAAACCGATTAAAAACAAGAAAATTGAAAATAAGTGAAAAACCTAAAATGAGTGATTCTAGTGACGAAGAAATTAACAGAATTGAATTTAATCTTGTGATTTTTTTTGCATTTAGTCATTTCCTCGCTGAGATGGGATGAAAAGTTACCTTGTGATTTTTTTTGCATTTAGTCATTTCCTCGCTGAGGTGGGATGAAAAGTTACGTGTTGCACTCGAGTGAAAAGATTTTTCACCTCGTGCTCTTTTGATTCCCTCGCTGACGCTCAGGATTCTAATTTTTGAATCACTCGCTCCGCTCGTGAATCAATTTTAGAATCCTTCGCTTGCTCGGTCATCAAAATCGAGCACGCGGTTAAAATAGTAGATTGTATTATAAGGGAGCAAAATAATATTTTTACGGCGAGGGCGCTTTTTTGAATCCAGAACGAAGTGAGGGATTCTAGAGTAGAATCCTGAGCGTAGCGAGGGATTCTTTAGTAGAATCCTGAACGTAGCGAGGGATTCAAAGTACGTCGCCCGAGCCAAAAATATATTTGCGCCCGAATGATACACTCTACTTTTCATCACCCTGTATGAGAAAATTTGGTTCCCGCGGGAACTCTTTAATTTCCCGGGATAAAAAGCATATGTGCTATTTCCAGACTATAATCTTTTTTTTTTTTTTAATCTATCTCTGTGCCAAATTTTATCCAGATCCGTTCAGCCGTTCGGGCGTAATTGAGTAACACACATCCATACCACCATACACCCACACATCCATCCAAACTTTCGCATTTATTTAATATTTTTTTTTTTTTTTTTTTTTTTTTTTTTTTTTTTTTTTTTTTTTTTTTTTTTATGTATATCCATATAGCCCTTTCGTTAGTTAAAATTCAGCAATTATAAATTCCTAAATTGACCCTGCCGGGGATCGAACCCTGGACCTCCGCACGTTAAGACGGCAGCGCTCAACACTGCGCCACGGAGGTCGTCAATTTGCGTTGGCGCTGAACACTAAGATGTTCCAAATTCAATAAGTGCGCGGCAAAGATAATTGCGGCGCACTTACGAGTATAAAGAGGATTAAAAACTCATTACTGCCCGCTAAAAGTTTCTTATAGAAAACACCACCTTTGGGCGCACATAAAGGCGAACCAAGTTGTCCTTTTCGAATACATGGGATGAAAAACAACTTTTCACTCTTGTATAACAAATAACTATTATGTATTTGAAGAAAACAAAAACGCGGCAAATTCCTAGACTAATATTTTTTTGTCGGAAAAGCAAAGGCATCAAGCTCATACGGCCTCGTCGGTTTTCGTCATTTTATTTAATAATCATAACTGCTTAATAAATGCGTATTCCTTTTTCAAAAAGATGTATAATGCTTTATATACAAACTCAATGGTGTAAACACAGATGTAGTTCAGTATAAATTTCGGTAAGTATTCCAAATTTAAATCACATTCTCCCCCTAGAGGATGAATGAAATTCAGTACAATTTTCTTTCCCTGTTTTTAACAGATTAAAAATGACTATTGTTTTGTTCGCTTTTTGTGGCATAGAATGTCACTTTTTTGAGCAAGTGGTACGAAAAGTATATTTCTGCAACTAAAATAAATAAGAAATACAATTTTAGTAAAACTCGCACTTTTAATGCAGATTATGTACCTAGATATGAAAAATATTGTGTGACGCGGGATGAAACACAGTTTCAGACTTCGGGTCATGCCAGCCCTCACTTCGCTCAGGCAGGCCACTTCACCCTCGTCTGAAATCGTCTTGTTTCATCCCTAGCCACACAATATACTATAATGTACTCATTCTATGTCAGTTTTATATCACGGACAATGATTTTATACTAGTAATTCTAGGTATATAGTTTTAGTTATTTTAAAACACGAACGTCTGCAATATTAAAACAACACTTTCAGTTCAAATTCTACATTGTTATTAGATATAGTATAATGTAATAAACGGGTACATAACTACATACCACGATAAATAATTCAGGATTTAATTGTGATATTATCATAGTACTATGTACCTACATGTTTATTACACTATACTATGTCTTTAAACCACGAATTATGTGTTAAATCATTTGTTTATTAGCCGTGGGTAAGAACGTTGCTACCTAACTATACTATTATACCTAGACAAGGAGTTAGTTTGTGAGTTTGATCGTTGGAATTAATGATCCGATTCTGAAAATTCTTTCACTGATGACAGACTGACAGACACACTTTTTTTTATTCCACTACAAGCTAGCCCGTCACTGCGATGGTACCGGGCCCTGTAATCAAAGATGTTAGCGGATTAACCTATTATGGGTGTATGGCAGACAATACATACTAATATTATAAATGCGAAAGTGTGTCTGTCTGTCTGCTACGCTTTCACGGCCCATCTGCTCAACCGATTTTGATGAAATTTGGTACAGGGGTAGATTGTATGCCGGGGAAAGACATAGGCTATTTATCCCGGCAAACTAAACAGTTACCGCGGGAATCCAAAAACCTTAATCGGGTTAAAGCGGGAATCATCTAGTATTGGATAGGAGCAGGCGTTACTTGTCCATGATAATCAAGGAACATGTAACAATATCGCAAGCTACACGCTGTACCACATAGATTTGTCTGCTTTGGCGGATTATAGCGAATTATGCTTCTCGTTCCTTGATTATGGCAGATAAAATTATCTGATTAAAGAGGCTTCTTAATCGCTTTCTAGGTAGCATGTCGTACCAGGAACGCTGAATCGCATAGCGGCACATCTTTGCCGGCAGGATGGTAAGTAGCCACGGCCAAAGCTTACCACACCAGACCAGAGCAAATTGCTGCTGGGCGATCAAACCCGATATCTTCCACTTGAAAGACCACAGCGCTCACTTACCTACTGCGCCAGGGAGGGCGCAAAAGCATATAACAAGCTTTTGGGCTGATTATTTTAAAACAAAACTGCCAAAAAAAGGAGTGTAATGATTTTAGGGTTCATGTATGTAGGTATGTATATGGGTGTTGGGGTATTGTTAGAATCTTTACATCATCCCAAATGATAATGGCTCTAGATTTTTTGAAAAAAAATTTTTTCATCCCACCATCTCGGAAAGAGTATTTTTACTCTTCGATATATGAATGCAAAAGCCGTTATTATCCTATTGAGGATAAAGTAAATTGAATTTAGAACATCGTGTGCACGTTAGTAAATATCACTCGTCTATGAAGTTTGTGAATTCATAACATCATTAAAAGTGCATTAAAACCACATTAAAACCTATTTACTTCTACCTCTATGTTGCCGAATTTCCATACAACCGTTTTTAATTTGTTAAAAACTCACACTCGTAACCTTCTTGGTGTATTTTTTTAATTTGCTTTGCGCGCACCATTTTCTTTCACGTAAAATATTACACTCAACTTAGGTAACTGTTTACTGTAGCAACGTTACTTTCAATTTTTCTTAATTATACCAATCTAAGTATTATTTGTTAAGATTATTCTGTAATACTTACCTTTCATAATGTAATAATTAATACCTAAACTGAAATAAAATTATCCTGTGATTTTTTTTGCATTTAGTCATTTCCTCGCTGAGGTGGGATGAAAAGTTACGTGTTGCACTCGAGTGAAAAGATTTTTCACCTCGTGCTCTTTTGATTCCCTCGCTGACGCTCAGGATTCTAATTTTTGAATCACTCGCTACGCGCTCGTGATTTAATTTTAGAATCCTTCGCTTGCTCGGTCATCAAAATTGAGCACGCGGTTAAAAAACAACTTTTCACTCTTGTATAACAAATAACTATTGTTTTCAATACTATTTAGGGCCGCCACATACATTTGGAATTCTGTTTCGAAATTCCGATTCGAAATATCGAATTGGAATTTCGAACGCAGCAAATCCATTTATATCAAGGGTAAGTAATCAAGGCATAAATAATTTCGAACGGAAAACTAGGTACTGTGCGTGTGTGATAACGCACAGTACCTAGATTTCCGTTCGAAATTATTTCCGTTTCGAAATTCCGAATGGAAGCCTGTGCGTTCGGAATCACGCCGTTCCGAACGCAAGTCTTCCATAGATTGTATATGAGTCTCATCGTGAGAAAATCGACGTCCTTCGCTGACAGAATATCTGAACTCAGAGGCTAGCGTCTCATAACATCTGAGCCTTGTTATTCTGAACGGAAATAAACGTATGTGTATATGTATGTATTTACGGAATCCCGATTCGATATTTCGAAATGGTTTTTCGAAACGGAATTTCGAATGTATGTGGCGGCCCTTAATCTTATTCATGATTATTCGATTTAGTTAGTAGGTATATTATCTACTAGTGACAATGGACCAAATATCACTTAGCCGCCTTGGGTGGTTTATAATCCAATGATGGCCGTCCGCTAACAGGTAATGCTAATATGTATTTAACTATTTACAACGTCCAGCCAGGGTCACGTGTACTAAACTACGTTATGTATCGTGTAAAGACATAAATGCAAATAAAAACATAAATATTTATTTTTAACGTTTACAAATGTAACAATGGTAGACGGAACTCACGGACCACTTAAAAGGTCAAATGGGTTGTTTTGGCCACTTTATGTGACAAAGCTTAGTGTGAGGCTGTGTGCTTATAAATAGAAGGTCCTGGGTACGATTCCCACCGGGGCAATTTTTAGTACTTTATTATTTTACTACTACAATATTACTTTTTTAACCTAATGTATATAAAATGGGGTGATAGCCTGGTGGTATCCATACTAATGTTATATATATGCGATAAAGTGTGTCTATCTGTCTGTCTGTCTGCTACGCTTTTACGGCCCATCTACTCTACCGATTTTGATGAAATTTGGTACAGAGATAGTTTACATCCCGGGGCTACTTTTGAGCCCGGAAAATTATGCAGTTCGCGGGCATCATATAGTAAACTATAAACACCTGGATTCCTATTCGGGTGATGGGGGGTTCGATGCCCGGGCGCGCTAGAGGCGCGTTTTGAGAAATTAAATAGAGGTTGCTTTAACGGTGAAGGAAAAGATCGTGAGGAAATCGGCATCATGCAAGCCCGAGATTTCTTCATAATGTTCATAAAGAAGTGTGTAGTCTGCCAATCCCCACTTGGCCAGCGTCGTGTGGTGACAGGTTAGCCCGCTACCATCTTAGACTGCATCATCACTTACCATGAGGTGAGATTGCAGTCAAGGGCTAACTTGTAGTGGGTAAAAAAAACTATGGCTAAAACTTGGCTAAACTTGGCTAAAACCATAGAGTTAATTCTATGGCTAAAATTCATACGAGGCTCACTACTGAGAACGAATCTCCTCAGGCTCATTCTCAGTAGGGAGCCGGCAATGGGTTGTTTTGAGTAAATGGCTTCGATCTGATCTGGTGGGAGTACCTACCTATTTGACCGTGGCTAATATTGTTGTATAATTGCCCTACCGGCAAAGAGAAGCCACTAAGCAATTAAGCGTTTCGGTACGTCGTAGTACCTAGGTGTAATATATATTATTACTAGCTGATACCCGCGACTTCGTCCGCGTGGATTGAGGTTTTTTTTTGTTCCCGCGGGAACTCCTTAATTTTCCGGGATAAAAAGTAGCGTATGTGTTATTCCAGACATGCCATCCGTTTTCAGGTTTTCTGTATGCGACTAAAAAAAACCTCTAGTTAGTTACCGGGTAGGAAAAAATGGTTAAGTATATCATAGACTTGCTAAAGATGATAATTTGAAAGATAAACATGGAAAAATGCACGGAAAATGAAATAAATTTCATCTCCGTTACGAGTAGAACTAATTTGTATTTCCTACTATTTACCTCATTCTGATTACGAAATGTGTAAGACGGAGGTCAAGTTTGTGTCTAGAAGTAGGTATTTTACTTACTTACAGACTACAGTTGACCATCAGCAGAACAATGTTTATCTTCAAGCTTACTCGCATTGGTCTTGCACGTGTAGACGTCAGATACAGTATGCCACGAATTTATTTGATGTATAAAAATATAGCATAAAAAAATAAAATATAAACTATCAGACTAGCAGATGCCCGCGACTTCGTCCGCGTGAAATAAGTTTTGTTAATTCTAGTATTTAATAATATTATTAGTTTCGTAACTAATTATTAGTAGATTAGTAAGTGTGTAATAATGAACAATTATTTATTGCTTTGAACTTGCTCAACTAAGTATGCAACCGCAAAGAACAATTAACTCAATGCAATGAATAAACAAATAAATGAATGGCGCGGTTTGTACTTTGTAGGTACGACCGGTCATAATAACTACAAAGTTATTCATGTATATTGTACTAGCTGATGCCCGCGACTTCGTCCGCATAGTTTAAGTTTTTTTGATTCCCGCGGGAACTCCTTAATTTTCCGGGATAAAAAGTAATCTGTGTCACTCTCGTCTCAACTATACACATCTCAAAAATCACGTCGATCCGTTGCGGCGTGATTGAAGGACAAACCAACAAACAAACACACTTTCGCATTTATAATATTAGTATGAAGTATGATTGACAAAGTAATCTATAGTGGTAGTTTTTACTTGTGGTGGTACAAATAAAGTGTATGATAATAATACTAATTGATCCTCATCTCTGGCTTGCCTTTATCGGCCGGCTGGAGTGAACACTGACGAGGAACAGAACTCCCACCTCTTGCTTGCCTTCAGTGGCTGGCTTGAGTGGAGATTCGCAAGAGCATCTGCAAGATGCTTGGAGGAAGGAAGTATTCCAGTAAGATGCTTGTAGGGATCTTGAATGGACTACCAGGATTGTCCTGAGAGCCGTGGAATACCTCTCCACTCCTCAAGCACCTCAAGTTATGTTGCCCCCTTGCCGCTACGTCAGTTTGTGCCAACGGCTGTTTCCGGGGGCCCATTTACTGAGTGTGCGAGTCACCCTCTGCCATTATATCAGTATATAATATGTAAAATACCACTGGTCAGGCAGGGGCCATAGTACTTCCATAGACCCATTTCACCAGTCCATTAAAGAAAGCCAAACCCGTAGACCCATACCTATCATTTGTTTTCATGTTTTGCAATAGTCCTGCACTAACCGGGGATTGTCCTTGGGTGCACTCGCATAGTGCATATAGGGGTATTCACCGGTTGGTGTCACATTTCCTTTAGAGTAAAATTGTCTAACGGGCCTCTGCGAGTTGGTTTCGGCCCCTCGTACGCCTTCCAAAGGTCCGGGACCCCATGGTCTCGAGATGGAAGAGACATACATAATAATAATCGTAATAGCTATCTATAATACCTATATAACTACAAAGCACTTGAAGTAAGTAACTGCCATGCTTTTAAGATTTCTTAGCCAAAACAAAGAGTCATTATACTCGTAGTTTCGTATAGTCCGCTTGTCACATATAAACATATCGCAGCCATTTTATTCAACAACTTGCTACGCTACATATAGTCCAGTCATCCATACTAATATTATAAATGCGAAAGTGTGTCTGTCTGTCTGTCTGTCTGTCTGTCTGTCTGTCTGCTACGCTTTCCCGGCCCATCTTTTCAACCGATTTTGCTGAAATTTGGTATAGAGGTAGGCTATATCCCAGGGAAGGACATAGGGTACTTTTTATCCCGGAAAATGAAGGAGTTCCCGCGGGAATCAAAAAAGCTAAATCCACGCGGACGAAGTCGCGGGCATCATCTAGTAATATAATATATGTTATTTTGAATACTTAAATCGTTGTAGGTATCATCCCCCGCATTTCAACATTTTCACGCGGGAATCAAAAAACCTTACCTAATTCACGCGGACGAAGTTGCGGGCATCATCTAGTATAGTATAATATATTATTAAAGTAATAGAAAATCGATGCTTGGAAAATCGAAACTCGAAATCATGCTTGACTTTTTAATATAGTAGGTAAGTAATATGTGGAAGGATCTCTATAAAACTGTTACAAATAAATAACTGGTCTAATAAAAAGTATTCTGCATATGAAGTGGTTTTAAAATCAATTTGGACATGCCGAATGTGAAAATAATAATGGATTTCAAAAATTAGTTCAAGTTTTGGAAAAAAATCAATTTTATGGAAAAAGTTACTATGTAGGTAGTCCGTAGTAGGTACCTACTTATAATTAAAGGTTACTAGCATTGACTTATTGGTAAATCGATGGTTACTAGACCTTATTCCGCGTAGAATAAAGTTTCCCGCGGGAGCTCCTTAATTTTCCGGTAAAAAGTAGCCTATGTCCTTTCCCGGGATATAACCTACCAGCTACCTCCATACCAAATTTCAGAAAAATCTGTTGAAAAGATGGGTCGGGAAAGCGTAGCAGACAGACAGACAGACAAACACACTTTCGCATTTATATTATTAGTATGGATTGTTGTTTTTCGTCCTGCCTGCCCACAGTCAGCCTTATTTCGCCCAAATTAGAGCATACTTAGCTAGCCCTGATGATGTTTTCATCACAGTTTAACAACTGTGAACAAGATGATCTTCAAAAAAGTTGAGCAAGAATTAAAAACGTCCTAAATAGAATAATACTTACCAATCGAATGACGTCACGTATCTTGAAAACTTGAACTAAGAAATAAGTTTTACCTTGGATGAAACAATTAGCAAGTTTTTTTAATTCCCACGGGAACTCCTTAATTTTCCGGAGTAAAAAGTAGCCTATGTCACTCTCCCTCAACTATACCCATGCAAAAACTCACATCGATCCGTTTATTTGTTGTGGCGTGATTGAAGGACAAACCAATAAACCCACAAACAAGCACACTTTCGCATTTATAATATTAGTAAGATGGTAGGTATTTTAAGGATGGCTCTTGTCTTAAAATATAATTAATTACTTATTCACCGGTCACTTTAGAGTTCAGGTACTAACATACCTAATACGCGTTTCCTTATTATTAAATTAGTTTTTTGATTAATAAATTATTCAAATTCCCGCTCTATAGTCTATATATCACGTTAGTACTTAGTAGGTAGTTATGTAGTATTTTTATTGTTTTTGTACAAAACATAATGATTTATGTTACTTATAATATATTATAATGAACGAGCTTTTGCTCGCGGCTTAGCTAACAAACCAGAGTTTTTAACCGACTTCATAAAAAAAAGGAAGAGGTCCTCAATTCGACTGTATGTTTTTGTATGTTTGTTACGTGATTACTCCTCCAATTATGAATCAATTTTGAGGATTATTTTATTGTTTGATAGATCATACTTCCTAGATAGGTGCCAAATGCCAATGTGGAGACCGGAGACCCACAACCATATGAAGGATAAACGATTCGTGCGGCTAATATAATTGGCACCGGCTTCAAAAATATCATTATAGAACTACATTAACTTTTCTAAATATAATATATTCGGTAATAAATCAAAATATTTTTTTTTGTGTTTGTGGTTATTGAAGTTGGTTTTTTTTTAATTTTTTTTTTTATTTGGGATTTCAAAAAGGCCTACGTCGCAACAGCCCGATCCGTCCAGTGCACAGATAAGAGAATCAAGTGGTTTGAGCTGTGCGTTGATAGATCAGACCGTCAGTCATATTTTCCTTTTATATACTCAGATCAAATTAAGTGGACAAAGTCGAAGCTTATTAGCTATGAATCCCACCAATATTACAAATGCGAAAATGTTTTTTTTTATCCACTACAAGTTATCCCTTGACTGCGATCTCACCTGATGGTAAGTGAAGATGCAGTCTAAGATGGTAGCGGGCTATGGCTGTTAGGGGCATGGCAGTTATATTTAACCCAAACCCCTATTCGGTTTCTACACGGCATCGTACCGGAACGCTAAATCGCTTGGCGGCACGTCCTTGCCGGTATAGGGTGGTAACTAGCCACGGCCGAAACCTCCCACCAGGCCAGACCAGGGAAAATTCAGAAATTATAAATTCCCAAATTGACCCTGCCGGGGATTGAACCCAGGACCTCCGCACGTTAAGGCAACAGCGCTACACACTGCGCCACGGAGGTCGTCAATTTTATTTTGTTGGTTTTTTTCAATCACGCCGCAACGGCGCAACGCAGATTTTTAGGTTTCCGTACCTCGGAAGGAAAAAAGAAACCCTTAAAGGATCACTTCGTTGTCCGTCTGTCTGTCTGTCTGTGTACCAAGGAAAATACATTGTTAATAATTGTGTTGATTGTATATAAATGTGGGTAATAAATAACTATGTATTTTTTAATTGATGCACTCGTGTTAATTTTAATTACATACTTACAGATTTTTAGTTCGTCTGCAAATTGGCAAAGTGACCTTACTGATCGTATCAGATAGATACCTACTTAGTACTAATGCAGTACAATTTAATGCAAAAAACACTAACAGGGATTTACAACCAGTAGCGAACTTGATGAATTGAATACCTCCTTGGCGCAGTGGTGCGCGCTGTGGTTTTATAATGGGAGGTCCCGCGGTTCGATCCCCGGCAAAGTAAATTGGTTACTTATTTATAAGTCACATTTTTCTCTAGTTGATCTGGTGGGAGGCTTCGGCCGTGGCTAGTTACCCCCTACTGGCAAGGAGGTGCCGCCAAGCGATTTAGTGTTGCGGTACGATGCCTTGCAAAAACCGATTTGAGGGTTTAACTAACTGCCAGTCCTTACCCCTAACAGGTTAGCCCGCTACTGCATCATCACTTACCTACAACCAGGTGAGATTGAATTCAAGGGCTATTTTGTAGTGGAATTTTAAGTAAAAGGTGGGATGGAGGGGGCGTTACGTCCTGGCCCCTGGGCCTGTGGAATAATATAATTTGTATCTCTGCTCTAGAGGCACCTGCAAAGTCCAATTAATCTAAAGAAATCCTCATTAAATCAAATCCTAAATTAGACCGACATGGTTCCAGCAAGAGCCAGGTTTAAAAAAATAGAGAAAAATATTCGCACTCGATGCCCATTCGGTATCATTTGGGATCTGCTTATTAATTTTTTCCTTTTGTGTCCCTAAAAAGAGCCAAATACTATAAATGACCAGTAATAAAATTTTAAAAATTAAAGACCCACGACAAACTGCATCGCCCCTTTGTAACTTTGAAATCATAGAGAATATATCTCTATTTTTGAAATAATAATAAGCACTTCTCAGAAGCATGCATATCTAAAACCAAAAACCGCATCTCAATCGGCCTAGCTGTACTTTTTCAGAAAAATTGTTACATGTTGAATAATAAAAATCACGATTGCAGCGCAGCTTGGTGGACTATGGTCCTAAAACGTATCTAAGAACCTTCTTAGAAGTTATGCATAATGCCAAACCGAATAATAACCGGTTGTTTTTGGATACGTGAAAATATTTATGGCAGTAGTATGTAGGTATAACGAAGTTAAAAGGATAACTATCACAGCTAAGAAGGCTGTACAAGTTAACGAGTAGGTAATAGTCGACCATCGTCCATCTTATCCACAAATGTCCACATATTGTGACGGGCAACTACGGAATCCTGCACGTGGCTCTACACCCACTGGGCCGGTTTTTGTAGATAATATAAGGAATAAAAGAAGAAACGTATCTATTCATAATAATTGTAGTAAACTACTTGGAAAATCGCAAATTTTTAAACCGATATATTATACATAGATATTCAGAGAGCAAGCCAGTTTTGGTCCCAGATTATACATATTTCAATAAATTATGACGCATGTAGGATAGATTTCTAATATGTATAATAAGTGGTCTGCTTGGCCGGACAGTGGATACTCGATAGTTGACCACCTCGATCAAAGTCGAATAAACAACAGCTGCCTGATTAGGTATATAATATTTGTTTTGATATGGTTTGGAAGCTAAGGCCTGTACTTTTTTAAATATATATAATATACATATTATAAACTTAGTGAGCAAACGAGCAGGCGTGTCACCTGATGTTAAGTGATTACCGCCGCCCATGAACATTTACAGTATCCGAGGAACCGCCAATGCGTTGCCGGCTTTTGAGATATTTGTCCATCCGCCCTTTGAAGAGCCCCATATCCATATCCATACTATCCATACTAATATTATAAATGCGAAAGTGGGTCTGTCTGTCTGTCTGTCTGCTACGCTTTCCCGGCCCATCTTTTCAACCGATTTTGCTGAAATTTGGTATAGAGGTAGGTTATATCCCGGGGAAGGACATAGGCTACTTTTTATCCCGGAAAATTAAGGAGTTCCCGCGGGAATCGAAAAAACTTAGTCCACGCAGACGAAGTCGCGGGAATCATCTAGTTAAGTACTAATTATAATCATGAGAGAACACAGAAGATGGAAGGTGGTTCCATAATTTAGCTAACCGACATCAGTTAAGAACACGTTATCAAACCTCGGTATAATCTATGCTTATGATCTTTAATTTAAATTTTATAAAATACAATTACAGTAAAAACCAAAACGTGTACATGCTAAATTAATTAAATCTAATCTCATTACATAGACCGACATTAATTAGATTGACCAAGACTTGAGAAATTGTTCGTTGGTTTATTAACGGGCTCTGGAATTTATTGTTGTGCAGGGCGACCGCCGCTCGCCCACATGATTCTATCTAAATTCTAAATCAAAGTCGATAAATCAATTATTGCAAAGTAGTCCTTCAACTTCACTGTATATTATTTTGAGTATCAATTTACAATTTCCGTGTGGACTTTGCTCGCACTTTTAATTGATTGAAATACTTATTTACTTTGTTCTTTAAACCTCCATGGTTTTACGACATTCATGGCACAATGATGAGCGCTGAGCGCTGTCTTTTATGTAAATATAACAGGTCCCGGGGTCGATCCTCGGCATGGGAATTTATAATTTTCGAATTTTCTCTGATCTGGTTTGATGGGAGACTAAGGCCGCCCGTGACCACCTTACCGGCAAAGACGTGTCGCCAAACAATTTAGCGATTCAGTACGAGGCCATGTAATCGAGGTATTCTGGACTTGAAGGCTTGGGTCATGGCCCGTGGCTAGTCGTACCCTATCTACCACCTATAAGTATCACTACTTTTAATGCGTTATACAGCACTTAAAGAATTCCATACAAATCCTAGGTAAGTACATCCTGTTCCTGACTAATGTTATAAATGCAAATGTGGGTTTGTTTGTAACGCTCAAGGGCTCAACTTTTCAACCGATTTTGATGAAATTTGGTACAGACTTAGGTTATTAGGAAATTAGGAAGTTCTAGCGGGAATTAAAAAAATAAACCACGCGGACGGATTTGTTGGCATCAGCTAGTAGCACAGATCAGGTAATAGTGAGTTGTACTAGTATTAAAAAAAACTAAATCCAAGAAAACGAAATCGCACTCATCGTCGAATTAAAATTAACTTAACATACAGCTACTTCATACTAATATACTTAATAATATATTCATACTTATAAATGCGAAAGTGTGTTTGTTTGTTAGTTTATTGGTTTGTCCTTCAATCAAAGCAAGGAACCGACGTGATTTTTTGCATGGGTTTAATAGGGATGATGCCTATATCAAAAATAAACTATTTCTAACTGATTATGAAATAGAGGGTCTTCCAAAAGACCTAAAATTCACATCCTAGGTTAGTTTTAAGTTTGATACCTATTTTAAAATATAGTTATAAGAAAAAAAGTGCGTTGAAATTTTATGACATCACAACTGAATTTCATACAACTTCCATACTAGAAATGCGTTTTTAAGTTTGATAAAGAGTTGCTGATTTGATTGAGTTGTCATCATCCCTATTGAGCTCCTGGACAATGACATAGGCTACTTTTTATCGCGGAAAATTAAGGAGATCCACGCGGACGAAGTCGAGCATAAACTAGTTAATAATAAAACAGTACGTACTGTAACTAGACGCCTTCTGTACTTTAAATTTTAATAATTATAATTGGAGGATGCTTTATTATCGATACTTACAGATTACAAAACAACTCTCGAGCTGGGCTAACTTATTAGATACTTAGATATTTTCTATCCCGAACATTAAGGCACCTTGGGCACAGGGGTTGAAAGCTTTTGACGTTGTTACTCTATAAATCAGTTCAGATCTAAATTTTCTAAACCGATTTCGACAATTCTTTCTTCATTTTTTTAATAAATTCTGTTTTTCGAGTGTGGGCGGAGAATAAATTAATTTAATCAAAAGATTCCATTCCGTACTTAGTAGGTATTTTTGTGATTAAATTGTTTAAGCTTAATTTTTAAAGTTTCGGACAACTCGTCGAGTTATTTGATAATATTAAGTATTATGTATTTTATTTTACCTGGCATTTTCTATCTTAATATATATAAATCTCGTGTCACAATGTTTGAATGGACTTCTAAACCACTTAACCGATTATAATAAAATTCGCACACCATGTGCAGTTCGATCTAACTTGAGAGATAGGAACCGAAAAACCTCAATCCACGCGGACGAAGTCGCGGGAATCAGCTAGTACTATATAAATTTTACTTAACGTTACGTTAATTACGTTGTTAAACATGATTAATGAATATTGTTTTATTTATTTTTTCAAACTTTTCTTTAAATGTAAGTAGATACTTATAATAATATATATATACCTAATTCAAATTATAAAAAAAAATAAGATAACTTTATAATATTTTTTACCATAAATATTTTGCGTATTTTTTAAAACGAATAGCGATTATTTTTAATTTAAAGTGCTACTTACTGGCAAATCAGCTGCGATTTTCTTTCTAATCAACCGCACTTCACGCCACAATTTTACACGTTATCAAACCGATTCACGTCCGGGCGACGCGACGCGTTCAATCTCACTGTCGGACTGATGGTGGCGACAACAACACAGAAAAAATTAAGGGTTTCACAATATTAATATCATTTCATTTTTATGACCTCGTGGTTAACACAGACGCGCGAAACTTTTGATAAATACCGAATTACTAATCCTCCAAAGTCTATCAATCAGCCGTCAAGTAAGTAATAACCAACTGTATGACCGATGTAAGTAAGTAACCAACTGTATGAAGCTGTAACATTAACATCATTTTTTTTTCTATGTACATATAGCGAGCAAACGAGCAGGCGGGTCACCTGATGGTAAGTGATTACCGCCGCCCATGAACATTTGCAGCACCAGAGGAACCGCCAATGCCTTGCTGGCTTTTGAGATGTTTGTTTATCCGCCGTTTGAAGAGCCCCATATTATAATCAAGAGGAAACACAGAAGATGGAAGCTGCTTCCATAATTTGCAGGTACGTGGGGATATATACATATATATATATATATACACCTGTAAGTATAAGCCTGTCCTTGTCCCCGCCATAGTGCTGTCCCGCTTTTCAGACTAGATGGCGTTAGTAAAATACGCCCACATTCTTTATTTGACAGGGCCCATAGACATAGAATTTTTTCGCTCCGCTCAACCCGTCTTTGTAAATTGAGGTCGTTGGGTACAATGCGCTTGAGATTTTCTGGAGTTACAGTACACTTAATATTTTTTTAAAGTTAACATTTTCTATACCGTGGATTTTCCCATGGGAAATGCTGCGGAGCGGAGTTACTGAGAGGTGACGGACACGAGAAGCACCAAGCCGTAGGAAGGGGAAACCCATACAATAACCTTAGTACAGTAGGTAGACGATAAATTATTATTGAGATGACGTCATGATTCATTCTATTTTTTTGCTGTTTCTTGCGATATTAAGGCAGGTATTTTGTATACTAATTACTTACCATCATAAAAATTAAGGCTACATCTATATTAATATAATATTATAAGGCTACAAGGCTACATCATACTAAAATATAATGTTATAAAGAAGTAAAGTTTGTGAGTTTGTGAGGTTGTAGGGGGTAAACTCTGGATCGACTGTACCGATTTTGAAAATTCTGTTACCAATAGAAAACCACATTATTTGTGAGTGTCATAGGCTATATATTAACCCGAAAGATGAAAATACTTTTTCGTGGTAGTCGGATTTGCAAAGTAGGTCGGAGAAAAAACGGTCGAACGAAAACGTTTCTTACGAAAAGCTCATTCCACGCGGACAAGTCGCGGGCATCAGCTAGTTGTTTATAATTAGCTATTTTGCCACTACCTATATTATTTTTATAGATTTTTATAGATAAACAATAAATTTAATTCTTAAAATATATCTAATATTAATTAAAACTTTACTATAAAATAGTGCATTTATGGATATTCGCATTTCGCCGGTTGGTGTCACATTTCCTTTAGAGTAAAATTGTCTAACGGGCCTCTGCGAGTTAGTTTAAGAGGAAAAGAGATAAATCTATTCTTATAATGTAATCATCTAGGAAGTAGGATCACTAATCATAACTAATAGCATCTCGATTGGTTATAAGAAGTGGAGGCTGTGAGTTTGAGATGAAACATTGTGGTAAATGTATTTACCTTGAACAACAAGATCAGACCGTGCAGCATCCCTGGATGACTCGATTCATCTGGTTCATACGCAGTAGGTTAGTACTTAGTACTAACCTACTGCGTACTAACTTAGTACCTACGTACGTAACTGGAGCCGATACCTTTCTTTATAGTAAAAACCCCTTTCAATCATTATTGAGGAATCTTTAATAGGTAGGTTATATGGTAACTAGTTTAAACAAGGACGCAGGATATGAGACATTCATGGCCAAATAAACCATTAGTGATATACTTGTTATAAAAAACGTACGGAACGGAACGGAGTTCAAGTTATATCCATGAAACTTGGTACCTATATGAGCTACGGGTAAAAAATTAAGAAATATGTGTTTCACAGTTTTTGAAAATTCTACCTCTAAAGGGGTAAAATAGGGGATGAAAGTTTGTATGCAAGTTCTTCATTTATCAAGATATTCCTCAAGTTAATCAAAGACACTTGGTATTTTGGCTTTTGGTAATAAATAAAGAAGTACGTGTGTCATTGATTTTTAAAATTCCACCCCCAAAGGGGTAACTAGGGGTTGAAAGTTTGTATGAAAGTCCTTCATCTTTCAAGTTATAGCCATGAAACTTGGTATTTGGGCTTCAGGTTTAAAATTGTGAAATATTTACAGTTTTTAAAATTTCTATCCCCAAGGACGTCAAATAGAGAGTTTGTCTTTCAATCACGCCGCAACAGAGCAACGGATCGACGCGACGCGATTTTTTGCATGGGTATAGTTGAGTAGGCTGGAAAGTGATGTAGGCTTCTTTTTATCCCGGAAAACTAAGGAGTGCCTGTGGGAATTAAAAAACTTATGCCACGCGAACGAAGTCGCGGGCGTCCGCTAGTCAGACTATAATCTACATCCAATTTCAGACCCATTCAGCCGTTCTAGCGAGATTGAGTAACAAACATCATCCATGCATCCAAATTTTCGCATTTATAAATATTAACTAGTAAGTAGGTATAGATTTGTTGAGATCACAACAATTATTAGTTGGCGGACAAGGCAAAAAAGTAGAGATGAAACGGATATCCGGTAACTATCCGGTATCCGGCCTATCCGGCGTAAATTTATTATCTGGCCGGATACCGGATAGTAACTCAATATATCCGGCCGGAAATAGGATGTTTAAAAACTACGACAATTTCCTAAAATCAACTTTAAAACTTAAGTTTTTGTGAGGTTAATAATTAGCTATTATTTATAACTGAAAAGTTACAAAATCTCACAAGGAAGTTCGTTCTCTTCCAAAAAACTTAGATTTTTCGGTTCAGCTTTTTGAAGATAATCAGCTCTTTTCCTCTTCTCTTTCGTTGATGAAGGGATGTGAGCAACTTCCAAAAGTCTGATCGAATCGAAATCGAAATCGGAATCCTCCCCCGTCCTTGTCACAGTTGGTCACATAATATGTGAGACCATTTAGATTTTATTATTTAGTTTTCCTATCTACAGAACAATTTGACTCCAGCGATGATCCTTATAAGTATCTTAATGATAGGACATAATATGTTAATGAAAAATTGATTTCTTTTACATAATCTTGTCGGAAATAATTGATATTCGACTTACATAATTCTATGTTTGATTATATCTACTTTAGATAAGACACGTTGATGCATTATACGCGTTGCGAGACGTGAGAAAACACCTGGAAACTCAGATGCAGTGAAGCTGTCGATTATGCTACCTGCAAGTTGCAATAATTGGGTATTTTACAACTAGTCAATTAATCAGCAACTTTTTTTCAAACGTCAAAACGCGTGCTTAGTATGGGATTTTATATGAAACATTGCATAGTGACGTCATCAAAGTCGACGCACTTTTTTACTTTAATCGATAGTTTAAAAAAATTTCAAAAAAAAATAAAAACCGACTTCAAAAATCACAAACACTAAAAAGTAAAAAATAATTTAATTTATTATGTATACACAAGAGTTAATTTAGTTCTATAATAACATTTTTTGGAGTCTGTACCAATTAGCCGCATGAACCGTCTACCTACTCTTCATTATTGTTGACGTGACTCCACATTGGCACCGACTCCAAAGAATGTTATTATAGAACTAAATTAACTCTTGTGTATACATATAATAAATGAAATTATTTTTTACTTTTTAGTGTTTGTGATTTTTGAAGTCGGTTTTTATTTTTTTTTGAAAATTTTTTATTTCACAATTTTTAGTGGCCCCACTGTTTTAAAATACAGGATGTAACCAGAACGAGATATCGCACTTCCGCTCAAATAGTGTCACAACTCAAAAAAAAGTTAAAACGCTTTTATTCTACCATAATGTTCGCAAGACATCGATCTTTTATCTCAAAAAGAGGCGCGTGTGTTGTTTGATAATTTGCCGTTAGATGGCATTAGTGTCACTATAGCGGTAGCCGAAAGTACTCGCTTCCGAAACAAGAACAGTGTCACGTCACAGCTTGCTCCTAGGTGGACGTGTCGTCTAACGATTGTATAGTGTAGCTTGTCGTGTTGTGACTATTACTGTGAACAAGGTAAGTAAAAAATTAAATTTATTGTTCAATAACACTGTGTTGAATTGAATTATGACAGTATATATGATTACGTTCAGCAAAGAAATCGTATCTTTTCTCAAATATAGTGTCGTATGTCTAAATATGACAGTATACGTAGTGAAAGTTTGACAACAAACTATTTTATTTTTCTATTATACTGTTGTATATCTAAACGTGCCACTATTTTAAACTCTTTTAAAATGAATTATGTGTTCTTTGTCTAAACATGACGGTATACTTGGCTAAGGTTATACAAAATTCATTCAATCTCTCATATTAAGCTAGTCATGTCTAAGCGTGTCACCAACATAACTGCAGTAGATAAAATAATATAATTTGTCGAAAGAACCGATTTGTTTGCTTTTTTAGATTACTTTATTATTTTTGCATGTAGTTTAGTAAAGTCTTATATTATTCAAAGCATTTTCCTTATTTACATACACGATAGGTATCGTCTTTAAAAACTTTCAATATTTTCTTTAAATTCTTATTATTCGTATTATTGCTTTAGGTGGAGCTAATAGCGAAAAATACCTACAATGTTCAGAGCAAGAAAAATAGTGACTATGTGTTTGGAGAAGAATCTAGAAGTTCATTCTGAAGGACAGAGTACAAGTTTAATGTCAGCGGGTACTCAACAAATGGATATTATAGAAACACCAAATGACGACACCAACAAAGAAAATGTTTCTTTGCCTGAAACTGCTACAAACATGTCAAATTCAGTCACAAAATCTAATAGCGACAAGGGCGAAATTTCTACTGAGGAATGCGTAAGTGAGTTTGAGGAGTCAGATTATTCTGATAAAGATCCAAATTATGTGAGACCTACTAAAAAGCGTAAGACAATTCCAGTGGTGCCTCATCAGCGGTCGTCATCTTCATCAAGTTCTTCAAATTCATCGTCGTCGTGTTCGAGCTCAATTTCATCTAGCTCAACGTCTTCATCACAGGGATCAAAGCGACCACCTAGTGTATCGATTCTACAGGAACCCAATTTAAATATACAGGAGCAGCTAAAACAAGGCGTGAACACAGAACAAACTACTCGTAAAAGACAACGTGCAGAAGGACAGTGGAAACAAAACGTTACAAAGACTCTTCGAAACTAAGGATTATCTTATCAAACGAAATCTGGACGCACTGTTCCAGAAAAAGGTATGAAGGAAGCTTGCGGGGAACGATGTAGGCTCAAATGCAGTTCTTTTCTTACTAATGATATGAGGCGGGATTTATTTGATTCCTACTGGGCTTTAAATAATTTAGAGAGACAGAGACAGTTTGTACACAAACATGTAAAACCTATAGAAGTCAAGTACCGCTATGTAAAGGCACTAAACCCACGTAAAAACAATTATGCTTTCTACTTTGAAATTAGAGGTTCATTGAAAAGAGTTTGCAAAACTATGTTCAAAAATACACTGGACATTAATGATGATAGAACTATCAGGACTGTAACAGACAAATCGGCTAGAGGTTTTTTGGATGAGGATCGCAGAGACAAACATAATAAACATTACACTGTTGGCGAAACTATGAAAAATGATATTAGGAATCATATAAAATCAATTCCAAAAATAGAGAGTCATTACTTGAGAGCCCAAACTACACGGGAATACATCGATGGGGGAAAAACTATTTCGGACCATAGGGATTACGTGGCGCATTTTAGATGATTATAACTGTAATAATACTTTATTTTGAGAATTTTTGTGCCATAACTTGATGTTCCTATTATGTTTCTACAAATAAAAAATGTTTTTTAACCATTTAAGTGAGTTGAATAGACGACATTTTGTAAAAATTGTTGTTTCTTTTATCAATATAGTGTCATAACTCAAAATTTCAGGATTTTTTTTTCATGAATGAAGATTATTTTATATACTATTTTGTAGAGCTTTAAAAACCTATATAACTTGCCAAAGGACATGTTACGCTATTATTTTTAGTTTTTGAATTATGACTGGAATAGTGATAAAAACAGATGATATGAATTTCAAGTGCGATTTTCTCAATATTTTACTTTTTTGACTTATGACACTATTTGAACGGAGGTGCGATATGCTATGCATGGTTAAAACATACTGTTTACAAGACTATCACACTGATCGCGAGCAATTTACTCTTATCCGTTGAAGAGTTCCATTATCTATCTTCGAAGATATTCATCAGATCTTCACCAAATTTATATGGGACCACTTCGAAAGTATACCCTTTCAAACAAAAAAAGAATTTTCAAAATCGGTCCAGGCGTCTTCGAGTAATCGGGGAACATACATCCATATAAATATTATAAATGCGAAAGTTTGGATGGATGGATGTATGTATGTATGGATGTATGTTTGTTACTCAATCACGCTCCAACGGATGAACGGATCTGGATGAAATTTGGCACAGAGATAGATTATAGTCTGGAATAGCACATAGGCTACTTTTTATCCCGGAAAATTAAGAAGTTCCCGCGGGAATCAAAAAAACCTCAACCACGCGGACGAAGTCGCGGGCATCAGCTAGTAAAAAATAAAAATAAAAAATCCGACGAATTGAGAACCTCCTCCTTTTTTGAAGTCGGTTAAAAATAGTTATTCAACATAAAACCAACAGGGGACGTGGATATTCCGACTTTTGGGAGATCCTCTGTTTAATCAAATAAATATTATAAATGCGAAAGTTTTGATGGATGTATGGATCCTATGGATGTTTGTTACTCAATCACGCTCCAACGGCTGAACGGATCTGGATGAAATTTGGCACAGAGATAGATTACCTATAGTCTGGAATAGCACATATGCTACTTTTTATCCCGGAAAATTAAAGAGTTCCCGCGGGAACCGAAAAACCTCAATCCACGCGGACGAATTAGTATGGATTAGTATGGAAATGGTAAGTAGGTTTAGGAAGGAAGAAAGGAACCCAAAACAAATGCTACGTCAATCAGGCTGCACGGATTTTAACGGGATTTTACTAACGACTTATGAAATGAAGCATTGCCTCGGTTCGAAGCATCGTTAGGAATATTCGAGACGTCATCGAATAAATCTAAAGGTACCTAACATTCGATCAGGTGCATTGTCCGAAGTCATTACGTTAAACCACAAGGAAATTTATACGAAAACATTTTATTACTTATCACAACTTACGTCACTAATTCATGTAAATTAAAATCCACCTCAGGGCCAGTTTACATTAGGTCGGTGACTAAATGCGTCGGCCGATATCGGTTTGTTTACAAGTCGATAACCAAATGCGTCAGCCGCATTCGGTTTTTCACCGAATTTCCACAAGTCGGTTGAAATGAGCGAGCGAAAAAAAAGTTAGTGAATTTGTATTTGTTTTTATTTTGTCACGTAGGAACGTATCCCCTATAATCAAATAAATATGTATCAAATAAATATTATAAATGCGAAAGTTTGGATGGATGTATGGATGTATGGATGTATGGATGTATGGATGTATGGATGTGTGGATGTTTGCTACTCAATCACGCCCCAACGGCTGAACGGATCTGGATGAAATTTGGCACAGAGATAGATTAGTCTGGAATAACACATAGGCTACTTTTTATCCCGGAAAATTAAGGAGTTCCCGCGGGAACCGAAAAACCTCGATCCACGCGGACGAAGTCGCGGGCATCAGCTAGTTTTAATTTTAATTTTATTTTAATAATATATAAATGCGAAAGTTTGGTTGGATGGATGTATGTATGGATGTTTGTTACTCAATCACGCTCCAACGGCTGAATGGATCTGGATGAAATTTGGCACAGGGATAGATTATAGTCTGGAATAGCACATAGGCTACTTTTTATCCCGGAAAATTAAAGAGTTCCCGCGGGAACCGAAAAACCTCAATCCACGCGGACGAAGTCGCGGGCATCAGCTAGTTCCATATAAGTAAATTACCATTCCATATTCACGGTTTCTGTATTCGCCGCATATTTACGGAACGTATAGGTACTCCGCGAATAAAGAGCTTTTATCTACACTAATGTTATAACATTCTACTTATGTTTCCAATACTTGACTTATAATTACTACTGTTATAGCGCAGATAACAAAACACTCAATTTAAGCAATTTCACATGATGGTATAATATCCACATCGATATCGTAAAATCTCATTATAGCATCAATAAAACGCGACCAATTAACCTGGCGAGCCTTATGTCAAAATCCTCATACAAGTTGTATAAAATTTTGATATTAGGCTGGCTTTTGAAAACAGTTGGGTTATACGTGAAAACTTCGTCGAAACTACTAAACTTACATACACAAAACTCTTTGGTAAGATCTTGTGCCAATTAAATAAAAAACGAACAGCGCGCGCTCGCTCCTGATTGGCCCTGCGCGCGCAGCTGCGCTCTCATTGGTTAGATTTTAATGGCGGCAAGTTCACTGTGACAATACACGTACGCGATAAACTATTGTCAGCTTTTACTCTTGTTGTTTGATAAATTGCATTAGTGAAGATAAAGTAGTGTATGCAACTGCATATAACACGGGTATTAAAACACTCGTTACTATTATGAAACTCGCTGCGCTCGTTTCATAAACTCACACTCGTGTTTTAATACCCTTCATTATATGACAGTTGCATAAACTACTATTACTGTACGCAACAGATACAGTTTGTGACCGAAAACGGCTGCAGTCGAATACGGCCCACACTGACCTAATGACAACGCGCCATAAATATTTAAACTAAAATCTTAGTTAAAAAAAGGGCTTAGAAAAAATTTATATTTTATTATTTTTATACTCCAAAAGGAGGAAATGCTCAATGCAGTGCGTAAGCAGATTTTTCCACTCGTATTTTTCTTTATTTCCTCGTTTACATACTGCATTTTGTTTTTTAATTTTGTTTCGTTTTTAATTAATTGTTGCTCGTTTTTAATGCACAGATAAGTAGATTGGTGTAATTATTTCGCTACTAGCTGAGGCCCGCGACTTCGTCCGCGTGGTGAAAGTTTTTTTTTATTCCGGCGGGAACTCCTTAATATTCCGGAATAAAAGTAGCCTATGTCACTCTCTAGGTCCTAAACTACTTATACCCATGGCAAAAATCACGTCGATTCGTTGCTCCGTTGCGGTGTGATTTAAGGACAAACCAACAAACACACGTTCGCATTTATAATATTAGTATGACAATGAAACTTCACGTGATAAAGTAAAGAAAGTTTTTTAATTGTTATCCCCTGTACTGGCTTATGCTTGTTCTTGAATTTTCCCGATTTTCAATGGGTACCTAAATAAAAGTTTTTTTTAAATATAATTAAGTACAGCTGTGGAAAACAGCTCCGAAACATGGTCGTTAACTATGGGCCTGATAAGAAGGCTCAGGTACCTACGCTTACTTCCAGCCCCCCTATTACGTAAGAATTGGTCATCAAACGTTTAAGATTTTTGTCAAAGTAAAATAAACCATAACTGCATTGAATTAGAGCTCAATTTCGTCTGCCCATTCTTATACGTTTAGGTATGAACGATACTCGAACGTATAAGAATGGATACACGAAATTGAGCTCTAATTTAATGCTGTTATGGTTTATAAACTTTGACGACGGACTTTAACGTTTTGATCGGACATTCTTACATGATTGGTACCCAGTTTTAACATTGCAAATACGATTGATCGACGTGAGCGTTCGATCGCATTTGCGTCAAACTAAAATGAACCTTAATGACGTTGATTTAGAGCTCAATTTCGTGTATGCATTCACAGCCAGCGCTCCAAACGATACGTTTCGAAATTTAAATCGGTTGCACTGAATTTGTGGCTCTAAATCAATGCAATTAAGGTTCATTTTAGTTTGACGCAAATGTGATCGAACGCTCACGTCGATCAATCGTATCTGCAATGTTATAACTGGGAGTAAGCGTAAGGGTCACTCAGCGGGCGATGGAGAGAGCTATATGCTCGGAGTACCTATCCATGCGTGATCAAATCAGGAATGAGGAGATCCGTAGGCGAACCAGAGTAACCGACAAAGCTCGAAGAGTCGCTCGTAGCACCGATAAGCGTTGGGGTCCCAAAGTGCTCGAATGGCGACCTCGCACCGGGGAGCGCAGCGTTGGACGACCCCCCACTAGGTGGATGGACGATCTCAAGCGTGCAGCTGGGAGCCGCTGGAAGCAAGCGGCACAAGACCGTGCTCTGTGGCGATCCAAGCAGGAGACCTTCGTCAAGCAGTGGACGTCTATAGGTTGAGACGACGACAGCTGTGGACGCGCTGTGACTGTGTTTTAATAGTTACCTATATATCTACCGGTTACGGAACCTTTTAAAGCAATAATACCTGCCTACAACATAATCTTTAGATAAACAAACCACAATATTATAATAAAAGTAATAAAATATTCCACTGACGACAGCAGGCTGTGGAAAGTTACTACTGAGTACTGTGGTATTTACCAGGTTTTTACGTGCCACGTTTTAGAGCAAGATCTCAGAGCCAAATAAGTAAAGTTAGCAACGTCTGTTTGTGGGCTGTTGGGCACGTACCTTATAACTTTTTCGCAATGGCGGGCAAAATTAATCAGTTTTCCTATGCGCGCGCATCTTACAATGGCGATCGGCCATATACCTACTAAAAGAATGAGGTTTCTTTTTTTTGGCTTTTCGCGGATAGCGTTTTAAGCCACGTACGAAATGGGGAATTTCAAGTTTTCTTTATTACAGAAAAAACAAAAGTTTAAATATTTGAGTGAAAGTTTTATTTATTAAGTAAAACACGTACAAGTTGAAATTATTTATCTATTTAAATACGAAGTTGCATGAAATGAGCAAACAATAGGTAGGTAAGTACATTAATTTATTTGTTTCTACTATTGAACACGATCTTTTTTGTATCGAAACTTTTTTAAAAACAAAGCAACTCAACCAATAAAATAAAATAAAATTCTATAGCTCACTTGTGAATAATATTAGACGTACTTAGTCGTAATTCCTAATTCCGTGGAATAATAGCAATGAAAAAAGTCACAGTTTGATTATACCTAGGTGTCATTATGTGCCTAATTGCGGTGAAATTAGAGCCACTTTATGCGCAAGTGTGTTGAAAATTATATTATACTAACTGATGCCCGCGACTTCGTCCGCGTGGTTTGAGGTTTTTTGGTTCCCGCGGGAACTCTTTAATTTTCCGGGATAAAAAGTAGCCTATGTGCTATTCCAGACTATAATCTATCTCTGTGCCAAATTTCATCCAGATTCGTTCAGCCGTTCGGGTGTGATTGAGTAACAAACATCCATACATCCATCCATCCAAACTTTCGCATTTATAATATTTATATGATTTAAAGTCATATATACAAATAGTTTAGTGTCATATTATTATTGGTCAACTAGCTGATGCTCGCGACTTCGTACGCGTGGATTGAGGTTTTTGGTTCCCGTGGGAACTCTTTAATTTTCCGGGATAAAAAGTAGCCTATGTGCTATTCCAGACTATAATCTATCTCTTTGCCAAATTTCATCCAGATCCGTTCAACCGTTCCGCCGTGATTGAGTATCAAACATCCATCCATACATCCATCCAAACTTTTATAATATTTATATATATTTGATTACTATTACCTACAATAATATTACATAATTAATATTACTATATGAATGTCCAAATTTTCCAGACAATTAATGACAAAATCAGAAGGGAGGTCAAAAAGGTCTTGCGGCGGTCCTTGATAGGTGTGTATGGGGCAACGCCGAATTATATGTTCCATTGTTTGATTCTCCTTGCCACAGTCACAGAGAGCTGAAAGTTTCCACCCCCACTTGTGCAAAAGGTAGTTGCAGCGGCCATACCCTGTTCTTAGTCTGTTTAGACGACACCGCAACTTACGAAGCAGGTGGAAACCATTCAGAGGGACGGGGGTGTGCATTGCTAGACCTCCAAACCACCTCCATTCTTCTCAAGTTTCATATAATGGGCATCAGAGTATCCGGCACGACGAGATTTAAGCCGTTCTAGTGGGGAGTCGCAGAAAGTCTTGTGAATATGGAGTTGAGGGTTTGAGTTGATCTTTATAAGTTTATACATATACCTATAGATAACGTAAGTGCCCCATACTTCGGTATGTTAAGGCTCTTAAGACTTTAAGATTTTTTAAATAAATTCCTAAACATGATATCACTTTGAAAGCTTTTGTGTGATGTATATTGGTATTTTGCCAGTAATTTAATGCATGAATTATGTTGTTGTATTTCGTAGTTTTTTTTATATTAATTTATTTGTGGACCTCTTGTTTGAACCCTATTTCGTGATAAAATTTGGCTCTGCTCCTAAGTTCGTGAACTCGTGGCCCCTATTTCGGGATATAGTTTTTACAGCGATTTCTGATAATTTATTAATAATTAAGAACAGGAACAGGAATAAAGATATTTTTTATAAAAAATAATTAATAAAAAAAATATGAGAGTGAGATTCAGCTTAATGACACTATGTACCTACAGCTTTTCCCACGGAAACTGTCTCGTTGGTCTTGTAGTTAGCATGTTCAACTGCAGCCGACGAGGTCTCAGGTTCGAGTCCCGGGTCGGGCCATAACTAGTATTGGGTTTTTCTGACAAGAAATTCTTAGTACTAGCCCGAAGTTAAGAAGTAAGCGGTGTTTCACCCGTACCTCGGAGAGTACGTTAAGCCGTCGGTCCTGCGCCTGATATCTCTCCGGTCGTGTCGGATTTTCCGTCCCATCAGGCTATAAGAGTAAAGGAACAGACAGTGCACCTGTGCGCACTATAAAATCTCCCGCGCAGATGGCTAATCTCTCCGGAGATTGGCCGCCGTGGCCGAAATTAGGTCGGGAGGACATTATTTATTATTATTACAGATTTTATTAGGTACAAAACAAAATAACGAACTCAAATAACTAAATTCTTAAGAATCTAAGATACGTAACTACTTAATGAAAGCTAAATAAATGTACCTATTTCACGTTTAAGTAGCTTACCAGTATAGATTTATCTGTCACGAACTTAGGGAAAAGTGCAAAATAGACTGTCCCTTATTTCGTGATATTGATTTTTGGAAATTCCAGCACTCAATTTTGTAGATCATTTTTAAATTATGTAATTTAACTATTAACTACCCTATATATAATAAGAATACCTATTATAATAATATTAATACAAAATTACATGAAATTAATCGAATAACAAACAAAATTAAGCTGATAGTACCTATGCGAATTTATCTAATAATTGTAAATTCAGGTCGCCTTTAAACTCGTATTATAAGAATTCTAGTGAACAAAACATATCCCGAATTTAGCTCCTAAGAAACTTAATCAAGTAGGTACATTATTTATTTTTTAATTTACATTCAAATTATCTTGATTATTATATAAATACACAAGCAACAAAAATTTATCTAAAATATCCCTAATTCGTTAGTGTCACGAACTAGAGGACACACGAAAAATAAAATAAAATGACCGCTATTTCGTGAGTCGATTTATTGCAATTTTGACGGAATTCTATGCTTGTATATTAATTTTTCCGAGTCAAATCAATTGTTAAGAAACACATAAAAGCCCTATTAAAAGTTTTATTCAAATGGACTTATATATGCCTTTCTGTAAGCTTAAGAAGTACGAGCGCTAACCTTACGGTGACAAGTAAGAAACGCAAGCCGCACAGATGTTTGTGGCCGACTGATAGTTTCGAGCGTCGTATTGCTTTCAGTTTAGCAGCCAAAATGTTAACACTTGATTATTTAGACAGCTTAAATGATAGAGATTTTGTACAAATGTATATTTTAAATAAATATTATTTAAATTGCTTATTTTTTGCGCCAGAAACAAAACTACCGAAATAACGTACTATCACAAACCAGGGGTCCGTTACGTTACTTCTCTCCTTAACGCATGCTTCGTTCGTAGGTGTGTGTCATTCAGTCTTGAGACTGCAAGCTAACAAAATGATCAAAAACCTAAGTAGTAATCTACTTAGATGACTTAGGTTTTAGGACTCCTATGATACGCGTGTACACCGACACATAATCATTCTTCGGTGCTTCGTATACATCGGAGCTCTCGAGCTCTAGCTGGGCGTAATTTAATTGTGTAGCCTGGAAAACACATAAAATCTATATTTAAAAACTGTTTTTAGATAGGAGATATTTGAACAAAAAAAACTTCAAAATTAGCTTATCTCGGAAACCTGCCACTTTAGAAGATTTTGCCTCATATATCTAATACTTTCTTGTATTGATGCCAGCTATTAATTAACACAGGTTTCATGAGTGGCCGTTATAGCGAACAAGAAATGAAAATGGTCGGACGGTAGGTAGGCTAAAATATTCAAACCCTTTTTAGGGTTCCGTACCAAAATGGTAAAATGGAACCCTTATGGTGCGACTTTCTCCGTCTGTCTGTCCGTCTGTCCGTCCGTCACACTCGATTATTTCAGTAACTACCGACGCTATCGACATGAAATTTGGAATAGTTGTGTATATTAGTGGCCCAAAGACACTGAAATTAAAAAAAATTGGAAATTATTTTTGTTCTTATTTAAAAAGGGGGGAAAATCGGAGGGTTGAAATTTAAAAGTGAGATAACTGTACTGTGTGGGGTATCATATGAAAGGGTTTACTTTGTACATTCTAAAACAGATTTTTAATTATTTTTAGTCATGATAGTTTTTGATTTATCGGGGAAAAAGTCTAAAAAAAATACCGTTCCCCCCCCCCTTATCTCCGGAGTTTACCAATCGAAAAATCTGAAATAATTATGGTCAATAGGAATTTATGTATATTTTACAGGAAAACTATAGCCAATGCTCTAACTAGCATAGTTTTTTTGATATTAACAGTAAACCTCTACAAACAAAGTTAGTTTTGTGGTTCATTAACAAAGGTAATTATTACCGTTTTACATCTTTGTTTTTAATACGTCATAAATCGTAAAAGTTACTACAGGTTTGTACGGAACCCTCGGTGCGCGAGTCCGACTCGCACTTGGCCGGTTTTTTATTTAATATGACAATAAATATGCTAAAGAAACTGTCTGAAATTACATACAACTTTATAAATTATCTCTTGATGCCATGACCCACGGGTTTCGCACTCAAGGTCAAAATGTCATGATGCCATTGACTTAGGGTCCCACCAAACCTATGGACCATCAATATCATAATATTCATAAAGGTTTTTCTGATCAGCTTATGCCGGTTCGATAGATGTGGGGGAGACCCTTAGACTAGGTACATTGATAAGCACTGAATTTCCGTGGTTTGTCATAGCGCCAAAATTTGGCTCACAGATTTCACACGACGATCAAAGTTTGGTTTTATAACCCGACTTTAGTTAAATGACTTAAATCGTCGATCAATAAATAAAAAATTGTGTGTGTCAACTCCGACGCACGACTGGAGTTTAGGTACCTACTCTTTACGAACGAAAAGTGTTACCATGAAAAAAATAAACAAGTGTTACCATGGAAACATGAACATAATGTAACGTAACGTAACGGAGAAAGTTTTATTTTGACTCCCCATAAATTTTCATACCCCGGGCTTATATATATATGTATATACTATGAACTTCGATTCTTAAGGAGTAAACTCCGAAAACTCGATCTATTACAGTTTAAGAGAAGCCTATTTAAAACTCTCTCTCTCTCTCTCTTAATTTAATTGTATCCAATGATTAATCAATGAATCTTTGCTACTTACATACAAATAAATGTCTTCGGCCTCAGGTTTTGGCGCTTTATCTCGTCGATACCAGTATGTGACAGCTAATATTAATATGACCAACACAACAGCGATAATAGGAAGGACGATTGCGCGGATTTTAGCTGAAAACACACGGGAAACGTTAACAAGGTTTAAACTAAAAGCCGACTGAAAACTGCCACAGAGTTCATATTTTAAGGATTAATCCATCTTTTAATTTATTTAAGATGTTTAAAAATATCTTGGGAACTCTTTGAATCTTCGGGTAAAAAGCCGGATATTATTCTTCGTAGCCTATGATCGTCTCTCTTGGGTGGGCCTCAAATAAGTAACAGATAGACATACAGATAGACCATATAATATTTAGGATCCAAAGACGCACCAATTTAGATCTCATAGATTTAGAATTAGGACTAATCCTAAATTTATGAGATAGACACACTTTCGCATTTATAATATTAAAGTATGAATGTCGCTGGAAACGCTAAGACAAAGAAACCACATGCATAAAAATCTTAAAGAGCGTATGTTTAGGAACTAAGATAGAACCATTGATGTAATAGGACCAAGTAAATATTAAATAACCGATAAACAAACACACACGCAAACAATACACTCTCGCAATCCGAAAAAAAAAATTGGATTGCGTTCCCTGAAGGCCTAATAAGCTCGAAAGATGTCTTAAAACGTACTCTGAGGCCATCTAAATCGCTCTTATTTATTATTATTATTATGTATGTCTCTTCCATCTCGAGACCATGGGGTCCCGGACCTTTGGAAGGCGTACGAGGGGCCGAAACCAACTCGCAGAGGCCCGTTAGACCACTTTACTCTAAAGGAAATGTGACACCAACCGGCGAATATCCCTATATGAACTATGCGAGTGCACCCAAGGACAATCCCCTGTTAGTGCAGGACTATTGCAAAACATGAAAACAAATGATAGGTATGGGTCTACGGGTTTGGCTTGCTATAATGGACTGGTGAAATGGGTCTATGGAAGTACTATGGCCCCTGCCTGACCAGTGGTATTTTACACGGATAAAATGGCAGGGGGTGACTCGCACACTCAGTAAATGGGCCCCCGGAAACAGCCGTCGGCACAAAGTGACGAAGCGGCAAGGGGGCAACATAACCTGAGGAGCATGAGGAGTGGAGAAGTATTCCACGGCTCTCAGGACAATCCTGGTACCTAGTCTTATTATTATTATTATTATAGCCTATTATTTCCCTAATAACGATGTTTAGTCCAAATTTTAAGAAAAAAGTTCACATGTTTACTATGCACTGTCCAACTCAGTTCACTTTTTAAATTAGAAAATTATATAATAGAAAAGTCTTTGTATGCACTGTCTTATAATATTACAGTTTATACATTTAATAGTTTTTCATTTTTATCTAACCATACTTTTTAAATATTTAAATTGCAAATAGGTAAATTATTTTAAGTAGTTATTAAGGACCTCACTTTGAGTGAAGGCCTCCTCCATTTTATTCCACATCTTCCTATCTTTAGCTTTGAGGACCCAGTTCTCTCCTGCTAAGCTTGTAATTTCATCAACCCAGCGTACTAGTGGTCTGCCTCTCTTTCTCTTGCCTGAGGGGCCTGTCCATGCAGACACTTTCTTGGCCCATTTCTCGACGTCCATACGTGCGACGTGACCTGCCCATGCCCATTTTAGTTTTTTGCTGTGTTTCAAAGCATCCACAACATTTGTTTTCCTTCTTATATCTGAGCTCTTACGTTTGTCTATGCGTTTTATGTTCAGGATACTTCGCTCCATGGCTCTTTGGCAAGTTTGTATTTTCTTTTTGGTGTAGTTGTTAAAGATCCAGGTTTGACAACCATATGTGAGACAGGGCAAGATGCAGGTGTCAAGAATTATCTTATTCAATTTTATAGGCCTTGTAGCACCAAAACTTATTTCAGGTCATGGACACACGCCGGTCAATTTCATCATGATGTCTGGATTTTTTAAAAGATATTTGCTTTCCCAGATAGATATATTCATTAACATATTCCAGTGTTGTGTTATTTGCTGCAATAGATATTTCAGATTTGTTTGTCATGACTTTCGTTTTTATGGTATTTAGTTCTAAACCTATCTTATTACTGGCATATTGTAGATCATTTATCATTGCCTCTAGCTGTGGTGCCGACTCAGCAAATAGAACAATATCATCAGCAAACCTGAGGTTGCTTAGGTAGTTACCATTTATGTTAATACCTTTTTTGGACCAGTTCAAGTTCTTCATAATGCTTTGTAGTACTGTTATAAAAATAATCGGTGAGAGTGGGTCTCCCTGCCTCACTCCTCTGCTTATGTTAATATTTTTCCCTTTTTTGTCTAGTTTAACCTTGCTCACACTATTACTATAAATGTTTTTTATAACTTCAATGGCATCTCTTGGTACGAGTATATTGCATTCTTGTAAAGCTTTCCACATACTGCTGTGTGATATAGTATCGAATGCCTTGGCATAGTCAATAAATGCCAGGTATAGTGGACGGTTGTATTCTTCGTATTTCTCTATTACCTGCTCTAAAACGTATATGTGGTCTATAGTTGAGAAACCTGACCTGAAACCCGCTTGTTCCATTGGTTGATGTTCTTCTGTAAACAATTTAATTCTACTTTTCAGGCATGAAGCAAATATCTTATACAAATTTGGTTGTAAACTGATGGGTCTATAGTTTGAAATGTCTGCTGGATTTCCTTTTTTGTACAACAGTATAATATCTGATTCAGCCCATTCTTTGGGTATTTTTCCATCATCTAGAATTTTATTGAACAAAATTGTCAAATGTGGTGCTAGTAGAGATTTCCCTGTTATTATTGCTTCATTTGGTATACCATCTGGTCCGTTGCTTTTTTCATTTTTTAAGCTGTTAATTTTTTTAAAGATTTCTTGAATGGTGAATCTGGCCAACTTAGTGGAGTCTAAGGCAGGCAAGTTTTCGACCGGTTCTGAGAACTGTTGAGTGTAGAGTTCTTTGTAGAAATTAGTTGTTATGTTTAATATTTTTGTTCTGGAAAAAGTTTTAGTATTAGTTGTGTTGTCATTTAAATAAGGTATCCAATGTTTAGCTGTGTTTAGTTCTTTGGAGCTTTTTTTCAAACTTCTAAATGTTTCTCAATTATATTTTGCCTATGTTGTTGATATTCGTTTTTAATACGTATAAAAATATTTTTATAAAGGCTACTAAGTTCTTGCTTTTCCTCTTTAGTAAGTATTGTTTTATGCTGTAATTCATTTATTCTGTTGATTAAGTTTTTTGTCTCTGTTGAAATGATGCTACCTTTTGTGGTTTTTGCATTTTGGACAGATTCTAAGCATTTTGTTATGGCTTGCTTAATTTTTAAGTAATACGCTTCTACATCCTCATTTTCTTCTAGTCTGATATGGCATATATTTACTTTGGAAGCCTCTAGGAAATCAGATACTTCATTTTTTGTTACTATTTTTTTTGTTTTGGTTTCTATATTTTGCTCTACTCTTTTTAATATTTGATATTGTGACCGTACTTCTAATAAGTCTATGGTCGCTGGGGAAAGATAGCTGGCTGATGATTTCTATGTTTATAATTTTTTCTTTTATGTTCGATAAAACATAGTCAATTTGACTTTTGACTTTATTTGGTGAAAGCCAAGTCCACAAGTTATTCAATTTCTTTTTGAAGATACTATTGATTACTACAAGATTATTTTCAGAAGCAAACTGTAGCAATCTTGCGCCTCTTTTGTCTCTTTTTCCATAGCAATAGGGCCCCATGATGTTGTATTCTTCAGGCCTGCATTGTCCTATGCGAGCATTAAATCTCCCATATCAATAACTTTATGGTTGCACTTTTCAATAGCTTTTTGAAGCTGACCATAAAAGCTATTTATGCCTTCTTCGCTTGATTCAATAGTAGGTGCATATACCTGTAGAATTGAGAGTGATGAAGTGTTGAAGTTTAGATTGAGGATACATAACCTTTCTGATATTGCAATAAAGCTTTCAATATTATTTTTCCACTTCTTTTTTATGAGAAATCCTACTCCATAAAGGCATTTCGTCGTCGTCTCAACCTATAGACGTCCACTGCTGGACGAAGGTCTCCTGCATGGATCGCCACAGAGCACGGCATAAAGGCATAAAGGCATTTGGTTTCACCATAATAGCAAAATATATGTTCATTATCTTCGGTAATAGAATAGCCTGTTCTTCTGACTTCTGAAAGACCAATTATGTCATATTATTTAATATTGCCTCTTTGAGTTCTAATAGTCGTTTATTTGAGAGAAGAGATCTTGCATTGTATGTGCAGATGTGGAGTTTTTTTTTTTTTTTTTTTTTTATCCACTACAAGTTAGCCCTTGACTGCGATCTCACCTGATGGTAAGTGATGGAGGGTTGTAATGGAGGGTTGCGGTCACTATCCCCCGCGGGGACCAGCCGTATTGGGGGTTGGGGTGGAGAGGTCGTACTTTGTTGTCAAATTTTATTCTGCGGTGGGGTAGTAATGTTTTGGACTAGGGAAGCTGTGGTGTTGGTATCTTTTCCTTTATTTTCTATGATATTTGGTTTTTTAACCATGTACTTTTGGATGTTTGAGGTGTTGTCATTATTGTGGAAGGGTTTTTTGACACTTTTCTTTATATAAGAGCTTCCAGTGCCAGAGAATTGAGGTGACTATGATAAGGTTCTTTTGTTACGATTTCTGGATTCGTTACCATCTTGAACTGTATATGATTCATGTGGTACTAGTATTATTTTATTATATTTTAAGATAGCTTTCCTTCCTTTGTTTTTCTCTTCCTGTATTTGTTCTTTTAATTTCTTACGTTCTTCTAATATATCCGGCGGAAAGTCCTCTTTTATGTAGTAAGACGAGCCATCTAATTTTTTCTTGTTTCTTAGAAGCTTAATTTTCAGTCCCATTGTTTTTTTTTTTTTTTTATCCACTACAAGTTAGCCCTTGACTACGATCTCACCTGATGGTAAGTGATGATGCAGTCTAAGATGGTAGCGGGCTAACCTGTTAGGGGCATGGCAGTTATATTAAACCCATAACCCCTATTCGGTTTCTACACGGCATCATACCGGAACGCTAAATCGCTTGGCGGCACGTCTTTGCCGGTAGGGTGGTAACTAGCCACGGCCGAAGCCTCCCACCAGGCCAGACCAGGGAAAATTCAGAAATTATAAATTTCCAAACCCTGCCGGGGATCGAACCCGGGACTTCCGCACGTTAAGGCAACAGCGCTCAACACTGCACCACGGAGGTCGTCAAATTGCGTCGTGCAATTGTATTGCTAAGTGATAACAACAGGCCTCACTTTTCCGTTTTTCTTTCCCAGACGCCTTACATATTCAATATTATCCGCACTGCAGCTATTTTTCATTTTCTTGTTTATGATATCTATCACTAAATTCTGTAAATCATAATGATTTTTTTCAGTTTCCTCTATACCGAAGAAGACTATATTTTTTTGTCTGATTGATCTTTCCAATTGTTGTATACGCCGTCCTTGTTGTTCTGTAGTTTTTTCCAAATCATTGTATTTTGTTTCCAGTTTTATAAAATTTTCATTTTACTCTACTCTACTTATGATTTCTGGTATAGACTGTTTCAGCTCTAGTATTTCATTTGTATGTATGTCAAACTTCTGTTGTAGACTTTTCATCATAGCTGTGAGTTCCTCCATTATGTCTTACCCACTAGCCGTTCTTTATTTTTGTAATGTTATTAAGTTGTCTTCTCAGTGGTTGTGTGATTACTCGAAGAAATTAATGCAATGGTATGTATTAGGTATAACCGTTAATAGTTGGTTTTGTTTACACTTTACATACTGGTATTGTTTAAGTTATTTAAAAGTAATTATTAGAAACTTTGCAGTAAACACTGTTATACAAATTTTTGTCACTGAGTTCTGTTTTTAGTTTACTTAAATGGTACAGGTTTTATGGATTTTCGTGGCTATAATTCTCCGGTATAGATCAATAATAGTTGGTCGATTTTTTTTGCTATTCCCAATATTTTGTAGTAATCCTTTCCCATTTAGTATATTATAAGATTAGTTTTTTATGAAATCCACTAAAACTAGATGAAAGTTCTAAAATATCCACAATTTCCACACACAACACAACTCACAAATTCACACTATCTTCTTCACAAATGAATGAAACTCTTATTTACGTAGGTATAGTAAAAAAATTATGGAGTGCTCTAATTTTGAGATATGAAATTAAATAAGAAACCTTTTATTTTTCCTGCTTACCTTTTTGATGTTGTACTGTGTCTGTTTTTTTTGTTTTTCCATCGGTTATATATTTTGAAGCTCTTCTAATGGTTGGGTTAATTTTTGTTTTTTCGAATGAAGGTTTATAAGGTTTTCTATAAATTAGTGTAACTGCTGTTTCGCTGTTTGTTTTTATTGTTGTTTCTTCGGTAGTTGTTGTTGTTGTTGTTCCTTCGTCCGTTTTAATGGCTTCTTCGGTATTTGTTGTTGTTAATCCTGTGCTTGTTTTTGTTCCTTCAGTTGTTTCTGCTGTTGTCCTTTGGTTTGTTCTTCGTACTGAGGTTTGCACTATAGGGGAAACGGCATTTGATTCCAAATCAGATAATTGTTTTAAATTGTACCATATTATGCATTTATCCAAACATCCGTTTTTGGTGGCTAGATTGTGGAACAATAAATAATTAGTAGTAAGCATGAGAAAGTAATTTATTAAAAGTTGTATTAGGTATGGGAAGTTAGTAAGTAAAAAAACTTAACAAATAACAAAACAGAGGTAACACGAATCGTGACATAATTTACAACTTGTTACGGTATAAAGGCGGCCTTATCACTATGAGTGATCTCTTCCAGGCAACCTATAAGAAAGGAGATTGGTTGCATGATGACAGGGAAGGTATAAAATACAAGTGTGCTTTTCTGGACACTCATTCTAAATCCGAAAATAGCAGCGCAGCAGCTGTAGATTGTATGTGTAAGTATGGAACGAGCCAGCAGATTGTATGTGTAAGTATGGAACGAGCCAGCAGATTTTATGTGTAATTAGTATGGAACGAGCCAGCAGATTGTTGTGTAAGTATGGAACGTGCCAGTAGATTGTATGTGTAAGTATGGAACGTGCCAGCAGGTTGTATGTGTAAGTGTGGAACGTGCCAGCAGATTGTATGTGTAAGTATGGAACGTGCCAGCAGATTGTATGTGTAAGTGTGGAACGTGCCAGCAGATTGTATGTGTAAGTATGGAACGTGCCAGTATATTGTACTTATGTGTAAGTATGAAACGTGCCTGCATCCAGCTTGATGCCCGTAACTTGTTGATTGAGCAGGAGTTGAGACGTCAAAAACATACAAACATACGTTTTTATATACCTAGTTTCAGATTTATCTAAGTAGGAAATTATTATACTTTTAACTGGATGATGCCCGCGACTTCTTCCCGGGGGAACTCCTTAATTTTCTGGTATATAACCCCCGATGGACCCCCTTCCATACCAAATTTCATCATCCCCCGGGATGTAACCTACCTCCAAATTTCATCAAAATCATCAGATTATAGTGCCCTCCAAAAAAAATTACAAAATATCTTCAACTAGCTGATGCCCGCGACTTCGTCCGCGTGAATTGAGGTTTTTTGGTTCCCGCGGGAACTCTTTAATTTTCCGGGATAAAAAGTAGCCTATGTGTTATTCCAGACTATAATCTATCTCTGTGCCAAATATCATCCAGATCCGTTCAGCCGTTGGGGCGTGATTGAGTAACCAACATCCATCCATACATCCATCCATTGGGTCTGATAAACGTTTTTTACTTTATATGCCAAATGCCAAATAAATCTACAAAAAAATACGTGAAAATCTGTGATTTTTCTTTTTTTATATCTTAAAAAATGCCTGAGATATTTACGATCAAAGTGCGTATTTCCGGCCGAAGGTTTTTAAAAAGCCGATGACGTCAGAATCCCAGTCGCTGCGCAGTAAAAATCAAAATTATAAAGTTCTGTGTGGTAAAAATGAAAAAAAAATACTGTATTGTGCCTTGGTGCTATAATTGAACAGTTAAAACACCTGATAAACTCTATTTCATGTGCCCGAGGACCCAAAATTGAGTCATAACCGTGGGTGTGACGTAATAGTGTGAGCGCGCGTAATCTCGGAAATTCAAAAAAGGGCTGAAACTTCTCGTCGTTAAGACTTCGGAAATACTGCATGTATTGAAGTGAAATAAAAACTAATGATCTACGCTCCGATTTTAGGTAGGTATATTTGATAATAATATTTTGACCCTTTTGTGTTCTCCAAGTATAGATTTCTTTTAAAGTCTCTTAGTTTATGACTTATATGGAGAAAAAATTCAAAAATAACACTGTCCCCCCTCTTAATCCCCCCTTATCTCCGAAGATTGCTAAGTGAAAAATCTGAAATAATTTGAATCGAATAAGTTGAGAAATCAGCTCACTCACTTTTACAAACAAAGTACTTAGTGTTGCGGTATGAAATAAAAGGGATTTTTTCAGAACTTTAACAGGCAAAATAAAAGGAATAGGACAGTTTAGTTTTTTTATAAATCAGCGTTAAACCATAAACATGCCTACTACTACAAAGTATTTTTTTCGTAGAAACGCCTTCATTATTTAGAGGTCGAATAAATAATTAAACCATCTCATTCCAAGGCACGCCATCCTCGGTGCGCGAGTCGAACTCGCACTTGACCGGTTTTTAAAAAACAAAGAACCTTTAAAAAATTTAATCGGACCGACGCGGCGGACGATGTCGCGTGTATTAGTGTATGATACATAATTATTAAAATAACTTACTTACTTACTTCTAGTTGGGTTATTAATAAAATGTAGCAATTGTATGACTCGAAACTCATCTCTATCATTTGTTGACGAGTTCAATCCAAGTAATATCTTAAAATCGTCGTAACTTTCCCATAAAGTATAATTGAATTTATTAAATTTGTGATACTGTTCCTTATCTTCTCCATTTCCTGCATCTCCCACTATATCGTTGTTATCTGTGAATAATAAACAATAATAAATTAGTAAGTATAACAGATAAGCAGAATAGAAACATACCTGAACTTAAAAAAGTACCTATCCATTTATTTATATTCATACTTGCTGATGCTCGCAACTTCGTCCGCGTGGTTTAAATTTTTTTTAATCCCACGGGAACTCCTTAATTTTCCAGGATAAAAAGTAGCCTAGTCGCTCTGTAGGTCCTCAACTATACCCATGCCAAAAATCACGTCGATCGTCGACTCCGTTGCGGTGTGATTGAAGGACAAACCAACAAACCAATAAACCAACAAACAAACACACTTTCGCATTTATAATATTAGTATGATTACTCACAATACTAATATTAAAAAATTCGAAAGTGAGCTTGTTAAATGATTAACTAGCTGATGCCCGCGACTTTGTCCTCGTGAATTGAGGTTTTTTGGTTCTCGCGGGAACTCTTTAATTTTCCCGGCCATTTAGCCTATGTGTTATTCCAGACTATAATAATCTATCTCAGTGCCAAATTTCATCCGTTCAGCCGTTAGGGCGTGATTGAGTAACAAACATCCATCCATCCATCCAAACTTTCGCATTTATAATACCTATTAGTATAGTAGGTGTATACTGTATAGTATATAGATTTAAGAAATCTTAAAGTGTTGAGAGCCTTAAGATATTATCGAAATAGGGGACACTTACGTTAATTGTTCAATACCTATTCTCAAAGATTCCCGTTGATGGCATAACATAACCTCTGAAAAAACCAGCCAAGTGCGAGTCGGACTCGCGCACCGAGGGTTCCGTACAAACTTGTAGTAAGTTTTAAATTATAAAAAAAAAACTATTTAATAGATCTCGTTCAAACCAATTTTCGGTGGAAGTTTGCAGGGTAATGTACATCATATAATATATTTTTTAGTTTTCTCATTCTCTTATTTTAGAAGTTCCAGGTGGGGGGACACACATTTTACCACTTTGGAAATGTCTCTCGCGCAAACTATTCAGTTTAGAATAAAATATTTTAGAAACCTCAATATCATTTTTGAAGACCTATTCATAGATACCCCACACGTATGGGTTTGATGAAAAAAAATTTTTGAGTTTCAGTTCTAAGTATGGGAAAATTTTATTGTTTTTTATCTATTTTTGTGTGAAAATCTTAATGCGGTTCACAGAATTACTACATCTACTTACCAAGTTTCAACAGTATAGTTCTATAGTTTCAGAAAAAAGTGGCTGTGACATAAAGTGGCTGTGACATAAAACGGACGGACAGACAGACAGACATGACGAATCCATAAGGGTTCTGTTTTTTGCCATTTGGCTACGGAACCCTAAAAAACGGACTAGAGATAGGTATTTCATAATAGAACGGATTTAATACATACTACCCTGAAAAATCCAGACGTGATGAGCTATCGGTATATTGTATATATACACTGCTTCTATAAATACTTTATCCCCCGGTATATAGTGTATTTCTTGCGGGGCTTCGAGAAAGTCTGGTTTGTTTGCTGTAAGAAATGATTTATTTCACGTAGGACAACCACATAGGATAAGTCATATGAATCTACCAATAATAGTAGTTTCTGACACGGTTGCCTGGGATTATCCATAAAGTACTTCGCACGTTAAGGGGGAGGGAGGGGGTCGACGAAGTGTGACATTGTGTGACAAGGGGTGGGAGGGGTCCTAAGTTTCGTGACGTCACATTTCAAAATCTTATACAACCCAATAAAATGCCATTTACTCACAATTTAATGTGCCAACGTGTCCAACAAATGTGACAAGGACGGGGGAGGGGTCAAAAAATCACGAAATTAGTGTGACGTACTTTATGGATGACCCCTTCCGGGTTATTAAAACATTACTAGGTATCCACTAGGTAGGTAGGTAGGTGTATTGTTCTTGGGGTATATAATATATTAAAAGAAATGATAGTGCAAACTAACATTTAATACGGAAAGAGTTTATTTTAAATATTAATTTATTGAGACTCGACAGGACATAGACCAAGTACAATAATGACAGTGGCATTAATAGACACTGGCGTTTGACATAACAATTGCCACAGACTGTAGGTATAGGTACTCTTAACATCTCCCTTTTTATTTTTTAAGACTTATTATTAATATGTATTTATATTATAGATATAGACTATTATTGTTTAGTTTTGAAGATATTAGAAGCAACAGACCGAGACACTTATTATTTAACATGACACTACATAATTATTTTACATATTACAACTTACATATTATGACAAATTTGAAAAATACAAACGACACATCTATTGAAATCTAACTGGGGCTTTGACCTGTTTAGCACTCATTGATCTTTTTATTCCCTCATCTTTATTATCTTCCATTCTCACCTCCTTCTTTGGACTAAAATTTTTAATACATACTGGACTTTCTTGTTTTTTCTAGAGTTTCTTTCTTAGTTGGAGTTGAACCATGTGAAGATAGTATATGCTGTCGATTTCTTTGGTATGTTGACCCATCTGGAGCTTCAACTATAAATGATCTTGGTTGTTCACATCTCTTCACAATCTCTCCAGATTGCCATTTAGACTGCGGTGATTTTTTAAACATTATTTTATCTCCTTTCTTTACATTAGGCAAGTTTTTAAACAGGTCATCGTCCATTAATTACTTTATTTAAAAAGCCTTTAGCTGAAGTCCCAACACGTCTGCAGAGATTAATGTTGAGAATACAGTCCTATGACTTAAAAGTTGAATACAAACCTGCCCCCCTATTACGTAAGAATTGTTCATCAAACGTTTAAGATTTTTGTCAAAGTAAAATAAACCATAATTGCATTGAATTAGAGCTCAATTTCGTCTGCCCATTCTTATACGTTTAGGTATGAACGATACTCGAACGTATAAGAATGGATACACGAAATTGAGCTCTAATTTAATGCCGTTATGGTTTATAAACTTTGACGACGAACTTTAACGTTTTGATCGGACATTCTTACATGATTGGTACCCTGGTACCTACTAAAATGTTCATAGCAGATTCATTATCACGTGCAGCTTTACCTGAGTCTAGTGAAGATGAGTTGGATGAAGATGTACATCCACACACACACACACACACACACACACAGATGTGTGGTGTGATACATGTCAACATGCTAGTTAAAAACTTACCTGTTTCAAAAGAACGTCTTCATTGGCTTACAGAGGCTACGGAAAATGATGAATGTCTGCAGCTACTTAAGAAATATTATCAAGATGGTTGGCCAGATAGAAAATCAGAAGTCAATAAATTAGTCCTTCCTAGTAGTAGTAGTAGTAGTACCTAGTTAGTAGTTCCTTATTGGAACTGTCGTCATGAAATTCATTCTGTCGGAAATTTATTATTGGAAGGTAACAGTCTTATTATACCTACCTACAAAATTAAGGTCAGAAATTTTGAAAATTATACACAGTGGTCATCAAGGCATTGAAAAGTCCAAGAATTTTGCAAGAGGAGTTGTGTATTGGCCATTGATGTCTCATGATATACAGGAGTGTGTGGAAAATTGTGAAACATGTTTGTCACACAGGAGTGCTAATCCACCAGAACCATTAATGTCGCATAAAATAAGTTCTTTTCCTTGGGAAAAAGTTGGAATAGATTATTTACAATTCAAAAATCAAACCATACTTGTTGTTGAAGATTATTATTCAAATTACATTGAAATTGCTAATGTCAGTTCAACAGGAGCTAAAGCACTTATAAATGCCCTGAAACCTATATTCAGTCGTCATGGAATTCCTGTGGAAGTGAATTCAGATAATGGGCCTCCGTATAACTCCCAAGAAGTGAAGCAGTTCTTTGAAACCTGGAGTATATCACATACAACATCTAGTCCATACCTGTCTCGTTCTAATGGATTAGTCGAGTCCGGAGTATAACGAACGAACGAATAGTAAAACGTATACTTACAAAATGTGCAGAGTCAGGTGATGAACCATATCTTGCTTTACTGCGGTACAGGACTACACCTAGAAATAAGTAACTTACCATCTCCTGCTGAGTTACTGATGTCCCGTCGTCTCAGAACACTTACCTATACCTACCTAAGTACAGTTGTAAAACATTAAATTAACTACTGTAGGTATTAAAGTTTTTTTGACCTAGTCAGTGTTTACTGTTTAAACTTTAAATATAAGTAGAAGAAGCTACTCTAGTAAAAAATCATCAAATTCGTTTAATAAATTTTCGAGACCTGTATTATTAGGTTATTGTAATATAGGCTTCCAAAAGTTCTAAGTTTTCAATTCAGTACCTAGTTACCTATAACCTATTTCAATTGAGAGCCTATGTCACCCGGAATAAGCTAGGGATTCTACCGATACCTCATACTTATATCAAAATCGGTTCAGGCGTATAGAAGTTATGGTGGAATATACAAACTCACATACATACATGAACCCTGAAAACAATATACTCCTTTTTTCAGGCAGTCGTATAAAAAGACGAGAAGCTTACTTACCTTGAATAAACACACCCAGAAGCAAAATAATTAATAGACCACCGTGAAAATTAAAAATCAACATTTTTAGTTATTTGACTCACTACTTACGCAATACTAGTAAGGGACACTTACTAAAACTATAGTTGATAATAGCATCGAATAACAATGTCGAGGAAGGAAAATCATTTTAAATGGCATTCAGCTAGGTATACATCGATGCTTATATGCATCGAATACATAATTAAACCTAAATAATAAGTTATTGTTTAGCAGCTACCAGAATTTCGTAGGATAAACCCAATTATAGTACCTAGGTACCAGTGTGCTTAGTATGCGCACAACGAGATTATCTCGCGACGAGAGAGAAATGTTGTCGTTGCCGGCAAATTTTTCATCTATCCTAACATGCACAAAATGCGGCATTTTACAAGAAAAAAAAATAGTCGACATGTAAAAGGTTCGTAGAGAAAAATACCACAGTTATGAAATATTACTTTTATCTCTACTTTTGACGTAACGAGACAAGTAACCAATAACCATGTTAGCTTCGGTAGACAGAGAGAGATAACGGATAGACATAATTTTACTCGTAGTGCGCATGCTAGCCATACAGGCAGTGGGTTTCTCCTTCCAAAAGCAGAAGGGTTAAGCCCAACGGGTGCTGTAATCGTGATTTATAATTTCTGCTGTTACCATTTTCCAGAATAACCACTGGACCGATAGTAATAAGTTTTTGCATTAGATAGATGAGATTGGATTAGATTGCTGAGATGTTTTTTACCGCCTTAGGCCACAAAGGAACGCTTTAATCGTGATTTATTTTGACGACCTCCGTGGCGCAGTGTTGAGCGCTGTTGTGTTAACGTGCGGAGGTCCGGGGTTCGATCCCCGGCAGGGACAATTTGGGAATTATAATTTCTGAATTTTCCTGGTCTGGCCTGGTGGGAGGCTTGGGCCGTGGCTATAGTTACCACCCTACCGGTAAAGACTTGCCGCCAAGCGATTTAGCGTTCCGGTACGATGCCGTGTAGAAACCGAATAGGGGTATAGGTTTAATATAACTGCCATGCCCCTAACAGGTTAGCCCGCTACCATCTTAGACTGCATCATCACTTACCATCAGGTGAGATCGCAATCAAGGGCCAACTTGTAGTGGATAAAAAAAAATATAATATAATTTTTACTGGTAAAAAAATATAACTACTGGGCCGAATTTGATGCGGACTTAGTCCCCATTCATTAACTTTTAGAGCAAGCGCGGAAAACTTACGACAGTTAAGTCGGTGGTACTGAATTTTCGACTTTAAATCAAGAACTTAACTTAATTATTGGGAAAAATAACAACATAAACCAAAACTATGATAGCTTCATACAGTATCTAACAAAAATCTTAAATAAATGTATACCTAAAAAACGCATAAAATTAATAATCCGCAAGAAAATATTCTTAACTAACGGTCTCAAAAAGTCATGTCTACACAAACGCATGCTAAAAGTACTGGTAAACCAATCAAATAATAAGATCTTAAAAAATCATCACAACCAATACAGCAAAATGTTAAGAAAATGCATAAAAATATCAAACAAAATAAATAACATTAAAAAAATGGAAAAATCCCAAAATAAAACTAAAATGATGTGGAATATAATTACAGATATAACTAATAAAAATACGAAAACTAACACTAAAAATATATCATTACGAACGGGGAAAGATACATCCCTCAAATCACCCAAAAAAGTCGCCAATATTTTTAACGACTATTTTGTAAGCGTCGGGAAGTGCCCCCAAGTAGCCTCACCCTCGCTAAGCAGTTGCCCTACGCAAAAACCAGTTTTAAATTCAATATTCCTATCACCCGTCACAGAGAAAGAAACATATGACATTATACGTAACCTTGAAAACAAACGCAGCCACGGCATAGATGAAATACCTATGACACTAGTTAAAACATGCATTGATCAATTGACATCACCCTTGACATTTCTAATAAATCAATCTTTTGACGAAGGCTACTGTCCGGATAAGTTAAAAATTGCAAAAATACGACCAATATATAAAAAAAGCGGATCTCAACTTGACACTTGTAATTACAGACCTATAGCTTTATTGCCATCGTTCTCGAAAATCTTTGAAAAAGCCGTATGTAATCGCATCTACCCTTTCTTAGAAAAATACAATATTTTTGACGAAAATCAATATGGCTTTCGTAAAACACGGTCTACAACCCTAGCCGTCTTTAATTACGTACAATATATATTAGAATGCATGAAAAAAAAGAAATACGCAGTTGGACTACTTTTAGATATGACAAAAGCCTATGACAAAGTTTCACATAAAATACTACTAGATAAATTATACAGTTCGGGCATTAGGGGAAACGCACACGAATGGTTTAAAACATACTTACACGATAGGACGCAATACGTGGAAATACAATACTACGACGAAACGAAACGCGAAATAACTACTGTACAATCTAACATAAGCATAAGCAACTGGTCTATACCACAAGGCAGCGTTCTTGGTTGTACCCTTTTCTTATTATACATAAATGAGCTACCTAAGGCACTAAACCCTGACTGTAAGATAGTTATGTTTGCGGACGACGTTTCACTACTAACTGAATGCTCCGGCATTGACGAATGTAAACTCCAAATAACAGAAAACTTACAAAACACACGATACTGGCTGAAACAACATAATTTGGAAATTAATACAAAAAAAACTAAACTCATACAATTCAGACCATACCAGAAAGTACCCCTTGACATAAATAGCTTGTCAAAAGAAATAAATATAGAAGCAGTTAGTGAGTTCAAACTCCTGGGACTAACCATAGACACTTACTTAAACTGGAAGCAGCATGTGCAAAGTGTGAGGACTAAGCTCTCACGGTTTGTATACGCACTAAGTATCCTTAAGGCGAATACAAACTATGAAACAGCGCTGTCAGCATACTATGCATATGCCTACTCGTGGCTTCGATATGGAATAGTCCTATGGGGTCAGAGCCCTGACGTAGGAGACCTGTTTATATCTCAAAAAAAATGCATACGAGTGCTTGTAAATATTAAACAACGCGATAGCTGTAGGCCACATTTTATAAATAAAAATATTCTAACCCTACCTTCCATTTACATAATGGAGATGGCTCTGTTTGTAAGAAAAAATATACACCTGTACAAAACTTTCGTAAGCTCAAAAATTCAAAGAGATACACGCAAGAAAAAAAAACTGGTTGTACCCTGCTTCAACCAAATAACATTAGCGCAAAAAAGTCCATATTTTAGATCCGTAATAATTTATAATAAACTTCCAAATTTTATTACAGACGAGATCAAAGAGACAAAATTTAAAAGTAAATTAAAAGAATGGCTAATCCAAAAATGTTTTTATAGCATAAAAGATTTTTTAAATGAATAGACCCCAATAATACGATCAATTAAATTCAATTAAATTACATAAATATAAAAATATGTTAATTACTATCCGAAATTTGTTATTACTATATTGTTAAGTACCTATATTATATAACTATATATTCTGTGCAAAGATAAATTAATATGTTATAAAAGATAAATAGTTAGATTTATATATATTATAATAATAATTGTGTTAACATGTAGCAACGCCCTGACAGGGCCTCATGTCCATGCATGCTAATAGCTAATTGTATTAAGTAATATACCTAATGTATTAGTAAGTAAGACATGACAGCTATCAATAAATGAAATGAAATGAAATGAACTTTGGGTCCATTTACTCTACGGTATTGTGTTTGGACGATTTTAATCTACGTTGTAGAGATCTTAAATTACACTGATATTTCAAGACACCTATTATATCATCACATTTTATTATCTGGTATTATCACAGATTATTATTAATAGTTTGGTAATAATTATGTGGTTGGATGGTTTAAAGTAAAGAGAACATTAGGTATAACAAAAACATAGATAAACTTTATTTTGTACACAACTCCTTGGAATAACTTAAACAACTATTATATTATATGTATACAAAATAACATATTAAATTTTTACTAAGACTAGTTTCTGCCCGCAGCTTCGCTCACGTTGGGTTCGATTTTCATTCAAAATTTCAAAGCCCTATTTTAGCCCCTTTGGGGTTGAATTTTCAAAAATCCTTTCTTAGCGTAGGCATACGTCTTTATTTCAAATTTTCAAATTTTCAAATTTCAGCCAGATCCGTCCAGTGCTTTGAGCTGTTTGTTGGTTTGTCCTTCAATCACGTCGCAACAGTGCAACGGATGGACGTGACTTTTTGCGTGGGTATAGTTGAGGACCAGGGAGAGTGACATAGGCAAATTAAGGTGTTGCCATGTTAATTTAAAAAAAACTTACTCTACGCGGGCAAAGTCGCAAGCATCAACTAGTATTTCATAAGTATAAACAATAGTTAAACATGTATAACTATAATGTTAAAGATTTATGGCCGTCAAATTTATTAATTATCAACAAGAATATAATACAAAAGTTAAAATATGTTATTCCCTTACTTAATTAAACTGTATTCCCTTAAAGCACGCGGAATCACTTTATAGATTTTTGTTTTAAATTTTTACAGTCCGAATGATTTTATTCATTTCTAATGCCTATTATTGTAAAAGTCGTAAACGGTGAAGGATTAATTATTCGTTTAAGGAACATGTTTTACATGATGATTTTTGACATGTAGGCATCTATGAACACCTTAAACAGTTAGTATTACCCATTTGACAAACATAACTGATTAGGATTTTCTCTTAGACGTTACCATGGGGCAGATTTATCGAAACCGGGGTTGGACAAAGCTAGAACTAAAGGCTTATATCCGTCCCCGGTTTCAATGGCGTACACTTCTCCGCCCATTATACCTAGGTCAGAACACGCGGTAGGGGACTGAGTTGCAGGGTTAAGTGAGATTCCATATTAACATATCACTATAGTCTATACCCCAATGGAATGCGTTTCTATCGCTCGCTCACATTCACGTCCGACTCGCTCGCATCGTGACGACATCACGTGTGATCTGCAATACAGGACTCCATAAACATCTCATCCGGCTCGCCTGTGCCGCAAACGCACTCGCATCAGTCATCATGATTCACATCTCGCTCGCTCGCATTCACGTCAGAATCGCTCGCATCGTGACGTATCCACGGGTGCATTATGCTGCAGGATTCCTTGAAGAGCTTAGCCAGATCTCACTCCACCGCCACTCGTATCACTATTCACTCGTCATTCATCTCTCGCTCGCATGTCGCACGCAATCACGTCTGACGTCAACGATGAAGACGCATCGTAACGACATCACGAGTTCATTATTAAGCAGAACTTCTTGAAGAGTTTAACCGGCTCACCCGCGCCGCAAACGCACTCGCATCACTCATCATCATTCACATCTCGCTCCCTCGCATTCACGTACCTATGATTAGCTCGCAACGTGATTCGTGACGTCATCACGGGCGTATTAATTATCTTGCGGGACTACCCAACAGCTGTTAGAAGTAGCACACTCACTCGTAACACTCGTCATTCATCTCTCGCTCGCAAGTCGCACGCAATCACGTCTGACGTCAACGATGAAGACGCATCGTAACGACATCACGAGTTCATTATTAAGCAGGACTTCTTGAAGAGCTCAACCGGCTCACCCGCGCCGCAAACGCACTCGCATCACTCATCATCATTAACATCTCGCTCGCTAGCATTCACGTCCGACTAGCTCGCAAGGTGATTCGTGACGTCATCACGGGCGTCTTATCTTGCGGGTCTTCTTGACGAGCTTGGCCAAAACCCCCGCGCCGTAGCCTAACAGCTGTTAGAAGTCGCACACTCACTCGTAACACTCGTCATTCATCACTCGCTCGCCTCGCGAGTTGTCGGCGGAGTCACTCGCGTCGCAAGTCAGCGCGCGCTCTCGGGTGAATGGTCGTTGGATGGGCTCGTTAAGTCGAGTCTCATGGAATCGTGGACTTCCTTGACGAGTTCAGCCAACTCACCGGCACCGTAGCCCAGCAGTTGCCGGAGATCGCACACGTACTTGTATACGAACCTGACAACAACGGGACTTGTTTTACTCGATGTATTTATTAATTACCACTCATTAATTACGTCATATTGTGTGACATAGGGTGAAGTCTGATATTGTGTGCCATGGGGTGAACTCTGATATTATGTGACATGGGGTGGGAAGAGTAATAAGCTTCGTGATGTCGCATTTCAAAATCTAAGTATTAAAACGAGAAAGCTTACTTAACTGTAAACGAAAAGCTTAAAAATATTATACAAGGTTAGTTTTAGTATAAGCAAAACCTGAAAGTAAAAGTTTGTTCAGAATCAGTAACAGAATCTAATGCAACCATTTTTACACCGTGTTATATTTTGTCCAAAAAATATTTTTTCTCACCTCCGGGCGGAAAGCGTCAATTTTCCTCCCGCTGCGCTAAACGAAAATGCCGCTTTCCGCCTCCGTCGAGGAGAAAAATAGTATACACACCACGGGCAGTAAATAAGAAAGCCTCAGATCACATGTTTATTGACCTCGGCTTCGCCTCGGACAACAATTACATGTGATCTGAGACATTTCTTATTTTACTGCCCTAGATGTGTAATATACTATAAAATCCTGCAAGATTGGACACAAAGTTCAATGACCTAATCAGCTGGATCCGCGACGTCGCAAGCGGTACAATGACACATCGAGAGTCGCAGTCGATGACGTCATCACGCCGCCCGCCGCCGCGGCGTGTGGGGTTACCATGTTTTAGCGAGGACAATGACCCAACACAAGCTTATAGTATTATAGCTTATAGCGTTAGTTTACAATAAAAAAAATTGAAATTTTGTATAAATATTCTTTATGTGAAAATATTCGACACGTGTTTCGGTTTTTGCGTAAAGTAGAACTAACGTTGTATAATAAGTCTATGTATAAATTATGCCCTACCGGCAAAGACGAGCCAAGTTTAGTTTAGCGTTTCTGTACGATGCCGTATAGGCCTTATCTATATGGATTTAATATATCTGCCATACCCCTAACAGGTTAGCCCGCTACTATCTTAGACTGCATTATAACTTACCACCGTGAGATTGCAGTAAAAGGCCTAATTTGTACTAGAATTTTAAACTACGATTTCCAACGCAATACATACCTCTTGCCCACGACTTTCGATATCATATCGCCGTCGTAGTAATACCGCAGTGCTCTGGACAGCTTCTCGTAGTTCATCGCAGGCTTGTGCTTCCTCTTCCCCCACAGGCGGGCCACTCTCTCCGGCTCCAGCAGTTTGAACTCTCCTTCTGTGCCTGTGTATGGACATTTTTCTCATTATAAGTTAGTCCTTGCAACCAAAGGACTAAGGAGACGGTTCGGATTCGTATGGAGCGTGGGACTGGTCTTGTACAAGTAGTGAAAAGAAAGAAAATAAAATATTAAACCAGCATTGATAGTTTAAATCCACGAATTCGTCCTAATTTCAGTGGTAAAATTATTTAATCTTTCCATTGTCATCATGTTTATATAAGTTTACTCATGGTGTGTTTGATTCATATTTTTGACTTTTTCTGTCAAGTGTCAAATATTAAAAAGAAAATTATAACGGTGACTAACGTCAGAGATGACACGGACACGTTTCGCGCCTATTACCTTCTCTATGGAAGAAGGACGCCATTTTGGAAACAAATCGAAAAGCTTGAATAGATTTTTATTTTTCGCAAGTTATTTAGCTTGCTACTCTAATTTATTTTATTTTTAATAAAATCTATGTATTTAACTCTGAATGATAAAGTGTACCAGACTGCACCCAAAATTAACCTTCTCCTTTAAGGGTCTAGACAGATGGACTGCATTAGGACTGCACGCTGACTGCAAACTCAACTCTCAAGATACAGCGAACGAATTTTAGCCAATTAGAGATGATCGCGATCGTTAGTGTAAAACATACTGTCAAAATATTTACCCGGCCCGCGCCCCTTCCCTGTGTGAAATGTCAAGCCGATCGTCCACCGTCAGCTAAACTCAACTCAACTATGCGAGCTAAACTAAACTAACTTAGTTTGGTTTAGCTCGCATAGTTGAGCCAGTTTTTTATACGTGTGCGTCCACCGCAAACTATGCCAGCTAAGCTAACTAAAATATCCCAACTAAGTCAACCTAACTTAGTTGTGTAGGCCGATCCGAAGCTACGCGAACTAAGCTAAGCCCCTCTCACCTCTTCGTTACCCCTCTGGCGCCTTTCGCTAGTATTGTTTTATAGTGTGTGATCGTGCGCAGGCAGTGAAACGTAGTTTTAGCTTATTTTTCGGAGGACGGACCACTTATTTCCTAGTTTAGCTTAGCTTAGTTCCTAATGACGACCTCCGTGGCGCAGTGTTGAGTGCTGTTGACTTAACGTGCTCCCGGGTTCGATCCCCGGCAGGGTCAATAATTTGGAAGATTATAATTTCAGAATTTTCCCTGGTCTGGCCTGGTGGGAGGCTTCGGCCGTGGCTAGTTACCACCCTACCGGCAAAGACGTGCCCGCCAATCGATTTATCATTCCGGTACGATGCCGTGTAGAAACCGAATAGGGGTATGGGTTTAATATAACTGCCATGCCCCTAACAGGTTAGCCCGCTGCCATCTTAGACTGCATCTTCACTTACCATCAGGTGAGATAGAACTCAAGGGCTAACTTGTAGTAAATAAAAAAAATAAAAAAAACTGTAGCTGGCGGTGGAAGATCGGCTTTACTGTGTGGGGATTGACTTACCGTGCCACCTGATAACGTCGAAATACTCCGCGCTAGTGAGCAGTTCCAGCAGAAACTGCCACAGTTGTATTTGGCCGTTGTTTCCGTTACGCGGCGTGAAATACTGACCACCGTCGTCGTCGGTCGACTGGCGGATTATCATCTGAAAATAATAATTCAATTAAATCCATACTAATTACTAATATTATAAATGCGAAAGTGTGTCTGTCTGTCTGCTACGCTTTCACGGCCTATCTAATCAACCGATTTTGATGAAATTTGATACAGGAATAGATTGTATACCGGGAAAAGTCATAAGCTACCTAATCAAAAACCTTAATCCACGCGGACGAAGTCGCGGGCATCATCTAGTATTATTATAAATGCGAAAGTGTGTCTGTCGGTATATCTGTCTGGACAATTTTTTTATATAACATGGTCAAAATATGGACAAATTTTTTCTGTAAAAGAACAATCTTTAACACGCGAGACACTTACAACTACCTACTCTACTTAAAGTCGAAGTTCTAAAACTTACTTTTGGTTTCTTCTTTATAGCAGACTGTGGCATTTCCAATTCATCTCTCACAACAGGCTCTTCGTTTTGTATTACTGCTAAAAATAAAACAACTATAAGTGCACTAGAAATTACTTAAAGCTATGTTCAGAAGGGGCGAATTCATTTTGGCGTCAGAGAAAAATAGACCCAAACGCGATTGATTTAAAGTCACAAATTCAGTACCACCTATTTTAGTTTCGCAACGTTTCCACTTGGAGAGCTATCTGTGGATGTATGGACGAACTTGAGTTATAAAACAAGGCGGATAAAAGTTAAATTCCGCTGTCGCGTACTAAGTGTACTAACGCGGATGAATGTTTCGCTAGGTGTTTCGGCAAGTTTTATAGATAGGTTAGGTTAGAAATTACTTATGGCTATGTTCAGAAAGGGCGAACACTTTGGGCTCAGAGAAAAATAGACCCAAACCCAATTGATTTAAAGTCACAAATTCACTACCATCGATTTCAATATCGCAACGTCTCCACTTGGAGCGATGTCTGTGAATGTATGAACGAACTTGAGCTCTAAAACAAGGTAGTTTAAGTCTAATACCACTGTCGCGTACATTTAATTTTCACACTACTGAATTCGCTAGTTGTTTCGGAAAGTTTTATAGATAGATACTAACCGATAAATTTGCATTTCCGCAACAATTCGAAATGCGTCCAAAACATGTCGCCCGGATCTGATGGAACTTTTTGTCTGTGAAAAAACAAAGTGTGTGTATACAATTCACAGACAGCAGAAGTGAAACTTCAGAAAAGTAGCCTACGAGAGAATGAAATAAATGTAACTTGTATTCTATCTCATTCTCTCGCAGGCTAAATCCTATTATGAATGTGTTTGTCTCTTTTTCGTGTCGCTTTTTCGTTTAATGGAATTTTCAAATCACAACGATTCTAAAGAGGTTTCACTTGTACCCACATTATTATCCCAAGAAAACTCCTACCATTATGTGATTAATTGAATGGGGTCACGACCCTCAGTAATGAGGAATACGACGCAGAGAGTTTAGAAAACGCAAATAAAACCAATATAACTTACTTGAAATCAATATTATTGATGGAGCAGAGCTGAACGCCGTTGATGTTCCAGTCTGACAACTTGATGCCGGTCAGGTTGAACTGACGGACCGCCCATTGTATCCACAGCTTCACGTGTTGGACGGACCTGGACCAAAAACACCACCGTGTTTTTTTTTTGTTTTTTTTTGGGTCGTCCTTATATGGTTGACGTCCAATACCGTCCGGAGCAAACCGTTTCGTTCGATTTGCTCGAATAAATAAATAAATAATTTATTTGGGATTTCAAATACACAGAAAACAAACAAAATTACAAGATACAGAAAACGAAACGAGTGTGTACCTACCGTAATTTTTTTTATTGAGAAACTAGAAATACGTCATTGTCTACCTACTTGTCGTTTCGAGTCTATGCTCTTTCTATTATCGTTAACGTTTTAGCGAAAGCGATTAAGAACTAAAAAAACGCTAACCATAGACTATTTACTTATTTTTTTCTCTCCGCTAAAGCGTTATCGATTATTACAGAAAGAGAATAGACACGAAACGTATGTAACTTGGCTAGGAGGGCAGATCACTATCTTTACTAATATTATAAATGCGAAAGTTTGGATGGATGGATGTTTATTACTCAATCACGCAAGAACGGCTGAACGAATCTGGATGATATTTGGCACAGAGATAGATTATAGTCTGCAATAGCACATGAGCTCCTTTTTATCCCGGGAAATTAAAGAGATCCGCGGGAACCAAAAAACCTCAATCCACGCGGACGATGTCGCGGGCATCAGCTAGTAGGAACCTATTTTTCAAAAAGGACATCAACTTTTTAAAAATGGTGGTCAAAGATCATACCACTGTGCAGGGTCGTCCGGTATCCTGGCTCGGCTGTGGTCGTTCCTAAAGTTGGCGTCCACCACCCATTTGACGGCGGCCGCGTGTGGCGTGTTAGGCAGCACTTCCACGTCTTGCTCCATCTCTACCGGCTGCTCTGATACAGTTTCTTGCAATTCTGATACGAAATTTTATACTTTCAAATGATAAATGATTTATTTTTTTCACGTAGGACAACTTGTGTCACTTATGAAACGTTAAGACTCTACCACCGGTTCGGAAAAATGATTCTACTGAGAAGAGCCGGCAAGAAACTCAGCAGTTGCTCTTTTCTTAAATAAGTAGACAATGCAACACATACATTACAAACACAACAATTACAACTACAATTACAATTACAATTACACTGACTTGTGGGTGCGAGGCCGGTTGCTTCCATGCAACTAACCAACTAAACTAACTACTAAACAGTTACACAGACTAAATAGGTAGTTATCATCATCATATCATCGTCTATTATTGAACAAAGGCTTTCCCCGAGTGACCCTTACCTGACCTAGTCCTCAGCCTTTCAGCCAAATTGATAAAAAACATAACATTATATTCAAGGCTGTAGGTATATTTATATTTTTGCACAACTGTTTTTACCCACAATTTGGCAAAATGAAAATTATCATTATTTTTTTAAGCCAGCCACTTCCGGCCTGTCTTTATAATGTCGGTCTATCGTGCCGGAGGACGTAATATAATATACTATGTTTGATTAGACCGCGCACCGCGACGCTAGACGCCCAGAACTCCCGAATATCCCTGATTCATTTAATCACGATTGAAACAAGGTTGGGCAAGCATAAATATATTTCTAGTTCTGAAGTGTGAGAGGGAAAAACTTGCACCATAAAGCTTTCATAAAAGATAAAAAGATAAATCTGTTTTATTCGCCGAACATGGGTACAAAAAGAGATAAAATAATTATGTATAGATTTCAAAATAAACGTCAACATTCTTCCTTCTTTAACATTTTGGCACAGAATGGGGAAACCTTAAAAAAATAAACTTACGCTCTTCCTCCTGTGGCAATTGAAGCAGTTCCTCATCAGGTTTAAGCACATCCATGATGTTGATTTTCCTCTGGGAGGCTCGGATCTGTATGTTCACCTGCACCACTCCAGAACCTCTGATACATTGCTCCACTAAGGTCTTATGGTTCTCCAGCTAAAATAAATTGTGAAGGTGATGTCAAACTTCTAATTCACTCTCAAGTCTGCGAGTTTGTGCTGGTACAGTGATAAGCACAAATCGCTTATCATACTAATATTATAAATGCGAAAGTGTGTTTGTCTATAATATTATACCTCTATGGTGTTTGTTTATTGGTTTGTCCTATAATCACGCCGCAACGGAGCAACGGATCGACGTGGTTTTTGGCATGGGCATAGTTGAATACCTGGAGTGTGATACAGGCTACTTTCTATCCCGGAAGATTGAGGAGTTCCCGCGGGAATAAAAAAACTTAGACCACGCGGACGAAGTCGCGGGCATCAGCTAGTGTTCATACTCATATTCATTTATTTTGCATTCCAATACAATTCTTATAGTAATTTTAATTTACATAATGAGAATAGTTCTTTATCAATTAGGATTTTTTTTAAAGAATTGACAAACACTGTATTGCTCTCCAAAGATTTGATGTGGTCTGGGATATATGTGTTGTATATTATAATATAGGTATGCCATAAATACCATCTTCGCATCCTGCAGCCAAAATGTGTAATCTGACAAATCCGTATTGAGTCTCCTCTCAAGCATGGAACGGAGACGGGAGAGCCTTGTCCTTATATCCATTAGTTGAACTATCACTTCCTCTGAAAATAAATCACAAAACAGGTAAAAACCTAAAATATTTCCAGCTTTTGTCTTCTATATCTTTTATGGAATATGGATAACATTTTTGAAAAGTATGCAAGTCTCTTTTTGTATTGCAAGATAGGCTTGCACTTGACAATCAAACTTAGTGTTAAAATAAATAAATATAAGTACCTACATAATTTAAATGCAATAAACTTAAGTTTACTTATGTTTATTGTATGTACTTGTTATATAATTCCCTGTATGAGTCCTTCCCTTTCCATGTAGCAGTCCATACCTGGAGTACCAGATAACAAACAATTTACTCGGCTCCAGTGGTGCCCCCAGGTTGCTTGAAATAAACTACTATTTATTTTGTTGTTGTCAATCAACAGACACCCACTGCTGGACATGTCTCTTGCAAGGAGTTCCAGACCATGCAATCTTGTGCCTCCTGGATCCAGGATCCCAGTGTCTTGTTGGATGTTGTCCCTCCACTGAGTGGGGGGGTTGCATTACTAATAAACTAAGTACAGTATAAAATAAAATATTCTTACCACTAGAATCTGTGCTTTGCATGGTATCATCATCATCAGGAGTGTCAGTAAATACAGCTAATGGAGCTTCCAGGATTTCAGTACTAGTTTGCATTAGTCCTAAAAAGTTTGTTTAAAAAATGTTTATTAGGCATATTACAGTACATATACAGTGGTATAGACTATAGTAGATGCACTCTTTTATAGTAGTTGAGACCATAATATATAAATCATGCTCTGGGGTTGTACATGTGCTGTATGCATTATAATCTTCCGTAAGGCTTATAAGAGTGAGTGAAAGCAAAAGATCATGGAAGCCATGAAGGATTATGTTTTCTACATCAATACTTATGAGTCAATTGCATTGATTAGACACTGGTGACCTGAGTCGGTAATTAATAGATATGTGGCCAATCTTGGAAGGTCGAATGTTATTTGCACATTCCACACGATAATGCTGGTTTTATGATTGGAACAGTTGAACACAAAATTATTTATTAAGGGTATACTAGCTGATGCCCGCTACTTCGTCCGCGTGAATTGAGTTTTTTTTGTTCCCAAGGTAACTCTTTAATTTTCCGGGATAAAAAGTAGCTTAAGTTTTTCCAGGCTCTAATCTATCTCTGTGCCAAATTTCATGCAGATCCGTTCAGCCGTTGGGGTGTGATTGAGTAAGTAACAAACATCCATTCATCCGTACATCCATCCATCCAGTATAGATACGAATAAACTTGGCACTTGGGAGCCTGAAAAGATCAATGCGATATAATCATCGCCTAAAAACGGGCAAGTGCCAAGTGGATAGTTTCCGCCAAAATATTTAGGCATATCTTTCATCAAAATTAGCTTACCGAGGTCAGATTCAGTCACATATTGAGGTATTAAGGCCAAAGGATCCGAATTTTCAGGGCCTTCAGCAAAGGCGTTTTCAGCAGTTTCCATCTTTATACCTCGTACATTTAGCAAATCGTTCAAGTCCGTCACTTCCATTGTGTAATTAAACCATATACCCACTTCACCAAACACTTTGATGTTTCGCTGGTTTAAAAGGAATTATCTTGAACCCGGAAAACTTGTTTTTAACTTTTAATAAAAATTATTTTTTGAAATTTTTAGGAAAAGGAAATGTATGCAAAGCCACTTCCGCGTGCGCCAAAACGAGTTTTCATAGACAATATTATTGACGTTTCACTATTTCCTCCCTAGTGTTGTATGTTTTAATGCAGCTGTACCTCAAGTCGAATAGACCAAGTTCAGATTGGCCGAACAAAAAATATACGAATTGGATCGTATATCAAGCCTTTACATCGCCTAAAATAGATCGATAGTCTATGCGTACCTACTTTCGACTTGGGAGCTGACAGCTGCCAATTGTCGTAAGTCACATTTTGACGTGTGAACGAAGGTGAAGGCTGTGTTCCGTTATAGACTGCGAGCACTGTTCAGTGGTCTTTACTGTGGAGAAATTCGTTCCGTTTTAGCTGACAGTAAACTGCTGCAGTATCCGGAAATATATGACGTCATTAATCGACGCCATCTTTGTACTGTGAGCACTGGCGTTTTCGAGGTAATGTGCTCTCAGTGTTTGTCGTGCTGAGTGCTGACAGCGTTCCGTTTTAAGCAGTAACCAGTATACCTAACTTATGGAACGGCTTCGCAGTGTACTAAAGTGACGTCACACCTTACAGTGCTCGCGCAGTGTATTTCGGAACACAGCCGAAGTTGTCGTGTTGTCAAAAATTGATCAAATTGTTTAGGTCGACTTTCTAGTTTATTTTTATTAAATCTATTACAGAAAATTATAGTGTGCAATGTTATTTTGGCAAGACATCCATGTTATATAGCTTCGGCCAATATAAATTGTATCAAACGTTTAACCACCATTCACGTATTCAAACTTTCGTGTTTTTGCAATACATAACAAAAAAAATGGATGAAACTCTGTTTCTCATTTTATTGGCACTTGTGATGTTAGTGGGGTCTTATGTGGCTGGAAGTATTCCTCTTAACGTTAGCATGTCAGAGGTAAGATAAATATCTTATTTGTTATTTATTATCATAAAGTATTATTATCAGTTGTTCTCCTAACAGAAATCATAAAACAGCTGTGTTTTAAGATTGCAATGTAAACAGTTTCACAATTTGCTTATAAAATCTTATTATTCAAGTATAATATTATAGGAAAGTATATTCTAGAAAGCTTATCTAACTTAGTTTTATTTTCATATTCATGTAGCCTTTTCAATTGTTCTCAAAAATGAGACATGGAAGCAACATTTGCTCTTAAGGCATTCTATATATATTACTTTGTTTAGTTTTATTTGTTATTTCTTGTTTTTCCCAGTTCTGTTCTGTTCCATAGTGAAAAACTCAGAACATCAAAAATTCCATGCATACTGTTGCTTTTGCATTTTTGTAAGAAGTTATTATATCAATGTACAGCAAAAGGAGCTGGGTGTAAAAACGTTTGACTTTTTCCTTTTTGACTTGACCTAACATGTTTATTAACTTCTAGGAAAAGCTCCTCAAGGTGACAGTGTTTGGAGCAGGGCTGCTGGTTGGCACAGCCCTAGCTGTCATAATACCTGAAGGTGTAAGGGCACTCTTTGATGTGAGGCCGGTTCTTGTGACGAAGGACTACACTCCTGAACCAAAAGGGATTGATGATTTACATTCCGTCATTGGCATATCTTTAGTTTTAGGTAAGGACAATTTTATGTGTCAAACTTTTATCACTTCACTACCTGTACTTTGTTTGAACTTGTTTATGCTTGATTTTAATCAAACTCAACTGGTAAGCAATAAATTGATAATAATGCAGCCTAAGGTGGAACCAGGCATGTCACTGTTCTACATTTCTGCACCTAGATGTTATCCATCAATTATATGTTAGATTATTGGTTACTGATTCACAGCTCAACTGATAGACCCATCGTGATGAAGTTTGTCAAACAGAAAGATTACAGATTGTTGTTGATAGACTCACTACAGACAGACTATTTATTACAAGAATAAAAAAATGAATGAGCCGAAAACAACACAAGCCTAGCATAGAACTTGGTATTATTTTGATCTCAGTACATACTTTAAATGACCAATATCTTCAGAGGGAAGTTGGCTATATAATTTCACATAGTAATTGTTTGGCAGGTTAATCTCTAAACACCAGATTTAGACAATCCATTTTAATATTAATGTAATTATGAAGAAATTAAGGGACTTTCATAATATTACAATATATCTTGCACAAGTAATGATAATGATTTACTTATTATAATATATTTTAAGATTATTAGAAAAACTTGAAATCATTATTTTAAAGATAAAGCACATCAGGCATATTATTTTTTAACTCCTAAGAAATATTTAAGTAAGTAATATTATTATTTTAAACCTGTTAGGGACCAACCTAACCAAAAAAAACATTTAATTGAGCAAGTAGAATATTTTTCCTCAATCTACAGGCGTCATAACCTAAACTTAAATACTTGAAATATGAAATCCTCACCATTTGTAGCTCTCTATAAATATTTAAATAAGTAAATTGGCTTTGGTAAAACTGACCTGAATCTCACATAGGATACAGGAATGTCAACTACATCCTAACTAATACGACAGAATGGTTAATAGTACAGCTGCTAATACCTATCACAATGCGAATTTGAGTTTGTTTATTTGTTACACTCCCATGTGGCTTTCATGGCCCATCTTTTCAACTGATTTTGATGAAATTTGGTACAGACATAGGTTGCATCCAGAGGACATAGCCAAGAGCATAAGTTTCCCGGAAAATTAAAGAGTTCCTGCAGAAATTAAAACAAAAACTCAAAGCACTAGTGTTGTGTAGTCACATAAGATTTACTAGTCAGCAAGTTGCATTTGTTCGCTTCCCGTATCCTGTATAAAATGTCTCAGTTAGCTGGAACATATTATGAATGAACTATGAAAGGATTGGCCAGGCCAAGTGCGGATTGGCAGACTTCACACACCTTTGAGAACATTATGTAAAACTCTTGGGAGTGCAGGTTTCCTAACGATATTTTCCTTTACCATTTGAAGCAAATGATATTTAATTTCTTGAAACACAACTTCGATATGTTAGAGTTCCGTGCCCGGGAATCGAATCCCCGACCCCTACAGGAGGCCGGAGTTTTTTTTGTTGTTTAATTCCACTACAAGGTAGCCCTTGACTGCGATATCACCTGATGGTAAGTGACGATGCAGTTTAAGGTGGTAGCGAGCTAACCTGTTAGGGGTATTTCAGCTATATTAAACTTATACCCCTATTCGGTTTCTACACGGCATCGTAACGGAATGCTAAATCGCTTGGCGGTACGTCTTTGCCGGTAGGGTGGTAACTAGCCACGGCCGAAGCCTCCCACCAGGCAAATACCAGGCAAATGTAATCGTGTGTTTACTTCCTAAGTACAGCACAATATATTGAAATGCTGAGCCTTATACTAGGAAAGCCATAATTAAGGCGCCAGCGGAGGGTGAATTGCTCATACAAACGTAATACCAAAATAATTAGTAATTCGAGCATATTTCCTCCATATTATGCGATTATTAAGATTGAACTTGTATTTATCTAGGTCCCTGGATAATTATTTTTCCAAAATACTTTCCCAAAATTAAATGTAAGCACATTGCGTTTTGCATGTTTTTGCGACATAAACGACATGTTTTCTCCTTATTTGTTTCATATTAAAACCAACGATATCTCACGTACTAATTGATCAGGAACATAGCCTATATTGTCAAGTTACAGAATAACAACACGAAGTTAAAAACACAACAATTTTTCATTCATCATTTTTGGTATTCACGGAACCAGACTAAATGTATAACAAATTCTGTACGCTCATATTGCTATCGCGCTTGCACGCGATCATGTGTCTTCAGCCAAATAGGGATAGCAATATACCGGCAAATTTATATTTGCGGTTCGAGTAGAAGTTGCGAGCGGTGGTCGCCGGTCCCTTAAGGCCCTGCTTAGTATAGCTGTTCTAATCAGAGTACATACTTTTTGCAGGTTTCGTCTTCATGCTAATAGTGGATCAAATGTCGTCAAGGTATAACGAGGCCAGCAATCCCACGGAGAAAAATATCACAGCCACCGTTGGCTTGGTCGTCCACGCCGCAGGTAAGCTTTTCCTCATATAATATTTTTCTCAAAGACGCGCACAGGTTCAAAGTAAACCCTACATATATATACATATATAATATATAAGTATATATTTTAAGTAATAAAATTTTATTTCGGAATTTCCTTTACTAGTAAAAATTATATATTTTTCGGGTGTTTCCTATCTGTCACTACATTCTGTTCCCACGTGGGGACAAACAGGAATTATATTCCTGTTTGTCCCTGAATTTGAATTTCGGGGACAAACAAGAATCCATGTTTTCCAACACCCTTGGCGAATCCAATTACTTAACAAGAATAATATATATTATCCTATAGTTCCCCGAGTAGTTTCCCGAACAGTATCAGCGTGATCCGCCCAAATTGTGAAGGCTTTTTATTTGAAGGCTGCCAAGGCTAGCTTAGGCTAGCAAGGCTTGTGTGCTAGGATTTTTAAAATTCTTGTTCCACGTGAGAAAACTGTTGTGAACTGTGGTATCGATCGAAACCCTATCACGAACATGATATATTATGAGTAATGAGTAGTCTTATCAGTTCTCCGCATGGTCAAATGCAATATTGCTGATAATGGTCAAATAGTATGTGGCCTATGTAATAAAAATCTACGTATCACAAATATTTGGGTCTGATTTGTAAATGATAACGTCTAATTTTTTTGAAGTGAAAACTTCTTTAGCCGCGTTGAGCACTTTTTTGGTAGGGGATAAACTTGTGGATTCGCGTTACCGACACCGCGTCACCGACATGCTCGCGTTGTTACGAAGACAGGTCTTAAATATGAATATACTACATTCGCAATTAAACTTTAATGCCTTAGGTTTAAGGTTTATATTTTAATTTTTTTGTATTATTTTAAATATTCGTTTTCACTTTCTGTCCCTATGACTGCCAATTTTTTTTTACGGCTTTTACTCACAAATTTCTTATGGAAACCGTTGTATGAAGTGCATTGCATTGAAAATTAAACTCTGCGCTTTTTGATTTTTAAATAAAACTTTAAATTTATACTAGCTGATGCCCGCGACTTCGTCCGCGTGGATTGAGGTTTTTTGGTTCTCGCGGGAACTCTTTAATTTTCCGGGATAAAAAATAGCCTATGTGTTATTCCAGACATATATTATCTGTGCCGAATTTCATCCAGCAGGCCGATTCAGAACCTAACAATACCTTAATTGTCGATCGATTCGGCTTTTTATCGTAGGTACGATAGGATATATTTTCAATTCAGAATAATCGTATCGGCAGTGAAATTGCCAATATCGTAACCGAACCGAACCAACGTTGCTATCGGTCAGATCGGTAAAGTTGTTCTTAACGATCCGATCCATCCATCCAAACTTTCGCATTTATAATACTTATTAATATAGTAATAAAAAGTAATAATTAAGTAATTTAAATAATGTTTGCACCTCGATTGTAATTTTTATCATGCCATCTTGTAGCATAAATAAATTGGCAGTCATAGGGACTGGCGATAGAAGTGAAATCTTATAACTTAGAATTTAGTATTAAAATTTTGAAACAATAAAAATATAAACTTTAAAACCAAGGCATTAAAGTTTAATTACGAATGTAGTATATTTATATTTAAGACCTTTTGTCTTCGTAACAACGCGAGCGTGTCTGTGACGCGAATCCACAAGTTCACCCCCTACCAAAAAGTGCTCAACGCGGCTAAAGAAGTTTTCACTACAATAACTATTTTGTTCTAGCGGACGGCATAGCGCTAGGAGCAGCGGCGACCACGTCGCATGCGGATGTGGAAATCATAGTTTTCCTCGCTATCATGTTGCACAAGGCTCCCGCCGCCTTTGGATTGGTCACGTTCTTGATGCACGCCGGACTAGAGAGGTGAAAATAAACCTAATAGTACTTATTTTTTTCATTTATAACAAAACGCACCCAAAAGGTTCCGTACCACCACACAATATCACATATGGGGAGTGTGCTCTGGAACTTCACAACCTTGTTCCTCCTTCTCCGTTCTACCACAGAACAGCGAGAAACCGTCAGCGTTGGCACCCCTATGTGGTTGACGTCCAATTTGCTCGCACGAAACGTTTTTGCTCGACGTTTCTGATACGAACCGCTAGGGTGTGGAACACCCTCCCAGCGCACGTGTTTCCTGCCACTTATAACTTAAGTACCTTCAAGGCAAGGGTGAATAGGCATCTTCTAGGCAAGCGCGTTCCAACCTAGACCTCATCATTGCTTTGCACTAAGCATGATTGTCGTCAAGCGCAAGCCTATCACCAATAAAAAAAATAAAAAAAATATATAAATTACTAGCTGATGCCCGCGACTTCGTCCGCGTGGTTTAAGTTTTTTTGATTCCTTCGGGAACTCCTTAATTTTCCGGGATAAAAAGTATGTCTATGTCACTCTCCAGGTCGTCAACTATACCCATGCCAAAAATCACGTCGATCCGTTGCTCCGTTGCGGCGTGATTGAAGGACAAACCAATAAACCAACAAACAAACACACTTTCGCATTTATAATATTAGTGTGATTTTAGTAAATAACAAGAAAGATGTCTTAAAACTGAAATAACTTGCTTACATATGGCCCTAAACTAAATGGCGACTGACAAACCCTATGAGTACGTAACACTAATTAACCATTTTCGGATTGTTTCCTATACTTGCGCTGTGAGACCTTGCTTCTTGCCAAATTTCATGATTCTAGGTCAACGGGAAGTACCCTAAAGGTTTTGATTTATTGGCGAGTGTCAAAATATGCATATGCAGCCGTATCTTTTGGTCGCGTTGACTTAGAATCTTGATTTTTTTACAGCTCCAAGGGACCGTAGACCTAAGTATTTGATATCAACTTCATATACGCGATTTCAACTCGATACCTCCACGCGTTTTTGACATACAGACGGACAACGAAGTGATTCTATAAGGGTTCCTTTTTTCCTTTTGAACAGAACCCTAAAAAACTGAACCCTTATAGAATCACTTTGTTGTCCGTCCGTCTATCTGTCTGTGCGTTAAGTCCCTGATTCTCTGAAACTTGAAATTAAGTAGGAGTGCCTAATTCAATTTTGAGTTTCATTGTTATGTTTTCAAGCGGGCGCATAATTCAACTAAATAATATGTTGATAGAAACCGTATACGAAAGCATCTGTTAATCTTCTCATGCGCCGCGCCCCTGCTCGCCTTGCTCACGTACTTCGGCATCGGCAACGAAAGCAAGCAGACACTGAGCGATTTCAACGCCACTGGTAAGATAATTTGCAGTTTTTTGCATAAAAAACTTTGCTAACGAAGTTGCTTCAAAAGTTGCACACTACTGGTAAATATTTTAAACCTTGAAAAAGTTTGTTTTGCATAAATTACTTTGCTAACAAAGTTGCTTCAAAAGTTGCACACTACATGTCAGATATTTTACCCCTGAAAAGTTTTTTTTTGCATAAAATAACTTTGCTAACAAAGTGGCTTCAAATTTTGCACACAACTGGTACCTTATATTACACCTGAAAAAGTTTTTTTTGCATAAAATAACTTTGCTAACAAAGTGGCTTCAAAAGTTTCACCTGGTAAGATATTTTACACATGAAAAAGTTCTTTTTTTTGCATAAAATAACTTTGCTCACGAAGTTGTTTCAAAAGTTGCACACTACAGGTCATATTTTACACCTGAAAACTTTTATTTGCTTAAAATAACTTTCCTAACTTTTCAACAAAGGTTGCCCAAAAGTAGAAAGGTTTCTAGTTTCTTAACTTTCAAAATAAATGTAACTAGAGTCTGGCCACGCTAACTCTGCCACGGAATAAAAGGGCAACACTTAAAACAAAGTAAAAACATGCGTCTAATCTGTGTTCTTACATTTGTCACTGATTTGTCAATTCAGCCATCAGGTTGTTATTGTTCGTTTTAATATTTCAAAAATAAAAGTGAAAATAGTGAAATAATGGATAAACCTATTCAAAATAATGTGTGCGAGTTATTTTATAACATGATTCTTAAATTCTAAGAAGTAAAGGAAGATCACGATGCTGTCCTAAGCCAAAAACAACAATGTTTACAAGAAATTGAAGAGTCGACAAGTAAGTTGACCAAACGGTTTTGATATTTTGCCTTTCGATCTTTGAATACAATACTAGATTATTTATATAAAACGTTTAAACGGTTTATATTCGCCTGTTCATATCGTATAATTATGATGGATAATATGCGAAAAAAACTGACAGCAAAATCTTATCAATAATTAATAAAAAGTTTTTATACTTTTTTTTAATTATTGTATAAATTCAAGGTGGAATAAGCGAAGAGTTAAAGCCTCATCTCCAGGATGTCCTTCAGAAACTTGGAATAAGTTGGGTGGGATTTTAGATTTATAAACGTGCTGCCTTGATCAGAAGCTGTCGCGTCTAAGGAGGGGTCAAGAGAGTAGACGGAATCCCCAACATAATTATTTTTTGCCGAAAATGCGAAAAAAATAAATTATTTTCATTTATTTCCAGGTGTAAGCGAACGAACCATAAGAGTTATTAAAAATGAGGGCCAAACTAATCAGGGAATCTGGAGGACTCCCGGCAAAAAGCGTGCAGCACGGGAAACAAAAGTCAATATTGATAATTTTTATTGTTTTATTTTATTTTTTTGTTTTATTGATTCTGATTATTAATGTTATGTCTTTGGTGTACAATAAAGAATATTTCATTCATTTCATTTTATGTTTTAATTCATTTATGCTCTCCTTAAGTAATTCAAAAGATCTCCCCTGATCAAGTAATAATTTGTTGTGAATCTTTAGCGTCAGTAGATTCATACTAATATTAGTAGTAGCGAAGAATAGTTAGCGAAAGTAACCGTTTGTCTGTTACCTTTTTTGACTCATCCCCTGAACAAAAACATATGGTTTCTGCGTGAGTTTATAGCCGAAATCCACCCAGACTAATTCACGGCAAATATTATATATAAAATTTATATAAATACGGGGATCATGTATGCTCTACCTTATTACGCTGTCAAAATTGTGCCCTCTATTTACATTTTACTTTTTGAAATGTAGGTACTAAAACGAACAATGACCACACTCCCAGGAAAGCAGATTGAAAACAAAAAACACAAGTATCAAGTGCGTTTTTTCGCATTACACTCTGTGTTGTCATCAACAGATTTTCAAATTCTACCATTTTCTTACTGCTGCAGACTTAGCTTAGACAGTCTATATAGCTTCTACACCTGTGTTCTACACGTTATGGACTTTGCATTACATTTTTTTTAAGATTAATGACATAAGTCGCAAGTTGTCACGACTCAAGACCTTCAAAAATGAATAATATGACGATTATAAGACAAAGGGACAAGATATTGGATAGAAGCAGGCGTTACTTTGCGGAAGTCCATGATAATGAAAGAACTAGAAGTTTAATTCGCTATAATAGGGATGATGCCTATATCAATAATAAATTCTTTCTAACTGATTATTAAATAGAGGGTCTTCCAAAAGACCTAAAATTCACATCCTCGGTTAGTTTTAAGTTTGATAACCATTTTAAAATAATGATTGAAGAAAAAAGTGCGTTGAAATTTTATGACGTCACAACTGTGAATTTCATACAACTTCCATACTATAAGTGTGTTTTTAAGTTTAATAAAGAGTTGCTGATTTGATTGAGTTGTCATCATCCCTATCCGCCACAGTAGATAAATCTACGTGGTACAGTGTGTATCTTGCACTTGCAGCTTGCTTGATGTGGGGTGGCCACATCACTCATATCTTCCAAATTACATATTATAATTTATAATTATAATTTGGAATAATTATTAAATAAAATTATAAATTATGAGAATTATAGTGAGTTAAACTTCTAGTTCTTTCATTAAAGGGACGAGATGTTAAATATTTTATTAATGTTAATTATTAATTGTCTACAGGTATTGCCATGCTGTTTTCAGCGGGTACGTTTTTATACGTGGCAACCGTACACGTCCTGCCCGAACTCACACACCCACACTCACACACGCACACACTGCTACCCGTCCAAGATGGCATACCACCCAAGAAGGGTTTCGCTGGCTTGCAGTTGTGTGAAGTTATTATTTTGACAGTCGGGGCAATGTTGCCAGTTTTATTGACTATGGGACATGAACACTAGTATTATTAGGCTGTGCAATATTTTTTATCGTGTTTTGTAAAAGTATAACGTTGCAGAGCTACTTATTGCCGGTTCTGGTTCACTTTTCAAAGTGGCGCCACCTAGCGCTGGAGAGTGCCGTAACTTTAGCTGTTCTGGCTCACTTTTCGAAATGGCGCCACCTAGCGGCGGTGAGTGTCACCTAGACCATGATACCGTCATCAATATAAATCTATGGTGACGCAGGCGCCCTCTGCCGCACGCCCCGGCCCGCCCTGCCCCTCCCTTTCAGCGCTACGTCCCGAACCGTCGGCGCTGGCGTCCCCGCCGACAGGTGGCATCGTTTGGCTACGTTACGCCGCTTGCCAGTAGTGATAGGTGGCGTTGTTAAGTTACGCCGCTTTCCGCTTACAGGTGGCGCGTACCACACGCTGATAGGTGGCGCCGCTTCGAAAAGTGAGCCAGAACTGCAAAAGTTACGCCACTCACTGCCGCTAGGTGGCGCCACTTTGAAAAGTGAGCCAGAACCGGCAATAAAATAGCTACTCGTTGCGACTTGCATTTGACTACATTGCAAGTGAAACCGGCAAGTTACCGTCTTAAAATCCCGGTGGTTTTTTTTCACTACGGAACGGCATGGTGACATTTTGAAAGCTAGTTTACTCGTGACTTTATACCGTTTTTATTATGTATTTACTGTCATTAGGAATGTAATGTAATCGTCTTCGTAAAATAATTAAGGAATAATCTTGCAGAAATCAGCTGTCGTCATAGTCATGTTAGTTTCAGCAGGCTACTTGCTAAAACTAAGCTAAAATTTACTAGCTGCAATGTTAACGCAGTGCAAGTAAATTGATAGATCTCACTTCTGCAAGTTTTATTGCCAGTGGACGCTTGGTCTAAGAATAATCTTCATGCCTATATGTTTCGCATAAAAGTTGCAGAAATAAGTACAGAAATGTCGAGATTAAATCAGATGAAAATGCTGAAATGCCAAGAAAACTAGTGCTTCCGTTCTGAATAGCCTAATAAAATACCTTATTTTATAAAAAAAACTTTTCATCTTGGCACACTTGTCGGAAACCACGACAGTAGCAATAAAAATCCATACTAATATAATAAATGCGATCTGCTACGCATTAACGGCCCATATTTTCAACCGATTTTGATGAAATTTAGTACACGGATAGGTTGAATCCCGGGGTAGGACATAGCCTTTTTATCCCGGAAAATTAAGAAGTTCCCACGGGGATCCACGTGGATGAAGTCGCGAGCATCATCTAGTAAACTATATTTAGGAAGGCTTTTAGTTTAAAAAAATATCGTCATAACTCTTCGATTTTTTGGGACATAAATTCTTTACTTTACCAAATTCCGTCTACATCTTGTCTGTACTCGGCGGATGCATAATCCATGAAAATGCAGAAGTCAGACAGATACTCGTAGATAGACACCTTGTCGCATTTATGATATTAGTATGGATTACAGAATAGAATTTTAATCTTTGATTGAGAATTATATATTTAAAAAAATATAAATATTTATCTTAACGCAGTATTGCGTTTGTTTTGCATTTTGTTTCATTGATCTGATAAACTATAGGTAAAGGTTTTAAAACAGATCTTTAGGAGCAAATTATACCTACATTGGTATGTCCAAAGTATCGATACTTTGGTATCGGTAAAGAAAGCATTATGAAGTAGATACCTACCTAATATTTTGTTAAGAACTAGATGTTTTATTTCAGCTAAAAATTCAACACTATAAAATATATATTCGATACCTAAATGTATATTTTTTTTGTTATTTCTTATGCTATCAAATTAATGATTGCATTTTATTTAAAAACTGTTTAATCTTAATAACTCGTAAACTAACTCGAGTAAATTGATGACAGTAAAACCAAATATTTTTATTGTGGATCAAAAATTGGTTGTTTTTCAAATAATTTGTTATTTTGCTCATAAACTTATTATTATGTTAATAACCAGTATACGCTCTTTTTGTATAATAAATCATTTATACATTTGGTTTATATTTTATACTACAATGTGCATAATAAAATGTTATGTGTATATATTGGAAATAGCAATAAATTTTGTATAAGTGTTAGCACAACTTGTGTTGTACAGAGCTTGCCACGCAGAAGTATATAGTAGACTAGCTGATGCCCGCGACTTCGTCCGGATTGAGGATTTTCGGTTCCCGCGGGAACTCTTTAATTTTCCGGGATAAAAAGTAGCCTATGTGCTATTCCAGACTATAATCTATCTCTGCGCCAAATTTCATCCAGATCCGTGCAGCCGTTCGCGTTGGAGCGTGATTGAGTAACAAACATCCATAAATCCATACATCCATCCAAACTTTCGCATTTATAATATTTATTATTTGATTATAGACACGTTAATTTTTATTATACAACTTGAATGTATACAACATTTTTAAACCAAACCAAAACCAATAAAAAGGTTTTGTTTCTCGTTATGTGACTTATAGTCTGGTCTAATGGTGGTGGTTATAGTCTGGGAAATTTATAAATATTGGTCCTACAGTTCCGGGAAGTAGAACTTTTTTTTGGAAATTTCCTTTTCTTTTTGAATCTTTGTTCGAAAAATGACAAATAGTTTTTGAGATACATTTGCAAAAAACCAAACCCCATGTTTTTCAGTTAATTAATAACTTTTGCAATTTTTGCAAACGGCTGTTGAATTTTTTCTAAAATCATCTACACGCTATTCCGAATCGAATGACACCTCGTTCACATTTTTCGGAGGCGGAGAAAAATGTTTGACCCAAAAAGCATATTATTATACTCTTTGCAAAAAGCACTTGTTGACTAGACTGTTAATAAAATTAAATATCATAAATCATAATAAAGCATGAGTTAGAAAATGTTATATTATTTATAACATTGATCTTCTGTGTGGTATGTAGCTCTTATATATTTAAGGGGTTAGTATAAAGAATTATATAGAAATAATTGTAATATGATTTTTAATAAGCATTATTATTAATTTCAAAAAACACAGAATAAAATCAAAGAGTTCCTTTTGCACGAAAATATTTAACCACATTATTTTATGTTTATTATAGGAATAGCAATGGTATTTTTGAACAATTATTGTTATTTTTATATAAAGTTTTGATAATTAATAGAGTAGCTCAATTTAAATCTACCTTCAAATGACAATAAATGATAATAAGTAATAAACTAATATTATTTTAATAATATACAATCCAAACTTTCTCTTTGTCTTTAATTATTATTTTTATTTCATTTGAAGGTGGGCGAATTTAAAATAAATAGTTTTTTTTCCAAATTAATTAGTTGCTAGTTTATACTGAAATATAAATAAATGTGATCTTATGTGAGAATTAGTGTAAGTGTAAGTACATAGTTTTTGATTATTTTTTATTCTCTATTCAGACTGTGAAGTGTAGCTATGTAGAAAGAGCTATTCATCCGTACTAATATTATGAATGCGAAAATGTTTTTGTCTGTCTGTCTGCTACGCTTTAACGACCCATCTCTTAAACCGATTTTGATGTTTGGTATAGAGATAGATTGCATCCCTTTTTTACCCGGAAAATTAAGATTAACAAAATCCTGCGCGAAACGAAAAATTTAATTCACGCGGACGAGGTCGCGGGCATCATCTAATATTTAATATACCTACCATTATTTCTACAATAATCTTAGTTAAGTATAGCTGTTAAACCTTTTTGATCAGTAAGTGCTGAGTTTATAATATGTAAGCAAAACTCTACAGTTTGCGGTTTTTTAAAATCTAGGTCAAAGTCAAAAAACATTGAATAAAAGTTGAATATGACAGTTCAGTAATCAGCTAATCAACTAAATTCAAAATTCAAATGTTTTTATTCAAATAAACTTTTACAAGTGCTTTTGGATCGTTAAGTGAATCTACCACTGGTTCGGAATGCCATTCCTACCGAGAAGAACCAGCAAGAAACTCGGTGGTTGCTCTTTTGAAAAACAAAATATTTACAATTTCATCGTGTAAATACTAAATAGGTACCTACATAGGTAACCGCTGTCCTTGGCATTGCTGGAGCGAGCCAAATCCATGCTCTTTTATCAATTACGTAATCTTCAACAGCTAAGCTAAGCTAAGCTTTTTTCAAAAGCATACTTTAATTGGATTTATTAAACTTGTGTAAAGGCAAGTTTATAATAGGTTGTGGAATTTTGTTATAAAATAGAGTACTCGTTCCCACGAACGACCTTCGGACTAAATACGGACATGGTGATAAAATTAATGACGGTATCTGATTAAAACTAAAGTAACGAGGGTTCCAAGCGTGTCCTGTATGGCTAGCATGCGCACTACGAGTAAAATTATGTCTACCCGTTATCTCTATCTGTCTACCGAAGCTAACATGGTTACTTGTCTCGTTACGTCAAAAGTAGAGATAAAAGTAATATTTCTTATCTGTGGTATTTTTCTCTACGAACCTTTACATGTCGACTATTTTTTTCTTGTAATATACCGCATTTTGTGCAGATAATCTCGTTGTGCGCATGCTAAGCACACAGGTCTGAGACGAGACCACAACAGACTCAGGTGGGCACTTATTTATTTATAGGTGTTATTTGTTTGTTTTGGTGTATTAATGTGTGACTTAAAATCTACCAGAAGTCAATTTATTAATATAATTTTACGGCTGGTAGAGTAGTCATACATTTGAAGTCAAATTAAAATGGACCTCGAGGTGATTTTAATTATGCAATTTATGAATCTTAAAAGAAGTAGGTTTCGGTTAATTTTACTGTGACGTTATAGTCGTTCGACTTTCGAAATCTATGAAAGTTATCGACTCGATAACTTTTGTAAAAACTCGTAATAAGGCTACAGATCCTATAAGGTTTTCAAGTAGTGTCAAGAACAAAAACACAAACCTTTTTCGAATGAGTTTATTTTACATTTTACTGTAACTTTTCGAGTTAATGTTTAAAGTTAACTATGTGTAGGTAACTGCAGCTATTTCTGCCTTAATTGACTTTTCACTAGTTCATGCTAGCAAATCGACTAGCTTAACTTCTTAAACAATTCGAGTTACCGGTTTAACAAACTTAACTAGGTACCTATTTGTATACGTTTTAGTATCGATAAATGATGTGATATTTTTTTGAAATCATTTATCAATAAAATCTTATTAGTTATGTTTGAAAAGATTGACCCCAGAACTATAAAAATTGCACTACGAATACTATTTTGTATAGCTAATTTTATGGCAGTTATTGAACCGGTTGGCAAAATATTAACGGTTTGCAGAAAAATGTGTTCTATCAGCCAATAAATTATATTGGTATGCTGTTTATTATAAGCAAAAATATCATAATTGGTCGGCAATGAATGCCAAAATGGTCGGCTCTAAAGTTATTTGGAAAGCCTATTAAGTAAATCATATATGAGCTGCATTATCGAAGTAAGGTTTAATTAAATTTCGGTAAGCAGACAATTTCAATTTTGATCAGTAAATAAAATTGTTTTTGTAACGGGTGAAATGAGCGCAAATTTAGTACCTACAGCAACAAAATTTAATTTTTTTTAATCCTGAAAGAAAGTTATATTCTTCCTTCAGGATATAATTTTAGACACCGTAACTATTTATTTTGCAGAAGTATAATATATCAAGCGGACAAAATATTTGCAGATCATTTTAAGATGCAAATCAAGTGTTGATAACTACCTAACCGAAAAGAAATTAATATTGCTAAGCGAAACATTTTAAATGCTGACCAAATGATTTTACTGCATTTTTTTGATTACCATGTAGATTAACAGCAAATGATTTTATTACCTACTCCCCAATTTTATTACTTACCTACTTATTTATATTTTATGAATAGCTCTAAAACTTGTTGTATTTTATGGTTATGTACTGTTCGTAAATAAATTGCTTTAACAAATTTTTCGTTTCAATTTCGTTTACCTACTTGATCGAATATGCGCCTATTTAAATTTAGTTTTATTCTTTTGTTCGAGGGAATTTGTAAAATAAACAAAACAAACACATAAAAATAGGTAGGTATTTATTTTAACAAAATAATGTAGAATTCATAAAAATAATTTCAGCAAATACTTTTTTGTTTACAGAACATGTTCTTAATCTCATTATTTTACTTTGAAATTTATCTCCAGAAATCACAAAATAATTTTTTCAGGCCGACTTGCACAACACTGTCTGAACTGTTTTTTTATGATGCTATCTCTTTTTGGTAAGTTTATTCCGGGGTTGATATAAAAAGGGCGGGTATGGAAAATTTTACTTATCCAAGTTTTAACGGCCTTTCGCAAGTGGGCCTTATTTTATCGACATATTACCTACTTAGGTATTAATAGTCATATCAAGTAGGTACCTACGTATTTAAAATCACAAACTACCCAAGCTGTAAAATCAAACTAAGTACTTATCTTAAAACTAAAATTATCTATTTAATTGTACAATAACAATCTATATCTACTTACATAATATTATAAATGCGAAAGTTTGGATGAATAGTTTGTTACTCAGAACGGCTAAACGGATCTGGATGTTTGGCCTAGAGATAGATGATAGTCTGGAATAACACATACTTAGGCTACTTTTTATCCCGGTAAACTAAAGAGTTCCCGGGGGAACCATAAAACCTCAATCCACGCAGACGAAGTCGCGGGCATCAGCTAGTGATGAATAAATAAGGTAAAAAAAACTATTGGCGCCTATTCATAAATTATAAGGCGCCACATTGAGCAGAAATTAGGACACAACTAAATATTTAAAGGCTTGCCATAGGAAAACTACCTACAAGTCTCGTCCAACATAATATTTACGTCGACTTGCCTCCCGATTGTGTAAGAAAATCGTAATCGTAAACGTACGTCAAACGTATATCGAACTGTTTAAAAAGTTCATAGATGTCAGCATGTATGAACTTCTTAATCTGTTCAAGTACCTAATACGTTTTTAAGCTCTCAAATGTTTACGATTTGCTGTCTAGCTCAGTGGCGTGCAGTTCATAGAGGCATAAAAGCACTGCTTACCGTAGTTGTCATAACTCAATGCTCTAATTTTTTAATTCGCCCTATCAGTGAATAGGCTTCTACCAAAATACTTAGATACCTTCCCTGATTTCAAACTATGAGCACGCCACTGAATTCTAGCTCTAATATTGGTTGTGTGTTCAGCCAAATTAGCACCAATACTCCCCTGATTGTCTTCTATAAGCATCTTAACGAAACTTTTTTTATTTAAACTATAATCCGAAAACAATATACATTAAGCCCTTTAACAATGAATAACCTAAGAAAATTACTAAACTGAAAGCGATGAGCTTCACGAACTGATGCATGTAGTATAATCTGAAATAAATAATAAGAAGATAGGTAAGTAAGTATCTAGGCGTAGTTAGTTATGGATTATTTTAAATCGGCAATGTACTACTCTGTCAAGAAAGTATCGGGAAAAGGTGTATAATACCTACACAAAATGTTAATTATTATTCCAAATTTATTGTATCTCCTTCAAAGTAGGCCCCTTCGGAAATAATACACTTAAGCCAACGAATAATCCAATTTTCAAAGCATTTTTAAAGGCATTTTTCGGAATCGACTTCAGTTCTTGCCGCGAATTCTCTTTTATGTCTTCTATCGATTGAAAACGGGTGCCACAAAGTGGTAATTTGAGTTTTAGAAAGAGAAAAAAGTCGGCCGGAGCCATATCCGGTGAATACGGTGGTTGTTCGATGGTATTTGTTGAGTTTTTGGTCAAAAATTCATTCACAATGATGGCCTTGTGCGATGGCGCATTGTCGTGGTGCATCCAAGAATTTTCTTTCCACAAATCTGGCCTTCATCGTCGTTTAAAATGATACGAATCGATTCTTGAGACACAGAAAGTTCAGCAGCTATCTCTCTCAAACTTGAATGAGGATTTTCAGTCACCATTTCTTTCACATTAGCGATGTTAACTTTAGTTGAAGACGTTGATGGCCGACCAGAGCGAGGCAAATCTTCCACCACATCTCGACCACTTTTGAATGCATGGTATGCACGTGTTTTTGATAAAATCGATTCCCCGTAAGCTTTCTGCAACATTTCCAGCGACTCTGAACACGAAATTCCATTTGCGATGCAAAATTTGAGATAAACTCTTTGTTCGATATTTTTAATCATTGTAAAAATCGCAAAACACTATTGAGATGAACTGACAAAATGGCGCACTGTAAACAAAGTAAATAACAATTGACGCTCAAACTTCGCGGCAATATAGACGACAGTTGTGCCAACTTAGCGACAAAAAAGAATTTTTGAATTGAATTTGGAATTAGAAACAAATGATGAATTCCTGGTACTTTTTTGACAGAATGTATATATACCCAGATGCGAGGTCAAGAGGTCGTGGATCCGATTATTGTGATCAAAACTTCATGAGTAAAACTAATATGGGACTTTGTTGGAAGAAACCGGTCTCACGCAAAGCGCGACGACAGACTGCTGACCTAAGGCCTCGGATACACGGACAGCTTGAAGCAGTCAGAATGGACTGCTTCAAGCTGCGACTGCATAGTGAACTAGTCTTCTACGTAGGTACACACATACATGGAACCGCTCGAGCAGTTGAGACTGCTTCGGGCGGTTGGCAGCAATTATCAATGGTAGCTTCAAGCTGTTGACTATGACAGCAAGAGCCGTCCGTGTATGTTGATCACTGGCTAACTGCTCGAGCAGTCCGTGTATGGCCGGCCTAAGTAACTGAATTGTAGAATGTAGCCGTAGGACATTGTACTTATTACAACTTCGCTATATAAGTTAACTATGTAACAACTTGTATACTTATATGAGTTGTAAAATAACTTGTAGGTAAAAGTTGTTATACAACTCGAACAACATTATTCATACTCATATTCATTATTATATTTAAATGCGAAAGTGTGTGTCTGTCTGCTACGCTTTCACGGTCCATTTGTTCAACCGATTTGGATGAAATTTGGTACAGGGTTAGGATGTATCCCGGGGAAGAACAGCTACGGAATTTTATCCCGGAAAATTAACGAGTTCCTGCGGTAATCAAAAAAACCTAATCAACGCGGACGAAGTCGCGGTCATCATCTTGTTATCATTTAAAGGTCTACTATAGGACTTCAGCGAACCGCGGTGCTTAGATACAATTTAGGAAAAAAAATGAAATTTTATACCTGTTCCACTTTTTCTTCGCTTCTGGCAACGTTGAAATATCATCATTAATCAGGTATACTCTTAAACCTAAAAAAGAAATTTGTCATTAGGTATTTTTATTATAATATATAGGTACAGGATTGATAGAGCAACTCCGCAAAAACATTTATTTAGATACCTAGCTACTTTATTACGCCGCAATAAGTGCACAAGCCACAGCGCTGCGGTCTAGAATTTAATGAACAACTCTTTCAAAATATATTATAGGACCCTTCGATCAGGCGTTTTTCGGGTCACGTGATAGAGTGAGCCTGGCCAGATGCCCTATTCTCTAACTCAAGTGGCTATCAAAAAATTAAAGTAGGTTTCCTATGAAATAAAAATAACAGTATTTCATAGCAAACCTTTTTTTTAATTATTTTAGATTATTTTATACAAAATATTGCCTTAAAACTACTTAATAGAAAAAAAGTGGACAAAGGCAAAGATAAAGCGTATCTCTAAAAAGAAATCTCTTCCAGCCTTCCTTGAAAGTTAGTAAGGTGAAATTGTTAACCTTCCATGGATAAAAAATATATCTAATAGGTAGCTTTCATTTTTTCATAGCCACTGAGTTAGAGAATAGGGGGGCTGGTACGGTCTATTATTTCGTGTGCTGGTACCATTTTATTTACTCACCTACTAAGAAAGTCTCACACATATACTCCCAGGACATATCGCCGATGTTGAAAGGAAAGACAGTCTGGTCTTCGCTAGGGAGAGACTTCCACATTTCCTGCACATTTGTATCGCTGAACTTCCAGTCTTGCATCGAGAAATAGAAGAGGATGTTAGCCATCTTCATCAACTTCTTGTAGAATTTTAGCATCCTGTAATGAAATACAATGTAAGTAGGTACGTAAATAGATATAAGTAGGTACCTTTAAACCTACTTAGTTATACATAGTTTTAGGTTACAGGTTCACCTACTACATCTATCATTACCTTCATAAATACCAAACTGCATACTATTTTTTTTATCAACTACAAATTAGCCCTTGATTGCGATGTCACCTGATGATGCAGTCTAGGTTGTTAGCGGGCTAACCTGTTAGGGGTATGGCAGTTAGGTATATTAAACCCATACCCCTAACCGGTTCTTTACGGCATCGTACCGGAACTCCAAATCGCTTGACGGCACGTCTTTGCCGGTAGGGTGGTAACTAGCCACGGCCGAAGCCTCCCACCAGGCCAGACCAAAGAAAATTCAGAAATTATAAACTCCCAAATTGACTCTGCCGAGGTCCGAATCCGGGTCCTCTCACGATAAGACAACAGCGCTCAATACTGCTGCATTTTGGGCTAGACTGACTGAATTTTGTACTGGAAAATCTGCCAATTGGAGATACCATGCATCCTCCGTCTTACCCCTGTCAACCTATAGCGTTGCTCAGTTGGAGACGCCTCCGTCGGAAGACTGGTAGAAAAAAAAAGTATCTCCTTAGAATGTGGTGGTAACTCTCCCCCTCTTTCTATCTCTATCTCGCTCTCTACTCAGCGTCACATGTGCGAAAACGTCACGCCCCATAGCCACAAAATAAGAAGCTACCAAAGTACACAAGTGCACTGTGGTGTCAGGGTGCCAAACATCCGCTATATAACTTCGCTATAAGAAGGAGGTAGTCTGCGATACTATACAATCACAATATGTACGATAGGTAGTTGGCAAACAATAGATACTTACGCCCGTCTTCTCCCCGTCAAGGCGCAGAAAACATCGATGAACAGAGCTGGCAGGAAGTGCAAGAAGAAGTTATAGAACAGGAACAGATAGTAGTTATTCGTGGGGTTCAGGCCGTAGTACCTGAAAAAGGCGATTTTGAAAGAATGCAAAAGAAATAATTTTGATTATCTTTCAACTTTCATAAGTTATCTCGCTAGACGGTGTTAGACGTGCCGCCAAGCGATTTAGCGTTCCGGTACGATGCCGTGTAGAAACCGAATAGGGGTATGGGTTTAATATAACTGCCATGCCCCTAACAGGTTAGCCCGCTACCATCTTAGACTGCATCATCACTTACCATCAGGTGAGATCGCGGTCAAGGGCTAACTTGTAGTGGATAAAAAAAAAAAAAAAAGTTATCTCGCTAACGTATCACCAGTATCATATAAAATTAGTTCCACATAATATAATACCTTGAACCTGCGCAGTAGGCGATTTCTATTTGTAAGTAAGAACAGAAGGGGATTCCAGGGAGCCTATTCGGCCGCGCATTACTTAATACTTATTCACTACATCCATAATTGGGTATTCTACAACTAGTCAAATCAGCAACTTTTTTTTCAAACGTCAAAACGCGTGCATACCTACTTAGTATGGATTTTGTATGAAATTTTAAGTTGTGACGTCATCAAAGTTCGACGCACTTTTTTTACTTTAATCGATAGTTTAAAATGGTTATTCAAAATAAAACTAGCAGGGGACGTGGATATTAATACGACTTTTAGGAAATCCTTATTAATCACTAAAAAAATAATATTTCACTAGCTTAGTCAAATACCCAATTATATAAATAAGTAGTAGGTACCTACCACAGAATAGGTAATTGGTAGTACTCAATAATACTATTCATGAAATTACCTTAGACTAACATTCAATGATTCACTCCAAAGTCCAAACGAACTGCAAGCAAGCAGATTTTAGAAAAAAAACAGGCCAGTATTTTGCCAACCAACGATTATCTACCTATCGTACCTACCTAACCATCTACTTAGCAAAATTAACGGAATTTCATAACCGGTTCGGTAGTAAATAACTAATATAAATTATCCATAACCATATCTTTTTATTTAAATTTGAAAACTAGCTGATGCCCGCGACTTCGTCCGCGTGGTTTAAGTTTTTTTTTAATTCCCGCGGGAACTCCTCAGTTTTCCGGGATAAAAAACCCTTATCACTCTCCGTCCTCAATTACCTATACCCATGCCAAAAATCACGTTGATCCGTTGCTCCGATGCGGCGTGATTGAAGGACAAACAAACACACTTTCGCATAAAATATTAAGTACCTAGTATGATATTGCAATAAAACTAGATAGCCTTGTAATTATTATGTTAAATAGATTGATATTTTCAAGTTGTAAAATGGTGCGCTGTGATCATTTCCGTGAACCACCTTGAAGGTTAACGAGTATCAAGTTCAGGACTAGGTCAATACGCATTGTATACCTACTACCTCTGCATAAGTAGGTACGTATAGTAGAAGATCCGAATCTAAATCGAAACGTACCGGTTTGATAAGAGAATCAAATTTATTTTATAATAAATTTCATATATTAGAAAATAAATTAAAAATGGGTAGACAACAGAAATCCTGGACAGAATATTTTTAATTACTTTTCGAAAAATGATTTTTCATAAAATGTTGCAAAATGAAGATAATAATAAAATTTTATACTGGACTTAAAGTATAGAGCATATAGAATGTGCAATCGTAGGGTAGACTATTATTTCCATTATTTATCCAGGTAAATAATAGGGTAGACTATTATTTCCATTATTTATCCAGGTAAATAATAGTCTACCCTACGATTGCACATTCTATATGCTCTATACTTTAAGTCCAGTATAAAATTTTATTATTATCTTCATTTTGCAACATTTTATGAAAAATCATTTTTCGAAAAGTAATTAAAAATATTCTGTCCAGGATTTCTGTTGTCTACCCATTTTTAATTTATTTTCTAATATATGAAATTTATTATAAAATAAATTTGATTCTCTTATCAAACCGGTACGTTTCGATTTAGATTCGGATCTTAGACCAGTAGGTAGTCTTCATTGGCCTAACGTCACCTTATAGGGAATCCACGGCCTCGGGTGCCAACTAGGCTAATGTAAATTCGCATATTTATCTAATGTAGGTAATCACCTAAATAGGCATCTTACACAAGATGACGACGTTCTCCCCATGACAGTAACAGTTTTAATCGATTATGCTGTTTAAATTAAGTGTTTAGCCCGCCAACCCGCATTGAAGCAGCGTGGTGGGTCTAAGCTCTAATTCACTCTCTCCTATGAGAGTGGAGGCCTGTGCCCAGCAGTGGGACGTTAATGGGCTATTATAGTGGTGGTGGTGGGGTGTTGTTTATGAGAAGGAATTTAGGTATTACGTATAATTGCTACAGTGTAACCACAGTAACGATCGCAATGTCCACTAATCGGTAATATCTAAGTACTCTCCCGCTATTACCCAAAATACTATAAATTCTGCCAAACACAAAAACAATTGCGAATGTAATAGTGATTACTTAGTTAATAAATTTTACGGAATAGGGCTACAGGACTCTACAATAAAGGATCTACATTCTACGTGGATTATCCAATACGAAAAAAAACATAACTTTGTTAAAACAGACTTCCACCAAAGTGTTTTCGGATAGTCAAGTGAATCTCCCACTGATGCCTTGATTACAATTATTTTATTATTAGTTGTAGCCCAGTATTCGTTTGTTCGAATGACTTTACTTACGAGTACTCTAATTCGGATACCCGATGCATTTAGTCACTGGTCATCGTAATGGAATATGGATACGAGCAGAAACGATGAATACGGACGAGAGATTCCATATTATTACTGTATACTAGATGATGCCCGCGACTTCGTTCGCGTGTACTAAGCTTTTTCGATTCCCGCGGGAACTCCTCAATTTTCCGGGATAAAAAGTAGCCTATGTCCTTCCCTGGGATACAACCTATCCCTGTACCAAATTTCATCAAAATCGGTTGAACAGGTGGGCCGTGAAAGCGTAGCAGACAGACAGACGGACAGACGGACGGACACACTTTCGCATTTAATATTAGTATGGATTCCATAGACAATCTATGGAATTCCTGTCTGGTATGTGTGGAATTTATGGCTTGCCTGTGGAATACACAGGCACACGACCAAAATGACCAAGACTATATAATCTCGAAATCATTCAGAATCCAGTCTATACGCCAACTTCTTGGCAAGTTTTGATTGTTAAGAGCTCTCCGTTCGTTAATTGACCGAACCGATGGTAAATTCTTGCGACTTATCATGCACAAGCATGCAAGAATGCATGCAAGCATGACAAGTTGTCCTACGTGAAATAAATCATTTCATTTTAGTAAGTAGATAGAGATAATCCTTACCAAACAGCTTTCATTGTAGGCGTCTGTACTCCGAACCTCCTGTTGTATTCAATGAACTCGCCCCATGTGACCGGAGTCTGGGCGCCTGACACGTAGTTGTAGATCGGTATGTCTGATGTCTGACTGAAATATTTACGTTTATGTTTGAATAAGTGTTCGAGCATGGATTATTGGGAAGGCGATGAAAGAAACTGGGTAATGGAGAGTAATTTTAATAATTAAGAGGGTAATTTACCTAATAAAAATACCTGAGCACCCAGAAATTGCTGTACAAGAAACATTTACATTTCCTATGAAATTAAATACATTTTCGGTAACGTTACATAAAAAAAATTGAGGGTTAATCTGTGGCCAGTGTGCATCCTTTGCCTTGAATGTTGCTTTGTCAGCCCAATTCACTCAGGCGTCGTCGAAAAAAGTCTTTATTGCACATAAAATACAATGTACAAAGGCGAACTTAATAACTAGATAACCTTTGGTAGTCGGGACAGGGTTGAAAGACGTATGTTGTGGTAGAGATAGACAACTAGAGACACCTGCAGCCTGTCTTTTAGAGACAGTTAACTTCTACTAGTCACCAAGGCAATAAGACTAGTGAATAAGAACTGGTTCTCAAGCATCAGTCAATTTCAGTTTAAAAATTGACCGTTACTTGTACTGATTCGCCGTTCTTAGCTGATGCCGGTTTATTAATATTGGACTGAGTTGCATATTTTAAATAACTTACTTTTCTTTATATTTCGAAGCTGTGTGGTAAGCGGACACGATGATGGCGTTCACACAAAGGTCTACAGGCACCATGTCGGCAGTCTTGTTCACATCCATGAACATGGTGCGCAAAACCTAAAAATAAATAGAAAAAACTTTTTATTGTACACACCTAAAACAAAGACAATAAACAAAAAGGTAAAAAGATAACACAGAAGGGTGCAAAGGCGGTCTTATTGCTAGAGCAATCTCTTCCTTTAGAAGGGGGACATAGCATAGAAAAATACATGAGCCGTAGATACATTAAGTAGCGATGATATTCTAGTGGTTAAGACATCGGCCTCCTGCGGTCAGGGGTTCATTTCTCGGGCACGCACTTCTAAATTTTCAGATATAGGTGTTTCAGATATAGGTGTAAGCGTTATACAGCGTATTAATTCTCGTAATTGTTTTAACGATGAAGGAAAATGAGTTCATCAGAGTTCTGAGAGAAATTATGAAATCCGTTGGAGAATTAAAGTACCTAACCGACATAGCTCGACGGGTTGCGAAGCTGAAGAGGCAAGTGGCGGGCCACTTAGTTGGAAGAACCGATAGAACTTAGGGCTCCAAGATGCTGTAATGGCGGGCGGCGGCCCCGCACTGGAAAGTGCAGCGTTGGCAAACATCAAGCAGAGAGCCGCTGGATTCAGACGGCGTGTAGAAGTCAGTATGAAACCTCTCTCTAGCAGTAAGACGTCTATCAGTTGAAGGCGAAGAAATTTAGACGATGATGAAAAAAACTGGTTGATGAAGTAACATTGTTTATTGAGAATTATGAAAAAACTAGAAGTTTGATTCGCTAGATCCGCCACAGAAGGTAAATCTATGTGGTACAGTGCGTATCTTGTACTTCCAGCCCGCGATATTCACCACACCACATAAATCCTCCAAAATACTCTTGACTGTTGACAAATGTTGACTACAATGCACGATTGTGAAGTAGGTCTATTGTTGTGTTGTGAATTGTGCATTGTAGAGTCAACATTTCCTGAAGATGCTCTGGTATCGGAGTGAAACGTACGTTGAGAGTATTTTGGAGGATTCTTGTGGTGTGGTGAATATATATGGAAGTACAAGATACGCACTGTACAAGATACGCACTGTACCACATAGATTTACCTTCTGTGGCGGATTAAGTATAGCGAATCAAACTTCTAGTTTTTTCATTGACATGGACTTTCGCAAAGTAACGCCTGCTTCTATCCAATATTGAGACTTACCCCCGTGCCAATTCCGACCACGAGTCCAGTGGGCCCGTACACGCTGTCAGTCCATCCTCTCACGGGTTCATCGTAAGTTGACACGACTGAAAATAAAAGTTTGATTAGTTGACTTCAGTATCTCTTAAATTGGATCAGGTCTGGTCTGGCGTGAGGCTCCGGTCATGGCTAATTACAATTCACAACCCTACTGGAAAACTGAAGAGCCGTACCATAAAGCGTATTAGGACAGCGTAATTGCCACACCATAGATAACGCTTCTCTACTTCGTGTGTCACACCCTTTCCAAAGTTAGCCGGCAGTAAATTGGTTTCCATCACTTGAGAGTTGAGATCGCATTCAATAAACTCAAAATGATTTATAGAATTGCCAGCACAAAATCAAACAAATTAGAGCCAATTGACATGATCTTATTTATTATTTAGTAGAAAATGCCCGCGACTTAAGATTTTTTTTTGATTCCCACGGGAACTCCCTTATTTTCCGAGATAAAAAATAGACTATGTCACTCTCGGGTCCTCAACTATACCCATGCAAAAACATACGCGCCGAATTGAGAACCTCCTCCTTTTTGGAAGTCGGTTAAAAAATCAAGTCGACTCGTTGCTCCGCTGCAGCGTGATTGAAGGACAAACCAACAAACAAATAAACCAACAAACAAACACACTTTCGCATTTATAATATTAAGTAAGTATGATTCATTGATTGAATTGAGTTATTATACAATTGATGAATTTCTTTAGGACAAAATTGTACGGAAGCAATCGACAGTACTCGTATCTAGCAGCCCACATGATGTTGTAGTAGCTTGTTACGTTATGTACCTACCTATATCAACTCTTGTAAAGCTCTTTTCAGACTACGCTATAATATAATAGCATATAGCATATAGTTCATAGCACAACAATATCACGCACCATACATTATTATGGACACGTTCACACTTCACTGTACGATATTCCTTATTTGCTATACTATATATCACAATATTATAGCGTAGTCTGAAAAGAGCTTTACATATTGCATGTAAAGAGCAACTCTTGAGTTTGCTGCCGGATTTTCTCAGTAGGATCTATATGGTGGTAGAGGTTAGAGGTGGTAGGTATTCTAATGGTGGTAGAGTCAAGGAGAGGCTAGACAAGACCTACCTACCTACCTACCTACCTACGTACCTATCGTAAGCGATACAATAGAGATGATGCTTATTAAGTTGTCAAAAATAAATTATGTCTTACTGATTATTAAACAGAGGGACTTCCAAAAGACCTAAAATTCACATCCCCGGTTAGTTTTAAGTTTGATAACCAATTTAAATTATAGATTAAAGAAAAAGAGTGCGTTGGAATTTGATGACGTCACAACTATGTATTTTATAGGCAAACTTCCATACTAAAGCGCGTTTTTAAGTTTGATAAAGAGTTGCTGCCCCCCTATCATGGGCCGAGACAATTTTCTCCCCGAGGAAAGGATAAAAAATTTATTTCTTAATAAATAAATAAAAACGCTAAATAACGGGGATAAACTTCTCCTCTCCCCTGTTGCCTTGCTCTGAGAAGTGGATAAGTTAATTTTATCTCTTGTGAGTGGATAAAATCGGGGGATAATTTTTTTATCTCCGGCCCATGCTAGCCCTGCTGATTTGATTGAGTTGTCATCATCCCTATTATAATCGTTCTTTATGAAATAAACAAACAAAAGCCGTAGAGTCAAGGAGAGGCTAGACAAGACGTACTTAGGTACCTATCGTAAGCAATACAATTATAATTGTTCTAAGTAAGTAAGTATATGAAATAAACAAATACTTTGAGTTTGCTTACCGATTGAAGGACGAACGATACAAATGGGCAATCCTTCCCCGTATATCCGTACAGCTTCTTCCGCGATCGCTTTTGTGAAGCAATAGGTATTCGGGCGGTCACCGAGGATCCTGAAAAGTTAAATGGTGAAAAAAAATGTTATTGCTAATGAAAAAAACTAGAAGTTTTATTCGCTATAATACGCCACAGAAGGCAAATCTATATGGTGCAGTGGGTATCTACTTGCAGGCTGCAGCCCGCGATATTCACCACACCACTTAACCCCTCCAAAATACCCTCAACGTACGTTTCACTCCGATACTGGAGCATTGCACGATTTACAATCGTGCAATGTAGAGTCAACATCTCCTGAGGATCTTCTAGTTTTTTCATTGTCATGGACTTCCGAAAAGTAACGCCTGCTTCTGCCCAATTTTTAAATCATAGCTCTCAAATCAATGAAAATGAAAATGAAAATATTTATTCAGCTTAACTGTGACATCTTTGTCCCCATGTTTTAGTGCCATATGAAATTCAGGTGTCTATAGAACCTAAACTCTACTTGAAATCTAGGTATACTTACGTGGGCAACATAGTTTCAATAAGATGGTCATCTAGCTGGGATACTGCCTCTAAAGCTTCTACTGACATTGGTGTATCATAGAATCTGAAATATAAAAAGTGAGAAGTTAGAAACCCTGTAAGTTCCCGATACAAAAAATACTACAAAATAACAAAGATTTTTTTATCAAGGATACAAAATATTAAATTTATTATTTAATTTCGTTTTTTTATTATTATTTTTTAGATTAATGTTGACTAAAGCATCATTTTTTAGGTTTAAAGTACATAATTATAGAGTCCTAAATAATTAAGAATGCCCTGTAATTCGCGACGGGCTCATTAGGACCTTGCATCTCAGTGACGGACTAGGCTACATTTTATCCCGGAAAATCAAAGCGCTACCACAGGATTATGCACACGAACTACTTAGCGGTTATCATTTTGTTCTAAATAACTTACTTCTCTTCAATATATGGCAAATGCGTGTTCGAGAATGCAGTTGAGACGTGTGTTATAGCCTTCAGATTCCTGCATTCTTTCGCCAGTTTTAGCACTTCCTTTGTACCTCGGACATTGATACCAGTCGCTATTGACAGCTTCTCGTCGAACTTGACCGTGGCGGCCGCGTTTAAAATTATTGTCACCTAGGAATTATCAATAGATTAATTAGGCATGATTGATCTGATCGGTAAATATAATGCACAACAGGATAACCTTACTAGTATTAGGTACTAATTGGTCAACTGCGGGCTATAATTATTATGTATTTATGGATCTGTTAAATGACTATTTACTGTCATAAAATCCTTTACATAAAAAGATGATTTAGTAAGATAGCGAAATAATAAGTGAAATGGTAGGTAAGTATATAACTAAATAGAGTTTGAACATAAATTGTATAAATATCAATTGAAGTTAGAAAATTGAGAGGAAAGAGAAGAGACATCCGGAAGTCAGAAAACGTGATGAAACCCCAGAAAAAGGGATGTTTTAAAATAAGTCAATGGACAAAACAGAAAAGGGGTAGATCGGAAGTGAAAGGGGCTGTATACCACGAGGAACTTTATAAACAATGAGTGAAATTACAAACAATAATTTAAATATAACAAAAGAGTCTGAATGGATTCTTAAATATAACGTAGAAATAAGCTTTGAAAACCTTTGATGTGAGCATTTTCCTGTCCTCATCGCTAAGACCAATCCCGGGCATCTCCATGTCGCCTACAATGGGCACCACTTTATGAATGCCTTTTGGATTTTCTTCGTGAGCTCTATGGAATACCTGCAAAAAGATTCAATTTACTTGTTAAAATCTTACCTAAGTATAATAGAAGAAAATATGTAGGTACTTAGATAAGCAGGTACTAAGTATAATGAAATATGATTTATGATCCTTAGAATATTAAATCAGTACCTAGACGTTAAATATTTTTCTCTTCTCATGTTCGGAAACTTTTTTATTATATAAACTGCGCGGCACGTGGACGGAAAGCGCTTCATAATATACCCCCTGCGGGAGGTAATGCATTTCAAAAAAAGAACAGTCGGAACCATTGTCAATGTAGAATTTTAGTAGAACAGCCTACCCAACGTTGTCGCCATAGCGAGAGTGGGAGAATTGTAAAAAAAAACCTTTTGTCTTCGTAACAACGCGAGGTGTCGGTGACGGTGACGGTGTCGGTGTCGGTGACGAAAAGGTGCTCAACGCGGCTAAAGAAGTTTTCACTTCAAAAAAACTTTTGACTTTGACTATGAAAGATGAGCAGTGGTACTCTTACAGGCTGTAATAACTATTTATATAAAACAAATATACTTACGAATTCATCCAGCATATCATGGAGTCTCGAAACGGCTTCCTTGCCTCTCTTGGGTCTCACCAAAACGTAAAGCGTATCGATGTCACCACAGGACCTCAACAACTTTTCAATCAAAACTAAAACAAGGATAGACTCTGATAATTAATCAAATTTATAATTTCCTCTCTCTCCTTTTTTTTTGTTTGTTTTCTTTATTGCTGAGGGGCGTGACCCCATTTCATTATAAGGATAATGTTAGAGGAGTTTTCTTGGGATAATAATTAATTATCCCAAGAAATATATATATATGAATAGACTAAAGTTTTTTAAATATCTATAAGGTTTGTAACGATTGAAGAAGTGTGCTAGTCGGTCTGCTACACTTTCACAGCCTATCTGTGCATCCGATTTTGATATTATTTTTAGGTACCTACAGTACTGCAGAGTGTACAGAAATAGGTTACTAATAAAGTTAAGTATATAGGTATATATCTCGGGGAGAGACACTCGGGAATCAAAACAATGTACCCATTTATTCAAAATTGGTACATTGTAAACCTACACAGTACACTTTTTGAACGTCGATTATACAAAGTATGGTGATAATTAACTACGACACGAGTTCCCACAGGATATTTCAAAAATCTAAATCCACAGCACCGATGAACTTTCGAGCCCATATTTTCGCGAAGTCTATCTTCGCACAATGCTTCGAGAAAAAACAATAGTTATTTGTTATACAAGAGTGAAAAGTTGTTTTTTTAACCGCGTGCTCAATTTTGATGACCGAGCAAGCGAAGGATTCTAAAATTGAATCACGAGCGCAGCGAGTGATTAAAAAATTAGAATCCTGAGCGTCAGCGAGGGAATCAAAAGAGCACGAGGTGAAAAATCTTTTTAATCGAGTGCAACACGTAACTTTTCATCCCACCTCAGCGAGGAAATAACTAAATGCTGTGAGTTTTTAACAAATTAAATAGGTACGGTTGTATGGAAATTCGGCACCATACCTAGAGGTAGAAGTAAATAGGTTTTAATGATGTTTTGAATTCACAAACTTCATAGACGAGTGATATTTACTAACGTGCACACGATGTTCTAAATTCAATTTACTTTATTCTCAAGAGGATAATAACGGCTTTTGCATTCAGATATCAAAGAGTAAAAATACTCTTTCCGAGATGGTGGGATGAAAAGAATATTTTTTACCGGTAGGTAACACAAAAGTGCCCACAGGTTTTCTAACTACCTAAAGACATAATATCTGACATGTTTTTTACAAAATGAAAAATATATGATTCCGGCCAGGATCGAACTGGCGGCCTTCTGCGTGTAAAGCAGATGTGATAACCACTACACCACGGAACCCCGTGATGAAGTAGTCTAAATATCGGTAAAAGCAGCTCAAGTGATCTATCTAAATATATTAGGTACCTACTTTCATATTTTTATCTCGATTTGTTTTGCATAATTTATCACATTCATCGGGATAACCTACGTTCATTGCACTTTGCATTTTAGTCGGACTATAATAACTTTGAGTATTTTTGATACGGGAAATACATAATTAGGTAAGACCTTTATGTGCTAGTTATGATCAGTCGCTAGCCCAACAGAGGTTCTCAGGCTCTACTAATATAAAAATCTATTTGAATAAAATATCCGGAAACGTATATTATGTATTATGTATGTATGTATGTACATATGCAATAATAGCGAAAAATACTACTACTAATAATATAATAAATGTGAAAGTTTGGATGTTGCTAACTTTGGATATTTGTTACTCCATCCGCCGCAATGACTGAACCGATTTGGCTGAAATTTAGTATAGAGATAGCGTTATAAGTTATAACCTAAATTAACACATACGCTACTTTTTATCCCGGGAAGAGTTTCCGGGGGAACCAAAAAACCTCAATCCATGCGGACGAAGTCGCGAGCATAATCTAATTAATAGGTATGCAATAATAGGGAAGAATAAAAATGCATAGTAATATTTATATTATTATTAAAAACAGAATGAAACAACGATAAATTATTTTATATCAATTTATTTAATAAACTACATATCATAATCAATCACCTTGGATAAATAATAATAATATAATAGAGCTATAAATTGCAGAGGAGAATGTTAGAGCAGCACCTTCTCCACCACGCGACTCGCCTTCAAGCTTATTCTGCCATCTGTAGGAGAAAATATACCTTTAGTTAATTTTTGTTAAAGGCAAAATAACTTGAGAACCATGCCCAAACCAAAACAGCAATCGGAATAAATTATTATGCTTAAGCTTCATCCATCCATTATAATCTGCATGCTTTTAATTTTTTGTAATTACTTTTTTACGGCTTTTTTTTCCATGTTTAACAGTTTCGAGTTCGTCATGCTTTTTTTCATACTTAACGTTTTTGGAGTTCTTTCTCCTTTGCTAAAAGTTTTTGAAGCCTCTATTTTCAGTCCGTAAGTTTGAGGGTATTAAATTGAAAATCTATCTTTAAACTTTAGGGTATTAAATTGGTAGCTATCAATGATTAGGTACCTAATCAGGTACTTATCAGTACAAGTACTGTTTACTACAAAATGCTAACTGATTGCAAAAATTGAGTTTAAACTCTAACTCTTTAGTTCATGTAGGCCTCATTCATATAATTTTATGATAGGTCAAGACTCAAGGTTCAGAATGAAGTTTAATAAGTATCAGGGGGTCTACTCTCTTTCTCATAAACGAAACTTCGCAAACGAACGTAATTAGTCTGTTATTAGACCCATACAAAATCGTTCAATCCAATCGGTCACGAAAATTTTCTATGGATCCGTACTTCGTCTGCGTGTACGAAAACGAAATAGAGAGGAGCGTAGAGATAATATTATGTAGGAGAGGAGTTAACGAAATTTCGTTCGTTTGTTTGCGAAGTTTCGTTTTAGAGAAAGAGAGTAGACCCCCAGAATTGAATCAGCAGGAAACTAAACTGTTAAGGATATACTTAGGCGCTCTTTTATAAAGGCAAAATATTATCAATTACTTAATTGCATAAGTGTTAAAATAAAAAACGATTGATTCTATGCAACTTTTATAAGCTTAACTCAGAAGCAAAGCTTAACTCAAAAGCATGCTAGGTCATATAAAGTTGAGGCTATGACCGTCACTGTGAATGTGAATGGTGACCTTACGGTAGGTACGGAATATGGGTAATCCAAAAATGAAGAGCGCATTGAGTAGGTACCTAAGGAGTATTAAAGCATTTATACGAAATAATAAAGCAAGCATTAAAACAGCGGCGGTATAAGAAAACAACACACAAAAACCACTTACCTCGAAGATACGCAAAAAAATCTCAAACACTAAGAAACATGTCATGCATAACAGTCTTGATAACACTCCATGCTCAGACCAATCATTACAGTACCATAAATACCAAGGTCGATGTACCATCGCACCAGTGGCGGACTATGCACGTTGGGGGCCTGAGGCATCATTAAATAAGGCCCCTGTTCTTTATTATGTTAGGGCGGAAACCTCGGAGTATGGTGAAAACACACTACTGACAGGACAAAACGATAGTCGTCACGTTTTGACGTTTTATCAATTTCAGACGTTTTATCGTGTCCTGTCAATAGTGTGATAATATTATCGTTAAAATCCTAAGAGTAGTCGAGTTATATGCAGAATTAATTGTGAACCATCTGCATTATCCGAAGAAAACCCCAGTTATGTGATTAAATGGAAAGGGTTCACAACCTGAATAATGTGGAATATGACGCAGAATGAGGGAGGGAAAAGAAATCTAATTCAGAATAATAAAAGTATAGCTGACGTCGTATGGTAAGTGATGATGCAGTCTAAGATGGTAGCGGGCAAACCTGTTAGGGGCATGGCAGTTGTATAAAACCTATACCCCTTATTCGGTTTCTACACGGCATCGTACCGGAACGCTAAATCGCTTGGCGGCACGTCTTTGCCGGTTGGGTGGAACTAGATTCTAAAATATATTGGAAACAGTCATACAGCTAGTTTTTAATCCGGAAAATTAAGGAGTTCCCGCGGGAATCAAAAAACCTTAAACCACGCGGACGAAGTCGCGGGAATCATCTAGTTTACGAGTCTAAGTACATCTTGAAAAGTTATTTAAAGAACTATAATATATAGTTTTAATACCAACAGGTAGATACATATACTTAATATGCGGAAAAAAATAAAATTAAAATAAACCTTATTAATATCTTGATAATATGTTCACGGCATACGGTATTTTTACGAACGTAAAAACATGTGAGTAATTGTGTTGTTTTGCACTTTTTGTTGGAAAACTATTTAGGTAAAGCAAGCCAAAATAAATTTATTGATTTAAATTCGCTAATCAACAACCACTCTGATCTTAGTAAGATAGAGTTACTTTACTCAGCTGACATTGAATTTGCCGTAAAGATACAATCGGAAGGTCAGTTTTGATAAATTACGAGTAACGAGTAGGTTGGTTTGGTATGTAATATTATGTATATTAAATTTCAAAGCAAAAAATATTCGGTAGGAAATACAAATAATAACCGGTTGATCAAACATTGAATCGTACGTCTAATTCGTGGACTTCTGATCTTTGTAAAACAAATGAATAGATAAATAAAATTAGATGGTAGTTAGATACGCTACGTTTTTCCATATTACTATATTTAGCCACTTTCTAAGTATAAAAATGTAAATCTGTATTAACTACTACTTAATTATGTACTTACTAGCAATAAAGAAGAAGTTCTGGAGCAATATATTATACTTCAGGTATTCATTAGGTACTAGTACCTAATTCGACGATAGAATATGACAGTCTTCACTCTAGGCCTGCAAACCAGTTTAGAGTGGCATTCGCGAGCAGCCTCTACAGTTGTTTGTTTGAACAACGTCCATCAGTTATATCTTCGCAAGCGCTCTTTCCGTGAATCGGTCGTTCATGATGGTTTCGAACTGCCCGAGGGCGAAAATACACTACGGACACAATGCGGATATTTTGTGCGTGCACTTTTGAAACAGGATGAAACGTGTTTCCCATAGGATGGAAACGTTTTGCCCTGTCCTATCCGGAGTGTGTTTTCACCCTGACGCCACATTTAATAAATATTTAAAGGTATCAAAACACAGCAAAAAACCACAAAAACACAACTCACCTTTCCCCAAAAACCCTGTACCACCAGTCAAAAACACACACTGATCCTTGTAAAACCTCTGAACGTTGGTTCTGGATGCTTTACCCTTAGTTAGCCTCTGTTTCTCTGCCTCCTTCGCGTCCATCAGGTCTTCCTGGGCATAATAATCATCCAGATGGTTCGCTGAGACAAACTCGTGGTCTTCAGAGTAGTCCAGGATGGGTGCGGTTGGGTTCATAGCTTGGTTGTCCGCTTCGGACGCGCGTACTGTGTTTTCTAAATCCTGTAAAAGAAAAAAAGTATTTAAGTACTTTAACTTTCTTTTGCACGCGACTTTATTTGCCAGGGATTTTTTTAGGTGTTCATGGTTAGAAACTTTTGTTTCCCAAGGACTTATAAACATACTAGGTAATGTCAGTGATTATATCCTCGTGGAATTAGGTTTTTGAAAAATCTCTTAGTGGGAACTGTTTGATTTTCCGAGATAATAAGAAGTATATATCCTTCCTAGATGCTATTTGGCCAAATTTCGTTAAAATTAGCTGAAAAGATGAGCCATGGAAACTTAGTAGATAGGCTGACAGACAGATTATTATTTACTTCCTATTCATAAGTGATGACGTAACCAAGCCACAGACGAGCAGCATTTTTTAAGATGTTTAAGTAGCAAACGCAGCAGAAATGCTATACCTACCTACTTACAGCCAGATCAATTAATTTACAAACAAACCTTCTAACTGATAAATACAGTGACAAAGAACTCTGCCAGTGGGATTGATTGGAAGGTCTTTGAACGGAGGACCATGGCTGTAAAAGCATATGGGACGCAAGAAAATTATGGCTTGGGAATTAGGATAGCTATTATATAAAAGTTCAATTCGTTTTTAATTAATAATGCAGTGATATTGGTATGTTAAAGATGATTGTGGCCGTTTAAAATAAATGTAGTATATTTATAGACGTCTAAGTACAAGGAGACTTCTTAATTCCTCCTATGAATCCTCTAATGGAAGAGCCTCAGAAGTCAGAACTCTTCGTAGTGGCAGGATGCAGAAGCGTGTTTTAGGATCGCGTAGCTACATACTTGCTTGTTTACTAACAAAATATTGACCATAACAAAGGTTTTATTCCGTGGTATGTACTTAACCACGCAATTCAACTCGGAAATCCCCACCTTAATGTAGGTATAGTTAGGTATAACCAAAACGGGCAGTGTATTCATATATCGCACTTTATAACGCTTTGCGGTCCCCAAAAAAACGGGTTCGTTGACCTTCGGATGAACTAGAAATCAAACCCGTATTGGAGTTTTAATCAAACAAGTTTTTTTTAAAACTTTGATCACAATCGTATCAGCACGTTTCCGGTTGGATTGTATATCTTGTAAAAGCTTTCAAATGATTACCTTAATAATTTATTATATTTTTATTAGAGATTATTTTGTACTTTTGTTAATAAGCGACATTTGCGTTTTTATATTAGAAAAAACAACTTAAAATAATATAAAATACAAACCAACCTAGTAGGTAGCTTTCCACTGTTTGTACCGATCTTTTGCATATTGGAGATGGCTAGACTATATTATTCTCCAGAAAATAAAGTCCCACTAAGTCCCACAGGAAAATATGGGATTGCTAAATGATTTTTGCTAACATCTATCTAATTAACATCAATCCTCCATTTCTTAAGAACTTAATTACAAAATTATACGCGTAGGTTTCTTTACAAAAAGTTTGCAATTTGCACCTATCCCCTTCATTTTCTAAAACTGCCTGATACCGAAAATACACTACACAAAAAATTTACCCAGAAGTTTTATACTGTCATGTCTGTAGTGTATTTTTGCCGTGATAGAATTTCCAAATCGGCGTGTATGTTTACAAAAAAACTGGGTAGAAGTTATTGACAAAACATAACATAAATACGAAAATTGTTTTCGGATTTGTCAATACGGGGTTTTCAACGTTCGGAGGTCCCCGGCGCGAACCTTCTGCCCCCATTCATAGTCCGCCACTGTTTTGAGGCTCGTAGAGTAATTAACTTTACAATATTAATCAAAATTTTATTTGACTATCGACTATTTTTAAAGTATATACGTAAAGAACATTTTATTATGATATTTAGATTTGATTGAATCCGTAAAGGGAGATCGCAATAAAAGTTAGTATGCCCATTTCTAGTTGCACATTTCTTTATAATATTTTCCCCCTTACCTACCCATTACCCACTTATCTTAATATTAGAAATGCGAAAGTTTGGATGGATTTATGGATGGATGAATGAATGGATGTTTGTTACTCAATCACGCCAAAACGGCTGAACGGATCTGGATGAAATTTGGTACAGAGATAGATTATACTTAGTCTGGAATACCACATCTAAGGCCACTCTTTATCTCGAAAAAAAAAAGAGTTTTCGCGGGAACCAAAACACCTCAATCCACGCAAACGAAGTCGTGGGCATCAGCTAGGGGTACATACTTCTAGCTTCTTAGCAAATAGTAGGTAGTAGGTATCTACTATAATATTTAATTATGCTTTTGTGGCTTTGTGATGAAAGAGTAAAGTAGAAAATGAATCACAGGTGCTACGTGCGTCAGCACGTTAATTACGGTAGACCAGATCGATGGCTGCAAAATCCGGGAAAGCCCGAAATTCCTCGGTTTATCTAAGAATCCGCGCAAACTTCCGTATTCTCAAAACGCGTCACGCAATTTTTTTATCTCCTTTTAACTAACAAATAAAAAAATGACAAATCGTATAGGCACGCTATCCAAAAAGAGGAGAATTTATTTTTTAAACTCATCGAAATTGAATGAGTACTACTAAAATTCTACATCAATGTTTAAACTACTATTCAAAATACTCCCCTGCCGACATCCTGCCTCAATGCAATAATAGTCTAGGCAACGGGGCGGTTCGTTGTATGGATGCCCCCGCATTAAATCCTCGGAAGATATGTAAGTATTTATACCTAAAACTTAATATTTATGACTGAATATTTTCTCGATTTCTTTTTAAAATAATAGTAGGTCGGTAGTACATTTACACTCAAAACCGAAATATCAAAGAAATAATCATGCAGAACATCGATATTTAAACCGATTTTATTATCAAACCTAAACTGCGTTTACGCGATTATGTACCTTCCTGTTTTAACAATTGGGTATAGCATAATAAAACCTTACTTCCTTTCTGATTTTTATTGGATATTTATAAAATACGTTTAACTTATCATACTGTAAAGTTTCGTCGCCTGAGGAATTATTGTTGGGGTCCACTAGCTTTATAACTAAAACATAATATCCGGATAAACTCACGTGTTCTGTCGGAAAAATGCCCGACTAGTTTCGAACCCGTTCGGGGCCCAGAACACGTGAGTTTATCCGGATATTATGTATAGTTATAATGAATATCACTCACGATAGTTTAAATGTTAAAATCCACTAGCTTTATTGCCTAGGGCCCTAGACTATAATGTTAATGACTAGATTCGCGCGAATGTTTTTCGCAGTGCAAACGTAGCCTAAATCAGCGTTCAAAACATTACTAATATTACCGTGACATTACTTAGCAGTAATGTATTTTAAGACTGTACGCTTACTCCCAGTTTTAACATTGCAGATACGATTGAGTGACGTGAGCGTTCGATCGCATTTGCGTCAAACTAAAATGAACCTTAATCGCATTGATTTAGAGCCACAAATTCAGTGCAACCGATTTAAATTTCGAAACGTACCGTTTGGAGCGCTCACTGTGAAGGCATACACGAAACTGAGCTCTAAATCAATGTCATTATGGTTCATTTTAGTTTGACGCAAATGCGATCGAACGCTCACGTCACTCAATCGTATCTGCAATGTTAAAACTGGGAGTAAGCGTACTGTAATCCGACTACGGAAAAAATCAGACGTGACCCTAACTTTTTTGGATGTAACATAATATCCGTCATGGCGATTTTGTTCGTGTACAATGTAGCCTGAATTTAGTGGCCTGCACAGATTTTAAAGCTGGGGTAGGCATTAATTAGTCAGAATATTACTAGCTGTTTTGATGAAATATGGGCATTGACGTATTTCTATTTGGGTAAGCAGTGCATTTTTTGCCAATAAGTGGCAAAAAATGTTACTCGGACCATATTAAGGAATCGTTTGACACCTGGTTAAAATCACACACATCAAAATCGGCTCGATATCATACCCCTTTTTAAGGCTTTGCCATGGTAGGGTAACGGAGCATTTTTTTTAATGATGGGGGACGGAAAAAATAACATGGGGCCAAATTTGGGCTGTATTACAGATGGAGTACAGTAATTGGACAACTGTTATCCATACTAATCCATACTAAACATACATAAAAAAATAAAAATAAAATAAAATACTAATATTATAATTGCGAAAGTGTGTCTGTCTGTCTGTCTGCTACGCTTTAACGGCCCATCTTTTCAACCGATTTTGATGAAATTTTTTGTAGGAGTAGGTTACATCCCGCGGAAGGACATAGGCTACTTTTTATCCCGGAAAATTAAGGAGTTCCCGCGGGAGTCGAAAAACTTAATCCACGCGGACGAAGTCGCGGGCATCATCTAGTATGTAATAGATACGCAGTGTACCTAGTACCTGAAGTGGCTAAAGCACGCTAAAGAGTCCAGTGTTCGAGGTCGTTGTAGGTAATTAACTATTTTACAACTGCATTATACTTCATTTTATGTAAAAATCATACTAATATTATAAATGCGAAAGTGTTAGTTTGTCCTTTAATCACGCCGCAACAGAGCAACGGATCGATGTAATTTTTTGCACAGGTATAGTTGAGAACCTGTAGAGTGATATAGGCTAGCTATTAGGCGGCTTTTTATCCCGAAAAATAAATTATAGTTCCTGTGGGAATTAAAAAAACGAATTCCACGCAGACGAAGTCGCATGCATCAGCTAGTTAAACTCGTAACTACCTACAAGGTGATAACGTAAAATGTAAGTGTGCACGATAGGTTAGAGACACCTATAAAATATAAATTGTAAAACATCCATTAACAAAATTACTTGGCATTAAATATCGTAAAAAAGGAGTCAGCTAGCAAGGCCATGATAATATGCTATAATTCATAAATATTTTTATTTTTTGTTGAAATAACTAAATACACATAAGTTTTAAGAAACTTTTTTCCTTGCTTTTTGTGAGACTGATTCTTTTGATAACGGCGAGTGTGACATTACCGAGTAGGTATTTTTTATTTTTAGTCCACTTGATGACCTCTTCACTCTTCCTATGTCCTATCTCATTTAACTGCCTCGTTGGTCTAGAATTCTAGATGTTAGCATGTTCGACTGCGGCCGACTTTAAAGTATATTTGTTAGAGCAAGTTTGCAAGATTGTCTAGTCAATCTTGTTCACTAGAGTCTAGACAATCTTGCATTGTAAAGTCGACATCTCCTGAAGATGCTCCGGTGTCGGAGCGAAACATGCGTTGAGAGTAGTACAAAAGTCTTGTGTGGTGGTGCATATGAGTGGTGGTGGCATTGCTTGCTTGGGAACTTAGCTTTCTTGCTTGGGAAGGTAAGCGGTGCTTCGTTTGTAACTGCATTTTTGACCATACAGATTTTTCTGTTGGCGGGTTATAGCAAAATAATTGTAATCTTTTCTTGCTATACTTCTAAAAGAGGTAAAGTTTGTGAGATTGTAGGGGGCAATCTCTAGATCTACTGAACCGATTTTGAAAATTCTGGTACCAATAGAAAACCACATTATTTGTGAGTGTCATAGGCTATAATCTATATATTATATTAACCCGAAAAATTAGGGAGTTCCCGTGGGAATTTAATAAACCTATTTCACGCGGACGAAGTCGCGGGCATCTGCTAGTATAATATACAATGCTTTTAAATGCTTTTCTTATCTAAAAGCCTTCCTTGGCAATTTAATTAGAAATTCCTGTGTAGATAGTTATCGTAGATTCTACGTAGTAACGTAGCTCGTAGCTAAGTGCTACGAGTACGAAAGGATGTCTTAGGTCGGGATATAATATTATTATTATGGGGAAAATTTAAATGCACGCGACACAAAAGACAATAAGTATTTTGTTCGGCAGACAAAAATCACGCGCACACTTTTATATGGAGCGGAACAAACTACCGCGATAGAACAAAACGTGTTTCCCTTATGACGCGGACGTTTCGGGCGGCCTTTCTGTTCTGTGATCTGTCCTGTCCGTAGTGTATTTTCGCCCTTTTCGGCAGATTATAGCTTGTTACAGTTCAATCGATTTTAAAAACATGGTTCTGAGACATGTTGCAACTCGGGTAATGAGATCGCTACCTACTTTTAAACATCGCATCCAGTAGCCCACAAGTCAGTCATAATGGGGACTATCGTTTCTTTGCTCACCAGTTGGCGCCACTGTTGACTAAGGCCCAGAGGTATAGCTGTCAAAGGCGACTTTATAAGATCGGTGCCGAAACAAAGTTTTAAATCTTGATTCTCATTAAGTTTATTAATTTATAACAGCTATCATCATATCGAGTAGCAATGCCGCAATGTTGTGCAATTCCGTTTTGTTCGGAAAAAAGGAGGACACATGTTTCCAAAAGATAAAACTGTTCTAAAACAGTGGCTAGTTGCGATTCGCAGGAATTCGCAGGATTCTGAGGAATTATATAGTTAGGCACTAAATAAATAAAATAAAAAAGAAATTAATTACTTATTAAACTTTTATTTATCCTTCCTTTTCCCTTTAAAACACACTGCTATACAAATAAATACATAATAAACATTGTAAATCCATACAATGGATATGATACTGAAAGATGGTTGATTTGTTAGTTGAAACTACTAAACAATGGTAACTAGATATTAGATTAAGTTATAAAACTTCTGAAATAAGCTTATCATTTCTATTTACATAAATTCTCTTTTCATCTTTATTTGTCCAAACAAAAAAATCACAATACTTTCTTTTAGTACCTAACAAGTTTTTGAATTTGAAAATAGTAGGGGCTACTTTCTTTCAAGCAATATTCATTATTGATCATTTCTATGTGCTTATACTTAATTATCCACACTGATAAACTCATCTTTTATAGAGAAAGGACATTTCTCTTCCAATACTGTTAGTTCTCCAATTAATCCTTCTGGAGAAACCTGAAATGAAACATCTAATATTAATAAAGAGAAATATTATTAAATTCTAGTCATCTCACACATAGTACCTAATCTGATCCCAAGATAGGTTGTGTTCTCGTTAGAGATACTGTGGGTACATAACCAGATACATATATAGTACCAGAGGGCAGAGACCTAGAGCAGACATCGATGTTCATCAATATCATATAGTAAAAGTGTGTCCTTGATGAGCATGAAACCCATTTAACCTTTCATGCAGAAGTCATATTAGGTAAATATACATAATATATTAGGTAAATATATGTAAAAAGAAAAAAACATAGCTGTTACCTCGGCAAACAAGCATACTTCTGGAAAAAATAAGTTTGTAATACAGTAAACAAACTAACCTCTGAATTAGCAGCTCTTTGAGGCCGCTTATTTTTGCGCCTCTTTTTCTTTTTCTGCTTTCAAAGCGTTCACATTCATCGCCAAATAATCCATATTTGCGATAATTTCACGAAGGAGATCACTTTTCAACAGGTAAAATATAGAAATTAAAATAATTTGTCCCGAAGCCCGCCAAAACCAATGAAAAGTGAATGTTATTGGACCTCCCGCGACACTAGCGCCTCTAGTGGCAAATTCACACGCGATAGTCCCCATTGTACTTGTAACGTAGCGTATGTTTTGTATTGTTTACTTAATGTAAAAAAAATCTTTTTTAGAAAAGAGCAACTGCTGAGTTTCTTGCCGGCTCTTCTCAGTAGATCAGTTTTCCGAACCGGTGGTAGAGTCTTGACGTATCATAAGTGGCAGAATTTGTCCTACGTGAAATAAATAAATCATTTATCATTAATTCCGAATAATCAAAAAAAAACTAAAATCACGCTGAAGAAGTCACAGACAGCATCTAGTTGTAATACACTTTTGTCCAGCTTTAGACGTAGGTATATTGCTTTATGCAACGACCAGAATGACTTAGGTACCTGTAACCACTACAGCCCATTAACGTCTCCCTGCTGGGCACAGGCCTCCACTCTCATAGGAGAGAGGGAATTAGAGCTTAGACCCACCACGCTGCTTCTTTATATGGAGCACACACATATAAAGCACACACAAGGCAGCACTTTTATATGGAGCTACACAAACTACCAATGGCCAGTGCAGGCCAACAAGTGGCGTGGTGTGCCAGAACAGAACGTTCTGTCCTGTCCGTAGTGTATTTTTGCCCTTACTAGGCTGGCAGATTATATTTTATTACAGTTCAACTGATTTTAAAAAAATGGTTCTAAATTTTTTTTTTACGCCACTGTAAGTTTTTTTTTTTTGTGTATGGTGTAAAATAAAGTATATTTTCATTTCATTTCATTTCATTTCATTTCAAGTTAGCCCTTGACTGCGATCTCACCTAATAGTAAGTGATGATGCAGTCAAAGATGGTAGCGGGCTAAAGCTGTTAGGGGCATGGCAGTTATATTAAACCCATACCCCTATTCGGTTTCTACACGGCATCGTACCGGAACGCTAAATCGCTTGGCGGCACGTCTTTGCCGGTAGGGTGGTACCTAACTAGCCACGGCCGAAGCCTCCCACCAGGCAAATTATGTTAGGCAGGGATATTATGTTGCAACTCGGGGTAGGAGCTTTTAATGCCGAAAAATTAACAAAAACCTAAAACACGCTGAAGAAGTCACGGGCAACTTCTAGTTGTAATACACTTTTGTTCAGCTTTAGACGTATATTGCTTGAAGCAACGACCAGAATGACTTACCTGTAACCACTACAGCCCATTGAGGTCCCACTGCTGGGCACAGGGCTCCACTCTCATAGGAGAGAGGGAATTAAAGCTTAGACCCACCACGCTGCTGTAATGCGGGTTAACGGGCTTTAAGGACTATTATCATGTTAGTGATAATAACCGGGACCGACGGCTTAACGTGCTCTCCGAGGCACGGTGGTGATACACCGCCAACTTCCTAACTCCAGGCTAGTACTGAGAATTACTAGTCAGAAAAACCCAATACTTAATTATGGCCCGGCCCGGGACTCGAACCCGGGACCCCGTCGGCCGCAGTCGAACGTGCTAACCACTAGACCAACGAGGCAGTACCTACCTGTAAATTCTCCTGCAATTCCTTGCTCAAATTCCTGACGTCATTCAGTTCTTTTAGTTGTTTTTCCGTGGCTTTCCCGAACACGTCTATATTGTCTAGTTTCTCCGCCTTCCTCTGCCCTTCTATCCATTGTGCCATCTTGTCTTTGGTTAGCTCCGTACAAGCTAGCGGTGAATCTTGCAGGTAATAATTCATTTTTCTGTGAAAAAAGAAAACAAAATCTTTAGAAATGTGATAAAGATGCGGCCCACTACTTTTCGTCTCATCAGGAAAGTAGCTTTTCATCATATCATACTAATATTATAAATGCTAAAGTGTGTTTGTTTGGTGGTTTGTCCTTCAATCACGCTGCAACGGAGCAACGGATCGACGTGATTTTTGGCCTGGGTTATTTTTATATAATCGTATGTTCTATGGACGTTATTAGGAACACACTTTTCTATTATAAACGAATATACTTCAAGGTATATATATTATAACTGCGTGCTAAAATATGGTGCCATGAGCCATCTTTACAATAATTATAAGTTGGTCTCGTCGTATCTATAAACATAACATTAAAACCTAGCTGCGAATCTAACAGCTGTATTACGACTGTACCATTTACAACTCAATAATAGTCCGCATGAAATGGTGCCAAGAATAATAAGTATAAAATAAATAAAGCCTGTATTGCTGATATTATAATATATAAATAATAGATGATGCCCGCGACTTCGTCCGCGTGGATTAATGGTCATTCCCGCGGGAACTCCTTAATTTTCCGGGATAAAAAGTAGCCTATGTCCTTCCCCGGGATATAACCTACCTCAATACCAAATATCAGCAAAATCGGTTGAAAAGATGGGCCGGGAAAGCGTAGCAGACAGACAGACAGACACACTTTCGCATTTATAATATTAGTATGGATTTATAGAAAAGTACATAGATTTATTATCTCACTCTTGCGGGAAGAAGCCTGATCTCTAAGTTAAAAACGCATATATAAGCTTTAAGTATTTGTTAATGGATACAAGTTAAGCCGGGTCTCCTGCGACGATATTTTGGTTAGATTACTAGCTGATGCCTAGATATCCCGCATCTTTAATTTTTCAGGATAAAAAGTAGCATATGTGTTATTCCAGACTGTAATCTATCTCTGTACCAAATTTCATTCAGATCTGTTCAGCCGTTTTAGCGTGATTGAGTAGGTAACAAACATCCTGCATCCAACCATACATCCAAACTTTCGCATTTATAATATTAGTATAGATATAGATTGATCCTAACATTTTTTTCTAACAAAATGGGGTTGTGGCCTAACTGTCTTGGTATAGCGTTGAACGATATTCCCCGATGGCCGATGGATAGGTTCAGGGGGTCTACTCTCTTTCTCTAAAACGAAACTTCGCAAACAAACGAACGAAATTTCGTTAACTCCTCTCCTATATAATATTATCTCTATGCTCCTCTCTATTTCGTTTTCGTACACGCAGACGAAGTACGGATCCATAGAAAATTTTCGTGACCGATTGGATTAAACGATTTTGAGTGGGTCTAATAACAAACTAATCACGTTCGTTTGCGAAGTTTCGTTTGAGAGAAAGAGAGTAGAGCCCCAGGTTCTAATAAGCAAGAACCTGCCATAAGGGTTCTTTTTTACCATTAAGGTACGGAACCCTTACAGTAATGTATTTTTAGAAATTCAAAAGGTTATATTAAAAAAGTTTAATCAAAAAAGGCAGTACTTATGTAAACTTTTATTTTTAATAGTGGATGTAGTACTGAACATACCAGTTTAGAATAACCGGATATTAAATAAGGCTACTCCATGGCCTGAACTGGTACCTTGGACAGGCAGGACGAGTTATTTTCATTTATCCTTCTCTAGGTATCACTGGTAGGTAATAATGGATATATGAGATACAGTATATTATTAATTTCTGAATAGAACTACAGCCGAGTTTCATACTGAACCTTCTCGATAGGAGTCATTTACCGAACGATTCCGATCACAGAAAAAGGAATCTGCTTATTGTGATTCCGATTCAGGGAACATTTTGAGGAATAACAAACAATTGCAAAAATCTACACATTAGTATTTAGTGTATCAGTGATACGAGTTTAAGGGGCGAGCAGTTCATAGAGGCATAAAACTTGACTTGGGTGACTTTAACATGAGCACTATCGAGTGGACGTATGGCACAGATAATTTATCTGCAAGCACATAATCTAACAAGCACTCATCTAACTAGCTTTATTGACATGCTCAATGTATGCGGCTTGCATCAGTACAACTCAGTTTTAAACCATTTCGGTCGCTTACTCGATTTAAGATAGTGGCATACATGTATCTGTATGCTTAGATCCACTCACACCAGAAGACTCCTACCACCCATCTCTTGATATAGTCGTGAACTTCCCCGCCGATAAACATCTAGTTCCGAGTGATAGAATAATTTACAATAATTACAAACGCGGTAATTATAGTAAAATTAATGAAGAGCTCGCTGATACAAACTGGCAAGACTTGCTATCTAACAGCTGCATTGATCGCGCTGTCCAACTGTTCTATGACATCATAAATGGCTTACGAGATCGTTATATACCCAAACGCTTATTTAAAAATAGCAAGTTATATCCTGTTTGGTACTCTAGAGAATTGATTAAGGTAATTAAAGATAAATCTAAATATCATAAAAAATTTAAAGTATACGGCTAAGTTTAAGTATAAGTTTAAGTTTTTTAGTGTTTTAAGTATATAGTATTATATTATAATATATCAATTATACTATTAGTTAAATTTAAATTAAATTAACAAAGTTATATCAAATTGAAAATATTTTTTTGAATTAAGTATACGGTAATCTCGCTGATAGATTGGAGTTTGAGCGCCTGCGTGTCAAGGCCTTGGAACTCGAGAACCTTTGTTATAGTAATTATTTAAGGAAAGCTGAAAACTCAATTATTACTAACTCGAAAACGTTTTGGTCTTTTATGCATAATAAAACAAAAAATAACCACGTGCCAGCGTAAATGTCTTACTCCAATCATACCAGCGACTCTGGTGAGGGGATATATGTGAGTTGTTTTCTAATTACTTTTTTTCCACTTTTTTAAGCAGTCAGTTGAGTTCAGCAAATCCCGTAATATCAAGCTCGTCTTCCTACGATTCATCCATCACTTTGAATGACATTCACGGCATTGATGTAGATCCAGTTGTAGTTTGTAAATTATTAAAATCGCTTGACACAAAAACATCCGCAGGGCCTGACACACTACCACCCATCTTTCTCGTCAATTGCGCGATAACATTGTCTTATCCAGTAGCCATATTATTTAAAAAGTCACTGCAAGATGGAGTCGTGCCCACGATCTGGAAATCAGCTTATAAAACGCCTATCCACAAGAAAGGCGCGAAACATTTAGTAGAAAATTATCGGCCAATTTCAAAACTATGTGTGCTAGCTAAAGTTCTAGAACGAATTGTTTATGACCAATTATACTCAGTCTTAAAGTCGCGCTTCAGTCTCTTCCAACACGGTTTTTTTCACTGACTCTGTGTCTAGTAAAATGGACAATCAAGCCCAAGTTGACGCCCTGTACACGGACTATAGCAAAGCTTTTGACCGAATCGATCACGACATTCTGTTACTCAAGTTATCCAAGGCAGGCATAAGAGGCGATCAATTTCGTTGGTTCTCCTCCTATGTAAAAAATAGATCTCAGGCTGTAGTGCTTAATGGTTTTACCTCGACTTGGCGTAGTGCCCCTTCAGGGGTACCACAAGGTTCTTTACTAGGGCCTCTGCTTTTTATTATTTTTATCCAGGATATTGAAACCTGTTTCCAAAATTCTAACTTTTTGCTCTTTGATGATGACATGAAAATCTTTAGAGTAGTAAACAATATTTCTGACCAGACGCTTCTTCAAGATGACTTACTTAGACTCGATCATTACTGCCTAGCCAATAGATTGGACTTAAACGTTTCCAAATGTTTTGCTATCTCCTTTACACGTAAGCGTTCCGTATTCAAATCCTCATATAAAATTAAAAACCAAGAACTTAATTGTGTATCTGAGATACGCGACCTGGGAGTTATTATAGACAGTAAACTCTTATACGATAAGCATGTGGACCATATTGTTAATAAGGCATCTAAGATGTTAGGTTTCCTAATCAGATTAACTAAAGATTTCACCAAACTTAAAACAATTAAAGTACTCTATTGTGCCCTAGTAATCTTGAATATGCGTCGCAAATCTGGAATCCTCAGTACGACGTGTATATTCGTCGTATTGAAAGAATCCAAAGAAAATGTGTTCGGCTTCTTAAGTTTAGGTTTAATCTAAATCCTAACCTAATTTATTATGCTCTTTGTACTCACTTGCACCTTTTGCCTTTAGCCGTTAGGAGAAACGTCAGCGACATAACCTACCTCATCAATATCGCTAATAACACAGTCGATTGTCCGCCACTTCTTGAAAAATTATCCCTCAAAGTGCCTACCAATACCCATCCCCGTGCCCACTCTATTCTCCGCCCACCATCTGCTCATACCAGATTTCGTCAGAACTCCTATTTGCCAAGATCTTCTTTATCATTTAATAAATTGGTAAACAAGAATACCAAGCTAGATCTCTTTTGCACCACGGCCACCTCCATGCGTAGGATTCTAGCCAGTGAATTCTTTGACTCCCACTGCCTGAGTTGAAATGGTTTGCTGGCTAGTAATCTAAATAATTATTAATTTCTAAAATAACCCAAATATTAGTTTACTTTGGTTCTTCTCTTGTATTAACCCATCTTCCTATTTATAAGCTTTTTATATTTTAATTAAGTACTTCCTATGTAGCATTGCTAATACTGAAACTCATAAAAGTAAATTATATAGTTTATCACCTTCTCCAAGCCGGCTGGTCCCCGTGGAGGAGTACGACCACCACCCCCCAAATAATATACTTGATACTAAATCCACCAGAGCTCGCGCATTTTCTCACTCACATGAAGACTCGTTTCTTTACATTGCTGCTCTTAATGTACGCACCTTACTCTCAGAAAGTCGAATTACAGAGCTACAGTTAGCAATTGAAAATCTAAACTGGGATATTATAGGATTGAGTGAGGTAAGAAGAGAAAGGGAGGTTATTGAAGAGTATACAGAATTCATAATGTATCACACCTCAGCTAGTAAGGGAAGAAATGGCGTTGGATTCTGGGTAAAACGAACTTTAAGAAATAAAATTATAAGTTTTAAAGCATTTTCCGATAGAGTCGCATCGCTAGAGATTCAGACATCAGATAAACAAGGTTGGTCTATAATTCAAGTTTATGCTCCCACTGAAAATTGTGATAAAGAAGAAATCGAACGTTTCTACATGTCGGTAGAGTCAGCTCTAGATTTTGCAAAGTTTAAGAACTTAATTATACTAGGCGACTTCAATGCGCAAATTGGACGAATACAAAAGGGCGAAGAGAGAGTATTCGGAAGGTATTCATGTGGGAAAAGAAGTACGCGGGGTCAAAAATTAGTAGAGTTTGCCTTAGAACACAATCTAAGGATCCTAAATAGTGTGTATCAACGGAAAGCACATAAAAAATGGACTTGGCGATCCCCAGATGGAAAGTATCATAACGAGATTGATTACATTCTCACAAATCGGTCTTACCAAGTTCATAACTTTGATATTGTAACCAATCTCAATTTCAATACTGACCACCGCATGATAAGATGCAAATTAAAAATAAAAATAAAAAAGAGTAGGCAATTTATAAAATCTGGTAAACATGTAACCAACTTACCGAAAATATCAGAGCAGTGCGCACAATATTGGGAAAGAAGACTCATAGAGCCAATTTGTCTTACAGAAAATGTACAAGAGCAGTACAATGGTTTCATGGATGAAGTAAAACTACTATTAAAAGAGTTGCCAAAAGAGGGAAACAGAAATTATAAGTATACAAACCAAGAAACCATGAACCTCTTACAAGAACGGAAAGTATTATACATGGAAAAAAGAACAAAACATGTTAAATCTAAAATAACCAAGATAAGTAAAATGATAAATAAGAATATCTTACAAGAAAGGAAAAGGCACAGGCAGCAAATATTCGAACATTTTATATCAAAAACAGGAGCTATAAGAAAAGCCTACAAAGAACTCAGTAGTAAGTTTGAGTGGGCGGCAAACCTTAAAAATAGAGCTGGAAATACACTTTCGAGGCGGCCAGACATAATAAACGAAGCAACTACATTCTATAAAAAATTATATGCGGCCAGCCAGAGTACACATACAAGCTCGCAACCCATCTACTACGAGCCTGAAGAGTCTTGCGTACCACCTATAACTTACTCCGAAATTGAGTATGCCATCGCATCTCAAAAGAAAGGAAAAGCTCCTGGAAACGATCACGTTACCAATGAAGTGTTAAACTCCTTTTTGAATGCACTACGGGAGCCACTACATATTCTTTTTAATAGAATATTGCACACAGAGCTAACGCCAGAGCAGTGGTCTGACTCGATTATTACACTCTTACATAAGAAAGGTGACAGGGGCGAGTTGGGCAACTATAGACCAATTAGCCTCATGTCAAATATTTACAAAATTTTCGCAAAAATACTACTGAATAGACTGACAAAGGATTTAGACGAACACCAACCGCGTGAGCAGGCCGGCTTTAGGAAACACTATTCCACTATTGACCACATTCAGGTAGTTACACAGATAATAGAGAAAGCAAACGAATATGGAATTAAGCTTTACATGTGTTTCATAGACTATACGAAGGCGTTTGACTCAATACACCATAGCGCAATATGGTCTTCACTACTGGAGCAAGGTATCCATCCAAAATACATAAACCTCATCAAAAGCATTTATTCAAAATGTAGAGCAAAAGTTAGGTTAGAAAAGGATGGTTCTGAGTTTGCCATAAGTAGAGGCGTGAGACAAGGTGACCCGGCATCACCGAAAATTTTCACGGCAATTCTCGAGAGCATTTTTAGAAACCTTCAATGGGAAAATAAAGGCCTGAAGATTGACGGTGAATGCTTAAGTCACCTTCGTTTCGCAGATGATATAGTGGTGTTTGCAGAAAATGCATTGGATCTCGGCAATATGGTAGAGGAGCTGGCACGGGAGAGTGCAAAGGCTGGCTTATCTTTGAACACCTCGAAAACCAAAATCCTAACAAACGCCAAAACAATAGATATAAAAATAGGATGTGAAAAAATAGAGTACGTGAGCGACTACGTATACCTTGGTCAATCAGTATCTTTTGAAAACTGTAATGAAAAGGAAATCAATAGAAGAATTGCCATGGCATGGAGAAAGTATTGGAGTTTTAAAGAGATAATGAAGAGCAAGGAGATTGACGTGAAAATAAAAAAGAAATTATACGAAGTCGCAATAATGCCATGTCTAACGTATGGATGCCAAACGTGGTCCCTGCGAAAAGAAGAAGAAGAAAAGTTAGCTATCTGCCAAAGGAAGATGGAGAGAAGCATGCTTGGCTTGAGATTAAGGGACAGAGTAAGTAATAAAAAAATTAGAATGAAAACTAAACTAGCAGATATAATTAAAAGGATAAGAACATTAAAATGGAATTGGGCTGGTCATTTATGCAGACTAGAAAACACGAGATGGACCAAAAAAGTCACTGAATGGGTCCCTAGAGACAGGAAAAGGAAAAGAGGCCGTCAAAGAAAGAGGTGGCGAGATATTTTTTCAGAAATATGTGGACCGAACTGGATGAGTCAGGCCAGGAACAGAAAGCGATGGAAAGATTTGGGGGAGGCCTACGCCGTAGAGGCGACTTATACGTTAAAATAAATAAATTGACATTTTATTCCATATTTTATATATTTTATTGACCAAATTGAATTTGTAGTATGTTTAATAATTTAATTTAATGTGATTGTAATTCGTTATAATATTGTGAAAGTTTGTAATATTAGGTAGTTTTAAATTGTAATATAAATGTAATTAATTGTAATATCAATCAATCAATCAAATTGTAATTTTTTTGTAACGTATTAGAAATAAAGGCTATTTTATTTATTTATTTATTTATGTAGCATATAATATTAATATTTACTTTTTCCACCTTTGCGAGCTATTTCTATCTCACGTAAATTCTATCTGTGAAAACTTGTAATTGGCGTTATACTTATTCTCTATTTATCTATCCACTTTTTGTTGTAGCTGTAAGTTTTCTGTACAAAATAAAATAAAATTAAAAATAAAATAAAAGCACTGCTTACCCAAGTGGAAATACTTCAAGGCTCATTTTGTATCAAGACGGCCAGTAAATGAGGTAAATATACCTATTTATCTTATTTACTGGCCGTCCCGACTTACCAATGCCTACCCTAGCTTTAAACCCTGTTATGTGCACGCCATTGTTAAACGAGTATCATCAAAGGTTTTACTCAAGCTGTAGAAGCTAGCTGACAATTTAGACATTCTGAAGTCTAGATGGTACCTACTTTGACTATTGAGTTTGGTAGAGAGAACAGTGGAGAACAAACTCTAAACTAAACTAAAATGACACCTCCAAACCTAGTTCTGTCTCTTTCCCCAGAGAGTTTTATGAAAGGGTTAGCACTATTTTTAATGATATCATTTTCGTTTGGTTTAGAGATTGTGCACAACAGAATCAGCCCCACTATCTAGGTATATAATAATATGTGTCTTGTTATTGATGATATGACTACATTATGTCTACAACTAATAAGTACATGCCTGTGCGGTAATAAAAAGACGTCGATCGTTTCATACAAAGCAGTCAATAAAATATAGGTACTTACTCACATATTATTATTTCCTTATTCTGCATTATATATTGGTAAAAACGTGCTCGAGGCTGAATTTTACTGCGATGCACGTACCATGAGCATCAGCACTATTCAAACGCATTGATAAGCTGAGATTATAATAACAGGCATTAAGTTACAAATAGAGTAAATATTCATAGTAATAATATTCTACCCCTAAGAGGCCTGGGTTAACTTCAGACTCCTATTTAGGGGTTCCGTGTCTCAAATTTAAGTTACGCATTTCAACAAGGTTCAGGGGGCATAGTACTTTGTAGAAAGGAGGGGTTTTTAGCCGGTAGGAGTCCGGCACTATCAGATTTGGAGTCGGATGTCCATAAGGATTGTCCCCTCCTACACGAAAAAAAAAGGGGGGCATACTTGATACTACTATCGCTTAACGCAATATTTACCTTGACGTCCCTAAAATAAGAATTATAATTCTGAAACAAGAGCGTTGCCAATATTAAAATAAAATAATATCTACTGCTTTAGGTGATGGTACTTAGTATGTCCCCTGTGCTTTTAGCTTCACGGGAAGTACGCTGTATTTTGGTTCCCTTGCGATTGTCGAAAATTTGCAGCATTTAAACGGCTGTATCTTTTGATTGCGCTGGCTTAGAAGTTTGATTTTTTCACAGCTCCAAGGGACAGTAGACCTGAGTATTTGATATGAATTTCAGCTTCATACCTCCATGCGTTCCGTTCGAGAAGAAGGGTCTTGACAAACAGACAGACGGACAACTAAGTGATCCTATAAGGGTTCCGTTTTTTCCTTTTGAGGATGGTACGGAACCCTAAAAAACATCCATATTGTACTAAATGTTACCTACAATGTTGGCTCCAGACACAATGATATAATTATAGAATCGCATTTAGAATAATTGCATTTAAACTTGTGCACATTTTGTTGATTTGAATAATTAGGTATGTACATTACGAGTACAAAAGAATAATAGAGCATTATGTATGACGTGACCCTGACGATTTTTATTTAATTTTGCATCAAATGTCGTAACAGACGGTACAAGAATGTACATCCTAAAGAATTATTATAACTTATTTAATCTTTCAAACAATATATTATGATATCTATGCATAATATTATAAATTGCGTAAAACGCCTACTTAGCAGGTAAAGCTGCAAGGTAAATAGGTATATTTAGGCTTTTACAAACCAATGCCTGAGGCCAGAGGCTGATCGGGCCTTGTTTTTTATTATTTTTTTACTTTAAGTTTATTGTTTCTACTAGATAATTTTTTTTATATTAAATGAAAATGTTTTGTCCTCGTGAGTTAAGATTTAAATTCCGTAGGAACTCTTAGGTTTTTCTGGAAGAAGAAACCTATTTCCGTTCCCGGGATGGAACCTATAGCTCTTACCAATTATTAGTATCGTCAAATCGGGTATGACACAGACACAATTTCGTTATGTAGTAAGTATAGACAATTATGTCACATTAAGTTTAATATATTATGTAAGCATGAATACCTATCCTCTTTCCCACTTAAATGTCGTCTCTGTCGATAAGATTTTAGTAAAGTCGAGATGGTTATAGTTTGTCATGAAAGAGATCACAAATCTTTTGGTCCAAGATCCCGCGACGATCAGACCTACGTTATTTTATTAAGGCCCTTTAAACATTTACCCCGCGACCAACTATAGGTAAAAAACTCAACTATAGGTATAAAACTCGTCACTCTACAGCATATATATGCACGCTTTACGAGAGCGTAGAGCTATAGAGCGTAGAGACGCTCGATTTTATTGCCAACTGACCAAATTTGTTACTTGAAAATATTAGACGATTATTTATTTACTAGGTACTTGTTTACGCTGTTGGCCGCGGTAAATATTATGTACCTATTTATGCGCCGAAACAATACTCGCGGCTACAATAATACTCAGTTTTTGAGATTGTAAAATAATGTATAAAAGATTATCTTACCGATTTCGTTCAAAATCGATATCTGGGGTTCCGTAGGATCACAAAATAGGAAACTGTTACCAATATTTTAAAAAAGTCAGCGCCATTTTGAAATTCTTTGTTATCGTACCGATTTCGTTCAAAATCGATATCTGGGGTTCCCTGGGATCACAAAACAGGAAACTATGAACAAAATTTTAAAAAGTCAGCGCCATTTTGAAATTCTTTGTTATCGTACAAATTTCGTTCAAAATCGATATCTGGGGTTCCCTGGGATCACAAAACAGGAAACTGTTACCAAAATTTAAAAAACGGCAGCGCCATTTTGAAATTCTTTGTTATCATACCGATTTCGTTCAAAATCGATATCTGGGGTTCTCTGGGATCACAAAACAGGAAACTGTTACCAAAATTTTAAAAAGTTCTCTGCTGACTTTTTTTTGATTGACTGCTGTTTTGTGATCCCAGGGAACCCCAGATATCGATTTTGAACGAAATCGGCACGATAACAAAAAATTACAAAATGGCGCTGACTTTTTTAAAATTTTGGTAACAGTTTCCTGTTTTGTGATCCCAGGGAACCCCAGATATCGATTTTGAACGAAATCGGTACGATAACAAAGAATTTCAAAATGGCGCTGATTTTTTTTAAATTTTGGTAACCGTTTCCTGTTTTGTGATCCCAGGGAACCCCAGATATCGATTTTGAACGAAATCGGGACGATAACAAAAAATTTCAAAATGGCGCTGACTTTTTTAAAATTTTGGTAACAGTTTCCTGTTTTGTGATCCCAGGGATATCGATTTTGAACGAAATCGGTACGATAACAAAAAATTTCAAAATGGCGCTGACTTTTTTAAAATTTTGGTAACAGTTTCCTGTTTTGTGATCCCAGGGAACCCCGGATATCGATTTTGAACGAAATCGGTACGATAACAAAAAATTTCAAAATGGCACTGACTTTTTTAAAATTTTGGTAACAGTTTCCTGTTTTGTGATCCCAGGGAACCCTGGATATCGATTTTGAACGAAATCGGTACGATAACAAAAAAATTCAAAATGGCGCTGACTTTTTTAAAATTTTGGTAACAGTTTCCTGTTTTGTGATCCCAGGGAACCCCAGATATCGATTTTGAACGAAATCGGTACGATAACAAAGAATTTCAAAATGACGCTCACTTTTTTTTAATACATACATACATACATGCATACATACATATATATTCCTAACATACCCTTTCCTTGTGGCTTTGCCGTAATCGGGTAAAAAAAATACGCCTACACTTGAGAACTTCCTTCTTTGTGGCTGTCGGTATCAAGTTTTTCTAAGCGCAGTACACATAGAGAATATTATATCTCTATGGCAGTACACAACACGGTGTTCATTTTGTCGTAATAAATTTCGTGCAAAAAAGCGATACACCCACCCGTCCACGAGCGCGTCTCAGCGCGTACTGAGCGCCAAACGCCTAGCGCTCGGCTTCTTTTCATAGAAAAATGTATGAAACATTTTTTTTTTGCCACATAAACTATAAACATATTTATTTGTATGCTTAATGCTTTGCACCATGGATAGAGGACTATATAAGCCCCACTTTATTGTTAATATTCAAGTTAAAATATGCAGCGGATCTAGCTTTATGGGTACCTATCCGGACCCCATTTTTCGTCATTTTCAGCAGATCTTGCGTTCGGAGAAACGTATTTATGCAGAAAATTTGTATTGGAGTGTGCATTTTTATAAGGTCAAACGAGAGATGAAGAAATGACCTTTAATTTGATACCATGACATCCCCACAGCTGTGACTCCCGATTCTTTAAAGTGTACCTGGAAAAGGATGACACATCATGAAATCCGTATAAGGCACCTTAAAGCTGTATTGTATGTAGGTATGTCTCTAATAGAGGTATAAACGATCCCTGACTATGAAGTTTGGATCGCGGTTGCTTTGGAAGGTATCAGGTAAAAAAGGTGGCACCTCAAATTCGTTAAAGCATTAAGCTCCGTTTTTTTATATTTTGATTTGGAATAATGTTAGCAAAAAAATTCAGCTTTAATAAAATAACGTAGGTGATCGTCGCGTATTTTGACAAATAACTAAGTCTTCGTGTTATCGACAGACAGGAAGTAAATAATAATTAAGTATTATTACTTATACTTACTGTAAAATCGGCCATAATATGACATTCACTGCATATTTGACGTCAAAGGGCATTGCACCTACATGATTGAGCTAATTTTTTGACCGCCAATGAAACAAACCAGATTTGTATTTTGTACTGGCATTGACCATTATGGTATGTATTATTCATACTTTTTACGTTTTGCTAAAAATTAAAATAATGCGATAAAGGAGTCAATTACCTCCGTAGGTATACATAAACACGGAAGATCCTCTAAACTATAAATATATAATATATTACGTGTATATCTTAACATTATGATGATTTTCGGTATAGGTACGGAGGTTAATTTAAATTAAAAAGTGATTGCGACATAGACTTTTGGAAGCTTTTTATTTAAAAACTAAGTAGGTACTTAACCTAGGTATTTAAGATCTAATATGTATTGATATTTAGGTACAATAGATTGAATATTGGCCGCCAAATTGTGTACTTACTTTGCTAGTAGCTAAGTTTTCTATTTTATAATTTCCTTTGTGGTGTACAATAAAAGTGTATTCATTCATTCATTCATTCAATATTGTTTTTGAAAAAAATAACTATGTGAATTTTACCTATTAGTTATCTTAATTCCAATTTCCAAACACGACATGTAATTTTTTTGTTTTAATTAACTTTCTCGGCACACAACAATGAATCAATCTTTCTTCTCAAATTTTTGTTTTCCTCGTGGCCTTATTCTACTTTTAATTTGGATACCTACCTACTTAGATCTTTTTCATTGTTAGCAACTCGTATATCCAGGATTCTATTTTATTGTCTCCTAGTTTTAAATAAAATATATCAATAAACTGGAGTGAAAATTTCATAGTAATTATAAAAATATACATTTGTAAATACATAGTTATTTATGTATTATATTGCCTCGTTGGTCTAGTGGTTGCCATGTTCGACTGCAGCAGACGAGGTCCCGGGTTCGAGTCCCGGGTCGGGCCATAAAATTGAGTATTGGGTTTTTCTGACTAGAAATTCTCAGTACTAGCCCGGAGTTAGGAAGTTTGGCGGTGTTGCACCCCCATGCCTCGGAGAGCACGTTAAGCCGTCGGTCCCGGTTATCGTCACTAACATGATAATAGTCGTTAAAGCCCGCCAACCCGCATTGGAGCAGCGTGGTGGGTCTAAGCTCTATTTCCCTCTCTCCTATGAGAGTGGAGGCATGTGCCCAGCAGTGGGACGTTAATGGGCTGTAGTGGTGGTGGAGTGGTATTATATTTATAGATTTTTAGTCTGTGTTGGGATATCAAATAAAAACCTCTCGCTCTTAACCGGTAATATATTTAACAGTGATAGCAATTCATAAACACAATACAGTAATAGCGAGGTAATTTGTTTGGTCGTGAAGCCTAAGGTCAGGAAGTCCATTAAATACATATATAACATATTATAATATTATGACCACACACATCGTCTGTTCATAAGATATTATGTTATCGATAAAGAGAATAAAACTGATATAAAATTAATAAAAAACTAAAATAGATATCGTGACTTCAAAAATGGTGACAAGACTACTGGATGCATTTACTCTGAAGTCTGAACTAAAACCGGGCTGATTCTTTGCTTAAAATTATGAACCAGGCTTTCTGTCACAGTCACAGGAAGAATTTAATTGAAAGCAGAAATCGTAATCGTTTGTGAAACGGATAATTCGACTATATCGACTATATGGGGTTCATAGATGCTTAGACGTCAAAAAGCATGTAGGTATGAAGTATGAACTCCTTAAACAATTCGAGCAATACGTTTTAAAGCTGTCAAACTGATTCTATAGCACATAGACAGGACTGCATGCCCCAAAGGTAATAAGTACCTGCTAATAGGTACTAAAATTCTACATCAACGCTGCTAACATTAACATTTAAAAATATAAGTAGAAGGATGTACCTTTCTGAATAACGTATCTCGTTAGTCGGTACTAATTGTTTACTTACCTGTATGCAAACCTGTCCGAATCTCTAACCGGAAAATTAGTATGTAGTATTGATCAAGTTAACATTTGACGATTGGTATGCAGATATCCTATACCTAATAGTAAATGTTAAAACATATTAATAGATTATATTTAAGTTATATAATATGTTATCTATGTTACATGAATCATGCTGCATAGAATTTTTCCTAAATTTTGGTTAAAATGTTAGAATTTGAAAAATCCATCCATTCCCATTGGCCCATAGCCTACAGCCATTAGACTAATTTCGTGATTTTTTTTACCCCTGCCCCGTCCTTGGTCACATTTGTGAGACCCGTCCCCCCCCCGCTCCCTAGTGTGACATCACGTCATATCTTGCAATTTTACATCTAGAAATTAATAAATTAAAACAGCACTTCCGAAATTAGTTTTATTTCCATTTAAATTATTTTTTAACTAGCTGACCCGGCGAACTTCGTAGGGTTGTTATGCCGGTTCGCCGGCCTCCTTCAGTTTTCGGCCTTTACGCGTACTCGGTGCCGTAAAATTGCGAGAATATCGCTTAGAAATACTATTTCCAAATGAAATCTTTATTCAGACATTTGAAAATATTTGCTTTGTATCCGACAACAATTTTGGTCAGGTAACATCTTCGAGTGATTTTAGTGAATTTATTCAATTCGACGGGGGGCATCGGAGGTAACGCAACCTGCGGAAATTAGAAAAAAAATAGTGCCGCGCGTTTCACTCCAAGGCAAGCTTTTTGTTGTTTTTCTGAATGAATGATGTTAATAGGCATGTAATACCCTTCTAAAATAACTTATTAACATACTTTTAATATGATTATGTGAATATTTGGTACAAAACAACATTATTGTTGAGGGCCGCGATCTAACATTAAATTTCCTTCAAAACTTTGTTTTTCGGCCTAGGGGCCGATATGTGGCGTATCAAGTCTTCCACGCTTTTGTCTCTTTTATTCAATTGGTGAAATGATATATGTCACGACTCTTTCTTTTATTATTGTACCTGATGTGAAAACCCTCGCCATTAGTTTTCGGCCGTCAATTTGTTAGTATAAACTAATAGTGAAGACCATTTTGGGGGTGGCCGAAAACCACAACATAGAAGAAACAGTACCTACCTCAGTTTTCGGCATAGTATGGAAAGCATGTGAAAATTGAATACCGGTAATAGTTTTCGGCCATAAAATTGCAAAGTTTAAAGCCAACAATAATTTTGAGTTAACGTTTTTATTTTAAAGATAAATAAGTAACATTACATATTGTACCTATGTTATTATTTTTAATAATAAGGCCAGAAGCTAAGAATAAATAAGGCCAGAGCACGAGTAACAGAAGAATCGATCAGACTAGTTCAGGGAACTTATAGAGTTTTTGACCGAGTCAAACATTATTTATTTATTTATTTATATGCACAATTATCCAAGATTGTTATTTCAAAAATAACATAAAAGTAGGAACGTATTTGATAGGTTTTAAAGGTGCTGTAATTAGTGAGTAACAAAGGATCCAAGTTTTTTATTAAGTAATATAATTTTCTTGAATTATGTTGATTATGACTTTTAATAACATTTGGATACATAATAAAACAATGATGAACTTACAAAAAGCGTTTTAATGTAATTTTAAACTTATAAATTCATTTTAAATCCATCACAATCCAGTGGCCGAAAACAGAATACCCGATGGCCGAAAACTGAAATTTGAGGCCGAAAACTGAAATTTTAGCGTTTTTCCGGATTAAATAAAAAATAAAAATAACTAATAGCTTCAAGCGCAACACAGTTTCTAAAAAAGAAACTCCAGTATATGGGCTTTCATCTAACATAATGAGCATAGCAATATTAAGGTTGTAACATTTTTTTCTGATGTCCTAAAGTTGATGGGAGCACTAAAAGGCCGAAATCCGGCACATCGACCCTACCGCCTAACAGTCAATGAATGTCGTGTTACAGATTAGCTGAACTTATTTTATGAAAGTAATACCTACAATGAATACAAAATAAATATTAAGTTCAGTTCTTTATTAAGATAATAACACAAAAGAACTTTAAAAAGAAATAAAAAAGTACAAAAATTAAGTAGGTACCTATATCAATCGCGTGTCAGCAAGACATGATTGAATTAAACTTATATGTACATATTGTGCAGCATGGGATGCACTCGGTATAATTCTCTTCGTTGAAGCACCTTGTGAATTGTGATAATATACCTACGACTTATTGACCGAGCGAAGCGAAGGTCTCTGAGTCTAATTGAGTGAATTTGCACTTGTCCGTCCTTCCGTCCGTCCGTCCGTCCGTCCGTCCGTCTGTCAGAGCCATAGAACTTCTGAACGTAATTACTTCTTTAAATATAATATGTAAACCGATGGCCTCCAGCCGAATATGGCATAAAAAGTTATAAAAATCTTTATTTCAGGGGGGCTCTCATAGAAGCGAATGCGAAGTAAAATATTAATTTTTAATCTTTCCCCTAAAATTTAAGAAATGGGGGGCTTTCAAAGTGGAGATTTTCTAACGTCCAAAGTTGACCTCAGAACTCTCAATTTTCTGAAAGGCTGAGCCTGAAACTTTAGGCTGAGGCTGTACTTGAACAACAAATACTAAAATTAGATAAATATTATAAGGAAACGAAACTATTTAATTTTTAATGAGCTTCAGTATTTTTAACAGTACTTCACAATGATGTCAATAGATGGCGCTCTGTAAAAGTTTATTCGTTTGTGCTTACAAATAATAGCGAGGTCTCAGTTCGGGGCGAACCACTAGTATCACAGAATAGGTAATAGCTAGTATATAAAGTTTAAGTCATTCACATCTTTTTAGGGTTCCGTACCCAAAGGGTAAAAACGGGACCCTATTACTAAGACTCCGCTGTCTGTCTGTCTGTATGTCTGTCTGTCTGTCTGTCTGTCTGTCTGTCTGTCTGTCTGTCTGTCTGTCTGTCTGTCTGTCTGTCTGTCTGTCTGTCTGTCTGTCTCCAGGCTGTATCTCATAAACCGTGATAGCTACAAAGCTGAAATTTTCACAAATGATGTATTTCCGTTGCCGCTATAACAACAAATACTAAAAATTAAAAAATATATATATTAAGGGGGGTCCCCATACAATAAACGTGTTTTTTTCGTATTTTTTTGCTCAATATTAAAAACGGTAACAGGTAGACGGTTCAAATTTTCACAGAATATTAACTTGTATATTACCTTTCAAAATAAATAATTAAATATCAATAAAGTAAATATTAAAGGCGGGCTCCCATACAACAAACGTAATTTTTATTTTTAATACGTCATAAATCGTAAAACTTACTACAGGTTTGTACGGAACCCTCGGTGCGCGAGTCCGACTCGCACTTGGCCGGTTTTTTCTTAGCCGCCAAAATTGCTCGCTCGCTTAACCATTTGTTTTTTTTGTGGTTAGCAATGATGTTCGGAAATACTTTGCTGATGAGCTCGTCTTTAGATGAGACGAAATTGCAAAAATTCGGTGGAAATGAAATCAATCCGCTCGATTCGTCGACAGGAACATGGCCATTACCGATAGTCAACAATTGCTTGGAGAAATCTTCAGCAGATGGGTCGTTCAACAATGCAACTCTCATGTTTGCTGCCAGTTGAAGTTTTTTCACATAGCACCACAGATTTGATGATTTGAGGCAAGCGTTTATTTCATCTGCAGCAGTCGATCTTGGAATGACTGGCGTGTTTGTGCGCCATTGTGCATTCGTCCCAGATGATGATTTTTGCGGCTACTAAACTTTTGCCATTGCAGAGTGTGTTACATGTCGGTTGTTCAGTAGTTTGAAGATTTAATGGCAATTTTAACGCTGAATGAGCCGTACGGCATCCTTCTAACAACGTGGCCGCTATTCCAGAAGAAGCAACTGCTACCGCAATTTCGGATCTCGCCCGAACAGTGGCCAAAATCAATGACATGAGGAATATCTTTCCAGTTCCACCAGGGGCATCTGTGAAAAGTAAGCCACCATTTCTATCATCAATTTCATTAATTAATGTATCATAGCCTTCCTTCTGTTTTGGGTTTAACAGGGTACCTACATTCGTTTGAACTGATTGGTCTAATTCATATCGATCATATTCACGTTCATTAAATTCTCTATTAAATGCGTCATTCACTCCGCGATCTGGCGCTGGCATTCCTAACTTGACTAACAAACTGCTGCACATGAAGTAACACATATCTTCGATCAAGAGCAAAGCCTGGTTATGCATCTCCTCATTCGTCTCAAGAACCAGATTAAAATGTCTTCTGCCATGTTATCTTTGTATTTGTTCCACAGGTCACGTGGATTAGAGGGGAAACGTGTAGAAATGATGATAGCAAATAATGTGCGTATCTGACTTGGAGATGCAGAAATAATTGCTTCAGCGATTTTAGTGTCCCAATGAGTAGGTAGGTATCGTTTTCAAGCAAATTGAGCTCTTGACATGCTGCACGAAATGTTGGGTACACTCATGGACCTATGGCAATTTAATTTGATGTTGATTAATAGAGATATTAGCATCAAATCAACATTTGAAAAAATTAACAAAACTAGGATATATTTTTAGGTATTTCGTTAATAGTTCAAATTTGGCATTTTAACACTTAGATGTACCTATTAAGATTTTGAAATGTGACCTCTACCTTCGTATGCAGTTGCCCAAAACGACTTGCATAAGGCTCAACGCGTATTACCGGGGAGTCGAATTGAAAAGACGCGTCTTTGGAAGGTTTCCAAATAATTTTATACCTAAATTTATATTCGCTATTTAATGTATTATATTATATTTAAAATATATATATATATATAGGTATATAAATATATTTTACGAAATTCAATATTACTACGTTTACCCCAATGTAATTTATGTGAATGAATTATTTCACTTGACTTTATTATACCTACCGGAAAGTCGGCAGGTATTTAGAATATACATCAGTCGAGGTCAGAAGTCACTTTACATTTACACTCAATAGTGATTTTAGTTCGAATAACATTGATTTATTACAAGACCTCAGTGAATTATAATAATATGTAAGTAGGTATATACTCAAGTGTGGACGAAAACACAATTTAGAGTAAATATTTAAAGTTTTGGCGTACTTGTGTATTTACATCTTTTAGAACAGCAAAAAAAAAAGTATGTTCAGGGGATCAAAATATAGGCGCGCGGGTGTGAAATATAGCAAGCGCATGTCGCAAAAAATGGATGAAATATTTTGTAAAATATTTACTGTTCAAAAATAATTAATTCGACAATGTATTCAAGATTTATAAATCGAAATTTTATGTATCTAATATTTTTAGAGAAAATTGCTTTAAAAGGTAAACTAAGAAGTATGTTTAAAGATTTTTCTATGCAGAGAATTTTTTTTTTAATTGTGTATTGAGATGCGTCAATGGCTGCTTATAGATTTTGAAAACAACATTGAACATATTATTTTCGTACCACTTGCTCAAAAAAGTGACATTCTATGCCACAAAAAGCGAACATAACAATTATCATTTTTAATCTGTTAAAAACAGGGAAAGAAAATTGTACTGAATTTCATTCATCCTCTAGGGGGAGAATGTGATTTAAATTTGGAATACTTACCGAAATTTATACAGAACTACATCTGTGTTTACACCTGAGTTTGTATTTAAAGCATTATACATCTTTTTGAAAAAGGAATACGCATTTATTATGCAGTTCTGATTATTATTAAATAAAATGACGAAAACCGACGAGGCCGTATGAGCTTGAAGCCTTTGCTTTTCCGACAAAAAATATTAGTCTAGGAATTTGCCGCGTTTTTAGGGTTCCGTAGCCAAATTTGGCAAAAACGGAACCCTTATAGATTCGTCATGTCTGTCTGTCCGTCCGTCCGTATGTCACAACTCACAGCCACTTTTTTCCGAAACTATAAGAACTATACTGTTGAAACTTGGTAAGTAGATGTATTCTGCGAACCGCATTAAGATTTTCACACAAAAATAGAAAAAAATAATAAATTTTGGGGGTCCCCATACTTAGAACTGAAAAAAAATTTTTTTCATCAAACCCATACGTGTGGGGTATCTAATGGATAGGTCTTCAAAAATGATATTGAGGTTTCTAATTTTTTTCTAAACTGAATAGTTTGCGCGAGAGACACTTCTAAAGTGGTAAAATGTGTGCCCCCCCCCCTCCCCTGTAACTTCTAAAATAAGAGAATGATAAAACTAAAAAAAATATATGATGTACATTACCATGCAAACTTCCACCGAAAATTGGTTTGAACGAGATCTAGTAAGTAGTTTTTTTTTAATAATTTAAAACTTAACTTAATAATTTATAACTCGCGCACCGAGGGTTCCGTACAAACTTGTACGGAACCCTCGGTGTGCGAGTCCGACTCGCACTTGGCCGGTTTTTTTTCTTTTCTTCAAATACATAAACGTTAATGTAACTTCTCTATCAATAATTGGACCAATGTTTCGAATGTTAACTTTTACTTTTAATTGTCATTATTTTTAATAAATGATTATCTCATATTATTATTGTGTTAATTTTTTCGCAAATGGTACGAAAAGTAGAGTATTTTCCTCGGTGATAAAGCTGTCTTAGTCTTGGGTGAACTTAAATCCCTCGCTACACTCAGGACTCGTCTTAAATCCCTCGCTTCGCTCGTGATTTAAGTTTTTAACACCCTCGCTACGCTCGCGAGTAAACCTCGAGTCCTTCGTTACGCTCGCGATTTAAATCGTCACCCGCGACAGAAGACACTGCTTTATCCCCTTGGTTAATAATCTACTATTTTTCAAGTATCCATATTTTTTCACCGTTTCATAGATATATCTACACTGCTTTAAAATACTCCGTTTTCCCGATTTTAAACGCTATGTCAGACCCTGGGATAGTAGGTAAGTATTCAAGGTGGTACTTTAAATACGTGCGAAGTTTTCCAGAAAGATAAAAAAATACTTTTCCATAAAAACAATATTACAATACCTAGTTATTCACTTTTACTCTTTTTCGATTATATTCTGACGAAAATATAATGTAATACTAGCTGATGCCCGCGACTTCATCCGCGTGGATTGAGGTTAATTATTGGTTCCCACGGGAAATTTTTCATTTTCTGGGGTAAAAATTACCCGTGTTATTACAGACACTCTGTGCCAAATTTTATCTAGGTAGGTACATTCAGCCATTCTGGAGTTATTGAATAACAAACATCCATCCATACATCCATCCATACATCCATCCATCCATCCATCCAAACTTTTGAATTTATAATATTAGAATAGATTTAAAACGTATTGCATTATGTTCCATACCTACATGTACAATGTATCAGCTGTACAGCTTTAGTACGTAGTTTCTGAATTGAATTATTAATTACTTTTCATTATTGTTATATGACTTAATTTACTACGGAACTGAAAAATATTGTGAAGAAATGTGCGTGAAAAATAAGGCAAAAACCTACTCCGTAATTAGAACATAACAAGTAAGATCTGGTATTAGTTATCTACGTAGAAATATATACTCATTAGGGTTTCCCTTATATTATACCTACGTAATTTGTAATTACTGGTCTATAAAATACTAGGTACTTCAATAAGATATGCGCCCTTGTTTTAATGAATTTCAATAGAAATATAAATGCTTGGGAAAAATAATAAAAGTAGATTAGGTGTACTTAAGTAAACACAATAATACTTAAAGTATAACAAATGATAAAAAATTCGCATCAAATAAATATTATAAATGCGAAAGTTTGGATGGATGTATGGATGTATGGATGTTTGTTACTTAATCACGCTCCAACAGCTGAACGGATTTGGATGAAATTTGGGACAGAGATAGATTATAGTCTGGAATAACACATAGGTTACTTTTTGTCCCGGAAAATTCAAGAGTTCCCGCGGGAACCGAAAAACCTCAATCCACGCGGACGAAGTCGCGGGCATCAGCTAGTTAATTATATTCATAACTACAATAAAAATTTCCATGTTCACATCTAGTGAACATGGTTTTGTTTCTGTTGCGGCTTGATTGAAGGACAATCCAGCAAACAAAATTTTCCATTTATAATATCAGTATGATGCTAGCGAGTTGCGACATCGCCGCGTGGATTTAGGTTTTAAAAATCCCGGAAAAACTCTTTAATTTTCCGGGGTAATGTCACCTAAATTATGTAGACGTCACTCTCCAAGTCTCGCTGCAAAAACAAAGCTTTGCGTCGTGATTGACGGCCCAACCAACTAACAAAAACACTTTCTCATAATTTTTAATATTGCAGTTTAAATCCTTTAGAAAAAAATAAAATTTTTAACCACACAATTAATTTAATTAATAAATGTGACCCTTATTCGATACCCTCAATATAATAAGTAAGCATGTTATATATAGTATATAATATAAAATAGGGATCTTAACACTTGGCTAGGTCCGTAATACTTACTCGTAATTATACAGTGTGTTGCATAGATTTTCCGCAGTTTTATAGCATTGAGTAGTGCCTTAAGCATCTTATTAATTGCTTGGGTAGATATAAGGTCTTGTAAGGTAGATAATTGGGTGTTATCATGTATATAGTATATATTTATATAATATTTGACGACCTCCGTGGCGCAGTGTTGAGCGCTGTTGCCTTAACGTGCGGAGGTCCCAGGTCCGATCCCCGGCAGGGTTTGGAAATTTCTAATTTCTAAATTTCCCTGGTCTGGCCTGGTGGGAGGCTCCGGCCGTGGCTAGTTACCACCCTACCGGCAAAGTCGTGCCGCCAAGCGATTTAGCGTTCCGGTACGACGCCGAATAGGGGTATGGGTTTAATATAACTGCCATGCCCCTAACAGGTTAGCCCGCTACCATCTTAGACTGCACCATCACTTACCATCAGGTGAGATCGCAGTTAAGGGCTAACTTGTAGTGGATAAAACAATATATATATATATATATATATATATATATATATATATATATATAGTATATATTATATTACTATAGTTGCATTTTTTAGGGATCCGCACTAAAATATTAGATGGAAAAAAAAAATACCCTTTATGGTGCGACAAAGTGTCCATTCGGCTCTCACACAGCTACAATTCAGTAAAGCACTTTCCATTTGGGCATTCTTGAATCGATTTTTCTAGATGATGCCCGTGACTTCGTCCGCGTGGATTAAGTTTCTTTAAATCCCGCGGGAACTCCTTAATTTTCCGGGATAAAAAGTAACCTATGCCCTTTCCCAATATAGAAACTATCCCTGTACCAAATTTCATCAAAATCGGTTGAGTAGCTGGGCCGTGAAAGCATAGTAGACAGACAGACAGACACACTTTCGCATTTAAAATATTAGTATGGATTTTTGTTTTAAAGCGACCTAGTTTTGATTGTGTAAACTTTTCAGGAAGAATATATCGTAATCCTCGTAGATTAGCCGTAACAAACTTAGTTTGATGTCTCAAAAGGGATTTGTTTTTTATGACAATGGATGTTTCTTCCAAGCTACGGAACCTGCGGTGGGACCAGGTTATACAATACTTATCTATGGGTTGGACACTCGGACTAGCACTAGGCGTTTTATTATAAGTAGGTATACCCCACATTACAGATCGAATGATTTTTCATTTTTTTTTTTAACCGACTTCCAAAAAAGGAGGAGGTTCTCAATTCGGCGCGTATGTTTTTTTTTTTTTTTTTTTTTTTAATGTATGTCGGTGCATATCTCCGTAGTTTCTTAACCGATTTGAAAATTTTTTTTTTCACTGGTTAGAGGAAGCTCCCGAGGTGGTCCCATAAAAAATTCTGACTCCAAATCCTCAATCCTGATGCTGTAGTTGTACCATACTACATGAAATCCTCAAAACTAGGCAGTTAGGAAATTTCGATGGTGAATTCATATAGTAGGTATCAAGTCACGTGTATACGATTCAACTCTGAGTACCAACTCCTCAACTCTGATGCTGCAGGGTACTGCACTCCTAAGCAGTGCGGATTTAGAGTAGGTACACTAAAAAGTTAAAAATAAAAATTCTTTCCAAAAAACCGACTTCCAAAGCCACTGTAAAGTAAAAAATAATTTTGATTTCTACACACTATGTTGAAGTCGGGCGAGTATAACAAAGATAGGCAAAGTTGACGCGTCAGGTTCGCCCGACTTCAACATAGTGTGTAGAAATCAAAATTATTTTTTACTTTACAGTGGCTTTGGAAGTCGGTTTTTTGGAAAGAATTTTTTTTAATTTTTGTTTAAGAATCATCCTATGTAAGTAAATTCATTTCTCAGCCGATTGCCCACTGAGAATTTCTCGTCGGAAAACCCCAATAGGTAACTTAATTATACCCGACCCGGAAATCGATCCCAGGACCTCGTCATCAGCAGTCGAACATGCCAACCAATCAACAGCTAAGAATTAAATTTAAAAAAAACGGAATGGAGAGTAAATTTTAATAAGCGTGTGAGACTGATAATTATAGTAGTTATTTATACCTTAGGTAGGTACCTGGTTTTACTAACCTATTCCTTTTTTATTAAATCAATACTTACTCGTTTATTAAATCGGGCAGAGAGCTATTAAATAAGGTACCTATGTGCATAATATTTAAATCATTAAATTTTTTCGTTCGCGTAAACCCATAAAATATTATGGATATCTCTGCAAAAAACTCACGTCCGCTAACTAGGAAATAATCATAACATAATTTACTCCAAGGTCTTTAATATAGATAAACATTGAAATAAAAAATATTCGGTACATCATGTCTCAATGACAGAACCTTTGACGGTATCCCGGTCTAGTGGTGTCAAAAGTGGAAGGTCCCGGGTTGATCCCCGGCAGAGGGTTACAGAATTTATAATTTGGTGAGAGCCGAGCCCGGTCAAGAATATCTGATATTAATCGTTACAAAAACCTAAGAGTTTAAAAATATATAGGTACTCTTAGTCGAGTCGTATGCGGATTATTATCCCAAGAAATCTCCTACTATTATTTGATTAAAGACATTGGGTCACGACCCTCAGTAATGAGGAATACGACGCAGTGAGAGATAATATACAAGAGTAGCAAAATCTAAAATATAAACATCAGAGAGACCAAATACATAAACTAAAAATTTGTTACAGTACTCGTAATCATGATCACTAATCGCTATGATGTGCCATAAAGCCTAATAAGTTTTTTTTTGGTGAGCTAGTTACAAAGTAATTCGGCTTTTAACAAATTCAAGTTATAAATTATGATATACTAGCTGATGCCCGCGACTTCGTCCACGTGATTTAAGTTTTTTTGATTCCTGCGGGAACTCCTTAATTTTCCGGGATAAAAAGTAGCATAATGTCACTCTCCAGGTCCTCAACTATACCCATACCAAAAATCACGTCGATCCGTTGCTCCGTTGCGGCGTGATTGAAGGACAAACCAACAAACCAATAAACCAACAAACCAACAAACAAACACACTTTCGCATCTATACTTATAATAAAACTGTAACAGGTCCAATTCTGTACATTGAAGATATTTTGAAAATTTTTTTTGGAGGGCACTCATTATTCGATACTGAAGCCAAATCTGTAATTTTTTTCATTTTGGTCTGTCTGTCTGTCTGTCTGTCTGTCTGTCGGTATCTTGGCCGCGCATCACGCCGAAACTACTGAATGAATTCAAACGAAACTTGGCACGATTTGAGCCTATACTACGAGGTAGGACATAGGATACTTTTTATCCCGAAATTCTACCCCCGAAGGGGTGAAATAGGGGTTGAAAGTTTGTATGAAAGTCCTTAATTTCTCAAGTTATAGCCATGAAACTTGATATATGATCTGCGGGTTGAAAATGGAGACATACGTGTTTCACAGTTTTTGAAAATTCGACCCCCAAAAGGGTGAAATAGGGGATGAAAGTTGGTATGAAAGTCCTTCGTTTCTCAAAATGTTTAACAAGTTATATCAACGAAACTTTTTATTTTGGCTTACGGTAAAAAATAAAGAAGTACGTGTGTCACAGTTTTTCAAAATTCCACCCCTAAGGGGGTGAAATAGGGGGTGAAAGTTTGTATGAAAGTCCGTCATTTCTCAAGTTATATCGATTAAACTTGGTATACAAGCTACTGGTTGAAAATGAAGAAATAAGTGTTTCACAGTTTTTGTAAATATTACCCCCGACGGGGTGAAATAGGGGTTGAAAGTTTGTATGAAAGTCCTTCATTTCTCAAGTTATAGCCATGAAACTTGGTATATGAGCTGCGGGTTAAAAATGAAGACATACGTGTTTCACAGTTTTCGTAAATTTTACCCCCGAAGGGGTGAAATAGGGGTTGAAAGTTTGTATGAAAGTCCTTCATTTCTCAAGTTATAGCCATGAAACTTGGTATATGAGCAGCGGGTTAGAAATGAAAACATACGTGTTTCACAATTTTTCAAAATTCCACCCCCAAAGGGGTGAAATAGAGGTTGAAAGTTTGTATAAAAGTCCGTCATTTCTCAAGTTATTTCGATGAAACTTGGTATATCCACGCGGACGAAGTCGCGGGCATCAGCTAGTTTATAATATTAGTAAGTATGATTTAGGTAACTACAAAGTTTATTCTTGTATTTTTTTACTTAGGTAAGTAGGTACATTGAAATAATTAACATCATAATTGTTTGAAATAATTAACATCATAAATTGTTTTGGCAGTTAAAGTTTTTATCGGACACGTCCCGGCTCTGCACAGATGGAACACCTATTATATAAAGCTATGCATAGTATAATAAATTAATCCTTTTGTTAGAAAAAGGTTGTGTAAAAATTATGGTAAAACCCGCATTAAAATCAAAATTGCAAAAAATTCTGAACATTAAAAGAATTCTAAGAGCGACTTTCAAGTATTTCCGTAGAGCTATATTTTGACGACCTCCGTGGCGCAGTGTTGAGCGCTGTTGCCTTAACGTGCGGAGGTCCCGGGTTCGATCCCCGGCAGGGTCAATTTGGGAATTCATAATTTCTGACTTTTCCCTAGTCTGGCCTGGTGGGAGGCTTCGGCCGTGGCTAGTTACCATCCTACCGGCCAAGAAGTGCCGCCAAGCGATTTAGCGTTCCGGTACGATGCTGTGTAGAAACCGGATAGGGGAATGGGTTTAATATATGGGCCGAGTTTCTTGCTGGTTCTTCGCGCTAGGAATGTCATTCCGAACCAGTGGTAGATTCATTTGACGATTCGAAAGCACTTGTAAAAGTTTATTTGAATAAAAGACGTTTGAATTTTGAATTTATAACTGCCATGCCCCTAACAGGTTAGCCCGCTACCATCTTAGACTGCACCATCACTTACCATCAGGTGAGATCGCAGTCAAGGGCTATCTTGTAGTGGATTAAAAAAAAATCATGTTTATTTACATAATATTATGTTCTTTACGTGGATACTTTTATGTACCTAGGTACGTGCCTTTTTCCGTTGCTTGAAACCTTGAGGTAGACGCGCGTAGATTTCCTTTTTTCCTATACGATTTTATGTATAAACTAGCTTTTGCACGCAGCTTCGCTCACGCTTTCATCACACCCTTATCTATCTGTATGCTAAACAGTCCGATCCATCCAGTGGTTCGAGCTGTTCGTTGATAGATCAGTCGGTCACTCACCGGTTCCTTTTCTATACCACAGAATAATAACTAGTGTCTATACTAACATTATAAAGAGGTAAAGTTTGTGAGTTTGTGAGGTTGCAATTCGTAATCTCTGGATCTACTGAACTGATTTAGAAAATTCTGGGTACCAATAGAAAGCCACATTATTTGTGAGTGTCACAGGCTATATTATATCGACCCGAAAAATTAGGGAGTTCCTGTGGGAATTAAAAAAAACTTATTTCACGCGGACGAAATCGCGGGCATCTGCTATTTAATAATATTTATTTATATAATTTATTTATTTATATAATATATTAGATTTATACTTAGCTTTAGGAAAAAAGTACGTAGTTTATATATGTATATTATTTTAATTTCATGCTAATAATTATTAAGGTCGTTATGTAGGTATGTACATATTATTTACACAAATCGATGTAGTGAGGATTTAATAATGATCTCAATTTTTTTATGAGTAGCGGAAAATCTTGAAAGTCTTGAACTTGTATAATTTTTATTATTTTTTATTTAGAGTTTATTTTCGTTTATAATATTTAATAAGGATACCAAATTATCAAATTAAAAAATATGCCATAATTTAATTCATAATTAAATAATAGAATTTTGAAATTCATGTTGTTTTTTCATAATAAATAATTTTACCTATAATAATTATAAAAATTCAATAAAATAACTCACCTGTAATATATTCTCGCCACTAATATTCGGATAAAATAATACGTGCGAATAATATATCAGAAAAAATAATAATAGGTCTTCCAAAGCGTCGACCCGCGACCGCTTTCCATCACACACTAAACAGAAAACCATGTTAATCATATTGGTAACTGCATGAATTATATCAATGACAATGAAAAATACCTAGTAGGTAATAATTAAACTTGTACAGTCATATACCTAGTGTGACTTTAATGTTAAAACGAAAGTAGGGGTCGGTTTAGGACTGATTTTACGTAGGGGGTGTTTTGGTTTGGGAATTTCTTCCCAATGTCACCGACTGTAACACATACTTCTAAGGTTCTAAAAAAGCTAGGTTGATAACCCTTGGATCTCCCTGGCTCAGTTATAAATCTCGACCGCGATGATCCGGGTTCGATTCATGACAGGCACAATTCGTATTATTAACTAGATTATGCCCGCGACTTCGGCTGGGAATTTTCCGGGATAAAAAGTAGCCTATGTTCTTTCCATGCACGGATGTAACTTACCGCTATACCAAATTTCATCAAAATCGGTTGAATAGATAGGCCGTGAAAGCGTAGCAGACAGACAGACACACTTTCGCATTTATATAATATGTCTTCATTTTTAACCCGCAGCTCATATACCAAGTATCATGGCTATAACTTGAGAAATGAAGGACTTTCATACAAACTTTCAACCCCTATTTCACCCCTTCGGGGGTAAAATTTACAAAAACTGTGAAACACCTATTTCTTCATTTTCAACCAGTAGCTTGTATACCAAGTTTAATCGATATAACTTGAGAAATGACGGACTTTCATACAAACTTTCAGCCCCTATTTCACCCCCTTAGGGGTTGCATTTTGAAAAACTGTGACACACGTACTTCTTTTTTTTTACCGTAAGCCAAAATAAAAAGTTTCGTTGATATAACTTGTAAAACATCTTGAGAAACGAAGGACTTTCATACCAACTTTCATCCCCTATTTCACCCTTTTGGGGGTCGAATTTTCAAAAACTGTGAAACACGTATGTCTTCATTTTCAACCCGCAGCTCATATATCAAGTTTCATGGCTATAACTTGAGAAATTAAGGACTTTCATACAAACTTTCAACCCCTATTTCACCCCTTCGGGGGTAGAATTTCGGGATAAAAAGTATCCTATGTCCTACCTCGTAGTATGGGCTCAAATCGTGCCAAGTTTCGTTTGAATTCATTCAGTAGTTTCGGCGTGATGCGCGGCCAAGATACAGACAGACAGACAGACAGACAGACAGACAGACAAACAAAAATGAAAAAAATTACAGATTTGGCTTCAGTATCAAATAATGAGTGCCCTCCAAAAAAAATTTTCAAAATATCTTCAATGTACAGAATTGGACCTGTTACAGTTTTATTATAAGTATAGATAGATAGATTACTAGATTACTAGATGATGCCCGCGACTTCGTCAGCGCGAATTAAGGTTTTCGATTCCCGCGGGAACTATTGAATTTCCGGGATAAAAAGTAGCCTATGTCCTTCCTCGGGTTATATCCCTATCCCTGTACCAAATTACATCAAGATCGGCTGAACAGATAATTTTTTTGTTTCCCGCGGGAACTTGAATTTTCCGGGATAAAAAGTAGCCTATGCCCCGGATTACAACCTATCCCTGTACCAAATTTCATCAAAATCGTTTGAATGGGGGGGGGGGGGGGGGGGGGAAAACGTAGCAGACAGACAGACACACTTTCGCATTTATAATATTAAGTATGGATAGTATGTAGGTATTAGGATTAAAATTGATCTGCTTCAGCTGGACTCCGGTGCCTCTAAGCGATTTAGCGTTCCGTTACGATCGCGTAGAAATCGATAAGGGGTGTCTGTATGGTAAATGGATATGAAACATCAGTTCCTGGATTTACACGTTTTAATAACTGTACCCTACCGCATCAGTTCAAATTCCTCAATCCTGATCCAAGAAGAGTGAAGATCCAAGATCGTGAAGTCGTTGCTTGATAGGTAGATACCTACTAAGTATCTATCAGCCTATGCGTAAGCGTAGCCTTAGCGTAATGTTCCGGTATCTCCATATAAGGGGGCAGTAACTGATCTGTTGGTCCGTCAAATTCAACCGCTATATATCTAAGGCCTCAGATACACGGATAGCTTGAAGCAGTCAGGAGTCAGGACTGCTTCAAGCTGCGACTGCATGTGAACTACAGTCTTCTATACGTACACACATACATGGACCGCTCGAGCAGTTCCGACTGCTTCGGGTGGTTGGCAGCGCGTTATCAATGGTAGCTTCAAGCTGTTGACTATGACTGCTCGAGCGGTCAGTGTATGTTGATCACTGGCTAACTGCTTGAGCAGTCCGTGTATGGCCGCACTAAGTGTGCGGTCACGAAATTTGCGGCGGCTGATAAAATATAACTCAGATGTTTTGACAGTAGGCTCCTTTTATCACACGTAAGAACATATTTTTGGAAATTCCACCCCTAAAAAGTAATCGAAGTTTGTTTACCTATATATCTAATTGCATAAATAAGAAATTGTAATTTAAAAAAATAGGAAAGTATTTCAGGACCATTGTTTCAAAAAATGCTACTCGATAGAACCAGGGGCCAGGTACAGGTATAGCCCAATCCAGGTGCTATTAGGATACCTAAAAATAAGTTTTTCTCTTTTCCTGGTTACAGTCACTCGAGAGACAGAATGCTAGATAACTTTATTTGTGTTTGTAAATGAAAGGTTCTCTGTTAGGGTAAAAACACACTAGGAACTAAAACATTTCGTCTGGCAGACAGAAATCCTCGCGCACTTTTTTATGGAGCTGCACAAACATTCGCGACAGGATGAAACACAGTTTCCCATACGACGCCGGCATTTTGTACGGTCCGAAGTGTGCTTTTGCCCTTAGTCCTCGATAAAAATTTTTTTTTTTTTTTTTCTTCTTTCAAGATCTTTATTGAAAACAATACAATAGAAATTAAAGCTAGCTAGCCTAACCTAATTACTATATAAATCATGCCCGCGTGGAATGGTGGCGAGAATACTGGCTGCATTTCCGCGCTGGACAGCCAGGCTGATCCTTTGCGCAAAAAATGAGCCAGCCCTTCTGTCACCAGATGAGGCAATCAACCGCGGTGAAATATCTCGCAAAAAATTTTTGCCACTAAGACTCCACGGCCCCAGGGTCTCCACGGCAAACGGAACAAATATGTAACTCTCTAATATGAGAGAGGCATACTTCCGCCGTTTGCCGGTTTCAGCCTTTTCTGCTGCGGCTCCCGGCCTTGATGCTGTCTCCCTGATATGACACGGGGCCAATGTGTCTACGCATGTTGCGTCCCACATTAGCGCCCGTCCCCGTTCCCAGGGAACCAGCGTCAATCCATCAGGTCTCTTGCCATCATCCCGACTAATCCCTGCCGGCTCAATGAGCGCAGGAATATATATTTAATATTTATCTCAAAATGTGAATTTATTTAAAACATAATAATATATCTGCAGTTTACAATTAATTACGTGAGATAAATTATTTATTTTCTCAAGTATATCTACTTAGGTACCTATTGAATTTGAAAGTCAGTTCAAGTTTTACTTATATTTTTTCCCAATTTACTCCCAACTCCCAAGGTATTTCCGTGAAATCGGCATAGGTACTTAAACCACATAACTACGTAGATAGATACGTTTTTAAATTTCCACGAAGTCGGAGAGTTTACGATAAACAAGAATATAAATCTTCTAACTTTTAAGTAGGAAAACACATCGAAATAGTAGTATAGAGCTACTAAAATTATACATCAATGAAGTTACCCCAATTTATTCTATTTTTATTCTTTTTGTACATGTTTTTGTTTTTGACGACCTCCGTGGCGCAGTGTGCAGCGCTGTTCTCTTAACGTGCGGAGGTCCCGGGTTCGATCCCCGGCAGGGTCAATTTGGGAATTTATAATTTCTGAATTTTCCCTGGTCTGACCTGGTGGGAGGCTTCGGCCGTGGCTATAAGTTACCACCCTACCGGCAAAGACGTGCCGCCAAGCGATTTTCCGGTACGATGGCGTGTAAAACCCGAATAGGGGTATGGGTTTAATATAACTGCCATGCCCCTAACAGGTTAGCCCGCTATCATCTTAGACTGCATCATCACTTACCATTGGGTGAGATCGCGCATACAATAAAACAACAGCGCTCAACACTGCGCCAGAGAAGTCGTCGTATTTTGCAAGTTTCATTAAGTACTTACTACCTACTTATATATTTTAAAATCGTAACGTCAAGCAAGTTAGTCGGTGTTATAGGTTGCGCTTTACTGCGCAAACGAATTTTCCCCATGCGACTTATAAAAGTGGTAAGTATGTAAGTAACTAGTACTGTACCCTCCAGTCATTGGGACCGGCGCAGATAAATGACCTGAAAATGTGGTGGGACCAGGTGGAAGAAGAAAGCGGGAGACTGTAGCAGCACAGTGGACGCCGGTAGATTAGATTGGATTGGAAATTTCGTTGTACGAGTAGGTACCGCAGAGTTCCCTAACTTCGTCTGCTTTTAACCGTTTTTTCAAATTTTCCACCAATCGAAAGTCAAAAAATCTGTTATGTCTGACAGAAATCGTCCAATGGCAATATCATAGACATAGAATTATGGGCAATATAGTTCTTTCTATGTGTGTATCAAAGTTTACCTACTGTTTATAATTTAGGCAAGCTAATGACCGTTAAAAAAGTAGACGAAGTTAAGGTGGAAATCCAAACTTCGTCTATGCATAGGAAATTTATTAAATAAAAATATTGAATTTTTAAAATTTTAGCCGATGTTAGGTATGTAAGTTGAAGTTAGGGGACTCGTATACAAGTACAACACGTTGGGTATAGATTCACACAACCATAGTCCATTGTAATAGGTTCGACGTTATACTTGTTATTATGGTGCTAGTGGTATGACTTCTGACTTCGGACGTAACTTTCAGAATCCCGCGGTCGATGCTTCAGCGCCTACTGAGCAACACATTGCAAAGTTTTGGCTAAAAACCTTGGTTCTCTCGCATGGAATATTTAACTCACAGAATTGAAATTCTAATAAATAATATGTAATTATGATTACCCTTACTAATAACTCACGACTTAGTTTTTTTTTTAAAAAGCCTATACCAACCCGTCCTGGGGATTCCCCAAGTGGGGATGCAAGTGCAACCAATCTCTCCAAGTACCTACTTACTTATCGAATGAACTGATCGGCCGTGAAAACTCGACAGCGACAGCCTCATTAGGTATTAAGTACGTAAGTACTTATTACATCCATGGTATTAAGTATTATCAAAGTATTGATACTTGACAATAAGCTGATACAACTAATGTTTTATGTCAGGTACTATATAAACGTCTTGGGATTGATGTACTTTGTGACGTTGTACTTATTAAGTAGGTACCTACCTACCTATGTGCATTCATTCAGAAGATATGAGGGTGTGACAGACGGACCTACAAAATATGCAAATTCACTTAAGAAGTCAGAGAACTCGCTTCGCTCGGTCAATGCTCTTGGAAACTCAAAAATGTGTAGGCAATTATTTGCTATAGGTACTTAGTATAGCGGGCTGCGCAGGCGCCGGGGTTAGAACAAACCTCGCCATCCAACACATCATTAGTGTTCACGTATATATTTGTTAGCATATTCTCAATTAAATATATTAGTGTTAAAACTTTAGTGTTTCAATAATGAACCAGTACCTAGTCTTAACAAGTGTCCACGCTCAAACATAGGTACCTACCTACTACCTAGTTACCCTCTACTTGGGTAAGACTTAACACGTTTAATATTCTGACTTTTTGAACTTGACGAATAAAACAATGTAAGTATCTAATCAACACAACACAATGTAATGGAATATCAATTTATTCAAAAATCAAAATTTAATTTGATGCACGCGACTTTAACTACCTACTTAGGTAGTCTATGACGAAACACTGGTTCTCCATTTTAATCAACTTTTTAAGCAACTAGCTGATGCCCGCGACTTCGTCCGCGTGGATTGAGGTTTTTTGGTTCCCGCGAGAACTCTTTAATTTTCCGGGATAAAAAGTAGCCTGTCCTTCCCTATAGGTAGGTACCAAATTTCATCAAAATCTGTTGAAAAGATGGGCCGAAAGATACGACACACTTTCGCATTTATAATAGTATGGATGACTGAGTAGGTAAGACGTATTAACATGACGTAAGTATTATCGTGAATCAAAAAACCAGCCAAGTGCGAGTCGGACTCGCGCACCGAGGGTTCCGTACAAACCTGTAGTAAGTTTTACGATTTATGACGTATTAAAAATAAAAAAATACGTTTGTTGTATGGGAGCCCCCCTTTAATATTTACTTTATTGATATTTAATTATTTATTTTGAAAGGTAATATACAAGTTAATATTCTGTGAAAATTTGAACCGTCTACCTGTTACCGTTTTTAATATTGAGCAAAAAAATACGAAAAAAACACGTTTATTGTATGGGGACCCCCCTTAATATATATATTTTTTTAATTTTTAGTATTTGTTGTTATAGCGGCAACGGAAATACATCATTTGTGAAAATTTCAGCTTTCTAGCTATCACGGTTTATGAGATACAGCCTGGAGACAGACAGACAGACAGACAGCGGAGTCTTAGTAATAGGGTCCCGTTTTTACCCTTTGGGTACGGAACCCTAAAAACAATTATATTTATCTCTATGGTAGAGGAGCCCAAGAGGGGATTTTTTTGGATTTACTGCAGCGCGTCATATTATATTGATAGCGTATACGCCCCACGTGTCTCTGTTATCGAATGGTATGTTTGTCTGCCGGGTTGGCCGTACGGAAGTAAAAACGTATTGGTACAAGAACAAAAAAAATCGAGCGCGTCAGATTTTCAGAGATGTTATGTGGACCCAAAGGAAGCTCCTATTCAATTATCTCGAGGAATTTTCTTAATCTGATGATTTGAAAAAAAAAACCTGTAGACGCTGCCCCCACCGGTGAAAGGATCTACATTATACATCATATAACCTTTTTTTCTTTCTACCATCAAATCTTCAAATTCCTTTAGGTCTCCACGACGCTCATCCACATTTAGCATCATTGCCTCCCCTACCACTAGTCAGAGATCTGAATCTTCTAATACAGATAATATTTCACATTGCAATCGAGACTTCGTACATAACAAGGGTGCAGCAGTATACGAAAATAAAACAATAAAAAATTTCCACTTATTTTATTTGAAATGGCCACTGCTGTAAAAAATATATAAACAAAATGTTGTATCTACCAATTAACATCTTTTTACTTAACGACTAAAATTGCGATTCACTATGAATATTCCAAAAACAGTTTCATTTTCTTTTACTTACGCGTAAAATAATAATATATTGACTCGTTTTTTGCTGTAAATTAATTCACTATTAGCACCTACTTTTAAGCTATTTGTTTATGAATTAAGTCTAATACCCGCTCTACTCGTGCTGTGAAGATTTGCATAAAGTACGTCACACGTAGGGGGTCAACGAAGTATCACACTGTGTGACAAGAGGTGGGAGAGGTCCTAAGTTCCGTGACGTCACATTTCAAAATCTTATACAATCAAGTGCTAAAATGCCAAATTTGAACTATTAACGAAAAACTTAAAAATATTTTTGTTAATTTTTTCAAATGTTTCATATTTTGATGTTGATTATTAATAAAAAATAATTTAATTGGAAATAGAACTAATTTCGGAAGTGCTGTTTTAATTTAATAATTTCTAGATGTAAAATTGCAAGATGTGACGTCACACTAGGGAGGAGGGGGGTCTCACAAATGTGACCAATGGACGGGGGAGGGGTCAAGAAATCAAGAAATTAGTGTGACGTACTTTAGAGAAATATGGAATCTGGATGTTCATTTTTAAACAAACAAAGCCGACATCGGATGTGAATGAATGAACGATGCGAAGTCATGGAACCATACCATACACGACTATTTAGAGGCGCGTTCGTGAGATTTCGCAGCGCGAGTTATTTACGCACATTTACACGCGCGAGTTTACCCACGATTAGCGCTAGCACTGGAGTAGAGCGCGTGTATAATAGCGGTCATTATAGGACTTAATGCGAAGGTGTATTTAATTTAAGACTACACGCATACTTGCCCAAATTGCCTTATCTTTCTTTTCGAACGTTTAGATTGCAAGATTTAAAATTAGCGCATGAAAAGAAGCGAATCTCTCGATTGATATTAGCCAATAGGCGTGCAGCCTTATGAGAAAGATAGAGTATAACCGCGCTTGATCCGATAAATAGAAAACTATCTATTTTACAGCTTTAAATTAATCTTTTTTGGACATTATCTAAAAAAAGTTAGTAACATCGAAGTACACATTTAAAAGTCAAAAATAATTTTTACTTTTTAAAATTTATTTAAAAACAAAATCTATTTTTGGAATGTTCATACAAACACTTAAATGATCGTTCAAAAACGTAGTTTAACTTTAAAATTAAAAATGAAATATAAAAATGCGTAATGCGTAAAAAAATCCGGCCAAAAAATTTGTATTTATGATTTTTTAAACATTGTTTAATAAAAAGTCAAGACGTTCAAGAGTCAACTTTCGCCAAGATCTGTAAAAAAAACATTCAAAATCAGCATGATCATAAAAACTACGTTTTAGAAAGATTTTTTTTTTCCATAAACAATCTTTACAATAATTCACAGCTTTGGTCTAATAAGAGCGCACATTTATAAAATATAAACCTTTTTTATCTCTCATCATACAAATATCGATTTTTTTACATTTAATCACAATTTTGATACGAAAGATTCGAAAAAAAACAACTAAATAATAAGTATAACAAAAATGTGCACGCTCTGTTTCAAAATATCTACCATCCCGCGTTTCTAATAATATCTTATAAATTACGGTAAATAATATTTTTTATACTAACAAAATTTTTCGAAAAAAAAACCGCTAGCGTTTTATCTACACATGTGCGTAAAAAATTTCCCATAAATTGTACTCGAATATTACAGTTACGGTTTTTACACCTACAACGAAAAAAATGCACAAAATTCGGAAAAATATACATTAAGAGCACCAAAAAAAACATTTAATATTAAGTTATTTTCGTTAAGATTCTATAATGACTAAAATATAGTTGAAAAATAATACGCGATTTTAAAATACGAAAACTCCAAATAGAATAATAGCAAAGAAATATGATTGTATGTACCGGCAAAGACGTGCCGCTAAGCGACTTAGCGTTCCGGTACGATGCCGTGTAGAAACCGAATAGGGGTTATGGGTTTAATATAACTGCCATGCACCTAACAGGTTAGCCCGCTACCATCTTAGACTGCATCATCACTTACCATCAGGTGAGATCGCAGTCAAGGGGGTTCAAGTCACTTGTAGGGGATAAAAAATCCATACTTCCATACTAATATTGCGAAATGCGAAAGTGTGTCTGTCTGTCTGCTACGCTTTCTCGGCCCATATATTCAACCGATTTGGCTGAAATTTGGTATAGAGGTAGTTTATATCCCGGGGAAGGACATAGGCAACTTTTTATCCCGGCAAAATAAGGAGTTCCCGCGGGAATCAAAAAACCTTAATCCACGCGGACGAAGTCGCAGGCATCATCTAGTAAAAAATAAAAATGAAAATTTTTATGTACATTTGGTTGCTATTCCAGAAAGAAGTAATTTGGTTTCTATTCGGGCCAAACACGCACAATGCACTTCGCTAAATAATGTATATTTTTTATTTATACACATTTACAATAATGTTTTAAAGTTTCTTGCATCACATAATATAATTATTTAACAACTTTAAAACATTCTTGGCAAATAAATGATTATTTATTTATATTTGAAAAATATTAACCCGCTGCAATTATTTGGAGTGACGTATAAATCGACCGTAAAATGACGTCGACAATATAATTTAAATTGTAAGTTTTTCTAATTATTAAGGCTCACGCAAATTTGCACGATCCGCAACTATATTAATTGGTAAAATCTGCATCAGTTCTTCACACATTCTGTTTATGGAATACACATTCAAGGTCAGCCGCCCGATCATGTAAGAATGGCCGATCAAAACGTTAAGTTCGTCGTCAAAGTAAAATAAACCATAAAAGCATTAAATTAGAGCTCAATTCCGTGTGCCCATTCTTACACGTTTAGGTATGAACGATACTCTAACGTATAAGAGTGGATACACGATATTGAGCTCTAATTCAATGCAGTTATGGTTTATTTTACTTTGACGACGAACTTAACGTTTTGATCGGCCATTCTTACATGATTGGGGGGCTGATTCTAATATTTTTCGGTCTGACTACATTGTAACGTACGAAACAAATAAAAGCGAAATTTTCAGAGTTACGTTACTGTTCTGATCTGCTGTAGTTTGCGCTTACCTTTAACATGCAATTTAGTTATAAAACTTTGGCAAGAATTTATTCTACATAATATCGAAATTAACATGATTGTGACAAAAACAAAAAAAAGTTACGTCTTACACTACTCCTTCGTTAATAATTGCCACGTAAATTCGATAAAATATCACTTTCCTAAACATTTTATCCTTCTCCATAGCAGTTCCATCAAAATCGACACAGCACTGTATCTCCACTTAACTATAGCAGAAATAAATGGAACCTATATTCTATTTACTAATTAAAAAATCAAACTATTTCTTCCCATCATTAGCTGTATCGAAAATGATGAAAATGAAAGATTGCGAACATATCGAAATTAATGGTAACTATAAGGTTCCAGGTATAAATAGATTTGAGATATAAAAAACGAAACTATACTATAAATCGATAATATTATAAACATAACGTATTTACGAAGGTCTTCGCTCACTACATAATATAGGATCATTCGCTCATACATCGGTAGGCCTATTCCGTAAAAGCTACATCAATCATTGTTACTATCTTAATTGTTGTGATTGGTTGATATGGTATTCTTTCTGCGACAATCGATTTAACCCAATAGCGAAAGAGTGTTAGGCAATCAGATATGATTGCAATTGTAACACTGCAACAATCATTTTTACATAATAGAGTCCAAAGAGTTTGGCAAATGTAATATTACAAGATTCCTAATACACCTGCCCCCTGACACACGAACCAAATTTTCTACAGGTAATTAAATTAAAAATATATTTAGGTTGATCCTCAAATGTGGTGACCGAAAACTATCAGAGAAAGAGCGTCAACTGTTCAACTGAAGAAAAAAATCTTCTTTCTTTTATCAGAAAATTGCTTGGCTGTAAAGTTGAAGGTTGTAGAACTAAACTGTTGTTAATAATATGAAATACATACAGCACAGAAGATTTTAAGAACTTCCAGTCATGCGAAGCTAATGTGAGGCATCTAGATTTTAATATAATAACAAATCTTTAGTCTTATCGTTTAAGTGTGTTCAAGTTTTTAAGCCATTTGTATTATAATTATCAGTCAGTGGACGCTCAACTTTAGGAGAAAACAGTGGCGGGGCAAGAGCTAAATTTGATGTGGGCAAGATACATTTTGCGAGGCCCCCTGATGGATGACGCACGAGGACGGATTTTGTTGAAAGAAAAATTTTGCAGCTACACTGAGCAAATTACATTGTACTTTTTACTATGCAAACATAGGTAAAAAGTACTTACTAAGTTTTTCTGGTAATTTTTATTCCAAACCGTATTTTATTATAAATAATCACTTTGTGTATTATGTGCAAATTAATATTATTTAATTTTTAATTTAATTAATTCATTTTTTTTTAAATGAATAATCACTTAAGATCAACATTAGATGAATTTTTTATTCAACTTCACCACGTCATTATAATATTGTTTTAATATTAAAAATACTAGTGGTTCGCCCCGAACTGAGACCTCGCGGTATCCATAAACTTGTACAGAGCGCCATCTATTGACATCATTGTGAAGTTCTGTTAAAAATACGGAAGCTCATTAAAAATGAAATAATATCGTTTCCTTATAATATTTATCTAATTTTAGTATTTGTTGTTCAAGTACAGGATATAATTCAAATAATTGATAAGTTTCAGCCTCAGCCTTTCAGAAAATTGAGAGTTCTGAGGTCAACTTTGGACGTTAGAAAATCTCCACTTTGAAAGCCCCCCATTTCGTCAATTTTAGGGGAAAAATAAAAAAAAAATATTTTTGGACTCTATTTCTAATTATATCTTTAAAATGGGTTACCGCAACCCTATGTAACGCTATAAAAAATTTTTACTTCGCAATTCGCATTCGTTTCTATGAGAGCCCCCTTGAAATAAAGATTTTTATAACTTTTTAAGCCATATTCGGCGGGAAGCCATCGGTTTACATATTATATTTAAATTTGAAGTAATTACGTTCAGTAATTCAGAAATTATAAGGCTCTGACAGACGGACGGACGGACAAGTGACAATTCACTCAAGTAGATATGAGACCTTCGCTTCGCTCGGTCAAATATATGGTGGCCCAAATAGTGACGTCCAAAGAAAAAAATTTGATTCTTCGTGCTTAGACCTATCAGAAAATACCCCATGTATGTTCAGCGATTTATGGTAGTTTTCGAGTTATAATTTTTTAAAGTTCTTTTAGGAGATGTCTGAGGGAGTGAGTGTTAAATTTTTTTCTTCTTATTTAGTGCTTTCTTCCGACCTTTTTTTTTTTGTGAACATGCTTGCTATTAAGTGTACTACTTTGCCTAAAACACCACAATTACCATCATAACACTAACATAAGTTGGTAAATTTTTCGTCTTAAGTGAAAAGTTTACGTTCGACAGTGGTTGAATCGAAATTTCAACTTTAGATTAAAAATACTTAAACTTGTCTACGTCACTTCCGACTAATTTTAAAACTTTTGGGGTTCCTAAGCTTCCTTTATTAGTCTAAAAATTTGGTACTTTACGGGGCAATATTGTGAGAAAACGGACGTCAAAGGTGGTAAGGCGGAAAATTCTGACCTTACAATTTGATTCTTAAAAATGATTTTTGCGTATTTTTGACTAATTTATACCTAGCTTATTGCTATAGAAAATTTCTGAATTTAAGTATTTAGCACAAAAATCCACACTAATATTATAAATGCGAAAGTGTAGACAGACAGACGGACAGACAGACAGACGTCTGACTGTCCGTCTGTCTGTCTGCTACGCTTTCACGGCTCATCTGTTCAATCAAATTTGGTACAGGGATAGGTGGTAACCCGGGGAAGGACATAGGCTACTTTTTATCCCGGAAAATCAGTTCCCGCGGGAATCTAAAAACTTTAATCCACGCGGACGAAGTCGCGGGCATCATCTAGTCATCAATATTTATTGACATCAAAGTTACGTGAAAGTTATTAGGCGTTTTTTAGTTTTAAACAGTCATTAGGCAATAAAATAACAGAATTGCACTCGGTTACTAAAAAATAGCGGCAGCACTGTAAAGAATTGCTGGCAAAAAACAGGTAAAAAATCTTGTAGGAGCAGAAAAGCTATACTTTGCTGTCAGTAGGATAATAAGAGTAAGCTATTTTAGTAACAGAGTGCAATTCTGTTTCTTTTTTGCCTAATAACTGTTAAAAACAAAAAATAACAAAAAACTTTTACGTTACCTTTAAATATCGATTATTTTTGTAGTAATTTCAATTTAACTTTTAAATAGAAGTCCGATTTTTCACAATTATGTCCCCTAAAGGACCAAATTTTCAGACTAATAAAGGAAGCTTAGGAACCCCAAAAGCTTTTGAAATCAGTCGAAAGTGACGTAGACAAGTGCAAGTATTTTTAATCTAAAGTTGAAATTTCGACTCTACCACTGTCTAACGTAAACTTTTCACTTACGACCAAAAATTTTCCAACTTATGTTAGTGTTGAGATAGTAATTATTTTATGCAAAGTAGTAGACTTCATAGGAAGCATGCTCACAAAAAAAAAATCGGAAAAAACCACTAAATAAAAAGAAAAAAATTTAACACTCACTCCCTCAGAAATCTGCTAAAAAAATTTTATATTTTTTATTACAGTGCTTCACACACGAGGAAAGTTTCTAAACTTACAAATTTAATTTTGGTTCAAATCCTGCCGGTTCCGAAATTTTTGATCTGCTAAAAAAACTTTAAAAAATTATAACTCGAAAACTACCAAAAATCGCTGAACATACATGGGGTATTTTCTGATAGGTCTAAGTACGAAGAATCAAATTTTTTTCTGACGACGTCACTATTTGGGCCATATTATATAGTACACAGAGTGATCATTTACAATAAAATACGGTTTAAATAATTTTTACCAAGATAGTATACTTGGTACTTTTTACCAGAAAAACTTAGTACTTTTTACCTATGTTTGCATAGTAAAAAGTACTTTGTAATTTTCTCAGATTCTGAAGATTTAAAAAAAAAACGAATGTGGTAGGTTAGTATTGCCAGATACTTGCTAGCCGGTGTTTTTATTATTTATTGCTAGATGAGTAGTTATATCGATATAATCTATATTTGCGTTCGCGGGCCTTGGAGGCGCGAGGCCCCTTGGACCGCGAGGCCGTAGGCGGTGGCCCACGTCGCCCACGCCCTCCGCCGCCTCTGGGAGAAAATAAGTATTAATTGCAAGGCAAAGGAATAAAATCTGAAAAAAATATAGGCAACAAGTACGAGTTTAGTCTGTGCAATATAAATAAAAGTTTATTCCGAACAATAAATAAAAAATATTTACTTTTTTTAAAAGTAAACCTTTATAAGAGTACTTAATTTTTGGTGGCATGATATTGCACAGACGTAGCGTCTATTCTATATTATTATACTTTGTTTTTAATATCTAATATCTATTTTGAAATTACCAAGTGATTAGTAACCAACAACTAAAGCATTGGATTCACTAGGACACAAAATGTATTCGTAACCGAGGAACAAAAACGATTAAAATTTCCCAGACATAACGTCGCGTTTGGGGTGTATGCATTCCACGCCAACTTGGGGTATTGCGCCAACGTTGCATAACTTTGGCAGTTTGCATCCATTTGATGCCAGCCACTCTCCGAATGTCATCGCTCCACCTAGCCGGGGGCGCCCTACACTTCGTTTACCGAGACGCGCCGCCCGATTGTGTAAGGAAATCGTAATCGTTTGTCAAACGCATAATTCGACCTGTTTAAGGAGTTCATAGATGCCTGCACGACAAAACGCATGTATGAACTCATTAAACAGTTCGAGTAATACGTTTTAAGCTGTCAAATGATTACGATTTGCTTGACAATTTGTCCAGCGGTCTCCACTCTAGGACCTTACGAGTCCAGCGGCCATCGGTCCTACGGCGGACGTGACCAGCCCACTGACACTTCAACGTGCTCGCCTTGAGCCTTGTTGATGTCGCTTGTGCTCACTCCGAAAGCGGGCATGTGCTGCCCGTCAGTCTCGCGTCAAATATTTCCAAAAGCAAGCACCGCGCCGCTTAATATGTCAGACGTGCGGAGAAACGAGATCGCTAATATTTACTACTTATATTTACGATAGATCCCAAGTGCCGCTCAACATGTCAATAGAGTACAAAACCGAAATTGTTGATGGGCAATCATGTTGTATGTGTGCGTGGTTTATTTACAAGCCGCATTTTCGTATAGTCAACGCAACGCTTTGAGTTTCAATCTGACACTGACGCCACATTTGCGTTGCCCTAAATCTTTCCACCATAGGCTATCGATTAAAATTACGTTAGCTAATTTTTCACACGTAACATCTGTTAATTTACTAGTGTTACTCTATGGTAAAACACTGGTGAATCAACGTTCTCTTTGACTAACGTTTCTTAGCGCCATATCTACCATGCATGATGCACGATGCATGATACAACACAGCCCAAATATGGATTAGTAAACTTCGACAATTCAATACTAAGGAAAACCGCCGAAGAGTTGGTACTATATACAAAATAAATAAATGAGTTGTCGACCAACGAAATTTGCCCTATAGTGACTTAATATTTTTCTAAAATGTCAGGTGTTTTTTATTTTCCTGGTAGGGCACCTGAATAATGAAGTCTCTATATTTAAAAAAAACATGGAATTGTACAAATTGTGACGTTTGAATTCGTTATAACCTCCGTGTTGGACCCCGTAATACATTTAACTCAAAGTAAACTAAAAACGCATGCATCATTTTGGATCATTTTGGTTGTCTTTTGATTACGCAACTCCGGTTTTACGTTTTGAATCCTAAAATGCTACACTTGTGGCTTAGGTGAGTTACTTAGTTGTTAGTTACTAATCTCATACAAAAATGAATTTTGATACTTTTTAAAACTAATCACTTAATATAAAATTATAATCTGTATTTGTCAAAGTCAAAACTGCCGCCAAACCGAACAGACTCAATATAATTTTACAATAAAGAGTACAGATAAGAAATATTTACAGTTTTATACTAAAACAAATTTAAAAAAAAAGAAGTAAATCACCAAGAGATTATCGTCGCTTAGAGAAATAAGATTTTTAGTAAGTATTTATTTTTTATATAAAATAATATATTTGTATTTAATAACTTTGGAATGTCTTTCATCACTGTAGGATTCTGGATAGGTCCTGAAAAAAGAAGACATCAGAAGTGAGATCAAGTCTCAACTTTGGATTTTTATAAATAACCCATTTATTTACTATATAATTTTATATTATAATTATTAGCTGATGCCCGCAACTTCGTCCGCGTGGATTGAGGTTTTTATTGGTTCCCGCGGGAACTCTTTAATTTACCGGGATAAAAATTAGCCTGTGTTATTCCAGACTAGGATTTATCTCTGTGCCAAATATCATCCAATCCGTTCAGCCGTTCTGGCGTGATTGAGTAAGAAACATCTATCCAAACTTTCTCATATATAATATTATAGTATAGATTTGCGCTTGGCTACAATCAGAACTATGTACTGGCAAGAGATGATGCAGATGGCAAGCGTATAATAGTTATCCCTATCGTCTTTAACTTTTGCAGGTATATTAAAAGTGGAAGGACATCTTTTGGGTAAACTGAAGCCGGAAAGGCATTAAGCATAGCAGTTCAAATTCAAAATGTGTCCGTGGAATTTAGACTTCTACTCACTCAGTAGAACTGACTGACTGACCTGACTGACTCAGGTTCAGACTGACGGCCATGACGACGTTCTATGGTACGATAACTCATCACTATCATTAATTGAAAAATTGTAAGGCCCGCTTACCGGGTTACGTTTAACCCAGTAATAAATTCGAAATTTTGACAGAAGTTTTATACGAATTATGTCAAAGGAGCAGCTAACTCTGGTTTAAAAGGATAACCCGACGTTTCTGCAAGCGGGCCTAATAAAAGTATTTGAATTGTCTATGCCAATAAGTGTAGTCTATAATAATTTTACCTCATATCTCTGTAACAGCTGAGGCGGGTTGTAGTGTGCGCCTTCACTATAGTAAAAAGGCCGCTTCATATTTTGCCCTGAAACAAAAGAGTAGCTCTTCTAACTATCAAAATTGTTAGGTTTTTTTTCTTTAGAAAACCATGTCACCGGATATTTGTAAACATCGTTAGTTTACAATAAAATATGTAGCGAGACATTTAGAAGATTATTTTGATACTTAACTGTTTAAAAAATCGATCTTTGGCGCGTTTTGACGTTTGAAAAGAAAAGTTGCTGATATGACTTGTCAAATACCCAATTCCTGCTTAATTGCTCAGAACACTCTAGGACAAAATAAAAAGAAAATCAAACTTGTTTACATAGTTGCGTGTGCGCAGCTAAGGCGTTCTGCTTCGCGATCAGTAACTCCGGACCCGGTCTCGACAGCTGGTCGTAGTAACCTGAGAACGTAAATGTAATAAAAAAAAATATCAAAAATCAAACATTTTTTATTCAAGTAGACTTTTTACAAGTTCTTTTGAATAGTCGAATGAATCTACCACTGGTTCGGAATGCCGTTCCTACCGCGAAGAACCAGCAAGAAACTCGGTGGTTGTTCTTTTGAAAAAAAAGTCTGAGGCGGAGCGATGGAGTCACGAGCCTATGGCGGTTTCTAGTTGGCCTATCGTGCAGATCGCATATTCTTTTGTAAATCTGAAGGTGCTGTTTGTGTAATATCAGTCATGACTAAGTCCCGATTTCCCCAACACCGAATTCCGAATAACGTTTAACGTACGAGTAAATTTGAAATGTTGTCAGAATTCCTTTACAACTTCTGTCAAAACAAAATGTATTCGTAGGTTAAGGGTTTTAGCCCACGTCAGACTGTGTAGGTCCGATCGGGCTGACATTATCACAGACTTCGTGACCGGGTCAACGCACACGTCCGTCACTTTGTCGGTGGCTATCTTGAGAAGTGCATTTCATGAATTCACCGATTGTCAGTGAGTAGAATAGTATGCGTTAGCTCATACATTTCCAAACGTTCCAATCGGATCGGCCGGGATGCACCGACTTTGTTTTTGACAGACTTTTTGGTTTGACGTTTCAATATTGCAATCAGTATGTTTCATTTCTGCCTGCAAAAAATAGGTCACCGATTGTCTGACGTGGGCGTAGCTCTTTAAATGTTAAACGTGGAAGTTGGTGACGATTGACGTCACTTCGAATCATAACTCATAACCGCAGAAAAAAATACCGTTAGTCTGTCTAGTCGAAATGGCAGGAAATTAAAAAAAAATATGCCAAATGTACTACTTTTTTTTAAAGTGTGAGTTTAGTTTACGCCAGTGATCAAAAAACCGACTCTCAGCTTTCATTAGACAGACTTTAGTAGATCTATTGCTGTGATTACCTGAATTTACGGTATTCTTGCTCAACAATGGATTGTGACCAATTGCAAAAAAAAAATTTGTCAATCTGAGGCCCAATTATTATCTAAGTAAATCGTTATCATTTGAGAGATTCAACGTTTTACTCGAACTATTTAAGGAGTTCATACATGCTTTTTGAACTCCTTAAACAGTACGAACTATACGTTTGTTTCTTACACAATCGGGGGTCAGATGTGGTTGCGATTTTTACTGTCACGCTCGTGCGTAAGTGCCGTGCCATAAATACAAGATATGTTTTTTTTTTCAAAGAAAACAGCACATTGGGCTTTTTGACAATTCATTTTATGAGCCTAACGTAATTATTAATTATAGCAGAAAGATGTTTTTTATGGCAGGATAAGCTTGTATTGGACGTCAATCGTGCCTATATAAAGCAATGATGGGATATAAGTTGGAGCGCCGCTTGCCTAGAAGATGCCTATTCACTCTTGCCTTAAAGGTACTTAAGTAGACACACAAAGATAGTTGAAGTCAAGAAATAGTTAGAACTAGCTGGTACCCGTGACTTCACTCGCGTGCGTTAAGTTTTTTTGATTCCCGCGGGAACTCCTTAATTTTCCGGGATAAAAAGTAGCCTATGTCACTCTCCAGGTCCTCAACTATACCCATGCCAAAAATTACGTCGATCTGTTGCTCCATTGATTAATTTTTGTCATTTTATGAAAATAAATAATATTCTTATTCTTATTGCGGCGTGATTGAAGGACAACCCAACACACTTTCGCATTTATAATATTAGTATGATAATGTGAAGTACCTGTAACATTACTGGGTGCATTTGAGTAATACGGACTGCTCTGTGGTTGCATGACGTTATCACGACCTAAAAATAAAAATAACACATACTAAATTATTAAGTGAATTTACTAATATCACTTGTTTGAAATCCCAAGTATTATTATCATAAGAAAACCCTACCCTTAAGCGAGCGAATACGACTCAAATTCAAACAGCAACTAATAAGTCAATAGCTATTAGCACTGCACTTTTAGAACGTCAAGAAGTTTCATAATGTTGTTAATATCATATTTAACGCAATGGAATTAAAATATAGATCAAAACTAATACATCAATGAATAATTATTTTTGAAATCCATCAATAAATTAGTGAGAAATTAGTTATTATTAAGTATTTTAACGCACACCGCTTACTGTCTCTCACTTGAGGGAGACATGATTTTACCTTGCCGAGATATAATAAGTACAAATTATCTCCACAGACATATTCGGTGCTTTTAAGTCCAATTAAGTCACGCCTCACGGCCTCATTACTTTACACTATTTATTTCTTTAATTCAGCTTTATTAAGTCGGTTGTTAAGGTCGTGTGACGTCACACGACCGTAACGAAATCATTATTGCAAGCGCAACTTTAAAGTTCCATAACTTTATCATTCTGAGATATTTTAATGATTCTTTAATATTTTTGTTTTATTTTGGCTTAATTTAAGTAAAAGGGGCATTAGTGTGGATAATTAGATACTAACCAGTGAGCGATTCTGGCTCCTCCTGTTTGACCTGGTGCTGGATCTGGTCCATTAATCTTTGCTGTTCCAACGCCCTTCTCTGGCTGTCGTACATTGAGCCCGCGTCTAGAAACATTTACTTTTATTAATTTTATAATTTTTATTATAGGGTTTACTTACACTTAGGGAATTACCCACACAATTAACTTACCCGCCTGTGCCGAAATTTCAGTTAGGTATCTATTTTAATTCAGTCCACGCGACTGTTAAAGCCATCTAGTAGCGATACATTGCAGTATCGAAACTACTTTCAAAGGCCATTCGACGAAGCTCTTTGAACCGTGGCCTAGCGGTCAAAGGCGCTCAGGGTGCGAATCCCAGAGACGCAGGTTCCCATCTCTTAAGGGTAGCTTCTGTGCGTAAAACTGATCAACTTTTCTCTACGACTAAATTTAAATTTTCTGCTCGATTTAATCGACTCGACTTGGAGTTAGGAAGTTGGCGGTGTTTCACCCCCGTGAGAGCACGTTAAGCCGTCGGTCCCGGTTATTATCACTAACATGATAATAGTCATTAAAGCCCGCCAACCCGCATTGGAGCAGCGTGGTGGGTCTAAGCTCTAATTCCCACTCTCCTATGAGAGTGGAGGCCTCTGCCCAGCAGTGGGACGTTAATGGGCTGTAGTGGTGGTGGGGGGCTCGACTCAATTACTCCACAGGACACGTGGTCGGCGTGCGGCTGAACAGTTATCGCTCGGCTTGTGAAAAATTATGAATTAACTAAGCTTTTTAAAAAGTTGTAGAAGAATAGTACATTACACAGAAAAAGACTTTTTCTCACCTCCGGGCGGAAAGCGTCAATTTTCCTCCCGCTGCGCTAAACGAAAATGCCGCTTTCCACCTCCGTCGAGGAGAAAAATAGTATACACACCACGGGCAGTAAATAAGAAAGCCTCAGATCACATGTTTATTGACCTCGGCTTCGCCTCGGACAACAATTACATGTGATCTGAGACATTTCTTATTTTACTGCCCTAGATGTGTAATATACTATTACATCTCTCATATTCGGTAAGTAGGTCCTTATTACCCCCAAATGGAGCTTGTAGGTGACCAATTAGCGCTCTGGGGTAATAATGTAGCTAGAAAAGCCCTAGGGCGGTAAGTAATTAAAAAAAGTATGATGGTTAGATGTACGCGAACTTTTTGAAAGAGTGAAGAGTTTTTTTTTTAATTACTTACCGCCCTTGGGCTTTTCTAGCTACATTATTACCCTAGAGCGCTAATTGGTCACCTACAAGCTCCATTTGGGGGTAATAAGGACCTACTTTACCTCACAATCGAGATGTAAAGCAGAGTAGTTAGCTCGGGTGTAAGCATCAATTGCACCCTCGAACTATAGGCGCCCTCCCTGCGCTCGTGCGCCTAAATATCTCGGGCTGCAATTGATGCCTTACAGCCCTTGGCTACTAATCTACTATTAGTATTATGAACAGAAGCTGCCAGGGTAGTAGTATATTTAAGTTAGTTATTAATTACTTATTATACATAATAACTATTCACTATAGGTAAATTTAGGATTTTTACAAACTAAGTAATATTTTAAAACTACATATTATTATGTTAAAAGTCAAGAAAAAATATGTTAAAAATGAAAGCCACTGACTTATTATGTTTTTATTCATTGACGGTTTGCTATGAAATGTTTTTTTTAGTTACATAGCAAACTTCCAATGGAACTTTCATTTTTAGATAGCCATTGAGTTAAGGGACCGGCGACCGCCGCTCGCAACTTCTACTCGAACCGCAAATATAAATTTGCCGGTATATTGCTATCCCTATTTGGCTGAAGACACATGATCGCGTGCAAGCGCGATAGCAATATGAGCTTACAGAATTTGTTATACATTTAGTCTTGTTCCGTGAATACCAAAAAAAAAATGATGAATGAAAAATTGTTGTGTTTTTAACTTCGTGTTGTTATTCTGTAACTTGACAATATAGGCTATGTTCCTGATCAATTAGTACGTGAGATATCGTTGGTTTTAATATGAAACAAATAAGGAGAAAACATGTCGTATATGTCGCAAAAACATGCAAAACGCAATGTGCTTACATTTAATTTTGGGAAAGTATTTTGGAAAAATAATTATCCAGGGACCTAGATAAATACAAGTTCAATCTTAATAATCGCATAATATGGAGGAAATATGCTTGAATTACTAATTATTTTGGTATTACGTTTGTATGAGCAATTCACTCTCCGCTGGCGCCTTAAGAGAATAGGGGTGCAGAGAGCCACTGGATTCAGGCTGCGCAAGACCGCGGCGTATGGAAAGATTGGAAACTAGAAGTTTAACTATGAGAGACATGTCTTATTATATCCAGCAGTGTTTAACAAATACAATAAAACTAATCTATATAAATAAAAATGAATCCCTGTTTCCCTTGGGAAACCTCCTTAAACCTTCATTCCTCTTTTTTTTAAGTTTTAAATTAAGAAAATTGCGCAGAAAATGCTACGCTTTAACAGCCCATCTTTTCAAATAATTTTGATGAAACTTGGTATAGAGGAAAGGGGAAAAAATCCCGGGGAAGGACATAGGCTTTTTATCCCGGAAAATCAAGGAGCTCCCGCGGGAATCAACCATAATCCTAGCGAACGAAGTCACAGGCACCATCTAGAACTGTATCATACTTAATATTATAAATGCGAAAGTGTGTTTGTTTGTTGGTTTATTGGTTTGTCCTTCAATCACGCCGCAACAGAGCAACGAATCGACGTGAATTTTGGCATGGATATAGTTGAGGACCTGGAGAGTGACATATGCTACTTTTTATCCCGGAAAATTAAGGAGTTCTTGCGGAAATCAAAAAAACTTAAACAACGCGAATGAAGTCGCGGGCATAAGCTAGTACATTATATGTACCAAATTTCATATGTTTATGTTAAATAGATTTTCAGTTATTAAGGGGTCAAAAGTGGCTCCAAATGGTTCCTTCCTTGTTCTTGGAACTTAGCTTGACACTAGATTCTGGTAAAAGTTTCCGACACACGGATAGACAACGAAGTGATAACACGGGGTCAACACAAAATTTGACCTTGATTTTAAAGTATACAATTTCGATATTTTAGGTAGTAATTAGACGAAAAAAATATATATGACATGAAAAAGTTTGCTTTTGTATTTAGGAGATTTTGTATTTATCATATTTACACGTTCGCGACGACATTTTAAGTTTAACTAGACTTGTACAAAACACCTGACCGTTGTTTATCACTCGAGTGCCATCTAGCGGCAATATGTGAACGTAAAAACCCCACTCTGATCGCGCGGTGTTTTTGAATGTATTAAAATTAATTCAAATTTATAAAAAAATTCAAAATGGGTATTATTACTATAACTATGACAAAAGCAAACTTTATACCAAAAAAAGTTAATTTTCTTTTCGTTTTTGTGCATAATTAACCGAAAAATCATAAAATAAACAAGAGAACGAATTTTTTTTTGTAGAGTCGTATAATATAGGAGTTCTGTTTTTCGCCATAAGCCACGGAACGCTAAAAGCGCATTGTTTATCCACAAATGTATGTTTTCCTCGTCATATTTAAACAAGTTTTTACATTGTTATGAGTTATAAAGTTGAAAACATTCAACTGACTGTAAGTGAAAACGTCACGCCTCGACTTGTTTTTAAAAAGCAAATAAATATCAAAATAATAAACTTGTTCATAATTTCGTATTTTTGATACAAGGTTTGGTCTATTTTGTTGGCGATTTCAATCATCCTGCTAATGTTATAAAAAGGCTTGTGGGTGAATCATCCGATATGATATCGTCCGGGTGAATTAAGTTTTTTTCATTCCCGTGGAATCTCCTTAATTCTCCGGGATAAAAAGTAGCCTATGTCCCTCTCCAGGTCTTCAACTATTCCCATGCCAAAAATCACGTCGATCAGTTGCTCCGTTGCGGCGTGATTGAAGGACAAACCAATAAACCAACAAACAAACACACTTTAGAAAAATGATTTCGCATTTTTAATACTAGTGGTTCGCCCCGAACTGAGACCTCGCGGTATCCATAAACTTTTACAGATCGCCATTTATTGACATCATTTTGAAGTTTTGTTAAACATACTGAAGCTCATTAAAAATTAAATAATTTCGTTTCCTTATAATATTTATCTAATTTTAGTATTTGTTGTTCAAGTACAGGATATAATTCAAATAATTGATCAAGTTTCAGGCTCAGCCTTTCAGAAAATTGAGAGTTCTGAGGTCAACTTTGGACTCCACTTTGAAAGCCCCCCATTTCGTCAATTTTAGGGGAAAAATTTAAAAATATATACTTTGGACTCTATTCCTAGTTATCTTTAAAATGATATACCGCAACCCTATGTAACGCTACTAGTGGTTCGCCCCGAACTGAGACCTCGCGGTATCCATAAACTTGTACAGAGCGCCATCTATTGACATCATTGTGAAGTTCTGTTAAAAATACGGAAGCTCATTAAAAATTAAATAATTTCGTTTCCTTATAATATTTATCTAATTTTAGTATTTGTTGTTCAAGTACAGGATATAATTCAAGTAATTAATAAATTTCAGGCTCAGCCTTTCAAAAAATTGAGAGGTCTGAGGTCAACTTTGGACGTTAGAAAATCTCCACTTTGAAAGCCCCCCATTTCGTCAATTTTAGGGGAAAAATTAAAAAAAAAATATTTTTGGACTCTATTCCTATTTATCTTTAAAATGATATACCGCAACCCTATGTAAAGCTATAAAAAATATTTTACTTCGCATTCGCTTCTATGAGAGCCCCCCTGAAATAAAGATTTTTATAACTTTTTAAGCCATATTCGGCTGGAGGCCATCTGTTTACATATTATATTTAAATTTGAAGTAATTACGTTCAGTAATTCAGAAGTTATAAGGCTCTGACAGACGGACGGACGGACGGACGGACGGACGGACGGTGCAAATTCACTCAAGTAGACTCAGAGACCTTCGCTTCGCTCGGTCAATTAAGTATGGATAGGATATTCAAAGCTAGGTGGAGCGATGACATCCGGCGGGTAGCTGGCATCGATATAGGCGCTTCTTAAGGTGTATAATGGTTGCATAATGAATGATGATGATGATGCTGCATTCAAAGATATACAAAATACTCATACACAGTCTACTCAGAAGTCGAACCCGCACTTTTCCGTTAAAAATCGATATGTAAAATCAATGTAACATTAAGTACTTAAGTGTTATTTTTTAAATATTTTCTTTGTTAGGGTTGATGTAATACAGAAAACGTATTTGCAAAAGCTAAGTTTCCAGACCCAGCGGTTAAAGCCTTGATATCTCAGTCAGCCAGTCAACCCGTTTATATGAATAAAATTAACTTTTTCGCATTCTAACTCAAAACAACCTTGACATTGGACTGTAAATTAATTCTAAGCGTTCATTTGGAAAAGATCCAAATTAAAACAACTCCTACTTCAAATTATTATAGTAATAACAAAAACTAACAACATAGCGATAAAACAGCTTTTGTATGCTGTATAGTAAACAACTATCTTATGTAAGGCAACGTCCGTACTGATAAAAATTTACGTCGTGCTCAGAGAAAACTATTAAACTCAAGCCCAAGAGGTCAGAGAGCGCGCAAATTCTAACAATTTTAACGATACGCTAAATAAATACAAGCATCTGTGGCGATAATTTAATTTAATCTATATGCATCGTTCAACATGACGCAAATATTTAAGGATCGTATTGATAAACCAACATCAGCTAAAAACATGTTCTCAAGTATCAGTCAATCTAGGCTTAACCTCTCTCTTCTTCGTTTTAAGCATTCGGTTTGAACGCAGCTTAAATCACAACAAAACAACTAAATCCAAGTCCGCATAGCGTAAGCTGAATACTCGGCTTTACAAATCAATGTAAAGGACAGGCCGGTTAAAAAATAAAAAAACCGGCCAAGTGCGAGTCGGACTCGCGCACCGAGGGTTCCGTACAAACCTGTAGTAAGTTTTACGATTTATGACGTATTAAAAATAAAAATTACGTTTGTTGTATGGGAGCCCCCCTTTAATATTTACTTTATTGATATTTAATTATTTATTTTGAAAGGTAATATACAAGTTAATATTCTGTGAAAATTTTAACCGTCTACCTGTTACCGTTTTTAATATTGAGCAAAAAAATACGAAAAAAACACGTTTATTGTATGGGGACCCCCCTTAATATATATATTTTTTTAATTTTTAGTATTTGTTGTTATAGCGGCAACGGAAATACATCATTTGTGAAAATTTCAGCTTTCTAGCTATCACGGTTTATGAGATACAGCCTGGAGACAGACAGACAGACAGACAGACAGACAGACAGACAGCGGAGTCTTAGTAATAGGGTCCCGTTTTTACCCTTTGGGTACGGAACCCTAAAAAGGGTAAACGCACTCTTTACAGTTTACACTATCAGTATTCCGATGCAAAGCTCAGATTACGCCTCGAGGACTGTAACAGGTAACTAACACTCACCAATCTGCTCCTTACTCCGTTCATACAGAAACTTGTCCTCCTCATTGCCGAAATCTATTTCCTGCTTTATATGACTTTCGTTGAAGAAATTCTGATTCTCTGTGATCCTGTGTTGCTCCTGTAGTATCTGCAAATTGTGCTGTTGGTTCCTCAATATCTCCACACTATCTTGATAGGACGTAGGGTAATTATACGGCTCAGGTCTTTGGTACTCTTTATCGGTAAACGTGTATACGTCTGCCGCTTTCTGGTAGCCATTTTCGACGACCTGTTTCTGGTAGTCCATTTTCTCGTAACCATTGTGGGATTTCCTTTCTAAAGCGTACTTTTCTGCTTCTTTGTTATATTCCTCGTTAGTCTGCGGTATGTAATCTTCAGTGGTTTTGGAGAAGTCTTTTGGCATTTCGTATTTCTTCGGCTCGCTGTACTGTCCGTAGGGTTCGTTGTATGATTTTTCTGATTCGCTGAAACTGGTCTGCTGATCGTCTTCTTCTGAGTTAAGTGGGTCTGTTTGCATGATCGCGTCCTGCTTCCTTGGTTTTTGTATTGTCTGTATTTGGTTGTGTGGTGTAGTGCCTTGTGGTGTACTGCCGTGCGGTGTACTGCCGTGCGGTGAACTGCCGTGCGGTGAACTGCCATGCGGTGAATTACCGTGCGGTGAATTGCCGTGCGGTGAACTGCCGTGTGGAGTACTCGGTTTCTGTATGGTCTGAACGTGGTTGTGTGGTGTACTAGGGGGTACATTCTGTGGCGCTATGGCGCTCGCTATAGAGCTCAACGTATGAAGACGGTAGTTTAGCTGGAAGAAAAAATTTACATTTCAATAAAAATAAAACCGGCCAAGTGCGAGTCGGACTCGCGCACCGAGGGTTCCGTACAAACCTGTAGTAAGTTTTACTATTTATGACATATTAAAAACAAGACGAAATGAACCGCAAAACTAACTTTGTTTGTAGAGGTTTATTGTTAATATCAAAAAAACCGGCCAAGTGCGAGTCGGACTCGCGCACCGAGGGTTCCGTACAAACCTGTAGTAAGTTTTACGATTTATGACGTATTAAAAATAAAAATTACGTTTGTTGTATGGGAGCCCCCCTTTAATATTTACTTTATTGATATTTAATTATTTATTTTGAAAGGTAATATACAAGTTAATATTCTGTGAAAATTTGAACCGTCTACCTGTTACCGTTTTTAATATTGAGCAAAAAAATACGAAAAAAACACGTTTATTGTATGGGGACCCCCCTTAATATATATATTTTTTTAATTTTTAGTATTTGCTGTTATAGCGGCAACGGAAATACATCATTTGTGAAAATTTCAGCTTTCTAGCTATCACGGTTTATGAGATACAGCCTGGAGACAGACAGACAGCGGAGTCTTAGTAATAGGGTCCCGTTTTTACCCTTTGGGTACGGAACCCTAAAAAACTATGCTAGTTAGAGCGTTGGTTTTATTTTTCCTGTAAAATATACATAAGCTTCTATTGACCATAATTATTTCAGATTTTTCAATTTGTAAACTTCAGAGATAAGGGGGGGGGGAACGGTATTTTTTTCAACATTTTGCCCGATAAATCAAAAACTATTATGCACAAAAATATATAAAAATCTGTTTTAGAATGTAGAAGTATAGCCCTTTCATATGATATCCCACTCAGTATAGTTATCATACTTTGAAATTTCAAACCCCCGATTTTCCCCCTTTTTTAATTAAACTAAAAATAATTTTCGATTTTTTTTTATTTTAATGATGTTAGGCCACTATTATACACAACTATTCTTAATTTCATGTCGATAGCTTTAATAGTTACTGAAATAATCGACTGTGACAGACGGACGGACGGACGGAAGTCGCACCATAAGGGTTCCATTTTTACCATTTTGGTACGGAACCCTAAAAATCGTTACACGTAGGTATCGTAGGTACTTTAAATACTATTTAAAATTAATTTATTTGACCAAGTCGAGTTATTCAACTCGTTTGTTAATTCTCAATTAAGAGGAGGGAGGAATTTCTTTTTTGTATGGAACCTTGGAAATAACTTTTTTGAATAGTAAATAGAATAGTGACAAATGACAAAACATACATTATTTTCTTGTTGCTCCGACGATAAAACCTCTGTTGGCGTTAGCGGCAACGGTAGGGGTGTCTGGCACAAGCTTGACCACTTTTCTGATTTGAAGCTGAAATAGAGATTAATTTTGCCACTTTCGTACATAATAAAAGGTGTTATATGATATTATTATTTCAAAAGTAAGTAAGATATCCATGACTGTGAACACATCCCAAGATGCCAATGTGCTTTTCAAAGTTTTAAAAATACAAACACAAACATATTTAGTATAAAGTTTTAAGTACCTAACTAGTTTGAATGATAATGTATACTTTATGCTAATTTTCACTGGCGCACATTCAATTTCGTGCTATAAACAAATAACTACATAATCCATCCATACTTATACTAATATTATAAATGCGAAAGTGTGTCTGTCTGTCTGTCTGCGGCAAATCTGTTCAACCGATTTATTCAAAGTTAACTTGTACATAAATTAAATGTAAAACTCAAGTCTCCCGCAAGTAATTGCATTATCCAAAGCCACGAACTTGCACTTTTACTGTAAGTTCGTAAAATATTTAAGTTAACTGTTATGTAGATTTAAAGTTTTTTTTATATAAATTACAATTAATTACTTGTTGATTAGGATAAGTATATTTAATAAGGTACAATAAGACTTTCAAATACATATTGTATAAAAGCCCTGTAAAAACAAATAAAGATATTAAAAAAAACTTTGAATACTGTACCTAATAGATTGGTCCTCTTTTTTGCTCTCCCTGTATTTGACTGTGCGACTCTTGCGGATCACCATAACTGTGCCATCGGGATTCAGTTTGGGTAGATTTTGTGAGGGAATCGCGTCTTTTGACAGGGTCTTCCATTGTCCTGGAAACAAAGGAGAACACGATATTATATACTGTTATATCAACTACAACAACTTACTTAAGTAACTAATGATAAAAAAATATCAGCTAAGATCACTTTAATTAGTAGTATTGACTGCTTGGTTGGTCTAGTGGTTAGCATGTTCGACTGTGGCGGACGATGTCAGGGTTCGAGTCCCGGGTCGGACCATAACAAGTATTGGGTTTCTGACAAGAAATTCTCAGTACTAGCCCGGAGTTAGAAAGTTGGCGGTTTTTCACCCCCATGCCTTGGAGAGCACGTTAAGCCGTCGGTCCTGCGCCTGATCTCTCTCCGGTCGTGTCGGATGTTCCATCCCATCGGGATATGAGAGTAAAGGAACAGAGAGTGCACCTGTGTATGCACCTGTGCGCACACAATGTAATATCTCACGCGCAGATGGCTAATCTCTATGGAGATAGGCCGCCGTGGCCGTAATTCGGTCGGGAGGAGGATTTTCTCAGCCATAGGTAATTATACAGAAGCAACCTCCATGTCCTACATAACATTAGAAGACCCAAAGTATTATTTACACTATTTGAATTTGGGCACCACTGTATTGACCTTATAGCGACGGTCACTGCAGTCTGCCGTCGGTGAATCTTAGGCCCGATTTCTCGATGTTTGAACACTCTTCAAAAACTAACACCTTAGATTGTAAGTACTAACATAGTTATTAAGATTATATTGTTACTAACACTAAAGTGGGTGTTGTCTGATAAATTAAATAAATGAAAAACGAGGAAAATTAAAAATGACGGATGTCACGTATGCAAAAACGATCCAAACCCTTGATCTGTTTCCTTGTTTATCACGATTCATGAAATGTATACATAAACAATTTTATGACATGGGGGGTTTCCCAATATTTATGATTAAGTAATAGGTCGCGGTCGTCCGGAGCAAACTTGCGCGTATTTATTAACTGTATGCTTAATGCCAATATGTTGAGAATTAACTCGTATAGAATCGTATAGGGATGTGGCTAACAAGAACTTCACTATGGCTACAGCGCAGATCCTACTGTGAAAATTCATAATACCTAAGTAATTATTGAAATTATTTACGAGTGTTGTATGAAACCATTGCCCGTCTTGCCACTTCAGAGTAACGGGTTGCGAAGATGATGGGCAACGTGGGCGGTCACCCAAGTGAGGTGCAGGAATGGCCACCTCGCACTGGAAAGCGCAGCGCGATTTTGGCAGACCCTCACTAAGTGGATGGACGACCGCAGCATGTGGAAATCTATTGAAGTTACATTAAATCCGTCCATCCGTCTTGGAGAAAGATTAATATTTTTAGGAAGTTAAAAGCTAACCTAACTTCATATTTTAGGATTCCGTAGTCAACAAGTAGCCCTTAGTTTCGCCGTCCGTCCGCGTCTTAGCCTCTTAGCTCAGAGGCTGTTAGTACTAGAAAGCTGAAATTTTGGCATGGGTATACACTATACATATTAATCACACCGTAAAAGTGGTAAAATAAAATTTTAAAATTTAAAAACAGTTTTTTAGGGTACCTCATCAGCAAGTAAAGTGGGGATACATTTTTTTGGTGTTGGATAGGTCGTTCAAAAATATTGCGGGTGTGGGAGAGCTCGTTTTCGAAATATAACGCTTTAAAGTGCTTATTTTAGTTAAGAGTCTAGTCACGGTCATGTTATCTAAACGTTACCGTGGTCTAGGGTCCATGTCTCACCTCTGCCAGCTGAACGGTTGTTTTTGGATATGTGAAAAAAATCATGGAAGTGGTATAATATATAACGAAGTTAAAATGAAACTACAGTTAGGCTAAGTAGACTACAAGTTTACGAGTAATAGTCGACCAACAAAAAAAAAAATGACGGATAACGGAACCCTACTCTGCGCGTGGCTCGACACACACTTGGCCGGTTTTTTGTTTAGGTTTTGTTTTTAGGATATAAAAACAAGTTGAAATTAGAGCTGATCAAAAATTTACATAACCATATGTACGTTTAGGTGTTTTGCCGGATATTTAAAACAACGCCTCAAACAAGATAAAAGCTACATACGAGTACACTTCGTTTATTCGCTATGACCTCCAGATAAACAACAGAATTTAAAAATTCCATAATTATTGGTCTTGAACCTTTTTTTTTCGAAAAAAAGAAACCTACAAAATCTTAGTACTGCCGAAGGTTACCGGCACAGCACCCTCACAAGGCAGACGATCAATGTGGCTAATTCTGTACTTATAACACAATCTCTAAACTAAACTGACAGCTTTAAATCTAGTTCTGTCCCTTTCCGGAGTATTGTGAAAGGGTTAGCGATATTTTTAATAGTGTCATTTTAGTTTAGTTTAGAGATTGTGCACTATTGAATCAACCCCAATGTTTCGAGTAAAAGCAAATTGGCTGACACATCAGTGAGATACTTACCAAGTTTGGCAGCACTAAGATCAAGGGCCTGCCATAGCGCAAAGTCGTTGAAAAAGAGGTTTCTAAGGCAGTTTATTTTATCTATTAAACGGTGGCATTATATGTATGATTGAGAAAAATATATGATCATAGATATTATACACATATACTTTATGATGTTTCAAGAACTTTAAGCAGCCATTGTTTTAACCCAAAACAATTTGAATAACTTCGCGGCGTGAAAAAATCCTCTTATTTCATGTTTCAAAGCAATTTTTATCCCCATTGAATATAATTTACTCGAATAGTAAGTAAGTTGTATACTATAATTTAATTCCAAATTATAAGTTACATACGTTGCCGAATTAATTTTCATTAAACAGTAAATATGTATATTTTTTTGATTTCGAATTTATGCCGGTTTTTCGAGAAGCTTGCTCGTTTTCACCTCCGCCCGCACCGCGCCAATGTTCATCAGAACGTGACGGACGACCGACTTGACGTGTTCCTTCTCTCCATTTTGAGGAGTGAGGAGAGCCAAACTCTTGATTTCGCCTTAAAAATTTCAAATCAACGAAAGATCAATGTTTCAGTTTGTACTTTGTTGTCAAGAATGTTTTAATTCCTTTTTTTTAAAACAATTTCGCATTAAGCCAGGGCCAGGGCGAACACTGCGCAGTTTGTCAAGATTCATACAAAATCAACTTGGCCAGGTATTTTGAAGTATAATTTCGCATTTCAACACCACAGCCCTATAGTCAACCCCGCCTAAGATCTTTGGCGAACAAAACAAATATGTAGTTATTTATGTAACTATTATAATATGCATGTGGGTAGGTATTAAGATTTTTTATTCAGCCTACAGAATATTAGAAGAGCGTGCTGTCACTTCGAGCAATGGGTGAGATACAAGGCTAGTTTATTGTGTGTACTTACTTAATCTTTGACACTGAAGCAAGAAATTGTTAGCGCACTTGAAGTTTACTATAAAATCGACCAAAATTATAACGTGGATTTCGAACTACGATCCGACGACCTCTCTGGCCCAGTGTTGAGCGCTGTTGTCTTAAAGTGCGGAGGTCCCGGGCTCGATTCCCGGTAGGGTCAATTTGGGAATTTATAATTTCTGAACTTTCACTGGTCTGGCCTGGTGGGAGGCTTCGGCCGTGGCTAGTTACCACACTACCGGCAAAGACGTGCCACCAAGCGATTTAGCGTTCCGGTACGATGACGTGTAGAATCCGATTAAGGTATGGGTTTAATATAAATGCCCCTAAAAGGTTAGCCCGCAACCATCTTAGAATGCATCATCACTTACCATCAAGTGAGATCGCAGTCAAGTGCTAACTTATAGTACATATATTTATAAAAAGAATCCCGGGATCCCGAACTGGCCATTTTGCGCTGCGCTGATAAACATCAGCTCAGTCAGCACTGAATAATTGTGTAGGTACATTTCTGTTACTTATTCTATTGTAAATATTTTTATTACAAAAATAAACTTAATAATCGGACAACAGTTTCTTGAATGTTTATTACTAAGGCCGGAATTTATGACCATGTTAGTCACATGCAAAAATCATTTTAGTTCTGTGACAGTAACATCCGATCATTTGCAATTCTTAATTACTAAAATGTCGTTTTAAACTTTTAAAAGGAATTCGAGTTTCTTTTTTGCTCGAAGATTAAAATGGTGATTCAGTCCGGAAACACTGTTTTTATTATTTAAACAATTCGTTATTATAATACATGTATTTTAACCATGAATATCACTTTAAATAATAAAAATATATATTTCTTGCAACTAACATATTATATTTATATGTACACGCTTATTTAACACCCAGCGACTGCCCGCAGCTTCGTTACCGGCGAGAATTTCCAAAAATCCGGCCTTATCCCTGCCCCCCTGATTGTGAAATCGTAATCGTAATCGTTTGGTCAAACGGATAATTTGACCTGTTTAAGGAGTTCATAGATACTTGCACGTCAAAAGTCATGTATGAACCCCTAAAAAAGTTCGAGCAATACGTTTTAGGCTGTCAGATGATTAGGATTTGCTTCTGATCTACACTAGAAAAATTTCAGCCGTATCACCGTTTCCTGAGACACGATCTCCACTCGAAGAACTTTTAACTAACTCCAGCGGCCGTCGGTCTTCTGACAAACGTGGCCAGCCCACTGCAACTTAAACGTGCTAGCCTTTTGAGCTATGACGATTATATTTTAGTTCTTTGGCGAATTACTTGGTTTCGGTTACTTGGTACTCAAAGAAATTCGGAGCATAGCTCTTTCCATAGCACTTCGAGCGACTTGAAGTTCGTGGACTAGCCTCCCTGTCAGTGTCCACGTTTTGCTACCATAATTGAATGCTGAAATAAATTACATTTCAGTTACACTAGAATCACAAATATTTTCAAAAAGATCTTCAATATCGATTTCATAATCGAATTAATATTATAAATAGAGAAAACAAAGGTCAGATAAGACAATACATAATATATCCAAACATTATCAAATATTATGTAACAAGATATTGTCAAAATCCAAAGTTGAGTAATGTTTTTATTTGAAATCTTTCATGTTATACTGAATTCTGAATCTGATTAGATAATGCAAAATATTTAAAATAATTTTGTTTGCCACTGTTTATCTGGCTAACTTATTTGGCTGCAACCACCAGCCATAAGGTGGTTTGGGTACCGAATTGGGCTAAAAATAATTTCAGGTTTTAAGTTATAAGAAATATTCAGTAGCAGCCTGGAGATGATAGTTGGCAGTGTTATGCTTCCGTAACTCGTAAAGGACCAAAAACTAGCCTTGTCTCTTCCATTGTGCTTATGCCCGCCTTCCACTGCGAAATGGTAATGAGCGGGAAATGGCCGAGCGGAACGGAGCAAAATAGTCTTGCCTTCCACTAAGAAATAGTTTCACAGAAATCTGGTTTTTGCCTTCCATTGCCACCGGGTTTAGCGAAGTGAGCTGGGCGGAAAATGACATGGGTCAGATGAGCGAGTTTGTTTGCTTCCATTGTCAGCGTGCATTGCGGAGAGGGCCAGTGCGGCCCGTGGCAACACCTAGACGTGTTAGTGGTTTTCTTCAAAAGTGATAATGTCGGACAGTTGTAGTGCAGATGATTTTCTAAATTACAATAAGTAAATTAAAAATTTCTTAAAATTACCCTGGACTCCCAAACTAGGATAACCCGTGTTTTGGGGGTCAGATGCTTGCTACTGGACAGTTATATTAAGAAAAAGAACGGCGACGAATGACGATATAGCGGCAGGGACGGTTGGGAAGGGCGGGAGTGCGGGCGGAGTCCGTTCAAAACTAGTTCTCGATGCCATGACACAACGGACTCCTTTCAACTCGCTCAGGCCGCACCGCTTACTAGTTTGCGCTGGAAGCACTTCTATGAAAAGGAGAAGGTTCACCTTCGGTGTACTCTTTGTACACTCAACCATGAAAAAGAAAAAAAGGAAAAAATAGAGGAAAATACATAGATTGTATTAAAAATATAATAATTTAGAATAGTAAAGTAAATAACGAGAAATAAAATAAAATGTATTTTAAGTTTTCGATACATTTCCAAGATGGCAACCTTTAGCCATAGAGATGGCAGTAGGCGCGAAATGTATCAAATGTTATTTCTGACAGTCACTGTCAAAATAATATGCAAAATAACGTGTTTTTCCCATAGAAATAGGAAGACTATAGATGTAAGATTGTGTTTTTAGTTTGTCACTAGGTAGGATTTTCTTAGTGATGGGTGGGAGTCGATTATATTTGTCGATTATATTATTGTCTAACATACGTAATCTATGAAATATAAAGGAATGATTTTTGTATAAAAAATTAATTTAATAGAGGATGCTTTAGTATCCATAAAGAGCATAAAACAGTATCCATACAGCTTATTTTTTTATTTTTGGCTGCCTGTTAACCGATCACGTTCAAACCAGTGAATACTTACTATCAAGTTGCAATATGGGTTGATTGCAACTTGACATACTTTTCTGCCCTGGGATACCTAACTTAGAGAATATTTTTATCCCAAAAATTATAGGGTTATTAACTTTCGTAATTTGATTTAACATTATGATTGCTTCATTAAGGTGTAACGAAGGAACATTCGTAAATAGTTAAATACCATCGACAGCTAAAATCATAATTCATAACCCTTCCCTTGGGCTTTGTCGTAGTCGGGTAAAAATTGGTACAGTATAATATCCGATCTTATATCTATATATATATAAATCTCGTGTCACAATGTTTGTCCTCAATGGACTTCTAAACCACTTAACCGATTATAATAAAATTCGCACACCATGTGCAGTTCGATCTAACTTGAGAGATAGGATAGTTTATATTATATAGATTAGGATTATTAGTGCTACCCGTGCGAAGCCGGGGCGGATCGCTAGTAAGTATATAAAAATCTCGTGTCACGATGTATGTTTGGGATAAACCCTGAAACTACTGAACCGATTTTGATCAAACTTCGTAACTATCTGTAATTTGGTCTAACTTGAAAGATAGGATAGTTTATTTGTTTTATTCATATAAGTTGGCGGTACGAAGTTCGCCGGGTCAGCTCGTTAATTTATAAATATTAAACTTTCTTCCCGTGATAACGCCTATTTCTTGGGGTAAATTTATAGTGGGTAGGTATAGCATCTGATTTCAGTCGCCTCCATTTGGTGTATTCGTTTGGCAAAAATGAGTCTTCTGTGAAATGTTTTGAGCAAATACGACTGTTATGCCGGGTTGTACAATTAGGTATTTTCATCATTTCTATCCATTTCCTTTTTATTAGTTCATTTTTAGGAAATCTAAAACATAGAGATTAGAGAGTACATAATACTCGTATGTACGTACTAGTGCAATAATTATCGATAATCTATTCCACAGCACTAGTAACCTAAAAGCGTTTTGCCGAAAAATTATTATTATTATTAAATAAGTACGTAATTGAGTACTTAAACATATTTATTTACTTTTTCTTTCCTTTGATTACCTATTTACTAATAAAATCCTTAGACTTTTGGCAAGTACCATTGCCAAAACTCGCCGATGAAACCCGACAGACTCTGTTCCATTTTCTTTTCTTAAACTATTGGATTTACATCCCTCAAAGGCACAAGACATATTTTTTTGGACACTTGGCTTTGACTTTAGAGCTTTAGGGCGCCTTCAAATTTGCCGCAAAGCGTAGCGCGGCCGCAGCGCGGCTGCAGCGCTGCGGCCGCGCTCCTGTCGCGAGGTTCGAACGTCATAGGGTTGTACCTATATTTATTTTCACGATGGAATCTGACGAAGAAACACTGCTCTGTGTTACTATTAATACGAAACAACGAAAATATAAAGTAGTTGTGTTAACAATACATAATATTATACTTACATGCTTCATTTTTTTTCACTTGGAGTCTTGTTTGTGAAATTGTCAATAAATTTAATGCATATTTCTTCCCAAGCCTTTTTCTTTTCGAATTTATTGCTGTACTTGTCGGACTTCGAATCCCATATCTATTGCTGGACGACTCTCAACCTTATCGATAAATTCTTCTACCTAATTTTCGTTCAACCCGTCACTAGTCGATCGATGAACTGATGCGCGGCCGCAGCGCGGGTGCAGCGCTGCAGTCGCGTGTTTTTTATTTATATGGATTTACAAAGCAGCGCGACCGCAGCGCTGCAGCCGCGCTGCTGTCGCGCGGCACTTTGCGGCAAATTTGAAGGCGCCCTTATGCACCTTAAGAATTTACTTTAAATAAAGAAATTCTTAAAAAACTTTTCTATTACCTCTAATGTAAACAAACAAATACTAAGCGACAAAATTATGTGTACAGAACGACCCGTATTATTTGTACAAGAATAGGGTATTTTGAATTGGGCAGTATTATAAGATAAAAGATATAATTTGACAATTTGAACCTAGTGACCGGACCGACGCTCCATACAAATCTGAACCGTCTCCTTTGTGTTGCGAGTCGAACGGAGTCCGTACGGAACCCGTTGAGATTCCGCTCATCTCTGCGACCACTTTTGTAACTCTTTTAACTCTTTCAGTCCGCTCCGCTCACTCTTTTGCAGTGGAAGCACTTCTATGAAATTAACCGTTGCGAGCTCAACGGAGTCAGTACGGAGCCCGCTCCGTTCGCAGTGGAAAGCGGGCATTAATAACACTATCCTATTGGATAATTGGACTATAAGAGTACACCTGTCATTGCTCACACACTGGTGCACTATAATTTCTCCTGCATAGTCTGCCAGATTGCACTGAAATTGGACACTGACCAATATTTCGGCAGGAAGACCAAATCTTATCCTGTTCTTCATAGGGTCCATCTGTCTGTTGAATTACCAAGGTAGTATTACTCAGTATCCTATTATTACTATGTATCCATCAAAGTTAACACTTTACATGCCCAAAATAGGGATGATGCCTATATCAAAAATAAATTATGTATTTCGAAATGATTATTAAATAGAGGGTCTTCCAAAAGACCTGAAATTCACATCTTCGGTTAGTTCTAAGTTTGATAACCATTTTAAAATATAGATTAAAGAAAAAAAGTGTGTTGAAATTTGATGACATCACAACTGTGAATTTCATACAACTTCCATACTAGAAGTGCGTTTTTAAGTTCGATAAAGAGTTGCCGATTTGATTGAGTTGTTATCATCCCTATTGAGCACAGTTCTCTTCTCAGAATGAGAAGGTTTAGACCATAGCATTAGCAAACTTTCCACAGTTTTGAGAAAATTATGAAGAATTCTTAGGTATGCAGGTTTTCTCATAATATTTACCTTCACCATTATGGCAAATGATAAGTCATTTCTTAAGAAGCACATGGCTCTTAAGAATTAGAGGTGCTGCATGTTTAGGGTTGAAGCCCCGGATCTCCCAGAATATGAGGCTCAAGTCTTAACCACTGCTCAACACTACCTATATAGGATAAAAATACTGCCCTTGTAGCAATAGTTGACAATTCCAGTGTGGGGCTAGGTTTCTAGTCTACAAAATGAATAACTTAGTAATTGTAATGCAGTCATTAAATTGATTTTCTCTTCATATTAAAAATAATTATGATTTTTTTATATTATACTTACTTAATATACGTTTGTTTTATATTCAACAGATATTTTATCCTGTATGACTAAACAAAGCTAGCTCCGCATACAGCAGTTACAATTATTAGACCTTATAAACTTTAACCTTTGTAATCTGTTTGCCATAAAAATTGCTTAACGGGTCAGCAGAAAAGAAATTGTATAACATTTGTAACTTATACAATTACTTATTTACTCAACTACTTAAGTAGATGATTTAAGTTTTTTAAATTCTGTGCTATTTCTTCAATTTTCGGAGATAAAAGCAACCTCCTGAATGGAAGCTCTATCTTTACTAGATAATGTAAAATCTGTAAAATCAATAAGAAAATGAGATTGACTGTACAGATTCTCTCTTATTACAATTTACATAGAACCCCACTAAAAATCATTAAGGCTTTAAGCCCTTTACAAAACCACATGGACAAAGTTCCAATAATAAATTATAATATGTCAAGTCAATGCCCAAGTTTGGTCAATATTACTTACATTATAATACAAATCTTAATAAATATTACACAGTATTCTGGTACTAAGCCACACCGCTACCCAGCGCACGTGTTTCCTGCCACTTATAACTTAAGTACCTTCAAGGCAAGAGTGAATAGGCATCTTCTAGGCAAGCGCGTCCCAACTTTGCACTAAGCATGATTGTCGTCAAGCGCAAGCCTATCACCAATAAAAAAAAAGACTAAAGGTTTTGATCTAAGGTAAGTAAGAATGAATCTCCCAACAGCAACACAGTGTGTCAATCTGTTTGTTTTCCAACCATGGAAGTAATCTTAACAACTTGGCAATCTTGTCAAGGAAAATAAAGAGATCCCATAGAATAATATAAAAAAACTTAATTGAACTAAAAATTACAGGAAATAACATTCATGTTTGTTATTCATAACAAATTGAATCAAAAAGAAAATACAAAATTTTCATAGTTTTGTTTTTAAAATTTTTAAGAGTTGCGAGTCACTTCTGGACATTCACTTTTACCTAATAATAAATAATACACCAAACTATCTACCAAGCTTCCTTTTTGTGGAAATAAAGTGTTTTTGGAAATACTTAATATCACAGTTATTTATCAAACAAAGTAACAGTTATTTGTCAAACAAAGTAACAGTTATTTGTCAAACAAAGTAACAGGTTGAATAGAAAGATACAGTTCCGAAATTCAAGACTATATAATACACTAGCGATCCGCCCCGGCTTCGCACAGGTAGCACTAATAATCCTAATCTATATAATATAAACTATCCTATCTCTCAAGTTAGATCGAACTGCACATGGTGTGCGAATTTTATTATAATCGGTTAAGTGGTTTAGAAGTCCATTGAGGACAAACATTGTGACACGAGATTTATATATATTAAGATATATGAGCCATAACATAGCCATACCCAGAGGCTGTACTCCATACAGAGTCGCGTAATAGAGAACCACCATGTCAAAACAGCTCATAAGCCTTTTTCTACCGGCTTGTCGACGTGTACGAATTCCGGGGGACGTATTTGCTAATTTGAGTTGAAATGAGGGAGACAGGTGCTTACTATGGAATTTTTTCTATGAAAATACAACCCGAGAATGACCTGATGAAGATCTTTTGAACGATTTAGTATTTTCAATTGTTTTTAGTTAGTGGAGAATGTTTTAGTACTATTGTATGTTCACATGTAGTACTTTTAAGTTGTAATTTAAGGATAAATACCTAAAGAAATAATAAACAAGAAAGGTAGTAGGTACGAGGTAGGTATGGATGGCATTTCCTTAAGGGAAGCCGATGGGAATTGTGTTGTATGGACTTCACCACTTAGGTACTTAGTAACTAAAATGTTCCATTGGTTCATCCTATGAATAAAAAAATGGAATGAAAACCTTCCAATAGCAACTTATTACCAGAAAGTTACAAAAACACCTTTCATTTATTGTTGAAGGTGAATATTAAAGTATTATTTAAAACTATGGCATTGAAAATTATATTCCAATAAAAAATTTAAAACCCACTAAAGCAAAAAAAAAAAAACTTCGGCTAGTTGGCTAAAACTTTTGGCAATCACAAGGTAGGAGGTGAGCTATGCACTAAGGGAGTGAAAAAGATTTCATAGGTTTCAATAATGCTAGGATCTATTAGCTCCCACTTTGACAACCTCTAATATGTTAGATTGTTTAGCTGATGTCTGTAATTACATCCACATCGACTTGTCTTTAAAAACCTCCATTAGGTTCCTTGAAATCCTTTCTGAGAGCATCCCTAGGATACTCAAGGAATATTGCTTCCTACCATATCCCAAGGTCCACTGGTTAAGGCTGTGCAGTCTGCCAGTCACTTTACTGATTTATTACATAGACAATTTAAATAGGAACATGTAGTAACTACAGCAAAACAAACAAATTTCATTCATAAATAAATTTTTACAGATTAGATAGAGACAAACAACGGAAACATCTGTTAAGATTTATCAACCACCAAACTCCACTGAGAGCATATTATGTATTTTTACATTTTGAAAATAAGTTTAGGTAAGTAAAAGCTTAGATATTGTTTATAAACAAACAACCTATAATGTTATATTTGTTAACATCTTTCTGTTAACGAATGTTACCATTTTAGACAAAAAACAAGGTTTTTGTAATGTTTGGGCTGCAGTAATTTAACAGCAACGAATAACGATACAGGAAAAGTTAACTAAAACAATGACGAAACATCGTGCATATATTTTCGCGAAAAAAACTTAATTTGACGAAAATTTATGCCACAAATAAAAAATAGGTCTTCTGAATGTCAAACGTACAAGATAAAGGGCACTGCCGAAGTTTTTTATGCGATTATATGCAAAATCCGGTCTCTCATATATTTCCGGCGCTGTTTTCCCTGACGCAAAAAATCGCGTAACGTCGACCATGACTCATCCGAGAGTGAAAACTTGTGATAAATTCTAAAATATAGTAGACAGACATGGAAAAACCCAAATACCTTTATTCTTACCCATTGTTGTGGCATTGTAATCCGCTTGGGTGAAGTGGAGGCTGCATACTTTAGAGTATTTTGTGTACGGTTTCCCGCGTTTCAGTATGTTATTCCACTTATCAGCCATCGTTACGTCGCGAGGAAAACGGTGGAACTTAACGTTTTTAGTCTTGCCGGCGAGCGAAGTGCATTGTGGAACTGTACAATAATAACCCATCTTTCTATTTGACTTCGCATCAACCTTTGTTATGATCACTCACGATTACCGCGAGGTTGTCCTTAAACACAACACTGTAGCGGAGGACTGTGAAATTAATGGTTGAGATCGCTATCACGTTTGCAAAAATTAGAATCATCACACTGCAGCCTTGAAATATTTGACATGTATCGCCTTTTTTCCCTTCCCCACTTCACACACTTTTTCAGAAAAATGGCCTCTTGAGCCCAGAGAGATTATAGAACATAGAATTTAGCGCACACAGATAATTAAATAAGTTACAACGGTTACAGACCAACTTCCTGTCATTGTTACAGACTACAGTACTTCACAGCAGTACTAGTCAATGAAGTACAGCACACTATTCTATTGGCAGTTCTCATTGGTAATAAAGGTTTAACCACATCGTACGTGTCAGCTCCACATATCGCAATTTTCTTTTATTAGATTCTAAGAAGTTCTTGCTATTATATTGAAGCCGCAAAATATAAAGCGGCTAATGTTTTTTTTTTTCAATAAGAAACCGTTTTGCTCATTTGCTTTGGGTTTGTTTTGTATTGAAGTTGGCATAAAAGGCGTTGGCTCCAGTTAGCCGTTGGCTCCCAAAAACTTGGCCTATCGTGTGAATGTACCATTGGTGCTTGGTGTTAGTTGTCTATGGAATGCTAATATTTTTTTTGACAATGTCGGCGCTTGCTTGGTGTTTATTTTTGTAATTTACATAAAGTAATTTTTGTGAAAATTATGAATATTATGATATAAGCTATGTGAAATTATAGTGTCTTGGGTGTTAAATATCATTAGATACAAAATGCCATATTATTGCACAGTACCGCGTTGTACGTCGATGGCGGGGAAGGCAAAAAATGTATCATTTCATCAGTTCCCAAGGGACGAGGAACTTGCAAGACTTTGGAATGATATATTAAAAAGAGGAAAGCCATACACGAAGTATTCGAAAGTGTGCAGCTTACATTTCACTCCGGATGACTATACTATGACTAGCGGACAAAAAAATAAAGGTAAACAAAACAAAAAGAACACGCGCAAGGTTTTTTTTTTTTTTATCTTGTGAATGTTGTTACCTACTAGGTATTTTGATTAATTAGGCTAGGCTAGGTATTTAAGCTCAAGTAAATAAGCTAATAAAATAATGTAAATTATTCTACAACTATCACTATCACAGATAATATGCACAAGAACAGGTAATTGTTTTAGGGAGCACACTTTTATTCCAATATTTTTATATTATATTAAGCACGAAACAAAACTATGTGTAATTTTCAGACTGGACCAGTAAATTAAAATTACTTGTGATAAAATCTATTAGTACTAAAATAAAAATAAATGATTATTATTATTCTCATGAATAAATGATTATTTATTTATTTATTTAAGATGTGGACTGCCTTTAAGGGCTCTGTCCCTGCATACTGCAGGTGGTTGTCATATTCATGTTTTCTCTGAGGAGAGGATATAAAGGAGGAGGAGAGGAATCTGCCAATGCTGCACTTAGAAGACCTAACTAACCAGCATAGTGCAGTGCAGAGCTAAAATGTGGTATACCGTATATACCTAGTTAGTAAAAAAAAATCTGCCAAGTACAAGTCACTCTCCCACACGAAGGGTTCTGTACCATCATAAAAGATTTAACACTATGTACTTACTTTTTAAAATCATGTTTCTTGTATGTTTTTTTTTATTTTTCCCTGTTTATTTTTTAATTAATTTGAATCTTTATTATTTCTTGTTAAAGCAGCAATAGAAATACATAAAACATATACTGTGAAAATTTCAACTGTCTAGAAGTTAGCTATTACAGTTCATGAGATACAGTCTGCTGACAGACAGACAGAGGCTCAGCAATGCGTTTCCCATTGGCACCCTTCGGGTATGGAACTGTAAAAACGGATGAACATTTGGATTCCACTGTGCTGAATGTAAATATCCTGTAGTGTATTAATTTTATTGTATTTCTAGGACAATGGAGGACCCTAAGGAAGGATGCCATACCTTCTCAGAATTTACCTGCTGACTCTCCTGGGCCACACATGGGACAAAGTTCCTGGACACCCCCACCAACTATGATAGATGCCAGGGTATATACCTGTTAACTTTATAGTTGTTCTTTATTTTTTCCGTACTAATCCTACCAATAAATACTATGAATGTGAAAGTGTCTTTGTATATTGGCTTGCAATTCAACCATGCTGCAATGGAGCACTAGATCTATTAACAACCTGGAGGGTGACATATTATGATTTTTAACCTGGAAAATCAAAGAGATCCACATGGATGTAGTCACAGGCACCATCTACGTAATATTATGTAAGCAAAAATAACCATACCTTAGATATGTTATGATTTGCAAAGAAACAGCAAAATTTGTTATACAAAATTATTTTCTACAATAAACAAAGTGATCCTGTAAGGGTTCCTTTTTTCCCCTTGAGGTATGGAACGCTAAAAAACGTTGATCCATTGCTCTGTTATGGCATGATTGAAGGAAATACAAACACATTAATTATTTATTAAACCAAGTCTAAGTATTTTAGTATTTAAATTTTTAGTTGTGAATTACATAAATAGTGGTTAACAGGCAATAGGGTGAATTACACAAATGAGGGCTATAGATGCAAAAGCGCTTCTATCCCATTTCAAGCTCTGAATGTTTTTTAAGTGTGGGCAATCCACAGTCTACTTGTCTTTGGTTTTATCCTATAGAAAATGACATGATAAGTATGACGTTAGGTACGAAACCGCCAGCAAAACCGCCACTATCACCGCTAGACCAATCACAGCACAGTATTTATCTATATAAAATACTGTGCTGTGATTGGTCTAGCGTTGATAGTGGCGTTTAAAGGGAGTTTAATGGCGTCCGGCAGTTGTTTTGCGTTACAACATAGTTTTATTTTCCTGTTTTTAAATAGAAAAAAATCTGAAAATGGAAATTAATATAGTCCCAGTGGGAGGGAATAAGGCAAGGAAAAGGATTCGGAATGAAAATGAATGGAAGCGCAATGTTAATAAGAGTGAAAGGTAAGATTCTCTTGCTTTACTATTGGCCGTGTTTATGCAATACGTGGGACACGGAACAGGTCCAATCTGTTTACTAAATAACTATAACTAAGTTCCTACTTTTTTAAAACTAGTGGTTATTCATTTTATTATTTATTTATTATATTATCATAACGCTTTTAAAGTATTTATCTTTTTTTTTGGGATTGTTTTTTTTTATGTTTACAGTAATTTTACTTGTTATGTTACCCGTCTGTCCATCTGTCTGTCTATCAAAGTGCGTTGTATCTTTTGGACAAATAAGCTAGTTTTATTGCCATTACTTGGGATTTTAAATTGGATTGGTTAGTTGTTGGTAACATGAGTAAATTGTTTCAGGTACTCAGCTAAGAATCCACCAAATTTAACAGATGTTAGAAGCTGGAAGCATAAGAAATCTGAGAAATTAAAATGCAATACTCTAAATCCTCAAGACATAAGGCGTTTTCATCAAGCATTTTACATTTCCTAAAAGTGTAATTTTTGATAATCCTTAATAAAAGATTAAAGACAAATTATTAATAGGCCAGTTTTATTTTTTCATTTAATAAACTTAAGCAATTTACCTAATTACCTGAATCAGTCTTAAGCACCGACTGTATAAAACCATCCACACAAGTATTATAGGAGCAAAACCGCTTCTATCATGTAGTGGCGGATGCAAAACCGCCTCTATCCACTGCAATGCAGAATGCTCTATACAGATTTAAATGTTTTTTAACTATTTTTACACTTTTTATAAAATAAGCTTAATGTAATATTCAAAATTAATATCAATTTGCCATGACATTCAATTTAAATCTACATCTACATCTACACTAATATTATAAAGAGGAAAGATTTGTATTTTTGTATGTAACGAATAAACTCAAAAAGTACTGGACCGATTTTAATAATTCTTTTTTCATTAGAAAGCTACATTATCACTGAGTAACATAGGCTATATTTTATTTTCAAAAAACTTAGAGATCCTTCCGAAAATTGCAATATTGTGAACCAAGTCGGAAAAAAACGTCTCTTTTGAGAGCTTACGTGGCGTGCGCTGCGTAAATAGTTAAAGTTACACGAAAACAATGTATGGGGAAATTGTTCCTCTCAAAAAGTTCTAAAAAAAAGTCCGCGACAGCATGTATCTATCTTTTAAGGTTGACTCACAATAACCATTTCTGTGATTTTCAAATTTGGTCTTTACCAATGCTTTACTTGCAAAGGTGTTTTTACCGACATAGTATGAATCCTTATCAAAATAAATATGTTATTCATCTCAAGTATCTAATTAAGATAAAAATTGTCCTATACATCATTTAATTTAGATGAATATCTTATGAGATATCATAGAAATAATGTAACGTGCAAGGGAAAATGGAATATAATAATCTGAGGGCTGGCTGCTGTGGTGAGGAAGGGGCGTACACTCTTACAATGTAATATTGAAATGTAAAACCTGCCCACTGCCCACTGGCTATAATAGGTATAGACTATTAGGATTATTAGTGCTGCCCGTGCGAAGCCGGGGCGGATCGCTAGTATAGGATAAAAGCAAAAGTTTAGTACATTTTATCATGTTTTGGGTGACTGTGAAACATTTAAGAAAGTGGATAGAAGCACTTTTGAATCTATATACATTATATTATATTATATTATATTATATTCTATTATAGTGGTTTACAGGCAATAGGGATTATGACAACTCAATCAAATCAGTAACTTTTTATCAAAATTAAAAACGTATTTCTAAGGAAGTTGTATGAAATTCACAGTTCACATCAGTGACATCATCAAATTTCAACACACTTTTTTTTCTATAATCAATATTTTGAAATGGTTATCAAACATAAAACTAATGTAAATTTTAGGTCTTTTGGAAGACCCTCTATTTAATAATTAAGTTAGAAATAATTTATTTTTGATATCTAGGCATCGTCCGTATTAAGCCAATCTTATTATTTAATTTAACTTTATAGATGCACCAACAGATGGCACAAGCTATATATGTTCAGACTATGCTAGCAATGCAGGCAGCCGGCATAACTGCACTTGGACCTGGTAAGCTTACCAATATATATAAAATTAATTAGTATTAGTACCATTTCTGTTATACACACTTTCCAAATTTCAAACTAGTTTAGAAACTATCACCAACTGCTCTGATATATTATTATTGTTATGGTACACAATCTCTAATAAGCCCTGTCAGTTTGGTTTTGTTAGAAGATTGTGTACCTACAACAAAACTGGTAACCTTATAATATTTTGAATGCGAAAGTGTGTCAATCTGTGTACCTGCTACATTTTATCACATCACATATGCCTGCATTAATAATTTTGATGAATTTTGGTTGCATCCTGAATAATGACAGGCTACTCTCTGTCATGGTATTATCTAGTAGGCCCTATAAAGAAACAGCTGTTAATTCTGGTAACATAATATAAGCTGAAGACTCGCGAACTTTAAGGTATAACCTACTGTTTTTACATAATATGCTTCCTATAAGTAGTGCATAGATGATTAGAAATAATTTTACTGACTCAAATATATTTTTTGATCTCTATCTCTAGATCCACCATCATCGCCTTCGCAAGCTGCAGCAGAAACAGAAACGTCCACATCCCCACCATTGCCCAATACATTCACACAATTAGAACAAATCCTTGCACAAAAGTCCTACCAAAATATAAAAAATACTGCACAATCTAGCAATTGTGAAGTAACCACAAGCCAAATTCATAACGAAATGCATAGAGAAACAGTGACTTTTAAGTGCACACAGTGTTCAAAATGTTTCAAAGACCCAGATGTTTTCATCTTACACAAACGCAGTCATCCCAAAGACGAAACTGGCAACACCGATGAAATGTTACGTGCCAACCCTATTTTAGCTAATCTGCTTAAATCGGACACCCAACAAGCTGTTACAACTGATCAAAATAATTTAGATTCCAATAATGTTAAGAGTATCGAAAGTCAAATTATGACTGCTCTAGCCGCAAATATGGAGAATTATTTGCGTAACCTGTCAACAATTATGACAAATGGCAACACTGTGGATACGATAGGCAGTCAATTTGAAAATGGAACATCCGATTCTCAAGATGGTGACTCCAACTGTGATAGCAAAGACTTAAACGAATCTTCTGACTCAAATTTAGTTATAGATGAAGATGCTTCCTAATTCTTAATAGGCTTTTTATCAATTCTTTTTTATTTCCTATCGGAAGAGGTTATTTTTGCAACCCAACTGATATTTTTAATAAATAAAAAAAGAAATAGAAAATCTACCCACCTTTAGTAATAGAGTAAGATGTATATTTTTCTACTTAACTATAATCTACTTTTTTTATTGAAAACTGATCTACCATTTTAGTAGATTTATAGACTGATAAAATCTTTTATATATAAATTGGACTTAAATTTTATTTTTACCAGCACTTCTCACATACGATTAAAATGTTTTTACAGACACCAATGCAAAACAGAGTAATAAAAATTAAAAATTGCATCTTTTTATATTTTTACAGTTAGAACAAGTAGAAGGACTATTTTTAGCATAGTAAACAATAAAATTTAAGACCAATTTTGATTATAAAGTAATAAAAAGACTGTAGCATACCTTCAATTGGTACCCCACCGTATTGTCACCGTTTTACCACTTTTGGAACGGAGCTATAATTGTAAGATTATGATTTTTAGCAAGTAGGAATCTAGTGCCTTAGATGTCAGTAGAATTTGTATATTTAGTTTACAGAAATATAAGCACAATATTTCGATATATTTTGTACTAGATTTTGCTTAGACAGCTGCATTTCTATTTTTAGTAATCTGAAGTTACAGATGTCGTATTAACTATTATGTGTTCGGTGTACTCACAGATATTTGGCTGTATATATTTTTAATAGTGGCAACCCATGTAGAGCAATCTTATTGTCTATAGTAGGGGCTTTTCTTTTTCACGTATGTCTATGGTAGGGAATTTTATTTTTACACGTAGGTAGATTTCCTAGATCATTCGAAGATTTCATTAGGTAGGTATGTTTAATTAGTTCAAAATAATTTAGTAAGACATCTGTTTAGAATCATAACTTGATTTATCCCTCCCAAATTATAAAACGAAATAATCAATATGAAAGCAATAAAATAATTAGTACATTCTAAACTTTTACAAGATTCTTGATATGTACCTAATAAGCATCCATCGACCACAAAACCTATTTGTGGTCGATGTATGCATCTCATCTGAAAAAACCTGTCAGATATCGAACCTTCCAGAACCTAAACAGTTACGTCTCCTGGAATTCCGCGTTCGACTGGTTATTCAGGGAAATGTTCATAGATACTGCTAATAATTTTGCTAAGTATCTTTCGAATATTAAATTTAGCTTTCATCAGATATGCGCATGCGACTGATTTAACTTATACGTAAGCTGGATTCCGCTTTGATCCATGCAAAACTGGTGTTTTCCATCGAGGTGCACACGTCGTAGGCGTCCGTTCAGCTGCATGAAGCTGAATAAACGCGTGTGCAGTATTAATAATAATAATAATATGAGTTGACTATTGAAACGCCAATATTTCACAAAATGATCGATTATATTTTATGATTAATAGGATCAATTCTATTAGGTATATCGATTTGTGCACGACATATAACTATACAACTAGCTGATCCCCGCGACTTCGTCCGCGTGGATTAAGTTTTTTGATTCCTGCGGCAACTCCTTAATTTTCCGGGATGAAAAGTAGCCTATGTCCTTCCCCGGGATACAACCTATCCCTGTACCAAATTTCATCTAAATCGGTTGAACAGATGGGCCGTGAAAGCGTAGCAGACAGACAGACAGACACACTTTTGCATTATAATATTAGTATGGATCTCTAAACTTACTAAAAACCTAGCATTAGGGAATTTATTGTAGAAGAGATACATAACCCAATGTAGTTTAGCATAAAGATGATGTACCTACTTAAGACGGCGGCGGAGGGTGAATTGCCCATACAAACTTAATACCAATATAATTTGTGATTCGAAAATATTTCCACCATATTATGCAATTATTTAGACTGAACTTGTGTTTATCTAGGTCCCTGGATAATAATGTTTTCAAAATACTTTCCCTAAATTAAATGTAAGCGCATTGCGTTTTGCATATTTTTACGACATAAATGACATGTTTTCTCCTTATGTTGTTTCATATTAAAACCAACGATATCTTACGTACTAATTAATCAGAACATAGCTTATATTGTCAAGTTACAGAATAACATCACGAAGTTAAAAACACAACAAGTTTTCATTCATCATTTTTGGTATTTACGGAACAAGACTAAATGTATAACAAATTCTGTACGCTCATATTGCTATCGCGCTTGCACGCGATCATGTGTCATCAGCCAAATAGAGATAGCAATATACCGGCAAATTCATATTTGCGGGTTGAATAGAAATTGCGAGTGGCGCCGGCCCCTTAAGTACCTACCGAATTAGACCATTTGTATGTAGGTATTATATACCTAAATAAAAGTAAGTAGTTTGGTCTCATTAGATTCATTACACCTTAATCTAGGTTCGTACGTTTTATTTTTTTAGTATTTTAGTTAAGTTTTAAATTTAAAAAAAAAAAAATACTCGAGGAAGTTTTTAGGTCAAAAATATGGATATTTAGACGCTAATAACTTTTAACATAAGCAATATTTCTTTAAAATTAAAACGTACGAGCATAGTTCTTCAATATCTGCAACATTTCTAAAAATTATGAAAATTGGACAACATTTTTACGGGAAGAAAAACGTTAACGCTTTTTGTATGAAAATTTACAACTAGACGATCCTCCTAAGGTTGGTAAATAACTTTCATATTTGGGCAAAGCACTGATTCTACAATATTTTGTTGCGGTACTTATTTGTGATAATTATAAATAATTATTCCAGTATTTTTTAAATTGTAATTACCTATTGTTGCAAGAATGTGAGAAATGTCGGAACTTTGGCGAAAATTCGCTTACCGACTCATTTTATTTAAACGGAGGATTGTGAAAAAGAACAAAGAGTCCCCGTATTAAGTATTGAGTAACGAAGAATGATGGCAAAAATAAAATATTTCATAGAGATTATTAATGTATAATTCGTCATTCTTAGTATGTTCTTAGTCATATGTGTAGCTTTCTTTTCGTACCTAAACCATTTTTCAGTATTTATAGTACCTACTTAGTTATTTTTAAAACACTTAGATATTATATTATTGCTTTTTGTTGATATTTTATTTAAATTGTAGGACATAAACTAATTTCATTAGAAAAAATATGGAACATGATGATGTTCCATCAATCGAAAGTCAGTTGAAAAGTCTTGATAAAAACTCAAAATAAGCTTTTCATCATACCTATTCGAAAAACGCATATTGGCTTCAGAGGATAGCGGGAGCAAAGTGTAACTTGTAGGCCCTTAGGACTTTTCATTTCTCTCTTCTGATTGGTCCGAAGTCACGTCATCAATTTGTTTATCGAATATACGACTTTGCATTTCTCTGTTCTGATTGGTCCGAAGTCACGTGATCAATTTATTGATCGGATATACGTCTTTACATTTTATTTAAACTTTAAATATACGTCTAAATAATGTTTATACAATTACATAGAAGGTTGATAGGAGTATCTTCTGATTGGTGCTTAAACGTATAGGTAATGTCCATACATAGTAGGTTGATACTCCTAGCTTTTTCTCATACGTAATGATGACAAATAGTGTGTGTCACTCGGGGCCAACATTTTTGTTCTCGGGCGGCGTATATTGAATTCCTCGCTACGTTCAGGATTCTACTTTAGAACCCCTCGCTACGCTCGGGATTCTACTATAGAATCCTTCACTTCGCTCTGAATTCAAAATTTTTGTTCCCCGAGGGCGCTATTTTGAATTCAGAGCGATCAACAAATTGATCACGTGACTTCGGAGCAATCAGAACAGAGAAATGCAAAGTCGTATATTCGATTAACAAATTGATGACGTGACTTCGGACCAATCAGAAGAGAGAAATGAAAAGTCCTATGGGCCTACAAGTTACACTTTGCTCCCGCTATCCTCTGAAGGCAATATGCGTTTTTCGAATAGGTATGATGAAAATAACTATTATTTATTTGGGATAAGGGCGAAGAAGCGTCCTGCGTGTTTTGTATTCAGTAAAAATGGTGCTGTCAAAGTTCATCAGTAGGTAAGCCTTAAATTACCTACAGTATATTTTAGAGTTATGAACAAAAAGACTGCTCACTCCATCAGTTTCGCGCTGGCCCGTCTTCAAGAAGCAATAGGTACATGTGAATTTTGATCTCTATACTTACCTACTTAAAACTTTGTAAAAACATTTAGGTATATTAATAATAAATATAAATTTTTAAAGTTTTGTTTTATTTGGTAGGTACCATGCCAAACATACTTGCTGTTTACTTTTGTAATCTGGCATCTACTTATCTGGATTTGACTGGAGTAGGTAGGTACCTACCTAAAGTCCATGCATGAAATGAATTGAAATGATTTATTTCACGTAGGAATACTTATGTCACTATGTCAAGACTACCAGCAGATTCTTCTGAGAACTGGCAAGAAACTCATTCTGATAACAAGTAGGTAACCAACTGATGCAAATAGGAATAATTTATTGAGCTGATGTTTTCTGTATTATGAGTGTTAAGTTCTATGAATAAAATCGGACATTGCTTTTCGAATTTGACAGTTGGTACCTATACTTTAAAGGCTACCGTAATAGGCTCGCGACTATCGCTCCGCCTCAAAAAAAAGTATGATGGATAAATGTATGCGAACTTTTTGAAAGAGTGAAGAGTTTTTTTTTTAATTACTTACCGCCCTAGGGCTTTTCTAGCTACATTATTACCCTAGAGCGCTAATAGGTCACCTTCAAGCTCGATTTGGGGGTAATAAGGACCTACTTACCTCACAATCGAGATGTAAAGCAGAGTAGTTAGCTCGGGTGTAAGCATCAATTGCACCCTCGAACTATAGGCGCCCTCGCTGTGCTCGTGCGCCTAAATATCTCGGGCTGCAATTGATGCCTTACAGCCCTTGGCTACTAATCTACTGTTACTTCGCATTCGCTTCTATGAGAGCCCCCCTGAAATAAAGATTTTTATAACATTTTAAGCCATATTCGGCGGGAGGCCATCGGTTTACATAAGTAGGTATATTTAAATTGCACAATCTCTAAACTAAACTAAAATTAGAGCAATAAAAATATTGCTAACCCTTTCATAATACTCCCTACGGAAAGGGACAGAACTAGATTTAAAGCTGCTATTTTAGTTTAGTTTAGAGATTGTGTTATACAGAATCAGCCCCATTCTGCTGATGTTAAATGACTGACAGACGGACGGACGGACAAATGCAAATTCACTCAAGTAGGTAGACTCAGAGAGCTTCGCTTCGCTCGGTCAACTAATTGTAAAGTGTAAACACAGATCACTCTTATAAACTAAACTAAAATTAGAGCATTACAAATATTGCTAACCCTGTCATAATACTCCCTACGGAAAGGGACAGAACTAGATTTAAAGCTGCTATTTTAGTTTAGTTTAGAGATTGTGTTATACAGAATCAGCCCCATTCTGCTGATGTTAAATGACTGACAGACGGACGGACGGACAAATGCAAATTCACTCAAGTAGGTAGACTCAGAGAGCTTCGCTTCGCTCGGTCAACTAATAATTGTAAAGTGTAAACACAGATCACTCTTAATTCTTAAACGTTTAAAAAGAGCAACCACCGAGTTTCTTGCTGGTTCTTCTCGGTAGGAATGTTATTCCGAACCAGTGGTAGATTCACTTGACGATTTAAAAGTACCTACAAGTGTAAAAGTTTATTTGAATAAACATTTTTTTGAAAGACCTAAAGTAGTACCTAATAAAGGTACCTAATTAGCGCTTATATGTAATATAGTAGGTAGGTAGGTGTATATTTAAACCACGCATTACTGATTTAAACATAGGTAAAGCCTCGTTTTTATACGGCACAAACGTCCCGCAGCACGTCGAGAGATTTCGACTTTCGAGAGACAATTATTGCGTCTTATCAAACTTCATTAACGAGCCATGTCGCCCGACATTTTTGTTCCAATTCAACTTGTTTTTGTTCAACTCTTTTGTCCCCAACCCAGAGTACTTTGTGGTCCCCAACAATGAGTAATTATCAGTACTTCGTTCGTCATTGTTTGTCCCCTACCTTTTTTGTCCCCTACACCCACAGAGTTCCTACTGGTTCCTACACCCTATGTCCACAGCCCACAGGTCCACAGGGTAGGTACCTATGTCTTATAACTCTGTGGGTATGTCACACTAATTTTCTACCTCCATGGTGGGTCATGTATTATCACAGAGGTCTGTGTGTATTATTTAAAAGTTTATGGGGATTCCCATGTGGAATTCCCTCAAATTACAATCATAATTTTATTCTTACTGTGTCGCTAGCGTCACTGACTTATGCTCATAGTGTGTCCCTTTGCAGTTTGCCACAGTTTGCTGTGTCCGACCTATGGAGGATGCGCCGTCGGCTCACGTCCGCAGGAACTTTTTTCAAAGCTGCTTTCTAGTTTCTACCTCCCTGCACGTGTCCCCTGGGTGGTGCTAAACGAACGACGAATTTGCAGGCGAAATAAGCGTTCTTTTTATAAAACGCCTATACTTATTGTACTAAACGCAATATGATTACTTACCTAGTTAAATAAATGACCGGCCCTACCTACAAAATGGGTCTACAAAAAATCTTTTTACGATGGCTTCTGGCAAATATCATAACTAATATGTAGGTATTAACTAGTTTAGCTGTTTAGTAAAAACAGCTGATATTATTATTATTATTGATATAGAAACTCATTTACCATTCGTATTTCTTTTTTCAAATAATATTTAAAAAGCTATTAGTTGGCAATGTATTCATCAGTCCATGTTTTGTTTTTAGTCAATTAAAACTTATTAAGTTTTAATGAGTACTTTATTAGGTACAATTTAATTGACTAAATATTATGGATAAATATCTCAGGCCTGACCGACTCAACGTGGATCCCTCCACACAAAACTCTACCAAAGAATGGGAGCATTGGAAGAACACTTTCATGAATTTTCTGATGCAAAAGACCTTGGCAGTTCTAAAAAGTCATCGGAACCTACATCTGTGATCGGAACAATCTCAGGTAAAGTTACAGCTTCTTACTAATCATGTTTATACAACAATATATGCATTCATCAATGATGCAAAATCTTTTGACGAGGCTATCAATATTCTGGATAATGTAGGTATTTATAAAGCCTAAAAATATTGTATATGCCAGACTTGGCTCGCTAGTAGAAAACAAAGCTCATGTAGTGTAGCAGTAAGTAAAGTAGTAATAAATCGAACCTAGTGAAGAACAGACGTGTCTCATTTAATCCCAGTACGCCCACCACATGGCGACCCTGCCAGTCGGTGCGCGCGCTTGCACCATGCGCGTGCACCGGCTGGGCACCGAAATGAATTATGAAGCGTTCCGCGGTGTCGGATGTCGGCCGGTTAGATGCGGACGGTGCGAATTCCTGTGTGCCTCGATGCCTCAATTGAAGAAATAAGTTTTTAAAAATGATTGAAGCCAGTCCTGAAGTTCCGATAAAAATAGATAAACCACCAGGATGTGACACGAAAAAGAAGAAAAGCCATCTATTGAAAAGCCTAAAAGTCTAAAAGTATCAAGGTCATAAAATTAATACCAAAAGAAGAAAAATTGAATATTTCACCATGGGAAAACAGTGTTCGAAATGTGAATGCCAAAACAAAGAAGTTGTAATTCAAGACGGCAATAATTCGGAGATAAACATTAACAACGTGCTATTAGCTTCAATTTTGGCGATATGTGGTATTGCGCTAATATATGTGAGCATCACTAAATATAAAAAATGCCACCAAAATTGGGTCTCGGAAGGAGTCCGCGCTGATTTTACGAGAAGGCTGCAGCAACGCTGGTCAGGTCGTGCAGGAGGAGGAAACCGAGGAGAACACGAACAGGAGAGAGTTTAAGAGTTTGAAGAGAATTCATCCCTGAAGTTAAAGTCAAATTGTGCGGTTTAGTGTTTCGTAAATAAAGTGCGTGCGGTAATAAATGTTAACAAGTGCAAAGTGCCTGCCTAAAGCATGAGTGAATTAAAGAACTTTTAAAGAACTTTTCTTATGAACTGTTAAGTTTTCCTTTTTTTTTTTATAAATATGTTTAATGGAAATACAATTAAAAAGCTTTTATAATGAATTAGAAGATATAAGGGTAAGTCTTAGAAAATTAGGTCCTAATAGGAGATTAGAAGAAATAGGGAAAAGTAAAATTAAAAAGGGCATAGAAATATATGGAAAATATAAAATATATATTAATACGTTGCATTCTAAAGAATTATCAAGTGATTATTCAGAGTTAATTATAGAAAATTTATGTAAGAATATAGAAAGTAGTTATCGTAAAATATTACTTTATAGTGAGTCTACGGTATCATCAGACAACATGGCAAATTTTGATTTAAAAACTGCTAGTATTTTAATTCCTGTAATGGATGGAAATGAAGTGACGACTGAAAAGATAATACAAGGCATAGAAATGTACGATTCTTGCTTATTAAAACCGGAAGACAAGAAATTGCTGATTTCTTTTGTACTCAAAACTAGATTAACTAAAATAGCTAGATTAAAATTACAACCTGATTACAAGACAGTAAATGATTTGACCTTAGATATCAAAAAGTTTTTACTAACGAAAAAATCAGCAAATTCTTTATTGATTCAATTAAATAAATTATCTCAAAATGAATCAACTATTGGAGATTTTGGTAATAAATTGGAGGAACTTTTTGTTGAGTTGACGATTTCCCAAGCAGATTCCAATGATACAGCGAGTGCGATTTTAAGACCGATTAATGAAAAATTAGCTGTAAAACGGTTTGCAGATGGACTTCGTAACAGAAGGCTAGGTACCATCATTGCAGCTCGAGACTACCAGGAGTTGAAGGACGCGATTCGTGCGGCAGAAGACGAAGAATCGTCTCTACCATCCGGTCAAGTAGTGATGAACATGAGAGGTAAGTCGAGAGGAATAGGAAGATACCAACACTACCCAGTTCGCGGAAGTTCTTCGAACAAAGGTCAGTACTATAATAATACTCATATTTACCCAGGTACTTCCTACTATAATAATTACCGTGGTAATAATAACTCGAATTACCGTGGAAGGTACAATACTGCTCCAAATCGTTACCGTAACCACTACACCCGTGGCTATTCCCGTAGAATTCGAGGTCAAGGTCGTGGCGTAACGCAACATAAAGCATATGTTGGTGAAAATCAGATTGACTCAGAACAGAAAAATAGTGAGTTAAATGATAATTTTCAGTTTTTTCGAGTATAAGATATTAACTTCGTGTGACGGTCTAGATATTTTAAGGTTTAGGTTAGGTAGTGTAGAGTGTTCATTTTTATTAGATACAGGTGCAACCCTATCTGTCATACATAAGGATAGATTACCTAGTAACATAAAGTTATATAGTAACGAAACCATAATTTGCGGTCTAGGAGGAAAAATAAGTTCACAGAAAATAGCGTGGATAGATTTAGAAACACGTGCAAATGTATTATTCCATCATAAGTTCCATGTATTGGACGAAATGCCGTGTCAGGCGGACGGAATTATCGGATTAGATTTCTTGCGAGCTTACAATGCAAATATCAACTTACGAACGAATGAGCTAACTTTGTACACTCGAGGACAAAAGTGTTCGATACAAATAAATAAAAGTAGTGGAAGTCAAATTTATTTAACATTGCCAGCTAGAAGTGAATCGATACATTTTATTTCGATAGATAAATCATTTGTTTCAGGAAATGAGTATGTTTTGAACGCGAAACAGTTTTCAGAAAATATATATTTAGCAGGAAGTTTAGTAAAAGTTCATGATGGCAAGGTGCCAGTTAGGTTACTTAATACATCCGAAAGGGACGAAAAATTAAATATATTTAACCCAGAATTAAATTCATTAAATGATTACAAGATATGTACATTTGATAAGTCGTACAGTTCAGTAGAAAGAGTTAAAAAATTATTACAAACATTGAAGTTGAAACATTTAAGTTCATACGAACGAATCCAGGTAGAATCCATATGTGCTAAATACGCCGATGTATTTTATTTAGAAGGCGATACGTTAGGTACAACTAACATAATGGAACAAAGTATCAGCATAAAACCGAACACGAAACCTGTTTATGTTAAGCCATATAGAATTCCCGAGTCATTGAAATCGGAAGTAGATAGGCAAATTGAAAACATGTTGAAGGAAAATATTATAGAACCGACAAATAGCGATTGGAATAGTCCAGTACTTTTGGTTCCAAAAAAGTCTATAGACAATAACAAAAAATGGAGATTAGTTATTGATTACAGAAAAGTAAACAATGTAATTCAGGATGATAAATTTCCTTTACCAAACATAACCGAGATATTAGATTCCTTATCAGGTGCTATGTATTTTAGTCATTTAGATCTTCAGTCTTCATACTACCAAGCGAGTTTAGAACCTAATAGTAGAAAAGTTACAGCATTTACAACGAATTCAGGACAATATCAAATGATGCGTCTTCCAATGGGACTTAAAATAAGCCCCAGTGCTTTTTCCCGTGTCATGTCTATAGCGTTATCAGGTCTTACGTGCGATAAGGCATTTGTTTACATGGACGATCTAATAGTATATGGGCGTAATTTAGAATCTCATAATAAAAATTTAATAGATATATTCGAAAGACTTCGAAAGGTAAATTTAAAGGTTAATCCACAAAAATGTGAATTTCTAAAGACCGAACTTTTATATTTAGGTCACGTTGTTACATCAGATGGTGTTTTACCAGATCCAGAAAAGGTTAAGGTGTTACAAAATTATCCAATTCCAAAAAGTACAGACGAGGTGAGACGTTTTGTAGCGTTCTGTAATTATTACCGAAAATTTATACCAAATTTTTCTGAAATAACTGTACCATTAAATAAACTTTGTAGGAAAACATCAATTTTTGAATGGACGAATGAATGTCAAAAAGCTTTTGAAAAATTAAAACAAGGTCTAGTATCTCCACCTATTTTACAGTACCCAGATTTTTCTGAGAACAACGAGTTTATTTTACAAACCGACGCGTCCGGTATAGCTATCGGATCAGTTTTGTGTAACAGAAATATGAAACCCATAGCTTACGCGAGTAGACCATTAAATAAAGCCGAATTAAATTATCCGACTATAGAAAAAGAGTTGTTAGCAATTGTATGGAGTGTTAAATACTTTAGACCATATTTATTTGGCAGAAAATTTACGATTATGACAGATCATAAACCACTTATATATTTATTTAGCATGAAAGATCCCTCTAGCCGATTATTAAAGTTTAGATTAAAGCTTGAAGAGTATGATTACAATGTTGTTTACATTAAAGGAAAAGATAACGTAGTAGCGGATGCATTGAGTAGGGTAACCATTACTTCGAACGAATTAAAGGATATCAATCAAAAAATTATGGTAATGACGCGTGCACAGAGAAGAAAGTTAGATAATAGTGTTGATAACAGTAGCTTAGGAAACCCAAGTATACCTAATGTTTCTGACAACGATAGGTCAGGCCAACCTAGAGTAGCGGAAATATTGCGTATTCCCAGTGGTTCCGTGGAAATGAAGTTAATCGAAGGTAAATGGATAGATAGATTACGAGTAAAAAGAGAAATAACTGAGGAAGATCAATGTTTTGCATATGTAGAAAGTCAATCAATTATATACATTAACCTCAATTTTATGTCGCAATTCACGCGAGACGTATTTGCGAATATGTTGAGAGATTTTTGTAATAAAATAAATGTGAAAGAAATATGTATATTAAAAGACGTATACAACACGTTATTTTTAAAAGAGTTGTGTGAAGAGATAAAAAGTAGAAATATGTGGACCGGTCCCCAAATTCATATATTAAGAAATGTTAAGAGAATTACGGATAAAGACGAGAAGACAGTTATATTAAATGATTATCATTTATTACCTTCGAGCGGACATGCAGGTATTCGACGAATGGTAAATAATATTAAGAGTAAATATTACTGGCAAGGACTAGAAGCAGATGTTAGGAACTATGTAAGTAAGTGTATCAAGTGTCAAGTTATGAAGCACTCTCCAAGTCATAAGGAACCTATGGTAATAACAACAACTGCCAGTTCAGCGTTTGAGAAGATATTCTTAGATCTCGTTGGTCCATTAGATAAGGATGATGCAGGTAATCAATACATACTTACCATCCAGTGTGAGCTTACCAAGTATGTGGAAGCATACCCATTACCATCAAAGGAAACTAAGGTAGTAACCAGTGCATTAGTTAGTAATTTTATATTACGTTACGGCGTTCCTGACGTCATCGGTACAGACAAAGGAAAAGAGTTTGTATCGTCTACAATGGCAGAAACATGTAAGTTATTAGGAATAGAGAAAATCCATTCCACAGCTTACCATCATCAGAGTATAGGTGCGTTAGAAAATACCCATAAAAATCTAAGAAACTTTTTGCGTATACAATGTGAGGAAAATACTTACACATGGAGTCATTGGCTACCATTTTGGTGTTTTGCTTTTAATACAACCATACATACAGCAACAAAGTATACTCCGTATGAATTAGTCTTTGGTAAACAGTGTCATATTCCAAGTCGATTGAAAGGTGATATTATAGAACCATTATATTGTGCAGACGATTATGCATTACAGTTGAAATATAGATTACAACTTGCGCATAAAGATGCGAGAAAAAGGTTAATTGATAGTAAGATAGATCGAAAATTAACTTATGATAAAAATAAAAAACCAGTTCATTATCAAAAAGACGATTTAATTTTGGTTAAAAATGAAAGTAAGAATAAGATGGATCCATTGTATAAAGGTCCATATTTAGTCATAAGAGATATTGAACCTAATGTTGAAATAATTAAAAATAACAAAATTGAAGTTATTCATAAAAATCGTACGAAACTTTATAAAACATAATTAAAATTATATAATATAATACAACAATAATGTTTGTTATATTCTTGTTTACGTAATTTTTTTTATTGTCGTACAATTTATCGAACATTGAATTCATGTCAATAATTGTTAGAATACCTATTTACTACTCTATGTATTAGACTATAAGTATAAATTTACTACTCTATGTATTAGACAATAAGTATATTAATAATATGTTCTTATTCAAAAAAAAAAAAAAACAAATAGATACCTTTTTGTTTTTTTTTTTCATTTAGGGGAATGATGTAGTGTAGCAGTAAGTAAAGTAGTAATAAATCGAACCTAGTGAAGAACAGACGTGTCTCATTTAATCCCAGTACGCCCACCACACTCAGACGAGCTATACAAGCTTTAAAACTCTTGTCGAAAGACTGTGAATATACTGCCGTCGATGCTGATACAAACAAAAATGATAATTTTAGAGATGCTTTCATATCAGGGATAACAATTAGTAATAAAATACGTCAACGGTTTCTCGAAAACCTGTCCCTAACAGATCAGGCATATAATCTAGCTCTCTCCCTAGAAAGAGAGCTGAAGTAACTAATCTTAGTTTTCAATCTCCAACTATCAATGCAGCCAGCACTTCAAAAGAAACTATTTGTAATGAAAATAAAAATGTGGCACCAAGATTTAGTAAACGTAAATGCTATTTTTGTGGTGAAAATATTCATTCTAGAAAGAATTGTCCTGCGTCTAATGCTGTCTGCCAAATATGCCACAAAAACGGACATTTTGCAAAGGTTTGTAGAAGTAAGAATGCAACCGTTAACACCATAATACTGAAAATGTTGAGAATTTTTCAGACGATATTATTAGTGCTGCTTCACCATCTTCGTTAAAAAAAGCAACAGTTCCAGCCTTAATAAATGGTTTAAAAGCTGAAGCTCTTCTAGATACAGGAAGTTCTATTAGTTTTATAAATGATAATTTTGCAAAGTCTTGCCAAATAAAAATAACGCCGTGTAAGCAAAAATTTCTATGGCTTCATTAAATTGTACTTCTCAAGTGGAAGGACAAGTATGTGAAACAATTAAAATAGGAGAGCATGTCTACGAAAATACTCATTTATTAGCTGTTAAGAATTTGTGTGCTGTTTTAATAAATTGGACATGATGTTTTAAATAAACACTCAATTATAGAGTTTAAATCGCGGTGTAAGAACCAGATGAACGTAACTACAAAAAAATCAAAAATCGTTTTTTTTCATAAATCGGATCACAGTGCGGTCCTTTATGAACTGCCAAAACGACGTAACGATATATTCAATATTTCACAAATTCCAAAAAAACGCATCAGCATTTCAACAAATTTCAATAGAACCAGAAAAACGTATCATGAGTTCCGCTAAATTAGTTTTAATAAACTAGATAGAAATATTGTTTGTTTCACAATATCATAGAACCATATCAACGTAAAAGCTTTTACGTTGTTTTGGGTGTTACAAAATTGTGTTTGACGCTAAGTTTAAAAAAGCCAAAACAACGTTTATCTATTTACGTTCTATTGGCATAAACATTTTTGTAAAATAAATAATTCAAGCTTATAAATAATTCATGACAAAGCGACGTAATACGATATACGTTACTTTGGCGGTACTATTTTCTTTGTTAATTATTAAAGTCCATTGAAAAATACAAACTTACGTTAGTATGGCACCTTAAAGTTGAGTTGAAGCTTTCAATATAACAGAGATTATCCAAAAGTATTTTGAACCTAGGCACAGTCAAATGGAAGCTGATAACATCCACGCGACTATTGAACTGGCTAAGAAGAATATAAGTTCCGATATTTCATCCATCCGGATTCTATACAATTATTTTAAAAAAAGCTTCCCGAAAAAATCCATATGATGTCATTTCTACTGAAAAATATGAAGATTTGCAGCATTTATGCAGACAGGGTAAATGATTCCCATCGCAATATCACAGTTTTTATAAAGGATATTCAGTTGGAACAACAGATGATGATGAAGATTTTTCTATGCGGATGGCTGTATGTTGATTAAACTAAGATTTTACATTAAAATTGTACTTTTTCACTAAGTTAATATAGATTGTTTTGATTACCTATTTAGATGATGACGAAGACAATTAAGATTTTTCTATGCGGATGGCTATAACACGTTGAATAAACAATGTTTATTATTAAAATTGCGCGTTTTCAGCAAAAAATAAAGATTGTTCTGTTTGATTGATTACCTTTTTAATATTTTTTATTTATTTCATCACTAACACAAATTAATAAAACTTAACTTTACAATTTTTAATGACGTATTTCAGTACGTTAACCTCGCGATAACAACAGAAGTTTAAAAAATTAAGGGCCATACTAACGTATGTCTACCGGATCAAAAAAAATATTGTGCCTATGACGTAAGCATATATATATATTTAAATAATTTTTAACCTTTACAAAGCTCAAATAGTATACCAATACAACGGTATATTTTGTTTTTTCGTCAATTGTATAGTTTCTCTTTAAATAGCTGGTAAAGTCTGAAGAGGCGATTTTAGACAGTTTTTTCGCTCTCCTGTAAAGTTTGCGAAAACGTAGTTACGTTCATCTGGTTCTTACACCGCGAAATTTGGTGGTGAGAAAGAACCATTTAAAGTTTGTTGTGTAGCTGAAGCCTCTGTGCCTGCAGTATCACTATTTTCAAATCTCTCTCCTGATTATAAACCTATCGCTATTAAATCACGAAAATATTCAGAAGAAGATAAAGCATTCATACAGAAGGAAGTTGCGCAACTTTTAGCGGATGGAGTGATAGAAGAAAGTAAATCACCGTGGCGAGCACAAGTTCTAATAACAAATACACCAAACCATAGAAAGCGTCTTGTCATAGATTACTCGCGAACAATCAATAAGTATACTGATTTAGATGCTTATCCTTTACCCAACATAGAAGATTTAGTGACTCAAATAGCTAAAAATAATATTTTTAGTACTATTGATTTGAAGAGTGCGTATCATCAAATACCCATTTTACCTAATGAAAAATATTGTACTGCTTTTGAAGCTGCTGGTAACCTCTATCAGATATCCTGAAATCGATAGTAGGTACATGCCATTAAAGACAATATTCCATTTACAGTCGAAACTGATGCTTCAGAACATTTGATAGCAGCTACATTATCACAAGATTATAGACCTGTAGCATAGACCTGTAGCATTTTTCTCGAGAACGCTTAATTATAGCGAATTAAGTCATTCTGCTATTGAAAAAGAAGCTTACGCAATCGTTGAATCTTTAAAAAAATGGCGTCATTTTCTTATTGGTAGACCATTTCAGTTGATTACCGATCAACGATCTGTTTCATTTATGTTTGATATGAAGCATTCCTGTAAGATAAAAAATGAGAAAATACAAAGATGGCCTTTAGAATATTATCCCCATACAAAATATATTCTGAGATAATTTATAGACCAGGCAAAGAAAATTTTGCAGCAGATGATTTATCTCGAATGTAACTGTACTGTACTGTACTGTGTAACTTAGTTACTCTTCATGAATCCCTATGTCATCCAGGTGTGACAAGAATGTACTTATCATTGGATAAGATGTAAAAATCTGCCGTACTCTTTAGGCCGGACCGCATTACAGCGGCGCTGCGCGGCGCGTCGCTTCACCACAGTAAACAGATACAACCTGTTTACTGTGGCTTCACGTCGCTCGACGGTACCTATCGCATTACAACTGCAGTAAGCGGCAGCTCGCGTCATTTCTATACCCGTTCGCGTCCGAGCAACGTTGCAAGATGAGCGATAGTGACGAGGATTTGGATATTAGTTATTTCTTTTAAAAAAAAACCCCCCGACTGAATTTGTTGTGGGCTCTTCTCTGACCAGGGCGCGTTTGGAACCCTCGTAGCTTTAGTTTGGAAGAGAATAAAAAGAAGAAGAAATGGATTGCTGACATACCTAAGTAGTATGATTTCTGATTTTAATAAAAACTTATCAAAACATTGTTTCAATTAGGTACCAGATGCACCCATTTCCATGGACGTACCCATTTCATTTCATTGACTGGTTCATATAGTGTTCACGTTGGAGATCGTACTTACAGGTCTTGGTAAGCAATAAGCATTAGCTATATTAAATTAATTTTTCTTCGTCTAACTCCATTTTCGAATACCAAACACAATGCACGTGTATCTTCACCGAGTGCAGTACACATACTGAAGCGACGCGCCGCATGCTATGTCGCACTGAGCGTCGCTACACAGCGCGTCGCGGCGCTGCGCGGCAAAATATTCTCTCGGAGGCAACTATGCCGCGACGCGCAGCAACGCACAGTGCAGCACCGCTCTCGTGCGACATGCACCATACGATATAATTGAAATAATATTTTGACGCTTTGTGCCGCACTGTGCAGCGCTGCGCAGTGACGCTGTAATGCGGTCCGGCCTGAATAGGGTAGTGGAACCAATAAATAGCGATTTTGGCAACTTTGAACAGCTCTGATTAGTTATTTAATGACATTGAAGCTTGTTGGGTTTTTCTTTGTGATTCCACATATCCTCAAGGTTTAACTGATTAAAAAAAGAAACTCTTTTATCTAATATATATTTTTTAAAGTTGCTTTTTGTAAGAAGTTAAGGGGCTTACCCCTATAATTGAACACTGAGCCCTAATTATGAATAGTTTGAACCCAATAGTTGAACTAGCATTTTAATAGGAATACATTTATTTTAACATTATTATTAACTTATTACAATGTGTCGGCGCGTTTTGAGCCCCGACTGACGACATCGGGAAAACAAATTTTTAATTATTAACTGGCTAATTTTCTTACCCTGGCCTGGCATGTGTGGGGGGGGCAATTTACTCGTTCAGTTTAAGACGCGATACCCAATAATTGAACGAATTCATATTCATTAGTTCAACTTTTGGACCTGAATTCTTAAACTGAACAAATCAAGATTTCATACTGAATGCGTTTTTTTGTTTCGGTCTCTAAGCATTAATATAAATGTTATGACCTGTGTAAGAATATGCCATTTCTCCATTAGTTGAACGGCGTTCATCTATTGGATCAAGCTTACGAAATCGAATCCATTACTTGAACGGTATTTTTTTCAAAAAATACGGCGAATAATGTGTATATGTATCATTATAATCAAAGACAGACATATCAAGATTTACTTCAACCAAAACTACTCAAATCTATCGTATATAATTGCTTTAAATTGCCGAAATCCTTAAGTTTGAAAAACACTTACCTTAAGAAGGTTTCCATATAAAACAATTTTTTGGCGGGAAACTCTCACAAAGCGTCGAACTACGAGCGCGTCAAAGCTGTGACTGTTGATTTTGTTAGGGAAATGGGAATCGGGAAGAAATAATGTTGCCACGTGCGGAAAAAAATAATGCAAATAAATAAAATAATAGCGGGATGTTTTATTTTTTTTTGAATTTTCGCTCGGCCGTTCATCTATTGGGTGTCGTTCATCTTTTGGTTCCACTACCCTAAATGATATGAGGAAAATGACAGCGAATTGTCAAACCTGTGCGGAAATAAAACCCTGATTCTATAGGAATAGTACAGAAAGGCCAAAACTAATTAAATCTACCGCCCCTTTTGAACGCTTGAGTGTTGATTTTAAAGGCCCTATTCCGTCAAATACTTACTCCAAACAAATATATTCTAACAGTAATTGACGAATATTCACATTCTCCTATCATAACAATAAAAAATGAAGCTCAAATTCCATGCTTACTGCAAGGATTGTGACTATATTTAATTGGCCTTATTAAGTCTACTCAAATTAGTCAACTTATAAATTGTGTGATTGATATATTATTATACTAATTATAAATTTAAGTTTTTGCTCTAACACTTATTCTAATATTTTACATTTACTATACTTTTATACCTTAAACACTCCCACACGTTATGATGACACAAAAACCAAGCCTTATAAAATTCTTACATATTATACTGTATACACTAAAATCCAGTACATATTATCTTCTTCTTATGTAACATTATATTATGAGTTTCATGAACTGCAATGTCTCAATCAATCCTTGGCAATAGTTAGTACTTTCAGTCTTTTGCTTCTATTGTATTATGGATAGCACTTTTCAAACTCAAATAGATTTGGATAATGCAGATATTTCACAAGCAGTGCATTGTGAAATGACCGATCTTTCTAATCTCATTTGCGTAAAGAACAAAGATTTCACCGTCATGACTCTAAATATTAGAAGTATTTATTGTAACTTTGATAACTTACAGGTGACGTTATCCCAGTTGAAATTTGAACCTGATGTTTTAATTTTAACCGAATGCTGGCTCAGCCAAGATAAACCTATACCACAACTGACTAATTACTTCTCTTTTAAATCTACTTTGCATTTAAACCAGAATGATGGAGTAGTTGCCTATATTAAAAACACGATTAATATCCATGTTAAAGAAATTCAACTAGTTCACGCATCATGTTTACAATTAACTTCAAACAATAATAATATCATTTTAGGAATATATCGCTCACCATCTAACAACAGTGCTGATTGCTTTATTGAATCTCTTAACTCACATTTGGAAACAATTAAAACCTACAATAATATAATTATAACTGGAGACATAAATATAAATATTATCCCTAAACCTACAGAACAGACCTACGAACGTAATAATAGAATAAGTTATCTAAATATGATTGCCCTTCATGGATTACTTCCAGGACATTCACTACCAACTAGGGAAGATAATTGCTTGGACCATTTTCTTCTAAAGTTCGATATAACTAAACATTCCGCATTTATAGCTGTACTCAACACTAGTATTACTGATCATTCTATGCTACTTCTACATTTATCTAACATTAATAAAGAATCAAGATGCCCAAAAATCAGGACTATTACTGACTTCAATGATGCAGTTAAGAGCTTAGCTGATAAAAATATCTCTCTACTGCTTTATTGTGATAATCCAGAAATATTAATTGAACTAATAACAAATAAAATTAAAGATTCACTAGATGAAAATACAAGAACTATACTTATTCCTAAAAGTAAACGTGTAATTAAACCATGGATAACTCCAGGAATCCTGCGCTGTATAAGACATAGAAACAAATCACAAAAAAATTTGCGTTTTAACCCCACCGATGATAACTTAAAAAACATTTATAGAAGATACCGCAATTTTTGCAATAACTTGATCAAAAAACTTAAACGTAACTATGAAAAAGAGCAGTTGGCTAAATCCACTAATAATTATAAAGCCCTTTGGAAGAATATTAAAAACTTTACGCATATGAAGAACTCCAGCAATAAAAATACAGAACTTTTAAATCTAAAGCCCTGTCCAAATGAATCTGTTAATCACGTAAACAATTATTTTGCTAATATTGGAAAAACACTGGCCGAAGACATTCTTCAAAATAATCCTCAACAGCTATCTCCTATATATGCTACTCCTTCCTATTCCCACTATTCATCGTTTGGCCTCCTTGATACTGATACCGAAGAAGTAAATGCTATACTTATGAACTTAAAAACTGGTAGTGCTCCAGGTTGGGACAATATTCCAACGGAATTCCTGAAACTTGCTAATTATTTAATTACGCCCATAATTGCGCATTTCGCTAATCTTTGCTTCAGTAAAGGTATTTTTCCTTCTATATTGAAAAAATCTATAATCACACCTGTGCACAAGGGTGGGAGCGGTGACGATGTCAACAATTATAGACCAATCTCAGTGCTACCAGCTATCTCGAAAATTTTGGAAAAATTAATAAATATAAGACTGACTAATTATTTAGACCAACGCAATATAATATCTGATTCCCAATATGGCTTCAGACGAGGGATTTCTACTGAAGATGCTGTCACAGCTCTTAGTACTTTGATTGTTGATCGATTAGATGGTAAAAATAAATGTCTCGCAGTGTTCCTTGATCTCAAAAAAGCTTTTGACACCGTCTCTGTCCCCATTCTTGTGCAAAAACTAGAGGCCATAGGCATAAGAGGGACTTCACTATCCTTATTTCGGAGTTATTTAAACGGTCGTAAGCAGCTGGTTAAGATTGATAAGTACCTTAGTGACGAATTAGATATTCAATATGGCGTTCCACAGGGCAGTGTTCTGGGCCCTACCCTATTTCTGATATACATAAATGAATTATGTAGCATGAAATTGCAAAAATGGTCATGTATTTTCGTATGCAGATGATACTGCCATTATTTTTACGGGCAATACTTGGGAAGATGTTCGAAGTCATGCTGAAAAGGGGCTCTTGAGCATTGCCAAGTGGCTTAATTGTTATCTGTTGACGCTAAATACAACTAAAACAAACTACATGTGCTTTTCCATGAGTGAACGCTCCATGCCGCCGCATAATTTCGAAATGAGGATACATACATGTGTGCAACTGGGTGCTGATGTGGGCTGTGACTGTCCGGCATTGAAGAAAGTTGCGACTATTAAATACCTCGGTGTCATGCTAGATCATCGTATGACTTGGTATTCTCATATAGATCTTGTATCAAATAGAATAAGGAAACTAATATGGATTTTTAAAAACTTAAGACATATAGCCTCTAAAAAAATATTAAACACTGTCTACTTAACTCTTGTTCAATCTATTATATCTTACTGCATTACTGTATGGGGCGGGGCAGCCAAAACAAAATTTCTAGAGCTAGAGAGAGCCCAACGATCCCTTCTGAAAGTTATGCTTTTTAAACCTTATAAATACCCTACCACACAACTTTATTCCGACGCTGGGTTACTTTCAGTCAGGAAGTTATATGTATTAAACATAGTTCTGAGAAAGCATAAATCATTACCTTTTATACCTCTCAGAAAAAGAAATAGATATGTTGTAGCAAAAACACATTGTGCTAGAACTGCTTTTGCTCAAAACCAATATGGCTCACAACCAAATTACCTATATAATGTGATTAACAGAAAACTCAAAATATATCCTCAAAAATTTCATGCCTCCAAGGATCTTTTAAAAAAATATTTACTACCATTAAATTATGACGAAGTTGAATCCCTATTGAAACGCATCCTGTAAAAATATATATATTATATATATAAGTAAAAATTGATATACCTACCTAACTTTATAATATAAGATTATAATATGGCTTGTTAATATTTATCTAACACACATGTCGAATAAACATACACTCGTGATCACACACTACACAAATTCATACACTACACTACACTACACTACACACACACACATACACATGCATATATACACACACACACACATACACACGCACACACACACACACACACACACACCGCATACAGCTGTCACTCACATTGGTTTTATTTAATTAGTTTTTTGTATGTCTTTTCTATGTACCCACATATTATGTTCTGTTATCATAGTACTCGTATTGTTTATTTTTATTATTATTGTTAAGGAAGAGCGGAGTCTTCTGCCACAGGGGTATTATTACTCTTAAAAGAAGGCTCCAACCTTTTACGTGTTAAAAATAATGTAGTTAAAGAAAAATAAACTATTTTATTTATTTATTTTATTTATTCACGATTCCCTTTTGCTTTTCCTGATCGTACTTTTTTGATCGTACTTCACAATCGTGCATTGTAGAGTCAACATCTCCTGAAGATGCTCCAGTGTCGGAGTGAAACGTACGTTGAGGTTATTTTGGAAGATTTATGTGTGGAGAATATCGCGGGCTGCCAGTTCAAGATACGCACTGTACCACATAGATTTACCTTTTGTGGCGGATTATAGCGAATTAAACTTCAGTTTTTTCAAATTATTATATAGACATTTTTGAACCATATTTCCTCAAGTAACATTGAGTTGGTCTATGTCAGCTTAGTAGTCTGTGGCTTATTATGGGACGGAACGTAGACTGAGTAAGATATATAGACGCCGCCATATCTCCTTTTCACTCCCACATGAAAGAGATGCAGTGTTGGGATGTTACACAAGATAGAATGAGAAAAATATATGTGTTTTTCTCTCCCTTTCTGCGTGTCACGGATTTTGTGCCTATTGCATACAAACAAACCATATAATGTGCCGAAGTTTATATGACGTTTGGGAGGTGTTTCATAGTATTACCTATCCCTTTCGGTTACACGCTGACCCTGATTCTAGAGATTCCTTCTTCTATGGGACGGAAGGACTGAATTGGTCTATGGTGAGATTAGGTCGACCCAGAGCCGTAAAACCAATTTTTAAAAAAAACCAGGGTCGTTGGTCGAGTTGGTCCGTGGCAGCGATGCCATTGATACGGCAATTGCCGTAATATACGGCAATTCGAGCACATAATTTCAAATGATACGTATACGGCAGGTTTTTTATTACCGTATAATAAAATACGGCCATCCAATTTTGAAATTTTCGAATCGATTCACAAGATAAAAGTTAATTGCGATTCCAATCAATCGAATAAAATTGCAGTATTGGCACATCCCTAATTAAGTCGTACCTGGGAATTCCCGTGCAGAAACAAAAAAGTCCATAAAGTAAGTTTGTTTTGGCGTCTCTATGGCGACTATCGACATAGAGATTTTCGTTTTGTTTCCTTTTTATTTAGAATTTTTTTTAGAATTCCTACTTTTTTACTTTTTTCCTATTTTTTTCACAATAAAAATAACAATACGGCAATTTCATAATTTTTATTTATAAATACGGCAATCTGAAGTATCAAATACGGCAACTCTATCAAACTTGATGGCAACACTGGTCCGTGGCCATGTGTCCGGTGTCCGACCTTTGTCCGACAAATTGCAGCAGGGGCAGAGACAAGTAACATAAAGGATACAGGGGGTTACCCCATAGCATCTGGTGATTACATCAAAAGTACTCTGTGGATTACATACTCTTTGCCCCGTAGGTTACCCCCAATGACGAAGGAAGTACTACTTAAAAATTCGAATGCATCGAGTCCGCGAATCGAATGGTGAATAAGTGCGCTTCAAAATATTATTGGCTTCAAATCCTTTTGATAAAAAATGAAACACGAATAAAAATTTTAAAGAACTCTGAACAATCCATTATGTCAGGCGCGCAAACAGAATATAAAAAGCCCTATAGAATTGTACGTAATCTTCCTTTCGTTAGTATAAAAAAGAGTGAAATAAAACAGGGCCTGAACTCGAAATATGGTATGTTTCGGTGTATTCCCGGTGTTTCGGGAAGTATAATAAAGGAGGATATAGTTTACAACGCGACTGAGGGTGACATTTTCAAGGGGAAATACCCTGACCTGCTTATTATCAACAGTTTGGATCTTCGGATTAACAGTAGTCGGACAACCGCGTCGTACACTGGTCAAAATAGTTCTATTGTTAGATTGTCATCGGATGCATTGGTCCAATTGATTGGACAAGATAATTATGATCAAGTGTTTGCTTCCCTGTGTTGTGTTATCAACCAAGAGTTGAAAGTTAAAGGTATCTTCTCTTTACTATGTCTCAATGGAATTAACCAAAAGAAAGTTTCTACAGTCTACACACAGACCTACGAGTCGTCATTTACGGATTTAATTAAAGAGAAACTGAGGCAAAAAACAAAACAAAATAGACGCAATAAAGTGAGATCATATGTAGTACAGCAAGAACCAAAACTTGATTCTGGTCCAAAGAAGGTTGTCATACATCCAGATGACTTGAAGAAAATTGAGGATATTAAAGTCGAAGATGAAAACCTCAGTATAGAAACAGAATCAATTAGTGATAAAATTGGTAAAGATATAAAACTTGAAATTGACAATACAGAGACAAGTTACAATATTGACAAACATATTACACAAAAAGAAAGTTATAGCAATTCATTCCCTGATTTAAAAGAAATAGTTGATGAGGACAGTAATATTTCAGACGTAGGTAGTGTTGGAAATCTTTCCATAGGCAGTAGTTTCATTTTACCTGATCTAGACAGTAAGGCTCAATCGATATTTAATTGTATAGATGATCATATAGAATTATTTAGTGATCATGATAATCAAGTTGCAATGTCAACAATTGTTATGCTAGATGGATCAACGGTTATGATAAGGGGAAATCCAGATCTGTTTCATTTAACCATGCCAGATGTTATGAAAGATTTGTCACCAACTGATCAGAAAAAACTCATGTTACACCAAGGGTATCTAGATTGGAAATTTTGCTTATTACCTGATGAGGATGGTAATTTGTAAGTACATTTTTATTACTTGAAATATAAAGTATATGAAGATAATAATAATTGTCTTAGCTGTATATTACCTAGTATATTATGCATTTTCTTTGAGCGACAAATAGGGATGATGCCTATATAAAAAAAAAACTTACTGATTATTAAATAGAGGGTCTTCCAAAAGACCTAAAATTCAAATCCTCAGTTAGTTTTTAGTTTGATAACCATTTTAAAATGTACTAGGTTAAAGAAAAATAGTTGTTGAAATTTGTTGACGTCACAACAGCTGTGATTTTCATAAAACTTCCATACTAGAAGTGCATTTTTAAGTTTGATAAAGAGTTGCTGATTTGATTGAGTTCTCACCATCCCTATTGGCTACAGCATAATTAATTAGTACTTGTTTTGTTTATTCCTATTTTTTGATTGTTATGAAATGGTTTTATATAAGTATATAAAGTATTTAAATAAGTACCTACCTACATTTTCTAAGATCAAAACTTATCCTCATTTTTCAGAATTCTATATATTTTATTTTCAAATAATGCAAGTTATCTATAAAATATAAATTATATTTTATCTAATTTTATATTACATTACTTACGTATATTATACAAACATCATATTACTTAAAATCATCAAAATAACTATGGAATCCTTACCTAGTACATATATTTTATGTTTGTTTTATTGAAGGTTACACAGGCTCATTTATGGAATGTAGTAGTTACAAGATTGTTAGGGGATTCCCTGAGCGTAATATTGCTATAATATACACATATCAAGATTATAACTATGCAGTTTTGCTGATTGACCAATATGATTGTGTAACAATGATTGTACCAACCATAAAATAGAATAATACCTATTATGTAGTTATTTGAAGTTTCCCTAAAGGAGAGATACTTTATAGACAAAAAAGGAATGAAAATAGATATTATTCATCAATTAATAGTACCTACTTAGGTGTTATTTTACAACTGTAACTATACTAACGACATACACATGCTAAAACGTGCCCTGGAACCTTTCTACAGCGCGAGAAGTGAAAGGTTGACTGCAGAACCAATGCATGAATGCAAAGGCACAGATAACCCTGCCGTTTCACGTTAGTAAATTTGTTCCAACGTAGTTGGAACAAATTTACTAACGCATACTAATGGCATGCAAATAAAAAAGCGGAAATGTTTATTAAATTTTTTCATTTCTACTTAACCCTTTGAGCCCCGTCGGCCGTTGCGAATTGCATGCCATCAATTAATATACCTTAAATTTGTTCCAACTACGTTATATATTATTACAAAGGCATGCAATATAATGTCACGGAAAAAGACTAAAATTCTTTACACAAAGAAAAGCCATTTTCTTTATGACGTGCAAGCGCGCAAGGGCTCGTAACCCCTCTATCTTTCATATTTTAGGGTTAGTTATCCATTCTTAAAAAGGCATGCAGTAGAAAATGGGAGACTATTTTCTACGACCATCTCCCGGTCTATAAAGAGTGGCAATACCCGGGCAGTTTAAAGCAGTCGTAACTGTCGGCAAACTATGACTACAAACTACAATATTCCTTTTATTGGCATACACGATGCAGCTTGAGCACTTGCGACCACTTCGACTGGTTGTGCGGTCGAGCATTTGCAATAAGTACATATCATCTGCAAAGTATGTCTAAATAATAGCTTCTCAGATGCGACTGCTCCGGAGCTCAAAATGGAGCTCTGGCACTCGCACATCTGAATACTCATCCAGCCAGATCATTTTGTAGCTGCAGTTGCAACTGGTCCGTGTACGTTGTACTATATTATTCAACGATTATTGATGATCGTTCAACAACGTCTACGTTACGTCTACGTACGTTTACGTAGCGTGAATAGCTTGACATGTAAGTAAATATGTTACGATTTATACCGTGTGTAAATATGTTCGCAGACCAATACACTTGGCCGTTCTTAACAACGACGTCGGATTGCTAAAAAGACAGTGTTCCATATTGAAAAGTAGGAATGAGTCCGTCGACATCTTGGCTCCTGGGAACTTGGTAAGTGTTCGTTTTTATCAAATATATATCTATATAGGTACTATTACTATAATATTATAAATGCGAAAGTTTGGATGGATGTATAGATGGATGATTGTTACTCAATCACGCCCGAACGGCTGAATGAAATTTGGCACAGAGATAGATTATAGTCTGGGATAACACATACATACTTTATATCCCGGAAAACTAAGGACTTCCCGCGGGAACCAAAAAACCTCAGTCCACGCGGACGAAGTCGCGGGCATAAGCTAGTAGGTATTTTATAATTTTTTTAATAGTAAAAAGTAGCGCCTATTGCGCTCGTCCAATAAGTAATATTAGTCCAAACCACTTCAAATGAAGATCGTGCTTAATTTCGAGCTTGTTAAAATAACTATCGTAATGTACATATTTTAATTCTGTGTTTTTTTTTTTATCCACTACAAGTTAGCCCTTGACTGCGATCTCACCTGATGGTAAGTGATGATACAGTCTAAGATGGTAGCGGGCTAACCTGTAACTTAAAATTGAGCGTTTAGCTCAATAAGCTTTCGTTTGAAATTGAGATAACTTTTATTTTAAACTACGTTCACTATTTTGAAAGTGTGGAATTGTAAATCGCTTATAAAGCAGACTCCAGAATAATGCCAATGAAATTCCGAGAAGGCTAGAATACGAATATGATATTCCGATTCGGAGGCAGTTTCTTTTGACAGATCTTAGACTTTCGATTCCGGGGAATTTAGCTAGATTTATGTGTTATGTGTCCCTGTCCCGCAATCCCTGCGGAATAAGTTTGAATTTATTGATTCGAGGTTTGCGCCTTACCTACGTAAGTCCCCATCCGCGTTCGCCATATAGGTAATCAAAGGTTCGTCTATTTCTAGTGTAAGATGATGATGATGATTCCCGCGACTTCGTCCGCGTGGACTAAGTTTTTTCGATTCCCGCGGGAACTCCTTAATTTTCCGGGATAAAAAGTAGCCTATGTCCTTCCTCGGAATATAACCTATCCCTGTACCAAATTTCATCAAAATCAGTTGAATATGTGGGCCATGAAAGCGTAGCAGACAGGCAGACAGACAGACATACACACTTTCGCATTAATTATAATATTAGTATGGATTCAAAATTCAGGAGGAATATTCATGAATACCTAACAAAAACTGATTCACATTAAAATTTATCGTGGCAGAAGTCGTATGCAACAACTGCTAGTTTATAGATAAAATGTAATGCAATATTGCACCATACGAGAGGGAATATCCCTATTGCAGAGCTTTATTATCTTGATTCTCAAGTTACGTTGTAAATGATAAACACGCATTCTGTAGAATTTGACTAACATGTTTACAAAATTTATGGAATAGTTATGACCTACCTACCTACTTAGTTTCATAGAAAAATATTTTCGAATTTCGATAGAGGAAAATATCAGCTGATTGAGGTAGCTTTTCTAAGGTGGAATAATTAAAACTCTCCTGTAAGGCAAGCATGGGCCGGAGATAAAAAATTTATCGCCAGATTTTATCCACTGACAAGAGATAAAATTAACTTATCCACTTCTCAGAGCACGGCAACAGGGGAGAGGAGGAGAAGTTTATCCCCGTTTGACATTTCACGGGGGCTCGGGGGACTATTTTTATATCTATCCACCGTTATTTAGCATTTTTATTTATTTATTTATTTAGGAATACAATTTTTATCCTTTCCTCGGGGAGAAAATTGTCTCGGCCCATGCTAGGGGGGCTGGTGGTATTGGATTATGCAGTCTAAGATGGATACGGGCTAACCTGGAAGAGGTATTCAAAAAAAGAGTAATGTCTTCAGGGTTCATGTTTGTATGTATGTGAGTTTCTTTATTCCACCATGACTTCTAAATGCCTGAACAGATCAGTAGCCAGCCACGGCCGAAGCTTCCTACCAGCAGGTCAGAGACCATTTAATTAATCATAAAAAAGAATCCAGTCTCCCACTTTATCAAGACTACATCGCTCACCACTGCGCTATCGGAACATTTCCATTATTTAGAGAACCCCCATGCTAAACCTCAAATTGGTCGATCTATCGATCCGATGCTTTAGCTTCGATTGATTAGTTAGTCAGTAGTCAGTACTCAGTACAGCAGGTTGAGGAAAACATTATGACAGACGTCTAGATGATGCCCGCGATTTCGTCCACTTGGATAAATTAGGGGTAGGTTATCCCGGGGAAGGAGTTCCCCGGGATGTAACCTACCCCTATACCAAATTTCATCTAAATCGGTTGAAAAGATGGGCCGTTAAAGCGTAGCAGACAGACAGACAGGCATACTTTCTCATTTATAATATAAGGAAGGATTAAGGCTGGTATTTATCATATACCTACGTCCTACACTCTACTGCGACAATAAATACCAATCGATAGTTAAAGATTAGTCTAATGCTGAGATCTATAGATCTCAGCATTAGACTAATCTTTAACTGAGCAAAGTCAAAGTACGTTCTATAGAACGTACTTTGACTTTGCTCAGACTTTAAACGGGATGGACTTATGTGCGTATCATCAATCCGTCTCATTTTAACTCAGTCTTAAGTTAGAGCTAAGTCAAAGTATCTCTTCACACTATGATAAGGCTGCTTGTCTTCTGAAACGAAGTAGGACAGAGACGTATTCAGCAGTCCAATGAGTTTATTTACTGATAGTTGACTGATAATTATAATTTTTAACACGTCATCTCTCAATAATGTAATTGGCCGAAGCTCAAGCGACTTAATAACTCAGCTACGCTCCAATGAATAAGCAATCTAAAGCGTCTGAAGGAATTCCAAAGACAAAGATAGGTACTGAATGCATGGACGACTTAATCGAAAAGCAACCTACATAGTCAGTCTAGTTTTACTCGTTATTATGTTTAGATAATATTAGAAACCAGCTGATGCCCGTGATTTCGTCCGCGTGGTTTAAGTTTTTTTGATTCCTGCGGGAACGCCTTAATTTTCCGGGATAAAAAGTAACCTATGTCACTCTCCAGGTCCTCAACTATACCCATACCAAAAATCACGTTAATCCGTTGCTCCGTTGCGGCGTGATTGAAGGACAAACCAACAAACAAACACACTTTCGCATTTATAATATTATAGTATGACGCATTTATAATATTATAGTATGAAGTAGTATGATCTATCTCCAATGTCAAAAAAGAGCAATTTCGCAATACTCATACAACAGAATATAATCATCCTAATTCCATGAATAATAATACAAACTTGCTCATTTTGACATTGTAGTGACTAGTGACAATACATATTACGTATCTGTTACATATTACTGTTTATCATTATCACTGACGAACGAAAGTTATTTTTGTTGATAAAATAATATACTTACAATGATATCTGATGATTTGATATTTGAATTAGATAACAATCGTCGCGCAATTTATTGGCGAAATTTCCCTGAGCACTTTATATCTACGAGTGGGTGGGAAATGGGAATGCCGAAGCTATACTAAGATTATAAAAACTAAAGTCTGCCTGTCTGTCTGTTACATTTTCACGGCCCATCCGCGCAAGCGTAGGAACTGATATATTTTTATTGGTTCAATAAGCCACACCTACCCCAGCTAGGTTAGCCCATCCTCATTTAAGCCATTGCTTGTGCTGTCTACAATTCCGCATTTGAAAGTCGTCTTATGGCTTCAATACAAATTCTCGAAGACCGACATTGCCGAGCGATGGCGAAGCTTTTGTGCTATTATACATTCGCAATTATACATTATGAATGGCGAGGATGAGACGCGTGACGTACAGTGAATGTACCTGTGGATAATGCGATTTATTCTTTTTTATAATTTTATCACAGTGCTTCACACACGAGGGAAGTTTCAAAACCGCGCGGTTTGATGCAAACTTATAGTCTTTAAGTAAATCTATGTACCTATTATACTAGCTTTCAACGAGTAGAGTCTATACGAAAGGATGAATGTGTAGGTTTTTTTTTCAAACCGAATAATTACATTCCCAAATGCTTAGTTTTTTTTATAAAGAGGTAATTAAATATAATTTACTTTCACGGTGAAAGAAAGCATCGCGAAAGAACATGCTTGAGAGCTAATACTCTCAAAGGTGTGTGAAGTCTGCCAATCATCACTTGGACTGCGTCGTGGTGCTTAGCGCTTCTAATTCTGGAAGGAGACCCGTACTCTGCAGGGCTAGCATGGGCCGGAGATATAAATTTTATCCCCCGATTTTATCCACTGACAAGAGATAAAATTAACTTAACCACTTCTCAGAGCACGGCAACAGGGGAGCATCTCATTTTTTTTTAAATGTGAGATAGGCTTGCGCTTGACGACAATCATGCTTAGTGCAAAGCAATGATGAGGTCTAGGTTGGAACGCGCTTGCCTAGAAGATGCCCATTCACTCTTGCCTTGAAGGTACTTAAGTTATATGTGGCAGGAAACATGTGCTGATTGTAAAATTTATATTTCAGACAGCATTACGCATGTCTATACAACAAAACTATCCGGAATGTACGGAGCTATTGTTAGCTCAAGGCGCAGACGTTATGATCAAGGACGATGAGTCCAGGACAGCTCTTCACTTGGCAGCAGAGATTGACGCCAAGCACGTTTACGCCATACTCGAACATTGCAGAAACAACGCGAGGTAAGTGAGATGTTAATTGTTAGGGATGATGAATCCAAAACTGCTCCACCTGCGGGCCTAGTGGGAGATTTCTTACCAATTCGATCGCCTTAAAGTTCACTGCGACATGTATGGAACAATGACAGTTGTTGTTTGTTCAATTCCATACATAAAAGCGATCGAATAGGTAACAAATCTCCCACTGTTACATAAAACCTTTTTTTTGTAATTTGTCTTTGATTTGAGACCCACGAACTAAGATCTTGAATCGCCCTCTTTTAGATATGTAACCCGCTACATATAGTCCTACAAACTTATATTGACCCGGTGAAAGCGTCGCTACTCGCTAGTATCTATTGAAAATAAAATAAAACAAAAACGTAACAGGCATAAAAATTTGTTCAAATTTTGGCCACCAGATCAGATAAGTTTGACGCACTGTATATATTGTATTCTATCATAAGATAGGAACAATATGAAAATTGCGGTATTATTACACACAGAAAAGCAGTAGGTAGACCCATAGATAATACCCAAGATACTTCTTACTGATGTAAATTATTATTTTTTCAGAGAAATTATAATAGAGAACGAAGATCTGTGGAAACCTGAATTAGAAAATAAACCAGACGCTAAAATCATCAGTTATTTACTCGCGCAACTCAATATGATGTGCGACAATCAAGGTATGTATATATACTAACAATATTGTATTCATAGTTTCTCGAAAAATAATATGGATCTCTTTAAAGGGCGGATAAAAAAATATCTCAAAAGCCAGCAACGTATGTTCATGGGCGGCGGTAATCACTTACCATCAGGCGACCCGCCTGCTCGTTTGCCAAAAAAAAAACTGCTCCATACAGCATTGCCCCAAACTTAAATACTTCACTGAAGGACAAATGTATATTGACAAATAATATTAAATCGTACTGCGCCCAGATGTTGCACTCCTTTTGAAAGCTGGTCTTGTAACAGCCCACATAATCAAATAAATATTATAAATGCGAAAGTTTGCATGGATGTATGGATGTTTGTTACTCAATCACGCTCCAACGGCTGAACGGATCTGGATGAAATTTGGCACAGAGATAAATTATAGTCTGGAATAGCACATAGGCTACTTTTATCCCGGAAAATTAAAGAGTTCCCGCGGGAACCGAAAAACCTCAATCCACGCGGACGAAGTCGCGGGCATCAGCTAGTAAATAAATAAATCACGAGCAGTATTAAGCAAGCTGTCATATTAGGTCACGAATTTAAGTCATGAACTCATGAGAAAGCAACTAGAAATGTGAAATCACGAACGCAAGCAAAATTGCACGCTATCCAGGTGGATAGCGTGCAATTTTGCTTGCGTTCGTGATGCGCGAGACAGTTCATATTACTTTGCATCATTTACCCTACCAACAATCAACAATCTACCCTTGCAACCATCGATTTACCAAATAAGGATACAACATTACCTACAAATTAATACTCAAAAAGCGTCCACAATCTATCTATTATATATATAAAATCGTTATCTAATCAACGCACAGCCTAAACCGCTGGGGTTAGAAACTTGAAATTTTGACAGTAGGTTCCTTTTGTGACGTAGGCACCCACTAAGGAAGGATTTTTCAAAATTCCACCCCTAAGGGGGTGAAATAGGGGGTGAAAGTTTGTATGAAAGTCTGTCATTTCTCAAGTTATATCCATGAAACTTGGTACACGAGCTACCGATTGAAAATAAAGGAACACGTGTTTCACAGTTTTTGAAAATTCTACCCCCGAAGGAGTGAAATAGGGGATGAAAGATTTTATGAAAGTCCTTCATTGCTCAAGATATTCTCAAGTAATATCAACGAAACTTGGTATTTTGGCTTTCGGTAAGAAATAAAGAAGTACGTGTTTCACAGTTTTTCAAAATTCCACCCCCAAAGGGGTAAAATAGGGGTTGAAAAATTGTATGATAGTCCTTAATTTGAAACTTAGCATTTGAGCTTTCAGTTAAGTATAAAGAAGTACGTATTTCACCATTTTTAAAAATTCGACCCCCAAAGGGGCGAAATAGGGGATGAAAGTTGGTATGAAAGTCCTTCATTTCTCAAGATGTTTTACAAGTTATATCAACGAAACTTGATATTTTGGCTTAAGGTAAAAAACAAAGAAGTACGTGTGTCACAGTTTTTCAAAATTCCACCCCTAAGGGGGTGAAATAGGGGGTGAAAGTTTGTATGAAAGTCCGTCATTTCTCAAGTTATATCGATGAAACTTGGTATACAATCTACCGGTTAAAAATGAAGAAATACGTATTTCACAGTTTTTGTAAATATTACCCCCGAAGGGGTGAAATAGGGGTTGAAAGTTTGTATGAAAGTCCTTCATTTCTCAAGTTATAGCCATGAAACTTGGTATATAAGTTGCGGGTTAAAAATGGAAACATACGTGTTTCACAGTTTTCCAAAATTGTACCCTCAGAGGGGTGAAGAAATAGGGGTTGAAAGTTTGTATGAAAGTCCGTCATTTCTCAAGTTATATCGATGAAACTTGGTATACAAGCTATCTGTTGAAAATGAAGAAATACGTGTTTCACAGTTTTTACAAATTTAGGGGTTGAAAGTTTGTATGAAAGTCCTTCATTTCTCAAGATGTTTTACATGATATATCAACGAAACTTGATATTTTGGCTTACGGTATAAAATAAAGAAGTACTTATGTCACAGTGTTTCAAAATTCCACCCCTAAGGGGGTGAAATAGGGGTTGAAAGTTTGTATGAAAGTCCTTCATTTCTCAAGTTATATCCATGAAAAACTTGGTACATGAGCAACCGGTTGAAAATTAAAAATACGTGTTTAACAGTATTTGAAAATTCGACCCCCAAACGGGTGAAATAGGGGATGAAAGTTGGTATGAAAGTCCTTCATTTCTCAAGATCTTTTACAATTTATATCAACAAAACTTGGTATTTTGGCTAACGGTAAAAAATAAAGAAGTACGTGTGTCACATTTTTTCAGAATTCTTCCCCTAAGGGGGTAAAATAGGGGGTGAAAAGTTGTATCAAAGTCCGTAATTTCTTGAGTTATATCGATGAAACTTAGAATACAAGCTACCGGTTAAAAATAAAGAAATAAGTGTTTCACAGTTTTTGTAAATTTTACCCTCGAAGGGGTGAAATAGGAGCTGAAAGTTTGTATGAAAGTCCTTCATTTCTCAAGTTATAGCCATGAAACTTAGTATACGAGCTGCGGATTGAAAATGAAGACATACGTGTTTCACAGTTTTTCAAAATTCCACCCCCAAAGGGGTGAAATAGGGGGCGAAAAGTTGTATCAAAGTCCGTCATTTCTCAAGTTATATCGATGAAACTTGGTATACAAGCTACCGGTCAAAAATGAAGAAATACATGTTTCACAGTTTTTGTAAACTTTTTCCTCGAAGGGGTGAAATAGGGTTGAAAGTTTTTATGAAAGTCCTTCATTTCTCAAGTTATAGCCATGAAACTTGGTATATGAGCTGCGGATTGAAAATGAAGAAATGCGGGTTTGCGGGCTATACCGGTTAAATATGAAGAAATACGTGTTTCACAGTTTTAGCAAATTATACCCCCAAAGGGGTGAAATAGAGGTTGAAAATTTGTATGAAAGTCCTTCATTTCTCAAGTTATAGCCATGAAACTTGGTATATGAGCTGCGGGATGAAAATGAAGACATATGTGTTTCACAGTTTTTCAAAATTCCACCCCCAAAGGGGTGAAGTAGGGGTTGAAAGTTTGTATGAAAGTCCTTCATTGCTCAAGTAATAGCCATGAAACTTGGTATATGCGCTGCGGGTTAAAAATGAAGACATACGTATTTCACAGTTTTTCAAAATTCTACCCCCAAAGGGGTGAAATAAGGGTTGAAAGTTTGTATGAAAGTCCTTCATTTGAAACTTAGCATTTGAGCTTTCAGTGAAGAAGTATGTTTTTTACCATTTTTGAAAATTCGGCTTTCTATAAAAATTTCACAATTGTTCAGATCTCCACCCCCAAAGTGTATGATAGTCCTTAATTTGAAATTTAGCCTTTGGGCTTTCAGTTAAATATAACGAAGTACGTTTTTCACCATTTTTGAAAATTCGACCCCCAAAGCGGTAAAATAGGGGCTGAAAGTTTGTATGAAAGTCCTTCATTTCTCAAGTTATTTTACAAGTTTTATCAACAAAACTTGGTATGCTTTGAGTAAAAAATTAAGAAGTGTGTGTGTCACAGTTTTTCAAAATTCTACCCCCAAAGGGTTGAAATAAGGGTTGAAAGTTTGTATGAAAGTCCTTCATTTCTTAAGTAATAGCACAGAATAGGTAATAGTAGTAACAGAAGAGTTACTCCGCGAAGACCTTTTAACCATCAGCGACTCAGGTTACGTCGTAATAAAGTGCAATTCAGCTCGCACAGCGCTGCGAGTGAAAATAATTAAATACCTACCTCTATATATCTCTTTCTATCGCGTAACTCTTATCCCTTCAGACGCGGCGCGTGTAGCCTTAGGGTTGACTACTTCTAAATTCTTACTATCGGTATAATTACTATGGTTCGGTAATCGGTTGCAATGATGACGACAATTACTTTAAAAATAGATAAAAGATATATTATTATTATTCATAGATTTTGTAGAAACCAAATAGGGTGATGGGTTTAACATGCTGCCATGCCCCTAACTGGTTAGCCCGCTACCATCTTAGACTGCATCATCACTTACCATCAGGTGAGATTGCAGTCAAGGGCTAACTTGTAGTGGATAAAAAAAAGTCGTTATATATTCCACAAGTAGTGAAATATCAATGAATATTTTACACTTATATGGGGTGGAAGGGGGCCCATGCCAGAGTTTACGAGACAAAATAATATACCCACATTATGGATTAATCATCATCGACTCATCGGCGGCCCACTAGTCCCACTACTAAGCACGACTTACGAGGCTCTTCTCATAATGAGAAGGGTTTAAGCCATATATTCCTCGACACTGGCCAATTTCTTGTTGGCAGACATATTAGAGTTTTTTATAATGATTATAGAACTTCAGGCATGTTTTCAGCTTTACACACGATTTTTGTTCACCGTAAATGATATATTTTAATTAATTAAGTTGGAGGTGCGTTCCCAGGACCGAACCCCAGACTTGGAGGCTGAAGTCTACCCATTAGGCTATCACTATAATATTGGATACTACCTATGGTTTATATTTACTTTTGTTTAAAACTGTATCTTGTGTGGATATAAATATAAAACTACCCACATTATGTATTAATATAAGTTTTGTTTAGAACTCTAAGTAGGTACGTATGTACTATGTACCTAGATAGGCAAATAATACAAACTTACCTTTCAGGGTCCTTAGGAAGTGCAAAGAGCGATAAGTTTGGTCTCAATAATTAGAGTTTAAACGACCTAATGTGATACGATATCGTTTACTGATCTTTCTTTGTTTATCCATAACGAGAACTTGAGTAAAAGTCAAACGTATAACTACGGTCCGCGCGCAACACTCGACTGATACGAGTGCCGTCGAGCGTCCACGCAGCAGTAGTTAAATATCTCAGGTCACGTGACAAGTGAGCCAGGCCTGGTAATAGCCATGAAACTTGGTATATGAGCTGCGGGTTGAAAATGGAGACATACGTGTTTCACAGTTTTTGAAAATTCAACCCATAAAAGGCTCAAATAGGGGATGTTATATCAACGAAACTTGGTATTTTGGCTTTCTATAAAAATTTCACAATTGATCAGATCTCCACTCCCAAAGTGTATGATAGTCCTTAATTTGAAATTTAGCCTTTGGGGTTTCAGTTAAATATAAAGAAGTACGTTTTTCACCATTTTTGAAAATTCGACCCCCAAACGGGTGAAATAGGGGATAAAAGTTGGTATGAAAGTCCTTCATATCTCAAGATCTTTTACAAGTTATATCAACAAAACTTGGTATTTTGGCTAACGCTAAAAAATAAAGAAGTACGTGTGTCACATTTTTTCAGAATTCTACCCCTAAGGGGTAGGGGGGGGGGGGTAAAATAGGGGGTGAAAAGTTGTATCAAAGTCCGTCATTTCTCAAGTTATATCGATGAAACTTAGTATACAAGCTACCGGTTAAAAATAAAGAAATAAGTGTTTCACAGTTTTTGTAAATTTTACCCTCGAAGGGGTGAAATAGGGGTTGAAAGTTTGTATGAAAGTCCTTCATTGCTCAAGTTATAGCGATGAAATTTGGTATATGAGCTGCAAGTTAAAAATGAAGACATGTACGTGTTACACAATTTTTCAAATTCCACCTCCAAAGGGGTGAAATAGGGATTGAAAGTTTGTATGAAAGTCCGTCATTTCTCAAGTTATATCGACGAAACTTGGTATACAAGCTACCGGTTAAATATGAAGAAATACGTGTTTCACAGTTTTAGCAAATTATACCCCCAAAGGGGTGAAATAGAGGTTGAAAATTTGTATGAAAGTCCTTCATTTCTCAAGTTATAGCCATGAAACTTGGTATATGAGCTGCGGGATGAAAATGAAGACATATGTGTTTCACAGTTTTTCAAAATTCCACCCCCAAAGGGGTGAAGTAGGGGTTGAAAGTTTGTATGAAAGTCCTTCATTGCTCAAGTAATAGCCATGAAACTTGGTATATGCGCTGCGGGTTAAAAATGAAGACATACGTATTTCACAGTTTTTCAAAATTCTACCCCCAAAGGGGTGAAATAAGGGTTGAAAGTTTGTATGAAAGTCCTTCATTTGAAACTTAGCATTTGAGCTTTCAGTGAAGAAGTATGTTTTTTACCATTTTTGAAAATTCGACTGCCAAAGGGGTGGAATAGGGGATGATAGTTTGTATGAAAGTCCTTCATTTCTCAAGTTATTTTACAAGTTTTATCAACGAAACTTGGTATTTATGCTTTTAGTAAAAAATAAAGAAGTGTGTGTGTCACAGTTTTTCAAAATTCCACCCCCAAAGCGGTAAAATAGGGTTTGAAAGTTTGTATGGAAGTCCTTCATTTCTCAAGTTATATCCATGAAAAACTTGGTACATGAGCTACCGGTTGAAAAACCTCAACTGAATGTTTGTTTCTCAATCACGCCAGAACGGCTGAACGGATCTGGATGACCTCTGGCACAGAGGTAGATTATAGTCTGGAATAATAGAGAGGCTACTTATTATCCCGAAAAATTAAAGAGTTTCCGCGGCAACCAAAAAACCTCAAATGAATGTTTGATACTCAATCACGCCAGAACGGCTGAACGTAGTCTAGATTAACACATAGGCTTTTTTATTCAGGAAAAAACAGTTCCCGCTGGAACCATAAACCCTCAATCCACGCGGACGAAGTTGCGGGCATCAGCTAGTCGCTTATACAAACACAGCTATAGATAATATAGACTGGGACACCAAACGGTTCACAAAAACCAACCATATACCTTTATATTTAGGATTCAATTTTGTAATAACAATTCGACACATACGACATTTTGGCGCTAGTGTACTCATGCGCGACTGAGGCGAAAATTGTTCACAATATCTATTTGTGCACAATTTGACCGTGCCGTTTTTTGCGTTTCGATGGTGCGTCTAAGGTAATGTAAGTCAATGCTTGCAACAATCAATCAATAAATTAAAATTTATTTATTTTTTAAATTAGGCACACTGCTCACTTATTGACGTCCAATTACTTATAAAACATGATGGTGATAATCAGTTACGGTATCTTAAAACTAAAGTTACGACTTCCAAGAGTGATATAATATTATCAAGGAAGGGAGGCCATAGACTACATTAAAAATGTCATGGTCTACTATATCTATACTAATGTATATCTATACTCTATACTATACAGGGCGTCCCACGGCTATGCCGCATAGAGGGGAAGTACCTTAAATATCGTAGATGGAACATTTTACTGAAAGAAGACTTCATTTTAATTTGAAATACAATTTAAACTGCATTCATAGATTTTTAAATAATTGCCTGATTGGACCGGGACTCGAACCCGCTATACGAGAAAAAAAAATTACCTGTAGCTTTATCATACCGATCGAAAGGCTTCATTATAAGGATTATTTTTTGCTTAATAACATAGCATCAAAAATAAAAGGGAGACCATGAATTTTAACATTTTAATACAAATTATAATTAGTAGGATATTGGCTCCAAATTCCTCAATTTAATTTATCAAATGCTCAAAATGTGAATACAAAGTCTCACTCTTTTGATTACTTCTCTCCCTGTCGCTTTTTTTAGGGTTCCGTGCCCAAAGGGTAAAAACGGGACCCTATTACTAAGACTCCGCTGTCTGTCTGTCTCCAGGCTGTATCTCATAAACCGTGATAGCTAGAAAGCTGAAATTTTCACAAATGATGTATTTCCGTTGCCGCTATAACAACAAATACTAAAAATTAAAAAAATATATATATTAAGGGGGGTCCCCATACAATAAACGTGTTTTTTTCGTATTTTTTTGCTCAATATTAAAAACGGTAACAGGTAGACGGTTCAAATTTTCACAGAATATTAACTTGTATATTACCTTTCAAAATAAATAATTAAATATCAATAAAGTAAATATTAAAGGGGGGCTCCCATACAACAAACGTAATTTTTATTTTTAATACGTCATAAATCGTAAAACTTACTACAGGTTTGTACGGAACCCTCGGTGCGCGAGTCCGACTCGCACTTGGCCGGTTTTTTATCTTTTATTGGTGAATATTTAAAATTATACGTCTAAGTTCTGTTTTGTAGCTCGTGGGCACTTTCATACCGGTTCTTATAAACTAAATCTTTTACATAACCCCATAAAAAAAAATCTAACGGGGTTAAATCTGGGGATCTCGGCGGCCATCTTATTTGTCCATTAGTCCCGATACATTTTTGAACAAATTCACAATACAATGTAAAAAAATTAAAATGAAAATCACTAAAACAAAAGAATAAACGTTTGAAAATGGAACACATTTTTGTATTATTTTATAAAAATAATCCATAAAATGAAGCCTTTCGATCGGTATGATAAAGCTACAGGTAATTTTTTTTTCTCGTATAGCGGGTTCGAGTCCCGGTCCAATCAGGCAATTATTTAAAAATCTATGAATGCAGTTTAAATTGTATTTCAAATTAAAATGAAGTCTTCTTTCAGTAAAATGTTCCATCTACGATATTTAAGGTACTTCCCCTCCATGCGGCATAGCCGTGGGACGCCCTGTATTATAATTGCGAAAGTTTGGATGGATGAATGGATGTTTGTTATACTCAATCACGCCAGAACGGCTGAACGGATCTGCATGAAATGTGGCAGAGAGATAGGTTATAGTTTGGATTAGCACATGGACTACTTTTTTCCGGAAAATTAAGGAGTTCCCGCGGGAACCAAGTATCCTCAATCCACGCGGACGAAGTCGCGGGCATCTGCTAGTAAATACATAAATAATCTAAGTAATTTCTTAGTTTCGACTGAATTATTGTACAAATGGCAACTTATTTTCATAGGTTATACTCCGCTAATGCTGGCCAGTAACATGGGCAACGCCGCGGCGGTGGAGCTGCTAGTGAGCGCGGCGCCCAGCACTGTCAACATGGCGATGCCCACGTGTGGGAACACCGCGCTGTACCTCGCCGTGGGCGCCGCTTGCACGGAGGCTGCCAGTGAGTAGAGCATCATTCTCGTAGGTCACACTCCGCTAATGCTGGCCAGTAACGTGGGCAATTAGTGGGTAATGTAGGACTGTTATATAAGAAAAATAGACTTTTTTTATCCACTACAAATCCTTGACTGCGATCTCACCTGATGGTAAGTGATGATGCAGACTAAGATGGTAGCGGGCTAACCTGTTAGGGGCATGGCAGTTATATTAAACCCATACCCCTATTCGGTTTCTACACGGCATCGTACCGGAACACTAAATTGCATGGCGGCACGTCTTTGCCGGTAGTGTGGTAACTAGCCACGGTCGAAACCTCCCACCAGGCTGACTAATTCTGGTAGCAAAAACTGATTTCACGTCTATCAAATTCGTCCTTTGTAATAAAATATTTTGAATCATTAAGTGGCGTATGCCATGCTGGCTGCTCAATTGGTAAAGTAGTGACTATTACATTGACATGATCTCCATTGTTATCATTGGCTTAATTTATGGTATTCTTACTGCAAGAATGCAAGAAAGCAGTGTCTTTTAAGGCGCGATTCCATTAGGCAAGTTACTTGTATGCAAGTTGCAAATTGCATGCAACTTGAACATACATGCATACAAGCTACAACTTGCATGAGGTATAGTTTGAACTTGTACATTCTTATAAAACCGTGTAAAAGCAAGTAAAACCGGCATGCAATTTGCACACTCTCAAAAATATGTTTCCAATGCAAGCAACTTATAAGCAAATGTGACGTCATACTTGCATGCAAGATTTGCCTAATGGAATCGCGCCTTTATCCAACAAGGAATCAGCCGATCAGAAGTGATTGCAATGAAATGACAGCAATAATAATGACGACAATCAACTCAGGCCCCGATTGTGTAAGAAAGTCGTAATCGTTCGTCAAACGTATAATTCGACCTGTTTAAGGAGTTCATAGATGCCTGCACGTCAAAAAGCATGTATGAACTCCTGAAACAGTTCGAGTAATACGTTTTAAACTGTCAAAAGATTACGTTTTGCTTAGACAATAGGGACGATGACAACTCAATCAAATCAGCAACTCTTTATCAAACTTAAAAACGCACTTCTGTATAGAATGGAAGTTGTATAAAATTCACAGTTGTGATGTCGACGACGCACTTTTTTTCTTTAATCTATATTTTAAAATGGTTATCAAACTTAAAACTAACCGAGGATGTGAATTTTAGGTCTTTTGGAAGACCCTCTATTTAATAAGCAGTTAGAAATAATTTATTTTTGATATAGGCATCATCCCTATTGGGCCTCTGATTGGCTCACACTCTCTTAGAATAAATGATTGCAGGGATCAAGTTCTATGACCAAAATAGAAAGTGTGACATTTCCGTTCCAGATCGTGGCGACAAGACGAAAGTACCGGAAAATTATAAGAGGACCATAGAGATTCTAATTTCACACGGCGCCGATCCCTCCATAGTGAATAGCTCCGGCAGTAACGTGAATGATTTACTCACAGATTGCCAAGATATCACATTGTCTTGCATCATAGCGAATAGACTGTCAGCGTTCAATGGCTTCGGACGGAAAAAATGCGGTGCCTACAAAAAATGCGATACCTACATGCTCGTCAAAGACGACAGTGGCGTTATCAATGTTAGGGAAGTGAGAAAACCGAAAGACTACACAATAGTTAAAAATACAACAGATACAAATGAAGATAAAACAAACTTAGATCGTAAAAATAATACAAGCAATACTAAAGTTGTTGTAACACCTCGCGGAAATAATAACACAAATACTAGTACTAACGAATCCGATAAACCTGTGATATTAAAGAATTTGCCGGTCATCACGAAACTCGTTTCGTTCGGTAAAGAAAAACCGGTTTTAATTAAAAGTATATCGCCCAAAGAAGACGTAGGTAATAAAGGACTTAAAACACAAATCACTGCGAAAACTAATATTCTCAAGTTTAACATGCCACCTCTGGTACCTATAGGTAGCAAAGGTGATGTGCCTAAATATTTGAAAATTTTGCCCAAACCGGAAACAGAAAAAGTAAAAATTGATCTTAGTCCTAAAACTGTAATTACTACGAAAAAAAAACCAATAATTCTAAGACATGCCGCTGTCAAAAGACCTAAACGTGATAATGACAATTCAGGACCCAGTTCCAGTAAGATATCTAAAACTTAAAAGAATATATTTTCTGTTTTTGTAAATTATATTTTCAATAGTTTTATATAGAACAGATATTGTGGCCAATTCTGTATAACGCAATCTCTAAACTAAACTACAATGGCAGCTTTAAATCTAGTTTTGTCCCTTTCCGTAGGGAGTATTAAGAAAGGGTTAGCAATATTTGTAATGCTCTAATTTTAGTTTAGTTTAGAGATTGTGCACTACAGAATCAGCCCCATTGCTAAATATTTAATGAATTATACACACTACTATAACTTACTACAATGTGTTCAAAGTAAGAATTGGACAGTCAAAATGATCTGTCTCTCACATAATAGTTTATTATATTGATTTTTTCTACATTATTTAACTCTTAGTGCTAAGAGTTAAATAACGAAGTTGATGGAATCAAAATACAATATGTTATTTTCTTACTTTAAACGTATTATAATATCTACTTATTCACTAAGACCCAGTGGATATCCCATGCAATGTTTTTGTTAACATTTGGTTATCGCAATTATTTACATTTTTGTAAATAAATATTAACTATAAAGTATACAATTTACAATTAATAATTTATACTATGCAATTATCAAATTATACAAGTCACCTACCATTTGCGAATTAAATAAAATACTTTTTTTGAATAATCGTAATTAGTGTCTCACCCACAACTGACCACCGATGGGGTGATTTAAAAATTCGGAAACCTACCGGAAGGTAGAAAAAAAGTGTGTTGTAAATGTGTGTAATTCGTTATTTATTTAGGACATTACTGTATGTAAATATAAATTTATAAGAGTCTCGAGACGCTGTTATAGGCTATAGCATTGCACTATAAGAAACTCGAAAATAGATTATATTTTTTCAAATGATCCTAATATCGACTTTAATATGGAACTTTACGGCGCTGAAACCATGAAGTAAAGAATAACACATATTATTATTTTACCGTAATCAATTTTATCAAAACATAATTAGTAATTATCTATCGTGGTTTGGTTAATAAATTAAAGGAATATCGAGACACCTTGCGCCATAAATTGGGCGCGTAGGCGATTTCGCGATAATTTTGGTGGTAGGCGATGTGGGGTGCCATCGAAACATCAACAATATCAAAGAATCAGTTACCTGATTTCCTTTCAAATAATCGCGCATGTAGGCTTCCAACGAGAACCAACTCAGATGCATTTGAGCTGCTGTAAAGATATCTGGTGGGTTACTACCATAGCCTAAAGCAGTATTACATTATTAAATGTCGGTTTTATGTTAGATTTTCAAAATCAAAATTTCAAAATCCTATACATCTTAAGTGTTAAAATGCCAAATTTGAACTATTAACGAAAAACTTTAAAATATTTCCAAGTTTTGTTATTTTTTTCAAATTTTTGATTTGATGTTGATTATATGACAAATAATTTAAATGAAAATGAAATTAATTTCCGAAGTGCTGTTTTAATATTTAATAATTTCTAGATGTAAAATTGCAAAATATGTGACGTCACACTATGGGGGGGGGTCAAAAAATCACGAAATTAGTGTGACTGGAGTCACACTAATTTCAGTTGGAGTCATCCAACTAAGTACGTAAAGTAAAGGGGTCACCCTTACGTACCTCGACGTCCCTAAAATAAGGACTATAATTCTTAAACACGAACCTCAACAATATTAAAACAATACGGATTTAAGCGATGGTAGTACGCCCCCTTAGCCTCTTTTTAGGGTTCCGTAGTAGAACTAAGAATCTTTATAGTTTCGTCCAGTCCATCTCTTGATCTGTGTGATACCTCGTTAAATAGATGTGTATTTTAAAATCATTATGAGGTTTCGAAGACAGTTATTGGAAAAATACTACAGTTTATGAAATAATGACTTCGAAGCGATCTATAAACGCGTTCTGACACGCACTATCAACTAATATAGATGTGCGATCATTCATAAGTATATTAGTTTGTATTGTTTTAAGTTTTAATTAACTTAACCTACTTTATTGCATAATAGAGGAAGGCAATAAACAATGGCGTTTACTTAAAATAGTAACTTAAAAATAATTTATAAAACAAGCCTCGTTTGTTAAAAAAATCATATATAAGTAAGTAGACCATGGAAACTACTGAAAATCTGTACCATGTTATTGCTAAATCGGCACAAGATTGACTGCTATACAATAATATTCAGAAAGTTTCGTCCTTTCGCGAAAATATCCTTTGTGAATACTAGATGATTTCCGCGACTTTGGCCGCGTGTATGAGTTACAGCTAAAGTACAAACACGATACAACGTCGTTGCCACGTTGCATCGCTATAGGATGTCGTGTCGTGTAAATGTTCGACGTCCATCGTACCAAATTATGACACGACATCGCATCGTGGTACAATGCACGGCACGATGTCTTATGCTGAGATCAATAGAGCGTACTTTGACTTAACTCAGACTTTGTTCAGGGTTAAAAAGAGATGAACTTATGTGAATAACATAAATCTGTCTCGTTTTAACCATGTCTTAAGTCTAAGCAAAGTCAAAGTTCGCTCTATTGATCTCACACTTACTGTGAATGCGCCTCAGCCGCTTCGATACTAATTAATTTATTAAGATGACGCAAAACACTGATGTAGATCAATATAATTAATATCCCTAGTGGAAGAGCGTTCCGTGCTATGGGGCTAAACAGATAATAAGGATAAAAAAATGTATGTTATGTCGTATCGTGTGTATCTGTTTTGGCCCTTACGCCGTGGTTGAAACGTATTTTCATAATATTGGTGTGATTAAAACTATTTTTTTTAAATATTATTATTTAGTATTACGTGTTTATTAATAACATCTATTATGATATTGTAAAAGCATAAATTCTACATGTTTAGTTTAAATATGTACGGTCTACCACGAAAGTAATAGAAAAAAGTTATATTATACCAACAAGTTGATTATGGAATGTTTTTTAAACAAGTTTACTCTTTACCGACATTGTTTATTTGAATGTTGCTTTGTGTATTACAATTTATAAAATATTCTTTTGTTATTTGTTCAATAGCTACATTTAGCTATATTTCTTTTGTATTGACTCAATTATTTTTCTAACAAAATATTTCCTCAATATAAGTTTATTTCGCCGGTGCATGTGATTATGTGATTTATACGAACACACTGAAGTTATTAATAATTTAGCTAATTATTTTTTTTATAACGTAGGCTAAGTTCATTTTTTTTTGTATATTATGGATTGCTTGCCGTTTTATAGTGTGGAAAAATTAAGTCTATGAATAAATTAGGTCAAGGCTTTTTGAATACTTATGTTAAATGTATTACAATTATTGTTTTTTGTTTCAAAGTTGTAAGGCATTAGGGTGCTTGTCCACTGGTGCGGAGATGCGTTAAGCAGACCTACCGTATTATTAATAGATGACGTGTGATTTTATCTTTTATTCCACTCGGCACCTGTGGACTAACACTCTTACCCGTTGTCCTAGGTGAGCGACAAACGCGGCAACGCGACGCGATACGACGGTATAATAATAATGTCCTCCCGATCGAATTTCGACCACGGCGGCCAATCTCTACAGAGATTAGCCATCTGCGCGGGAGATATTATAGTGCAAAAGTGTGTATGTGTATTATAATACACAGGTACACTCTCTGTTCCTTTGCTCTCATAGCCCGATGGGACGGAAGATCTGACACGACCGGAGTCAGTTCAGGCGCGAGACCGACTGCTTAACGCGCTCTCTGAGGCACAGGGGTGAAACACCGCCAACTTCCTAACTCCGGGCTATTACTGAGAATTTCTTGTCAGAAGAACCCAATACATGTTATGACCCGACAAGGGACTCTAACCCGGGACCTCGTCGGCCGCAGTCGAACATGCTAACCACTAGACCAACGAGGCAGTCAAACAGTAACTGACCCTTCACGTGGCCTACGTTGTCGCGTAGACACGTTCGCCATTTTCTATGGCGTCGTTTCTGTCGCTCACCTAGGACAAAGTGTCACCTGTCACCAACCATCGATATATATGTAGGTACTAAGTAGATGGGCCCTTTCATAGAAAAAAATTGGGCGTCCGACCTGTAGAGCGCGCTCCACACCTGTCATAAGCCTGTCCTTGTCCCCGCCATAGCGCTGTCCCGCTTTTCAGACTAGATGACGTTATCAAAATAAGTTCAAATTCTTTGTTTGACAGGGCTCGTCTATGTAAATTGAGGTCGTTGACACCAACGGGTTACGGTAAAACAAATTGCGTAGTGGCAGCGATACGTTTGTATTGTGCTTCTACGTTTCAAAAATTCACTTAATATAAAATTTCAACGAAATGCATGTTTGATTATTGTATATGTGAGCCATGTTATGTGATCACAAAAAGCGCCTAATGAAGCTTTGGTTCTGAGTTTTGTTTACTCTGAAAATCGTGTAGTTCTTCATTTTATATGTGGCTTATAGGGCGAAAATATACTAAGGACCGGACAGGACAATTCCTTCGCGCTGGAGGGGAACGAAGTTTTTTCCTGTCGCCTAGTGTGCGCGTACCATATAAAACGCGGATGTCTCGTGCGAAAATTTCCTCCTTTCCGGTCCTTATTGAGTCAACAGCACAATCATTTTACTTCGAAGTAGATAAAATTCATAAAAAAGAGACGTCCATTAGAACCACAGAGTTACTTATAGTGATTAGAACCTTGGTAGTTGTTAAACTGGGATTTTTTTTCAAACATTTATGCTTTAATTTTGGTTGTAATGTAATAAGACATAATTAAGTTTTTTTCTCCCAAGCCTTTCGACTCCAAGCCTAAAGACTATTCATTGTGTTCAGGTAAACATAATAATTAATCAATTCAACGTGATTAATTACAAAATATGTAAATAAATTCATAATTAAACTTAAATACGCGTGTTTTATTGTTTTCGTAGTATGATCATACTAATATTATAAATGCGAAAGTGTGTTTGTTTGTTGGTTTATTGGTTTGTCGTTCAATCACGCCGCAACGGAGCAACGGATTGACGTCATTTTTGGCATGGGTATAGTTGATGACCTGGAGGACCTGGAGAGTGATATTGGCGCCATAAATCGATATTTAAATATTATTAAATTGATATTTACGCAGTAAATCGCGTTTTACTCGCGATATTGGGTTTGTTAGTTATTTAATTTTTCAACTACAGCGTCGATATACAGTCTTCCATGATCGCAACAGTAGCGCGCGTAGGTACCCGTATATTCAATGTACTCTGTGAGCGCGCGCATCTATTTATAACTTCGTCTCTGACACCATCATTTTCTTCTTAATCGCAGGGAATCCATTCGATCCACTCGAAAAATGAGTAAGTATTTTCTCCAATAAGTTTTGTTTTTTTTTTCTCTACAATTTACATCTTTTAATTTAACTACCGAATTCTTCCAAAAGACCTGAAATTCAAAATATAGGTCTTTTGGAAGACCCTCTATTTAATAATCAGTTAGAAATAATTTATTTTCATCGCAACCAATCAATTGTCATGTTGATTGATATAAGCAAGTGTTTCCATTCAAACATTTCCGCAGTTCCGTGACTTGCTAGTTTAATTTTGCATTTTTGTCATTTTTGACATAATTAGTCATTTATCCGCGATAAATAGAGTACCTACCTACAGTGAATTTCATATAAACTTCCTCTGCGTAAACGTAAGCGACTCCCAGAAATAGCGACGGAATTATAGTCCTTCATCCTTCACAGTTTTTGGCAGTTTAAATAAAACAAATATTTGTAATATAACTTACACCTTTATTCATTTATTTACATAACGCACTTTACACAATTATAATAAACATGCGTTAAAAAATTAAGTCCCCAATTTGAGCAAATTAAAGGTTGACGATGTGGCAACATTAACACAATTGGTACTTAAAAGACATGACGTAAAAAGTAGTAAATACATAACTGAAATATATAGAAAGTTTTCCTCGCATGTAAAATAAATAGGATTTCTTGTGTAAAACCTATCTGTTAATATTGCCACACACATGATCCTGATCCATAATATTTATAACTTTTATTTTAGGGAATAATAGGTACAAAAAACATTTTAATAACATTTGAACAATTACAGAATAAGTGAATAAAAATGTACAAACCAAGTACAAACTGTTTAAAATATAGGTATGCATACACGTCAAATGAATGTCAGAAATGTGCGTACTTAGATATGTCATTTTAAGCAGTTTGTAGGTACATTTTTAGAACAGGCGTCCACAATATTAATCATTGTACAAAGAAATACAAAATATATTTTACTTTTATATTTGTTTTTATATAGTAAAATTCTTTTTTGTCAATCTGCAACACACACGTGTTCGCAGTCTGTAGTAAGTAAAATATTAAAATAATGCCTTCTTTTATATTATCTACATCTCGTTATCGTTATCATGTCAAATTATTTTACATGCAAGCACAAGACTTGTCAAAAAATAAAAGATTACAGCCGAAATTAATATTCAATCTAAATAGTAATCTCTCGATAAGTTACTTAGCAACTCAAAAGTTACATGGTATTTTGGTTATTAGTTTGCTGATTGTTAAATAATAAATTTTGGCCGTTAGTTAACACTAAAAGGATATATACTTATACAATATATTTAAGTAGAATTTTCATTGAAATTTTATTGTCTTTAAAAATGCTGTATGAGTGTGTATTAATTTGGGCAGAAGAATATTAACTATATTGCTCATTTTATTAAAATATTTCTAGGAATCAAAATGGCGATTGTGATTTCTAAATTATGTTAGTGCTACATTATTTAGTGTGATGTAAAAGACAAGTAACCAGAAAATTTGATATAATAAAATTCACGTTAAAATATGACTAAGTACAATAATTAAACTAATACCATTCCTTGATAGATTTAAGGCTAAGGAAAAAGTAAATGGTAAAAAAGTACACCTAGACCTAAGGACGGATACAGACTAGTCTATCAGTAAAATAATGTACATTTTAGGTATTTAGTGATAAATTAAGATTAGATTTTTTAAAGTGTTGATAATTTATTTTTAAGCACTTATCAAAATAATAATATTAGTTTATTACAAAATATTGTAATCTTAATAAATGGTATTTTTATAATTATATACGTTACATAAAGAAGACAGTTCTAGATCTGTTATTAGTCTGACTTAGATCACTTTTAATGCAATTGATTTATCTTTTAAATCTAATCTTAATTTATCATCTATACACCAATAATAAACTTTGCGATTCCTTCAATTTTTCGTCCTCGTACCTGTCGCAAAATTCATTTATGTTGTTACATTTGCCTAAAACTGTTAAGTTTTTATTAAATGGCAACCCGAAGCCCGACCGTAGTTTTTAAAATATTTACAGTTTAAAAAACAGTCATTCAAACCAAATTCCCGAATGTAATTACAGCTAAATTTGTTCGAATCTTAAATTTGAAACTATCACATTCGTTGAAACAAAAACTTAAAATAAAAAACGAACTATTTAATAGTACCCTATAACGTTAAGAGGTGGTACCTACCTAAACGAGTAAAAATGCTAAAAATATACTAAAATACCACTTTTACCGTACTAAAATAAAATTGACAATAATTATTATGTATAATTTTTCGAAGTCAAAAGTTAAAATATATATCATGAAATCGAGTCAATTTTCCAAACCTTAACTAAAGATAATAATTCAAAATGCTAAATAATATAGGAGGGAGTTGAAGTTGAAATTATAATATTTTTAAGGCTATTGTATTTTTATTCTTTCTAAGGAATGTAACCGTTTCTTGGCTCAAATTTGTATACGTATTTGAATTCGTCGGATACTCCTATTTTTATGGGTTATTTTTTATTGGTTTGGCATAGATCAATAGTTTTTCAATACAACAAGTCAAATTCATAAATTGGTGTTGCAAGAGCGTTCCACTTAAATTGTTTTCCATCAAATCCTACCAATTTGGTAGGAAGTGGCAGAAATTTAAAATCGAGCCAAAGGACAGTTACACACACGTTTACGAATATAGTCACTATAGTATACACGCAATTTACATGTTATCTCCTATGGTTTAACTCGTAGCCGTTTTCCTTGCCGGGTATTTTTGGTGGCGGAGGTTTGGCCACCGCGTGACCCTCCAGCCTTAACGTACTTTGACGATGTGACGACCTGGAAGAGAATAAAGATTTTGTAATACTTAATAGGTGGAATTTAAGCTGAGTACTTCTACTATGTAATAACACACACACAATATTGTGTAATTCACACATCATAAAACACTCGCGTAATATTTAATATTTCATTGCTCGAGCTAACACAGCTTTTCCCAAGTAGTATGTCCTGTATAGCAACCGATTAATTAAATTTAAATAATTAGGTATTCTAACCAAATCTCTATATTTTTGTTTTGGGGGGACTTTTTTAACAAAAATTGGAACGTTAAAGCTTAATATTTCGCGAACACCTACAAATTTGCGTGTAGGGAAGGGTAGGTACTTACTCTACAAATTTTTTTTGGCGGCACTTCGGTATGATGATGAACTTACCGGATGAGGCAAGTGACTGCGAGAAGAATGAGCAGTAGTCCCAGCGCTGAGAGGCCCCAGCCGAGCACGGCGTGCGCCTAATAGCGGCACTTTGGTGGCCAGCCGGAGCATGGATGATGATGATGAACTTACCGGATGAGGCAAGTGACTGCGAGAAGAATGAGCAGTAGTCCCAGCGCTGAGAGGCCCCAGCCGAGCACGGCGCGTGCTATTGGCGGCACTTTGGTGGCCAGCCGTAGCATGGACGATACCGACTCCGGGAGCTCGTCTATGCCCTGCAAGAGATGACAAATGTTACTCTTATCTGCTGGGCAATGTATAACTGTCATATCAATGTATTAACATCCGGTAAAATTGTTTGGAAATCTAATTTATATGTATATATCTAGATCAGGGATTCCCAAACTATTTTGGGCAAGAGACCCTTTTACAAAAATAACTTATACCTCAGACCCCCATAGCCAAATTACTTTGCAGCGGTCGACCACTTTGGGAATCCCTGATCTAGATGATGCCCGCGACTTCGTCGGCGTGAATTAAGATTTTTCCATTCTCGCGGGAGCTCTTTAATTTTCCGGGATTAAAAGAAGCTTTCCGGGATACAAGCTATTAGTATGAGTCGGTTGAACAGATGGGCCGTGAACGCGTAGCAAATAGACAGACACTTTTGCATTTATAATAATATTAGGTAGTATGTATTAATAGTAGGTATGGTACCTATCCTAAATCTATGAGCTTACGCTGATTAAGTTACAGTTGCACAAGACGGTTAAAAACATTACCGCCAAATTCATACCTCAATAAAAAAACTAACACAAAAGTGTGTTAGTGTGCAATTCACACACGGCAGAAGTGAAACTTCAGAAAAGCAGCCTACGAGAGACTGAGACAAATATAACTTGTGTTCTATTTCATTCTCTCGCAGGCTAAATCCTCTATAAATGTTTGTCTATTGTTGGTGTCGCTTTTTGTTGAAGTGAGGCCTAGGATATTTTCTCAGAAAACACATTGTTTTAAAAATAATTATTTTTTGTTCAACCATATTCAATTTATAGGTACCTATCTATTTTCCTATAATATTAGACAGAAGGTGACAAACTATGACAAACCATTATTCCTTTCTCTGTCTACGCCAATAAAGGACAATGATAAAAAAACTAAATACAAAACGAACTATTTTCTTTAAAACTTTTTCGTTTCGTTTTTCGTTTTCGTTTCATCAAATTTTCAAATCACAACGATTAAATAGAAGTTTCACTTCAAAAAACAGAAAGATTGATTGATTCTCTTACCTCTTCAAACCACAGTATGGGGAAGACAATATCGGGAAAGTTGGCGACCTGCTTGATGTCCACCACCTGTGACACGGCCAGGTTGATCTGCACTCGCGCACGCGCTTGCATCGCCGTGCCCATCTCCTGCGGATATTCGCACAACCGTTATCTTCAGATATCAGAAATGGGATCAAGAGTGAGACGATTGAGCCGCTTCATTTACACTATACTCGGATTTTTACTAGATGCCGTAAAGGTTTCAAACTTTACAACTTAAATAATATTTTCAAACGTCAGTTTACTGCATCTAAAGTCAGAGTATAGTTAACTTCTGATAGGCGGACTCGGATCAGACTGCATTCAAAGTTTATTTTGAGCAAAATGTCCCTTACGCCAATTTAGATTACGGTCGACGATATATCCCCCCATCTTCTGATATTAATATGAAATATTTCGCAATTAAATCGTGTTCCGAAGAGACTTTTTATTGGTTTTGATTTCTTTAAAAGTAAATTTTGTTCAGTTTTACTTACGGGCTGAATATCAATGTAGAGCCGATGCTTGTCAGGTACGGGAGGTGAAATGCCTTCCACAGCTTCGCGGAATTTCTCGTCAGCCAAGTAGAAGTGCGGGAACGATAGCATTATTGGTGAATCTGAGGAGATATTAATCATAGATTAGCTTCAATAGGAAAGTGGTAACATAAAGCAAGCTGTGAAGAGAAGCTTCAAAGACATAACTATGTGTTTGTAGCTCCTCTTCACAGGAGTCAGCTCCTGAGGAAGTATCTACGTACATATACATTTTTTATCCCGCAAAATTATGGAGTTACCACGGGAGAAAATGTTTAATGTTACCATGTTTAATCGCGGAAATCATCTAATATTAAGATTAACTCACCATATTGACACAGGGACACGTTGAATAGCCCGTTGGGGGCACATGGCGGCCCAGAGGGGCAGAAACACTTGTTCTGTTCGTTGTCTGCAAACACGTCCTCCGGTGGGGTGAACCTGAACCCTTGGACGCCCGCGCTCGATTCAACGTCTTTGAGGTATCTGAAATAGAGGATATTAAGGAACTTTAGATTTTAACTAAGTATGGTGAGTGATATTCATTATAAGCCTATAGCGATGAAGACCAGCAGGAGTCGTCGGGAGAAGAAATGTGCCACCTCCCCTCGCAGTGGGCGCAACGGCAGACTGCGCGCAGCCAGCGTTATGCTGCCGTGTCGCGCAAACAGTCTCATTGTTTTTAAATAAATAATTATTTCAACTTTTGAGGCGAAGCTACGGATGAAGATTTGGTGTTTAATATTGTCACCAGAAAATACTGCATAAATGATGCTATTAATATAGACGAATGAGACAGACAAAGTAGATAGGTACAGTTTCGCTATAGGTGTCTCACAAAACCTCATGGCTTTAAAATTAATAATTTTAGTCATAGGAATTATTATCCATGACAATAACCCTCATCATAATTATAAGTATAGCGGTAGCGACCTCAAATTCAGGTGTTAAAAAGATTTCATTTTTTTTAATATTCATAGAGCAGCTAGCGCTTGGCTGCGGTCAGATCTGCTTTGATTTGTGGCGAACTGTGAATAATTCGTTTAAACTTTTAAAGGTACCATAGTCCTTATCAAATTATGCACGGAAATCCAAACAAATGCACAGCTATGTATAAGTCGTGTGACTCTCTGAGCGTATCACAAACAAACACAAACGCGCCGATTGTTGGATAAAGCATTTCGTAATGATAAACAATCCAGAACACCCATTGTCTTGCTGTGCTTCTTGTTACGCGGTGATTATAAACATTAGTCAATGTAAAGCATGACATGTAGGTACCTATCATATTATGCTACTTAAATACATGTATACTAACCATTTTTTTTTAAATTATTGTGAGATAGGCTTGCGCTTGACGACAATCATGCTTAGTGTAAAGCAAACCGTGGCAATGTTGAGGTCTAGGTTGGAACGGTCTTGCCTAGAAGATGCCTATTCACTCTTGCCTTGAAGGTACATAAGTTGTATTGTGGCAGGAAACACGTGCGCTGGGAGGGTGTTCCACACCCTAGCGGTTCAGATCAATTCCAAACAACCAAACCATCTAAGAATTTCAATCGAAGGTATACCTAATTAAAACTGTACCTGCCGAAAAGTACCGAATTAAAGATCTTGATTACCTTGTTTTAACAGGTTAGCTGTTGCAAAAATATTTTGAACTTTTGTTTTTCAAAATTAGGAATTTCTTTCACTTTCCTCTTCAAAAATGTACGACGACATTCTTATGATTGTGGTAGAATTTTATGGATTCCACTTTTAGACAACTCTATCATTTCATAAAAGCGTAAGTAAAGCAAGCGTATGCTAGGGGTGGGTACCAACTACCAGCGGACTCTACAAATACATTTGAATCTGCAAAAGTAAAACGCACATACCCGTATCATAAACTGCGGTGATATGGGGAGGGTAGATGAAGCCGTCAAAGCCGAAGATGCTGACTATGCTCGATTGTGGTTGTCAATCGCGATGGTTATGACTTATGGCATTTGAATGATAGTTATACACTAACCATTCTACAAAGGAAAAGAAACTTACCGGAGGGGTAAAAGTCTGCACAGATCTTTGTCATAAACGGCGAGGGAGTCATTCCTAGTGATATGGGGAGGGAAGATGGAGCCGTCAGATCCAGAGATGCTGTTGCACTCGTCCGTGCTCCAGTGGGGAAGGCGTTCGCGATAGTTGTAGCGTTGGAAGATGCCGTACTTCGTGATGTCTGATGCGCCGCTGAACATGGTTACCACGTCTGGTGAGGTGCCGTTTTTCTGGAATAATGGAATAAATCCTATAAACCAAGATGTACCTAATTGCCTTGGGATGAAAAATCCAACGGTCCCCCAGACCGTTAGATTCTTCATTTCATTTTCCTTTTTTTTGTTTTTTTTATTTCACTACAAGTTAGCCCTTGCGATCTTACCTGATGGTAATGCATGATGCTAACCTGTTAGGGGTAAGGTAGTTATAGTATTAAAAACCCATACCTACCCCTAGTTAGTCGGTTTCTACACGGTATTGTACCGGAACGCTAAATCGCTTGGCGGTACCTACGTCTTTGCCGGTAGGGTGGTAACTGGTAACTAGCCACGGCCCAAGCCTCCCACCAGACCAGACCAAAGAAAATTCAGAAATTATAAATCCCTAATTGACCCAGCCGGGAATCGAACCCGGGACCTCCCATTTTAAGGCAACAGCGCTCAATACTGCGCCAGGGAGGTCGTCAAAAATATCAACCGTCAAATAATAACAATATTTATAGGCATTGCACTATTTTAAGATTCGTAATATTAGATACAGTTTGTCATCCAGAGTCCAGACTTGGGTGTATACTAGACGATGTGATGTGGGCAATTGTCTCCAGCGAGTGGACACAAATTCGTAAGCGGAAATGACATCCACACTGCAATAACCTAGCTCGTGGTCGGCAAACTTATTAGCCAAAGAGCCAAAAATGAAAATTACAACAATTTTTAAAAAAATTGGGAGCCATATCTGCTTATTTAGTAAACTTTTATTACACGAAATAAGTAGTACACTAAATAAAACTAGTCGTTCGCCCTGAACTAAGACATCGCGGTATCCATAAACTTTTACAGAGCGCCATCTATTGACATCATTGTGAAGTTCTGTTAAAAATACTGAAGCTCATTAAAAAATAAATAATTTCGTTTCCTTATAATATTTATCTAATTTTAGTATTTGTTGTTCAAGTACAGGATATAATTCAAATAACTGATCAAGTTTCAGGCTCAGCCTTTTAGAAAATTGAGAGTTCTGAGGTCAACTTTGACCGTTAGAAAATCTCCACTTTGAAAGCCCCCCCCCATTTCGTCAATTTTAGGGGAAAAATTAAAAAAAAGTTTTTTTGGACTCTATTCCTAAGTAATTATCTTTAAAATGATGTACCGCAACCCTATGTAACGCCATTAAAAATATTTTACTTCGCATTCTCTTCTATGAGAGCCCCCCTGAAATAAAGATTTTTATAACTTTTTAAGCCATATTCTGGAGGCTGGAGGCCATTGGTGTACCTACATTTTATATTTAAAGGAGAAGGGTTACCTTTGGAGCACTCTTTGTACACTCTACCATGAATAGAGGAAAATACATAGATTGTATTAAAAATATAATAATTTAGAATATTAAAGTAATTAACGCGAAATAAAATAAAATGTATTTCAAGTTTTCGATACGTTTCCAAGATGGCAACCTTTAGCCATAGAGATGGCAGTAGGCGCGAAATGTATCAAATTTCATTTCTGACAGTCACTGTCAAAATAACGTGTTTTCCCTACGGTTTTTCCGGTGTTGTGTTGACACTTGACAGAAAACGTCAAAAAATATGAATCCGCCATTGTTACCCACTCGTGTTTAGTGTTGCTTATCGTGGAAAGATTAAATAATTACACCGCTGAAATTACGACGAATTCGTAGATTTGAATGATCAAAACTGGTTTAGTACTTTTTTTTCTTTCATTTCTCTACTTGTAAAAGGACTGGACCAACGCTCCATACAAATCTGGACCGTCTCCTTTGAAGTAATTACGTCCAGTAATTCAGAAATTATAAGACTCTGACAGACGGACGGACGGACGGACGGACAAGTGCAAATTCACTCAAGTAGACTCAGAGACCTTCGCTTTGCTCGACCAAATATTTATTAATGCGAACAATGTCGTTGCATCTCCTTGGAAAGTTTGAGTAAGTCAGGTTTGTATGTTGTTGTTTTTAATTTTAGGCATGATTGCAAGTTCTCATCAATAAGATGACTTCTCAGTTTACTCTTGATAATGTTCATGCTTGAAAAAGATTGTTCGCATATACATATATGCAAACCCAAAAAGAAAAGAACAGCAAACGCAAGCTTTTGCAGCTGATCGTAAGAGTCAGGAATACTATTCCAAGCGTTGAAAATGATCATGTCTTCCTTCTCCAGGTCATTCAAAGCAGATCACTTGTGCTGTGAACTAAGATCACATTTTTTCTTCTCCAATATTTCCAATTCAACACAAAGACGTTCGAATTTAGGGTGCCAAGTTTTTTTTTAAATGAAAATAATAATGCGCCTTCCGTGGATATTTGTGCCAGAGCCGCACCACAGATCACTCTTATACTAGCATATGTTACTTGTCTCTGATATACTGGTCCCTGAGCCGCACTTAAGGTGTAAAAGAGCCACATGCGGCTCTGGAGCCGCACTTTGCCGACCACTGAGTCCTAGCTGATGACTGTAGACGCCACAAATATTGGCTATCAAACATCTCGAAGCATCCTGCATAATAGGTATATTCGGAGTTCGAGATCGAGAGCAACAAGGATAGATATTCTAACAAACTGCAAGGCTGCAAATCTTGGCCGGGTCAGTTCGAGAATTTATACTTTCTAAATTGGATCTGGCTATTTAGCCAATTTAGCCTTTAAATGTGTTTAAAAAAATGGTCTAGAAGTTTAATAGTGGTGATTAATAAAAGTGCCACACCGAATCTTAGCTTGCATCCTAACATAACCATCAGGTCATAGATTTTAATGCGCTAGAAATAAAAATTAACTTACCCCATAAAATAGCCCAAACTCCTCATACGGGAGTTTCTGTTCCTTCGGCACCACATCCTTGGCCAGTTTCAGCAGGGGATCTTCGTACCCCCAGAGTAGCTGCCCCACAGACACTTCCACGAAGGGTTTGATCTTAAGAATGTCCATGATTGAAGCCATGGCCAGGCGGAGGAATCGTGCTGCGTGTTTAGATTGAGATGTTGCACTCTGTGGACATAAAAATACGACGCTATGTATATTATGTGCCTGTCACGTCATTTTATAGATTTTTTTTATACTACCTAAATGACGCCCGTGACTTCGTCCGCGTGGATTGATGTTTTTGATTCCCGCTGGAACTCTTCAATTTTCCGGGATAAAAAGCATATGTCCTTCCCCGGGATGTAACCTATCTCTATACCAAATTTCATCAAAATCGGTTGAGTTGTTGGGCCCTGAAAGCGTAGCACACAGACAGACAGAAAGATAGACAGACACACTTTCGCATTTATATTAGCATGGATATGGATAGTATGGACTATTCATTTAAATAATAATTATTATTTTATTTTTGGTATATTTTAGGCATTTTTGGTTCATACTTTGGTAAGTACACTGAACATTTTCTCTTGCCTCGGGAACATGATTTAGCCAAAAATAGCAAATATATTATTATGCTTTTAAAAGCCTACATGTTTTTTGCAGCGTAGATATTTAAATTTTATTCAGTAGTCAAGTTTTCGTCAGATAACTTCCGCGCTACCTCTACCTACTTCCTGAGTTACAACTTACAAGGTGACTTCGTGGGACAAAATATAGTTTTTGCTGAAAATGGCCAAAATTATTCAATTTTAATATTAACAATGCAAGGTTGTTTCCGTGAATGGAAAACTAAAGGTGAGGCTCGGTTAGTGACATTTGCAATAATAATTTAATTGACCGAGCGAAGCGAAGGTCTCTGAGTCTATTTGAGTGAATTTGCACTTGTCCGTCCGTCCGTCCGTCTGTCAGAGTCTTAAAACTTCTGAATTACTTACTGAACGTAATTACTTCAAGTTTGAATATAATATGTAAACCGATGGCCTCCCGCCGAATAACTATGGCTTAAAAAGTTATAAAAATCTTTATTTCAGGGGGGCTATCATAAAAGCGAATGCGAAGTAAAATATTTTTTATAGCGTTACATAAGGTTGCGGTATATCATTTCCCTAAAATTGACGAAATGGGGGGCTTTAAAAGTGGAGATTTTCTAACGTCCAAAGTTGACCTCAGAACTCTCAATTTTCTGAAAGGCTGACCCTGAAACTTGATCAATTATTTCAATTATATCCTGTACTTGAACAACAAATATTACTAAAATTAGATAAATATTATAAGGAAACGAAATTATTTAATTTTTAATGAGCTTCAGAATTTTTAACAGAACTTCACAATGATGTCAATAGATGGCGATATGTACAAGTTTATGGATACCGCGAGGTCTCAGTTCGGGGCGAACCACTAGTTATGTAGGTATGACCTACCTATTCCTGACCTAGGACCCAATATACATACTTACCTACTACCTAATTGGTCTGACTGGCCTTATAAAATACTAAATAGGTATAATATATACCATTATGCGTACTTAAAATATTATATTTAGGTACATAATTATTATGCCGTGAAATGTACCCATCTATCTATCTATATCTATACTTATAATAAAACTGTAACATGTCCAATTCTGTACTTTGAAGATATTTTGAAAATTTTTTTTGGAGGGCACTCATTATTCGATACTGAAGCCAAATCTGTAATTTTTTTCATTTTTGTCTTTCTGTCTGTCTGTCTGTATCTTGGCCGCGCATCACGCCGAAACTACTGAATGAATTCAAACGAAACTTGGCACGATTTGAGCCCATACTACGAGGTAGGACATAGGATACTTTTTATCCCGAAATTCTACCCCCGAAGGGGTGAAATAGGGGTTGAAAGTTTGTATGAAAGTCCTTCATTTCTCAAGTTATAGCCATGAAACTTGATATATGAGCTGCGTGTTGAAAATGAAAACATATGTGTTTCACAGTTTTTCAAAATTCCACCCCCGAAGGGGTGAAATAGGGGTTGAGAGTTTGTATGAAAATCCTTAATTTCTCAAGTTATAGCCATGAAACTTGATATATGAGCTGCGGGTTGAAAATGAAAACATATGTGTTTCACAGTTTTTCAAAATTCCACCCCCGAAGGGGTGAAATAGGGGTTGAGAGTTTGTATGAAAGTCCTTAATTTCTCAAGTTATAGCCATGAAACTTGATATATGATCTGCGGATTGAAATGAAAACATATGTGTTTCACAGTTTATCAAAATTCCCCCCCTCGAAGGGGTGAAATTGGGGTTGGATTTTGTATGAAAATCCTTAATTTCTCAAGTTATAGCCATGAAACAGCATTTTGGCTTTCGTTAAAATATGAAGAAGTACGTGTTTCACTATTATAGGGGGATTATACCGTGGGATAGTAATATAGGCTACTTTTTATCCTGGAAAATTAACTGAAAAACTTATTCCACGCGGACGAAGTCGCGGGCATCAGCTATAAAGAATATACATACATAGTACATACATAGGCTACTTTTTATCCCGGAAAATTAATGAGTTCCCGCGGGAATCGAAAAAACTTAGTCCACGCGGACGAAGTCGCGGGCATCAGCTAGTACCTAATACACATCTTGTCTGTCTGTTACCTACTTCCTCGGCCCATCTGTTTAACCAATTATGACTAGAACAGAGATAGGTTGCATCCTGAGGGCGATTTTTTTTTGTCTAAGAGAACAAAGAAAAACAAATTCACGAAGACGAAGTCGCGGTCATTACCTATCTAGTAAAATACTCCTACTCCCGAGCACAGAGTCCCGAGTCACGAATACTTAGGTAGGTACTCTGAGCATGTTTAAACGTTTAAGGGAAACCATATAAAGTGTGATTTAACTAAAGATTTTAACCAATAAAATTGATTAATGGAATGATTTGGTCGTTTACAACATCCAATTGTCGGAATGAGTAGAAGTGGATACTAATCAGTAAAATATTAAACCACGGAGATATAAAACGTACCTACCTAACTACCTAAGTACCTACCTAACCTAGGTACCTAGGTTAGGTAGGTACCTAGGTACCTACCTAAGTATTTGCCTTGGATTGGTTTATTAGGACAGGTAGGTACTAAAGCTAGGTACCTACGGGCTATTATTTTTTGTGACCAAGTTTTTTGTGTATTTTTTTGAAATATCAAGCCAAAATCATAGGTAGGTACATGTTTTATGCTTAAACTTAATAATATTATTAATTAACGAATGTTAAGCTTCAACGTAATTAGCCAATTATAGTAGCCATTAAAAAAAACAAGGTAAAATAAGTCTGCCTCTCCTGTGGCCTCTCCATATAATTTTTGCCCTAGGTAGGTATATCAGCATAAGATGCGCGGCCCAACGGCGACAGCGCAAGTGGAAGTATCTATAATATGTACGATTTGTAATACAATACAAGGAACTTATACGAATAACGTCACATTTACATGTGACAGAAGCAGAGCTGTTAAAGCGTTTCGCACTTTTTTGAAGTGAAAACTTCTTTAAATAGCCGCGTTGAGCACTTTTTGGTAGGGGGTAAACTTGTGGATTCACCGACACCGCGTCACCGACATGCTCGCGTTGTTACAAAGACAAAAGGTCTTTAATAGAAATATATTATATTCGTAATTAAACTTTAATGCCTTAGTTTTAAGGTTTATATTATAATAAAAAAAGTTATACATATATTTTTTTTTAAAATATTCGTTTTCACTTCTATCGGCAGTCCCTGTGACTGCCAATTTTTTTTTTGTAGTTATCCCTTGACTGCTCACTGCTGTCTCACGGCGTGGTGTGAGATGGTGCATGTGCTAGCTAAGCTAGCTTGTAATTGTAAGAAATAGGGCAGATTACACGTTATCGATTTTTATTTTTTACGCGCCATCGTACTGGAACGCTAAATCGCTTGGCGGACACGGCTTTGCGACGATAACAGCTATCACAGAATAAGTATATGACTGCGCTTAGGTCCTCCTTAGCGCAGTCATATTGCTTAAAGTTACTTAAACGCCTTCATATAATACTCAGTTCCTTGACAACGTCCGGGCCGTGTATTCATACTGCCGTCACGCGTTCACTTTGATTCAGCCTTTATCTGAACTCGCAAGTATCAGCGGTGGTTTTGTAACAAGACAAGAGGCTTGAAAAAGGCTAGCTATTAGGCATTGAGAAAGATCTGTGCGTTACATAATGATATGCAATCGTACGCCCGTTCTGAGAATTAACACACATAATGACATCGTACAAGGGAATTTTGACCTTAAAGCCTTCATCATATCAATCATTTTGTCTTAAAATTATTACACTTAGCAATGTTATAATGTGTAAACAAAGTTTGTAGACCTTTCGCGCGATATTTGTACATAGTGTGTACAAATAATATAGTTGATGAGTCTACACTCTACCAGAGGTTGCAAATTTACCTATGTCTATATTTAGTTAAAGGATATTGTTTAAATTGATTGAATTGTTAAAGGATATTGTTTAAATTTGTACATTATTCAATTTTGTGTTTTTGTGTGCAATAAAGTCGTCGTCGTCGTCGTCTCAAGTCTCAACCTATAGACGTCCACTGCTGGACGAAGGTCTCCTGCATGGATCGCCACAGAGCACGTTCTTGTGCCGCAATAAAGTAGGTATAACCTACCTATTTATAAATAAGTACTTTACTAAAATTGGAACTAATTTTTATGCCATTGAACAGGCGGGTCACCTGATCGTAAGTGATTACCGTTGCCCATTTGCAGCACCAGAGGAACCGCCAATGCGTTTGAAGAGCCCCATATTATAATCATGAGGGAACACAGAAGATGAAAGCTGGTTCCACAATTTACAGGTACGTAGTAGAAATTACCTGGAATAACGGGAGGTGGAAGAAGACCAGGCATCCAGGTGGTGAGGATGGAATTTATATGTACCTAAGTATTAGGTACATGTCTAATACTCGAGTAGAGCAGTTAGTTTTTATTTTTCACCTCATTGACGACATCCGTGGCGCAGTGTTGAGCGCTGTTGTCTTAATGTGCGGAGATCCTGGGTTCGATCCCCGGAAGGGTCAATTTGGGAATTTATAATTTCTGAATTTTCCCTGGTCTGGCCTGGTGGGAGGCTTCGGCAGTGGCTAGTTACTAATCTACCGGCAAAAACGTGCCGCCAAGCGATTTAGCGTTCCGGTACGATGCCGTGTAGAAACTGAACTGTATGGGTTTAATATAACTGCCATGCCCCTAACAGGTTAGCCCGCTATCATCTTAGACTGCATCATCACAGTTTTCCATCAGATGAGATCGCAGTCAAGGGCTAACTTGTGGTAGATAAAAAAAATTGAATGACATTTCTTAAATATCTTGCAATCTTTAGAAAGGCGTTTAACCAACTAAGTACCTACTACCTACCTAACTAAACCATGTCTAAAGTGCTTTAAAATATCATAGATGCAGCTCACAGATGCAGCTATATAAAACGTAACAGGCCCACTTGTCAATATATTTTTCAAAACTGATAAGTAACTACCTACCTCGAGTCACCTATAGAGGAAAATAATGCAAGATTGAGAAATATGAAATTATACCTTATTACTTTTGTAGTGCATGCGTTATTAGCTTGAGCAAGTGAAGTTCAATGCACTAGGTTCAAATAAGTCCTCGATCACGTATAACATCTGCCCCCCTAGCATGGAGCGAGACAATTTTCTCCCCGAGGAAAGGATAAAATTTTTATTCCTAAATAAATGAATAAAAACGCTAAATAACGGTGTATAAATAGTCCCCCGAGTCCCCGTGAAATGTCAAACGGGGATAAACTTCTCCTCTCCCTTTTGCCGTGCTCTGAGAAGTGGAATAAGTTAATTTTATCTCTTGTCAGTGGATAAAATCGGGGGATAAATTTTTTATCTCCGGCCCATGCTAGCCTTGCTGCATGGGTATGTTGAAGAAACTTTATGATGGGGTGACCATAAATTCTATTAAAATACCATGCTTGAGAACTTAAGAGGACGGTGAACGCCGCTCGCAACTTCTACTCGAACCGCAAATATAAATTTGCCGGTATACTGCTATCCCTATTTGGCTGATGACACATGATCGCGTGCAAGCGCGATAGCAATCAATATGAGCGTACAGAATTTGTTATACATATTTTAGTCTGGTTCCGTGAATACCAAAAATGATGAATGAAAAATTGTTGTGTTTTTAACTTCGTGTTTTTATTCTGTAACTTGACAATATAGGCTATGTTCCTGATCAATTAGTACGTGAGATATCGTTGGTTTTAATATGAAACAAATAAGGAGAAAACATGTCGTTTATGTCGTAAAAACATGCAAAACGCAATGTGCTTACATTTAATTTTGGGAAAGTATTTTGAAAAAATAAGTATCCAGGAACCTAGATAAATACAAGTTCATCACGTGAGATCGGTGTCAACGTTAACGCTCTAGCAGTTCACTGTACCTACTATGCGGTGATAAGCAAAGAATTCGAATGTCGGCATTCGAAACCAAAGTAGGTATAGGTTACCTTATATACTACTATGACCTAGTAAAAAATATTGCATTGAGCTATTTCAACTTAGGTGAGCAGTGCTTGTACGCCTTTATGAACAGTACACCACTGATACTATGGAATGAAATTGTTAAAACAAGAGTCGAGATGTATGAAAGTTATATAAGAGACGAAGTAGAGGCGATCTGGATGCCCTAGACGCGCCATTGCACAACGCCACAGTTAGGTTCCGGTCCGTATCGGTTCCGTTCAGTGCACACGGATGCGCGTTATTACTACCACTCCGTATAATAATATTATTTTCATCCCACCATCTCGGAAAGAGTATTTTTACTCTTCGATATCTGAAGGTAAAAGCCGTTATTATCCTCTAGATGATAAAGTAAATTGAATTTAGAACATCGTGTGCACGTTAGTAAATATCACTCGTCTATGAAGTTTGTGAATTCAAAACATCATTAATAGTAGATTAGTAGCCAAGGGTTGTAAGGCATCAATTGCAGCCCGAGATATTTAGGCGCACGAGCGCAGGGAGGGCGCCTATAGTTCGAGGGTGCAATTGATGCTTACACCCGAGCTAACTACTCTGCTTTACATCTCGATTGTGAGGTAAAGTAGGTCCTTATTACCCCCAAATGGAGCTTGTAGGTGACCAATTAGCGCTCGAGGGTAATAATGTAGAGCTAGAAAAGCCCTAGGGCGGTAAGTAATTAAAAAAAAAACTCTTCACTCTTTCAAAAAGTTCGCGTACATCTAACCATCATACTTTTTATAATTACTTACCGCCCTAGGGCTTTTCTAGCTACATTATTACCCTAGAGCGCTAATTGGTCACCTACAAGCTCCATTTGGGGGTAATAAGGACCTACTTACCGAATATGAGAGATGTAAAACCTATTTACTTGTACCTCTATGGTGCCGAATTTCCATACAATCGTTTTTAATTTGTTAAAAACTCACACTCGTAACCTTCTTGGTGTACTTTTTTAATTTGCTTTGCGCGCACCATTTTCTTTCACGTCATATTGTTTAAAATTAAAACCGATTAAAAACAAGAAAATTTAAAATAAGTGAAAAACCTAAAATGAGTGATTCTAGTGACGAAGAAATTAACAGAATTGAATTTAATCTTGTGTTTTTTTTTGCATTTAGTCATTTCCTCGCTGAGGTGGGATGAAAAGTTACGTGTTGCACTCGAGTGAAAAGATTTTTCACCTCGTGCTCTTTTGATTCCCTCGCTGACGCTCAGGATTCTAATTTTTGAATCACGCTCCGCTCGTGATTCAATTTTAGAATCCTTCGCTTGCTCGGTCATCAAAATTGAGCACGCGGTTAAAAAACAACTTTTCACTCTTGTATAACAAATAACTAAGTATGTCCTCAGTTTGATGTGGTTGCGATATTGTAATCTATAACTATTATATCTCTACTGTTAGAAGGAAAACTTAAAGCGAGCAGTACATGAAGTATTAGAATACTTATAGGTATTTTAATACTTATAGGTAGCGGTAACTAACTGCAGCGTGGGCCACCCCTTTGGTTGACTACCCCTTTGGAGGCCAAGGGCGGCAACACGGAATGAGGCCACTGGTTTCTTTTATGGTCCCTTTTCTTCAGGATTACAAACACGTGTAATTTGAAAATTAGTAACCAGACAGCGAAGAAAAAAAATGTTGAGTATACACAGAAATGAAGTTGTACATCGAATGAAGTATTCGTAATGAAATTAGCATTCTGGTGCCTATCTACTTAGTAAATTTCAAGAGCAAAACACGATAGAACTACCTTTGATAAACAAAGATTCAGAGGCCTCCAACAAACTGGTGTCAAGACTGGTGTTTACTGAAAATATTTCGGCCTGAATTGGTATCTGACTAAGGATTTGTTAATGTTTGGAGGGTCATCTAGACACAAGTCCAGGGGCGGACACTGCCCTCTGCCCCATCCGTACTGTTTCGTCCACCACTAGGTAACAGAGCCAACTTTCCACCAGAACCCTAATCAGTCATTGAATAGCAGCAAATGGAGTGTGATAATGTACTCGTACATTCTCTTTACCGATTCACGCTAGATATGTGCCTACTATACGCTTTCTACGTACTTAATTGTATTTTTAATGAGCAGTGTTGCAGGAAAGTGTCAATTGTCAAGGGTTATGGGCTTTGAACATAAATTTCCTTAGCCATTAGTCTGTGAAATACACTAACATTACATGGAATACGCCAATCGAAGTAAAGTATAATAATATTATTAGGTACGTATTTATAAAATTATAAATTTACGTATTAATTTTATAGGAAACTTGCTGATGCCCGCGACTTCGTCCACGTGGTTTAAGTTTTTGTTTCCCGCGGGAACTCCTTAATTTTCCGGCATAAAAAGTAGCCTATGTCACTCTCTAGGTCCTCAACTATACCTATGCCAAAAATCACGTCAATCCGTTGCTCCGTTGCGGCGTGATTGAACGACAAACCAACAAACCAACAAACCAACAAACAAACACACTTTCGCATTTATAATATTAGTATTATGACAATCCGTTGATTTTATTCGCACTGACATAATAAACATATAATATCCAACAAATATATTATGTATGAATTCTATGAATTATTAAGAGATTTCTTTTATCTAATGCTTTTGGTAGCCTTTGGTAGTAAGGTTTAAGTTTAAAAATATATCTTATCATAAAAGAACAACATTTCCATTTTTCGAGCAACCTTTAGCGGAACTGCCAAAAATGATGCCTTGCGGCGCCACTCACACACATTTCCACAAAAATAAGGAAGGTTTATATAAAACCATTGGTCATACGTTCAGTTGGAGGGTCATACGTTCAGTTGGAGTGAACATAAAAACTAGATTACAAATGTGTGCCGATCGCTTTCACTGAACGAGGACATTCGTCTCCACTTTCAATTTTAGATGTCTTCAACGAGATGTCGTTAAAACTACAATAGACTGTAAATTGGGCTCTTTACAACGTTGATGTGTAAAATACATCTTAATTATATAAAAGGAAAAGGTGACTGACTGATATATCAACACACAGCTCAAACCACTGGATGGATCGGGTTGAAATTTGGTATACAGATACCTAGCTTTTATGACGTAGACATCTGCTTAAAAATAATTTTTGAAAATTCAACCCTAAGGGTGTAAAATAGAGGTTTGAAATTTGTATTAAAATCGAACTTAACGCGAACGAAGCTGCCGGCAAAATCTAGTCATTCTATATGCGCTCGATAAAATATGGATGGGTGTTTGGCTTTATAAGTCCGAATATTAGGCCTTTTTGTTTCCTCCGCGCTTCTGAGTTCTGAGAGTGCCGTCAGACTCAGACCGACTCAACGAGTGTAGACACTAGACAGACTCAAGAGTTTAACTCGTTCTCTTGCTGCCGCACTCATAGACCGGGAGATGGTCGTAGGTGATAGTCTCCCATTTTCTACTGCATGCCTTTTTAAGAGTTGATAACTAACCCTAAAGTATGAAAGATAGAGGGGTTACTAGCCCTTGCGCGCTTGCACGTCATAAACAAAATGGCTTCTCTTTGTGACAGAATTTTAGTTTTTGCCGTGACATTCTACTGCATGCCTTTGTAATATAACGTAGTTGGAACAAATTTAAGCTATAATAATTGATGGCATGCAATTCGCAACGGCCGACGGGGCTCAAACGGTTACGTAGAAATGTAAAAAAAAATAGAACATTTCCGTGTTTACAAATTGCATGCCGTTGTAAAAAATTACTTTTTTTATCTCAAATATACTCTACGAAAATTGGCATGCACCCCTCGTATGACCAAGGGTGGAAAATATTAGGAAAATGTTGTGAAAATTCAATACAGCTTTTCCGTGATTTCAAACTACTTCTAATAAAGATAAACATTAATTTAATGACCAAATAATTCTGAAATACAAATGGCATGCATGTTGCTCATGATCATTATATTATAAATAATAACAAAAGTTGCAAAAATTTAATAAACATTTCCGTGTTTTTTATTTGCATGCCGTTTTGTATTTCATAAAAACGTATTATTTTAAGTATATACCGAAAATGGCATGCGTATTAAATAATACCATCATATTTTAAATAATAATGAAAGTTGCAAAAAATTTAATAAACATTCCGTGTTTTTAATTTGCATGCCGTTTTGTATTTCATAAAAACATATTATTTTAAGTATATACCGAAAATGGCATGCGTATTAAATAACACCGTCATATTTTAAATAATAACAAAAGTTGCAAAAATTTAATAAAAATTTCCGTGTTTTTAATTTGCATGCCGTTTTGCATTTCATAAAAACATATTATTTTAAGTATATATCGAAAATGGCATGCGTATTAAATAACACCATCGTATTTTTAATAATAATGAAAGTTTCATAAAATATGTGAAACATTTCCAGTGTGAAACAGAGACCAGAGATTTGGATTTTGGCGCTACACCACACCTACCTAGCCACGTTTCAATTTAGAACAGGTTCCGAAAGAACCTATGATCAATTACATTACAGTAGGATTACATTATTTAATACATGAATAGTACTAGACTCGCGGGTCTCGATAATACCTACAAATTCTCAAAAGCAAAATCACAGCCTTGAAATAGCAAAATACTAAAAATAGACCCAATAGCCAAAACTTCAAGGACAACCGAGTTTTTGTATTTGGAATCGCATCGAATTGAATCAAAATTGAAATAGACTCTAAGTCAATATAAATATGGTGCATTGTGCGGCCTGCGGGCCCCGGCGCGGCGTGGCGCCGGGTGGTTACCCATGTTTACTCCTCCGCCCTCGCATCACCCTCATTAGGCCTACGTTTTCCAACGACACCACACGTTCGTTTCGCGAGCTAAAGCTCCCGCGTATTTAGTTTATTGTACCTATAAACTCGTGTCTATTAAACCCATTCGTAATGTAATACAGTAAAGAAGTGTTACTCATAGAACTCATAGTGTGTGTTCATTCAAGGTATTATAGTTCTTTTTAATAACTTAAATAGCAGATTCTTTTATATATTCTAAAAGAGTTCTATTTTTTGAAATTTATTTTAAGGGACCGGCGACCGCCGCTCACAACTTCTACTCGAACCGCAAATATAAATTTGCCGGTATATTGCTATCCCTATTTGGCTGAAGACACATGATCGCGTGCAAGCGCGATAGCAATAGGAGCGTACAGAATTTGTTATACATTTAGTCTTGTTCCGTGAATACCAAAAATGATGAATGAAAAATTGTTGTGTTTTTAACTTCGTGTTGTTATTCTGTAACTTGACAATATAGGCTATGTTCCTGATCAATTAGTACGTGAGATATCGTTGGTTTTAATATGAAACAAATAAGGAGAAAACATGTCGTTTATGTCGCAAAAACATGCAAAACGCAATGTGCTTACATTTAATTTTGGGAAAGTATTTTGGAAAAATAATTATCCAGGGACCTAGATAAATACAAGTTCAATCTTAATAATCGCATAATATGGAGGAAATATGCTTGAATTACTAATTATTTTGGTATTACGTTTGTATGAGCAATTAGCCCTCCGCTGGCGCCTTAATAAAATTTTTTTAGTCTTGTAGAATAATAATATCACAGTACCTATTATTATAGAATTATTTTACAATAGGGCAGATTTTTCAATCCTCAGATAAACGACTAGGTAGATAATAGATATTTGATGGATAGCGCAAATTCGTATTTATCAATAATAGGCAGTTATGATATAACTGTCGAATAAAGTCTGTAACGGACGAATATATTTATCTGCTTTGAGAGCCGGATAAAGCGCTATCTGCCTGTTTGTTATGACGTTTTCAAATTTTTAGGTAACATTGTGTAGCTAGTAGGTACCTATGACACTTTTATAACATTATTTCTATCATTCAGAATTATCAATTTTCATTCCGTGTCCTCCTTGTACGAAATATACGGTCATTAGTGGTAGGTAGGTAGCTATGTACCTATTGATAACAATTGATATTTTCCACACTTGTTCCACGCTGCATCTTTGTCTGTGTTGGTCACAGCGTCTGTTTTTTATTTTCGAACTACCTAGCTGAAGCCCGCTACTTTGTCCGCGTGGATTGAGGTTTTTTGGTTTCCGCGGGAAGTCCTTAATGTTCAGGGATAAAAGTAGCCTTTATGCTATTCTATATACTTAGCAGACTATACTGCTATTCTATATACTTAGCAGACTATACCTAATCTATATCTGTGCCAAATTTCATGCAGATCCGTTCAGCCGTGATTGAGTAACAAACATCCATCCATCCATCCATACATACATCCATCAAAACTTTCGCATTTATAATATAACTAGCTGATGCCCGCGACTTCGTCCGCGTGGATATACCAAGATTCATCGAAATAACTTGAGAAATGATGGACTTTTATACAAACTTTCAACCCCTATTTCACCCCTTTGGGGGTGGAATTTTGAAAAACTGTGAAATACGTATGTTTTCATTTTTAACCCGCAGCTCATATACCAAGTTTCATGGATATAACTTGAGAAATGAAGGACTTTCATATAAACTTTCAACCCCTATTTCACCCCTTCGGGGGTAAAATTTGCGAGAACTGTGAAACACGTATTTCTTCATTTTTACCCGGTAGCTTGTATACCAAGTTTCATCGATATACCTTGAGAAATGAAGGACTTTCATACAAACTTTCAACCCCTATTTCACCCCTTTGGGGGTGGAATTTTGAAAAACTGTGAAACACGTATGTTTTCATTTTTAACCCGCAGCTCATATACCAAGTTTCATGGATATAACTTGAGAAATGAAGGACTTTCATATAAACTTTCAACCCCTATTTCACCCCTTCGGGGGTAAAATTTGCGAGAACTGTGAAACACGTATTTCTTCATTTTTAACCGGTAGCTTGTATACCAAGTTTCATCGATATACCTTGAGAAATGAAGGACTTTCATACAAACTTTCAACCCCTATTTCACCCCTTTGAGGGTAAAATTTTGAAAAACTGTGAAACATTTATTTCTTTATTTTTAACCGGTAGCTTGTATAGCAAGTTTAATCGATATCACTTGAGAAATGACGGACTTTCATACAAACTTTCACCCCCTATTTCACCCCCTTAGGGGTGGAATTTTGAAAAACTGTGACACACGTACTTCTTTATTTTTTACTGTCAGCCAAAATAAAAAGTTTCGTTGATATAACTTGGTAAACATCTTGAGAAACGAAGGATTTTCACACCAACTTTCATCCCCTATTTCACCCTTTTGGGGGTCGAATTTTCAAAAACTGTGAAACACATATGTCTCCATTTTCAACTCGCAGCTCATATATCAAGTTTCATGGCTATAACTTGAGAAATTAAGGACTTTCATACAAACTTTCAACCCCTATTTCACCCCTTCGGGGAAAGAATTTCGGAATAAAAAGTATCCTATGTCCTACCTCGTAGTATGGGCTCAAATGGGCGCAAAAAAAAACAGGGAAATGTTCTTTATTTTTAATTTTCGTTAAAAAACCTTTTTTTAATTTTATTTTTGCACATTTTTTATGTCAGGCTTGTGTAATATGCATGCCATTTTTTTTATCAACTTAAAATAATGTTTTTTAATGAAATATTGAATGGCATGCAAAATAAAGTCACGGAAATTATATCAGCGTTTTTTGCAATTTTCGTCATGCATGCCACTAATTTGCAACTTTCTGTTGTGCATGCCAAATTTGCTAACGTCAAGTAATTATAAAAACTAAGTATTGTTCAAATGGCATGCAGTTTGAAATCACGGAAAAGCTGTATTGAATTTTCACAACATTTTCCTAATATTTTCCACCCTTGGTCATACGAGGGGTGCATGCCAATTTTCGTAGAGTATATTTGAGATAAAAAAAGTAATTTTTTACAACGGCATGCAATTTGTAAACACGGAAATGTTCTATTTTTTTTTACATTTCTACGTAACCGTTTGAGCCCCGTCGGCCGTTGCGAATTGCATGCCATCAATTACACTTCGTATTCGTCCTCCGAGATTAGCATGATATACTTGTAGTACCGTGTACGAACGGCCACTTTCACACGTTAGTTGAGGTAGCTGGAAATAAAAACAAACGCTCCCTCTTACCGGCCGATAGCAGGCCGCTATATATAGGCCCCACTCCTGCACAACTAGCCATTCGTGTTTTCGTGCTCAGCCACTTCGCACGTCCGCAAATTCGGTGAGTTTTTATTTTATTTTTAAATTATTAAATTAAAAATTAATATTTTTATTATTTATTTTTGTGATAAAAACGTAAGTGATTTCGGAAATTTGAAATTAAACCGATCACGTAAACGTTATCACCGAATAAGTTTGTCATCGAGTTTTTTGGAGTCTTCTACACCATCGAGCTTTTGTTTTTGAAGTCTTCTACACTGCTTGTCATCGAGTTCTTTGGAGTCACTGCAATCGCCAACACTGCCACCATCGAGTCGCAACATTGCTCGTCAGCCAACTTTCTAATAATGTGTGTTTGCGCATAGGATTTTTTTTTAGATATATACCTAAACTCAAACCGAAATTCAATTAATGTTTCTTACTCAAATAGACTTTTACAAGTCCTTTTTGAGTCGTCGAGTGGAATCTTTCACTGGTTCGGAATAACATTCCTACAGAAAAGAATCAGCAAGAAAGTCTGTTAAAATCTACCTGTCTAGACGTGGATATTATGAAATCTTAGCAAATCGGATTGCCTATGGCTACCTATTGAAGTGTGTTTTCGCATGCAATCTCTTGCCTACAAAATAATAGACTTACAATAAGTCGTAGGCGAGGCCCCCCAGGCATTGCTCAAATTTGAAGTACGTTTTCGCGTGCAATTTAATGCCTACAAAATAATAGATTTACAATAAGTCGTGGGCGAAAGCCCTCAGGCATTGCTCAATTTGAAGTACGTTTTCGCGTGCAATCTCATGCCTACAAAATGATAGACTTACAATAAGTCGTGGGCGAAAGCCCTCAGGCATTGCTCAATTTGAAGTACGTTTTCGCGTGCAATCTCATGCCTACAAAATGATACTTACAATGAGTCGTGGGCGAAAGCCCTCAGGCATTGCTCAATTTGAAGTACGTTTTCGCGTGCAATCTCATGCCTAATAGACTTACAATAAGTCGGAGTACGTTTTCGCGTGCAAACGCATGCCTACAAAATGATAGACTTACAATGAGTCGTAGGCGGGGGCCCTCAGGCATTGCTCAATTTGAAGTACGTTTCAATTTGGAGTACGTTTTCGCGTGCAATCTCATGCCTTCAAAGTAATAGACTTGCAATGAGTCGTGGGCGAAAGCCCTCAGGCATTTCTCAAATTTGAAGTACGTTTCAATTTGGAGTACGTTTTCGCGTGCAATCACATGCCTACAAAGTAATAGACTTACAATGAGTCGTGGGCGAAAGCCCTCAGGCATTGCTCAATTTTGAAGTATATTTTCGCGTGCAATCTCATGCCTACAAAGTAATGGACTGGCAATGGGTCATGAGCGGGGGCTCTCAGGCGTTGTTCAATTTTGAAGTGTTTTTTTTTTCGTACACGATTATATATTATGAAATTATGCCTGTATTGCGTTGATTGTTTGAACTAACTATTGCAAAATCTATTTTTGAGAAGTGCGTCCTTTTACGCACTTTATTGGCACACCTTTTTTCGTACGACGAAAGTGCGCGCGCACGTGCTTGAATCTCAAAGCATCTTCGATCAGGTGCGAAAACTTATCCAAGCATTCATGTTGCCATAATATGCTTCACTATTGGGACTGCGTTCTAATGAACAATAATGAATGACTAATGTCATGAAGACCAACGATCTTACCTGCCCTGGGAGAAGTCATGATGACGCAGGCGCAAGTCCCGCCTTCACTCCCGAATCCCGACAGCAAGACGCCTTCGAGTTTTTTGTTATGATGTTTTGAGCATAGCTACTACAGCAGAGCTTTATAAAACGATACGGATCGTCGGATACAGCATCTATTAATGGACGCACGACGCTTTAATTACGACATACAGCGATTCTTTAACAAGACGTTTAATTGTCCTCAGGATTAGTTATTGCATATTAAAACTAATTCTTATTATTTAGCAAGAATCTTTCAGAAACTTACAAAGATGCTAAGGCGATAATTAAATAGAGCGCAGAGTCGAAACAGCCTCAAGCCCAAACCGCAAAGGAAGTTTTAAATCAACAGACCTGTTATGCGAGCATTTCGGCTAAGGACTTCTCATCGCAGCCATCGTTGTCCGAGATTAGGAACACTGGTATTTTTTTTTTTAAAATTTGTCAAAATTTTTAAAAAAAGCAGTGGTCATCCATAACCGATGACCCTACAGTGGTTAGTTGTTTTTTCCTATAGTATTCCTATTTTAAGTGTTTCTTGTTTTGCCTCGAAATTCATTCAAAAGGCAGTCGATGGTCCCTTAGCTATAGGAGCTATATCGCAAAGTGAACCTGCAGTACATTAATTTTTGACTGCAGTACTCTTTTTCCGAGTCATACGGCAAGAACATATTTACTTTAATATAAAACAATGAAAAACATTTCAATATTTTTTTTCTTTATTTGAAGAATTTAGAACAATAATTGTATTAGTGAGAACTGCTATATGACCACAACCAATCAAAAAGATGCTTAGTTTTCGGTCCTAATACATGCAGACCAGAAAGGCAACTAAATTAATTGCGCTTTTGTTTGAATATAGTTTTCCAAATATACGTTCCACAGTTATTTGGTTTATTTAAACCAAACTGCAATATTTTTTTTCTAAAAATTTCCTCGAGGCTAAGAAATTAATGTTACTCCTTTTAATCATAATAATTCTTTTATAATTAATTTTAAAACAAGTAAATAACTTCCGTATAAGGAGTTCCGACACTACCTATAGTTATTGTTCGATGATGATTGATTCTCTTTTTAAAAAGAAATCACAAAACGAACGTCTATATAACATAATATTTCAATGAAAAGAAACAATAAGTTGCCACCGAGCTCCTGCAACTTTATTTTTTGGAATACGTAATTTATTCTTATATACATAATAATATTTTTTTTTTGAACTTTGCTACATTAGTTGGCCTTATTACTTCATCGTGGCCGGCTAAAACAACCAAGTTTTAGAAGGTGTAAATGTTTTAAATTTAAAAAATGGTAATTAAGAAACAACGCATCTATATCCTGTTGTCCTTCAGATTTTGAGCGGCTTAATTCTGTAAACAAAATTGAAATGATGTAGAAATTGTCATAGGATTCTCAACTGCGGGGTTGGGGGCCGCTTGTGGTGAGGAAACTGCTAGCACCCAACGAAATGAGGCATTTCACATTAACCAGTTGGAAATTCTGCCAGCTTACTTCGGTTTCAAGTATTTGTTGAATACTTACACATTTTTTCAAAATCTTTTCAAGATCGCCAATACCATTGCAGTTGGTTTCATAACCTGCATGGCTGGTAGGTACTTCCCCTCTTGAGATGAGCCCACGAGATATATATTGAATAGATGCGATTACAAAGATGTTTGTATTACATATAAACGCTCTAGTCACGATACTAAAGCTATTAGAGAATCAAGACGAATCCGTTCAAAGGTATTTAGTGGGAACTGTCCAAATAATTCGAAAATTCTCCTTTTTGCGTCCCAATGTTATACCAATTATAAAAATTAATATATTTCGTGTAAGAATGACTCAGATGCGTACGCCATTAATGCGTTCATGGGTTTCAATCTCTTGGGTTTCCACTCTTCGGTATTATCAAGAAAACACAAGTAAAGTTCATAATTTTTGTTCCTTTATAGCCTACCATCATATCGCATATTTAATGGTTTACTTGCTGTAATTTGTCTTCGGACCCACTGGTCCACTGGTCTTTGAACCATCTGACGTGGTTATATATATACATAAGTATATATATATATATATTTTTTTTTTTTTTTTCTTTCTCTCTCGTTCCTGCAGCCGCAAATGACACCTCACATACCCTGGTTGGAACTACTGCTGGCTGCTCGCCGGTAGTCTTTATTGATAAGAGATTTCCCACTCTCATCTATAGAAATGATGAATACCTTTCAGTCAGTTTTATTTCTGTTCTTCTGTAAATTCATTTAAACAACACGATAGTTGATCAATTAAGTTGTTTCAATTCGGCAATCAATACTATACATCTCTTCCATGGATGTCTTCAGCAAGCATTAATTCAATTGAATTTGAGTTGTTGAAATTTATCACAACTTTACCAATAGTTGTAGATCTCGTAATATTAGAGATACGTGATCTCTAAGTATAATATGCAGTTTCATTGAAAAAATTGAACATAGGTACTATAAATAGAATTTCTAAATTTTTTTTTTCAAATTCATACTGACTTTCTATGCTAAAATGTAACATCACTTGAGATCCTTGAAATGCATTAATTTTTTTTTTTTTGTGTTTTGTTTTTCTCAATCAATGATCTGATGAAATTTCAACTATAAAAGAACTTTTGAAGCATTAAATAATTTTATGAGCTTCAAGAACATTACATAGAATGCAAAAGTTTTTCAAAATTTTAATACTTAATAATAATATATAACATAGAACTTTCCTTCGAAATTTCTCGTCAATCAAAATTTTTAATTTTTGATTAAAACTTTCTGAACAGGTTTCTTCCGTATATAATACAATTTTTACATTATCGTAAGTGTAACCCTCAATAGTTATCTTGACAAAATTAAACACCTTCGACACAATTCCTCAATACAGCGCGGCCTCAAGAGCCCGCCATATCCACAAGAATATTTTAGTTGCAGTCACTTGGCATATCCACAGACTGGTCCTTGTTTTTGCCCAAAGTACACGACACTAAGTAGTTGCTCGAATACTTTTGAAATTATAATTTTCCTTATCGAAAATTCAGATTGTTGAGTTGACTCATTCCTTACAAATACTATGATCCTGTAATAATAAAATCGAGCATTATAAAAAACAAAGTTATACAGTACCTCGTAAATATCTATCAAAATAAATAAAACTGTTCATTAAATAAGAACATAATCATTATTATGTATTAAATATGATATACCTGATGGTTAAAGTGCGTTTTTCGCATAATAACTACGAGTAAGACCTGTTTTCATGACAAGTCTCTCAATATCTACAAGTATATCATGCTAATCTCGGAGGACGAATACGAAGTGTAATTAATGATTAAACGAACTTACCTGTAAGTGAAGTTCGATCATAATTATACGAGTATTCGTCCGAAGAGATTAGCATCCCACCCTCCCACGGGTTACCCCAGTGTCATGAAATGGTCAAATTTCAAATTCAAGGTTAAATTTGTAATATATATGTGTTTATGAAAGTGTAAAAAAAAAAAAAAGGTCAAGCTCCGAACTAAATGACTAGTTGTGCAGGAGTGGGGCCTATATATAGCGGCCTGCTATCGGCCGGTAAGAGGGAGCGTTTGTTTTTATTTCCAGCTACCTCAACTAACGTGTGAAAGTGGCCGTTCGTACACGGTACTACAAGTATATCATGCTAATCTCTTCGGACGAATACTCGTATAATTATGATCGAACTTCACTTACAGGTAAGTTCGTTTAATCATTAATTATTATAGCTTAAATTTGTTCCAACTACGTTATATTACAAAGGCATGCAGTAGAATGTCACGGCAAAAACTAAAATTCTGTCACAAAGAGAAGCCATTTTGTTTATGACGTGCAAGCGCGCAAGGGCTAGTAACCCCTCTATCTTTCATACTTTAGGGTTAGTTATCAACTCGTAAAAAGGCATGCAGTAGAAAATGGGAGACTATCACCTACGACCATCTCCCGGTCTATCAGTGTGAGATCTATAGAGCTTTGACTTTGCATGGTTAAAACGAGACAGATTACCTAATTTTAATCACATAAGTCCATCTTGTTTTAACTCTAAGCAAAGTCTGAGCCAAGTCACAGTACGCTCTATAGATCGCAGCATCAGAGTCGCTAATCATAACTTATATTCAAATTACTTTTGCTCACTGAGTGATCAAAATCGACTTTTCTTCACTGGTTTTAAACCGCAAAAGCGCGTTTTTCGAGCTAGAGAAGTGAAATACAATTACCTACTACACAAACCTGTCTGGTTCTTAAATTCATAAACTAGGTACATAAGTACAATAATTTTAGGAATTTAATGTCTTCCGCAATAAATAGGTAGGTATACCTACCTAATAAAACCGGCCAAGTGCGAGTCGGACTCGCGCACCGAGGGTTCCGTACAAACCTGTAGTAAGTTTTACGATTTATGACGTATTAAAAACAAGACGAAATGAACCGCAAAACTAACTTTGTTTGTAGAGGTTTATTGTTAATATCAAAAAATTACGTTTGTTGTATGGAAGCCCCCCTTTAATATTTACTTTATTGATATTTAATTATTTATTTTGAAAGGTAATATACAAGTTAATATTCTGTGAAAATTTGAGCCGTCTACCTGTTACCGTTTTTAATATTGAGCAAAAAAATACGAAAAAAACACGTTTATTGTATGGGGACCCCCCTTAATATATATATTTTTTTAATTTTTAGTATTTGTTGTTATAGCGGCAACGGAAATACATCATTTGTGAAAATTTCAGCTTTCTAGCTATCACGGTTTATGAGATACAGCCTGGAGACAGACAGACAGACAGACAGACAGACAGACAGACAGACAGACAGACAGACAGACAGACAGACAGACAGACAGACAGACAGACAGACAGACAGACAGACAGACAGCGGAGTCTTAGTAATAGGGTCCCGTTTTTACCCTTTGGGTACGGAACCCTAAAAAGGGGTAATTTAGGTGTTGTGATAATATTATAATCTTAACTTGATAATATAAAATGTGCCTGTCTGACCGATTTTGTTGAAATTTGATACAGAGATCTCGATTTGATTTTTATCCCGAAAAATTAAGGAATTCCCACGGGGATAAAAAACTTAATCGCGCGAACGAAGTCGCGGGCATCATCTAGTCTATACTAAGTATACTAATATTATAAATGCGAAAGTTTGGATGGATGGATGTTTGTTACTCAATCACGCCTGACCGGATAGGATGAAATTTGGCACAGAGATAGATTATTAATATAGTCTGAAATAACTCATAGGCTACTTTTTATCCCGGAAAATTTAAGAGTTCCTGCGGGAACCAAAAGAACCTCTGAAATCCACGCGAACGAAGTCGCGGGCATCATCTGGTACTTTAAAAAAGTACAAAATTACTGCTGTTTGTAGCTAACTGCTATGCGAAAAGTCAAAATCAAGGACTGCTGGTTTATACAGGAAAATAAAAAGATCAAATCAATGTTATATAGGGGCGGATCCCAGTAGGTAGAATTACAGCACTGACTTTAAGTGACGCTAATGCATACCAAAAGAAATTCAGGGAGAAGAAAGTACAGGAGATTTTTTTCTAAAACTACATTCAGGCTCTTATTTACACTTTTGTCGTTTGACGTCGTCACAGATTTTATATATTATATACTTGATAATTTTCCCCGGAACTTTTTCACAGGCCACGTTGAAATATTATGGCCACGATAATACTATAAATTAAGACGTTAATATACATATAACAATATTGTTCAAAGCAAAAAAGCACCGAAATTCACAAAAAATATAAGATGTCATAAATTGATATCATAAAAAAAATCTCGACATGGCAAGAACTGCGACCTTTAAAATAACTCGTTTAAGAACCATCAAACAGGGTTTTTATTTTTATTTTTTAGGGATCTAAAAAACACTTACGCACATGTATTATAAATTACTAGCTGATGCCCGCGACTTCGTCCGCGTGGTTTACCTAAGTTTTTTAGATTCCCGCGGGAACTCCTTAGTTTTAGCCTATATCACTCTCCCAGATCCTCAACTATACCCATGCCAAAAATCACGTCGATCCGTTATTCCGTTGCAGCGTGATTGAAAGACAAACCAATAAACCAACAAACAAACACACTTTCGCATTTATAAGATTAGTATAATATATATACGCATAGGTGTTTTTTCTAGATTTAAGATATAAAAACTTGTTAAATGAGGTAAACACACCATTTATTTTATCTCAAATCTAGATGTAAAATTCTAAACCAACAAAATAGTGAGCCATAGTAAGTATACCTACCCAGGTACCAGGTATATTGGCAGTTTGGCACCTCGTAGAGCTAATTAAATAATGTTGAAGTCATGATTATTATTGATGGTTCTCGGGTTTCGCGTCCTTATACACAAATAGACAGAATCCTAAATACTTATAATTTTAAATGCGAAAGAGTTTCTGTCTGTCTGCTACGCTTTACAGCACATTTCTCCGATTTTGATGAAATTTGGTTTAAAGGTTGCATCCCGGGGAAGGACATAAAGGTAACGGGCCCCTGGTTCGTGATAGTACGTTATTTCGTTAGTTTTGTTTCTGGCGCAAAAAATAAGCAATTTAAATAATATTTATTTAAAATACACATTTGTACAAAATCTCTATCATTTAACCTGTCTAAAAAATGAAGTGCCAACATTTTGGCTACTAAACTGAAAGCAATACAACGCTCGAAACTATCAGTCGGCCAAAAACATCTGTGCGGCTTGCGTTTATTACTTGTCACCGTAGGTTAGCGCTCGTACTTCTTTAAACTTACAGAAAGGCATAGCTAAGTCCATTTGAATAAAACTTTTAATAAAGCTTTTATGTGTTCCATAACACATAAAAATCGGAAAAACGGAAAATACTTTAAGTATTTACAAAGTTCTTATGTTAGCAGGTACACGGAAGTATTATTGTTTTTAATTAATGTAACGAGCGTATAACCGCTGCACTTACGAGTAGAACAATCAAGACAATGATGATGGTGGAAAAATATATCTAATACAAAAAACCTATTATTTGTCTCATCTAATATATAAAAATAAGTCGGGTTTTCCTTCCTGACGCTATAACTCCAGAACGCACGAACCGATTTCCACGGTTTTGCATTCGTTGGAAAGGTCTCGGGCTCCGTGAGGTTTATAGCAAAGAAAATTCAGGAAAAATTTCAACAGAAAAGCGGGAAAATCTTAAACCACGCGGACGAAGTCGCGGGCGTCAGCTAGTATTTTATAAATACCTATAGCATGCCTAATTATATAATAACAATCTTACTACAAAAAATTGAAAGAGGTTTTTAATTGTAAACCTGACAGTTTTCCTGTGCAAATACTGTCAAAACGTCAATTTAGGAATCTGTATAACTTTTTTGTGGTAAGACCGTAATTTGTTATGATATGATCATGTGGCTGTCTAAGCTTTTCGGTATATAATATACTCTATGTTTTCGGAGGCACGGGGTGGTATGAATGAATGAGGCCCCCAGTTAATTTTATGGTATTTTTTTGGGGTTGGGGGCGAAGGGACCAGAGAAAATTAATAATAACATATTGCGACCGATACAAGTATAAACTCATATCATTTAAAGTTTGTAGAAAGATACTTTCCATTGTTTCGAAAACCAAAAATAATAATATGCCTGTATACAAGGATTGATAGCGCAGGTAAAGCAATGAATTTTTTTTTTGACTTTACAGAAACGATCCCTAAGAGCATTCAAGTACAAACAAGTTTTTTGTTTTGGGGGTGCTCTAAAATTTGGGGGTCGGCCCCATCCTTAGTCCGCCACTGGACAGGCTGTGACTATTGAAATACTTTAATGTACCTGGGGGGGTTACTACTTACTAGCATCGCCTAAGGTCCAGTGTTCTTTCAAAATGACAGTTTTATGTCACGTACCTTGACGCCCCTAATAGTACATTACTGCAGCGGCCATCAAAACAGGCATTGAAGGACGAACGTGTAAATGTGGGCCGAGGCGAAGCCGAGGCACACATACGTAAGTCCATCAATGCCTAGTTGTGGCCAAGGCTTGTATAGTGCTTTTCTCAAAATATAATGCGCGGAAATTAAAACTAACTGTTCATCACACTCGTCTTCACTTGAACTCATTTTGTCAAAAACATTTCAAAATCAATGACGAACAACGAACAACAATAATTTTTCCCGCGTCAAAGTGTTCATTTGTTTTTTTTTCAATAAACAGCTTTCTATTTGCAAGCTAGTTCGAAATTTAAATAAAACCTTTGATAAGTTACCTCCTTGGTTGCCATGTTTCGGAGTAAAAGATCGTTCCACTTTTAAACTACACGACAGATATGAATTTAGTATGTAATTTATTTGGCCGCTAAACCACGACAGATATGGATTTTCATACAACTTTAGAAGGCCGCTGCTCGCATGTATTTGGCCATTACAGCAATTTCGATTTATCTCGAAGAAGGTTGTCAAAATAATGCTCAAATTTCCAAGCATGTTTGAGAAAAATATATATACATAATTCTAAATATAATTCTATCACATGAACGTCAACAATATTAAAACAATACGGATTTATGCGATGGCAGTATGCCCCTGTTCGGTCTACGTTCTTAAAACACGTTGTATAAGTTCTCAAGGTAGATACTTACCAACATGGGTATGTTAGGCACCACTACGGAGTCGTCGTCAGGGCCTGCGCTGAGCTCTGGCATGAAGGTGTACGTCCTTTTGTAGTGGAATGACAGCGTGCCGTTTTCGTTGTCCGTGATGTTCACTTTCTCCCATTCTTCTCTGGGGATAAAAAATGAATAAGGGTTAAAGCAGAAAGAAATAACAACTAAGTAAGTGGTTTAAACAAACTATAAACTATACTGTGTTGACTGTTGATGCATTGATACGCCCATGTTTGGTATTAAAAAAAATACATTTCGAATTATTGCCTTCAAGAGTAGGTAAAAAGAAAGATATAGGTACGGTTTAGTACGTTACAAGGTAGCTGTGTAAGCAGCCTTTTAACTTGTATTGTAATATAATCTGCTTTAAAAGTGTAATACTTTTCGCGTGTCTCGAGTAAAAACATGAGACGTGGACGTTAATTAAAAACCGACCACACATCTTTGACTTGCCAATTTTTTAATAAAAATAATTGTAATAAGTTGGGCGAAATCCGGAAAATCATGAGCGGAATTCCGCGCGCGGATAATTCTTTTTGGCGCTTTCCCATCGCGGACAAAACGCCCCGCTTTCGGATTGCACTTTGCACGTGTGTATTCGCAGCCCGGTTGACGCAGCAGTTAATTTGTTACTTGCTCTTCCACATATTTTCCTTATCGAAGGTCTTTCCATATCTTTGTTCGGTGGAAAAGGTGGAAAAATAAAGGAATCAAATTTTATGTCAATAGTTAAAAAGACTTACTGTCTTGTACCGTCTTGTGTACCTACCTTGGATTGTGGATCCTTAGGCACTGTCCGCATTGGCATTATAAATGTCTGTCTGTTTGTCTGCTACGCTTTTATGGCCCATCTGCATGCAAGCGACTTTGACGTGGTACAGACATCGGTTGGGGAATCGGTTTTCCCGGGGAAGGACATAATATTATAAAATAGCCTACTTTTATCCCGGAAAATCAGAGTTTCCGCAAGATTTCTAATATCCTAAATATACCTATATCGCGGAAGAAGTGTCGCGGGCATCATTTGTTTATAGTATATTTATAAATAATTATATATATATATATAGATTATTCTAATTAAATAAAAAAAGGAAGTGAATCTCGAGAAATAATAGGTATTTAAATCTAGTTTGAAGAAGCTGATAGTCTGCTTCTTTGAATGTAAAGGACGTACAAAAATATAATTCCTGTTTTACTAATGACTAAAATATTGTCCGTTGCATTAATTTTATATAAGCTTCGGCATAATATTTAAGCCTCACACTCTGCATTGTGTCTTGCATAGCGCATGCGTTCTAAGAGCGATTTAAGAGCATGGGATCGCTTGCATATAATATTGTATTGAACATTGTACCGAATTATAAGTAACTAGTAAATAGTTTAAATGAAAATAAAATAAATTGTATTAAGCGCCGCTAAGCGGTCGAAATGATATTATTATTTACTAGATGATGCCCGCGACTTCGTCCGCGTGGATTAAGGTTTTTTGATTCCCGCGGGAACTCCTTAATTTTCCGGGATAAAAAGTAGCCTATGTCCTTCCCCGGGATATAACCTACCTCTATACCAAATTTCAGCAAAATCGGTTGAAAAGATGGGCCGGGAAAGCGTAGCAGACAGACAGACAGACAGACACACACACTTTCGCATTTATAATATTAGTATGGAAGTATGGATTACCTACCACCGAGTAGTCAACCTATGTGTTACGTGGTGTACCTACGATGGAAGGAAGAGCTCGATTTTGCGACATGTTTACAGCCGCATGCTCGGTTCAACACCAAACGTATTTTTAAATAGTGGAGTGTGGACACAGTTTTATAGATATAAGTTGGAAGATAATAAATAAATAAATAAATAAATACTTTTATACGTATTTACATAATGTTTAGTTGTGACATGATAGCAAGGTTTTTGTATAGAAAAATATTAATAATATCTCCTTTTGCGTATTGTAACAGATAAAATTGTTGAATGACATGCGATCTTGCGTGACAAACGTGCAATAGGTACAAATAAATAATAATATGCTTTTTGTACCTAAGTTATTTTAAATAGGTAAGAAAATGTCCTAGAATCTAGAACAAACTATAGACGTTTTCCGATCCGTTGTGTGTTTTCGCCCTAATGAATTAATGAGAGCTTGTTCCACAAATTGCGAGTGTACATAATGTGCAATTAAAATCCATCAATATTTCCTTAACAGATAAAAATCAACTAATACCATATAAGCATTAACCATTGATGGCGATTCCGTGAATCTTACCGAGGTTGTTCCGTGGTCGGATGGACGGTAAACAATGACCATTATTTATGTTTAACAAGAATTCGTCATGTTGCTTCGCATGTTAACAGCTTGTTAATTGATAAACCGGTCGAGTTGGTAATTCGTTTAGAAAATATTAAGTCTATGAAAAGCCTTTACTCAGCTTCTACGCGACAACGTCCATAAATGATAAATAGGTGGCAGCGTTGAACGGATTTGTCGTTAGAGGTAATACTCGATAGGGCTAATTAACAGCAAAGCCTTTCAGTACAACGATTACTTAATCGGAGGTATGCGGTATTCGCTTCGCTATGCTTGTAATGTTGTTAAAGGTTTCTGTTGCATACTTAAATGTTAATAGTAGATTGTATTATTAGGGAGCAAAATTATATTTTTACGGCGAGGGCGCTTTTTTGAATCCAGAGCGAAGTGAGGGATTCTAGAGTAGAATCCTGAGCGTAGCGAGGGATTCTTTATTAGAATCCTGAACGTAGCGAAGGATTCAAAGTACGTCGCCCGAGCCAAAAATATATTTGCGCCCGAACCAAGTCGTCTTTTTCGAATACATGGGATGAAAAATGTTTTTATGTTCATTTAGAGAATATTTTAATGTGTCTAAATAACGCGACATGATGTCGGTTGTCGCTTATCGGCCCGATTTTGTATTATCCGTGTTGGAGACATGGTTTGAGAATTGAGAAAGATTTTACACAGTAACCCATTATTGTATTATATCATACGCCTTGCTATGCAATCTATCGTAGGTATTCCTTATTACTAAAAATCATGATCCCTTTCTATTAATCACACAATGTTTTCTTGGGATTTAATAATGCAGTGGATTCCAAGATTCTTCCGTATAGCAAATTCAAAAAGATTTAACGTTCATGAGTGTTTTTAAAGTGAATCTACCGCAGATACCTATCACCTTGTATCGAACACCTTGTGCCGGCCACTGCAGGGTGAATCTCCCATACTAAAAAGATAACTCTCGAATAGACGTACCTAAGGTCCCAATTAGTCCAAAACAGGCTTGTAGCCATTGTTTAGGAAGTCGTCACGTTGTAGACGTAGACGTGGACGAACGTTCGCGCTCACCACTAAAACGTCTTCAGGCTCCTACAGAGTACCAACTATAATCAACTGGGAAAGAAGGAGTACTCACGAATAGACGTAAGGTCCCAATTCGTCCAACACGGGCTTGGAACCGTTGTTCAGGAACTCTTCCGCATTCGTCACTTCGCGTTGTAGACATAGACGTAGACGAACGGTCCCGCTCACACCTAAAACATCTGCAGGCTCCTACGTAGTAGTGGTAGTACCAACTATCAACTGAGTAAGAAAGAGTACTCACGAATAGACGTAAGGTCCCAATTCGTCCAACACGGGCTTGGAACCGTTGTTCAGGAACTCGTCCGCATTCGTCACGTCGCGTTGTAGACATAGACGTAGACGAACGGTCCCGCTCACACCTAAAACATCTGCAGGCTCCTACGTAGTACCAACTATCAACTGAGTAAGAAAGAGTACTCACGAATAGACAGACGTAAGGTCCCAATTCATCCAACACGGGCTTGGAACTGTTGTTCAGGAACTCGTCCGCATTCGTCACGTCGCGTTGTAGACATAGACGTAGACGAACGGTCCCGCTCACACCTAAAACATCTGCAGGCTCCTAGTAGTACCAACTATCAACTGAGTAAGAAAGAGTACTCACGAATAGACGTAAGGTCCCAATTCGTCCAACACGGGCTTGGAGCCGTTGTTCAGGAACTCGTCCGCATTCGTCACGTTGTAGACATAGACGTGGACGAACGGTCGCACGGGCGGTCGCGCCCACCACTCAAACGTCATCGAGCCTGGGCGGAGTACCAGCTCCTGGGAAGGAAAACGAAAAGAATACATTTAAAGAACTCATTTAAATTTATAACACTTGGAATTGCTAGAGAACGTACTTATTTAAGTAGTAACAGGAACCAGGGGCTCCACCTACGGCTATTTATTATACTGATATCTTCTATTTTTATTATATTGCAGTGAAACAAGCCTGATAGTCATTCATTTTCAGACTTGAAGTAACTAAAGCGGACCTTGGAATCGAGACACGCCAATTCGAGAACCGATGCATTTTTTGCCTAAAAAGTTAAAACTTTGCAAAATAGTCGAGGGACCCAAGCCTTAAGGACCACGATGTTCTTTCAGTTTAGTATACTTACCTCGTTTTTGGATCAGATTACGTTTGTAAGTTTTAACGGACACATTTTAGCTTTTATGGTAGGTACCTATTATCTTATGGATAATCGATACTATTAACCTATCATTTAATAGCCCGTTTATGTTTTTATTAAATCCGTTATAGACAAACGCAATTATGTATCATCGGAAAAACCATCTAAGCATCTAGTCAGTAAATCAATTCGTGTTTAATATATTATTTCATCGTATTAAAACCATCAATCAAGTCGAGTTATCACTATTTTTAGTTTATTTTATTGTCCTTGTTCTAAGTGTGTGCAATAAAGAATTTATCTATCTATCTATTTTTAGCTCATACCTACACTGTTATTTTAAAACATCACTCAACTCGTATCTCATTGTAAAGCGTGAGAGAAACGTTAACATCAATTAACGTTAACTTGTTACGGGTTCACGTAAAAGCAATCCGTTTAAACGTTCGGAAAGCCAGTTTAGTATGCAACACAAGCAAGTAGTTTGAACCTAAGTAGCTATTTGGGTGAAGGTGAACAGCGAGCGAGTATCGCAGATCGGTCCCACGTGCTTTCGAAACGTTAAAACAATCGGGCGCTAACTGTGAGATGAACCTTGAAAGCGCTTAGTAACAATCGTTATCGCGAAGCTTTTCAACTAAACTTTAGACTTCAGGGCTGAAGAGCAAGACTGATTTGCAACTTACACAAGTTAAATAGCACTTAAATTTGAAAGTTATAGTTAACTAGATGATGCCCTCATCCGCGTTAATTAAGTTTTTTTTGTATTCTCGCAGGAACTCCTTAATTTTCCTGGTTAAAAAGTTTTTCATACGAGTAGGTATATTATAGTTATTTTACTTCCTATAGCGATAGGTACATATGCATTATTATGGTGCCTTTTTGGTAAAAAGGGAGCTGATAGATTAAAGTCATCGACCACACAACCAATAGACGCCTAATTACTATGCTTTCGTAATGCAAACAATTCAGTCAAATGACTCAAGTAAGCGGGCGCGGGGTACTAAACGCTGATTGGTCTACTCAAGGTCAAAAAAATCATAAATTAAATGGGATGGGGTCCTAACTCCTAATAATTATTTATCGATAATTAATTATCGATATACTCTAATTAATATTTAAATAACTCGGTAGGTTTTGTTACAAGGGCGTGGAATTATATAAGACCTATTAAGTCTGATGTGTTGTCTGAAAGTGTTCGCCCTATATGAGGAGTCTATTAGTTGTATGGTCGATGATTAAGACGATACGGGAGGGCGGTTTTCCCCATACAATCGTATTAGTCTGTTTTCTCCGTGTATAATCACAATAGAAAAAATATTTTTGCACCATAAAATCTATATATGTCCGTGCTATGTCCCTATGTTTTGCTTTTTTCAATAAAGTAATAATATTTAGAATATGGAACCTTCAAAAATTGCAAAAAATGGCCCAGTTTTCGCGTCATTATCAGATATCCCGCAAATAAATTTGACAAATTTAATCAAAAAAAGAAAAACATACCGACATAGCCTGAGTCCTTCTTAAATTATTATTGAAAAAAAAATTAAAATCGGTTCTGTTTTGGAGGAGGAAACAGAAAAATACGAGAGTAAGAATTCGGCTGTTTTTCATAGGTATTATCGGTCCAAGATGCAGTTGTCCCTATCGGGTGTTATGGCATTCTATTCGAGGAGCAGCGCGACGGCAATATAAATGTTCAATACCTATTCTCAAAGTTTCCCGTTCCTCCCATATCCTCTTAAAGTAGACATTTTAATGATTACCAAACTTTGTTAAAATAATATCTTTTTTCTGGCGGTAAGTAGTGTACTTAATTAATCTTGTTTTGATGTCAAGGAGTGAGTCAAAATACCAGAGTTAGGTTATCGTAGCGATTGAAGACGAATCTTTGATTCGACAATGCACGATTGAAAAGTTGAAAAGTAGCGTTGTGCTTTTCAATCGTGGCATTGTCGAGTCAACATCTCCTGAAGATGCTCCGGTTTCGGAGTGGAACGTACGTTGAGAGTGATTTGGAAGATTTGTGTGGTGTGGTGCAGTGCCGGTGCAAATTGCTGGGTGGTGGGTGTTCGCATGCTATTGGTGAAGGACACGCGCTGTACCACATAGATTTGCCTACTGTGGCGGATTATAGCGAATTAAACTTCTCGTTCATTTACAATCTCTTCCAGACAACCTTTGTGTAGGTACCTATTGTTATTAAAAATTCTTCATTTTATCGGTTCTACACATCGGTGTTAGTAACAAAATATTAAATGCGTGTAACTATATAGGTACAATACGTCTGTAACATACCTAATATAATTGAACATCTGTGTTGAATAATGTCCTCCCGACCGAATTTCAGCCACGGCGGCCAATCTCCAGAGAGATTAGCCATCTGCGCGGAAGATAATATTATAGTGCACAAGTGTGTGCGCAAACACAGGTGCACACTCTGTTCCTTTACTCTCATAGCCCGATGGGACGGAAAATCCGACACGACCGGAGAGAGATCAGGCGCAGGGCCGACGGCTTAACGTGCTCTCCGAGGCACGGGGATGAAACACCGCCAACTTCCTAACTCCGGGCTAGTACTGAAAATTTCTTGTCAGAAAACCCCAGTGCTTGTTGTGTCCCGACCCGGGACTCTAACCCGGGACCTCGTCGGCCGCAGTCGAACATGCTAACCACTAGACCAACAAGGCAGTTAAATAATAATAATAATGTTTTTGTAAATAAATAAATAAAGAACATTCTCACTATTCTCTCACCTACGATCAAAAAACACAATCGACTTTATATTTAGTAAGATATTATAATAAAATATGTACCTAATTCTTGATCGTTTTCTTTTTCCTAACGTAAAAACCTTGATGTAACGTAGTTTTCGTAACGTAGTAGTAGTAGTAGTAGTAGAATAGGGAGTAGGAGTGACTTTGTTTTCAGTGATTACTGATTATTGACTTGGGAGTCATCTCAACCGAAAGAAACTCGGCTGAACGGCCTTTCTCAGATTAAAAAAGAATATATAATAGAAAAACTCTATATGTAAAGCCGTGAGCCCATAACATTTCCATAATGAAGAGCCGTTCTTTTGCAAATATTTTGCTGTAGTTTGCAATTAAGTAAGTACAGTATAGCAAAGTTACCAAATCCATACACTAGCATAGTATGCCTGCGACTTCGTACGCGTGGTTTAAGTTTTTTTTTATTCCCGCGGGAACTCCTTAATTTTCCGGGATAAAAATTAAGGCCTATGTCACTCTCCAGGTCCTTAACTACACCCATGCAAAAAATCACGTCGATCCGTTGCGGCGTGATTGAAGGACAAACCAACCACTTTCGCATTTATAATATTAGTATGATGCGAAAGTGTGTCTGTCTGTCTGTCTGCTACGCTTTCACGGCCCACCTATTTAACCGATTTTGATGAAATTTGGTACAGGGATAGGTTATATCCCGGGGAAGGACATTTAGGTAACTTTTTATCCCGGTAAATTAAGGAGTTCCCGCGGAAATCGAAAAGACTTAGTCCACGCGGTCGAAGTCGCGGGAATCATCTAGTATTTTTATATTCGTACTGAATTGTTATTACCTATTTGCTGTTCCTATAATTTACCAAGTAGCCTATGTCAATCTTCAGCTCCTCAACTATACCCATGCCAAAAATCACGTCGATCCGTTGCTCCGTTGCGGCGTGATGAAAGGATAAACCAACAAACCAACAAACAAACACACTTTCACATTTATAATATTAGTATGATTAAAATAATAAAATACTTAATTGTTTCATTAAAATTTCATGTCGGATGTCGCAAGCTTTAAAAGTAACTAAGCCGAGGTCGCAAAGTGGTAACTGAGCGTTAATAAATATCTTAATCGGGAAATATTTCAACTAGACCGTGCTGGCGGATTTTTTTTATACTTTGCTAAATATTTATCCGCGCCTTTATTTAATGGATTACGAAACAACAATTCGTTACTTCGAAGAACATAAACATAAAATAGTACAAATTAATCGTAATATATAGACGAGTGACTGATCTATCGACGCACAGCTCAAACTAATGGACAGATTGGGCTGTTTGGCATACAGATAGCTATAAAGACGTAGGTACTAAGCACTAGCTGATGCCCTCAACTTCGTCCGCATGGAATACATTTTTTTAATTCCCACCCGGGATAAGATGTACTAGGTCACTTTCCAGGTTCTAAATTATAAGTAAACTTGGATTCAATACTTACTGGGAAGATTTATTTGATTTAATTTTTTTATAACACACAGCCAACGCTCAGCTGTTAATTTTACCTACCTAACTTTGGACAGGAAGAAGTAGAAGCAAAGTAGGTATAATTTTAAACTTTAGGTAGTACTTACATGGTCTATGAACATGCGAATCCACGAGCCGAAGAATATAGCGCATGTGATACCCAGAAGCAGTAGGACCACCGCAGAGGCCAGCACAAACCCTGAGGAAGAAGACATTTATTTTATTATTATTATTACTCTTTATTTGTAGGTACACCACAACACAGAAAAATAAAGGAAACACAAATACACAGATTTTTTAAAAAGTAGAATGCAAAAAGGCGGCCTTATCGCTTAGTAGCAAATAGCAATCTCTGCCAGGCAACCTTAGGATTAGGAGAAGTTGAGGAGATTAACTTGCGGGTGGTGTATTAACATAAACATACACACAAATACCTACATACTAATACATAAACCATTTACACAAATAACATAATACTTATGATAAATATATGAAAATAAACTAAAACTATAAATAACAATGAAAACTAATCGTCTGTATTATGATAAATAGAAATACTTAACAGATTTTTATTTTATTTTATTTATTAAGGAAAACCAACAGCTTGCTGTTATATAAATAGTCTTAAAATTATAATAACAGGTTTTCACAACTAGACACTAAAAAAGGGGAAAAAAATCGGGAAAAATTTTAGCCTTTTTTCGCCTACGCGATTCAAGCTATAAACAGTCTATTGTAAAATTTTGTCGTAATCAATGAAAAGGTAACAAACAAACAGACATACGCTTTCGTATAGTATTAGGTAAGTAGGAATTCACGTCAACTGCGTGACATAAATGTTAATAAGCTGGTAGAAATATGTGTGCAAAATATTGTAAGGTCTATGGACTCTATGAGACTATGACTAGAGCTAATAAAAGGTTATTAATCCTTGTTATACGACTGCCTGAAAAAAAGAGTATATTGTTTTCAGGGTTCATGTATGTATGTATGTGAGTTTGTATATTCCACCATAACTTCTATACGCCTGACTGAACGGATTTTGATGAATGAGGTATCGTTAGAATCCTTAGCTTATTCCGGGTGACATAGGCTAGTAAAATTTAAAAAAAAATTGATCGGGTGACCATGGTCCCGCATCAAAGACTAGTTGAATATTTTTTTTCCAAAATGAGATTAACTATATTGTCATCATCAAGAAAATGATGAGATGATTCCAAAAATATATAAGACTATACTTATTTCAAATATAAAAAAATATCATTTAACTATGGCAGTCGTATTTTTAGGGTTCCGTACCCAAAGGGTAAAAACGGGACCCTATTACTAAGACTCCGCTGTCTGTCTGTCTGTCTGTCTGTCTGTCTGTCTGTCTGTCTGTCTGTCTGTCTGTCTGTCTCCAGGCTGTATCTCATAAACCGTGATAGCTAGAAAGCTGAAATTTTCACAAATGATGTATTTCCGTTGCCGCTATAACAACAAATACTAAAAATTAAAAAAATATATATATTAAGGGGGGTCCCCATACAATAAACGTGTTTTTTTCGTATTTTTTTGCTCAATATTAAAAACGGTAACAGGTAGACGGTTCAAATTTTCACAGAATATTAACTTGTATATTACCTTTCAAAATAAATAATTAAATATCAATAAAGTAAATATTAAAGGGGGGCTCCCATACAACAAACGTAATTTTTATTTTTAATACGTCATAAATCGTAAAACTTACTACAGGTTTGTACGGAACCCTCGGTGCGCGAGTCCGACTCGCACTTGGCCGGTTCTTAAAATTTTTATTTTTAATACGTCATAAATCGTAAAACTTACTACAGGTTTGTACGGAACCCTCGGTGCGCGAGTCCGACTCGCACTTGGCCGGTTTTTTTTTAATTCTTTGAGTTATATTCACTTGTAGGTAGTAGGTACTATCGATAGCTTATCGTTCGTAGGTAGTAAAAAACATAACTCGATTTCAATTGGTAACCTTGGTAGTTTAGCTCATTGCTGTTGATGGTGGTAATGGAGGCGCCAGGGTAGCATACCCTTGAGGTAAGGAAATGCGTGGCAAAATTGGAAAATAAATGTTTTTTCTTTCTTTCTTTCTTTCAATTGATAAGTACGTAATATATTCATTCATTTAACCCAGCTAGCTCTATGCGCCAACGAAGTTGATAAGCTAGTTTCTAGGAGGCTAATGGGCTATCCAATGCAAGTTCATTGAACTATTGTTACCGTGGTATGGTTCATCTGACACCTCGAACTTCGAATGTTTCCTATAATAATATTTACTAAAACTGGTTTATTTACTTGCGGTAGGTATTGTGGCACTTTTTTTAAGAATTATGTAAAAGTAGTAACTGTGGGTAGAGTCCACTGAAGTCGACGAAATAGTATGTAATAAGGACTGCACTTAATTATCATTAAGTAATTTTCCATTAAAGCCCATGAACGTCCCACTGCTGGGCATAGGCCTCCACTCCCATAGGAGAGAGCGAATTAGAGCTTAGACCCACCACGCTGCTCCAATGCGGGTTGGCGCCTGGCGGGCTTTAACGACTATTATTATCATGTTAATGATAATAACCGGGACCGACGGCTTACGTGCTCTCCGAGGCACGGGGGTGAAACACCGCCAACTTCCTAACTTCGGGCTAGTACTGAGAATTTCTAATCAGAAAAACCCAACACTTAATGTCATGATGTAAGTAATTTTAATGGGAAAAATTCAATCCCCTAGATTTGAAAGAGTTAAGTATCTACTTAGGTATTACTCTCTGGTTGAGATTGGACTTTAGAGGTTGATGAGTTATCTCACCTAAATACGGACGTCGAACCATCAGAAGCAAATGTACCTACCTATTCCAACTACGAAACGTAATTTTCAATGTCAACATTTCATGTTTTCTAAACATTACACGGTAACTTATTAAACATAACCAGTCAGTGCATTGACTAATAGTTAGTAATAAGTTGGTGACGCTATTATCACTCAGGTCAACGTCCTTATTATATTTTTATTGAACATTAAAATGAAAAACCTATGTATTTCCATTGATTATTATTAATGGAAAACCCACATTCTTTTACCAAAAACCCGATTTTAAAATTAAATGAGGACATAGATTGACGCATTTCGACAACTGAGTAAACAATTTGATGATTTCCGCGTATACTATGATACACGTCGGTGCTCACTTCATCCGGCGCGCGTAGAAATGTGGTAGAAATGATCAAATGTGGACATAGCCTTAGGTACAGGGTTTATCTAAAGCGTAAGGTTTTTTTTATTCCACTACTGTGTGAGCATAATTCCAGAAGTGGGTAAATAATTAAATTACTTATAACTATGTTTGTACGCTCTTTAAAACTTGCACGACTAAATGGTTAAACGTGTAGGGGTTCACGAGAGATTTTATGTAATTAGTAAAACTTGACCTAACTTAAAGAAAAACTTTATTTGATCCGGCCACCATTGCTATCATTAAGCTCTAAATCAAATTGCGATCGAAACACAAAAGTATTTTAATTATAAAGTTGACACATGTTAGCCCTTGACTGCCATCTCACCTGATGGTCATGTGATGATACAGTCTAAGATGATAGCGGGCTAACGGCTAACCTGTTGGGGTTAGCCCGCTACCATCGGTTTCTACGCGAAATGGAGAGATCCACGGATGCACCAAGGTCACTGACCAGTCCAAACCATCAGTAAGTTGAAGTGGCAATAGACAGGGTATTCTTGACGCGAGCAGAGTTGTTGCTCTTGTTGCGGAAATCGAGTAGTGTAAGCATAGTGTGGGGCACCCTGACCAGCAGGATAAAGGGACAATCTATACTAACATTATAAATGCGTAAGTTCGGATGTTTTTTACTCAATCACGCCCCAACGGCTGAACGGATCTGGGTAAAATTTTGCACAGAGATAGATTATAGTCTGGAATAACACAAAGGCTACTTTTTATCCCGGAAAATTAAAGAATTAAGTCGAAGTTTCGGGCATTAGCTAGTACAAAATAATATTAAATAAGGTGTCTGGACGTGTCTGATTACCAAGTGTGGTGGCGCTCATTGGGAATAGCCATGTCTATGTTCACTAGCAAACGTCAGCGCTCAGCTGCATTCCGCAGGCTAAAATGGTAGATATTGATGATGACAATCGTACCATGGATTTCTGAATACTTTTAATTATTATCGAACTCGTAGTGTGTGTAATGTCTGCCACACATCCACATAACTATAGGCTATACCACAGAGCAGAAACAAGGCTATACTACAGCCGTCGCGTCGTTCAGACATGCACTGCACACTCTGTACACTGTAGAGGATGCCAGATTTGCCTTAAATATTATCTTTAAAATCATCCTATTGTTCATACAATATTAAGACAAGACAATGGCCAAAGTACCAGAGACCGTTTATTTTTGACATTTCCATGCAAAATGTCAGAGGTAAAATTATTATTGTTTTCAAGCAGTGTAACGACCCCTTAAATAGAATGAAAATTTTAACCACTGTAAGGTTTCTAGAACTATTCTGGTTGTGCAACCTATCTCAACGATGCCTACGTTTATTATGGTTTAAAGTTTGTATATTTGTAAAAATGAAAATTAGTATAGTAATGCCCGCGACTTCATCCGCGTAGATTAAGTTTTTTTGATTCACGCGGGAACTCTTTATTTTTCCGGGATAAAAAGTAGCCTATAAATTAAATTATGTAAATTGTGGTAGTAGAATAAATGTCTATTTTATTTTATTTATTTATATATTATAAAGTAGCCTATGTCCTTCCCCGGGATACAAACTATCCCCATGCCAAATTTCATCAAAATCGGTTGTGTGATCTGTGGGTTGAACAGATGGGCCGTGAAAGCGTAGCAGACAGACATGGATAATGAATATACACTCAGTAAATATGGGACTAGGTACACAGTAAGCAAGCTGTTGCAAAATTGCAGAAAAAAAACAATCTTAAATCTCAACAAAAACTCGTTTTTAACAAGGGCCTACATCATTAATCATCATGATTTTATACATTATGTGGTCAATACCCTAGGCAAATGTTTTTCTGCGTGTTTCAAAATCGCCATAATAGGTCAAAAGATTCTGTCTAGTTGACCTTACACGCAGCCTTTGGCAACCACTGGCGCAGTGTTGAGCGCTGTTGCCTAAACGCGGGAGGTCCCGGGTTCCATCCCCGGGAGGGTCAATTTGGGAATTTATAATTTATGAAATTTCTCTGGTCTGGCCTGGTGGAAGGCATCGCCCGTGGCTATTTACCAGTTACCACCCTACCGCGGCAAAGACGTGCCGCCAAGCGATTTAGCGTTCTGGACGATACCGTGTGAAAATCGATTAGGGGTTTAATCGATACGCTACGATTACGATTGTAAGTTTTACTCACGTAAGTCGCGTATACGAGTAACTCGTACGTTGCGTATCATATGCAAACGTAAGTTACTTGCGTGTTCTACTTATGTAAAAACTTCAAAGTGTAATCATGACCTTAGACTGCAACATTACTTACCATCAGGTGAGATCGCATGCCCAAGGGCTAACTTGTAGTGGATAAAGCCTCAATGTGTAGGTACCTACTACCTATATAATGGTCTTCATAAGGTTTCTAGGAGCATCAACACCTATAGTTATCAAGCGAAATGGGCAAGCGAGTACCTACTGGTACAGTGCTCTACAAAAATAATTTACATAACCGGTTTCCTCTTTGCGCAAGCGTTCGCTTGACCGATCAATAAAAAAAATCTTAACTGACTTGCCGTAGAAGTGAATGAAGTTGGAAAGACATGATGGTATATTCAGTACTTCCACCAGAATGAATCAGTGGTTGCTCCAGTAGTTCAAAATAACTAGATAAAAATATTATTTCAAAAAATGAGGCTTTTCCTTTACGCTTAGTTTGAGTTTTTACATTACAAACTCGATTGATCGTATTGAGCGTTCGATCACATTAGCGTCAAAGTAAAACGGACCCAAAAGCTCTGGATTTAAAGTCACAAATTCAGTACAACCGATTTTAATTTCGAAACGTATCGTTTGGAGCGCCACGCTGGCTGTGAAGTGTGAAAGCGTTCACGAAATATTTTTTTGTTAGCCCTTGACTGCGATCTCACCTGAGGGTAAGTGAAGATGCAGTCTAAGATGGTAGCGGGCTAACCTGTTAGGGGCATGGCAGTTATATTAAACCTATACCCCTAATCGGTTTTTACACGGCATCGTACCGGAACGCTAAATCGCTTGGCGGCACGTCTTTGCCGGTAGGGTGGTAACTAGCCACGGCCGAAGCCCCCACCAGGCAAAGTCTATCAATGAGCTCTAACTCAAGGTTAAGGTTAGGTTAGGTTTAAGGTTCATTTTATTTTGACGCTAAAGTAATCTAACGCTCAATACGAACAATCGAATTTGCAATGTACGAGTAAACGTTGTAGTTAAAGAAGAAAAGAAAGAAAGAAAAACCATTTTTAGGGTTCCGTAGCCAAATTTGGCAAAAACGGAACCCTTATAGATTCGTCATGTCTGTCTGTCTGTCTGTCTGTCTGTCTGTCTGTCTGTCTGTCCGTCCGTATGTCACAGCCACTTTTTTCCGAAACTATAAGAACTATACTGTTGAAACTTGGTAAGTAGATGTATTCTGTGAACCGCATTAAGATTTTCACACAAAAATAGAAAAAAAACAATAAATTTTGGGGGTCCCCATACTTAGAACTGAAACTCAAAAAATTTTTTTTCATCAAACCCATACGTGTGGGGTATCTATGGATAGGTCTTCAAAAATGATATTGAGGTTTCTAATATCATTTTTTTCTAAAATGAATAGTTTGCGCGAGAGACACTTCCAAAGTGGTAAAATGTTGTGGTTTGAACGAGATCTAGTAAGTAGTTTTTTTTTAATAATTTAAAACTTACTACAGGTTTGTACGGAACCCTCGGTGCGCGAGTCCGACTCGCACTTGGCCGGTTTTTTTTTTTTTTAGTTAGGCTCTATTGTTAGAAGATTGTCTTAAATGTTTCATACGGATCACTATATAAATCACATCAGTGGATGTTCCGGTCTCGTAAACAATTTCTCACAGGTTCCCTTGACACGGCCAGCCGGTTGATGGTAACGTAGGTACCTACTTGGCGGTTACGCAGCCGTGCGCCCAGATATTGTTCCAATACATAAGATGTGTTATGTAACGTGATCAATGATCTATCTTTGATTTTATTTCATACTAAAGGTAATATAATATTACTAGCCGATGCCCGGGACTTCGCCCGCGTAGATTGATGTTTTTTTTTTCTCGGTTCCGCGGGAACTCTTTTCCGGGGCAAGAAGCAGCCTGTGTTATTTCAGACTATAATCTAGCTCTGTGCAAAATTTCCGTTCAGCAATTCTGGCGTGATTGAGTAACAAACATCCATCCATCCATACATAGTACATAACTACATACCTACATCCATCCAAACATTCGCATTCATAATATTATTTACTTAGTTTAGATTATGTACTCATCATTATTAAAGCTTAGTCCTTAGATGTGAAAACTTATAACCCAGTTGATTGACGACTTCTTTTCATATTAACCTGCAGTTCTAGTAGTTCCAATTTCCAAATCAAATTTAGTATAGTTCCAGTAAAAATGTTGGTTAGATCAAGGTCAATAATTATTAATTAGACACAATTACTACATAGTAGGATTAGTAGGAAATATTTGTGCTCTCATGCGCGCAATAATTGCGCTCGCATGGTATCTAACTTGAAAGACACAAAAAAACCGGCCAAGTGCGAGTCGGACTCGCGCACCGAGGGTTCCGTACAAACCTGTAGTAAGTTTTAAATTATTAAAAAAAAACTACTTACTAGATCTCGTTCAAACCAATTTTCGGTGGAAGTTTGCATGGTAATGTACATCATATATTTTTTTTAGTTTTATCATTCTCTTATTTTAGAAGTTACGGGGGGGGGGACCAACATTTTACCACTTTGGAAGTGTCTCTCGCGCAAACTATTCAGTTTAGAAAAAAATGATATTAGAAACCTCAATATCATTTTTGAAGACCTATCCATAGATACCCCACACGTATGGGTTTGATGAAAAAAAAATTTTTGAGTTTCAGTTCTAAGTATGGGGACCCCCAAAATTTATTGTTTTTTTTCTAATTTTGTGTGAAAATCTTAATGCGGTTCACAGAATACATCTACTTACCAAGTTTCAACAGTATAGTTCTTATAGTTTCGGAAAAAAGTGGCTGTGACATACGGACGGACACACAGACAGACATGACGAATCTATGAATCTACGAATCTACGAATCTAATTGTATTGTATTGTTTGCTGACGACACATCGCTTATTTTTAAAGTTGATAGGAGTAAGGACAATTTTGACGATGTAAACAATGCAATATCACACGTATCACACTGGTTTACTGTCAATAATTTGTTACTGAATGCAAAGAAAACCAAGTGCTTAGAGTTTGTTTTACCTAATGTAAAGAATATCGATAAATCAATAATGTTAAATGGGGAAACACTAAAAATGGAGAACTCCACAGTTTTCTTGGGGGTGACCTTGGATAATAAGCTTCAATGGGGCGCTCATATAGAGACACTAGCGGGAAAACTTAGCTCGGCTGCTTTTGCTGTCAGGAAAATTAGACAGTTTACCGATATTGAAACGGCTAGGCTTGTCTACTTTGCCTACTTCCACAGTGTCATGTCGTATGGCATTTTATTGTGGGGCAGAGCAGCTGATATCCAAACAATTTTTATATTACAGAAAAGAGCTATCCGTTCTATTTATAAACTCGGATCACGCGAATCACTTCGTGACAAATTTAAAGAGATTGGTATACTTACGGTGCCTTCACAATACATTTACAATAATATAGTCTTTGTCAGGAAAAACATTAATCTTTATAAGCAAATAAGTGATACTCACAATCGATGTACTAGAAACCGCCATAAACTTGTAACAGCGTCATATCGTGTGCGCAAGGTGCAGAAATCCTTTGTGGGGTCGAGTATTCGCTTTTATAACATGGTACCAAAAGAGTTTCTGGAGTTGCCATTACATAAATTTAAAGACTGTGTTAAACAGCATCTGTTAGGTCGAGGGTATTATAGCATAGATGATTTTCTCGATGACAAAGTTGCATGGAAGCAACCGGCTTCGCATCCAGCAACCCACAAGTCAGTGTGATACCTACTTGTTACGTAGCGTATGCATTTTATATTATATACAAATTGTGACATTTTTCTGTTTTTAAAAAGAGCAACTGCTGAGTTTCTTGCCGGCTCTTCTCAGTAGAATCAGCTTTCCGAACCGGTGGTAGATTCTTACGACTTATCATAAGTGGCACAAGTTGTCCTACATGAAATAAATCATTTCTATTTCTATTTCTATAAGGGTTCCGTTTTTGCCAAATTTGGCTATGGAACCCTAAAAAGCTGCCGCCACACTTGCGAGCCGTCATCAGCAGCGTTTTAAGAACAATTTTGTGTTTAATAATAGAAGAACTGCAATGGCAAAGTATGTATTGTGATGTTAAGGACAAATAAAGTAATAAAATTATGTACAACTAGCTGAAGCCCGCGACTTCGTTCCGCGTTGTTTAAATTTTTGGATTCCCGCAGGAACTCCTTAATTATCCGGGATAAAAAGTAGCCATACCAAAAATCACGTCGATCCGTTGCTCCGTTGCGGCGTGATTGAAGGACAAACCAACAAACCAACAAACAAACACACTTTCGCATTTATAATATTAGTATGATATGATATAATATGCTTAGCTATAAGAGCGAAAACACTAAAACTAAGTCTCGGAATCGAACAGAACAACGACTGCGGTCTGCGCCAGACGTCTACGTCGGTGGGGAGTTGGGGACCGATATCCTATTACGCGCTCCAAAAGCAAGCGACGCCTTTTTTTTGTCCTCCAGAATAGGGATGATGCCTATATCAAAAATAAATCATTTCTAACTGATTATTATATAGAGGGTCTTCCAAAAGACCTAAAATTCACATGCTCGGTTAGTTTTATGTTTGATAACGATTTTAAAATATAGATTAAAAAAAGTGCGTTGAAATTTTATGACTTCATAACTGTGAATTTCATACAACTTCTATATAGACTAAGAGATAACTGCAATTTTGGTAACCATCGCCAGAAAGGCTGATTCAGTGTTAGGTGGATGTAGAGCTCTCCACTGATCTCAAAAGTGGCAGTCTGCCTGCATTTGGATGGCCCTTTCGCTAAATATGGCCGTTCAAAGACGGTTTATTGTTACCAAAAATGAACGATAATTAGAAAAGCTGATTCTTGTACAGTATTAAAGTATGCGCAGTACCTATGTAAACAGCGTAAAAACTGACGCATGTGGATGGGACTTTTTCTAGATATCTGCTTTCAAAGACGTTATAAACCTATAGTCTATACTTACTATGCGTTCCTGTAAAAAAATATTCCCATCCACATGCGTCAGTTTTTACGCTGTTTACATAGGTACTGCGCATACTTTAATACTGTACAAGAATCAGCTTTTCTAATTATCGTTCATTTTTGGTAACAATAAACCGTCTTTGAACGGCCATATTTAGCGAAAGGGCCATCCAAATGCAGGCAGACTGCAACTTTTGTGATCAGTGGAGAGCTCTACATCCACCTAACACTGAATCAGCTTTTCTGGCGATGGTTACCAAAAGTGCAGTTATCTCCTATAATAATAGTAGAAGTGGGTTTTTAAGTTTAATAAAGAGTTGCTGATTTGATTGAGTTGTCATCATCCCTATTGTGTTGTCTCTATTGTGTAGGTACCACTTATCTCATAGCGTAATATTTTTGTAATCTAATTATCATATAAAATGAGGGCAATCTCGGAAATCAACGATTACTTTGTACATTGTAGTATACTTTAGACTCACGGCACTGTATTCTGTTTTCAGTGACAACTGTTAGTGTTTTTATTAATACTAAGAATATATAAAATTAGAAACCAATTTTTTTTTTTTTAATATAGGTATAGGCTAGCGCTTGGCTGCAATCAGACCTGCTTGCTAGTGGTGATGCAGCCTAAGTTGGAGCGCGCTTAAGTTAAGTTACGCGTTAAATTTAAATAAATTATTTTGAATAATTTGTTATATCTCATGATATTATTTTAAATTCTTATAAAATTTTAAATAGATATCATTTTAACTGAATCAGATCAATCAGTGGCAATACTGTTCTGCTATTCAAATGCTTTTTAGTTTCATAAAATTACTAAGAGACGATTACGTAAAATTGCTAAGGTTTTTTTCGTTATCCGTGACTGTTATTTATTCATTGGCGGTAGGTATAACGTAATGTTACTACGGCTCTGATAATGCAATGCGACGGTGATGCGTTGATAGTTCATCGTCGGGAAAAGATTAAAAAAGTTTAGTGTACGATTTTAATGCGTGATTTTAATGTCAGTCTATGAAAAAGTCTAATAAGTCAAGGCTAAAGATAGAGCAATCCATGAAGTGGCACCGTTTAGCATGCAGTATACAACCGTGAATGTAAAAATATTGGTTTATAATAGGAATATGTTATGTGATAACGACGATAAAATAGGCGGCTTTACCTATAAAAATAATGTATGTAGAGCCACTTCCGGATGAGAAGAAAAATAGTGGGGCGCATCTTCGTGGATTGAACTAGATCTTTATTATTTCCCTAGTCCAGGCTGCAGGCCACCTTAGCCACAACATTAAAACACACCGACGCAGACGTTGGGCGCGTAGGTAACCCGTCAGAATAAAATGGACCCAAACGCCCATGATTAAAAGTCACAAAATATACAGTAGATTTTAATTTCGCAACGTTTTCTTTCAGAGAATTTCTCGCTGGCTGTCCGCTGTGGATGTATGGAAAAAGTTGAGCTTAAAACAAGACTGTTAAGATCGATTGACGATTGATCGATTACTTTGACGACAGTGTTTCGACGTTTTTTTGACGTTCCTAAATACACCGTAGATCTAAGATCATATTATTATAATCATTATCTTTAAAGACGATTTCGAGTATTCGGGGGTTAAAGAGGCTTAGGATTACCATAAAGTACCTACTTAACTTTATCTCACATCTGGATCATTTTTTTAATGAGTTAGAAAGTGATTACTTGTAGATAACTCAAAAGTCAAAATAATATGAAGCGAGAGGGTTTTGGATCCTCAGTATCGTAAGAAAGAATTACTTAGGTATTCTTAATTAGTAACTGTAGGTACATAATATGCTTCTTCTATTTATTCGTCCATGCACGTCTGCATACTTATGCATGAACGAAATGCGAAACAAGTCAGTGTCATGTAAAAGATAATATACTTAGGTATATTAACGTTTAAATGTTAGTTTATGTCCAAAAAATTAAATGGTTTTTTTTCACTAACTAGCCATAATCGTTTCTATTACTTAAATAAGTGCGTCTTAAGAATTTATGTAGTTAATCCGTATAATTATGCATAATTTGTTAACTTTAATTTGGTATATTATAGCTGTAAGCACATCGAGTGAAAGCGTTTTTTGTAATCTTAGCTATTTTGTAATAAACATTACGTGCCTAAACATTATAGCTTGCAATACATATTATTATTCAAATTAAACTGATTTTTTGGTAATTTAGCTGAGATAAATTATGTATTATCAATGCCTTTAAAGCAAAAGTTTATGAATCGTTCATGTTATATTGCCAATAGGTACCTAGATGAAACCTATCTAGATCATGGATTTGATAATAAAGCTCAGAGTAACTCAGCGGAGGATAATCTGTCACATTACGAACATATCACCCTGCCCCCTTCCCCCTTCATACGAACATATCACCCTGCCCCCTCCTCTTCAAGCAAAGAGGAGATCCATAGAAAAAGCAGAGTAACTGATACGTGCTGTACGAAGATTCGTTAACATCGCCGCTGGAATGGCTGGCATGGCAATCTGCGGCGGCTTCCATAGTGTCTTAGCATAGTGTTTACGTCAATAGATTTTGCCACTTTGCCACTTCGGCTTCGTGGATCCAATATACTTGTTCTCCTTTGCCACTTGGGCTGGGAAGACTGATTGATCGTAAGGTCCATCATCCTAAGGAGCTGAAATGGTGACTCTGCAAGCGATACGTATATTTCCATTAGATACCATACCATTGTACCATGTACCATTTTCACCCAGCGCTGTACGCAGCGCTGGGTGAAAATGGTAACAGACAACTTAGAGTGAATCGCAGGGTGAGACAAGCATGACACAAAGCTGTGGATTTACGGAAAGCTCTACAAATGGAATGGCAGCCTATGTCGCCATAAGATCTGCAAAACCTGGACTTCATCGTCAATAACTGTAAAGTGTAAGATAAGATTGCTGACAAGAGCTGACTGTGGTCACAAAAAAAGGAGACGTACAACGACGGTGATTATTACCCTAAAAACCCTGAAAAATACGACTATAGTAATCATCAAATCAAAGCAATTATCGGGTATCAAGCTTTACTCATAAATATTGATGATCAATTAACTTAAGAGCAATTCCCACATTGGACAGCATCCAGTAAATCACTGTAAAGAATTTAGAAAGGCCTGGTCCACTAACGGCGATTTCGAACGACTATAATAGGTATGTGTAGACAAACAAACGTTTCTTATAATAATTGATATACAAACGGTGATATATTATAGTTAGGGAATTAAAACTGGGCTATTTAGAGAATGACTTAGAAAGTTTAATTTGCGTAAAAAGCAGTAATACGTCATAGGTACTTTGTTGACGTAGGATAAAAAGAATGGTCCCCAAATTTTATGATCGTGATTAAAAAAAATATATTATCATAATTGTTACACAATTTGTCAACTGGTATCTCTCCTTATTAAATCGCAATCCTCATCATCAAGTCGAAATTTATTATGGGTGCGTTCCGAAATACACTGAGAGCACTGAAAGTCCCCAGTAAAGAGCACTGCCAGTGCTCGCAGTGCTTATAACGGAACACACACTATATAGACCAGGGTAGAAGCCTTTAAAAATAATAAAAAGTGAAAAAAAATAATAGTAGGATGAAACCCATTAGAAAAGGAGGGGAATATTATAAAAATGAAAGGAAAAATAATTTACGGGCGATCTGAGGTCGGGAAGGGGATGGGGGGGGGGGGTTTTAAGGGTAAAAAACGGTTTTTCTCGATTTCCGGCAAAACTAAAAGTCCTATCGAAAAAAGTCAAATGGCAAAGTTGTAGGTAATAAAAAGATCTAAAACTTTTGTATTTACACTTTTTTCACATAACCTCAAAATTTATGTGAAAAATTCAAAAAACCAAGTTTTTGATTTTTTATTTTTATCTTTTACAAATATATTTTTTTTTTAAATAAATTTGGTGAAAACTTACCTTTTTATGTCCTTAATACGCTGTAATTTATTTGAGTAAAAATATTTATTTTTTCACCTTATTTTGAATTAATATCGAAAAAGCACCCTAATTTTCAATCGAAAATTCACCCGTCAAAATATCAGCTTTTTTCAAAAAGTTGGTATGTTTTCTGTTCGTTGAAATCTCTACTTTCCGATGGTGAAAAAAAATATATATGTTACTATAGTAAATCTTCTCAGAAAATGCAAAAATCGAAAATCAAAAACTCGAATTCGAAATTTTTTTTTTAATTATTATAAATCATTTTGAGCTATTTATTAAAATTTACACTTTAATTACTCGAAAAACGTTAGATTACATGTTAAATTGATAAAAAAAAATTGCAAATCAAAATATACTACTATAATTAACAAACAAATAAGTTAATTAAATTAATATTTATGTAATCTAACGTTTTTCGAGTAATTAAAGTGTAAATTTTAATAAATAGCTCAAAATTATTTATAATAATTTAAAAAAAAATTTCGAATTCGAGTTTTCGATTTTCGATTTTTGCATTTTCTGAGAAGATTTACTATAGTAACATATATATTTTTTTTCACCATCGGAAAGAAGAGATTTCAACGAACAGAAAACATACCAACTTTTTGAAAGAAGCTGATATTTTGACGGGTGAATTTTCGATTGAAAATTAGGATGCTTTTTCGATATTAATTCAAAATAAGGTGAAAAAATAAATATTTTTACTCAAATAAATTACAGCGTATTTGGGACATAAAAAGGTAAGTTTTCACCAAATTTCGTTAAAAAAAAAAATTATTTGTAAAAGATAAAAATAAAAAATCAAAAACTTGGTTTTTTGAATTTTTCACATAAATTTTGAGGTTATGTGAAAAAAGTGTAAATACAAAAGTTTTAGATCTTTATATTACCTACAACTTTGCCATTTGACTTTTTTCGATAGGACTTTTAGTTTTGCCGGAAATCGAGAAAAACCGTTTTTTACCCTTAAAACCCCCCCCCCCCCATCCCCTTCCCGACCTCAGATCGCCCGTAAATTATTTTTCCTTTCATTTTTATAATATTCCCCTCCTTTTCTAATGGGTTTCATCCTACTATTATTTTTTTTGGTTTTAAAAATTATCGACCCTGGTCTAATATTTTTACTTAAACACAATTATAGGGCAAAGACATAACCACAACTGCAGCTGAGGTGCTTCGAATTTACCAAAAATTATATTCTTTTACAGAATTCCGTAATCATTAGATATGTCTTGTTCTAGAAATGAAGGTTATGATGAAACCAAACTTAATACATACCTAATATTAAGTCTAAGGTTCTTACATCTGTTTATACGTAACCCTCAAAGTACCTACTAACTATGATGTTCTATGATACTTTTTATAAAGTTATATACTTATTGCGGAAATAATAACTGAAATGGCAATACGCGATGACTGAATTCTTTGATCACTTGATCATAGTAAAAATGTCATCTGAGCCACATTGTTTCATTGTGGATAACAATCAGACCGCATATTTATAAATATTCAATGTAAACATTTACTTTTCGCGTAAAATCACGTTTTCCAAACGCGCTGATTGCGTCCGTTTCCATGAATTTCAACATTTTGAAGGCTGCGTGCTTAGCCAACACAATGCAGACAGCATAAAACTTAATTACATATGTAAATTTTCATTTAGAAAGGCTTTTAGTGTTCATATTATATTTCGTTGTGCGTAATTGTTACTGCCTACAAACATTTACTTAACTATTTTGTAATTGTTGCTAAGGTCGATTTGTGGGTAGATAATCTTTTTGCTATTATTATAACTAGAATGATGGTTGAGAGAAACTATACAACAGAAATGGCCTCAAATTCTCTTAACTGAATTAAAATGGCAGGTTTACATGTAGGTATGCCATCACAATCTCTAAACTAGCTAAATATTCCATAATATTCTCACTATAGACAAGGATTACCCGACCAAAGGATTAGAAGTATAGGACCCGTCAATTTAGTTTAGCTAGTTTTTAGAGATTGTATTCAACAAAATTACCCACAATACCTAGTTTAGCCTCGGAGTAGAGCAGATCAGATCAAGGCGTCTCTATTCAACTGTCCTTGAGGAATCTTTTCTGACCATAACTTTTTAACAATGATGATTGCTTTGCTATTTTGGGCTTCAGATTTTTCAATCCGATTGATCCAAACAGCAATGTTTGGAGAGGCATGGCATGCTAACATGGAGTAAAAATGCAGTAAGATTTCTGTCGGCGCAACTAGAGAGTAGCTCATGATATTCTTTTGGTCAGAATAAAACGTCCCAGCGTCACTTCCGCCAATAATAGCTGCTGAACAGAACACCTATTCAGAGGCCACCATCTTTTATTGAGGTTTCGCCATAGATTCCAAGTGACGGAACAGTCAAGCCTTTCCGTAGAGTCAAGTGACACAGTCGTCTGTGCTTTTCACAACGGAGAAGGTATAGTTTTGGTACCCTTTGATGTGATCCTTTTATCAGGAATTCACTGACCATGGAACAAAGGATCTCAAGAGTGCAAACGGAAGACAATTACCTTGGGATGCTGTTTATTATCATCCTAATCCACTTTGATCTAATGTAACTATACATATTTATTTGATAGTATTAATTAGGTACTATCGCTTAGTCATGATTGCGTATTAATGCGTAAGGATATTTGGTGAAGATTGGTGTTTTATCTTTACAACTACATAGCTATCCAAATATTAGATATGAAGTGATTTAAAATTTATGTACCCAAGAGTATTATGCTATCCATCAAGTTCGCTGAAGTAACATAAATCGAGTTGAAGCTACGACGTTTACTGAGCATTATTCATGGCGAAGTCATCATAACAATAAAATATCATGTTTTATACGCGTAATAATTTTCGTAACGTGTTCTTATAGAATGCACGCGAGAAAAAGTATTCAAGAGATATGCGGATAGCATTGCATTTATACGAGTTTTTATATCATTGAATTTAGTAGGTCAGTAAAAAGAATAGTTTGGAACGTATTGTGTTCGAATTGAATTGAATCCATGTTGTATATAAAAGTGTAGTCACACGCCAGCGCCTCCAGTCTCAAAAACGCGCCGTTTTACTTTCAAGTTGAACCTTACCAACTAATATTTCACTGTTGGGTAACTAACAAAAACAAAGTTTCTATTTGGTACAATTTAAACCAACTGAAGGCTGAATTACAAAATTAGGAACCACACATCCTGCTTGCAATTAAAAAAACACAGCACTCACTTATTCCTCTGTTATCCTTTAGGTATTCGAAAAAACGCGAAAACTTGAACGCCATGTTTGAAATTCGAAATTAGAATGTTGTAACGGTTACGGTCGAAATTGGAACATTTAGAACGCCATTTTACGACGCCGGCGCGAGAGTAACTGACCAGTTACCGTGGTGCAAGTAGATTTTACTTGACAATTTGTTTCTTTTTTCGTGAAATGTTTAGGGTTTCCAGACGTCCGAATTATGAATGGACGTGACTAACGGTGAAATTTGTAAGCAACGCGCAGCCATTGGTCGATTCGTGTTCATCTATTTCTACGTTTTAATTTTGAAGCTCTGATCTTGTTAACACGTTGAGTGCGAAACCAGGTCTAAGCACCTTGTATACGTCTACGCTTACAGTGCGGCTAAGAAAAGTATAGACTTCCTTGTCGCGCGGAAGGCCTAACTTTAACTTGGTTCGGTGTAGGAAAGAGATGAATATATATCTAAGATGTATTATTAAAATAGAATCCAATGGCTTACCTACCTTAATACCAGGTTTTTACACCTGGCACTGCACGGAAGAAATAAAATTTTATCATAATGCGAAACCAGGTCGAAGCACCTTGTACCCCGCTCACCTGGTACCGCACCCCGCGTTAGCTTCGCGCGACTAGTGATGGCTTGAAATCGTGAAACGCACGTGTCGACATGGCGTCAAGACCAACAAAACGGTGCCGAAAAAATATATTATAATATGATGTTTGCGAGGACAGTGATGCAGTGAAAGTTAAATCCAATTATTTAAAATTGATTTATCAGAGACAGGTGAGTCATCATTACTATTTATTTTACTTACCTAATTACGTTTCCCGTTTAGTGCGTATTTAAGTTTTTTTTTTTTACAAAAAAAGACTTTGACAATGATACAGGTAATTTCAACGGAGACGTAAATGAGTGCACACACTTATACATATACATACATATACACATCCACATTCAATCCACGCTCACACACATACACATACAAATAAATAATAATAAATTAATAAATTTATCTTTTCAGAACCCGCACGAAAACTTGACAAACACACTTTGGTAAAAGGTGATAAGAAGAGGAATTGTGTCGGATGTTACGCAAAACTCCGAACCTTTTTAACCAGTCGCCAAGCTGACAAAAAAGTAAAAAAAAAAATTAACTAAATGTGTTCAGTGCAAAAAAAAATTTTTGCTACCCATGTTTTATTGAAAAACATTAATATTCATGTTTGTTTTTTTCCATTATATTAAAACTTAATTACAGCTATCGATATTTTTATTTCACATCCTTAAAATACGCACCAGACTTCCCTTATTCAGTGCGGCACACCACATCAGTGGTTAAGCCCTGTATTTTGAATATAGCTATAATTTTTAAACTAAACAAGTTGTTAACGAACGCCTTCAGGTGTATGTCAATTAATTCATTATTATTAATATTCAAAGCAAAAAAAAACATATATATTTTTACATGAAGCCCAAAAAAGGATTTAAGTTTCTTAAATTTTACAGGGTCTATAAGCCTTGTGCCGCCACAATGGAAGTTTTTTTACCAGGTGTATAGGCCTTGTACCGAAGGAATGGAAAGTATTGAAAAGTTACTGTCGCAGCAAACGTGTTAAGTAATTAGGTACGATATAAGAATAAAAGTTATTCAAACTATGAATAGTAGATCTGATAGCACTAATCTTGTAACAGTTAATGTGGTCACGAACTACACGCTTCTTTCTATTGTTAACTGAAAGTTGAGCTATCAATTCAATGCCGAATAAGGGTTCTAGCTGTCCTCGGCTTATCAATATAAAAGCGCCGCTTTGGACTGCTGTAACTGGACTTGTCAACAAGTATTTTATCCGCAGTGTTACTATATTTTTGTCAACTCACTTTCTTTTTCGTCTGTTTGGTACAAATCTTTAAATAGATCTTAAACTAATTTCCCCATGAGCTGCATATTTGGAATACTTGGAAGGTTTATTCAGCAAGGAACTGGATGACATGCATGATGCAATAAGTATATTACCTCGCTTTTTGAGTAACTATCTAGTTTTTCTTTCTGTTTGTTTGCATGTTCTGTCAAATATTTAATTAAACTTGACGATGGACCAATAAAATAAAAACAAAATAAGCACTCTATGACTGTTTTTTATCTTTGCATAATGGTAACCCTAATAATTTTATTAATCAACGGTGCCTCAGTATCTCGAGCTCTACAGACGTCAATTTAGTGTAAACAAAAATAAGCTTTAAGTAATTGTGAAATAGAGTCAATCTGTGGAGTCAATATTAAATTAGTAATATTGAGACAGCTATTTGCAATTTGCATTCCACCTCATATCTAGGTTAAAGTAATAAGTGTAAATTGGTATACCACGGAAATAAGACATTGTTCGATGGTTATTTAGTTTTAATCCGCCATACAAATGCTAGCAGGTCTGCTTATCAAAACGCATCATCATTTCCCACGAACTGTCCGATTGTTTTAACATTATAGGTACCTACCTAAAGAATGTAGGTAATAGTAGATGCTTTAAGCTTATCTCCTAGATACTAACTGATGCCCGCGACTTATTATACACGTGGTTTAAGTAGTTTTTAAATCCCGCGGGAATTCCTTAATTTTCCGGGATAAAAGTAGCCTCCTTACTAATCACATATACTATACCTGTACCAAATTTCATTAAAACCGGTTGAAAAGGTGGCCCTTTAAAACGTAACAAACAAACTCATAAATGCTGATGATGCCCGCGACTTCGCGTGGATTTAGTTTTTTTAGTCCCGTAGAAATAAAAAATTGCCTATGGGCTATGTAATGATGCAACCTATCACTATACCAAATTTCATCAAAAACGGTTTAAAAAATGGACCTTTTAAGCGTAGCAGACGGACAGGCACACTTTCGCATTTATGATATTATAGTATGGAAATATGCATTAGGATTACCGTTTTATCTCTAACAAATATGAACCCAAGAGCTATCATGGTCACGTTCTTCATGTAACTGCTGTTCTTCCGTGACGACATCCAATTGGTTAACTCTATTAATTATTCATTTTAACGTTTAAACTATCGTGAGTGATATTCATTTCAACTATACATAACTACCGGATAAACTCACGTGTTATGTCGGAAAAGCTATTAAGTAAATTCTGACAATGTTATCATGGGGTATCACGATCCCGCGAGGAAATATTATTGATGAATATTGTCGCAGAACGACTTATTCGCAAATGTGTGTGCACTTTACGTAATTACAGTAGAGTCAATTATATTGAATTATTTTTCTATGATATACCTACGGCAATTTATCGGACCGTGTTTATGTTTGCATTGAGTTATTGGAATTTTCATTCTGTATTCCTACCTTGTTAGTCGTTACTACGTAAGTTTATCAGTGATTACTATGATAATAAATTTACAGTACCTATAGTAAAAATTGTATTATTTTTCTATGATATACATATACGGCTATAATATAACGGACCGAGTTTGCGTTTGCAATTTTCATTCTGTAGGTAGGTAGGTATACCTATAGTCGTTACTACGTAAGTTTGAAGTTAATACTATGATAATTAATTTACGATGAATTTATCCTTCGGCATTTTCCTAGAAGTTGACAAGGATCTATCACTACAAACACGTTTTAAAATCTGTGTCATAATATTCAAATACGACACTAAAATGGCGAGCTATTTTACTAACTATTATTATTATCCGACTGCACCAGAAGGTGGGTACTGGGTAATGTATTTGGGGTGTACGAATTTATGTAGGTAGACTAGGTATGCATGTATAGGTTTTTTTTTACTTTGATATAAGCCTCAGGTATATCTATAAGATAACAATTCTTTCGCAGCCGCATTTACAGGGAACCTGCGAACTAATTAAACTTTAAATTACTAAAAAATTTAATAAACTATGTATTTATTTAGCGACACTTTGAAAGGTAGGTATACCTAGGATTTTTATTAACTATATTAAGTACTAGCTGATGCCCGCAACTTCGTCCGCGTGGATTGAGGTTTGTTGTTTCCTGCGGGAACTCTTTAATTTTCCGGGATAAAAAGTTGCCTATGTGTTATTCCAGACTATGATCTATCACTCTGCCAAATTTCATGCAGATCCGTTCAGCCGTTCTGGCGTGATTGAGTAACAAACATCCATCTATTCAAACTTTCGCATTTATAATATTACTAGCTGATGCCCGCGACTTCGTCCGCGTGGTTTGAGGTTTTTCGATTCCCGCGGGAACTCTTTAATTTTCCGGGATAAAAAGTAGCCTATGTGCTATTCCAGACTATAATCTATCTCTGCGCCAAATTTCATCCAGATCCGTTCAGCCGTTGGAGCGTGATTGAGTAACAAACATCCATCCATACATCCATACATCCATCCAAATTTTCGCATTTATAATATTTATTTGATAAGTATAGATTAAGTAATAAGTAATAGATAGGGCTGGTTTCTGAATTAAGCATTCAAGCAAAAATCAGCTAAGTTTTGTTCAAATACTTGAGTAAGACTTCAGTTTTTTGTGTTTCACACTATAAAATTAGAATTTCCCAAATTCTAATTAGCTAAGTATTTCTCCAGTCGTCCCTGAGTATTCTCCAACATTGCATTTGCGTTTCGCTACACGTGGAAAAACCGGTATTGACCGAAAATAATATTTATTTCTAATTTTGTTAAATTTTATTATTAAATATGATTCAAAAAAATAAATTTTATAGAATTTTATTTAGAAAATTATGAATTTCAAATATTTCAGGCTAGTCTCATAAAAAACTCTGATGTGCGTTTGATTTCAAATAACCGGGAAAGAGAAATGGAACGTACGACATAACATTGTGTCAGAAGCGTCAAAAGTTTGACAAACGGTTTTGTTTACAAAATTTTCCAAATCTTGACTTCTGTTTTTATTTGTAATTATTCTTACAAATATTTATAAAATGGACAGAGAAAAGAAAAAAAAATATCCCAACTTCACTAACTTGGGGAAAGAAAACCTTCTCGCACTGGTAGCAAAGTAAGTACCTAATCTTTATATCATCCCTTACTCGAAGGCCAGCTTTTCTCCTGGTTCAGTCATTGAGGTATTAAATGGGTTCAGTACTATATTTTAGGGTTAATTTTACATGGTCACAATTAGTAGTTAGTTCGTATATGTAATTCTACTTAGAAATAGAAATTTGTCCAGTCACAAGATAACCAAACCAACTGGCAACGAACTTCGATTAATGTCATTGTTTTCTTTGAATAACAGGGTATAGGTACCTACTAAAAATCTACATCAATGATAAAAGGCATATTATTTATGTGTTTTATATGTAAGTCATCAATAAATGTTCTATCCACAGATTACAAGGTGTGATAGAATGCAAAAAGACAGGGGCATTCTACTTGCAAAAAAAGAAGGAAGAGCGGATTGTAATAATTAAACAATACAATATAGCCTATTATATAGGCCACAGGACCAAGAGATGAAGAGTAAAGCTGCCTGGTGGATCTTCAATTATCGCCACAACTGATGATAATGTGATAATATCATATTATATTTATTACCCAGAAATGTTATATTATGCTGAGTTATTTGTAAAATAAAACAAAATTAAAAAATCCAACAAAGAGTTCCTAATTTCTAACAAAATATTATTTATTACAGGAGTTTATTGTTATGTAGTTATTTGTAAAGTAACTTTCTACTAATGAGCTTGGGGCAAAGACAGGACATCATTTCGTTCTTCAACAAGTTCATCATCTTGTACCACGTAGGCATCTGGATCTACCTCAGGCTTCTCCAAAGATTTTTTAAATCCCACTACAAGTTAGCCCAACTGCGATCTCACCTGATGATAAGTGATGATGCAATCTAAGATGGTGGCGGGCTAAATTGTTAGTGGTATGGCAGTTATATTAAACTCATAGATTTCTACACCTATGAAGGAAGCCTCCCACAATTCAGAAATTGTAAATTCCCAAATCGAATTGCCGGAAATCGAACCCGGGAACTCCCTTAATCAGCCACCACAGCGATCGCCACTGCGCCAGGGAGCGTCAAAAGATGCCAACGAAGAATCTTCACTAGAAATCGCAAATCCATGCTAATATTATAAATTCGAGAGTGTGTCTGTCTGTCTGTCTGCTACGCTTTCACGGCCCATTTGTTTCACCGATTTTGATGAAATTTGGTATAGGGATAGTTTATATCCCGGAAAATTAAAGAGTTAACACGCGGGAATTCAAAAAACTTTAATCCACGGACCAAGTCGCGTGCATTATCTAGTGTGAATATAGTTTAAGTAGCCGAAATTCGTTACTTAAATATCACGCACTCAACTTTGAGAGTAGAGGACTTTGAGCGCTGCAAAAAGCGCTCTGAAACGCAATTTTGCTGTTAAGCAGAGATTTAAGTTTCGAAACTGTCAAATTTGAAATTTCTCAAGCTCCAATTCTCAAACCTTACAAAATATCAATTCAGAAACAAACATTTCCTTAATTAGTACTTAATTCACACTTATGTGGTCTTTGAGACAGACTCAACGTAAAATTCTCAATTCAGAAACCGGCCGAGATAGACTGTAATAGATAAACATGTGACAAAAACTTTTGTTTTGGCACATCTTCGCTTCGCTTTGTACATTGTTAAAACTTATTCCTATTTGAAAAACCAGAAGTTTAATTCGCTATAATCCGCCCCAGAAAGTAAATCTATGTGGTACAGTGCGTATCTTGAACTTACGGCCCGCGATATTCTCCACACCACATAAATCTTCCAAAATACCCTCAACGTACGTTTCACTCCGACACCGGAGCATCCTCAGGAGATGTTGACTCTACAATGCACGATTGTGAATTCACAACACTAACGCCTGTAATGTAACGCCTGCTTCTATCCAATATTATTCCTATTTAACAATACAATATTCAGGTGAAATCCGGATCAAAAGTCTTCAACCACCTTCAACTGTGGTGTTACCGTGTTGTCCATGTGACCATATTGTAAGTTGTAACTTGTAACCGTTAGGATGGAGGTTTTATCAAATATCATATCAAATAAATATTATAAATGCGAAAGTTTGGATGGATGGATGTATGGATGTATGTTTGTTACTCAATCACGCTCCAACGGATGAACGGATCTGGATGAAATTTGGCACAGAGATAGATTATAGTCTGGAATAGCACATAGGCTACTTTTTATCCCGGAAAATTAAAGAGTTCCCGCGGGAACCGAAAAACCTCAATCCACGCGGACGAAGTCGCGGGCATCAGCTAGTCGGCTATATTTTAACTGAAGTCATCGTGCAATACATATTATATCATAAATATGAATATTATTGTTAAATTATCGAGTTATCGTGTTTTTGCTACTTTAAATATTAATGAAAATTAATTCCTCATTAATAAATTATACAAGTTGAAATAAATAAAATTTTAGTGCATTGGTAGAGATCTCTACTCATTTACATTTTAGGGTATTATAAATATTTATTACTTACTTAGTATTCTTATATTAATTATCCCTAGGAAATCGAACTGGTTACCCTTGAATCGCGTTCCGGTTGAAACATCAGCATTGAAAACTCATTAGTTAGTGTCTAATGACTTATTTAATAAAATCTATTTCATCACTAATTCGTAGTTCAAGGAAATTCATTGTTTCAATTTTAAGCCTATCGAAAACGATTTGACTTGCAGGTTCAACGATTAACAGTGCTTTATTTGGGAGATATTAAGTATAGGGTAGGCCTAAGGGAATGGAGGAGACCTATGTCAGAAGACACACTGGGTATTAAGAACGGATACCGACGGGTGCTTATAAATAATAGAAATTATGTAACAATAACAATGTAAACCTCAGTAAAGAAAGGCTTTATTTATTTATAAGTATAGGGTTCCGTATAAAAATGGTAAAAAATTATATTTTCAAATCGGTTTAGAAACCACGGAGATATGCACCGAAATACATTTAAAAAAATTGAGAACCTCCTCCTTTTTTGGAAGTCGGTTAAAAAAGGAACCCCTATGGTGCAAGTATGTCCGTCCATCTTTCGGTCTGTCTGACACACTTTCAGATATGTATATTAGGTAATTGTTATATATTGCAGTTTTTAGTTTGCGCCAAGTACTTATGTAGATCTTATTATGAACTTAATATGTAAGTACTCATATTACGTAAGAATAGTTCTGACTAATTTACTGAAATAATAAATGTTTTGTTTGACTATCCTAGACGAAATGACAAAAAAATGGTTCTACTTATATTCAAGGTAAATCAAGATAAGTGCTTGAGCACGCAAAACAGGTAGTTAGTAGTACTTACTTAGGTACATACTTGAATTTAATGGATGCATTTATTCAAATTACCTGTCATTTTACAAAAAAATCATAATTATGTAAGTTATAGATAATATAGTAATCGTGAAACGCTACCTCGAAAGAGCCACTCTCTTGTATACCTAGATAGATAGATAATAATATAAGATAAGATAGATAGAAAAGTCTTTTTTGCCACACATAACATAGAACTAAATTATAAACAAAAAATAGAAAACAACGCGTGCGCAAGGGCATAAGGGCTATAGTTGAGCATTGAGCAAACATGGGATTCTCAAAAAAATTTGCAACTAAGCAGCTGCAACCTTTCGAAATGTGGATATTTAGCAGAATGCTTAAGACCACCTGGTACAGCTTTTTCCAACTCTGCAACGTAGGTACACGATACTGGAACTAGTCAACAAAAATAGCGAACACAGCTCTTCTAAAACTACCTTTCTCTGTACATGTACAGACTACAAAGGGGAGCCCATCATATTCTCAACACTATTGTTGGAAGGCTGGATTGCATTGCAGACAAGAGATCCTACTTGCCAAAGACGCGGGCGGTAAGACGATGTTAGTGGGTGGGCAGGGCGAATTTATGAGTGTGATACACACTGGGTAAGTTGTAAGTTATAAATATAGCAATTTTAAATGCCTCCCATACCTACATTAGTAAATATTATAATATATTATGTACATATATTATACCTAATTTCGTAACTGCGAGCTTTTTTCGTTTGATTTACCTCTATCATTTAGAAATTAGAAGTCATAGCAAGTCCAGGCAACGAACTGAATGTAAATACCTATATCCAATTCCTATGTTCTTCACGTCTTTATTGACCTCTGTGTAGTCGGGTCATTCTCAAACGGCTCAAAAAAGCGTGTCCGGATCGAAAACCTGTATGAAATAGATTGCTAGCCACTTGATAATTTTATGTATGGTAGATATGATCAAAATATTAGGGGGGCCTATGTCCTTTTTTAGGTAAACATTATGTAAGTTAAGTTAAAAAAAGAAAACCGCGGAAATATTGACCTCGGTGCCGTGTCCCGCACCACATATTGCGTTGAAAATTATTTTTTTTCTTTTTTTCTATAAAATATGCCACTATTTTGCAGGTGTTTACAAGAAACTAGTTAGTTACTAGCTCAAATTATAATATTTATAATCTATAATAGGCCGTAGTTGAGAACTTACAACAAATTGTTTTCGCGTCCGACGTTTAGAATTGATACCGGTGGCGCGCTCCAATTCTCTTATAACTTCTGTACTTTAATAACTGCGAGAATAGTAGTAAGAGTAAGACAAACTATCCGTCGCGCCGCATCGGTGGTTAAAGGCAACACGTCTGTGCCTCTCTGTGCGTACCTTTTATTAAGGTAAGTAATCGCTTTCGGTGGCTTGGTATACCCATAAACTTGATTTCGGTGGAACTGTTCTATCCATATCTATTTAAACTACTATTATTTAATTTATACAAACGTATATCGTATGAGTGCTAGATTGCAATTAAGGAGGTTATTATTATAAATTTAGGATACTTTTGTAAAAATCTGGGATATTGCTCATTATTTTGATTTCAGTGGGATTGATCTCAGTGTTTTCGGTGGAAATAGATTAACATTTAGTAAAAAAAAGATGGTTGCAAAATTCATTTTTTGATTTTTCCAATTTTTGAGCATGTTTCTAAATGGGGGCTGTATTTTTTTATTATTTCACAAGAAAGTATAACTCAAAACGAAAAAATTTCGACCTAAAAGAAGTCTCTACGACAATTTTCCAAAGGAGAATTTTAATTTGAAAAATATTTTTTTGGGCCGAACAACGTGATTATCTCGGAAGTCTCTTAACATTTTTATCTGAAAAAATTTGTGAATATTTGAGATACAAAAATGTATACTTTCACCAAGTTTGGTCAAAATAAAATTATTTTTGTGTAAATGAAAAATAAAAAACCATAAAAGCGGTTTTTCGCATTTTACTCGGGGATTTTGAGGTTATGTGAAAAAACCATTCATACAAAAGTGGTAGATCTCTTCATGATCTACAACTTTTCTATTGTACACTTTTCTCTCCGAAGTCAACTTTCGCCGGAAATCACAATAATCCAAAATTCCACCCCTTTTCATCCCCCAAATATATCTGGAAAAACCCCTGCTCACGCATTTTTTTTTAGGTTTATTATATGCCACTTTACCATTTCCAGCTGTTCCCATCCTGTTAACAATTTTGTTTTTTTTCGCTTCAAAATAAGCGACTGGACTATGTGTGTTATGATACATCTAAATAGAGACTGTTATATGTTCCTACTTTGTTATGGTTACTATTTTTTATTTCATTTAGTATGTCATTTATTTAAAATTTAATAACATAAGTACAAAGTTGATTTTTGTAAATTTTCCTAAATCTAAGTAATTAAAGTAGGTATATGTTATGTTGTAAGTAAATATGTTGATAAAATAAAATATTTTATCGTAAAATTAACCTGAAATTCTTTACGTTTAGTCTTCAAAATATTAAATACCTCCATAAATAATTTTATTTTGATTTCGGTGACTAAAATATTGATTTCGGTGGACACCATTTTTTGAAAATCGAATTACGATGTAACCACTGGGCCGATAAAGTTCCCTTTACTACCAATATTAACTAAATTAAATCTAGATTTGATATTTCCTGCTAGTATGTCTCAAATACAAAAAAAAAATTGTGCCACCGAAGTCAATCAAATAATGAGGTGCCTGAGAAGTACCCAGTCACTCACGATGTAAGGCCCGTTTACAATGTCACGTACCGTACATATATTCTAATAAGAAATTAAAGCCCATGAGGGGACTCCAATGATTTAGAGTTTAGACTGACGGTCATTGCCACTTAGTTTTTTTTTCTAATTTATATATTCTTTGTCATCGAGTGATTTATGATTGACTGTTGTCTTGTAAATTTAAAGTTGTTATAGTAAGATGATTACTCCATTAAATGCCTAAAATGCTGCAATGCACTTCAGCGGGCCGGAGGAGGCCGAAGGAGCTAGGCATTGTCGGCTACATTGATGACCATCTGACAGAGATGATAAATGATAAATGATTTATTTATTTCACGTAGGACAACTTGTGTCACATATGAAACGTTAAGACTCTACCTGATGAGAGAACCTAACTCCTAAAAGCTAGCTAGAAAAATAATCATTAGGAAAATCCGAGGTGGGTTGTTTATATGGAATTGAAATTATGCAGTAGAACAGGTAAAACAGGAAGGAAAGGCAGAAGAAAAAGAAAGTGCGTAATGTTCTGAGGTCACGTCAAAAAAATGAATTGAATGATGTCAATGTAACAAGATTATACGCACAGATTATACGATTGTACAATCAATCAATGTCACAGTAACTCTGTGGTCACAGTACACGGTGCGATAAGGCAATACAGGTAAAACCTGTACCTATTAAGTGGTATAACTCTTTGCAGCTATGGTTTTAGCATCTAAACGAAAAAGAAACTAATCCAGTTGCCCACAGCCTTTCTTATTATATATCTGGCTTGTAGTTTAATTTAATAGTATATTCAAACCTGACATTTTACTTTGCAAATTGTTACCCCTAAGCCAAAGGTATGTTTCACAGTAGTTACGTCGATAGCAACAGCCTAATACTAATCAATCGTATGCGTATCACGCATTAGTTAAGGTCTGCTAGTCTCATCACTCATGGTACTCCCTTGGCCTAGGTTATGTAGAAACTAGAAAGTATAGCCATAAAGTTAATGAATCAATTTCTTGTCCTTCAAAGTAGGTAAGTCAGATAGGTAAGGCGACTGTCATCTTTAACCACATCCTACAGGTACGGTCTACTCATCTTGTTTATAAACAAATCTCTATTTTTACCTATATGTATTTCAATTAAATACATTATTTTTTAAATCTATATTTTAACATAGTCATTAGCTTTAAGAACAAAAGTTTACCAAAAGTAGATTTTAGCTAGTTAGTCAACCCTTACCCTTAGTAAGATATACCTAAGGTACCTACTTCAAAATACCAGTGGGCTTTTCTCAGACCGGCGCGTTTGGGACCCTTCTGCTTTAAAACTTTAACTTAGAAGATACCATATTATATACCTAAAATTAACTAATATCATAATTTTACGGCAAGGTTAGTTTAATAAATAATTCAGATTCAGTTAAATTCTGAAATTAATACCTGTTGGCATTCAAAAATGTGAACAGGCTATCCAATTTGAAAAAATAGTGTTTTGACTTTGACAGGCATTATTAATTTTCAACTCATATTCAAAAACCAATCAAGTACTTACATATGTACCTTTATTTTGAAAAACCAATCGGACATGTAAAATAAAGCATGCCATACTTGATAAATGGGTGTAAAAAGAACATTAAAAAAATAAAGATAAAAAACTATTACTTATTGCCAAGGCTTGATAATCCCGGCTTCAAAGTCCAAGTTCAAGTCCAAAGTTATGTACCTACGTAATAAAATATTTTAAACACGATTTAATCGTACAAGAAACGATCAAATAAAGAAAGAAACTGAACGAAGCAGTATTAAAAACATGTACCAGGTACCTGCATCAATAAATGAAAATGACATGCAAATAAATCCAAAACAATTGGACATCCTTCCATGAACGTCAGGGTTTACCAAGAAGAGGTTATTTGAAGAAGGCAATAAATTATGGGATATTTTTAATATCCACACAATGATCAATGATGATATACGTCAGTTAGGTACACACCTGTTTTCATTATCAGACTTTTTCAATTACATGTCGTTGCCGACTTATTTTCTTCGAGTTTCAATTTTGTTTTATAATTGTCTTACGTATGTATATTGAAAAACGTTAATCTAACACATTCTCGTCGGCATTAAACTCTCTATATTTTCTATTTTGCGCATTTGAAACATAAATTACAGAAATATTCAGAATTACCTATTTGTTACAACTGATTTACTTAGTTTTTGTTCAAACAATTAAGTAAGTAAATCAGTTAAAAACTATGTTTTTTTTTAAATTTATTAACATCACGATTTCACAAATCACAATACGACATAATAATAGGTATTCAAAGTAAGTAATGCAAAATATCAGAGCTATTAAATCGACGCATATCCAACTTTTCTAGTTACCTATTTAAATTATTCTTTACGTTTGCAAAGAATAATGTTTGTAAAGAATAATTTAAATAACTAGAAAAGTTGGTTTGGTGGTTTTCATTAATTTTTTCAGAAACTTTGAGTTTGTAGATATTTTTAAGTATCTCGCAAACTCCAGTCCGTAACCGTATATTGTTACTCAATCACGCCGGAACGGATCTCAATCCATGCAAACGATGTCGCATCACCTCCACCTTAGGCAGCATCACCACTTGCAAGCAAGTCTGATTGCAGCCAAGCGCTAGCCTATATATTTAAAAAAAAAATGTGGCGGGCGTCAGCTTAATTATTGAATCCCAAGTGCTAATTAGTGTTAATGAAGTCGCGATCTCGATATATCACGCTCAGTGAAGAATACGCATCTTGTGAAAATCGGGAGAAATGAGACGCATCTTTAATACAATCATGGACTGTAGTAGGATTAGCCGTTACGGATTAAATGATAAGAAACATGCGAGTAGCAAACTACTTAATATTAATAACTGTTTAACCCCGATGCATATAAATTGGCTAATTACCTATAACACGCAGAAAAATTCGATAAATTCAGCACCTAGTTAGCTGGCTCAAACTTTCAGGTAAATTGCTTGAAAAATTATTTAAACAGCATTAATATTAATACCTAGGTATATAATAAAAATCTCATAATTTGAGGTAAAAGCGCCTCCGATAAAATACATAGCAAAGTGAAGTCTGATCTCAAAGTTTACATATCCATTATTATAATATTACTAGCTGATGTACATCCGCGTTGTATAAATTTTTTTAATTCCCGCGGGAACTCGATATTTAAAGTAGCCTATGTCACTCTCGGTCCTCAACTATATGCCGAAAATCACGTCGATCAACGGATCGACGTGATTTTCGGCATATAGTTCCGGCGTGGTGCTTCGTAGCGGCGTGATTGAAGGACAAACCAACAAACAAACCTACTTTCGCATTTATAATATTAAGTATGATATCCTATATTGTATCGTAATTCTACGCGACTGTAACACCATATCTATACTATGCTTTCCTTGTAGTTAAATATATGCATCATTAGCACAGCAATGATATCATGTGTTTATTTACAAAGTATATTGGTATAATATTTTCAGTATAATAAGTATAGAAGTTTTTACACGACGTACACTGGGATATAAATAGGATGTTTATATCATTCCTTTCGCGACTGACTTGAGACTTCTAAACAGGTTGAGCGGGTATTTTTAATCACGTTGCAGATACCGTTGGAGGCAATGCCAGTGGATTGGTTGCAAAGAAAGAAAACCAGAATATATTTGGGGAAATCTATTCAACTATTGAATCAATAAAAACTAGAATTACTAGTACCTACCTACTCGTATATGGAAGTAGGGATTTCGATCATTTATTGGAAAAATGTAGCATAATATTACCATATATTACAATATGGCAACTGATTAAATAGTTATTATTAAAAGGCTAATAATAATTAATTAATCGTTGAATAAGATCGTTTATCGTCAACCTAAGAAAATTAATTATCAACATTTGAGAAAAAAAGAGATAAAATAACAACTTTACATACATAATACTTATATAAACAGCTTTATGTTAGTTATTATTTACTTCCAGTTAGATGTTAGGTATATCTTTGCTTGTTAGTAATGGAAATAATTAAGTACCTAATACAAGGTTATTTTTTTATCTTAACAAACTCAGACCTGCTGAGCAAGTTTTATTTTATACACTGCATAAGTTTTTTTAAATTAAGAAATTTAAATACAACTAAGTAGATGTTATATAGCTCATAACGTTTTTCATTAGAATTTTTGGCTGTCCTAATTTACATATTAGGCTACATTTTTATCCAGAAATATTAAGTAATTCCTGTGGGAATTTAAAATACTAAACCCACGTGGACCTATTACATACATACCTAATTTATATAATACCTATTTATATAATACCTAGTTGATCATTCTTACTAGTCATTCGCGGAAATAGCTTAATTTTTTTATAATATTTATTGAACTGCTTACGTACCTATCTAATTTTGAAGGAATTTGAATAAAAATTCCACAAGACTCTAAAATTCCATAACCATTTGACAATGTATTAAAGTACCCATAAAACAATATCACTAAAAAATGTGAAGACTGATAACACTTTTGCAACTACATGTAATTGTAAAGTTGTAGGTACTGTAGTTTTGTTGTTGTAGACTGTAGTTTATATATTGACATAGTCAAGTAATTTTTGTTAAAGTGTTACAGTTTTATGTAGAATAAAATTTATTTATTTCAATGGAACAAAACGTTTAACGTTTTGTAAGTACCCAAAGACAATTAAGTTATGGAATGCACTGCCAAGTGACATTAGACAGTCAAAATATTTGAGTAAGAATCGTTTGAAGGAATTTTATCTTTCTAATATGCTATAAATTATTTATGTATTTTTTAATTTTCTGATAAGTAGGTCTGAAATATTTATTTATATGTATTATATTTAAATGTATTGGTAGGTATATATTTTAGTAGGTATTTTTATTTGTGTAATTTTGTTTATGTATTATTAGAATGTATAGTTTATACAGTATATTATATGTATTAATGTTGTTGCACTATCCTGCTTCATTTTTTTTTTATTTTTTTGTCTGGAGAAGATCACTTTTTAGTGATAAGACCGTCTTTGCGCACTTGTTATTTCTTTTTGCTTGTTCACTTTATTATTTCTTTTTAATGTTTTGTGTAGTAATAAATCATTTATTTACTATATATTTATGTATTGAAATAAGTATTAATTAGAATGGATTTAATAAGTTTCTTATGTTTCCTATCTTTAAAATAACTTTACCAACCGCCTTTGTAAGTTGACCGATAGTAATTGCAAAACCAATTTTTTTATAATTAAAGAAAACAGATATTGATCTGCAGTGCATTGAAATAAAGCGTACACTTTCAAAAATACAAATACATAAAACAATGGAATAGAAAAAGCAAATTAAATCGTAAATACTTACACCACTTCCTTAGGAATGCGCTCGTGAGCTTTGCACATAACTTGTCACGGCCCTGCATCCTGAAGGAACTGTCAAAACACAATTGTACGAACACAAAAAGCACACACAACACAACACAACACTAGTTCCTCCCCATTGAGTGTTGTTCTTATTTGTTAAGAAGTCCGCCACTAGCGACTTCCTCTCCCACTGGCGGCCGATCGCGAACTACTTCGTATACAACTTCGAAGTTGAACGTGCGTAAGCGCAAACCTGCAATATAAGGAAAAAATATGTTAAAAACACGAAGTAAGTATAAAAGATCATGGCAAAAGACCTTTTCTGAAGGCTTTGTGGTGATTAATTTTGATATTTCAGGCGAAAAGGGCCTTAACATTCGGGCAAAATTTAACACCTGCCAATGCAAGACTTATTTAAATGAAATGGTCATGGTTTAAATTGCTATCACGTTCAAAGTCTTTTGAATTTAAATGTCCGCTATAAATCGGGGACAGAAAATCGTATGTCAGTCTTAATTTATGTATGATGACACGAAGGTCTCTTTTGAGACAGTTTTGAAATTCCAGCCGGAAAGGACCTCAGGAGTCAGGACATTCAGGGCAACATTGTTTTCAATGGAAAACCTTTCTAATTTCAAGAGTTTTAAGTATCCACTTGTGTCAAAATATAGCGTATTTGAAGCGCATATTAGCATAAATATTTTGATAAAGGCAGAAGGATTTAGGATCTGAAACTAAAAGATCCGGGAGAACGAATTATCTGACTATAGGGCAAACCAAAAAGCAAATAGAACTGGCAGTGGGCACATTACGCTTGTCGCAGGAGAGATTGCAATTGAATACTAAACGTTCTAGAGATTTATGAGCAGTCACCTTTTCCTTTTATATATTTAGATAAAGGTCCTTCGGGTGCCCTTCAAGTGCTAGATAAGCGTACCTAGTAGTTTAAATCCTCAGAAAAAGAATCACCTACCAGATGAAAAAGATACCGGACAACCAAAGTTATCTAAAGCGATTATAAAATCTTATTAAAAGTTCAATATCATTAGGTGGTGGTGAAAATGAATGGATAAGAAGGTGAAGGATAGATATTGTGAACGCGCAGTTAGTTCCAAGGCACACTCGATCCAACAATTCTTACAAAAATATGTAAAAACACGGTATACAGCCGGGAAACTTTGCTCTGAAGTCCGAAGGTTAATAATAATTGTAGTATTGACAAGAAAAACCAGTCGAACCTTCAGATATTTTTATGTTAAGGTTACACAAATAGTAAAATGAACCGTTTACTGTCTTGGAGGTTTAAACAATAATGTCCGTGACTTCAGTAATCTTTTGCAGTTTCATAAATAATCTCTATATATAAAAAAAACATACGCGCCGAACTGAGAACCTCCTCCTTTTTTGGAAGTCGGTTAAAAATGAATCCCTATTTCCCTTGGTCACGGCATCACGCGTGAACGGCTGGAAAAATTTCGCTAATTCTTTTTTTGTTGGGTTTGTCTGGACCCCGGGATGGTTTACATTCACAATTGGACCCGCTAGGGGGCGCTGCAATCGGGTTCGAGGGTCCCGCCAAACCACGCGGATAAAGTCGCGGGCATCAGCTAGTTTATTATAATTTATCACACCGTCGCTTCGTATCGCAGTAAGTAGACTCAAACTTTCCAAAAAAAACAGCCAAAAGATTCAGTATTTCTAAGCCTTATACAGACCCGGCCTCAAGCCTTTTCATTCTATCTCTAGATCTAGGATTTATCAGAAAAGAGAGATACAGAGCTAGAGAGATTTACAATAAGTTCTTTTTCGAACATGATAAATTTTAAGTTTAAAATGCAGCCTCTAAGTCGATCATTCAAATTGATTCGAAAGATTATTATTATTGACCGAGCGAAGCGAAGCTCTCTGAGTCTACTTGAGTGAATTGGCACTTGTCCGTCCGTCCGTCTGTCCGTCCGTCTGTCAGAGCCTTATAACTTCTGAATTACTGAACGTAATTACCTACTTCAAATTTAAATATAATATGTAAACCGATGGCCTCCAGCCGAATATGACTTAAAAAGTTATAAAAATGTCATCCATATAAATATTATAAATGCGAAAGTTTGGATGGATGGATGTATGTATGTATGGATGTATGTTTGTTACTCAATCACGCTCCAACGGATGAACGGATCTGGATGAAATTTGGCACAGAGATAGATTATAGTCTGGAATAGCACATAGGCTACTTTTTATCCCGGAAAATTAAGAAGTTCCCGCGGGAATCAAAAAAACCTCAACCACGCGGACGAAGTCGCGGGCATCAGCTAGTATATTATAAAGAGGTAAAGTTTGTGAGGTTGTAGGGGGTAATCTCTGGATCTACTGAGCCGATTATGAAAATTCTGGTACCAATAGAAAGCCACATTATTTGTGAGTGTCATAGGTTTAACTTAGGTCATATATTAACCCGAAAAATTAGGGAATTTCTATTAATAACTTATTTCACGCGGACGAAGTCGCGGGCATCTGCTAGTTATAAATATTATCGTACACCGAATTATGCCAAAGAAAATACAAGGCCACTGATAAGTTCTCAATAATGAAATTTTAAAAATACACCTACCAAGTAAAAAACAACTAATCGTCTGATTAAGACAACCGGATAGCCGTCAACGAGTTTCGCATAAAATTATTACGCAAATCACAAATGTGAAAGTCGTACGGTTTCATTACTAATATAAAATGACATGCTAAGCGAGAATGGTCTTTACATCGTTAATATTAAATACTAGTGGGCCCGGCAGACGCTGTCCTGCCTTGAAGCTAGAACCCGATTGCAGTGCCCCCTATCAGGTACAATTGTGAATATAAACCATCCCGGGACCCCCACAAACACACTGAAAAAATTCCATCTAAATCGGCCCAGCCGTTTTCGAGTTTTAGCCAGACAAATTATATTTATAATAAAGATAGAGATTATGGCGGGTTAAAGTTATTCCGTGATGCAGGTATCGTACCGGCAAGCGCAGTGTAGGACGACCTCCAGCTCGCTGGTAACATGACCTAAAGAAGGTGGCGGGAAGCGGGTGGATGAGGAAGGCGGAGGACCGTGTTTGGTGGCGCGCTCTCGAAAAGGCCTATGTTCAGCAGTGGATGCATATACAGGCTGATGGATGGATAGATGGATGATGCAGGTATAGTTGACATACCTGCATAGTGCATACCTATTTGTGAAGAGTCCCAGTTGCTCTAAGGTAGAATTTCAGTAAGGTTGTCTAAAAAAAAAGTCTGTCTGTATGTTACCTTTTCACTGAAATCTACATAAATAATACTTTCATCCTGGAGATGAACATAGGCCTATCAATAATAACATATAGGCTACATTGTATCCTGAAATTCAAAAAGTACGGGAATTCATAAAAGCTCGAATTGAAAGAAGACGTGATCATCTTTACTTAGACTAGATGCATTTAGGTATAAGAGACTAGAACTAGGCTTATAAAACAAGTAAAATGTAAAACAGCAGGTAAGTACAGTTCGCGCGCGAGTTGAATGCAGAGTAAATGTATGTGTCACCATACATTTACTCTGCATTCAACTCGCGCGCAAACTATAGGTACGTAAGTACCTATTTGCGTATTTTAGCTTCTCGAAAACTAATGAACAATTTGAAAACTTGGAACGATAATGAAACAAATATCAACGGCGCCAAGAAGCTGACCAATGTACTCTGTGCCGTACTTAACCTTAAGAGGATCGTCTAGTTATAAAGGGGTTGTTTCAAATTTATATGGAGCCTGGGCCAGGTATTTGTACGGTATTTTAAAATGTTCGGGGTCATAAAATAGTAATATTTTTTTCTTTATTTCTTACTAAGAAGTTCAATTTACGAGGTACAATGCGAAATTATTTTGCAAAATAAAAGCGCAACAACATGAGTCCATTTTGACATTGACGTATATTACACGTGTTATGATGACATTTGACATAAAAATAACCTGAGAAATGGGAATTAACCTTAAAATATCCAGCAGCAGTCAGATGAAAGGATGGATGCGCTGCGAGAGTTGCTATTCTACAAATGTATCTAATTAAACAATTTATTTTTGTACCTCTTATTCACTGTAAAACTGCAAAAAAGCATATTAAATTTTGTTTTCTATGATTTTATACTATTTTTTGGAATACTGTACAAGTACCTGGCCCAAGATGAAACAACCCCTTTTCATACAAAAAGCGATAACGTTTTTCTTCCCGTAAATGTTGTCCAATTTTCATAATTTTGAAAAATGGTGCAGATACAATAAAGAACTATGCTCGTACGTTTTAATTTTAAAGAAATATTGCTTATGTTAAAAGTTATTTATAGCGTCTATAAATAACCTAAAAACTTCCTCGAGTATTTTTTTTTTTTTTTAATTTAACTAAACTAAAATACTAAAAAAATAAAACGTACGAGCCTAGATTAAGGTGTACTGAATCTAATGAGACCAAAATTTTCTAATTTCGTAAACGTTTGGGGGGGTAAAAACGTTATCACCCGAAACAATATTTCAAGAATAAAATGTAGACATATGCTTATTGGACTTGCAACTCTCTCTATCGCACGATACGGAGAAGGCAGCGAAGCGTTGTGAAACAGATATCATTATTGAAAATACCTAGAGAGTAGCGAACTAGACGATCCTCTTTTATTTAAACGTTTTTAACGCGCCTTTTCGGTAAAATTGCATAATTTTTGAACCATAAGTGACTCTACCAGTAATCAACTAAGATCCCTTGGTTTTCTATTGAAGACGGTTTTTAATAATAGTTAGTACTTAACTGTAATAAATGCTATAATTGAGTCGAATAGCTGCGGGTGTGAATCAATAGAAACCGTTTCGTATCGGCTGACTTCAGAGGAATGGACCGCATCAATGATTAAATCGCATGGGCAGTCATGCGAAATTATCAAAGCCATTTATTTATAAGCAGTATCCATTATCTATGTATTATTTCATTGTGTTCATAATAATTTCATATAATAAATATGGGCATGATTTATTTTCTTTCGAACGTACCTACATAATAATATTATGTACGCCATGAGAAAGACCTATACCTGCACGAATCTCTACTAAGTTCTAGAAACTAGGTAACAATATTATGTTCTACTGTAAAAGAGGCTACGCTACATAAACTAACAATAGGAGTAGTTAGTAGGGTGCTAGTATGTTCTACTAACATTTACCATCAGATTAGGTTTATTGTTCTTAAAATATCGATTTATAATAATTGATGATTCGTCATTGATGTCGCAAGTATAGAAATTAGGAATTGTAGTTTACTTTTAATTTCCAACAAATCAAATAAGAATCCATAGTAGAGAAAGTTACCTAATAAACTGATCTTTCTCTGTTTCTTTTCTATGTTCATTAATGCTATTTTAACTAGTTTTTGCGTATTTTTTTACCGTCTACTAAAAAGAGAAGAAGAAAAAGAAATGCTTACGAAAAAACGAAGATCACTTACAGGGGTCAGGGAATTTCCTGTATAAGATTAAATTTTCTTTCTAAAAGTTCTTTGACAAAAAAATTTTAATAAAATAAAAATATATACTTAGGTAATAAAATTACTAATCATCTCTGAACCTTGAACTCTGCATTCCTCCCAAGTCTTTGTCACAACACCATTGTTCACCATGAATCATATAGGTATGTCTGTAAGTTCCGTATATAGTCAAAACACGTGACATACATCTTTAATTATAATTTTTTATAGAAATTTCCCCTGATTAATCATAATATATTCATATTATTATACTTACCAGTCCCAGCAAATACTCTTGGTGTTGTTGAAGTTATTTTTAAGACTGTCATTGCGTAAAATCGTTAAAAATTGTTTCTGAAACAGTTTATCTATTAACGGGGGCCTTATTGTATATGATTAAGATTTAAATATAGTTTATGCTTCAAGAACTTTAAGCAGCTATTTTTTGATCCGAAAAACACTATCTTAACAACTCCGCTGCTTAAATTTTAAACTTTAATTCATTTTTAAAGCAATTTTTCTCCCCATTGAAAACTACATTACATACTAAGTTTGCCCGATGAATTTTTATTAAACAGTAAATTATAGATTTTTTACTTTCGAATTTATGACGTTTTTTCGAGAAGAGCTTGCTCGTTTAAACACATCCACCCGCACCGCGCCTATAAATCATGTCAGCGCGCTCCTGTAGGACTTAGTGTTCTGTGGCCAGTGCGTAGAATGTAGATTAATGTGTGGGCCAGTGTTCAACAAAGACTACAATGTTCACTACGAACGTGAAGGACGACGGACCTGTGTTCCCTTTCCGCCATTTTTGTTTCCAGGCATACGTCTGGCGTGACATGTGAGAGCCAAACTCTTGATTTGTTTTGATTTCATGCTCTGACTACACCATGACGGCGTTAGCAGACCGCCGCATTTTGCATGCGGCAGCGAAACTTTACGCCTCGTAACGTTTTATTTTAACGTTAACGCGAATACGTCGGTGTACTAAGGGTATAATAGTTGGGTAGGTTATACAAAGATGCTCTGTTATATTTTCAAAAGAATCACGGCGAAACGACAAACGTAAGTATAGACTAGCATGATTAACGTTTCCACAAAGTTTTGTAACCGAATACCAGCTGAGATCCTACGGATACACTTGTTGTTGTTGTTTGATGTGTGGCTTTTGTTTGTGCCAGCGCACCACCGGATACAATTTAATTATTTATTAGCAATAAAGGCCGTATGGCTTACGAAACCTCCTCGATGCGTTTCTTTCGACACTGCATCGATTATTGTTCCGGCATGGCCTACATTAATAATTTAAAGGCCGCGAATTTCTTTCTAAGGATTGTGCACTAGCCAAATAGCCATTCTATGCCTCTGATTTTTTTTGAGCCTGATAAGAAAGCTGAGCTTGCCATTACATTTTAAAGACTGTGTTAAACAGCATTTGTTAAGCCGAGGATAATACACTATCGATGATTTTATTAATGACAAAGTTGCATGGAAGCAGTTCCGGCCTCGCATCCAGTGACCCACAAGTCAGTGTAATGCTTGTTGTAACGTATATGTTGTATTGTCTACTTATTGTAACCTTTTTTTTTTAAGAAAAGAGCAACTGCTGAGTTTTTTGCCGGCTCTTCTCAGTAGAATCAGCTTTCCGAACCGGTGGTAGAGTCTTAACGTTTCATAAGTGACACAAGTTGTCCTACGTGAAATAAATAAATCATTTATTAAGTATTTATATCATTTATCATTTATCGAGATTAACTACGCGAGCTATGGAAGTCATGATCGGAAAATGAGAGTTAAATCAGATATGTGAGATATGTAGAAACCAGACTCTTTAACCATAGAATACTTAATAGGTAGTACCTTTCAGCTAACAGATGATATGCTCAACAAGTTGCGAAGCTGAGGCGCATAATGGTTAACTTAATCTATCTATTTTGTTTGTTTTGTTGTGTGTTTGGCCGAAAGACGCTGGGGCCCCAGGTTGTTAGAATGCCGACCCTGTAACACAAAACGTAGAATTCTATCCTATAAATTCACCCATCTTTAGAACCCTCAGTGTCGCAAATCCTAATTCTTAGTGTCGGACAAATGATCATCTTCCTATGCGCAGACGTTCGCGGAGGACAAAGGTCTACGGATTTTTGCCATACTATTAGTCCACAGTGTGCGAATGCGATGCAGTTTAAAGTAGTCTATTTTGATGAACAACAACGCCGAGGGATGAACCTCAGTCCTCATGTGCACCTTGCCCAACGCATAATGAAATGACAAACAGACGCGCTTCACTTTTCTTGAGAAAACAAACGGATGGGCTGCCAGATCCGCATTCCTAAATATCTGATTTCAATATTTTTTAGCGCAAGAACTCTGTAAATCCCTAGATTTCCCCGCAAATACGGGTCAAACACCTAACCTCGATGTTCGCAAGACGGCTAAAACGACAACTAATATCTATTGCAACGTGCCGCCTTGCCGCTTGAATAACAATAACCATGTGGATAAAGTGGGTTAAATATATTATTAAATCTATCGGGTTCTGTATAAATCTATAACTTTTATTGTTGAGTGACGAAAAGAGAAAAGAGAAACTTGGTGGACATAAACAAAAGCAAAACTGGGCGAATATTTCCAAGGGAAAGCAACAGTAGAATTCTATGCCCGTTTCATATTTAGTCAAGATTTACGCGTAGTTAACGTTAACTCAAAAGTTAGAGTAGAGCATCAAATCGTCGCTTACCTATGTAGCATTTAAATCCGCTTATATTTGACGGAATCTTTGAGATTAGTCATCCTTCCAGTTTTAAAAGATTGCTATACTTTTTATCGTGACAAGTCTAATAAATTAATGTTTTGTAGGTTTTTAAAGGTGTATTTTCTTTTCCTTAAGTCTGTATTTGCTCAACTGTTCACGGAACTCTAGGACAAGTGGACCAATGGCGCGGGCGGACTTGAATTTGGAACGAGCGTACTCAAGCAAAACGGCGCGCGCGCATCTTTATATTGTTACCAAGTTGAATAGGTTCGAATGCATTATTTGCGAATTACGGTGAAAAAAAACGAAATAAACGGAATTGTGACGTTATTTAACCAACGTATTTTAGTTCACATTCCAGAATATTCTTTTAAATCCTGCCTATGACCTAGTTACTAGTAGATAGTTCTGGAGTGACAGAAGTCTAATTTTTAGCCCAAAACAAGAAAGAATTCCAACGGAATTTTTAAAAATCTTACTACGCAAGCGAACTTGCGGGCATCAGCTAGTAATAAAATATATTAAGTAGTCATTGAGGTAGTCACAGATTATCTCTTGTTGGAATTAGACGCATGTTTCTTTTTCCAAGCAAATTCCCGACAATCTGCCTCCTTCAGGGAAACCTCTTTATTAATTCTCAAGTTTCCATAAGACCGGTGGTTTGAGCTATACGTTTATATTATATGTATACATACTATTATAATCTCGGTGAGTTAAAGAGAAAAGTACCTAAATGTTGATAATAGGTTGCACAAATTCGCTACACTAAACGTACAGGTCTAAAATGATTGCTATAATTTTCATAAGGTGCTAATGAAGAAAACGGTGGCTCTACATTTTCACCTGTCAATAATTACTCGTACCTAATTAGTTACAGTCCCACAAATATATCTGACCCGGTGACAGCGTTGCTACAATTTAAAAATAAAATAAAAACAAAAACTAAGCAGGCATAAAATTTTGTTCCAATTTTGGCCACCGGACCCATAGAGGTATAATTTAGTAGACAGGGCCAGATAAGTTTGTGGGACTATAGGAGATTTCTGTACAACCGATAAGTAGACTGATATAATTACTAGCTTGAGCGCGTTAATTTCATTAAGTATAACAATCTCAACTGTAGGTATGTCCAATAAAAAAAAGAGTTTAAATCGGTAAAAAAGGCACCCCCTCAGCGCCACACCAATCAGTTTGTGCTACACCTGAGAGACTTTTTAAATTTCGATTATCCTTAACCTGGTCGTAATTAAGGGTACTTTCGCAAATTAATTGCTATGACTAAGTATTAACGACAGTACAACAATGTATTAAAGCAATTAGAAATTAGAACTGTGGTGCAATAAACACGCACAGTCCCATGGCCCGTCTATTGCACACGACGGCGTTGCACAATGCGTGAAAGCACGTGTCTTAAATGACTTACGAAAACGGCGCGTTTGGTTAATTGGCCAAATCCTAATCGTTGCTTTTACATAGTCATAAATGACATTGGGGCTGATTCTGTTGTACACAATCTCTGAACTAAATTAAAATGACAGCATTAAATATATTGCTAACCCTTTCATAATTATCTACTCTCCGCAGAAATGGACAGAACTAGGGTTGGAGATGTCATTTTAGTTTAGTTTAGAGATTGTGCTATACAGAATTGGCCACATTATGGTTTGTACTTAACTGAATAAATATAAACTGAAAAGTCCTGACTGATTCACTTACGCTCAGCCTAAACCCTTGGACCTAGAAAGCTGACATTTTACACAAAGATAAATACCTACCCTTTATAATGCAGATTGTAGACAATTCAATAATAACAAGACGTGAAATGTATAAGAGCCTGATATAAATGCAATCCGATAAACCATAGGGGCTACACCAACAATCAGTGAATGATTTTTTGTCGACAGAAAATGTAACATACAGATTGCAATATTGAAACGCACACGTCCTACAAGAAGTCGGTGAAAAACAAAATCGGCCGATTCGATTGTCAGTGGAAAATGTAAGGAAGTCGGTCACAAAGTCGGTGATAAATTATTCGGCCCGATTATCGGACCTACAAAAAGTCTGACGTGGGTGTGGCCCGGGACCCATAGACTATTTACTACCGTAATAAACCTATTGTGTGAACAGGTTCTTTAAAAATTCTTGCAAGAAACAGAGAGAAAAAGAAATATCTTTGCCTATTTCTCTGCCTATCTAAACTAATATTATAAAGAGGAAAGATTTGTTTGTTTGTTTGTTTGTTTGTTTGTAATGGATAAACTCAAAACTACTCAACCGATTTTAAAAATTCTTTCACCTATAGAAAGCTACATTATCAGCGAGTAACATAGGCTATATTCTATTTTCAAAAAAATTAGAGATCCTTACGAAAATTGCAATTATGTGAACTAAGTCGGAAAAAATCCTCTCTTCTGAGAGCTTACGTGGCGTGCGCTGCTTAAATAGTTAAAGTTACACGAAAACAATGTATAGTGGAATTGTTTATCTCAAAAAGTTCTAAAAAAAAGTCCGCGATAGCATACTTCTATTTTTTTAGGTTGACTCACAATAACCATTTTTATAGCTATATTGGGTATATACTATATTAGGATTATTAGTGCTTCCCGTGCGAAGCCGGGGCGGATCGCTAGTATTTAATAAGTAAGTAGGTAGGTACCTAATTACCTAAATTAAATTCTATTAATTATTATATTTAAATAAAAAAATGCGCATCCTTTATCGAGACTGCCCGATAACAAAACGTTCTCTATAAAGAGATGCTAAATACGCGAGTGCTAAAGTAATTTAACTATAATTTGTATGCAATTATTGTAACCGATAATATAGACGCCATAACAGTATCTACCTACAGGAAAGATGACTATTGTGCACGCGGATCTCGCGACAATTATCTTTGCACGACAAAAATTATGTAAACCTTATATGAATCTTTCAAGTTTCACTACAGAGTCAGCGTAGCGTAGTGCGGGAAAATGATTGTGACGATCGCAATTATCTCTGTTTGGCTAACATTCTATTGGCCAAAATCCAATGTCGCAACAAGACTACCATAAATATAGGTCCCGTGTGACCCGTCGGGTCGACGTGATTTCGCTCCGCTGCGGCGTGATTGAAGGACAAACCAACAAACCAATAAACCAACAAACCAACAAATAAACACACTTTCGCATTTATAATATTAAGTATGATCATAGCAATTGAGATTGTAACAATGATAGATAATGTTTTTGCGGAATAGAGCTTTTGACGTCAAACGAGGAACGTGAAGGCTTGAAGACGCAAAACCATCCACGCGAGCTCGAGACGACGTTCGCAGACTTTTGCAACGCGAGTGATAAGCGTGAGATTACATGTAGGTAGTAGGTACACAAAATACAAAAGTTATTTTATTATTGGTTAGTAACTAAGGCTTAGTAAACCCAATCGATACACTTTGAAAAAGTATGAACCCTGAAAATGACGTATTTATGCAGGTACCTAATTATAACAAAACCATACCAAAAATAAACAAGTCAATAACCTCTATAATAAAAGTAATATTTTATATACATTTATAGTTAATATACTATGAATATTATAGTATATAAAATATTCATAATAACAGTAAGCCGTGGGAGTGTGTGTGCGAACAGTTGCCCAACCTAATGTCGGTCATTTCTCATATTTATGCATTTAGTGATATACATGTTGTTACCAAAAATATTAATTAAATATATTTTATTATGTGCTTTATGATGATGATTTATGAAAGATTTAAAAATCCCTGCGATTTGAACTAGACCGCGTGGATTTACATATTAAAAATCTTGGGGGAACTCTTTGATTTTCCGAAATAAGTAAAAATTATTCGTGGCAGAATCATCAATAGCATGTAGCCCATAAATGCTCAAGTAGTGCTTTAAAATATAAGATACTAGAAGATGCCAGCGATTTCGTCAGCGTGAAATAAGTTTTTTAAATTCCCACGGGAACTATTAATATATAGTTAACGGGTTAGTATAATATAGCCTATGACACTCACAAATAATGTGGCTTTCTATTGGTACCAGAATTTTCAAAATCGGTTCAGTAGATCCAGAGATTACCCCCTACAAACTCACAATATTATTATATTATTAGTATATATATACTAATATTATAAAGAGGCTAATCTTAGCCAATTGAAATACATAGTTTTCTAAAGCAGGTAAAACTCTACAACTTGTAGATATCAGCTGTGACATCAGTTCCGAGTATACACCAATACCACAGTGATTATACTTTATTAGCACATTCCATGTAGGGTACAATGCTGTCTGCTGGAACCGTGCTATGAACTAACCACAAGAATTTTGATCAAAACCAAAACAACAGATTCAAATAAAAGTTCGTGAAAACACGAAACATGCTGTATACAGAAAAGACCTTCGTTAAACGAAAGTTAGTTAAATATTCCCGCGATACCGTTTTCGATTGCGAAAGCTTCCAAAAAAGGGAGCCTTGACTTTGGTGTTTTTTTTTTATTTGGTGTCATATTAAACATTACGTTGCTCTTGCATAGGGGGGTCAGGAAAATAGGCTATATTTTCGTCTGTTATCATCAGCATTAATAATTTCTGGATTTTCCCTGGTCTGGCCTGGTGGGAGGCTTCGGACGTGGCTAGTGGCAAAGACGTGCCGCCAAGCGATTTAGTTTTCCGGTACGATGCCGTGTAGAAACCGAAGGGGTATTGGTTTTATATAACTGTCATGCCCCTAACAGGTTAGCCCGCTACCATCTTAGACTGCATCAAATCTTACCATCAGGTGAGATTCAGCAATCAAGGGCTAACTTGTAGTGGATAAAAAAAACTTAAGACCAAGTAGATTGATGAAGAACTAACTATCCAGTTAAACCACAATTGTCTTCTTTTTAATTTATTTATTGTATTACGGTATACCAACAGCGAGTACACAAAACTTAATACACAACTATAGTATACTACTTCTCAGGAGAATCAGCTTTCCGAACCGGTAGGTAGAGTCTTGACTTATCATAAGTGACATAATTTATCCTTCGTGAAATAAATAAATCATTTATCATTTACCTACTGTCGTCTGTCCTGCTCATGAACGCATCGATGTAAATACTAATTATAAATGAACCGACCCGAGAATCAAACCCACGCCGGCGTCATCTACAGTCGAATATGCGAACTACTAGACCGACGAGGCTATTAATATGCTTCTATCACAGAACCTTCATCACCATTCACACCTCGAACCGTTCTTTGGCCCTGTCTTGATTCCGGTGCAATTTTTTTTCTTTTAATTTTATACCTGTATTTAAATATCTAGGTAATTAATGTACAAAAAAAACAATATTGAACAGGTTACGTTACCGCATAATATGTACCTACTTAACAAGTTTTCGCAACACGAAGGCTGTGTTGTGAACACATATCCGCTAAAAAGAGGCCAAGCTTTAAGCTCATAGGTAAAATACTAATTATCTACAAGTTAAAATCATGTTTTACTTAAGATTTAAAACGCAATAGACCTCGGCGATTCCGCATTTTGGCGTAATAAATAACTTGATTCTGAATATTTCCGGTATGTTCTACAAAAAGTTCAAAGTTACCAATAACCAATTCACACGAACGAACCTACCAACTTATTACAAAACCTTGACTAAGTTCGCCATAGATATAATCAGCTAAGTAGTAGACTTGCCTCGGCTACGCAAGTTCCTTATACCTGTTCTTTAATCTACTTAGGTTTATGCTAAAATATTATATGAATATGGCATAGGTACAATCTGTATGTGAGATGAAATGAAATGTTCTAAATGAAGACCTAATCTATCTATACTTATAATAAAACTGAAACAGGTCCAATTCTGTACATTGAAGATATTTTGAAAATTTTTTTGGAGGGCACTGTTTATTCGATACTGAAGCCAAATCTGTAATTTTTTTCATTTTTGTCTGTCTGTCTGTCTGTCTGTCTGTCTGTCTGTCTGTATCTTGGCCGCGCATCACGCCGAAACTACCGAATGAATTCAAACGAAACTTGGCACGATTTGAGCCCATACTACGAGGTAGGACATAGGATACTTTTTATCCCGAAATTCTACCCCCGAAGGGGTGAAATAGGGGTTGAAAATTTGTATGAAAGTCCTTAATTTCTCAAGTTAGAGCCATGAAACTTGACATATGAGCTGCGGGTTGAAAATGGAGACATACGTGTTTCACAGTTTTTGAAAATTCGACCCCCAAAAGGGTGAAATAGGGGATGAAAATTAGTATGAAAGTCCTTCATTTCTCAAGTTATATCCATGAAACTTGGTATATGAACTGCGGGTTAAAAATGAAAACATACATATTTCAGTTTTTCAAAATTCCACCCCCAAAGGGGTGAAATAGGGGTTGAAAGTTTGTATAAAAGTCCGTCATTTCTCAAGTTATTTCGATGAAACTTGGTATATCCACGCGGACGAAGTCGCGGGCATCAGCTAGTTCACAATATGTCCCTTATTCGTACACTTTTCAAGTTGTATAATTTTATAAATATACTTTATTTTCTTTTAAATACAATTTTAGCCTATTAAAATTTATAGCAAGCCCATAAAAAGCCAGTGTAGCAAGGCGAGTCTATAAATAACGAAAAATATTTTATAAGGATTCGCATATTTTTTTTATTCTCCCTGGTATCTAGAGCAAATAAAGTTCATAGTGCAGGGTTTCAATAAAATAAAGATTTTAAAAACATTAGAGCCGAAAACTCGCTTATGACTTGCAGGAAGTATTGTAGGCGGAACGTGAACAAAGAAGCTTGAGGATAATTAATTAATAATTAATCGACGGCTACCAATTCAAAGGTTAGCCATTGTGTGCAAATGAATGGAACAAAAAAAATGATGCACACATTTTTACACCATCTTCAATGCGGAAATCAGCCTGTTTAGATGTGGGAGAAGATATTTTATCGTGTTACTTCGAGGGAAATTCGAGGGAATTTTATTTCCAATGAAATTATTGTTATTTTTTGCATTTTTAGTTGGTTCCCGGCTCACGTAAGCTTTTAATAAATGTTTGAATGCAGATATTCTTATTTTTTAAAATAAAGGAATGTTTCCTTAGAGTGAGATTTCATATCTTCTATGTTTAAAGTAGGTACTTTTCCTCCGTGGCCCGTTCGTTTTTTCCAGAGACGAGATATTATAGGTATATTGCTCTGTCAAGAAAGTATCGGGAAAAGGTGTATAATACACAAAATGTTAATTATTATTCCAAATTTATTGTATCTCCTTCAAAGTAGGCCCCTTCGGAAATAATACACTTAAGCCAACGAATAATCCAATTTTCAAAGCATTTTTTAAAGGCATTTTTCGGAATCGACTTCAGTTCTTGCCGCGAATTCTCTTTTATGTCTTCTATCGATTGAAAACGGGTGCCACAAAGTGGTAATTTGAGTTTTGGAAAGAGAAGAAAGTCGGCCGGAGCCATATCCGGTGAATACGGTGGTTGTTCGATGGTATTTGTTGAGTTTTTGGTCAAAAATTCATTCACAATGATGGCCTTGTGCGATGGCGCATTGTCGTGGTGCATCCAAGAATTTTCTTTCCACAAATCTGGCCTTCATGGTCGTTTAAAATGATACGAATCGATTCTTGAGACACAGAAAGTTCAGCAGCTATCTCTCTCAAACTTGAATGAGGATTTTCAGTCACCATCTCTTTCACTTTAGAGATGTTAACTTTAGTTGAAGACGTTGATGGCCGACCAGAGCGAGGCAAATCTTCCACCACATCTCGACCACTTTTGAATGCATGGTATGCACGTGTTTTTGATAAAGTCGATTCCCCGTAAGCTTTCTGCAACATTTCTAGCGACTCTGAACACGAAATTCCATTTGCGATGCAAAATTTGAGACAAACTCTCTGTTCGATATTTTTATTCATTGTAAAAATCGCAAAACACTATTGAGATGAACTGACAAAATGGCGCACTGTAAACAAAGTAAATAACAATTGACGCTCAAACTTCGCGGCAATATAGACGACAGTTGTGCCAACTTAGCGACAAAAAAGAATTTTTGAATTGAATTTGGAATTAGAAACAAATGATGAATTCCTGGTACTTTTTTGACAGAATGTATATATTCAGGAACGTATAAATCTCGTCTCTGTATACTAACTCGTTATATTAAAGCAGTGAACGTGATACTTAGTAAATATTGCGTAATACAGGTCAGTCTGATATTCAGGGCTTATACAGAAAAATATTACTTAAAAAAACCCTTGACAATAAAGTAAATGTTTTAACCTAGCACTTTCAAAATCAAGGTCTGTTTATTTAATTAGGCTATTACTTACCACCCTTGTATACTGGACAATAAATAATAATACTAATTATAATTCGATAATAATAATAATGTTCAAGATTGATTAATTATTTAACATGCACATCATGTTCAACAGGCGGCATTTTGGAACTTTTGGAGTTGGAGACCAATTTTCCAAAACCAAAAAAAGGTTTTGGAAAACCTTTCTTCCTTCCTTCCTCCTTTGATGACCTCAAAGAGGTCAAAGGGTTTTGAGTCCTTTGATGGACTGGTCATGTACTTGTATAACGTATGGTCATTTAACGGCCAGAATAAAGTGATCTTATGAGTAGTTGGAGGCCCCGGGCCAGTATACTTAGATAATACTCTGTGGCCCCGGGTTCGATTCCCGGCAGTGGCAATTTGGAAATCAAATAAATATTATAAATGCGAAAGTTTGGATGGATGTATGGGTGTATGGATGTATGGAAGTATGGATGTATGGATGTATGGATGTGTGGATGTATGGATGTTTGTTACTCAATCACGCTCCAACGGCTGAACGGATCTGGATGAAATTTGGCACAGAGATAGATTATAGTCTGGAATAGCACAGCACATAGGCTACTTTTTATCCCGGATAATTAAAGAGTTCCCGCGGGAACCGAAAAACCTCAATCCACGCGGACGAAGTCGCGGGCATCAGCTAGTATCATCCATCTAGGTCCTTACCGGCAAAGTAGTACCACCAAGCGATTTAGCGTTTCAGAAGTGCCGGTTAAATTTAAAGTTGCCATGCCATGTAACTCCTATACCAGGCTAGGCCGCTAAAGACTGCATCACTACGAACCATCATAGTAAGATCGCAGTGAAGGGCTAACTAGTAGTAGAATAAAAATAATCTCAAGGGCAGCCACTACAAACATGCGACTTAAATACCTATATTGGTTTCATGTGATCCATTAAGACTTAACTAATTATATTAATAGGTTTTAGATGCAGCTTAATTGCAATATGAATAAAGTAAATAAGCATCTACGTGTGTATTAATGATGCAGTATGGTAACTTCTCTCTGAGACTTTAAATCTATACTAATACTAGCGATCCGCCCCGGCTTCGCACGGGTAGCACTAATAATCCTAATCTATATAATATAAACTATCCTATCTCTCAAGTTAGATCGAACTGCACATGGTGTGCGAATTTTATTATAATCGGTTAAGTGGTTTAGAAGTCCATTGAGGACAAACATTGTGACACGAGATTTATATATAGGTATATAAGATTATAAAGAGGTAAAGTTTGTGAGTTTGTGAGGTTGTAGGGGGTAATCTCTGGATCTACTGAACCGATTTTGAAAATTCTGGTACCAATAGAAAGCCACATTATTTGTGAGTGTCATAGGCTATATATTAACCCGAAAAATTAGGGAGTTCCCGCAGGAGTTAAAAAACTTATATCACGCGGACAAAGTCGCGGGCATCTGCTAGTTGGTTAAATAAAAATATATCTAAAGCTGTCTGATTGTAAAATCTAAGGCAACCATTTTTATACGGAAAACACCGTGTGTGTATTGCTAAACACTGTTACGCGAATAACAGGTGATTATGATGAAAATAACATGGAGGAGATCGATATGATGTAAGAAGTAAGCGATATATTATTTGTAACCTACTAGCTATAATGCCCGGCATGCGTTGCAATGCCTCTTTCTTTATTTTTAACTAGCGACTTTCAGGCCCGCAGCTTAGCTGCCGTGGGAATTTCGAAATCCATTTTTTTTTTGTTGATTGTAGATTATTACATAGGAAGTTCTTACAATAAAGTATCGAGCCACAATCTACCAATCATGTGGTGTGCAAATTATCATAAAATACAATTATTCTTAGGAACTTAATAAATTCAATTAAATAAATTAAAAAAAATAATTCTTATTCCTTGTCTACGTTATATAGGGAACCGCTGCTGTGCAAAATTTCAGTTCTCAAGGTCCAAGGGTTTGTACGGGGCGTGGCCGAGTCAGTCAGTGAGTCAGTACTTTTTTTTGATTGTAATGAGATAACCGTTTTATACTTCACGCAAGTTCCAAAAGCAACTAAAGGTCACGAACGCACAAAAATATTTTTCATCCCACCATCTCGGAAAGAGTATTTTTATTCTTCGATATCTGATGGTAAAAGCCGTTATTATCCTCTAGAGGATAAAGTAAATTGAATTTAGAACATCGTGTGCACGTTAGTAAATATCACTCGTCTATGAAGTTTGTGAATTCAAAACATCATTAAAACCTATTTACTTGTACCTCTATGGTGCCGAATTTCCATACAATCGTTTTTAATTTGTTAAAAACTCACACTCGTAAACTTCTTGGTGTACTTTTAATTTGCTTTGCGCGCACCATTTTCTTTCACGTCATATTGTTTAAAATTATAACCGATTATAAACAAGAAAATTGAAAATAAGTGAAAAACCTAAAATGAGTGATTCTAGTGACGAAGAAATTAACAGAATTGAATTTAATCTTGTGATTTTTTTTGCATTTAGTCATTTCCTCGCTGAGGTGGGATGAAAAGTTACCTTGTGATTTTTTTTGCATTTAGTCATTTCCTCGCTGAGGTGGGATGAAAAGTTACGTGTTGCACTCGAGTGAAAAGATTTTTCACCTCGTGCTCTTTTGATTCCCTCGCTGACGCTCAGTCATCAAAATTGAGCACGCGGTTAAAAAACGGCCTGTTCCACTAGTCCCTACCAACGTATCCCCCCTGGGGGAGAAGAGTGGAGTTTTTTCCACCTATCCCTACGGCAGGGATGAGTGGAAAAAATATTTACACTTATCCCTACCAAGTGATTTTAGTATTTTTTGAGTGTAGAGGAGAAAAATACTGTATTGCTATTATGGCTAGCAATTATATAGAACTAGATGATGCCCGCGACTTCGTCCGCGTTGACTAAGTATTTTTCGATTCCCGCGGGAACTCTTTAATTTTCCAGGATAAAATGTAGCCTATGTCCTTCCCCGGAAAACAAACTATCCCTGTACCAGATTTCATTAAAAATTGGTTGAATAGGTGGGCCGTGAAAGTATAATATACGCATCCAAAAAAAATGTTTATTTACTATTGTTATTACTAAGTAGGTTCATAATTCATATTTACCTGGAAAACTAGAAGGTTAGATACGTATGTATGTATGTACATACATGGAATTGTTAACAAAAACGGCCCACATTCAATTCGGTAGGGATAAGTGTACAAATATTTTTTCCACTCATCCCTACCGTAGGGATAGGTGGAAAAAAAGTCCACTCTTCCCCCCCAGGGGGGATACGTTGGTAGGGACTAGTGGAACAGGCCTAAAAAACAACTTTTCACTCTTGTATAACAAATAACTATTGTAGTCATCCTGCAGGAGTGAGAAGTAAATAATAATACAATTGCCAGCTATAGAAATAATAAAAATATCACAGGTATTCACGAGTGGTCTGTGTTATAATTATCTTGTACCTATTCGACTGATGAAAACTCATCTAATTGCTTCTAAATAGATCGATAAATTACCTACAGCACAGGTTCAAGGTCAGAGATCTTTTTTCGTGACATCATCATTTTCTCAATACTTGTACCACGCACGAGCTAGCTTTCACCGGCCGTAATTTTTGCAAACATCACTTTCTGACCGACCACCACGTCGGTATACGAGTATTGTGTATGATGAAAACAATAATATTTTACGCTTGCGGAATTAAAATTTTCTTCCAACTTTTTCTACGTTTGTAAGCATCACTGCTTTGCAATTCAAAAATCACAAAAGATAATAAATAGGGATAAATCAACATGAAATTATTCTTTTTTATTTTTCGAAGCAAGGCAAACGGAAAGACGGCGAAGTAGATAGAATAAGTAATAGTTACTTGAGTTAGGTCATCTTGGACCTAACTCAAGTAGGTAGAGTTTGGTATTTTAAAGTACCTACCTTGGTTTTCAAACGGAAAGACGGCGAAGTAGATAGAATAAGGAATAGTTACTCGAGTTAGGTTATCTTGGACCTAACTCAAGTAGGTAGAGTTTGGTATTTTAAAGTACCTTCTTGTCATCATTGTATCTTGGTTTTCATGTTATAAACATGACATCGAATACTTTAAAAAGACAAATCTCAAGAAATATGAATCCATACTAATATAATTATAATGGAAAATGACTGTCCCATGACCTTCTCATGGCCCATCTGTGAGATGATGTGGACTTAGGCTACTTTTGTTCACAAAAAAATCAGACAGTTCCCACGGGAATTTCGAAAACCTAATTCCGCGTGGAAGAAGTCGCGGGCATATTATAAGAAGGTAGTAACTAAGTACTTAGTAAGGTAGTATATATACGCATACATTCAGCCAATTTTTTTTCATCTCCTTCACACCATTAGCCATTTAGACCGTCAAAGTTTGTCTCAAATCTATGGTATTATTGGTAGAAAATTATTCAGAAACAAATGATCATAAAATAAATAGAGGACTATTTTCTTCATTTAAATCGTTTTAACAATTTTCTCCAAAAAAAAATTATTAATCGAGGAAAATTATTCAAAAACAAATTAAACAGGAAATGAAAAAATAAATTGGTGTTTGAATATGTGCATTTTAAAGTTTGACAGCTCAATTAATTAAGTAAGACCATTACCTATTCTGTGGTAAGACACACACGAACATGTCTGCTAATTCTGAAAAATTACTAATAGCTCGTTAAATTATGACCTTTAATTCATTATCTGTCAGCATTACATATCTGTATTCTGTACTAGGCAAAGGTCAAGACGTAATGTTGCTATGTTAGTCAAAGAAGCTGTTTCTTTGATGCCACGTAATAAATATGACCTAGATTTCTAGCTACACCTCTAGAGCTTCGAAACTTATGGATAAAATTCGTTAGACTTTTCTATATGACTTACTTATAGACTAGCTGACTTCGCACGAGGGGTTTTAACTAGGTATTCTCTAAAGTTTTCCCATAATATAATTTAATGATATGAAAATTGTTTATTAAAAAATACAGTAAGCGGTATTAACTTTTTAAAATCGCATACACAAACATGTGCCGATTATGATTGTACTCTATATATCTCTTATTCAGAGAAGATCTGCGAGGGAAAAAATATAATATTTGCCTTGACATAAATTCTGCTTGTGTCTACATTATACATCTGCTTAGCAATCAGCACAAATCTCGAGATGAATCTCGAGAGAGTCGGTTACACGCAGTTTAATAATTATGTCGTTGTCCGACGTTCACGAACATGTTTCTTTTACTACCTTGAATAGATCGCACCTATCGGATCGCAAGATCCGAAAGAACCGCTAGAGCCACAAAAGGCCCGAGGCAGGGACTGAAAATGCAAGTAATATCAACACAAAGTGTGTGTGTAAACTCTTTTAGTGAAAGACGATCACACATAGCCGCCAGATCCACAAGAGGCACACAAGCCGCAAAATATGCAACAGACTAAAAATGTAAGCCTCAGCACGGTAGCAGCGACCTCTGCCTGGCAGCTGAATCGCGTGTGTGTGTGTGGTTACTACTTACTAGCATTTTTATTATTTTAATTTTTAGCATTTTTAATATTCTCCTATTTTTTTTATTTTTAAACCATTTTTCTCTTTTATGTCTCTACTAGCTGATGCCCGCGACTTCGTCCGCGTGGATTGAGGTTTTTCGGTTCCCGCGGGAACTCCTTAATTTTCCGGGATAAAAAGTAGCCTATGTGCTATTCCAGACTATAATCTATCTCTGTGCCAAATTTCATCCAGATCCGTTCATCCGTTGGAGCGTGATTGAGTAACAAACATACATCCATACATACATACATCCATCCATCCAAACTTTCGCATTTATAATATTTATATGGATTAAAAATATTACGGACAAAAAAGGGCGTGCCCCATCTTATAAGACATGGTCAAATTCCGTTAAAAAATCGATCAAGAAATTATGATTCAGTATTTTGGGTAGGTAGTAAATAACTAGAACATGGCAATTATTATTAAATGCTTACCGTGCCAGTTATTACCAAAGTATAAAATTAAATTTAATAATGTAAAAATAATATCAATATATTGACATTACCTATTATATTATGTACTAATAAATAAAGAAAATCAAAAACACCTAGGTACTTCATAAAGTTTTGGAAGTGGAGGTATCTAGGTAGGTAAGTAACAGGTAAACTACTTTTTTGTCAGGAATGCTAGCATAGGAAATCGTGAAAATAAGATAAAATACGTAGAATTAAAAAGTAAATGTGTTACAACTCATCTGTAAAGTAGTGTCGACATATTATTATTCCATTGTTAGTAGGTAGTAAGAAACCTGACCTTCAACGCTTTAAAAACCCATGTTCGTCCTTCTTTAAAGTAAACCATAGTCGCTAATTAAACTAACGAAGTTTCGACAGCAGACGTGTCCGTCGTGAAACTAAACGTTTAAAGACTATCCGAGTCGCATATTGTGTTCAGTTTCTTGCGACATACTTATTGCATTGGAAGTTCTTGTATAGCTTGTATGTAAATCCTAACTTCTAAAGCGCCCATTAGACGATCATTCAGGTTTTTGCATCAGAAAATTCTATAATAATTCATGACTTATGATTGATGAAATAAAGAATTCATATATTTCCATATAGTATATATCTAAGCTCCAGCAACGGCGGCCTAAGAGGCCTCACGAAGGGTGGCATCAGGCATGAGGCCCCTGGGGTCTATTATTGGGCTTTTTGTAATTTTTTCCGGGCTCCAAACAGAAATGAAAAAATAAAGTAGGTACAGAAGAAGCAACAAAAAACTATAAATCATCTGCCATCTCGTTGAAGGCTAGGTTATCGTTACTGTAACAAACTAGACAACCACAAAGAATGGATGCCTATGAAATGTAGTAATTACTTGATTCCCATAGAAACAATCATACCAGTCGATACGACTTTGTTGCACCTCTAGGCTCTACTACAGACTAACTATTAGCAAACTACTGTAAATTGCATTGATTAGCACATTCGCTGCGGCAGCATTGGATCCTAAACCTACGGCTCGTGCGGTACGAGACAAATACTGCCCGTATCTATATTTCCTGATATGCGTTACGACCTCTATTTTGCCGTACCGGAACCTGACTTTCAAAGTCCATGGAGACGTGGAAACTCACCATATCAATGGTTTTTTTGAACAAATCGATAGGCTACATCCTCGTGTATACCTAGCTGCGGTAGCCCCGGGTTCTCTATGATATTTCGAAAGATACAGAGATTTTTCAAAATCAGTCATTTACGGCAATATATATGCCGTATAGCATAGAAGTTAAAAAATTGCTAGGGATGGGTTTACTTCTGAAATGACAATCGATATTTTAAAGATATTCTTTATTAAAGACACAACAAATTTAACAGTGTATAAGTCAACATAATTCTTCATAATTAGTCAACATAATAATTACTCTTACAAGTACCTATCGCCAATTTAAAAAAATATATTTAAATATAAAAAAAATTAAAATAAAAAGCAGTCACTCATGTAGGGTAGGGCGGGGCTAGTTGAGCAATTTTTCACTTGAGCGGATATAGCTCCTCAATCATAAGTCTCAATGAGTTGTTATGTGGCCTGATGGATTAGTAATTTATCCCTTAGCAAAAGTGCCCATAGTATTTTTTTTGTAAGACGTCGAATTTAAGAGCTACAGCTGTTTAAATGCAGAAAGTCAAGTATGCTCAATGTACCCCATAGGTGAGGTAAGTTGAGCAAGGGTATGGGGCAAGTTGAGCACTAAGAATGTCTAGCCAAACCATGGGTTCAATGTTGACTAGAGATGAAGTAAAATATGTGTTTGACAATCAGCTCTTTATTTATAGTCTTTTAGTGACAGAACAACAAACTTTCTTTGAATAATTAACCGAAACTAGAATCAACAAAACATTAACGTATCTCAAGATTAACTTCAGAATTAGATTTAGTCTTTCTGTTTAAAATCAGACCTAAATATTTATATTATTACCCATATAGCTTATATCTGAAAATACTAGTGGTTCGCCCCGAACTGAGACCTCGCGGTTTCACAGAGCGCCATCTATTGACATCAGTGTGAAGTTCTGTTAAAAATATCATCATCATTAAAAATTAAATAATTTCGTTTCCTTATAATATTTATCTAATTTTAGTATTTGTTGTTCAAGTACAGGATATAATTCAAATAATTGATCAAGTTTCAGGCTTGAGAGTTCAGAAAATTGAGAGTTCTGAGGTCAACTTTGGACGTTAGAAAATCGCTACTTTGAAAGCCTCCCATTTGGTCAATTTTAGGGGAAAAATTCAAAAAAAAATATTTTTGGACTCTATTCTTAATTATCTTTAAAATGATATACTGCAACCCTATGTAACGCTATAAAAAATATTTTACTTCGCATTCGCTTCTATGAGAGCCCCCCTGAAATAAAGATTTTTAAAACTTTTTAAGCCATATTCGGCGGGAGGCCATCGATTTACATATTTTATTTAAATTTGAAGTAATTACGTTCAGCAATTCAGAAGTTATAAGGCTCTGACAGACGGACGGACAAGTGCCAATTCACCCAAGTAGACTCAGAGACCTTCGCTTCGCTCGGTCAATTAATAAGATCTTTGGAACTTAATGGTCATTGTCACTGTTGCAATTATTATTGACAAAAATTCACACTTTTCCCCTCATCGTTGACAGCCTTTACAGCATAATTTAAGTCTTCAGTAATGTAAGAAAATCTCGTAGTCTTCCTCTTGTAAGTCCGCATCCTAACAAAAAATAAAACATTCATTACTTTAGTTGTTTGAGTCGTGGGGTAAGTTGAGCAACTATAGCTCAACTAACCCCAACCCGGAATTTTAAAACAAAAGTGAAGTTATAAAAAAATCGTAAGAATTATACCCAGGACCTTTCTACATATCAAAAGTACAATAATTTTCTGGAAGATTAACACTTACCTGATTGAAAACAGATAACATTTGACTAATACAGACGAAAGCTTGCGATAAACGACGTTTTTACTTTTTGGTTACAAAATAAACAAAACGCCCGGGCGCTTACCTCGCTCGTCGAGCCACCACTAGCGATAGCGCGGTGATTATCCCTACCGCAACCCCTTATTTCCGCCATAAGATGCCTATGCGTACGGTGAATAGTTTGCGAGATATTTCGATTGCCCAACTTGCCCCTATACTCAACTATCCCCGCCCTACCCTACTTAGTACAAATACACTAATTAATAAATAAATAATAATAAATACAAATAGGTTTTTTAAAATTTGATTCATATTAGGGTACCAAATTATTATAATTACTTTTTATTTTTAATCTATGATGAGATAATATTAGGAACTTTAACGAAATAAAATAAATATTAAAAACTAGGTAAATTCCCTTACTCATATCATGTTTTTTACGTGAAAGTCTCGTCGCGTAGTTTTTTTGCATAAAAAATATCGAGCACTTACGGCCAACACTAATGCAAACTGAGAGGCCGCGCGGACGCATGCAGTGAGGCGCGGGGTTGGGGGGGTACGGCAAGATAGTCGCCGTACCGCACTGAATAAAAATACTTACCTTGCTGTGCGTTACGGCAACTATTTTGCCGTACATTATTATTATACAATGTCATTATATTAAAAGCAACCATATTGAAAAAATCACTGTCTCTTTCCTACACGTACGGGAACATAGATAGATCACCCCCGCACCGTGCGCAAAACAAGGAAAACGAGCTGCCGCACTGGCTGACCGTCAAATACGGCAAAATACTTGCCGTAACGCAGCGAAAGTGTTAGACATCATTTTAGGTAAACACAATGCAGTTTTGACTATAAATATCAGTCAATGCCCTTTACTCTTTGTCCTAGACTCCTTTTGGTACCTGTTCTTAGCCCATATTCGGCAATGTAAATAAATCGTAGAAACTAGAATTTTCCGAACCGGTGGTAAAGTCTTAACGGCACAAGTTGTCCTACGTGAAATAAATAAATCGCTTATCATTTATCATTTGCCTTTTCTTTATTGTCCTCTACGGTGCTACGAGTATGATCGGATTTATAGCAAACTAGCGGACGCCCGCGACTTCGTTCACATGCTCGTATAAGCTTTTTAATTCCCACAGGCACTATATCTTGTAAAATAAAGGACTTTCATACAAACTTTCATCCCCTATTTCAGCCCTTTGGGGGTAGAATTTTCAAAAATGGCGAAATACGTAATTCTTTATTTTAAACCCGTAGCTCAAATACCAAGTTTCATGGATATAACTTGAAAAATGACTGACTTTCATACAAACTTTCAACCCCTATTTTACCCCTTCGGGGGTGGAATTTCAAAAAACCCTTTCTTAGTGGATACCTACTCTTCACAAAGAACACACTCTCCGAATTTCATGTCTCCAGGACCAGCGGTTTAGGCTGTGCGTTGATATATATCAGTCAGTCAGTCAGTCAGGACTTAGAATTTTATATATATTTAGATTAACATTTGCCAGTGTACACGTAAGCGGGAGAACTTGATGATGATACTCGTAGAACGAGAAAATTAACATGAAACCTCAAGCTCAAACTCGAACTCAAATGTTTTTTATTCAAATAAACATTTACAAAGTGCTTTTGAATCGTCGAGTGAATCTACCACTGGTTCGGAATACAAAAAAACATGATGGAAAAGACAATATTATAACCAGTTTTCGTGTAATAAAAATGTTTCACCCATGCAATGAATAGAATAAGAATAATATTTATTTCCATAAAATGACAACAATTTATATATCGGACCCTACCCTCTGCGCTAGGATGACCTGTATTGCAGAGGGTAGTTCCTTCCAGTGACACAGGATAATTATTGCTAAAAACCATTACTAAAATTCTACATCAATGCTAAAAACTAATTACTATTTAATTATGTGAAAAACTGAACGTGTTTGTGCGTGTGTGTATGTGTGTGGTGTGTGTGTGTGTGTGTGTGTGTGGTCTGTGTGTGTGTGTGTGGTGTGTGTGTGTGTGTGGTGTTTGTGTGTGTGTGTGTGTGTGTGAACTGTACGAATCAAGTATCATAAGTTTTTGCTATGTGTGAACCCTCGTTATAGTACTTATTTTCTTATTGGAGGTCTTCGTTTAAAATAAGCCTACATGTAAAATCTCAAGTTTCTAGACCCAGCGCGGCAGTTTGAGCTGTCCGTTGATAATTGTTATTCAGTCAGTCAGTCAGTTTCACAGAGAACCTCTATGTCTTTCTCTTCATTGTATAGAGGCGGTAAATGTACCACGAGGATCAGTAAAGGTAAGCCCATCCATCGTTGCTTGACCTTTGCTTCTATATAAGTTGTAATTACACAATTATTGGGTTAAGGCTGTGGCACAATAGGACATAGAGGCCATACCACGCCATACTTCCCCGACACGACGCGTACATTAAAATGATATGAAAATAATTATTATGATTAGGTACTTCCGTTGGATTATCTTCAAATTGCTGTGATTGCATAACAACACGAATTGAAAGTTAATTGAATGGCTGAATAAGCCGAAATGGATTTTGGTCTCAGAAAATATGAGTGCCAGTCTGCTCTAAGTAATCTCATATTGAGAGTTATAAAAGTGCCGTAGTCTTCTCTAATCTCATACTTTAAGTAGATAAGTAGTGGAAATTACAAGAACATCAAGCCGATATTTGACCACGATTATTTGTACAAGGCCTGGAATCTGGTAGAATAATAGAACAAGGTAGACTAATTCGATCAATGGAATATTTTTTATGGAGTTTTATATTGAGTTTAATCGCTTGCCAAATGCGACTTGATTGATATATTTGATAAGATAATGCTATCAATTAGAACATCGAAACCTAGTTTAAATATTTTCTAATGAAGTAGATATTTCTTTTTCCCATAAATAAGGGCATCAAGTACCTATAGATACCAAACGTCCAATTTGCTTGAGGCTTGCTCCAAATGACAGTTTTTCGTCCAACATACCTTATGTGCTAGTCATGAAAATCCCCACGGATCGCGGTCGTGCCATGCAAATTGGAGGATATACTTTAAGGTGTGTAGCCGGCATTATATGTGTTACTTTTTTTTTTTTGACCTTTATTGAAAACAATACAATAGAATAAATAAATAATACCAATACAATAAATGTCTTACTTGTAAGTATTTCATCAATAGAAGAACATAAACACCTTCTAACATTAATGGCGGTGCGTGCGGTGTTGCTAAACATTTGCAATGTTTGAATGAGTTTGGATCTTACTTAATCGCTCTCAAATTAAGAAGATCAAGGCTAAACACTTTTACAGACTTTCATCAAACCTATGTGTCACTCATTTTCTAGATCTATGCAATTCCTGATTGCATAAAATGATCAATAACGTTGTCATTATCTAAATTGCGAATTGCATGTCTCTAGACGCACAAGCTTAACTTTGATGTGCTAGTTCAGTCAGTTTATGTAAAGAATCATAGATGTATCTATACTTATACTCACTAAATACTAATATTATAAATGCGAAAGTTTGGATGGATGGATGGATGGATGTTTGTTTCTCAATCACACCAGAACGGCTGGACGGATCTGCATAAAATTTGGCACAGAGATAGATTATAGTCTGGATTAGCACATAGGCTACTTTTTATCCCGGAAAATCAAGGAGTTTCCGCGGGAAGAAGAAACCCTCAATCCACGTGGACAAAGTCGCGGGCATCAGCTAGTATTCAATCTTTAGTTTTGTGTGTAGAGTTAATACTACCACTATTTAGTAATAAGATAGATTAGATAGATAGATTATAAGTAAGGAGTAGTCTACTTACTTATAATCTGAACGTATAAATCAACATAATATGTAATAAATAAAAACGAAGTTTCTCAATCAAGACCTTAAAGACAGTCACGTAAGTTCCGTTGAGACTAAATAAAAGAAAATTATCCGCCTAAAGTATGAACACACTCGAGGTAAAGATTAATACGAAGCGATAGCGATAAAACACGCGAACGGCCGATCACTGCCCCCCCCTCCCTTGTAACAGTAAAATGACAGCTACGTGTGCCGATCGCAATCACCTCTGATTGGACGACATACTCTCACTATGGGTTACATACAACGTTTTGTTGCAGCAAGAATACCATAAATTGAGCCAATCACAACAATAATAACAGATTGTAATAATGATTGATGCAGATTTTCCGCAATCGCTCTACTGGAAACATTGTAACACGACACTTAAATACATTTATTAAATACATGATAATTAACTTGTCAATAATTTTATTTAGTAATATTTTACAGTCATTCAAATCAATCGCGTTTTCCAATTCTCAAATAAGGTGTACCCAGTACCCACGTACACGTGTTTCTCAAATTAGGTACAACATTTGCTTTGATTTTACCAGTAACTCAAAGCTATAAATCGCTTCGCTTTGTTAAAGAGCGTACATCCTAATAGCACATCCGCACTTATTGTGTCACACGACTAACCTAATGTCGCAATTCGACCTTACGTGAGTTGCATGCATCGTGCTCAGTGAAAACTGAAGCCTCAAGACCTAAAGACTTGGAACCACATAAAGCATAACGAAAGCGACGCGCGATGAGTGCTATATAATGTATGGCAGGACGTCACATTGAACGAGCCAGTACGTGTGTATGATATTTTGTAATACAAGGAACTGGAATAAAGTACATCAGTAACGGGTGCCATTTTAAACCTGAAGTTATTTTTCTGTTATTAAGAGATTATGCCAATCCTATAATTATATTTAATGCCACCCTCTTAGTTTCAGAGAAGACATGCTATAGGACCACTCCCTTATCCCACTTTTCTATCTTCCTTACGATCCTTTTCCAGATTTTTTGTCTGCTGGGACCAGTGTTGAGAACTTGTAAGAGAGATAGGCCTCGTAGTTCTATTTCTCATTTTCTAATTTTTCGGGCAACTGCCCGAAAAATTCTATTTATCTTCTTTGTATACTTACGATAGATATGTCTTCACGATCAGTTTTTGTAAATTGAAACATATTTCCGTAACCTATTGTGTGTGTCTCACAGGCTTAACGGTATTGCTCATTCACTCTGGTATTGCTCACTAATATCAGCGCAAATTGCACATTTGTACAATATAAGTAGGTAATACTGGCTAGTTATTGTTTCAAATAACTTACAGAAGGTTACTTTTAGATTCTTGCATATTTTATGAGGTCTGCGTGCAAAATAACTTTTCCCCTTGGTTCATTTAAATTAATTTAAAATCTATATTGACAAGAGAATCAAGCAATTACTGTATGCACTATGTATGACGGATTTACAAAATAAATACCCGTACTTGATATCTCTTAAAAATCATTAAATTAAAGAACATTCTGTGGACATCAAACAACGAGTAATAAAATCTATAATCTATAATCTAATCAGGATAATTATATTTTTAGCTTAAACTTAAATTCATTTCAACGACTAAGGTTAAACACATAATTTGCAAATATTAAAAAAACAGGAAATTGACTTTGTATAGGAAGATCCAAGGTTTGTTAGTTGGTAAATATAACATACCAAAACTTAGAACGAGAACAACTGTTTATACATATTTTGTTTAGCAAAATAAAAATACTTAAAATAGAGTTAACATTTAAAAACTCATTGAAGTTGAAATGATAGGTAATAGGTACTTTGAATATTTCATACATGGCCTTATTATTAATTTTATCCTTGATTGTAACTGCAGTCTATTACTACTATTATTACACAAATAGGTTTTGTGATTGTAAGATGTAAAGTAATCGTGTAACAATAGATTTCGTATTGGATATCGCAAAACCAAAACCACATTTTGTGTGGGAGCGTAGTTTTGGAATACCTATTGCTATAGCTATTGCTGCAAATATAGACATCTACTAATTTATAGTAGGTACCTAGATATTACTTGCGCGAATTACACGCTTCTTGTATTAATTACATTTTAATAGTAGTTTAAACTGCCTCGTTGGGTTAGTGGTTGGCATGTTCGACTGCGGCCGACGAGGTCCCGGGGCCTTAATTAAGTATTGGGTTTTTCTGACTAGAAATTCTCAGTACTAGCCCGGAGTTAGGCAGTTGGCGGTGTTGCACCCCCGTGCCTCGTAGAGCACGTTAAGCCGTCGGTCCCGGTTATTATCACGAACACGGTAATAGTCGTTAAAGCCCGCCAACCCGCATTGGAGCAGCGTGGTGGGTCCAAGCTCTAAATCCCTCTCTCCTGTGAGAGTGGAGGCCTGTGCCCAGCAGTGGGACGTTAATGGGCTGTAGTGGCTAATTGACCGAGCGAAGCGAAGGTCCCTGAGTCCACTTGAGAGAATTGGCACTTGTCCGTCCGTCCGTCCGTCCGTCCGTCCGTCCGTCCGTCCGTCCGTCTGTCCGTTTGTCAGAGCCTTATAACTTCTGAATTACTGAACGTCATTACTTCAAGTTTAAATATAATATGTAAACCGATGGCCTCCCGCCGAATATGGTTTAAAAAATTATAAAAATCTTTATTTCAGGGGGGCTCTCATAGAAGCGAATGCGGAGTAAAATATTTTTTATAGCGTTACATAGAATTGCGGTATATCATTTTAAAGATAATGAGGAACAGAGTCCAAAAATATATTTTTTTTAATTTTTCCCCTAAAATTGACGAAATGGGGGGCTTTCAAAGTGGAGATTTTCTGACGTCCAAAGATGACCTCAGAACTCCCAATTTTCTGAAAGGCTGAGCCTGAAACTTGATTAATTATTTGAATTATATCCTGTACTTGAACAACAAATACTAAAATAAGATTAATATTATAAGGAAACGAAATTATTTAATTTTTAATGAGCTTCAGTATTTTTAACAGAACTTCACAATGATGTCAATAGATGGTGCTCTGTAAAAGTTTATGGATACCGCAAAATCTCAGTTCGGGGCGAACCACTAGTTATTTTTAAATGCTCATACTTACATTATGTGTTATATTTTATGATCAAAGTTAGAAAACGTCGTAAAGTACGTACATAAACGTAGGTAGGTGGCTAGTATAAAGTAAACGTTAAATAAGTAAGTAAATCGCAGCTCGAAATGGCATGCAAATAGGTATTATTCACGGGTGGAGAAGAGTCATTTGCGTCACACGCGATGCAGAGGATTTCACTTTAGTATTATCTGTGTGACCAGCAAGTAGAAGTACTTAACTGTGAAAAGTAGAAAAATGCGCACAGTTTCTTGTTAGTCTTGATGGTATTCCAATCCTGCAAAGTTCACAAATGACGATTCAAAAGCACTTAAAAAAAAATATCTCTTAGATTCTATAATAAAAAATATTTGGCGACCTCTCTAAGAAAGATGTGCTCATCTTTCTTGGCCAAATAATCATTAGAATAGAAGGCCTTACAAGTGAGAGATCCCGCGTTCGAATTCCCAGCATAAGAGTTTCGGAATTTTAAAATTTCTTAGAAATTGCCATCTGGACTAGTGGGAGGCTTCTGCCGAGATTCGTTGCCATGCTACAGGCAAGGCCAAGCGATACAGTTGTCAACAAGATGAAAACTGAAACCTTTACATGATTGTCATCTGCAGTAATTAAATAAAAACTACAAAATACCCTTCACCGCAGTTAGGTAAAAATTATATAGACCCACATACGTCGAATGAAAAAAATGACTATCACACTTACCTACCTGCGCATTGTGACATGCGTACATATAACGTAACGTATACGTAACGTCCACGTAACGAACTGGTTCTTCCATTATACATGTATTTAAAGTTAAACGCTTAAGTTAGCGTGACTTGCCATTACCTACTTCGCTGACTTGTTTTCGCTTTGAACAGTTTTTAGGAAGACAGAGGTCTGTGGACAACTCTACTCGTACACGCATACAATCAAGAACGAATTTAAATATATAAATAGGTACATTATATTTATCCATCACTAAATCTAAATCACTACCTTGATTACAGACTACACTACCTTGATTATTGACAGACATACTCGTACCTACTAGCACAATAAATGAGATCTGTGTCTGTCTGTCTGGTTTTTACCGTTTCAATTAAATTTTAACAAGGAAATTTTCGGTGGTATTTGGGAATTTCCTAGCTCAGCAGCTGAATTGATTTTTAACGAAATTAGTAAAACATTTATGAAACTTTTTTCCCCAAAAATCACAATACCCACAGGATTTTCAAAAACCATTACATAACGCAGGTTAAGTCGTAGGCATCAAATAGTAGAAAATATATACGAAACAATACTTTATATTTGCTGCCTATAGTTATTTCTTTTATAACATTTATCTTAAATATGTTATTATTATTATTAGGTAATTTAAAAAAAAATACTGGCCTAACTCTTGCGAGAGCAATACTCTTGGAGCATCGAAATGAGACATTGCTATACTCGTATTTCTTTCGTAATCGAAGCTAGAGCAGCCGGCGGCATAACGGTATGAGGAGTAATCCCATAATTTCATAAATCACTTCCCTTCTCACTTCGAGAGGTAGGTTAATTACGTGAGATCAGTACGCTTACTCCCAGTTTTAACATTGCAAATACTATTGATCGACGTGAGCGTTCGATCGCATTTGCGTCAAACTAAAATAAACCTTAATTGCATTGATTTAGAGCTCAATTTCGTGTATGCATTCACAGCCAGCGCTCCAAACGATACGTTTCGAAATTTAAATCGGTTGCAATGAATTTGTGGCTCTAAATCAATGCAATTAAGGTTCATTTTAGTTTGACGCAAATGTGATCGAACGCTCACGTCGATCAATCGTATCTGCAATGTTAAAACTGGGAGTAAGCGTTCTGGACTTAGGAGCAAAAGATGCCCTTCAAAAGATTTCAACGCGCGCGGGGCTGTGAAACAATACTTGTAAAGTAAGGTGTTTTCTATTGCCAGACAACTTCTCCCTATCTTGAGCCCTCATAATTCACATCCCGCTCACTTAAACGTACCTAAATTTGAGAAGAGAAAACGGGAAAGGAAATTTAACGTATAGTCAATATTAAAAGATTTCAACGCGCCCAAAGCTGCGAAACATGATTTCAATTAATATTTTCTTTTGCCATTTCTCCCCTATTCTCGCCCTCAAAATGGTTGACCACGTCTATAGCTACTCTGTAATTAGTTAAATAATTAGATTTAATTAGTAGAATATGCAGGCCTTTGCCTTTTGTTATAAATTAAACACTACAACTTTGTGGCAGTAGTATCTAATTTTATTAAACTTTTAACTTTATGTGCAGTCTAGAATAATAATTTGTTCTATCCAAAAGGTATTTTTTACATAGTCCTATCGTCACAGACTAAAACTAAATACATATGTAAAAATACCACAGATAATATACTACACCTTTAAAGATTAATTATTATAAGCTTTGCTTATAATCTTAATTTTAGCCCTAGTTTTATTTCAGAGAATAGGTTTTATTATGACATTTATCTCTATATTTCCATTTTCCATCTCTATGGATATGTACAGTTGAATAAATAATGTTTTTTAGATATTATGGGGGTGTTATGGGGGTTCGTTGACTTGGGTTTAATTTTTTTTGAATCCTTGGATGCAGTTTTTAGATTTATTTCGTCGTCGATTTCATCTTTGAGCTCTAAGCATCGAGCATCTATGAATTCTCGAAGGCCTCATCCATTTCCCGTACCTATCTGATAATCGTTTAAATTTTCAACTCACTGGCTACTTCCAATAAAACATCCTGTATACTTATAATCAAAATATTTGAACTGTGAAAGTTAAACCAGTTTGAGTATCATAATATGTATTGAATATGATGAAACTGTTTATAATTTGAGTTACACGACCAAATGAATGTTTAACCTTCGGTAATACGAAATATGCATTCTGAATATGTAGGTGAGTAGGTACATGTACCTACATATGTAATATTAATATTATTTATATACCTACTTTATAAACGAGAATGGGCATTAATATCAATTTTGCCTTCATACTTGAGAGAGTAAAGTGTTTTTTCACATACTAGCTGATGCTGAGTCCGTGTGGAATAAGGTTTTTTAATACCCACGGGAACTTCTTAATTTTCCGGGAAAGTAGCCTATGTCACTCTCCAAGTCCTTAACTATACGCATTTGACGTGATTGAAGGACAAACTAACAAATAAACGTACTTTTGCATTTATAAGTACCTAAGTACCTATGACAAGAAGTTAGCACTAGACTGCAGCCTTACCGGGTCGTAACTGGTAAGTGATGATGCAGTTTAGGATGGAAGTGGCTATCCCTCACAGTTTTAATCATACCCACACCCCTGATTGGTTTTTAAGCGTCATCGAACCAGATCGCTAATAGCTTTGTCGATAGGGGTGGTAACGAACTGCAAAGCCTCCCACCTGACCAGACCAATTCAATTCAGAATCAATTTAGGGAAATAATTTCTAAATCACCCCTGCGTGGAATTGACCATGGAACTATTGATCAAATATATAATATATAAATATTATAAATGCGAAAGTTTGGATGGATGTATGGAAGTATGGATGTTTGTTACTCAATCACGCTCCAACGGCTGAACGGATCTGGATGAAATTTGGCACAGAGATAGATTATAGTCTGGAATAGCACATAGGCTACTTTTTATCCCGGAAAATTAAAGAATTCCCGCGGGAACCGAAAAACCTGAATCCACGCGGACGAAGTCACGGGCATCAGCTAGTAGGAAGATAAACAATTAACGTTCCTCTAAGTTGGACAAGGCTAGCCGCAGACTGCAGAGCAGATATGAATGCAGCTTAGCGCATTTAATTTGCGTTAAATTTTTATCTTTAAACAATTGGGTCCCTTCGGGGTCACCCGACACAGTCATGTTTTGGTCGATTTTATACTCAATAATTTCGTCAATTCTGAACCAATTTTGACAATTCTTTTTCGTTATATATATAATGTTTATGCTGTCAGGTTTGTCCTATGTGAATTTCCTGAAAATCTTCAGGTGAGCCTAAAATAGGTTCACCTGAAGATTTTCATATTAGACACATACAATGACATTACAGTAGCTGGCCTAAATATTATGTACCTATACCTATACGTATATACCCCTTGATATATATGTAGGTAGTTAAGTACTAGATGGGCCCTTTCATAGAAAAAAATTTGGGTTTCCGACCTGTGGAGCGCGCTCCACACCTGTATAAGCCTGTCCTTGTCCCCGTCATAGCGCTGTCCCGCTTTTCAGACTAGATGGCGTTAGTAAAATACGCCCACATTCTTTGTTTGACAGGGCCCGTCTATGTAAATTATTGAGGTCGTTGTATATATCTAATACAATATACTACATGGTTGCAAGTTTCTATTGACGTTTTTAATATTAATAGACGATTCCCATTTCCCGCGACATCGTCTGCATGCATTTCGTTTATTAAAAATAAATGACCTTTTAACCAATAGTAGGTATGGTCGTTGAATACACGTTGGACTTACCTATTCCTTTAAATTTACCTTTATTTAGCAATTGTAGAACCGAACAACAAGGAAAAATTGTTTTAACCATCTTGCACTCTGATGTTAAATTTTAATTAAGCCTTTAAACCTAATTGTTGTTTCGATTTAACAGACTCGTATTCGGGTCATTTTCACCAACGTATAACGAATTATAAAATCATTAGTCTTCTCGACGCTATAAACGACTCTGATTTATAATTCTGATGCGTTTTAAATTAATAAGTAATAAGAGTTTTACCTGAGAAAAATATTATGCATTCCAGTATATATAATAGGTAGGTAGCATCTACCCAAGCAATCGATGTCCCAAGCCGACTAGAAATTTATAAAAATAGAAGGTAGGATAACGAGTTCTACCAACAGAAGCGTCGCTAAAACAAATTGAGATGGTGTCTCACTTACCTCAGTAAATGACCGCAATTATTTCGAAAATATTTATGTAACAGTGTCACGTATTTTATAACTTTAAAACACAGCACAATTTATAAACACAGCAACCAAAATACGCGAGGAATTTTGACTGTTGTCAAATGTTCCCGCCGGCAAGTTCAAACTTTTTAAATCGGACAAATAGGTTTTTCTCTTTGGACCTTTTTTGTGTCGCGATCGACGCGCGACGCGTTTTACGTCGCTCCACTGACTAACTGCTTGACCACTTTCGAATCTTGAGCTGTATTAAAACAACATACAATTAACATCAGAAAGCGTGTCAATAATTTAATACCTGAACAGTAGGGCTTAATATCGCTTGCATACAGAATTTTGAGCGGTAAAATACTATACTTCGACTTCAAAATAACATACATAATCCTTACCTACGGCTACATCTATTTATGTCAAGCCCAGGTCAAGCCAAAGCACAGCTTTGCCGCAAGATTGAGCGACAGCCTGCGTATACTCGTATCTACCTAAGATAAATCCACCATTAAACCAAAAGAAGAAGAACATAAATCCAATAAACTATAGGTACAACAGATCGTTTCCATTAGGCCATCCATCCACAATTAATAGTTTATTCATCTACAAATTAATTTATTGTTCACTAGCTAATGCTCAGCATGGGATGCAATACCGCTCGCGCGCCACATCACAAATCTTGACGTAAGTGTCAACAACTACTGTACAAAGATTGTTCGATGCGCGAACTCTTAAATAGCGCTACCACAGGTGAAATAATAGTAACAGACAGACGGACAACCATTTTTTTAAGTAATAATATAAGAAGATTGATTTTAAACTGAGAGTAATTTAAAGCCTCGTATTTGTCAAACGGATATTTTGACCTCGCCAAACTCTTATACGGAGTAAGGGACGAGTGGCCTAGTTGCGACAACGCATATCAGTTGATTGCGAAGCAACGTTTACCCAAGTCAGTAACTGGACGGGTGACCGGATTTGGCCTTTTCGTTTCCTCCATGCCTCGGAGAGCACGTTAAGCCGTCGGTCCCAGTTATTATTACTAACATCTGATAAGCTGAGAGTTGATGAGAGTTTCTCTTGGTCAGTTCATATAAACTTAAAATATACCTACTATATATAGGCAAGTTTTACCATTTACAATTTAAAGTTCCTTCTGAATCTCTTAGTTTAGTGGACTCCATACTAAGATAAGCTCTCAACTGCTATATGGTGTTTACCTTTATAACTAACATTGAAAAATGGCCATACAGATTCGACTTTTGAAGCTACTTGTGAACAAAAAAGAAGTGTGTATTTGCAATTCACACACGGCAGAAGTGTAACTTCAGAAAAGTAGCCTTCGTGAGAATGAGATAGATATAACTTGTATTCTATTTCCTTCTCTCGCAGGCTAAATCCCAAATCCTATCTATACTTATAATAAAACTGTAACAGGTCCAATTCTGTACATTGAAGATATTTTGAAATTTTTTTTTGGAGGGCACTCATTATTCGATACTGAAGCCAAATCTGTAATTTTTTTCATTTTTGTCTGTCTGTCTGTCTGTCTGTCTGTCTGTCTGTCTGTCTGTCTGTATCTTGGCCGCGCATCACGCCGAAACTACTGAATGAATTCAAACGAAACTTGGCACGATTTGAGCCCATACTACGAGGTAGGACATAGGATACTTTTTATCCCGAAATACTACCCCCGAAGGGGTGAAATAGGGGTTGAAAGTTTGTATGAAAGTTTGTATGAAAGTCCTTAATTTCTCAAGTTATAGCCATGAAACTTAATATATGAGCTGCGGGTTGAAAATGAAAACATATATGTTTCACAGTTTTTCAAAATTCCACCCCCGAAGGGGTGAAATAGGGGTTGAGAGTTTGTATGAAAATCCTTAATTTCTCAAGTTATAGCCATGAAACTTGATATATGAGCTGCGGGTTGAAAATGAAAACATATGTGTTTCACAGTTTTTCAAAATTTCACCCCCGAAGGGGTGAAATAGGGGTTGAGAGCTTGTATGAAAGTCCTTAATTTCTGAAGTTATAGCCATGAAACTTGATATATGAGCTGCGGGTTGAAAATTAAAACATATGTGTTTCACAGTTTTTCAAGATTCGACCCCCGAAGGGGTGAAATAGGGGTTGAGAGTTTGTATGAAAATCCTTAATTTCTCAAGTTATAGCCATGAAACAGCATTTGCGCTTTCGTTAAAATATGAAGAAGTACGTGTTTCACCATTATAGGGGGATTATACCGTGTAGGCTACTTTTTATCCTGGAAAATTAACTGAAAAACTTATTCCACGCGAACGAAGTCGCGGGCATCAGCTATAAAGAATATACATACATACATACATACATATTACATAGGCTACTTTTTATCCCGGAAAATTAATGAGTTCCCGCGGGAATCGAAAAAACTTAGTCCACGCGGACGAAGTCGCGGGCATCAGCTAGTTTATGCATATGTTTGTCTCTTTTTGGTGTCGCTTTTTCGTTTCATCGAATTTTCAAATCACAACGATTCTAAAGAAATTTCACGTGGCGGTTGAGTAGTTGGCCCGTGAAAGCGTAGCAGACAGACATACACACTTTCGCGTTAATAATATTAGTATGGATATGGATTATTTATAAAAAAACATTTAAATATCTATTTTTTACATAAATTTTTAAATCAACGATGATGTCCGACACCGAGTCCCTGTGCTGATTTTACGCGAGGGCAGAGCAGCGAGACAAAGTAGTGAGCACGTATAGTTGTTCTATCTCACGAAGGCGGTTTGCTTACGTTTGTATAGGTAGTGCATACAGAGTTTGCTTGCCAACATATTTTTTTTTCTATAATATCGTAACTACAACTTTTAAGAAAACATTCAATAATTTAAAACCAGTGAGCAAGTTAGGCACCTTCCTACAAAATTTGTAGGTACCTGACTGTTGTTCAAGTAATAACGCAGGCCATTTGTTTCGAAATGTCTATTGTTTCACTCAAACATCTGCTTTCGGGGTATAATGAAAGGTTGGTACAGATGCACCGTACCCGTGGGCGAGGGCGAGGGCGACGGCGAAGGCGACGGTGACGGCGACGGCGAGGGCGATAGCGACGGCGAGGGCGAAGGCGACGGTGAGGGCGAAGGCGAAGGCGAAGGCGAAGGCGAAGGCGAAGGCGACGGCGAAGGTATCGGCGACGGCGAGGGCGTGGGCGAGGGCGAGGGCGAGGGCGAGGGCAAGGGCGCGGGCGAGGGCGAGGGCGAGGGCGACGGCGACGGCGAAGGCGACGGCGACGGCGAAGGCGACGGCGACGGCGAAGGCGACGGCGACGGCGAGGGCGTGGGCGAGGGCGAGGGCGTGGGCGAGGGTGAGGGCGAAGGTGACGGCGAAGGCGACGGCGAAGGCGACGGCGAAGGCGAAGGGACGGCGACGGCGAGGATGAAGGCGACGGCGTGGGCGAGGGCGACAGTGAGGGCGAAGGCGAAGGCGAAGGTGACGGCGACGGCGAAGGTGACGGCGACGGCGAAGGAGACGGCGACGGCGAGGGCGAGGGCGACGGCGAGGGCGAGGGCGAGGGCGTGGGCGAAGGCGAGGGCGAGGGCGAAGGTGAAGGCGACGGCCGCCACGACTCCTATACCATATGGCACCTCAAGCCGTCAGGTTTCGGAGTTAAAATCACTTACACTCTAGAGTGTACCACAAACATAGGCCAACCTGGGGGCCAACCCAGCCGCCTTCGTAGTCTGACTGTCTGTCACATGCATAGATTTATCATCCGCTGCGAGCAAAGCGAGACCTTGAGACCATCTTAAATCTATGGCACATCTATGGTACCTATGGTCACATGATTACTATCACAGATACTATCTTTGATTTTGTAATATACTAATAAGACTATAGGAAAGAGGCACGTTGATTCCGATACCGATTTGGATTATAATAATTATTTTTTTCTTTGGTGTCGTGGTGTCTTGGATTAGTGGGATTATCTCACTTTGAAGCGTGTCTAGCCAACATGCAATCAGCTGTTGACATAACGTAGGCTCAAATTTGCTAGAACCCACAGCCGTAAAGTGAAAAAAACTACCGACATTGACATGTCTGTCAAACTTTTAAGATGTCAAAGCATGGAGGAAGGAATTACGACTGCCTGTCAAAGGCAAACCCAAAGTCAAACTAAAAAATCATTGAAGAGATACAAATGATTTTTGGTTGTGACTTGTGTTTAGCCCAGGTTTAACCGTTTTCCGTTTAGATTGTGATGAGCTAAGTTGTAACAGTGCTTAAAAAAAATCACAAAAGTGAAATGGTGGGTACTTAATGTTTTAGTGTCTCCTAATAATAATTAATGTTTTATTTTTCTATTCCCGCGGGAACTCTTAAATTTTCCAGGATAAAAAGTAGCCTAGGGTCCTTCCCCGGTATACAACCTATCCCTGTGCCAAATTTCACCAAAATCGGTTAAACAGATGGGCATTGAAAGCGTAGAAGATAGAAACACTTTCGCATTTATAATATTACTAGCTGATGCCCGCGACTTCGTCCGCGTGGTTTAAGTTTTTTTTTATTCCCGCGGGAACTCCTTCATTTTCCGGGATAAAAAGCATCCTATGTCCGTCTCCTGGCTAAGCTACTTCCCCACAAATTTTCAGCCAAATCGGTTCAGCTGTTCTTGAGTTATAAATAGTGTAACTAACACGACTTTCTTTTATATATATAGATAAGTAAGTATGGATTTTTCTCCACCACCACCACCACTACAGCCCATTAACGTCCCACTGCTGGGCACAGGCCTCCACTCTCAAGAGAGAGGGTATTAGAGCTTAGACCCACCACTCTGCTCCAATGCGGGTTGGCGGGCTAATGGGGGTTGGATTTTTCTCACTCATTGTTATTCATAGTTTTTTCTTGTAATGTGATGACTATGCCTAAAAATTTTCAGGTTGCTACTTGCTACCTACTTACAAGATAAATAGTGAATATGCCCTACAGACAACAAAAAACAAATATGGAACCTTAAATGAAAAAACAGGAGTATTGAGTTAAAATGAGTACTAATGAAAAATTAAAATGAGTAACTAGCTAACTCAAACCCACATTGATGAGCTACATTTAAACCTTTTTCATGGAATATTCTAGAAATATAGGTAAGCTAAAATCCACTTTGCTGAGATAAAGGTACATACTACATAACCTAGATGGACATGAATATATAAAGAAATGTTAATTGTTACCTAGTTTTATGCTATTTACAGAAAATATGGCTGAAATATTCAATTTAAGTGCACTATGCAGGTGTTGCCACACAGACGGCAGCTTTAGGAGTCTGAATCTATTTTATAGCTATAACGGAAATGTGGAAGAATATGCAAATATGCTGTACGAAACTTTTGGGTTGATTGTGAGTATTTTATATTGTACTAGCTGTGGTTTTTAATTTTCCAGGATAAAAGGTAGCCTAAGTGTTATTCCCGACTATAATCTATCTCTGTGTTCAGCCGTTGGGGCGTGATTGAGTAACAACATCCGTACATCCATCCAAACTTTCGCATTTATAATATTTATTTGATTATTTATTGAGCGCTATGCCTAAAGCAATATTATTGTACGTAAAGAATATTGATTTATTACGTTTTATACCTAAAGCAATTGTAGTCAGTTTTGTCGACTTTATATTAAAAATAAACTTTATTGCCTTACTTCTCGACCCTTGCACTTCCCAGTGTCCGGGTTCGATTATTTTACATCATACTAATATTATATATGCGAAAGTGTGTTTATTTGTTGGTTTGTCCTTCAATCACGCCGCAACGGAGCAACAAATCGACGTGATTTTTGGCATGGGTATAGTTAAGGACATGGAGAATGACGTAGGCTACTTTTTATCCCGGAAAATTAAGGAGTTCCTGCGGGGATCAAAAAACTTAAACCACGCGAATGAAGTCGTGGGCATCAGGTAGTAAGTAAATAAAGTCATTTTAAGGGGCCGGCGACCACCGCTCGCAACTTCTACTCGAACCGCAAATATAAATTTGCCGGTATATTGCTATCCCTATTTGGCTGAAGACACATGATCGCGTGCAAGCGCGATAGCAATATGAGCGTACAGAATTTGTTATACATATTTTAGTCTTGTTCCGTGAATACCAAAAATGATGAATGAAAAATTGTTGTGTTTTTAACTTCGTGTTGTTATTCTGTAACTTGACAATATAGGCTATGTTCCTGATCAATAATTAGTACGTGAGATATCGTTGGTTTTAATATGAAACAAATAAGGAGAAAACATGTCGTTTATGTCGCAAAAACATGCAAAACGCAATGTGCTTACATTTAGTTTTTGGAAAGTATTTTGGAAAAATAATTATCCAGGGACCTAGATAAATACAAGTTCAATCTTAATAATCGCATAATATGGAGGAAATATGCTCGAATTACAAATTATTTTGGTATTACGTTTGTATGAGCAATTCGCCCTCCGCTGGCGCCTTAATATTTTCTATTCAGACTGGAAATGTTGCTGTTAATTTTTATATTATTTGCTGATTGTAATATCAGCCCTTGTTGTAGTCATTGTCATCAACCATTAGAATAGATGCACACTGCTGGTCATAGATCTCTCGAGGGACTTTCACGTGCCGCAGTATTGAGACTGGAATCAGCCCTAAATGGAATAAATGCTAGGCAAGGCAAGATAATGAGCAGTGACTCTGATTAAACCCAGTTCAGGAATAGGTTGCTCACAGAATATTGTACCTAGTTGACATCTAATCTTACATTATCTGTAACTGCCCCACCTTAATGCACAAACGTAGCCTCCTCCTAGGGAAGCGCCTAGTTGATCCCGAGGAGGCAAAGAACATCCCGGCCAAGAAGCTGCTGCTGTTCCTAGCAGCAAGTAGTATTGACCACGAACTTTAGATAGTGGTGATCACAATAGATCGGCAATGGTCAAAGTGATGCCGGGTCTCTTTACAGAGCCCTGCAAAGCCACATCACTAAGAAGAAAGACAACATCGAATCCTTATATGTAATATATCAATATTATTATTTAAAATAATAATATTAAACTTTTTTTGCTTGTACCACTTGTACTCAAGGTTTAATTTGAAGTTTTTCATACAAACTTCTGATGCCTTGTTCTAATGTCAGTGTTTACAGCCATTTACATAATATACCTTAGTATTTTAAGGCAAAATCTGTACGCATCTTATAAGCAAGCCGGCTCCAGACTGATCAGTGGTCATTAATACTTTTCAACAAGTGGAAAAGGACATGAGGATTTTAAATGTTTGGAGCTGGAAAGAACCTGTTTCTTACCTCCTCCTAAAAAGAAGTTTTCTTAACCAAGCCAATGACCACCCAGGGCTGTACTTTGATAATAATGATAATGAGACAAAGGAAAGTAATTAATCAAAAACAATGTGTTTCATTTCAGTTGAATCAACCATCTATAGAAGCAAGCTACTCAATATGTGACACCTGTATAGAAAAATTGAGAAATGCTCTACAATTCAAGAAACAAGTTGAAGAATGTGAAATCAAGTTTGCAGATTATTGCAACAGTAAATCTTTCACTAATCCTATAATTAATTTTTCTTATGAAAATAGACTTCCTAAATAATTTGATTGAGTACTAAAGCTATTAACAGCTGTAGTTAGTCTACTGTAAGTTTCAATGTGACTGATGAGTTGCAATGTAACCTCCCTTACGCATTTATAAGCGGGAGGCATGGGGTTAAATTTCTGGCAGGGGTAATTTTAGGATTTCATTATTTAAAAATGGTCTCTGGTCTGGTGAGAGGCTTCGGCCTAGGCTGGTTATCATCTTACCGGCAGAGACATTTAGAGTTTCAGTGTGTTGCCTGTATCATACTAATATTATAAATGCAAAAGTGTGTTTGTTTGTTGGTTTATTGGTTTGTTCTTCAACCACGCCGCAAGGGAGTTACGGATCGACGTGATTTTTGACATGGGTGTAGTTGAGGACCTGGAGAATGACACAGGCTGCTTTTTATCCCGGAAAATTAAGGAGTTCCCGCGGGAATAAAAAAACTTAAACCACGCGGACGGAGTCGCGGGCATCAGCTAGTGATTAATATTATCGCTACGAAATAAGTCCGCTACCTTCTATGACAGTATCATAAATTACCAACACAAGAGATTGCAGTCAAGGGATAACTTGTAACTAGTAGAATTTAAAAAACCGGCCAAGTGCGAGTCGGACTCGCGCACCGAGGGTTCCGTACAAACCTGTAGTAAGTTTAACGATTTATGACGTATTAAAAACAAGACGAAATGAACCGCAAAACTTACTTTGTTTGTAGAGGTTTATTGTTAATATCAAAAAATTACGTTTGTTGTATGGGAGCCCCCCTTTAATATTTACTTTATTGAGATTTAATTATTTATTTTGAAAGGTAATATACAAGTTAATATTCTGTGAAAATTTGAACCGTCTACCTGTTACCGTTTTTAATATTGAGCAAAAAAATACGAAAAAAACACGTTTATTGTATGGGGACCCCCCTTAATATATATATTTTTTTAATTTTTAGTATTTGTTGTTATAGCGGCAACGGAAATACATCATTTGTGAAAATTTCAGCTTTCTGGCTATCACGGTTTACGAGATACAGCCTGGAGACAGACAGACAGACAGACAGACAGACAGCGGAGTCTTAGTAATAGGGTCCCGTTTTTACCCTTTGGGTACGGAACCCTAACAAGGAATAATAGTATTTTTATTAATTGATTAGTTTAATAAGATGGGGTAGCGAGCTGCTCTTAGATTTATGCAGGGTTAATTTAATAATAAAGGTTCACGTTCATCATCACATTTGGATTTTTTTTGTTATAGATGAGATGGCCTTACAAACGGAAATCAAAATAGAATCTGAACTAAGTAGGTACCAAAATCATTTAACTTCTTTTGCAATTGCCTCAAATATAATAATAATTTGAAACAAGTTTTAAGTTTTATGTATGTAAATGTCGTGCTTATATCGTAGAATTGATAATACTGGTGAAACACTGGTGTTTCATGAAATATTACACTGTTTGTTGATCATTTCATGATATAGCTTGATATCAATAAATGAAAATCGTTTGACAAAATGAAAATTTATATGCATGGCTATTTCATGATTGTCAAACAAATTGTATAATCATATCGTGAAATATACAAAATTATTGACCACTAGCGGCGCTGATGGTGCGTTATTAATACGATCCATCATGGCGGCGGTATAGCTGTATAATATTAATAGGGTGAATTTACTGCTATAAAAAGGTGAAAATAAGTATGTATTATTTAAAAATTTATATCTGTCCCAATGTGCTACAGAAAATGCGGAAAGGTACAGAGGTACTCGCAACTGTTAAGAAAAGGAAGCTGGAATATATTGGACACGTGATGCGGAACACCAGGAAGTATGAACTCCTTCAACTGATTATGCAAGGAAAGGTGGCTGGCAGGAGGAGGCCTGGCCTCAGAAGGATATCATGGCTTAAAAACTTGCGCCAGTGCAGCACAAGGTCCTTGTTTAGAGCAGCGGTCTCAAAAGTTGAAATCGCCTTAATGATTGTCAACCTTCGTAAGGAGATGGCAGAGTAAGAAAAGAAGATTGTCCCATAAACCGAATCAGCACAATCCAACTTAATGTAGTCTTGTCTGCCCTACCACTAGAGTGTTTTTGTAAAGCGCGAAGCCAGAAGCTCGCGAGGGAGGTCCTGAATGAATCGAGCTAGGTGAAGCTGAATAAAGGGGCGATGAAGAGTGGCTTCCCGCCCGCCTATCCGCATTGGAGCAGCGTGGTGGGTCTAAGCTCGTATTCCCTCTCTCCTATGAGAGTGGAGACTTTTGCCCAGCAGTGGTACGTTAATGGGCTGTAGTAGTGGTGGTGGTGGAAGAGTGTCTTCAGTCGTAGTCCATGCATTTTACATCTACATTTGTATGGACACCCTACATAATGATATAGTCAAAGAAACCGACAAACATTGAGCATTTTTTGAACCGCCCGCCCGCCCGAATAAGCGGCCATTCTTGCTGTCCGGTTGTCTCTCGATAACTGGGAAGATTTAAGTGTCTACAGTAGCGCTCCAAACGAGGATCCTTACTGCCCTGCCCCCCTAGCATGGGCCGAGACAATTTTCTCCCCGAGGAAAGGATAAATTTTTTATTCCTAAATAAATAAATAAAAACGCTAAATAACGGTGGATAAATAGTCCCCCGAGTTCCCGTGAAATGTCAAACGGGGATAAACTTCTCCTCTCCCCTGTTGCGGTGCTCTGAGAAGTGGAAAAGTTAATTTTATCTCTCGTCAGTGGATAAAATCGGGGGATAAATTTTTTATCTCCGGCCCATGCTAGCCCTGCTGAAGAATAGTATCGTGCAAGCATGCTTTGTTCGACAACTTATGTAGCTGCTTTTGAATTAAAGGCTACAGTAGATTTGCATAGTATTAAGATCGAATTCTATCATCAGGATGGTGTTCTGCTTGGTTTGTTCGGCGAAGAGAGATATCCTACAAAGCGCTTGCTCTTTACAGGAAATCTCTCTTTGGGCCATTATGACGTTTGTATTCCAGTGGAACAAGACATCAACAATGCGTCTATTTCTCCCGATACTCTTCAAGAGAACGAATTCTTGAAGGAAAACAAAAAGTCTCAAAGGGGCCGTCCAAAAAAGCGTAAAACAGGACGACCTAAAACGTCTGAGAAATCCCGTGCGGAACAACTGCGTGATGCTAGTCGGCGTTATAGACTTAAACGTTATGCAGACAAACACCCCGAGGTGCATCAGGCAGCCGTAAAACGTTATACGGATAAAATCCGAGAGGTGCATAGAGCCGCGGTAAAACCAAGTAAGACATTTCACAATAAGACCAAGTTTCAGATATTAAGTAATGTATATGTTCACAGGGAACAATTCCCTATTCCTCAGGCTGAAAAGAACATCCACAAATCACAAGGCCTTAGCCTTGACAGCGCTCTTCTCGACATAAGCTCTCTGCTATATATATTTTAGTAAAGGTCAGGCTTACGTTGGACTCTCCAGAGTTAAAACCTTAGATGGAGTACATCAGCTTATCAATTTAGATCCAAGTCAAATCAAGGCACAAGAGAGCTCTATTGTAGAGTACAACCGCCTGTGCACGTTATACCGCCCTGACTTGGCCAAATTAAGTATAAACAGAAAACGCGTAAAAAAAATCCGGATACTGAATGGGCATTTTACTCGAACATTTCTAAGGTACAAGAAAATATAGAAAATAACACAAAAAAGACAATTATACCCCGTAGACGTAGGAAAATACAGTAGATTAACAAAAACCATTTGGTATTAATTTTATTATGAATAAGTACCTACCTACTAATAATTTCTATTATAATATAATAATTTCTATAATAATATTATAATATTTCGAATAAGTACAAAAAGTAATGATATCCCATCAAAAAACATAAATGTGAAATGAGAGCCAAGTTCAATATTATGATTATATACGAATTATATTATAGCCTTTGCAAGTTCTAAAGCTGTAAGTTCTTATTTTATTCTTCCGAAAATTTGGCTTGCTGATAGAAACTGTACTTTTAGGTACTTAATAATAATTCGTATATGAAAACTAGCCAAGTCAAACCTTAGTCTTCAATATATTAACCTAAAATACGTAGGTCACACTGAAACTTTTGCGTAACTTAAAAAACATCATGTTATAACCAAAATATTATGTTCATTGCTTTTCAAAATACTCTCCTTTACCTAAATTTTTTCATGCGATCGAATCATTTTTAAAACAGGAGGACCACAGATCTGAAGGCATGTTTTCTACGTGCTGGTTGAATGCTATCACTGCCTCTTCGGAGTTGGTAAAAGTGAAACCTCTCATCAAATCTTTGATTTTGGGGAAAATACAGAAATCAGGTGCTAGGTCGGGGCTATGTGCAGGATGGGTGACGAGTTGTACTTTTTCGGAAGCTAAAAATGACTTTGTTTTTTTGGCCGTGTGTGAAGAAGCGTTGTCATGATGTAGGAGAACGCGGCTTTTTGGTCGTCTTTCGCGAACTTTTTCTAACACCCTGGGTAAACAAATGGTAGAATACCACTCGGCATTGACACACTTTTGATCTCCAAGTGGAATTGTGCAGATGGGACACGTAGCTGAGAAAAAAAACGCGATCATTTTTTTACCAACGTTTCTTGCCTGCCTCACTTTTGTTAGCCTGTTCTCATTTTCAAACACCCATTCACAAGATTGCTGTTTTTTTTCGGGTTCAAAACAATAAATCCACGTTTCATCTCCTGTGACAATGTCATAAACAGCATTAGAATTTCCGTGGTTGTACTTCAGTAGCATCTGTGAGCACCATTCCACGCGCGCCCGCTTCTGCTCCGCTGTCAGTTCATGAGGGATCCAACGACAACAAAGTTTCCGAACTTTTAATTCTTCGTGTAAAAATTTCTGAATTTGGCTCATACCAATTCCCAATAGTCCTCGAATTGTCTCATATCCGCGGGTTTTCTTCAATTAGCCGCTTAACAGTAGCCACATTATTTTCGTTGACGGCAGTTGAAGGCCGCCCTTCACGAAATTCGTCATATAAAGAAACCCGACCTCTCTGAATTTCAGCAAACCATCGCCTCACGGTGCTCTAACAGGGTGCTTCTCTCCCAAAAGCATTCTGAAGACGAGCGGCACAGTCTTGCGGAGAGAACTTTTAAAATCATAAAAAATCATCGCTCTAAAATCTTTTTGACTTAATTCCATTTTCGTTGCGTACGTAGAACTTTGATGTGTGCTAAAAAACAATTGACAAATGATTTCCCGCCAATTTTTTTTTATTACTAAGTAGGTTGCAAGTCGTTTAAAAAAATATATCATTCGAAATTCAAATAGTTCCGATTAGCTAGAAGTGCAAAACTTTTAGTGTGACCCATGTATAAGAAGAAATGGTATTTTAAGTTGTTATAAAATATTTTATGTTGTTATAAATAAATTTCAGGACTGACCATTGAACTTGGCACCCATTTAGATCTCACTTCTTTTGTCGTTGAAGCCGACAACCAAGGCTTACTATATCATAATATTGAACTTGGCTCCCATTTCACATTTATGTTTTTGATATGATTAACAATTTACAGGTGACAAGATGATAAAACCCGAAATGAGCATAAAAGTTGAGGGTATGTTGCATAATTTATTTTCTTCATAGCTATATAAAGTTTATTTGAATAAAAAAACATTTGAATTTTAAATAGGAAACTGCGTAGGTATTTCTATCTCGTTGCAAAGCCCACACGCTAAACTGATTTTGATGACGAAATCAAGTAAATAGCTTGCACCCTGGAGACAGACACGGAGACTTCATTGATCTAAATCTACGCAAAAGAAGTCGAGGTCGTCATCTAAGTAACGTTGCTATCATTTATCATCTAACGTCGCGTCTTTTTTCAGAGTGTAATGACGATACTCACGATTATGAACATTCTAACGCGGAATATGCTAATCATATAGAATTATATGACAATGACAGCGACAAAGAGAAAAAAGAAAACATTGAGTATGAAAAGCAAAATTGTTTGGAAAAGCAAAAATCCGCCACACCATGTACTGAAATTCTCACGGAATGCTTGAAAAAAGAAAAAACCGTTGAAACTCACTCCCAAATTCAGCCTAAGAAATGCTTAGAAAAGCAAAAATCAAAAGCCAAGATTAAACAGAAGAACTGTTTAAAAGAGGAAAAAATTTATATATCAGGTAATTTTATTTGCACTTGTTGAAACTTATTCGATTGTTTCGATACCACAGCGGAAATATATATTCTCTAGATGATGCCCGCGACTTCGTCTTTTAATAAGGTTTTTTATTCCCGCGGGAACTCTTGAATTTTCCAGGATAAAAAGAGGCCTATGTCCTTCCCCGGGATGCAACCTATTCCTGTACCAAATTTCATCAAAATCGGTTGAATAGATGGGACTTGAAAGCGTAGCAGACAGACAGACACACTTTTACATTTATAATACTAGATGATGTCCGCGTTTATTAAGTTTTTTCATTGCCGCGGGAACTCTTTCATTTTCCGGTATGGATAGTATTAGAGCAAGATCCCGCGACGATCAGACCTACGTTATTTTATTAAAGCTGACATTTTAGTAGTACGATTAGCACGATTTCAACCCCCTGTCAGACACTCTTAAATTATAAAACAGGGTGTCTGACAGGGGGTTGCAATCGTACTAGGTGTCTGACAATGGACAACCTGGTTTCTAATAATTCCAAAGCAAAATATAAAAAAACGGAGCTAAATAATTTATCGAATTTGAGGTGCCACCTTTTTTACCTGATAGCTTCCAAAGCAACCGCGATCCAAACTTCATAGTCGGGGATCGTTTATACCTCTATTAGAGACATACATACAAAAAAAATTAGCTTTAATAAAATAACGTAGGTCTGATCGTCGCGGGATCTTATACAGTGGGTCGACGTTCATACAAATGACAGGCCCGGCTGCCGTGGCCTGTGACAGTTGTAGTAGGTATCTAGAGGGACGGCATTTCTCTATATCTCTACCTATCTCCTTAGACTGTTCTATACCACAGAATACTTAATAGTACCTTTCCCGCAGGTACTCCCAAATCTGAGCCAAGAATCAGGGATAATAGTTACACTGGCGCAGTTAATGCTTGCCAAAATTGCAAGAGTACCTTCAAATCTGAAATTACTCTAAGGGGTCACTTACAGAGAAAGCATTCTATATTTTCTTGTAAGATTTGTAAAGAAATGTTTGGCTCAAAAGAAGCATTAATTAAGCACGAACCTATTCATAGTACTATAAAACACGAATGTGACATATGTGGTAACGTATTTACGAAGAAATCGGGTTTGACATTGCATAAAAACCAGCACACAAGAGAAAAAATTTTTACATGTGATATGTGTAACAAAGATTTCCTGTATAAAACCAGTTTGAGAAAACATATCGACTTCCATTTGGGTAGAAATAAAAAAATAATGTGTGACTTATGCGGACACACGTTCAACGATTTGACCAATTTGAAATCGCACATCCGTGCTGTCCACGAGAAACTGAGACCCTTCAAATGCGACCAGTGTCCCAAAACATACTCTGCGCGTAAAATGTTGAAAATTCATACAAGGGGGCACACTGGAGAGCGCCCATATGTATGTCAAATTTGCGGCAAAGGGTTCGCGCACAGTACTGCCTTACGTTACCATAACGAGAGGCTTCATACAGACCCTGAATTGTGCAATACTAGGTCAAGATTCGCTTCCAGAAGGCACATTGGCGTCAAATCTTACAAATGCTATTATTGCGAAAGAGAATTTTCGGGTAGATTTGCTCTAAAACGCCATATCGAACGCCATAAGGGTACCGCGAAAATATTCCCATGCGAAACATGCCATAAGAATTTCGCTACAAAAGCGGTGATGATACGACACATGAAAAGCATCCACGACCCAAGTAAACAATTTGTGGCTAAAAATAAGTGCAATTTGTGCAACAAATCCGTAACAGATATGGCGAAACACATGAAGACACATACGGAGAGATTATTTCAGTGCGAACAGTGCCCAAAATCATATTCCGAAACAAGTGCCTTGAATCGACACGTTAGAGAAATCCACTGTGGGATAACTCATGATTGTAACCTCTGTGATAAAAAGTATATAAAAGCGAAAAGTCTACGTACACACAAACTGAAAAAACATAAAGCACATATTATACAGTTAAAAGTGGAGCAAGAAGATGCCAGGGCAATAGAGCATGATATTTTAAAATAAAATTATATAAAAGCGAAAAGTCTACGAACACACACACTGAAAAACGTAACGCACATAAAAGTCGAAACTCCGTCACATCTTATGCAATATTTTATTGTGCTTATAAAATAATAGCTGATGCCCGCGACTTCGTTTGCGTGGATTGGGGTTTTTTGGTTCCTTCGGGAACTTTAATTTTCCAGCATAAAAAGTAGCCTATGTGCTATTCCAGCTATCTCTGTGCAATTTCATCCAGATCCGTTCAGCCGTTATGGCGTGATTGAGTAACAAACATCCATGAGTAACAGATTTTTTTAAAAGTTTTAATTCATTGTAAGTTGTATAGCAAATTTTTTTGTTTCTTGTGCGTTTAAATCCCTCACTTCTATCAGGATAGGCACTCGTAACAAAAACGAACTTTGATATCTTATTACCTCACGCACGTGATTTTTTTCTAGTCCTCAGTAAAGTTAATAATTACTTACAATTATAAAGTTGGCCGGCGAGCAATTATTTTAATACCTACACACCTTCCACTGGTCTGCAGTCACAGTCGTTAATTTTGTTAGTTATGTTGAAGTGAAACTTCATTAAAATCGTGATTTGTATCAAATTCGATGAAACGAAAAAGCGACACCAAAAAGAGACAGACATATTCATAAATAAATAAGATTTAGCCTGCGAGAGAATGAGATAGAATACAAGTTATAATATGTTCAAGACCAATAGATGGCGCTGTACGATATTGAATCGCGCTACTGCTCCATTGTGCTCAGAAGGGTATATATTTATTTCATTCTCTCGTAGGCTACTTTTCTGAAGTTTCACTTCTGTCGTATGTGAACTGCACACACTTTTTTTTTATTATCGTGGAAGGATTACTGGTCGATGTGAGTCATTGAAATAATATATAAATAGAATATAATAATAAATAATTTAATTTGCTTAGTGTTTAAATAAGAAATCTACAAAAATGTAAAAAATACTGATTTACGTATACATAAAATAAAATAAATTAAGCACGATAAACTTGTGGTTGAACTCATTAGTAATTATACCTAATATGCACTCATCATTCAGCTTTACCTATATGAGTACACCTATGTCGTTTCAGTCCGCTACTCTGTGTAAAATGACTATTGCACATACTGCAGCTAAAAGGCCTCTCACCGGTATGAATACGCATATGTAACTTTAAGTTCCCATTAACCGAAAACTGTTTATTACAAACATTACAATTGAAAGGTCTCTCGTCGGAATGTACGCGCATATGTTTGGATAAATTACCGATTTGTTTATTACATATCTTACAAGTATACGGTTTTATTCCCGTATGAACCCGCATATGTCGTTTCAGCTGCCCGGTCTCTCTAAAGGACCTTTTACACACCTCACAAATAAACGGTTTTTCCCCAGTGTGTACGCGCATGTGTATTTTTAAATAACCGTTATCTGAGAACGCTTTTTTGCACACTTTACACGCAAATGGTCTTTCCCCCGTATGAGTTCTTTCGTGGAGTTTAAAACTAGCCATTTGTGCAAACTGTCTATTACAGAAGGAGCATATATACGGCTTTATTCCGGTGTGAACTCGCATATGCACTTTGAGAGTTGTATACGCTGTGAAATCTTTCTTGCACACTTCGCAAGCATATGGTCTTTCCCCAGTATGTTGCCTTTCGTGTATCGACAGGTAACTTTTGCTGGAAAACTGCTTTTGACACACTTTACATCTGTGCGGTTTGACTCCAGTATGTATTATGAATATGTGCCGTTTTAAATGAGTTCGTTGAGGGAATCTCCTGCCGCATACGTCACAAACATACGGCCTTTCTCCCGTATGAGTCAATATATGGGACTTCAGAGTTTGATTGTGGCCAAATGATTTGTTACAAATTGTGCATGTGTAATTTTTCTCGCCTGTGTGTGTTTTCATGTGCTCTTTGAGACCTTTTTTCCTCTGGAACTCCTTATTACAGTGGCTGCACTTAAACTTTTCTTCCCCAAAGTGGGTAGATAAGTGATTTTTCAACATACGCGCTTTTTCGAAACTTTTCGAGCAAAACGTACAACAGAATACGCCATTAACTGAATGCGATGTATTTATATGGTTTATTAGTTCTTTGTTTAGTGTGTATCTAGTGTTGCATATGCGACAGAGGTAGGTTTTCTCTTCGCTGTGCGTCCGCATGTGTACTTCTAGAGAACCATTGTAAGAGAACTTTTTTGTGCATATTTCACAGCTGAACTCCTTGCCTTTTTTTCTTCGCGTTGGTTTGGAGTCACCTGAGGATAAAAATCCAAGTTAATATACTACAAAAGGTCTAGTGTTGTAAATGTTGGGGATCATTCCCCGCAGTGGGAGTCAGTTAGCTATCATTCAGTGTTTATAAAGGAATAGACGTAAACAAGCTGTGAAATTCATCCTACAATTATGTGAAATCCTACGATGGAATATACGACGACGGCGTGTCATGCAAGTATGTTTATTAAAAATTAGTACCTACACAGTATCTTAAAACTACTACTACTACATACCCTGTATTGAATAAATGATTTGATTGATATTGATAAAAATACGAGGTAGATACCACAATGTGTTTCGTGTGTTTTGAAGAATTCTCAGGTATGCAAGCAGATTCCCTCGCAAAGCACGATATTTCCCTACACTAAGCAACCTTCCTTAAAGCAAGTGATATTTAATTGTTTAAAACTGAGTGTACTGAGTGACTGCCTCGTTGGTCTAGTGGTTGGCATTATCGACTGCGGCCGACAAGGTCCAGGGTCGGGCCATAATCTAGTGTTGGGTTTTTCTGACTAGAAATTCTCAGTATACTAGCCCGGAGTTAGGAAGTTGGCGGTGTTTCACCCCCGTGCCTCGGAGAGCACGTTAAGCCGTCGGTCCCGGTTATTATCACTAACATGATAATAGTCGTTAAAGCCTGCCAACCCGCATTGGAGCAGCGTGGTGGGTCTAAGCTCTAATACCCTCTCTCCTATGAGAGTGGAGGCCTGTGCCCAGCAGTGGGACGTTAATGGGCTGTAGTGGTGGTGGTGGAGTGTACTGTATCAACTCTCAATAATAATGCTTACCGTCACCTAATTCCCAGTTGTCATTAGGTTTGCATTGACTTTGGAGGTTAGATAGAGGTTGATCGTCGTCCTCTGGCCCAAAAGCTTCCGAATGAGAAACACCTGAAAGGGTATGCACTATGCAGATATTTTGACTATGGCCCTATATCGAATTTAAAACTTTTCTGCTAAAGTTACTTTAGGACCCCATAATTGTGTAATTACGCAGTGAAATATTAATATCTATATCTGAATTGAAAAAAAACCATACTTAATATTATAAATGATAAAGTGTCTCTGTCTGTCTGCTACGCTTTCATGGTCCATCTGTTCAACTGATTTTGATTAAATTTGGTACAGGGATAGGTTGTATCGCGGGAAAGGACATAAGCTACTTTTTATCCCGAAAAATTAAAGTCCCCGCGAGAATCAAAAAACTGAATCCACGCGGACGAAGTCGCGTACATCATCTAGTATGAACTAAATTTAAAAAACACACCATCATCAAAAAATTTTTGATCACTGCTGTCCTGTTCAAGCTGCAAATTTTGTATTTCCTTCTGTTCTGGAAACAAGGCACCATTGTTAAAAGACCATTAAGGTGAAAACTATAGTGTTGACTGTTGTTCTCAAATAAAATTTTGTTTTTTTTTTCACTAAAAATTAGTCCTTGACTGCGATCTCACCTGATGGTAAGTGATGATGCAGTCTAAGATGGTAGCGGGCTAACCTGTTAGGGGTATGGCAGTTATATTAAACCCATATACCTATTGAATCGAAGCAGGCGTTACTTTGCGGAAGTCCATGATAATGAATGAACTAGAAGTTTAATTCGCTATAATCCGCCACAGCAGACAAATCTATGTGGTACAGTGCGTGTCTTTCACCAATAGCATGCGAACACCCACCACCCAGCAATTCGCACCAGCACAGCACCACACCACACAAATCCTCCAAATCACTCTCACCGTACGTTTCACTCTGAAACCGGAGCATCCTCAGATGTTGACTCGACAATGCACGATTGTAAGCTTGACAATCGTGCATTTCTATACAGCATCGTAACAAAACGCTAAACCGCTTGGCGGTACGTTTCTGCCGGTAGGGTGGTAGCCACGGCCGAAGCCTACCAGACCAGACCAAACAAAATTCAGAAATTATAAATTCCCAAATTGACCCTGCCAGGAATCGAACCCAGGACCTCCACAGGACGACCACGTTGAGACAACAGCGCTCAACACTACGCCAGAAAGGCCGCCAACGTCAATAATACGTATTTCTATTTTTCCATCTTAGGCCCTTAGCCTAAACCAAATATCAGCTAACAATACTTTCTGAAGTAGTTATTGGTCAATCTATGCTTAAGGCTGATGCTCGAGCACCTGTTCCTGGTGTTGGTTTATTAATACAGACCTAAGATTAGATTTGTGTGTCCCGTCTAGTGCAAAATGGTGACAAAATTTAAAGAAATAGGTTGAGTTTCAGGTGGCACGATAGCTCATCAAACAAACACACAGACATTTTTGCATATTAAAAAAAATATCTGGGTAGGTACTTTCTTATGTCTTCATAAAATAAATTGAACATTCCTTTTATTCACATATCTTGCAGCAAATAATGCACTAAAAAACTGTTACGCTCTCTTTTTCCTTTTTCTCTTTATTAGCAATGCTATTATCACTATTTCTTAGACATACTCCATTCTATACGAATGTACAAGAAACACTAATTAAATTCAGTATTCATGCTGTATATTTAGGTCTACAGTGCGTAATGGCTCTTAAACTGTAAATAAATTCGAAAATTAATAATTTCGCTATGCTTGGTGAATTTCTGTTAATATGAGCTAATTTCGTTGGCCTTTTATTTCATCTACAGATATCCTACTTATATTTTAAACTTAATACTACTTAAAATTTAAGTTAAATCTTGCGTACAGGTTTCTATAGCTTTATTTAACTCACCATCTTTTTCTTCTGCTTCTTCCTTTACTTCTTGATCATAGGATTCAATTCCTGAAAATAAAGTATATGTGTACATATTATGCTTTTACATTTTTAATTACTGGCAACACGGGCAATACAAAACAATCAAGTATGTATATCCCAAGTTCATCCAGGGACACCTGACCATTTTTTTTAAAATTGCTGCTATTTTGCTGTCTCTGCCTGTAGTAGACACTAGACAGACTATATTATTTATGATTATTAAACTTTTTATGATAGGAAAAGAATCTTATTTATTTAATTTTACTTAAAAGTAGCTGATAACTTAACTTCAACCCCTTGTAATGAGGTTTTTTTATTCCCATGGGAATACTTAATTTTCCGGTATAAAAAGTAGCCTATGCCACTATCCAGGTCCTCAACTATACCTATGCAAAAAATCACATTGATCCGTTGCTCTGTTGCGGCGTGAGACAAGTTCACATCCATACTAATATTATAAATGCGAAAGTGTGTCTGTCTGTCTGTCTGTCTGTCTGTCTGCTACACTTTCACGGCTCATCCGTTCAACCGATTTTGATGAAATTTGGTACAGGGGTGGGTTGTATCCCGGGGAAGGACATAGGCTACTTTTTATCCCGGAAAATTAAAGAGTTCCCGCGGGAATCGAAAAATCCTAATCCACGCGGACGAAGTCGCGGGAATCATCTAGTTCAAACTAAAATATAGGGTGGTTAGATGTGTCTAATTAAAAATTTATTTATCTGTGTTTAAAGCAAATTTTCTTACATATTAAGTATTTGGCGGTTAAATTGAGTTCCATGAAAAGGTGTTAAAATAAAATTGTAAATGTATAACTAGGAAATGGTGATAAAATTAAAATTTTTTACTATTAAGAGTATGTTGACCATATAAGGGATAATTTATGGTTTGTTTACAAAGATTCTACATTGAATTTGGTTCTAGTATAGGCTGCATGTTACTTTAATATAATACTAGCTGATGCCCGCGTGTTCGTCTGCATGGTTTAAGTTTTTTTGATTCCCGTGAGAACTCCTTAATTTTCCGGGATAAAAAGTAGCGTATGTCACTCTCCAGGTCCTCAACTATACCCATGTCAAAAATCACATTGATCTGTTGCTCCGTTGCGGCGTGAGAAGGACAAACCAACAAACAAACACACTATCCCATCTATAATATTAGTATGATTACCTCTATGTGAATGTATATTATAATACTGATAAAACAGCTGTTCACAGGTAACAACTTGATGTCTAAACTGTTCTGCATCACGCAGTCTCGGAATACAGGTATCACATATAGAATATACATCCAATGCTGTTGGTCCTGGCTTTATCTGAAAGATTAATTAATTTATGACTAGTTAATGCCCAATGCCCATGCAATTGCCCTCATAAATTTGGGTTTTTTGAAAATTCCTAAGTAACTCATCGATTTTCTGGGACAAGTGCTGTGAATAAACCCTCTGTAGCATTTTTTGTCTTAATCACCAAATGTATCAAATTTTGTTAAAATCAGTTATTGAGCTTGTATTTATCTAGATTAGCGCCATTTTCTTATTATCTAAGTTTGTGTACAAGAGTTATTGGTGTTTTATGTTTAGGAATGAATAAAGAGTTTGTTTTAAATTGATAGTAGTTAAAAGTAATCATATTAAAAGTACAGTAAGTAAATAGGGGCGGTTTTTCAGAAAATTTGTGTGCATAATTTTATAAATGGAATACAGATTTTCTAAGCAAGAAACTTCATGAAGTGTTTCACTAGCTTCTAGAGATTATGCATATTCGTTAGCTTCAATTAACCATACTGCGTTAACAGTACAGTGAACCTTCTTCTTATCATACCTACAACAAACAATTCTTCTTATAAAATAACAATAAACCTCAAAGTTTCCCTAACTTTTATTCTACACACCATTTGCATGCTGCCTATTTCATACATTCAACTTTAGTAATTTAGAATTCGCGAATAGTTACTTACTTCTATGTTAAATGTTTGTTGTAACATATTTGAATATATTTCTCTGCGCCCTTCGTAGATATATGTATGGTCTAAGCTTTTGAAACTGCCTTGCGCGTGGCAACAGCGGCAAATGCCGCTGTTAATGAACACGTCGGACATTTTTTCATGCTTTTCCAATATTAAAAGTAATATATTTCTTGAAAAGTAAACAAATCACAATTCACAAATATTTTTTGCACAATTTACGGCATTGACAAATGACAGCTGCGTTGTCAAAATCTAGCGTCAAACGCATTAATTCCTTCCTCCATGGTCAAACGTGTCGGCGCCAATGACTTTAGGGTATGTTCCGAAATACACTGCGAGCACTGTAAGGTGTGACGTCAATTTAGTATACTGCGAAGCCGTTCTTTTATTAGAAAACGGAACGCAGTCCAGCTGTTGATCACGCGATCAAATCAAAGCACTGAGAGCACCTTACCTCGAAAACCTACCTATGAATCTCTTTCTCTGTCTACGACGTCAGTCTAGGGGTGGTCTAGGGTCTACGCCAAGACGCCAATGACGCCAATGAATAAAGAAGGAATATAGTACTTCCTACTCCACAGATGAAGAGAACTCTTATAACTCTTCTCTTTATAACTCTGTGTTCCTACAGTCCTACCATGTATGTCCTTCGCCGGGATAGGTACTTATAAACTGCCTGTACCTATACCAAATTTAATCAAAATCGCCTGAAAGAGTAGCAGACAGACACACTTTCGCATCATACTAATCACATAATATGTAGTACTAAACAGATACCGCGCTCGGAACACGGAAGTGCAGCCAAAATTTATTCGAGTGTGCGTGACAGCACTGTCTGAACACATGCATCAGTGTGCGTGAAATGTTGCCAGATTAATGAAAAAGTACCAATTAATGAAAGAAAATCTATTTGTTGGTTCTTTCTTTAGGCCTTACGATTTCAACGACATATGGTAGGAGAATAGCTTGTATCCTGGAAAAGGAGATGCGCATATTACTGTGGTGGTACGCTGGCTACTTTGGAGCTACGCTGAGTACTTTAGCGGTACGACGAATACTTTCAAGATAATATGCCAGTTAAATTGGTGGTACGTAGACTACTTTGGAGGTAGGCCGACTACTTTAAAAGTACGCCGACTACTTTAGAGGTACGCAGACTACTTTTAAGGTACGCCAGCTACAAAGTAACCTGTAACAAAGTAACGCCGCTTAAAAGTACCCTGCGTACCTCTAAAGTAGCCGGTTTGGTGTCGCGCTTTACTTATACACTCAAGGGTAGGGCAGACAAGACAACGTGGGGTCGGATTGTGCTGATTTGGTTTTGGGACAGATCCACAATATTTTTAAATAATAGGTATATTGTCACCCATCTAAAACACCATTACCGAGTTTCTTGCTGGTTCTTCTCGGTAGGAATGGCATTCCGAACCAGTGGTAGATTCATTCGACTATTCTTAAGCACTTGTAAAAAGTCTATTTGAATAAAAAACTTTTGAATTTTGAATTAACACCACACCACCACCGTCCACCATTGACCATCCCAAACATCACTGACACCTCTACACTAGGGCTTTCGAATACCGGTTTTTTTCAATACCGATATTAATACCGGAAAGATTTTTCTCAATACCGGGATCCCGGGATCCCGGTAGGTATTGGAAAAAACTTAAAATGTTTTTTAACTTAAAACTAGTACTTTCTGAAGCAAACGGCACCATAACAAACAGTTTTTTCATTTTAAAAAAAATCACAAAATTAATTCAAAATGGGAAAAATTATTTCGCATTTAGAATGCTGTGTGTGTTGTGTGTGTGTGCATGTCTATTTCATTGCCTCGCATTAAGTAACTCCTTCACTCTATTTTATTTTATGCAATATTTATTGAAATTGTATTTTCTTAAAAAATCACCAAGTATTGATTTTTAGATTTATTTGAGCTAATGTGCTTAAGAAACAAGTTTTAAAATTAGCCGAATAAAAAACAGTGGCATTTACCAAGAAATATATGCAATAGTCACTGTTTCGTTTACAGTGTCACCAATACCGGTATCCCGGTATTAGACATTTCAATACCGGTATTGAAAACCGGCGAAAAAAATCCGGGATCCCGTTATTAGCCAATACCGGAATCCCGGTATTGGAAGCCCTACTCTACACCACGACCGCTGGTACCACCAACACATTATTAAGACGATACGGGAGGGCGGTTTCCCCATACAATCGTACTTATTAGTCTGTTTTCTCCGTGCATAATTACAATAAGTAGAGTAAATATTCTTGCACCATAAAAATATGTTTTGCTTTTTTCGATAAATTAATAATTTTAAGAGTTGGAACCTTCAAAAATTGCTAAAAATGGCCCAGTTTTAGCGTCATCATCAGTTATCCCGCAAATAAATTTGACGAATATACTTAATCAAAAAAAGAAAAACATACCGACATAGCAGGCTAACTACTTATGTCCTTCTTAAATTATAATTCTTGAAAAAAAATTTAAATCGGTTCAGGGGGTCTACTCTCTTTCTCTAAAACGAAACTTCGCAAACAATCGAACGAAATTTCGTTAACTCCTCTCTTACATAATATTATCTCTATGCTCCTCTCTATTTCGTTTTCGTACACGCAGACGAAGTACGGATCCATAGAAAATTTTCGTGACCGATTGGATTGAACGTTTTGTGTGGGTCTAATATCCGACTAATTACGTTCGTTTGCGAAGTTTCGTTTGAGAGAAAGAGAGTAGACCCCCTGTTTTGGAGGAGTTTTTGTGATATGGAATTTTATTCGAGGAGCAGCGCGACGGCAATATTATAATAATTGTTCAATACCTATTCTCAAAGTTTCCCGTTCATGCCATTTCCTCTTAATGCGAAATTTGGATAGATGTTATCTGTTAGTAACTTAGTTACTTAATTAATCCGCCACAACGGCTGATAGATTATAGTCTGGAATAACACATAGGTAAGTATATACCTAGCCTACTTTTTATCCCGGAAAACTAAAGAGTTCCCGCGTGAACTAAAAAACCTCAATCCACGCGGACGAAGTCGCGGACATCACCTAACTAGTTGTGTATTAACACTGTTACATAGGAATTTAATAATTATTTTTATTGACCATGTAAATTCAATTTATAATCAGCTTATACGTAATCTCGGAGAATGAGTAAAGCCTTCTTGAATAATATTTTAGTTTTAATTTCTTGTAAGTTACATTATTCCAATACTTACCTATACCACTTGCCACGTTACCTACCTACCTACCTATTTTAAAACGTGCCTAAGGGTGCATCCAAAATACAGCATGGTTTAAATAGTGACGTCCAAAGAGAAAAAATTAATTCCTTTCAAGTACGGTCTAGAGCTAGACCTACTTATTAGAAAATAGAACACCCCATGTATTTTCAGCGATTTTTCCGAGTTATAGTTTTTTGTAAAAGTTTTCTCGTGAGATTTTTTTTCTTTTTATTTAGTGCTTTTTTCCGAACTTTTTTTTTGAACATAATGAAGTGTACTACCTATTGCTAATTACCATCTTAACACTAACACAAGTTGGATTTTGGTCTTAAGTGAAAAGTTTACGTTCGACAGAGGTAGAGTCGAATTTTCAACTTTAGATTAAAAATACTTTACATCTCTCATATTCGGTAAGTAGGTCCTTATTACCCCCAAATGGAGCTTGTAGGTGACCAATTAGCGCTCTAGGGTAATAATGTAATTAGAAAAGCCCTAGGGCGGTAAGTAATTAAAAAAAGTATGATGACATTATTACCCTAGAGCTCTAATTGGTCACCTTCAAGCTCCATTTGGGGGTAATAAGGACCTACTTACCTCACAATCGAGATGTAAAGCAGAGTAGTTAGCTCGGGTGTAAGCATCAATTGCACCCTCGAACTATAGGCGCCCTCGCTGTGCTCGTGCGCCTAAATATCTCGGGCTGCAATTGATGCCTTACAGCCCTTGGCTACTAATCTACTATTAACGGAACCTAGACCTTTGTTACGATGAAATCAATTATTTTTTGCAGATATCATATATGGTTATTTATTGAGTTTAAATACAAAGACAACAAATGGAACAACACGACCTTATGCAAGCAAAACACATGGAACAACACGGCCTTATACAAGCAACGGCACCCTCAAAATTTATCGAAGATAAGTTCTTAATCAGTAATTTTTTTTAATGACGCATTAAATAATGTCGTCGTGCAAAATATAGATCGCGTGGAAACGCGTCGAAAACCTATACCCTGCACCTACAAACGACTTCCTACCTACGATATCATTAAGATGATCGTCATCATGCATAATATCTATCATGTAGGTTAACACAGTGCAAAGCACATCCAAACCGAATGGCGAATTGTCTAAAGTAGGTGATAGAATATCGCGCTTCATGCGTTCATACATAATATCCTCAGTTTAATAAGAATAGACTAGAGCTACATAATATTATGGGGATTATGGTCTAATGTATCTGATGTAGACACATTAGTCAACAAAATTACTGCCTGCAACCTGTTGAGGAATTTTAGGTAGGTACTAGGGCTTCCAATACCGGGATCCCGGTATTGGCCAATACCGGGATCCCGGACTTTATTCGCCGGTTTTCAATACCGGTATTGAAATGTCTAATACCGGGATACCGGTATTGGTGACACTATAAACGAAACAGTGACTATTGCATATATTCCTTGGTAGATGCCACTGTTTTTTATTCGGCTAAGTTTAAAACTTGTATCTTAAGCATATTAGCTCAAAAAGAGCGCCTTTATTGCTTAAAACCAGTGAAGAAAAGTCGTTTTTGTTCACTCAGAGGGAAAAATTAGTGTTTGAATTTAGATCCCTGTGGCTTGGCATTTCTATTTCTCTCAAAACGTTCAGAAATCTGATTTATAAAGTCTAATGCATATTTTATTATGATATATTATTTTCTTTTAAATAATAACTATTGAATTTTAGATTAATTTGTGTTTTGACAAAATTATCGTTTTCTTCGACTTCGATAGACTTCTTACAAAAATATCGTTTATTACTCATTTAGTAGTTCCTCAACAGGTGGGCCTAAAATGAATATGAGCAAGATAAAGATCATTTCTAATGCACACGTTCAGCCCCAACCTGTGTTAGTTGAGAATTCTGCACTCGAAATTGTTGATGAGTACATATACCTAGGACATACAGTCCAGTTAGGTAGGTCCAATTTCGAGAAAGAGGTCAACCGCCGAATCCAACCCGGCTGGGCAGCGTTAGGGAAACTCCGCGACATCTTCTCGTCCAAAATTCCTCAGTGCCTGAAGACGAAAGTTTTCGAACAGTGCGTGATGTCAGTGATGACTTACGGCTCCGAAAAATGGTCGCTAACTTTGGGCCTGATAAGAAGGCTCAGGGTCACTCAGCGGGCAATGGAGAGAGCTATGCTTGGAGTATACCTGCGTGATCAAATTAGAAATGAGGAGATCCGTAGGCGAACCAGAGTAACCGACATAGCTCGAAGAGTCCAAGCTTTAAGTGGCAATGGGCGGGGCACATAGTTGGTAGAACCGATAGGCGTTGGGGTCCCAAAGTGCTTGAATGGCGGCCTCACACCGGGAAGCGCAGTGTTGGACGACCCCCCACTAGGTGGACGGACGATCTCAAGCGTGTAGCTGGGAGCCGCTAAACAAGGGGCACAAGACCGTGCTCGTGGCGATCCATGCAGGAGACCTACGTCCAGGATGTCTATAGGTTGAGACGACGACGACGATAGTAGTTTAAATTACAATCTTCGACACTAATTTCACTAATTATTTAAAATTCCCTGCCATATTTATTTAATTTTGTGTGTACTTTTATTAAAAGTTCAAAATTCAATGGAGGTTAAAAATATATATTTTCGTAAGAATTCATCCAAAAATAGTTCTATTTTAAAAATCATATAGTTGATATTCTGATTGATATGAATAAGAAATTGATTATTTGATAATAATATAAGTATTACTTAATAAGATTGTATTTAAAATGATGTGATGGAGTTTCAGAACATTACGTGGTCCGTAATTTTCACTTTATTCATACATGAAACAAACGATAGTTTCGTAAGAATTAAGTAAGTCAACGCGTAAATAACTATCTCAATACTCAAAATACAAATAAATCTAAAAATCAATACTTGGTGATTTTTTTTAAAGAGAGTAGGTACTTACAATTTCATAAAATATTGCATGATATAAAATAGTGAAGGAGTGTAGTGTGAAGGAGTTACTTAACAGCTTTTCTTCACTGAATTTATGCAGAAAAGGCACTTTTTCGAGTCAATTTGGTGAAAAAATTTTTTTATGAAAAAACTATTTTTTACGGTGCCGTTTGCTTCAGAAAAGACTAATTTTAAAATAAAAAACATCTACCACATTTTAAATTTTTTCCAATACCGGGATCCCGGGATCCCGGTATTGAAAAATATCATTCCGGTATTAATACCGGTATTGAGAAAAACCGGTATTCGAAAGCCCTAGTAGGTACCTTTCATCTACGAACTACTCATCTGACGTATTATAAACAAGACGAAATGAACCGCAAAACTAACTTTGTTTGTAGAGGTTTATTGTTAATATCAAAAAAACTATGCTAGTTAGAGCGTTGGTTTTATTTTTCCTGTAAAATATACATAAGCTTCTATTGACCATAATTATTTCAGATTTTTCAATTGGTAAACTTCGGAGATAAGGGGGGGAACGGTATTTTTTTCGACATTTTGCCCGATAAATCAAAAACTATTATGCACAAAAATAAATAAAATCTGTTTTAGAATGTAGAAGTATAGCCTTTTCATATGATATATCCCACTCAGTATAGTTATCATACTTTGAAATTTCAAACCCCCATTTTCCCCCTTTTTTAATTAAACTAAAAATAATTTTCGATTTCTTTTTATTTTAATGATGTTAGGCCACTACTATACACAACTATTCCAAATTTCATGTCGATAGCTTTAATAGTTACTGAAATAATCGACTGTGACAGACGGACGGACGGACGGACGGACGGAAAGTCGCACCATAAGGGTTCCATTTTTACCATTTTGGTACGGAACCCTAAAAATGAAACCTAGTTGAAAAATCGGTTCACATCTGACGAAATTTTCGAATAGAATCGATCAAAACTTTCGGCCTCTGTTATGAAGGAACCCTATTATTAGGTACATAGGAAAAAAATCAAATCCGTTTGTAGTTTTAGCGTGATGCAGAAACATCTGCAAAACTATTGAAACTACTGTGTTAATTAAGTAAAAATTATCACCACCATCTTAGATTGCATCATCACTTACCATCAGGTGAGATCGCCGTCAAGGGCTAACTTGTACTTGTACGTGTGGATAAAAAAAAACGGTTAACCCTATCCCAAATCAATTTGGTTTTTTTATTTTTGTCTGTTGTCTTCCTCCAAATGGGTGGCACCAAGAAACATAATAATGTCCTCCCGACGAATTTCGGCCACGGCGGCCTATCTCGAGAGATTAGCCATCTGGGCGGGAGATATAAGGTATAGTGCACAAGTGTGCGCATTCACAGGTGCACTCTCTGTTCCTTTACTCTCATAGCCCGATGGGACGGAAAATCCGACACGACTGGAGAGAGATCAGGCGCATGAGCGTCGGCTTTACCTGCTCTCCGAGGCACGAGGGTGAAACACCGCCAACTTCCTTACTCTGGGCTAATACTGAGAATTTCTTGTCCGAAAAACTCAATACTTGTTATGGCCCGACCCAGGACTCGAACCAAGGGGTTCCAAGGAACATAATATTATTATATTTACTCTAGGATGGCACCACAGTAGCACCCTGGCCAGACCGCCCTTCTCTGGCTACGCCACTTAATATGCATTTTATTATTTTAGGACTCCTGGTAATCCCCCGCCGCCCCCAGGATTAAACCATAAAGTGAAAATTGACACATACTATGAACCATACTGGGAAAATGGTGACTGGGTGTTTTATAGGTAAGGGTTATCCGACCGAAAGACTTTAATCTCCCAAAGACTTGCTGGATGTCCATTCAATAATACTTACTCGCCTCTCTCAATGTGTATCTACTTATTTAATATATAAATGAAGATAAATAGCTGCGTTACGGATTACGGTGTCCTCAATCCATACCAAACTTGCGGTGTTGATCTATTCGGTGCTTATTTCATTAATCAATTTGTCTCCATTGGCTACGTACGAAGCATCTCTACCTACTTGGAGGCAGCTTTACGCGTGTCAATTATCTAAATATACAGAATGGTCCAAATAGTGACGTCCAAAGAAAAAATTATGATTCCTCGTACCTAGACCTATCAGAAAATACCCCATATAGGTATGTTCCTAGGTATGTTCAGCGATTTTTGGTAGGTAGTTTTCGAGTTATAATTTTTTAAAGTTTTTTTAGGAGATTTCTGAGGGAGTGAGTGTTAAATTTGTATAAAAATTGAACTTAACGTGAGCGAAGCTGCGGGCAAAAGCTAGTATGGTATACGATGACGTCATGATTCATTTAATATGGCGGTTACACACAACTGACAAAACATATTAATATTATTATTATCAAATTCTTTTTTTTTGTTCTGTGAGAACTGAGCTCCATTTGATTAACTTTGACAGGTTAAGTACCTACTTAAGTACCTACCTCATGATATACCTAAGTTTCATATTGGTCGGTATACCTAATTGTTAAGTTTTCAATTTTTATCGCAGAAAGGAATCAACCAGAATACCAACAGGGTTCATCTTAAACAAAAACACAACAATGCACAGGGAATGCAATCAAATATGCGTGAAAATCTATCAGAAGTAAGTAAGCAAATAAAAAAACCACTATTTTACGGGAAAAAATGGAACTATTAATATATAAAGTGTAACAACGTATTATTCTCAACTAGATGATGCCCGCGACTTCATCCGCGCTGACTAAGTTTTCGATTCCCGCGGGAACTCCTTTATTTTTCAGGATAAAAAGTAGCCTACCTATATCCTTCCCCGGGATACAAACTATCCCTGTATCAAATTTCATCAAAATCGGTTGTAGGTATAGGTTGGCCGTGAAAGCGTAGTAGACACACAGACGGACAGACAGACACACTTTCACATTTTATCAATTAGTATGGATCTACCCCCGAAGGAGTGAAATAGGGGTTGAAAGTTTGTATGAAAGTCCTTCATTTCTCAAGTTATAGCCATGAAACTTAGCATTTGGGCTTTCAGATAGATATACTTACAAGAGTACGTGTTTCACCATTTTTGAAAATTCGACTCCCAAAGGGGTGAAATATACTTGAGAGTGTGTCCTTCAATCACGCTACGTTTTAAACCAGAAAATTAAGGAGTGCCTGTGGGGAAAAAAACTTAAACCACGCGGACGACGTCGCGGGCATTAGCTAGTATATTATATAGAAGATAGATAGATATGAGAAACAAAACTCAACAGTGGCGCCCCCAAGCAGGTTTTGAAGGTTCCGGACCTTTAAGAGGAAATAGGAACCCTTATAGGCTTATATGATCACTTCTGTCAACACCCTTTTTCTCGGGAACACGTGTTATCAATACACCACCGGGATAAAGCAGTTTTTTTCTTGGGCGCTTGAATCCCTCACTGCACTCAGGACTCAATCTTAATTCCCTCCCTTTGGTCGGGAATTAACTTATAACACCCTCGCTGCGCTCGGGAGTTAAATTTGGAGTCCTTCGTTACGTTCAGGATTCAATGTAGCGCCCGTGACATAAAACAGTGCTTTATCCCCTTGGTGTATAAACTACTATTTTACTTACCATATATCTTCTTTTAAGTACTTAGGTCCAATTTTTTTAAAGCTGAGCTGAAAAAAATCAGGCTTTTAAGTCGACGCAATCAAAAGATATGCGTTTGTGACGCATACGGCATATATTGTGGCACTGATCACCAATAAACCCAAACCTATAGGGTACTTCTCATTTACCTATACCTAATCATGAAATTTAGCAAGCAAGGTCTCGCAGCACAAGAATAGCAAAAATCCGAAAATCGTTAATTAGGTTTCCGTACTCATAGGGTGCCGAATTGTCTGTCGGCGCTACCAGTTTAGCGCTTTATGTGAGCCATTTTTAGGGTTCCGTAGCCAAATTTGGCAAAAACGGAACCCTTATAGATTCGTCATGTCTGTCTGTCTGTCCGTCCGTATGTCATAGCCACTTTTTTCCGAAACTATAAGAACCATACTGTTGAAACTTGGTAAGTAGATGTATTCTGTGAACCGCATTAAGACTTTCACACAAAAATAGAAAAAAAAACAATAAATGGGGGTTCCCCAATCCCCATACTTAGAACTGAAACTCAAAAAATTTTTTTTTCATCAAACCCATACGTGTGGGGTATCTATGGATAGGTCTTCAAAAATGATATTGAGGTTTCTAATATCATTTTTTTCTAAACTGAATAGTTTGCGCGAGAGACACTTCCAAAGTGGTAAAATGTGTGTCCCCCCCCCCCTGTAACTTCTAAAATAAGAGAATGATAAAACTAAAAAAAATATATGATGTACATTACCATGCTAACTTCCACCGAAAATTGACCGTTTTAACGAAATCTAAGTAGTAAGTAGTTTTTTTATAATAATTTAAAACTCACTACAGGTTTGTACGGAACCCTCGGTGCGCGAGTCCGACTCGCACTTGGCCAGTTTTTTTTTCAAAAAAGATTTATGTATTCTATTCTAATTTCTGTGTTTATTTTAGTTACGGCCCCGTATGTGCCATGCGACTTGTACCGGATAACAAGGACGTGCATCCAAGCAATCGGTATACATACGAGTACAAGACCTTCGAAAACATGTGCTATTTGGAACTTGCAAACTGCGTACACAATTTAAAAAGTGAGTATGTACCTATTTGTTGGACGCGCGTATGGCTCGTTGGTAGGCTATTGGCGGCACGTCTCTGCCGGTAGGGTGGTAAGTAAGCACGGCTGAAGCCTCCCACCAGGCCAGACCAGGGAAAATTCAGAAATTATAAATTTCCAAATTGACTCTGCCGGGTATCGAACCCGGGACCTCCGCACGTTATGACAACAGCACTCAACACTGCGCCAGGGAGGTATTTTCTGTTCGGTCGACGCCTCACCTTGGCATCTATTTTCGGCGAAAGTGACGTTTTTCTTTAAGGCGATGCCCCTAAAGTGTTGGTCTGGTCTGGTCCAAAGCTTCGGGCGCGGCTAGTTACCTGTTACCACCCAGCATTGTGTGGTCGATGACACCCAGATTAAACAATTAAGTTATATTTGATAATATACTGCAAATCCTTGTCTAAATATGATGTTTTATTTTTTTGCAGGGCACTGTAAGTAATTCTGTTTTACTGCTAGTTACTTGATAGATGTTATTTATAAGGGTAGGTAAGATACTAGATGATGCCCGCGACTTCGTCCGCGTGGATTAAGGTTTTTTGATTCCCTCAGGAACTCTTTAATTTTCTGTGATAAAAAGTAACCTATGTCCTTCCCCGGGAAACAACCTATCCCTATAGCAAATCAAAATCGATTGAACAGATGGACCGTGAAAGCGTATCAAACAGACAGGCACACTTACGCATTTACCTATAACATTAGTATATGGATTCAGCTTTTTCAGTGGTATTCAGGGTTTGACACACATCCGTAGCTTAGCAACGTAGCTTACGTAGCACGTCTCTGGTGGAAAGGCACCCTAAAGCTTTGATAAATTATTCATTTGACGCATAAAAAGCACTTGAAATAGTAGATTATTAACCAAGGGGATAAAGCAGTGTCTTCTGTCGCGGGTGACGATTTGAATCGCGAGCGTAACGAAGGACTCGAGGTTTACTCCCGAGCGTAGCGAGGGATTTAAGTTCACCCAAGACTAAGACAGCTTTATCACCGAGGAAAATACTCTACTTTTCGTACCATTTGCGAAAAAATTAACACAATAATAATATGAGATAAGCATTTATTAAAAAAAATGTCAATTTTTTTTTTTATCCACTACAAGTTAGCCCTTGACTCTCACCTGATGGTAAGTGATGATGCAGTCTAAGATGGTAGCGGGCTAACCTGTTAGGGGCATGGCAGTTATATTAAACCCATCCCCCTATTCGGTTTCTACACGGCATCGTACCGGAACGCTAAATCGCTTGGCGGCACGTTTTTGCCGGTAGGGTGGTAACTAGCCACGGCCGAAGCCTCCCACCAGGCCAGACCAGGGAAAATTCAGAAATTATAAATTCCCTAATTGATCCTGCCGGGGATCGAACCCGGGACCTCCGCACGTTAAGACAACAGCGCTACACACTGCGCCACGGAGGTCGTCAAAAAGTCAAAAGTCAAAAGCAAATTAAAAGTAAAAGTTAACATTCGAAACAGTTACAAATAACGTTTATGGTTAACGTACCATTCCCAAACCATTTATGGAGATATTTTGACTTTAAATAACTGTCATTTTAACAGATTTTGACGGAAGACCTTAGTTCTATGTTATTTTGTAAGTTTGTTTATAGACAAAATGAGGACGTTAAATCATAGCAGCATAAGTATTAAGGAATTTCTGTAATTATGGCATAAATCCTAAAAGATGAACTGTTCCTTAGTTAGACCAACAGTAGCTAGTTATTGACCAAGATTGAGCCAGTAATTGACCAACGTATTAACACATACAGTGTGGATAAAATAAAACAGCATTTTTTCCCAGATAAACAAATTCAATTTTTTTTTAACGAAACATGCAACAGATTATCGTACTTATTATTAGTTGCCTATTTATTAGCACATGTATTGCAAAATTATTTGGTATTGCATTAATTTGTGCTCGTTGTGTAAAAAAATGTAAAGCAAAGTAATTAAGGTAAGGTAAGGTAAGGTAATTAAGGTAATTTTTTTATAAAACCTCATAACTCGAAAACTGCATCTATACTTATAATAAAACTGTAACAGGTCCAATTCTGTACATTGAAGATATTTTGAAAATTTTTTTTGGAGGGCACTCATTATTCGATACTGAAGCCAAATCTGTAATTTTTTTCATTTTTGTCTGTCTGTCTGTCTGTCTGTCTGTGTCTTGGCCGCGCATCACGCCGAAACTACTGAATGAATTCAAACGAAACTTGGCACGATTTGAGCCCATACTACGAGGTAGGACATAGGATAATTTTTATCCCGAAATTCCACCCCTAAGGGGGTGAAATAGGGGGTGAAAGTTTGTATGAAAGTCCGTCATTTCTCAAGTTATATCGATTAAACTTGGTATACAAGCTACTGGTTGAAAATAAAGAAATAAGTGTTTCACAGTTTTTGCAAATTTTACCCCCGAAGGGGTGAAACAGGGGTTGAAAGTTTGTATGAAAATCCTTCATTTCTCAAGTTATAGCCATGAAACTTGATATATGAGCTGCGGGTTAAAAATAAAGACATACCTATTTCACAGTTTTTCAAAATTTCACCCTCAAAGGGGTGAAATAGGGATTGAAAGTTTGAATGAAAGTCCTTCATTTCTCAAGTTATATCGATGAAACTTGGTATACAAGCTACCGGTTAAAAATGAAGAAATATGTGTTTCACAGTTTTCGAAAATTTTACCCCCGAAGGGATGAAATAGGGGCTGAAAGTTTGTATGAAAGTCCTTCATTTCTCAAGTTATATCCATGAAACTTGGTATATGAGCTGCGGGTTAAAAACGAAAACATACGTGTTTCAAAGTTTTTCAAAATTCCACCCCCAAAGGGGTGAAATAGGGGTTGAAAGTTTGTATAAAAGTCCGTCATTTCTCAAGTTATTTCGATGAAACTTGGTATATCCACGCGGACGAAGTCGCGGGCATCAGCTAGTACTTAATAAGGATAGATTTTTCTTGTAATTTTTTTGGAGCGGTCATTAGCTCTTAACACCCATTTCAAGCTTATCCATTATTTACTTGACAACCTGTATGTTGGCAATGTCAATTTTAGTAGGACACCTAAAATATACAAATGTCTGGTCAACTCCACGAACACTATGAATGTACCAATCCTAAACCACTGGTCAACTACTGGAATATGTTAATAAAAATCGTTAATTTTGTATTGTGCATCAATAAAATCAAAAGGAATTGTTGAATAATAATGACCAAAAAAGAAAATTAAAGAAATAACCAGTAGTAAACCATGTGGTCAATGATAGGCACCCTATTAAATTAAAGAAATAACCAGTAGTTAACCACATGGTCAACTATTGGCACCCTATACAACATGCGTTCCAGTAGTTAACCGGTCTCAGAAACCTATTAAAATCTAAAATTTTGTTCAAATTTATATCTGCTATCATTACACTGATTAATATATTAGCTAAATTTCATAAAATATTTGCAATTTACTTCAAAAATATTACGATTTGAATGAATTTAACTTTACCTTTCATTGAACACTCCTAATAGCAATGGCGGCCGAAAGGCGAGTGAACGAGATACGTGGCTACAAAAATGAAAAAGAAAGCTATATTTTTTATTCATTTACCCACAATTTCACAGCATTAGATTCTCAAAGATATGATACAGTAACACAGACTTAAAAAACCTACAGATATTGGCGCGAATTCTTAAAATATTGACCTTTTGACGCAAATGGTCAACTACAGGTTACTGGTTTGGGACTGGTACGTCCATCCTGTATTTGAAGAAAACAAAAACGCGGCAAATTCGTAGACTAATATTTTTTTGTCGGAAAAGCAAAGGCATCAAGCTCATACGGCCTCGTCGGTTTTCGTCATTTTATTTAATAATCAATTTTATTTAATAAAAATGCGTATTCCTTTTTCAAAAAGATGTTGCTTTATATACAAACTCAATGGTGTAAACACAGATGTAGTTCAGTATACATTTCGGTAAGTATTCCAAATTTAAATCACATTCTCCCCCTAGAGGATGAATGAAATTCAGTACAATTTTCTTTTCCTGTTTTTAACAGATTAAAAATGACTATTGTTAAGTTCGCTTTTTGTGGCATAGAATGTCACTTTTTTGAGCAAGTGGTACGAAAAAACTTATACATATTATTAATATCACTACTTAAAAATCTTTTGATTTTAATATTGGAGCAGGCGTTACTTTTTGGAAGTCCATGATAATGAAGGAACCAGAATGTTTTATTATATACCTATAGGTACACAATTTTAGGTTGATGATGTTGTTTTACATTATCGTGCATTGTCGAAGATCTCCTGAAGATTGCTCCGGTGTCGGAGTGAAACGTACCTAACGTTGAGAATAATTCGGAAGATTTCTGTGGTGTGGTGAATATCTGATCGCAAACTACAAGTGCAAGATACACACACCCACATAGATTTACCTACTGTGGCGGATTAGGTATAGCGAATTAAACTTGTGGTTCCTTCTTTTGATTTTACTTTGTGTTTACAGTTTGGTTCCCCGCGAACAAAGGCAACTGCTCTACGGACATGACCACTGTCACGCATCCCATCGCCGGCAATCCCATTCTGAAAAGGCTGACCACATGGCTACGAAATTCTACTACAACCTAAAGATATTTTAAAAATTGTAGATTATTTTTTATTTTCGAAACTTCTTGACGTTTTGATGTATATTGCGTTGAAATAAATAAACGGAAAGTCAATGACCTCTAGCTGTCAACTTTCACTTGTAGTACAGTCCATCAAACTTCTGACCCAGTGGGCAAAAATGGAACTAATTTTGTGCCTGTTTAGTTTTTGTTTTGTTTTAATTTTATTTTTCATAGATACTAGCGACGCTGTCACCCAGGTCAGATAATTTTGTCAAACTATTTTGGGTAGGTACTTTTTTGGTTGGAGTTTGGTAGTTATGGTTAAAGTACTATTAATATAAAACTACATTATACTGATTTTATACAGTTTTAATTGCACAAAATAAATAGTACAAAAAGCGTACATCAATACAAATACTACCTACCTAAAAACGGCAAGGGTTCCCTTGATACAAGCACAATCAAAATTGCCAGACTATGCCTCGCCAGTAAACAGGTAAAATCGACTGGTTAAACTTTCTAGATATAATTATTCGAGTCTTTCTAGTGAAAGCTGAGACTAGATTTTATTTAAAGTTTTCAGATACCCATACAAAACCAACAAACAAAATTTCAGAGCCATACAAAACTCAAAGCTAAACAAAAAAAATTCTAAGTGTGTTCAATAATTAAAAAAGGTTATTATAAAACTGTATCTCATCACGTTATGGAATTATTTACTATTAATTATTAATTAGGAATTATTTATTTAGGAATTATTTAATATCTAAATACCTTAATTTTATACTGTGGTAGAATAGAACCACTATTATACTTATTTCACCAAAAATGTACACTTTTCACAAATAAATAAATTGATTGATTGATTGAAACCTACTTAATACATTTGGGGATACCCGACCAATTTATTTTAAATCCGCCATTTACATTCTCAGCTTTCACTAGTTTTTTATGAATATTGTTAATTTAAAACAACGTACTTTGTAACGGAACAACGCAAGATAAAATTCAATTATTTATTTTCTGATAACTGACAAAAAATTTAACATTTTGGATCGAGTCTATTCACATTTAGGTAATCAATCGCGTGGATTCGATAATAAATTAACTGACCATCCGAAAAAAGGCGGGCTGTTCGGTGTTTGTAATAAGTATTTTCAGTCGAATCAAAGCGTATAAATGTAGAAAGACCCAAGAATAACAATGGGGCAGATTCTGTTGTACACAATCTCTAAACTAAACCACAATGACAGCATTAAAAATATTGCTAACCCTTTCATAATAATATGTGCAGAAAGGGACAGAACTAGATTTAAAGGTGTCATTTTAGTTTAGAGACAGTGTTATACAGAATTGGCCACATTATTTACGTTATTAAATCTATGCTCTAACAAAAATGGCAGTAACATAATACTATTTTTAAATAAGATTTTCGTTTAATTCGTTATAAGTCGAAACCATTTGCAGTCTGTTATACTTATAGGTGACGCCAAACTTCTTGATTGCTCTGAGGTGCCAACAGCCGCGTATTCACGCTGGTAAACTTGAACATGGCATGGCACTTACTGAGAGGAATTTAATTCTGATTTTCTTTTTACAAAGGGCCGGGTTCCCTTTCCAAAAAATGTAGAACATTTGGGTATAGGTACCCAACCTAATTTATTTTTTTTCGGTCATTTTCAGCTTTCAAGACTGTATGTAGTAGGTAAATGGAGTTTGGTGGTTCTGGCAACGAAAATGTCTAACTATTGAACGGAAATGGTTTTGAAAGTAGAGATATCAGAAAAAATTACAGGATATTTCTCTCGCAGGGTGCGCCTACTCTCGGCCGTTATAACTTTTACCACCGATGATACCTGTTTAATGCAATGCAACTCTTCAGAGCGAACAAGAAGTTTGGCGTCGACTATACTAAAAAAAACCGCTCGAGATGGCGCAACACTATAGACGCCCTCTGCCCCACTGGGGAGACATAGGACATTAAAAGAATTATAAAAAACTAGCTGATGCCCGCGACTTCGTCCGCGTGGATTTAGGTTTTTCGGTTCCCGCGGGAACTCTTTAATTTTCCGGGATAAAAAGTAGCCTATGTGCTATTCCAGACTATAATCTATCCCTGTGCCAAATTTCATCCAGATCCGTTCATCCGTTGGAGCGTGATTGAGTAACAAACATCCATACATACATCCATCCATCCAAACTTTCGCATTTATAATATTTATTTGATAACTGGATAGTTGGGTACTAGGGCCTTGTTAGCAGCTTAGTAACAAAAGTTACTCTTCAAACTATTCGTACTAATATTATAAATCCGCGTGGTTTAAGTTTTTTTTTAATCCTTCGGGAACTCCTTGAATTTCCGGGATAAAAAGAAGCCTATGTCACTCTCCAGGTCCTTAACTATACCCATGCCAAAAATCACGTCGATCCGTTGCGGCGTGATTAAAGGACAAACCTACAAACAAACACACTTTCGTATTTATAATATTAATATGATACGAAAGTTTGATAATAATGTTCAATCATCACAATAGAGCAACGAGACGACGTGATTTTTTTGCATGAGAGTGTTGAGAACCTGCAGGAGGGTGACATTTATGCAACTTTTTATCCCGGAAATATCAATGAGTTTCACCGGGATTTTTAAAACGTAAATCCACGCGGACTAAGACACGGGCATCATCTAGTGATTGAATCTTTCAATTATTATGTTTCCATGACGATTTTCGGTTCATTACACAAATTGCTAGAAAATAAAAATTAAAAATAATATGCTAAAACCTTTAAAAAATATTTACAAAAACATTGCTATTATAATATACAAACGAATTTTATAAGTAACATTCCTTATTTCTTTGCTTTATCATTTTTTTTTAAATATATGTACTTAAGTTAAATCTTTACTATATATCTTTTCCCTTTAGTCTGGTGGTTAAGATCTAAAATATTTTGAAAAAAGTTTTATAAATCTAGCCTATTTCATCTACACATTTCACAAAATATCCTACATTTATAAGACATCCAAATTGGTGTTTTTATGTTATATTATTTGTCTTTTTTTTCACTCTAAAATCTATTTACGCACGATAAAAATGTTCAATAAACACGTTTACTTTAGTGTGTTATTTACTTTACATTTAAAGGTTCAAACAGATTACTGGGCCGGCTGGGTGACCATATTGCGTAAAAAGGCGATCGCAGTCAAACCTTTATGTAGGTTTAATTTATAAATAACCACCTGGCTATGGGTTAAGGGTATATTTTAATCAGCATCTTATAAATAAATTCTTTATCATACAAAAATAAAATATTAAAAAATGGCTGCTCTTAGATGGTGTTACTCCACGCGACACGCAGTCGGCGTGGCGACCCGTTTATCGCTCGACTACTGACATGCTGCCTAATAAAATCAATGAGTTGCAAAGTATCTAAACTCTACACTACTAGAGTGTACAGCAAAAGGTTTATTTTTGGAATTGAAGATCGATTTGTCTGAAAGTTGTAGACCCTTAAGAAGTTATTAGTATTTTAAAATTAACCCTGTACATACAGACCTCTACACTTCAGATGTTATAAAAGTAACATATTACATATTCCATCCTATTTTTTTCACAAACTAGCTTTGTATTATGCTTTTTTTATTAATTTCACGATTCTAGACTCAATCCTGGTTCACATTATTCCAATTACATGCAAGTCCAGCACTGGATTTTGGGAACAGCCCTTAGATTCCAGTACCAGTAACGAAACACATCGAAAATTTTAAAATTTTTGTTGTGAAATACTGCAGATTTGTATTTCACAACAAAAAAATCACAGGTTCGTGCGCTATAGAAGTACGAAGTTACATACTACGTGTTAAACCAATAGAGCCACGATAAAAAAAAATATTCGTAGGTTCTTTGGGACCAACTTTACAATACGGATGATGACAACTCAATCAAATCAGCAACTCTTTATCAAACTTGAAATCGCACTTCTAGTATAGAAGTTGTATGAAATTCACAGTGACGTGATCAAATTTCCAACGCACTTTTTTTCTTTAATCTATATTTTAATGGGACTTTATGGTAGGAAAAAAAAAAAAAAAATCTATATTTTTAAATGGTTATCAAACTTAAAACTAACCGACGATATGAATTTTAGGTCTTTTGGAAGACCGTCTATTTAATAAGTTAGAAATAATTTATTTTTGATGTAGGCATCACCCCTATTGTCAAGTCAACATCTCCTGAGGGTGCTCCTGTGTCGGAGTGAAATGTACGTTCTCAACATACATTTCACTCCGACCTTTGGAAGGTTTGTGCTTTGTGGTGTTCATGTTAAGAAATGAGAGGGCGGGTGGAATGGAATAATGTGAACCGGGCATCATTAGAACTACATCATACTAATATTATAAATGCGAAAGTGTGTTTGTTTGTTGGTTTGTCCTTCAATCACGCCGCAACGGAGCAACGGATAGACGTGATTTTTGGCATGGGTATATTTGAGGAACTCCAGAGTGACATAGGCTACTTTTTATAACGGAAAATTAAGGACTTCCCGCGAGAATAAAAAAAAAACAAAATACGCGGACGAAGTCGCGGGCATCAGCTAGTATTACATTTATTCAACTAAGTCATAGTCCATATCATTGCAATAGTCCGCTAAGAAGTCCAAAAATAAAGTAAACTTCCCTGATGACGATCTGGACCATCGCGATGAAACTGACTTCATACAGGTTGATAGGTTTTCCAGAATATTCTGAAACAAAAAAAAATGGTAGGTATAGTTTAAAAACACTTTTCATGAGTATCAGAGTTCCCTGTGGAAAAGTAAAGCACTACTTTTGGACCTCTTAAATTTGGTATTTAGGATACTTTACAAAGTTCAAGTATTGTTATCATCAGGCAGATTGCATTTAGAGAGAAAAAAGTGTGTGTGTGCAATTCAATTCACACAGGGCAGAAGTGAAACTTCAGAAAAGTAGCCTACGAGAGAATGAGATATATATAACTTGTGGTCTATCTCATTCTCTCGCATGTTTGTCTCTTTTTAGTGTCGCTTTTTCGTTTCATCGAATTTTTAAATCACAACGATCCTAAAGAAGTTTCACTTCAACAATTGGCAAGAAAGCAAAATATCTGTAGGACGCACACGCAACACATAATATGTACACACAAGGCCTAGTTTTCCGGATCATTATAGAAAATATTATGAATGCGACAGTACGTTTGTTTGTCTTTATTCACGCCGCAAAAGTGAACCTCGAGTGACATACGCTACGTTTTATTTCGAAAAATTTAAGAGTTCTTAGAAATTTTTAAAACCTAAAATCCACTCGGACGAAGTTGCGGGCATATGATGTGGCGGTCTTCGCAGTCCGCACATATTCCAACAGATGGCACTACTAGTAGCGCACAAGAACACGAAGAGCCTGAATCGCGATTACGAAATGTTCTCTGAATTACGCTATATAATTCATAACTTACTACGGATCTTCGGTTCGGTTCTTCTTACGGATAGAACTTCCAAAGATCAATGGTCGGACCAGTGGTCCCCGAACACAACACCCGCTCGAAGGATGATCATCCTAATGTTACGGTCGAGCCATATCACCTGCTCCCGTACAATTGGGTATTTGACTACTATTCAAATAAATTATTTTTTCCATCCATCCATCCATCCATCCATCAGCCTGTATGCATCCACTGCTGGATATAGGCCTTTTCGAGAGCGCGCCACCAAACACGGTCTTCTGCCTTCCTCATCCACCCGTTTCCCGCCACCTTTTTTAGGTCATCGGACCAGCGAGCTGGAGGTCGTCCTACACTGCGCTTGCCAATTATTTTTTAGTGATTATTAAATAGAGGATCTCCCAAAAGTCGTAATATCCACGTCCTCTGAGGGTGCGCGCACGAAACGAGCGACGGCCGAGCGACGGCGACAGCGGGGCGATGGAAACCAAGAGCTGGTGACAAATTTCGGGAAGGTCCTGTAGAGCTGAAATTGTGGAAAAATATAATTTCGTTCATTGGCGAATCCAGTTCTGCCAGTCTGATAGAGCGTTTGCGGTTATTTCGCTACTGCGCAGCATATAACATTTTCAAAAAAAATCGGAAAAAACATTTTTTTGGCAACTTGATTTTTTTATATTTTAATTTTATACTTATAGAATTCGAAAAAATAAATCCCAGACATTTTTGTCGGTTATAAAGTATTACCAGACCTCTTTCAAATTGTTCCCGAAATTTGTCGCCAGCTCTCCGACTAGTCGCATCGCCCCGCTACCGCCGCCGTCGCCCCGCTACCGCTAGTTTCCTGCCCGTACACTGATAGTTTTATGTTGAATAACCATTTTAAACAATCGATTAAAGTAAAAAAGTGCGTCGAACTTTAATGACGTCACATTTCAGAATTTCATATAACTCCCATACTTGGGACGCGTTTTGACGTTTGAAAAAATCAAATACCCAATTCTATTATTATTAGTATTCTATGTGTACCAACATACCTGTGGCCACTCCTGCCTGTAAACTGCCAAACACTGCTCAGTCAGGGAGTCTTCAGTCAAATAGTCGTTCTTCAGCAAAAACACCAGCACATCTGCCAGAGCCTCCCAAACTTCGCTGGCCTTGCATTTTGTATCACTCAGTAGCACTATATTGCGCGGACATAGTATGCGGTCGAAGAACTCCAAGAGGCCATTCGATTCCGATTCCTGTGCTTGTTTTGATGGTGTTTCCACTGGTGGTGAAACTAGAAAGATGGAATGATATTATGTCTACTACTATGCTAGAATATTGCAGGTAGGTGTGTCAATTTTGTATACAAGAACTAGCTGATGCCCGCGACTTCATGCGCGTGGATTTAGGTTTTTAATTCCGGCAGGATCGCTTTAATTTTCCGGGATAAAAAGAAACCTATGTGTTGAAAATAAATATTAGTATATATAAATATAAGAACTACCGAAAAATAGGTGTAAATTAACATTACAAATACTTGATTGAAAATATTAAGTTCCTTTTTTGACCTCCTTAACTTCAATGGCCTTTATCACCTTAACCTCAATGACCTGTTGATCGAAGTGGGGGCACGTTGCCCGTCCTTGCAGTCAGGACAAAAGGTGTATTTTGTGAGCTTGGTGAGGATCTCGCTTACCTTTGACTTCTTTAACTTCAATGACCTTGATCTCCTTAACCTCAACGACCTCTTCATCAGACTGAGGAGTGGGGGCGTGATCGTCTTCAAAGTTCCGGAAGGTGGGGGACAGTTCCAGCCTCCTTTCTGGGGGGTCCAAATCCTCGGGAATGTGACGCTTGCGGTCAGGACAGCAGGTGGCCCATATAGTGTGTAATTTGGGCAGGATTTCGCTTATCTTGTATATGTGTCTGCTTACTGAAAGAATATTTAATTAGTGAATAAACCTAGGGTTCTTGAAGGTGTAGTACGAGTTTGCGTCTTGAAGGTTAGAACAAAAATCTGACTGACTGGGACTTTAAAAGTGTTTTAAGCGTTCCCGAAATGAGCAAAGTAGAATAAAATAAAATAAAACTGATTTTGTGTATAGAAAATGCGGCCCATAGCCCTAATCAGTACCATTGGGGCATCGCATTGCGCCTTTGGCAACCTGGAGCTCTATAGCCTGTAATCCTTCCTTCAAAAACTAGTCTTGAAAGTGAGAATTGGGCTCCTTTTTGCAGATGTCCGAAGAAAACCAGTTTTCTCTACATGATGGTGGACTTAGCCCTTGACTGCGATCTCACCTGATGGTAAGATGGCAGTCTAGGATGGTAGCGGGCAACCTGTCAGGGATATGGCAATTTTTTTTAGGGGTGTCCCTATTCGGTTTCTACACGGCATCGTATCGGAACGCTAAATCGCATGGCGGCACGTCTTTGGCGGTAGAGTGATAATTAGCCACGGCCGAAGCCTCCCACCAGGCAAACATTATGCTGAGAACACTAAAATAATAGGGATGATGCCTATATCAAAAATAAATTATTTCTAAATAATTATTAAATAGAGGGTCTTCCAAAAGACTTAAAATTCACATCCTCGGTTAGTTTTAAGTTTGATAACCATTTTAAAATATAGATTAAAGAAATTAAATTTGATGACGTCACAACTGTGAATTTCATACAACTTCCATACTAGAAAGTTTTTAAGTTTGATAAAGAGTTGCTGATTTGATTGAGTTGTCATCTTCCCTATTATAACACTTACAGTAAACCAAACAGAAGTCAATAGACAGCTGCAGGATCGCCCTCTGTGCGGGCGGCCGGCTGAGCACGTTGGAGGCTTGGCAGCAGTTCACACAACACTCCAGCATTGCAGACGGATCCGGGATCTCTTCGTAGTCCAGCAAAAGGCTGATTTGCTCCTGGAATTCAAAGATTTGAAAGGAAATACCTAATGGATTCATCTCCCCCTCTTTTCTCCCCACGAAATAAGATTTAAAAAACTTTATACTACACCAGCTCGGGAAAGTCCACCTAATTTTTTTCAAGACGAGGTAGAAAGTACGTCATTGCTACAAACCAAATATGCGGGCGGAATAAATGTATAAACTTTCATTGTTAACGTGCTAAGCGGGCAGAAAATGTGTATGAAAATCCATTGTTCTAGTCATCAGTCTAGAAATTAATGTCGTGTATAATTAATATATCAAATACTAACAGAACAATAATAATAAATAACTAAAAAACTATATCAAATAATAGTAAAATAATCTTAAGTTATTTAAATTAATAATAAATTGTGAGTGAGGACGCAAGTTGCACCCTTGTAGGCTACAGATAGAAACGTCTCCATTAGAGCTAAGAACGCAGTTGTAAAACCTTAAATTAAATATCACACTTATACCCTCACTTTAAGAGTGATAATGGTGTGCGCCGGGTTGGATTCCGAGTTGGGAGTCATTGTCATGCTGTCGTTGATAAAACAATTTGACACTTATCCTCTCACCTTAAGAGTGATAATGGTAAGCGCCGGGCTGTGCATACTATCGAACTCTGCGGCGAATGCAAAGGCGGTTTCCGAATTGGGAGTCATTGTCATGCTGTCGTCGATAAAACAATTTGACGCTTATCCCCTCAACTTAAGAGTGATAATGGTGTGCGCCGGGCTGGATTCAGAGTTGGGAGTCATTGCCATGCTGTCGTTGATAAAACAATTTGACGCTTTTCCCCTCACCTTAAGAGTGATAATGGTAAGCGCCGGGCTGGATTCAGAGTTGGGAGTCAATGTCATGCTGTCGTTGATAAAACAATTTGACGCTTATCCCCTCACCTTAAGAGTGATAATGGTAAGTGCCGGGCTGTGCATACTATCGAACTCTGCGGCGAGTACGGAGGCGGTTTCCGTGTTGGGAGTCACTGTTGCACTGTCGCCCAACGCTAGCAAAGAGTTCATCTCATCTTCTATATTCTTGCATAGAACCGCTGTAACAATAACCATTTGTTTCAAAGTAGTCTAATTTACATAAAAACGTAAGAATACCCATCTAATTATGGAACAACACATTTATTATATTGCAACATAAAATTTAAGCTATGAAGGCTCCAAACATGTCCTGACATGTGTTATGTGGACATAAGAAGTCCACAAGAATCTCGGGCCTTATTATGTAAAAATGACACATGTGATTTGTTAACACTTCCGCTATTGGCGAAAATCCATTGGCACAGCAAGAACATCATAAATGCTGACTATTAGAATGATTGGTGCAAGTTTTGTTTCAATAATAAGGCACTTAATAATTACAGCAAAATAATCACAATATTAAATCCAGTAAAGTTGGGAGTTATTGCACACTCACGCTTATATCTCGAAAACCAGACGCTTTAGAAGAATTTGTCCCATATAAAACTTGCTTGTATTGATGCCGATGTAACCGTCATTCCGCAAAAAGTAAAATGGCGTGACGGTACTGGTAGATAGATAGGCTAGCTTCTATACTAAAATATTCAAATTTTTAGGCACATCATAAACTTACCAGTGTTGGACCAGTGGTCATTGGTCCACTTGGTCAAGCGGCTGTAGCAGGATCTAGCGGCCACCGCATGCAAATGAGGCGGCGCGTTGGGCAGCAGAGCGACCAACGCGGTGGACACACGCTGGCGCACGTTGGACCGACACGCCTCAAGCGCCTCTGAGCGCAGCCGCGTTAAGGTTTCACTGTACATCGCTTGCAGGGTCGGGAGCAGTGATGTCTGGAAATAATTTACAGCCGAAATTAATCAATCTATCTGTAAAATGTATAGTTATGTTACTTAGCATCGTTGTTATTGATTAAGAATGACCATGATATAATCTTACTAAAATGTAATCTTATTATATTATAAATGATAATTACTAATTAGTCATTTATTAACATTTTAGCATTTTTTTTAAATCAACTTCAACTCTCCTGATTTTTTCTTCCGATACAGTTAAATAATGCTTACATGAAACTAAGTCGGGCAGCATTTTAAAAAATGACAATATTATTAGTTTTTAGGGACAGCTCATGCTCAACTAAAAAAGACTACGCCAAAAGTCATAAAAAGACCTACTGGTTCCTAAGACAGTTTTCCTGTATCCCCTATGGTTTCGGATTTACCCAATACCCATACTCTATACGAATCTAATTCTCTGCTCAGTAGGTATACTGGTGCTGATTAGTAGTACATAAATCTCAGATTTTTGAACAACGGATATGTAACCGACCACTGTGTTCAAAAACCACACATACCAGATCAATTTCTTACCTTATCCTTACAATTATGCACGATATTTATAGCATCCTTCCTTGCCTTGCGCCTCGCCTCAGCCAAGGCGTGCGCTGTGAGATCCTTCACCGCGCCCGATGCCACCCGCTCCGTCACCAGCTCTAGCACTCTGCGCGTCGATGACGGCTGACTCTTGATTAGCTCTTCTTCTAGACGAATCTAGAAGAGGAAACTAATTAAATTACAATATGGGTTATTCATGGGGTGGATAAACGAATTCCTCAAAAGCTGATAACGATTAGAAAGCAAGTGTAATAGGTAATTGTTTCAAATAGTTATTCCACCTTTATCTATGGCTTAGGCCGATTTTACATTATCATATTTCTATGATCATATAAATATGATAATTCTATATTTCTATGAATCAAATAAATATTATAAATGCGAAATTTTGGATGGATGTATGGATGTATGGATGTACGCCCGAACGGCTGAACGGATCTGGATGAAAATTGGCACAGAGATAGATTATAGTCTGGAATAACACATAGGCTACTTTTTATCCCGGAAAACTAAGGAGTTCCAAAAAATCTCCAAAAAGTCCGCGGGAACCAAAAAATCTCAATCCACGCGGACGAAGTCGCGGGCATCAGCTAGTGTAATATAAATATAATGTAAAACCGTCCTTAATGAGCAATTAAAGTCTAGTTACAGACTATAAATCCATACTTAATATTAGAAATGCGAAAGTGTGTCTGTATGTCTGTCTGCTACGGCCCATCTGTTCAACCGATTCTGATGAAATTTGGTACAGCGATTGGTTGAATTCCAGGAAAGGACATAGGCATTTTACCTCGGTACATTAAGAGTTCCCATGGGAATCAAAAAATCATTAACCACTCGGACGAAAGCGCGGTTATCATCTACTTATTGGAATAAAGCAAAAAAGAAAATTTTTAATTACCTGCAATTCCTTTTCTTTACTCCGTATTCGATCTTCGGAATTCATACTCAAACTCACTGGCGTAATGTGTCTAAAACTACCCGCATCTTTCTCGTGAATCACTCTCGACGTTGAAACCAAAACATTAACGTCTTTCAAATAAGGACATAGTTCGAATAAAATCGATTCATCGATCAAATCGTACGAATCGATTATTTTGGTATCGATATTGTCGACGTTGAAATTTGTGACAGAGCATTCGGATTTTTCGTAAAACATTTCTTGAGGGAAATGGGGTAGATCGAAAAGCCATCCTAATGCAGATTTGAGATATATTAATGTATTTTTCTTCATATAGTCGATTTTAAATTTGTATATGTGGAACAGTATGTTTAGAAGGTTTTGGTAGTATTTGAGGCGTAGTGTGGTGTAGTCTAGCATTGAAATGTAATGGACTATCCATGGTAGGGTTACACTGAGTCTACCATTTTCGTAAGCTGTGGTTAGAATCCCGTTTAGATTTATGACTGGTTGGCTCTGTAACAAAAGTTTAACAAATAAAGTAACATTGCAGAATTCTAAGCGAAACAATTTGTATGTAAGTACTTCGAATTATTGACGAACTGTGTAATTAGTGTTTGGACACTCGAAATCTAACATTGTTGTCGAAATGATATTAATGGTACCTATAAAACCTAATACTTACATAATTCCTCAAAGCTATATTATTTTCCAAGACTTTTACTTTAGGTGCATTATAAATCTCTTTATGACTGCTCACATCCAATGTACCAGTTTTCAGTAAAATATCCACAGGTATTTGAGCATAGGGCAGAGAGGTTAGGTATCCCAGGAATTTGGATAATAGACCTAGCTTTTTTGAAATCTGTAGGAATTCTTTGGATATATCCGCTATGTTGGCTGCAATAAAATAATTATTATTTCAATATAATACCTGATCTATAAGTACTATTATTACAAATGAGAAATTCTGTCACAAACTTTAAATATCTGCTTAGTATTATTTTGAAAAGGCTAAGTCTACGCGGGCGAAATCGCTAACATCATCTACTTAAGTTTAGTTTCTGCTTGTCCTAGTTCTAGTTGTCCTGCTCGAAGGACCATTTCTTAAATACATTATATAACTCTTTAAATGATCTGCGTGGGTTCAGTCTTTTAAATATCCAGTAGGATCCCTTTATTTTTCCGGAACCTGTAGTATCCTACGCAATTTGTCCCCAGAATAAAAGCTATCTCAGTTGTGCCACATCAAGTTTGGTTTAGCAGTCGAGCATTGAAAGAAAAAAAAGAAAAAAGTAGAGCAGTGGAAAGTGGCTTTTTTGTATTGATATTAATGAAATAACTTACAAGATTCGTTGCCGAGTGGTGTACAATCCAATGCAATAATTTCGGATGCCAACGCATCGCGTAAATGCACTCTGAAACTCTCATTCTCAGAGAACATTACGAATTCCCTGAAAAAAGAAATCTACCCTCTTCAAAACATGAAATAGTTTCCCACACAGTGAACTGTGAGGATACAAAGCTAAACAACATAGATGGTTTAACAAAATAATTGGACAATGGCCAAATAAAAACTTTCTAAAGATATTGCTTTTAGGGATACTACCATCTGCATTTATTTTGATTTCTTATAAGAACAGAGCAACTCACTTGTAAAACATTTCTTTATCCGTAAAGTATGGCAGTCGATTGGACTCTGATGCAGATGGACAGGTCAGTCTTCTTTGCAGCTTACTTAGCTTCGATTCCTAAGAAAAAAATAGGTTTATTTAATGTAAGGCCAGTCGTTTTCTATAGATAGTGGTTTCGTAGCAAGTGGTGTTTCAGAAGTCAAATAAATCACCAACATTGAATGACGGCTAGCCATTGACGATGGCCGCTAAAATTTTTGCTCATTAACGGCAGAATTCAAATGACTTAAGGTTGTTGATGGTGGTAGGAACGGAATTCCCATGGGTTGGCAAGCTCCAAAATTTGGCTTAGAAACTACACACTCACGATACATGGTCACGATATTGTGCCCGTTCACAGCAGGGCCCAATACGTGCCCGCAGACTGGACCAAGACAGGTCTGAACTCTGTCTCAGTGCTATCTACAATGCAATGGTCACGCTAAAAAATGCCATTCATAGTACTGACCTAGTCTCCGATGCAGGAGGAAAAAAGGAAAATACGCATTAAAAAAAAACAAAAAAAAAATTTACACGCTAGGCTCACCAGTCAAGAAGCATCTGCGTGAACAGAGCCGCTAGGTGCGCGTAGTTGGCCGCGCTCGTGCCCGTACACAATAGGGCCTTGATACGCGGCCGCAGGCTGGACCGAGACAGCCCGAACTCTGTCTCGGTGCCATCTACAATGCAATGGTCACGCTAGACTCACCTGTTGGTTGGGCGGCAGTGAGTCGAGCAGCATCTGAGTGAACAGAGCCGCTAGGTGCGCGTAGTTGGCCGCGCTCGTGCCCGTACACAATAGGGCCTTGATACGCGGCCGCAGGCTGGACCGAGACAGCCCGAACTCTGTCTCGGTGCCATCTACAATGCAATGGTCACGCTAGACTCACCTGTTGGTTGGGCGGCAGTGAGTCGAGCAGCATCTGCGTGAACAGAGCCGCTAAGTGCGCGTAGTTGGCCGCGCTCGTGCCCGTACACAACAGGGCCTTGATACGCGCCCGAAGGCTTGACCGAGACAGGCCAGAACTCTGGCTGTCTTGGTACCATCTACAATGCAATGGTCACGCTAGGCTCACCTGTTGGTTGGGCGGCAGTGAGTCGAGCAGCATCTGCGTGAACAGAGCCGCTAAGTGCGCGTAGTTGGCCGCGCTCGTGCCCGTACACAACAGGGCCTTGATACGCGCCCGAAGGCTTGACCGAGACAGGCCAGAACTCTGGCTGTCTTGGTACCATCTACAATAGATAGATTTCACATTTAAAATTTGCATACACTGATGGGATATACTATCAATGTCATTTGATTGAAAAACGTATAATAAAAAGTATTTATGCTTATAAAGTTTATATCTTGCAGGATATAGCAACATATTCTATGTAGCTTCAATTCTTAAAGTTAAAGACACTAATCAAGATGTCAAAGAAAATATACATTACATTATTTATCCACACTAATATTATAAATGCGAAAGTGTGTCTGTCTGTTGATATATCTGTCTGTCTGCTATGCTTTAACAGCCCATCTTTTCAACCGACTTTTATCGAACTTGGTAGATAGATTGCATCCTGGGGAAAGACATAGGCTACTTATCCCGGAAAATTAAGGAGTTCCCGCAGGAATAAAAAACTTAATCAACACAGACGAAGTTGCGGATATCATATAATTATAAATGAAACGGCATCTTCTGGATGAAAGACCGTTGTGGAAAACCTTAGCCTTAGCCAGCTGCTCTAATGCCCTTAAGTCAAAAAGAAGTAATGAAAAATAAAAGTTATACCTTAAAATTTCATAAAACATATCCCTCTGCTTCTTGAAATTCTGGAAGCTAAGGATGGACGGAAAATTCTCTGCATTGTCAGTCTCAATGTTAAAGCACACCATACCATTCGAACACCTACTATCAGACCCTAGCTTAGACCTATCAGAATTTGACTCAGCCTCACATTTCAATCCATAAGAATTCAGCAAAAATTTCGCCAATTCTGGGTAAAAACTTCTTACTTTTTTATTTTCGCCTAATATTTTTAGGGAGTTCTTGTCTAAGATTACTTCTAATTTTCCTCGTTCATTCCATAATGATTTCACAGCAAAATATGTACTGTTGTGTATTGGTTTAAGCACATTATCGCACATATTTACTTGTACTTGAGATTCAGAGCGTTGATAATCTTCCTCTAATTGTTTTGACAGCAGAATGGTTATAAGAAAATATATCTCCGTATTGACATTTAATATCAGGTTATTTTTCAATAAAACATCATATATTTCGACCAAGATATCTATTTTGTCTTTAAACACAACTTTATTAAAATCTGCTTCTATATAATTATGGATTTTCTCGATGGAATCTTTTTGAGTTATTTTGATTTGTGGCATAATCACTTTTGGTGAGGTGGATGTGTTTAATACATTGAATTTCTCCATTAATTTATGCCTCTCCTGTTTAAGAATATTTCTTTCAGCCTCAAACGTATTGGATGATTCTTTCGGTTGTAGTTTAGGCTTGAATGCTAAATTTTCCTCCAAACCTAGAGAGGGTTGCTGAAATGCTTCTGGAGTGAAACTGTTTAATGAATAACTTTTTTTACTCCTGTCTATGTTGGTTGGCTTTATCCTTCTCCTGTCAGATTTAAGTGAACTTGATTTTCTTGCACCAATTTCTGGGAAAATTTCTGAATTACTCAAATCTAAATCGACTTTTGTTTCGCTGTCATCGTTTGAAGTATTTTTTGAACGTCTCTTTTTGGAACTTTTAGGCTGTACATTGACCAAGTAGTCAGCTAAGCTGACACTTTTGTCTTGGGATCTAGAGTGCCTTACTAATCTGGGGGTGTCACATCTTTCGAAGTTGAAAGAACGAGAATGAGGTGTTACAGGACTTGTCATAGGTTGGGGATACTCTTTAAAACCATTTTTCATTGGAGTACTTGATAGCATGAGTCTTTCAACTCCAACACTGACTCTTGATTCATCCGAGGACAGTGACTGATTGTGTTCTTTGCTTTTATCATCTGTGAATAGTTTTGTTTTGACACGCCGTCCCTGTTTTTTACGATCTCTGTTCGGGGATTCCTGGGTTTTTTTATCAGATTTGACTGTAAGACTGTTATTTGACTTGTCATTGTCACAGGTTGGGTCACTGATCGAGCGGTGGTGTTGACGCTGCCCAAGAGATTTTTCTGGTGTTCCCTGGTGCTGTAGTAGGGGTAAGGCATTGCTGTTTGTATGTAAAATGCTAAAAGTAAAACATAAAAATATTTTACTACCATCTTATTATAGTGAGTAAATTAAAAAAATTATGAACAAATGGAACTTTGAAGCGCTCTCCTATAAAGTAGCCGTTTTTTTTTTTAAATTAAAATTAAAAAAAAAAAATAAGTGACTCCTCGCAGAAAGTATTTATGTGCTTACTGAGATCAAGGCATGTTTCAAAGGCAAGGTAATGTGAAATAACCATATTTTTAACCTACCTGTCCGTTTGATTCCTCAGATATGATAGAAAATACACCACAAATTCATTTCTATTCAAACATAGTAAAACGCAGTCTTCTGATGCAACCTAAAAGTTAATTTAAAATATTATAACAAAACTAAAAACAACAAAATACTATCAAATCTTTATTAGGTTATGTACCTACCTCAATTGGATCATTATTTAACCATCTGAAAAGTAAATCACATTTCAATTTTCCCGAAAGGGCACTTTCAAGAATTGTAACAGGCATTTTATAAACATAAAAATATTAAAATTGTCGATCGATTGAGCTGCGCGCAAAATATGTTTTTATACGCCATGATAGTCAGAGACAACGGTTACTAGTCTCTACTCTCTGGACTGCAACTGACAACTGACAACTGACAAGTATATTGTATGACATGACAGCGTGACAGTGACACACCTATGGACTATGGGTAGCTCGAGCCTCGAGCATGTGTGTGTTCCGTTATTTAAGCACTGCGAGCACTGGCAGTGCTCTTTACTGGGGACTTCCAGTGCTCTCAGTGTATTTCGGAACGCACCCTATAACTCTGTAGCATAGAAGAAGGAATCTCTAGAATCAGGGTCAGCGTGTAACCGAAAGGGATAGGTAATACCACAGATGTAGTAAACAGATACCGCGCTCGGAACATGGAAGTGCGGCCAAAATTTATTCGAGTGTGCGTGACAGCACTGTCTGAACACATGCATCAGTGTGCGTGAAATGTTGCCAGATTAATGAAAAAGTGCCAAATTAATGAAAGAAAATCTATTTGTTGGTTCTTTCTTTAGGCCTTCGATTTCAACGACTTATGGTAGGAGAATAGCTTGTATCCTGGAAAAGGAGATGCGCATATTACTGTGGTGGTACGCTGGCTACTTTGGAGCTACGCTGAGTACTTTAGCGGTACGAAGAATACTTCCAAGATATGCCAGTTAAATTGGTGGTACGTAGACTACTTTAGAGGTAGGCCGACTACTTTAGAGGTACGCCGACTACTTTAGAGGTACGCAGACTACTTTTAAGGTACGCCAGCTACTTTAGCGGTACGCAGACTACTTTGGTGTTACGTAGGCTACTTTTAAGGTACGCCAGCTACTTTAGAGGTACGCAGGCTACTTTGGAGGTACGTAGGCTACTTTGGTGGTACGCAGGCTACTTTTAAGGTACGCCAGCTACTTTAGAGGTACGCAGACTACTTTGGTGTTACGTAGGCTACTTTTAAGGTACGCCAGCTACTTTAGAGGTACGCAGGCTACTTTGGAGGTACGTAGGCTACTTTGGTGGTACGCAGGCTACTTTTAAGGTACGCCAGCTACTTTAGAGGTACGCCGGCTACTTTAGAGGTACGCAGGCTACTTTTAAGGTACGTAGGCTACTTTTAAGGTACGCCAGCTACTTTAGAGGTACGCAGGCTACTTTGGAGGTACGTAGGCTACTTTGGTGGTACGCAGGCTACTTTTAAGGTACGCCAGCTACTTTAGAGGTACGCCGGCTACTTTAGAGGTACGCAGGCTACTTTTAAGGTACGTAGGCTACTTTTAAGGTACGCCAGCTACTTTAGAGGTACGCCGGCTACTTTAGAGGTACGCCGGCTACTTTAGAGGTACGCAGGCTACTTTTAAGGTACGTAGGCTACTTTTAAGGTACGCCAGCTACTTTAGAGGTACGCCGGCTACTTTAGAGGTACGCAGGCTACTTTTAAGGTACGTAGGCTACTTTTAAGGTACGCCAGCTACTTTCGAGGTACGTAGGCTACTTTGGTGGTACGTAGGCTACTTTTAAAGTACGCCAGCTACTTAAGAGGTACGTACGTACCTCGTACAGCTCTTCGTACCTCGAAAGTAGCTGGAGTACCTTAAAAGTAGCCTGCGTACCACCAAAGTAGCCTACGTACCTCCAAAGTAGCTGGCGTACCCTAAAAGTACCCTACGTACCACCAAAGTAGCCTGCGTACCTCGAAAGTAGCTGGCGTACCTTAAAAGTAGCCTACGAACCTTAAAAGTAGCCTGCGTACCTCTAAAGTAGCCGGCGTACCTCTAAAGTAGCTGGCGTACCTTAAAAGTAGCCTGCGTACCACCAAAGTAGCCTACGTACCTCCAAAGTAGCTGGCGTACCTTAAAAGTAGCCTGCGTAACACCAAAGTAGCCTACGTACCTCCAAAGTAGCTGGCGTACCCTAAAAGTACCCTACGTACCACCAAAGTAGCCTGCGTACCTCGAAAGTAGCTGGCGTACCTTAAAAGTAGCCTACGAACCTTAAAAGTAGCCTGCGTACCTCTAAAGTAGCCGGCGTACCTCTAAAGTAGCTGGCGTACCTTAAAAGTAGCCTGCGTACCACCAAAGTAGCCTACGTACCTCCAAAGTAGCTGGCGTACCTTAAAAGTACCCTACGTACCACCTAAGTAGCCTGCGTACCTCGAAAGTAGCTGGCGTACCTTAAAAGTAGCCTACGTACCACCAAAGTAGCCTGCGTACCATCTGCGTACCAAGGAGCTGGCGTACCTATAAATTAATCGGCGTACTTCGAAATAAGCCGGCAGCGTAGCTGTTTCACAAAAAAAAAACTATCTACTAACAGCCCATTTACACCTTTAATTTAAGGGAAAATATTTCAACGTAAATTAGCAACACTGATAGATATCGTTGAGGTTTTGTGTTTCAAGTCATCAGCAATTAATTATCATGGAAAAAAAATCTAACAGAATGAAAATATAAATTTTTGCCTATGAAACGAAACATCATCTTCCTTTTTTAATTTTTGGTAACAATTTTGACAGTGTTTGAAGACACAAGACGGCATTATTTTGAGAAACTTGTCTACACACACGTCACGTCAAAACTTCTCGACGCGTCGCATCCAACTAACTGAGAATTGTATTTGCTTTTCGTTTTGTATTCGCTTTGTTGGCGCGTCTGCCGTGTTCCGAGCGCGGTATCTGGTACTACATCTGTGGGTAATACTATGAAACACCTCCCAAACGTCATACAAACGTCGGCACAAGATACGGTTTGTTTGTATGCAGAGGCGTCTCTAGCCCTTGTGGCGCCCGTGTGCAACCAGTACCCTGGCGCCCTCTAGTCTAGTAGGAGCAGGGTCAAAATGGAATACGGAACGGAAACGGAAATTCAGATGCAAATGGTTTGCACCATTTGCATCTGAATTTCCGTTTCCGTTCCGTTTAAATGACGTCGGGAAGCAAAAAGTTTTTTTAGGAAGGAAGGGGTTATGAGAATAAAAAAAAGTATGGATATGACACATCAATCAACGTCGCGGTACCTACATTAGGCAATCAAACGGAAAAAATAAATAAAAATGTAGTTCGTTGTTCAAAGGTTAGGTACAAGTAAGACCTAAATAAATACCTAAGTATACTAGTAGGTACATATAGCACTTTAACTTACCTTGTTTGTTCCGCACTGCAGTAGGATAAACAAATGAAAAATCCTAGGTCGTATAGGTACGAGTATTTAACTTCGATATCACTATCTATCACTCGATGTTTTGTTTTTTTTTCATGAATTTCGCTTTGATGACCTCCGACCTCGAGGCATGTCGCAATAATTGTGCAAGCAAATAACCAAATCTTACTTTTTATATATTTTTTATCAAAAGAAAAGCCGATTTACTTCATATTTACATGTTTATTCAAAGATGATACTTAATCCAATTATCAAGTACCAAGTATCAAGGCTTATTTCGCAAAACTACGCTGTAGCGGTAAAACAAAAATTGCGGCACGCGTACCCAAGCCTTTGAAAATGACCGCCGCACGTCCCTGGGAATTTCAATTGAATTTGAACTTTATACCATTCTAATACAGCCGAGTTAGCAATGATTGTCGGCGTGTTGTCAAACGAATCAAAACAAACAGGTGCCAATGCCGGCACGCGCCTTTGGTAGCGATGCGACATTACGCCAATTTAATCTTTAATTATCTGTTTTAAGGCTGATTTCACGTTGAAACAAAAGTTATTGTGTAAATTTAAATAGAGTAGGAAAAGGAGTAGCCTTGCTTTGCTACTGCGCGCCCGGCGTCGGCCATAACACGAGCGCAGGGTCTTTGAGAGCGCCGGCATCGACGCATCTTTGGAGGTGTCGCATTAGAGGGCGCTCTGCGCCCCCTTAGACCCGGCGCCCGTGTGCGCCGCACACCCTGCAAAAGACCCTGGTAAAGACGCCTCTGTTTGTATGCAATAGGCCACAGCCTCCTTTAAGGCTGTGAATAGGCACAAAATCCGTGACACGCAGAAAGGGAGAGAAAAACACATATTTTTTTCTCATTCTATCTTGTGTAACATCCCAACACTGCATCTCTTTCATGTGGGAGTGAAAAGGAGATATGGCGGCGTCTATATATCTTACTCAGTCTACGCTCTGTGGCCTCGAGCTCAGCGTCAAAGCCTTTGCTTTTTTTTAATAGGAGAGGATATGTTGCATTATACTCAATTATAGTTATACGATGCCTTTTGTTAACAAAACATGTAAAACTATGTTTTGACTTTTCTTACATAATGAAAGCTACGTTATTAGAACGAGGCAGGTATATTATGTAATTGCGTGAACGTGTCGCGCAATGGGGACTATCGTTTCTTTGCTCACCAGTTGGCGCCAGTGTTGACTAAGGTCCAGAGGTATAGCTGTCAAAGGCGACTTTATAAGATCGGCGCCGAAACAAAGTTTTAAATCTTGAATCTCATTAAGTTTATTAATTTATAACTATTATCATATTATCGAGTAGCTATGCCGCAATGTTGTGCAGTTCCGTTTTGTTCGGAAAAGTTCTCCAGAAGGATTAATTGGAGAACTAACCGTATTGGAAGTGAAATGTCCTTTCTCTATAAAATATGAGTTTATCAGTGTGGATAATTATAAGCACATAGAAATGTTCAATAATGAATATTGCTTGAAAGAAAGTAGCCTCTATTATTTTCAAATTCAAACACAGTTGCTTGTTAAGTACTAAAAGAAAGTACCTACATAACTATTGTGATTTTTTGTTTGGACAAATAAAGATGAAAAGAGAATTTATGTAAATAGAAATGATAAGCTTATTTCAGAAGTTATTATACCTAAAATAACTGCTTTTTATCATACATAATTAATGATATCTGTTATTGCTAGAAAATTTGATGTAGAATTTTAGTATGCTTAATCTAGTATCTACCGTGTTTAGTGTTTCAACTAACAACTCAACCATCTTTCAGTATCATATCCATTGTATGGATTTACTATATTTAATATTTATTTGTATAGCAGTGTGTTTTAAAGGGAAAGGGAAGGATAAATAGGTATACACATAGGAGAGTGGGAACTAGAGCTTAGACCCACCACGCTGCTCCAATGCGGGTTGGCGGGCTTTAACGACTATTATCATGTTAGTGAGAATAACCGGGATCGACGGCCTATCGTGCTCTCCGAGGAACGGGGGTGGAACACCGCCAACTTCCTAACTCCGGGCTAGTACTGAGAATTTCTAGACAGAAAAACCCAATACTTAATTATGGCCCGACCCGGGACTCGAACTCGGGACCTCGTCGGCCGCAGTTAAACATGATAACCACTAGACCAACGAGGCAAACAAGCATACTTTTGGCTAAAAATAAGTTTGTAAACATTAAACAAACTAACTCTGAATTAGCTACTCTTTGAGGCCGCTTATTTTGCGCCTCTTTTTCTTAATTCCGCTTTAAAAGCGTTCACATTCAGCGCCAAATAATCCATATTTGCGATAATTTCACGAAGGAGATCACTTTTCTACAGTTAAAATAAAGAAATTATAATTTATGTCACGAAACCCGCCAAAACCAGTGAAAAGTGAATGGTTATTGGACCTCACGCGATACAAGCGCCCCTAGCGGCAAATTCACGCGCGATAGCCCCCATTGTCATAATATGACGTCATTACATTTAGCTATTGAAGCCAATTTTTGGTTGCATATAAATGGCGTCTGTTGTGCTTCCGGTGTTTGTTTTGTGAAAATTTTCATGTGTTTTGCTGTAGTTTTATGTAATCAACTATGGTGAAGTGCTCAGTTGTGGGATGCAATAATAAAACTAAAATAATACGGCCAGGAATTTCATTTCTGTGTAACTAAGTCGCCTAGTTTTTATTTTTGTGGCGAGTATTGTAAGTTATTTCGATTAATTATAGCTTAGCTTATTCTTTACTGAATCCATAACACGTCAATTTTTGCGCTGTCCCCAAAAATATTGATTATTTTATTAGTTTTTGTTTGAGCTTATATATAATGCGGGGATTGTATTGTTTACAAATAAATTGAATATCGATAAAATTAAAACTTCATATTATTCTTGGTGTTTCTCACTCTAAGGGGTGGAAAGATGAAATTAAACAGACAGCTTCTACTTATAATATTGCCAAACGCATTTTAGGCTGTAGCGGTGATAACCAAGTGATTTTAGACACCCAAACTCCGGTATGGTGTCGCGTGTTCGAAAATTACAGTGTCTATTTAAGTGGTTTTTGGTCCCTTCATGCAATTATTGTGTATCATTTTAACTAATGTTTTACAATTGTTTCAGATTCCCAAAAAATCATGAATTAAGGCTAAGATGAAAACGGTTTGGCCATAGTCCACCAAGCTGGCAAACACGGTGGCGTTGCATCATGATTATATTTTTACTCATCATTTCACCCAGCCAGCGTCCACTACTTAGTAGGAGTCTCCCCTTGGAATGAGAAGGGTTCAGCCATAGACCACTACGCTGGTCAACAAGAGGGCCTCCAAACGTGATTATCATTTTTCTGAAAAACTTCTGGTCTGAAAGAAATGCTGTTTTTGGTTTTTATATATGCATAGTTCTGAGAAGTTCTGATTAATGTTTCCAATTTATGGGCACAAAGGAGCATCGCGGGTTTTTTAATTTTTTTAATTTTATTACTTGTTTAATTTAAAGATAATCTGAAAACGCAAGTAGTTTTATATCTATTGTAATATGATCAATTGCTTTTATTTAACTATAAATTTTAGTAATAAACCATTTTTAAAATCAGTCTACTTTTATTATTCATATTATCACATTCAGTAACATTTTTTCCATAATATCTAGGTATTCCAACTAATATTATGAAACAGTTTTGTTTGTAAGGTTGACATGAACTAATAATATAAATCTATACTAATATTATAAATGCTAAAGTTTGAAATGTATGGATGGATGTTTGTTACTCAATCACGCCTGAACTGATCTGGAGGGACAGATTATAGTCTGAAATTACACATAGGCTAACACATGCGGAAAATTCAAGAGGTACCGCGGGAACCAAAAAACCTTAAGTCACGCGGACGGAGTCGCGGGCATCAGCTAGTTCATTATAAAATACAAATACTAGTTTTTCAGAATATTATGTTTGAGTAATTATGTTTGAGTAATTATATATGTATATTTGTGTTGTAATTTTATATTATCGATTAATTAAGTATCGATACTCCTGCCCTAGTGCTCGCTTAGGCTCCGCCCATAACGCCATTTTTATGTGACCGGAAGCTTAATTTGATATTTCATATCCTCTCCTTTATACAAATCAAAGGGTTATCCAATTACTTATCTATGGTCAAAGCTTAAAAAAAAAAAGCACAGCACAGCTTGTCAGCTTCTGGCTCAAAGAGTACCTATATTATTTGTTCTGGCTCCAAAGTAAAAAAAAGAGCAGAGACCAGTTACAAAATTACCAATTTATTCAATACATTTATTTAGTGAAAAACTAACCTTGATTAAATCAAGATTTGAGCAGAATGAAGACAGGAATAGGGTTCGCAGTTAAAATCGAATCCGAAGAATCTTCATCATCCGAACAGTCTGATCATAATATTAGGGATTCTGGCTATAATAAAGACCAAACGCCTGTACCGGAGTACACGTAAGTATTAAATGATCAATCGGTAAAAAAGCTTGCGAAAACAAAGCAAAGTTTAAATGCGTACATCAAAGTAAAACTATTATAAGGCTCACGTAGGTATTCTAGAGCAACCCCAAAGTTCGGCTTCAAAGTATTATCATGAGCTTGATGCCGTGCGTAATTTAGGAGGTCTATTGTCGAAGCGAGATTGCATTTAGAGTTGAACGATTTGAAAGAACATGTGTTAAGTGTGTCTTAAAACTCTGTGAGGTGTGCCAGTATTTCTCATATATGGAATGCCTCTTGATTGAATTTACACTAGTGTCTGACCAAAAGTCGATTTTAAGCCCAAACCGCTTTCGCAAGCAACTTCTTTTGGACTTAGGACACTAATTTACACTAATTCATCCAGTTAGCTAATGACGGCTACAACAGCTATGTTTCTTATTACATATCTACTTACACTCAAATCGAAACTTTGCATTGTGTGTCCATAGTGGTATAATTTTTGACCCTGTGTACTTGTGGATATATCCCACTTACCTGCCCTACTTATTAGCTTTCTCTAATTTTCCAGACTACTTTCTCCTTTAATTGCATCTCCCACAAATTCTCTTTTCAAAACTTCCTTTGAAGCTCTTACTTTTAACCTTCTAAACCTGTGTGGGTGTTGGCTCCCCAAATGTTGTTTATTCATTTCTTTCAAATGCCCCCTTCAGCGTCAGATATCAGTCTCACTAGTGAAGCTGTAGCAATATTGGAAGCTACTAAGTATGTAGTCTCATAACTTGCACAAAACTTGCAAGTTTTAATTTTCACTGATAGTCCAAGTGCCCTGCAGGCTATTGTCCAATAAATCTATTTACAGCAATTCTGAGGATTCACAAATTTTGTTATTTTATCCAGAGAGGCCTCCACGTTGAATTGGGCAGTCAGTCATTAAGGTATTCACATGAACAAAAAGGTTGATTCTTGTGCTGAATTTTGGTGCTAAGTGATACAAAAGTTTTAAGTGCCTTTGCATTTCAAGGGGTTTTTTTTTTGCAGCATCAGATGTAAAAGAGTTTCGGGACAGCAGCTAGACCTTTTATTGGAATATTTAAATTCCAACAAAAAAGTTGCTACAGCCCACAACCGGTCTCTGGAATCCAAAGAATATGCAAAACAGAGATGGAAAGAAATTGCACATATCCTCAACTCTCAGGGTGATGGAACCCGTAAAGACTGGAAAGGCTGGTCTAAAGTAATTATTATTAATATGCATTTTTTATTATTGTGCATGTGTCGCGGCCGCACTGTTTTGAAATACGGTGGTTAGATGGTTAGCCAGATTATACCATACAGAACAGTGCCGTTTTGTTACACGGCGGGTTGTATGATGTGGCGGCGACCCATACATAACTTCATTCATTCAGTTTTGGTTTTTAAAATTACAACACCAACTATTTGCTTTTTGTGGGAAAAAAATCAACTAAAGTACATAAGCAAGGCTACACACAGACACACTTATTTAATACTAGATGTTGCCCGCGACTTTGTCCATGTGAATTAAGTTTTTTTTCCCTGCAGGAACTCTTTAGTTTTCTGGGATAAAGGTAACCTATCCCAATCAAAATTGGTTTAACAGATGAGCTGTGTAAGCGTAGCAGACAGACAGGCAGATGGACAGACAGACACTTTCGCATTTATTTATTTTTTTTTGTACCAAAAAGTACAATACGTAGAAAAACAGAAACATAGTGGACAAGGAAACACTTATCTCTATAAGAGATCTCTACCAGTGACCCTTATAATATTAGTGTGGATAAGTAGGCATAACGTTTAATGTTCACTACAATTTTTTTATTTTAGTACTGGGTGGACTACAAAGCGAAGTTAAAAAAAAGAATATCCACTTTACGGGCTTCACAAGCTAAAAATGGTGATGGAGCTGCTTCAGAGCCACCATTAACAGATATGGAAGCAAAATTCCTTAAAATACTTGCAAACGATAATGGACAAGGGTTGAGCAGTGATCAGGAAAAAACCTTTGGAGAAGTAAGTACAAAAAAAAAAAAAAAACCAATTAGCCGCATGAACCGTCTACCTACTCTTCATTATTGTTGACGTGACTCCACATTGGCACCGACTCCAAAAAATGTTATTATAGAACTACATTAACTCTTGTATACATAATAAATTAAATTATTTTTTACTTTTTAGTGTTTGTGGTTTTTGAAGTCGGTTTTTTTTTTTTGAATTTTTTTTATTTCACAATTTTTAGTGGCCCCACTGTTTTTACTATTTATTTTACTTGTAATTTTTTTTTTTGCGCTGTGAGTGCTGAACGCGTAATACGGTAGAGTTCCAAGGGGGGAACGGTATTTTTTTTGACAATTTGCCCCATAAATCCAAAACTACTATGCATTAAAATAAATAAAAATCTGTTTTAGAGTGTACAAGTCAAGTACAAAGTCCTTTCATATGATACCCCACTTGGTATAGTTATCCTACTTTGAAATTTCAAACCCCTGATTTTCCCCACTTTTTAACCGACTTCAAAAAAGGTACTTCGACTTCAATTCGACTGTATGTTTTTATTTTAATTAAACTAAAAATAATTTTCAATTTTTTTGATTTCCATGATATTGGGCCACTATTATATACAACTATTCCAAATTTCATGTCAATAGCTTTAATAGTTACCGAAATAATCGACTGTGACAGACGGACGGAGAAAGTCGCACCATAAGGGTTCCATTTTTACCATTTTGGTACGGAACACTAAAAAAAAAAGATATGCTATGCATGGTTAAAACATACATACATAAAAAAAACATACAGTCGAATTGAGAACCTCCTCCTTTTTTTGAAGTCGGTTAAAAATGGGAGCAACTAACAGACATTTAATAGTAATATTAAGTTTATATTGGGTGTGTTCCGAAATACACTGCGAGCACTGTATTGCACTGTAAGTCCCCAGTAAGAGCACTGAACAGTGCTCGCAGTGCTTATATCGGAACACCCACATTAATTGAGAGGATGGATATCCATATACATGGAAAGGTATACAATCTATTTGACCTTTAGGATTGTTCATCCAAGATTCACTCTATACCAAAGTAGGTACATACTATAGTATTTTCTATTTTGTTAACAGCCTTCACAAAATGGAGCTGCAAGTGAAGGGGTTAATAATTTCTTTGATGACTCTGTCTCACATGACATCCGTAGTCAGGAAATCTCTGCTCTAGAGACTCCCAGGAGAGAACAAACACCAGAAGCAAAAGCAACAGTACGTCCGCCGCAACGGTCCCCACAGCTTTACCTCCGCCTTCCCAAATCCGGTTCTCCTCCACCCTTGCAACCCAGTTCAGCGCCAGAAGCAGCGCGTTCGCCCCGCCGCAAGCGCAAAAAGCCAGACCTGCCGCCATCCCAATATGCTATAAGACGGGCCCTTATACATTCACAAGAAAAGGCAGATGCTGCCAAAAGAACTGCAAAAGCGTTGGAGAGGATCGCTCGGAGTGTTTCTGATGCGGTTGACATCTTACGAAACATAGAAAGGTATTTTATTTTATACTTACCAAATACATTTTTGACTGCCTCGTTGGTCTAGTGGTGCATGTTCGACTGCGGCTGACGAGGTCCCGGGTTCGAGTCCCGGGTCCCATAATTGAGTATTGAGTTTTTCTGACTAAAAATTCTCAGTACTAGCCCGGAGTTAGGAAGTTGGCGGTGTTTCACCCCCGTGCCTCGGAGAGCACGTTAAGCCACGGTCCCGGTTATTATCACTAACATGATAATAGTCGTTAAACCCGCCAACCCGCATTGGAGTAGCGTGGTGGGTCTAAGCTCTATTTCCCTCTCTCCTATGAGAGTGGAGGCCTGTGGCCAGCAGTGGGACGTTAATGGGTTGTAGTGGTGGTGGAAATCATTTTTAAAAAAAGCTTAATGGTGTTATAATAATAATATTTTGTATATTGTGAAATGTAGGTGACATTGTCGTAGCTCCCTGGCGCATAGATCTTATTGTGGGAGGTGCCGCGTTTGTGTCGTAGCTCCCTGGCGCATAGATCTTATTGTGGGAGGTGCCGCGTTTGATTCCTGCATGGACAATTTGTGAAAATATTATTTCTGAATTTTTTCTGGTATGGTCTGGTGAGATAGGCCGAGGCTAGTTACCATTCTACCGGAAAACACGTCACGTGACGCCAAGCGATTTAAATGAAATGAAATGAATTGTATCCGGTATGATGCCGTGTCGAAACCGATTAGGGGTATGACTGTACTAATATATTAGGGGTACCTAACAGATTAGCCCACTATTATCTAAACTGCATCATCACTTACCATCAGGTGAGATTGCAGTCTAGGGCTTATTAGTAGAATAAAAAAATACACTCGATTAACATTATAAAAAATATAATATTATAAAACTAGTTTGAACTTAAATAAAGATCTTCTAATGTGTAAATAAATGAATGTTCATATTTTAACATTACATATTGTGCTAATAAGTATACAAGTGGGTTTTAATGCCTTTAATAAAAAATATAATTTTAATTACAGGTCCATAAGTGCCGCCTCCGTGCCTAGAGCTCCTGAGTAAGGCCACTCCGTGCGGCCCACCCCTGACGCAGGGCGTATGAGCTCTCCGCAGCTAACATGATTAACAAATTGGGCTTCTTGCCAAGAAGTTAACCATGAAGTTCTCTCCTACTCAACCAACAATTTCTATAGTAAGCTCTTCACGAGATATACCAAGAAGTTCTTGGTTCTTCATCTCTTTATCACTTAATTGCGCTCCACATGAGTGTTGGCTATGTTGCGTAATTTTGTATTAAGTACACAAGCATTTAAAATACAACCTGCCTTTGGTGAGCAATACAATTTTGACGACCTCCGTGGCGCAGTGTTGAGCGATGTTGTCTTAACGTGCGGAGGACCCGGGTTCGATCCGAATTTATAATTTCTGAATTTTTCCCTGGGGTGGCCTGGTGGGAGGCTTCGGCCGTGGCTAGTTACCACCCTACCGGCAAAAACGTGCCGCCAAGCGATTTAGCGTTCCGGACGATGCCGTGTACAAACCGAATAGGGGTATGGGTTTAATATAATTACTGACATGCCCCTAAAAGGTTAGCCCGCTCCATCTTAGACTGCATCGTCACTTACCATCAGGTGAGATTGCAGTCAAGGGCTTTTGTAGTGGATAAAAAAAAAATACTCTGTGAAAGCAAACAACGAAATCATGCTTTTAAAATCCTAACACCGTTTTCAACTATGTTCCTAGTATGAACATGGGAATTTGAATTATGTCATAAAATTAGAATAGTTGTGTGCTTCACTTTGTGTGTGTGAGATGTCTATAGTCCCACAAACTTGACTCACCCGATGGCCAAAATTGGGTATTAGACAACTATTCAAATAAATTATTTTTTAGTGATTATTAAATAAAAGATCCCCAAAAGTCGTAATATCCACGTCTCCTGCTAGTTTTGTGTTATATAACTATTTTAAACTATTGATTAAACTAAAAAAGTGTGTCGAACTTTGATGACGTCACTATGCAATGTTTCAAACAAAGTCCCATACTAAGCACGCGTTCTGACGTTTGAAAAAAAGTTGAAAAAATAGGATTTTTGAGGATTTTTGTGCCCGTTTAGTTTTTGTTTTTATTTTATTTTTCATAGATACTAGCGACACTGTCACCGGGTCTGATAAGTTCATGGAATTAGGAATTACGACTAAGTACGTGATAAGTTTGTCGGTCTGGAATTTTAAAAACATTATTTTTTCATTTTAACAGAGTATTTAACCATGTTATGTAAAAATACTAACTAAGAGGGTAATTTCTCAGTATATTAATTTTATTATTAAGCATAAAACACCTAGAATCCAGATGTTTTCATTAGCGCTGACATCTTGCAAGTGAGTTTTAACTTAAGTGGATGATTATTCCAATAGGAATCATGAGTAGCCCGTGGCACCACCATGACTTGCATCTACAGACTACAGTTTATAATTTCCATGTAGCAGCACGTCTAAAAAAATTTGACTGAATTAGTTTTAGTTAAACATAATTTTATAAGTTAACTAATGTAAATATACTTATTTTTACACACATTGCCGTTTTTGTATTAATTACCTAAGTATATTTACCTACTAACATCGACCATACAACTAATAGACTCATCATATAGGGCGAACACTTTCAGACATCACATCAGACTTAATAGGTCTTATATAATTCCACGCCCTTGTAACAAAACCTACCCACACGAGTATATTCTCTGTGACCTACCGAGTTATTTAAATATTAATTAGAGTATATCGATAATTAATTATCGATAAATAATTATTAGGAGTTAGGACCCCATCCCATTTGATTTATGATTTTTTTGACCTTGAGTAGATCAATCAGCGTTTAGTACCCCGCGCCCGCTTACTTGAGTCATTTGACTGAATTGTTTGCATTACGAAAGCATAGTAATTAAGCGTCTATTGGTTGTGTGGTCGATGCCTACTAAGTTCTTACCAATACAACATTCAGTGAGTAAAGCTTGCGACCAAGGAATCCATACTAATGGTGTGGATGGATGGTTGTTTATTTCTCAATCACGCCAGAACGGCTGAACGGATTTGGATAAAATTTGGCACAGAGAGGAGATTATAGTCAAGAATAACACTTGGCCAAGAAACCTCAATCCACGCGTACGAAGTCGTGGGCATCATATATTATACTCATTTTTTTTTCCCGCAGGAACTCCTTATTTTTTCGGGATAAAAAGTAGCATTAATGTCAGTCGGTCCTCAATTTTACCCATGCCAAAAATCACGTCGATCCGTTGCTCCACACTTTTGCATTTATAATATAGTATGGAGGACTAAGGAATAGGTATACTATGCCCATTAACGTCCCACAGTTGGGCACAGGCCTCCATTCTCGTATGTGAGAGGAAAAGTGTATAGGTACCTTGGTGACCTTCGTTTCTACCATAGAGTTAGGAACTCTGGTGAACTATTGTAAAGCTTTGAATAAAAACTTATTCAAAGAACTAAAGGGTTATCTGATCACAGGATATGATATCACAGTATGATATGAATAAGGCGTTCTTCTATTTATATGTCTGTGGGCGTTCCTAACTCTACGAAAAAATTTGACTTCGTGGACTATGACTATTCGAGTATTTTAAATGCAAGAATCCAGGGCAATGAAGTCTACGAAGTGTTTGTTTTTGGTGGAGTACCTAAAGACATAGAAGAAGGAATCTCTAGAATCAGGGTCAGCGTGTAACCATCGTGTAACCGAAAGGGATAGGTAATACTATGAAACAATTTGAAAATACATTTTGAAATTTGAGCCTCTTGACTTTCCCTGTTTAAATTTAACTGTCACAATAAGCCGGGGCCGCCGCGGGTGCTCAAGGTCAAATCGCCGCGAGCTATTAAAACTATGATTTCTCTAAAATCCTTGGACTCCTACATAATATTAACTAAGTATCGATACAATTGTTAAGAAATAAGCTATAATTATATCTATACTTGTCAGTACCTATCTATTTCAATTACTTCAGTGTATGCAATAAGCACAAAATCCATGACACGCAGAAAGGGAGAGAAAAACACATTTTTTTCTCATTCTATCTTGTGTAACATCCCAACACTGCATCTTTTTCATGTGGGACTGAAAAGGAGATATGGCGGTGTCTATATATCTTACTCAGTCTACGACCTAAAGATTAGGTGGGTGTTCCGATATTTAAGCACTGCGAGCACTGTTCAGTGCTCTTACGGGACTTACAGTGCTCGCAGTGTATTTCGGAACACATCCTGGGTATACTCTTGGTATACTCAGAGTTTTAGAGAGAAGGGTAAGGTACTAAAGAAAATAAACTTCATAGCGCTAGAATATTATGAAGAAAAAAAACGATATAATTATTATGGTATCGATATTTTGGCCCAAGGGGTGGTCACGTGGAGACGAAATAGCGACACCAAGAAACATTATAAAGGATTAAGTCTGCGAGAGAATGAAATAGAATACGGCTCAGCTATAGTATACTCGCCGCGGAGTTGGACGTTCATAACGATTAGATCGGTTTAACTATTATTCGGATTAGGTCGTTCATAACGGTTCATAACGATAAGATTTTTTTTAAAGAAAGACCTTGATGTGGTAAGCCTTGCACTAAAATATTTTACAGAAACTAATACTTTTCGAGAAATATTTTTTTTGAAAATTCGTAAATACACCACTTTTCCCTATTTCTTACGACATTTGCCATAGATTACAGACTCATTGACGTTTAGTTGGCGTATTCGTTTCGTTTTACGTAGGTATTAAAATCCGTTCCATTTCATTCGAATAAAACATCTAGTTTTATGTGTACCGATTAACGTAAAACGGAACGCGTGCGTTGGCGCCAAATTCAAATATTTGGGTCACCGTTTTACGCGAAGAACGAGCGAAGCGAGCTCGGGACTGGGGCCACTCCGACTCGGATAATTTAGGTGGTTATTTCCTTTTTATACCACCCAGAATAAGGAGCCCCGCGAAGCGGGGCTCCGTCGACCGGGCCTTGGAGGGGGTGAGACGGAGAGGTCCAAGAAGTTTTCCTAGCGTCTCCCCTACTCCCCCTCCCCCTCGAAAGTACCTATGTATTTTAGCCATTATTACGATAAAACCAAACCTAAACTCAAAATTAAAAAAAATTGATATCTCGAAAACTATTAGGTTCCTACGAGTTTGGCTTGGAGGGGGGTATACCTCCTCCCCCCCTCCCCCCCATTTCCTCCCCCCTCCCTCGCGGCGAGTATACTATAGCCCGGCCTAATTTTCCGTGATAAAAAGTAGCCTATGTGTTATTCCAGACTATAATCTATCTCTGTGCCAAATCCAGATCCGTTCAGCCGTTGGGGCGTCGATTGAGTAACAAACATCCATCCATCCATCCATCCAAACTTTCAACTACAACTATTAGTATAGATAAACGTTTGGGAAGGATCTGTCCCCTAAGATACGGGTCCTCCTAGTTTGGAGCCCAGGAATTCATTGCATTTTTTTTGTACTTTAGTTAACTTCACGATTTCTATTTATATTCTCAAAAATCAATTTCAATTCAATTCAATTCAATTTATTTCTCAAAATACATGCATACATTGTTCACGTGGTTAGATCTATTACTATAACAATACACGATGCATTATTTAGATGAAAATAGAAGAATTAGTAATGAGATCAACGGTAGTTGTCCTTTCTAGATTTTTAAAGATCTGTGTTAAGGACAACTAGCCCTCTCCCTCGTTCACCATAAAGTTAATTAGGTTTAGGAATGCAAGTGCATATTGAATAGATTTTAATTTTTTAAAGTATAGTAGTAATAACAATCCAAAAACTATGTATAATTTGTGTGTGTGTGTGTGTGTGTGTGTGTGTGTGTGTGTGTGCGTGTGTGTGTGTGTGTGTGTGTGTGTGTGTGTGTGTGTGTGCACGCGCATGCTCATGAGAAGTGTTTAAGTGGATGTAAAAGTGACTAATGCTTTTTAAAAGGAAGGTAGGTTAATTTAATTTAGAATTTTTAAGAATCCCTCTATTTCGTCGTATGTTTTGTCAATAAGAAATGATATAACTTTTTGTTTGCACTGGGTATATGACAAATTGAATATGGGTAATGTTAAATTAATTTTATTGTATAGGTATGGGCCTAAGAAGTAACAAAATCGTTTGGTGAAGGCAAATTTAGGTGCACGGATGGTACAAATTTTGTTTTTGCGTCGGCCTTCAATGTTGCGGTATGGAGTTAATTTATGTTGAAGTAGAATTGTATTTAAGATAAAAAGTTTCCTAACACTGAGGACTCCACAATCTTTGTATAGTAGTGTGGTGGGGAAAAAAAAAAATCGATGATTTATATCGATATTTTCTACCCAACCCTACGTCAAAGTACTATGGTCTATGGGTGCGTTCCGAAATACACTGAGAGCACTGAAAGTCCCCAGTAAAGAGCACTGCCAGTGCTCGCAGTGCTCTTTACTGGGAACACACACACTGGGTGCGTTCCGTTATAAGCACTGCGAGCACTGGCAGTGCTCTTTACTGAGGACTTCCAGTGCTCTCAGTGTATTTCGGAACGCACCCTGTGAAAATTGAAATGTCAAATATGTGTCAAATGGTCCAAAGTCAAACATCACACCGATCAGAAAAAAAATCAAATCAAAAATCTAAAATTGGGAGCGTAAAATACCAAAATTACATTAAAAATGAAAAAGTATGCGTGATTAAATATTAACATTTTCATTATGAAACAAATCAAGATATGACTAGCACAATGGAGACAGGAATAGGGTGCGTTACAGTTAAAATAGAAACCGAATTAGAACCTTCATCATCCGATCAGCCTGATCATAATATTGCAGTTTCTGGCTACAATAAGGGCCTTAACAGTGAAAATGAGAATAGCATACGAGAGGAAGACCGAAACCCTGTGTGTAAGCCGGAGTTTGTCAGCGTTAAGAAGGAACCAGGCATCTCTGACACGTATGTATTACATTTTAATCAATCGGTGAAAAAACTTACTAGGTACTTAGAAACTTTATGTATGGATGACCGACTGAACCTTATTCAGTCAGCGGCTAACTTACAAAGCTGAGACATCTATATTCCATTTGACTTTGAAATGAAATGATTTATTTCTTTCACATAGGACAACTTGTGCCACTTATGTAAGTCGTAAGTATCTACCACCAGTTCAGAAAGGTGATTCTACTGAGAAAAACTGGCAAGAAACTCAGCAGTTACTTTTTTCATAAACAGAAAAATGTTACACTTTGTAAATAATATACAGTGCATACATTTCGTTACAAGTATTACACTAACTTGTGGGTTGCCGGATGCGAAGCTGGTTGTTTCAATGCAACTTTGTCATTGAGAAAATCATCAATAGTATAATAACCTCGACTTAACAGATGCTGTTTAACACAGTCTTTTAATTTTGATTTGACTTATTAGTTATTTACTTACACTGTTATGCAATTTAACTATCAGTACTAGATGGACGGAATGGATGGATGGAAATAAACTCAAGTGAAATATATTCCAATCCCTGCTGCATTGGTAAGTGCTATTGTCTTATAAGTGGAAGGTCCTGGATTCGATTCCTGGCAGGTGCCCCTGCAGGTCGCATATAATTTGGAGATTGGTAATTTCTAAACTTTCTGGTCTGGTGGGAGATTTCACAAGTAGCTATTCAGTAGGCACCACCTCACTGGCTACTGACAAGTGATTTACTGTTACAGTAAAATGCTGTTTAAAATAGATTAGGGGTGTGGATTTTATAAAACTGCCCCTAATAGGTTTACCAGTTTCCGTCCAAGACTGTATCATACTTTCCACCAGGCGAGATAGTACTCAAGTGCGAACATGTATCTGAATTAAAATTATTGCATTTTCAGCATCAAGTCGGAACCAATGTCGCCAAATGTCGACACAACAAGCTGGCACAATGTACCAATCAAATATGAACCTGGATACCAGAATATTAATGTTGAAGTGTCTATAAAAGAGGAACCGAATGACTCAGCAATGCCAAGTGTTGTAAGTGAAATAAATATTTTAATTCATAGTTTATGAATCTTATGGTATGTCATAAGACATAATCTTATGGTATACTGCAAATCCACACTTGGCCAGTATGATGTGTGTGTTGGTAATTTATACCTATTTGAAGCCAATCACATTTATTGGTATCCCACTTCAATTGCCAAGTGAACAATAGATATTATGTTTAAATTAACTTTTTAAATTTTCTGGGATATAAAGTAGCCTATGTGTTAATTCAGGGATAATCTATCTCCATTCCAAATTTCTGCCAAATCCATCCAGAGAAATAGTAACAAACATATTTTCTACTTTATGTTTTAAGACATAAGTAAATAAATAACATTTTTGTAAGAGTTAAGTCAAAAGACACATTAATCTAAATAAATTAATGCTCAAAAGTTTATATAATAAAACATTAAAATGAAATAGTTTTAAAAATATTTTTTTAAACCACAATAAAATATTGCATAAGATGTGACATAGTTTCTGAATCCACAGAGTTCTAAATTCAAAATTCTTTTTCTCACTGAATGAACAAAAACGCGTTTTGCTCACTGGTTTTAAGCAGTTGAGTGCTTTTCGAGATTGAGAGATGAAAATTCACTTTATTTATTTCAGGAACAAGAATCAGATTATATTGTACCAGATACCCAGGTGCCACAAATACAGAAACCATGTAATATGTTTATAAGTGATGGTAAGTTGATGCAGTAAACTAGTTTTCTGACATATTGTGAGTCCAATTATATCTTTTCTATTAATTTCTGTGCAATACATAAATTTTATTGGTAGACACTTATAGACATCCCTTCGTACACTACAAATTTTAATCATTGAACTTAGTTGAATAGTGTGGTATTCCTTAGATTGGACTATGTTGAACTATTTGTATAAACTCAATTTATTTATAAAATGTAGGACATACAGGTGTCTCTTATGTTACGTCATGTTTTGACTCTACCACCGGTTCGGGAAAGGAAATTCTGCTGAGAAGAGCCGGCGAGAAACTCAGCAGTTGCTCTTTTTAAAAAAACAAGATATTACAATACGTAGGTATATAAATTAAAGTAAATAAATTAGTGTAAGTTATTGTACTATCCTGTGGGGCGCTGGACCCAAAGTTGATTGCTTCCATACAACTTTGTCATTAACTTTGTCATGAATATTATAATCGTACATTTGAGCCAAATGGTTTGGAGATTAACTTATTTTAAACAACTGGTCATGGTTTTGTTATATATTGAATTATGATACTTTGTTCCAGGTTCTGACAGAATCATTGACTTGAACACTACAGTAGACGGAAGGTTCATGTGCCCAATATGTCAGAAGTTATTTGTGAACAAAGGCAACGTTGGCCGTCATATAATACGAGCTCACACCAGGGAACAGTTTGAATGCAATATGTGCTTTCGAAAATTCAACAAACATTGTCACTATCAAAAACACATCCTCTCACATTCAACGGAAAAACGGTTTAAATGTGAAGAATGTGACAAAAGGTTTCGCACCACTTCGAATTTAGAACAACATAAAAAAATACATCTAGCAATAAAACCATTCCATTGCCAAACATGTACACGACAGTTTGCCGTCAAAGCTAATCTGTTGAAACACCAAGGATCGGGCAGATGTAAAGTTCCAAACCTTGAACCGTTAATTTGCAACGTCTGCAATAAGGTGTTCCAAAAAGAGTTCTTATTGAAAAGTCATTTACGCAAGCACACTACCGAACGCCCATTCACGTGTGAAAAATGTAAAATGAGTTTCAAATACAAATCAACACTAATACGTCATGTGCAACTACATAATAACATTAAACCATACTCGTGTGATATATGCAATAAGAAGTTTACCCATTCAGGGCTTATAAAACCACATATGAGGAAGCATACCGGGGAGAAGCCCTATGCTTGCCCGATATGCAACAAATTGTTCGGTCACAAACATAACATGCAAAGGCACGAGTTGAGGCATGCAAAACAAAAAAATTTAGTTTGCTCCGTATGCAATAAAAAGTTTCCAAAAGAAAGTAGATTGATCTATCATATGAGGACGCATACTAATGCAAAGCCTTTTGTCTGTGGTGTTTGCCCCAAAACGTTTTCACATAGACAAAATATAATAAGGCATTACGGTAGGAAGCATCCGAATGATACATACAATTGTACAGATACCGATGCGAGTGTAGCCAAAGATGTATGGGAGAATGTGGTGTTGAAAAAGAGTTTGGAGATCGAAATTGATGTCAAACATGTTGTAAGCAGTGATGATGAAATGCTCACGAATATCAAAACCGAGGAGATTATAGGGAAATAATATTACAAAAATACCTTTAATTAGGTATTTGACTACTAGTCAAATAAATTTCAATCAATGTTACGTGATCAATAGAGGATAATAAAAATAATAAATGGAGGATCTCCCAAAAGTCGTAAATATCCTCTATCCGTATGTGTATGTATGTATATATATATATATGTGTATATATTAATATAATATATATATGTATTTTTGTATCTATATTTATTATATATGTTAGACGTTGCACTATCCCGCGCTCTTGTTTGTTAATCTCCTCTCCCCAAAGGTTGTCTGGAAGAGATTGCTTTAGCAATAAGACCGCCTTTGCACCCTTCTGTTGTATCTTTTAATCTTTCTGTTTATTGTCCTTGTTCTAAGTGTGTGCAATAAAGAGTTTATCTATCTATCTATCTATCCTCGTCCCCTGTTACTTTTATTTTGAAGGACCATTTTATACTATCGATTGAAGTAAAAAAGTGCGCTGGACTTTGATGAAGTTACAATTCAGTATTTCATATAAAATCCCAAACTAAGCACGCGTTTTGACGTTTGAAAAACAAGTTGCTGATTAATTGATTAGTTGTCAAATACCCAATTTTATTTCTTGAAATCGATGCTCTAGATAAAAGTAAGTAAATTATTAATTTGTGTAGTAATGTGGTTTTGTAGAAATTCGAGGCAGTAAGTCCCCTTAATTTGTTATGCCTAAATTGTTAGCAATAATGAAAATAATATCTAGGTGATAGGGGTTATACCTACTATAATATTATACCTCTATGATTGTAGCCTTGTTAATACATTTATAACGATTTCGGAACTAATAAACATATTTTCAAAATAGGTATACTTACTAAGTTAATTTTGCTCTACCTTTCCTCATTTACCTAAAGGTTCATTTATCGTAATGATTTAAAGTATTATTAATTTTTAAATTTCATCAAGATTGGTTCAATGAAAATGTACCTAACAAAAATACAAACTGCTTTCGCAATAATTGCTAGGTATGGATTTATATCGGAGCAGCCAAAAGATTTACCTGTAAATAGTTGTCGTATTTTGTTATTTAATTTCTTTGTTGATACTAATATGATCTCTATTGCCAAGTTTTAGATTCTACCTGGCTAATATTATGATAACAAGAATTATTACATACAGCTACAGTCAACATTGGGGCTGATTCCGTAGTGCACAATCTCAAAACTAAACTAAAATTAGAGAATAACAAATATTGCTAACCCATTCATAATACTCCCTACAGAAAGGGACAGATCTAGATTTAAAGCTGCCATTTTAGTTTAGTTTAGAGATTGTGTTATACAGAATTGGCCACTTTATCTAGTTATTATTCTCGTGTTCCATTCTTTGTCAAATTAAACTATTTGATGGAATATATGTATGTAAGTAAGTATATGTATTATTTGATGGTTTGATGTATTTTGACTGAAAAATTTAATAATTAGGTATATTGCCACAAACTTATCTAACCCGGTGACAGCGTCGCTAGTAGGGATCATACTAATATTAAAATGCGAAAGTGTGTTTGTTTGCAGGTTTGTCCTTCAATCACGCCGCAACGGAGCAACGGATCGACGTGATTTTTGGCATGGACATAGATGAGGACGGAGAGTGACATAGGCTACTTTTTATCCCGGAAAATTATCGAGTTCCCGCGGGAATCAAAAAAACTTTAACCACGCGGACAAAGTCGCGGGCATCAATCAGCTAGTTAAAAATAAAATACAAACAAAAACTTAACAGGCATAAAAATTTGTTCCAATTTTGGCCACCGGGTCAGATAAGTATGGCGGACTGTTTTTAGTTTAGTATTATAGGTACCTACCTAATTTTATTGATACTGGAATTAATATATTGTTAAAATGGAAAGCTATTTCATATATTTGTTACTTACCTCTTAAGTCTTGGCCTATTTTATTTTTTACTAGTGGGCCTGGCAGACGTCCTGCCTTGAAGCTAGAATCCGATTGCAGCGCCCCCTATCGGGTCCAATTGTGAATATAAACCATCCCGGGACCCACACAAACACACTCAAAAAATTCCATCTAAATCGGTCAAGCCGTTCTCGAGTTTTAGCGAGACAGCAATTGATTTTTATATATATAGAGATTATACTATATGCAATAATAATATAGTTGTAGGTATACTTATAACTTAGAGCCCGCGCCGAAAAACAGCCGTTCTGAGTCATGTCCTCTGTGTTCTTTGTAACGTTTGCAACTTTATAGCGCCGCGCAGACTCAATTTCAAAGTATATTTATTCAAAATAGGTACCTACAAAGTTACACCTTCTGAACGTAGGTGTGATGGTGATAATTAACCCTTAGCCAGGCTTAGGACGAATATGAACCACTTCATAATTTATTTTTTTCTAACGGGCAGAGCACTCCTAGAGTCCGCTTAGGCCTCTCCGAATATTGTCTATGAAACTGTCAATTTTAAACCAGTGCCACTGTCAGTGTCATTCAAACAAATTTTTGACATTTCATGGTCTCAACATTTTCGATCGTATTATTGTGTGTTTTTGACCTTTGGCTGAAGCAAATTAAGTGATTATGTCGAAAAAAAATACGGTAAGTGCTTTGTTGCATTCTTTTTAGAAAGTTAATGGATCATAAAAGGTATAAATTGTTTTATTTTTACTTAGGATTTGTTTATGATGGAGTTATGAACGTGGAAACTAAGTGGTCCATATACGTCCACTGCCCGCTAATTTTTTTCCAAATCAACTTATTTTATTTCAAAAATCTTTGATTTCAGTGTCCTTATACTCGAAATCTTCGAGATAATGAAATTGAGAAGGCTTTGAGAGAGATTTGTGCATCTTCAGAAGACGATTCAGATGACGATGGAAGTACAATGCATGAAAATTATCCAATGCCTTCTATAAATGAAGCTTTGGACAATTTACAAGGACTGACACGCTCTGAGCTATTTGACATCTTGGAAGAAGATAGGGTCTGTACACCACCAATACCAGATCCACATCCACCATCATTTTCAATAAATGAAGATGAAATGGCTAATCATAGACTTGTTGCATCCACAATAATGAAAGATCCTGTGCAATCAATGATTGTACAAGAGCCAACATCATCCTCATCAATAGAAACAGAACAATTGGCTTCTCATCCTGCATTAGAGGTAACAACTATATCCATAACCTATCATACTAATACAGCTAGTGTAAGGTCATATATTATTAGGTTTACCTTTTAGATGTCTTTATTTTGGAATGTTTGTTTTCAGTTACCACAAGAAGTTGTCCAACAAACATCATCTAGTGCACCACAGTTAGAAACTCTACAGGAATTAATTGAAAAAAATAGGGTGTGGTCGCAGGATACGTCTAATTTTGCAGCTCCAGACTTCAAAAACAAATTGAAATCCAACAAAGTTTACACAAACCGAAGTGTTCCAATTGACTATTTTGAAAATATGTTTCCCAGTGAAATAATCACTATCATAACAAAGAATACAAATGAATATGCAAGGTTCATGTTGTCACTAAATTGGACTGCAACTGTAGAAGAAGAAATAAAAGCTTATCTGGGAATAGTTATAATGATGGGTTTGCATCCTCTGCCAGATGTAGAACTTTATTGGTCTACAGACCCATTCTACCATAACCCAGTCATAAGTGCAGTGATGACATGCAGACGTTTTAAAAAAATCACAGAAAACTTGCACTTAAGTGACAGAGCCAGAGAACTACAGCGAACTCAAGTAGGGTATGATAAATTGGGTAAAATCCGTCAAGTAATGGATATTTTGAATAAAAGTTTCAAGGATAATTGTATTGAGTCCCAGACTCAATCAATCGATGAAAGTATGATAAAATTTAAGGGTAGAAGTACCATGAAACAATATATGCCAAAAAAGCCGATCAAAAGAGGCTACAAGGTCTGGGCAAGATGCGACTCTGAAACTGGGTATTTACATCAATTCAATGTTTACAGTGGCAAATGTGAAAGTAATGAAGATGGTGATGGAGGACTTGGTTTCAAAGTAGTCATGGAGTTGTGCAGAACGGTGCAGGCTGACACCCTAATAGCTTTTGACAATTTTTTTACCAGCCTGCCTTTGATGGAGATGCTACATCGGAAGAAAATTTATGCAGTTGGTACTGTCAGAGTGAACAGAAAAGGATTACCAACATGTCTTTTACCACATAAAGGCGACAAAAGAGAAAACAAGTTGAAGATTGGGGAATTCATGTTACAGTATGCAGACCCGGTGTCTGTAATAAAGTGGCGTGACACAAAAGATGTATATATATGTACCACAGCATATGATCCTAAAAAAGTAGTTACTATACATCGAACCCAAAAGGATGGCCAAAAAGCACCAATGATTTGCCCATATGCAATTGAACAATACACTAGAAATATGGGGGGTGTAGATAGGCTAGATCATTTTAGGTCATCCTACTCAATAGGGAGAAAATCAACAAAGAAAAATTGGTTGAGATTATTTTGGTTTATGTTGGAAGTGGCCTGCATAAATGCATATATTATGTATAGTATGACACACAAGAAAAGCAGTAGCAGCCACAAGGAGTTCCGTCTAAGATTGGCTCGAAGTCTCATAAACAACTTTTCCACCAGGATTAGAGACCATGTCATTTTCAAAAATAAGAGAGGGGGCCAGTATGGTGTGGCAGATGAAGTGAGAATGAGAAATGTTGGGCATCACATGCCTTACAATGCAGCTACTAGGAAACGATGCCGCTTCTGCAGCACAAAGAAAGAGGTCAAAAGATCTAAAATAATTTGTAAAGTATGCAAAGTTACACTTTGTGCAACACCATGTTTTGAGAATTTTCACAAGTAGATATTTATAGTATAACTTTGCATACTGCTGAATGGTGTTTTATAAGTTTCAGAGCATATGATTGTGTCTATTCTTTTAGTCGTTTTTTTTTTCATTTGGGCAGAGGACTTATTGTGACCACCGCGTTTTTTAAATAGTAATAATAATAATAAATAAAAAACAAGAAATTAGTTTTTTTTAAATACTTTAATCTATCATAATTAAGTCTCAAAATGTAAAACTATGCTCAACCTGGCTAAGGGTTAACTACGGTATCTTAAAACTAAAGCTACGAGGGTTCCACAAGCGCAGACTGCAGGCAGTCAGGTCAGACCGCTATAAAGTTACAAACGTTACAAAGTTACTGGTAGGCTGGTAGGTATGGTAGATTCACTCTACTATTCAAAATCACTTGTCAAAGTCTATTTGAATAAAAAAGATTTGAATTTGAAAAGAACTCGTACTGAATACTTATTTTCATGCACGGGCTCTAAATTATTATATTTATTACTACTAGAAATAAATGTTAAAAGACTAACGATGTAAGCTCACATCTCGCTTCTTTTATTTTGCAGTTCTAAAATGAAATATGTAGATACTTAAATAACAGAACATTATGATTTTATTAAAAAATTTAGCTCTATAATGACATCAGGCATTTAAGTTACATAGAGATTACTTATAAATTTTTGTAAACTTCATAAATAATATTTAGTGTAACCACAGATGTAGTACCAGATACCGCGCTCGGAACACGGCAGACGCGCCAACAAAGCGAATACAAAACGAAAAGCAAATACAATTCTCAGTTAGTTGGATGCGACGCGTCGAGAAGTTTTGACGTGACGTGTGTGTAGACAAGTTTCTCGAAATAATGCCGTCTTGTGTCTTGAAACACTGTAAAAATTGTTACCAAAAATTAAAAAAGGAAGATGGTGTTTCGTTTCATAGGCAAAAATTTATATTTTCATTCTGTTAGATTTTTTTTCCATGATAATTAATTGCTGATGACTTGAAACACAAAACCTCAACGATATCTATCAGTGTTGCTAATTTACGTTGAAATATTTTCCCTTAAATTAAAGAAGGTGTAAATGGGCTGTTAGTAGATAGTTTTTTTTTGTGAAACAGCTACGCTGCCGGCTTATTTCGAAGTACCTACGCCGATTAATTTATTGGTACGCCAGCTGCTTGGTACGCGGATGGTACGCAGGCTACTTTGGTGGTACGTAGGCTACTTTTAAGGTACGCCAGCTACTTTCGAGGTACGCAGGCTACTTTGGTGGTACGTAGGCTACTTTGGTGGTACGCAGGCTACTTTTAAGGTACGCTAGCTACTTTAGAGGTACGCCGGCTACTTTGGTGGTACGCAGGCTACTTTTAAGGTACGCCTGCTACTTTAGAGGTACGCAGGCTACTTTGGAGGTACGTAGGCTACTTTTAAGGTACGCCAGCTACTTTAGAGGTACGCCGGCAAGTTTGGTGGTATGCAGGCTACTTTTAAGGTACGCCAGTTACTTTAGAGGTACGCAGGCTACTTTGGAGGTACGTAGGCTACTTTTAAGGTACGCCAGCTACTTTAGAGGTACGCCGGCTACTTTAGAGGTACGCAAGCTACTTTTTAGGTACGTAGGCTACTTTTAAGGTACGCCAGCTACTTTCGAGGTACGCCGGCAAGTTTGGTGGTACGCAGGCTACTTTTAAGGTACGCCAGTTACTTTAGAGGTACGCAGGCTACTTTGGAGGTACGTAGGCTACTTTTAAGGTACGCCAGCTACTTTAGAGGTACGCCGGCTACTTTAGAGGTACGCAAGCTACTTTTAAGGTACGTAGGCTACTTTTAAGGTACGCCAGCTACTTTCGAGGTACGCAGAGCTGTACGAGGTACGTACGTACCTCTAAAGTAGCTGGCGTACCTTAAATGTAGCCTACGTACCACCAAAGTAGCCTACGTACCTCCAAAGTAGCTGGCGTACCTCTAAAGTAGCTGGCGTACCTCTAAAGTAGCTGGCGTACCTTAAAAGTAGCCTGCGTGCCACCAAAGTAGCCTACGTACCTCCAAAGTAGCCTGCGTACCTCTAAAGTAGCTGGCGTACCTTAAAAGTAGCCTACGTACCTCCAAAGTAGCCGGCGTACCTCTAAAGTAGCTGGCGTACCTTAAAAGTAGCCTGCGTACCACCAAAGTAGCCTACGTACCTCCAAAGTAGCCTGCGTACCTCTAAAGTAGCTGGCGTACCTTAAAAGTAGCCTACGTACCTCCAAAGTAGCCTGCGTTCCTCTAAAGTAGCTGGCGTACCTTAAAAGTAGCCTGCGTACCACCAAAGTAGCCGGCGTACCTCTAAAGTAGCTGGCATACCTTAAAAGTAGCCTACGTACCACCAAAGTAGTCGGCGTACCTCTAAAGTAGTCGGCCTACCTCCAAAGTAGTCTACGTACCACCAATTTAACTGGTATATCTTGAAAGTATTCGTCGTACCGCTAAAGTACTCAGCGTAGCTCCGAAGTAGCCAGCGTACCACCACAGTATCAGGGGAGATCGCAGTGAAGGGCTAACTTGTAGTGGATAAAAAAAAAACAGTAATATGCGCATCTCCTTTTCCAGGATACAAGCTATTCTCCTACCATATGTCGTTGAAATCGTAAGGCATAAAGAAAGAACCAACAAATACATTTTCTTTCATTAATTTGGCACTTTTTCATTAATCTGGCAACATTTCACGCACACTGATGCATGTGTTCAGACAGTGCTGTCACGCACACTCGAATAAATTTTGGCCGCACTTTCGTGTTCCGAGCGCGGTATCTGCTGTGAGTGTAACAACATAATTTTATTCCAAATTAGATAATTAAACTTTAATATTATTTAAAACTGTAAAACAATTAGTATTTAAATTTTAATGTGAAAATAAAATAAATAACCTACTACCTTCTATGATTTAGGTAAGTACTTACTCTAAAATCAAAAGTATTAAAAAGTAGAATTGTAGAGTACCTACATGACAAATTACGAAAATTGAAAATTTAATTGAATTGAAAATTGTAGAATCTACGAAATACTACATACCTGTACTACTTAACTGTATTGTAATTAAGTATAGGGTTTGATTAGGTACCTACGTCGTTTTGAATTTTTATCGTGAGTTACTTTTGTTATGGTTATGCGAGTACTTTTAGTTTTTTATTGTTGTTATTCAGAATAAATATGAGGATGTCACTTAAGTATAATATTACTTATTAGGTTCCTATTTTTGACTTCCTTTATTTTTAATAGTCAAACATTTTATCTTTTTTGTAGTAAAATTATTGTGATAAAAATATGTAAGATCTGCTCTATGGGCCCGTTATACATAATTTTAGTATTACCTACTTATTTATGGATAACTATACATATTATCCGGAAAAACTCACGTATCCTGTCGGAAAAATGCCCGACTAGTTTCGAACCCGTTCGGGGCCCTTATTCATGAGCCTGTTCGCGCGACGCTACATTATCCGGATATTATGTATAGTTATAATGAATATCACTCACGATAGTTTAAACGTTAAAATAATTATGGATACCTAGGTACTGTATTATTATGGTATAAATACTAACTACTTATTTGGCGAAAAATAAAAATTCTTATCTATCGTATACATTTCGTTTTATTATTAACTAAATTATGCCTGTTGCTTCGTATTAGTTTAGAAGTTTTGTTAAATCCAATAGCAATTCTTTGATTTTCCAGCATAAAAATTTCCTTTTGTTCGTCTCCAGGGTGCAAGTTATCTCCGTGAAGGGTAACAGGCAGACGAACAAAAATCAAAATTCAAATATACCTAAGTACTTACTTAGGTACTTTTACAAATTGTAATTTCAACATTCACCTATCTCACTTTTAATTTACAAGTGCTTTTGAATCGTCAAGTGAATTTACAATGGGTCGGAACTGGCCACTGGGAATGCCATTCCTTCCGAGAAGAGTCAGCAAGAAATTCGGCGGTTGCTCTTTAAAAAAACCAGAATAACAAGAATTAAATCAATAACTAGGTATTACTTCGAGTACCTATATAAATATTGATTTCGAAATCGACAGAGTTCGAAATGTTGTATTTCGCAAATAGGTACTACGAGTAGATATGACGTGGAGCAGTCGGACAAAATTGAAAAAAAAACTGCTCTCTTCGTGTCTATGCTCTGTATCGATAGTAAAGCTTCCTCTAATAATAGTTATCCTTATTATTAGAGGAATTAACTAATTTATTAATCTCGATATATCTATTATCTTTTGAGCTTTTGAGTTTTGACCAGGTTTTGGCACGGCAGTCTTCTCAGCAAGCTCCCGGCGTACGGAATTCCCAATGGTTTCTGGAATTAGATCTCTGATTTCCTGAGTGACAGGTCATTCCGGGTGGTCGTGCCGGTGTTCCTCAGGGGTCTGTTCTCTCCGCTGTAAATCAACGGTCTTTGGGTACGCTGATGACTGCAGTGTTACGGAGAGATATATGTTCGGTGCTTGAGCCAGTGGTGCTGAGATACTCGACCAAAAATATGCAATGGTGGATCGCATACCGACCTCCTCCTCCGTGGCGCAGTGTTGAGCGCTGTTGCCTTAACGTGCGGAGGTCCCGGGTACGATCCCGGTTTGGAAATTTATAATTTCTAAATTTCCCTGGTCTGGCCTGGTGGGAGGCTCCGGCCGTGGCTAGTTACCACCCTACCGGCAAAAACGTGCCGCCAAGCGATGAAGCGTTCCGGTACGATGCCGTGTAGAAACCGAATAGGGGTAGGTATGGGTTATAAACTGCCATGCCCCTAACAGGTTAGCCCGCTACCATCTTAGACTGCATCATCACTTACCATCAGGTGAGATCGCAGTCAAGGGCTAACTTGTAGTGGATAAAAAGTCTGACTGGGGTGACTGCAATTTAGTTCAAAAATTCAAGCGTGCTTATTCACCGCTATCTAAAAAGAAACCTTAGCTCCAACTTTCCAAAGTAGGTACCTACCTACCTATAGGTAGATATCCGTCCCGTTAGTGACCACATTGAGCTCTTAGGTACCTAATAGGTACATTTCACCTAACCTCAATTTTGGGGAATGCAATTGAATGAGTCCAGAGGCCAAAAAACTCGGCATCCTGAACAAGGTGAAGCGGTAGGTACCTAGGTACCTACTTCACGCCAGAACAGCGCCTTTCACTACCAGGCTTAAGTTCGTTCTGGCATAGAATTCTGCTGCGTGCCACCCTTAGGATGGCTCTGCCAATTATTAACTACTTTTAGATGCATTAGACTCGATCTGGTCTGGAGGATTTATTGGCGATCAATCACTTTACTCAAACAAAACCTCTCAGCATGGAGTACTACCGTCGCAATGTCGCCTGCGTATCGGATATAAGTTTTGGAGTGTGCTCAAGAACATCAAACCGTCGTTTCTTCTTCCCCACAGAGCTGCGAGATACCGTGACCGTTGGCATCTTTGTGTGGTCGATGTTCAAACAAGATATACTTATTTACGAAACGATTTCTGATACGAACTGTTAAGGTTTGGAACGTCCTTCCGGCCACCGTGTTTCTTGCCAAGAATGACTTGAGTAAGTACTTACCTTCAAGGCAAGAGTAAATAGGCTTTATCTAGGCAAATGCGCTCCAACCTAGATCTAATCATTGCTTTTCATAAGCATGATTTTCGTCAAGCGCAATCCTGTCTTGTAAAAAAACGTACCTAAGAAATGACCAAACCGTGGCGTAGCAACGTGGCGTAGGCGTGGCGTGGCGTGGCGTGTGGCGTAAGTATGAACTAAGATTATTATCTATGAGTAAGAAAATCCTACTTTATAAGTGAATAAGTATAAGTAGTAGAATTTATTCAGGATTTGAGGGTAAACAAAAAGTTCTTTAACTTTATGACACAAGATCTTTAATACCATAAATAAAACAATACACTTAAATTGGCGTTTAAGTACCACAAAGCTTACAATACATTTATATAATATTATACACACTACACAGGTATTATTACTTATCAGGAATAATCAAACTTCAGCAGATATGGAATTTTTTGTATGTTGCCTGGAATTATAAAATACGACATTGATATGAAAAAGCTTTACAAATATATCGCCATAATATCATTGGCCATTTAAAAAGACGAAGTACACATACAAGGTCAAAGGTTAATTACCTAGCATACTGTGTGATGAAAAGACTAAAAATGTTAGGAAGAATATATTTTAAGAGAGCTATGAATTAGAGAGAGCGAATGAATAAGATTATCATGAAGCTGTCATGGCGACCGTAATTTGAATGGTCTTTAATTTTTCGATACAAAACCTTCTGAGTAAAAATATTTTACGTTAAAAAATGTGCGTGGTTCCTAAAGCATCTTACATCTATTAATAAATATCAATCAAAATTATTTATTGATTTTTTGATAAACACTTTAAAAAATATCTCAATAATTAATAATTTATGTAATAGATAGGTACTTATTTATTTACGTGATATTATAATTAGTATGAACGAAGTGTTCACTTTTGTTACTTTTTAAATATACCATACGAATGGTAACATGGGTACAATTAAAAATGAATGTTAACATAACTGAAGATCTAATTCAGCACCTTTCCTCGACAAAGTACTATGACATCAATATCTCTGGTGAGAAATCTCTTGGAGTCTTTCGTCTTGTAAATAATATCTCATACCTATTGCAATGCTTAAACTAAAATATACAATTATGGACGGATTTTATACTAAATAAAATATGAAAACACGAGTGACTCTTTAATTTGAGACACTTTTTAATTGTAAGCTAACTTAAAACTCTTAAAGTGAACCTACACAGCAAAATATATATGTATTGAGTACCTACCCTATAAATACATACCTAAGTATTTATTCAATGGTACTGCAATACATAAAAGCCGCCATATTATTAAAGGAAATAAACTCGTATAAATTGGGTATTTGACAACTAACTAGGTATTCAAATACATTATTTTTTAGTGATTATTAAATAGAGAATCTCCCAAAAGTCGTAATATCCACGTCCCCTGTTAGTTTTATGTTGAATAACTATTTTAAACTATCGATTAAAGTAAAAAGTGCGTCGAACTTTGATGACGTCACTAGGCAAAATTTCATACAAAAACTAAGCACGCGTTTTGACGTTTGAAAAAAAGACGCTGATTTGACTAGTTGTCAAATACCCATTTATGTTATCTACTGTACAGATTCACATTAAGCAAAAACTAAAATTGTTTGTACCTTACAATAATTACTGAACAGTGTAAATAATGGGACGCTTTAGCATAGAGCCTCCATTGAAACCCTGTTGTTTAAATATAACTTAATCTTAAGTCACTTTGTAATAATTAAATTTTTATAAATAATTTAAGTTTTAAATTTTATTCGAATATAGAATGATGTTACTTGTATATACCTAATTATTTTCGTTTTGTAAATAATTTTTAAAATCATAAGAATTGTTTAAGCATAAGTAACTCAATACTCGTATGTTTTCGTACAAAAAATCTTTCACAGAAATGCTTAAAGTCATTGTCTTCAAAAACAGCATTTGAAAAATTATGCAAATATATTTTTAAAAATCTAATAAATATCTTTTTAGAATATTAAATAATTTTATTCTAATAACTAAGCTTCAATAAATGCCTGAAGGCAGTTATTTATAAAAAAGATCTTAAATTTATACATAGGAATATAGTCCATTCATTTTAGATTTTTTCGCGGCAAAATTTATAATTTTTTGAAACCACTGTGGTTTTATACCTATGAGTGAGTACATTAAAAAACACAACTCTCCCCCCCCCTAAGGTGGTGGCTTCCCCCCTCCCCGCCTTGAAAAGTGTGCCATTTTGCAGATTTCCTTGATTTTCCAGAAAACTATACAAGCTAGGACAAAACCGTCAAAGAGAACATTGTTCCTTAATAAATTACCTACAAATAAGTTCATAACATTTATTATGATAGGAGTTATAGTTTACAAGCTATGGTGCGTTAAAGTTGACTAAAAATCGCAGCTCAGTAAAATAAGCCAATTTTCAACATTTTATATGTATTCTGTAATATCTAGAAAACTATTAGAGTTAGGCAAAAACTGTCAGGAGTAAACATAAACACCATTTAATGACCTATAAAAAAATATTTAGTTCATAAAGATAGGACTTATAATTTCGCATATATATCCACGTATTGTATACGAAGAAAAATAAAAAAATTGTTAGAATCCTGTGTTATTTGCAATTTGCACAAAAACTATTAGAGCTAGGAAAAATCCTTCGAAGAGCAATTAATTTCATTAAATTACCTACAAAAAAATGTTATGGTTTATTTAGATAGGACCAATAGTTCGAAAAATATGACTACCTTTATTCCATGAAATTTTTTTTTTTTCAAAAACCATGTATATATTTTTTAATTTTCACAGAAACTATTAGAACTAGGAAAAAAAATATAATAAGCAAAAATGAACTTCATTAAATTACCTCCAAAATAGTTTTTAGTTTATTTTGACAGAACTAATAGTTTCGGAAATATGGCTGTCTAACTTGCATAAAAAAAGAAACCCTTGTAAAATCCGTGAATGTTTTTTGTAATTTCAAGAAGAAGTATTAGAGCTAGGAAAAAAGCTGTCAGGACTTAGGACAAAGATAATTAATTTACCTATAAAATAGTGTTTAGTTTATTTTGATAGGACAAATAGTTTTTGAAATATACCTTGCTATTTTGTAAGAACCGGTGGTAGTCATCTTGAGTTACATAATAGTATGGAATAAATAGAAATTAAATAACATTTTTTTTAACGCATCATAGCTTGTAAACTATAACTCCTATCACCATAAATGTTAAGAACTTGTTTGTAGGTAATTTATTAAGGAACAATGTTCTCTTTGACAGTTTTGTCCTAGCTTGTATAGTTTTCTTGAAAATCTAGGAAATCTGCAAAATGGCACACTTTTCAAGGCGGGGAGGGGGGAAGCCACCACCGGAGGGGGGGGGAGAGTTGTGTTTTTTAATGTACTCACTCATAGGTATAAAACAACAGTAGTTTCAAACAATTATTAATTTTGCCGTTTTCCCCATACATTGAAATCTAGAATGAATGGACTAATATGGAATAATATCAAAGCACACATTAATGTTATCTTAATACTACTAGAATAAATGAGATTACCACATGTTTTGACAACTACAATAAAATAATGTAGAAAATCTATCAAACTCGCACACAGCAAAACAATTATTTTATCATGATAATTTTAATAAATTACTGTGTGCAAAATCGACATTTACAATTTACGAAAATTCGTTTTACCTCTCACATTAACAAAATAAATATAAATCATATTACATTTTTCTCGGTGGTCTCATAAAATAAAATAAAATTACAATCTTTGTTAATTGTGATGATTATTTTAACTAGGTACTTAATCCACATATTTTTGAAAGAAACGGTTCACGTACCTACCAAAATTATCAAATATTAAAATTATAAATCTTGTTGCATTTGAACTTCTTGAGTTAATTACTACATAATTCAAATAATAAAAAGCCACATGAATTTTTTTTAACGAAAAGAATAGAAATTTGGGAATAAGATTATGATGAAAAAGGTTCCTCAATTTATTCTTTAGTCTCTTTAATCTGTGCCGGTTGGTCGGTGTACACAATTTCAGCGTACTCAGTAGAAGGAGGTGGAGGCTTGTCTGCATTTTGTTCACCAAGAGCGAGTTCAGCGTAAACTACCCCCTTCTTTTCATCTGCAACTACCTGTAAATTGTAAAAAAATTTTGTATGAGTACGGAACCCTAATAAACGATTTTCGGAGTTTTCCTATACTTTCCTTTACCTTGCTTTTCCTATACCTTGCTTTTTGCGAAATTTCATGATTCTAGGTCAACGGGACTTTATAGGTTTTAATTAATATTGGCGAGTGTCAAAATATGCGGCAACAACGGCCGTACTTTTGATTGCATAGACTTAGAAGCTTGATCTTTTTTACAGCTCCCAGGGACCGTAGACCTTAGTATTTGATATTTTTTTCAACTTGATACCTCCACGCGTTCCCTAGAAAAAGGTGGTTGACAGACAGACAGGCAGACAACGATCCTAGAAGGGTTCCTTTTTTCCTCTTTTGAGGTACGGAACCCTCTGACAAAATATTGGAAAGAAACAAACGTGGTCCGATTAGCTTGGACCGCGTAAATTGTAGTGCATAATATTATGAACAAGTGAGATGAGTGCAGCTTAGCATCCGCCGAAAGTACTTTTGTAAAAGTACTTTTAGTTCAAAACAGTCATTAGTCATTACCTTATCTTCAACTTCTGGTATAGGTTCCGTGGCCTGCACGCGGTCTCGACCGCGCGGCAACACAGCCCTGACTCTAGCGCTCAGAGCGCTGAGCCGCGACCGCTGTCCTGCCGCGCTCTCGGTGTCGCTACTGGCAGGAATACAACATACCATTAAACATTTGAAACATTGCCACAATATTGGCAATTTAGTTATTAAGTTTTGGTTAATTAAGCAAAGCAGTCCCATATTATACACTAAACAAAATTTGAATAGAAGCAGGCGTTACTTTGCGAAAGTCCATGATAATGAAGGAACTAGAAATTTATTTCGCTATAATCCGCAACAGTAGGCAAATCTATGTGGTACAGGGTATCTTGCACTTGCAGCTTGCAATATTCACCACACCACATAAATCTTCCAAAATATTCTCAACGTACGTTTCACTCCGACACCGGAGCATCTTCAGGAGATGTTGACTCGACAATGCACGATTGTAAAAGTCAATCTTTCACAAAAAAAAAAAAAACACGATCGTCACTTTACAATCGTGCATTGTCGAGTCAACATCTCCTGAAGATGCTCCGGTGTCGGAGTGAAACGTACACAGATCAGAGAATCAAGGAAACGTACGTTGAGAATATTTTGGAAGATTTATGTGGTGTGGTGAATATTGCAAGCTGCAAGTGCAAGATACCCTGTACCACATAGATTTGCCTACTGTTGCGGATTATAGCGAAATAAATTTCTAGTTTCTTCACTAAATAAAATTATCTAAAACCTATATCCACCACCATCTCTATAAATTAACGTCATAGGTAATCGTAAATAGCAGTTATTTCACATCTGCCTGCCTATACTATAGTATAAAGTAACAGAACATGCAAAATCACACAGAAGTTTAATAAAATTAATGCAGGTATATATTTCACACATTAAATAAATTATTACAATATTAAATAGTTTTTGTAAAATCCAAAAGTTTATGTTAAAGTAGTGCGAAGCATTCTGAAAAATATAGTAGAACACTTCCAAGCTTGTGAGAGTCTACTTTTATAAAATATCTCTAAATACTGGTGGAGTGCAACCGTTTATTGTGCAATATCGGCAAAGTATTGAAACAGTATGTAGGGACCTACCTGGAAAGCATATTATTTCTAATAAATAACATTAAAAAAGTTACAACATTATTGATCTACCGAAGATCATACAATTTGACTGCAAAGACCAGAGTTACTGAATCTACATAATATCTACACATTGAACTCTATGTCTGTTAAACCATATGTGATTTTCTATTTACTTATATACAAGATACAGAAGGTTAAACATACGTTCTAGAAGGAAGGGTCCCGCTCTCTAAAAGCACGTCCCCAGCCGGAGTCCTTACAAAAAAATGAGCCATAGGTATTTTACAAGCTTTCAAGGGAAATGGAAGGTGCAAAGCATAATTTTGATATACGTATTATTTTTAATAGTCTTGACGGTGTCGTTTCCCTCGACACAAATTCTTAGTTGTGTTAGACCGCGGACAAATGTTTTCCACCTCCAAAAGCCCATTATTAATTTATTTAAACCGTTTTGGCTTTAAAAAGTAAAGTTTAATAAGATCCAAACCATTACAACCACCCAAATATTATTTACACAATATTTTTCAATTTGGTATTAAGCAATATTATTTTTCTAAAAGTTGTCTATAAATAAAAGATTATTTACATTTCGGGCTAAGTGTCCACTAGCAAGTTCTCTTGCAAAAGTAGCTGACATTTTTTAATGTCAATTTCTATAAGTTGATGTAAGTACCTCTACATAACTCGCAGAATTATGCATACTGAGTGTTAACACAGTGGATAAAGCTGGCTTCAGCAACAATAGCGTAAGTTATTTTGCCAGATCAGGGGACACTTGGCCCGTTGACACTAAAAATATGAAGGTATGAGTTTTACTCACGATTCTCCAGAACTCTTTGTGTGGTCACGTCCTCTGCTTCCTATAATGTAAGAACCCAAAGAACATTTAAATCGAGTATATACTCGTAATATTATTTAACGAGATGATGACCGCGACATCGTCCGCGTGGATTAAAATGATTTTTATTCCCGTGAGAACTCCCGTAGCCTATATCCTTCCCCGGGACACAACCTACCCCTGTACCAAATTTCATCAAAATCGGTTGACCAGGTGAGCCGTGAAAGCGTAGCAGACAGACAGACACTTTCGCATTTATAATATTAGTATGGATTTTATGATTATTTCTAATAACAACAATGTACTATTGCTAGAAATAATCGTAAAATCCCATTTCATAATAAGTTTTGTTATTACAGTGATAAGTTTTGTTATTACAGTGAATTCGTTGTGCCTATTGAGGAAAGTTAATTAATTCAAATAAGATTCTTCGACTCATAACTTTCGCATAAATGAATTGTTAAAATTGTGTAAAATAAATAAAACTAATATTCCTTATTTAATAAATACTTTATATTCAATGATAATAATTCGTTAATCGCAGTGGTATATTATTTTATGAACGTTACAATCTTGATTATTCTGGCTATCTATGTAATGTGAAGAACTTCATAATTAAGTTAATATTTTACATGGTGTAGAATTTACAAACAAATTGTAATTCGTTAGAATTTGTCATACATATAAAAATAAGTTTGTGATCATAACTCATTGATTTGATGGAATAACAAAAACTTAATTAGGTAACTATTGAAGTTAGAACAATTTTACTTTAATTTTTGGCTGTGCAGAATGGCAGTGTTTTTGAATTGACATAAAAAGACAAAAGGTGACAACAAAATTCATTAAGGAAACATTTAAACTAAATTGGTACAAAAATAAATTCTTATTAAATAATTGTATTTAATTATAAAAATACTAAAATCATCACAATGACGGTGACCTAACTCGCTAACTTAAACTAAAAGTGACATTTCATACCTTATGTTTTTACAAAATAAAATACACGAATTTTTTATATTAATTGCAAAAACGTATTTGTGAGATTTCTGACAGTTAATGACTTAATAATCTAGACTCTGATTTTTACAATTAAATATTAAAAAATCGTGACAAGTTCGTGTTAAAAATAAAACAACCTTATTTTATCCATATTAAATCTATTTTAAGTAGGCTTTAAAATAATGACAGATTATATACAAAATCAAATAAAAAATGATGGTTCGAACACATTAAGTCTTAGAATTATAAAAAAAGAAACTGTACTTTTTTTATATAAAAGTTTTAAAAAAACCTAATAAGATTATAAAAATGGCCAGTTTATTTTACAAAAATCTCGTATCGTAATAAAAAAGTATAAAAATTAATGTAAACGTGTCATCAGGACTTCTTACGTAGGCACGATTAATGTATTAAGACCGACAATATAATTATTATGTATGTAGATATTATTAGTTCATTGTAATTGTTATACGTTTTCTCTAAAATGTATAACGATAGTCTTAAAACCTTTACGTTAAAACTTAAAATATTGAACCAGCTTTAAAATACATGTATTACTATTTATCAATATTTATTCTGAAAACCTGCCTTAACTACATAATAGGTATACGATGGGATTCGTTGTTTTTGACAACATGTGAGATTCTTAATATTTTCTACGAATATATTTTAAACATTTTAGGCTAGAAGAAAGTTCTTGTCTTACATCTAAGAGATTATCGTCTCTCGATTGTGTTAACAATATTAAGTTTAGAGAAAGTAGTACAATTTTCAAGTTAATATAGTATATAAAGAGAGGCAGTATTCAACAGTCTTAGACTGCCACTAAAATTTGTCTAATTCAAAGTGCATCAATTAATTTGTATAATTGTCAAATATAATTTTGTGTTTCGTTGGCATTAAAATTATTATAATAACTAACAATATGTTATATTCTGTAACTGTAAACACATCTGGCACTAAACGAAATTACATAAAATATTTTGAGTTCATATTACGCTAATAAGCTGTCACCCTGCGAAAGGAAATCGCTGCAGTTTACGTGTTAAGTATTTTAAGCAGATTATTATCTTAATAATAATAATTAATCGACAGGATGCAAGACCACTAAGTACAGTCTCATATTTTTTTGAGAATTTTCTTTTTTAATGCCATTTCAGTAAATGTAAATTCGTATTATGTAAATAAACCTTTACAATTTAAAAATCGTTTTATAGAACAAAGTTGTACATAGGGTTCAAAAATCGATTCAGCGAGTGACAGCTTCTTAACTTACAGCTTTTTAACTTACAACTTAGACAGCGGTGTCCGGCTTCTTTTCGGGGTGTTTGGTGTCCCCGTTGCTGATATATTCTCCGTGGTCGTGGGAGGGATTTTCGGATCCTTTGACGTCATCATGAGGAGGGAGGGGGGCTTCGGAATCAGCGCCATCAGGTATGTCGGTACGATGGGACCTCCCTGCCACATACCAATAAGTTAAGCGATCAAGAACTCTATCATTCGATGGATGTTGTTGTTAGTTAAGCGGTTTCTGTGATTCTATTGATTTGCGTGGATTTGTGTTAAGCGTGATACTCGCTTACTAATAGCACTCAAAATGACACACGTGTTCGTGTTACCCAAAAGCATTCGGTTGTGTAATTCATTGTTTATTATTTTATTAAAAAAATTGGCTATATTCTTCATATTACAAAGAGTATAATATTCAGTAAAGTCTAACAGTACCTAATATAAACTAGGCGGGTTGCTCGTTATTCAAAGAACCTAACTTTTTTCTGTTCTTTGAATATATCTTTCGGTACCTTTCTGTGAAATTATGTTTTTGTAAATCTAGCTAAATAAATGTTTTATTAGAAAGTTTTTATAAACTTTTATACTTATAAGACTGAGACTTTCAGTAAGTCTGAAACAGTGGGTATTTTTTTTAATAGAAAACTATAGAGCTTTAAAATACTTGCGAAGAATGTGCTTTAAAATTACAATACTTGCGCAGAATGTTTTCTAACTTAGACAACACACAGTATTAATGTGTCTACCTAAGTTGATGTTTATTTCGATTACTTGCTCAGTTATGACTACATAAAGTTAGGATATGCATTAAAACTGTTAACTAACAGATGTAACCAGCACCTGATTGTATTTTACTTGTTACTAAGAAAATAATATTGATTAAGATAATATTAGTTATTAAAAGATTGTAAGTTGTATGTTAAAGTATCTGGTCAACATAAATTTGATTTTGAAAGAGATCCCAACACCAAAAAAATTACGTTAAGTGATATTTACTATTAAGATCAAACTTCTTGATTGAATATCACGTAACGAAATTATATTGTAAGCGAACCATTGTTTTAATTAAATGCCCTTACAGACATATTATATGAATAAATAATTATTTTTAACATAATTCATAGGTATGGATAGGCAATCATTCTAAAGTCATGCAATTATATTCTATTTCAAGAAAAACATGCGTCAGAAAAGAAGAAATATGATTGAAAAGACACAAAATACATGCTTCAATTAGTAAATTTCAAAATCTTCATGCGAATAATTCATACTTTAATATTAAATTCTTGATCGCTCCAAATATTGTACATGGCATAACCGTAAAAAAGAACAATAATAAAATAATAACTATATAACCAAACGTTAAAAAAATGCCAAAAAACACTGCCAAATTACAAATTTTTAAAAATTTTGCGTGAAGAAAAAAATGCATTTTCTAGTCGGTGTTTTATATTGTAATTTCAATTTTACCTATCGATTTGCTCGCGAGCCTGTCGAAAATTTTAGATTATTATTCAGATTTCGTAAATATCACATGCCTATTGCTAAGAGATAGATTAAAGCAAATTTTGAAAGCATGGACTATAATAAAAATGCAATTAGAATAAAATATTGACAAAAATTTTCGTGAATATAGTCAATTAAAATTATCTAAAAAAAGGTATAACGTTCACTTAAATACTATGACATATCAACGGACACAATAATTATATTTTCATGCAAACAAATTGTTTATATTATATTTGAGCGGAAATCATGCAAATAAAATTTTTGTCAATATTCATTACCAAAATTATATCTTAACAATATAGCAACAGTATTAATTCTAAATAAGATAAATAAAACGTTAAGTTTTCTACTAATCGAAAATGGCTGTTACTGTTGCGACATCGCAATAATTTAAAGTTAGTTGTTGTGAACGAAAGGGGATCAAACGACAAATTAATATTCATTCACGACTCATTCGACGATATATACTTATTTATGAATGTAATGGATTGTAAAAAAAGCGGCATAATTTTACACTTTGTATAATAAAATTATGGTTTTTACACAATATTGTAACACCTGTAAAAAGATGAACTTTTCTTAGCTATGATATTGATGAGACCAACAATATGACATCGTTTTTACAATCCAAACAATTCATACAGATAAATAAAATAAAAAATAAATCCAACTAACCTGCGAAGAACCATCTGCCAGTTGCCTTGGCGAAGACCACAAGCACAATGGCAATCAGTAGTATCAGTACTGCAATGACGATGCCGACGATTGCGCCAGTATCCAATTCCACACCTGATAAATAATATTTTATTTCAGAACAGTATTAAAATATTAATTGGGAATTTCTTTTTCTTCGAATAGAACAATTTTCAAAGTTAATAAACAGTTCACTTAATCCAAAAAGCATCTTCGCTCAACATAATGCTGTCTGTTTGATTTGAACATAGAATTCAGGTCCAGTGATCTTCCAGAGATTGCCCAGAGAAGCCATAAGATATTATGCGATCTCTAATAAATATCTTTGTAATTCTTAACCATTACAAAAACAATGCTATTTTAAATAAAAATTTAGAATATTGCTATAATTATTATGCTTGCTTTTACTGCAACTTAATCATTTACAGACTTTAAATATAAACTTCGTTGTTTTACAAATTACACTTTTGGTTAAGAAACATTTATGTGCTTGTGTATTAAAATAAAGTACTTTCAAACAAACGTCCAGATACTACAACCGTTATTGTAAAAAATATATTTTATTTTAGTAAGTTACATAAGAATATCTAAGTAGTATAATTAAGGGATACTTAAAAGTTTACCGAGTTGAATTTACAGAGAAAATATGATTTATTAAAAATAATTTTACATGCTGCCATCTTCAATACCATTATACATTTTAATCATACCGACGTATGTAATAACTATAAAACATTGACATACTGCTAAAAACTTTAAAATTTTATCATTCGTTGAATCATTCATTATTAAATAAATGCATGCTTTTAAATAAGTAAGTAAAACATTCCAGAATCGGTATCTTTAAAAAACCCTTCATAAAATTACATGCCAGAAAAGTTTGGAAAGAAATTACTAATTTTTCTTTTATAATACCTATACCTAAACTTCAAATAAAACAAGCAAAATAACAAACTACAAAAACTGTTTTTATGATAATATGAGGAAGGACTACTATGAATAGGAATATCACAGTAACTCAAAACAATAACATAATACTGTAAATAAATAAGTAATTTACTATTTAACGAACGAGCAGTAAGTAGGTACCTAAATTCCACTAAAAAATCTAAAATGCAGAGGTAGCTAGGCTATACTGGGAACTACTGCACAAAATAACATCCATGTTATGCCAGACATCTTAACTATACATTCATTTCTTACCGTAAACGTCGATAATCAAATAGGACGATTTTGCTTTGCGCGCTGTAGAAAATATTTACATTTAATTTCATAAAACTACAAATCAGCTAGGCCTAAGGCCACAATTACACTAGTAAGTTATACTCACGTAAGTATCTTAAATGAGTGACTTACGAAATGTAAACAGTCTTGTAAGTAGCGAATCGTATACAAATTAATGTTAGTTTTTAAAGTAACTCACGTACGCTACTTACATAAAAACGGCCTTACTCTACCATTCTACTCATGACTATTCCGTATACGGAGCAACTAACAAATGTATTCCAATTCTCAACTAACCACCCTTTCGGACGAAAACAACCTTTGACGATCTCTCTAGCGCAGTGGTTAACGCTGGTGTGTCATCAGAAGGAAATCCCGGGTCGGATTCTCGGCAGGGGCATATTGGTTTTTTTAATTGGGTTTGGTACGACACTGCGTACAAATTAACCAGGGGTATCATGGTAAAAACAAACCTCTTAAAAGTTAGACCGCTTCCATCTTAAACTGCATCATCACTGAGTGATGGCAGTCAAGGTCTCACTTGTATATTTAAAAAAAAAACACTTGTATATTTAAACTGCCTATTTAAAATATTTTTGGATATAAAATAATAATCCTGTACTGACCAGCGGGCTCATCCATGGTAGACAATCGGAGAGCAAACTCCTCCCTTCCCAAATCATTCGTGACGCGAAGGTAATACGTCCGTTCCACATCTTCCTTGGCAACGCGCGCGAGTACCAACGTCACGTTGTAAAATCCGCCACCCTGCAATTAAATTAGTATTACGTTATTTTTGTATACGATATTTTCTAGGCATCAAAGTTCAGACACATTTATGACTTATTCACCCACAGAAAGGATTAACTTCGTTGGAAACCTTACCTGCAGGCAGACAGTAGGTACAGATTTTATCATACAGAACGGATAACTGTAACTTTAATTCTAGAAACTTTTTTTAAATATCCACTACAAGTTAGCCCTAGACTGCGATCTCACCTGATGGTAAGTGATGATGCTGTCTAAGATGGTAGCGGGCTAACCTGTTACGGATATGGCAGTTGTATTAAACCCATACCCCTAATCGGTTTCTACACGGCATAGTACCGAAACGTTAAATCGCTTGGCGGCACGTTTTTGTCGGTAGGGTGGGAATTAGCCATGGCCGAAGCCTCACACCAGGCCAGACCAGAGAAAATTCAGAAACTATAAATTCCCAAATTGACTCTGCCGGGGATGGATCCCGGCACCTCCCACGATAAGACAACAGCGCTCAACACTGCGCCACGGAGGTCGTCAAAACTAGTAACTAAACTTTCTGACGAAATATGAAGGTAGTGAGATAATTTAACTTACCAAATGTAAGGGTTCTAACGCTGTAATGGATCTATCTTCATTGCTCCTGGGTGGTATTAGCACCAGGTCCCCCACGGTCCATTCGGCGGTAGGCGCTGGGTTTGCTCGTAAAGTCACGTTGAGCCGTCCTTCGGCGCCCAGCTTGAGCCCGAAGATCGTGAGTGGCCCGGATTCGAGACGTTTTGGTGGGTCTGGAAATAAAAAGTAAGTATCATAAGTCACCCATGCATTACTCTCTCTTTTGTAACTGCATACAAGTGGAACATTATTATTATTATTAAGTGCATTAAAACTCGGAAGTGGGCAGTGGCATCTGCAGCACGGTTTATACTATAGCAGTGCCACCCTTGCCAAATATTTGTAAACCAAATATGTATGTTCCAATATTCTTCTAGACAGGAACAAGCTTGTTCTTACCTAGATCTCATAATTACTCTTCCATACCCTTAGGTATGGAAAGGTAACCTTTTTCTTTTATAAGTATCATGAGAATAATCTTAGTACGAATTGTAAAATTGTCATTATCACAATGTAATAGGGATCAGCTTATACTTTTTATGATCGTCCATCTGGAGCTGTTACATTAAGGCGAAAGATCTTCCAAATACAAACATTTATTAAAGTCGAAATACTTACAATGTACCACAAGTTGTCTAGCCGCTTCTCTCGGGGCATCCAAAGCTTCGTGTTCAGCTCTGCAGACCAGTTTCTGGCCATTGTCTTCAGGTGCCAGAGTCCTGGATACGTTTTGGCTGATGGTCATCAAATCGCTTCCAGATTCCGCGGTTATGATTGGTTGATGTATACCAGCTAGGAGTTGGACCTCGTCTGAAAAACAAATCAATTATTATTGTACTTATACCGAATCCATATAAATATTATAAATGCGAAAGTTTGGATGGATGGATGTATGTATGGATGTATGTTTGTTACTCAATCACGCTCCAACGGATGAACGGATCTGGATGAAATTTGGCACAGAGATAGATTATAGTCTGGAATAGCACATAGGCCACTTTTTATCCCGGAAAATTAAAGAGTTCCCGCGGGAACCGAAAAACCTCAATCCACGCGGACGAAGTCGCGGGCATTTGCTAGTAATAAATAAAAAATTTACTAATTTAATTACCTAATTATTTAATTACCTAACTACAACCTAGTTACCTAATTAGGTAACTTCCAGGCTCATTGTGAATTGTGGTCACTTAGCACCTACTCTTAAATCAGCCAGAAATCTACCCCCAATCTCGTCCTTTCCAATCCAAAACTGACCTATTTTATATCTTTTGGATCTGTTGAATTTGATTAATTTTGGCTTTTATACGACACATTTTCGGAAATATTAATATAAAAAAGTGTGCCCACTTACCCAAATACCAAGTGATCTTAGCCGCTGGTCGTCCGTTGGGCACAATACACTGTGCCATGAAGCCATCCCCCTCCCTGAACGTGGACTGGGGCGGTGAAAGCAGTTGGGGGTTGCCCGGTGCTCCTGTAAACAGAATTGACTTGTGAATTGGATTAAACAGATAAGATCAGATGGCGATGAATCATCAATTTAACTGCATCATCACTGTTGATGCAGTTTAAAAGCTTCGTATTGTTAGACTTCGAACCACCCCTCATCACCCAAATTAGATCAATTAAATCGCGACGGACCCACCGTAGCACAATCATATCTCGATTATATCTCGTATTTAAAGTCATAGAGGTTTCAGACTTGAGGTGTAAAAAGGTATGCGTGATGCAGATGGTTATAGCTGAACTCATTAAACTGTGCATATACAAAGACTTATCCTGACCGACTGACTTATTGACTGATCAACCAACAACCTAAACTAAAATTACTCTCTAGCTAAGCCGGTCAGCTTGTCAGTTGTATCTTTATACTTCATGCTGTGAATCTTGAGTACAAGTTACAACAATAGTCCGCAGGAAGTTTGAAATTTCTGCTTTGAAATTATCGATAGTCGCTTCATGACTATCTGAAAATACTTACTGGCAACGAGTAGCCTCATGGTCCCAGTGACCTCAATTTGTCCCGTCTGCGGCGGTAGCGTACACGTTATGTTACCGTTCCATTCTTCCTTTATGTGCTTTATATGGGCGCCGCATTCTCCGAACTGCAGAACAAAAAATATATGATGTCGTTTAAAGTAAGAACCACCTTATGGGAAAGCGTTATTTGAACTTGGGTTGTTATTGTTCTGTTCTAAGAACTACTGTAAAATATATCGGATATGACGCAATAAAGGTGAGCACTATAGTATATTGCATGTGATTTGCTGCTATCAGGTGATCCAGGACTCCTTTTCCTCACGGCTTTCTTTGTTGAAGTGAAACTTCTTGAGCTCTTTTGTAACTTTCGACAGAAACAGATCAGCTGTTTTGAAGTAATAAGTTCCGTTCCGTTCATAGATTTTTAAAAGCTTATTTTTTACTTGCTTGGTACAGCATAGAAGAAAAGACTTCGAGCATTTAAAAAACCGTTTGTTGACTCATTTTCAAGAATTAATTTTGATTTCACACAAGGGCATTCTGAACAAGTGGTAGTTCTCTACTGCTGGTACTGCTCTAGCTCGCGTTTAGCGCGAGGCAGAGTACAAGTGGTGCCATCTAGGTGGCAAAATACTAGCGGCCACTTTTTGATTGGCAACCTAGCAAATATATATTCCCCCATTTAAGTATAATTATACATAAAAATTAGTTTTTGATCACGTACTCGATTCATGTAACAATCTTGCAGCGGAATCTTAGTCCATACTTAATTTGCGGAATCTCGGAACAATAAAATTTACATTTAGGAGATCTATATGGGTATGTTAAGGAGTGCTACCTATATACTCGTATCTCCTATTTAGGGGTGGATAATTAATAACTCACTAATTGTAAACTTCGTTTATTGTTCACATATTATGTAGGTATAGTGCGATGTTCCGATAGACACTGAATGCCTAATGATTTGCTAAAGAGACCTACGGTGGTGGTCTGACTCCTGACTGAGCGTCAGGAGTCATGTTGCACTATGCATTTGTCCCTACATACACACACTTTGTCACATAATTTTTTCACTTACATAATCGTAAAAAGAAAATCTTAAGTTTGCATACGATTTTTTTCTTTTTATGATTAAGTGCGACCGCTCTCACACTCTGAGCTCTCACCTGTAGCCCTTGACCAGCGTAATTAATTTCTTCAGCTTGGTTGTTCGGGATGAGTCTGTACGACGTTGTTCCGACTGTCATTCTGGAAATGGAAATTAAGAATTCAAGATTATGTATAGTTTGCGCACGAGTTGAATGCAGAGCAAATGTATGGTGACACATACGAGCATTTAGTCTGCATTCAACTCGCGCGCGAACTGTACTTTATTGATTAAATTACGATTACGTTAAACCACCAAATCCGGTTATTGCCTCTCAAATGTGACGATATATGTGACATATTATGGAATATGGAATGTGACCTAATCATTACACTCTGACTTCTGGGATCTTCAACTGTTGTCACTCAAAATAAAAACTTATAATATTATGTCCATAACGTTAAGAATTATGTACGCTCTGATAAAACATCAACATATTATAAGGAATAAGGTGACCGAGAAGAAAAGTCGTTCAAATGTCGGGAGCTTACTAAGCCAAGAAGGAAGAAGGCGTTATAATGGTATATAGTAAGTTGTACTAACCGACATGCGTCAATGGGGTAGGGAACTTTGCAAAGCACCGTGAGATCATCTCCGACACGTCGCACGGCCTCTCTTGGTGTGATGTCCAGATTTTGACCTGAAAATAAACAAAAATAAAGTCAGGTACATGTTGAGTACAGTGAACACTTAAAGTTAAACTTTCATCACTAGGTATATGCTTTCTTTGATTTTCTGAGAAAATTCTTTTAAAAAGAAGAAAGCTTAAATTACCCCTATACAAACTTCTAAGACCTAATCTTGTCAATAAAAAGTGAAGTAACGGTAAATGGTGTGCATCGGCGTAAATATGGCGAACACATCCATGAGAGAAAAGTCTGAAAAGAGGAGGAAGGAGAAGATAAGTAGGTCCTATGACGTCATTCCTCCAAGTAGAAAGGTTATACTAGAAGTTAATTCTTGGTATCCTTGAAAAACAAGCATGTAAAATAGTGAAAGCACAAAAATATCAACAAGAACTCAAAACAAAACAAATCAATGAGAAATGGGAGCACATTTCTAGTATTAGCAGCATATAATTCATGCACTAAATTCTCTCTCAACTATCCAGTAAACGCCTTAAAGACATATATTTCCGAGTCTATCGAGTGATACTACACAGAGACGACAGAGTGCTACTCCGAGCATTCCAATCTGCTTTGATCCGCTTTGCGCTGGTTTAACCGCTTTGGACCGCTTTAAACTGGTTCTAATTCTTTAACAAACAATTTTGATCAATAAACTTCTTTAAAACATGTTGATTTAATTTCCGAATTGGAACGAATAAATAATAATGCACGCGTAGGTTCTATTTAGTATTACGCGTGGATTAATTATTCGGCGGCAATAGCCTATTGGTTTGAAGGAAACCATCGTGAAGAAACCTGCATGTCCGTCCGAGAGTTCATAGTGTTTTGAAAGGTTCTCCTACCAATTCGCACTTGGCCAGCGTGATGGACTTTAGCCAAACACTTCTCATTCTGAGATGCGACTCGTGCTCAGTATTCAGTGCGATTCAATGAGTAGAAATGAATAATTAAATGATACCCGAACACATAAGAAGTGAACTATAGTTCATACCTAATTGCAAATTCAAGACAAGGATAATTCCAGTAAAATGGCGGCATCAAAGCGCTAACGAAGTTCCCGAAGTTGCGCCGTCTGTGCTGGCACAAGTTCCATCCGCGGCCGAGTTCGAATTAAGTATGTAGTTTGTGGTAATGCCCTTACTGCAGCTGCTTGGAGATTGAATTTTATTTTAACATATCTGATCTCTTTCCTCTTAGAAGTTGTTACTGTTGGTTAAATTTTTGAAGTGAAAACTTCTTTAGCCGCGTTGAGCACTTTTTGGTAGGCGGTAAAATTGTGGATTCACGTCACCGTCACCGACATGCTCGCGTTGTGACGAAGACAAAAGGTCTTAAATATAAATATACTACATTCGTAATTAAACTTTAAAGCCTTAGATTTAAGGTTTATATTTTAATAATTAAATTAAAAAAAAAATCAATATTCGTTTTCACTTCTACGGCAGTCCCTATGACTGCCAATTTTTTATTTTTTTTAGTGTTCCGTACAGGCTGATTCGTCTGCGGCTTCGTATGGCTGACGCCAGTTATGTGGTTCATAGAATTGATTTTAACATGAGCTAAGCAGTTCAATACGATAACAATACCCATACTAATATTCGAAAATGTCTGTCTGTCTGCTACGCTTTCACGGCCCATCTTTTCAGCTGATTTTAATGAAATTTGGTAGAGGTATAGGTTGTAACCCGAAGAAGGCTACTTTTTATCTCGGAGATCCCGCGGGAATAATAAATCCTCATCCACGCGGACGAAATCGCAGCTATTATCTAGTTTTATAATAAAGCTGGATAGGCAAACAATAATTTATTAGAAAAGAATTTTATTTTAAAAGGACTTTTAATTTAGATAAAATCATTATTAATACTAAATGATAGAGCCATAGTTAATGAAAAACTAATAGTGAGACATAATAAGTAGTTCATAATTTTGTTATTTTACTCATTAGTTATTTTCTTTGCTATTCCCGAAGTAAAGTTTAATTAAGTAACTTGTCGGTTGCGGCTACGTATCCCTAAAACTAATAACGTGACTAGTAACTCCACACGGATATTATAATAAATGGGATAATCTGTGTGATGTATAACGCGTCCATATTCTATTCATCCGATTTATATGTATTAAGTAGTGGAAAGGGGTTGTTTCAAATTTATATGGAGCCTGGGCCAGGTATTTGTACGGTATTTCAAAATGTTCGGGGTCATAAAATAGTAACATTATATTCTTTATTTCTTACTAAAAAGTTCAATTTACGAGGTACAATGCGAAATTATTTTGCAAAATAAAAGCGCAACAACATGCGTCCATTATGACATTGACGTATATTACACGTGTCATGATGACATTTGACATAAAATTACCTGGGAAATGTGAAATAACGTAAGTACTTAATACATCTATGGAATTAACCTTATAATATCCAACCGCTGTCAGATTGATGGATGGATGCGCTGCGAGAGTTGCTATTTTACAAATGTACATAATTAAACATTTTATTTTTGTACCTCTTATTCACTGTAAAACTGCCGAAAAGCATATTTTATTTTGTTTTCTATGATTTTATACTATTTTTTGGAATACTGTACAAGTACCTGGCCCAAGATGAAACAACCCCTTTGGTAAGATTACAGAGATAGGTTTGCATCCCGAAACCCGGGGAAAATCAAAGAGTTCTCACGGGATATTTTAAAAACCTTAGTTCAAGCGGACGAAGTCGCGGACATAATCTAGTTTAGTCCATAATTTTCCCACTTAACTAATTAGTTATTTTCTTTGATATTCCGGGACTTACGAAGTCGCGGACATAATCTGGTTTAGTCCATAATTTTCTTTGATAATCCCGGAATATATGAAGTATAATTAACTTATTCGTGTGACTACTATACGTATAATTTTTTTACTTCATAAAGGGATAACTCCGCCGAAATGGCACCAAAGCTTGGTGTTCGCAAAAGTTCGCCTGCTCCGATAAAACTCAATAACCCGGCGAATTTCACGGTATGCCAGAATATGGGTATGAATTATTATAATCTGTGAAATACTTGTTAAAAACTATAGCAATTATTTTACCGTAATACATACTTTGATATAGAATAACGATTGATACAGTTTTTCCATAATGGGGCCTCTGCTTGCTTATTCCGTATCTCATTGTTATTTACGGAAAGTGTCTCAGTAAGAAATACCAATGTCCATATTAAAATTCACCAAGTGTTACGAGTTTACGACGTAATTTTTTTTGGTTACCGATGTTACCCGAAAAATATCGGCTACAGAACTCTACGATGCGTGTCCATTTCATCAGCGTTTTATTCCATTGCGGATTCCCAAGGAATTCTAATAAGTGCGACAATTGATGAAAAAACACCGCTCGTATTACGTCAGACAATCGACTTGAGTCGCCTCTTAATGGAACAGGGAAATTCTTGGAATAGTGTAACTCTCCTATTTAGGAAAATATTTAGGCGCCTCCAGTCGTACCTGGCGAATTATGTCTTGATAATGATCCAATATCCACTGATCCTTGCGATAAAAAGTAATCTAGGTAACTCATTGTATCTTTCTTCATTCTGGGCAGATTTACGCACTTAAAAACGTCCCGATGGACGTCTGTTGTGCTTTTATTGCCCCTCCCCGCTCCAGTCATCACTCCAGTCGCCCATAAGAATGAACTCATTGCATAGTTCAATACCTGCCAGTGAAAATACCCTCCAAAATCAGCTTAGCCTTATGAAACTTAGCTTAATAATAAATAATAAGCGTTATACAGCAATATATAATAACCTTTATATAAAAGGTAAGTATTTACTTAGTATACCTTTCTAAAAGTTTTTGCTAAATTAATACTGTAATACTGTATGAACCAATTGCTTTGAAACATAAAGGTTTAGTTTTTTTAAATTATTAATGCAATGAGTAACATTGACGGAGCTGTAGGTACATTGCACCATTATGATATTTCAGATCATAACACAGCACAAGTATTAAGTTTCAAATTCGATAACATTAAGAAAAAAAGGTGTATGTTCCGGTTCAAACGCAATTACAGTAATTATAACATTAATATGTTCAAAAATCACCTTAAAAGCTTGTCCTTCAGTGAGGTGTACGAAGAACAAAGTTTAAATAGAGCGTTTAATAAGTTTCATTCTCTGCTTACCTTATTATATAGACTTTGTTTCCCTTTAATAAAGATAAAAAACACGCGGTTATCTGGAAAGCCAACATGGATAACAAGAGGGCTTCGAATAAGTTGTAAGACAAAAAGAGCATTGCGATATTCAGTATTTAAAAATGATGACAACAAGAGCAAGAATAACTATAGTAAATATGCAAGGACATTAAAATACTGTATAGCTACTGCAAGAAAACTTAGTAATACTAAATATATTGCAAAAAGTAAAAACATATGCTACGCCACGTGGCAAATTATTAAAAATGAGACAAAAACTGGCAACAATGACACCTGCATACAAGCAATAGTAGTAAATAACAGCGAAATTAATAATGCGAAAGATATAGCTAATAGTTTTAATGATTTCTGGATAAATCTGACAAATAACAGCAATAAAAACTCGGTAAGACATGCCGCTGAATCCAGCATAAGCCGTAACATAAACCAAAATAAAACAGGAACTAGCATTTTTCTTACTCCTATATCTGAAAACGACATGGTAAAACTAATACAATCATTGCGCATTACTAAAGCAGTAGGTTATGATGAACTTCTTACACAAGTTATCAAAACATGCAAGAATGAACTTGTACCTGTTCTTACGCACTTAGTTAATATGTCGTTCGTAAATGGTGAATTTCCAGATGCTCTAAAAATATCGATAGTCAAACCATTACATAAAAAAGATGACAAGAAAAACATCAATAACTACCGTCCTATTACACTTATATCTATCCTCTCAAAAATCTTTGAGAAAGCAATGTATGATAGACTATCAAATTTCCTGACAAAAAATAATATAATTAATAACCAACAGTTTGGATTTCAAAAAAATAAGTCTACAACCTTAGCTGCATTTAGACTGACTAACAGAATAGCGGAAAACATAGACTCTAAAAAACCCACGTGTGTCATATTCTTTGATATGAGCAAAGCCTTTGATTTTGTATCGCATAGCATCTTGTTAAATAAGTTAGAGCAAAATGGTATCAGAGGACCAGCGCTTAGCTGGTTGGAGTCATACTTAAAAAATCGGAAACAATGTGTGGAAATAAATTCGGTGGACGACAGTAGTACTGTAATTTCCCACCGTTCGGACTTTAAGTTCAACAGATTCGGTGTTCCACAAGGAAGTGTCCTCGGACCTTTACTATTTTTGACTTATATTAATGACTTACCGTGTGTGACAAAAAATGATTGCTATTTATTCGCAGATGACATATCTTTAATTGTAACAAGTAATAAAAATACTGATATTAGACAATATGAAAATGACATTAATAATGAAATAACTGCTATCGTAAATTGGCTCCAGGATAATAACCTCCAAGTAAATATCAGTAAAACAACTTACATGCAATTTAGTTTAAGTAATAGATCGAATAACTTTAATCTTAATATTAAATACAAAGACTCTCCAATTGAAGAAGCACTTCATACTAAATTCTTAGGATTACTACTGGATAAAAATCTTAAGTGGAAGGAGCATGTTGACACGGTATGCAAAAAAATTAATCGGTATGTTTATGTACTTTATAAGTTGCGTAAAACAGCTTTACCAAATGCCGTTCTTGCAGCCTACCACGGCTACGTTGGGTCGGTTCTTCGATACGGACTAATCCTATGGGGAAACTCAAGTGAAGCACACAGGGCATTTATTGCTCAAAAAAGATGTATAAGGGCGATGACAGGAGCTTTCTACCTAGATTCATGTAGACCATTGTTCCAAAAATTACACATTCTCCCACTTCCTTCTATGTATATCTTCGATATTTGTGTATTTGTTAAGCAACATGAATATCTATTTAGTAAAGCACGCGATATTTACCCGAGAAATTCAAGAAACAGGGATCGATTAGTAACAACATATAAGGCCAATAATGCGGCATACCGAAAGTGTAGTTATGCCATGTGTATAAAAATATATAATAAACTGCCCCCAGGCTTACGTCAGCTAGCTTTACACAGCTTTAAGAAAGATCTTTTCTCGTGGTTGTTAAATAAATGTTTTTATTCAATAAATGACATGCTGACAGAGTAAAAAAAAAATCTATAATTTTAATATTGACATTGTGATTTAATTTGGACATTCTAATACTTATTCAATTATAATGGTTATATTCTACCTGGTTTATTGGAGTTGAAATGCCTGTTGTTTGCGTCTGTGTTTTGAGTTACCTATGTTTTTAAAAATTGTATTGTCATGTATGTGCTTCGAATAATTCAATTTTAACTGACCTGTTTGTAAAGTTTAACAATTTGCATGCCAGAAATGGCTGATTACATTGGATCATAATACATATAATATAAGTATCACCCACTGTACCTGTATTCATGCAAATAAAGGATATTGTATTGTATTGTATTGAGAAGTCTCTACGTATTTCCTCGTTCTTAATTTTCTTAGATCGTCAAAATTGCTGTCTCTATTAGAATGAATGGGAACAACGATGAAATCTTATGAGGGCGAGGTCATTTTGTATAGAACATTGTACATACTCGTATGATATACATTTTTGTCTGTATATAGTAGGTACAAATGAAGAACCACAATGACAATTATACAAATGGTAGAAGAATTCGTTACTCTGGTTCTCCTACGTATATCCTCATTTCTAATTTGATCAGGTAGGGATACTCCAAGTCTTCTCCATCGACCGGTAGTGACCCTCAACCTTCTTATTAGGCCCATACCTAGCGACCATGCTTCGTCCAGGTCCGTGAGTCATTGGCACTGTCAACACGCACTGCTCGAAGACTTTCGTCTTCAGGCACTGAGGAATTTAGGACGAGATGTTATTTGAAACGTAAAATAGAGAAAACGATAAGATACCTACGTTAATCAGTTATTTCTTCCTTTTAGATACTATTTAAAACGAAATATATTCAGATTTCCGGGAGCATTTGGCAGAAGCACAGCATGAAAGCAGTCTAGGAAATTACCATAATAATGTTAGGAAGCTTCGAAGCTAAGCTAAAGCGGGAAGCTAAAGCTTTTATCAGCTCATGGGAGTCACTTTGGGTCAATTATTAGAGCTAGCTTTACTCTAGATTTTGACACTATGCTTGCAATTTATACTTTGAACTCTAATGTGAACTGTAGGTAATGTGAATACTAGGTAGTATTAAAATGATTTTAAATAGCTATGCCGTAGTATTTTGATTCTATAGTAATGTTTTATTGATTAATTATAATTATATTAGTTTATGATCTCATTAAGTAATACATAATGAATATTATAATAGAGTTGTAAATTATTTGATCACACTACATTTTAAAGAAAAGTTTACCTATCTATCTTATATAAATCATTTTGCTAGTCTAAAAGTATTAATATTTAGGTAGTTTTAAGCTGCATTATTTTTTATAGTTATCGTAACTAAGGTCAATTTAACAGGCCCATAAAAAGTTTATGTGCAAAATGATTTATTTATTTTTCTTAGAAAATAGGCGACTCTGCCCAAACAAAATGAAGGATTATGGGTAAATTATTTAAGTGGTACATTTCACTGATTTCATTATTATGGCCAGCTAGGGTTGTCACAAGGAATATAAATACTATGCCAATTCAAAATTTACTTGTTCTCTCTAAATTGGCTCTGGCCGCTCCTGATACCCCTTTAACCTAGGTAAATACCAAGAAACAATAAAGCCTTCTGGTTAGGTGTTATGTTAACAATATTCAAAGCAAGTCACAGTTGTAACAATAGTCCAAGATGGAACGTTATCCGTACTTAACGTAGTTATGCTAGGTATAGAGTGTAGTGATCGTCTAAAGGTTTACCCTACATACGTTAAAGTAGGGTAACCTAACAGATTGGATTCCGTAAAACGGTATTTTCAATCACGATTCTACGTCATTCTTCACGTAGCGGTGTGAGAAATTCCTGCACTGAAACGATCTACGGATTGCTGTGAAAATTCCAATTTCTTACCGATAGAAAACCGACGATTTTAAATTATTTGGAAACCCTTTTTAGGGAAGAAATTGGCGATTCCATTTATATTTTATTTCACTAGGTACCTCTTTGGCGTAGTGACATTAATGAAGTTCTGGTTAGGTCAGCTGTATACTTAGAGCTTTTTCCAACATTGGTGGCCAGCTGGCTTTGCCACAAACTACGTAGTCATGCTCTGTGACAACCCTAATCCATCCCCTCAATTGTCAGAGGGTTGCCACGTAATAAAAACAAATTATTGTAGGATAGAACGTGAAATATTACAGTGCACTCATATCATTGAGTAAGTCTTTAGGGAGTTGAATATATTTGATTGGATGAGTTAGTAATATTGTAGCAAGTGTAGTGGTGTTCATTTATTATAATTTTTAGAGGGGGGAAAGAGTGGTCTAGTAGTTTACGTGATATATCTAAAAGAATTCTTGTCAATCGGACAAATAATAATATTAGTCTAGCCAAACTATTCCAAAAAAAAATACAAGTGAAGTTCACTTGTCTAACTTTGCTAAAATAATATTCTACTCTACCTAGCTGTCACGTACAACAGACCTCCAACTGGAAGTTTAAGTGCGGAAACCAGTAGGAAGAAAGATACGTTGCTGTTAGTTCAAATTACTAGTATCAAGTTTTTTAAGAAGTAGTCATTGTCATATATAATATAGAGATATTATTAGCAAAATTAGGCCCATAGCCCACCGCCCTTGGTATGAAAAATATAAATCGAAACACTTGATAGAGAATTATTTAACTGATTTCGCGCGGCATGCATTTCCTTTCAGTCTCATGTCAATGTCAGTCATGAAAATTTTTTTATACTACACCCGCTCGGAAAGTACCCTCTTGCTTTGGTCAAAACGAGGTAGAAAGTACGTCATTGCTACAAACCAATTAAGCGGGAGGAAAAGATGTATGAAATTTCATTTCTAACGTGCTAAGCGGGGAGAAAACTGTATGAAAATCCATTTCTAACGCGCTGTTGTTTTTTAATTTTAAGTAAATATGGTATGGACGTTGAGAATTTGGATGTCTTATAATATTAGAAGCAGCTTCACCATATTTGACATAGAAAAGTCAAATAGGTAATATGGTGAATGTCGATTGTCGACATCGACATTATCGGATATCGATATCGACTATCGATATCGATATCCGATAATGATAGTCGATATCGATATCGATGTCGATTGTCGGTATCGATGTCGATTGTCAGTATCGATGTCGATTGTCGATATCGATGTCGATTGTCGATATCGAAATCTATATTGAAATAATCCTCAAAATGTAGTCTAGTTGTGATAGTGAAGCTTCGAATGAAGCGACTCATATAGTTATGATAGAACGTCATTTTTTTTTTTTTAATTTTTTTTTTAATTTTTTGAAAACAATACATTAGAAATTAAAGCTAGCTAGCCTAACCTAATTAAGGACTATTAACTATTAACCTAAACCTTTTTTTTTTTTTTTTCTTTTTTTTTTTCTTTTTTTTTTTTTTTTTTTTTTTTTTTTTTTTTTTTTTTTTTTTTTTTTTTTTTTTTTTTTTTTTTTTTATGTTTCTGTATTTTGAATATGGGTTTGTAAAATTGCCTGAAATAAAAAATATTTATTTTATTTATTATTTTAAACCTTTGTCAGTTCGTTTAATCACTAATTATCGCTTATTTTCCTCGCAGGTGTAGTATAAAGCACTATGTATCACTCGGTAGAAAGTACGATTCCTACCTCGCGTGTATTGCGGCCCTTCGGCTACGCCTCGGGCCTCAAACTACACCCTCGATAGTAATCGGTCACTTTCTCCCCTCGGTGAACAATGTACTATTTCCATCTATGTAAAATCTACTATATATGTGACTTAGCTGCTAACCTAACCTAGTTGACAACTAGGTATCAACTACTCCATGACGGATCTTAATATAGTCGACTTGGTAATCCTGTGTATCGTAAATTAAATCACCTCGGTAGACGGAACACCCTCTGTAATAAAGGGTGTCCAAAATACCCCGCGGCTTCACTTTATTGGGTACTAAGGCCTGCCGCCGGCTTTCCACGCTTCGGTTAACAAATAAAGGGACAAAGTTATTGTGTATATTTGGTCACATGAATGTTTATATGTATACCTATACTCAACTGAACTATATCTTCCGTAATACCTTTGAGTTACAAAGCCAAATAAATCACTTTCGCGCGCACTACTCGTGATATGTCTATTGTCTGGCATAAAATTATCTCTATACTTTTTCCTAACAATCCTTGCCATGCATCACCTACAACAGGCACAAAACCATCAATAACAAGTTAATAAAGCGTAAGAGGAACTTACCCGTTGGCCTAGGTGAGTGATGAAAGCGACGCGATACGACTGTATAGAAAGTGACAAACTTTTCTACGCGACAACGTAGGCCACGTAAAGGGTCAGCTACTGCTTGATAATATTGTATCGCGTCGTATCGAGTCACGTTGTCGCGTTTGTCGCTCACGTAGGATAATGCCTTTAAGTAGATCTTAGATTAAAGAAATCAGAGAATACCTGCATGTACCATAACCTAACCCAAGTCACTTACGTGGCAAGTATGAAAATACTTACACCTAGTTACTTATGTATTTTAAATCCGTTTTCAAGAATGTCTGTGCCACTCTATCTTTTAAAACATTGTGAATGCCGTCGGCGATTTCGCCACGTTCTTTATTATAAAGGATGGTTTTATTAAGCCACACCCTTTTATAACAAAAAGGGTGATTTTATTAAGTGGCGATTCAGTATTTTGCAATTATGGATAGGATACTGCGGCAAAAGAGACGAATACATGGTAATTAACGGCTTTGTGGTGAATCCGAAGGCCAGTTTTTAACTTATTTTGTGCTTTTTGTCAATGTCAAACATTATGAATACTATAACTCTTGTGAAACTGTGTTGGTAAAATAGCAACGAAAGATAAAATTAAAGTACCTATTGGCCACCTTATTTTGTGTTATGTTAAAAAACTATTGCCATTTCCAATCGGTGATGCTATCAACAGCTATGTCTATCTATGTATACATAGAGGTCTTCAAAGCAAACAATTACAACTTATAAAGCTTGCTTACAAGTAAGTAGCATTCATCAATAGATTTTTCAGGGTTTACCGGGTTACTCGTATATAGGCACAGGTATTATGAAGGAAAATACATCATTGTAAATAAAATAAAAAGATCTTACAAATAATATTTCGTAAATATTGTTGTAAAAAATTATATTGACACGACGTCCAAAAATATAGACAGTCCATTTTGCAAATGACCAATACAAAGTCGCAGCCGATGTCGCCCCGCCCTTTATATTACAAAGGGTGATTAAAGTGGCGATACAGTATTCGCAATTAGGTTTTCTGTGGCACAAGGGATGAATATTTGATAGGGGTGGCTTTGTGGTGTTTTCGAATATTGGCAAGATTGGGTTTTCAAGGGTCATTTTGAGGGTATGATGATTGAGTCTCTGGGCGCCAATATTAGGCCTATAAGGGAAAGTCTGGTAGTCGCTATGATTGGATGTCGGCTTTTATGTCTACCTGTTAATATGGAGATTTTTTTATCTGACAATAATGAAGGGTGATCATGAAATCACAATAATATGTACCTAATTTGTTTTTTATTTATAGAATTTTAACAACCAGATTAAGAGCATAAATTGAACTCGGTTTGTTTAGTCCTTCAATTTCAATTTCAATTTCAATTTGTTTATTCAAAGAGTGTACAAAAACCACACAAATATTCTACAATACTCTTACTAGAAAACTTACTAAGGTAATGGTAATAAAGGTAGTAAAATAACAAAAAAATAACGTGAAAGTTGGACTTACATAGGTAATAATGGACTTACATAGGTAATAGGCCTTAGGGCGGTTTCGATCAGATGCGATTATCAACCTATTAGCAAAATAGTCTCTACATATAATATGGTCGATTCTCCATTGCTGAAAAACATGGACCTTGATGGACTTACCTACCTACCTAAGAGGTACCTACTTACCTAAGAGGTATGTACCTACTCGTATCACATCTATTGCCTCCGGTGTGCATGTTATTTTAATCTTTTACAAGTTAGCCCTAGATGTGATACAGTCTAAGATGGCGGACAAAGCAGCAGGCTGACCTGGTATGGCAGTTCTCTATACCTACGTTTAATCAGCTTTGGCACCTTTGGCAATACGGTGGTAGCCACGGCTTAATCCTGCCGCTAGACCAGATCACAGACAATTTAAAAATTTAAACTTCTAAAATTGCACCTGCCGGGAATCGCTCTCGGAACCTCCCACTTACATAGTAAGTACTCACGGCGCTCACTGACATTATTCTTTATTAAACTCGTGCAAATAGACTTTTTGCGTAGAGCCAAGCGACATGGACGAGGTGAGAATAAGTTATAACGTCCCTTAATAAAGTCCCTATGTAATGAAGTTGCGTGGGCAAATTGCCAGCGGCGTTTTATTAGTCTTTATGCGAGCCCACTTTATATGTAGATACTGACTTCAAAGGAGTTTTGGCCCTGAAAAACCCTGGCCCTGTTCCTGACACGTTAAGGGACTGTGCCTATCTATATCTCGCTTTCTAGATTTTCATTAAAGAATAGAAGGGTTTTCAGGAATCCCATTTCAAAGTTTGAAATTATCTTTACATATATTATAGGAGATAACTGCACTTTTGGTAACCATCGCCAGAAAAGCTGATTCAGTGTTAGGTGGATGTAGAGCTCTCCACTGATCACAAAAGTTGCAGTCTGCCTGCATTTGGATGGCCCTTTCGCTAAATATGGCCGTTCAAAGACGGTTTATTGTTACCAAAAATGAACGATAATTAGAAAAGCTGATTCTTGTACAGTATTAAAGTATGCGCAGTACCTATGTAAACAGCGTAAAAACTGACGCATTTGGATGGGACTTTTTCTAGATATCAGCTTTCAAAGACGTTATAACCTATACTTACTATGCGTTCCTGTAAAAAAATATTAGCAATTATTATGTCGTCTCGTTGATTGCTGTTAATAATTTTTACTAGCGATCAACGGCGACAAAGTTATTGCTAATATTTTTTTACAGGAACGCATAGTAAGTATAGGTTATAACGTCTTTGAAAGCTGATATCTAGAAAAAGTCCCATCCAAATGCGTCAGTTTTTACACTGTTTACATAGGTACTGCGCATACTTTAATACTGTACAAGAATCAGCTTTTCTAATTATCGTTCATTTTTGGTAACAATAAACCGTCTTTGAACGGCCATATTTAACGAAAGGGCCATCCAAATGCAGGCAGACTGCCACTTTTGAGATCAGTGGAGAGCTCTACATCCATCTAACACTGAATCAGCCTTTCTGGCGATGGTTACCAAAATTGCAGTTATCTCTTAGTCTAATAATAGGTACCTACTTACTGTGCGAAAGTGTGTAGTAAGAAAATAAAATACCTAAGTAGGTAAATAGTTCGTAGAGATTTATATGCATATCACGTACCTAACTAAATGCGGAATTCAGCCCGTCACGTAAAAATGGAGGCACAGGGGTCTTACTATGTTCGCTTAAAGCAGTATTATTTTAATTCTGTTGGCGCTCTTGTTTCAGAATTATAATCCTTATTTTAGGGCTATTAAGGTTCGTCGTATAAAACGTTAATTTTAAAATAATACTGTTTTAAGAGATGATAGTAACCATCCAGGTAAGCTTCAAATCAAACTATTTCGCGGCTTCAAAGGTAGGTATGTACCTATAAATGTAGGTACTCGTTATAAGACTGTTTTACACCAGAGCAACATTGCTCATGCTGCAATATGTCGCACTGTAATATTCCGATTCTTCAGCATGACATTGTCTTGGCTGTCTTAACAGTCCGTAAACCCGTAAACCGACATTTTAAGAACTTTTGATGAGCTTTGTGCATGAGATATTAGTATTATAACAAAAAGAAAATTAAAACATTAAAGATTAATCCCTCCTTAGTAGACTGTTGCAAATAAAAATTTAATTTTATTGAAATATAATAGTGAAATTCTCATTCTTGCAGAATACGTTTACCATTTTTGCACTTTTGGGTGACACTTTTCACCCATATAAATCCACGAAAAATTATAATATATGACTTATAAAAAATACTAATATGATAAACACGCTCTTAAAATTGGACTGTTGCAATTCGTTTTTATAGGTTCTATACAAAATTAGTTAATAAAAAAATCAAATCAATGTGCACGATTTATCAAAATTTACGCGTCACAATAACCTGTATTTCTTAAAAGTTTGACGAAATTACTAATAAAATAAAATTTACCATGAATGTTTAGTATTTATTTAACACAAATTGTGTAAAAATAAAGTTCTATAAAATACCTATATGACCAAAAAATATTATCAAAGTCTGATCAAATTCACGTGTAAAATGGTACTGCAGATCGTACGACCGCACGTACGTACGAACTTGACTACGCAAAGTATCAAAGTATCTTTACTGGCCTATGTTGTCTATGTATGAGTGCAGCCTAACGGTCTACTGTGCGGTATACCTACAGATTCCAAAATTGACCGATGGCGAGTATACGGCCTCTTAAGGCCGTAAAATTTTGGTCTAGTCACTAGACCAACGAGACAGTCTGCGACAACACGGAATCATCTAGTGGTTGGCATGATCGACTGCGGCCAACGAGGTCCCGGGTTCGAGTCCCGGGTCGGGCCATAATTGAGTATTGGGTTTTTCTGACTAGAAATTCTTAGTACTAGCCCGGAGTTAGGAAGTTGGCGATGTTTCACCCCCGTGCCTCGGAGAGCACGTTAAGCCGTCGTCGGTCCCGGTTATTATCACTAACATGATAATAGTCGTTAAAGCCCGCCAACATGCATTGGAGCAGCGTGGTGGGTCTAAGCTCTAATTCCCTCTCTCCTATGAAAGTGGAGGCCTGCGCCCAGCAGTGGGACGTTAAAGGGCCGTAGTGGTGGTGGTGGTGGTGTTGTTGTCGCGTGTTGTTGCTCCAGTATGTAACGGCCTTTAGGTACTTAATTAGCGGTCAACTAGACTAACACCTCAAAAGCATGTCCATTGTCCGGTCTACACAAACATAACTGCACCGGGTAATATATTCCACGCATGACGAGGTATAAATGAGCGTGGGGTGGCAATATTTTTACTTTGTTTGTAGGACGCTTTCTTACTTAAAATTTTCTCAATCTTTAGTACGCTCATTTACCTGTACTGGGATGATTATAGCCCTGCAATCTCATTTGGTTGGGGGGATGATGAAGTCTAGTTGGCAGCAGGCTAACTTAGACTGCATAATCAGCACAAGCAGCTATATTGAAATTACCAAAGAAACCTACATATACCGTGATTATGTGTGGAAAGAAAATTAATAGATTAGGCCAAGAGAAAGGCACAAAAAAGGTACGTGTGATCTATAAAGTGTTATCAGACAGTTTAAAGACTAACTGTTCAAACAACTAAAAACTAGTTAGGCAAATAAAACTAAGCAAAGTTATAATTATTTTCTAGCTAAATAGTATTTTGGGAAGCGCTCACGTCTCGTTTTATAAAGCAAGCTCTGAGAAATACTGTTAGTTTGACACGAAATGTTTTGATGATGTTCGCAGCAAACCAATTAAAATAAATATTAAAACAACATAAACTTTAATTTGAAGTTCATAATATAAAGTAGTGTTTGAGCAGTATAGTAGTAATTATAACTCCGTAACACGTCCAGTCTGTATAAACACAGATCTGCAATAATATATGCAATGTTGGATGAACGCGTGACGGAGGATAAATGAGCATGGGGTAACCCTGTATGAAGTTTTTTATGGAATTAGTCTAGCTACTAACTACTTATATAAATTTACGACTAAAATGTTAACGACTAAAAGGTTACGACTTAATTTTATGTTTTTATATCTACTTAATACGAAAACTATTGAATTTAGTTAATTAATTTTGAATCCTTAAACTTTATATATTTTTAAAGACGAGTTAGTCTTAAGATTCAGTTAGATACTAACTTGATATTTAGTATATTCCTCCGGGCTATGAAATATTGGACAGTAGTTTTAAGTCTTATTATACATTTTCCAATAGTCAGATTACAATCTCATGAATAAAATTGTTAAAACTTTTGCCATTTTGAAGACACTTTATTTAAAACGAAAAAAAACGAACATTCTAGAATTTTCTAGAATGTTCATAGTATTCCTTTCAAAACCTTATTAGGCGTTTTAGAGAGTCTAAATATGTATAGTGATCAATGTAAGGTGTAAATAAAACGCGTTACATGTCATATGGACACCGACACTGAGATCTATTTTGTGACCAATGTGATAGCTTGTGTGACGTTTTTGAAGTGAAACTTCTTTAGAATCGTTGTGATTTGAAAATTCGATGAAACGAAAAAGCAACACTAAAAAGAGACAAACATATTTATAATAGGATTTAGCCTGCGAGAGAATAAGAAAGAATACAAGTTAAATTTGTCTCATTCTCTCGTAGACTAAAGTTTGGGAGAGAATGAGATAGGATACAAGATATAGAATACAAGTTATATTTATCTCATTCTCTCGTAGGCTATTTTTCTGAAGTTTGACTTCTGCCGTGTGTGAATTGCACACACACACTTTTTATTTTCTTTACATTAGACACGTAAGTCGCAACACTAAAAAAAACTAATAATATTCCAAAACAAATTCACCACAAGTACGTACTTGTTGTACAAGTGGTCCCCCTCATTTGTAAGCCATTGTACTGCGAGCGGTTAGTGCAGATGGTGATTATCCAGTAGCTATTCAATATACATGTCACATGGTTTGATGGGATGTTTATCTTCGTTACCACAGGGGTATGCTGCGAAGAGATATTTGGCTACCGGTTTAGTAACGGGACAGGTATTGATTTTTGGGCTTGTTAGAAATATATTGTTGGCATTATAATGCAGCACTAAACAATTTTCTACCGCGACTCCATCCGCGTGGGATTCTTGTTTTATCTCTATGTCTATAGTCTATACAGAATAGAAACTACCTTTGAGATATCATGAAATATCTTAAGTTCTGACTATCTTCTTCTTCTAAAAACTTTATGTTAATCTCTATAAGTTTATATTAATTTGTCAGACAACTCTAGATTTAGTTTAGAAGTTAGTCTAGCCAGGTCGATTTAGAGGTGAAAATGTGTGGAATATGTCATTTATATCGCAATATCTGATTTATCGAAAAAGTATCCGTGCAATGTATAGCAATCTGGTTCATATAATATGATATAAGTAAACTGGTCTATGAGTAAACACGAGACACGATTGACCCGGCTACTATACTGGATAAGCCGAGATAGTAAAAAAAATATATACATATCAAATGACACGTCGCGTTGCGTCGTATCCCGATGATATTTCAATGAAAAAAAGATGCATTATTCCCGACCGCACTGAAATTGGTGGCAATCTCAAAAGGACAATAATGTATGCACCCCGACCGCTACTGTGCTCGTTGATGGGGTGAGCAGAATGACAAATATAATGGGATATTGTGATGAGAAGAATTTTAAGCCGGTTATTAATGAAGCCCCTCGACTGCGGTTTGTAGAATTAAAATTAGTCTAATTTTGATAAATGACTACCATGTTACAACTTACAAGTACGACTCTTGGTCGACGAACATTGATGTTACACTATATTAATGTTTTGTCACGAAAATACATACATATTTTAGTTTCTATAGGGCCCATAGAAACGAAAATATGTAACTATATTCGTGACAAAATAGAGCTTAGTATAGGCGTATATCACTGCGATTTCGAAAAAATTTAAGTAGTTAGGTATAAAATGTACAATAAAATGAAGTTATTCAATATTAAAACCAATAGGAATTATTTTATGACAAATAAAACTTATAAAAATATATCTGGTTTTTGACCGACTGGATGATAAAATTTTGAAACAAAAAAGAAGTGTCCTTAAAAATTGAAACTAACGCGTTTTTTTCACAAGGACACCCTACTCATAATCCCCCAAACAAGCTCCCCGTATAGCAAATACGCTTATTTGCTGAGAGATTATCGCGACGCGTGTCCAATTACTTGTTCTGATGGACACCCTATTGTCAATAGAGATGTGACAGCCGACGGACCGGTTATCTAGTTTTTTTTTTTAAATATTTTATTTTATTTTATGTATAATCGTAAACCTAATCCGTAGATTGACGAGACGTCCATTGAACCGCCATTGCCTTGGTATTAACTATTAAAGTCAAAGGAAATCGATACGTTACGATACGTAAATTATAAGTTTAGGTTAAAGTAGAACTACTCATTAGCCAATTCGTTAGGCTAGATCGTAGTTAAATGAGTACCTCGCTGGTACTCAATAATAGGAAAAAAAAAAAAAAGGAAATCGATACACAAAAAACTGATCTAGCTGAAATATTAACGTAAAGTTCAAACCGGTTAAATGTAAGCAAGTTACCTATCTCTTATAAGTTATAACCCCTGCGAATCAATGTTTAAAAACTACTCCACACACACGCAAGGCTCTATCTTTTCCAGGCCTATCCGCTTAACCGATTTAGATGAATTTTGATACAGAGACAGCTTGCATACCAGAGACGGGCATAGGCTCATTTTTATGCCGGAAAACGAGCTCTAACGAGTTTTTCAAAAACTGAATTCAAGACGACGGAATCGTAGCAAGTATCTAATATTTTTGCTAAGAGGTATATTAATGTATTCCATTTAACTATGCTCTTCTTTCTTTCTTTTCTTTTCTATATAAAAAAAATACAATGCTTGCGCAAGGGGTGCTAAAAAATCACGATGGTTACCGCTCTCTATAGTTCTCTATTTTTTATTTTACAATTTTGTCATTGAAATCTGTCACAATAGCCACTTGGCGCAGATGCGGTTTATATCGAGTTAAGCTGATTTTTGTTGGGGGATTTAATAGCACATACTAGGTAGGTAGCTATACATTTATTTATTTATCCCAAAAAGCGTTTAAACGTTCCTTTATTAAATCCATACAGTTCTCTGGGGGGCTGAGTAGGTACATGAGTAACATATCGTGGTTACCGACCAAATCCTCTGAAAGAGTCTATGACTATGCGAATTCTTATAATTACATTAGCTGATGCCTGCGACTTCGTCTGAGTGGATTGAGGTTTTTGGTTCCCACAGAACTCTATAATTTTCCGGGAAAAAAATTAGCTTATGTGTTATCCCAGACCATAATCTATCTATGTGCCAAACATCCAGATCCGTTCTGGTTCAGCCGATCTGGCGTGATTGAGTAACAAACATACATCCAACCATCCATCCATCCAAACTTTCGCATTTCTATGGATAAAAATATATACTTATTTATTTTTATATTATTTATATAATAAAAATATAATATTCGGGCATGATTTCCTCGCGCGACGTTTTCCTTCGCCGCAGGTAACTCCAAAAATGATTCTCCGAATGGGCGTTTCTTCATTGGACGGCCCGGCCCGGCACCGGCACCGACACCGACAGTATTTAACGACACGACACCGGCACCTACATTCTTCATTGACCGACACCGACACCGACAAGCTGCGAACCGCGTGAGCCAAGAGCGATGGCAGCGTATAACAAGTTGACGACCTCCGTGGCGCAGTGCGTAGCGCTGTTGTCTCAACGTGCGGAGGTCCTGGGTTCGATCCCCGACAGGGTCAATTTGGGAATTTATAATTTCTGAATTTTCCCTGGTTTGGCCTGGTGGGACTGGGAGGCTTTGGCCGTGGCTAGATTTACGATCCTACCGGCAAAGACGTGCCGCCAAGCGATTTAGCGTTCCGGTATGATGTGTAGAATCCGAATAGGGGTATGGGTTTTAATAATAACTGCCATGCCCTAACAGGTTAGCCCGCTATCATCTTAGACTGCATCGTCACTTACCATCAGGTGAGATCGCAGTCTAGGGCTAACTTGAAGTGGATAAAAAAAAATATATTTCTTGTAAGTATTTATTATATTTGAGACGCAAAAAAAGAACTACCTATCAGTAAATGGTTTTGGGCGCATCCAATTATAAAAGTAAGATATTTAGACGGCGTGTATTACAATTTATTTGAAAAACTTACCAATAACCCGAATAAGTTTTTCAATTATTTCCGTATGAGTAAAGCAGCTTTGATTATTTAATAATGAACTTGATCGAAAAATGCAAATGAATTGTGTACTAGAGCGACGGGGGCGCGGGGCGGGGTCACTGATCACGCCACTCGCACGCCCACATGGACGTTTGTATGCGTACAATACACATGCGCAACGATGCCGGCCCGACACCAGTGGGAGACTTGCTGCCGACGACATGCCGGCGCCGGCGCCGACATGTCGGTGCCGGGCCGGCCCAGTGAGACAGCGTGCCATACAACTTCATACAATTATGCGTCCACTAATGTCGGTGTCGGTGCCGGGCCGGGGCCGGGCCGTGCAATGAAGAAGCGCCTAATGACTCCGATCGATTCACCCGGATGAGAGGCCGATGTCTAAACCCTTAGGCTAATGGTAAAAATATTTTATCATGAATTTAATTGAACATCATAGGATTATATGTATAAGCGAAGAATTCCTTTGAAGCCTACCACCATGCAAATTCTTTGATATGAAATCGCTTTATATGCATAGTAGTTATTACTAACTCTGCTATTTTGTAGCGCAAGTGTCCCGGACTCCCAGTGTATTACGCATGAAGAGCAGGGGTGCCAGCTTCCGCCTTCCGGAGTCAGTGAGTTAGAAGCAATATACGTGCTTTATTTACGTACTCAGTCGCTATGGAATTAATGAGTATTATCACTTTGGGGCGATCTTTGACGGCTGAAAGTGCTTTATAGTTTAATGTCTCAAATATTCATTGGATCCACACAGAAACTCAACGGTGTACGATGCGGTGCATACTCTACGTTGTATCATAGAAATTTATAATTAACTTATAACTTAACGAATTAAGCGTGGACTTGAAGCAGTTTAGGTTACCTAAACTGCTTCAAGTTCTATACAATGATTCAAGTAAGTTTTAACAAATAAAACACTTTATTCTCTATAGATAGAGCAATTTGTCAACTATGGCAAAACGGAGCTTTCGAAACGGCTCGCTTTAGGATTTTTTTATTTTATTTTTCCATATCACGTTATTTCCTTTATACATACCCATTGACATTTTATGAAGAACGGGAATGAGATTTTATAGTACGGCGAAATCCTTTAGAATATACCGATACGGAGATATTTCGGAGATATTTCTGAGATGGTATTTTCACGCAAAAACGACTCTACATATTTTATAATAAGAAATGTTCAACTTTTTAATAACAATTAATTTGGATTAAAGTTTTTGGTTTTAGGCTTTTATCTTCATACGGCTTACCTAATATTACCCACAGATAGTGTAGCTAAAGGGTTCCACAGGCGTTTGTGGTGACTAATAAAAAACGGATTAAAACTGCAAGTGCGTGAGGGGTGTCCGCGTAATGAGATTTGCGAACGCGTAACAGCAGTACCTACCTACCTTTACATATTATATTACTAGCTGATGCCCGCGACTTCGTCCGCGTGGATTGAGGTTTTTCGGTTCCCGCGGGAACTCTTTAATTTTCCGGGATAAATGGATATTTCCGGGATAGCCTATGTGCTATTCCAGACTATAATCTATCTCTGCGCCAAATTTCATCCAGATCCGTTCATCCGTTGGAGCGTGATTGAGTAACAAACATACATCCATACATCCATCCATCCAAACTTTCGCATTTATAATATTTACTAGCTGATGCCCGCGACTTCGTCCGCGTGGATTGAGGTTTTTCGGTTCCCGCGGGAACTCTTAAATTTTCCGGGATAAAAAGTAGCCTATGTGCTATTCCAGACTATAATCTATCTCTGTGCCAAATTTCATCCAGATCCGTTCATCCGTTGGAGCGTGATTGAGTACCAAACATACATCCATACATCCATCCATCCAAACTTTCGCATTTATAATATTTATATTTGATTTGATATCTTTTGAAAGTTTGTTCAAGAATTTGTCCGCAAAAAAATGTTTTGTATTTGTGGTTAGTATTATTTAGTTAACAGCTATAACAAACTTAAGTTATACACAGATATTATGACTGTGTAATAGTTGCACATTTTTTATATAAAATCATTTTGTCACAGTTATAGAACTCCATTTTGTTTGAATTTAATGAATACACTTACGCAATATTATAGATAGGTAGGTATACCACTACAGCCCATTAACGTCCCACTGCTGGGCACAGGCCTCCACTCTCATAGGAGAGAGGGAATTAGAGCTTAGACCCACCACGCTGCTCCAATGCGGGTTGGCGGGCTTTAACGACTATTAACATGTTAGTGATAATAACCGGGACCGACGGCTTAACGTGCTCTCCGAAGGACGTGGGTGAAACACCGCCAACTTCTTAACTCCGGGCTAGTACCTACTGAGAATTTCTAGTCAGAAAAACCCAATACTCGGCCCGACCCGGGACGTCGTCGCCTGCAGTCGAACATGCCAACCACTAGTAGAGTCTAGACCAACGATACACCGGAACTAATGAAGTTATTACATTTTTCGGAAACAAACAATCGCCAGTAATATTTTTAAAATATCCTTATATGTACTAATATTATACAATATGCGATAGTGTGTCTGTCTGCTTTGCTTTTACGGGCCCATCTTTTCAAGCGAGTTGGAGATTTTATTAATTTATCCTAAAATAGCAATTGACTTATACGCACTGACGCTCATGTAAAATGAAATAAGTAAAATACGCAAGAATTTACATTTTCTTAAAGGAAACGAATAAATTGCGATTCAGTGAACTGTATATATAATATCGACATCTTGTTACACCGTAACATTAAATAATCATTATTAATTATTTATATACTTAGTTATACTTTATTTAAACCATCATTTTTATAAATTCATTCGCTAATAATTAATTGAGGATTTAATATTAACAGCAATTACCTATGTACTCTCGTATCTTACAGTTAATATTATTTCCCCACATAAACAATTTAATAAATTATTAAGTAAAAGTCATCAAGGTGTAGTCTGCATTGTAATTTCCTCTCAGAGATTTCAAAGTGTTATTTTTAAAAGCCGCGCATTTATGTCATACGAGTAGCTCATGTCTAAATAGTATAGGCAAATATCCATGAAGGATAGTAGATGATACTGGAAGAAAAATTGCTCCAAAATATTTGGCATTCCCTGGAAATTGTAGGCGCCTCGGTGTGACAGTCAGCCGGAAAATATTATTACTATAATATTTTTTTTTTATTATTCTACAATTCAGGGTGAAAAGACAAATTGCTACGATCCATCGATTTCAAAACTGACATGCGTATTTGAAATTTTTCACCCGATTGTTCTTTTAATATAGTAAAACTCATTTCTTTTTTATACCTTAGAGTAAAATATAACGAAAAATTTAAGACCAACTCTTCGTTGGTCTAGACTCAAGTCTAGTGGCTAAAGAGCATCATGAGGTCCCAGGTAACAGGATATGCGTTTAAGTGGAATAAAACTCAACTCAAATGTTTTTATTTAAATAACCCTTTACAAGTGCTCTTGTGAATCGTCAAGTGAATATACCACTGGTTAGGAATACCATTCCTACCGAGTGGATGGAGAGGAGATAAGAGAATGAGTTGACGGATGACAGAAGCGAGTAAATGAAAACGTTATGCCTTCTCCACATAGCGTAGGATAAGGACAGGAAGAAGAGGAAGATCATGAGTTCCTAGTTTCGATCCCCGAGTCGGTCAAAAAACTTATTGGCCAAATTTGTGGCTTATCGGAATACCATTTCACAGGACTGCTCACAAGCAGAAAAAGGGAATAGATAATGTACCTACACGTGTTTGGCTGCATAGTGATAGTGGATGGATAGTGCCCTATAATATCACCTAGTCAACCTGAAGATTCAGTATAGCAAATAGCAATCCAGTGCTGGATGGTGTCTCAGACTGGAATGCTATAAGAATAATTGAACCCACTATTATTGTCAACTAAAAGTTAGGATACTCGGACGATGGCACGTGCATCTGCCAATAAAACACGTAATGCTTTCCTAAGGAAGTTATTGAGTACCCTCCGGTTCGGTGGTTATTTACGGCTTATATTGTGTTCGCTTCCTGTTGGAGACATATCGTGCTTGGGGCGCGGTTATTTATGGGGGCATTTATTTTTTATATTGTAATGTATTAGAAGTCATTAAGTGGAGATTTTATCTATGACTAGACTAGATGATACCCGCGACTGCGTTTGCGTGAATTTTGACAAATCCCGAGGGATGGGATAAATGTGGCGTCGCGTCTGTGGTTTCTTTCTCTGTAGCAGGTTTCGACAAAATCGGATAGGCGGATTGACTGTGAAAAGGTGACAGACTGACAAAATATAGACATACAGACATAAATACATTTTCGCTTTTCGAATATTTGTATATGTATTAAGCGAGTTCGTTTTATTATGAACAGTAGATATAGGTAGGTACAGAGTTAAAACAAATGAATTTTTATTTGCTTTTCTAACTACATACTTGCAATCGTAATTAATAACAAGTAAGTAAATGCAACTATAGAATTTATAAATAACTAAAGAATATAACTACCTACATGTAGTTCTTCGAAAGAAGCCAAGCAAAGTGTACGAATGAATCGTACCAATCATCTGACACGGTTAATCTACCGTTACGAGACCACGGCTCCATTGTCAAACGTCACGTCAAATAACGTAACAAAGTCTAATTTGCTACCAATATTTAATATTTTCTTTTCAGTTATTTGTATTTTTTGTAAATATAATTAGTTTTTTATTTAGATTTTAATTTATTTTTTAGTTTTGCAATTCACATTATCATTTTGGTCTGTTTAAAACATATCTAACATCGAATATTTAATATTGAAAAACGAAAAACTTAACTTGTTCCTAATAGTACCCAAGTGACATGAGAATTATAGTTTAAAAAAGTATCTATATTGGGTGAAATCATTATCAACATGAATAAATTGATGTTCGATCTCGTAATGGATCGATATTATGGTAAGTACTTTATAGGTGAATATTTATAAACCTACTTTTGTGAACATTGATAAATGGCATAGGCCATGACTGTAGCCATGATTTGATAAACTTAAGTGTATTTCTTATACAGAATTCTTTACTATCAAACAAAAATTAATATTAATCACGTAATATTAGTCGGTCGTAACACAACAACCCAATAGTAATATAACGTCAAAACAGGTGGAAACTTACTGACTGAGTAAATGAAACGATTCGGCATAATAATGAAAACATCACGATCGGACAATGGATTACCAGTTAAATTTTTAAGAAGAAAATATAAACAGTTATTGTGATTGCAGAAACAGACAAAAAAACAGTTATTACGACCAGACGGACTTTTTATGATTAAAAAAGTATAAATGAGTAAATAAAGCGTTATTGCAGTTTAATACAAAACGTATTTATTTCAATGATCTAGCTCACTACCCATATTATATGTAAGTAGCTGATGCCCACGACTTCGTTCGCGTGGCATAAGTTTTTACTTATTAAAAATCTCGACAATGATATTTGCGATTTATTTATCCCGGAAAATCAAAGAGTTCCCACGGGATTTCTAAAAACATCGCGGCCATCATTAAGCAGTATTTATAAAACTTTCAGAGTTGACCAGCATATCTCTTAGGCCCTAGCATTTGTACCACAACGCATCGTCTGTTACAATTATAAGAAATTATAAGAACAAAGAGAGAACTTAATAAAATTGTAAAAGGACGTATAAAAACAATGAGCACACGTTCTTATACAGAATGCGCCGTATGTGTATTGTGTTTGTATGATAGTGTTTGTCAAACGGTTCCGAGAAATATGCGGACAGACGGACTAACTGATTCTTCAACTTCATTCATTTGATATGTTTACTCGTATATGTATACTCACAACTTTTATAGTCACAATATAAATTTAACTAAACCATATCTCGAATTTGATTAAAACAGTGTGAAAATCCGTACAGAAGTTTCTGAGATTATCGCGAACAGACAGATAAAATAATTAGGTCACTTACACTACACGTCGAGCTTAATAATGAAAAATGTCTTAGCGAAACTTAAAAAATTATAATAGTACATAATATAGTGATAAAGATCCTTCACATATCAATTGTGATTCCGGGCATCGAATCCGGAGCATACTCTCCATATAGACGTCTACCCCATTATGCATACAGTATGGGTTCATTCATTCTCCGATTTTGCAAACACACGGGCTAAGAAATCGTCTTTAGACGTCGATAACTCAGAGATTTTTGATAAAAGTCTAATGGTCCTGTATTTACATGGCTTTCTTTCCGTGCAACGCGTAGAGCCTGTGCAAATGTGCAAGGATTGTAAGTACGACAATAGTGCAACGGTTTAACTACCTTGAAAAGCCCCCTTCCCCATAGGAGTATTTTGCAGCTTCACACCTAAATCAACGTTCCAATTCTTCAGGACATAATAATAAATAAAAATATTATTTCGAGTACCTACATAATTTCCTAGTTGAGAGAAAGATTAAATATTTTTACACAAAATTCATGATCTGAGCGTTACTGATCATAAAAAACCGGCCAAGTGCGAGTCGGACTCGCGCACCGAGGGTTCCGTACAAACCTGTAGTAAGTTTTAAATTATTAAAAAAAAAACTACTTACTAGATCTCGTTCAAACCAATTTTCGGTGGAAGTTTGCATGATAATGTAGGTACATCATATATTTTTTTTAGTTTTATCATTCTCTTATTTTAGAAGTTACAGGGGGGGGGACACACATTTTACCACTTTGGAAGTGTCTCTCGTGCAAACTATTCAGTTTAGAAAAAAATGATATTAGAAAACTCAATATCATTTTTGAAGACCTATCCATAGACACCCACACGTATGGGTTTGATGAAAAAAAATTTTTTGAGTTTCAGTTCTAAGTATGGGGACCCCCAAAATTTATTGTTTTTTTTCTAGTTTTGTGTGAAAATCTTAATGCGGTTCACAGAATACATCTACTTACCAAGTTTCAACAGTATAGTTCTTATATTTTCGGAAAAAGTGGCTGTGACATACGGACGGACACACAGACAGACAGACAGACAGACATGACGAATCTATAAGGGTTCCGTTTTTGCCAAATTTGGCTACGAAACCCTAAAAACAGCGTTTATAAAACTGTGCGAAATATGTTCCTGTATGTCCATTTTCTTACGAGCTTTCATGCATATTGCATTACGGGAAAGGATCGTTTTGAATACTTTTAATATTTCAATAATCGTTATTTCTAACCAACTGTATATATGTAAAGGAGAACCTACTCGATAATGCCTTTAGATTTTAGTTTTTATTTAAGCGGGTATAGTATTCTAGGCATTATTATAATAGGAAATTACTTAACTAGCTGATAGTTGAATTTGGTCACTCTGTGCCAAATGCCGTCTTAAATTGCATGAATTTGCAATATGCATAGAGCTTTAATGCATTTGGCTTTGATTGATCCTTAGTTATGCATAACGCCATATGTATTCTGGATAATTATACCACTAAAAAATTGATCTGTCCTCAAGCTAATCAAGTTAAAAGCTATTTTCTCGACGTCATTTGCTAAAAGCAAAGTAAGTAACAATATCGACAATTTGCAGTACGTTGACTGTAGTTCTGTGCTATAAATTCTAATTCGATGGCTATTTATAGTGGCTAATTCAGCTGTAGGTACACGGTCTCTAAAGGACTAAATCTAGTGCTGTCTCTCTCCGCGGGGAGGAGTATGAAAAGGATAGCTACAACATTAGTACTGTTATTTTAGTTTAGAGACTGGGTACAAAGAATTAATTGTCAGTCTGCGTAGCAAAACAAATAAAATAGCCAAAAACTTTTGAACTTCGCTGAAGTTTATGTATGGAGGCTTTCTTTAAAGAAAACAATTGATACTCATACTATTTAAATTGCAAAAGAAATAATCAACACATAGGTAGGTACTATTATTTTTTATTCCACTACAACTTTACAATCTCACATAGATATGGGATGATAGTATAGTAGTGAATATGGGTGATACAATACTTCTTCTCTCTTCTAGTAAACTAGACGAGATTTACTATAATGATAGTAAATACGAGGTGATGCACACGTAAAGCTCTCGAAAAGCCTTCTTAGCCACTCGTTTATACCCTTAGCCGATTGTGAAGGTCAGATGAATCGTTTCCCGTAAGAACCAGTAGCCCGCCAAATGTGTTTAGAATAATAAGCAGACCCTTGCTAATACCGCGAACTTGATGACAAACTACGACGATTTATGCAATGACAGAGGCATTTTTGCTCTTTACTTAGTATTTTAGTAGTTACTTACACACTAAAATTATTAGTTTTGCGTATAAACCACTGATATAACTTCGTAACTAATGCACAATGTTAGACGATCTTACTTTTCACCCACTTCTAATTATTAATTACTAGCTGATGCCGTCCTTCGCCAATACTTCGTCCGCGTGGTTTAAGTTTTTTTGATTTTTCTTAAATTTCCGGGATAAAAAGTAGCCTATGACGTATATGATATGATTGAAATACTATCGATAAACTACTTATAAGAATTAATAAAAATGTATGGTATGATGTTACTTCTTACAGGTGAGAAAAATTATTATTGACCATGTTTGGCTCGTCTTCTCTCGGCGTCCTTTAGAATTTTTTTTATCGAGTTTATTTTATTTTTAAAAAACTTTTTATGATGCTTTATAGCATGAGTATTGAGTTTGCTAAGTTATTTTAGATCGCGCTTGTGAAGAAAATGCTCACTCACTCTTTGTAAGCAGTTAGTGGGAATATTGCAGTTTAAAAGCATTATTGGAACTTATAACCGCCTCGTAAGTTGTATAGCGTAGCTTATCGCCCCAAGTCGTTTCTAACAGGAAATTAAATGCAAGCAACGCATCTCACTCGATTGCACTCAGAGAAACGCGCCTCTGTGCTGAAACCAGAGAGATGTCTTCTAACTGGAGGAGGAAACCACACAAAAACCTAATGATAGTGAAATGATTAACGCACAACTGCGCCCGAAGAATGATTGCTACAGTGTAACGATCGTCATCACCTCTGATTGGCTAACATTATTTCGATGATGGTCAAAATCCATTGTCGAATAACATCAATTCAGCCAATTACAACTACTGAGACTGTAACAATGATTGATATACAAGTTTTTTCATAATAGGTAGGGCTTCAGCATTGTTCACCACTCGTAATCGCGTAACTTTCCGTAGCTTCACTTTTAGAAGCTTGTTATGAGTACAAGGAGCTCCAATTAATTTTGTTTTTATTCACTACAAGTTAGCCCTTGACTGCGATCTCACCTGATGGTAAGTGATGATGCAGTCTAAGATGGTAGCGGGCTAACCTGTTAGGGGCAGTTAGTGGCATGGCAGTTATATTAAACCCATACCCCCATTCGGTTTCAACACGGCATCGTACCGGAACGCTATATCGCTTGGCAGCACGTCTTTGCCGGTAGGGTGGTAACTAGCCACGGCCGAAGCCTCCCACCAGGCCAGACCAGGGAAAATTCACTAACTCCACCAGATTAAACGCGACACTAGTCGTCACCTCGGAGGCAAAAATGCCTCGTGTCACCAGAGTGAACAAAATTATATTACAGTAACAATATTACGAGATGTTTTCTCGATAAAACCATAAGAGTTCGCTCAAATAATAAGGATAGCTGACAGACAGAATAAAATAAGGTCAATCGTGCATTTATTCAATCAGAAAATGGACGCTACCATTTTCTGATTGGATTAAGGCTCTTTCCGACTAAGTCCGACTTTCTCGTAGCATGTAAAGTTAACGTGTTCACATATACTGCACTCTGAAGGTTAAGATCTTACTTTTATTTTTATTTGCGTAATTTTGCGGTGCGTTTCTCAGTCTAGTAATAATGACATATCTCTGGTTAATACTAAGTATTGGTTACGATACTTAGTATTAACCACGCAGCATATTATGCTGATAAATCAACTTTTGACATGTTTTGCCTTTGTAATTTATTTGCTGCAGTACTCACCTGTTTACATGCGGGTTCGCCTGCATTGCACGATTTAGGGTAAAACATTGATCTAACAAAACGACTACGAGTTTTATTCGTTGTTCATAGAGTTTCAATGCAACAGCAATACACATAAGTATTTATTTCGTACGAACAACAAACACACATTATGCAGCATGTAGATTTCAAGTATACGAAAGTCACGATCAGGATTTTATTGACAAAATCTCGCTATTTTTCATAATGGCCCAGTTGTTGCATTACAACAAGCCTGCCTGGAATTGCCTTGTGATCCCTGTACAAGCGACCTGCATCGTAAGCTCTAACTACCAAAATATAAGCTGCAAGCGACTGATAACAACATATTTAAATTAAGTTTTCACCTATCGTGAATGCAAAGGAAGGATTGGTTGAAAGCGATGACATGGCAAACGTGAAACATGACACATGAAAAGGAAAAGCAGGCCCGGACCCAAAAAGGACTGTTGCACTGATGATAATTATGAAAATTTGTTCGTTAAAGGAATTGTTCAGTTTCCTTTATCTACGAGCGATTTTTAATTAACTATGCAAACGGATAAACTGCTTTACACACTGAGCGGATTCGACGGAAAAAGAATCTCAAGGCTCACGATCGGATTGTCAATTCGACGGAATAGCTTTCGAGAGTAAGCATGCACAAGCAAAAGGAATAAGCACGGATCGACGCGAATCGTTCAAAATGTACATTTGCAAGCGTCACACGTCCGTCTATTGGTAATCTATCTACGGTCGGATCGGAATGTCGACTTCAGAGAAACGAAGCCGCCAGTAAATAATTAGGTAAGTACACACGCTTTATACGCTTTTTAAAGGCGTATTTACAAAGAACTGTAAGAAGCCAGTAAGAAGTCAAAAGTTTTTGGGCATAATACTGTAACGGATGTAACGATGTACTAATTAAGTTTATAACTTTAAGAGCATTGTTAACCACTCATAAACGTATTTAGCAAATAAAACTCATTATAATTTCATTTCACGGAGTTAAAATTAGCGTTCAAATAAAACGGTGACTGTTCTTTGGATGGATAAAAGTTGTCTACATAAAGCCATACATTTCATTTATTCAATTCGCTTATGGGATCTGGACCAATGTCTGCAGAAGCTGACGCGACATCTACTCCCAACGCATTTTACATCGCACCCGGGGCTGCTAATGCCACACAACCACCTGCGACTCCTGATTTTCCTGTTAAGTCTTGCCAACATGTGCAAACTCTAGTTAACGCTAGTTAGCCCCATCACGTCAATATCCAGTGTAAATTCTCCATAAGCAATCCAAGGATTTAAGAACTTTAGGACACTAAACCGTGAGAATGTCCAATTGAGGACAATTGCTAGTATCAATTACAGAGTTGACTCGACGCGTAATTAGGATAAATTGCCTATGTCACTAACTTACTAGAAAAATAGAGTGGGCCCGTCTTGAACAACATCGTATAAACTGTGTCATGCTATCTGACCACTTGACTGCATCAGCAATCTAATAATTGTTTATATAAAAATTCGTTTAGTCATGGTAATGTATCAATGAACATTGTTCATTGAACAACACCGAAATTATTTTTAACTAGCTGATGCCCGCAACTTCGTCCGCGTGGTTGTTTTTGTTTTTAATTCTCGCGGGAACTCCCCAATTTTCCGGTATAAAAATTAGCCTATGTCACTCTCCAGGTCCTCAACTATGCCCATGCCAAAAATCACGTCGATCCGTCGCTCCGTTGCGGCGTGACTGAAGGACAAACCAACAACACACTTTCACACTCATAATATTAGTATGATAGCCTTGTACACATTAGCTCAACGCACTCGGTCGAATCACTCGGCGAACGTGCACAGAGCTTACATTTGCTGCGTGCGGCTAGCACTCGCCGTCTTATAGTTATTATATTGGATTTCAATACTAAGATCATTTTTATTTTGATCACGTCGCAATCCGTTAACAGAATTTACACATCTGCCGAAATTGTCCGCACGCATCGGGCCATCGGACACTGGAGCCACTGGCTAGACAGCTCTCGAAAATCAAATGACGGTTTTGTATCACGTTTAAAGGAGCCTAGACAGAGCCGATGATTTAAAATAAAACCGGCCAAGTGCGAGTCGGACTCGCGCACCGAGGGTTCCGTACAAACCTGTAGTAAGTTTTACGATTTATGACGTATTAAAAACAAGACGAAATGAACCGCAAAACTAACTTTGTTTGTAGAGGTTTATTGTTAATATCAAAAAATTACGTTTGTTGTATGGGAGCCCCCCTTTAATATTTACTTTATTGATATTTAATTATTTATTTTGAAAGGTAATATACAAGTTAATATTCTGTGAAAATTTGAACCGTCTACCTGTTACCGTTTTTAATATTGAGCAAAAAAATACGAAAAAAACACGTTTATTGTATAGGGACCCCCCTTAATATATATATTTTTTTAATTTTTAGTATTTGTTGTTATAGCGGCAACGGAAATACATCATTTGTGAAAATTTCAGCTTTCTAGCTATCACGGTTTATGAGATACAGCCTGGAGACAGACAGACAGACAGACAGACAGACAGACAGACAGACAGACAGACAGACAGACAGACAGCGGAGTCTTAGTAATAGGGTCCCGTTTTTACCCTTTGGGTACGGAACCCTAATAAGGAACAAAACACTTCATCCACTGAATTTAATTAATAGCGCTATTCAAAAAATTCGGTTTAATTTTTAATTTTTAACAAAGGTTAATAATCAATCTTTGTAAAAAAAATAAATATTACATGAACTAGGTAGCTACAATAATAGCTAGGTGCGTGAAACAGGTTAATTTAAACCTGAACCCCGTGTACATTTACTTGTATAAATACCTCTCGTGATAATTAACGATATTTCGCAGAAGCTCGGCCATGATGGTTTTATTACCTGGAAAAGAAATAGAACAGTTTATAAAAAAGTTAAAATTATATACCAATTTAAATAGCCCACCCGCGACTTTGCCCGTGTTGAATTGTTTTTTTAAATTTAACTTTCTTAGTCAGTACCTAGTCTAGCTTTCCTTTTCTTTTGAACCACGGCGGCCTATCTCCAGAGATTAGCCATCTGCGCGGGAGATATTGTAGTGCACGCGCATTCACAGGTGCACTCTCGGTTCCTTTACTCTCATAGCCCGATGGACGGAAAATCCGACATGACCAGAGAGAGATCAGGCGCAGGACCGACGGCTTTACGTGCTCTCCGAGGCACGGGGGTGGAGCACCGCCAAGTTCGTTGGTCTAGTGACTAGATCAACGAGGCAGTCGAAATTATGTTGAGTCTACTAATGTGGACATGGCATGCAACTGCAATTTTGTAGTCGCCTTGTCCAAATGTAGACACCCTAAGAAAATATTCACACAGCAATAGAATGATCCATCTTTTTGTTAAAAATTTCTTGCAAAACTTAATATTCTATATGAATTCATGCAGGTTAGCATTAGTGCAGCTCGTTACATTAGTTACGCTATGTGATAGCGCATAATATACAGAGTGTTATAATAATTTATAACGATCGTAGACGTAATTTAGTAATGCAATACACGCATGAGTAACTCTTGGTGGCAAGTAGTGGGTCTTTGGGTCACTGAGCTTGTTACTGGAGTTACAACAGTGAATGTATGATGTGTGTGAATTCCAATGGATGAGGTATGCGTCTGTATGATGCGTTGCGAATTGCGAGGCTGTTACCAGTGGTATTGAGTCATAGCATTTATTCAGACTTACTAAATTCCAAGCAGAATCACTAGAATTTCAGATATATCTCACATGTATCCACGTGTACATGATGTACATCGCAGTCAAGGGTTAGGGAAATCAAAGGTCGCTTGTAGTGGATTAAAAAAAATCTCACATAAAATCTACATAGGCAAATTTTTTTTTTTTTTTTTTAATCCACTACAAGTTAGCCCTTGACTGCAATCTCACCTGATGGTAAGTGATGATGCAGTCTAAGATGGTAGCGGGCTAACCTGTTAGGGGCATGGCAGTTATATTAAACCCATACCCCTATTCGGTTTCTACACGGCATCGTACCGGAACACTAAATCGCTTGGCGGCACGTCTTTACCGGTAGGGTGGTAACTAGCCACGGCCGAAGCCTCCCACCAGGCAAAACGAAATGTAAAAGGATAAATCTACTGACTTTAATTGTGCTCGGACTTTTTGTTTTTTTTAATAAACTGATTCTCTAGTTCAGGTTCTCAAGTATCGGTCTTATAGATATAATGAAAGCAACTTGAGCTTTTGCATATTGTGGGTTTTCTAGACGTAGACTCCCACTAAGAAAAAATTATCAGTAAGTAATTACACTCGAACGAAACCCTGGTAGAAGAAAAAAAATACGTGCGGAACTTTTTTTTTACTTAAACTTTCGTATGGATATTTTAAAATATCCATACAGGGATAGTCATAGTTGGCATTTTAAAGACGAATTTATATGCCAGAAAATCAAAGAGTTTCCACTGGATTTATTTTACCAAGTCCACACGGACGTAGTAATAAATAGGATGGTTCGTAATTTGAATAATGAACACAAAATAGGCTTTATTACAATCTCAAAAAGATTTATAACACCTAAGTTGTTTTTTACGCAAATATCCGCGATTTATCAGTGCACAGTTTTCCCTTTAAAACAAAGTTTACAGTATCCCCGGGAACAGGTGGCCGGCGCAGTGCAGCTTGAAAGCGTTTCCGTGTTAATACCGGGAGAATAAAATTAAATGGTCCAAAGTTCGCCGCTCAAGAATACAGTCTGTAGGTTTTTGTTTAGCGCTTTTTTGTATGAAAAATAAATGTAGTAGATCGGGGTCGGCCTTGTTTCAGAGCTGGATAAACTAGAATTGTGTTGGGTACTACACATCGGAGTCCTCGCCGAGTCGGATGGCCTGCTTGGATTTTGAAGTGGCTCGGCTGGCAGTGGTCCGGGACAGTGGCGTGCAGTTCATAGACGGATAAAAGCACTGCTTACCCAATTGAAAATACGTCAATGCTCATGTAACATTTTCATTATCTAACTAATGCCTACCCTAGCTTCAAGCCCTGTGCAGTGCACTGGTCCGGTAGCAGTACTAGAGCAGTCTTACGTAGAAAATTATCGGTCGGTCAACGTCTAAGATCCGCTAAAACCCAGGAAGAGGATAATCAAATATCTGGCCAAGGCCTGTATGGCAGGCTCGTATATGAAACTGTATTTCATGGATTAAAAACTGCGTTGCGTGGTCCTCTTACGACTGTTGCGTATATAATGTATATGGTACATCTATGTACAGCTGTTGACATGTTGTAGTGAAAAAAGCTTTTAATTTTTATGCAAACAACTGAAAGCACGAACCAGGCCGACTCCAACGGGCTAGCGCTGACCCTAGTGTGTTTTAACTACTATGTACTCGTAGCCTGAACTGTCCCAGAAATGCCAAAGGCTTTACTTCGAGCCCTCCACAAACTATTCTGTACTTAAAATAGACGGAAATAAATTCTGATGATGTTTCCTAATAAATTGAAAATTGTCGTGTTTATGTTGAACTAGCTGATATCCACTTCTTCGGCCGCGTGGATTAAGATTTTTAAAAATCCCGTAAGTAGGTCTTCGAGATGCAAGCATATCTCTGTAAAAATAGTCAAAGTCGGTAAAACGGAGAGGCTATGAAAACTAAGCAGCCAGACGGACAGAAACACTTTCGCATTTATAATATTTGTGTGGATAAGTATGGATAAAAATATTACGAAAATAAGACAGTGGTGCAGTTAGTTTTAACTTCTCCTAGGTCTTAAGTAAGGAGAAAATTTGTTCTAAATAATTAGAAAGGAAAGGAAGGAAAGTATTATATAAACAATAAACCCACTCTAAGAATGCTGAATCCCATAGATTGCCAGAGTTTCACAAGAAATGTTGAATATTTCAGATACTGAAGTAATCCGCGAACCCTTTGGAAGATTTGCGTTGAAAATGCCGTCTTGGGATTTACTTGATACGAGGAATTCCTAAAATTTCGTGTTGAGGAAAGAAAACACAATATGATAATGTGGTGTGAAATTGAGAAAACACGATACAGACCTCTTTTGAAAATCAGTCTGGATATGTTATAGTTGACTGTCCGTATTCTTTATTACTTAAGACCAATATCCACAGAGCCATACAGAAATTCTAAATGTATAAAACCATCGATGTATCAAACATAATAACCCACCAGCTGTATAGTCAGTATCTTGATACCAAACTTAATTAAAAGAACATTTCAAAGATAATAATTACCGGCCACTACATTAAAAGGACCCTAAATTAGCCTCCAACTACTAACAGCGTAACTGGCAAAGTTTGCGGGGGACCTCTGTAATTTAGTTAGGACCAATTTATTGCGCGCTTCTTTCTACCCGTCTAGCACTGCCGACTACGAAAATGGAATTTGGTTACTTAGTTAAATGCTACAGGGGCTCTAGTGTAACTTTCGAGTTACACTAACGATTACTGGTCGTAAATCTGCTTAATTGTATGAAGATGTCAAATCAAGCGGTGATAACCTAGTCCGTAGTGACTGGTCACCGGTGAACGCAAACATCGTAAGGAAACCTGTATGCCCAAGAGTTCTTCATAATGTTCTCAAAGATGTGTGAGGCCTACCAATCTACACTCGGCCAGTGGGGCCGATCTGCAAAGTTTTACTTAAAGCATATTGGGGCTGATTCTGTTGTACACAACCTTCAAACTAAACTAAAATGACAGCATTAAAAATTAAAATTATTGCAAACCCTTTCATAATACTTCCTGCGGAAAGGGACATAACTAGATTTAAAGCTGTCATTTCAGTTTAGTTTAGAGATTGTGTAGGTACTACAGAATCAGCCCCCATTGTCTCTACCTACTCTTCCTAATTTTAAGTTAAAAAAACTTATTTAATTAGTATTTAACAGTCATCAGGAAGTAGTATGTATATAGTAGTTTTACGCGATTACTTAAAGGAATTGAAAATTTAAAATAGATTAGTAAAAGAGCTGAGTAAAGTTTATATACTTTAACTCAACGACCAATGTTCCACAAAAACATTTTATGTGTAGATATACCATGCTGTATACTTCGTAAAAAACAATATTATAGGTACTTTTCACATTTATTATTGTCTATTATATTTTATACCTAGATATTATTATTTATTACGCACACACAAATTAGGTAGCAATCCATTCGTGCGTGTAATGACGTCCTATCTCGTAGGGGGATCGATTCAAAGCCCTCTAATTTCCTTCAATTTGGAATACTTTCATAATAATAATAACCCTACACTTATGTTGTACCTTTGTACTCTCTGCATCGTGTTTCTTTTTGCTGTGGATCGTGACCCCTTCCATTAATCAGATAATGGTAGAGGTTATCTTGTGATAATAATGCGTTAGACACCCAGCTCCAAAATCTATTCACATACGACTCGGCTAATTTCAAAAAGAATTGTTTCAGCTCTTCAGTCTAATCTAAAAATAACACTTATTTTATGGAAAAATTGTTTAAAGCTCTTTTGTCCCCGGGATACGCGCACTGGAGTGTGGGAATTACTCGGTTCCATTAGTGTGTTTGGACTTTACTAGAAAAATTTTAGTTAAACTGAGCACAAAAGTGCACTTTGCGTTTAATTGACTGCGTTCTAGGGAAGGTAACTTTTGACGTCATTCGCTTGTCTCATCATCATCATCTTATTTAAAAGGACCTTGCTTTTGTCGGCGCAGCTTCCACTGCATCATCCCTGTTCATTAATAGGCCACAGGATGAAATAATACTACTAGCTAGCTACCTACTTTTCTGACACATTTCATAATTTTTTTTTCTACTATATTCCGTACTAACAAAAAATATTCATAAAATTATCTATTTGGCTCCAATTTAAATGTGCAATGAATGAATGAATGAATGAATACACTTTTATTGTACACCACAAAGGAAATTATAAAAAAGAAAACTTAGCTACTAACAAAGTAAGTATACAATTTGGCGGCCTTATCGCTACATAGCGATCTCTTCCAGGCAACCAATGGTGTGAAAGGACATAGCAACAAACATAGACATAGAATTTTTTCGCTATACAAATACAACCGGTAGATGGTGCTGAAATAACAAAATAAATAAAAAATATTTATATAATGCTACAAATTATAATACTTATTATATAAACGTATCCTATTATTTTATACCAATATTTAACTGAGCACCTCATATTGTAACATTATAGTCATGTAACTTTACCGTCCTTTCGTAAAAAGCTCCACTGGATTGCTCTTGATAGCTCAAAGCTAAAATTGAGCTCGTATATACATATATATATATATCAATTATTACGTAAAAATTGTATCACATTTTGTATGTATTTTCAAGTTTCCACTGCGTATTGTGGTCAAAAGAATAAATAAATAATCATGACGCTAATAGGAGCATAAAAAATTTACGGCCATTACGATCGTGGCTGGGGGTATTAATGATTAATAGGGTACCATACCCAACAATCGGGTATAGTAGGTATTTATGCAAGTGTGCAGTGTTTATCAAATAAATATTATAAATGCGAAAGTTTGGATGGATGTATGGATGTATGGATGGATGTTTTGTTACTCAATCACGCCCCAACGGCTGAACGGATCTGGATGAAATTTGGCACAGAGATAGATTATAGTCTGGAATAACACATAGGCTACTTTTTATCCCGGAAAATTAAGGAGTACCCGCGGAAAACGAAAAACCTCGATCCACGTCGAACCACCACGAACATCCATCAGCTAGTTTTAAAATATATTTCAATTTAAGTAAGTAATAGAGCGTCGAACTCACTTTTTACGTTCTAGATCTAGAGTGTAGAGTTTAACTCAGAAAGGGCTTGGAGTGTTCCAAAACACTTAAAACAATTTTGCGTCAAATTGAAAGGCATCATGATAATCATGTCCCAGATTCGAATCCCGACTCTTGGGTGAGGCAAAATATGTCATAGGGTTTATGTGTCAAGAAATAAAGAAAGGAAAGAAAAAACAGCTCGTAGGTAACTATAGTCCCCGTGAGATTGGCCACTGTGGTCAAAAATCGGTCATGAGAACATCATTACTCATAGGAAAAACATTTTCATATCCAAATAAGGTTAATTTTTCCACCTATCCGGGTCACGTGTTAATTGGATTAAAGAGTCCATAATTCAGTTTAAACTTGCGGTCGGTAGGCGTTTCGCGTGAGCTGTCAAAACGGCTGCACCTTTTTGGATAATTAATTATTATTTTTCGGTGTGCTGTTTTAAACGACACAGAAATTGGTGTAATATTTTGATATAATACTAATGCTTTTTAAACACTTTTCCGCCGACCTTTGGAAAACTACACTATTATTAGGTGTAGATTCATTATTATTGTGTTGATACATAGATCTGGAAATTTCAATCTTAACTTAATAAACTATTCAAGGGGCATACTACCAACGCTTATAGCAATACTTATGCAATATTACTCAAAATGAGTTTCATGTCATGTACTTGACGTTCCTAAAATAACGTTTCGTTTTCGTGTTCTAAAACACGAAAGTCAACAATAATGAAACAATATGGCTTTAAGCGTTGGCAGTACGGCCCCTGTATTCAGTCAAGATTAGAATTTGAATATCGATTTCTGAAGTAATACCCCTAATCCAACTTGCGAGAGTCCAGGATTTCTCTGTCTATTAACTTTTCACGGCTAATGTGCTGATGCAAGATTTGAATTTGGTACCGGTAGTTGGACATAAAAAGACAGACTACTTTATTCCAGAAAATATCTTAGTCCCACTGGGATACCGGTAATTAAAAAAATACGCGAATTGCGAGCATCTACAACTAATTTTAATTTATCTTTAAAAAGAGACTCGTAAAAGCCGCTCTATAATGCCCTCCTAGTTTACATTGAGCGATTGCCATCTGACCTCTAAAACTCATTAAGGATGAGCTAACAGCTTGTATCTACTGTGTTTAGCATTAATTTTCACTTAGGGATTAACATTAGCTCTTAGCAATAAACTGGACCATAAGCTTAAGAGATATTCAAGACACAGTGGCAAAATTATGGCATTTATTTAACAAATATCCTATACAATTGTTTAGTATTTACACGATCAATGTCTGTTTGAGTGTTTAGCGTAGTACTAGAATGCAATCTCAGTTATACCACTTTATATCTTAAAAGATCCGTAAATTGCAAGGCATTTCAACATACAGGCTTGGGCCTTGCTTGCTAGCAACTAAACATCATACTTTTATTCATTTTAGAGGCGATTACCTACACCAACTCCGAAGTTTAACCTTCAAATAAATTTGAAATTTTCACACGAATTCTTATAGAATTTCTTCTGCAACTTCTTTTAAAACATTAAAATTCGCAGGTTAAACGTCAGAGAGGGTGAAATCGGCACAAGACTAATATAACTTGGTGGTTAACTGCGATCCTGCGACTCCGATAAGATCGCATCCGATTACCGTATATAAGTACGCTTCACCATAACAGTCTATCACAACAGTGCCGTAACTAGGTCACGCTACCCTATTAGTTGGCGCTACTCTTTAATATAAAAAGTTGACATGACCGCGTTTTACGACAGGACGCCCACAACAGGTGCGGTGCCATTAAATTCACACCCTTTATACATAAAGATGCGGTGCGATTCCATAAGCTAGTCGAATAATATGACAAGCTAATTAGCATAGTAGTTAGGTACTAATTATAGTTTTTTAGCTTTCGAACGTATTCCTTAATTAATAATAATTAACAAAGCTAAAGGACCAAAGTATATAATATATTAATTATACTAATTGGTATAGAGGTACTATATTCCAGGGAAGGACATATACTATTGATCCCGGAAAATTAAAGAGCATGGGAACCAAAAACCTTAATCATCGCCTAAAAACATCAGCTATAGTATGAAGCAAAGTGGCGTTTCTTTCGATGAATGCAACGGTTGACGCGAAAGTACCATTTAAAGTAAAACTCACGTATTTATTTCCTTTACGTACGGAAATCTACACCGTGGATGATGGAAAATTACTTTTTAATGGTTTCCGCTCATACATTTATAGTAAAATTAGAGGCACCGTTAATGTACCTTCATACTTGCATTGTGCTACTTTGACTACACTATCTACCTACTTTTCTCTCTCAATATTGTTTAATATTTCTTGTATTTTGTATGCTAATTATTATCAAGTCTATGCGACTTTACCACAAAATACTAACTACATATTACTACTTAACTTTCGTTCGTAAAGAGGGGGTTTTAAATATATAAGTCGAAATTAACGTGAGCGATGCCGCGGGCAAAAGCTAGTTATAAAAAAAAGGGGTTAATATCGCTTGAATTCGAACCACAACTTAACCCGTTGTGTCGTCACCCTGGATGAAATCTATTATCAGCTGTCAAATAAATATTTTCCATGTTGAGGCGAATATATTTTGTCGCATCATTAGGTAGGTACGTCATTATAGGTGTCTGTCTATTCAGGTGCCAAAATATAGCTCGACTAGATAATGCCCACGGCTTCGCACCTTGGTTATTTAGGTTTTAAAAAACCCGGGGAAACTCGTTGATTTTCTGGGATAAAAATAAAGGTCAGTCACTGTCCAGGACCTCAGCTATAGCCAAGCCAATAATCACGTGCATCTGTTGTTCTGTTGCGACGCGATTGAAGGACAAATGTATATGGAATTTAGAATTGAAATTGCGGCGAAAATATTCACGCCGCATGTAGCCTCACACACAATTTTTTATGTGTGGACGCGGACGCTTTAGAAATGAAAATGAAAATATTTATTCAACTTAACTGTTTAGATAACTTAATTTTAACAGTTTGTGCTTCAATACTGGTAATCTAAAATGTTTTGTATCCATACTAATATTATAAATGCGAATCTGTGTCTGTCTACTACGCTTCAACAGCCACCTTTTCAACCGATTTTGATGAAATTTGGTATAGAGATAGATTGCATCCCAGGGAAGTACAGAGACCTACCCTTTTGCGAGAAGTACCTTTTGTCCCGGAAAAGTAAGCAGTTCCCGCGGGAATAAAAATAAAACTTAATCAACGCGGACGAAGGCGCGGGCATCATCTAGTTTACAATAATATGGTTAGTGCCTTAGTTTTAGAATATATGTTTCACTAGGGATATCCAGAGCGAAGTATGGAAAGTCCCAGTGGCGAACGAAAATACTCAATTTGGAAGAGCTCTGGCTCTCAAGCGTGCAACCGGAACGATATTTTACGGGTGATTAATTACAAACTACCCAGGTGGCTTCGACCTATAATATCTATGAACACGCATTTACTTGAAACCATATTACCACCAACAACGCAAGACAATACAGTCTATTTTTCCATGAATCACTCAAGAGGTAAACAGGTAGCTTTTGAAGTATGCAGTAAGAAACGTGTATTAAAGCGACGCTACCGTGTTGTTACCGCGAACTAACGATTAAACTACATAAATGATAACTGCAATTGGAAAAATTAACTTGAGAAAGTCGTCGCGGCTTCCTTCGTGCTTTGTCTGTTCAGGCACACCTAAATACTGTTTAGACTACTGATATAATACTAATACACTAATTACTTATAAAGTTTACACCACTATTCGTCCAGCAGCAGGGCTAGCATGGGCTGGAGATAAAAAATTTATCCCCCGATTTTATCCACTGACAAGAGATAAAATTAACTTATCCACTTCTCAGAGCACGGCAACAGGGGAGAGGAGAAGTTTATCCCCGTTTGACATTTCACGGGGACTCGGGGGACTATTTATCCACCGTTATTTAGCGTTTTTATTTATTTATTTAGGAATAATTTTTTTATCCTTTCCTCGGGGAGAAAATTGTCTCGGCCCATGCTAGGGGGGCAGTGGTCGTCTATTGGTTTACACGACGACGAATTTTCAAGAGCAATGTCTCGGTACTTTACATAATAATAATTACTTTTTGAAGTTTGAAACATAAAATTAAACAAAAACAAAGCAACATTTTACTAGACACGAGCTATCTACTGAACAAACGCAGAAAATTGACTCGTATTTTGCAAGTTTAAGCCGTTCCCAACCCGATTTTTGTAACAAATAGATTGAAAATACGAATTTAAATTCTGATAGTGAGAGCTTTTTCGGAGCGCACAATATTGGAGTCTATCTTGAAAGGCATAGAAGCCAAGTTTCTCTGTTTGTTCATATGAGATTTTCATGTAAAATCGCGATTCTATGAATATTTGATTTTACGTAGAAGAGCTTTATCTTAGGTTATTTTGTTAGATAACGGGCAGGAAATAAAACTACTATTCTGCCAACATGCCCGCAGCTTACACGATACTTTTTAATAGGGAATTAATAGGAGCAATGTTATGACAGGTCGCATACGTACCCGTAAGAGCCTCAAAAGCCATAAATAGCCAATCGTGCAACATTGAAAATTCCTAAACAATCATGAATCATTTACCCAAATCCCAATGATGTTTATCAACTCTATTCATCCCTATGTGACCTATTTGGTCATATCAGGTGGATTGTTGAAATGGAGGTCGTCTGCGTTTCCGAGACCTCTACGACGCATTTTTATGGTGCACCCGATGCTTCTGACGTCACCCGGGTTTTCAACACTGAAAACCCAAAATTGCGAGTGACTGAATGTAGAGCTTCACAGAACAGGTTTAGTGCTAGTAGTAGCCTTTCCGACTTGTTATTTTTGATTTTCAGAGTATTTCACACAGCAGAGTGCGTATAGAAGTGCTGGTACAGTCACGTGCTGCAACCGTAGGCCGTAGAAATAATTAACTCAGTTTAATTACTTACTAACGGTAGAAATAGTTCCTTGTCTAACAAATCTTACATGCTTTCAGTGTGCCGCTGCGGTCGCGTATCGTATCTGTGTAGGCCTTTCATGTATGACGTCATTAATAGGTCCCCACAGATTAAGCTAAGCCTTTGTAATGAATATATTCAGGGAACTCCAGTAAGTATTGAATTGCGTTGTTGCTAAGACGGCTTAGAAAGAGCTTAAAATTTATAATCCCTCCCGTATTTCTCAGTCGGTTAATATTGATGGGACCAAACATTTTGATACTCCGCACAGACAGACGGACGTAATTACGATTATTACACACGCGATTTGATCACGCGACGCGGACGTATGTCTGCGCCGTGGCCCAGTTTGTTAATGGATTAAACGAGACTGTATCAAACTAATTGTGTGCTAGAACTTTTTATTAAAACAATGATATTTTCCTAGTTCACACGAAAAATAGCGAATGCTGTAATATGAGCTTTGACTTTTTGAAGCGGACTGGTAGAGTTTCTATTGCTAAATGCTGATTATTGCTTGACCTGAGGATGATTTACTGACGAAAAAAAGAGCAAGAAAGTACGATGCGCGTTTAAATAATATCCATACTGATATTATAAATACGAAGTGTGTCTGTTTGTCTGCTACGCTTTCACGGCCCATCTGTTCATCCGATTTTCATGAAATCTCGTACAGGGATAGGTTGTATCCCGGGGAAGGACGTAGGCTACTTTTTTATGCCGGAAAATTAAAGAGTTCTCTCGGCGCGGACGAAGTCGCGGGCATCATTTAGTAACTTTATAAAAGATTGATGGCGTAGTATAACGCGCCATGTTTTTGGTTCAAACGGTTCACCTCCTGGCAAGTCAGTAAGCGTTAACCTGAAATAAGGGGATTATAGGGAGTAGATATTCGTGAAACCATGCCCTTAATTGGTTTAAGCACGGACACGCTAAGTCCGCAGTAGGGGAGACCGGGGATGGTAGGCTATAGGGGCAGGTAGACTAATTAACAATAACTCGCCACTATCACGTGTTTTTCATCAACCAATTACGAGTGACGATGCCTCCCCGTGACCCGCTAAAGTGTGCGAAGTGAGCCGCCGAAGTCGCGCGGGGTTCGTGAGTGTCATCACATTTTGTATTTTTGGTCTCGGTAAGTAACTTTTTTCGTTCGTACTTTTTTTGTTATCGTGTCTATGGATCTGTTCGAAACAATGTTGTTGATATGCCTAATGTAAATATGATAGTTTTATTCTATATTACACTGTATTGCTTCCATGTTAGTGCCAGAGTTAGCATATGATACGCACTTAAAATTCAAAATGGCGCCAGGGGTTGGTTGACCAATTTTTTTCGGGGTAGGTAGACTTATTAGTCAACCAACACCTTTAAAATAAGTATAAAATTTAATATTTATTTTAAAGAATTGTGTGGGCTAATGGTTAATGTGCATCATCAATGTAAACACTATTTTATGGTCTTCTCTCACATACTAAATTACAGTTGTATTTTTACAGAAAATGAGGACGTACATAAGAAAATCTGAAAGGGGTGATGTACCAAAAGATATCCTAGAAAGAGCTTGCCACGCAGTAATCTTCGATAATAATAGCATAAACGCCACACCAAAGAAATACCAAATTCCATACAAAACGTTGCATCGTAATATAACTAAACTTAAACAAAAGCTAGAAAGTAATCAAACCTCAGGAGAGCTGATTTGACCCTGGACACGGCGGGGTACATAAAAATAAAAGTTTATGATAATCACTAATTATTCAAAGATGATAATATTATTTTGTTAGTAGATATACTTAAAAACTCTAATAAGAGACTGATTGTTCTATTTTCATTATTAAGTTAATTTTTAGAAAAGAAGTTTTCTGTTTTAATAGTTTTAAATACTTTATAATATGAGATACTCCCAAGTTTATGTATGTTGAATAAAATTTTCATAAAAGCAATTTGATGTGTGATTAGCGATTTATTAGAATAATTCAAGTTACAATTAAGTTTGAAACAGAAAGTACAAAAATTAATCTTACTTATTGTTAATTTAAGTTTTTTTTAAATAGTTTAAAAAGTGACTGTTACCTTTAGTAAAGTTCTTTATTAACCGAGAATGGATCTCAAATTTAAGTTTTTTTATAATTAAATAAAAAGTTTCTATCATTTAGTACATTTTAATGTTTTATTTTATACTTATCCTCTTTATTTACACTAATTACTGCCTAGGTCAACCTACCCCATGCATATGGTCAACTTACCCCGGATATGGGGTAGGTTGACCAAGCGTCAGGGGTTTAGAAAATCGACTAAATAAGTATTATAATGATAAATATATAGGTTATAGATTAGTATTTTAGGTACCTGAATAGTTCTTCTATCTGTATCAACTGTTGTTTTTGTTATATTAAGTTAAACATCAGAGATATACGAGCTTAAGTCAAAAGTTAGTCAACCATCCCCGGTCTCCCCTATGGCTTATAACGGTCAAAATATTCTACTGAAACATCTCTTAAAACTTAAGGGCGTCCTTAATATCATAGTAATATCATACTACTTATTAGTACAACTGCGAAATTGTGTTAGTTTGTTGGTTTTTCCTTCAATCACGCCGCCAGAGTAACAAAACCACATTATATTAGTATTGAGTCCCTAAAGAGTGACTTGGAGAGTACTATTTAGTAAGTATTTACCCCAGCAAATTAAAGAGTTCCCCCAAGGTTTGTAAACCTAAATCCACGCTAAAGAATTCACGGGCATCAACTAGTATATACTAATATAATAAATGCGAAAGTGTGTTTGTTTATTGGTTTGTCCTTTAATCACGCCGCAACGAAGCAACGGATCGGCATGTTTTTTGGCATGGGTATAGTTGAGGACCTGGAGAATGACATAGGCTACTTTTTATCCCGGAAAATTAAAGAGTTCTCGCGGGAATCAAACAACTTAAACCACGCGGATGAAGTCGCCGGTATCACCTTATGTATATTTTTTAACGTTCTGTCCTTACAACAAAACATACTGTATAATATTTTCATAATTATTCTGAACAGTTAGTTTTCTAAACTGTTAACTGACCCAAGGAAATTAAACTTAAGACCTCATGGGAAAGGTGTACGAGATGTTATATTTAATGCTTACATGAATTTTAATCACTCACTGATGAGCGTACCGTACCTACTTGCATTACCACCTCATTTATTATTAACCCTAAATTGTCTAACTTTTTTTTAGTGATGTTCTATCTAACACCATGAAAAATCTTTATCGATGTTTTTATTCTTATTTCGGTGCATTTTCGATTTTAACTTTATTCAATATCTGTACTGGTTAAACAGTATTGGCATAATTTGAGGCGGTGAATAATTGAATCCGTTAAATTCAGATTGCATGCAAATAATGCAGATGAAAATTCAATACTTTTATCAGAACCTTTATCGATATTGCCAGAGCTTGTTTGAGTGGACTATGCTTACTTAAGTACTTTTTAATTATTCATACTTAACTAGTCTTAACATTAAGACGGGCATCCTGTTTATTAAGACTGTTTTCTCCACTTAAGCAATACTTTAAACATGTCTATGCAAGTCTCATTTTAAGTGAAAATAAATTGTCTTATTGAATGAAACAATAAGAAAAATCGTATGTACTTACATCATACAGAAAGCTTTCAATCTACCTAAGTAATGCAATAAATATAAAGAAATGAAATTGAATTTAAATCTCGTTACGCGACTGCATACTCCAGGAAATCCTATAAAAATTACGTAAAACTGAATAGTTCATTAGCTTCAAGTTATTATTGTTCATTACTTCATAATCATAGTGCCGTCACGACGCGGTGGCAATCGATAGTAAGCATTACCTAGTGATGTGATTAGACGCGATAAAATCGATATCGATAAATGATTTTTGCGTAATTGAATGCCTCTTAGAATGACTAAATTGGCCACCTACCTAAAAGTGTAAAGTCGGTAAAATATTAATAATACCGACCATATTTTAAACTACTCTACTAAAGTAAAAGTGGCTTATCAAATGGACGAGATAAAGACGCACAAAAAGATTACTCACAAAAAAATCAAACAACAATAGGATACGTCGGCTTTCACATATCGACATAAATAATCCCAGCACTACCGCACACAACTTTCTCTACATCCGTAAGACATTTCTATAATACACGTTGAGCCTTAATCACAGTATAGTTTAATGCCAGGTATTATGCGGGTTTAATTATAATACGCTTTTTAATTATAATACGGTTTAATTATAACTACTCAACGCAATGTTACATTGCGTTGAATAAGTAGTTATTTATAGTTTCAGGAACAGCAATATGATAATAATATTATAAATGCGCCAATTTTCACGGCTTAACCGCATAACCGAATTTGACAAAATTTAGCACAGAAATAGCCGCCTTTTGGTGATTGATATAGAATTTTTATGCCAGAAAGTCAAGAATTACTAAAGGGATTTTTAAAAAACCTTAACGCAGATAAATTTGCAGACATCGTCTAGTTTTGACATTACTTTTACTTCAATGACCTCAACAGTCAACACATACCCGTTCCATATAATCTAAATTATTAGCATGGATTTTTACAATTGATTAGTGTTAAGGTTAGAGACAGGTAAATATTTTTGCACAACACGGACGCACTGACCGTGAAAATTCGAAGTAAGCTGCTCCGACTCTACAGCAGTATGCTTTGAGTCCTATAGGGAGGGTTGATTCAAACCATTGGTTATCGTAACTTACATTCGTTAAAATTTAAAGAACTTTAGCTTCTGTTAATTTACAAGTATTGCTTCATGGTAAAAATGGTGAACCAATGCCTTTTTTGACTAACGTTCGTTAGCGCCATAGTTACTCGTATTTTAAGGTTACGTGTCCGTCGAGTGATGCAGCCCGGCCTTAGAGTAAAGGAAAGTACCAGACTCCCATTTCGTGTGGATTTATAGTTAGGTTAATTATTCGAATAAAGCCTGTCTCCCATTTCGTGTTAATTCATGGTTAGGTTAAACAGAATAAAGTCTTACTTAAAATAATGATTCCTGCTCTTAACCACGACTCAATTTTACTCAAAGCGAAAACTAAGCACTAAGTTCTTCTAAAGTTGACTCTTTAGAAACTCTGTACAAAGGAACTTAAACTCTTGATCCACACAAAGAACTTCACATTTCACAAAACATTCTTCACATAAGTACGTATTTATAACCTGTGTTTGGACTTTTGATACGAGTGACGCTAACGACCACACAAAATATGATTCATAATATTGTTGGTGCAGACGAAAGGTACAAAGATACCTTGAATCCCAGAGACGAGAGCAGGCTACATTTTTACTCTTACAAGTAGGTATAACTCTTCGGTTTTCCAGAATATAACATTCTGAAAAATCGAAGATTCCTACGGTACCTTGTAATATGTAAATATTTAAAGTCGCAGCCATCATCTTGTACAACAAAAGTTCACAAAATTTTCCTACAAATGAATAAATCTACTTCAACCAAGTAAATTTTTCTGACAGCTTACCTCTTTATCCAACTCGTGCCAAATTAGCTTTCATTCAGCGTAAACTCAGAGTCAGAACAAGTTTATAAACAGATTTTCCCATGAACGCGCACTTTGAAAGCAATTATCCATAGATTATATACAGCGAGCAACTTTCTAAACAACAAAAGATAGGTATGCCCATCAATTATATTTGTGGTAGTGAAAGGTAATAGATTCAACTTGCATTTGTATGCATACCTGAGTATGGAGATATTCCATAGAAATTATTTACAATCGATACCCACATTTATTATACCACAGATGATATCGATTAGTCAAACGTGAAGCCTTGGTAGATCTACGATGTACTTCAAAATTATTTTTTTCTGTATTTACCAGTTTTCACACATAGGTATATTACCGAGTGCTATCAAGAATAGTAACGACCAAGTAATAATTAGATTATGAATGAATTATAAAATAATTAGTTTAGACAAATTTATAGTTTCTAGCAAAACCGTTAACAGAATTATCGATATAATAAAATCAATAGGATCTATCAGTTGTTAGCACATTAACTGAATATATTGATCGCCCAAGTGGTGACGGATAGCCGGTTAAAATATTGTCAATATTATTATAATAAAACCATTAGCGTATTTTTCGTGAGTACTCAGCGCTAATGAGTCCGCCATTTTGCAGTGACAGCTGTCACCCGTTCCCGCTTTTTGTAGACATATTGAATTCCCAAGGCCCTGCCCATACGTGAAAATATTTTTAACATTTTTGTTTTAGCCAATTTACCTAAGCTTTGAAGGTATTTCTTTTGGGATCGATAATAATCATATATACCTATCGACATTAAGCAAATTTTCTTTAAGACATCACTTGTCTGAATTTCAATAAAGATGTTCACATTCACTTATCACTTCAACACGATTTCTGATACAATTAAGCATTTCTTCATTTAAATTCTATATCTAAGTGACAAAAAGAAGCTCTTAGGTATGTATCTTCCTCGCCTACATAAGAATCATTAACTTACATTTAAATACAAATATAAAGAGTGCCAGTGTGCAGTAGTTGTAATTAGGTAAAAAGCTCGCGGTTAACTAATATTTTGTGAGCGAGTAAGAAGTAGGTGAATTAGAACGTAATTAACCTAGAGACACTTACCTACTAACAACAGCTAACCACGCATAACTACATAAAATCAATAATTCAAGCACTTGATGATAGAGACCTCTAAGTTTTATAATATTGCTTTTATCTTTTCGTTTTGTTCGAACTATTCGATGATAGTAAATTGAAATAAATATCCCCAACATATTTTATTGACCCAGTGGTCTTTTATTTTGTCAAAAGAAACATTCTGTTTATCGCCTCAAATGCGGCGGTAAGGACTAGGAGTTAGGTAAAGACATAAGAACCACCTTTGCTTTTGAAATTAAAATAATAAAATCTATTACTTACGATTTAAAACTTTGTATACAATCGTGCCGACCTGATTTAATTTTTAATGCCAATAAACTTTAGGCGAGAAAATATGAAACTAGTTTTAAATTAATAGCAGCTCAACCGGCTTTGAGGAGTGTCAATTATTTATTATATCTTACTAGATGATGTCCACAACTTTGCCTGCGTGAATTTGGGTTTTTAAAAAAAAATGGCGGAGAAATCTATACTACTCGTAGTATTATAAATGCGAAAGTTTGGATGGATGGTTGGATAAATGGATGTTTGTTACTTAATCACGCCAGAACGGCTGAACCGATCTGACTGAAAGGCACAGAGATAGATTATAGCCTGGAATAACACAGGTTAATTTTTATCCCGAAAAATTAAAGAGGTCCCGCGGGAACCTCAATCCACGCGGACAAAGTCGCGGGCATCAGCTAGTGTTTCAATATAAAAATAATTTGCCTGGGATGCAAGATATCCCTAAGTCTTTCAAAATCGGTTAAGTACGCACTAAGCACCTAACAAACACACGATCGTATTTATTGTGTTAGCATAGATTAACGCTTATGTGTTTATGCAAAAAATTATAATAAACGATGTTGAATGAGAAAATAATACTTGTCTATGTAAATATTACAACTTCGCATGGGAATTGGGAACTTTCTAGAACGAAATTTCGGAATGAATTTTTAATGTTATTATAATTATTGTACTTAATGGTATGTAGGTTGGTTCATCTTAACACAAACAAGTAATATTTAGGTAATTCAAGTTGCAACAAAGGTGGTTTTCCATAATCCATTCATAAATTCTTAAGAATTGGTTCTAAGTTCTTATTCACGTCTTTTAGGTAAAAATCCAAACGCCAATCGCGATTGGCTGAACTTAATATCAAGTATTTGTTGTACAGTAGTCTTTTTTACCCAATAGCAAGAGAGTGACAGCCATTCAAAGTTTTAGTTATTTTTATTTTTATTTATTTAAGGTCTACTAACGGACACTTACATTAAAACATTCAAAGGTAATCTATATATATAAAATTCAAAGTCCTGGCTGACTGACTGACTGACTGACTTATATATCAACGCACAGCCCAAACCGCTGGTCCTAGAGACATGAAATTTGGAGGGTGTGTTCTTTGTGAACAGTAGGTACCCACTAAGAAAGGATTTTTCGAAATTCTACCCCCAAAGGGGTAAAATAGGGGTTGAAAGTTTGTATGAAAGTCCGTCATTTTTTAAGTTATAGCTATTAAAACTTGATATTTGGGCTACTGGTTAAAAATGAAGAAATACGTGTTTCGCCATTTTTGAAAAGTCTACCCCCAAAAGGGTTAAATAAGGGTTGAAAGTTTGTAAGTATGTAATTCCATCGCTTTTCAAGCTATAGCCCTGCAACTTGGTATTTGGGCCACCGTTTTAAAATTATGAAATACGTATTTCACAATTTTTGTAATTTCTATCCCGAGGGACGTTAAATAGAGAGTTTGTCCTTCACTCACGCCGCAATAGAGCAACGGATCGACGTGATTTTTTGCATGGGTATAGAGAGTTTGTCCTTCAATCACGCCGCAACAGAGCAACGGATTAACGTGATTTTTGCATGGGTATAGATGAGGACCTGGGCAGTGACATAGGCTTCTTTTTATACCGGAAAATTAAGGAGTGCCTGTGGGAATTCAAAACTTATGTCATGCGAACGAAGTCGCGGGCGTCCGCTAGTCTTATCATATAAAAAAAGCTAGATGTAGTGACCACTTAAAAGTTGACTGCGATCAGTGATTCACTCTGCAGGCAGATCTGTTTTGTTCCGGTTAGGTATTTGACCCTCACTCTAATAGAGTTTCTGCCGCTTAATAAACCCACGGCCACGGTAGGTCAAGTACAATAACTGTTATTTGTTATAATGACTACCCTCAAATGGTGGTTTTTAGAACCTACACCATTAGAAACTTTGCTTTCCAGGCAAACTAGGTAGTGCAGTCGGTCAAACGTGCCAACGGCGAAAACCAAAATCCAGCCAAATAGGAGGTCAGATGTCATCAGAGCGTGACACCGGAAACAATGACCGTTACGTTACATCAATCGTAGACTATGCCGCTTGTGATTTTTATTATATACTAGCTGATGCCCGCGACTTCATCCGCGCGGATCGAGGTTTTTCGGTTCCCGCGGGAACTCCTTAATTTTCCTGGATAAAAGTAGCCTATGTGTTATTCCAGACTATAATCTATCTCTGTGCCAAATTTCATCCAGATCCGTTCAGCCGTTGGGGCGAGATTGAGTAACAAACATCCATACTTCCATACATTCATCTAAACTTTCGCATTTATAATATTTATTATATTTGACAATACCCGCTCTACATTCCCGCTGCGAAATTCCGCGAACCGCTAAGAATTCGTATTTTGGTGTTGGTGCTTCGCAATGTTCTTCATCCGACGCACGTCTGTTTTGTTCATGACAAAAAATACTTTGGACTGGGAATGCGATTTGGTATCTAGACACATGCTTAGTGCGTGGCCCTTCGCGGTAAAGATAGAGTGGGCATAACATGATTATTAGTTGACGAGCGAAGCGAAGGTCTCTCTGAGTCTACTTGAGTGAATTTGCACTTGTCCGTCCGTCCGTCCGTCCGTCTGTCAGAGCCTTATAACTTCTGAATTACTGAACGTAATTACTTCGAATTTAAATATAATATGTAAACCGATGGCCTCCAGCCGAATATGACTTAAAAAGTTATAAAAATCTTTATTCAGGGGGGCTCTCATAGAAGCAAATGCGAAGTTAAATATTTTTTATAGCGTTACATAAGGGTTGCGATATATCATTTTTAAGATTATTAGGAATAGAGTCCAAAAATATTTTTTTTTTTAAATTTTCCCCTAAAATTGACGAAATGGGGGGCTTTCAAAGTTTCAAACGTCCAAAGTTGACCTCAGAACTCTCAATTTTCTGAAAGGCTGAACCTGAAACTTGATTAATTATTTGAATTACCTATATCCTGTACTTGAACAACAAATCCTAAAATTAGATCTATAATATTATAATGAATGAATGAATATTATAAGGAAACGAAATTATTTAATTTTTAATGAGCTTCAGTATTTTTAACAGAACTTCACAATGATGTCAATAGATGGCGCTCTGTAAAAGTTTATTCGTTTGTGCTTACAAATAATAGACGTTAGCACCATCTTACGTGGAATAAAAAAATAGTCTACTGATAGTACTGATGTCTATGAACGTAAAGATAGTTAAAACTATCTTATGGATACCGCGAGGTCTCAGTTCGGGGCGAATCACTAGTTACCTACTTATTATTTAACACGAATATACCATATCCGATATAAGTATCTCTGCTGTCGAATGGAGCGGCCAGCGAAATTGCTGCCAAAATTATATATACCTACACTGATTTTTTGTACCGGATATTATGTCAAACATATCGGATATGATGATGAAACGGATATGTAACAAAATTTTCAGAAACATACATCGTACCTACTAAAATACCAAAATTTTTACGGGCGATTTTTATTTAACTTGGTACGCAGGTGTAAAACGTCAAGGGCCATGCTGTCATCTACCCACTCGTTATTTTAGTACGTTTAATATTATGCTTCATGATTTTATTTTTTAACTTCATCATTAAGAAAAATATGTTTTTTTGCGATGAGAAACAGATTATTATTATTGTATCTTTAAATCACAAAACATGAAACTTTTAAAAAGGAAAAGTTTTTACCCTAGGTCAAGGTGCAGGAGCCAATGTACCTAACTTTAAGTAAGTACACAATACTAATTCGAGTGAAGTCACCATTGACTTACCAATCATTGTCCGTAAGCAATATAGAGAAGCAATAGCGTATCCATCAGATACGATTTTAATTTCGAAGTAAGTATTCCAAAAAGACACGAGTTTACGTACACTTCCGGTAATATCCAGGAACCCTCAACAAGCGTATTTTTGACCAATTTATAGGAATAATTATAGCACCTGTACCGGAAGTCAGGTTGTAAGGGAGCCCGACCATGAAATAGAGGGTACAGACAAAGTAACGGTTGGATATATAATGGATATAAATCATTAATAACGAATGTAAAACTTTGTTTAAATGGAAGCTCAACTGTGTAAAGTTTGGGGTAAGCGATTTGCATTATTGAATATACAGTATTTTATTATTAATTTCGGTAACTACGAAACGGAAGTTGAAAATAGTAAAGGCCTAGACTGACAAAGCGCGACGAAAGCAGTAAGTAGGTAGGTACGGCAGCACGTGAAAGTGGAGTCATACGATTCAAGATATAAAACGCGGCTCCTAGACGCACTTTACTCATCAGTCATCGCCGATTTCGTCTGTCCAAGCCTTTAAAGCTAAGTATTGATATAGAAACTTAATAAGTCTACCGAGGCTCTATAGCAAAAATACTAAACTCATAGAGATTTTTTACATTTAGCAAAACCAGAATAAAATTAAGTAAAAGTAATATAATTTTGTACAACAACCTACTTTTTGAGTTCGGCTTACAACAAATGCGCTAGACAGATTTATGGGTCATGTGCTTCCCAGTTACCAACAATTTTTGTATCATAGATCAAAAACCCACAAAAAGTAGCGTTAAATGAAATACGGCACAGAATTACACGAATTTTCAAAAATATTATTGCAGTTAAAAGTTGATGATACAAAATAAGATTTACGTATACCTACGGAAGACCATCATGATCCATCCAGAGCCGATACGGCACAGTTCTCACTTTGAAGAATTTGTTCGTCTAAAATTGGATGATTGTAGTTGATAAGAAATAAAAAAGCTCAAGAATCATCTGATTTTCAGACAACAAAATAAGCTCGATATTAAAAATGTAACAGGTCGGAACTGCATGCAAAAGTTACTTTTGCATTGTTTATCCAACCAACGGGCGCCGCTTATCGCACAAAAACGTTAACTTTTCACTTTGAAAGCACGTGTAAAAACATCACCTATTTGTAATTCCGAGATACAGCTGCCGTACCATACAAAAAGTCTTACACAAAACCGTCTCGTTTCGGAGTTGTGTCGTAATCCACATACAAACTATAACGCTTTCATAACAATTGGGATTCTGCAAACGAATGCCGGTCTTTAATGCGAGTCTTATGCAAAAGAACGTGACTTGAAAAAATGTGGGAATTTAGGTATCAGAACTTTTGGTGACATAAGCATTACCTTGTTCTAAACAAAAATAACTAAAATAAAATCGTGGTGCCTCAGATAACCTAGATTATTTATTACAAAAGCTATTATCCTATTCCCTAATATAGTCCAGTCAAATAAGATCTGAAATTAAAATTTTGGCACTCAACTTTGCATTTTTGATATAATGTAGTTTTTATGATACAAAAACAATGTGTAAAGGTTTTTGTATCTGCGACCCCCAGCAAGGGTTGAAAAAAAATTGTCGCAAGTGTTTTTTCGCAATTACTCGAAAACGGTAAAAATTAGACAAAAAAAGTTATATGAAGAATATGTAAATAAATAGGAATATTGTCATAATATTTGGTCACTTTGCTTTATGCGTAGGTCTATCAATAGTACCAGTCGCGTGTACTACGGGCAGGGCATGATGAAAATAAGCATTGAGCTTTTTTAACTAGAGTAAGCAATGTTTTTATGCCTCTATGTCTTGCACGCCGCTGATTGGTATTTTTTACTTGCCTGGTAAAAAAATAATTTTTTATTGCCTTCTAATCAAGTGATTCAGTACAAAGTCGTCTAGACTAAGCTACTGCATATAACTACTGTACTCTACAATAAAAAAGTTTATTTAAAGCCGACTGCAGTCAAGTCAGATACAGATACTGACACTATTTCTATGAAAAAAGGGCTCAATGAAAGTCTAAATAATCAAAGAGATAGGAACTTAAAACTATCGCGATATATGTATATTTTTTTAACCACTACAAGTTAGCCCTTGACTGCGATTTCACCTGATGGTAAGTGACAATGCATTCTAAGATGGTAGCGGGCTAACCTGTTAGGGGCTCGGCAGTTATATTAAACCCATAACCCTATTCGGTTTATACACGGCATCGTACCGGAACGCTAAATCGCTTGGCGGCACGTCTTTGCCGGTAGGGTGGTAACTAGCCACGGCCGAAGCCTCCCACCAGGTCAGACCAGGTAAAATTCAGAAATTATAAATTCGCAAATTGACCCAGCCGGGGGGGATCTAACCCGGGACCTCCGCACGTTAAGACAACAGCGCTCAACACTGCGCCACGGAGGTCAACAAATATAATCGATATAAAACCCGTATTGTAGGTATCATCCGTACTCATAGGCCTCATCTACACAAGGTACATACATCCTACAGACATTTACGAACAAGGTGAAATATTTTTCGCCTTTCAAGCCACCTATTCTATTCACCAAAGCATTTGCATAAAATTGAATTGATTTCTTCTCCTTAAAGAATTTATTCAAATTGCCTTTGAAAATATTCATGTACGAGTGTTAATAAAGCCTTTGTTAAAATTTACTTATGAGTAAGCACCTGATTACAGCTACTCATTACACGTAGTATGATTAACATCTCATGTACTGTGTGAATAAGAAATGAATAATGATTAAATGACTTGCCTACCGTTTTGACTTGACGATTAATTATTTTTTCACGAGTCATTTGATTTTTCTGGCTCGTCCTTTTAAAAGGTGGTAAGTAAGTCGTATGATAAAATATTACAGCGGAAAAAGTAAAGTAAAACAATTATCGTAACTAGGTTATACATAGATTTTGTTATGTAACACGTAGTTAGGAACTAAATGAATCGATTGATACATTACATTTAGATGAATACAGCCGTATAAACTCATTTGCTCGAAGTCCATTTACTTAATATCATCTATTGAATGATGGTTGATCATACCAAATTAGGCATATAAATACGTTTTGGGACGTACAATATTATATCTACGCTAGTAAATAATTAATCAAATATCAAATCGATCAATCATCTTTTGGATTGTGTTTGAACTTTGAAGAAATTATCAAACCAGATGTATAATTTAAAAAAACTTTTTGTTCGGTTTTCTTTTCTTTTCTAAGAATTTCTGATCTGGATTTTTGAATATGAGTACTTAATATGCATACAATACATGATTTTTTCTTCGCCGATCATTGGAAGTCTGAGTAAACTCCGAAGTTGCTCCTTTCTCTACAATTTGATCAATAGCCAACTTCCTGAATAAGAAGTCGCAGTAAAGCTGTGCTAGCTTTAGCAAAGAGCGAAAGTTATGGCCTTAGTGGACGATACGAGTATTAGAATAGCCTTTACAAGAGTAGAAAATCTCAAATGATTATTATTATTACACCGAATACTTAGTAGATTGCCTGGGGGCTCTGAGGACACGTAAAGCGTTTGTTTGTCTTGCTCATTGATGTAAAATTTTGGTTCCTGTCTTGCTTGTGCTTGATATTTTTCCGGTCAAATCGCGTTGGCAGTTGGCACCTCATCGAACCCCGAAAGTGCACCTGTGTTTGCACTCACACTTGAGCTCTCCAACGTTGTTATTATAGTTAGATAAGTAATTGTAAATTCGGTAAGGAGGTGACCCAACCCACACCAAGGAAACCCAGGAATTAGAAGCGCTTGATCTAAAATCTAGCGATCGAAGCTATGAAAATCATGCGCTCCAATTGGTGGGTTTGACACACATCCGTACCTTAGCAACGTAGCACATCTCAAGTGGAAACGCACCCTAAGGATGGGTCTGACATAATAAAGATCGCCTGTAAAAGTGCCGTAAAAGCACTATAAAAAATAGTTTTCCCTTTCCTCCAAGAGAAGATTTATTTTATAAATAGACGAAGACACAGGGTACCTACAGCTACAAGCAAACACCTAATAAATATAATAATGTTTGAATTGATAGCAATAAATCCGTTTAGTGTGCACAATGATCGTTTTAGGGTCAACGCACTGCAGTGCCAAATAGGAGATCGACGAAGCGACGTGATTCTATTCGTCGCGCCATTGTTAAAGGAATCATTGTCTTAGGGTTCCGTTGGCGTGTAACTAAACCTTGTAAATGCATTTTTATAAGGCTTCGTAACAACCAATGATTTAGAGTTGAGTTCACTGTTGTCACTGTTAATTTTTTCAACCCATCACCTGCCCAGTGCCCCCTATTCAGCCACGCCGGCCAAACGCGGATTGGCAACTTCACACACTTTTGAAAACATTATGAAAAACTCCCGGGCATTTCCTCACGTTGTTTTCCTTTACCGTTGAAGTATATAATCTCTTAAAACGCAAAACTCAGAAAACTTGGAAGTACGTGCCTTAGGATCGCACTCCGGCCTAATGAATAGAACCGAACATCTGAACTACCAGGTTCAATGTATTTGTGCAACGGTGACACCGTTGCACAAATATTGCACATCTATAATAATTAACGTAGACCAAATATGTTGGTGATGATTAATGACAGATTTACCTCAATGTTCATGTTAAACTGTCAATTAAGCTACAATATAGACTCCGAACTCTGCTAACTAATACGTCGCTATGTTATCGTTGTAAGCGATTCTAAAAGGTATAGATGAGCAGGAGACATCGTAAATATGTAAAGAAATAAGAAAACACATAAAAAAGCCTCAAGCAGCCTCCATTTGTATGCAGAGTCTTCTAAACCTTATCAGCATTTCTCTTATTTCGTTTTACAACATTAAAGTAAATGTCTGCTAATAAAGATGCGTCTTTATCTAATACAGGTACAATATTATTTAATCTAAAGTACCCACCACAACACGTCATTTAACCCAGAATGAGCGAACCAAAGTTGTAATGACTACCACCACGGCGTCTTGCTAAAAGCTTTCCACTCTTCGTGATATGAGACTTTTAAACAATACGACAGGACATAGTTTAAACGATGCTATATGAACCCAATATACATTTGTACGGGGTAATTGTAAGTGAAATTTCAAGTATAAGTAACAGGACAGTTCTTAGTCACTGTTGAAAGTTCATTTACAATTATTAATGAAATAACAATAATTTAATTAAATATGTTACAAATAATCTTGACTAAATGAATGAAGTCACGAAGAGCTGTGAAGATAATCTTGTTAATGTTTACACGTAGTTAACAAGACACTTATACTGAAAAGGTAGTTGAATTTGGTTGTAGTCATAAATACTCAAAGGTTTATAATAGAGTGGAGCATAATTATGATTACTGATATAAATCACGTCAAAATTAAACAACTCCCATTTGGCAAGAAAGTCGAAAAAAATAACGTTTGTTTAAAACAGCACAGTAAAATTTGGTAAGAAATGCTTACTTATAAAAAATTAACTAATTTGGATCAACATCGAAATGTAACTACGAAATCTTACCTACTCTTTATGTGCAAGTATTAAATTAGCTTTTATTATAATTTACGATACACTTACGTAACTTCTTACGACTGGCACTGCTTAGGAATCATATACGCAACCAATTAAGTTACCTGAAAGGAGAGAGTAAACATCAGTTAATTATAAAATATAATTTATAGTCACAACTGGATTATCTCGAAAGTTTTACTTTAAATATTGGATAGAAGCAGGCGTTACTTTGCGGAAGTCCATGATTATGAAGAAACTTGAAATTTAATTTGCTATAATCCGCAACAATAGGCAATATATGTGGTACAGTGTATCTTGCACTTGCAGCTTGCAATATTCACCACACCACATAAATCTTCCAAATTATTCTCAACGTACGTTTCACTCCGACACCGGAGCATCTTCAGGAGATGTTGACTCGACAATGCACGATTGTAAAGTGACGATCGTGTCGAAAGGGCCGGCTTTTATACCTTTTTTGACATGACTCATACTGAAGCCCCGCCCCCTCCTCCCCTATTACTGTATAAATTGAGTAAAGGTGAATTTGATACATTTATTTGTTCATTTAATAACTCAAATCCTCTATTATTGTGTTGTATTATTTCTAATTGCTCCCAAACGCACAGTCGAAACCCCTTACTACATTTATGAAGGATTTTATATGAATGGCTATTGCCCACCTCATGTCCACTGTCCAAAAGATGTTTAGCGAAAACATCTAAACATATCGCTAATCATCGCTAATCATCTTTTGGACAGTGGACATGAGGTGGGCAATAGCCATTCATATAAAATCCTTCATAAATGTAGTAAATTCATAATGTAGTAATTAAATTTCAAGTTCCTTCATAGTTTTACTTTACTAGGCTTTCGATAGAATATAAAATCAAGTAGATACTTAATATACATAACGAAAACAGGATTAAAACCCCAAATTAAGTAAGTACAACAAATCACAAATCAAAAATTAAAATCTGCACACCTGAAACTTAATACTGAAAACTAAAACACCCCACGTCGTTTATCATTACTATACAATTCGATATAGGTATAAAAAATATGATTACGACTAGCAGCTAAAGTGCTTTTAATATTAGCGTTTCCTGCGAAATAAAAAATCCCATAAGCAATTGCATTTATGAGGCATAATTAAAATAAATAGTAACACATATTAAATTACTATGCGTCGAGGTTCATGAAGCACTAAAAGCTTTTTATGCTCTTGATGAAAAGATAAAACCGTTTTACATTTTACGACTTTATTCATTTCAATCGAAAACTTTTTATTGTTTTAGTGTCACGTTACCAAGCAATTTCTCTGCTACTCGAACGCGCAATAATAAGTTTAGATGTAACTTTATTTTAATTCTCTTTCTTCCTCAGAACGTTTACTTATTTGGAGAAAGATATTTAGGGCTTGCATTAAAAATATACACATTAAAAATCCTCGGCAATAAATCAAGATATTTTAGTCAACAGTAGTTGCGAAGTCCAGATTTAGTTATAAGAATACAATCTAGTTTCAAGGAATGTTGGTGTTAACGATATTGAAACACGTCTCACTCTAATCAGACTGTTTTTCCTTTTAGTTTCCTCCTTTGTTTTGAAATCGTGTCGTAGTCATCCCGCAAGCACTAAATATACTCAAGTACATAGTAAAAGCTCATGGCTTCATTATGCCTGGTTGCGTGATCAGGGTATGTGGGCTTTTAGCTCTTCTTTGTCTTTGTAAAATTTTTGCGAATTTATCGTGTTTTTCAGCTTCACGATTACTTAAACGTGAAAACTGTGGAAACAACTTAAATGAGCTGCATAAATTAATATTCGTATCAGCGGCACGAACAAATACGATTTAGCAAATTTTTTTTTTGCGTATGTACTTATCTACTCGTATTTAGATGAAAATATTCCTTTTTTCCTTTAGTAAAAACCTAACTTTAAAGTTTAAAATATGAGCTTGTAGTGGTAAGAGGAAAGTTGGCTTTGGAAAGGAGGCTTGTAGTGGTGAGTGGTAAGGAGGAGGATAAAGGAAAGATACAGATTAGGATCATGCATCGAAGACTTCAGAATTTTCAGATTTCAGGTTACCATTAAGCTAAAAGGCATTTCAAAAATGTCAAAACTTAATTATTACCTAGTTAACTCTTTTCTACGTAACATAATTATTATTTAAATATATATATATTATACCTATTCGTATTCATATCGCGGACGGAAATTAAAATTAAGAGACGAAATTCCGGTAATTCAGAATTCCATAAACTTTGGCAGCCCTTATTTTCGTAGATATTCGCAGTTAAAACATAATTTTAATATCCCCAATTAGCATTGTAATGATCTTTCATATGAATTAATTGGTTTAATATTCGATTCCGATTTCGATGGAAATTCAAGAGAACTGCGCTTGTATTATTTATTTTTAATTAAAATCGGAATCGATTTTATGTTGACATAACCGCGTCACGTAATTCTGTACTGGAGTTTTTTTTTAATAAAAGTCGATTTGCAGTTCGAGAGGAGCCTCATGTTTATTGTTTACCCATTGATGTATAATTTTTATTTACCACATACAACAAGCGTTCCGGATAATATCGAAAAAGATCCTGTACCTACCTATAAATAAAAGATTCGAGCCGAATTGAGAACCTCCTCATTTTTTATTTGGAAGTCGGTTCAATATCGATGGCTGCAGCCCTTGAAGGTCACGAAAGCAGTGTTGCACTGGTTATGCTTGGACTGTTAGTTTTGCTAAGCGCAAATAGGTGCCACTTGCAGAAGAACATACTATAACAAAAGTACAATTGTTTAAAGATTTTTCTACCTTTGGGGACGTGAAAACTGCTCATTTGTTTTCATCGGAAAGTTACGAGTAGGTACTCAGTTGTAATCTTCTTGACTACTTAAGTAGTTCACTTCCGAATTTTTCTAACTTTATTAGTTACGTGGTACGCTGAAAAGTGAAAACAATAGGTAGACTTTCTTCAATTTACTTCTCTGTAAGTCTCTAGGGGAGACCGGGGATGGTTGGCTATAGGGGCAGGTAGACTAATCAACAATAACTCGCCACTATCACGTGTTTTTCATCAACCAATTATGAGTGACGATGCCTCCCCGCGACCCGCTAACTTGTGCGAAGTGAGCCGCCGCAGTCGCGCGGGGTTCGTGAGTGGCATCACATTTTGTCTTTTTGGCCTCGGTAAGTGACATTTTTCGTTCTTACTTTTTTTGTTATCGTGTCTATGAATCTGTTAGAAACAATGTAGTTGTTATGCCTAATGTAAATATGATAGTTTTATTCTATATTACACTGTATTGCTTCCATGTTAGTGGCAGAGTTTGCATATGATACGCAGGTAAAATTCAAAATGGCGCCAGGGGTTGGTTGACCAATTTTTTTCGGGGTAGGTAGACTTATTAGTTTAGTTATTAAAAAAAGTTATTCTTTATGTGTGGGCTAATGGTTAATGTGCATCATCAATGTAAACACTATTATGGTATCTCTCACATACTAAATTACAAATGTATTTTTACAGAAAATGAGGACATACATAGGAAAATCTGAAAGGGGTGATGTACCAAAAGATATCCTAGAAAGAGCTTGCCACGCAGTAATCTTCGATAGTAATAGCATAAACGCCACATCAAAGAAATACCAAATTCCATACAAAACGTTGCATCGTAATATAACTAAACTGAAACATAAGCTAGAAAATAATCCGAACCTCAGGAGAGCAGATTTGACCCTGGACCTGGCGGGGTACTAAAAATAAAAGTTTATGATAGTCACTAATTTATGTTAAGTAAGTAAGTAAGTTTATGAAGTACAAAAATTAATCTTACTTATTGTAAATTTAAGTTTTTTTTAAATAGTTTAATGTGACTGTTACCTTTAGTAAAGTTCTTTATTAACCGAGAATGGATCTCAAATTTAAGTTTTTTTATAATTAAATAAAAAGTTTCTATCATTTAGTACATTTTAATGTTTTATTTTATACTTATCCTCTTTATTTACACTAATTACTGCCTAGGTCAACCTACCCCATGCTTATGGTCAACTTACCCCGGATATGGGGTAGGTTGACCAAGCGTCAAGGGTTTAGAAAATCGACTAAATAAGTATTATAATGATACATATATAGGTTATAGATTAGTATTTTAGGTACCTGAATAGCTCTTCTATCTGAATCAACTGTTGTTTTTGTTATATTAAGTTAAAAATCAGAGATATACGAGCTTAAGTGAAAAGTTAGTCAACCTTCCCCGGTCTCCCCTACACTATAGAGGACACACAATAGAGGACATTTTTATTCAAAGAAATTGTATGAAGAATCGGATTAAAATGATAAGCCGTAAAGCGTTAACAGACAGGCAGACATTTTCGCATATATTTATAATATTAGTATGGATTCTAAAGCTCTAACGCTTAGTTGTCTCTAAGCATTTCATAATAACAAATTATTTTGATCTCAGTTCCTAAATAAAACCAAAACAAAAGTGCATGCCGTATCTATCTTCATGCCTTTCTAATTTGAACCATTCCACATCGCGAAGCACGAATCTCTTACATTCCTTCTAAGTTCTACGCAAAGCTCGCGCGGTTTTCCACTAAGCTGCAATAAAGAAAACGTTGAAAATCGTGTACTTATAGTATTCAAACAGTGTAAAATTAGCAATCCACTGTGATTTACGTAACTTTAACTTACGCTACTTTTTTTGCTCGTGAAAAATAGGAAAATGACTTGTTATGAGTTATGACTCATGTCAAAGAGAGAGAGAGATGTCATTTTTTTTAATATACTCAGGGCCGGCCACTTTCTACAGTCGGAATTCCGTTTCAGACATTATTTAAAATAGAGCATTTCCACGTCTGTTATCAAACAGATAGGTAATCCACTACAAGTATTAGTATACTTACGCCCGTTTTCACTAACAACGAACAAGGCAACGCCTAGATAAGTAACGCCTAATCTTAGGAGATCCCTAGGCATACATTACGTTTCACCAATCCATTTTCACTAGGCAACTCCTAAGCTATGAATTGCCTAAACTTGTCTATGAATTTTTGTATCTGACAAGTGAAGTGTACAAAAACTGTCAGTTTTTGTATTTGACGTACGCCGCGTTCTCCGTTTTTGTCGATTCTAAAATTGATATAAGTATGTAACGCGTGGATCGAAATATTTGAAAATAATATATACTATAATTCATTATATTTTAAGTCTTGGATCACTTGAAAACATGATTGGACGAAATTTTCTCGATAGAAAAAAATTCCAAAGTCATGAAGAATAAAAGAGCAAAAAGGCTTTTTCTCTTAAATGGCTCGACCTATAAGTATGAAACTTTCAGTATAGGTGTAAAACAATCAAATTAAGGTTTGGATCACTTTTTTTTGCGGTAGGTATCGTATTTCAAATAATATTCTTGATTACTTTAATTCTCGCATGTCTCCATGAAATGTTCAAATCGCATGAAAAGCGAGTACAAAGAATTGTCGACCCTATTGCTTGAGAGTTATGGACCGTAGTTACGTTATCTTGTCAGTAACACCCGACGCTTCAGCGCAGCTGGACCTGTGTCAGGTTCCCTAAGCGCCTTGGGCTTATTACGATGCCAAAAATGCCATAGTGTAACGAATTCAGTATGGTATCTTATTAGAAAATGACAAAGTAGGTAAAGATAAAATATTTTTATACCTATTAAAATGAGTCAATATGCTGTTTATTTATGTTATTAAAATAATGATACAAATTGATTCGAGTTAGTACATTACGTACATTGTAGCCGTAGTATTTACTTTTGATTAGTTGCTTAATTTAAAAAAAGATTTGAAATAAAACCGTAAAAACATATGAAGCATATGCACGCTTGAGATGTTTTTAAAAAGACATGGACATACACCAAAACAAGGATTTTAGCTTATAAACCAAACACAATCATAAAATTTTAAATCATTTTATTTTGCAGGTGCGTTGAAATAAAAACAATCCTTTTCAGAGATTTTTGCACACCTGTGTTCTACACTAAGCGGGGTTGTAAAATCCTTTGTTGTTTGTATAGCGCAACGGAAGGACTTATATTTATTGAGGCATAATAAATATCGGTCATTGCTAATCGCCATCTTATAGGTGGGAATAGTTGATATGGTGATTGTTCTCAACCACGTGTCCATGTTAGTTGCATCACTTATCTTTTCATTCTCGATCAGATTGGTAATCCTTCGTTGTGCCTTTTTGCGAGGTGAATCTTAGTTGAGTGTAATTTTTATAATCTCGGAATCTCTTTGGTGGTGTTTGGACTCTATCACTTCATTATAATTTGCGAAAGTGTTGAGGAAATAAATTGAAATCCAGGATCTACTAAGGTAAATATTTTTAGATGATTTAACTTTTACGGTGATAATAAAACACCAAATTCTTTCTTTCTGTCATCAGCTGTTGTCGCAATATTTTTTTAATTCCTTTGTTACATAATGTGGTGTTATTTCATAATGTTTTATTGTATTTCTTAAATTTTTTGTAGGAACATTTTAGCTAGGTTTATCATGGCAAAGATAAAAAGAAAAAAATGTGAGCCGTCACGTGACGGCTGGCAGATGTGAGACATCGAAATTATTTTGTGCAAGTAATATGCATAAAATTACAGATTATATTGAGAGCGGCTAGAGAGATCATTAGAATACGAAGGTAAATTTCGCCATCACCTACAAGGTTATAAAAAGGTTAGGTGGGAAACAAGTCGGTACTGAAACCAGAAGACCCCGGTTCGAGTCCAGAGTCCGATTATTTTTTCCCCTTTTTGACCGAGCGAAGCGAAGGTCTCTGAGTCTACTTGGGTGAATTGGCACTTGTCCGTCCGTCCGTCCGTCCGTCCGTCCGTCCGTCCGTCTGTCAGAGCCTTATAACTTCTGAATTGCTGAACGTAATTACTTCAAATTTAAATATAATATGTAAACCGATGGCCTCCCGCCGAATATAGCTTAAAAAGTTATAAAAATCTTTATTTCAGGGGGGCTCTCATAGAAGCGAATGCGAAGTAAAATATTTTTTATAGCGTTACATAGGGTTGCGGTATATCATTTTAAAGATAATTAGGAATAGAGTCCAAAAATATTTTTTTTTTAATTTTTCCCCTAAAATTGACGAAAAGGGGGGCTTTCAAAGTGGCGATTTTCTAACGTCCAAAGTTGACCTCAGAACTCTCAATTTTCTGAACTCTCAAGCCTGAAACTTGATCAATTATTTGAATTATATCCTGTACTTGAACAACAAATACTAAAATTAGATAAATATTATAAGGAAACGAAATTAGGGTAAAATAATAAAATATAGGGTTCCGTACCCAAAGGGTAAAAACGGGACCCTATTACTAAGACTCCGCTGTCTGTCTGTCTGTCTGTCTGTCTGTCTGTCTGTCTGTCTGTCTGTCTGTCTGTCTGTCTGTCTGTCTGTCTGTCTGTCTGTCTGTCTGTCTGTCTGTCTGTCTGTCTGTCTCCAGGCTGTATCTCATAAACCGTGATAGCTAGAAAGCTGAAATTTTCACAGATGATGTATTTCCGTTGCCGCTATAACAACAAATACTAAAAATTAAAAAAATATATATATTAAGGGGGGTCCCCATACAATAAACGTGTTTTTTTCGTATTTTTTTGCTCAATATTAAAAACGGTAACAGGTAGACGGTTCAAATTTTCACAGAATATTAACTTGTATATTACCTTTCAAAATAAATAATTAAATATCAATAAAGTAAATATTAAAGGGGGGCTCCCATACAACAAACGTAATTTTTATTTTTAATACCTACGTCATAAATCGTAAAACTTACTACAGGTTTGTACGGAACCCTCGGTGCGCGAGTCCGACTCGCACTTGGCCGGTTTTTTAAATATAATATAATATTTTATTTCAAAAAATAAAATATAATTTATTATTTAAATATAATATAGGTTTGTCATGGCAAAGATAAAAAGAAAAACACTTGGCAAACTAAAACTACTGCAATTGCGAAGACAGTTGCTAGCGCAGTAAGTATTTGTTCCGTTTGCCGTGTATTTTTTCCTTTTTAATTTTTTTTTAGATTATCTGTACAGTTGAGGTGAAAGAGGGATCATGGTCAGCCATTACCGATCAGCTGTCTAGTGTGGTAGGTAGGTAGGATTTAGGATTGGTCTCCGCTGCGTGAAGCGCGTGAATCCTAAATCTATGGGTAGGACGCATAGTGCCTATCCTGTTGTATTATTTAGCTGTTTGGCTATTTTTGAATGTAAAGAAATCGTTATCTATTAATTTTCAAGCAACGAAATTCATAATATGTTACTATTTTTATAATAAAAAAGACGTATATTATAAAAAAAGTGTTTGAAAGAACTCCAAAAGGGGTAAGTGGCACCGAAATTGTAATTAGAGTAGTACATCAGTTTAGCTTCGTCTAAAGTGTGTAATGTCGTTTTTTTCTGTAATTGTCGCAGAGATTTTTGCTGCCAATTGATTTTCGATATTACTTGCACGTCAGCAAAGTCGAGAATGGTTTGGCAGTGAAGACTGCGCTTTACGAGATATGGTGTTTGACAACTGTGTGCATGGATGCTGGCATCTTTGACAATACTGCATTTTGTTTTTACTCAAATTCCTTTATTTTATTATATAAATGTTGTTATTTGTTTATACCTATTTTGTGAAATATGTGATAACAATAATAATAAAAGATATATTAATTCCTCTAGTCGTTTTATTGGGTTTCTAGCACTTGATAAAGTATCAATAGTTTAAAAGTAAATGTCAGCTGTCACACTTCCCTATGATATACCTACAATTTATAATGAAAACATAATAATAGTAGGGGAGCCCAAGAGGGGATTTTCGGATTTACTCCAGCGCGTCAGATATTGATAGCGTATACGCCCTACGTGTCTCTGTTATCGAATGGTATGTTTGTCTGCCGGTTTGCATAGTGGGGTTGGCCGTACGGAAGTAAAAATATTTGTAAAAAAACAAACAAAAATCGAGCGCGTCAGATTTTCATAGGAGATGTTAAGTGGACCCAAAGGAAGCTCCTATTCAAAGGACTGACGATTCTGACGTAACGCTAAGTCGCTGCGGTTTTTTGAAAATGCAAAGAAATATTGCCATTTTGAAATACTCGAGCGCGTCAGATTATCATACAGACGGTTCAGCTTCATGTCCCAAACGTGCTGACCCTTAATCTGACGATTATCTCGAGGAATTTTCTTTATCTGATGATTTGAAAAACAAAACAACCTGTAGACGCTCCCCCCACCGGTGAAAGGATACATCATATAACCTTTTTTTCGTTCTACCACCTAATCTTCAAATTCCATTAGGTCTCCACGACGCTCGAGTAAATCCAAAAATCCCCTCTTGGGCTCCCCTACTATAAGTTGTACTATCGGTTATCGGTTATAAAAACTTGTTCAGTTCGCCAGAAATACAAACAATACAATAGAAACAATACAACATCTTTATGACCCTTTAGTTCGCAGTCTGGTGTAAAAAATTGTTTTAAAATATACCTTATTTAGCTAACTTTAAAGTATAAATTGAATTGTATCAATAGTTTTTTGTTATATTTTTATGATTGAAGGTTATTTCATACCTTATACGAATCAAACCAGATACTCATGGTAAGAATAAAAAAATTAGAATGCTTGGAAAGCATTGAAATAATTCTACATCAATGTTGGAAAGTAATGATTATTTCATACAATGCTAATTCTAGTACATATTATCTTTTCATTTTATTTTTACTTTTTCAATTTAGCGAACTGAGTTGATGCCGTGTAGAATTCAATAAGAAAATTTGTTTTGATCTTAGACTACACCTACTAACAACAAAGATCACAGATTGTTTACTTGTATAAAATGAATGAAAAAAGTATAATGATATACTACTTACTTACTATGAATATTACTTTAATAATAAACATATAGGTAACTAGATGATGCCCGCGACTTCGTCCGCGTGGAATAAGATTTTTTGATTCCCGCGGGAACTCCTTAATTTTCCAGGATTAAAAGTATGCCTATGCCTATGTCCTTCCCCGGGATATAACCTACCTCTATACCAAATTTCAGCTAAATCGGTAGCAGTCAGACAGACAGACACTTTCTTTTTATAATATTAGTATGGAAGTATGGGTATATTTTTAACAAACTTATATTCATTTTATGTATTACCTAATATTTTGGGCAATAAATTAGATTATAGTTATATATAGATTATAGTATAATTATAGATTTAAGGTAATCAATATCGTATAAGGTATTAAGATTAATAAACATAAGATTATTAAGTTCGCGCAAACTAACAGAGCAAACTTGAATGGATCTAAAAGCGGTGCGTTTTATTATTATTCTATACTGTGGCCATTCGCAGCAGGTAACAGACGTTGGAGTGAGATACCTGTTACCCGTCTCTCAAAATGAAATTTCGGCTGGAGTAGCGGGGGGCCTTAACAGATAGTCTGTATTGTGGTCTGTGCCTGCATCTTAAGCGACGTTATATTTTGAACTTTTGAATAGAATTTATTTTATAGGTTTATTTTATTTCGCAATTTTATATAAAAATAACAAAAAGTTATCGTACCTACCACAATGTCGGCTGATAAGCGAAAGCGTTCCGCAAACTTCAGCGAGGATGAAAAAATAAGATGCGTATTTTGCAACAAAAAGGCCACGTTAATATATCCAAAGTTACCTCGCATGATATAATATGTACAAACAAATCGTTTGAAAGAAGAAGCTTGGATTGCAGAAGTTACAAATGATTTAAATGGCTCCGGTATTCAAAAATTCTAATAGATCTTCTGTACTCAATAATTACATATAACTACAACTCAATAACAATAACTCAACTGTACAAATATAAAACAATGAGCGCTGAGCGGCAGATGTTGTCATAACTGTCCACAGATATTAGAAGTAATTATTTTTGTGTTCTGTGTAACTGTCATTTTATGGGTTGCCTAGCGTTACGCACCGCCCAATCGGTGTCGTAACTTTAGGTGGCGCCTAACGTCGTTAGGCATCACCTAAGGGTTGGTGAAACGTTTTTTTCCCCTAGGCATGGCCTAAATATTTAGGCATCCGATAGGAGTCTCCTAGGTTTAGTGAAAACGGGCATTAGTCAATGCCAGTAGCGCCCGTAGCGTCTCGCAAGGTAGAGGTCGGCTCACTTCGACCCGGGGGCGTTTTGCCCCACTGCACTGGCTCATTTCTCTTGGCTACTTTTTGTGTCATTCAATATCTACGACCCAGCAAGGTTACATTTTAAAATAAATGAGAAGATATTTTAGCTATGTAGATACATGACATTAGACGACCTTTGTTGAGGAGGTCTTTCAAGTACGTTCGGCAAATACCAAGTTCTAGTAAAACGAATTTATTCATTATTCATTTATTGCATCTTCAACAATCTAAGTATAAAGGCAAATTCAGAGGCTACTTTTATAAATTATACGGAATAACTAATAGAAAGCAGTCTGTTCTTTATCAGCATAAGCAAGAGCTTGCAAAATTCAAATGAGCTTGCAAAAGCTCCGAAGGTTCCACAGACTTGTTTGCTCAAACAAAGAGTAAAAATTGATAAAGATACATTCAATAAATAATATTTTAATTAGACGCGTACCTACGTATAATTATTGGAATATAAAGTTCAGCCAAACTAACGTAACTTTATTTGTGAGTTATGTAATTTATTGGATAATTTTAAAATTATTCTATAGTTTTTTTTTTTTTTTTTTTTTTATTGAAAACAATACATTAGAAGTTAAAGCTAGCTAGCCTAACCTAACTACTATATAAATCATGCCCACGTGGAATGGTGGCGAGAATGCTGGCTGCATTTCCGCGCTGGACAGCCAGGCTGATCCTTTGCGCAAAAAATGAGCCAGCCCTTCTGTCACCAGATGAGGCAATCAACCGCGGTGAAATATCTATAGTTGATGTAAACAAATCACAAAAACCTTCATACCGAAACGCGTAAGCGACTCTCTTTTCCCTGCGCTTTAGACGTTCCCGGATTATGTTTTTTCAAACGTATGACGATTTAAAGTAGTTACCGTGCAAAACGCGTCTCATTATTCTCTCGTGTCCTTTTCTTTCGTCTCGCGTTTCAACGAGAAGCTACTTTTTTTAAAACCATAATGTGTGCGTGGCATTTTAGTTAGTAGCAAGGGTAAGTGCACCTGAGCGAAACCGGGTAGAGTCGGCTAGTTCTAAAGCAATAGGTGGTCTGTCAGTTTGTCATGGTTCATTACATAAAAAATATTTACCTGCGAAGGTAATATAGTCAAGTGGGGGCGAAGGTTCGGTTTCCCGGTGAGTCACCGAGAGCCGCGTGGGTGGACTGTATCGTGTTTATAAACCCGTTTGGTTTGTTTTCCGGGACGTCTTTTGTTAGCTTTGTCGCGGTCATCCGCTTAATACCTTACTACTACAAAACGAGGTTAAGATATAGTTTTGAGTCTCAGATCTAGTTTTTTATTTCTGTTTCTAACATTAAAAGTAGTACTAATTAAAGGTTTTAAAAAAGGCGACGACGGTTTGTACTGCATCAAACTTTCATATTCATAATATTAGTAAGATAATGGGGCTGATTTTGTAGTGTCTAAACTAAACTAAAATGACAGCATAAAAATATTGCTAACCCTTTCATAATACTCCCTGCGGAAAGGGATAAAACTAGTTTTAAAGTTGTCATTTTAGTTTAGTTTATAGATTGTGTTACACAGAATTGACCACAGTAGGTATCTTACTAAGTTTGAAGACGACGCCAGCTATTCATAGGGTTGTGGTTAATAAGGGCCACAAGCGCCTTCCTAACGAAAGAAAAATTAGGGAACAGTATCATACGAAGGGTTGGTCGTAATTTGATATCCAGTAATAAGAGAGAGGCACTCAATCACACGTCTGGCGGCAATCCGTTTATTATACGCGTGACGCATACCTATCTTTGTTTACTCAACGTTGTTTGCGCACATTACAATTTTAATACATATTATATCCTCTTTTATTGTAATTTTTGAGACACAATATGGAGGCGTAAAATATCGGTGCGAAATTCTGAAGGCTGAAAACATGGTATTTAATATTGTTCCGAATGATGTATCTGTTTAGCTTTTCAAGGCTGAAGGCTTATTTAATATTGTTTTGTTAAAAGCATATAAGTAACTTAATACTACTTAGTACGTGTATTGTATAATATGTACTAATATTATACAATACACGTGTGCCGTGCTGCCTGCAGCGTTTCTCACTTTCCAGCAACTTGAGATAGTGAGTCCATCTATTCCAATTTACTGCACGAAAATGAATGCGAGTCTCGGTCAATGGCTTCAAGCCTTCAACTACTCACATTTTTCAAAGCAAGATAAGAAGTTAAATTAATCTAAAGAAAATTACATTTACGAGTATGAGCGAGTTCGAGAGATTTTACTCTCACCGTTATAATTTGCGGTTTAAACTCAATAAGCCCTTGCACCGAACTTGTTCTGGAGAAAGTGACCGTACAATCAAATATGGCGGACAAGACGGCGGTTGGGAAAATGCAGTCGTCTGGTATGAATGAAATGCGTAAGTTTAAAAGCATAAAACGGAACGAACAGTCAGAAATAATGCAGACGAATGCATCAGACCTAAGCGATTTAGTGTTCCGGTACGATGCCGCGTAGGTTAGCCAGCTGGCTTTACGTTGGCAGACCTTTTACTGCATCATTACTTGCCATCAGGTGAAATCGTAGTCAAGGGTTAACTTGTAGTAGCAATAAAAAGCATCAAGAGGATGCCTATGCAAATTACATTCACTGGAGCATCCTCAGACTATGGACTTTACAATGCACAATTAAGTAGGTACTAGTATTTTTGCAATTTTTTTCACTGCGCAATTAGGAATAGAACCAAAATATTGGTTGAAATCTATAAAGAGCCACCAACTTTAATGGAAACTTATTCTCGCGGTTAGAAAATATTTTCGTGTTCGTGTGAAGTTTTTGATTTTGAAGATTTGAAATTACATATATTTCGTAAGCCTATAACAGCTTACACCGACGCAAATAACCAACCTATAGCTAGACAAGATTATGCGAGGTGAATGTTCTTAAGAGTCAGTGCACCTAGAGTTCAACGGTTCATCCCCCCTTCGAGGAGGAGGGTGTCGAATTCGTGAAATTTAATTTCGCAACAAGTTTTTTGTTGCGGTTTTAGCGATTTTACAATATAATAGTTTTTTTCTTAAATAGTTTGTGCTTTTGGTAATATTGTTTGTTTGCCTTTCTCATAAATTTTAGATAGCTACTCGGGTTACGCGGTTTATCCCCTCCATTCAAGATTTTGAAAGAAGTTTTTTGCTGCTGCAGACTTAGCAAGTTTTCAATGTGAGGGTTGTTATTTTATTTAATAGTTTGGTGCTACAATATTACTTACTTAAATGGCATAACAGCTAGTAAGTACTTTTAAGATAGCTAGTAATAGTAACACGCCAGCTTGTTATGGGAGGAGTTATGAATTCGTGACATTATCGATGAAAAAAACACAATTGCATTGACTGCAAGGATGCAGTCCAAGCAAACTTGATATTTTCATGATAGATAATCACCATTTTAACGTATCATCAAAAATTTTTAAACAATTAAATCGAATTATTTAATCAGTTCTTAATTAGAGTTAGTTTTACAGAAAAAAACATCTAATCCGATCAGAAATACCAGAGATTGCGTTAACAAAAAAATACACGCGAATCGAAGGTTAAAAATAAATCTCCCAAGGCAAAATGTACGAGTAACTCGCACTCAGTAACGTAGGAATCGAATTGATTAGCCGCCCTCTCTATTGTTAATTTTTAACGGGCAGAATCGACATTGATTAAGATCAAGTTTAACAGTGTTCAGTTGTTTACTAGTTAGGGACTCAGAACTAAGAGTAACTTGTAAAACAACTTGCACATTTGCTGATTTTTTATGTACAGTGTAGTGAAGTATTGTTTACACAGATACTCAATTATTAAGTAATTACTTTCATATTTAATAACCTGGATTGTGGAAGCATTTGTTTATATCCACCTAAAGTTAGTCCAGGACTGCGATCTCACCTGGTGGTAAGTGAAGATGCAGTCTAAAATGGTAGCGGGCTAACATTAGGTTTATAGCACTTATATTAAACTCGCACTCCTAATCTACCGGTTTCTACCGGAACGTTCGCGGCACGTCTTTGCCGATAGGGTGGTAAGTGGTAACTAGCCACGGCCGCAACCTCCCTCCAGTCAATTTTTTTTTAATGTTACAAGTAAGTAAGTATCTACTAGTTAAGTTGGTACCTTTTATCCTATCAAAAGTGAAAAGAATTGGTAGCCTCTACATTACAGACATAATTATTATTATTAATTATTTCCACCCGAATAAACATCTTTATATTTTGTTATCCAATATAAAATTGCTAGCCAATTACTCGCTCCGGAATGAAATTTTTATCGAAATTTTTACATAAATATTTGTCACAAACCGACGAAAATTGATCAAAACTTATTCGTAATTTATAAAACATCGCGACAAAAATTCCAATCAACAGAAAATTACTTTACTAACACCGTGGAATGACAAGCGAGATTATTGGATTATCATTGACTTATGGATTATACATAAAAACACAAAAAAAGAGATAAATGTGAAAGATTGACTTACACCAACATAGAATAAATTATACTCATAAGAGGGCTTAATCAAACAAAATTAGAATCTGACATTCATATGGCGCCTAATTAAGATGTATGACATAAACTGGAGTATCATCCACAAAAAATAAGTGGAGAAAATATCCCTACAATTCCTGCGGGACCAATGTGGCTAAAAAACAGTCCTGGGCATTTTTTTACCAGTTGACATTAAATTTGTCGCAAAAACGTGTGTCTAGTGGAGTGTGAATGAAATAAATGGCAAACGGTAATAGGTGGCTCTTCAGTAGACGACACCGAAACGACACGATGTTGTATGGCGATAGTGCTTACCTTTACTTGTAATTAACTAAATTCGTGTGAAGGGGGTGGACATTTCAAGTAGCTTTAGTAGAAGTAATTCGTCGCAAGATTTGAAATTATTAATGATACAAAAGTAAAGCTAACATTCCGGGCCGATCGCATTCCTAGAAAGCTTTAGTATCCTATTTTAGAGAAAACTTAGCAAATCTTTTAAAATAATCGTATCGTAAAGTGTAAAAAGCAATATAAATGGTACAAACGGAATGAAAGCGAGTGCCAACACGTAGCAGGTTTGTTTCCGACGAGAAATAAATTGCCCAGTTATATTTTATTTCGCAATTTTTAACGAAAGTAATGTCTCCTAATTGACAAAATTTTATTCCATTTCATTTTATTTCGTTGACAAAGCCGCGCTGGTTGACTTAATTCTTTTAGGCTTTTTATTTCACATTTTTATATCTGAATGAGTAAGTAGTATATTACCCGTATCAACAGAAAAATCCTAATCAACTCATTTACCTACTCAGTGAATGACTCATCATCACTCAGCCCTAACCCTCGCGACACGTGTTCTTAGAGATGTCAAAAATGTTGAACAGATTTTCAAATGTTGAGAAGTTTTCTCAAAAAAAGGATAAGTTTTCATCTTTTAGAGAAAAGCTCAGCCAATCTATATAATTGCAGTTTTAACTAATTGCGTAGCCGTAGAAAATCCAGTTAACATGTAACGCGTAACGAGACACATAAACTTAGTTATTAAAACTAAGCTACATAAAGAACTTCTAGCAATATCTATAAAGTCTTATTCAGTCTTAATTCTGCCTAATTAAGTTACGGCCAAGTTACGGCAACTCCTAACAGTATGCAGTACTTAACATAAAGTCTCATTAATAAAATTGTTATGTACTACTAGCTGACGCCCGCGACTTCGTCCGCGGGGATTGAGGTTTTTTGGTTCCAGCGAGATCTCAATTTTCCGGGATAAAAAGTAGCCTATGTGTTATTCCCAACAAAGGTCCTTGGTTATTCCGGACTATAATCTATCTCTGTGCCAAATTTCATCCAGATCCGTTAAGCCCGTTCTGGCGTGAAAGAGTAACAAACATCCATACATACAAACTTTCGCGTTTATAATATTAAGTATTACTTAGTAAGGATGTACATAATATGTGTGCAGATCGCACCAAACTTTTATGTACCTACATAATATGCAATTTCCATGCTATGCGTATGCTCGACGGAACCTGCAATTAAACTTTTTGCGTGAAAATTCGGTTTTAGAGTTAAATACACCACTGTCAAAATGTATATCATATGAGTATTTACTTACTTTAGTACTTACTTAATATTTAAAATGCGAAAAGGTGTATGTTAGTTGGTTTTTCTTTAAATCATGCTGCGATGGATTGACGGGATTATTTGCATGACGATATTTGAGGATCTGGAGAGTGACGTGCTACTTTTAATCCTAGGTTATCTAAGATTTTTATATTGAATGAAATTAATATTAAGTATGCGATTTCAATATTGACTCGCCCCCGCAACTACGGGTGAGCTTTTAATTAATGTACATATTATATAAGGAAGATAATATAGGAATTTAGTAAATTGGTGAAGTGCGCAAATACTAAGAATTTCGAGTTCTATCAATTAAATAGCGTAGCAAAATATATCAACCAGGGACCAACATGGCATCTACGATTTATTTAGGGCATAAATCTTAGAATTTCGTACCAGTTCGCCATTTTTCCTTTTTCAAAATTTTAAACAAATTGCTTTGCCCTCTCAATCCAACCCCTCAATTTATTTAGAAAGGCTTAAGAAATAGGGTTTACAAAGCTTTACATTTACTTAAAAACTTGGAATTTCTTTTCATGTTTTCATTGTGTGTTTCGAATTTCAATTTCTTTAATATTTTAAAAGTTGCTACAAGGCCACCGACTTTCTTGCTCTGTCTTATCGGTCGGAATGTTTCAAAACCATTGATGGATTCAATATTATGCTTTTTTCAAAGAAACTTGTTTGCAAATTTATTTTGAATCTAAATAATTCTAAAAGTTAAAGCAAGTACCTACTTAAACGTCTGTGGTTGAAGAAGGTGAGGAAATTTATCAGGTTTATGCAATGCACATCTTTCCCTAATATTTTGGTCGATCAAAAATCGGCCTTAAGGCGAGTCAATCTTGTGCACAGACCATTTTTTTTTTATTCCACTACAAGTTAGCCCTTGACTGCGATCTCACCCTGATGGTAAAGTGATGATGGAGTCTAAGATGGCAGCGGGCTAACCTGTTAGGGGTATGACAGTTATATTAAACCCATACCCCTAGTCGGTTTCTACACGGAATCGTACCATTTAGTCAGAATGAACATAGTATTTACATTTTAGCCATAGGTACTGAGTTATATTAAGATTATTGTCAAAACTACGTTGTTACGATTTTAGTGATCGCAAAAATTTCGTCTTTTAAAATTTCTAAACAATATTGTTACTGTATTTAGTTCAGAAGAATTAATGCTTTCAAGAAAAGAACAAGGGTCTGACTCGACTCGGCGTACCTACTTGATACTTTTTACAATTTATTACCGGACAGACTGCTATGTCTGTCTAGGAGGGACGTGACTTGCACCATAAGCTGTAGGGATAAATCGGCTTAGAGACTAAGGACTATGTATTAACTGGGTGATATATCCGAAAATGTACCGAAAACGTGCACAATGTGTATCTTGTTGATAGAAAAATCTCTTTAAGTTACTCCTGAATATTTCGTAAACTTGGCCAATAATTAGTAGGTATGTCCTAGGAATGTCCACTGGCAAAAAACCTTGCAGAAGTCAGAGCTGTTATTTTCAATTCCAACTAATTTTAATGTACAAAACCTGCAGAAGTAGCCAGAGTTATCTTCTGCAAGTTTCAGAGTTGCTTGGGCTTTTTTCTGCAAGTTTTATTGGGAGTGTAGCTTGTGTACTAAGCTTTCAATGGAATATTGAGGAAATTTGAATTTGAGGAAATAGAATGGTTTTCTGTGAGTGAGTTCTTGTGTGAGTGAGGTATTACAGGATAGCAAGATTTCTAATACTATTCAGAACTCTAAGGAGTCAAATAACAAGATCAAAGCTTGTTTGGCTTTTCTAAGGTAATTATGTCCATCAAATCGTATTGTAGCTATAAGAATACAGTTTGATCCAATAGCGATAATCAATTTTTTCAACTTTTTTAACGTCTGATTCGACCAATACTGAAGGGAATATCCATAAACTTGTCGTCTTTCAATACTCCCATCGCTAGAAATGATTTAAAGTAATCAGACGTTTAAGAAGTTGAAAAAATAGATCATCCCAATCGGAACAAACTTATCAGTTGAGTTGATTTGCAAGTACATTACGCAATTACCCCACTTTTGAGCTTGTCAATCAGTTCAAACAACCGAAATGTCATGTCGTGTTGAGCGCGTTCAATCAGTAGCCCAAGCACTTATTAGTCGTGCTAACTGCTAATGAATCCAATACTCACAGTTGATTGCATACTCGTAAGCCTGTTCACTTGGAAAAAGGCCAATGATTTCAATTTAAAACGAGTCACTATATATAAAATCAAAATGATCTAAAAATTTTACAAGTAAAGTATGTAAGTACGTAGTGTTGCCGGTAAATTTTTATTTTTGCTAGGATTTAGTGTGTCTGTGTGTTAACTTTACTAAGTAATCTACTATCTCCGAATAAAAATGAAATAGAATGAAATATTACAATGAAAGTAAATGTACAGTCGCCGATTATGCATTAAGGTAATAGAAGAAAAGTTTTTTTAAAATTTCTCTACAATCTAGATACCAATGATTTATTTACTGTTACTTTATCATCGACTAGCAGATGCCCGTGACTTCGTCCGCGTGAAATAAGTTTTTAAATTCCCACCGGAACTCCCTAATTTTTCGCTGCTTTTCTCAAATAATGCGCGGAAGTTAAAACTAAGTGTTCATCACACTCATTGTCTTCACTTGAACTCATTTTGTCAAAAACATTTCAAAATCAATGACGAACAACGAACAACAATAATTTTTCCCGCGTCAAAGTGTTCATTTGTTTTTTTTTTTTCAATAAACAGCTACCTATCTAAGTTACCTAGATAGTTATACCTAGATAAGTTACCTCCTTGGTTGCCATGTTTCGGAGTAAAAGATCGTTCCACTTTTAAACTACACGACAGATATGAATTTAGTATGTAATTTATTTGGCCGCTAAACCACGACAGATATGGATTTTCATACAACTTTAGAAGGCCGCTGCTCGCATGTATTTGGCCAGTACAGCAATTTCGATTTATCTCGAAGAAGGTTGTCAAAATAATGCTCAAATTTCCAAGCATGTTTGAGAAAACATCATAAATATTAACTAAGTATACAGTATACAATAAGAGCAACAACAATCGATTGGCCTACAAGTACACACCACACTATACACTCTGTGTCTGTGTGAAGCACGTACCAAATATTTTTTAGCGTTTATTAAAAGAAGATGGGAGTCTCTCTTATGAGTACCGAACGTGACTAGACTATGGGGTTCGGTGTTATTTGTTAGGGATAAACAAGTTTGAGCAAAATTAGAAAATAATACTCTACGGTGCTCGAAATTATTGGGAAATTCACATTTTTGAATCGTGATTCGTGGCATTTTCATTTATGAGGGTAAAAAAAACATTTAGATGTGGTATTTGGCTCGAGAGAAATCAAAAAGCTTTATAAAAATCCTCTACCCTATAGGAAAATCTCTTCGTTTTGAGTAGGTACTTAACTACTTACGGTATTTATTCAATTTGGTTTGTTCGAAGCGCCAGTATATCTACACGCTAAAAGGAAAACAAAAATAATTCTGCCTACCAAAACCGACGGAGGAAACCGAGGATTTTAATTACTTTGAGAAATAAGATATGTTAAGATTCTTTACAATCAGCTGTATTATGTACAACAATTGCGACTTTTATAGAGACCGTACACTTTTACTTTATTAGACTAGTTATAGAGCAATTCTCTTTCTCTCAATGATCTTTATTTAATATCAAGGTCCTTTTTGTTTTGCAAACTATAACGCAACCAGAAAAACTAGCAAATTTTACTAAACACAATTAAAGATTTACAAAATGTGAAACTGTTTAAAATACTCAAACTCATAAAAGGAAATAGCAAAACGACCTCTATTTTACACGCTTTATATTTATCATAGCATCAAATCTTAATGTCTCTTGTCTGTCCTTTTTGTTTGGCAAAAACTATTGGTGACTTTAGTTACGAGAAAAACTACTGCATTTTCCTGAAAGTTAGTAAAGAGAAAATACCGCACAAAACTACAGCGTTAACTCATTGAGTTTTGGACCATAGAGATGCAGACTCCGAGGCCACATACTTCACGCGATTATCTAGCGATTACAAAGCTTACGTGGGGAACTAGTAACTAATTTTAATCTCTTTGCTAATAAAGAAAATTCTATCTGCGATAACTATAAGGGGCTTCAAAAATTTCATAGGGTTGTAATAGTACTTACTTAATAGTAAAAACCACTAAACATTTCAATTTCTTTTACTCCTGTAACATTTACGTAAAGAGGCGTAAAGAGAGAACGTTGCATACCTTATATAAATATGACGCGATCTAGACGCGACATTATTTTAAAGCAAACGCCTTCAGATTTAGCGTCAATTTATTGAAGAACTATAGTAACGAGTGCTCCGCCCGTAGACAAAATCATAAACGTCCTTTAGCACAAAATATGCATTGGTAGGTACAATGGCAATATTGCTTTGAATTAAGTAATGACATTCATGTTGCTAGCGAGTAGCGTGCATTTTAGCCAAAAGTAAGAGGGTTACATCAAATTATGAGGATGGAGGTTAAATGATTGGTACAGTGTAACGATCACAATCATCTACTTAATTAGCTAACGCTCTTTTTCCATTGGCTAAAATCCATTGTCGCAAGCTGCAGCCATCAGTATTATATCCAACCAAAACATTTTTTTTAAATTTATAGGCTAACGCTTGGATGCAGTTAGACCTGCTTGCAAGTGGTGATGCAGCCTAAGGTGGAGCGCCCTTGACTAGAAAATGCCTGTGAATCTTGATTTGAACGACTTATATTTAACTTATAAAAGAGGAGGGTAAAACGGAAGCCGGAAGGGCATTCCATACCCTCGCGGTTCCAATTAGGAACGAGGAAGCTTTGTACGTGTCCGTGGAATTTCAACTACGTACAATTTAGGATAATAACAATGATGCAATGCAGCTTTTTGGAAGTAGGGCCTATACCTATGCCTATGCCTTATACTGAAGGACAAAAAGTACGGCTGTTTAGTCAGGTTGAAGCCGTTTCACGTGACATTAGTGCCTCTACCAGTATGTGGCAGCTCTCTGGGTGAAATACAAAACAAACCAGATTTAATGTGCAAACAAAAGAGCAAAAAACTAGTCACCGTTTTGACGAGCAAGCACTGTGACGACAGGGGACCGGGTCATTGTTTTGTTGACTATTATAATACAAACAAACGGAATAGCGCATTTACTTAATAATTTTCACTGTGAATATTATTATGGTCTAGTATTTCAGGACTTTCATTTGTTTTGTTTAGTGCTGTGCATATTTATGATTCATTCCTTTTATCGATAAACATTTTGTATATAGAACTGAACTAGATGATGCCCTTGACAGCATCAGATTGGATTGAGGTTTCTTAATTACTTATTAAATTCTGGGCTAAAAAGTAACCTATATCCATTTCCAGGATGCAGGCTATTGCATGTACGAAATTTCGTCAAATAGAGTCCACTCTTTAACCTTTGTTGACCGTCGAGCTATATATTAGTTACAAAAGTAATAAGTAAACGTTATTTTTAAACCACATTTTGAATTACCATCAGGTGAGATCGCAGTCAAGGGCTAACTTGTAGTGGATAAAATAAAAAAAATAAAAAATTTGATTCCAACTTTTTAGTAACTAAAAACTTTTAAGATGATAATAGCAGGAATATTATTTTAAACAAAATAAAGATAACACTTGTATAATGTACGTAACGTTGTCGTACATAATATTATGACGAGAAAAACATAGAAATAAGCCTAGAAAACGCAAAGAAAGTTAGATAACTTTAAGACGTATAATAACTGTGACTTTGATATAATGTAATGATAGTAAAGTATATCCTACAGAGTATTAATTACGAGTTACGAGGTCCGTTCATACATAACCGCGTCATTAGCAGTGTTTCTCACAACTCTTATCGGCGCTCGTTGCTTAAGCCTGACTCGACATAATAATTCGACAAGTATGCTAAACACATGGGAACCTGTTTGTTATGAAAATGTATGAGAAAAATACAACATACTTACCCGGAGCTGAGCTAGGCTTAGATAACGATAACTGGAAAGTAAGAGGGATTTTGGCTTACTTGTAAAGGTTTATAACTCCTAAAAGAGTTATTCCAATAACTTTAAGAATATGTGGACACTAACAAGATTTTTGCGGCGATAGCAAAGTGTACAAGTAACTACAAAATTCCATAAGAATAAATTCAGCAGAAGCTCATTATTTAATTTAAAAAATCTTCGAAATGACTTCGACTGAAGTCTGAAACATAAAGTTAAGCTATATATTTAAAACTGTGTCAAACTATTCTAACATTAAAGGTATAGATATAATTTATTAGCAACTACAAAAATAAATAGAAAAAAAATATTTTAATGTATTTTCTAGTCAAAAATGTTCTAGTTGAAAACCGTTAAAGTCGAACCATACATTATTCTGTCCATCAGAGTCAGAATAAATCAAAAGTCAGCCAAGCGTTCTCTGCAAGCGTTTGAAACCTTTGTCAATGAAAAATACCAGCGGGGAAACCTGGAATAACTTTTATTCTTTTGTACCGTGCTGTCCGTGATTTTCATATTACTTGCTTAAATAAATGGGAATTAGCTCGTCCTAATGGACGCCCTAGGTATCGCTGGATTGATGAAGCATGGGAACCTGCAAGCCCGTACATATGGTGATTGCGAAATTAAAGTAGACCGTACATAATTAAATTAAAAAAGCGTGAGGCCTTGTGGAGTGTGGACCACCCGACAGAAGCGAAGCTTGTACCCATTGACCCAGTCTCATACAAAATGCACTGCCCAGCCAATGAGGCAACATGTTGGTAAGTTCGTTTAAGATTTTTCCATTTAGGTCTGTCTCTCTGGATATGCATAACTTGCTAATCCAGTAAGCACGGCAAGCTTTATATATATCAGTTTTATTTCATATTTTATACTAGCTTATGCCCGCGACTTCTTCTGCGTGGACTACACAAGTTTCAAACCCCCTTTAGGGGTTGAATTTTCAAAAATCCTTTCTTAGCGGATGTCTACGTCATAGTAGCTATCTGCATGCCAAATTTCAGCCCGATTCGTCCAGTGGTTTGAGCTGTGCGTTGATAGATCAGTCAGTCAGTCAGTCACCTTTTTCTTTTATATACGAGATTTAGATATCACTCTTAGCTTTATTAAGCATTTTTCTTTAGCTTTATAACATCTTTTCAAAAACTGAAGGAATTTGTCCAACAGAGGAATTAAGGCCTTGCTGGTTGCCGCCTGTACAGTCATAAAGCGCGACGGTATGCAGGGTCGCATGACGGCAGCGGCAGAAGAATAAGTAGAAAGAGCAGAGTAGTACATAAAATACACAACATTGGAAGAATTTCTTTTTTCTTTTATTCCACTACAAGTTAGCCCTTGACTGCGATCTCACCTGATGGTGAGTGACGATGCAGTCTACGATGGTAGCGGGCTAACCTGTTCGGGTTATGGCAGTTACCTATATTAAACCCATACCCCTAACCGGTAAACAAAATGTAAGTATTTATTAGGTAAAGTGGCAGCCTTATAGCTTAAATAGCCATTTCTTCCAGATAATCGAGTTTATGGATACTTACAAAAAATAAAGCTGCTACTTCTATTTATACACAGTAACGTTATTTCTTCTTCTTACTCATATAATAAGCAGTTTGGAAATATCGAGTAACCTATTATTACTTGATCATAACGGACAATAGACTGCGTTATCTATAGCGATTCATCCATGCGACCTTTTTGACGGAATAAGGAAACGTGGTAGGTTTGCCTCTACATTTTCCTAAATAATATTTAAGTAACAATATACTTATTTATTTAATTTTAAAAATAGAACTTTTCTTATTTTCTCAACTTTGTTCGTGCTTTTATTTTCCCTCTTATTACCTCAGCGTAAAGCGGAATAATACATCGGATTTTTGAGTTGTAACGCCAAAAACCGATTAAATTTAGGTAGAGATACAGAAACCGAATTGCGTGGAGGTCCTAACGTTCTTTAAACGTTAATAAATAAATAGTAGGTATGCCGTCTGATGAAAGAATTAAAAGCCAGCTGAGCGTAAATTTGAAACCGTTTGAAAAGCTTTGTACAGAAAATAACAGCGAATTCGTATCTAAAATAGCCGCCGAGTAAATATTTAAAATTACGTCCTTTTGTTTCCATCACCAAAACCGGTAACTAATGAGAAAGGAATTGTGGCAATGAACGGACAACGGTAGTTCCCGACTGTTTTGTTTTAGTCGTTAAATGAAGGACCAGAAGTATACGATTAACAAGTAACAACTAACACTTAGTATTTACGAATTGTCTAATCTAATCTAATCTAGCCTGTAATGTCCCACAACTGGGCAAAGGCCTCCCTCCGAGTTTTCCACATCTCCCTATGTTGTACGAATTGTATAAGTGCGAAATTGTTTCCGTCTGTATCTCGGGAAAGCGTAGTAAATCTTTCGAAACCTCAATCCTCGCGGACAATGTAGCAGGAATCATCTAGCCCTACATAAATATTATATGGTAATTGAAAGAAAACAAAAAAAAATATCTATTGCTTTTACTTATTATAAAAAAAGAGAAAATATTAGCTATATGGCTGTTGCGTATGCTTTAGGATCTTAGAAGGATCTTCTAAGTGCTACTCAGACTATGGAGTTTGCAAGGCTATTCCTTGAAAAGGTGAAGATATGCCACCATTAGTAAGTGGAAGTCCTTATCACCATAATAAAATTCAAAATCAAAGGCCAGAACGATAAAATTGGCATTTTAACTACGGCATTGAGTAATTGCATCATGTATTGGTTCTAACAAATCTATGACGTTTCAAAAAATCGTTTAGTTTCAGTTAAGCCTTTGAAGCTTGGTTCTAGTTAGAGTTCACTGTTCAACATATTATGAAGGTACAATGAGAATATAGGACAGCATTTTATCTCACTTCAATGTTTGGTCCGTTAAATGCCCAACGTCAGAAAAAGCAAAAGCCAAGCGGAGCACTGTTGGAAAACGTTTGTTCGAGGAAATACTAGCTCAAACTTTTAGCTTTCGACATTAAAGAATATCGAAAATTCTGATAGCTTGTCAGAACAAAATTAAAATCCGCTTTTTTATTATTGAAGGATAGGCTTCCTTCCGCTTGTCTAAAGAAACCAATGATTATTAGGTCTAGGTTGTGGGGCGCGCTTGCCTAGAAGATGCCTAAAAATTCTTGCCTAAAAGGTAACTAAGTTGTACGTGGCAGGGAACAAAAACGGTCTCGTGGGCCTGGTAAAGTTGAGTCGTTGTTTTGGCGTGAAAAACCGCTTTGTACCTGGTTCAGGATACCAAGCTTTATGACGGTTTAACTGAGTTTTTTTATTGCTATCAAAAGGTATCTTCCTGCAATACAAGGGTGCCCGTACTTTAAGAAAAAATTGATGAAAAATTACTCGTTTAAGAAGTAAAATGGGGTGTTAAAGTTTGCATGGAAAAGCGTATTTCATGGGCTACAATAGTTATTTGTTATACAAGAGTGAAAAGTTGTTTTTTAACCGCGTGCTCAATTTTGATGACCGAGCAAGCGAAGGATTCTAAAATTGAATCACGAGCGGAGCGAGTGATTCAAAAATTAGAATCCTGAGCGTCAGCGAGGGAATCAAAAGAGCACGAGGTGAAAAATCTTTTTACTCGAGTGCAACACGTAACTTTTCATCCCACCTCAGCGAGGAAATGACTAAATGCAAAAAAAATCACAAGGTAACTTTTCATCCCACCTCAGCGAGGAAATGACTAAATGCAAAAAAAATCACAAGATTAAATTCAATTCTGTTAATTTCTTCGTCACTAGAATCACTCATTTTAGGTTTTTCACTTATTTTCAATTTTCTTGTTTTTAATCGGTTTTAATTTTAAACAATATGACGTGAAAGATAATGGTGCGCGCAAAGTAAATTAAAAAAGTACACCAAGAAGGTTACGAGTGTGAGTTTTTAACAAATTAAAAACGATTGTATGGAAATTCGGCACCATAGAGGTACAAGTAAATAGGTTTTAATGATGTTTTGAATTCACAAACTTCATAGACGAGTGATATTTACTAACGTGCACACGATGTTCTAAATTCAATTTACTTTATCCTCTAGAGGATAATAACGGCTTTTACCATCAGATATCGAAGAATAAAAATACTCTTTCCGAGATGGTGGGATGAAAAGTAAATTATTCTTTTCTCAAGAATAAATATCTTGTAGCTTACATACCTACTTAGTTCATTAATATTCAAGTAAGCCAAAAACAGGGTGTCTTAAGTTCTGAGAATATCTAAAGGGTTAGTTCCCTTTTGTACAGACAAAGGAGCTCAAAAAATAATCTGTTCCGAAGTGGCTTGATGAGGAAAGCTGAGGGCCGGAGTCATTAGGACTTGGTTATAATTTATCCAACAGTGGCTTGTTAAGTCCGCAAAAATATTAAGCATCTAAGACAATGTTCCACATCTTATTGATAACGATGACTCCTGTTTTCTGTGGCACAAGTGTTTTCCAAAGACTGCCATGCCAAAAAAAATGCCATTTTTGACATGACTTTATGACGTAGGGACCGTCGATACACTCGTGAGCGTAGCCTATCTTATAAGTGGAGTGGAAACCGGAACATTTAAACAGTGCTACCAGTAAGATACCTAACGCCATTTTAAAAAGTTTAAGTACATTCAAAATTTCTAACACGAGGGGCGATTTTGTTTATGAGCTATAAACACTGAACCTTTCGCTTCAAGACAAGTGCACGTCCGTAAAGTTTATTTTTACACGACCTACCTCAATGAAAGATACTGCGCCATGTGCTTGGAAGGTTACTGAATGGAATATACAGCAGGATCTCTTTTCTAATGGCAATCGTATGAATAGTACCTCATATTTCACATTGCTGCAGCATGTCGTGGCCCCTTTTCAAAATGCATGATATTATGTGTATAATAGTTAAGGCTTTGTTGGGATGCCATGATGGAAGTTTTACACAAACCAGGTTAAAATCAAGACCAAGATATTGCGGTATAGTTACGGCCTCAATCTGATTCCATTTTGATTTATGACCCTTGATTTGATACCTAGCTTTACAAACTGTACGTAGGGCTGTTTAATCTGTGACACTTGCTGCAATTTAAATGTATTTTGTAATTGAATCCACTTCATCTTTTACAAAAACAAACTTCTAACTCGGCAGCAATATTGATGGTAGGTATCAAGCATCAGGTGTAAGTGTAAGTTACACTTCAACAAAAAACAACCTGTATGTACAATGTCTTCTATAAATATTTGAACAGGCGTTTAACGTAAACATGAGACGTCGCGTCTAAACGAAAAAATTTAAACGAAGCTAATTGTTTGAGAATGTGTATTATTAAATAGGTTCCGCAGGAAAGTCCGCGCAGTGCTTTACTTCCAAGCTAACTATAGCAAAAATACTTAGATAGAAGATAGTGAGGCTATACTTAGTTCTGTTGTACACAATCTCTAAACTAAAATGACAGCATTCAATATTTTGCTAATCCTTTAATTATACCTGTGAATATACTTCCTACGGAAAGGGACAGACCTACATTAATTAGAGCTGTCATTTTAGTTTAGTTTAGAGATTGTCACTTAAATAGAATTGGTCACAGTTAGGTACTATATGTAGCTACTTATTTACTTAATATTTTTTTCTTGGTAAACTTATTACTTACTTAACTTCATTGTATAACTCCTTGGTCTTTATGACAAGATTTACGACGATTTTAGTTATACTTTAGTAGGCATAACCAGCTAGCTCCTATTTCCTAGACTTACTAAGGAACCCTGCATAGTGGCGGCCGGCGGGAAGCTTACAGGAACTGAATGTTTACATTAAGTTAACAGGTTAGCGATAGTTTGTCTTAAAATTATTGCTACATTATTTTCAAGTTGTTTTTAAAGGCTCGTTTAAAACAAATAAAAATATACAATTTACTTAATAAGAAAAGTATAAATCGTAACACAAGTAGATACTTACGGGAAAGTAATTAAATTACGAGGCAACATTTCCTAACACCACAGCCACATTCGGGTGTGTTGCCGACCTTCCACACCTTCTGGAGTGGACAAACTGGATCCTGTATTTCTAAAGTAAACATTTAAAAATCTGTCATCGTTATACTATGAGACTTTTCAAATTAATGTTTCAGAATAAGTACTACATTTTTCCACCAATGTTTGGCCAATTGGCACGATGACGTCGGCGGTCTAAAATTAAATACAAATAATTAATAATTTGTTATTTAATTACTTAATGAGTAATAAAATAACAAATATTATACTCAATATAAAAATCCTTTAAAAGCGATTTTTTTCTAATTTTAATTTCGAAAAGTGGCCACTGAAGACATACTTCAATGAATTGATATCAGATTAGATAGTAGGTATTATGAATGCAGGTTATCTAGTATCCGCGCATTTTTATCATTCAAATAGTTATCAATTTATCATACAGTTAAAATGTAAGCTAATATTATTGTTATGTTTAATGTTATATTCCCGGAAAAACAAAGAGTTTCCGCGGTATTTTAAAGAACCTAACCCCACGCCAAAGAAGTCGCGTCATACCAATAATTATTTTTATAAGCAAGGGTTATTTAATGAGAATAAACAAATAAAAGTACTTAAATTAAAGCCAAACTCTCACCATAACGGATTTAATAACAGAGGGAAAAACATTTTTCTGAAAATTCTGAAACTTTTCGAATAATTTAAAGCCGTCTATAGGAAGCCTCCGTTCCGAAGTAAAGTGATTTATATGACCAACTTTGCAACAACATTATGCTAATATGAAAAAATGCTATTCAAAACGTAAAATATATTGCGGTAATTTATATAAAATGTTTGAAATAAATATGAAACGTAGGTAACGTCTACATTATCGTGCTTACTGATTTATTATGGCGTTTAATAAACCCAACCAATTTATGATTATTTTCGCAGGTTTTAGGTGAGACATACCTACCTGTAACCTATGGTACCACTAACCTATTCTTTAATTTAAATCTTCCTAAAATGAGAGAGATAGAGTCTCTGTGGCCCATATAATTATAGACGTCCATTCTTGTAGGGACTTCCATACGATAAGGTCTATAATGTATCAAATATCAAATAAATATTATAAATGCGAAAGATTGGATGGATGTATGGATGTATGGATGTTTGTTACTCAATCACGCTCCAACGGCTGAACGGATCTGGATGAAATTTGGCAAGGAGATAGATTATAGTCTGGAATAGCACATAGGCCACTTATTATCCCAGAAAATTAAAGAGTTCCTTCGGGAACCGAAAAACCTCAATCCACGCGGACGAAGTCGCGGGCATCAGCTAGTAAGTAGGTAAATAATTGAAAGTGAATAAAGCAAATCTCATACGAGAACCAGCTAAGGGATAGGCTATAGCCGTCTCGTCTACGACACCTCAATCAGACAACGCAGAGTAAGTAACTTTCAGCTTTCAGTTTTTAAACTTCTTACGGACTTTTGGGCCATAGTTTTCTTTTGGTTATAAGCATTCAGACTTCAGAGTCAGAGGCATTAAGTTATCATATCAAGTTAATTATAAATTATCTACAAAAACTGAAAATGTCATACCTATCTCAAGTCTCTTTCCCGTAAAGACCATACAAGCATTCAGACTTCAGAGTCAGAGGCATTAAGTTATCATATCAAGTTAACTATAAATTATCTACAAAAACTGAAAATGTCATACCTATCTCAAGTCTCTTTCCCGTAAAGACCATACTAAAATACATAGGAATCATACGCAAGGTTAAAATAAAACAGCTTGAAAATCTCTCAGCCTGCTGCTGATATCAAATATCGGTGTTGCTATCGTCACAGGACACGATTACGACTAGTTATTCACAAAAGGTACAAATCTGACGATCATTCTACCGGTAATTTTCAGACACACTCAACGTGGCATGTGGCCATTCTACGCTATCCAAATCGCAGTCTGAATAGGCTTCATAACCCACAACTACCTGAGGCAGGTAAAAAAGGTTAAGTACCAATTAAAAGTTAGTGAAAGTATGCTCACCTGTTACTACAACGGCCATAAGCAATCCGAAAAGCGCGGGAAGGGCGGCCATTTTATCCACGGCGAAAATAAAATCACTCACAAAACACTGATTTTAAACACTCGCATTACTAGACACACGAACGTGGTCACTATTTTTTCCTCTATCTAAAAAAACTGTATCCTTTCCCAAACTGGTAAAACTGGACTCGTCCCCTCTCACTTCCTCACGCGATGTTAGGCTGTCGCTTTCAACCTGTAACAAAAAACACAACTATGTAGGATTGTAGGGACGTCTTTTTTATTATTTTTAAGTCAAGGTGTTTTCGAATTATGTAATTTGAGCGTCCAACGAAACTTGACCTCTGAAAATGCCTCGTCATAAACGGTTTTCGGTTAGGAACCGTTGTTGTGAAGGTCAAAATTTAATGGACATAGATAGATGAGAGATCATTTTTTAAAGGCGAAGGTAGAGTCAGCGTGGAGATACGAAAGTTATTATTATGTACTTTTATAAGCATCTTGTAATCCATAAAGAATTCGTGCATTCTTCTCAAGCCATTTTCTAACGACTCGGTGTTGATATTTTTGTACACCACGGGTAGGGTTCTGCACTAATACTTCATAACATAATAATTATCATTTTATAGCTGAAAAGGATTTTTAGGAATATGAAATTAATAGTGAACGCCCCCGCGACTTCGCTGTCGAAGGAATTTCAAAAAATCCGTCCTTATTCCTTGTCTACATTATAAAAGAAACATCTTTGCAGAACTTCAGCTTTCTTGGTCAAAGGTTTTGGCAAGGCGTTGAGGCAGTCAGTAAGTGAGTCAGGGCTTTTCTCTTTAATTTAGTAAATAGAAGTAGTACAAAAATAGCAGCTAGCTATTTTGGTGACCATGTGCCATGAAGTAGTACTACTACTTTTGATGAAGGAAAATTCTCAATCCCATATGAAAACTAAAAAAATGCCATAGGATCGAAATCGCAGGAAATATTTTAAAATCAACAGTAAAACAAGTGATATACATGTATGTATACTGAAAATGAATATAACTCCGAAAAGTTAATGGTGTGTATGAGATTCAAACCCCAGATCCAACCGCCTGAACTGAAGAGAATTAACCATTGGGCTACACATAGATTATTAAGGCTTAGAGGATTAGGCTTAATATAGATATTAGCAGCATAGATTTAAAGTCTCAAATTCCAACTTAGCTAAAGCCCTGACTGGCTGTAATTAGCTTACGAGACTGCCAGTCTGGCAATACTGGTCACACCTGGAACCTACATAGGTCGTTGCTTCTTGATATTGATACTCTAACAGTCTACCGTATACAGCAAATGTCGGCTATATCTGGTTAGATAGCATCATAATATCCTAGCTGCAAAGTTTCAGACGCTCGTGCTCTGGTTATTACTCGCTCTCTTGATAATAATCTGATTTACTCGGAATGTATGATGCTTGGCTTTGACTTTAGGGAATAGAAACGACAATTCCGCTAGATATTAATGTCACGTAGAATAAAAAATATCGTTTCTTCGTTTTGTAATGATTTCAGCACTTTAGAAAAAAAGATTATCTGGGACAAGATACTAAAAAGTTTCTACTTTGATCAACTGAAAACTGTTTAGTGCTAGTTAGTGCCAGAATAGTCAAAAAGCTAATCTTTGAGCTATTAGAATACAAAGTGAATATGTGCTAGACTTTAATGTCAGTAAGTAGCATTACAGTTCGCTCACTAGGGATTGGTACCTATTGACGAGTGATGAGGAAAGCTCTATGCCTGCGATCAAATCTGTATGAGGGATCCGTATTCTGTAAGAGTACCAAAGTATAACCTTCATAGCTCAACGAGTAACAAAGCTTAATTTGCAATGGGCTATGGGTTCTTCTAGCTGTGCCCCAGCTAGAAGAACCGATAGGCGATGAGCTCCCAACGTCCAAGCATTGGAAGGCGGACGGACAATTTTAAGCGATTAGATGGGAGCCGCTGGATACTAGCGGCACAAGACCGTGCCCTGTAAAGTTGATTGCAGAATCCTCTTGCAGTACGTCAATCGGTTGTACGAACAATAGGAATACCCTTTTAAAAAAGATACTACAACGATAAAGCTTCATTCGACTTTACAAAAGCGAATCTTTCGAAATACAATCTCTTACTCAGATTGTTTTAACTTAGTTGTACCAAAAGTTTTTGAATATCATATTATTTTCGAGTATAACAAATTCCGAGAATTCAGCTGTTTGAGACATCGAAATTTCTGTGAAATTGAATTGCTTCACTCCCGCCAGTTTGCCATGTGTAAAATGTTAAATTGTTCTTTACAAAGATTAACAATTTTTAACAAGAGTTCTGAATTGTTACGAAGCTTTTCCTTTGTTTCATGTTTGGAAAGCCAAAATTCTATCAGTGGAATACTGTTATGTCAATTATTAATTTTTAGAGGCAATCTCAGTTAACTGTTGAAGGAGTTGCTGTACTTATGGAAAAAGACGTACCAAAAGTAAGTAAATTAAAATACCTATAGGATCTATTACTTTTTCAGCATTTTTTCTACCTCTGTGTCAATTTAACTAATTAAATACATATTTCGGCTATAAATTATCGATCATAGGGCATTATAAGCATGAGCCCCAAGGGTGTATCTTTATTTCAAAAAAACTTTGTATCACAAATGTATCTTTTGTGATATAAACTTCGATTGGTGAGGATCTTCGATAAGACAAAGCCGAAGTTATTTTTGTGCGTCGCAGCGTAGGGCGGATGCGCACACGCATCGAAGTGTCAAGGAGAGACAGAAAAAAATGTATTTGTTTAATTTTTTAGGTATTTAATCTAATAAGTAAAAAAAACATTTTAAGACTTCCCGCTACCTCATTAACGAATTATTATTATTTATTTACTTATTTATTTTGTTTTTCTCTCGTAATATCAGTAAGATTTATTTTATTTCAATTACCTAGGTAATAAAAAAGTAATTTAATAAAACAAAAAACCCGACTGCTTGGATACCAAAAAGTATAAAACAAGACATGAATTGAAGTATTTCATTATTATCAATTTACATCGTATAATAATATTAATAAAATCTATCAAGGCGCAGTCGCACGTTAAGGTAAATGTTAGCTATTGGACGTGCGACTGCGCCTTGATAAATTTTATTAATATTATTATACGATGTAAATTGATAATAATGAAATACTTCAATTCATGTCTTGTTTTATACTTTTTGGTATCCAAGCAGTCGGGTTTTTTGTTTTATTAAATTACTTTTTTATTTCAAACTTTTTAGTTCAGTATTTATTGTAAACAGGCGACATTTTTTCTGCCCGAAGTTGTACCAAAGGTACTATTATAGATTTTGTGGTAGCATTTTAGAGCATGTGAATAAGCAGCGGATTGATTTATTCGTAATGACTACCATGGTGATCACCATAACCATCATCAAATTTGCATAATATGTTATAATGCTAATATAAATTTGGTTTGGTAAAGTTCGTGAATCTGCTATTTTTTTGACAGAGAGAGTGAATTAATTTTCGAGAGTCCTATCGCAGCGACGCGACGTCACGAGACCTCGGCATTTACCGCGTCCAATCGCTTTCGTAAGCCAATGAACGTCGGCCACTTACGAAAATGCCCGTGAACAATGCAAAAAAAGTAGGTATTTTCAAAAACACAATTTGTACGTATTTAGTACGTAGCAAAGTCGGAACCAATATTTTAATAGACATTAAAAATTTTAGTCGTAAGTTATGTAAGTCGAATATGCGCTGCATGTGGCATTGATGAATTTATTGATTTTTTGACTGATCGATTGAAGGAGTATAAAATAATGTAGCTTTCTATAAGTGATATAATTTTTAAAATCGGTTGAGTAGTTTTTGAGATAATCCAAATCTTTTCTCTTTATAATAGGTATCATACCTAGTTTGATAGATAGATGATTTATGTAGGAACTTTAAACATTTCCTTTGAAACCTCGTAAATTCTAAATTATCATTTAAACGGAAAAATGGTTTAAGGAACCTAGGTGTGATTTTAAAAGACCTATCTAACGATACCCCACTTGCCTATAGCCTATCGACTTTCATTTATTAATTGGCTTCTAGTGGACGCCATTTTGTTTTTCTCAAATTCGGCCTCCATAGTGACACTCGGAAGATTAAAACAAATCTAGTGGTGCAAGTACTATCAAAATCGGTTCAGCCGTTTTTTCTGTAGTGCGACACAAAGGATTACAACCTTTGAAACCTCGTAAATCCTGAATGATCATTAAAATGAAAAAATGTTCAAAGAAACCTAACTCTGATTTTACAAGACCTATTCATCGATACCCCACTTGCCATAGTTTATTGACTTTCATTTTTAAATTTGTTACAATATGGCTTCTAATGGGCGCCATTTTGTTTTTTCTCAAATTCGGCTTCCGTTATGACACTCGGAAAATTAAGACAAATCTAGTGGTGCAAGTATCATCAAAATCGGTTCAGCCGTTTTGTCTGTAGTGCGACACAAAGGAATACACTAAAAATGAACCTTTGAAACCTCGTAAATCCTAAATGATCGTTAAAATGAAAAAATGGTCTAGGGAACCTAACTCTGATTTTACAAGACCTATTCATCGATACCCCACTTGCCATAGTTTATTGACTTTCATTTTTAAATTTGTTACAATATGGCTTCTAGTGGGCGCCATTTTGTTTTTTCTCAAATTCAGCTTCCGTTATGACACTCGGAAAATTAAGACAAATCTAGTGGTGCAAGTATCATCAAAATCGGTTCAGCCGTTTTGTCTGTAGTGCGACACAAAGGAAATATACATATATAGACTGATGAACACATAACCCTGTGCGTTCCGCAGTCGGGTAAAAAATAAGCCGGATTTTGCATATTATAAGCATTTCCATTTTCTGTAATGCCTTGTAATATTATTAAACATGCCATTAATCCAGTAGGTAATCAAACGAAAATTTAAGCTTCCCGATCGGTATGAAACAGTTTCTAACATTAGTATGAATAGTGTGAAATTAATTTCATATTATCCAAAAAAACCTAATCGCTGCGACCGCAACCTAGTTTCCAAAGCGTGTTTAGTTAGCATACTAATTAAGGTTACACTTAAAATTAATTTGTGTACTTAAGCTGTTGTTTAATGTTTTGTTAACAGACGTCCTCCTTGTTAGAGTGACTTATATTGACTCCAGTTTAGTTACATCCATCCATCATTCTGCATATGGGTATAGATAGGTCCACAGGTGTAGTGCCAGACAATACACCATTTAAATAGCGTGCCACCGCAAACCACGTACCTAACTGAGGACTATGTATCCTCAATTTTTCCACATCCGCCCACTTCCCGCCATAGTCGGGACTTATCATTGAACACTTCCATATAAACATAATTATGTAACAAACTTCTTTTAATGAAAATAAAGCTTGCAAAGCAAACACAGAGATCATCTAAAGTAACAAAACAATTGTGTAAGTATAAAATTAAAACATTCCAGACAACTAATCAAAACATTTCAATAAAGAAGCTACTTTTGAAAACAAATAAAACACTTCGTTGTTGTTCTTGCCAACGGTACCTAGCCGAGTGCGTGTGAACGGTAGCAGACATACAAATAAACACAAAACTCCCCGCTTCCAACTTGGTTCTTGTTTTGATTGTAGCCGTATTTATATTCATACCAAATGTTCCTAAACTCAAATCCAGGCTCAAAATGTAATTTAGCTACCTTGAGCAAGCTTTCACAAGATTGTTTTAATTATTAAATGGATTCTGACTATGGGATAATATTACAAAGGTACGAGTATATCTAAATACCTAGACGTAAAAGACTCTTTGTAGGTACATAGTGGGTAAAAATGACGGTTGGATTTTATTGGTTCTTTATTTTGGTGCCAGAGCGAGCGGCGCGGGAGATTATAAAAAGTAATAGTAGTTTATGCAACTGTCATATAATGAAGGGAATTAAAACACGAGTGTGAGTTTATGAAACGAGCGCAGCGAGTTTCATAATAGTAACGAGTGTTTTAATACCCGTGTTATATGCAGTTGCATACACTACTTTATCTTCACTAATGCAATTTATCAAACAACAAGAGTAAAAGCTGATTAAATTCACGCGTACGTGTATTGTCACAGTGAACTTGCCGCCATTAAAATCTAACCAATGAGAGCGCAGCTGCGCGCGCAGGGCCAATCAGGAGGAGGATTCGTTTTTTATTTAATTGGCACAAGATCTTACCAAAGAGTTTTGTTTATGTAAGTTTAGTAGTTTAGATATCGATGTGGATATTATACCATCATGTGAAATTGCTTAAATTGAGTGTTTTGTTATCTGCGCTATAACAGTAGTAATTATAAGTCAAGTATTGGAAACATAAGTAGAATGTTATAACATTAGTGTAGATAAACGATTTTACAGAACTTTCAATTATACTTTAACAGAATAGACCTTAATTTCAGCTTTTGTAGAGCGCTTTTTTTGTAGTTATTAAGAAATGATAAATTTTATTTTATTCAACTAGAAATATCAATAATGATTGTCCATTTGGACACACTCAATGATTTTATTATAGAGTTTATCCGTAGTCCGTACGTATAGAGAGATAAGTTTTTATCTAAAAAAAATGTATTAAGACCAGTAAGCTGTAGATTTTAGCGTACAAATTAGTGAATTTGATGCGAATGAGAAATACACGTACTGGCATTTGTAGTGACAAAGGCATGCCAGTTACTTACAAATAAAATCATAATGTACAACAAGATCCTAGACTGTATTCGTGTATTTCTCTTATACGGTAGCTTTCATTATAAAGCTTATACATGTCGCACCCATGTATAGATTAGTCACTTCGATAAGCTCGATCTTGCTGAATGTAAAAGTCTATACTTCCATTTCCAATTACAGCAGGAACGTAGAGTTCTATTGTATAAAACCACTCATATCGCTATAGTATTATTCCGGGGAATGCATCACAACGATGTGTAACACACACACACACACATTCGTATTAGTAAGTGTTGAAATGAACTAAAGATAACAGTTAGCATTTTCTTTTATTCTTATATATAAAAATGAATTGCTGTTCGTTTGTCTGGCTAAAACTCGAGAACGGCCGGGCCGATTTAGCTGATTTTGGTTTTGAAATGTTTGTCGTGGTCCAGGGAAGGTTTAAACGTTGAGAAAATATGGAAAACTTGCGAGAAAGATAGTAAAAAACAACAATTTCATTTTCCCATATAAACTGTTCTACCTACTTTCCTGTCAAACATTTGACGTTCGTCCCTTCGTCGGTACGGTAGACTTGGGTCCACCACCACTCGAATTGAAGCACGTATTAAATTAAGGGTTTTGAATCGACAACATATATCCACATTACTCGGATTATCCGGATTATCGCCTATTTAAATTTTAATATTTTGATGATTGTTATTGTTGGTTCGTTCAGTTGTCATTGTATTGACATATTTTGATGGTTGTCATTGTTTGGAATGCAAATAAAAATAAGTCTTTATTGTGCTATTTCACACACTCAATATCAGACAGGTTTTGTTGGAATGCAGGTTGTCGAATGTTTATATTTCACGGTAGCGGTAACGCCGAAACGGATCGACTTTTCGAGCACATCCAACAAGCGATCGTCTATGTGCTAGAGCAAATTCCCTCCAGTTTCTTTACGACTTTCCAAAGCAATCCGTTCGCACGAACGCTGCTTTACTCGGAGATGCCATGTTACTACACTTGGAACGCTTCATCGAAGAAATTTCTACATTGGAGGCAAGGCGATGCGGTTCCTGATCATTCGGATATGCGTTCTACTGATGCTCATGGTCGTATTTACACAGTTCATCCAAAGAATGATGAATGTTTCTATTTGCGGTTGTTGCTGGTAAATGTTCGTGGGCCAAAATCATTTAAATCAAGTTACGAACTGTAAATGGTACCTATAGTGTGCCATAGGTCCATGAGTATGCCCAACATTTCGTGCAGCATGTCAAGAGCTCAATTTGGTTGAAAACGATACTCATTGGGACATGAAAATCGCTGAAGCAATTATTTCTGCATCTCCAAGTCAGATACGCACATTATTTGCTATCATCATTTCTACATGTTTCCCCTCTAATCCACGTGACCTGTGGAACAAATACAAAGATAACATGGCAGAAGACAGTTTACATCAAATTCGTGTCAGTTCAAGAAATCCTGATCTTGAGGCGAATGAGGAGATGCATAACCAGGCTTTGCTCTTGATCGAAGATATATGTTACCACCTCATGTGCAGCAGTTTGTTAGTCAAGTTAGGAATGCCAGCGCCAGATCGCGGAGTGAGTGACGCATTTAATAGAGAATTTAATGAACGTGAATATCTGATTGGTCTAATTTCATATGGATCATATGAAATTAGACCAATCAGTTCAAACGAATGTACCCTGTTAAACCCAAAACAGAAGGAAGTCTATGATACATTAATTAATGCAATTGATGATGGAAATGGTGGCTTATTTTTCCTGGATGCCCCTGGTGGAACTGGAAAGACATTCCTCATGTCATTGATTTTGGCCACTGTTCGTGCGAGATCCGAAATTGCGGTAGCAGCTGCTTCTCCTAGAATAGCGGCCACGTTGTTAGAAGGATGCCGTACGGCTGATTCAGCGTTAAAATTGCCATTAAATCTTCAAACTACTGACCAACCGACACGTAACATTGCAAAACACCTTCTTCTGGAATAGCGGCCACGTTGTTAGAAGGATGCCGTACGGCTCATTCAGCGTTAAAATTGCCATTAAATCTTCAAACTACTGAACAATCGACACGTAACATTGCAAAACACCTTCTCCTGGAATAGCGGCCACGTTGTTAGGATGCCGTACGGCTCATTCAGCGTTAAAATTGCCATTAAATCTTCAAACTACTGACCAACCGACACGTAACATTGCAAAACACTCTGCAATGGCAAAAGTTTTAGTAGCTACAAAAATCATCATCTAGGACGAATGCACAATGGCGCACAAACGCGCATTGGAAGCTCTTGATCGAACCTTAAAAGATCTGCGCAATGACTCGAGAATTTTTGGTGGCGCAATGATTTTACTATCTGGCGATTTCCGTCAAACACTGCCAGTCATTCCAAGATCGACTGCTGCCGATGAAATAAACGCTTGCCTCAAATGATCAAATCTGTTGTGCTATGTGAAGAAACTTCAACTGGCAGCAAACATGAGAGTTGCATTGTTGAACGACCCATCTGCTGAAGATTTCTCCAAGCAATTACTGACTATCGGTAATGGCCGTGTTCCTGTCGACGAATCGAGCGGATTGATTTCATTCCCACCGAATTTTTGCAATTTCGTCTCATCGAAAGACGAGCTCATCAGCAAAGTATTTCCGAACATCATTGCTAACCACAAAAATAACAAATGCTTAAGAGCGAGCAATTTTGGCGGCTAAGAAAAAAGATGTGAATGACTTAAACTTTATATTATATATGTCGTATATCACAAGGTGCTTCAATGAAGAGAATTAAACCGAGTGCATCCCATGCTGCACAATATGTACATAGTTTAATTCAATCATGTCTTGCTGACACGCGATTGATATACCTACCAAATTTTTGTACCTACTTTTTTATTTCTTTTTGTGTTATTATCTTAATAAAGAACTGAACTTAATATTTATTTTGTACTCATTGTATTACTTTCATAAAATAAGTTCAGCTAATCTGTAACACGACATTCATTGACTGTTAGGCGGTACGAAGTTCGCCGGGTCAGCTAGTCTTTACTAAAAATTATTTCGATTGCACAGACATAGTTACACTCTGAACAAATACCGGATACAAACAATATTATAATTACAAGAAAGCTTTGTATAAAAGGTTCAAGCATTCATTTTTAGGTTTATTACCATCTCTATTACAGTGAAATAAAAAGAAAATTAAATCTTATATCAGAAAAAAAATCTTACCTGACCACTAATAATTTCCTATTATCTACTTAGTAGTCGGAACTCGATTACTACTATAAGGTTGTATATTATTATATTGTGACTCAACTGGTACAAAAAGCACGTAATGGAAGTAGGTAATGCTGGTGCAATGTCACACAAACCATACTCAGCAATATCAAAAACTAGTTTAAATATTAAATCAACTGTTTGGATAGATATTTGTTTATTTGCTGCGATAGTGTCGCGCTTGGTCTGTTATTGCAAGTGATTTCGCAAGCTTGGCACAAAAAGAGATTTTAATAAATCATTACACAAACAGTGTGCATAAAGTCCAAGGTTAAAAGGGAGTCATGATTTCAACTTTTGTTAAGATACCTTCTTAATTATTGCGGCTAGATTGAATCAAGCAGCGGATTTGATAAATAATAAACCTTTTTCACATTTTAATTGACTCATTATACTAAGACACCAAGATGCAGATACCCTAAGTGTTCAGATTCCACCATCATTTTCATTACTATTCCATCATTACTCATTAGTTATCATTATAACATTCAACGACAACCTATTCTTTGTTTAACACTTACTAATTTACTTGAAAATGTACAATTCTGACATATGAGTAGATAAACCTAACGGCTCCCAAGAATGACGACTGACTGAACGTGCATAGTGCATATTAGATACAAGCTGATTACGACACGTCAATTGGTACATTTCATGTTGAAATATATGTAGGTACCTACATATGTACATATTGTTGGTACTTTTAAGCAAAGGTGTGTTTTTAGCGGGGGCATATAGCTGGTATTTATTTGTACCCTCATTTTCCTGTAACTTAGCTCAGACTCGGAATATGTGTTAATAATTTGGCGCAATTTGGTACAATGATTTGCATTTTCTTGACGGAGTCCCAAGTTTCTCTTACGTTCGTTTAGAAGTTTAGACAGTCATCATCCAGGTAGCCTTAGCTTCGTTTAATTTGTTTCGCATTTTGCTACTACAGTTTCATAAAATGCTTTATGTATATGTATGGAACTATGCGTGGATTCTGGCTTTTCAGGTCAGATATACCCATAGGGAACTCATTTTCCGGAATAAAAAGTTGCATAATTATGTGCTTCCCGTTTTTCTCTATACCAAATTCGGATCTGTCGAATAGATGGCCGTGAAAACGTTGCAAGCAGGCAGACATTGGGGCTGATTCTGTATCATATCCAATATGTATAGAATCTCCAAACTAAACTAAAATGGCAGCTTTAAATAGTTCTGTACCTTTCCATAGGGAGTATTATGAAAGGGTTAGCAATATTCGTAATGCTCATTTTAGTTTAGAGAGTGTGCACTACACAATCAGCACAAATTTCGCATTTATAATACTAGTAGTACTAAAAAAAAATTTTTGACTCTATTCCTAATTATCTTTAAAATGATATACCGCAACCCTATGTAACGCTATAAAAAATATTTTACTTCGCATTCGCTTCTATGAGAGCCCCCTGAAATAAAGATTTTTATAACTTTTTAAGCCATATTCGGCTGGAGGCCATCGGTTTACCTACATATTATATTTAAATTTGAAGTAACTACGTTCAGTAGTTCAGAAGTTATAAGGCTCTGACAGACGGACGGACGGACGGACGGACGGATGGACAAGTGCCAATTCACTCAAGTAGACTCGGAGACCTTCGCTTCGCTCGGTCAATTAATATTAGTATGAAAAACAGAGCATAGCTTTCTAAAAATGTTTTATCATAAAAAAAAAACGTCTACAATATCGTAACGTCTAATTTTTGTATCAGACTTGAACGAAAATCTCTTCCTTTTCCAAAGGGGCCGTCCATTAATCACGTGATGTTTTTTGAGCATTTTTAACCCCCCCCCCCCCCTCCCCCCCCCCTCCCCCTTGGTGATACGTGGTGAGGTTTAAGACTAACCCCCTGCCCCCACCTAAAATCACGTGTATTTTTTAGTACCTCTAAAGAATCTTAAACATTTTTTGAATGCAACACGTATGAGGTAATAAACGGTGTACGCGTGTATTCGGCGCCAAAATAACAGAATAACTGGCGACTGGCAAATGGCAATGAAGCCGAGCCGGGTGATCGTCGCGGTGCGCGGCGCGCGGGGACTTCGTTCGTTGCCTGGCAACGGCGAGTCAAGGTCACACTACACGCCGCTTTTCGGTTTAGAAATCGAGCGTTTGACGAAAAAATAAATACACGTGATATCTTACTACACCCCCCCCCCTCACCCCTTGTGATATTTCGTGATTTTTGTTAAACCCCCTCCCCCCCCTTTCAAGCCTCGCGTGATTAATGGACGGCCCCAAAGGCTCTTGAAATTAATTTGCTTAGATACAGGAACCCAATCTGAATCAGGACATCAAAACGATATCTTTCTTCCTATAACCCGTTCAAATAACCATAGCACAACATAACAAGACAGCTCATTTGGTATTACCTGCTGAACTTTTAAAGCTGCCTGGTTAAACTGAAGAGCTTTTGATATGATACACTACGGTGTAACAGGAACCTGTTGTAGGTAGCTAGGGAGGTACTGGTGAGCCAAATGACGTCATTGTTGGCACTCCGTTGCTCAGAAACCATTGATTGGGTCGTTCACCCCCACCCCATTGCGTCACGTGACTTCACACACCTCGTCATTACTGTGTTAAACAAAACAATAATAGCTATTGCTATAGCAACATATTTTCGCTACTACTTTCCTTACAGGATTGTTGTTTTCAGGGTACGGATGCCGCTCGGACTGAAGAATTACTTGACACGTATAGCCGAATCAGATTTCGTAAGCAACTCCATAAGGTAGAGTTATGTGCTTTGCTACAATATTTTACGGAATAGGGCAGCTCTGCTTGGTCTGCCAATTTAGTTTAGAGAACAAGAAAAACATTGCGAGGAAACCCAAGAGTTCTCCATAATGTTCTCAAAGGTGTGTGAAGTGTGCCATTCTGCACTTGGCCTAAGTCCTCCTCATTCTAAAAGGGACGGTGATGGATTAAGATAATGATGATGTACAATCGAATAGACTATATCTATATGAATCGAGCTAATCTAGTACCTATCACAATTCACAAACAATGTAATGCAGAGTACCTTTTGTGATAGGTTCAACAATTATTTCATCCGTGTCCGTTCCCGCCGTAAATCTAGCCTTAAGACAAAAGACCGCTGAAAACACGGCCCATTAACACAATACATCAAAACCACGAAGCAATTAGCATAAATCATGTAAGCTGCATCGATCGCTGACAGCAATACACGTCATAAATCTATTCCGTTAATATAATGCGACGCAATGGAATCCCTTTATTTGGTTAAAATTAATGGAAATGGGCCGATTTACACGAATAATTGATCAAAGCAGGCATTACATGGACAGAGGAATATGGACCCTAGACATATAATAAACGTACTTTGATGCTAAATCATTCAATTTTGTAAAGAAGTTCCTTTTAAGGTAGAAGGTAGGTTACGGCGGAGGAACTAGGAAAAGACGTTCGTAACACGAAAGCGTTAAACTCTCTCTCGGCCTCTGAGAAATCAATACAAAATTCAAACTTTACACTTTTACGTACAATCAATTTTAATCTCCCTTCATTATCGTTATCATCAGAACCCATGTTATTCGTTAGTCCACTGCTGAGCACCGGTCTCGTTTCGGAATGTGAAGGTTACCCCATAGTCTACCCCGCTGGCCGAGAGTGTATTGGCTTGGCTTCACTCACACCTGAAAAAGAAAATAATGGAGAACCCAGGTATGCAGGTTTCCACACGATGTTTTCCTGCACAGATAAATCAAGTGATATTTTGTTTCTGTCACGCACATAACTCCAAATAAGTAATAAGCCGTGCTTAACCTACCCCCATACTATCCCTATTATGAAACGTTTATTTTTAAGAAAACTCATGGTGTGATCAATCCTAATACTCGTATAACTGCAGTCGATAAGTAAAACGGGGTCGCTGTAACGTTTTATTATCATGCAAGACGTATGTGATACATGCTTCCATTAATAAAGCCAATGATTAATTAGTATGGTCATGGTGACAATATCGGTCGGATGTTAGTTTCGACTTTGACATGAATTTCACTATCTTACTCATATTATTCATATTATAATTAATGCGAAAGTGTTTGTTAGTTGGTTTGTCCTTCAACCAAGCCGCATTGGAGCCACAGATCGGCGTAGTTTTGCATGGGTTAACTAATTAAAGATCTGGGAAGTGACATTACATTTTTTAGAACATAAGGTGCTACTTTTTATTCCCGTAATCAAACTTTCTTCGGGATCTTTTTCTTTACCTTAATCTGGAGACTATTTTCTTTTGCATCTAATTCCAAATTTTAGATGTTAGAAAAATTATATCAGCTGCTTTAATTTTTTGATAACCACTGAGTTACAGAATAGGGGTGCTGATCCTTAGTCTTTCCTATACGTGCTACATTGAAAGAAATTTCCTGACGTTCCCTCTGATTTTTCTTCCATTCTAAAGGGAGAACTTTTCCATTCCAGATATCGACAGGTATTTCAGTTTTCCGACTAAGTAGCTCATCGCTAAAGGAAAAGTTCTTTCGTTTAAAGGGAAACGCTTTTCGCTGAAAACCATCAAAAGGAAAGTCGGGAAATTTATCTCGGTGTGAACGAAATGGATCGCCGTACCTGTGATTGTTTAGTGTTGGGGGCTAGCTATTGAAGATTAAAAAATATGAAACCATTCCTATACGGATAGTTTTATAAGGTCTAACCGTCAGAAATCAATGGTTTATTGTACTATACATATGTTATAGAGAAAAGCTCCAATAAAGTATAATTAGCACGTCGATAGCGCACCACGTCTTGCATTGTGATAAAATGTTATAGCGGCCCAGTTTCACTTATCGACAACTGCAGTTATGTTAGGACCGTTACATACTGTTACGTTTCTTTTTGTTTGTGCGAAAGTGTGTTTGTTTGTTGGTTTATTGGTTTGCCCTTCAATCACGCCGCAACGGAGCAACGGATCGACGTGATTTTTGGCATAGGTATAGTTGAGGACCTGGACAGTGACATAGGCTACTTTTTATTAATAAACTTAAACCACGCGGACGAAGTCGCGGGCATCAGGTAGTATAGTATAAATCTTCCTAAGGTTTTACCTAAGTTAATATACCCATTTCTTCCCATTTTCAATTTCTTTCAAAATGTTAAGCTTTTGCAGCACTGATTATTTTCAAACTTAATTCTTCATGAGTTACCTAACAGTTACAATTGATTTTTATTCAGGTCCTTTTGTTTCTCAAAAATCTGTCCTACAAATAAATGAATCAATCAATTATGTTCACAGTTCAGGGACCCTACTACCATCGCTTAAAGCAGTATTATTTCTGAATTATAGTTTTATGTCACGTACCTTGATGTCCCTAAATTAAGGATTATTATTCTAAACCACGAACGTCAACAATATTAAAACAATACTGCATTAAGCTGTGGTAGTATGCCCCCAGTTCAATCACCCCATTAAATGTGAGTAATTGCAATTCGTTACATTTTTATTTTCCAAGTCTTCTTTATCTTTTAATTTAATGGTAATTTGATTTTCACACCATTAATCTCTTGGTAATTGATATTCCAAAAAGAAACTGGAACGCCATTAGCAATTTCATATTTTTAACAACAAAAAATCTAATTTATTAAGTTACAAAATATTATTCTGCGGCTAAGTAACTCATGCTTTGTTAGGATACCTAAGAGCCTGTTTCACAATTGCCAAGTTAACGTTATCTGATGAATAAACTTGATTTTTTGAAAGATGTTGTATAGAAATCTTTTAAAAATTTCAAATTTATTTGTTAGTTAAGGTTTACTTGCCAATTGTGAAACAGGCCATTAATCCATTAAACATAAAAGGAAGCAGGGTAATAAACCTAAAATGCCTTAAAATATGTTAATCATATTTTAGAATATTCTTCGTTTCAACATAATTAATTAACCCTTGAAAGTAAGTTGGTAAGTTGATAGTCGATAGAAAAAATGAATTAAAATATTGAAAGTGATAAAAGATAAACTTTCTTTTTATCAAAGTTATGAGTTCGTTTATCCGCTGCATCCGAAAGTAGCCTAATTACTTAAAAGTAACTAGTTATTATGTCCAGATACCGATAGTTGGAAAGTAACTTAATTAAGTAAAATTGTATTAATATTAGGTTCCGTTCAAACCACTATGCCAATACAATTTCACTACTTCTGAGTATTGGATGATTAGATTTTACGAGAAACCCTAGTGCTTAGTCCAACTAAGCAGGTAGCGTTCAAGATTCAGTCTTTGAATTTTTATACTCTTTTAAAAACTAAAAGAGAAATGAACTTAGTAAAATAGTACCTACCCTAAACTTTTAAGATAGAAAGTTTTATTATACCCGTAAGCATCCCATAAGTCATTAACGACGGATCCTCCTCCCCATTTCCTGTTTATGTAGACAAGGTAAGCAACTAAGCAGCATCGACTATAAGATGTTGGAAATCTGAGGCCAATGAAGTTAACAATTTGTACTTAGCGACGACAAAAACTTTAAATTGATCATGACACCTCGCATCATCGTATCTAACCCATAAGCATCATGATTGAGGCCGAAGAGTTAGAACCCAGACTTCATATAATGTGGTAATTTCATGGGAGTGAAAGCTGTCATACGAATCGGTTGAATAGTTCGGAAGCAGTAGAAAATGTGTCGAAAGCTTAGATTTTAATCTTTATACTTTGATGAAACAAATCTTTATTCGAAGACGAAGCTTCGACGAACCAAATTGTTTAAAAACTTACTAACTGAAGATGGCGTTATCCGCCAAGTTTTATTTTGCAATTATAATTATAGAGCCTTTCATCTACCTTTCAGCGTTTTCATAGAATCGTTTGAATAGAGAAAGATTTTAATCTTTATATTATATATACGAAAGGCAAACCTAAACCAAGAAGTATCTGCCAATTTGTATCTGCCTATTTGCAATAGAGTTTTTCAAGTGACCCGTTGGGAGTTGTTCATTCTCTCAACACATACAAGTACATATTTTAACATTCAGAAAGAACTCCAGTGAGCGGTTTTTCTTTACACAAAAAGTTAGACTACTTAGCTAAAAGCTAGAGTACCTATCTTTTCAATCTTTCTTTTCCTTGAAAAATATTTTATCAGACCAAAACCGCGAAATACATCGTCAGTTTAAGAGAGTTTTTTATTAAAAAATACCTCTCATTTTAAGTCTAAAGTTTTGCTGTAACATACAAAGAAAAGGAAAAATGTTCCAAGAAAAAAGTTATCTGTTCGTAAATAAAATATACTTTTAAAGAAGTATGATGTAAGTAAATGTAAAAGTATGAATTCCTGATAATTAGAAAGTACAGCGCAAATGTCTGTTCGTCAAAAGTTTTTAAAAGCATAATTCGATTATATACTTTAGAGATTGGCACGCGTTTGATGGTATCTATTAAAAATACATATTTTAGGGGTCCGGTCCATTTGAAAATGTCTTATATTTTGACATGCTCATAAATTATGGAACATTTTATTATAGGTACTCACATCTCTCGCTTATGACTTTCTTGTTGACCGAGCGAAGCGAAGGTCTCTGAGTCTACTTGGGTGAATTGGCACTTGTCCGTCCGTCCGTCTGTCAGAGCCTTATAACTTCTGAATTACTGAACGTAATTACTTCAAATTTAAATATACTGTGTAAACCGATGGCCTCCCGCCGAATATGGCTTAAAAAGTTATAAAAATCTTTATTTCAGGGGGGCTCTCATAGAAGGGGGGCTTTCAAAGTGGTGATTTTCTGACGTCCAAAGATGACCTCAGAACTCCCAATTTTCTGAAAGGCTGAGCCTGAAACTTGATTAATTATTTGAATTATATCTTGTACTTGAACAACAAATACTAAAATTAGATAAATATTATAAGGAAACGAAATTATTTAATTTTTAATGAGCACACGTATTTTTAACAAACTTCACAATGTTGTCAATAGATGGCGCTCTGTACAAATTTATTCGTTTGTGCTTAAAAAGAAAAGGCTGAGCCTGAAACTTGATCACTTATTTGAATTATATCCTGTACTTGAACAACAAATACTAAAATTAGATAAATATTCTAAGGAAAGGAAATTATTTAATTTTTAATGAGCTTCACTATGTTTAACAGAACTTCACATAGATGGCGCTCTGTAAGTTTATGGATACCGCGAGGTCTCAGTTCGGGGCGAACCACTAGTATATTATGTTGCAATAGTTATTGGCATTATCCAACGATGATGGAAAAGCATTAATAACAGAGTGATAGTGAAGTGTAGTGATACAAATATCAAATTCCTCCACATATCTACAGCCGCTTATCAAAAAGTAACAGAAAGAAACGAAAATCATCAAATATGCATCATCCAAGATTCATAGGGCATTGTGAAGTGGGACCGTGGCAATGCCCCGAACTAACTACTAAATAATAAGAAGCCACTATAAGTTTCAAAGACAGTTTACATCCTAAAGTAGGTATGAAAGTACCTACTTGTACTCGTACCTTGTGTATGCATGCATGAGGCAGACGAAATTATCAGTAACGTCAATACTCAAGTCGTAAAAGCAGATTAATTACTGGATTAACCTGAGAATACCTACTACCTAGGTCCTAGTCTACAAACGTTCAATTACATCTGTATTCAGTCAAATTGTGATTACTTTATAATTGTACGTGTACGTGCCCCTCAGCTGCATCGTGCCAACAAAAAAGATAAGGTAGGAGCAAAATAAAATAGTTATCTCAAAGTAACACACAAAAGTTTTTATGTTGTTGGCATCACTCAGAAAGTTACAAAGAAGCGTTGTCGGTATCACATTAGGCTGCACGAAACTATTCATTTTCCATTGTTTTATTTTTTATAACATTCATTTTTGGGTCATTCAAGATAAAGTCAAGAATCAGCGCGCGTCGTAAGGATAGGGCGGAAGCTATTCGAACAGCAGTGGTAAGTTTGGTGTAGGTGGAAGGTTATTTCTTCCGCCTTGGTAAGTGACGTTACAGTTGTGTGGTGCACAAAAAATTATTAAAAAGCTTATTTATTAACTCACCGATTGCCACACTAGAAGGGTCCTCAGATAAAGCCAGTTTTCTGCCAATATTGATTTAGTTAGCTTCAAGTTCAATAGGCTCATTAAAATATCGTTTCAAATGGCAAAAGGGCCGTCCCGTCTACATTGGTCCAGTCCAGACCACAAACAAACTGTATACTTTATAAATTATAATATTGAAGTTAGGTATACAGAACCTCACCTATAAATTCTAGTCCGTTATCCGATCAGCCTAATAATGCAATAATAACTCTTCGTAGTGACTTGTCAAATACGATTTTAATCTTATCATACTGGTAGAAAGTTTTGAAAGTACTCTGCCATGTTTGTTTGAAAGCGGCTTAGTGGTGCTATACTGAACAGCTATAAATAAACTGTCACATCTTCAAGCTTAACTAGCACATTACCGTCACTTCACCAGGGATCGGGTTTATTTTTTCAACTCTGTGAACTATAATATGATCAAATCTATACTAATATCTATACTTCTATATACTAATATTATAAATGCGAAAGTTTAGATGGATGGATGGATGTATGGATGGATGATTGGATGGATGGATGTTTGTTACTCAATCACGCCAGAACGGCTGAACGGATCTGGATGAAATTTGACACAGAGATAGAATATAGTCTGGAAGTTGAACTTGATGAATATTCTAAGAATATTGTATTATAGTTCTATTTCCTTATCGAAGAAATCCAGTGCATTCAGCAAAAATATTAAGAAAAAGACTTATGTACAGCAAAGACTTCTACGGTACTAGATAATATAATAGAAGTTAATAGTGAAACTAGCAAGTGTACCTATCTCTATATTTAAGAGGAAAGTTAAATAAATAATCAATTACTATTTACACTGCGCCTTAATAAAATAACCCATAAACCCACTTTACGGAAGCGATATGGCGCGAGGCACAGGCGTAATGAAAATATATAGCAGTGGGTCAACAATACACGGGGTCCGTGTAAATTGTGATTTATCGTGGTACTGGTGATAAAATCCAGCGCCACTATTAGAATTAAGAGCTCTTATTTGTACTGATTTTATTTAAGGAGTAGTAGCTTTACTCGGGTCCTTTGTATCTAGCTTATCAACTACTTTGCCTCGACTATACAATGAAAAGATGAAGTTGTACATTTTTTTTTGCGTGTGGTTATCCATAAATGCGAAAGTGCGTCTGTCTGTCTGCTACAATTTCATGCCTCATTTGTTTAACGCACAGAAATAGGTATATGGTTAAACTTGAATTTTCAAAAACCTTAAACAATGCGGACGAACTCGCCAACGCTGCGCTTTAGGGTGAGGTCAATATGTTTAACACGAAAAATATTTTCTTAGAAAAAATAATAACGACGTAAATAATATAGTATAGCACCAAAGAATTAATGCTCTGACACCACAGTCCAGACCACAACACCTTTTGAAGCTGTCTCTACAAAACCTCCAGAAAAGGTTAAAATGAGTGACGTCAAAAACAACGCTAAAGGTAACGAGGACCCAACAGATCGCAATCTGATAGCCCTTGTTGGTGAAAGGAGGACGGTGTAGTCTAGGGGTTGACCGCATAACTCAGTAAACTAAACAATCATATAGTTCTGAAACAAGGTTATGCTGCTGCAATATTAAATACGTTAGCTGCTTAGCATGCTTCCCAGTGTTTGAAATGCCGCCAAACTTAAATGGAGGGTCAGTTCGACTTGCATTTATTAGCAGAACAGGGACTCATTGAAATGCATAAAAGCGGTAAAGTTATGATAGAAAAAGTATAAAGTAAAATACTCTTTCCATAAAATCACTAGATGATTCCCGCCCTTCACCCGCGTAGTGTGAGGTTCTTTAAAAATCCCCTGGGAACTTCTGGAATTTCCCGGGATAAAAAGTAAATTCAAATCTAATATTTTTAATTCAAATAAACTTAAAAAGTGCTTTTGATTCGTCAAGTGGTTCTACCCGCGCTGGTTCAGAATTTATAAGTATATACATTTAAAACAAAGAATTGCTGTCACACAAGGGATTAGAATAACCATCAACAACAGTCAAATTCACACAACACTCGCAGATTTGCTTTGCAAACGCATGGATAAAACGAAAAGCCTGGAAAAAGCGTTGTCCCTGTAATTTTGCTTGTACAACAGATGAAGTTGTTTAATGGTTAATCTATGGAGAATATCAATCTACCCTATGAAACAATAATACTGAAAAAAAGACAGAATCGAGGTTCAATCACAATACGACTTGAATTCAATAATGATGTAGGATGATTGCTCAATCGAATAAAAACAATTCGAGCGACTAAGAAAAGGTTTAAAAACGTTTTCACGGAATCGGTAACTGACAATTCTATAAATAAGACTTCACAATAAAAAAAAATAACAAAGCAGATCTCCCAACCGCCTCCCAAGCTAAGCAACCGGTTGTAGTAGTCTACAGTACAATGAGAACGGTCTCAGTTCGTCGACCCCGTGGTCTACTGCAAAAGACGTGGATAGAAGTTAGAATTGAAATTAATTACTGGGGCCGACTTTTAGAATGAGATACGTGACGTGGCGGACATTTCAAGATTTTTTGGAACAAAATTGGCCAACTTTTGCTGTCCATAGGCAATAAAATCCGTTTAAAAAACTTATGTTCATTCAATTTGATGGGTTAGCATTTTTTTACTGTCCCAGATATGTTTCAAGAATTCAATAGACCAACAATTTAAAAAGTAAAAAAGTCGAATATGGCGAAATACCAAAAATCGAGGGTTTGACAAAATCATCATCATCCATCCATCAATGAACGTATTAGAAGGAATAATTTAACCCTATTGTTTCTTGAATGACAACATTCTGAAAGAGTCGTAACGCGTAAGACTTAAGAAATAAAAAAAAACTAAGACCAACGACGTAGGAATGAGAGACGTGAGGTTGCGGACATTTCATTATTTTTCTCAAGGCTTGTTAGCCAAATTGACTTACTTTTCGCCGAACTAATTAGGCTCTTGTTCAGGGTCTGTTTAGCTTTGTCAAAAAAAGGTAAAAACTTGATAAAATTAGAAATTACTAGACGGATGTCTGTCCGTTAATATATCCGTCCATCGGTTATAATATTATGTCGGTTATGTACCTATACTATGTAAGTAGGAGTAACAGTCGATAAAAATTAAAACCCAATTTTTTCCCTACTTCAATAAAATATGGTTAGAATCCATGTCAGTTTGTCCAAGTGAGAAGGTAGTTCATTGTTTTGCTGTCAGTCAAAGTAATAAAAACACTAAAGCCATGTGATGTAACGTGACCCAGTTCAAACCTTTTACAATTTGAGTTTCACGCCGCGTGAGCACAAATAACACATTGTTATACGCTTCTTTTAACCGAATGAAAATGGGAGTTCAAATGCTACAATATCCGAAAGTTCATTATGACTTGAACAGTACATAGGCTAAAATATTCAACTTTCGAAAATACGGGAGTGAACAATGTAGAGATTAATAGCAGAAGCAGGAAGTAATGGAAAACTGGAGAACAAAAAATGTGAGCATGAACGAAAATAATTGTGCTAAGCGGGCATTAGGAGGGACAAGATTCTAAGAACTTTCGGATTTTATTTCGACATTTTGCGACTGAGCTCGAGGCATCGGCCCTTGAGGCTTCGAGTATTACAAAAGATATTTTTTTTGTCTTTTTATCGTTGATTATCTCAAAATTGGGTTTCCACCAAAAGGGCTATTCATTAACAACAGCTTGGTTGCATACTTGTTTAAAGTCAAAGTGTTAAGTGTTCATTAGTGATTTTCCATTAAATCAACGTTGTTAAGATGTTTGGCGTTTCTTTATCCTATCATAATAATTAAGCTTGGTTTCATCCACGTAATTAGGTTATTTATATCTTCTCTATGATGACAGGACTGCTATTCAAAATCTGCATACAAGTGTTTTCTATCATTGTGTAAAAGTCACCATACCTACTCGAAGCTCGGATAGATAAAATTTTATTCTTGACTTATAGGCGATTGTCCGGTATTTTCCAAATTTCCGTCTCGGCTGAATCATCAAAAGCCATCAATTGTATGCCTCTTTGATGGTTAACCACATTGCTTTCTAAATCGTGACTCGAGATTACCTCTCTCTAATGGATGTAATGATTTGATAATCTTTATGACAACTGGAAAAATATAAGAGCGATTCTTATAACGGTTCATTCCATAGTATGAAAAAATTACAGTGAAAACCTCTTTCTGTAGGCACGGAAATGCTGGTGTTGTCCATCCGTTAATACCTGATTGATTTTTCCTTATGAATTCTAGTCACTAGTCTTTACTAGTCGTTCCAAGTAGGTACCGTGCCACCTTTACATCGGCGCACGCTCAATGCCATTGCCATCATACATCTTTCTATGTATGAATGACTGAGGAATATGCCACAGGAACATTCTACAATCGCACCATAAGTTTTCTATTTGAAATAGATTAGAATAGACACATGACGAAACGACGGCCAATCTCCAATTATTCCGAGTGGAAGGCCTAGACAAGTCTAGAGACAAGCCCGAGAAGAAAAACCCTCTTTGTTTATCTGTAGACCTGACCTGATAAAGTTTTAAGGTGGCTCAAGATTTTCATATTATGCTCTGCAGGGTTAAACGATACCCCCGTTTTACTGGCAGAGCACCCTTTTCCAAGCAACGGCAAATTAATTATTAACACGTAATTTATGGTTGTGTAATTGTTTTCGCTAACGCCACAAGATTAGCCCGAATTCATCAGAGCGAGGCAGAAAACAAAAGTAAACGAAGGCCGAGTTGCTGATAGGTTGCTTTAATTGGTTACGTAGATAGATACTTTAAATTATTGTGATAGCTTTAATTAAACAAATTCAGAAAATTATTAATTGAAACCGTCACATTCTAAATACGTCCTTATTGGTAAGGTGGTAGAAATTAGAAACATTAATATTGAGGCTTGCGAAAGTCAATTTTATCCCGAAATATCATTATGATTTACCACATACATTACCTACTGACGATTCCTTAGATGACCAAGAACGTAGTTTTACCAACTGCCTACATCGTTATATGGGGAAATTAAAAAGATCGTTCCTTTTTTAATTGAGAAAAAATAACTAGTCAGAGGCGCTATTAATTTCCGTTCATAACTAATTTAATAGCGCCTCAGAGAGTCATTATCCAAAACTATCAAACTGCAGTTCAGATAGGTAGTTATTAATGATACAAAGTTATGATTTATGGGATCTAATGCAAGTTGCAGATTAGTCATTATTACTTATTGCTCTACATGTATGCAAACTTTATACAAACAGTATCATTATCAATAGGAAAATAAGAAAACCTCGATTTCAGGTTTCAACATCGTCATACTTACATCTAGTTTTCAAGAGGTGATCGTTGAAGGATACCTGCAAAAAAGTTAAAAGGCAAGATAAGAAAAATTATTATTTTTCCAAAAGTTACAAATTTAATGTTTAAACTACAAATACGTGTAAGTATACTATTGAAAACAGGAATGCATATAATTATGAAGCACTTGCGTAAGTTAAGAGGATCGTCTAGTGACGAAACGCGACGCGAGTAGGTATTTTCAATAATGCTATCTGTTTCACAACGCTTCGCTGCCTTCTCCGTATCGTGCGATAGAGAGAGTTGCAAGTCCAGTAGGCATATATGCATACATTTTATTCTAAAATATTGTTTCGGGTGATAACGTTTTTACCCCCCTAAACGTTTACGAACTTAGACAATTTTGGTCTCATTAGATTCAGTACACCTTAATCTAGGCTCGTACGTTTTATTTTTTTAGTTTAGTTAAATTTAAAAAAATTAAAATACTCGAGGAAGTTTTTAGGTCGAAAATAGGGATATATAGACGCTAATAACTTTTAACATAAGCAATATTTCTTTAAAATTAAAACGTACGAGCATAATTCTTCATTGTATCTGCAACATTTCTAAAAATTATGAAAATTGGACAACATTTACGGGAAGAAAAACGCTTTTTGTATGAAAATTTACAACTAGACGATCCTCTTAAACTAATTATATCTAGTCGTACTTGGGATTCTAGTATATATCAATTATAGAACCTAGGCCGAATAGTGGTTTATTCGTCTTAAATAAGTAACTAATCGAGATACCTAGCTTGATAATATTAATAATATTTAATAACTAGCTGATGCCCGCGACTTCGTCCGCGTGGATATACCAAGTTTCATCGAAATAACTTGAGAAATGACGGACTTTTATACAAACTTTCAACCTCTATTACACCCCTTTGGGGATGGAATTTTGAAAAACTGTGAAACACGTGTGTTTTCATTTCTAACCCGCTGCTCATATACCAAGTTTCATGGATATAACTTGAGAAATGAAGGACTTTCATACAAACTTTCAACCCCTATTTCACCCCTTCGAGGGTAAAATTTACGAAAACTGTGAAACACGTATTTCTTCATTTTAACTGGTAGCTTGTATACCAAGTTTCATCGATATAACTTGAGAAATGAAGGACTTTCATACAAACTTTCAACCCCTATTTCACCCCTTTGAGGGTGAAATTTTGAAAAACTGTGACACACGTACTTCTTTATTTTTTACCGTAAGCCAAAATAAAAAGTTTCGTTAATATAACTTGTAAAACATCTTGAGAAACGAAGGACTTTCATACCAACTTTCATCCCCTATTTCACCCTTTTGGGGGTCGAATTTTCAAAAACTGTGAAACACGTATGTCTCCATTTTCAACCCGCAGCTCATATATCAAGTTTCATGGCTATAACTTGAGAAATTAAGGACTTTCATACAAACTTTCAACCCCTATTTCACCCCTTCGGGGGTAGAATTTCGGGATAAAAAGTATCCTATGTCCTACCTTGTGGTATAGGCTCAAATCGTGCCAAGTTTCGTTTGAATTCATTCAGTAGTTTCGGCGTGATGCGCGGCCAAGATACAGACAGACAGACAGACAGACAGACAGACAGACAGACAGACAGACAGACAAAAATGAAAAAAATTACAGATTTGGCTTCAGTATCGAATAATGAGTGCCATCCAAAAAAAATTTTCAAAATATCTTCAATGTACAGAATTGGACCTGTTACAGTTTTATTATAAGTATAGATATCAATATCATTTTCACAACCTTATATTCATCAAACAAAAGGTGACAAAAACTATTTTATACTGAATATTCACAATAAAGTAGTACATATAGTAGTAGAAAATGACGTGTATTACAATGGCATTAAAGCGCTGATAACTGCATTTATGGAGGTCTTTAACCGCTAACGGTTGGCAATGGTTCGCAATATGGCGCGGTTCACAGAATGAAGCGTCCTTCGTGCAAAAAAGTTATACATACTCGTATAATATAGCAAGCATATCTGTGTGATACATTATGTTAGGTACGTTAACAATCACATTATTGACCGAGCGAAGCGAAGGTCTCTGAGTCTACTTGAGTGAATTGGCACTTGTCTGTTCGTCCGTCCGTCTGTCTGTCCGTCCGTTTGTCAGAGCCTTATAACTTCTGAATTACTGAACGTAATTACTTCAAATGTAAATATAATATGTAAACCAATGGCCTCCCGCCGAATATGGCTTAAAAAGTTATAATAGTAGATTGTTCATCAAGGGACTAAAATGAGCCATTTTATACGAGATGTTTAGCCTATCGAGCGTAGCGAGGTATGCTATAGTGTCGAGTAGAATGGCTTTTAGTCCCGTGGTAAACACTCTACTTTTCACTTCGATTGCGAGAAAATAAAACAAATAACAATTTTTATTTATTTTTTTGCCATTCTATTGTTACATTTTAATAGTAGGAGTAAGATCTTTATTTTCACTTGATGATATTAACAAATAAATAGTCACATTCACTTTACCCTATGCCTTCACCTTGTATCACGTATTTGTGCATCGAAATCCGAAATGGATTAAATAAATCCATAAATCCCTTTAAATAAATGTATTAATTACCTACAATAAAAATATCAGAGATTTCGCGGCAATCCGCAATACCAACTTTATTTTTCTCCTTATTGTTAACAAGAAGGAATTTTAAAACAAAATACATTTAGAACCATAGACGTAACTATTTATTCATTTCATACAGTGGGTCGACGCTCACACAAATGTGGGACTGCTAAAACTGACATGGTATGATGGTAGTCAGACCATCATACCATGTCAGTTTTAGCAGTCCTACATGTACTACTGCATAAAAGACATTAGAGTGATAGAATTTTGTATTATAAAAATTCTGCTAGTTTCATTCGTTACGCCCCTATCACCCCGCCGCTTTGCTTTGTCTTATTAAATCCAAACACGGTTTATCCATTTTAATACTTTAATTAGCAATTATTTACACAGACACACGTCAATAGCGTTACGCCATAGTCATTACTCCACAGAGCAGTGTTGCCAACCTAGATTAATCAGGCAATGATACCATGTACGAATCGTTTTTAAGTTTCCCTCTAACAGTTCGGTCATCCTGACCCATAACTTCGTCCCGAAGTTGACATAATTCGAACACTTAATTAAAATCACGATGATTGCTGATGCTACTCTGCCATTTGTAGTATTAACGCTGGCCTTTAACGCCTGACACTCCAATGTTAAAGCACTGGCATTATAAACCTTACCAAGTACAGTTGCAGATAACAAGACTATGTTTTAGGGTAAAAGAGCATCAGTCTCCATCGTCTTTTCGCGTTACTAAACATCACCTAATAAGTAAATATGGATTTATCACCCATGACACATCTCATCATATTATTCTAACTCTGGTGAATTTACGTGTAGCTATACTGAAGTAACTGAATTGCCATATTTCACAAACAACAAAAGCTTCCTTCAAACACATGTTCATTTTGTAAACATAAACTTATTCAGAAGTAGCTTTCCAGCATTACACAGAGTTTTCCGTTAATTACCTAAGCGCATAATATTATAAGTAATCATTTCCCGTTACTCGTTTTGGTTAACCCTATGCAATTCACTGACAATAATTAATCCTTAGGTAGTGATAAATGAGAAACGAACTTTAACTTTGTCTGATCAATAACATCTTAACATTGCTAACTCTAAACCCAAAGTTTCAATTCTATAAGTGTAATTCGTAACAATTTCGACATTCTCATGGAAATGAGAACACAATCATTTGATTAAATAATAAATAAGATTCTTATAGTCTACTGGTGTTATTATACACCTATAATTAATTTTCCTATGAGTATACTCATGTTCACTTTGTTACTTTCCAGAATGGTTATTATTACTCATCCATTACACTTAGTTATGCTTTCCTCTCTACACATGGCATAAATGACATATACCTTCTCTGTAAGCCTTAGCCAGGCTAGCATATGTTACAATTCACCCCCAGAACTTTATCTGACAATCGGTTACAATTGGTTACAAAACTCAATAAAACCCGAAGACCTGAGCCACGTTCTCTATAATGAGCCATTTTGTATATTTTGCACATGCTCCATCTTTTGAGCAAATCTCTACGTTCCTAATTTCATTTGAAATGTTGAAGTTTCAAAAGCACCTTATTCCCACCGGAAGAATAGATTTACCTTATACCGTGGCCCTGCATTGTATTGTTCGTTTTAAGTTAACACGACAGGCAACTCAACTGCCCGGTACTGCCTTCATCAGCTCTTGCCAAATTTCAACGTTTCGTAAAACCGAACTCAAATGTTGATACTATTCAATACAACATACTTTGGCATCTGCTTGGCAACTAATATCATTTTGATTTGTGCAGTCGTGATAGTGTGGTGAAAATGTATATTATCAATATAATATAATATCATAATATAAATATAATATAATGCTAATAAAAATATAAATGTGTAATAGTGTACCTAGTTGGTTATTCAATATTTTGGTAATTTACTTTTCACTGTTCCTCCTCAATCTAATTATGGTATTCATATCACTTTTATGAATGAATATCCCAAGGAACATCATAGAGCGAGTCTCTTTACAAGATAAGTAAATCTCTTTACACGATATTTTGTTACATCCATCGCTCAACCTGCATAGAAATATTGTTACTCTCACATGAATCTTAGTGAACTCCAAATGGCATCAAAACATAACACCGATATAAATCGCGTCCCGTAACTTGACCCAAAATGGCGGTCGTCTGCGCAGGTACATCGTACTACAGAACTATGGTATGGAACGTATGGTAACGTGCGACCCCTCGCGGCGCACCTCATAACGCACATCATTTGACACCCGAAATGTGTTACTGTGCATAGCTCAACTTACGCGGCGGGTATATTACTTGTTTGCCACTCAGTGCCTCGCATTTAAAACAATAGTTGATATCAGTGAATATCATCTGGAATATCATCTGCGTATTATACAGACCTATTAAGCCTTTATGTCACCTAACCGTGACACTCACTGAACATCATCATCATGGCGCTTTCGCCTGAAACACAGCTGTTTTGCTACTTGCTTACTATCATGCCCCCAACGGCGAGATTACCTGTACTAATCTGGCTAGCCCCGCGGGCAATTTACCTAAGCTTTGCTTTATTTTGCAACTCTCGCTACCGGAAATCGAAACGTAGCAGCCCCGCAGGCTAGACTTTCGAAGTCTACTGGCACCATGGCCCCTATTTTCCACACCAGCGATATATTCAAAATGTTGTAATATATAAGAGGTACGGAATTAACTTACATGAGCGGTGAGCCCCACGGGCAAGGAACAACCACATGAGTTATGCGGTCAGCGTACAGCTCCACTGGTAACTTACTAGTGATTCACCATCTGCTCATCAGAATCCGATAGGCTTTACAGTCCCAGCCCCGAGGGCGCTAATGTCCACACTTGAAAGTATATCATATAAGCCCCGAAGGCGAGGTGTGTCGGCCCCGAAGGCAAGGTTCATCGGCCCCGAAGGCAAGGTTCATCGGCCCCGAAGGCAAGGTTCATCGGCCCCGAAGGCAAGGTATGTCGGCCCCGAAGGCAAGGTTCGTTAGCCCCGAAGGCAAGTGCGTTGGCCCCGAAGGCAAATGCGTAGGCCCCGAAGGCAAGTGCGTAGGCCCCGAAGGCAAGTACGTAGGCCCCGAAGGCAAGTCCATTGGCCCCGAAGGCAAGTACGTCGGCCCCGAAGGCAAGTACGTCGGCCCCGAAGGCAAATACGTAGGCCCCGAAGGCAAGTACGTCGGCCCGAAGGCAAATACGTAGGCCCCGAAGGCAAGTACGTAGGCCCCGAAGGCAAATACGTAGGCCCCGAAGGCAAGTACGTAGGCCCTGAAGGCAAGTACGTAGGCCCCGAAGGCAAGTACGTCGGCCCCGAAGGCAAGTACGTAGGCCCCGAAGGCAAGTACGTAGGCCCCGAAGGCAAGTACTTTGGCCCCAAAGGCAATTGCGTTGGCCCCGAAGGCAAGTGCGTTGGCCCCGAAGGCAAGTGCGTAGGCCCCGAAGGCAAGTGCGTAGGCCCCGAAGGCAAGTGCGTAGGCCCCGAAGGCAAGTGCGTTGGCCCCGAAGGCAAGTGCGTAGGCCCCGAAGGCAAGTGCGTAGGCCCCGAAGGCAAGTGCTGTAACACATAACACATAATGTAACTCCTCAGGCATGTTCTATCAGCTGTGTGCCCTACAAGCTGATCCGTTACGCAGTAGGCATACGCTATACGTACTGCAGCCCCTTAAGGTATGCGCTCTGTAGGCCCTTTAGGCATATTTTGAAACTGACCAGTAGCCCCGCAGGCATATGCATGAATTGGCACTGAAGCCCCTTAGGCGTGTCTTACCACTGTGCCATAGGCCCCTGTTAGGCATTTCCCTGAAACTAATCTGCAACCCTGCAAGTCAATGTATTAGTGTGTACTGAAGCCCCTAAGGCATGTCACATTTACTGTCCTGTACTCTGCACTGTTCTGCCGTGCAGCCCTGCGCCAATATGCGTTAATTTGTATGAAAGCCCCTTAGGCATGTGACATATACAGTAAGTGTACCCCACTTTAGGTATTTAGCTAAAACTGATCTGTTGTGCAGCCCTGCTGGTGCATGCATCAATTTTTTCTGAAGCCCCTCAGGCATGTGACATTTACAATAAGTGTACTTCACCTTTAGGTATTTTCCCGAAGCTGACCCATGGCCCCGCAGGCATATTTATTTCTATTTTGTTTTTACCTCAACAAATATCAAACCAAAATATCACAAATGAGTCACTCCCAAAATACCGTTATGTTCTCATATTATACACCCTGTTCATCTCCACCATATGAATTATTTGCAATATTATCATTACCGGTCCACCAGTACCATTCCACCCCGACATCCTCTTTATGTTATTTTTCTCCAGAGTAACATTTAAATCTTTATTCAACAGCCGGGCTTTAGCTCCCAAATTCATAAGAAACAATTTTACTCTTCTCAGACCAGGGCGTGTTTGGAATCCTCGTAACTTTAGTTTAAAGGTACCTATGTTAATCATCACCACCACGTCTTATACTTTGTATATCTGACGTTCATTAAGTGTACTGTGTAAGTACCTACTTTGAATAAATATATTTTGACTTTGACTCTTTAACTATAAAAGTTAAATCTTAAACTTTGCATCATTCTTGTAACTCCTTGCACCACATAAGATGACTGTATATAAATCTCCTTGCACTAAAAGGTACCATTGCCTTTTACAAACTTGCCAATCTCCTTTATTTTCCCTCTAAACAAAAATTATAATTTTCCTTTTTTTTTTTCAAAAATGTGGCATCCTCCTTTATTTTTTTGCCACTTATCCTTTTTGACTTTAGAGTCATCATCCATTACAATTAAATTTGAATTTACCAAAATTACCACTTAGTTCTTTTTGCATTTATTTGCTAACATGACTGCAAGATATGCGACCCGGACTCTGTCCATATGTTATATAGACATCATTCCATACCATTGTTATTAAGGTGCAGGTTATGCAACCACCATAACATAATATGCCACTAGCTTTTGGTCTTGGCCAGAGAACATTGCGAAGACCACACTAAAACTCAAGAATTAATTTATTAATTACACCTGTAAAATTGAAAAATATTATTATCTTGGCAAAACCTCGGCTATCTTAACAGACATTAGCCCGTACACAGCACCATAACCATGGTACCCCAGGTGTGAGTACAATCACTGATGTGATATCTCTCTTTTCCTTCAGTCTCTCCGCATAATGAGAAATCATATGCTCTATCAGGCAATAAAGCACACCGCTCCAAACAGCCACTGTGCAATACTTGAGACAGACAACACACTTATTATTAAATACCTACTTCAGTTGAACCGGGTCTCAAAACCTGTCATATCACCATCATAATTCACACCCAAATCCGCTAACCCATTCTTCATCCAGGCAGATTTGATATTATTTCAATTCACATTTTCCGAACAAAGGTACCTATCTATGCCACCCAATCTTTATATATAATGTACTTACTCAATTATATACTTTAGCCCTTCAAACATGTATAGATCTGATATTATTTATACTAAACGGCTAACCTGTAACTTACTTATTATTTTAACTGGGTATCCGTTCACTCTACAAATGCAATTTTCACTTGTAAGGACCATTAATGGGTTAAACTTGCTTTAATGGAATGTATAATATTACAGTTACTTTTGACCTCTGTTCATTTACTCAAACAATATTAGGTATATATGATTCACATAACTCTCAGAATAAATTGAATATTCACTATCAATTTAGGTACAAGATTATCAATTAAACTAATTTCCAACTAAATAAATTAGTAAATACCTCTTCAATAAGTTACATAATACTTATACCATGTTATGTAGTCGACCAACTACCATACCAACCTATTATAGCTTTGACTTAACTCTTTAAATATCTCATAGGTAGATCATGTTATGAACTACCTACCAGTGTAATTCACTATGATCTTTCACATAAAACTTAGATACTTAAGTACTTAATGTAAGCAAGTACAACCTGCAAGTACTTACTTATCTCCCTCTGTAGGTATGGTCTATCTATTTATTATACTAGTTATCTTTAGACCTTTAGCCCGCCAACCCGCATTGGATCAGAGTGGTGGGTCTAAGCTCTAATTCCCTCTCTCCTATGAAAGTGGAGGCCTGTGCCCAACAGCGGGACGTTAATGGGCTGTAGTCATAATGGTAGATACCTTTATAACCTTTAATCATTTCTTTCAAATAAATATTTTAATAAACTCACCGTTTCCATGTACCCTACACACAGTACCACTAGGTAGGTCTCTCTCCAGGCACTTTACATGCTGAATGGAATTGATATACTTAGTAGTAAAACCTCATACCTCATTGACCTTTGGTAATTTGTATGCAAGTACTTGATAAGTACTAACTATTCCATTGATACCTCTTTTTGAGTTTTCCATGCCAACTTTCCAATGCAATTCCGATTGCCAACCCACGTAGGTATTTATGTACTTACGATCATTTCACAATACGAGTTTTAGCACTCATTAATTATCCTTCTTGTATTTTATAGTTCAACCTTCCGTCATGACAACAATTAATAATTCTTTTCTTTTTTTTTTGCTTCACGTATTACGTCACGGTCATGGCGTCATAACATCTTGAATTACAATTTGTACCATTTTCAGGATAGGTCCGGATAAACAATTAATTAGCACGTGAAATACATTATCCCTCTTCTGAGATATTAAATCCAAACACGGTTTATCCATTTTAATACTTTAATTAGCAATTATTTACACAGACACACGTCAATAGCGTTACGCCATAGTCATTACTCCACAGAGCAGTGTTGCCAACCTAGATTAATCAGGCAATGATACCATGTACGAATCGTTTTTAAGTTTCCCTCTAACAGTCTAGATGCCTTCGTTGAACGACTGGTAGGAAAGAACGTATCTTAGACTGTGTCTGTGACATTAGTTTGGGCTGTTGATATTAACCATAGACATTTTTGGTAGGTGCCCATTTACTAACTATAACGCCAGCAATTATTAAAAAAAATAATAACGCCAGCAATTATTTAAAAAAAAAATACTTTAATCCCTAGACCCTAAATGCTAACTTTAGTCCGCCTACGCTAAGCTATAATGACATCTTTTTAGAGCATGAGAGGTGAAAAAATCTTTATTTCAGGGGGCTCTCATAGACGCGAATGCGAAGTAAAATATTTTTTATAGCGTTACATAGGGTTGCGGTATATCATTTTAAAGATAATTGGGAATAGAGTCCAAAAATTATTTTTTTAATTTTTCCTCTAAAATTTACGAATTGGGGGGCTTTCAAAGTGGAGATTTTCTAACGTCCAAAGTTGACCTCAGAACTCTCAATTTTCTGAAAGGCTGAGCCTGAAACTTGATCAATTATTTGAATTATATCCTGTACTTGAACAAAAAATACTAAAATTAGATAAATATAATAAGGAAACGAAATTATTTTGTTTTTAATGAGCTTTGCAGTACTTTAACAGAACTTCACAATGATGTCAATAGATGGCGCTCTGTGATACCGCGAGGTCTCAGTTCCGGGCGAACCACTAGTTATGTATTATAGTTTATAACCGATAGAAGAGACGGTGAGTCTTTCGTCATAAACAGTCAGTCATATTGATTCAGAAGAGTGCTGTTACAGCACTCTAACAGACGTCTGACGATGGATGAAAAATGTATTTAATAAAGTCTGTCTGTATCTGCCTTAAAAATCCATCAAAATATTTGGCTCCATATGTCATTCAACGCAGTTCAGAAATTCAATTTTAACTTTAAACACGGTAAGAACTGTGTGTATCGGTCATTTTTATGAACGGGAAACTTACAGGAAATCGTCATGTTTGACATCTACATACGACTTTTGCAGATCATAAAAATCAGGTTAAGAATCGTAGTTAAGAATTTAAGATGAGGAATCACTCAGCCCAAATGACAATATTTGCTACTATTAACATTTAACGAGAAGTACTTAGTATTAGTTCGGTCAACCGGGTTCAACCGAACTGCTGCTACTAGAGGAAAATGTGAATAGCACCTTAGGTCTTAACGGACCATTTTTAAAGCTCGGATTTTCACAAAAATCTCAACGGTATTTTATTTAAGTACTCAAATCTAACTCAAGGTTCAGAGAAACTTAATATAAATGACGCAGCTATAAATGAAATCAGACTTCAAGCTCTTAAAGGCAATACAATCAAACAGAGTTTTAGTCATCCGTTGGCAAATAATACGAAGAAATCCAGACCGTTCGCGTTGCGAAACTAATAAGTTTGAATTCCGAAATTGGTCTTTAGATCTCATTTCACTTTTATTAATTCCGATGAAGGGTTTTTGCTGTAACGAGATCCCTACAAACTCGATTAAAGTTGAAGATCTTACAACGAACGAACAAACTCTCAATTGCTACTAAGTAAATTAATGATTTTAGAACCATAGCTTCATTATCTGTGAGGAGATCAGGACTCGGGGAGTTAAGTGTCTTACCTTCATTTACCTTTTTAGGGATTGTCGGTGAAAACGTACACGAATATTTTATAAAACGCTTTCTGCATTGGTTCTTAAATGTCGCCCGCAGAGTTTTACGTGATAGGTTGCTATTAGTGCCCAACAATCTCCACCATTCCCATAAATGGCAATGCTAATAAATAATCGCCGAATATGAAACAATCAAACGATTAAATGAGTACATAGAGCACGATGGTCGTTTATGCAAACATAAAGTAAAGAACATGACCCACAAAAAGTGTCTCAGTTGTTGCTTCGTCGTCTGAGCTCTACCCACAACCACTGTTAGTGCTTATAGGTATCTTGAAGGGTTTCCACACTCCACGGTACTATGCCACACTGTTTTGACTATTCCCAGGGGCTCCTTTGATATTGTCTGTCACTGAGTTTGGGCACAGAATCTGAAATCGTTGGGATCTCATCTCCCAGCACTGTGTTTTCCGCTATGGTTTTCCGGTTCTGAGTTGCCATAAAGGAACCTCGACACGATACCCGAACGGTATTCCGAGCTACGAGTATATTAAGCCCATTGCCGTCTTATAAATGAGGTTTTATTAGACTAAGTTGAATATACCAATTTCATAAAATTGGAATTTTAGGCCTGAGTTTCATACTAAAATGATGGGGCAATATTTTATTTATAAGACCGCTCCAGTTTATTTAACTCGCCCAATTGCTCTGAATCTACTCTGAATCGAATAACTTTTATTTGTAATTCAGAGTTTACAGACTTCATAAAATATTCATGATTGCCGATAATAAGGGAATATTCCGTTTTCCCTGACGATAGCGAATTTCTTTTGCGAAGTGAGTAGGTACAGTGAAAATTAATAACGCTAGGCTACGTAGAGCTTTGATAGACACTGCTGTCTGCTTCGAAAAGCAGGAATCAGATATATATACGTGACCAAGTAAACCCTAAGCTTCGCACGATTAGGTTTAACTTGTGTTTTTACTATGTGGGCATAGCTAAAATAAGCTATTACACTGATCGGCATTGGCACTGTTACTCGTTGAGGCGTTCCGCCTTCCTTCTCTAAACCATTCATCACATGTTCACATACCTACATGGTTTGTGGAGCAATGTGGATCTAAACTTTCATCCCCTATCATCTGAAGGAACTGTATTGTTTATCGGGATAAAAAATATCTTAATGTTATCCCATAGTAGGTATCAGCTATAAATAGTAAGTTTTTTTCGTGAAAAGTCTACCCTCAATTAATTAATTCGTCTTATCCAAACTCTGCATTATCCAGTGATGATTGGTATCGACGAATTAATTAAATAACTGTCATGTACCTATGCCTACAAGTGTCCGCCATTTTGAACGTAATTTCATCTGGTTGTTGGGGTAAAATATTTCAGGAGCGATGTACAATATCGAATAGCTTATAAATTATAAATTATAATGAACTCGAATGTTATTGACATGAAGCAATGCGTGAAAATCCATAGCAGCTGAATGTACCTATCTCTTGAATTGTAACATGTGTTAAAATCGCAAAATATTATGTAGGTAAGTACTCTCATCTTTTCTCATCGCAGAAGAAAAAGTAACCGACATTACTCGAAATGTTGCGAAGAAGTGGCAATTGCCAATGTGCGGGGCACATACTTAGTTCAAAGAACCGATAGTCGTTGGGGTCTCAAAGTGCTGGAATGGCGACCTCGCGCTAGAAAGCGCAACGTTGGCGCAAGACCGTGGCATTTGGAAATCCTTTCAAGACAATATGTAAAGCAGTGGACCTCTATCGGTTGAAACGACACTCATCTTATAGGAATCTTTGAACCAAGAACAGAAAACTACTTATTTTCAATTCTTAATTGGCATTGAATTTCTAATTACCTGTATTGTAGCGATCGTATATAAAAGGATTAAAAATTTAAGAAAGTCGGGTAAGTAGGTATATTGTACTATAAACCTGGATATTCCAGGTAGCGTTAACTTAGTATAAATCCAAAGAGAGCCCTGGACGGATCTTAATTATAAGTAAAACCCGCCAACGAACGGTCTTAAATTATCTTTTTCTCTTGTTTCATTTTGTATTTAATTTAATCAAGAATACGGTTTCGTCTTGTTCTGGTCTTCAAAATGAAAAATTTAAATTTCTACCAGACTTTTAATACCTACCTAGTGTGTTTCTTTTTCATAAACGAAACTCAAGAATTAAACGTCATTCATTTAAATATAGGTACCTAATTGATTGAAATAAGTTCCCACAACTACCAAAAAACAAATAAATCGATCAAAGACACATAAAAACTCCTTTCACATAATCACAATCCAGCGGAAGTCCTGGCTGGAAGATTCTATATTTAATTTAAAAATAAAAGACTCTCCCGCGCAGCTGACGTCACAAGATGGCATTCTCGTGTGACAGATGGCTCAAGATGGCGGGTTAACCGACGCGAAGGATTTTAGGCGCCGCAAAATTATTTTACAACGAAACATTTTATTCCTACATTAGTACAAAATGTAGTTGAAATTTTATTTTGTCTGATAAAGACCAAGCTCTACAATGTTCACGAATAAATAAATATATCGTTCGTTACCATAATATGATTGTACATACATATTATTTATGATATTATGCAGGTATACGAAAAGCTGAATGCGTCATATTTTTGTGTTTATTTCACGTTACCGAAGCCACGTACAAACTCGATTGCCGGAAGAGTGATCTGTCTGTGAGGATAACAAGGCCACGCATACCTACCGCCGACCTACCGCATACGCGACCCACCTCCCTTTCACAACTCTGAAGACGGTAAAGACAATGGCCGTTTTCCCGGAATCCGGCATCCACATTGTGAAGTTCTCCTTGTGGATTTTATTTTTCCCATACCGGTATCGCTAGATTTTCCCAAAATTCTTTCTTATAATTTGTATTGCTATCTGTTTTTATTGCCATTGTTATAATTGGATGCACTTCTCTTCTTACTGTGTATTTTCGCCAATATAAGAATCGCAATTATTTTATACACGTACCTACCTACTAGAATTAGATGATGCCCGCACCACCGCATGATAGATTTTAATAAATCCGTAAGATTCTCCTCGATTTTGTTGTCAAAAGAACCCACTAGTTACCTAACTATGTATGGACCAACCCAGGTATCGAACACAGAACCTCATCATCCGCAATCAAATATAATAACCAACGAGGTAGATACTTGTAGATATGTTTGGTTTATGGGGCCTTACGGATTAATACGGGTCTTAGTTACTTGTAAATAAGATCAAAATATGTTCGAACTTAGGTTTTTGCAGAATCAACTTTTGGTCTACTTCATAATTAATTCAATGTATTATTTTATTAATTATTATGATTGATTGATTAAGAATTTAAATATTGTAAGTATTACTAATTCCTAATTATTCCTATTCTATTCCTTCTATTCCTAATAGGACCTAATTCTTAAATTTGCACGTCAGCTTATTTGTTTTTTCAAAAGATAAAGTTTAATTACGTCTGCATATCGAGCGTCAGCCATTGTATCGAGTCCCGGCTGACGAGTCAATTAATTAACCCGCTCACTGTCACTCGGGAGCGGGAGTTGTAATCGAGTTCGTTATTGAGATACAACAGTATTCTCCTACCTGCCTACTGTTTTTTGCAAGCTATTCTCATTTTTTAACCCCGCTGGTATCATGGGCGAGAGTGATACTGTAATTAATGAGTTTTCAATTGTGAACAAAACAACAAAGGCTCCATAAAATATGTATGTATCAGCTATTTCATGCTCATATAATTTCGTCGATCATTCTGTCAGCCCTAACGCAGACTACGGTCTATTTAGGCAAAGTACAAACGCCAGCCTGTATTTAAAAAAAAAAATTAAAAAATGTAGTAAAGTTTTAGCACATAACTTAGTCGTAAGTTTCCCCGTTAATACTAATACCTAATTAATGCCAGAATTTGTTTCAAAATTACACTAGGTACGTAAATATATAGACTTGAAACTAAGTGATATTTGGTAATACAAATCACTTTTTTTGCTGTTTGTCTGTCCTTCAACAACGCCGCAAGTCAACCGAGCAACGGATCAATGTTTTGCATAGATACAGTTGAAGACCGAGAGAGACATAGGCTACTTTTTTTATTCCACTAAAAGTTAGCCCTTGACTGCGATCTAACCTGATGGTAAGTGATGATGTTAAGTAAGTTATATTAAACCCATTCCCTAGTCGGTTTCTACACGGCGTCGTACCGGAATGCTAAATCGCTTGGCGGTACGTCTTTGCCGGTAGGGTGGTAACTAGCCACGGCCGAAGCCTCCCACCAGACCACGGGAAATTAAGGAGTTCTTACGGGACTTTTAAATAATCTATTTCTATATCCACGCGGACGAAGTCGCGGGCTAATGCTAGTAACGACTGAATGAAAATTCACCAGTAACAATTCCAAGTAAGTTGCCTATCGACATTTAATTTCTTTCGCGAATTTCGATCCAGAACAAGTAATTATGTAAATATTTTATCCGTCGCGTACCTACTGGTGCGAAATGAAAGCGACGCTCGCGCCGCCTTCCGGTTCCATGACTCAACTAATTACCAGTTTAATTATTACATACCTCGCTTTGAGATAAAGGTAATATTAATATCGACAACATTCTGTATTTAAATACAAAATTTGTAATTTAAATTTTAACTATGATCCAGGTGTTAAACAATGATACTAAGCGCCGATTGCATTGAGAATAATATGCTTTAAACACTTAGGCAAAGACAATATAAGTATACCACTTCTTAATAATAATATTAATTGATACTTTCCATTACAACGCGTCAGACAATAATATTATGCAGTAACAAAACAACATTTTACATACTCTTCCAAAATATTACATAGGCACTTAGGTTTGTATAGGCATTATCCCTGACTAGGTGATGCCCGCGACTTCGTTCGCGTGGATTGAGGTTTTTTGGTTTCCGCGGGAACTCTTTAATTTAATTTAAAAAGTTGCCTATGTGCTATTCCAGACCATAATCTATCTCTGTGCAAATTTCATCCAGATGGCGTACTTAATTGAGCAACAAACATCCATCCATACCTACATCTATCCAAACTTTCGCATTTATAATATTAGTATAGATAGGTAGATCATATTATATATTGAGGATGTAAATAAATATGAAACTAAAGCTCGCGCTTAGTTTCTATATGTAAAAGTACCTTAGAACGAGAAGCTGTGGGAATCACACATTTTATCCATCACATTAGCTGAATGAAAGCTACGATCTTCCGGCTGAATGAGCATGGTGCATGACTCAACTAATTACTGGTTTAATTATCAAGTTGTAAACCTATCCTGACTACCGCTTTCAATGCAGAACACAAAAGGGTCAAAATATTATTATCAAATATACCTAAAATCGGAGCGTAGATCATGTATAGTACATTAGTTTGTATTTCACTTCAATACATGCAGTATTTTATAACGACGAGAAGTTTCAGCCCTTTTTTGAATTTCCGAGATTACGCGCGCTCTTACTATGACGTCACACCCACGGTTATGACTCATTTATGGGTCCTCGGGCACATAAAAAAGAGTTTATCAGGTGTCATAACTGTTGAATTGAAGCACCAAGGCACAATACAGTATTTTTTCCCCATTTTTACCACAAAAAACTTTATAATTTTGATTTTTACTGCGCAGCGACTAGGATTCTGACGTCATCAGCTTTTAAAAACCTACGGCCGGAAATACGCACTTTGATCTTAAATATCTCAGCCATTTTTTAAGATATGAAAAAAGTAAAAACACAGTTTTTCTCGTAATTTTTTGTAGATTTATTTGGCATGTAAAGTAAAATACGTTTGTCAGACCCAAGCTCTTTTGGGAGTTGGGAGCTCGGTCTTCAAAATCCTCAAAGATTGTCCTAATCAAAATATTTTCATTCCTATACTAACTCCTAGCTACAACAATAGCTTACAGATATTATATAGGTATCCTTCCTAGTAAATGCGATGCAATGTTTGTTTGTCTTTCAACCCCATCGCACAATTCGACGAGATTTTTTCGAATTGACATACCTACCTAGTTAAACTCCTGGAGAGTCAATCTTTAGACTTTAACTACAGGGATCTATAATATAGGCTACGTTTACATTTTTAAACACTTAAATCCACGCAGACACGCGAATTCGACTTCGCGGGCATTATCAAGTAAACTATAAAATTGTCAGGGATATATTTTTTCCCATTATAAATCTCATTCTAAATAACTGTTACTATCTTTATTCAATATGCAATTTAAATCTATGGAATAAATTAAAATCTAAATTAAAACACATTAAAATCTAAATTTAAAACCAAATATTAAAAATATCATCTATAAGCCGCTGCATTCTAAATAAAGAGTGAGTAACAGTGGCGTGCACAGGGCTTGAAGCTAGGGTAGGCATTAGTTAGTCAGAACTCAGAATACTTATTTACTGACTGATATAATGAAAATGAACATTGACGTATTTCCATTTGGGTAAGCTGCAGTGCTTTTATGCCTCTATGAACTACACGCCACTGGTGAGTAATATAAATATTATTGGACTTAGACTCTTCAAATCTAGTGTGAAATAATTATTATGAGCACTTGGGTAAACATACTTACCTACATACAAGTACGAGTACCTACATTAGAAAAATTTATAAAAAAGAAAAATTAAAAAAAGAAAAATTCTAAATTCAGAAGTTTTTTATTCAAATAGACGTTTTGCAAGTGCTTATGAATAGTCGAATGAATCTACCACTGGTTAGGAATGCCAAATATTTAAGAGAAACCATGGCTAGTTTATTACAACGAACTAAATTAAGTAAGAAACTTGGTGATCCTTATTTGTTCGGAAATGGGCAAATAAATCTGCGCGCCTCGGCCACCCGTTCGCCGGATATTAAAATGTGGTTTGCGCTATCTCATGGAGATTCAACTATTTGAGAATACTTACAGCGATTAATCCATTTCTGACCGACAAAAATTAAGATAATAATCCCTGAAACAGATAGATACCTTTTTTTATTCGGCATTATTGTGTGATAACAAACATGAAAACTTAAAACGTAGGTACAATAAGGCTTAATCTTATCGCTAATAATTATTAGTCTTATCGCTAAGTATCGATCTCTTCCAGACAACCTTATCGATACGGAGAAAATGAACAAGTGGACAGTGGGTAGTGGTGGTAGGGTAGATTTTTTTTTATTTCACGTAGGGCCGTAGGTCTCTTACAAGTCAAGACTCAAATACAAAAAGATTCTAATGAAGAGGCTTCTCGCAATATTCAAGAACCTCAGTAATGAAGGATTTCCCCAACTAAGTATGACTATGAACTGATGACTGAACAAGTAGCATGCATTAGGCTAGCTAATACGTATTCAGTATTCATGTATTCAATTAATTTGTTAATTAAAAAGGTATAACTAGTATATTTTGGACTCTTCAAATTTTTAAATAAATTAATTATTCAATTATAATTTATTAAAAAGGTTTCAAGTATATTTTGGACTCTTTAAATTATTTTTTTGCACTCCCCTCTTTCAATAACAAACCGAGCCGCGTTCGGAGTGAAAACCACGATGCCGGCAGTATACTACACGCTATATATAACACGCTACACAGACAGAGGTTATTTATACCAGCAGTCGGCACTGACTACCAGACTCATCAAAACACCTAAAGCTACAATTTATTATATATTTACTTATATTCTGTTGGGATTATAACGCAAGCTTTGTATTCGTAAAAACTCTTTGTGTAGAACATGTGAAAACCGCGGGCGGTCGCTAGTTTCCTAAAATAATTGATTATCCTGGACGACCTGGACGAAGCCCTGAACAACGAAGTGAAGTTATGATTTAAGACTTATTTCGTGGATTAATAACACTTAATATTGTGTATTAAAACGGGTACTTACTTACCACGATATAAATACGACGATTTTATTTGTTGAGATTTTAACGAAGTGTAGAAAATATAAGTCCTTCATAATATGAACATGTACCTAATCTAAGCATTTTAAATCCTACATTAATTTTCTACTTTGCAAAGTCACTAGGTTCTATAGAAGCATGAAACAAGTAAGGAAGTGTATACATTAGCCATTGTTAGAGGGTAGTAAAAATAAATACAGCGATCCAAGCCCCGTAATAACACAGTTTAGAAACTATACAATTGGTAAGAAAGCAGGCAGTTAGAAACTGGCAGTTACTAGCTGAAAATTGCTGCTTTAAAATGCTATCATAACTCTACAAAGATTCAATACAATTCATTTATACTCGTACTTCGATTGAGGCTTGTGTCAACTTTTGCGGTCACTTTCTGTTAGAATTATGTCTATCCGTAAAGCATTTTAGGCCCGTTATCAGTCATAAAAATGTTAAGTTATTATAGCAAATCGGTATCAGTTTGAGTTTATTTTATAGCATCTAGATCTTTTAGAATTACCGAATGCAATACGAAAATTAGATTTTCTACAGATTAAAATACTCGTACTAGGAGTATATTGATGTCATCTTCTAAAAACCTGTGTGCAACCCCAAGCTCCGCCTTTCTGTATAATTGCTAAACTGCGAGCACCAAACTACAGTAGCAGTACATACATCGTGTTCAAACCGCTGTGAAAGTACACAAAGCATTGTAAAAAAGTTTAACAACTCTTTTCACAAAGAGTTCTTTACTGTCTGCACATAGGCAATTGTGGGTATACGTAGTTATGCGTGATGTGGGTGTGTGAACTTGCCAATGTTGGGTTGGTCCTAGTTAGGTTTTATTACTTTAGAGTTTGGGGAAAGTATGTTCTTATTTTAAAACTAATTTAATAATTAAGTAATTTTGGAACGAACGAAACCCATACTAATATTATAAACTAGATGATTCCCGCGACTTCGTCCGCATGGATTAAGATTTTTTGATTCCCGCGGGAACTCTTTAATTTTCCGGGATAAAAAGTAGCCTATGTGATATGTCCTTTCCCGGGACACAATCTACCCCTGTACCAAATTTCATCAAAATCGGTTGAAAAGATGGGCCGGGAAAGCGTACCAGACAGACAGACAGACAGACAGACGGACAGACAGACAGACAGACGGACAGACAGACAGACACACTTTCGCATTTATAATATTAGTATGGATACGAAAGTTTGGATGGATAGATGGATGTCTTTTACTCAATCACGCCAGAACGGCTGAACGGATTTGGATGAAATTTGGCACAGAGCTAGATTATAGTCTGGAATACATATAACACATAGGCTACTTTGATCCCGGAAAATTAAAGAGTTCCCGCGGTAACCGAAAAACCTCAATTCACGCGGACGAAGTCGCGGGCATCAGCATAGTAAATAATAAAAAGGTCTAGGCATGAGGAGGGATGTGTAGTATGGTTCTTTACTTTCCAATGGCATGACCTTTGGTGATTCAAAGGTATGTACTTGTTAATTAATTCGAAAATTAATGTCGAGTTTTAGATTGACGCGTAATAAGTTAAGAGACAATGCTCTCTGTTGTGTGAACAAAGTTAGAGAACCATTACCAGAGACTTTTCCATAGCTTGAGACACTTTTTAGAGTTCCGTACCCAAAGGGTAAAAACGGGACCCTATTACTAAGACTCCGCTGTCTGTCTGTCTCCAGGCTGTATCTCATAAACCGTGATAGCTAGAAAGCTGAAATTTTCACAAATGATGTATTTCCGTTGCCGCTATAACAACAAATACTAAAAATTAAAAAAATATATATATTAAGGGGGGTCCCCATACAATAAACGTGTTTTTTTCGTATTTTTTTGCTCAATATTAAAAACGGTAACAGGTAGACGGTTCAAATTTTCACAGAATATTAACTTGTATATTACCTTTCAAAATGAATAATTAAATATCAATAAAGTAAATATTAAAGGGGGGCTCCCATACAACAAACGTAATTTTTATTTTTAATACGTCATAAATCGTAAAACTTACTACAGGTTTGTACGGAACCCTCGGTGCGCGAGTCCGACTCGCACTTGGCCGGTTTTTAGATATATATGTATTATTACTTATGTGAAGTCATATGTTATAGCATTACTAACACGACACTGCTTTCAGTCAGCAACCAGTTTTAAAATCAGCTTCTCCAAAAAACATTCTAGTCTATTAGATGAGAAAGAATACTATAATTTAATAGCTAATGCCTAAGACTTGATTCGCTTGGATTTAGGTTTTTCAAAATATCGTAGAAACTGTTTGTTTTCCCGGGATAAAAAGTAGCCTATTTCACTTGGCATTTTTGCAAGCATTTTTTATAAAAAAACTGAGATTGAATTCTTAGTAGGTCATATTACGTATATTGCCCAAGAAGGTTGTAATAGAAAGTCTCTATCTGTGGTCTGTAAGTACAATACTTATGTTCTAAGAAGATAGCACCAAGCTGTTGGTACCTTCGTCCTTTTCTATCCTTCTGTTTACTGTGAATCATTGTGACATGGGTTAGAAATGCTAAGAATGTACTATATTTTACAATAAATTAGCTGAGTATCAACTGGGGGCTTTATGTTTTGCAACTTCGTATGGAGTTCGCATCTATTGTTTACTTAAAAACATGTCATTTATTATGACTATAACTAACATATTTTATATCCGTATTCCGTACTAATATTATACATTATACGAATGTGTGTTTGTTCGCTAGTTTGTCCTTCAATTACGCCGCAAGAAAGCAACGGATCGACGTGATATTTAGCATAGGTTGGGTTGTGGACCTAGAGAGTGACATATCTCCGGATTTCTAAAACCTAAATTGACCTCATCAAATAAGAAATACCTCTTGTCTTCAGAATATGTCTCGTTGCATCAGCATAGTAAAATGGAACTCGTTTAAAAGTCTAGCTTTATGTTTTATTAAGTACTATGTTAATTCAGATTCTAAAGTTTATTATTTTATTTTAGGTAAGTAAGTACTGGAAGAGTAAAATTATTCTTTTTACCAGGTTAGAGTGAAAATTTGACTAAAAAATAGACACACACACGACAAAAAATCTCAAAGAATCTTGTTCAGAAAAAAAGGAGTCAAAGCGCTGCATGTGTTGGCTATGAATTGAACAAACATTTGCCCAAGTTGGCAGTACGAAGCCAACGTTTGCACAACCTTGGTCGGCAATCGGCATCACAAAGGCTCCAACTGTACAGAGTAAGTGCTAATGTAATTAACAAAGGCGCACAGAGCTGACATTCCAACGTACAACACTGGTGTATTCACGAAATATGTTAAGAAAGTCTCACACGCTACTGATAAAGAAGTTAGGTAGTTCGTCGGCTTTCTAATTAGATTCCTTAATTATTTATGTACTTATGTTACTGACGAATAGGAGCTAAACAAACAAAAGATCTAGTGCGGTGATAAGCCTGGTGGTTGAGACCTCGGCCTCCCAATCAAGGGGATCCGAGGTTCGATCTCGGTCGATCTCCGAAAAGTTACAGGTCTCGAGCTCTAACTTTTCGGAGCTATGTGCATTATAAGCAATTGAAACCTGCACACTCATAAATATAGAATTATTTAAGTACCTAAGTCTAAGTTACGCGAATTTTTAAGTGAAAGCTCTAAAATACAATAGGTACTAGGCAAGCTTAAATTTGCACAAAATTGTAACAAAATGAAGTGTACAATGCATCGGGATTCGGGGGAAGTACGCTAGCACACATTATTAAAGCTAAAGCGATGTTTTCTTTGCCGGGCGCCATTAATCATGGCCGCCTCGATGCACTGGCTAGGGTTGGCACAAATTATAATCTAATAAGTAGTCTAAGTAAATATAAATATCTCTATATATAAAAGTAAATATCTCTATATATAAGTAAATCTCTAGTAAATCTATAAGTTAGGCGAATAACGCAAGCAAACGCGGCGCGACAGGCGCGGGCGGAACTGATCGAGGCGAAACAAGGCGGATCAAAATAACGTAAGTACACAATCAATAACATAGAAATAGTAAGCTGAATAGTATGTATAAAGTTCTATTTTTAAAGGTTTTCATATTTGTTGTAGTTACATAAATATTTCGACTAAAAATATAAATAGTTTTGATACTTATTTTTGACCGAGCGAAGCGAAGGTCTCTGAGTCTACTTGAGTGAATTTGCACTTGTCCGTCCGTCTGTCAGAGCCTTATAACTTCTGAATTACTGAACGTAATTACTTCAAATGTAAATATAATATGTAAACCGATGACCTCCCGCCGAATATGGCTTAAAAAGTTATAAAAATCTTTATTTCAGGGGGGCTCTCATAGAAGCGAATGCGAAGTAAAATATTTTTTATAGCATTACATATGGTTGCGGTATATCATTTTAAAGATAATTAGGAATAGAGTCCAAAATTTTTTTTTTTTTAATATTTTCCCCTAAAATTGACGAAATGGGGGGCTTTCAAAGTTTCTTTCAGTTTGTTCAGATTTTCTAACGTCCAAAGTTGACCTCAGAACTCTCAATTTTCAGAAATCTGAGCCTGAAACTTATCAATTATGTGAATTATATCCTGTACTTGAACAACAAATACTAAAATTAGATAAATATTATAAGGAAACGAAATTATTTAATTTTTAATGAACTTCAGTATTTTTAACAGAACTTCACAATGATGTCAATAGATGGCGCTCTGTACAAGTTTATGGATATCGCGAGGTCTCAGTTCGGGGCGAACCACTAGTTTAAATTAGGTAAGTTGATTACTTAAAGGCCTACTTGCACGACACTGCCTGATTAAATTATATTTTGTACAAAACAGGGTTGAACAGGTAAAGAAATACGTAAACACATTTAAGGGTCTTGCACAAGTGGGCCTTAATGTGTCTAAATTATTTAAGCACTAAACTGAAGCACTGAAGTTAATTTTTGAAATACATATTCAAAAATTATTTTCCTAAGTGTGGCAACCCTACCTCCCAGGATGGATGTTCGCTGGTCCCATCGCTAATTACTTTTAAACTCTCCATCCGTCTTCCCCGCCATTTGTGTATTGAACAGAATAATATTAGCGTAGGAAACTTTTAGCAAAACAATTGCCTACCTATCTTCAAGGAATTCAACCTAACAATCCCACAGAAGGACATAGACCACTCTTATTATAACCGTAATATCTATGGCCAGCAGTAGGTAGGTACTGGGTACCACCCTCTACACTTCTACAGTCTACAGTGGGTTCATAGAGTGATCAAGTAAGGAATTAAAGGCGCGTTGGGAAAATATGTGAAATTCTTTAGATTTATTGCCCATGCGTTTTTGCGCACCAAGGAACTCTGCAACCGGTAGGTACATTTAAATTATCTAGTTATGTAGTTTGTACCTTTGCGTGAATTTTCTGCATACTTCTAACTTCAGATTGTACAGACCAACCATGAGGAAACAAGGCTGACCGAAACTAGAGAGATTCCTTATTTTACAACAGAGAAAAATAATTGGTAATTAATAGCGTCTCAGCTTAATAATTAGGCGTATATACTACATATTGTTGCTTTAGGCAAAAATCAAAGAGTTCCCTTAGTAACTAATCTTGTACATACAAAGCATGAATTGTGTAAGAAAAACTATAAACAATGAGACACGAAACCCACCGCTAGATTCGCGTTTCTTTATTCTATACGACAATAATGCACGTTATATTCTTCCGATGCTCGGGGAATACGACCGTTGCCGAACAGTGACGAAGATTTCTATGCGCATTATTAATTTGGGAATACTGTACTTATAGTTTGTTGTTAAGGGACCGGCGACCGCCGCTCGCAACTTCTACTCGAACCGCAAATATAAATTTGCCGGTATATTGCTATCCCTATTTGGCTGAAGACACATGATCGCGTGCAAGCGCGATAGCAATATGAGCGTACAGAATTTGTTATACATTTAGTCTTGTTCCGTGAATACCAAAAATGATGAATGAAAAATTGTTGTGTTTTTAACTTCGTGTTGTTATTCTGTAACTTGACAATATAGGCTATGTTCCTGATCAATTAGTACGTGAGATATCGTTGGTTTTAATATGAAACAAATAAGGAGAAAACATGTCGTTTATGTCGCAAAAACATGCAAAACGCAATGTGCTTACATTTAATTTTGGGAAAGTATTTTGGAAAAATAATTAGCCAGGGACCTAGATAAATACAAGTTCAATCTTAATAATCGCATAATATGGAGGAAATATGCTCGAATTACTAATTATTTTGGTATTACGTTTGTATGAGCAATTAGCCCTCCGCTGGCGCCTTAACACTGTGTGTCGTGTCGGACACTTGTCGTGTCATGTAAAGCATCTATTCAATACATAACAATAGACTTCTCATGCCTGTAAATATAGTTACGTTAGAAAGTGTTTGTCTTAATGTTAATACAGACGGGGTTAGATGAAGATATTGAAAGTGATTGGTATGATCGTGAGAAAGTAATAAGAAAACGTATATATTTACTTATGTAATATAAGAGCGTACAAAGCCGCCAGTATAATTTTAGATAAAATAGCAGTAGGTATTAATCACTATATTTTATAAAAATTTGACCGTTTATTTATATATTTTCCCAAAACAGTATTTATTTTAATTTTTATCTGTCTGTTTTAATTTTTGTTTGGACAAAGCCCGAAACGTTGGTCTGACCAAATAAAAGAAGAGGTCGGCACTCCATTCTGCAATGCTTTTAGGACGGCTTCCAATCGGGAGAGATGGCGTATAACACAGTGAAGGCGGTAAGATCTCGAGGGAGCCACGATCCTCAAAGTTGAGGAAACAATGCGAGAAGAAGATATTCAAAGTCTATCAAGTCAACGTATCAAGATGTGTAAAACTGTAAACCCGAACATAAAGGCGACTTATCCAGATTCGATATACTCGTAGTCCTGTATCATACTTGGTTTAATACAAGTTAAGTAAGTACAAAGTAAATGAGAATCCTTTTACAAACAACGCTCAATACGATTTCATGGCAGTCTTGATTTTCCAACGTTGGGGTTAATTTATCAAAACAAAAATAAGGGAAAAGCGGCATAAAAATCTCTGGAGAGACTAATACATTAGGCATGACGCAACTCACAAAAAGCTTAGGGCAAATTCACACAACTTTGGGTCACATCAATATTCAGAACGAGTCTGTTCATATGTTATGCGATTATTTAGCGAGCTTGGTCAGATGTATGTACGATTATGAATATGCCCCAGACTTCCACAGGCCTTCATTGAGGAGAATGTTTTAGCAATGCAAGTATTGTACATTGCTGCTTTCATACTCGTATTATGGGAGCGCTACTTTCTATCTTTTAAAAAATTTTTTTCAGTTCTACATGCAACGGAGTGGCATCGCCTCAAATGAAAAGGCCTAAGTATCCACTTTCGTATATTAGGTTCTGGATGATGCGCGCGACTTCGTCTGCGTGGATATATACTTTTTATTCCCGCGGGAACTCTTTATTAATTTTTCGTCTTTTTTAATTTATCATTTGTTCATTGTTCACTTATAAATTTGTTCGAATCCTTGTTTTAAAAGAGGAAAATGTTTTTTACGAATAACTGCGTTATTTTGTAAGTATTTCAGGTGAGAAATAAATAAAATATTTTCCGGGATAAAAAGTAGCCTATGACCTTTCACGGGATACAATTAATATTTGAGGACTGGGGTAGCCGGTTGGCGTTTGTGTCCCTGCTAAAACGCAGATAGTCGCGCTCAGGGATACCTATGCTTGAGCTCCGAGGTGGTAGGTTTGTATTCCTGTACTATATTTCATCCAAATCGGTTGAACAGATGGGCTATGAAAATGTAGCAGACAGAAAGACAGACACAATTTCACATTTATAATACATATTTAGAATAGATCATCTTTGAAATTCATCACGAAAATGCAGCTGGAATACGTTCCCATACGAATATGAGTTAATTAAGATTTTACTAAGTAAGCAGTTTGTAATTATGAAAGCAAAATGGGTAAGTACAAAGAGCACATCTGCACCAAACGCGTTTCAGACAAAATTAGATGCGAATATCCAGCAAAATGATCTACGAAGTTTTGACGACCTTTCTGGCGCAGTGTTGTGCGCCGCGCTTATTAATTGGGCGGACCCAGGACATCGGTTCGATTCCCAGCATGTTCATTGTAAGAATTCATAATTATTTTAAAAATTATGCACTAGTAGTCACCGCACTCCGGACTAAAAGATTAGTGTTCAGATTTGATGCCGAGTATAATTATTCAGAGGTAAGAATTTTTTTAACATCCATAATATGACATATTATATTTTACTCTTCTTGCTATCAGAGGAGACCAGTCTAGCACTAACTTATAATGGAGTGAAAAAGAAAGTAGAACCCCCAAATTAAGTAAGACCTACGCCGGCCCCGTTTTCTTCTACCTGTATCCTCAAACTCTAATTTACGGCAGTTTTTTGCCCCGTCGTGTGTTAATGACAGACGAGTAACAGAAAAACAGAACCACACTTTTTTTTGGAACTTTGTTCTTAGATCCTGAATACAACTTTTTATGCCTCTACCTACGAGCGACGCGTAAAATAAAAGGATCTACCTACTGACAGGTATGTGAGACAATTTGTTTTCTTCAAAAAGAGAAACCGTAAAACGGCAAGTAATAAAGTTTATGCTGTAACTTACGTCTGAAACTGAATGGAACAAGTAATAGAAAAAAAGATTTGGACCATTTTACACTCAGGGCCTAGCTCTGAGGATAAAATGTTGTGGGCATTTAATAAGTAAGTAAAGGGTTTTTTATACTTTTTTATAAGTACGATTACTTAAGTGTTCAACAAAAAAAACCTGGCATCTCGACTTCCGAACCTGTGTTAAATTCACTTCACGATTCAAAAGCACTTGTTTATTTGAATAAAGTAACATCAGAATGTGTATTAAGTATCTATCTAACCCTTATTATTTCAATAGAAACAAGGAAGGAAGTTACCGTCTCAAACACCTTGTGTCCGTTGTGGTTAAGGTGTGCTCCTCAGAGTTCCGGTTTCCGTCCTTCGTCATTGAAGGCCTTGGTAAGGAACTTTGGTTAACTTACCCTACTTGTACATGTTTTTTATTTAAAAAAATATCCAAGGCCCTAGCACCTGCATTTAACTTTAACTAATGTACGGCTCTTAGCTTTTGTTGAATTTTTAAAAACAGATAAGTACTAGATTGGACGAAACTAGGTTCCTTGAAACCCTGAAAACATACGTTGCATCCCACACGCAAAATATTTGAGGAGAGCTATTTTTAATTTGCAAACATCCTCGTGTTTCAAATCGTCTTGGGAGAGTTCATTGACTCTTTAAATGAATATGATAACATTATTCTTGGTTTTAGATACCAACGGTATCTTGGCTTGTTTGCGATAATATTATGGTGAATTATCTGTACCTATAAATTGATAATAAACTGATTAGCATATTGATGCTTATAACCAACACCAGCCTCAACCGGTGGTCTAGACACCTGAGATTTTGAATGTATGTTTTCCATGTGGAGGACTTCGGAAATTCTGAAAGAATTTTCTGAAAGGCCACCCAAGCGAAGTAGGGGCGGGTCAGGTCAGGTTACAGGTATTTAAAAATAAAAATAATAAATAAAAGTAATAGAAGTTTATTTCGAGTAAGTAATTATAGGTTCATACAGGTAATTGTAACTCTATTTAAAATTATAATTTTATTTATTCTATGAGTTAGGTACTTTTACAACCATTTCAACATGTCCATTGCTAAGTAATAATTCTACCACTGATGCAAGTGCTGATGCATTTTTATCGTATTACTAAGTATTTTGGACAGAACTTGGATGGATAAGAAGAATAAAGATATCCAAGTCGACTTAGTTCGAGGCTCAAATAGTGGTACTGAAAAATTTATATTTATACAAGTAAGTTCTTAAATGCTCGATGATCTGGATAGAAAGCTTGTATCCCGGAGGCTAACATAGTCTTGTTATCCCGGAAAATTAATGAATCCATAACAACAAACCATAATCCAAGCGGACGAAGTCGAGTACATAATATCAGACCAGGGGCCATATTGCCAACGCTTAAAGCCATATTGTTTCATTATTGTTGACTTTCGTGTTTATTTTAGAAGCGTCATGGTACTTGAAATTAAACTGTCATTTTATGTAATATTGCTGAAAGAGTTGGCAGTATGGCCCCAGTAGCCTTTATTTTTATGTATCTAGGTACACCAGCCACAAGGCTACTGTATAGCGTCCATCGACACCTGCCTAACGATAAACCAATAACGGGAGTAACGAACTGTGGCTTTGTGAACTGACAATTTTAAGAGGACTACGCCACAAAAACACAAAAAATTGGTCGATGGTCGAGCGCGATCCGGGCAGCAGGTATACTGACGAAATTGAAATTGCGACAGAATTTTAAAATTTGTATACTAGATTACGACAGCGTGTCTCCGAATTTAGGCAACTCACTCATACGCTCATACCTACATGCATGGATAAAATTGGAAAGCATACGTTTATTAAAATTTCATTATTCACGTTATACAAAAAAAAATACACGCTGAATTAAGAAACTCAGTCAGTTAAAACGCCTCTTTTACAATAGTGCGGTGAGAAGCTCACGCTCGATTCCTTTGCCACTTCTATACACCTATTTTTAATTCTATGGTAGTCCTATGAAGTAACTTTACGATACGCATTCTTTCATGTTCTGACTTATCCTTCACTTAAGAAATACCAGGTTTGTATAAAATAAAATACGAGCTGTTGCAGAAAATGATTCATACTTACCTAGTCTAGTATCTAGATTCTAGTAAGTAGGTACATAGTCACTAGGGACGTAGTAGTTAGGTAGCATTCTTGGTAGGTAGTGGTAGGTAGGTTGCCATTCATTCCACGCGGACACGATTTAAATAACAATTAGCTTGGTAGCTTGTAAGTAAATTCAATAAGAAAATAATATTGGTAAGTAAATGCGTCCTGGCTTTGTCCGCGTGTAAGCTTTTTCTGTCGCATATTTCCAGTTACTGATGCAGAGCCGATGTGCAGAGCTTTGTGAAGAAAAATCACGGAATAAATTACAAAAAAGGACCTTCAATCTTCTTCCGAGGAGTCGGCACTCAGGAGACAGTGAAAATAGATTAGGTATATCATTCTAGGATGAAATGTATAAAGCTGTCTCTAGCCTAGCGACTCTAGGATTTATGTCATTTGTTACCTATCTCTATCAAAAGCTTTATCAGGCTTCAGCGGTCGAACCGTAAAAAGTTAAAAACTAATAGAAACACAGAATAATATTATACATTTTAGCACTTTTCCTAAGTAGGTTGCATCTATTTAAGTATCTAGTACGTACTTAAGTATAGGTACTTAAGTACCTATTAAAAAAATGTACGTGATATTTATGATTTTTATCTGCGATCGTGCCCCACTTTACGGAGACATGTTGTGATGAAATTATAAAATAAACCGCTTATGGCAATTCAAACGGGCAATTTTACGATCCGATTAAAGGCTTGGACACACACATCACGCGACGGTAACATAATATGCGTGGAGTATTTGTTAAGTTCGGGCTAACCATCCCATTTTAAATGATCAACCCTTTGTGTTGTTAGCTACCTGGACCACTTACCTGCAACCCTTCCTTCTAACACTAATCTAGGAACTATATATAGAATTGGGCTATGCAAGTTAAGTGTATATAAGAGCGCGAGCTTTCCTAGTTCTACGCTATCAATGGTGGACATATTGAGTTCTCTCTCTTATAATACTCATACACAATAAAAGCTCGCAGTCGGCCAGAAACTTCCTTATTGACCATTCAAGTCTCGTAATTATAGTTATTAAGATAGTAGAGCATTCTCTGGTCCACCAAATCCACGAATAATAAATCATTATACCTATAAAACGCTTTTCGGTGGCATCTTAGCTCGAGCTAGCTTAGTTTAGCTTAGGGAATAGGGGCTGCAGAGTGTCTTGGACATCTTGTCAAACAATTTTTTTAAGACAGTTACCTACAGCCTTTATAAATCAAAATTCAAAATTCAAATGGTTTTTTAATCAAATAAACTTTTACAAGTGCTTTCGAATCGTCAAATGAATCGTACTACTTATTCCTTTTTTGTATCAAACTTTTAGGAGCCGCGCCGCTTTGGCCCGTGTCCGACATGCGTTGCTATCTTCACGCGTTTTGTCTTACCTAACCTTTACCGAAATGTTGCGATGAAATAAACAGCTTATGGCAATTAAAACGGGGGAAAATTTTACGATCCCGATTCACGGTATACCATCAAGTACTTACTCCTACTAGTATTGGTCAGTGGGCAAACATCAATGAACTACTATTTATGTGCTTTTGATACTGTTTTATACTTACCTAGTTATCAAAAAGTTCAAAGAAAGCGAAAATTGTAATCGTTTGCAAACATAAGTATCTACTAGTAGGTAATCATACTCATAGTAGGTAGTTTATAGGTACGAGGTATTAGTCTAAAATAAGTTTTTCCACGCCAAGTGAATAGCTCATTGACAGCCCTAACTACTTGGGACAGAGACAACGGAAATGACGGGAATTCCACGCGCGGAAATTCTTTTTCATCATACCTATTCGAAAAACGCATATTGGCTTCAGAGGATAGCGAGAGCAAAGTGTAACTTGTAGGCCCATAGGACTTTTCATTTCTCTCTTCTGATTGGTCCGAAGTCACGTCATCAATTTGTTGATCGAATATACGACTTTGCATTTCTCTGTTCTGATTGGTCCGAAGTCACGTGATCAATTTGTTGATCGGATATACGTCTTTACATTTTATTTAAACTTTAAATATACGTCTAAATAATGTCTATACAATTACATAGAAGGTTGATAGGAGTATCTTCTGATTGGTGCTTAAACGTATAGGTAATGTCCATACATAGTAGGTTGATACTCCTAGCTTTTTCTCATACGTAATGATGAAAAATAGTGTGTGTCACTCGGGGCCAAATTTTTTGTTCTCGGGCGGCGTATATTGAATTCCTCGCTACGCTCAGGATTCTACTTTAGAACCCCTCGCTACGCTCGGGATTCTACTTTAAAATCCTTCACTTCGCTCTGAATTCAAAATAGCGCCCTCGGGGAACAAAAATTTTCTTTGGCCCCATGTAACACAAATAACTATTTCATCATACCTATTCGAAAAACGCATATTGCCTTCAGAGGATAGCGGGAGCAAAGTGTAACTTGTAGGCCCATGGGACTTTTCATTTCTCTCTTCTGATTGGTCCGAAGTCACGTCATCAATTTTTTGATCGAATATACGACTTTGCATTTCTCTGTTCTGATTGGTCCGAAGTCACGTGATCAATTTGTTGATCGGATATACGTCTTTACATTTTATTTAAACTTTAAATATACGTCTAAATAATGTCTATACAATTACATAGAAGGTTGATAGGAGTATCTTCTGATTGGTGCTTAAACGTATAGGTAATGTCCATACATAGTAGGTTGATACTCCTAGCTTTTTCTCATACGTAATGATGAAAAATAGTGTGTGTCACTCGGGGCCAAATTTTTTGTTCTCGGGCGGCGTATATTGAATTCCTCGCTACGTTCAGGATTCTACTTTAGAACCCCTCGCTACGCTCGGGATTCTACTATAGAATCCTTCACTTCGCTCTGAATTCAAAATAGCGCCCTCGGGGAACAAAAATTTTCTTTGGCCCCATGTAACACAAATAACTATTCGGCTCTTCGGCAATTTTCCGCACAGATAAGTAATATTATATCAATAAGTCCTCTATATTTTAATACAGCTATTCTGCATACGTTTTGTCCCTGGCCTTACAATCGATTAATTATATATCGTACGCGGAAAGTGTGGCTACGGTCGTAAACATTCTATGGTGATGTCCTTCACAGAACGGGACGGCAGGAAGCAGACTAAATAACGTGTCAGAAGGGCAGCACAAAATATGGTCCCCAAAGGCATTTTTCTTTGTTTTAATCTGCGACAGTCTACGTGCCCAGCGTTTTGGGAGGCGGAAAATTTGAATGCCAAGCTTGAAACCTAGCGTCCCAAATTCCATTGCGGACTTTTCTGAGTTTTGACTGTGCTGACTGTACTTACTAAATAATCCGATGATAGATTTTCGACGGTAGCTTACCCGGGTTCGATTCCCGGTAGTTACTTACTCCAACGGCTCCTTACGGGAGCTACGTAGCAAAGTAAAATATTTTTTTAATTAAAAAATATAATATGTAATTTACTTCTATGAGAGCCCACCTCAAATGAGGATTTTTATAACTTTTTATGAAATTTTCGGCATTAAGTCGTCGATTTGAAGTAAATTATTATTTTCATTAATTAGAATGTTATAAGGCTCTGACAGACATACGGACGGACGGACGGACAGACGGACAAATGCCAATCCACCCAAGTAGACTCGGAGACCTTCGCTTCGCTCGGTCAAATACCCTTGTGATCAGAATAAATTATTGGTCTTGTTCTACAATATAATATTATGAATGAATAGTGAATACCTATATGAAATAGTCACCTAACATAAACAGGTTTTATTAATTTTAACACTTTGGTGACTCAAAATTAACTTAATCAATATTCATAAACCGAATTCTAGTCGTCCTACCAATGAAGTCATATTTAATAGGTTTGCCAGTTGCCACTACGGGTACAGCTTACAGACTACTGCTTTTAAAGTAAGAGTACCTAGGTAAGACTGACGACAAGAAGGTAAAATAGGTACCTACCTATACACTCTGCTAGGACTGAAGATACATAATATTACCGTGACTGAAGTGAGGAGTGGCGGTCAGTCGAAACTCGAAACCGATGCCGAGATTTTTTTATTAGTTGCTCTAACCTTTTATGTCCCTAGAGCCTAGAACCTACCTACTCCAGCCCCCCTAGCATGGGCCGAGACAATTTTCTCCCCGAGGAAAGGATACAAATTTTATTCCTAAATAAATAAATAAAAACGCTAAATAACGGTGGATAAATAGTCCCCCGAGTCCCCGTGAAATGTCAAACGGGGATAAACTTCTCTTCTCCCCTGTTGCCGTGCTCTGAGAAGTGGATAAGTTAATTTTATCTCTTGTCAGTGGATAAAATCGGGGGATAAAATTTTTATCTCCGGCCCATGCTAGCCCTGCAGGGGGGACTACTCTCTTTCTCTAAAACGAAACTTCGCAAACAAACGAACGAAACGTTAACTCCTCTCCTACATAATATTATCTCTATGCTCCTCTCTATTTCGTTTTCGTACACGCAGACGAAGTACGGATCCATAGAAAATTTTCGTGACCGATTGGATTGAACGATTTTGAGTGGGTCTAATAACAGACTAACTAGTGGTTCGCCCCGAACTGAGACCTCGCGGTAAGTATCCATGAACTTGTACAGAGCGCCATCTATTGACATAATTGTGAAGTTCTGTTAATAATACTGAAGCACATTAAAAATTAAATAATTTCGTTTCCTTAAAACATTTATCTCATTTTAGTATTTGTTGTTCATGTACAGGATATAATTCAAATAAGTGATAAGTTTCAGGCTCAGCCTTTCAGAAAATTGAGAGTTCTGAGGTCAACTTTTAGAAAATCGCCACTTTGAAAGATCCCCATTTCGTCAATTTTAGGGCAAAAATTTTAAAAAAAATATTTTTGGACTCTATTCTTAATTATCTTTAAAATGATATACCGCAACCCTATGTAACGCTATAAAAATATTTTACTTCGCATTCGCTTCTATGAGAGCCCCCCTGAAATAACGATTTTTATAACTTTTTAAGCCATATTCGGCGGGAGGCCATGGGTTTACATATTACATTTAAATTTGAAGTAATTACGTTCAGTAATTCAGAAGTTATAATGCTCTGACAGACGGACGGACGGACGGACAAGTGCCAATTCACTCAAGTAGACTCAGAGACCTTCGCTTCGCTCGGTCAATAATTACGTTCGTTTGCGAAGTTTCGTTTGAGAGAAAGAGAGTAGACCCCCAGGGGCCAGGATCCAGGGCCAGACGGATGTGTGACTGGTGCTTACTTACGCCATAAAAGCAATTGATTTATATGGCAGATTTAAGTAGGTAACTAGGTACGGTCCATGTCGAATCTAAAAAGTTAGGTGTAGGAACTAGGTAGTAAATACGCGCGCGAATTCATTCATAGGTACATTCAAATCCATACTTAGGTATATTATAAATGCGAAAGTGTGTCTGTCTGCTACGCTTTCACGGCTCAACCGATTTTGGTGAAATTTGGTACAGAGATAGTTTACACCCCGGGGAAGGGCATAGGCTACTTTTTATCCCGGAAAATTGAAGAATTCGCGCGGGAATTAAAAACCTCAATCCACCCGGACGAAGTCGCGGGCATCATCTACTAGCTCAAAATATGTAACCTATTTATTCAATTTAGGTAGGTACACTGTACTCTTATTGACGTCCAATTACATAACAAACATGATGGTGATAATCAGTTACGGTACCTACTACCTACCTAACTAGTAACTACCTACTACCTACCTATCTTAGAATTAAAGCTACGGGGGCCTAAGTTGCATCTGTGCAATAATTTGTCTGCCTAAGTTGCCTTTTAGCATGTTTTTAGCTGAGATCTTCGTTCTGTCATCCACACACCTGCAAAGTGATGTCCAAGATACCTTTCGCACACATAATATCGATAAATATAGTAAACTATTTTAGATAACGTAAAAGGTTTTCACCCCTATATAGGAATAGGTAGGTACCTATTTCACCTCGGCCACCATTGACTTATATATTGTATACTACATATAAGTCAATGTCGGCCACAGATGAAATACTAACTAGGCCTGAATCCATAGGTACAATTCGTGCGCGTGGTTACGCTAAGTACCTACCTAGTACCTACCTACCAGGTTCCTTCCAGGTAGGCGTTCTTTCATCTTTGCCCTTTGGACTGGATCATCGTGAGATCGCTGTCAACTGGCAGGTAGGTAGGTAGTAGGTACCTAGTCTACCTACTCCGTTACTACCTGAGTCAATTCAACTTCGGTACCTCGTACCGAACCTCGCCATTGAGGTTTTCTTTGGTAACTAGGTAGGTATTATCTATTAGTTCAGTAAAGTCAAAATAATAATTCAATGTCTAGGTAACTACTTACCTCTTGACTAGATACCTAGGTAGGTATGAAAGGTAGGTACTTATGTGTCGTGACACGTTCTTTACCTACCGGTACGCAGCTGGCATGGACGAGAGGCGGTTGGCGAATATTCGTGAAGTAAAGACGTGACTAAAATAATTTCCAATAAAAAGTAATTACATACTTACTTAGATAAGTACCTATAATGGGAATTGTCTAACACATTCACACAAATCTCTTAAAGTGTTTTATTTATAAGCACATCTAAGTAAGTAAATTACTTATGTAAGTAATTGTATCATTTTAAGTACCTATATACCTACTTCTCTACTAAGATCTTGCCTTGCCTGATCTCCTGGTTATTAATTACTATGTTAGTACCAAGTACCAAGTACCAACCTACAGTGGGAAAGTCGGAAAACTCAATTCGGATTAGTGGTGGCCCTACATTGTAGGGCCTACACCCATTGACTTATATGTATTAGTATACATATAAGTCAATGCCTACACCAAGGTCCGTTAAAATTTGAAAGTAACTTTTTTTAAGAATGCAGGTAATTCGATAATTAAGTTAGGGTTAAAACTAGATGCATCTAGGGGCATCTAGACAACTGAATAGCTTGAAACTATGGTATGGTAAATTATTAAAGCACGTTGCAAATTGCAATATTACATAGATTAAATAGTAACAAAGGTGTAACGTTGATCGGGATAAGAGATAGCGTAAAGATAAAAAGTTATTGTACCTTAGTTGTCCGATGACTCACAGATGCACTTTTTGAATCACAAAGTTGATTATGAACTTTGAAAAGAGTATTTTACGGTTGAACGCTGCACTGACCGCCTACGCCACACCTCAGAGCACTTTCAAACCGGTTTTCAACGGTAACGTAAAAGTAGTTGCGATCCCCGGTACGGAGCGATACAGGTCAACTCTTCGAACGCTGTCGCCACACTGGCGTGTTCTGAAAAAAGTTGCCATGTGTTGCTAGTGGTTAGTATGTGTTTTGCCGGGAAAATATAATATTTTGAGGGGAGAATAAAAACCAATAATAGAAAATACAACTACGTTTATTTCCTCCGTAAAGGCTTTTATCCCACAATTAAATAAAAATATGTAAAATGTAATAACTATGTATTACTATTTTATAAGCATCACTTTCACTTTTTTTGAATTTGAAGTATCATTATCATTTCAAACTTAAATATTTTTGAATATTTGTGCCAATTACCAATCTGATGTCTGATGTAGAATTAAGTTTAAAAATCTTTGAAGGTAAGTACTTAATTAAGTAAATGAAACAAAATGCAAATATAACTATTTTTCTCAACGTGATTCTCGTTGCTAAGTCTTCTATTAAGGCAAACTACAAATACTAAATAGATAAGAATCTCCAATCGACTACAGCCCAATAATATAAGTTAAGAATACAGTATTGAATATTTTATTCAAAAACAATTCCCTACAAAACGCCAATATTTTGTAATGTGGCAACTCTGACACAGAACTTTCATCGTGCGTTCGGGTGGTTTCGTGAACACTCGTATTTGTTCGTAACCGCGCCACGGTTCATGGCAGACAAAAACCCAAAACCCGCTGGGTAGTAAACAAAAGTGGGCCATCTTTTGTTTTTAACTCTGGCTATTTTGTAAATTGTAACTAAACTGACCCTAATTATTTTTCAGATTGCAATAATAATATTATTGTTATAATATTATCACAAGTCACAACGGCGCCGACCGGCCGGTCGCCGGTTTTTTTAAAATAATATATCGTTACTGTTTTTAGGGTTCCGTAGTCAACAAGGGACCATATTACGGTTCCTTATTCGCCATGTCCGTCCGTCCGTCCATCCGTGGCTTAGCTCAGAGACATATTAGTAGGTACTAGAAAGCTGTAATTTGGCATGGATAATCACGCTGACAAATTGGTAAAATCATAGGTACCTAATAAAATTTTGAAAAAAAAAATATACCGACCTACCGCGGGGTGATTTTTTTTCTTCTCGTCTATCCCACAGCGTGGCGTGTCGTCAAGGATAGGTCGTATAAAAATGTTGCGGGTGTGGGAAAACTATTTTTCGATTCAGGGATCCGTTTGCCAAATATTAAGCTTTGCATTAAGTTTGCAGCAAATAAAGCAATGTGTTTGCAGTGCTTATTTTTGTAAGAGTCTAGTGTCCTCCTTCCTGCATCTTGGTGGTGCAAAGGCGATGAACCCCCTAGTTTCAGAATAATAGTTATAACTCATAGTCCTTATGATGATATTATGATGGTCAAACCTTGGATCAAATATTGGAAGCCAGCGAAAGTATGATATTATGACTTATGAGTTCTGACTCACTCGGTCTGAGTCGGTCGGCGGTACCAATAAACTGGCTGGTTGTACCTACCTATCTAATAACAGAAAGTGTTTCATTTGTGCTGGACAATGAGATTGAGGCCTTTTACCCATCGCTTTCACAATATGCTTTATGGTGTATTGAATACATACTTACATATAGATGTTTATATAGGCACATGTATTGGTATTTTTAATCTTATAGCCTACCTATAGGATTGAAAGGTTCTGATCAAGGAACATATTTACTACGGGGGTTCTGATGCTGAGTTTGCGGCTGAGTGGTATCTACACTTATAGATTTTACATCTCTCATATTCGGTAAGTAGGTCCTTATTACCCCCAAATGGAGCTTGTAGGTGACCAATTAGCGCTCTCGGGTAATAATGTAGCTAGAAAAGCCCTAGGGCGGTAAGTAATTAAAAAAAGTATGATGGTTAGATGTACGCGAACTTTTTGAAAGAGTGAAGAGTTTTTTTTTAAATTACTTACCGCCCTAGGGCGTTTCTAGCTACATTATTACCCTAGAGCGCTAATTGGTCACCTACAAGCTCCATTTGGGGGTAATAAGAACCTACTTTACCTCACAATCGAGATGTAAAGCAGAGTAGTTAGCTCGGGTGTAAGCATCAATTGCACCCTCGAACTATAGGCGCCCTCCCTGCGCTCGTGCGCCTAAATATCTCGGGCTGCAATTGATGCCTTACAACCCTTGGCTACTAATCTACTATTATCCACGGTCAACAATCCCTGTGTAAGTAGGTACCTACTGGCTACTACGTACTTCGGTAATATTAATAAGTATGAACTTCGGTCAATGAAAAGTCAGTCTGTCGCGTATGTCTGTTTGGATAGCGGACCAAACGCTTGCGCTCTATAACTGCGCGAACCTATAACTCCTACCAAGGAACCCATAACCTATTCGGGTGGTCGGCGGTTCGATCTTCGCATTTGTAAAAGCAATTGCTCTAACTGAAAAGGGCCCGAGAGGTCAGCACTTTTTAATTTATAGGACTAGCCACTACAGCGCATTAACGTCCCACAGCTGGGCACAGGCCTCCACTCTCATTATCTCATAGGAGAGAGGGAATTAGAGTTTAGCCCCACCACGCTGCTCCATTGCGGGTTGGCGGGCTTTAACGACTATTATCATGTTAGTGATCAAGGATACTACTCTCTTTAGTGATAATAACCGGGACCGACGGCTTAACGTGCTCTCCGACTTCCGAGGCAGGGGGGTGCCGGGTGAAACACCGCCCAACTTCTTAACTCCGGGCTAGTACTGAGAATTTCTAGTCAGAAAAACCCAATAGGTAACTAGGTAGGTACTCAATTATGGTAGGACTAGCGCTTGGCCCCAATCAGACCTGCTTGCAAGTGGTGATGCAGCCTCTAATTACCAACTGTTGCCGCGCGTACATGTTGTGTAAACCGTTGACGGCACCAGGGAAATTGTACCGCAATATTTGACGGAACGCGGGCCACGGATTGAGCGGGCGGGCAGGTATCGGGACCCGTCCGCTAGTACTCGCCGATATTGCACTGGTAGGCGTCCCGTTACTTGTTTTCAGTATCGATTATTAAAAAAATCTAAATATCTTCCTAATCCTCCTAATTCCATGCGGACGAAGTGGTAAGTAAAAAGTAAAGGTAGTAGACAATAAAACTGTAAGTACCTAATCAGCTAAATAAAATCCAAACAAATACTCTTTTTTTTTATCCATTACAAGTTAGCCCTTGACTGCGATCTCACCTGATGGTAAGTGATGATGCAGTCTAAGATGGTAGCGGGCTAACCTGTTAGAGGCATGGCAGTTATATTCAACCCATACCCTTATTCGGTTTCTACACGGCATCGTACCGGAACGATAAATCGCTTGGCGGCACGTCTTTGCCGGTAAGGTGGTAACTAGCCACGGCCGAAGCCTCCCACCAGGTCAGACCAGGGAATTTCAGAAATTATATGGGAAACTCCCAAATTGACCCTGCCGGGGATCGAACCCGGGGCCTTCGCACATTAAGACAACAGCGCTCAACACTGCGCCACGGAGGTCGTCAAAACTACTACTTAAACTCATATTCATCATAAATACTTACGTCTGTGTCGTGACTGTGATGTGCTTATTGATAGTCGCAGTGAAACGTTATTTTGATCTTTGGATTATCATAATGTAGGTATAGTACCTACTAATTCTCTGATCTGTGACTGTATCAATTCACCATTAAAAAAATCCTAAATCCCTATTGTTAATGAGTTCAATCGTGCAGTCCCTGCAGCTTCAGAGTTGAATCGTGTACAATTTGCTTGGTACCTACTAAGTACGTATATGTAGATAATTCATCATCGTAACTAACTAACTAACTCGTACTCTGCAGCATCAGGCTTCAGGATTGAGGATTTGGAATCAAAAATTTTTACCACGCGAGCTTCCTTTAGCTACTGAAAAAAAATTCAAATCGGTTCAGAAGCCTCGGATAATGAATGAATGAAATACTCTATATTGTACACCAAAATAAAAATAAAAAATACATTTAAACATAAATAGAATTAAAAAAAGAAAAATCGGTACAAATGGTGTAAATCGGAACATACATTTAAAAAAAAGATACGTGCCGAATTGAGAACCTCCTCCTTTTTGGAAGTCGGATAGATTAAGCTTGCGCTTGAAATACACTGCGAGCACTAATTAGTCCCCAGTAAGAGCCATGTAAGAGCACTGAACAGTGCACTGCTCACAGTGCTTATATCGGAACACCCACACAATCATGCCTAGAGCAATGATGAGGACAGGTCTATAATCACTCTAAAATAGGTTGGAACGCGCTTGCCTAGAAGATTTGTTTAGATATTAATTATAATTGGATGTTCTACCGCTACTAACGTTGTATGTGTAACCCACAGAGTGTGGACAAGCATTGCAAGTTATTGTTTTACATACCTACAAACCTTTATAAATTATACAAACCACAATACAAACATACAATAATTTCATAAACATGCTTTAAAACACTATTGACTAATTTCAGAACGAAACCGAAAAAAACTTATGACTTTGACGTTTATGTTTACACTTTTTGACATTGACAGTTGACAAGAAACCTTGCAAATTGTTGGGAGTTTGTACAAAATTCTTAATTACTTTTTTTGTTTTGTTACTGATTTAGTGGTAATTTAGAAAGTTTACAGTTATTGTTCAGCGAGTGCACTACTTTATAAACTTTCTATTGTACGAATTGTAATGTGAAGTATCATACAAATCAGTAAGTGTAAAAAATCCATTCGCACGGGTACAGCACAAAGTACTTACCTAGTTTTTATATTTTACAATAAGTATATTATCAATGTATTTTATAGTAATTATCGCTAAGACGCCCACTTATGAGGATTTTATACAAATATAATAGTTTTGTGGGTTTTGTTAGGTAGAGCTTCAAGCATGATAATCATTTCCATGTTTTCTGTGTTTTATATTCATAATAACCCATGGAATATTTCAGGATAACAAGGTATCATTGAGATGGAGGCAGACACTGCGGCCCTCCGTAAGGCAGCTCCAAACTGGAGTTTAGCCGGTGACAAGCAGTTGCTGGAAATGCTACAAAAAATACATCAGGTTAGCAACTTTTATATTTTAATAATATATTGATAAAAATTAGGCTTACTTTTTGCTCTTACAGCAATATGTTAAGATTACATTGATCTTGCAAAGCAAGGACTATTGAGAGGTGCCAGAAGCCCGGAAAGAAACTAAATAGTTACTCAATAGTTTTCTGTTATGTCAAGTTTGCTGGTATAATGGTGATATGTGCTAGTGGTCTTAAGCGCAAAACACACAGGGAGCGGGCGCGGGCCGGGTCGGGTGCGCGGCGCGGGCGAGTTGAGTTCCTTGTATTTATATGGACAACATCACACAGCGTCCCGTTCGCGCCCGCGTTCTTTGTGATGTCATCCATATAAATACAAGGAATTCAACCCGCCGCACACCCAACTCGGCCCGCGCCCTTTAATAATATACATGTACAGAATTTCTCTTCTCTATCCATAATGCCCTGGCATTAAAGTTTGAAAACTCTAAAGTGATGCTCACAATCACCTTCAATGGACTAAAACTCTCTTGCTGTGGACTGCAAAACAGTTGTAACAAGAATCACATAAATTAAACCAATAGGGTTGCCAACTTATCAAATCAGCTACTCTATATCAAATGTCAAAATTACGCATTTATTTATTCATGTAAAAAGAGGTCAAGATTCCATGTAACCAATATGTTACCAAGTTTTTGTTCAATATTTCGTTACAATTTATTTTTCAGAAAATAATGACAAAATGTGAGGAGGCCAATGTGAAATTGGAAGCCATGGTAGATACGCTTGATAATGCTAGTATAGACCTACAAAATGTAAATAATAAGTAAGTTATATTAATAATTAAGTAGTATTTATAAATTATAGTAAAGTAAGATTTTAGTTGCATTAATTACTATTAAAATATGTCAGTTATAGAAAGGAAGGTCTGCAAAAGTGAATGTAGAGTGTGTTGAGAGAAATATCTTAGAAATACCAATCTTAGAAAAGGAACCATTTGATCGCAAACATAAGGTTTTGTAATAGCATAGCAATTGGTTATATATTATTTTTATGATAATTTTTTAACCTAAAGTTTGTATTTCCACAGATTCATGGCATTAAGCAACAGTCAATTTGTGGAGAGCAGAGTTTATGATGATGATGTTGATGTGTCTACTGGAGAAAATATTGAAAAGGTATTAATTACATTTCAACAAACAATTTAGCAATAAGAAATAAACCTTAATTGAGTTGTTATAAAGCTCAAGTTCGTGCACCAAGCTCCAATTGTAATCCTTGTGAAATTAAAATACTACTAAATACTAAATTCTCTATTTTAAAACTAGGAATTTTAGGTTAATTTTTCTTAGAATTTATTGTGTTTGATGCCCAAATTCTATCAACATTGGTGAAATATGAAATCTTATGCTACCCATACAGGGATGTACATTGTACCTGCCAAGTTGCCAAGTCACCTGTAAGGAATCATTGATTCATTGCGCCTGTTAAGACCATCGTAACTTTCAGGTTGAACCTCCTAAAGTGGATGCAGGGAGTGAAGTAACAAAGTTAAAGTGCAGTTTGCAGAGATTAGAGCAAATGCATGAGCCTGTCCACATATTGGACAGTGACAGTTCTGATGATGAAGATGATGGGAGGTGAGTATTCCGCACTAGGAAATAAAAATGGCTGTAAAAAGAAAACTTACATAGTACTAGCTGATGCCCGCGACTTCGTCCGGTTTAAGTATTTTTGATTCTTAATTTCTCCTCCTTAATTTTTCGAAATAAAAAATAGCCTATGTCACTCTCCAGGTCCTCAACTATACCTATGCCAAATATCACATCGACCCGTTGCTCCTTTGCGGTGTGATTGATGGACAAACCAATAAACCAACAAACAAACACAATTTCGCATTTATAATATTAGTATGATGTAAATTAATGTTTTTTTGCATATTTTGGTTGTTGGTTAACCATGCGCCCGCACATGCATCTAATTGACTTGAGTCTTTGTACAGTTTTAATTGACACTTGAGTGAAGCTTGCTAACTTTATGTCAACATTTGGTGGTGGTGCGCATTTGCATCGAACGTATTGCACAGGCGTTAGCTAGTAATTGATAAGAATGTTTTTGATCAATTTCAGAATAATATTAAAACCAAAGGAGATATATTCACACCGTCCACTACCTTACATCATTGGATCGCAAGCTTGGAAAAACAAGTGGCATGCTGGTAAGATCTTAGGCACATCACACACTAGTACAGTTGTTGAGTTGAGATTAGTCAACTTACTGTTTGCCATTCTTCTTTTAATGCTTTGCTCTGTTTGTCACAATTGTAATACAACAAGAATAAAAGAGATAGATCTGATTACCCTTTGTCCCTATTGGTCACTGTTGTAATATAACAGGAGTGACAGAGATAAATATGATTATTCATTACTCTAAGAGTAAAGAAGATATATGTCATGTTTGTAAACCTTATAAAATATGTAGTAGCCTTAACAGAGAGAAACAACATCAATAGATAGAGATGTTCTCTGTCTGCCGTTGTTATAAAATAATAGGAGTAAAAGAGATAAATATGGCTAATGTTACATGAGGTTTACTCCTCTTGAAAGAGATAATTGATATTGATCTTCAGGGGAGTATGAGACCAATATATTATGGATAACTTATGTGTTTCACAGGGCTAATACAAGAGGAGAGTGACAGTGATAGTTCAGGATCGAGGCACGACAGTATAGTGAAATACAATGATGAATATTCGGAATCTGAGCCAGAGACAGCGCCCACAGACAAACTTGCAAACAGAACGGTATGATTTCTTTAATATGCTTTTTTTAGGTTGCCTATTTTCATAAGAAATAATCTGGCGATCACGTTGAATATAATGTTTTGACTTATTTTGGACGGTTCAGTCCGTCAAAATTATCTTACCCAGTGAAAGCGTCGCTAGTATATATTAAATACTAGCTCATGCCCGCGACTTCGTCCGCGTGGATTGAGGTTTTCGGTTTCCGCGGGAACTCTTTAATTTTCCGGGATAAAAAGTAGCCTATGTGCTATTCCAGACTATAATCTATCTCTGTGCCAAATTTCATCCAGATCCGTTCAGCCGTTGGAGCGTGATTGAGTAACAAACATCCATACATCCATCCAAACTTTCGCATTTATAATATTTACTAGCTGATGCCCGCGACTTCGTCCGCGTGGTTGAGGTTTTTTTGATTCCCGCGGGAACTTCTTAATTTTCCGGGATAAAAAGTAGCCTATGTGCTATTCCAGACTATAATCTATCTCTGTGCCAAATTTCATCCAGATCCGTTCATCCGTTGGAGCGTGATTGAGTAACAAACATACATCCATACATACATACATCCATCCATCCAAACTTTCGCATTTATAATATTTATATGGATTTGATAAAATAAAAACTAAATAGGCATAAAAATTAGTTCCAATTTTGGCCACCGGGTCAGATAAATTTGATATCTTTTAGACATCATTATTTGCCAACATTTTTTATCGATGTTATACCACATAGTCACTGTCAACAATCATAATGTGAATAATGTTATGAGAGGAAAATGTATCCATAGAAAAATAAACAGTACAATGGGGCTGATTCTGTATAACACAATCTCTAAACTAAACTAAAATGGCAGCTTTAAAACTAGTTCTGTCCCTTTCCGAAGGGACTATTATGAAAGGGTTAGCAATAATTCATTTTAATTTAGTTTAGATATTGTGCACTACAGAATCAGCCCCCACTGTTTTGAGGTTTAAAACAAAAATTTGGCCGATTTGTTAGTTGTTGCAAATAGGATATGTTTTATACAGATTTCATCTTCATCAATGGAATCTGAGTTGACTTCGCAAAAACAAGCAACCAGTGAGGTTACCAAGCAACCAGTGAAACCAGCGGATATTGCTGCAGAATTGGCGAGGCGATTGGGAGGGCAACCTCTACAGGTGAGCTGATGCAATATACAGATTTCTCTCTCTCCTCTCACTTCAACCTATTGCCAGCTCACTACTGAGCACGAGTCTCATCTCAGAATGAGAAGGTCCACCATGCTCGCCAATTGGGTATTTGACTACTATTCAAATAAATATTTTTTTAGTGATTATTAAATAAAGGATCTCCCAAAAGTCGTAATATCCACGTCCACGTGGATTGGCAGGCTTCACATACTTATGAGAACATTATAAAGAACTCTCGGGCATGCACTTTTCCTCATGATGTTTTCCTTTCGTTGACGATTCAGTCTAAGATGGTAGCGGACTAACCTGTTAGGGGCATGGCAGTTATATTAAACCCATACCCCTATTCGGTTTCTACACGGCATCGTACCGGAACGCTAAATTGCTTGGCGGCACGTCTTTGCCGGTAGGGTGGTAACTAGCCACGGCCGAAGCCCCCAGACGAGTCCAGCCCCCGACCAGTCCAGACGAGGGAAAATTCAGAAATTATGAATTCCCAAATTCAGCCTGTGTACACACACACACACGCTGCGCCATGGAGTCCGTCAAATTTAAGTGGTATTTAATTTCTTTAAATGCACATACTGGGAAAAATTAGAGGTGCGTGCCCCGGTGATGTAACCCCCGACCACTCAAATAGGAAGCCAGACGTCTAAACTACTATGCTACTATCTACTATCACAGATATTATCACAACTTTATAACCGTATACATAAATGTATGCAGTCGCAATGCTGGGGAAGAAAATATGCTAAAGCTATCTAAGTAAAATCTGAAACAAGAGAAGCTGTTGTCTCCCATATAGGTTCTCTCTTTGCGTCGTATTCCTCATTACTGAGGGTCGTGCCCCTTTCCATTAATCAAATAATGGTAGGAGTTTAATAATGCGGTGGGTTCTCACGTGCTTCCTCATGCGACTCGACTAAGAGTATTTAATTTTTAACTCTTAGGTTTTTGTAACGATTATTATCAGATGTTAGTCATAATAACCGGGACCGATGGTTTAACGAGCTCTCCGAGACACGGAGGAAACGAAAAGGCCAAATTTGAACATCCAAATTCGGTCACCCATCCAGCTAGCGAATTGGGTCAACGTTGCTGAACAATCACAATCGACTGGTATGCGTTGTCATAACTAGGCCACTTGTTCCTTAAATGTCAAAATTACGCATTTATTTATTAATATCAAAAGTTTACAAAGGTAGAAGAAGAAATGCTAAAGCTATCTAAGTAAAATCGGAAACAAGAGAAGCTTTTGTTTCCCATATAAGTTCAGGATAGAACTAATGGCTTGGTAGTTGAACCAATGTTTGATTACAGTTGCCTGCAAGTGAAGCAGTGCCTATAGAAACACCCCCTGAACCAACAACCAAAAAGGTTTATAGAGTGGAGAAGCCTGCACCAAGTATGTATTTTTCTTATTCATAAATAACTAGCTAATGCCCACGACTTCGTCCGCGTGGTTTAAGTTTTTTGATTCCCGCGGGAACTCCTTAATTTTTCGGATAAAAAGTAGCCTATGTCACTCTACTACACCCATCAACTATACCCATGCCAAAAATCACGTCGATGCGTTGCTCCGTTGCGGCGTGATTGAAGGACAAACAAACACACTTTCGCATTTATAATAATACATAGTATGATTCACCGGTTCTACCGGTTTTGACGTAATTTGGCATAGAGGTTGAATTTCGGATTGAAGGACATAAGCATACTATGTATGGCTACTTTCTGTCCTGGAAAATTAAACAGTTTCCACTGGCGTTTCAAAAACTGTTCCTATCCAAAAACTATTCCAATAAGTCGCGGGCGTCAGGCATATGACGTTTTTCTTCAGCCTTTCTTTTGAAACACTTGTAGAACTATGAATAATATTGTATTTAATTTTTTAGCTACAGTTTTCCCCGACGAACCACCTCCTCTTGACGACTACCAATCCTACAAGTCGGACTACACGGACGACGATGACATATTCGCGGAGTTGAATAAGAAACCTAACTCCAATGTAAATAGAAGTCAAAATAGCGTAGCTAAGAATTTGTTCGGAGGACTCAGTGATAACATCGTGGATGATCTATTTGGTGAAGTGGAAACCCGTGACAATGATATAGGAAATGTTGACAACTATCAGGATGTCAAAGTGAGTACTATACAGTCTTTCTTTGTAATGGCTCAGTTACACGTTTTTTCACGACCTCTGTGGCGCAGTGTTGAGCGCTGTTGTCTTAATGTATGTGTGGAGGTCCCGGGTCTGATCCCCGGCAGGGTCAATTTGGGAATTTATAATTTCTGAATTTTCCCTGGTCTGGCCTGGTGGGAGTCTTCGGCCGTGTTTAGTTACCACCCTACCGGCAAAGACGTGCCGCCAAGCGATTTAGCGTTCCGGTACGATGCCGTGTAGAAACAGATTAGTGGTAGGGGTTTAATATTTAAAAAAACATTTGGCCGTTCACCAGCATTCTAAAGCAGAAAGAATTAGGGCATGCGCCCATGCGACGAATAGCATTAATATTATGCCAATAAAATAAAATTTCAATGATGATCATCGTACCTGTACAAAAATACTAGGCACTAGCGGTATGCTTTATAGGCATTGAAACTTCAATTTTACTATCACACAATAGTGTAACCTAATAAGGTTATATTTTATTCGTCGCGGAATATATCCTCTGCCGTGCCGTGCCATCTATGGGCGCTGACCCTTATGATGACCAAGTGAAAATAAACGATTTGGTTACAATATCGTCATGCGTGATGCATCTCACTACGGCCGTCTTAAACACCCGAACGTAGGCTGCCTAAATTAACCAGATAAGGTTTCAGGTCACGGGTGCCAAATTGGGGTAAAGACATTCGCATGAATTTTAAAGTAGCTCCAGGACTTAGGCCAGGTTTACCCTTGTAAATTTTACTCCCGTAAGTCGTTCACATGAGTAACTTACGAAATGGAAAGTTTTGTAAGTCGCGTTCTGGTATGAAGATGTTAGTAACGTAAGTTACTTACGTACGCTACTAACGTAATAACTTACTAGTGTAAACTTGGCTTTATAGACCTGGGGGTCTACTCTCTTTCTCTCAAACGAAACTTCGCAAACGAACGAACGAAATTTCGTTAACTCCTCTCCTACATAATATTATCTCTATGCTCCTCTCTATTTCGTTTTCGTACACGCAGACGAAGTACGGGTCCATAGACAATTTTCGTGACCGATTGGATTGAACGATTTTGTGTGGGTCTAATAACCGACTAATTACGTTCGTTTGCGAAGTTTCGTTTTAGAGAAAGAGAGTAGACCCCCTGGAGCTATTTCTGAAATCAATAAAAAAAGACCAATAAATATGTTATCAATATGCGACAGTAAACAAACAATCTATATATTACTTTGTTTATTTAATAAAATGCATAATCTCTCCCTATCTGTTTGTATTTATAGCCAAGTGTCAGTGGCGGGGTTAAATCAACGCTTGAAGATAGACATAAGTCCAATTCGGTCACTGAAAAACCTATACCTAAGCAGAGACCAATGGAAACAAAAGCTGAGACTGAAGGTGCTGTAAAAGTAAGTTAAAGATAACAATAAAGAATTTACTCAAAATTAACATCACTTCCTCAAGCATTTTCAAGTTTATAATTATAATTAGTAGGTAGGTACTTGTTGCAGATACCAATTTTTTTGTTACAGAAACCGGTTGGTGGTATATCACTATTTGGAACTAATAAAGGTGCTGAAAGCATTGGTGCAGCCATTTTGAAGAGAAATCAAAGAAAATCTTCTACTTCCGACGAAGACACAAGTAATACGGAAAATAAAGATAAAGCAACAAGCATTGCAAAAACAAATGATGAACCAGTAAACAATATTATCGAAGACTTATTTAGTAAACCCTCAAAGAAGGTGACTAAGAAGAAAGAAATAAAAAAGGAAGAGCCTGAAAAAGTAAGGACTGCAAAAGATAAAATAGATCTATTCAGTGATAACCTTTTTGACGATATTGATGATATTTTTACTACAAGTATTGTTACGAAACAAAAAGACAATAAACCCCATAAATCTATATTCGATGATGACGACCTATTTGCCGATATGACTTTAAAGAAGCCCGAAAAACATAATGATTGTGTTGTGAAAAGTGATTCAAAAACTATTATTTATAGTAATGATGATTTGTTTGATGAAAATCGAAATAGCTCAAAGACTGATGTTAAGATACCTAGTAATCCTATAAATATTGATAAAGATGATATGATTGCTAAAGATGGCATTGAAGAGAAAGTGGAAAGCGATAGAATAACAAAACAGGTTGTAAGTAAAAGTTTATTTGATGATGACAGTGAAAATGATTTATTTTTAGATGACAAAAAAATCAATGATCAAAAATCTCTGAAGCTTGGGCCTCAAGTTGAAGAATCAAAGGATATTACCGTAGGTGAATATAATACCTACAAAAGTACAAAAGCTGTTAACAAGGATGTAAAGAAATTATTGAACAATGAGTCCGAAAGTAAAAGTCTTATAAACCCAGTTAGTTCAAAATCACAACTAGTAAGTCCTTCTCTTTTTGATGACGATGAATTCGATGACTTATTTAATGCAACAACAAAATCAAGTACCGCACAAAGTAACTTAAATAATCTAGAGGAAAAGGAACACATTACTACTAATGAAGATACGAAAAACACAGAAACAATTATTTCAAATAAAACCATGCGTACAAAGGAATCGCCTCAAATATGCGATAATATTGCTGAGACAAGGCAAAACAAACTACCAAAAAATGAAATTACCGAAACATGCGATATTGTTGTAAAAAGTAATGCTGTGGCAACCGAAACAAAAAATCTTCTCAGTTCAGATGAAAAAGATAAGTATAAGATATTACAATCTAAAGAGAATCTTCTTGATATAAATGAGCCATTAGACCAGAAACAAGATACTAAAACTTCATGTTTAACAGATTTAGACGTTAACTCTAAAAAACCAGAGTATTTAAAACATCCTCAATGTTTAAGTGATGTTGATGACAATATTCTACCTCCAGATTCAAAACCCGAGTCCTCAAAATTGAAATCTACTGAATCAAACATATTAAATGATATATTTGCCGATATGCCTCCTGCGTTTGAAAAGCCTGTAGAACCAAAGAAAAGTAAAAATGTCAATGCTTTATTCGATGACGATTCTGACGATGAATCACTGTTTTTCAAAAAGAATGAGGCTATAAGCGATGAAAAACCAGAATTGGAATTTAGTAGTGATAGGTTTAGAATATTTCACGATGAACCGCCCGAGATTGATATAGATTTTTCTCAGAAACCTTTAAAAAGTACGACCAACCCTTTAACTGAAATGGCTGATGATGAGTTGTTTGGAGGTTCACCTTTATTACAGGAACATCATAAAGTCGAAAAAATTGCAGAAGATAGTATTATAGAGGTAAATGTATCACGTAAAAATGTCCCTGTTAATGAAGACGATAAAATAACAAATGTAGTCGATATCACAAAACTAATTGAAGATTCTATAGAAAGTGACCAAAATCAAGAAGTAAATGTTTCCAAACTTTTAGAAAGCTGCGAAGAAAATACTAATATTAATTCAACAGAAGATTTAAGTGACAAACCTGAAATCAATGAAACGGAAACGTTCTCTTATAAAGATTTTACTGAAGAAACTGAACCAAAAAAATCGATAGGAAAATTGAAGCCCATGAACTTTAATATAAATGTAAACACTTTACTTCCTGGAGCATCTTTAAAGAATTCAAAAGTAAGCGAAGAAACTGATGGTCAGACAATATCAACAAAAAGTAATGAAGAATTAAATTTACATAGTCCCGAAAAGGTGGAATCAAAAGTGGTAAAATCCATTAGTTTTGACGGAAATACAGAATCTGAAGTTTTAGATAATAAATTGTCAAAACAAAGAGCGAAAATTCAAGTTAAAAGACGACCATCATCTAGAAGAGCTCGATTAGAAGCAGTCAGGAAATCACGAATAGAACTTGCGTCAGATTCTACTGATAATTCAAGTTCTTTTGATGAACCTCCTTATAAAGAAATAGTTAACAGAAAAAGGCTTGAAGACATGGTTGATTCGACTATATCACAAATAGAATCTTCGAATAGAAACACTTTAAACCAAAATATAATATGTCAATTAGATAACCCACATTCTACAAATTTAAAAAGCCCGTCATTACCAGAAAAATTACAACAAGAGAGCGAAAATTTTATTGATACAAAAACCACACAAGCAGATGTCAAATCTAAAACAGTTTATATTTTGAATGACGAAGACATATTTAATGATATAAATCCTTTAAAAGAAGACAAAACTGAAAGAAGCAGGGCACATAATAAAAAAGTTCTAGACATTGGTGATGACGATGATGAATGTTTATTCAAAATTCCTAATATATCTACTTTAGGTAAAACTTATGAAAATAAAACTGTAACTGGCTCAGGTGATCTGAAAACAAAGCCCAAAATTCCTGTATCAAAAGAAAGTGTACAGAAAACTAGTGAAAATGTGAAAGATACTTTACCTAAAACTAAAAAGTCACTTTTTGGCGATCTAAGTGATGATGAAAACGAATTATTCGGTGGTAGCAAAAAGCCTGTAGTTCAAAAAACTAATATATTTGATTCTGATAGCGAGGGTGAATTATTTATTAAGAGTATGAGAGAAAGCAAATCAACTGTTGAAATTAAAAAGGAGACGGTTAAGGGATTCCTATTTGGCGATGAGAGTGATGACGACGGTGATTTGTTTGGAGTTAAAGTAGAAAAAATATCAGGTAAATTATAATTCTGAATACAATATTTGAAATGCAAAAGTTACATTTTCACGGCTCATTTTTAATTAAATTAATAATAAAATTATATTAGCAGACATGACATACTATCATCACAGTAAACAGATATGTCAACCAGTATGGAAACTACCTAGAAACGTGCGAAACAGCTCACCCACACAAACATGCGCATCGACGAAACCCCTAAGCACTCGTCGCAGTGCCGTCAGTACTGAGTGCCGCGTCATGACGTGTCGTGGATGCGTGTTTGTGTGAGTGAGCTGTTTCGAACGTTTCTAGGTAGTTTCCATACTGGTTTAATCTGTTTACTGTGCTATCATATTATCCAGATGCTACCTATTAGGATAATGCTTTTCCGCTCTTGCTAAAACGTGACAGCATTACAAAATTTAACTAAATCAGTATAAATGGCCTTGTGCAATGTGCAAGTGAGCCTTTAAGTGACGCTTGTAATTCATCATATTATCAATTAGGTGCCGATTTGATTTGCTCTTTCAAGATTTATTTTAAGTATCGATAATAATCGATACTTAAAATAAATCTTGAAAGAGCATGTAAACATCGGAAACTAAATAATTTAATGCAAAAATCTACTATACTTACCTCCTAATATTTAATATTATAAATACGAAAGTGTGTCTGTCTCGCCTGTCTGCTAGCCGCGCTTTCACGGCCTTTCTTTTCAATCAATTTGTGAAAAAACTAATTATTATAGGAGATGGCTGCATTTTTGGTAACTATCGCTAGAAAGGCTGATTCAGTATTAGGTGGATGCTACGCTCTTCACTGATGACGATAGTGAAGGTCTGCCCGCATGCCGATGGACCTTTCACTAGATATGGCCACTCAAAGACGTTTTATAGTTACCAAAAATGAACAATAACTAGAAAGGCTGATTCTTGTATAGTATTAAAGTATGCGCAGTACCTATATGAACAGCATAAAAACTGACGCTATTCATTGGCCCTTTCACTAGATATGGCCGCTCAAAGACGTGTTATGGTTACCAAAAATGAACAATAATTAGAAAGGTTGATTCTTGTATAGTATTAAAGTATGCGCAGTACCTATGTGAACAGTATAAAAACTGACGCTATTCATTGGGACTTTCACTAGATATGGCCGCTCAAAGAAAAAAGTTGAGAAAATTTAAGAATTATCGCAGGCAATCTAAAAGGCCATATAATATGTTATTTTGAATGTTTATAAGTGCATTCATGTTTCCAATTATTTTATATATTGTTGATTTTATATTAGATTTATTAATAATTATATATTTCGTGTATTTCAATCGTCAGTTAGACGTATTCTAACTCTATAATAATTCCTAATAAGAAACGTTACCATTACCCGTAGATTAATATTATTACCATAGATCTTTGATTATAATATCTTTGTCTATCTTTGTACCAAAGGCAATACAGAAGTTCCTATGTTGCATTATGCCACGCAATTAATAAAATTGTACGCGCTAAACGCCATCTAGCTCAGCTTGGCAAAACTGCAACGACATTTAGCGCTTATCTAAGTGGTGTACAACAGTACCAAAGCAATAATTAAGAGAGTGTCGCTACTGGTATTTATTGGTAGGATTCTGTAGGAATAACCTTGTACCCACGTGACTGCTATGATCGGTGACAAAAAGAGTCTCTTGCGGATCGACGACGCAGACGGTCGCGGTCGGGTCGTTTCACCCAGGAAGACAAAATGGCGCACGCGAAACGTACTTGGGTTCTCTTTTGAAAGCGCTGGCGCATCTTATACTGTAAAACGCGAGCTCTAGAGTATGGGATCTAGTTTGTATGGGCTCTTTGTTGCGTAACTATTATATATTATTTGTAATGAGCTTAGAACTAATTGTTTGGACACCGCGTGGTGATAAGACGTGAACTGTGTGTTGATAAGTGTTTGTGCGCCTGGAAAGGCAGTGAAATCGTGTCAGTGATAGGGGTCACAACGAGGACCTTCTACCAGTGGAAGATCCGGCCAATTTTGAGGCTAAGAGCGGCCTGACACAAGCCTAACAGGCTAAGTGGGGTTTCACCGTTTACCTTATCCTTGCATCACCCAAATCCATCCTAACACTTGCCCCCTCACTAGCTTTGCTTGCTGTTACTGGACTATGGCAGCGTGATCACCTAGGTAAGTGTGTAGTGTTAAGCCTACCACTAGGATATTCAATTAAGGGCATTTGTCCGAAATGCGTAAGTTACAGAACCACCTACTTCACTTAAGCTGATTCAGCGAATCGTACGATCGGTCTATGGGCCCCCGAATCGTATCCGATTTGTGAACGCTGAACAGCGGGTCAAGCCTCAGGCCTTGGCCTTAACAAAAATGATTAAATGATTTATGATGATTAATGATTAAATGATAAATAAAACTAGTGGTGTTTTCTTATATGTCCATTAAAAGCCAACACAGTAGATATGTATATCTCAGTTTTAATGTTCCCATAATATATACGTACCTAATGTAATGTCATAATATATAATATACCTTATGTCGGTACCAGACATGATAAGAATGATGGAAAAGTATTACGATGGAAGTAAATCACAAAATGTATCATTTATTTCTTAGTATTTTTACATGTTAAATTGACTATAACTCCCGAACCAGCCGTCGAATATCGTTACTTTTTATACTGTTCACATAGGTACTACGCATACTTTAATACTAAACAAGAATCATTTCTTGTGATCGTTCATTTTTGGTAACCATAACACATCTTTGAGCGGCCATATCTAGTGAAAGGCCCAATGAATAGCGTCAGTTTTTATACTGTTCACATAGGTACTGCGCATACTTTAATACTATACAAGAATCAGCCTTTCTAATTATTGTTCATTTTTGGTAACCATAACACGTCTTTGAGCGGCCATATCTAGCGAAAGGGCCAATGAATAGCGTCAGTTTTTATGCTGTTCATATCGGTACTGCGCATACTTTAATACTATACAAGAATCAGCCTTTCTAGTTATTGTTCATTTTTGGTAACTATAAAACGTCTTTGAGTGGCCATATCTAGTGAAAGGTCCATCGGCATACGGGCAGACCTTCACTATCGTCATCAGTGAAGAGCGTAGCATCCACCTAATACTGAATCAGCCTTTCTAGCGATAGTTACCAAAAATGCAGTTATCTCTTAGTCTAAATTCAAATATTTTAGTTTTTTATCAAGTGCTTTTGAATTATATATTTGGTACAGAGGTAGGTTGCATCACGGAAAAGGGCATCGGCTAATGTTTGTACCAGAAATCAATTAGTTCCCACCGCATTTTTCAAAAACCTAAATCCACACAGACAAAGTCCGAGCATCATAATTATAATAATTATATTTTTTACTTACCCTGTTAATTTTTTAAACCAATCCTTATTATGTTTTACAGGGAATGCAAGACAAAATATACAAAAAACAAAAGAGGTGGTAGCTAAGACATCAGAACCAGTCTTTGAAGACCCTCTAACTATGTTTGGCGAAGGCAGCTGAAATCTTAGCAATTACAAAAGAGGTGGTAGCTAAGACATCAGAACCAGTCTTTGAAGACCCTTTAACTATGTTTGGCGAAGGCAGCTGAAATCTTACCTATGCAATTATTATAATGAGATTATATAAAAGCTTATTTATTACTTTTATCATGATTGTTTTTAGCGATCATTTTTTAAATATTATACCTATTATTTAGTTATTTAAACTTTTGGAACTTGCAGAATTTTATGAGATTCTTAATTAATTTTATGACTCTTTTTACATGTAAAATTACTACTACTTACTACTTAATATTTATTTCGCATACTTACAGACTTTGTATAAAGTTAAAAGATGATAGTATAATTAAAATTATTATGGTAAAATAAATCATATTACTAGGTAGTGCAATCAAACATTCCATAAACATAAATTCTACTTATATGATAACAAAGTTTTTTATGGTGTGATATTGGAACAAAGCTAGTTACCTAAATAGACTTTTTTATATATGTTATTATAAAATCAGGTTACATTTTTTAAACGCCCTTATCATCAGCATTTTTAAATACAAAAAAAAGTGAGAGTGTGCAATTCACACACGGCAGAAGTGAAACTTCAGAAAAGTAGCCTACAAGATAATGAGATAAATTTCACTTGTTTTTCTCTCGCAGGCTAAATCCTATATATGTTTGTCGCTTTTTCGTTTCGTTTTTCGTTTCATCGAATTTTCAAATCACAACGATTCTAAAGAAGTTTCACTTCAATCATTTTTAGGGTTCCGTACCAAAATGGTAAAAATGGAACCCTTATGGTGCGACTTTCTCCGTCTGTCTGTCTGTCTGTCTGTCTGTCCGTCCGTCACTTTCGATTATTTCAGTAACTACCGAAGCTATCGACATGAAATTTGGAATAGTTGTGTATATTAGTGGCCCAAAGACACTGGAATTAAAAAAAATTGGAAATTATTTTTGTTCTTATTTAAAAAGGGGGGAAAATCGGAGGGTTGAAATTTAAAAGTGAGATAACTGTACTGTGTGGGGTATCATATGAAAGGGTTTACTTTGTACATTCTAAAACAGATTTTTAATTATTTTTAGTCATGATAGTTTTTGATTTATCGGGGAAAAAGTAAAAAAAAATACCGTTCCCCCCCCCTTATCTCCGGAGTTTACCAATCGAAAAATCTGAAATAATTATGGTCAATAGGAATTTATGTATATTTTACAGGAAAACTATAGCCAATGCTCTAACTAGCATAGTTTTTTTGATATTAACAGAAAACCTCTACAAACAAAGTTAGTTTTGCGGTTCATTAAATTCATTAATCGTAAAACTTGCTACAGGTTTGTACGGAACCCTCGGTGCGCGAGTCCGACTCGCACTTTGCCGGTTTTTATTAATCCTTTATGTTTAACGCGATAAAGTGGTGTTAAAATATAAGGCGCGGGATATAGGTATTCAACGGGCGTGGCGGTGGCGGCGCGGCGGTAGTGTGGCAGCGGCCAGCGGCCTGCAGGGCGGTTGCGTAAAAATGACGGCTACAGTGTAACGATCGCAATCACCTCTGATTGGTTATCATTATTCAACTATTGGCCAAAATCCATTGACGCAGCAAAAATACCATAAATTCAGCCAATCAAAACAATTGAGACTGTAACAATGATTGATGCAGGTCATGCAATCGCCCTGCTGGCCGCGGAATTAAGAAAGCGGCGGCGCGGCCCGCCCGCGCCCCTCAGGGAACCCGCGCGCGATCGTCGCGTCGCCTCTTATGTCCCATGCCTAAGAGTTTTATTACAAATGTATAGTTTGCAATTCGGAATGTATGACTTCAAAAATGAAATGCAATTTTTAACATATAAAACTACATAATTTGATGATGCACTAAAATATGTATTCAAGCATTCGTGAAATCGTGAATTGCTTACTTGATATTAGTTAACTTTGTCCAATATATATGTAATTTTTAGAGATTGTTAAAGCTGTAACTAAGTGCCTATATTGTAATACTAGCTGATGCCCGCGACTTCGTCCGCGTGCATTGAGGTTTTTCGGTTCCCGCGGGAACTCTTTAATTTTCCGGGATAAACAGTAGCCTATGTGCTATTCCAGACTATAATCTATCTCTGTGCCAAGTTTCATCCAGATCCGTTCAGCCGTTGGAGCGTTATTGAGTAACAAACATCCATCCATACATCCATCCAAACTTTCGCATTTATAATATTTATTTGATTATTATTGTGTTAAGTTTGTATGAATTTAATAAACTTAACTGTTCGTATTCCTGTTTTGTGTTGATATAATAAACCCCAATAGGATATCCAGACTAAAGAGTTATTACAAAAAAGAAGTGTGTGTTTGCAATTCACACACGGCAGAAGTGAAACTTCAGAAAAGTAGCCTGATAGAAAATGAGATATATATAACTATTCTATCTCATTATCTCGTAGGCTAAATCCTATTATGAATAATATGTTTGTCCTATTTAGTGTCGCTTTTTCGTTTCGAATTTTCAAGAAGTTTCACTTTAAAAAAAGACATGAATATCGTAGGCACGTAGGTTTTATAGTTTCTTGATAGTTTACTATAACGCCAAACTAATAAAATTATTATGCTCGTTTGCCAACAGAAAAATGAATGTGCTTAAGTTTGCCCGCTAATATGAAAACATGAATTCAAAAAAGCGTAGGTAATTCTTATTGTTGGTTCAGCCGCTATATAAAAGCATTCTTAGCACCGACCAGAAACAAAAGATTCTTAGAGCTTTATTCGTAAGAGCTTCATTTCATTCGCTCTAAACAAACCTAAATCGATTCTTTTAGTTACGACTTACGATAAATAATATGATGAACATCACTAGTAATCATAAATATTGCAGTGAATCTGTCAGTGTCACTGTCATTTTCTGTGATTTCTATTAGGGTGGCCAGATTTAGGGTGCGTTCCGAAATACACTGAGAGCACTGGAAGTCCCCAGTAAAGAGCACTGCCAGTGCTCGCAGTGCTTATAACGGAACACACACTTAGAAGGATGCTGCAATTTTAGCAGGATAAGCTTACAGGGACAAACAAACACACTTGACTCTAACAAAAACACTAAAGTTAAATATTGCGCAAACGGATTCTTGAATAGAATAATGGTGTTCCCAATATTAACAATATTTTTGAACAACCTAGCCAACGATGCTTACACCATGGGATAGCCGAGAAAAAAAATTCATACCCACTTCTTCCTTTTTTCAAAACTTTATTTTACCACTTTTTCGGCGTAATGTACCCATGCCAAATTATAGCTTTCTAGTATTAACAGTCTCTGAGATAAGCAGCGAACGGACTACTATGGGTAGGTAGGTTATCATACAATCAGTCACTACTACTCGTAGGTCAAGGGCGATTCAAAAAACAAACATTAAAAATTAAGTTTTTGTCCATTGTTTTTATTTAGTAGATGTAACGATTAATAAAAAATACAATTTGATAAGTGTTTTAATTTTTATTTCCATACATAAAATTTATTAAATCATTAGCATAATAAGCCTTTTTTCGAAAAAGTTTAGCACGAGAAAGTAGTCCTAATAAGGCCAGCATCTAGCACTAGCAGGATCATCGATTTAAATCTGGTCACACTGATTCTGTCAATAGTGTCGCGTAGGCGTTTAGCTGAAAATATAACACGTTTTTTAAAACTAACACTATAACACATTAGTTAAAAAAGTCAATTATTTTTTGACTGCTATTTTAATCATATTGATAGCTGGTTTTTCAACTTTTATTTTGTAATACGTCTAGCATTCATTGCAATCAGAGCCATCTCGATCAATTCTTTGATATAAAGAACTAAAAAGTAAGAGTCTAAAGACAAGTTAATAGTCAAGAGACTGTATCTAAATGGTTTTAGTAGCGGCCTACAGATGTCGCATGGCATGATGCAGTTTTTATCGTCAACTTAAACAAATAGAGTCTCTAAAATAGAATTTAAGCGCCTAAATCGTGTTTAGTTGAAAAATGTTCTAACTATGAAGAAAGACTATTTCAGTTTAGTATTTTGACATCAGAGGCCAGAGCCATCTAGTCTTAAGCAATACTTTAGCAGTTTTGAGTCGAAATGTTTTACCACTTCACCAACAGATGTCGCAAAAATAACGTGATGCAACATTTCGGCCAATAATAACATCATAAACGCAAAAGGACTGAGTTCCTAAACAGATCTTTATTCCAGAACGATAAGGTTGAATTTGTTTTGCGTCTTATTGAGATTATTAACGAAACTAATTAACTGCTTAATAGCTACTTGCTATTTCGATAAATTTAATAATTTTATAAATTAAAATTATTATTTCAGTTTCCAGGTTATACATTATACAATAGACCAATACTTAATACTTAACTATGTTTCAGTTACGTTTTTTCGGCCTGTTCCACTAGTCCCTACCAACGTATCCCCCCTGGGGGGGAAGAGTGGAATTTTTTTCCACCTATCCCTACGGTAGGGATGAGTGGAAAAAATATTTACACTTATCCCTACCGAGTGATTTTAATATTTTTAGAGTTTAGAGGAGAAAAATACTTTATTGCTATTATGGTAAGCAATTATATAGAACTAGATGATGCCCGCGATTTCGTCCGCGTTGACTAAGTTTTTTTCGATTCCCGCGGGAACTCTTTAATTTTCCAGGATAAAATGTAGCCTATGTCCTTCCCCGGGATACAACCTATCCCTGTACCAAATTTCATCAAAATTGGTTGAACAGGTGGGCCGTGAAAGTATAATTTACGCATCCAAAAAAAATGTTAATTTACTATTGTTATTACAAAGTAGGTTCATAATTCATATTTACCTGGAAACATAAAGGTTAGATACTTATGTACATACATGTAATTGTTAACAAAAACGGCCCACATTCAATTCGGTAGGGATAAGTGTAAATATTTTTTCCACTCATCCCTACCGTAGGGATAGGTGGAAAAAAATTCCACTCTTCCCCCCCAGGGGGGATACGTTGGTAGGGACTAGTGGAACAGGCCGTTTTTTCCGCGTTGGCGAGAACATTGCCGATTGTCGTTACTGGACTATTCGCGAATTATGAAATTATCAATTATTTTGACATGCGACGTTGAAACTCAATGAACTTATAAGTACGCCTGAATCACGCCTGAATAATACAATACAAGTAATGAACAAGTAATGACATCATTCATTAAAATAATTTGAATATATATATTACGATTAACTAACTGATGACCGCGACTTCGTTTCTTTCGTTTTAAGTTTTTTTTTAAATTACTGTGGTAACTTCTTAATTTTCCGGGATATAAAGTTCTAACCTGCCTGTCCTTCCCTGGGACATAACCTACATCTGTATCAAATTTCTTCAAAATCGGTTGGAAGATGGGCCAGCACAACAAACCAACGAACTCACATTCGCATTATAATAATATAATATAATATTATTAAGTAGGTACAGGTAGGTACTAGTTAGGACTTAGGATTTAGAATAATTACAAACAAGATTCGGTAATTCAGTTGAAAATATTAGTATTCAGACAGTCCTAAGTCTGAAAAGTACGAAGGAAAGTTAATTGAAATAGTCGAAATAGTCAATATCTCAATAACTGATAAGTTATTAATTTGAGCAAACAACGAAAAACGAAAATAGCAAATAAGCAAAATTAAGCAGTTATTGAAAGTGACTATTGAAAAAAAGTATACCTAACGAAAAAGTCTGTGTAGTAGGGCAGGCCAGGCTAGCGATGGGCGATTACGAATGATCTGAATAATCGAATAATCTACCACTACTAACGAACACTTTCGAATGGAATATTAGTAATATACTAATGCTCATAATCGAATGACGACTACTAATTAGTAATTACTAATCGCGTTTCGACTGCATTGTTCGCGACTCGGAATCATTCGCCGCTCGGGTTTGACTGCACTACTAATATTAGTAATTACTAATTAGTAGAGGTGTTTCGCTTTCGATTGGATTGTTGGCGACTCAATTCTCGGAATCTTTCGCCGCTATGTTAGAAGTGGGTAACTTGGCTTATGCTTTCAGTTGTACGATTGAAATTGTAACCTTATTTTCTTAACTATAAGACTCAATTTCAAAATTGTCAGGTGGATTAATAAGGTTTAAATTATTTTAATAGTATTATTGAAAATTGAAATGTAACCTTATATCTTTGCATATAAGACTTAATTTCAAAATTGACACGTGGCTACTAATTTAATAATCGAACCAAATTAGTACCTAGCTATCAATAATCGAATGAAATTAGTAGTGGAGCAAGTTAGTTACTAATTTTGGTAAATCGTTCGAATGATTCGAACGATTTGTATAATCGAATAGTTCGAATGAAATCACTCATAATCGCCCATCGCTAGGCCAGGCCCACCTCTAGTGTCAAAATGAAAATATTATTCTATGTGTCAAAGTGTCTGTCAACTTGTCAAGTGTGGTTTCTGGTGGTTTTTTTTTGTGGTAGCACGATTTTCCGTGTAAAAAATACATTTAGAAATTAAAATTTAAGCATATTAATTCAACATGAAACTCCCCGACAAAAACAGGCCTAAAAAGCAGAAAATAAAAAAGAAGCCCATAACCAAACCTAAAAAGGAAAAGGTGTTTCTTGTGGCTCAAGAATTTAAGTTTGCGCGTCTTCTTTCTGGAAATGAGAAGAAAATTCGCGATCGTGTTCTAAAAACTTTTAAAAAATGGCTAATGAACTGTTTTGAGAAGAAATACGGTTAGTTGGAGTGCATTTATGTATGTGAAATAGTGATTTGTTTTAACATGTGAAGTATGAGCATAACCTCAAAGCTCAATATATTCAGTGTTGTATACGGTCTACAGTTTTACACGCTTAATTAAATCTGTGCTTAAATATCCCCCGCTAAACTTTTTATTGGGTGGTATCAGTCTTGTTTAGTTAACATTGTAACAACAATGATTAACCCTAGAGTGGGCGCGCCTCCCCGCGTAACGTCAGTGGGCGCGTGTGGAGCATTTTGCCGCTCCTCATCATTGACTATTTTAAGTAGAAATACTGCATTTGATTTTACAAATTATTGTCAGAATCTAAATAAAACACAAATAGGTAATCAAAAATCAACATATTTATTAACTTATATTTTAAGAACTTTGGTTAATTGAGGTTTAAGCAACAAGTTACATTTTAATTGACTTTTTTGACTTCTTCTTACCAATCTTACGAAAAACTAATAAATATATATAAAAAATAACAAACTTATAAATTATCTTCATCTACTTGATATTCTTGAGCAAAACAGTCTGCACATAAGTATGTGCAATGTTCATTGCACAGTAATTTAGAGCATCTGCAACACCCTTTTTTCTCTTCTAAAAACTGTGCACTAACATCTTCAAAATCGGACTCTTCCTCTAAACAAGATATTATACGATCATCCATATTTTATATTACGTGGCACATAAATCCTGAAACAATAAACATTTTTTAAGGAAATAAATAATAAAATATAAAGTGAATTTCAATGTAACAAAAAAATATTTGACACAATTTTTACTTACATGAGTGGGCGCGCGCTGAGCAAAATGCCGCCTCGCGACGACCGATGGTGACAACAACCTCTTCTAGCGGCTCCCCGCGCACTGATTGCATCCCTCCTTTCAGCACGGGTGGTGAACAATAGTCGGGGCAGCTACTCAAAAGCGCATTCTCCGAGAACAACTATTTTACGAATTATTAACGTTTTTTTGACGAGGGCGGCAAAATGCTCATAGCGCGCCCACTCTAGGGTTAAGTATAAAGCGATTCATAGAATATTATTTAAAAGCTTTATTCAGTGCTTCTTTATAGAATCTTCATTGCAAGAGTAAAATAGGCTGGGCTGTAGTATAGTATACTAGCCGCGACGGACAGGGAAAGGGAGGGGGGAGAGGGGATATACCCCCCCCTCCAAGTAAGACGTTCCGAATTTTTTACTTTCCGAGATATAAATTTTTTTAAATTTTGAGGTTAGGTAGGCCCAGTAGACGGAGGCCCGCTTCACGGGGCTCCTTATTCTGGGTGGTATAAAAAGGAAGGGTCTGAAAGACCCCGCCATCCTCTTTGTGGTTATTCTCTTCTCTTCGTTCTCTCTCTTCTCTTCTCTTCGTCACCTAAATTATCCGAGTCGGAGTGCCCCCAGTCCCGAGCTCGCTTCGCTCGCTCTTCGCGTAAGACGATGACTCAAATATTTGAATTTGGCGCCAACGCATGTGTTCCGTTTTACGGTAATCAGTTCACATAAAACTAGATGTTTTATTCGAATGATTATAAAAAACATACATTAACGTCGATGGAACAGATTTTAATACCTACGTAAAACGAAACTAATACACCAACTAAACGTCAATGAGTCTGTAATCTATGGCAAATGTCGTAAGAAACAGGGTAAAGTGGTGTATTTTCGAATTTTCAAAAAATTATTTCTCGAAAAGTATTAGAATTCGGAGTAAAATATTTTAGTGCAAGGCTTACCACATCAAGGTCTTTCTGTAAAAAAAATATGAACGTCCAACTCCGCGTCCAGTATACTATAGCTGAGCCGTAAAATACCTTATCATTCATTCCATCAGGCTTGATTGTTGACATATCTTCAAAAATATTATAAATGCGAAAGTTTGGATGGATGTATGGATGGATGTTTGTTACTCAATCACGCCTGAATGGCTGAATGGATCTGGATGAAATTTGGCACAGAGATAGTCTGGAATAATACACAGGCTAATTTTTATCCTGGAAAACTAAGGAGTTCCCGCGGTACCAAAAAACCTCAATCCACGCGGATGTAGTCATGGGCATCAGCTAGTGCTTGATAAAATATATAGATTTTGAGCCATTGTTATGAAAAATTAGATAGTAAAATGTTCTTTCTTGCAGAATTCAAAGAAGATGATTTCATCAGAGTGTGGAAAGGTCTATTCTATGCTGTGTGGATGTCAGACAAACCCTTAGTGCAGGTAAATTGATATAAAAATTCAAAAAATCTGATTTGTTTATTATTTTGGTGCTTTATTGTCTAGCCCGTATTTCACCTTGACTGTTGGCATCATACATACCAAAGATTTTAAGAAATTTGTTCTTTTGTTTTTTGTGATTAACTTCCATGTGTTTACCTCGGCTTCTCAACTGTTATTAGGTTGATATCTATACATTGAAAATTTTATTTTAGTAAATAATACTGTAATAGTAAAATAATATTGATTTTTCTTCTCTCTAACAAATCTCAATAATGCCATAAAATGTGCAGTCCTTTCAGTGTCACTATTTAAAGTTTACGCCATATTTCATATAAAGATGCATATGCATCACTTCTTTCTGATGCATTTAAAATATATTTTTAATAGATATAAAATGGCTATTTTTAAAATGATTCTGACACAGAATAGGAAATGATTCTGACAAAATATAAGATAAGTGATAAGTGTAAGTAAGAGATAAGTGTTTCCTTGTCCAATAAGTTTCTGTTTTTCTACATTGTATAATGTTTTGGTACAAAAAAAAAACAAATATGATTCCAGCTTAATGGAGTTCCTTATTTCTAGGAAGACCTATGTGAGAGTATTGCAGCCACCCTGGACTTGTTTCCGGCAGACCACATAGAATATGCCATTATGATGATCAAAGCAGGCTTCAAGGTCCTTGCCACAGAGTGGTATGGAATAGATCAGCATAGAATGGATAAATTTCTAATGGTAATGCTTCTTTATTGTATTATGACTACTATTATTGTAGAGCTTGTCTAAGATGAAATAACGCGCCCCACTACTTAATTAGTTGATTTAGATGTGTGAGTGCAAATATTAATAACGACACTTCATCTGTGTGGGAGCGTCGACTGTTCCGTGAATTAGGATCTGTATGTATACATCACAGTCGACTAGTCGCGTGATAAATCCGACAACGCTCACTGTATGGAGCAGCGCTGGCGCGTTGTTTACGTTGATACGTCCGCTCTCGCGCGCTTTCAGATAACTTCTGACTAGTTGGACATAAAATCCGAGAACAACGCTTCTTAGCAAGTATGGTCTAATCGGCAACTGAATGACCAATTACAATGGCATCTTTATGTGTATTGCGTCCATATTTTAAATTTTCTTGTGTGCGTAAATGCGGTAGTGGGGCGCGTTATTTCATCTTAGACAGTTATAGCTCCTAGAATTAAGAAGTAACTTTAATAAAAGATAAATTTACTAAAAGTACAGTATTACACATCATTTTGCTGAATATAGATGTATAGTAGAAACTCGTGCAAAAATTTTTTTTCATTAAGTAACACCTTAAAAACATTTTTCCTGAGTTTGTATAGCAAAAATCAGCAGTGATCTCAATGGATCGGACTGTTAAGGACAGGATGAAGATATGATATTTTCTTGACCATTATTAGCAACTAGATGATGCCCGCAACTTCGTCCGGGTGGATTTAGGTTTTTTTATTCCCGCGGGAACTCTGGATACAATCTATCCTTGTACCCAAAGTTCAGGCCGTGAAAGCGTAGCAGACAGACAGACAGACACACTTTCGCATTTATAATATTAGTATGGATGTTCTGTACGACAGCTAGTGCGCCGGTATCTCCGCGGCAGTTTCCGCTGCCTGCAGCGATGCCAGTGGAAGCTCCAGAGCTGTCAGATGTTTGCCGACATGCTGTGCTCCGGTGATGGTAAGTTCACCTGATATAGGTATACATATTTCAACTAGCTAAATCATTTAACTAGAAATTGAAATAAAGTTATAGAAAGAACCTCCATCCTTCCTCCATCTCAAGTTTTTTAAATAAATACCAGGTATTTAATACCTTGTGGTTCACACCAAACAGGACCACTTAAAAGCACTTGTTAAAGTTTTTTTTGAATAAAAATACATTTTAATTTGATCCTATGAGTTTTGATCCTATGAGTTTTAAATCAGTCAAAATCAGTGAAAAGTCTCTCTTAAAACATTTTAATTTGATCAAACTTAAAACTTAAATTTTATCAGACTTAGAATTATTAACTTAGATTCAGAAGTTATACACCTTTTATACTTAGCTGATCACAAATTTTATATGATTTGAAGGTATCCTAGCGTTACAGACGCCTTTGTATGCGAGAAATTCAGCCTCCCTGATGTTGCACGTCACGGACTGCTACTTGGAGGAATTATCTAAGGTAAAAATGTTAATTAGAAGTTAATTTTATTCTGATTAAGAGGTTTTTTTACCAAATCCTAAAGCATAGGGAATACAAATAATTTAGAGATGCAAGATTATTATGTTGGTTTTAATATGGGGACAGCATGTTGCCGGTATTTACAAGAATGTAGTAAAGTATAATAAAATTCAAATTAACGCAAATCTAAAAATACTATGCAAATAATTATATTTTTATAATCAAGCATGATAATGGGATAATGGGGCTAATTCTGTTGTATATGATCTCTAAACTAAACTAAATTGACAGCTTTAAATCTAGCACTGTAGCCAATTCTGTATAACACTGTCTCTAAACTAAACTAAAATGACAGCCTTAAATCTAGTTCTATCCCTTACCGCAGGGAGTATTAATCCGCAAAGCAATATTTTTTATGCTGTCATTTTAGTTTAGTTAAGAGATTGTGCACTACAGAATCAGCCCCATTGTCCTTTTCCTCCAGTAATATGATGTCTATGACCACAGGTGTCCAAAGGGGAGATCCCTGAAGAGAGTCTAGTGGCTCTTCTGTACCCGATCAGTGTACAAGTCTGTGGCGGAGAGGGGAGCTTGGCATTTGCCTGTCGGAGTGTCCTCACTAACTTGATAAAACAGAGTGAGCTCGGATTGGAGTATGACATTGCTACATCTGCTTGGAAGAAGGTATGTAACCATAAAAAACAAGATAGTGTGGCCAATTCTCTAAACTAAAATGATAGCTTTAAATCTAGTTCTGTCCCTTTCCGAAAGGAATATTATGAAAGGTTTAGAAATATTTCTAATGCTGTCATTTAAGTTTAGTTTAGAGATTGTGTACAACAGAATTAGCCCCAATATCGCGTTTGAATATGTGCATATACGTGTGTCAAACAAGCGATAATTTAGGGGCATCTTCTACAACTCATTACTACTTTAAAACCACCCCCTAATAGGGCGCAACACTCACCCTCACCCAGGGCCAGCCATTTCAATAATTTTGAGTGCGTTTTTACCATATTACGTTCTCTGCCGTCGCGTCGTTAAGCAATAAATCGACCGCTTTTGAGATAAGTAACTGAACAAAAGTTTTGTCAATTTTTTTTTTTTTAAGATTCTAGACTGGTAATGAATAATTATTAGTATAGTTTGATCCTGGACACTGTATATCGATATATAGGTGTATATATCGATTCCTGACTACTACTAATTAACAAGATTCGTCGAGACCAAATATCTGTACCACTAATAGTTTAAAATTTCGCCTCATTGACCATTCCCAATCCAGTCTGCAAAGATAATATTTTCATTGTTTAGCTGGGGTGTCCAGCTGGTGGCCCCGAAGCTTTGGAGCGCGTGTCAGATGATAGTGACGATGATGAGGACGACGAAAATGAACAAGCTGATGAGTCTATGGAAAATAGTGAACGAAATAATGGGTGAGTGGGAAATACAGTTAAACTAGTGTACGATTTTTAGTTGACCCAGTGAAGTGAAATCTCAAGTTCACAAATTATATGCAATCGAAAATTATACATAAAAAGTTAAAAAAACATTATTTAAGGGAGGCACTCATGGAAGCTCCTGGATAATAAAAAAACTAGAAGTTTAATTCGCTATAATCCGTCACATAATAGCGAACTCAACTTCTAGGGCGCCTTCAAATTTGCCGCAAAGTGCCGCGCGGAAGCAGCGCGGCTGCAGCGCTGCGGTCGCGCTGCTTTGTAAATCCATATAAATAAAAAACACGCGACTGCAGCGCTGCACCCGCGCTGCGGCCGCGCATCAGTTCATCGATCGACTAGTGACGGGACTGCGCACGTATTTTTGTTCAAGTCTAAACATGAACGAAAATAAGGTAGAAGAATTTATCGATGAGGTTGAGAGTCGTCCAGCAATATGGGATTCGAAGTCCGACAAGTACAGCAACAAAATCGAAAAGAAAAAGGTTTGGGAAGAAATATGCATTAAATTTATTGACAATTTCACAAACAAGACTCCAAGCTTAGAATAACTACCTATATATAGAAGGTATGTTTCCAAACAACGCCTTCTCAAAACGCAAGCTACAAATTCGCTGTGTGCTGTCTTTACTTGCCTCGTAAACGCAAACATAATGTTGCCAGTTTAAATGTTTTCCACCTAAAAGTTGGGTAAGTAATTGGTTAGTTTGTTTGTAGCATTGTAGCTTCTAAAACTAAGTTAACCAGCTTTTTTCGGACTGCGCGAGCGTCGTACGATGCCATTTATGGCACCAATTGAACGGCTTACATTTCGCGAGTGTGTATTTCTATAGGTAGTTATTCTAAGACTCCAAGTGAAAAAAAATGAAGCATGTAAGTATAATATTATGTATTGTTAACACAACTACTTTATATTTTAGTTGTTTCGTATTAATAGTAACACAGAGTAGTGTTTCTTCGTCAGAGTCCATCGTGAAAATAAATATAGGTACAACCCTATGATGTTCGAACCTCGCGACAGGAGCGCGGCCGCAGCGCTGCAGCCGCGCTGCGGCCGCGCTACGCTTTGCGGCAAATTTGAAGGCGCCCCTAGTTTTTTCATTCTCATGGACTTCTGCAAAGTAACGCCTGCTTCTATCCAATATTAGCAACTGGATAAGTAAGTTTTTATTTTTAGCTTAAAATACACTCTTAAATCACAGGGTAAATACATACAGCGATGCGATGCACACCTTTGAGTGAACGATTTGGTATTTATGGTCGTATCACCAACTTAGCAGCTAGTCCAAGCCCTACAAATAAGCCAAAATATGTAGAATTCCTCCCCCATTCCACCTCTATGACTTCACAGGATTGCTCTGCCTAGATGTCTCCGTCGAGCGACTGTATAAATCTTTAGGTGTGGTTATTCTATTCAAAATTCAAAATTAACATCTTTTTTATCAAAAAAAACGCACTTGAAAAGCACTTGTCAAAGTCAACTTGAATAAGTTGACTTTGACAAGTGCTTTTGAATAGTCGAGTGAATCTACCATTGGTTCGGAATGCCATTCTTACCAACAATAACCAGCAAGAAACTCGGTGGTTGTTATTTTGAAAAAATTGTTTTACAATTTCATCAATGTGTAGATACATAAGTAACCGCTGACCTTAGCATTGCTGGAACGAGACAAATCCGTGCTCTTTTATCATTTACATAATCTTCAACAGTATAATAAGCTTTTTTTCAGGAGCATACTTTTAATGGATTTCTTAAACTTGTGTAAAGGCAAGTTTAAAATAGGTTGTGGAATTTTGTTATAGAATAGATTCCCATTCGCACGAACGACCATTGGACTTTCTTGAGGCGGAGCAATGGAGTCACGAGCTTATTGCGGCCTCTAGTTTGCGATCGCATATTATTTTTTTGTAATTGTGAATGTGCCGTTTTACGAAGATTAAATTACTGTAAAAGTCACTACAGGCCGGAGCCGCTGGACCCTCGCGCCGGTCGTGTGGACGTGACCTTGGAGCCGCTGCCCGTGCCGGCTGAATTGATTGCGGAACAACTGAGGCAGCTCATGACTACTGCTTCGTCGAAGGCCTACAAACGAGCCAAAATATGTTTAGAACGGTGAGTAATGTTTATTGTCTGCTCCACTTGTTTGTGCTGCAATAAATGATTATAATCAAATAAATATTATAAATGCGAAAGTTTGGATGGATGTATGGATGTATGGATGTGTGGATGTATGGATGTTTGTTACTCAATCACGCTCCAACGGCTGAACGGATCTGGATGAAATTTGGCACAGAGATAGATTATAGTCTGGAATAGCACATAGGCTACTTTTTATCCCGGAAAATTAAAGAGTTCCCGCGGGAACCGAAAAACCTCAATCCACGCGGACGAAGTCGCGGGCATCAGCTAGTATCTAAATATAACAAAAGTAATGGTCCAAGAGCTGGCAACGAATTTCGGGAAGGTACTTTTGGCAAGCTGAAACTGTGAAAAAATATAATTTCGTCAATAATTGGCGAATCCAGTCCTGCCAGTCTGGTTGAGCGTTTGCGGTTATTTCGTATGTCGTACTCATTTGAAAACTTTATTTACGTCTGGGAATTGTTTAAAACCGCAAAATTTGTCTGGCGATTTGCAGGTATTATTGAAATTACTCAATAAATAAGTGATTAAAATTTCAGATTGCCAAAAGTATATTTTTTGGGAATTGGCTATTTGACAGTTTTCGGAAAAATACTTAAAAATGTACGTGGGTTCATTTTATACCTCTTACAATGATTTTTTTCTCAAAAACAGCGTTATTTATTAGAAAAAATTACATTTTTAATACAATTATTTTACATTCGCGCGAAAACAGCCGGTCACGTGACATTTGCTAGCTGTGACGTCATAGCTCTAAATAAAACAAAGCTAACTACGACGCTCCAAGTCTTAAGTAATTTCGAGTGGAAAGTTTACAGCTTTTTTAATGAAATTGTGAAAATTACAAGCTACAAGACGTGTGTAGAAATACTATAAATAAAATAATTAATTAATATCCTGACAAATTGTATATAAACACATACCTACAATAGTACCTATGTCATAAACGTCTAAAGCAGTGGTTACAGTTAATCTGCCGAGACCCGGAATTTAAAACTGATAAATCTGCGATATTACTTTGTGAAGACCACTTTGATTTTAGTAGTTATTTAGGAAGAAATCAACATAAGACTCGATCTAGCAAAAATGAACATGATCTAACATTTTCTTCTAACATGACATAAAATTAAAATAAATTATTTTTCTGTCACTTTACAGCAGTACTTTCTTAGGTCTTAAACACGAGACCTAAGTAATATTACTTTGTTTATTTCGGTACTTACATGGAAGTTTTTACATTACGAAACTCGGCAGAGCAAAAGTTAGGATTACACTGTGGATTACACGCAAATAAATTTGCAACCATAAATGAATCGACTTTAGGCAGATTTGCACTATCAGCTTTTGTATAGCCTGACTCCATTTCGTGAAACCTTTCACAAGCTCAAATCGAAATATTTTATAATGAATGAACCAGAAGCTTAATTCGCTATAATCCGCCACAGTAGATAAATCTATGTGGTGTAGTGCGTGTCTTCCACCGACAATGTAGGATTTTATAACATACATAAATGTAGTAAAGGGTTTCGACTGTGCGTTTGGGAGCAATTAGAAATAATTAAACACAATAATAAAGGATTTGAGTTGCTAAATGAACAAATAAACGTATCAAATTCACCTTTACTCAATTTATACAGTAATAGGGGGGGAGGGGACGGGGCTTCGGTATGAGTCATGCCAAAAAGGTATAAAAGACGGAACTTTCGACACGATCGTCACTTCACAATCGTGCATTGTCGAGTCAACATCTCCTGAGGATGCTCCGGTTTCGGAGTGAAACGTACGTAGAGAGTGATTTGGAGAATTTGTGTAGTGTAGTGCTGTGCCGGTGCGAATTGCTGGGTGGTGGGTGTTCGCATGTTGTCGGTGGAAGACACGCACTACACCACATAGATTTATCTACTGTGGCGGATTATAGCGAATTAAGCTTCTGGTTCATTCATTATCATGGACTTCCGCAAAGTAACGCCTGCTTCGATTCAATATAAGAAATATTTTAAGTTAATTTTGTCAACAAAACGAAAACGATTTATAGGTATAACACACGACCTCACAGTGACGTTTGTATGAGATAAAAAGTACCCTGTCTGTGGTTTAAGAGTTGTGACGTCACACGATGCTAAATCAATGGCGCCCGCGTTTCGGGTCTGGCAATCCACAGATAAAAAATCTCAAATTTGTTTTGCATAAATAAAATATATACAATTTATTTTAATGCAAAATACATATTGCATAATTATTGTTAACCTACAAGCTACCAAATCTAACATATTTCATATTTTATAGTTACAGCTGTCAAGTAGCCAATTTTAATAAAATATTTTTGAAGAGGTCTGGTAATACTTTATAACCGACAAAAATGTCTGGGATTTTTCTTTCGAATTCCATAAGTACTAAATTAAAATATTAAAAAAAACAAGTTTCCAAAAAAATATTTTTTTAATCATTTTTTGCAAATGTAGTTTGCAAATGCTGCGCAGTGGCGAAATAACCGCAAACGCTCTACCAAACTGGCAGAACTGGATTCCCCAATTGACGAAGCTATATTTTTCACAATTTCAGCTTGCCAAAAGGACCTTCCCGAAATTCGTTGCCAGCTCTGTCTAAAGTTCAAAAATTAAAAATTCAAATGTTTTTTATTCAAATAAACTTATAAGTGCTTTCGAATCGTCTAAATAAATAAATAATAAAAAGGGCTGACTGATACATAAACGCGCAGCTCAAACCACTTGACGGATTGCGCTAAAATTTGGCATACCTACCGATACCTAGGCATTATGTCTCAGGCATCAGCTAAAAAAGGATTTTTGATAATTATGTATGTCAGTTATATTAAACCAATACCTCTTAACGGTCTCTACACGGCACCGTACTGGAACACTTCATCGCTTGGCGGTAGCGATATTTAATTGCTTAAAGTGTACATAACTTGACAAAGTTAAAGGATTCAAGTTTCAGACCCGGAACCCTGTCCTGTCATCTCTTTAGTACAATTTTTTTTTTAACCACTACAGTTTAGCCCTTGACTGCGATCTCACCTGATGGTAAGTGATGATGCAGTCTAAGATGGTAGCGGGCTAACCTGTTAGGGGCATGGCAGTTATATTAAACCCATGCCCCTATTCGGTTTCTACACGGCATCGTACCGGAACGCTAAATCGCTTGGCGGCACGTCTTTGCCGGTAGGGTGGTAACTAGCCACGGCCGAAGCCTCCCAGCAGGCCAGACCAGGGAAAATTCAGAAATTATAAATTCCCAAATTGACCCTGCCGGGAATCGAACCCGGGACCTCCGTACGTTAAGGCAACAGCGCTACACACTGCGCCACGGAGGTCGTCAAAAATTGTATATGTATGTTGTTGTATTATAGCTTCGAAGAGCTCAGTCGTAACCAGTACCCGCTGCGGGTGCCGGCCGGCGAGGCGGTAGGGCCGGAGCCGCGGCCGAGGCGCGCCGGGCCCAAGCGCGCCGCCACGAGACTGCGCGCGCTCGAGAAGCAGCTCGTCAAGCAGTCCGACGAGCTCGCACTCAGAGGTTTGTTGTCTATCTATCTATCTATCTATCTATCTATCAGGCAACTCGGAAGGGCCGTAGCCCAAATATTATGTTTGTCTGCGATACCGTCCAGAATGTACATCTCGGCCTTTTGCCCTGTTCTTCCCTTTGACCTAATATTTTCTCTGTAATTATTGTTCTAATACTATTATTTGTTATAGGTTTAAGTCGAAAACACCGTAAAAGACTTTTGGCGAAAAGTAGATCTGGAGTGAATATTGCAGACGAACTTTCATCTGAAACCACACCGGCTGATGCGACAGTGAGTAAAAATTAATACTTTCAAAAATTAAATTAATTACATTATGTATTAGATGAATCCCACGGAGCGCGACTTATATGCGTGGATTTAAAAATCCTGTGGGGAATTAGTTGATCTCCGAGGATGTACAGTACCCTCTATGTCACTCTATGATCTATCAATATTTAATTAATCAATTTCAATTTCTTTATTAATTGCAATTCTATAGGTACACTTATTCCTTAAAATATAACATTTAGTTAATAATAGGTAAGGTAGGCTATGGATACCCAGTTTGGGTGTATCAACAACAGTGCATTGTAGTAGGGAGACCGATTTTATTTGTTTGTCTGTATCATTAAAAAAATCAATAATAGTGTAGTTAATGTGTTTTTAAACTCTTTCTTTTTCAATGTTTCTTATGTAATCTGGTAGATTATTATATATTTTTATTGTCATTACGTAGGGGCTCGAGCTGTGCAGTACTAATTTTGATAATTAATAATTATTTCAATAGTATGTCCACTCTTCAGGTCCTCAACTATGTACATACAAACAATCACATCGATCCGTTGCATCGTGATTAAAGAACAAACACACCCACTTTCATTTTGCATTTATAACATGTATCACTATTCTGTTTCCTATTTTGATCGGCGATTGTTCTTGTTTCAGATTGGCGGATGGCATGTTGAAACCACAGAGACTGAAAATAAGAAATGCGAGTCCAACAAAGAAAATAAAGCAGTTGACAAGAAAAAGAACAGAAAGCGGAAACTTGAAGAAAAGCCCAGTAAAGACCTCAGCAAAAAACCTAAAACTGACAAAGACAATATATCAAAACAGTTAGAAACTAAGAAAAAGAATAAAGTTAAAAATGATAAAAAATCTATATTTAATAGTAAGGAAAGTAAAAAAAATGTTAAAACTGGTAATGTCAAAAAGGAAAATAGTACTAACATAATTGAACTAAATAAGGAACATAATAAAGTATCGAATAGTGATAAGGGTAAAGATAGTAAAAAGCTATCGGACAGAAGTAATAAAGTTAAAGATTCAGTTAATAAGGATAAGAAAAAAACAACACAGGATAAAGTATTAAACCTTAAGACAAATGGGATTACAAATAAAACTGTAATTAAAAAACAAAAAGACTCAAATGTTAAGGACATTAAAAATTGTAAACCGCAACTTGTGGTTAATAAAGTGAAAAACTATCAGAAACAAGTTAACGGTAACATGAAAAAAGAGGGTAGTCCGAAGAAAAAGGCTAATATGGAGCCTCCGAAAAAAGTGAAGTTTGTGCTAAAAAATAACAGCATGCAAGAAACCATAGACTATTACAAAAGTGTGAGACAGAGTCCAAACATACCTTTCGATAGCAAGAAAAAGCCGACCAAAACAAATCTGAAACCATCATCCACGCCGTCGCCCATCAATCCGTTTTTCAAAAAGAAATTAAAATTTAAAAGTTTCTAAAAATTTCATTTTTATTTAATTCAGTTCAGATATTCCTGTGGTGAATGAGTTTTGAAATAGAGACTACATGTGATATCTTCTAAATTAATTAAAAGGAATTGATTTTCATGACGTATGGCTGATATGATATGCAATTTTTTCCCCAAGTGTATCATAATTTATCATGGTTATGCATTATGTTTAATAATTTTGAACTAAATTATAGAAAGTGCAAATATCAAAATCCATTCAGTTATTCATTATAGTAGGTACTATACCTACTATACTATTATTACGATCCGGTACCTATCATTTTTTTATTTCTAAAGGTCGATTCACATTGAATCGAAGCGTAAATTCAGGAAAAACAAAGCGCGCGATGGCGCGTCTTTCCTCCCTCGAACGTTGTGTCCATAGGCTATAACATATAGGTATGGTATAATAATATAGAGCGAGATCCCAGAGCCGCCAGACCTTACTTATTTTCTGAGAAACAAAATGTGTGTAATATAGTAGCTTTGGTACGTAGATTTAACGTACGCATACTCGCAAATTTGGGGCGACGGCCAATTTATAGTTATAAGGTGCTAAAGGTACGTAAAAACGTTGCTAACTTTGCTTATTTTCTGAGTGCTGATTTTTATGTATGTTGTACAGAATAATGTTAATAATTAATAATCAATACTCCCAGACTCATGTCGTGGGCCGTTATTTCTGCCAGACACTTTAAAGGTCGCAAAAAAAAAACTTAACTTTACTTATTTTCTGAGTCTTCATTTTTATACACGATACTCAGGAAACTGTTTCAATACTATTTGCAAGCAGCCAGACTAATCTGATGGGCCAAACATCCGCCAGACTCAATTTGAAGTTTCGCTGTAATAAAATGTTGGCCTTATTTACAAGGTTTTAGGGACCTTTTTCATTGTGTGGAGTAAAGAAAACCATCAATTATTGCAATATCTAAGCCTGTGTACGAAAAGCTTACGAAAATCCACAAAAAAGAGGGTGAAATGAGGGTTGGAACCTTACATGAAGTTTCTAATAGTTTTAAATAATAATAACCTGTATAAGCAATTTTCTGAAAATTCACCCCAAAAGGGGTGAAATGGGGGTTGGAAGTTTGTATGAAAATCCTATGTTTTTGAAGCTAGAGACATGAAAATCAGCACTTAAGTTTTTAGTTTTAGTATGAAGTCAAGGACTTTAAAATCGGCATTTAGATTATTCATTTTAAATAATAATAACCTGTATAATTATGCAATTTTTCGAAAATTCAGCCCTAAGGGGGTGAAATGGGAGTTAGTAGTTTGTATGAAAGTTCTATGTTTTTGAAGTTAGAGACATGAAAATCGGCATTTAACTTATTAAGTAGTTTTAAATAATAAAAACCTTCTTAAGCTATATATTATAGCCGCGAGAATGTTAAGAACTTTGATAAGAGCAACGTACCACCGTGTAAAAGTGAGCTTCTGCTGCAGTTTCGGCAGCGAATTATATAAGTAGCTTTTGGAATAATGCTTATTTGACAGAACTTATAATTTTTAAACCTGAAAGTAACGGATGGATGTTGCAAAACAACTATTAGGAAAATTACTTAATAACTTAAATGCCGATTTCCATGTTTTCAAAAACATAGCACTTTCATGCAAACTACTAACTCCCATTTCACCCCCTTAAGGCGGAATTTTCGAAAAATTGCTTATACAGGTTATTAGTATTTAAAATTAATAAACTAAATGCCAATTTTAAAGTCCTTGACTTCAAAAACTTAGAACCTTCATGTAAGCTTCCAACTTGCATTTCACCCCCTTTGTTGTGGATTTTCGTGAAACTGCTTATACAGGTTTTTATTATTTAAAACTAAAAACTTAAGTGCCGATTTTCATGTCTCTAGCTTCAAAAACAAAGGATTTTCATACAAACTTCCAACCCCCATTTCACCCCTTTTGGGGTGGATTTTCAGAAAATTGCTTATACAGGTTATTATTATTTAAAACTAATAACCTTAATGCCGATTTTCAAGTCCCTAACTTCAAAAACTTAGAACCTTCATGTAAGGTTCATACCCTCATTTCACCCTCTTTTTTGTGGATTTTCGTAAGCTTTTCGTACACAGGCTTAGATATTGCAATAATTGATGGTTTTCTTTACTCCACACAATGAAAAAGGTCCCTAAAACCTTGTAAATAAGGCCAACATTTTATCACAGCGAAATTTCAAATTGAGTCTGGCGGATGTTTGGCCCATCAGATTAGTCTGGCTGCTTGCAAATAGTATTGAAACAGTTCTCTGAGTATCGTGTATAAAAATGAAGACTCAGAAAATAAGTAAAGTTAAGTTTTTTTTTTGCGACCTTTAAAGTGTCTGGCAGAAATAATGGCCCACGACATGAGTCTGGGAGTATTGATTACTAATTATTAACAATATTCTGTACAACATACATAAAAATCAGCACTCAGAAAATAAGTAAAGTTTGCAACGTTTTTACGTACCTTTAGCACCTTATAACTATAAATTGGCCGTCGCCCCAAATTTGCGAGTATGCGTACGTTAAATCTACGTACCAAAGCTACTATATTAGACACATTTTGTTTCTCAGAAAATAAGTAAGGTCTGGCGGCTCTGGGATCTTGGACCAATAGGATCGATTCACACAACATAAGTTGTTAACTAGTATAAACTAGTTACATAACTTTAAATAGAGAACTTAGTTCTTGGCAGTTGAAATTAATTGGGATGTTGGCTATGTCAACACTAAATTATTATTTTAGTATAGATTCCATTCAACATCCCATGCTAAGCGCGTGTTTTTGACGTTTGCAAATAAGAGCAATAGTTGTGAAACATACAATAGTATTTTGAGATGCGGTTTGTAGGGTATAGGCCATTGCATGTGTCTCAAGGTTGCGAGCTATCACTATAGCCATACTAGAGCTATCACCTCATACATGAGTGTCATGTTGACAGCGGCAACGACTTAGCGACGACCGAGGTAGCAACAGATTTGGGGTTTGCTAAAAATGCCATAACTTTTAACCAAAAATGGTAAATGGGTTGCATGTTTTACTATCGGCCTGTTGGATGGTGGGTTTGATAGTAACTGCATGCCTTCAATCATAATGTTATGATTGTTTCAACATATCCTATGTTATAGAATATAGTACCTAGGTAGTTTGTTTCTTATTGTGTAGGCGAAACTATTAAGTGAAAACTGTGGTAAATATTATGTTGGAATATTAATATAAATGGTGCTTTATATATCGGCATACGGTTCCATGTTTCTTAGCACAATTTGTTATGTTATCATTGTATGGATTGAATAAATGAGATGTTTTTCATTGGAAGTTTTTGTTTTATCCTTTAACCTCCATTCTCATATGTTTAGGTTATCGTACGTACCTAAACGTACCTATAAGAATGGGTACACGAAATTAAGCTCTAATTCAATGCTGTTATGGTTTATTTTACTTTGACGCCGAACCTTTACCATTTGATCGGCCATTCTTACATTATCGGGGGGCAGGTGTGTTTGTGGTCAAGCGTAGCCTATAATGAAGAATAAAAAAAGGCGTTGGCAGTAAGTATGCCACTCTATTTCTCTATTTTCTCTACGGTAGGTAGGTACAATATCAGTAATAGTATGGAATATTAAGTAGGTATCACAATTTAAACGAGAAAATATTTGGACGATAGTGTAAGATATCACTTGATAGGAAAACATAATGAGGAAACCTGCATGTCCGAGAGGTCGACCGTTCAAACTGGTACCAGCAGGTTGACGGTTGACCATCACGGGTAACTCTGAAGTGTCAGAGTTAATAACATTACCCGTGGTTTGATTAATAATTATCAATCCGGCCATGTCGCTCCATAATGTTCTCAAAGGTGTGCGTTGCACTTGCGTGCACAGTATTCAGAGCCAGAGTAGGCATTGGTCGGGTAGCTTTTTTAAACCTACCTACGTGATTTTTCGCAGCACTACCCACCAAAGCTGTATCGATTTTTATTTTGATAAAAAAACAGCTATTTTCAAGCAGGGCATGATGAAAAATACCTAAGCACTAAGCTTTTTTTAACAAGGGTAAGCAATGCTTTTATGCCTCTATGTCATGCACGCCACAGGCGTTGAGGAGTGTGACCTAATAAAACATCTGAGAGGAGCCCCGTGATCATATTATGAGCGGCCTCGGCGAAAGGTTGAGATGGATGATGATAGAAAAAGTAGTGCGCAGCGCATCCCGGACAGCAGTGTAGGTAACTATATGTGCAAGTATGGGACAGGAATAGCATCGAGCCATATATAAGCGGACGTTTCGGGCGACTGTACAAGTTTTGTTATACGGTGAACTCTTGTGAAAGGCGAAGAAATAAAAGTGAAGTAAATTACCTAATAGTGAATTATTGAAGTGAATTTATAGTGAGTCAGTGTATATTATAATAGTGAGCTTTGTTTTAGTGATTTATTATTGAAATAAATTATTAATAATAAAGTGTGATTAATAATCTAAATCGAGTTTCTCAAGTATGTAGTTTTTTTTTTTTTTTTTTTTAAATCTTTATTTTTTGTAGGCTTTTGTCCTTTTGGACATGTCAGCCCCATCGTACAAAACAAAAAATAAAAACAAACAAAAGAAAACATTACATACATTCCTTAAGTACCTAACATTAAAGACGGACTCACCAACTGTTTGCACATCAAGTGCATCACTGATGAGCCGCGGCAACCAAATCATAGAATGCAATCGCAATTTCGGATGTGGGGCTACTTATTGCACTTTGTGCAGTAAGTATGTAGTTAGTCGCACGTACCTACCTACTTAGTTTTGATACCAACCCACCAGTGCAGGAAAAACGCTGTAACGATACCTTCAGATACCGTTCCATGAACAGTTATTCGGAATCCAGTATCGAAATAAGTGTAGAATTTCAGAACTATTTTACTGAAGGTACTCATTGCTCAGTGGTTAACAGTTTTAATCTACAAGGCTTTCTTAATTATTTGACAACAAACACGGACAAAGCCGCGAAAAGCTACAAAAACTGCAAAATGCTCCTATCAAAGTTCTCTAAGACTTCGCCCATGTCCTTCGACACTCGACTTCTAAAGTTTAATCACTCGACTTCTAAAGTTTAATCACTCTAGTTTAGATGACCGAAAAGGTAAGGGGTAAAGAGCCTAGGCTTTTCATGAATAAAACACCATATTTATAACTGTGTATATAATATGTTTCTACACTGCTCTTCACTATATTTACACCAACTATATTATTTTTACATGGTCCTTAGCTAACGATAGAATAAATGCCATAGACTATAAACGCGAGCACTTAAAAATCTTTTAATATTCATATAAAAACTACATGCTTGTGCTACCAAAGGAACTTAACATCGATTTGCATTTGCGTTAAAAAACCGCATCTACAGTCTATGGCCATTTATTCTGGCCACATTAAAGTTTTCTAAGCAATACATATAATTTTATCATAATTTTTATGTAAACTAATGGTCATAATAATTCATATTGATAGAAAAATACTACATTCTTTATAAATGAGACATTAAACGTGCCAGTATTGCGTTACCTCTCGTACATATAACGTTGTCTCTTTCTAACAATATTTGAACCCAAAATATTGCAATTCCTTAATTTAAGCTTGACAAAAATATCACCGTCAATAAATTGTCTGATTCATTTCTTTTCTGTAAACATTGAAAAATCGCGGGGTTTCGGAACATTAACATCTAGCCAAGCTTACAATATTTACAGTGTCGAATACAGTCGGCCACGGTCCACGAATGTCTAAGCGACTACTTTGTTATACAATAATATAAACTCAGTATCTACCTACTTAACATTATAATAAGCGGGCGACTCTATATTTGTAAGAGCTCATTTTAACTGGTAAACACCAATTACTTATGCAACTTTAATGCCACTTATAAGTCCTTCTGTCCTTTCTATCTCATCTATAATTCTACTACTCTTGCATACCAGGCGAAGTACATGTACAAAAATTGCTTTTGTATGTATTTCGCCAATCTATTCCTTATTGTACATTGTTGGATTCTATATCTTTGAGACATATAACTTTTTACAAACCCATACATTTTATTGTTATCTACCAAATTGTAACATCAATCTAACCCTCTACGCATTAACATCAATTTTATTTAGAATTTAATTATGCACTGTATACTTATTTTCGACATTAAAGTATATGGTTATAGTCATACAATTTAACAATAAATAAACGTAATATATAGTTACTATACGGCTTTTCGCATTGATGCAAATTATTTATAGATATATGGGCTCGAAAAATCTTCAATTATGTATAACAAGCCTTTGTCGCGTTCACTCTGATAAAATTTTCTTCGATGTTTAAATAAATCTTTCTCTGTGTAGAGACTGCTATACTGATTATAATGTATTCTTTGATACAATCATTTTAACCAATATTAGGTAAATCTTATCTGTATGGCTACAATGCATTGTGGCTAATTCTTTTGTACACAATCTCTAAACTGAAATGACACCTCTAAATTGTACTCGTGTTGTTGTCCCTTTCATTATACTCCCTGCAGAAAGGGGCAGCACTAGAGTTAGGCCCGTCGATTTATAAGTACAATAGAACTTCATGTGTGAAATAGTTTTATTTATATAGAAATAGTTAAAACAGAAGATTTTGTGTTACGTAACAGACCATAGAAAAAATAGATAACGCTTTTAATGGACTCGTCACTTTTAAGAAAGGCACTTAATATGAAAAGAAATTTTTTTCTGTGATAATTCTGTAGTAAGTATACACATCTTTATGCTTCATTATTTCGCTCTAACAATCTTATTCACCTGGAAAAAGATGGCATTGGGGCTGATTTTGTATAACACAATCTCTAAACTAAACTAAATTGGCAGCTTTAAATCTAGTTCTGTCCCTTTCCGTAGGGAGTATTATGAAAGGGTTAGCAATATTTGTAATGCTCTAATTTTAGTTTAGTTTAGAGATTGTGCACTACAGAATTAGCCCCATTATTTTTATACTTGTTTATGTTAGAGCACAACATCACTTGGGGATAAGACAGGTAGGTGTGAGTTACGCGGACTTTTTGTCCTTGTGGTTTTTGCGTTAAGTTCTATTTAAATATTTGTGTACAAACATTTCAATAGTTTTTACTGTGTGCTGATTTTTTTATAGCGAGCTGGAATAAAGTTCGCACAACATTAATTTTGATTCTGTCTCGAACGAGTTTGAGATACTTTTGCATTCGTAAGTTACAATAACTTAAATACTATTATCTTTTGTACTTTTTTTTTCTCTTTTCACTTTATCTATTATTTAATATTGTGGCATCATTTATGGCAGAATGATATAATTTATTAACACTAATTTTATTAGTTTATTACTTCAAAATTGTCGATTTCAACTACAGTACGATGGCAAATATACATTTCTCTAACTATTACATTTGCAACGTGTAGGCTAAGGAATGATTGGCGAAATTATAAGACCTCACCTTGTAATTTCACCAACCATTTCTTTATGTAGTTGAAAAAGTATTTAAACAACGTATAACCGACGACGCGACGTGTGGATACACTCGAAATTATGAAACTATATCTCTCTCTCTGGCGAAATTTAAGAGTATAATTAAACGTGTAGAATTATTTACATAAAATAAGCCCCACAACTGAATGTTTAAATGCAATAATTTTATTAGGTCGTAACTCTCTAAAAAACCAAAATCATTCATCGTCAAAATGGTAAAATTAGTCCAATGCTTTTGACTCTATTTTATGATTTCCATCATAACTAGAGATAATAAAAAATAATTCGTTTAGTTTCGAGTGCATTCGTGATGAGTCTTCGATATAATATTATTGCTAATCATACTAATATTATAAATGCGAAAGTGCGTTTGTTTGTTGGTTTCTTGGTGTGTCCTTCAATCACGCTGCAACGGAGCAACGGATCGACGTGATTTTTGGCGTGAATATAGTTTAGGACCTGGAGAGTAACATAGGCTACTTTTTATCCCGGAAAATTAAGGAGTTCCTGCGGGAATCAAAAAACTTAAACCACGCGGACGAAGTCGCGGGCATCAGCTCGTTTAATATATTTTGTAAGTAAAATTTACAGCCATCGTATAATAATTATTATTATAGACGTCTTATTAAATACTTTGTGCGATACTCCACTGGTGTGTCACGACCTTATTTTATTTGTATTCATATTTTTTTATTGAATGTTATCCTTATCGAAAATGTTTTTCAAATTATTAATAATGTTCTTCTTCTATACTAATATTATAAAGAGGTAAAGTTTGTAAGTTTGTGAGGTTGTAGGGGGTAATCTCTGGATCTACTGAACCGATTTTGAAAATTCTGGTACCAAAAGCCACATTATTTGTGAGTGTCATAGGCTATGTATTAATCCGAAAACTTATTTCACGACTTATTTCACGCGGACATCTGCTAGTTTATAGTAATTTGAAAAACATGTTAAGTATAATATACATTTTTGACCTAATAGTTTGGTTGTTTGATCCAATGAATATAAAGGTTGAATTACAGGTACTAACAATTGAAATCAATTACACTATAAATTTATTTCGTCCTTCTTTTCAGACTCTTATCTCAAGTTTTAAGATACCGTAATTAATTACTTATCACCATCAAGGCTTTGATAGCTGTTAAACTATGCTAATTATTGACATTCTAAAAGTGTACACTGCCACCAACCAATAGGGGCGCTTGATTTTCATAGCTTGGATCGCAAGATGTTAGAGCTTATTTTGTATGTACTCTTTGTTTTTATAGTTTATAAACCTTTTAATTATACATTTTACATATAGGTACATAATAACCGGATAAACTCACGTGTTATGTCGGAAATGTCCGACTAGTTTCGAACCCATTCGGGGCCCTTATTCATGCGACGCGGTCGCTGCTCGACTGCGGATCGCGTACCGTACAGCTCTCTGCGATGTCGTCGGGCATTAACTAATAATAATTAATTCAACTAGTCGGGCATTTCCGACATAACACGTGAGTTTATCCGGTTATGAAATGAATATCACTCACGATAGCTTAAACGTTTTATAAACCTTGGTTTTATTCATTTCTGTTTTGGATTGCACTGGTTTTGATTGTTCGAAGACAAAGTGCTACATTATACACTCTGTGGTACAATAAACGTATTAATTATTGCTCTGTTTAATAGTTAACCTCATTAATCGTATGACATTCATTCTTTATAAAAGACTATCCATGGTATTATCCAAATATACAGTAACTTTATATGTAATATTATATTTCCACGAGAATATGTTATTAATATTAGCATAATATATAATTTTGATGGATAGTGTTTGCTTGGGTTCCGATTCATTTAATAGATGAAATGCATACGTATGTCATACTATAACAATTCTTTCAACCATGCGACAGGCACCGCCAAATATCTCAATAATTAATTATTATGCTTTGTCGGACAAGAATCCGATTTTTTATAAATCTATTTATTTAAAAAATAATAGTAATTTATTTAGGTCGTTGATTTTAAGGCCTTTTTGTGTAAATCCGTAAACCAAAGCTTTTTCCCCCATGATTTAGATATCTTAAAAATTGGTGATTTGTTAAGCACTCTCTATACCAAATTCTTATATCACTAGGCGGTGGCTTAGTACACAAGTCAGCCACCACAGGCTTATGATGCAGTTTAAAATGCAAACTGTTTATTTTGTATTACGACAGCACTACGGAATTCCACGATATATTGATATCCAGTGTACCTACAGTTTATAGCTAAAGATAGGGTAGGAAGAGACCAGTCAGCAGCCACGATTGTATGGGAATCGCAAACGAATTCTACTTTGAGAGCGCACGCTCTTTTCCGCTTTTAGTATAGAGTTGACTTTTTTTGTATATCTATTTTGTGCTAATGTATCGCACCGTGCTCCGTTTATCGCAGTACCAATGCTACCAATGCGATCAAGATACATTTTAAATATAATAGACACCAAATATTAATTTACATAATATTTAAGCCATAGTACTGCTACATATTGACGAATTAACGAATATTCTATATTTTCTAAGACTTTCTCATAATATAATCATATAATATATTGCCTACAAATCGATTTTTTGCCTTGTTCATACAATATATATGTAGCTATAATTTTTACATAAATCTATATATATATATATATATTATATACATAATATTTCTCTGCAACTTCTTATAATTTTATAAAGTGTAACTACAATGGAGATTTAAATCCTGGATAGGCCCCACACAATCATACAATGTAAATTTTTTTGATCTGTGAACGTCGATGTATCCTACCAATAAGATATTATGCAAAAGTGTATATTTAGTTTTTTTGCGATGTCCACACCGCAACAGAGCGTAATTTTTTGCATGGATTAAGGGCCTTAAGTGTGACATAGACAATTGTTATCCCGAAAAGTTTGAATATCACGATTCCAGGGACATTTTGAGTGCGTGCATGTCGTATTGGTTATGAATATGGACCCATCTTGAATTTAAACCTCCGAACTACAAGTTTTCCATGGTTGTTCGCCCACTAGGTCAGACCCTAGGATTGTGACGTCATACCTGTATATATTATATATTTACTCAATGTATTTAATTTGTTTATACTGCGATAAATAATACAATTACATAAGCGAAGTTTTGCCATGCACCCTAATTGTTAAGTGACAGTTAACAAATAGAGGTCGTTGTCAGTCCTATTTTTAGTTTGAACGTGTTACATGGTCTTTTATTATAGATATTGACAGATAATATTTCAAATCAATGTACCTATAGTCCGACGAGTTTATCTAACCCGGTAACAGCGTAGCTAGTATCCATGAAAAATAAAATAAAAACAAAAACTAAACACATCGATTTACCAACTACAACAAATTAATACTCAAAAAGCGTCCACAATCGCTTATACAAACACAGCTATAGATAATATAGACTGAGACACCAAACGGTTTACAAAAACCAACCATATAGCTTTACATTTAGGGTTCAATTTTGTAATAACATTTCGACACATACGACATTTTGTCGTACTCATGCGCGACTGAGGCGAAAATTGTTTACAATATCTATTTGTGCACAATTTGACCGTGCCGTTTTTTGCGTTTCGATGGTGCGTCTAAGGCAGGGATGTTATGGAGCTCCGTAACCGTAACCGAAACTATCGGATATCCGAAATAAAAATATATCCGTAACCGTAACCGTATCCGTTTCACAAGTTTCGGATAGTTTCGTATAAGGGCGGAGTCTAAATAAAACGACATGTTTCGACAGATTTTTGTTTCACCGCTTGTGCGCCACGTGAATCTTGTAGTTTGTTTGTTATTTCTAGTCATAACTTCTTTCATGACTAGTTATTTTTTACTTAATTTTAAAAAGTCTTGTGTTAAGTATTAAATTGATTTCTACAGACAAAACCAAACGACCAAAGTCGAGTTTAATTTGGACATTTTTTTATCAAGTTAATATAGATATCCGTAACCGAAACTATCCGAAACTAACGGATAATCCGAAATAATTACATATCCGTAACCGAATCCGAAACCGATATAATTTTGTTCCAATATCCATATCCGTATCCAGATCCGAAATATCATATCCCTATCATCCCTAGTCTAAGGTAAGTAGAAGTTGGTAAGTCAATGACTAAACAGGCATAAAAATTAGTTCCAATTCTGGCCACCGGGTCAGATAAGTTTGTGGGACTATACATAATGATTTGATTTCTTCAATACGGAATGTAGGTACATATAACCGGGTTCTGTGGAGTGGGCGAACATCCAATTTTTTTATTAACTACAAAATATAGAACATTTTTAGGTACTACACAATTATTTATTTTATTTATTGGCACTGCACAGGTATTTATTAGGTACTATGTATTTTGTGAGGAAGTTAAACTCAAAGACAGTTGAAATAACGCTAAAGGTCTAGTTTCTTAGAATAGCGGTGCCTTCACATGGCGGCCTGTATGTAACGTCGAATGACATCACTGAAATGTGTCTATCTATACTATACTAATATTATAAATGCGAAAGTTTGGATGGATGGATGTTTGTTACTCAATCACGCCAGAACGACTGAACTGATCTGGATGAAATTTGGCACAGAGATAGATTATAGTCGGGAATAAAATATAGGCTACGTTTAATCCTGGAAAATCAGAGTTCCCGCGGGAATCCAAAAACTTCAATCCACGCGGACGAAGTCGCGAGCATCAGCTAGTTGTATAATAATAAAAAAATTGGCGTGGGTGCCATCGATGTAGTTTTTTGGTGTTGCCACAACGGTGTTCTCTTTAGTACCGGTGCCACCATTTAGCAACTGCTGTAAAGTTAAAAACCATCGAACGAGACGTCTAATAAAAAAAATGTCATGTATGCCGTAGCGTTTTTTATCATAAACAACGTCAAAATGACTATCTATCGATACTGTTACTTATCAGTCGCTATCTAAGGAAACTGGATCTTTAGCATAATAATAATGTACAGTGGGTAATAAGTGGACTCCAGACTCAAGAGAACATTCGAGAACGCGATGTGATGATGACCCGCCTGTAGGCATTCTAGAAGTTTTCACAAAAAAAGTGTGTGTGCAATTCACACACGGCAGAAGTGAAACTTCAGAAAGGTAGCCTACGAGAGAATGAGATAAATATATCTTGTATTCTATCTCATTCTCTCTCAGGCTCATTCTCTCTCTCTCTAAATCCTACTTATGAATAAGTTTGTCTCTTTTTGGTGTCGCTTTTTCGTTTCGTTTTTCGCTTCATCGAATTTTCAAATCACAACGATTCTAAAGAAGTTTCACTTCAAAATCATCTACCGCCAGCGCCCAAAGCCAAAATGTCGTACAACGAAAACTCCGCAGTACTAAATAAGCTACTTTAAAACAATCACCTTTAGGTCCTTTTGCTCAACTTTATAATGTTGAATGTTCGAAGGGCATTAATCTCGATTAGAAAAACGAGAACCTGCAGCCCTATTTCGTAAAAACTGCATGAATTATAGCTACAATCTAAAATGTGATTTGCTGAATTTACTGCGACAGTGGATATTGCCCAATAGCAAAAGAGTGTCAGCCAATCAGAGATAATAGCGATCGTTACCCTGTAGCTAAAATTTTTCCGTAATAGGGCCCCAGAAAGGCCTCGCCTTCCTTTTTTCTCTTAGAGTTCAAGAATACAAGAATTCTCGGATGTTCTCGATGTCTGTGGGAAAACGGCTGTAGAAATGGTAGAATTGTGTACGCTTCAATAAAAGTATGGTAGACTTCAGAGGTGATCGATGGTAGGGATCGGTGGTAGAAAGGATGGTACATACACGCTGATATATCTGTCGCTAGAGAGGGTGTGGCTAAATGCGCGGCGCGACGGCAGTCGCGGCCGGCTTCGGTGGTAGTTTTGGTGCTAATCTGTAACAAACGTTATCTGTATTACCACAAAAAAAAAACGAGTGTGCTTTGACATGACTGAAGCAAAACTTTTTTAGCTCCATATATATGTATGTATGTATATATATACATGCTCAGATGTTGGGATACGCTAGCCTCTGAGTTCAGATATTCTGTCAGCGAATACGGACGACGATTTTCTCATGGCAATTGCATTGTTGCTAGCTAAGAAGAAGAAAATACGTCGCCGTTACTGGGTGCATCCCCTTCCGTGCGTTTGGAACGGCTTTTTTCCGTTCGTGATTCCGAACGCACAGGCTTCCGATATTTCGCAACGGAATTCCGAATGTATGTGGCGGCCTTTATAGCTACTCACACCGCAGTGTGCCGGCACTGCAGCAGCGCAATACAAGCAGGAGCGGGGCCACGAAAGATGCGAAGCGAGTGGGGAACACGCCCAACAAATCAAGCACGTCTATCCGTGCCGACCAATCAGAAAGCGACTAATAGCTACTCACGCGGCAGTGTGCCGGCGCTGCAGCAGCGCGGAGCTAGCGGGGCGTAGTAGCTCAGGCGGCGGCGGGGGGCGCGGCGGCAGCGGGGGCGGCGCGTTGGAAGGCGCGGGCGGGGGGGCGGGGAGCGCGCAGCTCACGGGGGACGCGCCCGCTGGCGACCCGTCCGTGCCGTACCACGACGAGAACGCGGTGCCACACGTCTGGGGAACACGCGAAGGTTAATAGCGCAACGATGCAATATAGACTCTTGTCCACCGTGATAAAGTCCATTTTGGCTTGCGTACTCGATTTACTTAATAGTCTAACGATGCAAAGCAATATAAACTCTTGGTTACAGTGATAAAGTCCATTTTGGCTTGGGTGCTAGGTTATTAATAGTGTAACGCTAACTATGCAAAACAATATGGACCCCCGTGCACAGCAATTTGGCTCGCGGGCTTGATTAATCTAGTTTGTACTTCATAACAACGTTATTGTAGGCTATCATAATGCCTGCATTTGGTCTACATGAAATGAGCGCAAGTTTCTTCTTTTGGGACAAACCACGGACAAACACTACCGGTTAAGAAAAGATACCAAGGAAAGTAAATGCAAAGTTACGCGTGTAAATTAACTAAATAGACCTCTACTACACAAAAACTAACTGCAAATAACTGGTTGATGTGTATTGAGTATTTATAAGGAGAAATAAAGAGGCAACTTACGAGATGCGGTGTATGGGGAGCTGTGGAGTCTCTCCTCTTGCGCGGAGGCAGTGGAGGGGGCGCCGAGCCGTCTGCTACAACGGACAAACAGAAACATTTATACATGTTAGGTAGTGTATAAGAACCTTAAATAATAATTATCTATGAAAAAAGTGAAAAAACTAGAAGTTTAATTCGCTATAATCCGCCACAGAAGGTAAATCTATGTGGTACAGTGCGTATCTTGAACTTGCAGCCCGCGATATTCTCGACTTTACAATCGTGCATTGTAGAGTCGACGATCTGAAGATGCTCCGGTGTCGGAGTGAAACGTACGTTGAGGATATTTTGGAAGATTTATGTTGTGTGGAGAAATATCAAGTTCATTCATGGCTTTCTTGCGGCGTTATTGTAGGACAAACCAACAAACAAACACACTCAACAATTTTTATTTGGTTGGATAAACGTTATTTTTCTAGGGGAAAACAAGATCGTTACAGAGAGATCATCTGTGGTGTCATATCATTAGGTATAATACAGACACAGAATATCACAGACACACGCACACACGTACATAAAACACACAGATAGGGTACAGATATACGACTTATCATAAGTGGCACAAGTTGTCCTACATGAAATAAATCTTTTTCATTTTCATATACTTACAATTGTGGTGGGCTGACGGCGACGTCGTTGTCGAAGGAAAATTAAACGCCGCTCTAAGAAACAAAAACAAAAAATTAGGGTTTAATTTTGAAATGATGCGTTCTGTATGTTGAGTTCTTTGAAAAAGCCAGACGCGACTAACTTTTTGAGTACTATTCAATTATTACGCGCGGCTTTGTCCGCTTGAATTTAAGTCTTTTAAAGATCTCATGGTATTTCTTTGATTTTGCCGTGATACAGGTATCTTCTGTCCCTTTTCTACTCCTGCAAGATGAGGGGAAAAAATAGGCCCACGTGGGGCGGGCTGAAGCGTAAGGCGTCCGATAGATCAGCTTGGAAGAGAGTAGTGTCTGCCCCGTGACCCGAAGGGGGGGACATAGGATTTAATGATGACGTCCCTGATGGCTTGTATCTTGAATACAAGCTGTATTATTTGTGCCAATCTTTGAGGCTGCCTTGAGAATTTTTATTTGACCATCCATGGTATATCTGTCAGAGAATTGTAATTCCTGACACATGCATATTTAATACTTCTAATTCATAAATCTATACTAATATTATAAATGCGAAAGTTTGGATGGATGTATGGATGGATGTTCCGTTCCGATGGATCCGATCAACAGCTGAACGGATCTGGATGAAATTTGGCACAGAGATAGATTATAGTCTGGAATAACACATAGGCTACTTTTTATCTCGGAAAATTAAAGAGTTCCGGCGGGAACTGAAAAACCTCAATCCACGCGTAAAAAGTCGCGAGCATTAGCTAGTAATAATATATAAATCAATGGGCCGAAGCCTATCAAACCCTTACTTGAATCAGATTTATTTACGATAGAAATATAAAACACTTTTTTATATAACTTTACCAGTGTAGCGCCAAATTTGAAATTAATTTGTGCTGTAGTCTTGGACCGGCAGAAGGCTTAAACTTTTAGGACGTGAGATCTAAGTTCGAGGCGAACCACTAGTAACAGTGTATAATAATGGATTATGTAGAGTATAATATAATATTACCTGTCTGGCGGCATGGGGCTGATTGGCGGCGCGGGCGGTGGAGATCTCTTAGGCGACATGGCGGGACTTGTGTGTGAAATGCTGCACCAAAAATTATCAGATTAAATTTAAAAATACTAATTTAACATCTTAAGGGAAATTTCTCTACGTAATATAGAAAAACTCTTGTCCACAGATAAGAGAATCAAGGGAGATATGTTTTATGAACCAAATTGTATAGAAACCTGCTGTCGCCAGCTTATCCCTACCACTCGCTACCAATACACATGCAACTAAATAAAAATAATAGATGAAGTCGCACTAACACACGGATACCGATAGGTAAGTGCATGAAGCACGAACCAATATACACTTTATTGTTTACCTTACAGCTTTCAATTTCAATCACCGTGCATCTTACTCACACAAACGTCAAACGTTGTTGATGTGCTGTGCAAAATTACACTTTATTGTTTAGTAGGTATACAGCGTTCAATTTCAATCACCGTGCATCTTACTCACACACAAACGTCAAACGTTGTCGATGTCCTAATAGTGGTTGACTAAAATGGATCTATCGATGCTCAATTTCTTAATATTTGGGTTTTTGACAATGACTACCTATTATGAAAAGTGATATATTACATATTATGTACCAAAAATAATAAGATGTAAAAAATCGTTTACATATTAGATTATTCTTAACCGACTTTAAAAAAAATGAAATGGTTGAAAGCACTTTGGCTCAAAGTGAGACGAGCATATTGTGCTATTTTTCGTAGGAAACCAGCTTGGACCCCTTCCTGTAGCATTTATCCACTTTTCTTTTCTTTCTGCATCCTTCGGGTATCTTAAATATTAATATTAATGAGTGATATTAAATATATCCATACATGAGTAATGAGTATCTACGTAAATTGACATTATATTAATTCACCTAGTATATTTTTATACGTTTCGTCAGCTAAGTAAGTTGAGTACATTAAAAATAAAACCGGACAAGTGCGAGTCGGACTCGAGCACCGAGGGTTCCGTACAAACCTGTAGTAAGTTTTACGATTAATGAATTTAATGAACCGCAGAACTAACTTTGTTTGTAGAGGTTTATTGTTAATATCAAAAAAACTATGCTAGTTAGAGCGTTGGTTTTATTTTTCCTGTAAAATATACATAAGCTTCTATTGACCATAGTTATTTCAGATTTTTCAATTGGTAAACTTCGGAGATAAGGGGGGGGGGGGGGGGGGGGACTTGTAGTGTGTAAAAAAAACTGTTTTAGAATGTAGAAGTATAGCTCTTTCATATGATATCCCACTCAGTATAGTTATCATACTTTGAAATTTCAACACCCGATTTTCCCCCTTTTTTAATTAAACTAAAAATAATTTTCGATTTTTTTTTATTTTAATGATGTTAAGACACTATTTTTTTTTTTATATATACACTACAAGTTAGCCCTTGACTGCGATCTCACCTGATGGTAAGTGATGATGCAGTCTAAGATGGTAGCGGGCTAACCTGTTAGGGGCATGGGAGTTATATTAAACCCATACCCCTATTCGGTTTCTACACGGCATCGTACCGGAACGCTAGATCGCTTGGCGGCACGTCTTTACCGGTAGGGTGGTAACTAGTTATAAATTTCCAAACCCTGCCGGGGATCGAACCCGGGACCTCCGCACGTTAAGGCAACAGCGCTCAACACTGCGCCACGGAGGTCGTCAAAACATACACAACTATTCCAAATTTCATGTCGATAGCTTTAATAGTTACTGTGATAATCGACTATAGATAATCGACTGTGACAGACGGACGGACGGAAAGTCGCACCATAAGGGTTCCATTTTTACCATTTTGGTACGGAACCCTAAAAATGGTAATACATAATTATAACTAAAAATATAGTTATAATGAATATTACTCGCGATAGTTTAAACGTTAAAATAGCAATTATTGTGTACTAAGTAGGTACTATTAATTATTGTATCACAGATCATAGTTTGGTTGTTAAAATATCGACAACAATGTACTCGTATTTACATCGTCACATCTCTAGGGTACCACGGAAATTTATCTATCGTGCTAGTGAAAGAATCGGTAAAGAACACATAACCATTGCGTCGTAAGACCGGCCGATTCATTGATAGACTTCTACTAAGCAAGCAATGGTTTTTGTTCATAATGAGATATAGACTTGTCACTTTATTAAATTTTGATACCACTAAATAATGTTTTATTGGTTTTTATGGGTAATTACAACAATATACCTGTACTTACGTGTGAAATGAGATGCCATCTTTCATGTAATTCACTTTGCTACTTGAATTTTTACAAACAACCACTGAACAGCACGGCATTTTGCTAAAAACCGAGAGAAGTGAAGCGATCGTTGAATGACGTCCGATTAAAGACAAAAACCGAAATTATGTCTATTTATGACCTGATGAGTTCGCACGCACCACGCCCCCTTAGCATATCTCCCTTGATTCTCTGATCTGTGCTCTTGTCATACAACCTTTTAAAAACTCAATAATTAATAACTTCACTAAAAAAATACACTTTTCACAGTACACTCTAGACTAGTCTAGATCCTTTTCAACCCCGTGATTTCAGCTGGAAGTCGACTAGTCGAGCGATAAGTGGACCTCCGCGCACCGACCGCATGTGGCGTGGATTAGTGCTATCTTAGAGTAGCCAATTTAAATATTTTTATTTTCATTTGAAAAAAAGCTTTGTTATTTTTCAGTTTTTTATAAGTCGTAGTACAAAAGTTGTTCAGTATTACTTACAGAAGCTATCCTTAAGAGGATATCAGTATTTTTAGATTAACCCTGTATATTAGCTTTACAATAATGATTCAAAAAATTCAAAATTCAAAAGTTTTTTATTCAAATAGACTTTTTACAAGTGCTTAAGAATAGTCGAATGAATCTACCACTGGTTCGGAATGCCATTCCTACCGAGAAAAACCAGCAAGAAACGAAAGAGGATTTATGCCGGACTTTTTTTACTACAATGTGGAGTGTGGTTTAGAACTTCGGAAAACACCTTTTTCTTCAAAACTATATCGAAGCAAATTAATTTTTAAAGAATTTTAAAGAACTTACAATAAAATTATATTTTTAAAAATTTCACACTAAACGCTATTATTGTTTTAAAATAGTTAAACCAAACTGCACAAATAATAAAACAGCGAGAATATGGCTAGAACGGTCAATAGATAATAAAATGCATATTTGCTTTTATATAGCTAACAGTTTTTCACCGAAATCGATACTTGACCAAATGTCCCGTCTGTTGCTATCATTAGATGGGAATCCCATATGGTGGTATATATAATGATTGTATTGAATTACACTAATATAAATAATCTGTTACGTATTTAAAAAATGGAATGTTATTGAAAACGAATTTCATGAAACTGTTGATACTGTAGCTCTATCAAAAATGGAACTTCGTCTATTAACCATAAGGAGTAGTTATACATTATCCCTCTTATTATAGATAGTTCAATCCACGAAGACGCGCCCCACTCTTTTCCGGAATCGCTTACAGTGCAAGTGTGCAATGTAAACTACAAGAATGTGAGTTCTATTACTACGCAGCGAGTAGCAATGTGGGCACACGCACACAAAGTTAAATAGCGAGAAATGTCATAATTAACTTGAAGTATGCTCTACTTCATTTCACCTACTTTAAAAAATAAAATATAAGTCGTGATGGTCCTGCATAGAATGAATTAATTGTGATATTGGTTAATAATAATATTTTAATAACAAGAAATAATGTAGCAAGAAAAAAATTACATTTATTTTGCTATAATCCATGCCCCTTCTTTTCGCATAAAATTCTAGTGACCGTGCTTTCGGACACTCCAACAGCCTGTGCTGTTCTCCAGCCAGGTATATTACTTTACTCTATGTCTCCAGCGTGCATCGGTTATTTTTTCTGCATAATTATTACATGCTTCCTTTTTCATAAATTCGTATACTTTCGAAATTATTGCTCTTGCCAAGAAAAATCAATTTAATTGTTATAATAAATTCTGTTTATAGAACACCCAGTGATAAAATTTCAAAATACCTACCTGGCTTTTAAGGACAATTCGTTCCGTTTTTTTAGACATACTTAATAAAAATAATATTTTACAAAAAATTAAAGTAGAGCAACTTTCCGGTGGGTACCGCGATACGCAGCAAAGCAAACCAACTTAACCGTGTATACTGAGCCGTGGTCGACTCGAGACTAATGTTCGGGCTGAACTCCCCACACCCCGCTGTTTCCCCTCGCGATAAATAGTGGGGCGCGTCGTCGTGGATTGAACTATCTATAATAAACGTGGAATAGCGGTGGAATAGTTATAACCTGTTTTGTCTTTGTTTGTCAACAGTAATTTGACATTCGAAGGAAAAAGACAAAACAGGTTATAACTATTCCACCGCTATTCCACGTTTATTAATAAGAGGGTTTATGTTTTAGAATATGTGTTTATTGTTTATTCAAAATTCAGGGATTGTAATGCAAATTAGACGGGAGGAATGTTGGATAGGTATATAACCTATTTCTGAATTTTAATTAATGCGTATTTCAATATGGAATGACACTCCGTTGTTTTTATTCGCACACATATATTTCAGTTATCTTCGAATTCTAATAACAACGACATGCACAAAATACAGAAATAGGTTGTATATCTATCCAACACAGTCCCTATTATGTTATCCTATTACGAGTTTCATTCGTTTAGATTACGAATAGCAAAATAAATATTCATTCACCCATTTTTAGTTACCCAAATAAAGAAAGAAGTTTTATATTTGACATAAGATGGCGGAGTTTGGCGGCCATTTTAATTAAGTAGGTTGCACAGTAGACGCTTATTTTTTTTTATTACAAGCTTTTATTTAGTTTCACCTATCCCAGTGTCTGTCTACAAAATCAAATCATGCAAGTTAAATTTGACCCACTTCCCGATTTCTGATTGAGCTGAAAATTTGCATACACGTATAGTTTGGATGACAATGCATGGTTAGTTAGGTGACGTCATTCAAAATCCAATATGGCGGACTCCCAAAGACCCTGACTAGTTATTTTAATGCACTCCGTGCCCATGATATATGGGTAAAAATTAAAAGGGGTTTTCTGAGAAGATTACGAAAAATAAAATGACGTCACAAGATGTTAAAAATAGCGGACGATATAGCTCGTTTTTAAAAATGATTTAAATGCATTTGTATTAAAAGTACGTATTTGATTACGTAATCAATGTAATGCCTTACCTGATGAATTCATGGTGAGGACTTGGCAACGGCCTATCAGGCGGCTCAGGCGGAAGCTCGGATATTGCTGTAAATAGATATAATACATTTATTTCCATGGATTAAATACTTCATTATTGAAAAACGAAAGCCTTAAAAATAGTTTCTTTCTATCTAGTGTAGTGTAGTTTAGTTTTTCTGTAAAGGCTTTTTTTCCAGAAATACTGATGTTAATTGGTCGCGAATAAAAATTTCAAGTTTATAGTTACAGCTTTCAAAGCGTGTGTGCCGGAGGGGGCCTACTAGGCAGCACAGGAGGGGCCTAGTCTGACGCCGGTAGCACAGAGTTAGTCTACGGCACGGGAGATTCTGCTGATATAGCCGGGAAGTGTGTTTATATCCGTGAGCGGTGAAGAGGAGCTCCTAAGCAGCACAGGAGGGGCCTCGTCCGAAGGCGGTAGCACAAAGTTTGTCTGCGCCACGGGAGGTTCAGCTGATACAGTCGGGTTAAAAGATGGTTTTATACCCGTGTGCGGTGAAGGGGGCCTCCTAGGCAGCTTAGGGAGGGCCTCGTCCGACGCTGATAGCACAGAGTTAGTCTACGGCACGGGAGCTTCTGCTGATATAGTCGGGTTAAAAGAGTGTTTTATACCTGTCTGCGGTGAAGGGGGCCTCCTAAGCAGCACAGGAGAGGCCTCGTCCGACGGCAGTAGTACAAAGTTAGTCGACGGTACGGGAGGTTCTGCTGAAATAGTGGGAAGAGTGTTTTATACCCGTGTGCGGTGAAGGGGGCCTCCTAGGCAGCTTAGGGGGGGCCTCGTCCGACGCTGGTAGCACGGAGTTAGTTTGCGGCACTGAAGGTATGCCGGTGCGTGGTGGAAGCGAAGGCACTTGTTCCTGCTGTAGAAAGCTACCATATTTAGAAGTGTTTAGCAAATTATAACAACTTTTTATATTATTTTAAATCTTTATATTTTTGGAATAAATGGTGTATTCACGTCTGTCTCATGATTGACGCAATTATTCTAATGAGGTATTTCTTTCGTGTCTCCTTTAAGGTTTCTTAAAAAAATGATGTCCATTTTCAAATCAAATGTCGAATGATTTTTACGGGCGTCTTTAACTATATAACAAACAAACTTTTGTATTTATAATGTAAAAAAATATCACATAAATCCGTTGCTCTATTGCCGCGTGAATGAAAGAAAAACAAACAAACAAAACACGTCTATATTATGTACTAACTGGTACGAATTTTTAATATAAGTAGGATATAATTTACCTGTGGCTGTTGTGGTTCCGGCCTTCTGTTAATGTAGGCGAGGTGGTCCATACTTATGGCGTGGATGGACTCCGGATAGGGCCCCCGGGGGTCTAGCTTTCGAACCCATTTACTGCTATACATAACATCCATAAAAAACATTAGAGCGAACCTTTAACAAGCCAGGCTCACTTGATCACGTGACCCGAGAAATATACCTTCCTTCCTACCTTCCGGCTTCCGTTTTCCCCTCCTCTTTTAATATAGGTACCTTCAAATCAAGAGTGAATAGGCATCTTCTAGGCAAGCGCGCTCCACCATAGGCTGCATCACCACTTGCAAGCAAGTCTGATTGCAGCCAAGCGCTAGCTCATATATTTTAAAAAAAACCTACAACAAATGACCGTCCTCTCTTATGAGAGGGAGAAGAGGGGGCAGGGGGAGCAAGAGAGATATAAGAGTACTAGCTGATGCCCAAGACTTCGACCGCGTGGTTTTAGTTTTTTTTTATTCCCGCGGGAACTCCTTAATTTTCCAGGACAAAACGTAGCATATTTCACTCTCCAGGTCCTCAAGTATACCCATGCCAAAAATCACGTCGATCCGTTGCGGCATGATTGAAGGACAAACCAACAAAAAAACACATTTTCGCATTTACAATATTAGTATGATACACAATAGAAAGAGATGAGTATGTATAATGTATATGTCTCGGACCAGTTACTAAGACCAAGTAAGGTGGTTTTACTTAATAGGGATGATGACAACTCAATCAAATCAGCAACTCTTTATCAAACTTCAAAACGCACTTCTAGTATGGAATTTGTATGAAATTCACAGTTGTGACGTCATTAAATTTCAACGCACTTTTTTTCTTTAATCTATATTTTAAAATGGTTATCAAACTTTAAACTAACCGAGGCCAGGGCGTGAATTTTAGGTCTTTTGGAAGACCCTCTATTTAATAATTAATAAGTTAGAAATAATTGACCGAGCGAAGCGAAGGTCTCTGAGTCTACTTGTGTGAATTGGCACTTGTCCGTCCGTCCGTCCGTCCGTCTGTCAGAGCCTTATAACTTCTGAATTACTGAACGTAATTACTTAAAATTTAAATATAATATGTAAACCGATTGCCTCCCGCCGAAAATGGCTTAAAAAGTTTTAAAAATCTTTATTTCGCATTCGCTTCTATGAGAGCCCCCCCGGCTCGCATAGAAGCGAATGCGAAGTAAAATAAATTTATAGCGTTACATAGGGTTGCGGTATGTCATTTTAAAGATAATTAGGAATAGAGTCCAAAAATATATTTTTTTTAATTTCTCCCCTAAAATTGACGAAATGGGGGGTTTTCAAAGTGGAGATTTTCTAACGTCCAAAGTTGACCTCAGAACTCTCAATTTTCTGAAAGGCTGAGCCTGAAACTTGATCAATTATTTGAATTATATCCTGTACTTGAATGAACAACAAATACTAAAATTAGATAAATATTATAAGGAAACGAAATTATTTAATTTTTAATGAGCTGCCGTATTTTTAACAGAACTTCACAATGATGTCAATAGATGGCGCTCTGTACAAGTTTATGAATACCGCGAGGTCTCAGTTCGGGGCGAACCACTAGTTTATTTTTGATAATATTTTGCACATTGTTAAGGTCTGAGACCGTACTAATCAAGTAATTTCAACTTACTTTGGCGAATGGTCACTCCTCGGCGATGGTGGTTCGTCTTTGGTAGACCCCCCACTTCTGTGAACAAGAATGTGATCATGTTGTTTTGTTTTTAAGAAGTATCTTTCTAATATCCGCTAAACTTATCTGACCCGGTGGCTAAAATTGGCAAAAAACTTATTTTAAATATGCCTGGTTAGTTTTTTTTTTAATTTTTTTTTATCCACTACAAGTTAGCCCTTGACTGCGATCTCACCTGATGGTAAGTGATGATGCAGTCTAAGATGGTAGCGGGCTAACCTGTTAGGGGCATGGCAGTTATATTAAACCCATACCCCTATTCGGTTTCTACACGGCATCGTACCGGAACGCTAAATCGCTTGGCGGCACGTCTTTGCCGGTAGGGTGGTAACTAGCCACGGCTGAAGCCTCCCACCAGGCTAAAAGTTTAGTTTAGTTTTAGTGATTTAAAAAAAAGTTTTTGTTTTTATTTTATTTTTCATAGATCTAGCGGCGCTGTCACCGGGTCAGATGAGTTTGTCGGACTATGCTCCCAAGCTCAGCAGTACCCAAGAACCTGCGTGAATAATGCACTTATTTTTTTTAAAGTGCTGGTGGACCTGTTCTTGCCTAATAATAAGGACAGCCCCTTTTCAAACAGTCTGCCCAAGAACCTGCATGTATACCATTTTCGTTATTCTCCGGCCCATAGTGAAATTTAACATTACATTGCAAGGTGTGGCAATCTCTAAGTGGTTTTACAATAATGCATGTTACTCTAGCGTCTACAGTCCGCGCGCGAGCTCCGAGGAATCTGGGGCTGCGGTAGCGGGCGGGTCCGCGCCCGACCGTCACTCCATACCCGCACGCTCCTAGTACTAGTGTCGATCTTGTACGCTTAACGCGTCCTATTTTTAATATAATTAAATTCATTATACTAAAAACAGGACTGACAAAATTTAAATAACAGAATTAATATAAGTTTTTAATTTCGCGATAGCAGTGCTGTATTGTACTATAAATAGTACTAAACTTAAAAGTTTATTTGTGTGTGCAAATAGCTGTTTAAATTTTAATATGATTTTACATATTGTAATGACATGTGTCTGTAACTATAAGTAACTTATATCATAATATGTAAAAATCGCTAGTGAACCTTATGAATAAAAATAAAAAATAAAATAAAATTCCTTAAAGTACTGATTATTCTGATTGCGATAGTGAAAATTAGATTTTACGTTCATTTTGTACAGTTCATTATAATTAAATTTTATGATACAATTTGTTTTTTCTTCCTTATTGGACATACTATCCTCATAGAATTATTATTATTTCATAATAATTAATACAATGCACGCGCGCGGATACTAAAGATGTGTAAGTATCGATAACGTAATATCGACTAAATCACAACTCTATCTCATTAGGTTAACATTCCTTAAGATTCCTCGGAGCTCGCGCGCGGACTGTAGCTAAACTTTTCCTGTTTTGGATGTCCTAAAAAAAGTCCCTCGTCAAACAGTCTTTCCGAGAACCAGCATGTTACCTGTTCAGCGTGGCAGCAAACAGGCTGAACTGGCCCAGCTGAGTCAGCGAGCTGGAGCTCGAGCGATCCAACCGCTCCTGCGGACTGGACAGCGGGCCCCGGTCTTCCCGAGAACCTGCGCGTATAATATTACCGATTTAGCATGCAAGTGGACACGATCTTATCGATCACTTGATATTCTATGAAGGGTTCTATTGAGATGCATACGTATACGACATTGCTCGACGCGTTGCAAAGCTGAAGTGGCAATGGGCGGGGCACATAATTCGCAAAACCGACAGACGTTCAATCGATTAAAACTTAGAATAAGGGTATAGCTTTGTATGGACAAAAGCAGATTCGAGCTGAATTACGTGAAAGGTGAAAGCTAACAATCTAGGGCAAGTTTTAAATATACATTTTAAATATAGTCTAAACGTTAGAATAGGGCAATTTTCATAGCTCATACTCACTGTTGTCGTGTATGTTGAGCGAATTCACGGACATACCGTCCCACGCGCTCGTCGGCGACAGTTGCAGGAAACCTGTGACGAAATTTTTAGATTATCAGTTGTCCTAAGTGAGCGATGAAAGCGACGCAACGCAATGCAATGCAATGCGATACGACTCCATAAGAAAGGCCAAACTTATCTACGCGAGAACATAAGCCACGTGATGGGTTTGATACTGTCGCGTCGCATCGTATCTAGTTGAGTTTGTCGCTGAAGTAACCCGTTCTAGGTAAGCAACAGAAGCGACGCGACAGACGACGCGATGCGATACGACGCCATAGAAAATTACAAACTTGTCTACGCGACAACGTAGGCCACGTGAAGGGTCGCGTCGCGTCATATCGAGCCGAGTTTGTCGCTGAAGTAGCCCGTCCTAGGTGAGCAACAGAAGTGACGCGACAGACGACGCGACGCGATACGACGCCATAGAAAATGACAAACTTGTCTACGCGACAACGTAGGCCACGCGAAGGGTCGCGTTGCGGCATATCGAGTCGCGTTTGTCTCTGAAGTAACCCGTCCTAGGTGAGCAACAGAAGCGACGCGACGGACGACGCGACGCGATACGACGCCACAGAAAATGACAAAATTGTCTACGCGACAACGTAGGTCACCTGAAGGGTCGCGTCGCGTCATATCGAGTCACGTTGTCGCGTTTGTCGTGTAAAAGTGTAAAAGTCGTGTGAAGCTAGAGTAGGTGAAGCTGGCTGACGGGGCGACAAAGCGAGTCTTCTGGCGTAGCCCATTATGCATCTACTTTAATATGTACACCCTACATTATGATATGGCCAAACGTCCTAAAACAAATCGCCAACGATTCATTGATATGATCAGTATTTAGTTGGCTATTTCATGAAATTCCACCATTCCACGAAATGCTCGATTATTTTATGAAATAATCAATTCTACCCCCGATTGCGTAAGGAAATCGTAATCGTTTGCCAAACGGATATTTTGACCTGTTTAAGGAGTTCATAGATGCCTGCACGTCAAAAAGCATGTATGAACTCCTCAAACAGCTCGAGTAATACGTTTTAAGATTCAAATGATTACAATTTGCTTAGACAATTGGGATCACGATTTTATTATATAAGTTACTAGATGGTGCCCGCGACTTCGTCCGCGTGAATTTTCATGAGAAATCGAGTTTTTTGGTTCCTGCGGGAGCTCTTTAATTTTCCGGGATAAATAGTAGCCTATGTCCTTTCCCGGAATACAATCTAACCCTGTACAAAATTTCATCAAAATCGGTTGAATAGATGAGCCGTGAAAGAGTAGCAGACAGACACTTTCGCACTTATAATATTAGTATGGATGCCACGTATTTTTGGTATTGTGCGAGGAAAATACTTACCCGAGTCATCGGAGATGGAGGAAATGGACGTGGTGGACTCTCTGTAGTTCTGCGTCTCGTTGTGCCGCCGCGACACTTTCACGGACTTCAGAGACAGATCCGGGTACTGTCGGGGCTGGACACAATTAATGGGGATGATGACAACTCAATCAAATCAGCAACTCTTTATCAAACTTAAAAACGCACTTCTAATATGGATTTTGTGTGAAATTCACAGCTGTGACGTCATAAAATTTCAACGCATTTTTTTTCTTTATATTTTAAAATGGTTATCAAACTTAAAACTAACCGAGGATGTGAATTTTAGGTCTTTTGGAAGACCCTCTATTTAATAATCAGTTACAAATAATTTATTAAGTGAATAATAAAGTTAACAATTGGGTATTTGACAAATAGTCAAATCAGCAACTTTTTTTCAAACATCAAAACGCGCCCTAAGTAGGATGGGATTTATATGAAATTCTAAAATGTGAAGTCATTAAAGTTCGACGCACTGTTTCACTTTAATCGATTGTTTAAAATGGTTATTTAACATAAAACTATCAGGGGACGTGGATATTACGACTTTTGGGAGATCCTCTATTTAATAATCACTAAAAAATAATTTATTTGAATAGATAGTGGTCAAATACCCAATTACTAGGAATGCACTGTATTTTTGTATTAAGTTATTTTGATAATAAAGATTTCTATTTCTATTTCTATTACTGGTAAGCCGGCATGCATCTATCAGAACTTGCAAGTGCAGGTGTTTTTTTTGTATAAATGCAGAAATTTGAGAATATAATATAGCCGGCGCCGAGGGTCTTAAAGGAGCCAAAAGAAGCCTTTATCCTTCCTCGGCATCCTACCAAAAAATTTTCCGAACCAGCAGACAGACCGACAAAAGGACACACGTTCGAAAATATAATATTAGTATTGGTCTGCTCACCACTTTGGTTAAAGGTTTGCTTCGGGGCTCGATCTCCAGACTTTTCTCGTATAAGTAGTTCGCCACCACATTGTCTTCCATGTCCGGAAACGGGTCCAATGTTTCTAGGAATGCCTGAAAAGAAATGGTTAAACTGAGGCCTTAATAGGTAAAAATGATTGGTACAGTGTAACGATCGAAATCAACAATCATTGGTTAACGTTCTTCCGCTAATTAGGCAAATCCAAAAAAAAAATGATGCAGCAAGAATACCATAATTTCCGCCAATTACAACAATTGAGACTGTATCAATGATTGATGCAGGTTTTACATAATAATGCTCCAGTTTTTTAATGCGTTAAATGTAAGAATAGGAAAGTCAATGAATCACTTGAAAATTAAGGTCTCTCTCCTTCTCGTTTTATTTCGATTTCATTCTAATTGACATATTTTAGTATTTCTTTGGCTTGGGATCCTTGATTTACATAATATGTATATGAATTTGCAGTAACTATGTTCATTCATCCAGTATTTATAGGGCTCTGATAGACATAAGGACAGACAGATGGATGGAGAAACTCAAATTCACTCAGCTAGGATTTGTTTAGTCAATAAAAGAGATTTTGCGTTCCAGTACTATGCTGTGTAGAAAACGATTAATATAACTGGTTAGCTACACTTAACAGGTTAGCTCGCTACCATCTTAGAATGCAACATCACTGACCACTAGGTGAGTTCGTAGCTAAAGGATAACTTATAATAAATCATTAAAAACTAGCTTTTATCGTCCGCCATATTGAATTTAGTGTGACGTCATTTTATTTTTCGTATTCTTTCCAGCAAACACTTTTAATTGCAAAGGTGCATAAAAATAACTAGTCCACCATATAGGATTTAGAATGACGTCACTTGTCCATGCATTGTCATCCAAACTAAACGTTTATGCAAGATTTGACCTAAACAAACCCAAAGTTACTAACCCTGGTACGAGGTTCAACTGTGAGGCAATAGGGCTGATTTTGATATTGCTGAATCTCGCCTGTGATTTCCGCCACTTTTCTCCTCTTCGAGAAGTTGATCAGCTCTGTGTTTGGTAGGTAATCTGCAAAGAAATATAATATCTTTGTGAAGTACTGGGTATTTGAAAACGCGCACGTGTCGGTCCTTTGACGTCAACAATAACCATTCGACGCACATTTTTACATAAATGTGAAATATTTGGATTTTACATCTTCTATGACACTCAATTTTATCACTCACTAAAAATAAAAATTTACTGTTTATCGGTATTCTACGGGGTGCGATAAATCTTTTCGGCCTGGTTCCTCCATTATCTCTTAGCCATCAGACTTCAAACACATCGTCAATCTCTGCACCCTTAAGTAGCCGGCATCCTTAGTAGTAAGTGTTGAAATATTTCATTCCAATCGCACGTTTTCGACCTGGTTTCTCCCTTATCTTTTAGCCATCAGACTTCAAACACATCCTCAATCTCTGCATCCTTAAGTAACCGGCATCCTTAAAAGTAAGTGTTGAAATATTTCATTCCAATAGCACGTTTTCGACCTGGTTTCTCCCTTATCGTTTAGCCATCAGACTTCAAACACATCGTCAATCTCTGCACGTCTAAGTAGCCGAAATTCCAAAATTAAGGAGAGATTTAAGAGATTTATATAAAGAGATCACAAGACAGAAATAATTACATCTGTAAGCGGGACAGTGATTTCCGCACTAGGATTCCCTGTATCGCGGAAATCACTTCCTTCCGTGGGTAACAGAAATAAAGTAGCTTAGAATCAATTTAATAATATGCAACTTATTAGTTTTAGTTTAACTTACATTAGTTTTGTGTGTGTGTGTGTGTGTTTGTGTGTGTGTGTGTGTGGTGTGTATGTGTGAGTGCGTGTGTGTCTTAACGTGTCTGTGTTAATGTTATATATTTAATTTTAGCATTTTTTCTGTCTTCATAATTGGATTTCATTAACCATTTATTAAGCGTTTTTTTACATTTATACCGGGACATTTTCAAGATTTTGAGAGCTCTGTTGACTTTAGTGTAAAGAAATGGTCCAGCAAAATGGAAGAATTTACGTGCCGACTGGGTACGCAATAAGGGGCACCTCCACCTCTGAAGACGAAAGCGTGTGACCACTGTTGACGCTGCTGACTTATGGAATCTCAGCACAACAGATCTGACATATACTCGTAGCTGTCTAACACGCAAAAATCCACACTCTGAGTAGACGCTGTCTGTGTAATAACGGAAGGGCTTTTTTTAGGCAGTCTTTAGAACTGCACCTTGTGCACGTTCTAGTTTCATCAAATAAGTTTTACCAGCTGAATGTTGAAACATTCCATTGCATCGTTAAAGACTAAAGACACAACTTACCCAGATTTCCTTCTTCTATGTGCAGAATGTTTGTGAGGTACATGCCAAAGAAAGGGACACAAGGTGGGTTGATACTGCGTAACTGCTCTTGATAGCGTCTAAAGTGATCCGAGTTCAGTTCCCGCAATTGTTCTAGCGATGCTTTCAGGCACTTTGATACCCCCTGAGGATTTGAAAACACGAAGGTATTTCATCAAGTACGAAATTAAGAGCGTTTTAACACCAGTTTGAAAGATTTGGAAGAGATGTGTATGTTTTCGTAAATGAACTTCACCTTCGCCTTCGCACGCGTCCCATACAAACCCTGATTATTCTATTAGATATACTGTTGTAGCTCTAAAACTAAATCAGATATCATTTATGAAACACAGTAGTAAAATTATATTTGCTTTTAATGTTACGAGTACAAACTAGAAAAGATATTGTTTTGATTTACAAAAATCAACAAAATTTTAAAAATTTGCTAAGATTGCGTATCTCGCTTTTAGTATTTTCCCATCGAAGGCAAGTTTTTGCAGGCCCCACTAACGAGATTTGCATATTATTTGTATTTTGGTTTTATTTTATTAGAATTGCGACAAAACTTTTGTTCGTACGGGGTGTCCATCGACAACACACGGCTTATTTTATTTTCATTAAGGGTCTCCACAAATCTATTGACGCACAACCGGCTTGAGCAGGTCAGAAAAAGCTTATGTATTATTTGGTATTTAGGGAAAAAACGACGTGGAGCCGCCGTTCATTCATCATTTCCTCCATAATATCGTCATGAGCCGTTTCAGCGTCGGTATATTTAGACCGTAAAGCTACTGTCTCCCTTAATACCGGTCTGCTCAAAGATACTTGAAAGGGTGTTTATAATAATTAAAAATTAATTCTTTAATAAGTTTCGTACATGAAAAGTAGCTCGTAACCGAAACACAGAGGCGGATCCACACACGGCGACCACTGCGAGAACCCCATTGAAATTGTTGAGATCCCGCAATGCAACCGCTACTTCTAGAAACCGACAGAGAACCGCGGTTCTTTCTTCTAGATTTTCACTTTCAACGATCCATTTCTCCATCCATCGTGTGAACTAGAAATGAAATAGGTGTAAATTGAAAAATTAAAGTAACCTGGGAAGGTGAAATGAATAAGTAACCGTCTTACATGTCTGAACTCCTATTAATGACCACCTATTCGGCGTCTCTGGTTACTGCCACGTATAACATGTTATCTACCTTCAAGGCAGAAAGAATAGGCGTCTTCAAGCACATTCCAATTTAGACATCATCATTGCATTCCGCTAAGCATGATTGTCGTCAAACTCAAGCCTATTTTGCAATCTCATTCAATAAAAATAAATGTCCCGTCACCGACTGTCTCGTGTTGCCCAGCTCAGCCTTGGATCTAGAAAGCTGATATTTTGCACAGAAGTTCTCTTTATATAAGTAGAAGACAAGAAATAAGGCCGACTTTTTCGAAATTGTCAGGGGAAAGAGTTAATAAAAAACCCTACGTGCGATATTGTAAAAAAAGGGGTGAGTAGACGATTCATTAATAGACAACCCAAACGAGGTATGACCGTTTATGTTTGATAAAAAATATAAGTGAAGGTCAACCTAATACTAATATTGGATATACCAATAAAAATACAGTAAACTTACATTGGTGGTATGTTTAATTATCCTAAGTAGGTTGGGGCTGCTCATCTCCTTGTCTTTTTTGGTCCACACAGCTCCCACTAACTCCGAAGGTTTTACCTGACGAAAATAAGTTTCAAATGTATTTATTACGCCTTAAGTATTGTAAACTAGATGATGCCCGCGACTACGTCCGCGTGGATTAAGTTTTTCGATTCCCGCGGGAACTCTTTAATTTTCCGGGATAAAAAGTAAGTAAAGCCTATGCCCTTCCCCGGGATACACCATATCCCTGTACCAAATCTCATCAAAATCAGTTGAACAGATGGACCGTGAAAGCGTAGCAGACAGACAGACAGACACACTTGCGCATTTAGAATATTATGGATGCGGAAATCCAGTATCTGGAATAAATGGCTTTAAGAGACAGACTGTGTTGAAAAACCGATACAAAATATAATAGCTTAACATGGATGATGCTAGAATTAATAATCTTTACATCTCTCATATTCGGTAAGTAGGTCCTTATTACCCCCAAATGGAGCTTGTAGGTGACCAATTAGCGCTCTGGGTTAATAATGTAGCTAGAAAAGCCCTAGGGCGGTAAGTAATTAAAAAAAGTATGATGGTTAGATGTACGCGAACTTTTTGAAAGAGTGAAGAGTTTTTTTTAAATTACTTACCGCCCTAGGGCTTTTCTAGCTACATTATTACCCTAGAGCGCTAATTGGTCACCTACAAGCTCCATTTGGGGGTAATAAGGAGCTACTTTACCTCACAATCGAGATGTAAAGCAGAGTAGTTAGCTCGGGTGTAAGCATCAATTGCACCCTCGAACTATAGGCGCCCTCCCTGCGCTCGTGCGCCTAAATATCTCGGGCTGCAATTGATGCCTTACAACCCTTGGCTACTAATCTACTATTAAAACCTTGGGACCTTTGGTGAACCGAAGAACGCCATATCAGGGTGGGGCGTTTGTCTAACATAATGTGAGACAAAACGCCCAAAAAGCCTGGGCAGCTCAAGTGGGAGTAACGCTAGTGGGTGCCAACCGTACCGTTCACGGCACACAATGGTCCGGGCGGGAGTCGGTCAAATACGTGTGTGACGCCCAAAGAACTGGCCGACCACTGCGGTCCGACGACTATATGTTACTTTGCATTCTCATAGCAGACTCACCTGTCGGTACAACTGGAACTCAAACAGCGTTAGTTGCCTTGCTAACTCGAGTGGGTGTAACGCTAGTGGATGCCAGCCGTGTCGGTCAGGGTCGGCCACGTGCCTCAAGGGTGCGGGCGGCAGTCGGTCAAACACGTGTGACACGCCCGAACACACCGAACTGACTGACCACTGCGATCCAGATGTGGAAATCCCGCTCGCGATCGAATCCGTGTCACTTTGATTGCTCTGAGCACACTACATGTAATTTAAAAAGAATAAGTCATACGTCATAAAATTATGTTAAACACGCAGATTAAAAAAAACGTGTTGCATTTTCAATTATTAAACTCAAAGACACTTCTTTGTGTGTGTGGCGGAGGCGCCACTGTCTATTACAAACATCAAAATTTTAGCATTAACAAAGAGTGGATTATGTTAGTTTCGGATCAGCAAAATAATAAGTAAACCTTTGAAAACAATTAATATTGATTCTGTCGTCTTATTAAATTAATCTATAAATCACCCTAACAAAAACCTAAACAATCTGTACTGAACAATCTACCATCAAAATATCATCTTGGCTCCTTACCTTCCTCTGAACCGTTTTCAGGACGCTTTGTACCCATTTCTTCATAGGTTTTCCGTCAACCGACTCCAGAAAATTCTTTAACTTATCCAGTAGAGACGGATCACGCTCGAAATCGTAAAAATGTTGGTCCACCCAATGTCGTAACACGTTTATTACTCTGCAAAAAGTAAGAATCTTACTTGTAGCTATCTTACTCACATGGCTCTTACTTAACTGGCATCCTATCTTACTCATTAATGTGTGATACTAAGGGCCGCTTGCACAAGAAAATTTAAACTTATTTAGTTAAATTTTGTAATGCGGTCCCTTTTTGGCAAATGCATATTGTAGTTGCCAAAAAGGGACAGGATTAAAATATTTAACTAAATCAATTTAAGAGTCCTTGTGCAAGTGGGCCTAAGTAACATTGTGATGCATCGCAAATTATGCTATTTGCTGAATTTAGGATACTAACCGGAACTTGACAGGCTGCAGAAATTCTTTCCGGTACCTCTTCCAGTCTTCCCGGGCCGTGTTTTTGCTGAGCTTTTCAGCGTCGCTACTTGCTGAGATCTCCACACATTCGGCTAAAAAATACATTGGTTTCAGACAGTTTCTCGAGTGCGGGAGACTTTGCTGTTGAGTACGATTTACTGGACTCTCGATTATTTAAATATCGATGCGATTTATTGTAATGTTCTCCTGAATGAAATTCGATCAGCACCCCGAATGTGTAAGGAAATCGTAATCGTAATCGGTTGTCACACGAATAATTCGACCTGTTTAAGGAGTTCATGGATGCCTGCACCTCAAAAAGCATTGTATTCTTGAACTCCTTAAACAGTTTGAGTAATACGTTTTTAGCTGTCAAATGATCAGACAATTGGGCCCCTGGACAGTCATCTCAATGAGAATGAAGTAACTGTATGTAACATCATGTAAAAAAAACCAAATCGGTTCAAAAATCGGAAAACATACATGAGAAAACAAAGCGCCGATTTAAAAACTACCTCACTTTTGGGAGTCGGTTAAAAAGGAAATAATTTGTCTCGAAAGCAATGTACACAATTGGCTACTTGACAGCTGTGACGATAAAATATGAAATATGTTAGATATGGTAAGCTCAAAGGTTAACAATTATTGCACTATATGTTTTTTTGCATTAAATTAAATTGTAAATATTTTATTTTTGCAGAATAAATTTGGGTTTTTTATCTGTGGATTGCAAGACCCAAAACGCGGGCGCCATTGATTTACACACAGTGACGTCACAGCGGCCATCTCAAACCACAGAGTACTTTTTATCTCAAACAAACGTAACTGTGAGGTCGTGTGTTATGTACTATAAATCGTTTTCGTTTTGTTTTTTTAACATAAAATATTTCGATTTGAGCTTGTGAAAGGTTTTACGAAATGGAGTCAGGCTATACAAAAGCTGATAGTGCAAATCTGCCTAAAGTTGATTCATTTAAGGTTGCAAATTTATTTGCGTGTAATCCTAACTTTTGCTCTGTCGAGTTTCGTAATGTAAAAACTTGCAGTACCGAAATAAACAAAGTAATATTACTTAGGTCTAGTGTTTAAGACCTAAGAAAGTACTGCTGTTACAAAGTGACAGAAAAATAATTTATTTTAATTTTATGTCATATTTTATGAAGAAAATTTTAGGTTAGGTTTAATTCATTTTTGCTAGATCAGAGTTTTAAGTTGATTTCTTCATAATACTAACATCAAAGTGGTCTTCACAAAGTAATATCGCAGATTTATCAGATTTAAATTCCGGGTCTCGGCAGATTAACAGTCTGTAACCACTGCTTTCGACGTTTACGACATAATATTGTAGGAATGTCTTTAAACAATTTGTCAGGATATTAATTAATTGTTATTTATAGTATTTCTACACACGTCTTGTAGCTTGTAATTTTCCCAATTGCATTAAAAAAGCTGTAAACTTTTCACTTAAAATTACTTATGACTTGGAGCGTCGTAGTTAGCTTTGTTTTATTTTGAGCTATGACGTCACAGCTAGCAAATGTCATGTGACCTGCTGTTTTCGCGCGAATTTAAAATTACTGTATTAAAAATGTTTTATTTTCTAATAAATAACGCTTTTTTTGAGAAAAAGATAATTGTAAGAGGTATAAAATGAACCCACGTACATTTTTAAGTATTTTTCCGAAAACTGTCAAATAGCCAATTATTGATTTTAACGTTTAAGATTGCTGTGAGTGAATTGTTTATATTCGTATACCTATATCAAGATCTAGGTCCAACAACGAAGCGTTCGGACTGATGTCCTTCTTGGGTGGCTTGATCCTCGGGACTGGCAGCGTGCAAACATCAAATAGCGTCAAGCGGACGTATTATAAATCTAGGATTTAAGCGCTGAAGAATACTTACTGTCTTCTTCGAGGATACGGAAAAATGACGGATGTTACTTTACCAACATTTAATATCAAACTTATTTAAACACATCACGGAAAATCCCGTTTTTCCGAATATTCAATCAATGATATTTCAAAAAACCTTTATGGTGCCTTTAAGTGACTGTGATAGTCATATTACATAATTTTGAACCTCGAGAGCATTAATATATCAAAATGGATGGCAAGGACATAAACAGTATCTTTAGAACCCATTTCTTGTACCCGAAGTACCCTTCATAGAGTAAAACAGTTAAATATTTGAGTAGTTTAAGAAAAACTTACCCGATCTCGGCGCGTCGTATACCAAATGCGGTTCAGGGATGTCGAATCGTTCGATGAGAAGCTCCAGAAGTGTAGCAGGCGAGCAGAAAGACCGGTAGGTTGTGAGGAACGTTCGCACAAGGTTCAAATCCGCGTGCACGTGGTACGTCAGACGTTCCACTAGTTTTAATAACGTCGCGCCCTGGATGACAAATGATTCCGCAAATAGTAAGTACATTCAAGGATCGTTCGATAAGAAGCACGAGAAGTTCTGTAGGCGAGCAACAAGACCAGTAGGTTGTAAGGAACGTTCTCATAAGGTTCAAATCCGCATGCACGTGGTACCTTAGACGTTCCACCAGCTTTAACGACGTTGCGCCCTAGATGACAAAATATTCCGCTAATAGTAAGTTCATTCTAGGACTAGAATCGTTTGATAAGAAGGTCCAGTACTGTTTGTTCCAGTTTTTAATTAAAGTAACAAGAACCTTAACAGCATTGATTTACAGCTCAATTACACAGCTTTCAATTATTACATCAAATACAAGCATTCATGGCCAGCGTCGAAACGGAAACTTTTTCAAAATATTTTTTTTTCACCTTACTTGAACATGTATGAAACTAAAATGTCCAACACTTGTTGAACGATTTGTTGCACGATTGTTTCCTCGCTTACAAATATATAGAACATAGGTACTTAACCACCAAACGGTAGTACTAAGACAGAACGAGAATACATTTTTAAACTTGGGACAGGGACTGCCACAATATTTACGTCACACAAACACCTTCAAGAAAAACGTGGGCCTAATTTATTTTGTGGGAGCATTTTTGCCACATGAGCCTTTCAGATGAATATTTTATCCAAATGATTTATGTTAGCAATTTTAACACATCAATTTTACAAGAAATTGCTTATAATATAATGCTCTCAGCTCTTGATCACATACGTCTTAGTCTTTTCACTTATACTCGTTTTCAACAACGTGACAGTTATTGTACCTACGTGAAAACTGTGAACTACTGGTTTAAGGTCCCCTAAAACTTAGGCATTGTTGGTGAACTCGGGCATTAGTCTACTTTTAATAACGTTAATTTACCTTTATCAAGGGCGCAGGACCCGCTCTGTCCTCTAAAACGATATTATCCGGCGAATCCGGTTGAGCGAATCGGTACAACGTTACAGGTGGAAGCTGCAGCGGATGCCGCCTTTCCAGGTCTAGCAGTATGCTGGAAGGAAATACGACGTTATTATGGCGATTTTGTAAATACTAGAATACTTTTAAACAAACATTCTTTTTATTTATATTATACTAGATGACTAGATGATTCCCGCGACTTCGTCCGCGTGGATTAAGGTTTTTTGATTTCCGCGGGAACTCCTTAATTTTCCGGGATAAAAAGTAGCCTATATCACTCTCCAGGTCCTCAAATATGCCCATGCAAAGTCCTTCCCTATGTCCTTCCCCGGGATATAACCTACCTCCATACCAAATTTCATCAAAATCGGTTGAACAGATGAGCCGTGAAAGCGTAGCAGACAGACAGACAGACAGACAGACACACTTTCGCATTTATAATATTAGTATGGACTAGCTGATGCCCGCGACTACGTCCATGTCAATTCCCGCAAAACTCCTGAATTTTCCGGAATAAAAAGTAGCCTATATCACTCTCCAGGTCCTCAAATATGCCCATGCAAAGTCAAGAAGTCAAAGTGCAAGTCTAGAAATCACGTCGATCCGTTGCTCTATTGCGGCGTGATTGAAGGACAAACCAACAAATCAATAAACCAACAAACAAACGCACTTTCGCATTTGTAATAGTATTGTGATTTGTCTATTTCTCTGTCACTTAAATACTAAACTGATGATTTAACATTAGTGATTGCATAATAGTTTTGCATGGGAATCCTGCCGTATCTATTATCAAATGCCAGAGAGATACACAAAACCATATGAAAAGGGAATTGATAAATGAATTAATTACAGACACTGCAAGATTTAATGACCGTTTATTTTATGGATTCTGCGGCAAGTTAGTAAAATCTCAGCTGGTGGGAAGAAGGTGGTCACAAACTAAGCTTGTCAAGGTATGGCAGCTTTAGTGGCCGCTAAAATAAAATGACAGGACTAATGGTATTGCTATCCCTTTCACAATGCTCCCTGCCGAAAAGGACAGCAATGGACTTCTCTTTCTCTGCGTCGTATTCCTCATTGCTGAGAGCCCTGACCCCGATCGTGAGATAATAATGCGGTGGGTTCGGAGGTCCTTCCGCATAAATCTAGTGATGTCAATTTAGAGATTGTGTACAAAAGATTTAACCCCAATAATTACCTGTCTAAACTTCTGTCCAACATGGGTTTAGTGCTTAGCATCACAAGATCGCACATCCAGTTCCTTTTCTCCGCACTCGACGCAGCCGCTAGTATCACGGGTGGGCCCACGCGTGGACATAGCTCGATAAGGTTACGGCCCTCTGGCAAACGATAAAAATTATTTAATTGCTGTATCAGGGAGGTCGTCCACGACGCCTTTTTGAGGCAATTCAGTAGCGATTGTATAATCGCAAAAAGAACCGCGATATATAGTAGCTGTCACTGGTTGTTTATCTTCGCCAAAGTAATCACGATTTTGCATCGCTACTATCGCAATACAGAATCGATACAGATGCGATGCAGTATACGCCATAGTAACTACCGGCAACCCCCGCTCTCCTTTTACCCGATATCGCCCGAAACAGTTGCGCGTTAGTAGCGCTCGCTCGCTTCGCTACTAACGCGCAACTGTTTCGCTAGATTGATATGCGATTGTATCGCCACTGCATCGCTAATTTTGGCCTTTGTCGCACTTGCGATGCGATGCTTTCTACTGAGTGAAAAAAATGTTTGTCCGTCTGTTTGTTTGGTTACCAATTCTCCAATCTGCGCATCGTTCATACGAATGAATGATCCAAATTTATTTAATTGTATGGCGTTTAGTATATTTAAGCGTTTTTATAATATTAACAAGCTTATTTCGCCTGAAAGTTCGTCGCTCGTTTAGCACCACCCAGGGGACACATGCATGGAGGTAGATGGTAGTTGCGGACGTGAGCGACGGGGCACCCCCCGAAAATGATCCAAATGAAACTACCTAACAATAGCAGGGCATTGTGTATAAAATGCGCCGCTTTCAAATCGTCTTCTGACACGTCGTCTTTAAATCGTCGACTCGTCGTATTTGTAGAGTGATATCCCTTATACTCTCGTGCGTTTGTATCTTCTGTCACTCACCAGTGCAAATGCATTTTGTAATATCAACGAAGGGTATAATATAATTAGTGGTCATAGAGTTATTTTTTTAATGTACTATTAATAAATATTATCATGAAAAGCACTGAAATAGTACCTTCACCATCGGGTCTGTCTACAATCTCTAGTTTCCGTATGTGCAACTTTTCCTTTAACTTCAACTGCTGCGGTCCTCCGGCGGTCACTCCACTGTTTACCGTTACCTATACAGAGAAATAACATTTCAGAATGCATACTACTATTTTATTAAAACTATTATAAACTAGCTGATGCCCGCGACTTCGTCCGCGTGGATAAAGTTTTTTGTAATTCCCAGGGGAACTCCCTTAAATTTTCCGGGATAAAAGTAGCCTATGTGTTATTCCAGTCTATAATCTACCTCTGTGCCGTTCTGGCGTGATTGAGTAACAAACATCCATCCATCCAAACTATCGCTTTTTATAATATTAGTATAGATTAGTACATACGATTATTATAAATCTGTCTGTATTGGAAGTCTGGCCGTCTGTCTTTCTGCTACGCTTTCACAGTCCATCTTTTTAAATATTTTTTTGACATAATTTGTTAGTCTCGGGGAAGAATATCGTCATCGGCCGGAAAATTAAAGAGTTCCCGCGGACCAAAAGAACCAAAAACTTTAATCCACGTGAACGAAGTCGCAGCCATCATATTCTAGTATAGGTAATTATATATTTAAAGGTGCAACTTACTGAAATTTGAACATTCCGCTCAAACCACTTGTCTAGAAATGTGATATTTTGCATAAATTTAATTTCCAAACTTACTTATATACGAATATAAAAAATTATATGTATTATATTAAATTATATGTATTTAAGTAAGTTTAGAAACTTTCCTAGTGTAGAAGCACTGTAATAAAATTATAAAATTGAATTTCCCTATAAACCCATGACAACACACCATGTACTAATAATGACACTCGTCGTCGTCAACCGATGGACGTCCACTGCTGGACCTGTAACGTCCTCCACAAGCCACGGGGCGCTGCCTGGATCCAGCGACTCCTGCGACTCTCTTGATGTCGTCTGTCCACCGTGTTCCGGAGGGTCCAAGGGCCAACACTACGCCTTCCAGTGCGGGGTCGCCATTCCAGCACCTTGGGACCCCAACGTCTATCGGTTCTCCGAACTATGTGCCCCGCCCATTGCCACTTCAGCTTCGCAACTCTTCGGGCTTGCAGAAGAGTTGCGAATGACACTCACACAAATGTCGTCACGTCTCGCGGACTGTACAAGATTGTTACATACCAAACTTGTGATAGGCTTGCACAGCAGCAGGAGGCCGTCAAACAAAAAAGCTCTTCGCTCCGCTATCCGTTTGCCCGGCCCTATTTTTGATAAGGTGTCCTCTGTAAAATAGAAATAAACAATAAACAATTCAAAACTAGAATTCTGAGAGTAGCAATGGATTCAAAGGCATGAGACGCAAATATTTTGCAAACTTACAAAACACAGTTAACATAAATTTGGGACAACTCAACCTCAACAAAAAATTGATTTTTAAAAAATTATTATTTTCGCAATAAAACAGCTAATTGTTCCTAAGACATTCTATGGTTACGGATTTCCATATACTTTCTGTTGCAGTTAAAAAAAACACTACAATATTTTGTCACGCTCGAATTTCGAAAATATGCTATTTCCCGCCATCCATATCCATACTAATATTATAAATGCGAAAGTGTGTCTGTCTATCTGTCTGTCTGCTACGCTGTCACGGCCCAACTACTCAACCGATTTTGATGAAATTTAGTACAGAGATTACATAGGCTAATTTTATCCCGGATAATTGAAGAGTTCCCGCGGGAATAAAAAACGAATCCACGCAGACGAAGTCGCGGGCATCATATAGTAGCAAATTAAATGGACTCTTGCGCGCGTATTCGAACAATAAAGAAAACGTTTCGGAGCTAGTGAGATGAAAATAGAATTGAGTTGAAACTATTACGATTCACGAACCTCTAATAAACTCATTGCAGCATTGCGGCACGTCACGCGAATCCCAGTTGTCGACGAGCTTCGTGAGCTCATTGCACTTCTCTATCGCGAGCTGTCTTCTGGCGCGATTCGCCGACCTTATTGCTCCTTCTCTGTATATAGAGAATTTTTTAAAGAAGAATTTGTATTTGAAAACTTCAATTATTATTATTGACGACCTCCGTCGCGCAGTGTTGAGCGTTGTTGTATTAACGTGCGGAGGTCCCGGGTTCGATCCCCGGCAGGGTCAATTTGGGAATTTTCTCTGGTCTGGCCTGGTGGGAGGCTTTGGCCGTGGCTAGTTACCACCCTACCGGCAAAACCATGCCGCCAAGCAATTTAGCGATCCGTGCCGACCCTATTCGGATTTTACGATGCCGTGTAAAATCCGAATAGGGTTTAATATGACTGCCATGCCCCTAACAGGTTAGCCCGCTACAATCTTAGACTGCATCATCACTTACCATCAGGTGAGATCGCAGTTGAGGGCTAACTTGTAGTGGATAAAAAAAATTGCAGTGCCACCCTTGTAAAATATTTCAAAACCAATGTAGGTATGTTTCTTATAGACTTTTGATGGCATACTTCAAAACGCTTAGTATGGGAGGTTGTATGGAATTTTTACTTTACTTGATAGCCTAAAATGGTGATCAAACTTTTATCTATCAGGGTTCTTGATTTTACGTCTTTTGGATCTGGATCTTGTTTCAGTGAAAAAGTCACTAGATAAAAAGATACATTTTTATTGTATAAGTATAGATCACAAGTTGTAATATATGTACAATAAAAAAGTACATATATTTTTATACATCTTTTACAACATATCCGAATTCTACTATTTAGATATACATTAAAATGTTACTTACAACTTTGGTCCATTTCCTAAAGCTTTTGTTAGTAATTTCTCTATTGGGTGTAGATTGCACTCGACCTGCAAGAAGTATTTATTATGTTACTTTTCCAAGTGATAATGCCCGCATTTACAGGCAACCCCTAAATTTAAGAGACAACCTAAGAAAAATTAGTTCATAGCTATGTGAAAAATAATCGACTTAGATGTTCCCTAAAATTTAGTACTGTCGGTGATAAGAGGTATACGTCATCTAAGTAGGATATAGCTTTAAGGGCTGATTTACATTGGCAGCGACGCGAAGCTAATTTCTAACATCTTCCATAAACAGCATTTTGAACTCTATCACCATTATATAAAGCACCAATTTGTCGTCAGCAGCAGGCGCAGCACACAGTACAAATCGCGGCCCGCAAGTTGACCCAAAATGGCGATCGTCTGCGCAGGTACAATTATGAACAAAAGTGATACACGCATACTCCATGATTGCCCGGGTATTAAAAATCTTAAAGGAAAAATCCGTGAATATTTGTTTCGAATACATTACCCGTGAAAACAGACTTTTTCGTAGCTTCTGTTATATTATTTTCTTTTAAAAAATAATTATAAACGTCAAATACCATTCTTCTCGCCTGTTCCTTTAAAGTTGGTAATGGATGAATCATTTTCTTGAAAATAAATAATCACACACTTTATAGAAATATTAATGTCAAAAAACTGAAAATTTCCTACGCGATTGTACTACAGGGCCGTGCGGAGTGTGCGCGGGGAGCGAGGGCGGCGTGCGACTGCGTGGGCGCTAGCGTCAACGCGATGCTATGGTACCGCGCGGCCCCTCGCGGCGCACCTCATACCACAGTTGGATTGACACCCGAAAATGTGTTACTGCGCATAATTCAACTTACGCGCCGGCTACTGCTGTGTGGGTCTTCTCCGGTTAAGTAAGCGGTAAGCGGGGGTACGGGCCTCGAGGCTGGGCCTCCTTACCCGGGTGGGACGCGGGGCAACATAGTGCCCCGGTGAAAGTCTTGAAGCCGAGTAAACCGGCTAGGGCCTGCCTTGTAGGCTACGGGCCCCTAGGTTGGGTGTCATTTCCGGTGTTTGGTCCGCACTTCGGGTGACGTCATCACCTCCGCGTGCAGGACCCGTGTCTCGTCCAGGCGTCTCGGCGCTGCGGGCAATAGGGTCGCTCTCGCGCGCCGAGATGGTGTCAAAGCCGATGGACTTCGCGTCGTGGGCGATAGTGTCGCCGCTGCGCGCGGAGTCGGTGAATCCGGTGTGTGTCGCGTCGTCGTCGTCGCTACGATCGCCTGCGTGCCGCGCAGGTGATGGCGATCGTAGGAGCTCACGAGGTAGTGGACGCCCCGTCGGAGGTCGGGTGGTACGATCCCGTGGAGGTGTTCGTACGGCCCGTTGTCCGCGCGCGCAAAAATGCGCCGCGCGAGCGTACGGACGTACCCCTCCACGGTGGGCGTTATTATATACGCCGGCTATTATACTCGCCTGTTTGAAGCTCTCGCGATCGTCGTGCGAGGGCGCCACGGACAGCAGGGCGCGCACGTAGCTGTGGTACAGGAACACGTGCGCGACGGGCGACAGCAGCAGGCGCGGCAGACAGTACTTCACGGCGAGCCGGAACCCGTGACCCGCGGTGTCCAGCCGCTCAGCGAGCTGTGCACAATAGGCATACCTCCTATAAGTCCTATATCCCTTATGGCTCATGCAGCGTGCCTGCGATATTGCGCGACTTTCAGCGACGAGTAGAGATCACCGGCGCGCTGTGATTCGTCGCTGGAAGTCGGGCGATTGCGCGGGCGCGCTGTACGAGCCCTTATTTTATTGTAAATGGTTGCCTGTCAATATCTATCTATCACTTCATAGGCGTGCTTATGTCAAAAGTAAAATAAATGGTTAGACAGAATATAAAAATGACCTTTCCGAAAATAATTTTCGGAGCATTGTTTATATTGTTTATTGTTTAAGTATTTTGACATTTATATTTATTTTACATAGACTTGCTTTCGTTCATTAAGATTTCAGATTTTTTGTTATTTTTAAAATATTGATTTCATTATTTTTTTTTTCAGTAGTAAATAATTCTCTTTGTGTCTTCGTGAATGCTTCATGTGTTCAGTCTTAGTGAATGTTTCTTGAAATTTTGCACGCCATTATTTGGCAGATATGTACCATCTTTATGTAACATCTTTTTATGTAACTTACAATCATGCAATAAATGAATAAACAACAACAATTGTGTGTACGAAAAAAATATTCTGAGAAAAAAAGTATTGAATTATTTGACTTTTGCCTGGAACGAGACCAATAAAAACGTAGCTATGTCTATCATTCCGTCTAATTTATACACTATACTTAGGTAAAGAAAGGAATCGAAAATGGCGATGTTACTCATTCCAATGAAATGATTAGGATGTTTAGTGGTAGTTTAAACTTTAAATAGAATTAGATAATCGTGGTAGTTTAAATAGAATACGATAGTCTCACCAAAGGGTCGTCGACAACTTTTTGCAGCGCGTCGCGCGACTGCTTCTGCGTAACGATATTTGCGTAACGCACGTACGCACGGAACTCTTCTACTTCTGCCAATTCTGGAAACAAACACTTTGTCTGTGACAAGTGTCATAGTAATACAATTTGCCTGTGACAAGTGTCATAGTAATACACTTTGTCTGTGACAAGTGTCATAGTATACACTTTGTCTTTGACAAGTGTCATAGTTATATTTTAGGGTTGCATAGGAAAAATTTCTCAAGATTTCTAAGAACCCTACACATTTGTAAGTCGTGGGCATTATCTAGTTGAATAACTCCTTAAAAAAACAAATTAAAAAGGTTTTTTTAATTCCTGTGGGAATTCTTTAATTTTCAAGGATAAAAAGTAGCCTGTCATCCTCTGGCAGCAACCTATTTCTGTACCAAATTTCGTCCAAATGCGTTGAACTGATAGACCCTGAAAGTGTACCAGGCAAACAGAAAACACACTTTTTCTTTTTTAACATTAGTATGGACTACACAACGCCCGCGACTTCGTCCACTTTGTATATAGGTTTTAAAAATCCAAAACGAAAACGTCGCGAATAACGTGATTTGCTCTGTTGCACTGTGAATATGTTCTACATACCTTCGAAGCAACTTCCAACGTATGGCGTAGGCGAGTCTTGTGCTATTTCCATGGCATCCTCGAGATTGCCAAGCAACGTAACTGTTAGCTCGTAGATGTCGACTATGTTGCCGAATATTAGAGATATCGACTGGAACAAGAAAAATTCTAACATTTAGTACATCAGCTGTTTCTCTTACTAATTTAGTCAGAATATTAAACAATATTCTTCTCGGAGGTTTCAAGGTAAACCTAATCCTTTTATAACAAACTAGCTGATGCCCGCGACTTCGTCTGCGTGGATTGAGGTTTTTGGTTCCCGCAGGAACTCTTTAATTTTTCGGGATGAAAAGTAGCATATGTGTTAATCCAGACCATAATCTAACTCTAGATCCGTTCAGCCGATCTGACGAGATTTAGTAACAAACATCCATCCATCCATCCACACTTACGCAATTATAATATCAGTATAGATTGACATTTCAAAAAATATTTAAAGTCTTGAAATTTAAAGTTAGAAAACACTTGTTATGTTGATCTGGATCCTGTTTCCAAAAATACAACTATTAAATTACTCCTTTTCAGGTTCAACGTTCTAAAAAGGAGACTGCAGACCCATCTAGATAAGACCTGATGATTAAGCAACAGAAAGGCACTAGGTATAATTCCCAATAAGAGACCTAGTCTAGACGTTGATGTTTGTCTGATGAGAAAACACCAGTATATAAACAAGTACATAGGTATTCTAATATGTAAGAGACTCACCCTATTATCTCCCTCAAGTATCTTCTCCAGCTCATCTTTGAACACCCTGATGATCAGGTTAAGGTCTCTCAGGAAGGATCTCTCATCAGCGAGGAGGTCCCTCACCAGCTCTCCATAGCTGAGGGAGGCCCTCCGGCCGCGCGTCTCTACACCGAGCGTCGAAGCGTTGACCGCCGCCGCGCCCGCTAGCTCCGAGTCTTGGTAGAACATGTCTATTAACACCTGGGTGAAGAATCATAGATTTTATTTCTCTCTCTCTCTCTGTGCGTCGTATTCCTCATTGCTGAGGGTCGTGACCCCATTCCATTAATCACTTAATGGTAGGAGTTTTCTTGGGATATTAATGCGGTGGGTTCCCACTTCCCACGTCCTTCCGCATACGACTCGACTAAGAGTATTTAAACTATTAGTTTTGTTACGATTATTATCCGATATTAGTGATAATAACCGGAACCGACGGCTTAACGTGCTCTCCGAGGCACGGAGGAAACGAAAAGGCCAAATTTGAACCTCCAAATTCGGTCACCCATCCAGTTACCGACTTGGGTCAACGTTGCTTAACAATCGCAATCGACTGATATGCGTTGTCACAGCTAGGCCATTCGTTCCTTAGATTTTATTTACAGACCCCATAATATAATCTTCCATTGCAAAAAAAAACCCGGCTGAGTTTGTTGTGGGCTCTTCTCAGACCAGGGCGCGTTTGGAACCTCGTTGCGTTAGTTATAACATACCGTAACTAATTATCACCATCACGGTTTATAAGTACATAATTGGATGTCAATAAGTCTACAGTGTATAACATACCGTAACTGATTATCACCATCACGGTTTATAAGTACATAAGGTAAGGGAACTAATGGCCGACAGGGAACTAAAGGATGACACTTTCGAATAAAACCTCAAAAATTAAGATCAATATTTATCATAGAATAAAATCAATTGAACTTACAGACACCTAGAGCCATCTATGACGCACGGCCAAAAACTTATAGCGTCGTTCCTAACCGAAAATTTGAATGGCGTCAGTTTTAGCAAATGATGTGAGTGCGAGTGCACGCGCGCGGTGTTTTCTTAACGGTTTTGTTAAGGACGCTAAATTTTCAAAGTTAAGTTTTTTGCATAATTACATGACTTTTTACTATTATTAATGTTTGTTATGAGTAAACATGAGTTAAATTACATGATTAGATATCTTATTTTCAATTTCGTGCAGTATTTCTCACATTTTAAGGGGTGTCATCTATTAGTACCAAAAATCTGTGAAAATCTAATAGATGACAGGGGTGTCATCTTTTAGGGTTACAGCCTAAATTAATTTCCTGTAAATCTGGGAATGGGAATCGTTTCTATTACCTATAAATAGAGTTCTGTCTAAGTTTCATGCGTTTCTGATAACCCGTACCAATAGTAGACAGTGTCATCTATTAGGTAAGGTATACCAAAAATTGCAAAATTATACCAGAGGTACCTAATAGATGACACCCTATACAGTGTTCATTTTATCTTAGTATGCGTGTCAATTTTGAAATTGAGTCTTATTTGCAAGGATATAAGGTTACATTTCAATTTTCAATAATACTATTAAAATATAAAAATTTGTTTCATTGAATTTAAACCTTATTAAACCACCTGACAACTTTGAAATTGAGTCCTATAGTTAAGAAAATAAGGTTAAAATTTCAATCGTATAACTGAAAGCATAAGCTAAGTTACCCACTTCTAACGGAGCGGCGATAGATTCCGAGAATTGAGTCGCCAACAATCCAGTCGAAAGCGAAACGCCTTTACTAATTAGTAATTACTAATATTAGTAGTGCAGTCAAACCCGAGCGGCGAATGATTCTAATATATCTGAATACCTACTTATTATTACTTAGACCCACCACGCTGCTCCAATGCGGGTTGGCGGGCTTTAACGACTATTATCATGTTAGTGATAATAACCGGGACCGACGCGACGGCTTAACGTGCTCTCCGAGGCACGGGGGTGAAACACCGCCAACTTCCTAACTCCGGGCTGGTACTAAGTGTACGGGCACGAAACTAGCGGTAGCGGGGCGACGGCGGTAGCGGGGCGATGCGACTAGTCGGAGAGCTGGCGACAAATTTCGGGAACAATTTGAAAGAGGTCTGGTAATACTTTATAACCGACACAAATGTCTGGGATTTATTTTTTCGAATTCTATAAGTATAAAATTTAAATATAAAAAAATCAAGTTGCCAAAAAAAAGGTTTTTTCCGATTTTTTTTTGAAAATGTTATATGCTGCGCAGTAGCGAAATAACCGCAAACGCTCTACCAGACTGGCAGAACTGGATTCGCCAATGAACGAAATTATATTTTTCCACAATTTCAGCTCGCCTAAAGAACCTTCCCGAAATTTGTCACCAGCTCTCGGTTTCCATCGCCCCGCTGTCGCCGTCGCTCGGCCGTCGCTCGTTTCGTGCGCGCCCCCTAAGAATTTCTAGTCAGAAAAACCCAATACTCAATTATTATGGCCCGACCCGGGACTCGAACCCGGGACCTCGTCGGCCGCAGTCGAACATGCCAACCACTAGACAAACGAGGCAGTTACTAGACCAACGAGGCAGCTTAGTAAATAATTGATGGAAATTTCAAGTAAGTAATGTGGTGTCTGTGATGCCTAACTTTAAGAAAGAAATATTTCTGTAACAAATACTTGCATGATAGTTTTGAGTTTCTTTTGTAACCTTACCTAAGTTTTATTTAGTTCTTTGAGAAGGAAGTTTAATTAAGTTTGATGTGGCTATTAAATTTTGATAGGTAAAGTACTTCATGACATGATTTTTAATAATAATATGATGTTTTCATAGTTTTTAAGCTAATTATTAGTGAACTTTTTTTTAAATTTTATTTTTTATGATATTTTATGCTCAATTTGAAGTTGTTTTTATTTTAATTCATAGCATTTATGTTTAATATATTATTCATAATGTTTGAATATATAATTTTCAATGCTTAAATGTGTTTTTTTTAAATAAAAGAATGAAAAGGGGTATGTCATCTATTAGTGCAAACAGGTGTCATCTATTAGTGATTTCACTTTTTGGGGGTGTCATCTATGGGTGATTCCGACCTGATCCAATTAAATTCAAATTTAATTAAAGAAACTGTTGAATCTTAAGGTTTTTTTATTAGAAAATAATTTTTGAATAGTTCCTGTATCCATTTAATCGACTCTCACTGTTCTATTACAAAAGAAGCCTTTGCTAGGGAAGAATAAAGTTGGAACTTTCCTTAATGTGTCGGCCATTAGTTCCCTTACCTTAATTGGATGTCAATAAGTCTACAGTGTTTAACATACCGTAACTGATTATCACCATCACGGTTTATAAGTACATAATTGGATGTCAATAAGTCTACAGTGTACCTAATTATTGATTGATTGCACATTATTCACATATACCTACATAAGGTTTCTTTTTAACTGGGACAGTATGGGGAGATCCGATATCATAGGAGATCAGATACAGAGAAACTGACTAAGACAAAGCAACTAAGATAAAAAAAAATTGGCATTGTCATTTTTTGGTCGAGCGTGAGTTTTTTTTTCACAATAAGTTACCTACTGGTTGTGGTTCCTAAGACAGTTTGTTGGTCTCTCCTATTGTTTCGGATTTTTGTATGGTTATCATATTTATGTATTTGAGGCAAATATCAGAAATAAATTATTTCTAACTGATTATTAAATAGAGGGTCTCCCAAAAGACCTAAAATTCACATCATCAGTTAGTTTTAAGTTTGATAACCATTTTAAAATATAGATTAAAGAAAAAAAGTGCATTGAAATTTTATGACGTCACAACTGTGAATTTTATACAACTTCCTTACTAAAAGTTTTTAAGTTTGATAAAGAGTTGCTGATTTGATTGAGTTGTCATCATCCCTTTTCAAAGGCATAAAATGTTGCATTCTTACCTTATCTGCACACATGGCAGTCTTAATATCCCTGCTTGTGATCACTTGATAGCCACTCTTTTGTGAGATCATCTTCACAAACGTGCCGGCCAGCCTAAGGATGTCAGTGCTTACATACTCGAGGATGGCTGTCATGAATACAGACACTGAAATGTCTATTTTGTATTGAAGCACCTCCTGCAAGAGATGAAGATATTTGATACCTACTTCTTTTGTGGCCCAGCATTATTGAGCAATGCAATTCACAATTTAATTATGATAAAAGAGTTTATTTCCGAAATATGGAAGTTCATATATAAAACTGGTGCTTTTTGTCATAGTAATAGATATTTCAACAATTTTTTCTGGGATAATTTAAGGTGATAGATGCCCTATCCATGTGTCTATTAAATCATACTAATATTATAAATGCGAAAGTGTGTTTGTTTGTTGGTTTGTCCTTCAATCACGCCGCAACGGAGCAACGGTACGACGTGTTTTTTTGCATGGTTATAGTTGAGGACCTGGAGAGTGACATAGGCTACTTTTTATCTCGGTAAATTAAGTAAGGAGTTCTCGCGGGAATCAAAAAAACTTAAACCACGCGTCGCGGGCATCACCTACTATTATAACAAAAGCTAGCTGAGTAAGTGAATTTGGAAGAGTTGTGTGTGTTCCACCAGAGATGTGCTATGTTGCTAAGCAGTGGGATGGTGGTTTTGACACACATCCGTAGCTTAGCAACGTAGCATACCTTTGGTGGAAACGCACCCTTAAAGGGCAAAACACAAAGGGAGCGGGCGCGGGTCGGGCGCGTGCCGGGTTGGGTGCGCGGCGGGTTGAATCCCTTGTATTTATATGGACGACATCACACAGAACGCGGGTCGGGTGCTTGGCAGGTGACGCTGTATGATGTCGCCCATATAAATACATACAAGGAATTCAACTCGACCCGGCCCGCGCCCGCTCCCTGTTTGTTTTGCGCTTAAATGCAACATCTCTCATATGGTCATCATATGTTCTCAAAGGTCTCCCACAGAACACAGAATATGCTACAAGCAATGTTTCACTGTATAATCTATTATCTATTAACTTTTCGTGGCTATATTAACCCTGGTGGTTTAATCACATACTTTTTGCAGGAGATGGTGCACTTTGTCCATCGGCAGCAGCATCTTGCGGCGCCTGGTGCTGGAAGCATCGCGCGCGTCTGTGAGCGCCCATCGGTCGAGAGGCGTCGGGAATGTGCGGGCTACTCGCTCTTCCACATCCTGTTCACATTCATAGATATTGTGCGCTTTTAAAATTCTGGACGGAACGTTATCGTGGACGTCGAAGTCTTCGATTTTCCCGTCGACAGTGAACACTCAAAGAAAATATATCACATAAGGCCACGATTACACTTATATAAGTTTTTACGTAAGTCAAGCACGACATAGGAGACTGTTTACATTTTGTAAGATAATCATATATGCGCGACATGTGTGAGTAAAAGTTACAAGTGTAATTATAGCCTTACAATTATTGTGGATGAAAATATAAAAGCATCTTCATATATTTCCATACTTTTTTTTTAATCTCCTTTTTTTTGGGGTTTTTATTATGGTTAACCCCTCCCATACATTTTATTTCCCTGTGTTATCGTGATGACGTGGACGTCCACGGTTATATTGTCACATAAGAAATTATTAAATTACATTAGAAATTTAGCCCTGCGGTATAATATTATTCAATAGATTTAAATCTGTTTTAGTGGATTATAACAAATTTAGATACGTTTTTCTTAGTCATTGTGGACTTCTGCAAATTTAAGCTTGCATCTGTCAAGAATTCTCATTTTTGGTTTACAAACTTAGCATAACTGTAAAATAGTTTCTTACTTGCACAGTAAGTGGGGAAGGAACAGCACAGAGCATGGCAAGCAGTCTTAGGCAGAGTGACTCCACAAACTCCAGTGCACTCTCTTCTGCAGTCAGTGATGGATGTACTGATTCCAGGACCTGGTGAGCGAATAATATTTCGATTAAGGATTATTAAGTACTATGTGATTCACATAGTATTGTAATCATCATAATTATTGAAATAAGGGTCTTTAAGGCCCCGCAGTGGGTGGAAGTTTTATAGGATTATTTTTAAATGTGTTTTGTATAGTATTTTTATATATTTATGTTGCCTGGTGGGAGGCTTCGGCCGTGGCTAGTTACCACCCTACTGGCAAAGACGTGCCGCCAAGAGATTTAGCGTTCCGGTACGATGCCGATGTAGAAACCGAATAGGGGTATGGGTTTAATATAACTGCCATGCCCCTAACAGGTTAGCCCGCTACCATCTTAGACTGCATCATTACTTACCATCAGGTAAGGTCGCAGTCAAGGGCTAACTTGTAGTGGATAAAAAATATAAAAAATGTAAAACGTGTTTAGAAATAATTTTATAAAAATCTGTACAAATAAATGGGAGTATATTGAAATAAAATCATGACTCTTTAAAAAATTGAGTTAAGCACTACTGCAGTACTGCACTGGTGACTGGAGATACATATATACATGCATGTATCATGATCATGATCATCATCATCAACATATCAGTTTTTCTTAAATATTTCTTTACCATGTTGTGCCTATAAGAACAGTGCTAGGAAACCAGGGATAAGTAATATTTCTAAATATTCGACAATAATATTTGAATTCTTTAAGTTACAAATATAATAAATCCCATCCTAGTGGGATTTAATGGCTTATCCATATTAGATTACATCATGAAATACCGCAACATTGCACTACCTATTTTTTTTTTATCACTGGTCATTAAGTTTACAAAATGCAGGGGTTACAATGTGTTATTATTAAAGACAAACAGTGCCAAAAAGGTTTCTATTGAAGAGAGAAGTTACATTAATTATGTATACAGATTGAGCAGAACAGCATTTTTGTCAGGAAAACAGGACACAAGAGACGCAAGGGACATTAAAAAGAGTTATGAGTTCTCATATTACTGCAGTGTCTCGATCACACTTGAAGCGTGTTTTGTGAAACTGACTAAACATGGAGCACCAAACTTTAAGTTAGTAAGTGGAAGAGAAATAATTATATCCATTATCCTTGGTTGGACTTGGGATCTCTATTTCTGGGAATGGACTGGATGAATGTTTGAAATTAAATTTGAATTATTGGTTAAATTATCTGTTATAGCACTATAATGCCACACACTAGCAGAATAAAGAGTCAAGCTTTATTGGGGATTAAAAAGCATCTTACATGAGACTAAAATATGGAAGTGGTACAAAATGTGGAGTGAAATTTCAGTCTGACATATCATTAGGGATGAGCCTTTCCACCAGAGATGAGCTAAGATGCTTAGTGTGATAAGCTATGAAAATCATGCGGTTCTTTAAGTGGGTATTAACGAGACACATCTATAACTTAGCAACCTAGCACTTACCTGGTGGAACAATACCCTAGTTATTCAGAAATCTATCTATTTTTGTATGAACAACCGAATACTGGGCATGCATTGCATCATGAATTGCATAGTAGAATTTAGAAACCATTCTACAAGTCCCAATAACAGCTGTATAACAGCTATTAATATTATAAGCAGAAGGTAGGTAAGGCTAAAAGGAGGTAAAACCTTTTCAAATTCAATAGACACTAGGTTTGTTTTGTACTTGTAATCTTGCTTAAAAATAATATTTTTAGGATAGGTATGTCAAAGAATTTCCTGTATCTTATACTTACTAAAAATATCAAAATCATTTATGTTAAATAACTCTATTGTGAAACAACTATGAAAAAGGTGACTGATTAATAACAAATTAATCTCAAATACATCTTTGACCTATCAAATTGTGACCTCAATATCCATGATATGCATAACATTCAATTCTCTAAAAGAAAATTGATTGTGCTTTAAACTTGACCTACTGTATATAGTAATTTATGCATGCCTGGATTATTAGAGGAGGAGGAAGGATAACTTTGTGTACGAGTGTGTATTCAAGGTTTTGAAACTGAGTTCGTTTTTATTGAACTAATTCAAGCTGAGACAAAAGCATCAATTGTTTTGAAAAACCTATGACATATTGTACACAAACCTTTCGGAGAGAGGTGACCAAGAGGCCCCGCCATTTCTCCGAATTCTCCGGGTCCTGGAAATCGTAACCACGGCTCTCCTCCACTGTGGGCAGCATCGTGGCCAACGCACCCTCACCGAAATCATGTAAACACTTTAATCTTGCACTAACAGTAAAACCATTTCGCTTATCGCGAAAACACTGCTTCCTAGTACACACTACACAACGCACACCAAGAACTTTAAAAATATCATGTAAGAGATCAATGTATAATTAATTACCTATATTTGGTCAATTAATAGGAAATCGTAGATAATTTCCTTGATTCATTTATTCGGCAAAACGACGCCATTTTCATTTTTCAATTTATTTTACGGCCACTGGTTTATTCTCTATGGATTTTGACATCAATACACAGAGTGGATACTGTACTGTAGAATATAGAACTATAGAATCTGTGTGTAGAATGTAGATCATAGAATAATATAACCCTGTAGTCATCTGTAGACATTTGATCGTTTTCATTTTAGAATAAATCCGTTTGGTTATTTACGCACTCCCAACATTTCAAAGTTGTTATCAGTTTCACCACTCTTTAGTCTATGTCAAGGTTAATAAAAGCTGAAACCCGGAGCCGTAAACTACTTAATAAAAAAAATACTGTCAATTTCAAATAATTATTGTCACTGTCACTGTCATCGGCAGGTCGAAGAATAATGTATATTATATATTAAGTCCATGGGTCGAAGTGTAGACTTAGCAGATAACTATAATATGTAACTAGTTTAATAGTGATCTGTGGTACAGTCGTAATTCTTCCATGATACGACACTAAAGTCTTATAACTCTGTGCACATAGTACGGTCTTGCAGCATAGAAATATGAAGACTATAGAAGTAAGATTGTGTTTTTAATTTGTCACTAGGTAGGATTTTCCTAGTGATGGGTCGGATATTTGTTGATTATGTATATTATTGTCTAACATACGTAATCTATCAAATATAACTTAGGGATGATTTTTGTATAAAAAATCATTTAATAGAGGAAATAAAATAAATAAATAAATAATATTTATTTGCAGGAATATGGGTACAAATTAGATCTTAAAGTGGTAATTTCCTTAACATATTCTACCATATAATGGTGTGCAAATTGTTTGTTTTTAATGTAATTAAATTAAATGAGTTCATAAAATCATTGAATTAAAAATGCTTTAGTATCCATAAAGAACCTAAAAGTTTACAGTTACCTACAGTTTATTTTTTATTTTTGGCTGCCTGTTATCCGATCACGTTCAAACCAGTGAATACTTACTATCAAGTTGCAATATGGATTGATTGCAACTTGACATACTTTCTGCCCTGGGATACCTAACTTAGAGAATATTTTTATCCCAAAAATTATAGGGTTCCTTCGGGATAGGTGATGACAGATTTTAACAATAATTATAAAAAATATACAAGCCATAGGTACTATAGCTTGGCAAAAAAGTCGTGAAATAAATAGGAGCGCCACTGTCGCAAAATTTTCTTGAATCTAGCAACCCGAACTAGCCCGCTTAATACGACAGATTAGTTTTAATACTTAACTACTTTACTGAAATCAAAGTAGTACATTTATTGATTACAAATTTCTTATATTGGATAGAAGCAGACGTTACTTTGCAGAAGTCCATGATACTGAAAAAACTAGAAGTTTAATTAGCTATAATCCGCCACAGAATGTATAATTCTGTGGCGGATTATAGCGAATTAAACTTCTAGTTTTTTCAGTACAAATTTCTTGTTATTTATTTATTTAATACTAAAAATAATAATAAATAACCTTATTTAAACCCAAATAGCAACTAAATAATTTATAAAAGAAGGTAAAATTTTAACTAACTATATTAATAGTTACTAAATTAATTAAAACTAAAAAAATTTTTTACGTGGTTGGCACCACACTCCTTATACTAATTACGCACGGGGTTATTAATTAAAATGCAGTTTAGTTAGTAAGTTTCAATAATATATTTTATTTTATTTACTTACATGTACAAAGAATATAATTTGCCCAAAATATCGTCTTCCAAATATCCCATGTTTTAGAAAAAAATTAGAAAAAGAATTCTAATTAGAAAACTCGTATTATCTAAAAATTATTGCATCAGTGTAACAATCGTGATGACCTCTGATCGGCTGCACTTACGGCGTTCTTGGTTTATCAATGCATTTTAACCTTTAGCGGGAGAGTGGAAGCCATTGCGATCGTTACACCCAATCAATTTTAGAGAATACCACCAACTTTCGTAATTTTATTATGATTGCTTCATGAAGGTGTAACGGAGGAACATTCGTAAATAGCTAAATACCATCGACAGCTAAAATCATACTTCACCCTTCCTTTGGGCTTTGTCGTAGTCGGGTAAAAATTGGTACAATATAATATCCGATCTTATATAAGTATATAAAAATCTCGTGTCACTATGTAGGTATGTTCGGGATAAACCCTGAAAGTACTGAACCGATTTTGATCAAACTTCGTAACTATCTGTAATTTGGTCTAACTTAAAAGATAGGATAGTTTATTTGTTTTATTCTTATAGATAAGTTGGCGGTACGAAGTTCACCGGGTCAGCTAGTTAATTTATAAATATTAAACTTTCTTGTCGTGATAACGCCTATTTCTTGGGGTAAATTTATAGTGGGTATAGCATTTGATTTCAGTCGCCTACATTTGGTGTAGTTACTCGTTTGGCAAAAATTAGTATTCTGTGAAATGTTTTGAGCAAATACTTACGACTGCTAAGCCGGGATATCCTATTAGGCCTTTTTATCATTTCTATCCATTTCCTTTTTATTAGTTCATTTTTAAGGAAATCTACAACATAGAGATTAGAGAGTACATAATACTCGTATGTACGTACTAGTGCAATAATTATCAATAATCTATTTCACAGCACTAGTAACCTAAAAGCGTTTTGGCGAAAAATCATTATTATTATTAAATAAGTATGTAATTGAGTACTTAAACATATTTATTTACTTTTTCTTACCTTTGCTTACCTATTTACTAGTAAAATCCTTAGTCTTAAACAAGAACCATTGCCAAAACTCACCGATGAAACCCGACAGATTCTGTATCATTTTATTTTCTTAAACTATTGGATTTACGTCCCTCAAAGGCACAATACATTTTTTGTGGACACTTGGCTTTGACTTTAGAGCTTTATGCACCTTAGTAATTTACTTTAAATAAAGAAATTCTTAAAAAACTTTTCTGTAACCTCGAATGTAAACAAACAAATACTAAGCAACAAAATTATTATGTGTACAGATAACGACCCGTATTATTCGTACAAGAATAGGGTATTTTGAATTTGACAGTATTAAAAGATAAAAGATATAATTTGACAATCTGAACCTTGTGACCAGTTGCTAATCGAATAGATACAAACAGCGATATTTTGTTTCACTCACACTTACGTGATGGTAATAAACAGAAATTGGATAAAATATAGTATTCTTAGTTTTTATTTTAGTCCTACTTCCTTAGACGGCAGTCGTAATTCCTTCTTCCATGTCTTGCAGTTTACTTCGCTTTTTCTTGTCACGTCTTGTCAGTTGTCTCCATAGGTTGAGGTTGTCTCCTATGGTTGTCTCTGTTAGACCGTGGACGTATATATAATGTACTCTGTGCCGTGGACCGTGGTTGTACGTGTGGGGAATTTTTTATTTTAATTAATAATTATATTTCAATGAATATTCCGCTCTTAACAGTATTCTGCTGGTTTTTAAAGAAACCATAATGTTAGGTTTTATATTGTTTACTGTTATCATAAGTAAAAGTGTTCATGGCTCCGATCAGATTTGGCGAAATATCGCAAATAAAGATTTTATTTATAATAACACGTACGTATTTCGCTTGATTGCTTGTTTTAAATTATGTAAATTCAATGTTGTTCACTTTTCACATGTGCACATTAGTTTAATAATTTAGTTATTAAGTAATTCGATTTCCTATCTTTACCTTTTCAGGGATTCCCCCATTTCTCACGTAATGTAATATCCTCTTTAGATAATTCTATATTCTATAATAGTAGTTTATGCAACTGTCATATAATGAAGGGTATTAAAACACGAGTGTGAGTTTATGAAACGAGCGCAGCGAGTTTCATAATAGTAACGAGTGTTTTAATACCCGTGTTATATGCAGTTGCATACACTACTTTATCTTCACTAATGCAATTTATCAAACAACAAGAGTAAAAGCTGACAATAGTTCACGCGTACGTGTATTGTCACAGTGAACTTGCCGCCATTAAAATCTAACCAATGAGAGCGCAGCTGCGCGCGCAGGGCCAATCAGGAGCGAGCGCGCGCTGTTCGTTTTTTATTTAATTGGCACAAGATCTTACCAAAGAGTTTTGTGTATGTAAGTTTAGTAGTTTCGACGAAGTTTTCACGTATAACCCAACTGTTTTCAAAAGCCAGCCTAATATCAAAATTTTCTACAACTTGTATGAGGATTTTGACATAAGGCTCGCCAGGTTAATTGGTCGCGTTTTATTGATGTTATAATGAGATTTTACGATATCGATGTGGATATTATACCATCATGTGAAATTGCTTAAATTGAGTGTTTTGTTATCTGCGCTATAACAGTAGTAATTATAAGTCAAGTATTGGAAACATAAGTAGAATGTTATAACATTAGTGTAGATAAAATTCTTTATGTAATTCCAAGGTAATTCAGTAGTCCTGGATAACAATCATATGTTTAGTATAAGGATAAAACTATTTTTTTTTAACAAAATCGTTTAGCAAATGTTTTGTTTTCACAGGGAACTGTTTGATGTTTTGGGATAAAAAGTAGCCTTTTTATGTATAAGATTACTCCAGCTGTACCCAATTTTGTCCAATTTGATTGACATAATAGACACTTGGGCACACTTTCGCATTTGTAATACTGGTAAAAATTTACACATCTGTCAGTGCTCTTCATAAGTCTTATCACAATGCCCCTCCCTAGTGAAGAATAATGCTAATTTTGAACCTTTAGTAAAAAAAATATCACCATTTTCTTTATTCTTTTCAGGTATAAATATGACAGTATTGTAGATGTAACTGTGAATGGCACAAGAACCCAAATACTTGATTTCACAGAGGTAAAATGTTTATGTTATACTAGCAGATCATCATCATCGGCGCTACAGCCCTTTATGGGCCCGGGCCTGCTCCAGAAGATTTCTCCATCCTAGCCATACTAGCTGATACCTTCGACTTCTTCCGCATGGAATAAGTTGTTTTCAATTCCCACAGGGTGTCTATAATTTTCCAGGATTAAAAGTATCCTATGTCACTCTCCAGGTCCTCAGTTATACCCATGCCAAAATCACGTTGATCTGTTGCTCCATTGCGGTGTGATTGAAGGACAAACAAACACACTTTCGCATTTATAATATTAGTATGATTACTAGATGATGCGGGTAATTTTCACTGAGATGATTTAGGTTGAAAAATCCCATGGGAGATGAAATACCTATAACCTTTCAAGCCAAGTCCTTGGATAAAATGCCTGATAACCTTTCAAGCCAAGTCCTTGGATAAAATGCCTGTGTCCTTCTCCCAGATGCACCCTATCATACCATACCATATTTCATCAAAATAGGTTGAACAGATGGGTGTGAAAGCAAGACACACTTGTATTAATATTAGTATGAATTACTAGACCTGCATAGGTATCATTAGGTAATGGTGGTGATCACAATAGATCGGCAACAATCGAAGTGATACTGGTCTCTACTTAGAGCCCTGCATAGCCATGTGGCCCCAAAAATAAAGAAAGAAGGATGTGCCTAATGCCTCTTTTATTTGAGCGTCTGGCCACCCACCTATTGTATATTGATGGTAAGTATTATGTGAGAAACCTTTGTGCAAATCCGTTTAAGTTCTTGCTAAATAACATGAACCCCCAGGTAGGAAATCTCAATAAACTCTATTTATAACATGTAGGACATACAGGTGTATGTTACGTCATGTTTTGTTCCACCAGTTTGGAAAGCAGGTTCTGGAATCATCAGGAATCACCACTTTTACTTGAATATTCACATATCTTGTAACTTCTCTCTGTTTTTAGGAATCAAAACTCCTATCAGTCTTTCCGACTCGTGTCCATGTCAGCACCAATGACACAAACAATCTAGAATACCCCCTGTTTGTTACCGCAGCTCAACAGAAAGGTAAGAACTTTCATTTTTTTATTGTGAGATAGGCTTGCGCTTGACAACAATCATGCTTAGTGCGAAGCAATAATGAGGTCTAGGTTGGAACGCGCTTGCCTAGAAGATGCTTATTCACTCAGCACTCTTGCCTTGAATGTACTTAAGTTATATGTGGCAGGACACACGTGCGTGAAAGATCCATGCACATACAGACAAAAAGGTTACATTGCTCTGTGGTCATGTTATGACTTCTCTATTCTAGTGAATTAGAGCTCGTAATTAAGAGTGAATGAGGGAAACCCACAGGGGAAACCCCCTGTAATGACGTAAGTTGAAAAAAATACTGTTTTGGCCTTATATATTTTCTACAGTATCTTCCAGTTATAGGTTATAATTACTAGATGATGCCCGCGACTTCGCCCGCGTGGATTAAGTTTTTTGATTCCAGCGGGAACTTTTGACCAATTTCGCTAATTCTTTTTTTGTTGGGTTTGTCTGGACGCCGGGATGGTTTATATTCACAATTGAACCCGGTAGGGGGCGCTGCAATCGGGTTCGAGGTTCAGAGCGGGACACGGCTGGACCAATTTCGCTAATTCTTTTTTTGTTGGGTTTGTCTGGACCCCGGGATGGTTTATATTCACAATTGGACCCGGTAGGGGGCGCTGAAATCGGGTTCGAGGGTCCCGCCAAACCACGCGGACGAAGTCGCGGGCATCAGCTAGTTTATAATATTAGTATGGAATAAGTATGGATTCAATAATATAGGCACTGTTCAAAGCGGATATGAACATTTTATTTGTGAGTACATATTTACATTCACGCCCTACACTGTTTATTGTAACTTGACTCTGTACGTTTTGATGGGTTATAACTACCAAGCGATTTCTATGAAGTCTGTAACTGTACTCTGTAGGCGGGATATGCGATATTATGTTTAGTCTACCCCGTTATCGCTTCCGTAGGATTACAAGGGTCTTTTTATATCGAAACTTGTAATTCTTTTAACAGACTTTAAAAAGGATGTACTGTTTTTGTATGTATGTATGTTTGTTTTTTTATTTAATTAAACTTTTTTACCGGCACATTGAGGAGTCTTTACTCACTTATCATAAAACTTTGACTGAACCATTCATGTAAATACATTAAATACGAGTATTTTATGAAAAACTAGCTGATGCCCGCGACTTCGTCCGCGTGGATCGAGGTTTTTCGGTTCCCGCGGGAACTCCTTAATTTTCCAGGATAAAAAGTAGCCTATGTGTTATTCCAGACTATAATCTATCTCTATGCCAAATTTCATCCAGATCCGTTCAGCCGTTAGGGTGTAATTGAGTAACAAACATCCATACATCCATCCAAACTTTCGCATTTATTTCACACGGGCGCGACGAGTTTTTTAAATTCCTACGGGAACTCCCTAATTTTTCGGGTTATTAATTATAGCCAATGACACTTACAAATAATGTGGCTTTCTATTAACACCAGAATTTACCTCTTTATAATATTAGTAAGTATAGATTTAGTTTTGGGTAGCTTAATTTATTATCGATATAGAACCCAAAACAATATTCAAGAATTTTTGTTTGTCTGTCTTTCATATTTTTTTTTTAATCCTCTACTTGAAGAGGAAACAGGGTATCCTCCGGCATAGCGGTTGGAGACCTTTTTTACAGTTTTATCATTAACGCCAAACTTTGATAAGTCGTCTAAATTTTTGAAAGATACATTTCTTTCATATTATATATGCGAAAGGCAGCCTGCTTGTCTGGTTTGTTTTCATAGCCCATCGGTATACAATTATACATCGATAGGATGCATCCCGGGAAAGGACAAAGATTACTTTTACACTTAATACACAATTTACTCGTATTTATTACATGTAGGACATACATGTGTCTCTTATGTTACGTCATGTTTTGACTCTACCACCGGCTCGGAAAATAGATTCTACTGAGATGACCGGCAAGAAACTCGGCAACTTTTAAAAACTAAAACTAGTTACTCGGGCGAAGTAAGTCGCAAGAAACATTTCGTCGTCGTCGATATCAACCGATTAACGTCCATTGCTGGACATAGGTGTCTTGCAGCAAGGATTTCCACATGCCGCGGTATTGCGCCGCCGCGCCGCCTGGATCCAGCGGCTCCCCGCGACTCGTATGACGTCATCCGTCCTCCGAGTGAGGGGTCTGCCAACGTTGCGATTTCCAGTGCAAGGTTGCCATTGCGGCACCTTAGGAGTAGGATGCCAACGTCTATCGGTTCTTCGAACTATGTGCCCCGCCCACTTCAGCTTCGCAACACATCGAGCAATGTCAGTTAGGTACTTTAGTAATTGTTCTACGGATCTCCTCATTTCTGTTTTGATCTCGATCAGGAACTCCGAGCATAGCTCTCTCGATCGCCCGCATTCGTGTGTCATCACTGACACGTTGACGTAAAACGTTGGTCTTGAGGCACTGAGGAATTTTAAACGAGAAGACATCTCGAAGTTTCCCGAGCGCGGCCTAGCCGAGTTAGTGGCTCTCCTTTTTCTCGAAATTGGACCTACCTAGCTGGAATAATTTAGTTGAATATTAAGTAACTTTTTTTGAATAGGTGTTAATTTCTCAGGGGTGTCATCATGGGAGCTGCCTCTAGTAATTCCTACGCGCACCTCGTTACTTCAATTCAACGACATGGCAAGAACGCTTTGTCCACACGACGCAGGGCCAAGTAAGTTTCAATACTTATTATAGATTCTTCAGCATTTTATTTGACTTTTGTAAATGAAGATCATAATAGGTAAATTATTCGCAAAAAATTTCGCGTCGTTCTCTCAATTTTGGCTGCTACGAGATAACTCGCATTACGATGTTGAGCGAATTCCTCGTAATGGTCGATGTGTGTGTCAAATGTTTCTTTTATCTGATCTGACAAACGTCTTGGGCAACGCTAGATCTCTTCCCTCTGTTTTTATGATTAGGAGGAAGAGATTCAAAATGTTCCTAAGGAAAGTGCTGCAACTAGAGCTCTAAAGATAGGTTGGTTGTGTTTAATAATATATTCTAAACTAAACCACCGATTGGTTATACCTATATGGATATACATAGGAGTATGCATACTTATTTAACAAGATGATTGTAAACATTTTTTTTTCATCTTAACAGATATAACAGCCCAAAGTCGACCCACTTTGACCTTGGCCACTTCAAGCCCTGATAATATATTAGTGAAGATCAAACTGAAACGTGTTCAAGATTTTTACGTAGAAGTTAATAAGGTAGGTGGATATTTGCAATGGCATTCTCCAAATCTGTACCTGCTTGTCTATTTAAAATTGAGATTCTTGGCAGCACAACTAAAGCACTGGATAGACATACATTAAGCTTGGTAACCTCTTTCGAATGTTTACGATGCCGACGCACGCGTACGCGTAATGTACGCGTACATTACGCTCATACGTTTTTTCGGTACTACACATTTAATTGCATTTTTAACTGCACAGATCAATTATACAGGTTAACCTGAGGCATCACTTTGTAGTAAAATAATAGTTAATCTTTGACAATACCTACCTATGGATGTGGTCGTTTCAGGAAGTGACGTTAAACATGACTCCTAGTTCGCCGAAGTATTACTATTTTTCATTTGACCGGGATCCTTGGAATGTCACCGACGCTAAAAATTCAACGTACTTTCCCAAGTAAGTATTTAGCTCCTTATTTTTACAAATTACTAGTGTCCAACCGAAACTAGTTTTTACGACCGAAACCGAAACCGAAACTTCCGTTTACATTTTACAGTCATGTTTTCGTGGGAAAAATATCATAGTAAGTAAACATTATCGTTTATCATGATCTTTCTTTATTTTTTATTTTAACATGAAAGTCATGATACGACTCAAAATAACATAAACTGACACTTCGCTCACAGCTCAGTGCACCGAACATATCCGATCACAGTGGCGAAACCCCCCGAATGTAGTTAAGGCTTCGGCCGGATGGCAGCCATTTTTTACCGAAACTAGGTCGAAACCAAAACCGAAACCGAAAGTTCGGTCGGATACTAAATTTCAAATGACTATAAATAAGCTTTTGCCCGCGACTTGGTCCGCGTGGACTAAACAGTCGAACCCCTATTTTACCCCCCTTAGGGGGAACTTTTTTAAACTGTCACAGTCTATGGTCTATAGCCACAAACAAAACTAGCCCGTCCCGCTCTGGCCTCCAGTCTCTGTGAGATTGGGAACCTGCGCCAACACTTGATGCAATAATGGTGAAACTACATTTCCCAACACTCGTTTATAAAATTGATCATTGCAACCCAAAATAACTTTGTTCTTCCACTTTAGATTCAACTACAAGCCAAAAAGTGTTCTACTCAAAATCGATTCTAATGACGACGTGTGCGCCTTCGTCTCCATACAGAATAATTCGGTAAGATCTAAATGGTTGAATTCATTCCTTGTTAATAAAACTATACTATTCTAGTGGACCAAGCAGACGTCCTACCATGAACTTAGAAACCGATTGCAGCGCCCCATCCCGGGTCCAAGTATGAATAAAAAACATCCCTGGATCCACTCAAACACACAGAAAAATTTCATCTGAATCGATGAAGCCATTTCCGAGTTTTAGCGAGCCTAACGAACAGCAATTCATATTTATATATAAGAAAGAAGAAAGAAAGAAAGTAAATGCATTTATTCAAATGCAAATGCAAATTCATACTAATCCATACTTCCATACTAATATTATAATTGCGAAAGTGTGTCTGCCTGTCTGTCTGCTACGCTTTCACGGCTCATCTGTTCAACCGATTTGGATGAAATTCGGTATAGTGGTAGGTTACATCCCTGGGAAGGACATAGGCTTTTTATCCCGGAAAATTAAAGAGCTCCCGCGGGAGTTAAAAACATTAATCCACGCGGACGAAGTCGCGGGCATCATCTAGTGCATTTATAAGAATGTATCTACAAAATAGATATGAAAGGAATTTTGTCCGTGTCATGTCTCTGTAACACACATAGAATTTTAAGTATGGTAGGCGAAAATACAGTGTGTCCTGACGAGTGTGTTTCTTGGGGGCTAGCATGGAAGTCGTAATTTGTGATCATCACAATTCACGTTGAAATTGTCAGCTGTTTTTGTTGCTAAACCGTGTTTGAAAACCCGAGATCGACATCTGGGAGTCGTTGAATACAAGCTGAACTGGACCTAGACCTTCAGTGGAGATCCTTGTATAAGACCTTCGTTCAGCAGTAAATGCCTATCGGTTGAGACGTCAACGGTGACGCCACGTGTATTTATTGAAACGCAGTGATGAGTGCCAGCCAATCATTTGCGCTGTAGATGTTAGATTAATGCAATAAGACATTCGAGAATTTTCCTAAATTAGTTATATTTTTGCTGACGAAAAGTTGCGTGTCGTCGATTGTTGTTAGATGTTTCTACCGTAATCCAATGATTTCAGTGTCCAGTATTTGACAACGAAAAGGATATGTTATACCAGGGATATTACTTCACAATGACTAAAAAAGGAGGCATCACCATCACTGTAAGTAATAAATTATGTTAAATTTGTATTTTGACTAAGGACTAAAGCTATACATTTTTGGCTCAATATGTGTAACATCCTCAAGATGTATGAGATCAATAAAAGGGGTTGGGTTTCGATCATGCTACCTCAATATCGAGAGCTGTGACGTCGTATGAGTCCTATGAGTTTCTAATAAAATGGTACTTTCAAATTTCAATAAATTGTGCGAGAGATAATCAAATATACTTATTATATTATTTCCAGCAATCAATGTTTCCGCGCGGCTTTTACATAGTGTTCATAGTGAAGGAGAGTGACGAGGACTGCACAGGAATTAGCGATTCAGAAGCTAGGGGTGCGAGGAGTCCCGACAGTCGGTTCAAAACCTTCAGGCGGGTAGAAATATTTTATTTATATACTTTAAAAAAAAATAGGCTAGTGCTTCTGCAATCAGACCTGCTTGCATGTGGTGATGTAGCCTTATGTGAAGCGCGCTTGCCTAGAAGATGCTTATTCACTCTTGATTTGAAGGTACCCATATTAAAAGAGGAAGGGAAAACGGAAGCCGGAAGGGTCCCAGGGTATCTAGAAGTTGTCCCAAAAGTTACATAAGTACGAATCACGCAAGAGAGAAAGTTTGTGATACGAACAGTTAAGGTGTGAAATGCCCTTCCTTATTTCCTTCCACTTATCTTCAATGTATGGGGAATCTTCTAGAGATACCCGAGCTCATGGGAGGGGAGATCGGATTATGTGGGAGCCACTAGCTATTTTATAGTGTGTGACAAAATTATCAACAAATACATATATTCCGTCCAGGTTTCGCGCGGTGGAAGCAGTGTCATACGAGGACTATGTAACGGGCGTTTTGGTCGTACTCGCCCTTATGTCACTAGTGGCTGTATTAGGACCAATTGGGACCGCCATCTATTGCAGGAGTCGAAGTCGTATGTATATTTATGTTTTTTAATGTAGCTGTAGATTTCTTTTTCATTGTTCACTTTTTTTTCTCACAAAATATGTATTGTACACGTGCGCATTGAAAATTACACCCTCGGCGCTGTTTAATGCTTTGAAGATTGCCTAAATGTTCATCATGCTGCACTTTTAGCAGAAATAACTATTATTATTATACGTTTAGGCCCCAACACGCAAAATTTACCCGAGACAGTCAACGTGCAGGGTGGTGGTAAGAAATAAACTACATAAAAGTACCTACATACTTATCTATACTTAGGGCTGCCTGCTCAAGGACATTTAAACTGATTTAGTTCAATTTTGTAATGCTGTCCCTTTTTGGCAAATGCATATTGTAGTTGCCAAGAAGGGACACGATTCAAATATTTAACTAAATCAATTTAAGAGTCCTTGTGCAAGTGGGCCTTAATGTGTCAAACATTATTAAATGTAAATGCATGAGCATGAAGTACAAGTGGGTTTTACATAGAGGTGGGCGTTATAACACACAACACATTATATATTTAAATATATTTTTATAACAGTGTAACACATTAGACGAAATGCTACCAGACTGTTGTAATATATATTATTTTCTGTCATTTTATTTCGATTGTAATTTCACAGCGCCATCTATGTCCACAACTGCTCTTCCTGTCCTGGTCCCAGGAAAATGGGTTTTTATCTTTAACTTGTTAATTTTATGAAATTTCAACAGATGGCTCTTTTTTAAAGCAAATACGATTGATATACTGCAGTCTGCAACACAGTATTCAAAGTAATGTAAACACTTTCTGAGAAACAATAAGAGCTAGTTTCACATGCGATAAAATTACAACAGTGTTAAAGCAGTGTATATAGCAGTGTTCAATTTTATAACATTGCAACAGCTGATGGCGCTTATTTTAATAGCAAATACGATTGTTGCAGTATTCAAAGTAATGTAAACACTTCCCGTGGAATAATAAGAGCTACTTTTACTTGCGATAAAACTACAACAGTGTTAGTTTGGATTGCAAAGTAATGTAAATACTTACTCATATCTCTAAGAGCTATATTTGCTTGCGATGAGACGAAGATGCTATTTTTATGATTCTGCTATAACAACACTTTCATTAGTTTGAGTTTCATTGTATGTATTATTATTCCAACCAGAAATTGAGTGCAAAGCTAAAGTTACTGACTTATAGTTTTAATATAAATAGACGATTGGTGTAAATAAAATGCGTGTTAGTAAATAGTAATTAGTGTTAAACAGTAAACACTAAGTACTAAAACGGCGCTTAACGCGAAGGTAACACGGCGCGTTTTTTGGTCCTCCTAAATATATTATAAAACACTAACACTAAGTAACTGCAAACCGCAACAACAGCAAGCAACAGTGTAAATAATTTCTATCAAAATTTATAACATATAATATATATTATAACACTTTAAAACAGCAGCTAGAAAAATATATTATAGCAGTATATTTCATTGAAAAATTATAACAGTTTAGCCCACCTCTAGTTTTACACGAAGTATGCTGGAATGCTGATAAGGGCATGTGACTGGCATGAAAAACAAGCTCACCTTAAAAAATAAATCCTAACTTGTGCCAAAACCTGTTACCTTTTTATTTTTACTTTACGGCCAACCCCACTATGCAAACCGGCAGACAAACATACCATTCGATAACAGAGACACGTGGGGCGTACCTATACGCTATCAATATCTGACGCGCTGGAGTAAATCCAAAAATCGCCTCTTGGGCTCCCCTACCATTACGTTTCAAAGTTAGTAAAAGTTTTCAAGCATCGAATTAAAAAAAAGGAGTTTTAATGACTTTACAGTAAAACTCATTTCCTAATTTCAAGGTTGACGCAATATCATCATCGCATTTTGTTAATGTGACATTTATTTAAAAAGGTATATTATTAAAATAAGGTTTTCTACATCTAAGTTAAAAAATATATGCCTAATCAAATCCACATCGACCTTCTGACACATATGTGTGCATGCAATTATGAACCTTAAGATGGTATACATTTTCAGACCGCGACTGTATATGTCGCCGCCAAATCGGCTAAGAAAACGGCTCCGTTTTGCAATCTGGCGGCTCGTCGTTCTGCCGGATTGTACCTAGTTGCGATACGTTCTTTAATTCGGCTGCCCTCATTCAGCCGCATTAATCAAGTTGCATTGTAGGGTGATCATGCTTACGTGCATGCTTTGACGACCTTCGTGGCGCAGTGTTGAGCGCTGTTGTCTAAACGTGCGGAGGTCCCGGGTTCGATCCCCGGCAAGGTCAATTTGGGAATTTATAGTTTCTGAATTTTCCCTGGTCTGACCGGGTGGGAGACTTCGGCCTGCTAGTTACCACCCTACCGGAAAAGACGTGCCGCCAAGCGATCTAGCGTTCCGGTACGAAACCGAATAGGAGTATGGGTTTCATATAACTGCCATGCCCCTAACAGGTTAGCCCGCTACCATCTTAGACTGCATCGTCACTTACAATCAGGTGACATCGCAGTCAAGGGCTAACTTGTAGTGGATTAAAACGTAATAAATGGGCTACTCCAGAAAAGTGGCATTGGCGTGCTTTACAAAAACACTAGGGGTAGGGCACGGGCAGACAAGATTGCGCGAAGTCGGTGTGCCCAGATTTCATTATGGTCCTGATTTTGGTTTGGTCCTAAGCTGTAAAACAAAATAAGAAGAGACATATTTAAAAAAATTGGTTGCCTGTAAAGTCGGTATACGGGCGAAAGTTTTACGTGACAACGACTTTGAGTGGTAAAATAATTTTAATGTGAATATTCATTCGTATAGTAGGAAGAAGGATGAAATCTCTCTCACTCTCTCTCTCTCGCTCTGTCTCTCTCGCTCTTAGGCGGGCTAACTGTGCTCGAGTGGAAGGGACGCGTGCCTTTCACTTTTTATGTCTGTCTCTCTCGCTCTTAGGCGGACTAACCATGCCCGAGTGGAAGGGACGCGTGCCTCTCACTCGCTCTCATTGTGAGCGCATAACGTGAGCGGAGCGTAACGCAGTTTCTTGAAGTGTCACCCGGCAAACCAATTTATAAGACGTTGTCACGTCAATAATATCAATTATATGGATGGATGGATGGATGTTTGTTACTCAATCACACCAGAACGGCTGCACGTATCTGGATGAAATTTTGGCACAGATTTAGATTATAGTCTGGAATAACACAAAGGCAAACAAATTATTTTAAGGGCTATTATTTTATCCCGTAAAACTTAAAGAGTTCCGGCGGAACCATAAAATCTCGATCCACGCGGACGAAGTCGGGCATCATCAGCTTGTAGTGAATAAAGGGATTGAAATTATGGGATGAAGTTGGTATGATAGTGGTGTTAGTGCTTTTAATTGAAAATGAAGGAATACTTTTCGAGATTTTTTGATATGAATGGGGAAATTGCTAAAATAATGTCTCGGGCGATATTAATGCACGTACTTTAACATCCAATGATAAGCTTTGTAGACTTAGGCCCTTCACAACTCACAGTGTAGTTAAGGGGACATCCATAAAGTACGTCACACTGATTTCGTGATTTTTTGACCTTTCCCCCGTCCCAGTTACAGTTGGTCACATTTGTGAGACCCATTTTAAAATGTGACGTCACGAAACTTAGGACCCCTCCCACCCCTTGTCACACAATGTCACACTTCGTTGACCCCCTACCCCCCCTTAACGTGTGACGTACTTTATGTGCACCTATGTTACCTAACAGTGCATGAAATGTATCTGTTCCAGATGAAATGATTGTTTTAAATGACGAATCTCCTGGACCATCTAGTTCCCGAACGGAACCCGGCACCAGCGAAACAGTTCCAGTTTTAAACCAGGATAGGAGGGGTAAGTGGAAAAAAGTTGAAACATGTCGACTAAAAGGAGGGTACTTCTGGAGAATGTATTGCTGGCTTTTCAGGAATTTGTTAGTCCGCACTTAAAATCCCATATTGTAATCGTGTGGGATAGCCGAAGGCTTTATGGACTACTGATAGCTGATGCCCGCGACTTCGTCCGCGTGGTTTGAGTTTTTTTGATTCCCGCGGGAATTCCGGGATAAAAAGTAGCCTATGTCACTCTCCAGGTCTTCAACTATGCCCATGCCAAAAATCACGTTGATCCGTTGCTCCGTTGCGGCGTGATTGAAGGACAAACCAATAAACAAACACACTTTCGCATTTATAATATTAGTATAATGGATCATCAAAGCCCAGCTTCCGTGTTACATTCATGATCACAATATCGGCCCCTTCAAGGGGCGGATATACAAATTTCTCAAAAGCCGGCAACGCATTGGCGGTTCCTCTGGTGATGCAAAACTGTTCATGACCGGTAATCACTTAACATCAGGTGCCTGCTTGCTGCTATATATATTTTAAAAATAGCCATTAATTGCCATTATTTTAAAAATATGGTATCGAACTATGTAAAAAGCTTGGCTTCATTTCGATTGAGATCAAGACGAAGTAAAGTCTCTGATAAATCTAGGTACCTTTAGAAGTGTAGTGTTTAAGTACGTTTTGCCGTGTCGCAGTATTTCGGAAACTATATTATGAACAAGTCGAAATCCTCTGTCATTAAGAATTAGAACTGGATGTCTCTTAGTCATCGATTAAGTCAATGCTCTTAGTACTAAGGTTGTTCTCTATTTACTAGGGTCAGACTTGGAATCAGAGTCGGATCACCTTGGCAATTCGCTACCAATGCATTTGACTGTGGCTGGACTCAGTCGAGCTTGCCACGACGTTCACACGCGACGTTCTAATAGGTAAAGGAGGTTTTTATAATTTTTCATACCTATGATATGAACAGGTCAAAATCTTAGCTATAAAGAAAAGCTTATCAATCAATCAATCAATCGTGTATTTGCTTGAAACATTGTACAATTATAATGACAGTCCAAAAGTAGTCCACACATGTTTCATGGTGTTTAATAATACAGCCTAGATTTATCGGTCCCTAACTTCCCTAAAATCCGACAATTTTTGGAATGAAAAGGCTTTCATTTGATAGACCACTACTGCCCATTAACGTCCCATTGCTGGGCACAGGCCTCCACTCTCATTGGAGAGAGGAAATTGGAGCTTAGCGCATTGGAGCAGCGTGGTGGGTACCACGCTGCTCCAATGCGGGTTGGCGGGCTTGATACATTTATTTCAACGTAATTTTTTTGTTTTGCATATTCGCCATATTGAACTTGCCGTGACGTCATAGTCTATGTTACTAAGACTGCTTTAGATTCATATCAACATTCTATTTATTTCCTTCAGATATTTCTGGAGTGCTCTCACAGTGGCCGTGGTGTATGCGTTGCCAGTTGTGCAACTACTGCTCACATACCAACGGGTAAGAAATAGAGTTTTTTTTTAAAGGAGATCACACTAGAGAATGGGGAGTTGGCGAACCCATAGGTAGGGGTGGTCTAGAGTGATAGTGGGTGGAAATTTTTATATTATTCGATTTTATTTAAAATGTGACAGAACACTGCCGAGCATAAGGGTTCCTTTCAAGTAGAGATGTGCTACGTTTCTACGCTATGGATATTTGTCTAACCCACCAATGGGGGCGCTTGTATTTCATAGCTTGCTAGATGTATGGGTGATGATGTATGGGAGATGTTGAGGGACGAGACGCCTAGTTGCGACAACGCATATGAATCGATTGCGATTGTTAAGCAACGTTGACCCAAGTCGGTAACAGGATTGGTGACCGAATTTGGAAGTCCGAATTTGGCCTTTCCCTTTCCTCCGTGCCTCGGAGAGCACTTTAAGCCGTCGATCCCGATTATTATTGCTAACATCAGATAATAATCTTTAGTAACCAATAATTGAAATAGTACTCTTAGTCGAGACGTACGCGAAAGGACATGGGAACCCACCGGATTATGTGATTAATGGAATGGGGTCACGACCCTCAGCAATGAGAAATACGACGCAGAGAGAGACTAATACTCGTTAAAGGCTTAAGCCCTCCTATTGATTGGTTTGACACACATCAGTAGCTTAGTAGTTAGCACCCAAACTAAGTGAAATAATTCTGGAATGCGACTTTCAAATACTAAATTTTTTTCAGGATGCTACTCGCTTTTGCTTGTCATCTACATATTATGTTTGTCAGCTTCATTGGAGACGATTTTTGTTTTGAATAGCTGCAATGCTCATTTCACCGGGGCCGTATTATTTGTGATAAGTTCATCCAAAATGTAACTTCATAATATATAAAAATTACCAACACCTTAATGATACATTTACTATCCAAACCCGGACTCAATAGTGGGTGTTCAATGCTTTAACAATTTTTTTTTACGTATGATCCACAGTTGATCTTCCAAACGGGCGATCAAGACGTATGCTATTACAACTTTCTTTGCGCCCATCCGTTGGGCGTACTAGCGGACTTCAATCATGTCTATTCCAACATCGGCTACGTCATACTGGGTCTTGTTTTCATGGCGCAGATTAGGTGCAGGCGAAAGCATAGTAACTTAAATAACCAGGTGAGTTCATCCCTATTTGATCGTCAAATTCAAATAGTTTTATTTAATCTTGGATGAAATGTAGATGTGGAAATGGAAGTAGAAAATCGATGCCGTGTAGAAACCGACTAGGGTTATGGGTTTAATATAACTGCCATACCCCTAACAGGCTAGCCCGCTACCATCTTAGGCTGCATCATCAATTACCATCAGGTGAGATTGCAGTCAAGGGCTTACTTGTAGTGGCGTAAAAACCACTTATTATTCAAATAAACTATTACAAGTGCTTTCGAATCGACATATGAAACCGCTTGTTCGGAACGCCATTCCTACCGAGAAGAGCCAGCAAAGAAACTCGGCGGTCAGCATTATAATCGAAAAATGAACTCTTAGAGGATCACCTTGTTTTCCATCTGTCTGCGTGTAACGATCTTAGATTAAGAAAAACAATAAAATGATATTCGTCCGGCGTTTGTTTTGAAAATGTGATCTTCACAATTTCGTACCTTATTACGACGTCTATGGAAGCGATTATGGCTCTGTGAGAGGACACGGGTGTTTAGTATAGAGCTGGCCCTGGTTTAAAATGATTTTGGACCTGATAGGTTTAAAAAATGAAGCTGTGATACATGAGTATCAGTTCAGAGTTACGTGCGTTTTAAGAAATCAAATATAACTTGCTTCACACGTTGAAGGTACATCTCATGCGGAAACCTGCATGCCTGAGATTTCTCCAAATGTTCTTGAAGGTGGCCAGCGTGGTGGACTATGGCCAAACTCTTCTCATTTCGAGAGACTCGAGCTTAGTAGTTATCTGGCAGTTGAAATGTTGATGATGATGAGGGTTTAAATCTTGCAGGAACTGGGCATTCCACAGCACAGTGGGTTGCTTTACTCCATGGGCTTGGCGCTGGTGATGGAAGGCTTGCTGTCTGCCTGCTACCACCTTTGCCCCAATAAGATGAACTTCCAGTTCGGTGAGATCTAAATTTTACAACAGTTCAACATACAAAGCGCGTTTCGTGAGTGGCGTTCGAACCTGCGACTATCTTCATTACGACGCAGCTCTTTTCCCTTTTGCGGCGGTCGCTATAGGGAAGCGAAAGAAAAATCCTTACTGTAAATAGATTGTATTTTATTAAAGTGAAAACCTTTTTTAGCCGCGTTGAGCAATTTTTGGTAGGGGGTAAACTTGTAGATTCGCGGCACCGACACGCTCGCGATGTTACGAAGACAAAAGGTCTTAAATATAAATATACTACATTCGTAATTAAACTTTAATAATTAATAAAGTTTTAATGTTAATATTTTAATTATTTTAAATATTCGTACTTATATTGGCGTTTGAAAATTTTATATTATTTTCAAATTTTAATACTAAAATTCTAAGTTATAAGTTTTCACTTCTATCGCCAGTCCCTATAACTGCCAGTTTTTTTTATTTTGTATTGTTTTTATTTTTAAGTATTATTGTACTTTATAATATGGGCCTTGTTGCCTGAAATAAATAAATGAATAATGATAATTTTCCTGCTGAGTTACTGAGAGCTATTTTGAAATGTTTAAAATGTTCAACACTAATCAGAATAATTGGGTATTTGATAACTAGTCAAATAAATTATTTTTTAGTGATTATTAAATAGAGGATCCTCCCAAAAGACGTAATATCCACGCCCCCTGTTAGTCTTATGTTGAATTATTATCTAAACTATAGAGCGTTGACCTTTGATGACGCCACAATTCAGTATTTCATGGAAAATCCCGTGCATACTAAGCCCGTGTTTTGAAGTTTGAATAAAGTTACTGATTTAACTAGTTGTCAAATACCCAATTACATACAGGTATATCTACTCTGTGTCTCTGTATCTGTACTAAAGGGAGAGATAGTTCAACGCCTTTCATCCTGCCAAAAAGAACTGTCTTCTAAAAATTATATTATAGTTTCTCTTAAATTCTATATTGTTATCAAATAAATATTATAAATGCGAAAGTTTGGATGGATGTATGGATGTATGGATGGATGTTTGTTACTCAATCACGCCCCAACGGCTGAACGGATCTGGATGAAATTTGGCACAAAGATAGATTATAGTCTGGAATAACACATAGGCTACTTTTTATCCCGGAAAATTAAGGAGTTCCCGCGGGAAACGAAAAACCTCGATCCACGCGGACGAAGTCGCGGGCATCAGCTAGTAATTAAATAATTGTAACTTTTAATATTTGTTTGCATCCCAGATTCGTCGTTCATGTACGTGATCGCTGTTTTGTGTATAATAAAGTTATACCAAAGTCGACATCCAGATGTGAATGCAAGCGCCCATACAACTTTTATGCTACTCGCACTGTTGATGGCTATTGGTGAGACTTTTTTTTAATTTGTTTTAACTTTTTTCTTTTAACTCCACTGCAAGTTAGCCGTTAATGATAGCGGGCTAACCACTTTAGCGACCTTTTTGACGACCTTCGTGGCGCAGTGTCGAGCGCTGTTGTCTTAACGTGCAGAGGCCCCGGGTTCGATCCCCGGCAGGGTAAATTTGGGAATTTATAATTTCTGAATCTTCACTGGTCTGGCCTGGCTTCGGCCGTGGCTAGTTACCACCCTACCGGCAAAGACGTGCCGCCAAGCGATTTAGCGTTCCGGTACGATGCCGTGTAGAAACCGAATAGGGGTATGGGTTTAATATAATTGCCATACCCCTAACAGGTTAGCCCGCTACCATCTTAGACTGCATCATCACTTACTATCAGGTGAGATCGCGTTCAAGGGCTAACTTCTAGTGGATAAAAAAAAAACTTAGGGTCTCACCACATCTATCGACGGGGAACTGGCTTGAGCCGGTCAGAAGAAGGTTTATGTATATGGTATTAAGAGTGAAAAAGACGTAGGCCGACGCGACGAAAATCAAATGGCGATTAAAAGACCTCATATTATCGTTGGGGGTATTATACTTTTTGCTATGAATCTTAATCGTTTGGGTGATTAATCCTAATTGTTTGGGTGATTATTAATTAAACGATTCAGGCTCTAAGTTTGGGCTGCATTGTGATATCTAATCGCAAAAACCTCTAACTAGCGTGACAATCACTCAAAACCATCCAGTAAATATGAAGTCAAAATATTAATATTTAGCCTATAGTTGGCTAAATATTAATATTTTTACTGCAAAATCTTTACTAATATTGTAAATACGAAAGTTTGGATGGATGGATATTTGTTACCCAATCATGCCAGAAGGGCTGAACGGATCTGGATGAAACTTGGCACAGAGATAGATAATTAATAGTCTGGAACACGCAGGCTACTTTTATCCCAGAAAATTAAGGAGTTCCCGCGGGAAGCAAAAACCTCTATCCACGCGGACGAAGTCGCGGGCATCAGCTAGTACAAATCGAAAGACTTTCTTTTATATTTAAATAAATTTCTCTTTCAGGTTGTTTGGGCATGATGTACCCCAACAAGTATTTCTGGATTTTTTTCACCTTACTGCATCTTGGTGTATGCTTCATACTTACTTTGAAAATATACTATGTTGGTACAGTTAAGATAGGTAAGTCTGAGTATGAAAGATAATTAATTGGTCAATTTAATGCTTGGATTAGAAAAATCGAATAAAAGTTACATTAGGTAATGAAACAAAATTCATTTGACTTGCCTCTATAAATATAACTAAGAATGGCATTCAAAATACTTTTAATTTAACTGTTTTTCTTTAATCTATATTTTAAAATGGATACCGAACTTAAAACTAACCGAGGATGTGAATTTTAGGTCTTTTGGAAGACCCTCTATTTAATAATCATTTAGAAATAATTTCTTTTTGATATCTAGGCATCATGCCTATTCATCCCTCTGACGGACCCTAAACTAGTTTTGCATCAAGGCTGTTGAAGTTAGGCTTAATTTGATGTTGGAATTAAACAAGGATTACTGATTTTTTTTTTATTGAGCACCAGAGGACATCTTATTTTTAGAATTTTTTATAGACAGTGACAACTGACAATCATTATAAAATGACAAGTATTACAAAATGGCTGTCACTGATAACAAAATGCCATAGATAATGCTAAAAAAGTGTCTCTTACAAAGGCTACATTGTTTTCAGAGCCAAGAATCGCCGTGAGAGCTTGGAACGGTATAAAACAACATGGCCGCTCAGTCTTCATACCCATGTACCCCGCCCGAGCGGCGTTACTCGTGATTGCTAATATTGCCAACTGGGTTCTTGCTGGATATGGGTAATTATAATTTATAGTTCTACAACTTAAAAAAAAATATTTTTTTACATTTCATCTAGGTACCTATCTGCCATCGGCTTTCTAACCATAATCAGATCTTAGGAATTGGTTTGCTGGTTATATATTGAGGGGTATTCGATTGAATATTCACCCCTAGGTTATATTGTCAGTTATATTGTGAATATTGTTGAATAAAAAAAAATATATTCAACAAAAAAGTTTTAAAGAAAAAAGTAGCGACTGATTAGGGGTATGGGCTTTTTAACTGCCATATCCTTGACAGGTTAGCTTGCTACCATTTTAGACAGCACTTTCCACCAGGAGTGACCGCAGTCAAGGGCTAATATTGGATAAAGAAAATCTCTTGGTAAGGGTAAATCTTGATAAATAAAAGAAAGAATAATCATCATATTTATCGTGATCATACTATCACCATATTCATACTTGTTTCTCGAGTATGAGAAGTGTGGCTTTAATGCATGTTAAACGTCTTTTCTTCTTCGTCTTCGTCTTTTCGTCGTCAGTATAATAACTTACACTATTGTATTTAATTTACATACTTACATAAGTAGGTAATGTAATATATTGTTTAAAAAAAAAAGAGCAACTGCTGAGTTTCTTGCCGGCTCTTCTCAACAGAATCTGCTTTCCGAACCGGTCGTAGAGTCAAAACATGACGTAACATAAGAGACACCTGTATGCCCTACATGTTTTAAATAAATGAATTGAATTTCAGCATGTATGACCACGGGAAAGACCTAGCCCGCCACCTGCTTGCCATTTTACTGGGCAACACAATCCTCTACACATTGGGATACGTGGTGCTAAAGCTGGTCCATAAGGAGAGAATTTCTATAGCCACCTGGCTGTGGCTGGCGTTGGCTCACGTCTCTTGGGTTCTGGCTGCGCTCTTGTTTACAAATGCGAGGACACATTGGTCGGTGAGTAGAATGTTTTAACATTTCTTTTGAAACATTTTAACATTTCTTTTGACCTTAGTTAATTATAACCATCAAGTCTTATTCTTTGTAAAAATGACGGTCAGAAGGTGTACTTTGGTACCTATTTTGAATAAAGATGTTTTGAGTTGAGTTTGAGTTGAGTTGAAATTAAACTTCTTTAGGTGGGGTTTTTTAGGTTTCCAAGTTTGGAGAATTCAAAGTTTGGAGAATTCCGAGATTTAAAGGGCAGTGACGTTAGTATCTATACATTTTAGGATAAAAACAGACTATATTTTGTTGATACCCAATTTGGCACACGCATTCAAAAGGTGTACTGTGTAAGTACCAATTTTGAACATAGTAGTAGGTACCAAACATACTTTCAACTTTGCACAGATAAGTGTGTCAGAGTTTTTTAAACTTATATACAATTGCCGCCAAACAGAACAGCTGTTTTGAGGCTTCCATCTTTTATTGTGATAATTATTTGACCGAGCGAAGCGAAGGTCTCTGAGTCTACTTGAGTGAATTTGCACTTGTCCGTCCGTCCGTCCGTCCGTCCGTCTGTCAGAGCCTTATAACTTCTGAATTACTGAACGTAATTACTTCAAGTTTAAATATAAAATGTAAACCGATGCCTCGCCGAATATGGCTTAAAAAGTTATAAAAATCTTTATTTGAGAGCCCTCTCATAGAAAAAGTAAAATATTTTTTATAGCGTTACATAGGGTTGCGGTATATCATTTTAAAGATAATTAGGAATAGAGTCCAAAAATATTTTTTTTTATTTGTCCCCTAAAATTGACGAAATGGGGGGCTTTCAAAGTGGAGATTTTCTAACATCCAAAGTTGACCTCAGAACTCTCAATTTTTTGAAAGGTTGAGCCTGAAACTTATCAATTATTTGAATTATATCCTGTACTTGAACAACAAATACTAAAATTGGGTAAATATTATAAGGAAACGAAGTTATTTAATTTTGGGATTTCAAAGTGGAGATTTTCTAACGTCCAAAGCTGACCTCAGAACTCTCAATTTTCTGAAAGGCTGGTCTCAGTTCGGGGCGAACCACTAGTTTATAGTGCCTATTTAGGACGAAGGTCCTCCTGCATGGATCTCTATAGAACACGGTCTTGAGGTGATTTCACGCCGGCGAGGCGTGGCGTGGCAAGACCGGAATCAAAGGACATGACCAGTAACTGCCCTCCGATTCGGGACAATGTGCAGGATTTCCGTTTTTACAGTAAGGTTTAAAAATTAAAACCGAAATTACTATGGATTTATTATTCCGAATAAGGTCAAGGTTAAAATATCTATAAAAACAATACGTTTGTTTAAATCTTGAGCGTCCGGTTTCCTCTTTAAGCACTAGGTACTCCATTTTGACGTTCCGTTTTATCCATGCCTAATAATAATCTTGTTACCCTACATGAATACCAAGTCACTATATTATGAGTGATTTATTTTTGATCAATTAAAATATAGTAATGAAAAGGAAATGTATGTTTTGTTTTTATTGTTTTGTTAGTTGACAAGCCTCAAACGAACAAAGCATTTTCAAAAAACCACTGCGTTTAAAGGAACGTAACGCCCTCTGGCATTGCATCTGTCTGCCATCTGTTGTCGAATAGTTGAAAAGACTCGCTAGCGCCATCTAGTGTGGCAGCAGTACAATGTAGCGTGATTTTTAAAGGAATTACATAAGTCTTGCAAATATAGTTTTATTATTCCAGTATTATCCTCATCCATGCCCAAATAATGCAAAGCTTAATTATTTTCCTGAGAAATGTGGTTAGCAATACTTAAAATATTTTTTTAGACTCGCTCACCACAACAACTAGTGCCATCTAGTGTGGGAAAGCAGTTTTTTGGTGAAACTTCTTTTATTTATTTTCTCAGTTTTCAGAGCCTTCAGACTCCTGAAGCTTTTTTATCTGAAAACTATAAAATATAAAAATTACAATAATAAAGAGTTCATTGCTGCACATTAATTTTTGATATCTAGGCAAGCTCCCATAGTTGCGCTGGTCAAGTCCAAATTTCAATTTGACGACCTCCCTGGAGCAAATTAAAGTAAATGAAACTAGTAAATAAAGTAAAAGTAAACGAAACTTGTAAATAAAGTAAAAGTTAAACGAAGGGGCCCTAAAAAGGTAACAAATAGGCAGGCTACTTACTACTAGAATGCTTTCGCATTTAAAATATTAGAATGGGTGTATTTATCCATACTAATATTTTAAAGAGGTAAAGTTTGTGAGGTTGTAGGGGGTAATCTCTGGATCTACTAAACCAATTTAGAAAATTCTGGTACCAAAAGGAAGCCACATTATTTGTGAGTGTCATAGGCCCGAAAAATTAGGGAGTTCCCGTGGGAATTAAAAAAACTTATTTCACGCAGACGAAATCGTGGGCATCTGCTAGTTTTGATAATATATGCACAGTGCCAAAGAAGTTTTAGTGTACGCGCGCAAAATTAGCGGTAGCGGGGCGATGCGATTAGTCGGAGAGCTGGCGACGAATTTCGGGAACAATTTGAAAGAGGTCTGGTAATACTTTATAACCGACAAAAACGTCTGGGATTTGTTATTTCGAATTCTAGCATAAAATTTAAAGATAAAAAAATCAAGTTGCCAAAAAAATGTTTTTTCGGTTTTTTTTTGCAAATGTTATATGATGCGCAGTAGCGAAATAACCGCAAACGCTCTACCAGACTGGCAGAACTGGATTCGCCAATGAACGAAATTATATTTCTCCACAATTTCAGATTGCCTAAAAACACCTTCCCGAAATTCGTCACCAGCTCTCGAATTCCATCGCCCCGCTGTCGCCGTCGCTCGGCCGTCACTAGTTTTGTGCGCGCCCTCTAGTTCAACCACAAGTAAAGCTTACAAGCATAAATGTTATGTTTTGTTTACAGCAAACGCCGGCGCAGTCTCGAAACATCAACGCCGAGTGTTCCGCACTTAACATGCTAGATACCCACGACTTGTGGCATTTGGCATCAGCGTCCGCCATTTTCTTCTCTTTTAATGCGTTGCTCATAATGGACGATCCTCTCGCCGATACTCCCAGACATCTTATACCAGTGTTTTAAAAAAATATTTTTAGTGTTGCTAGCTCCTATGCTAAAAGTAAAACTATTTTACACTTTTATTTTAATTATTCGGTGCTATAGCTTCTAAGTGTTCGTCAATACGATGAAAATTAATTATTTTTCTTTATTTTATGTCATTATTCATTCTTGGGTTCTGACGTCAGACAAATTCTATAGCCCGTGTCACGAAAGTAGTCCCGCGGCAATAAGTGGAAATAATACATTTTACATACAATTATTGTTTAAACTTTAAAATATATATACGACTACCAGCGCCGCCTCTATGGGCCTCTTTCGTGACACGGACTGTACTATCTGTGATTTTGATTCCATGTTCGTTCATTCTTAAGGATTTGATTCTGACTACGGAATCTGACTACGATTCTGAGCTCTTTTCATTGTATTATTCGGGCATGTCTGTCAAAAGGGGATTTTAAGAATTCAGAATTAAGTTATAGTCCCACCAACTTATCTGGCCCGGTGCCCAAAATTGGAACTAATTTTTATGCCTCTTTATTTTTTATTAAAAATATTTTTAGTATCATGTACAGTATCGACCTGCTATCGACGTTGTCACCTGGTCAGATAGTTTGTGGGACTGAAAGCAAAGTTATTAGTATGGACATAACTGTGTAGCCAGCTACAAAAATTTGAGGTTTTATTGGAAATAGTGGTGTACATCAGAAGTAGAATTCGTTTTGTTGAACTAGACTATTCTTATTAAGTAGGTATTTTTAGTGCTATAAACGTATTGGTTACCAAAGGTGAACTTGTTTTCTTATGAGATCATGATTTATTATATTTTGTTATTTTATGTTACAGTCTCTCTTTATTCCTATTGTATTAATAATTTGATATTTTGTTAGTAGTGGTCCTATCATATTATGTATAATGTTACAGAATGTCTAGGAATACCTCAACCATGTTCCAATTTTCGTATTTCGATTGTTGCAATAAAAATGTTAATAAATGAATCATAACAACACAGTACTACATCTGTGCATAACAAGATCATATTAAATTCGTCAACACACATGCTTTTTCTAAAATAAAAGAACTTCGGGTAAAATATCATCAACACATATTAGATAAGCAAGATGCGTGTCGAAAATATATTTGAATTTAGTAAGCTGTAAAATGACTGTGATATAAAATGTGCTTGTGTCTGAACAAATTGTCATGTTAGTAGTTTTAGGAATGATATTATGCCTGCTCTCGTATGATCGTTACCCTAGTTAAATATAAGATTTAATAAATTTCTATGCATACATTTTCGTTTTTTAATTCAACACCCACTTCCTGCTGTATTTAATCAATTTTAGCAGCCGAAAGTTATCCAGGTGCAGCTAGTTAAGTTTTCTTAAAATAGCTACAATATAAAAAAATAACATACCTACCTAATAGGTATTCAAATAAACTATTTACAAAGACGAAATGGCACGGCGGTTTCTCCATACAAACATATTCATCGGTTTTCTCCGTGGATAATCACAATAGAGAAAATATTCTTGCACCATAAAATCCAAATGTATCCGTGCCATATTCCTATATTTTCCTTTTTTTTCGATAAGTTGATAATTTTAAGAACATGGAACCTTCAAAAATTCAAAAAATGGCTCAGTTTTCGCGCCATCATCAGACATCCCGCAAATAAATTTGACGAATATTACAAAAAAGAAAAAAATACTTATGTACCGAGATAGATTTGAGTCCTTCAAATTATTCTTGAAAAAAATTATTTAAATCGGTTCAGTTTTGGAGGAGGAAACAGGAGATTTTTTTAGGTATAATCGGTCCTAGCTGCAGAATATCCCTATCGGGTGTTATGGGACTATTTGAGGAGCTGCGCGACGGCAATATTATCGTTAATTAGTATACCTATTCTTAATGTCATGCAGATGCCATTAGGTTTTTTAAAACATTTCGTGTACAACCGAGTTAGCACAAAACCTCAATTTTTACGGTAACCTCGGACCGATATCTAAGCGATTACAACATGGAATTAGGAATTATTGTTGTAATCAACAACAATAATTATAATTATTCTAATAGTTTAGTTCAATACTCTGTGACCTACATAGTACCTACATAAAGTAAACAATTTTGTAGGCATATGACCTAAGTAGCCACTTTGTAGGACTGTCGATGCCCTAGTGGCACACTTTGTTGCGCATGTGCACTTGGCCGCACAATGAGTAGGAAAAATTACTTCGTTTCCTGGGAAATATTCCGTCAACTTAAAATCTGTTGAATTGAAGGTATTTAAAAAAAAAACACTATCTGATGCCCGCGACTTCGTCTGCGTAGATTGAGGTTTTGTGGTTTCCGCGAGAACTCTTTAATTTTCCGGGATAAAAAGTTGCATACGTGTAATTTCAGACCACATTTCAGACTATACTTAGCTCTATAATCTAGCTCTGTGCCCAAATCCGTTGAGCCGTTCTGGCGTGATTGACAAACATACATACATGCATTTAAACTTTCGCATTTACAATTTAATATTTAAGTACCTATTTAAATTAATCGCGTTGATTGAACTAATTTTATTAGAAGGTACTACCTAAATTAAGTAAGTAGGTACTTTAAAATATGTTACAGGCATGAGGCAAGGACCATCATTTACCAGTTTGAGGGCTGTATCGATTTCGTCGTTTCTTATAGGTTTTTTTAAATCTTTATTTTAAATAAACCAATATGAACTAAAAAATATAGAATCTAAAACAAATTGCGATTGGATAAAATTGTCTAATTTTTTTTTGTTTTGAGGTAAATTAAAATTTTAATTTGGCAACACGCGATCATGAACTGTCGGACTCGGAAGAAAAATGGCCGTATCACTTAACGTCAAAACTAATTCTTGGGCGAGTGTCTTCAAAAACGTGTGATTTATAGCGAAAACGACGACGAAAAGTGCTCATTCAGTGTTTGTGACGTGATTTTGTGTTTGTGTGTTCCTGTACTTTCATCCTTTCAACATATACATAACACCCTGGAGCACGGAAAGCAACAATAATTGTACATACAATTCTGATGCACAGTAAGTTTAGCAAGACGACGTTAAAGGTTGAAAAACACCTAAAAAAGTCAAGGGAAACATCCCAACGGTAAATGAGACATAGTTCCATACCATACAAACTTACATGGATGAGATACTACCATTTATTTTATTTAATATATATAAAATAATTATTATAACTACACCCTTGAATTAGAGGTCTCACGTAAATATTATTTTAAAACAAAGGCCAGTACACTACATAACGGATAGTTGCATTCATTTATGGATAATAATATTCTTATACGAGATTATGATCTGAATATCATCAGAGGATGTCAGTTTCATAAATAGAAACTGTAGGTATTTACATTGCGCGATCTGTTTACGATTGTCGTGTCGGGGACGTTACGTTGATCAATTTCTAGCTTACAATTTAAAAAAAGATGAAATAACCTTTTTGACGACCTCCCTGGAGCAGTGTTGAGTGCTGTTATCTTAACTTGGGAGGTCCGGGGTTCGATTCCCAGCAGTGTCAATCTGGGAATTTATAATTTCTGAATTTTGTCTGGTCTGGTCTGCTATACCTACCTGCCATACCCCTAACAGGTAAGCCCATCTTAGACTGCATCTCTACTTACCATCAGGTGAGATTGCAGTCAAGGGCTAACTTGTAGTTGAATAAAAAAAAATCTAATAATAAAATAATTACAAATACCTAGCGTAAATGAATTGAGCAAGGTAGGCATTGGTGAGGGATATGGTGAGACATAACTTTTTTTGCGATTCTGATGACTAAGCACTCTTGGAAAATCATCAAGATTAAGTAGTTATAATCATTCTAGATTTGTTGTCTGATCTGTGCTGATGTGATTTTTTGTTCATTTGTTTGTAATTAAATGCAGTGCCTTTATTATAATTAAGATACTTAACTACTCAGTTTTGGTGAAGTTGTGAAGCAGTTAATTATGACGTGTTAATCAGTAATTAGTTATTAAAATAGTCAAAGGAATAGCATTATTCATGAAGCAAATATGATATTGAACAAGCGAAATTTTTGTGCTTCCTTATACTTGAGTAGTTTTATACAAATTCGGTAAGAAAAGTTTGCGTCTCTTAAGTAGCTATTTCATATTAAGAAACAAGTACTTGTACTATTTAAATTATAGGCACCTTTCAATGTTTGGATGGATGTTTTGTATGGATGGATAGATGTTTGTTACACAATCATGCCAAAATGGCTGAATGGATCTGGATGAAATTTGGCACAGAGATAGATTAGTCTGGAATAACACATAGGCTACTTTTGATCCCGGAAAATTAAAGAGTGCCCGCAGGAACCAGAAAAACTCAATCCACGCGGGCGAAGTCATGGGCAACAGCTAGTTTGTTTATAAGTTTGTGTTGTGAAAGAGTAACAATTTTAGATAAAGACACTGATCAGTAATTAACCTAATTAAATATGTAAATAACAAATAAGGCTATCCAGGTGACACACTTTGCCCAGCAATACTATTGTGTATAACATCTTTGATTACAACTATTCTTATATCCAAAATTATTTCAACAAGCCAACGTATTTTCATTAGTATTCTATTTAATTTTTACCTAGTTGTATTTGTAAGCTTGTATTCTTTCCATTTGATTCCACCCAAGATTTTGAGTGACGAATTGAGAGAGAAATATCGAGTCATAGTCATTGCAGTAAGTCTGTAGATTATTATTATTTATCAGGTAATTATTATCAGCCAGGGAGAAGACCCTCGAGTCTCAGCTGTGGCAAAATTGACAGCAAAACCTGAGTCTTAGGGATATTGTATAGCAAGTGTCTGTTGCGAGAAGACAGGATGCTGGGAAGACAAAGTGAAAGGCACTCTAAAGTTTTATGGATTAGCCATAGAACACATAACAAAAAGCGCTCACATTGCAACCGTTTCATTCCATAGAGACCCACACAGCATTTTACAAACTTCAAACTTCATTGGTAGAGTCTTGTTGACTTATCATAAGTGGCACAAGTTGTCCTATTTCTAAATTGTAAATCATTTTAATGTTTTTTTATTCAAATAAACTTTTACAAGTGCTTTCGAATTGTTGAGTGAATCTACCTCTGGTTCAGAATGACATTCATGCATTTTGTCCTTAGAAACACTGAAAAGACCAGATGCTGTATAGTGTCTACATTCATGGAGTACTTGCTATATGAATTCCCTAAGCAGACCGGAAGCTGTAAAGACACAATGTATGGTGCTGTGGATAATGGAACAGCAAACGCAACCCCGCATGCACATTTCTTTCCATACAACCTCATACATTTTGTTTTCAATGGACAAGTCGCTATTGGACTGAGAGTGTCGGTAACATTGCTCAAGCGATATTAACTAGTGATGTATTTTTGGCAGATGTGAGGGTGGTGGCATGTGGGGCGCGCAGGCGGGGTGGGTGTGCGGCGCGCTGGCGGCCGCGCTGCTGGCGCTGCTCGCGCTCTGCCGCCGCGCCGCCAAGAGGGCGCCCGCGACCGTTCACCAGCCGCAAGTCACGCAGGTAATGTGAGGGTGGTGGCATGTGCACCCCAATTCACAAACGCCCAATACCTTCTTCTTGCTTTACTGCTTACCTACTCCTATTTTTAGGGTTCCGTACCCAAAGGGTAAAAACGGGACCCTATTACTAAGACTCCGCTGTCTGTCTGTCTGTCTGTCTGTCTGTCTGTCTGTCTGTCTGTCTGTCTGTCTGTCTCCAGGCTGTATCTCATAAACCGTGATAGCTAGAAAGCTGAAATTTTCACAAATGATGTATTTCCGTTGCCGCTATAACAACAAATACTAAAAATTAAAAAAACATATATATTAAGGGGGGTCCCCATACAATAAACGTGTTTTTTTCGTATTTTTTTGCTCAATATTAAAAACGGTAACAGGTAGACGGTTCAAATTTTCACAGAATATTAACTTGTATATTACCTTTCAAAATAAATAATTAAATATCAATAAAGTAAATATTAAAGGGGGGCTCCCATACAACAAACGTAATTTTTAGTTTTAATACGTCATAAATCGTAAAACTTACTACAGGTTTGTACGGAACCCTCGGTGCGCGAGTCCGACTCGCACTTGGCCGGTTTTTATTTTTCTATTTTTGTGTGAAAATCTTAATGTGGTTCACAGAATACATCTACTTACCAAGTTTCAACAGTATAGTTCTTATAGTTTCGGAAAAAAGTGGCTGTGACATACGGACGGACGGACAGACAGACATGACGAATCTATAAGGGTTCCGTTTTTGCCAAATTTGGCTACGGAACCCTAAAAAGAGTTTCGATGTAACACACACCACTCACAAAATGTGTGATTATCAAATCAAACTCAAATTTTATGGAGTATGTGTCTTTAACAGCTGATAGGTAGAGTCAAAACAAGACGTATCATATCATCTTATATTGACTACCACTAATTCGGAATGATGAGTCTGATTCTACAAGAAAATCTGGAATTTCTTAAGAGTTAGAAAACTAATTACAACAAAACTAATTTTGTTTGTTTCATGTGAGTAAATAAACAAAGAGCCAGAATATTTATGTCAACAATATTTTCCAGGTGCACATAGTGTGTGGTGGACCGGCGCGCGTCTCCCGCGTGGTCTCCCCGCCGCAGCCGCACCGCGTCTGTGCCTCCCTCGCCGTCGCGCCCGCGCCCGACCCCCCCGCCGACCCCAAGAGCCCCGCACCTCAGCCTTCACATATCCTCATCGTCCAGAACTTTCCCGACAGCCCCCAGCCATCCGGTTCCCAAGCATCTCGACAACCCCCTCCAGAGTATCGTGGTATACCGAAGTTACCTCTTCCCGAACAGTGGATGCACAAACGGCCTTTCGACTACAAATATTCAGCCATCCCGAGACCGTTAGCTCAAATAGTTAACTCCGATTTAGGTGTCGAACTGCAGAGAGAGTCTCGCGCAAAGAAATACAGCGCCACCAGATCGCCGTCTTTAGAAAAAGACGATAAATCACCCTTTGTTACCAGTGCAAAGGTTGTAGACTCAGAGGTTTTCGGATTCGACGTCGAATCTGTGAGGAAATTGAGCGGAGACGGTGAAAAACCTAATGAGATGGATGAACGGGCGCCCTCGTCTCCACACGAGAGCGATAAAGAAATGTCGCCAAGTAATTTAAGGAGATTTCGATCCGTTAGCACAAGACTTAACATGTGCAGCGTAAGTGAGGGACCGCCTACAGAATTACAGCAGGAATGTTTGGAAATGCAAAACTCACCCCTCATTGTTGAATGTAGTTCAGCTAAAGAAAAAGCGTCTGGACTTAAGTTTGATTTTTCGCCAAAACTTTTAGCAGACTGCATGAGTTCACCGCGTTTTTTCACACCTCCTGAAATGATCTCGCCTATGTTTTTCGCAGAACCGTCGCCTAAATCAGTGTACTATGACACTATGAGGTCTCCAAAGTTTTTCCCTGAAACTCAAAGAGAGTCGGAAGTTCCGCAGTCACCGAGAACTTTATACGATCATCGAATCAGAACGAACGGTATAACCGAAAAACCTAGCTCTCCTAGAGTCCTAAGTGCTCGACCTAGCCCTAAGGTTCTTAGTTGTAATAAGGAAAATTATTTTACGTTCGAGCATTTAAATACTACTGAAGAAAGTGCAGCGAGAGTGTCTCCGAGACCGAGGAGATACGGAGGAAGAAATTCCATTGAAAGAGAAAGATTTACTCCCCCTGCTGATAAAGAAGTTAAAAAATATAGAAGGCATAATAGTTGTGATACCAATTACAAGAGTGTTGAACTAAATATATCGAAGTGTGATGATATCAGAGAAACAGAGGTCGGTACAAAAATAGAAGTGATAGAAAAAGACGTAGTTGATTGCTGTGCCAAAATTGATTCTCTTCAAGTAGACACAATGGTCGAAAACGAGAAAAAGGAGTTGACGCCTATTCCGAATTCTGCGCAAGCCAGGCGGCAAAGGTTAAAATCAATATCTCTTGATTCTGATAATGCGAAAATAATCGAACAAAATCTAGGATTACCAATAGCTAAGCAAATGAAGGATCAAATGAATGAGGCGTACAAAAACCAAGAAATAAGTACGTCATGTGAAAGTATGGAGCGGAGTACGAATCGAGTCTCTTCAGTACCCGGTGAACGGCCTGTATTTAAGTTTGATGTAGAACAAAAAGAAAAATATGACCCAGAACCTAAGTCTTCAGACTTGAAACAAAAGAAATGTTTGCGACAAAGTTCTGACACCCAGTCCTTTATAGATATGCCTAGATTTTCACCCAAAGAATTCGAAATAATCGTAACTTCCGAGGAAGGTGCAACAACAGCGGCCGAAACTCATACGAAACGAAAGGGCAAGAATTTACGAAACTTAACAATAGACTTGTCCAAACGTGATAGTGATTTAGAAAAAGAATTATTAGAATTCGAAAAGCTATACACGGACGCCGAAGAGAAGAAAGTTAAAACGCCGACATTGAAAGTCAAAGCTACGTCATTGGATTCTTCGGAAACTGTGAATCTTTCTTTACCACAGAAAAAGTCTCTAGAGGTTCCTCAAAACTCTATATCGGTGCCGAATACACCTAAACGTCAGTTTAAACGAATACTAGCTCAAAAGAGCGCCAAACATGACTTGTCTGGTGGAAGAATGGGACACAATACGGTGCAAACTGCTGATCAGCGTAGACTGTTTATGAGAGGACAAGATAGCGGTATATATTTGAGAGAAAATCACGCATCTCTTATGTTATACCAGCCAGGAACCTCCCGAATGGGGTCAAGAACCATGGGATCTTTTGACGAAAATATGTCTGACACTGGTCCTGAAATAAATATATCTGGTGTTGAAAATCGACCTCATGTGGAGACTGTACAAACTCTCGGTTCAAATCTTCTTAACTATAAACAAAATTTGAGTGTATCGAGTACAAATTTAAAGACTCTGCCTGAAGGCGTTCCTTCTGATGATTTTGAACCGAATGTGGAAGACGAAAAATTTGCAAAGAAATTGCACAGACGGAATTCAAATCAGAGCTTAATGTTAAGTACGCATAGTCTACAAGGTTCAAATTGTTCTTTAAGCAGCGCGGGTGCGTCATGTCATAATTTAAGTACTGTTAGGACAAGTATATCGAATTTTAGTTTAAACTCTGATAACCGACATAAAAAATTATCCCTAGAAAGGAGGGATTCGAACACGTCTATTAATCCAAGTGAGCATTTGACACCAACCACAAGAGTGATATGTTCATCAAATACTAATTTATCCGGAGATGTTTCAAAAAATTGCCTTTTACAGCGTCGCGGATCAAATAACAGCCTCACTTTGAATATTCTTTCCGGTAACAATCTTAGCCGTCATTCGAGCAATACTTCATTAAACAAAGACGTGAAACTCGGTCAGAAGAAAGGTCTGTTAGAAAGACGAAGCTCAAATACTTCTCTCACTTTAAACATCAACACGTCGAATCCACAACTATCAACAAACAGGGCTTTGAGCATTTCCAACTATAATTTAAATGGCTCAACATGTAATCTAAGCAGATATAACAGCAATCATAGCATAGATATCGCTGAGCCCCGTAAAGGCATTTTAGAAAGACGCAGTTCAAATACATCTTTAACGCTTAATATACAACCCCAAGAACCTAGAGATTTGGAGATTGATGAAACTTTAATCGACCCTAATTTACAGGGCATACCACACAGGGATAAACACAGAAAATCTTTAAGCACAGAAAACTTGTTACCTAAATCTTACAAAAATAGAACTCGATTACGTTCCACAGAGAAGGGATTCGGCTCTCATGACAATCTTTGGTCAGGGTCATTTGCAGACCAAGAATGTGGCCAAAACTTGACATATGTTGGCGGGGATCAGGAAAATGAAATCATATACGCGTTCGGTCATCAAGAGGATACTAATTTTCAACCGGGATTCGTACGAAACATCACAACAAAACCTTTAAGTCCTCAGAGTACTTCCGAGGATTTCAGGTTTTACTTAGCTAATATGCAGCATCTGCAAAATGCTTCGAGTGTTTTAACTCGTCAGCAGTTGAAAGATCTGAATGAAGTCTTTAAAAATGGATATTCGAAAGTAAAATGTCTCGGTACAGGTGATGGGCAACACTGTTGTTCAGGCCGTATTGGTGACGACATATCGAAAGAAAACCCCCAAATGGAAATACCAGAGGTGGCGTCCCTGCCTTGCTCCGAATACCAGAAAAGCCTATTGAGAAATTTACATCAGGAGTTTTGGGATATGCCAACGAATTTCCAGGAGAAGCCGATAGTATCTGGATCCCATCCAAAGAACAGATATAAGACAATCCTTCCTAACGAACATTCTAGGTTTATCCTGCGAGGAGACATTGGGAATAGCGAAGGGTATATCAATGCCAATTTTATTAAGGTGAGGATTGCTTTATCACTTTTGAAATAACTTTATAGCGCCAGTTTCTTATTGTTTCTTATTCTAAGTAAACAATTTAAAGCAACATGATCTTAGTGCATTACTTAAAATATTGCCAAAGGATGCATTTGTGTGTTTTAATTGATACGTAATGTCTTACGTGAAGGTTACTATTTTCAATTTCATTGTATTAATACCTTCATTAACTTCTTCCAGGGGCATGAATACACGAAGAACAGCTATATCGCAACCCAAGGGCCACTCCCGAACACAATTTACGATTTCTGGCTCATGGTCCGACAGAATATGCTTGATTTTCGATCTCAAAGACCTGCAGATGTCCCCCTAACTGATTGCATACAGAAGATCGTGATGCTCACGAACTTTTTTGAAAAAATCAAACAGAAATGCGAAAAGTACTTCCCAGTCGAAATTGATGAAGAAATTATAATACAGAGTCCGGATTGCACTGAAACTACTTTCTTCTCAGATGAGGGTAGTCCAAGAAATAATTTTAAAATAAAAAACGATGGTATCATACGAAAATCGGGTTATACTATAAGAAAATTGGATGTGCGATATGAAACTGTTGAAACGAGTGACAGTGTCATTGTTTATCATTACTGGTTTCACAATTGGGCCGATCATACTTGCCCGAAAGACGTGACAGCTCTATTAAACTTGAGTTTAGACGTTTTAAAAGAAGAGTGTTACGACTTTAGTGATTATAAAGAGGAGAAGGAAGAACAGTGCAAGTGTGGTAGTAGTCCCAGTTCAAAGTTTGTGTTCCCCCCATTGGAGACTCAAAGTGTTGCGTGTCCCGTTAAAGTGCGGTTCTCTTCGCCATCAAGCTTTTCTGCAGAAAATCTGTTTCCGCCAACGATAGTTCACTGTTCAGCTGGTATTGGTAGAACTGGGTGCCTAATTGCTATTTTGAACGGTATAAAACAGCTGACAAATGAACAGAAAGTTGATGTTTTAGGCATAGTGTGTAACATGAGGTTGAATCGTGGCGGAATGGTGCAGAACTCTGAACAGTATGAACTTATACATAAAGTTCTTTGTCTGTATGAACAGGTGTGTTTGCCGGATTTATAGCTACATTTGAACTGACATCTGTAAATTAGTTGTTTCCAAATATTATTGTTGTAAATTTTGCAAGTTTTTTTTTTACAGTCGACTCATTTAAGGCCGAAACATACTGGCTGCATATGTGTGGACGTCTACATACACGTGCACGTTGCGCAAGCATTTTGCCATGTCTCATACAGTTTCATACATTCGTACGAGGCCAGGATGTTTCAGCCTTTATAGTTATTTATATTAAACAATTATATTTTGAATGTATTTTTTTTTGTAATTTAGGCTATGTTGACTAGTGTCATGTCACAACTAATAAAACTGCCGATGGAAATTGTAAATAAAATACTTTTCCACAATTCAAAATTCTGTACATTTTCCACTGGCAATAGTCCATGCATCTCAGCTCTTTTCTTCACGTCGTATTCTTAACAAAATAACTGTACCATATTCTGTGGACTTTCTTGTCTGCTCTTAGTTGAAATAAGTACATAATACTATCACTGTTAAAGGCTTTCTTTTAAGATAAATTGAACATATAGTTCTGTGAGTTAAAGGTTTTGAAACATTATGAACAACATTTTGTTTTTTCGTCTGTGTCGTCTTTTTCAATGTCCGTTTTCCAACTTCGATCTCATATCAAATTTAAATGAAACGTCATTATGTCATAGTAAAATTGACCCAATAGGTCCAAGGTGTAAGATTACAGGACCAATTTTTATTGGATGCGATGTTCTCAATACCCATTCTGTTGGTGCGGTTTTTACAATCTAAATGGTAGAGTCATGACATTAATTATAAGTGGCATAAGTTTTAAGACCAAAAAACACTGTATCATTATGATCTAATTGTGAGTGCAAACACCCATATCTACTTCTTATACAGATCAAATTTTGTACTGTTTGTGCATACATTTTTATTGGCCTATCTATCTTTTTCTGCTGTCTATGTCGCTCTTCAAACTATCTTTGTACATAATCACCAATATGAAAACGGTCATACAGCCAGTTCTTTGATGAACAAACTGCTTCTTCCAAAAATACTAGTTAAAAGTCGAGCGTGCAAAGACTGATTTTATATTATATTATATTTACATAAGTGATAATTAATCAATAAAAATTGCAATATGTAAAAAATTATACCTTTATTATGTAGTTACCCAATTTGAAAATTAAAACTGCCTTTACTTTCAGACATAACTAGACAAAGTAAAATTAGATGGCACAGACAACTTATACAGTTAAATAGTCTAAGTAATGCAAAATTAAGTGAGATGTACTGATGTATTGTTTATTATTTATGTTGTGCTATGTAGCTAGTAGAAATTTAGTCTAAATCGTTAATAGTCTTTACAGACTAATGGAACCTTGCACACAAAAATATAGTGTGCAATGGCTTTTAAGAGTTTAAAATAAAATATTTATTAAATGAAAATAGAAGACCTTTTTATGTATAAAAATATCATTTGAGACATTCTACTGTAATATAAGGCTCTTTGTTTTATTGATAAAAAAACATGTTCCACGCACATTTCTTTTTGCTATAAATGTTTAGTATACATATATAGGCTATAGTGAAATTTATTATATCCTGACAAACTTAATTGTTATATTGTAGTATATTTGTATGTTTTTTTACTCTACACTCTAGAGAAGTAAAAAAATATTATTTAACTAAACCTTTGAAAGTTATGACAACAAACAAATTTTTGTAATTATTTTACACTAGATCATGCCCGCAACTTCGTCCGTGTGATTTTTTTTTACTCCCGCGGGAAATTCTTAATTTTCCGGGATTAAAAGAAGCCCATGTCCTTCCCCCGTATTCAACCTATCAATATACCAAATTTCATCAAAATTGGTTGAAAAGATTAAAGTGTAGCAGACAGATACACAGACACTTTCGCATTTATAATATTAGTATGGAAGTATATAATATAAAGTAGATAATATAAAGATAAATTATTGTATTGTATATTTGGCCATCCTAACATTTGGCTGTAATTGTAAAATGTGGCATTGATATAGCGAATAGGTTTGAATTTGATCATATTATAGCCAAGGGCCCTAAATCTCTTTGTGATAATGAAAAAGAGTACTGCAAAATTACTTGTTCGAAGAAACAGGAGAAATGGTAGACCATTTTATAGATTGACAACACTGGTATATTAGTAAAATTAGTAAATTTTTGATAAAGAAATTAAGTATTCACTCGGCGTGGTCAAAAACATACAATTTATGTAGTCGTAATGGAATGGATCTGTATTTATATTTCCAATTCAAGCCCGCGTATAGTTAGTGCCAAACAAATGGTCGTCTCAGAGCGGAGGTGCGACTGCTGGTTGCAGTTCTCCCACAAATTGGGTTGTTGAAAAAAAAAAATATCGTGTTTTTTAATGCATTTTAAAACTTTAACACAAATTGTATAAATAATCGATGCGAAAACTCTTAATTTAAAAAAATAATAATAATAATAAACATTTAAAAATTGTTAAAATTTTAAAAATAACCACGTGACTACGAGCGCGCCACGATCAGTTGCCATGTTTGTGACGTCATAATGTTAAAGCAATTTCACGATAGTACAGTGTCAACACTGCATTTATAGCCGTATGTGACACAATAAATAGAAATTAACATTGTGACGTCACATGCGCTCGGGTTTATTCGGTTTTTCGGTACTGAATTCAAAAAATTATTTTCAACTTTTAAATTATAGCGAAAAAAAAAACTAAAAATAGTTTTTTTTTTCGCTATAATGAGAGAGAAACTGATATCTTTTGAACATGAGCGCAAAGAAAGCCGCAGTATGATTGCCTCCTTAGAGCTCAAAATTGATGAGCTGCAAAAAAGGTCGAAGTTCACAGTTTTGGAGATCAGAAATGTACAGCAGCAGAGCGTAAAGCATGAGACACAACAAGACCTCACAAACTTAATACATAAGACATGCGTGGCTTTGGGGGTGGACATCCAGTCGGGTGAAGTAAAAGATGTCCACAGAATCAAAAATAAATCCGGCAGTTCCACCATTGTCACTGAATTGACCACTGTTGTGTCTAGAAACAAAATACTAAGCGCGGCCAAAGACTACAACAAAAATCACCCAAATACTAAACTGACAACGACTTCCCTTGGCTTATCTGGACCTAATATGCCTGTTTATATAACGGAGGGTTTAACAAACAAGGACAGAAAATTATTCGCTATGGCACGCGATGCGCGAAAAGCACTTGAATACAAATACTGTTGGACAAACCAAGGCCGAATCTACCTAAGGAAAGCCGAAGGCAGCGCTCGTATTGAAATAAAATGTGAATCAGACTTGGTGTCCCTAAAAAATAAGTGACTAATAGGCATCATAATATTATATCCTGTTGTAATTTATTACTTACCGGCATATTTCTCTCAGTGTATCTCGTGCCTAAGTTTACTTGTTGTACTGATATTATTTGTTCAACTACCTACAATTAACTTTTTTAACTCAATGATCTACACAATTATCACTATTTTTACACCCAGAACTCACTATATAATAACACCTTTTACACATTACAATAAACGTACTAGAATCTATCACTCATCCCAATCTATGTTATACGCAAATATCTCATGGTTATGGTACTTGCAAACGGTTAATACAATAATATTATCGTCACTATACCGTTGTTACGAATTGAACAAGGTATGTCTTATACGGAATACGTATTTATTAAAATATGTATACTTTTCGTGTTTGTTTATGCTCCTTAAACAAACCTTTGCCTGCCACTTGGTAATTAATCTTTCCTCATGTTCATACCAGTAAATGATGTTCTATCTAACCTGGACAAAGTCTCCTTTTGTGATGCATTAACATGTAGCCCCGACGAATGCTCCGATTTACTACCGTTATCTAAGACGGGTCTTTTTATCTTAACACAAAATATTCGAAGTCTGAAAGCCAATTTTAGTGGACTTCAAACTTTGATTGAACGTATTAAAACTGGTTGTGATATTGTTGTTTTATCTGAATGCTGGCTTTCCTGTAATCCCGTTATTCCCACTCTGAACGGCTACTACTCGCACCAAACAAGTCGTAATTTTAATCAAAACGATGGAGTAGTCGTTTATATAAATGATAATTTAGTTAATGTCAAAACTATTGAACCCGAAGTTTCTGATGCAAATTGTCTAATAACTACGGTTGGTTCTGATCTTGTCATTATTTCTATTTACAGGCCCTACGCTTTTAAAGATCCGTCAAATTTTCTTCACTCAATGGATCGAGTCCTCTCGGATTATAAATCTTATAATAACATTATTTTTGTTGGGGATATTAACATCGATATTGCAAATAATCATCAAGCTAACCATTCACTTGACTATTTGGATCTCCTTGCTCACCATGGTCTCTTCCCGGGGCATGTAATACCAACACATGGCTCCACATGTCTTGACCATGCTAACCTAAAAACTGTAGTATCACCAAAAATCTTGGTTTTAGAATCTACGCTTACTGATCATTATGCAGTATTGATATCTCTGTCAAAGATTAAATATAGTCATCAAAATAAACCCTTTATCACTAAAACTGATGAAGTAAAACTTACTAAAGACATTCTTAACATAAACTTTGATTCTGTATATTTAACCCCTGACCCAAACATTGCAACCGAAAATTTAATTAACCCTATTTTACAAGCCTTGTCAGCGAACACCATAGAAATCCCCTTATCTCGTAGACGTAGGCCTATCAAACCTTGGATAACACCAGGCCTACTGAAATGCATACGTCATAGAGATAAGTTACATAAGAAGCTTAAAAAGGATCCTTTAAATGAAGTTCTTAAGGTTTCCTACAAAAGGTATCGTAATTATTGCTCTAATTTACTACGCAAAGTTAAAAGAGATTATGAGAAAAATGAATTCATTAAAGCTGGTAAAAATCCTAAACTATTGTGGAATGTAGTTCAGTCCGTAACGAATATATCAAAAACTCAATCTACGGCCCGAGATCTTTTGCTTTCGAATTGTAATAAAGAAGTCTGCATTAACGAAGTCAACTCCTACTTTGCCAATATAGGAAGTCAAATGGCCGATAAAATACTTAAAAATAATCAACATCCTCCATTACACTCATCTCAAAGGGAATCCTTTGTATTGATGGAGACGGATGAGTCCGAAGTCGAGCGCTTGATCAATTCTCTTAAAAATAATTGTGCAGCAGGTTGGGATGGTATCTCGTCTAGATTTTTAAAAAAGTACATAGATGTAATTGTTCCCCCACTCACATACATTTGCAACCTCAGTATCAAAAAAGGTATTTTCCCTGACCTGTTTAAAAAAGCGCTTTTGCATCCCATTTTTAAATCTGGCGATAGAGACCGTGCCGAAAATTATAGGCCTATCTCGATCTTGCCAGCTATGTCAAAGATTCTCGAGAAAATCATCAATTTGAGGCTCGTTTCCTATTTAGAATCTTGTAACTTATTATCAATTAACCAATTTGGCTTTCGTAAGAAACGGTCCACTGCGGATGCTGTACACAGCCTTGTTGACCATTTAGTGGGCAAACTCGATAAAGGACAAAAGTGCGTAGCTTTGTTTTTGGACTTGTCTAAGGCTTTCGACACCGTCTCCGTACCTATCTTAATTTCTAAGCTTGAGACTCTTGGCATTCGAGGTAACCAGCTTGCTCTCTTTCAGAGTTACTTGACAGGTAGAACCCAATTTGTGAAGATAGATTCCTATACTAGCTCTGAGTTACCAATCACACATGGAGTACCTCAAGGCAGTATTCTTGGCCCAAGCTTATTTTTGGTTTACGTGAACGATTTATGTAACATTCATCTTGATCATGGCAAGATATTTTCCTATGCTGACGACACAGCTTTGATTTTTTCTTCTGACACCTGGTCTGACACGTATCGACTTGCTCAAAGTGGCTTTGACACAGTAAGGGAATGGCTTAATAACAATCTTTTAACATTAAATATTTCTAAAACAAAATGCATAAATTTTTCCATTCGTAATTCTACACTTCCACCTAGTAACTCTTTACTAAAGCTAGTTGCCTCGACACCGCAGTTTAACCACACACCTGACAGTGATCCCGTTTTTGTGGAAAATGTCACCTCTATAAAATATCTTGGCATAGTAATTGACTGCAACTTAACTTTTAAAAATTACATTGAACACCTTTCTAACAGAGTACGTAAACTTATCTATATTTTCAAACAACTTCGTCACTCAGCTGATCCTGAAATTTTAAAAATGGTCTATCAAGCACTATGTCAATCTATTATAGGCTATTGCATAACAGTCTGGGGAGGTGCAGCTAAAACACATCTTATTCAAATCGAACGTGCACAAAGAGCTGTATTGAAGGTGTGTTGCTTTAAACCCCGTTTGTATCCTACTAATATGCTTTACGAGTATTGTCAAGTATTAACTGTACGGCAATTATTTATTCTGGCTACAGCTCTTAAACAACATTCTCTGACGTGCTTCACCCGTGATTGCCCCAGTCGTAGACCTCAGCTTGCTAGCTATGGTAAACTAAAGACTGCTTTTAGTCGTAGGTTTTTTGTCTTCCTCGGACCTCACCTCTATAATAAGTTGCATAGAATTATCTCTCTGCATTCTTTAAATCACCATAATTACAAAGATGCACTTAAGAATTGGCTTCTTAAGCAAACATACTCGACCACTGAAGGACTTTTGGAGATTCTAGTTTAATCATTACTTACTTAAATTAATACACACACACCCACACACACACACACATTACTCATTCACACACAACACAAACACACACACACTCACTCACTCACACACACAACACCCATACACATGCAAACTCAAGCCTACACGCAGTTGCAGTGTTGTCATTTTTCTTGTGTCTCTGAGTTGGAAGCCCTGTTTTCCGAGACACAGTTCTAACTAGTTCGGAAAACAGGTGCACAATAATATTTAATAATTGCATGTCAACTATGTTCATTAGTTATATCCTAGTTGTAAGGCTAAAATGTTATTTAGTTGTCCCACTCTGTTTTATTGAAAATAAATTTATTATTTATTTATTTATTATTTATTTTGTTAAAAAACTACTTACATGATCATTCGATTTAGAACAAAAAAATTTTTTTTCAACAACCCTTTTGTCGAAGTCACCGCTCATACTACGCCCAAAAATATGCCATTGCGACGCGTGTTGCGGTCAACTTCAGACGAGACAATTTGGCAGGTTGGCGTCAGCATCTGTGGCGTCAGCTATAACAAGGGCAAATTAAATTTATTCGCTTCATGTCGAGTCTAACGCATCGCCGAGCGTTGAAAATCTAAGTTTTGTAACGTGACGGTTTGCTCATAGAGTTAATTAACGTGTGCCCATGTAAAGAAGGGCTTATATTTTGTTGTAAAAAGAAATGTAAACTATATATTTTAATTTAACGATTTTAGAAGTTTGTTCAAAAAGTTTTGTACTCCCAATATAAACCAGTGTTGCCATAATTTTGCCATTAAGTGTTCTACATTCTAAGGGCATTAAATAAATTTTAGATTACTTACATGTTTACCGAAATATATTTATTAATTTTGTTTTGATAATATAAGCAATTACTTAAGTACATTTTTATATTTTCTTTTCTATTATAGTTCTCTATAGGTATGTAGGTACATTTAAAAATAAGTGACATTAGAGGTGTATTTATTGTGTTAAGTAGAGAAATTAACTAAAATCTATTTATTTGTACTTTTTCGAGGTAGTTTGTAAGCGTGTTAGTCAACTATAATATTATATTAAATTGTAATGTAAATATGTGTGTCTAAAATATTCTGATATTCTTTTTTCATTTTCAATTACATAAGTATAAAATATTCTGTCGCAATCCTCAGAGAAATATACGGTATACCTAGTACAAAATATTTTTCTTTTCATTTATTTCCTTACTAGCTGATGCCCGCGACTTCGTCCGCGTGGAATAAGTTTTTTAAATTCCCACGGGAACTCCTCAATTTTCCGGGATAAAAAGTAGCCTATGTCACTCTCCAGTCCCCAACTATACCCATGCAAAAAATCTCGTCGATCCTTTGCTCCGTTGCGGCGTGATTGAAGGACAAACAAACACACTTTCGCATTTATAATATTAGTATGATTTTCTTGTTTTGTGTAAAAGAAGATATGCGTTTGTGTAAAAGAAGATATGCGTTCGTGTAAAAGAAGATATACGTTTGTGTAAAAGAAGATATGCGTATAAAAGGGGTGAATGAGAGATTGACGGTTAACAGAAGTGAGTGGAAGAAGAAAACATGTGCCGACACATAGCGTGGGAAAAAGGGCAAGAAGAAGAAGATTTTCTTGTTTGCTTTGGAAACTCATATTGAGACAGATAAAAGGTACCGTGAAACTAGCCAACTTTGCCCGTTTTTTTATTAAAATCGAATTAATTTCGAGATTTTTCTATAGAAAGTGAAGTATGTTTCTCCATTTCATACAACTATATGATTATACGCAAGCGTTCGCTTTGTATTTTTTTTTTAAATTAACATTTAAACTAAAATTTGTTCGATTTTAATGGCGGGCAAAATAATCTGGACTTTTAGCCAACATTGCCCACATCGAGATTTCATGCAATATAACTCTTAAAAATACGTAACAGACACCATGACTAGAATTTAGGGCAATCTTGGCCTAGGTTCCAAAATTTTTTTTGTAGTATTCATATTTTCGCAATAAAAGGAGTGGGCAATGTTACCTAGCGATTATTTCTCATTTCCATACAAGCTCCATCGAGCAGTTTAAAATTTTAAGGGTTGTCACGTCAGGAAATTATTGATTCAATAAATAATATTTTAACGTTTTTGTTGGAGGTGTTGGACCACAATCCACATATTATAATATGCATTTGTTTTAGAAATAAGAAATGATATTTAAATCAAACACTACCTATGTTTATTAAAGTAAATGTTTATTAAAGTTTAGGTTAATAAAAGTATGAGGCACTAAGTAGTAATTTTTAAAGGCTCGGGACCCTATTTCACGTCTTGATTTTCTTTGTCGAATTCTGGACTCGTGTTGGTTTTTCTGAAATTTAAAATAACATTAACTAAATGAAAGCTTAAAAATTATAGAAAAAGATGAAAAGTGGCGCTTTATGATAATAAAAAATAGTGCATCGGGAAAGGTATAGTTTTTTATCAGTAGTAATAGTATACTTAGTATATCTATTCAGAATCGAATCAGTGTGTATGACATCTCACAAACTTCGCTATCTAAGTACCTAGGTATTAACAAACATAAGCATTTACTATTAAATGTTCTAAATATACAAGTGTTTGGTGTTTTGTTTCTGAGGTAAATTACTGAGGTAATTAATAATTCAATCACATGTTACACCTGTTAGGTACACCACCTATTACAAAATATCTAAATGTGACAACCCTGAGTACTTTTTGTTAACGGGCAATGTTGGCATGCACGGGTTTGAAAAGTTAAGGGTAATTTTGCCCATCATCTGTAGTCTATATTTATAACCATCTGAATTCTGAAACTATAATTAAAATACTCTACAATTGTGAATCTATGACATACAGTAACGCGTTTTTGCTATGATGTAAAATCCACAACCACTTCACTCAAGAAATTTGCCCGCCAAAACACACACTGCATTCGACAATTTCTGACGGGTTACTTAATAATCAACTTGGGAACGAGTGCGATACGCAGTGTGGTCACAAATATAATCTATTTTTACCCAAGTACTTAATGAATATTGCCATAAAACTAAAAAACTGTCGTTTAGTTAGTGGATTTGCAAAAATTTTGCTTTTAGGGCAAAGTATCCTTGAATGGCAAAGTTGGCATGTTTCACGGTACGTATATTATTAACGTGTAATTTAAAAGGATAAAAAGGAATATTTTAATATTGATTAAGAGTACAAACAAAACAAGAGAAACAGGGCTAAGCAACTCAAAAACTTTTTCTTGCAAAACTTGTAAAAAGAATGAACGCGTAGGTAAGTACCTAATTGAAATATCCTTTCTATAAATTATATCTGTAGTCACAGAGTAGAGTACGCTGCAGTGCGAAATCGGTTCGAAGAACCGCTTAGGTAAAGTTCGCGCACGAGTTGAATGCAGAGCAAATGTATGGTGACACCGTAGCGAAAAAATTCTATGTCTATGGGTGACACATACATTTACTCTGCATTCAACTCGCGCGCGAACTGGCATCTAAAGTTTAGTACACGCAAATGTAATACCATTTTATTTAAACATGAGTTTCTTATTATACCTACATTACATTGGTACCTACTTACCTAAATACATTATATTGTTATCTATTTAACTAATACCTTTAAACGAGCAATTCTTGTATATATATATATATATATATACATATATATATATGTACCTATATAAGTACCATATATAATCTGAATCTCGGAAACGGCTCCAACGATTTTTATGAAATTTAGTATGCATGAGGTTTCGGGGGCGATAAATCGATCTAGCTAGGATTCATTTTTAGAAAATGTCGTTTTATCCGTGTTTTCAGGCAATGAAAAACTTATACCTAATCAGTTTTATAACTTAAAATAAAACTTTGAAAAAAAACTATAGGACCGGCTTCAATCTTCTGTGTTCCCTCATTTACAAAATGGGGCTCTTCAAAAGGCTGATATAGTTATTTGTGTTACATGGGGCCAAAGAAAATTTTTGTTCCCCGAGGGCGCTATTTTGAATTCAGAGCGAAGTGAAGGATTCTATAGTAGAATCCCGAGCGTAGCGAGGGGTTCTAAAGTAGAATCCTGAACGTAGCGAGGAATTCAATATACGCCGCCCGAGAACAAAAAATTTGGCCCCGAGTGACACACACTATTTTTCATCATTACGTATGAGAAAAAGCTAGGAGTATCAACCTACTATGTATGGACATTACCTATACGTTTAAGCACCAATCAGAAGATACTCCTATCAACCTTCTATGTAATTGTATATAGGTACATTATTTAGACGTATATTTAAAGTTTAAATAAAATGTAAAGACGTACATATATCCGATCAACAAATTGATCACGTGACTTCGGACCAATCAGAACAGAGAAATGCAAGTCGTATATTCGATCAACAAATTGATGACGTGACTTCGGACCAATCAGAAGAGAGAAATGAAAAGTCCTATGGGCCTACAAGTTACACTTTGCTCCCGCTATCCTCTGAAGGCAATATGCGTTTTTCGAATAGGTATGATGAAAAACATATTTTCGTACCACTTGCTCAAAAAAGTGACATTCTATGCCATAAAAAGCGAACATAACAATAGTCGTTTTTAATCTGTTAAAAACAGGGAAAGAAAATTGTACTGAATTTCATTCATCCTCTAGGGGGAGAATGTGATTTAAATTTGGAATACCTACTTACCGAAATTTATACTGAACTACATCTGTGTTTCACCATTGAGTTTGTATATAAAGCATTATATTATGTACATCTTTTTGAAAAAGGAATACGCATTTATTATGCAGTTATGATTATTAAATAAAATGACGAAAACCGACGAGGCCGTATGAGCTTGATGCCTTTGCTTTTCCGATAAAAAAATATTAGTCTAGGAATTTGCCGCGTTTTTGTTTTCTTCAAATACATAAACGTTAAATTTATTTTAATTTATTTTTATAAATAAGTTAATGTTCTAAAAATACGTTACGATGTTAAATCATCAACAATTACATTAATTTAATTTAATCAAAAATGTAACTCTCTCTATCAATAATTGAACCAATGTTTCGAATGTTAACTTTTACTTTTAATTGTCATATTGGGGCTGATTCTGTAGTGCACAATCTCTAAACTAAACTAAAATTAGAGCATTACAAATATTGCTATCCCTATCCGTAGGGAGTATTATGAAAGGGATAGCAATATTTGGAATGCTCTAATTTTAGTTTAGTTTAGAGATTGTGCACTACAGAATCAGCCCTATTATCTATCTATACTTATAATAAAACTGTAACAGGTCCAATTCTGTACATTGAAGATATTTTGAAAATTTTTTTTGGAGGGCACTCATTATTCGATACTGAAGCCAAATCTGTAATTTTTTTCATTTTTGTCTGTCTGTCTGTCTGTCTGTCTGTCTGTCTGTCTGTCTGTATCTTGGCCGCGCATCACGCCGAAACTACTGAATGAATTCAAACGAAACTTGGCACGATTTGAGCCCATACTACGAGGTAGGACATAGGATACTTTTTATCCCGAAATTCTACCCCCGAAGGGGTTAAATAGGGGTTGAAAGTTTGTATGAAAGTCCTAAATTTCTCAAGTTATAGCCATGAAACTTGATATATGAGCTGCGGGTTGAAAATGGAGACATACGTGTTTCACAGTTTTTGAAAATTCGACCCCCAAAAGGGTGAAATAGGGGATGAAAGTTGGTATGAAAGTCCTTCGTTTCTCAATATGTTTTACAAGTTATATTAACTAAACTTTTTATTTTGTCTTACGGAAAAAAATAAAGAAGTACGTGTGACATAGTTTTTCAAAATTCCACCCCTAAGGGCGTGAAATAGGGGGTGAAAGTTTGTATGAAAGTCCGTCATTTCTTAAGTTATAGCCATGAAACTTGGTATATGAGCTGCGGGTTAAAAATGAAGACATACGTGTTTCACAGTTTTTCAAAATTTCACCCTCAAAGGGGTGAAATAGGGGTTGAAAGTTTGTATGAAAGTCCTTCATTTCTCAAGTTATATCGATGAAACTTGGTGTATGAGCTGCGGGTTAAAAATGAAGACATACGTGTTTCACAGTTTTTCAAAATTTCACCCTCAAAGGGGTGAAATAGGGGTTGAAAGTTTGTATGAAAGTCCTTCATTTCTCAAGTTATATCGATGAAACTTGGTGTATGAGCTGCGGGTTAAAAATGAAGAAATACGTGTTTCACAGTTTTCGTAAATTTTACCCCCGAAGGGGTGAAATAGGGGTTGAAAGTTTGTATAAAAGTCCGTCATTTCTCAAGTTATTTCGATGAAACTTGGTATATCCACGCGGACGAAGTCGCGGGCATTTTTAATAAATGCTTATCTCATATTATTATTGTGTTAATTTTTTCGCAAATGGTACGAAAAGTAGAGTATTTTCCTCGGTGATAAAGCTGTCTTAGTCTTGGGTGAACTTAAATCCCTCGCTACACTCAGGACTCGTCTTAAATCCCTCGCTTCGCTCGTGATTTAAGTTTTTAACACCCTCGCTACGCTCGGGAGTAAACCTCGAGTCCTTCGTTACGCTCGCGATTTAAATCGTCACCCGCGACAGAAGACACTGCTTTATCCCCTTGGTTAATAATCTACTATTCTCACCCGGCAACGCATTGGCAGTTCCTCTGGACTCTGGTACCTACTGCAAATGTTCATGGGCGGCGGTAATCTCGAGAAGTAAGTAATTCGGGTACCTAAATGCCCATCTGATATTATAGGAGATAACTGCACTTTTGGTAACCATCGCCAGAAAAGCTGATTCAGTGTTAGGTGGATGTAGAGCTCTCCACTGATCACAAAAGTTGCAGTCTGCCTGCATTTGGATGGCCCTTTCGCTAAATATGGCCGTTCAAAGACGGTTTATTGTTACCAAAAATGAACGATAATTAGAAAAGCTGATTCTTGTGCAGTATTAAAGTATGCGCAGTACCTATGTAAACAGCGTAAAAACTGACGCATGTGGATGGGAATTTTTCTAGATATCAGCTTTCAAAGACGTTATAACCTATACTTACTATGCGTTCCTGTAAAAAAATATTAGCAATAACTTTGTCGCCGTTGATCGCTATTAAAAATGTTTAACAGCAATCAACGGGACAACATAATAATTGCTAATATTTTTTTACAGGAACGCATAGTAAGTATAGGTTATAACGTCTTTGAAAGCTGATATCTAGAAAAAGACCCATCCACATGCGTCAGTTTTTACGCTGTTTACATAGGTACTGCGCATACTTTAATACTGTACAAGAATCAGCTTTTCTAATTATCGTTCATTTTTGGTAACAATAAACCGTCTTTGAACGGCCATATTTAGCGAAAGTGCCATCCAAATGCAGGCAGACTGCCACTATTGAGATCAGTGGAGAGCTCTACATCCACCTAACACTGAATCAGCCTTTCTGGCGATGGTTACCAAAATTGCAGTTATCTCTTAGTCTATGATAACTTATTATGATTTGCTTTGTAATATTAAAAATTACATATTATAATAAAGAAAATCCTGGCCAAGTGCGAGTCGGACTCGCGCACCGAGGGTTGCATACCTACAGTTCGCGCGCGAGTTGAATGCAGAGTAAATGTAGATATGTGTCACCATACATTTGCTCTGCATTCAACTCGTGCGCGAACTATAGGTACCTTGGAAGGATTTGGTTTAGTTATTCGACCTCTAAATAATGAAGACAAGTGTTACGAAATTTATCTAAGTAGGTACCTACTTACCTACTATAAAATTAAAGAATAAATACTTCCTTTTTGTGACGTTCATAACAAGTAGGTCACGACACTCGTCTCCTTTCGTTGACTCCGAAGGTTGTAATATCAACTTTGTGCATCCTTTGACCCCTACCTTGACTTTTATTAAAAAGTCGGTATCCATATACTTAATTACCTACCATTTCAGCACATACTGGTTCCAACCTGACGTTGGTATCCATATAAATATTATAAATGCGAAAGTTTGGATGGATGGATGTATGTATGGATGTATGTTTGTTACTCAATCACGCTCCAACGGATGAACGGATCTGGATGAAATTTGGCACAGAGATAGATTATAGTCTGGAATAGCACATAGGCCACTTTTTATCCCGGAAAATTAAAGAGTTCCCGCGGGAACCGAAAAACCTCAATCCACGCGGACGAAGTCGCGGGCATCAGCTAGTATAAAATATGTTGAACTATTCGAAATAGAAATAGTTGTAGGTACATCTCAATGTGCTAACTCGTACTAATCTTCAAATAATAAATATTATAAATGCGAAAGTTTGGATGGATGTATGGATGTATGTTTGTTACTCAATCACGCTCCAACGGCTGAACGGATCTAGATGAAATTCGGCACAGAGATAGATTATAGTCTGGAATAGCACATAGGCTACTTTTTATCCCGGAAAATTAAAGAGTTCCCGCAGGAACCAAAAAACCTCAATCCACGCGGACGAAGTCGCGGGCATCAGCTAGTGTACAATAAATTGTGGCAGTTTGGTACCTAGTTCAGGCATGAACGAAATTAAAGTAAGTAAGTACTTACTTAAGTTCATAATACTTTTGACTTATTGCAATTAGAATAATGTCTCGATGAACAATGCGATTTTGATTAGAGATGAAACGGATAGTTGTTTGGCCGGATACCAAATACCGGATATTCGGCGAGCTACGAAGCCGGATGGCCGAATATCCGGCCCGTGGTCTCGTTGTGACAAGTTTAGCGCAGCACAGGTAGGTACAGCGAAAGCGATCGGATCAATTCGGGCGGATTCGGGCGTCATCGTGAGTAAGCGTGTGCGTGATTTGATTGTAATTTAAGACAAAATCGAAAAAAAAAAACAAGTTTTTTGGAAGAGAACGAACTTCCTTGTGCGATTTTGTAACTTTTCAGATAAAAATAAAAGACATCATAATTATAACTTGTTTTCTTATTATTTACCTTACAAAAACTTAGGGTGATGGCACCAATGATCGACAAACACCAGTGATCGTCACTTTTTTCTCCCAGTAAAAAAATAAGATTTCTGTATTTATTTTAAACCATGGCAACACACGTCAATAGTAGTCATAACTCCTACTGTCATTGCGACACATTTGTCAAAGATTGGCCATTTTGTTTTAAAATGGCGACGTAGTGGCCGAGCGTCGTCGGTGCTCCCTAAATAAATCTAGTTAAATAAGCAAAATCACTAACGAGGTGAATTCAAACTTTTCATAATAAGTACCTTACTATAATATTTTGTTTAATCTTACATGATTTTTTAGATAGGTATGTAGAATATAAAGATAATTTAGTGTGAAGTTATTACATGCAACAGTAATTATTTATTTTGGAGTCGATGTTCAATACCGGGTCTGACAAATTAAAAATCTCCAGTGATGGACAGATGTCGAAACTAATTTTTTTTTTACTATTGTCGCTGCGGTAATAATTAAGCTCATTTTAGAATGTCGATTTAATTCATGTTTGAATCGGGCCAATCGGTTAAGTATTACCAGTAAAGAACAGTGTCCATGAAGTGTTCATAATTGGTACATAGATGTTCATAGTTGGACATTTATAGTGTCGATAATTGGTTCTTATGTTATTTCTAGATGGCTCCGAGAAAAAATTATACCAATAAAGAAATGGAACGTTCCGCAATTGAAGAATTGATTGTTGGAATTGAAGAATATATTGCGAAAAGAGGATTGCAGGAAGTTGTAAATAATCCAAGGGGAGTTTTTATTTTTAATACAGTTATGTGCTTTTTTTAATCACCAAAGCCTGGTCGCGTCCTTGCAAAACGAGGAGAAAAGCACTTATATAGCTCCTGTGGAGATGATAAGGACAATTTAACGGTGTTAATCATAGGGAATGCTGCTGGAGTATTGGCTCCACCAATTTAGCTATTGTGGCTTATTTTGTGATATTATGATTACAGTAAATTACTATTGAATTAAATTTGTTTTAATTTTTAATTCAATGATCTCAAAAACATAATTTTAGGGCATTCACAAAGGGGCTTCGATCGCTGGGGAATGTCGATTACTAGGTGTTGATAAATGGTGCTTGTCGATAACTGGGTGTTGATCAACGGATACTGGATGTCCATTATTGGGGATTTCTATAAAATTCAGTTTCTTAATATTTTTACCAAGTTAAAGCATTGTTTATCAAATACAAGCCAATCTGACAACTCTTGAATATACCTCGAGAAATATACCATAATTACTTTTATTCTAAGTCATAACTTTTTTTTTTTTTTTTTCCTATTATTGAGTACCAGCGAGGTACTCATTTAACTACGATCTAGCCTAACGAATTGGCTAATGAGTAGTTCTACTTTAACCTAAACTTATAATTTATCTTATGTACTAAGAAATTGTCCATTGACTCATCTTAGTCTTTCTTGATAACTTAAGACACTTTGTTCACGTGTTCTTTTAGCACTACACACTACACTGTCTCACTAGTTTCGTTACGTCAAGCAGCCGGATTGCCTCAACGTTAACGTGGTGATGAAGCCGATGGTCGTGGGCTTTGGCAAATTTTGTTATAATTTGTTCGACGTATTCAATATTGAGGTCCCGATGAATATCGTCATTTCTGATGTACCAGGGCGCATTTACTATACTCCTGAGTACTTTATTTTGGAACCGTTGTATAATTTGGATGTTACTCTTTTTGGTACAGCCCCATAGCTGTATACCGTAGGTCCAAATAGGCATCAGGACTTGTCTGTATAACAGGATCTTGTTGTGTATTGACAGCGAGGAATGTCTACCAAGAAGCCAATACATCTGTTTATACTTTATGTCAAGCTCTTTTCTTTTTTTCTTGACATGAGCTCTCCAGCGTAGCTTCACGTCAAGGGTCATCCCAAGATATTTGGCTGTATCCACGTAGGGAATTTTTTGACCATTGATGAAAACAGCGTGGTACTTCTTTGCTTTATTTGTAAAGTCAATATGAACCGACTTTGTTTCATTTAGCTTGATTCTCCATTTTTTAGTCCAGTCATACACTTTATTTAGCGCTGTTTGTACTTTACCCACTGCCTCTTCGTGTGTTTCTCCTACAGCCATAATGGCTGTATCATCAGCAAAAGTGGCAATGGTGTTACTTTCGAGTTCTGGAATGTCGCAGGTATATAATAGGTACAGGACCGGACCTAAAACACTCCCTTGCGGAACTCCAGCTTTTATACATTTCAGCTCTGAGTAAGCATCTTCTTGTCTTACTCTAAATGCTCTATTAGTAATATATGATACCAGGATATCTGCGTATGCTTTGGGTAGCAGCTTTCTAATTTTGTAGATGAGACCTTCATGCCAGACTTTATCAAAAGCTTTTTCAATGTCTAGGAACACTGTAGAGCACACTTTCTTTTCTTCAATTGTTTTTTCTATGGTAGTGACGATTCTATGTACTTGATCAATAGTTGAATGTTTCTCTCTGAATCCAAACTGATGGTCTGGTATGAGATCTTCGCTTTCTAATATTGGTTTCATCCTCTTGAGTAAGAGCTTTTCAAATAATTTGGACATAATAGGCAACAAAGAAATAGGCCTATATGATGCCGCTTCGTGTGGAGGTTTTCCTGGCTTTGCTATCATTATGACCTCAGCTATTTTCCACAGATTGTTTTTTTTTTTTTTTTTCCATCATTTCCTGCTACTATTCATTATGTAGCAACCTTTTTTGCTGACACAATTGCTTTTTACACGTAATAATGTCCCAACTAGCCGGTCCAATTTTTTTTTTTTTTTTTGGACTTTTGGCTTTACTTATAGCAACTAACCTAAACTTAAAACAAACTAGCCTATCCTACTCCTAAATGGTGGACCCGTTGGCCCTGGCCGCCTTCCTGACCACTTCAACAGCGTAGCCCAGGAATGCGTCCCGACAGTCTTCGTCATTGACCAGCGCGCACAAGTTCTCACATTCTATGTTCCTATCCATTCTGTGCTTGCAGTCAAGCCTTTCGCTTGAGAATCTTGGGCATTCTACGAGTATGTGCTCTACTGTTTCTGCTGTGGTCTCGTCACAAGCACAGAATGGACTAGGGGCAAGATTAAACCTAAATAGATAGCTTTTAAATCCACCGTGACCCGTGAAAAGCTGAGACATGGTATTATTAAGCCTTATCTTTTTCAAGGTCTTGAAAGCTTCTTGTACTTCTGGAAAGAACGATTTCGTGACGGCTGCAGTTACTGCTGTGCTGTATCTTTCTTGCCAGGCTTTGAGTGTTGGGCCCCTGATGAGCCGCTTGGATTTTCCACAGATTAGGCACATACTTAAGTCTAAAAGCAGCATTTATTAATGTGGTGAGCTTAACTATGGCTTTTCTTGGAAGGTTTAATAAAATTTCTCTCGTGATCAAATCGTATCCTGGAGCTTTCTTAGGACCTAACTTAAATTTAATTTCTCTGAGCAATTCTTTGGGTGTCACAAGCCTGATATCTAAATCTTCTTGATTTTCTCTAATGGTTTCCAAATCAATTATTTGTCCCACGGGTGGCTGAAATATGTTTTCTAAGTGGTCAGCAAATCGTTTGGCTTTTTGATCATTGCTTATTGCCCACTCTCCATTTTCTTTTTTTATTGGCGGAATATGAATCAGTGTTTTGTCCATATTCTTTGTCGCTTTCCAGAGTGAATAGTCTGTACTCCGGTCATTCGTCAACTTTTGAAGGTAATTGTCAATAGTTATTTTCTCATACTTTTTGATTTCACGTTTGATTTTTTTAGTAAGGTTGTTCAAATTTCTTTTATCTAACGGAGATCTAGTCTGATGCCATCTTTTTCTTTTCCTTCTCTTTTCAGTTATTAGGTTTAAGATGTGTTTCGGGTATGCTGTTCCTCTCTCTCTGTATTTATATGATGGAGTATTTTTCCAGGCCGCCCGCTGTAAGTCTATAACAAACTGATTGACCTCTTCGTTTAGTTGTTCGGGACATTTTAATGGGACTTTTAAATTTATATTATCATTTAATTCTTGTCTAAAGCTTTCCCAGTCAGTATTTTTACTTGCAAGGGTTGGAAAAGATTCTTTAAACAAAATTTTTTCGCTCAATGTCAATAATATTGGAGAATGATCTGAGCTCATATCATGTCGTTCTTCAATTCTTATATATTTTGATGATATATTTTTGTAGATGAAGAAGTCTATAAGGTCTGGTATTTTACTTGGGTCAGTCGGCCAATATGTAGGCTTTCCAGTGCTGGCTACATTGCATTTCAGTTCTTTGATTGCTTCTAGAAGTTCTCTTCCTTTAGTTGTTGTTAATCTAGATCCCCAATAGGTGTTCTTAGCGTTGAAGTCTCCCCCTACGATGAACTTATTTCCATATTGTTTTAGAAAACTAACATATTTATCCTTTTTTATCGAGTGCCTCGGGGGACAATATATGGCTGCTACTGTGATTGGGTACAACTTTTTTTGTACACATATAGCTACAGCTTGAAATTCGTGTTCTTCACATTTGCTTTCCTGAAAATGGTAGAGATTTTCTTTGACAATGATAGCACTGCCACCCCTAGCTGTATTATTAGGATGTAACGCATGGTATACTTTATATCCTTTAAGTCTCATATATGATTCTTTAGTAAAGTGTGTCTCAGATATTAGGCACACATCAATATTTTCCGTATTCAGGACCACTTCAAGTTCATGTTTATGTTGTAGTAGCCCGTTGGAATTCCATGCCATAATTTTTAGAATATTATTCATTGTTGCGATTTCCATGTAGCTTTTTTGGTGCTGCCTTCAAGTTTTTTGAGTCGTTCATCAAAGGAAGACATATATTTCAGAATTGAATCTAGTTTATTTTCAAGATTGTTGCCCTTTTGGGATGTGTTAGCGTTTGCTGTAACAGTTGCGCAAGTCGTTTTTTTCGATGAAACTTTGTTTGGGTTATCCTGGCTTTTAGTCATAAAACTATTAACTGTTGATTTCTCCTCAGGACCTTGCTGCTGTCGGTGTGACACTGAAGATTTTTTTGTATTATTCTTCTTTATGTTTTGCATTTCCTTCGCTATCATACACCCTCTATAATTTGCCGGGTGTGATCCGCCACAATGCACGCACTTTGGTTTCTCATCTGCTGGTTTTTGGCAGTCTTTCGTGAGGTGTTTTCCGGTGCATTTTACACACCGTGGTTCCCGAGCGCAGTATTTTTGTGTGTGCCCATACGCTTGACATCTTTTGCATTGAGGTACTAACTTGGATGTTTTTAATGGTTGTATTTCAACCTTGCATCCTAAGATAAGTCATAACTAAAAATAATAATTTTACTTCAAAGTAGCGAACTCCGTTAAAGTGTCGATCATTGGTGCCATCACTGTTTTAAAGTTGATTTTAGGAAATAGTTGTAGTTAAGGTAGTTTTCTATCACATCCGGTGTCCGGTATCCGGTTGTGACAAGTTTAGCGCAGCACAGGTAGGTACAGCGAAAGCGATCGGATCAATTCGGGCGGATTCGGGCGTCATCGTGAGTAAGCGTGTACGTCTGTGGTGTGCGTGATTTGATTGTAATTTAAGACAAAATCGAAAAAAAAACCAAGTTTTTTGGAAGAGAACGAACTTCCTTGTGCGATTTTGTAACTTTTCAGTTATAAATAAAAGACATCATAATTACTTATAACCTGTTTTCTTAGGTAGTTTTCTATCACATCCGGTGTCCGGCCGGATAATAAATTTACGCCGGATAGGCCGGATACCGGATAGTTACCGGATATCCGTTTCATCTCTAATTTTAATACTAAGATTTTTGATAAGTAGGTAACTAGGTAAGGGGTCACATTAATGAGTCACGTCACACACTCATTTAATCTCTCTCTTTCACTCTCGGTAAAATTTAAAATGACAAAAGTTACAACTATTAGACAACTAGCTGATGCCAGCGACTTCGTCCGCGTGGATTGAGGTTTTGGTTCCCGCGGGAACTCATTAATTTTCCGGGATCATAAGTACCTAGTCTATGTGTTATTCCAGACTATAAAATATATCTCTGTGCCAAATTTCATCCAGATCCGTTCAGCCGTTCTGGCGTTAGAGTTCCCGCGGGAACCAAAAAACCTCAATCCACGCGGAAAAAGTCGCGGGCATCAGCTAGTTATACCTATATAATAATTTAAATGTAGGTTCTTTAAACCAACATTTCAAACAAAAGAGACATTTGAGCTTTGTTTTCAATTTTAGTTTCAAGTAAGTACCTAGTAAAAGCTGTATTTATTGTCATTTAGCTGAATCTCACTCTCACATCTTTTTTATAAAACACTAGCTAAAGCTTAAGTTTATTTTTATTTTTGCACCACCTCCCGTTGTCCTCTTCTCCATTTTTTCCCTAGCGCTAAGGTTGTCTGGAAGAGATCGCTGTTTAGCGATAAGACCGCCTTATTGTACCTACCTATATTTTAAGTTTCCTTGTATCTTGTTTCTTTTGTGTTTTTGTGGTGTACAATAAAATAATATACATACATACTACATACTAGCTGTTGCCAGCGACTTCGCCCGCGTGGTTTAAGTTTTTGTTATTCCCGCTGGATCTCCTTAATTTTTCCGGGGTAAAAAGTATCCTATGTGTTATTCCAGTCTATAATCTATCTCTGTGCCAAATTTCATCCAGATCCGTTCAGCCGTTCTGGCGTGATTGAGTAACAAACATCCATCCATCCCATCGACCATGTATTACATGGCCCATGATCCATCCATACCTACATCCATCCATCCATTTATCCAAACTTTCGCATTTACAATATACCTAAGTAAAAGTTAGTATTGATCGAACTGTTATCATGTTTAGTAATATATTATTAAGTCATATGAGCCTTAAGATTCCGAAATAGGGACACTTACCTTATGATAATATTCAAAGATATTTTTAATTTTCACACTTACTTGCTTACAATAATTACCTACTAATTACGTAGTAGACCGTACCGTATAATTAATTCTAACAATTTAAAGTTTACAATTTGACGAGGTAATTATTACACAGTATCTAGGTACATAGTCTGGCCATAGGTTCTGTTACAAATGAAAACGCATTTTTTTTTATGGAGTCGTCGTCGTCGTCGCCTCAACCTATAGACGTCCACTGCTGGACGAAGGTCTCCTGCATGGATCGCCACAGAGCACGGTCTGGTGCCGCTTGTTTCCAGCGGCTCCCAGCTGCACGCTTGAGATCGTCCGTCCACCTAGTGGACGTACGATGGAGTAATGTAATCATAATAAAACTTATAATATGTAGGTAGGTACCTACATATTTACTATTTATTGAAGTCTGGGCAATATTCAGAAAATATTTTAATTTTATTCAAAATGTTTAGAGCAGGCCATGTCCTCTAAAACTGACCATAATGATGTCCTCCCGACCGAATTTCGGACACGGCGGCCTATCTCCAGAGAGATTAGCCATCTGCGCGGGAGGTATTATAGTGCACGAGTGTGTGCGCATACACAGGCGCACTCTCTGTTCCTTTACTCTCATAGCCCGATGGGACGGAAAATCCGACACGACCGGAGAGAGATCAGGCGCAGGACCGACGGCTTTACGTGCTCTCCGAGGCACGGGGGTTGGACACCGCCAACTTCTTTGCTCCGGGCTAGTAGTAGTACTGAGGATTTCTTGTCAGAAAAACACAACACTTGTTATGACCCGACCCGGGACTCGAACCCGGGACCTCGTCGGCTGCAGTCGAACATGCTAACTACTAGACCAACGAGGCAGTCAACCATACTTTGTAGTCCAAACTGACCATAATTTGTAGTCCAAGCGGTTCCGATCTGGGCTAGACGAGGGCCAGTCTGCAGCTCTTATACAGTCCAGAACGTTGACTTCAAGCCAGGCTTGCGTAGTTCGTGGTTAGTGATCAGGTGCAGAGTCTTGTTAGAAAGTCCACGGTAGGTACAGTTCTAAAAAGAGTATTGCTGAGAGGTTCACAACGCGATGTAAGACGGTCTCTTGATGCACTTTGGCTGAAGATTTTACTCCTTCACAAAAATGAAGGGTTTTGACCCATTGATAAGACACCTCCCAGCAAACCATGACTGACGCATGATGATGACCATGTTGCACTTTTCCGACCACTTGCGAAGCTTCTTTAGAGCTATGAGCGTACACTTTGACATTTTGCTTGTTACAACATTGGATTTCCTATGAGATTATGAGTCATAATCTCATATTAGTATAACTTCCCGTTGCAATAAATATAGTATTTATATAATTTATTGCAACGGGAGGATTAGGTCAATGTTTTGTCTTCGAACTAGTTGCCCTAATGTCCTAATGGATTTGGGATTGACATTTAAGTATAATTTTATAGCTCTCGTAATAGTACCGGGTTGCAACGAACTTTTATTATCGAAATGTCACACAAAAACATTTTAAGGTCATAATACCTTAAAATGTTTTTGTGTGACATTTCGGTCCGTTTTAAACGAAAACATTATTTATATATATATACGATAATAAATCCATACTTATTAATATTATAAATGCCAAAGTGTGTGTATGTCTGTGTGTCTGTCTGTCTGTTTGCTACGATTCCACGGTCCAACTACTCAACTGATTTTGATAAAATTTGGTACAGAAATAGTTTACATTCACGGGGAAGGACATAGGCTACTTTTATCCTGGAAAATTGAAGAGTTTCCGCGGGAAATAAAAAACAATAATCCACGCGAACGAAGTCGCGGGCATCATCTGGTAATATTATACAGGATGTAACTTGCTTACTGACTGTAAAAAACTAAAAAAATCCAAATAACTTTTACTTAACCTTGATGTCACTTAATCGAAAAATATCGATTATTTTTGTAGAAAATACTTAAATTCAGAAATTTCCTACTGCTATAAAATTGTCAAAAATAGGCAAAACTCAATTTTAAGAATCAAATTTTAAATTCAGAAATTTCCGCATTACCCCGATTTCTCACAATAAAAATACCCCTATCGCTAAAGTACCAAATTTTTTAACTAATACGGGAAGCTTAGGAACCCCAAAAGTTTTTAAATTAGTTAGTTGGAAGTGACGTGGACAGGTTAAAGTATTTTTAATCTAAAATTGAAAATTCGACTCTACCTCTGTCGAATATAAACTTTTCACTTACCTACGACCAAAAATTTTCAGACTTGTGTTAATGTTAAGATGGTAAGTATTTTATGCAAAGTAGAACACTTCATAGCAAGCATGTTTACAAAAAAAAGTTCAGAAAAAATCACTAAATACGAAGAAAAAAAAATGAACACTCACTCCCTCAGAAATCTCACGAAAAAGCTTTAAAAAATTATAGCTCGAAAACTACCAAAAATCGCTGCAATAGTTAGTACATGGGCCATGGGGTATTTTCCGATAGGTCTAGGTACGAGGAATCAATTTTTTTCTTTGGACATCACTATTTGGACTGTATATTGACTGATAGATAAATGTCGTAGCGAAAAAATTCTATGTCTATGGTTTTATTGCACCTAAAAACACGACGAATGAACATCGATGAATATTGAATATAGAGCGTCATTATCGATTAGTGAATTCATTTTGTTTTGATATAGGTAAGTTTGCATAGGTTAAAACTCGATTAATAAATTAATCTTCGAATGAAGCGACTCATATTATAATTAAGATAGAACTTCACTCACAGGTAAGTTAGTTTAATCACTAGTAATGCCTGCGACTTCGTCCGCTTGGATTGAGGTTTTTTGATACCTGCGGGAACTCTTTAATTTTTCGGGATAAAAAAGCCTTTGCATGTAATTCCAGACTATAATCTATCTCTGTGCCAAATTTCATCCAGATCCGTTGATTTTTGATGGAATAGCAAACATCCATCCATCCATCCATCCAAACTTTCGCATTTATGATTATTAGCATAGAAATGTAGATAAACTATCTCGATTCCAAATTTCAGCTAAATCCAAGTCTCTTACTAGATATGTGATTCTTACACTAAGAGTATATTGTGTCAAGTCCAACCATTTATTTTACTTTTGACATAAGCACGTCTATGAAGTGTTGCAAAACGAATTGGTCTGTATTCTGGAGAACTAACAGCAAATTGTAGAGATAGTACGGGACTATAAATGTAAAGCTAAATGTAAAAAATGTAAAGCTGATTTTTGGCACGTAAGTGTTCCTTGGGGTCTGAAAAGTATCTGTTCAAAAATCGGGCTTCCCCCCTTGCCCCCTCAAACGTCACCCCGACCGCAGTTTTTTGTAATTTTCTCAAAAATTATTAAAGCTAGAAACGTTATATGGCAAAAATTGTCTTCATTAAATTATCTACAAAACAATGTTTTACTTCATTTCGATAAGACTAATAGTTTCGGAGATATGTTAACCCTTTGTGCATGAAAAGAAAATATTTTGCATGTATCGCTTTTTGTAATGTAGTTTCTTGTAATTTCCATAATAACTGATAGAGCTACGAAAATTTTGTCTGAAGCAAAATGAAAGGTTTGTAAATTATCTATAAAATAATTTTAGTTTATATTGTTAAGAATAATAGTTTTCGAGATATGCCTACCTATTGTGTTAGATAACGAAAATAATATGCAAATACTGTGTACGTTGTTTTTAATTTCTGGAAAAAAAATAACAAGAGTTAGGAAAAACTTTGTTATCAAAATTTTATTTCATTTTGATAGCACTAATAACTTCGAAAATATACCTGTCATCCTGTCATAATTAACATGAAAATAATATTTTTCAAAATTTTACATGTTTTCTGTAATTTCTAGAAAACTATTAGAGCTAGGCAAAAAACTTCCAGAAGTAAAAATAAACACCATTTAACCACTTATAAAAAAATTAGTTTATAAAGATAGGACTAATAATTTCGCATATTATATACCTATCCATGACTTGTGTACGAAATAAAATAAAAAAATTGCTAGAATCCTGTGTTATTTGCAATTTGCACAAAACCTATTAGAGCTGGGGAAAATCCTCGGAAGAATAAATAATTTCATTAAATTACCTACAAAAAAGTCTTATTGTGTATTTAGATAGGACCAATCAGGACCAATAGTTCGAGAAATATCCCAACCTTTATTCCATGATTTTTTTTTTTTCAAAAACTGTGTATACCTATATATTTTAGAATTTTCACAGAAACTATTACAACTAGGAAAAAAAATATCAGTAGCAAAAATGTCCTACATAAAATTATCTCCAAAATAGTTTCTACTGTATTCTGATATCTTAATAGTTTCTAGTCCGGGAGGTAGCGTTGCAAATACAAAAGTCATAGTAAGCCGGCTGATATTAACAACGATGGTTGATCATATAAATGACTAATAAGTGAAGCGACCGTCAGCTGCTTAAGTCGCGGTGGAATTGGGAGGTTGCGGAAGAAGAAAAAAAAAAATAAAATTTAAGTGATAGTACGCCGGCTGAAACTTTTTCCCTAAATAGTTGTTATCATACTGAGCTGAAAAAAAATCGTCAGCTGCATCGTGGAGGGGGGATTATGCGTCAGCTGCTCGCATCACGCATAAACTTGTAAAAAAAACGTAAAATAAAGTTAAATTACGCCGAATGAAATTTAACTACGTGATTCTTCAAATAATCAAGAGTACGAAAACAACAATCAGCTGCTTGTACAGCGGTGGAAAGACCGACAGCTGACCCAGTGAAGATTTAAAATATCGGAGCATTGCTATTATTCTGTTTCCTTTTAAACACATATTTCGAGATAGATTCTGGCCTTGCTCGAACCCATAACACGACCTTCGGGCTACCTAAGCCTCTCCCCCCAATATTTCAAAGCAACATCTGCGCTAGAGGTGGTTAATATAACACGTAACGCAATATGAAAGCGCGTTATTGTTCCTTATGGAACAAACGGGATAACGTGTTATATGTGAGGAGCCGCCATGACGCTACGGCGCGGAATATCACCACATGTACCCTTACTCTGAGATTGATCGAATTTAAAATACGGTCTCACTAAGTGAGGTGAATCACATTTGCGTCAAACTAAAATGGACCCAAAAACTCTTGATTTAAAGCCACAAATTCAGTGCAACCGATTCAAATTTCGAAACGTATCGTTTGGAGCGCTAGCTGTGAATGCATACACGAAATTGAGCTCTAAATTAATAAGATTAAGATTCATTTTAGTTTGATGGAAATGTAATTCACCTCACTTAGTGAGACCGTATTTTAAATTCGATCAATCTCAGAGTAAGGGTACGGTAGTAGTAAATCACACGATCGCGCGCGGCGCCTCGTAGCACTTGTAACGGCGCCCGCCTGCCGGTAGCGCGCTGCATCTGACCTGGGTAGGTATGTACTATGTACGTCAAAGAATAGGTAATAACTAATAGGGTACGTTTCACATAGGTTAAACATTTGAATGACGTCCTTGAACAAACTTGCAGTATTCGGCGGTTAGTGAAGCATCAGTGCGCTTTGTTTTTATAACAGGCGTCATTTACCTACTTACTTATATTATTATGCAGATTGCAGTTTCGGGTGCATTGCATTTTAAAGGATGTGGCGAATGGCGATTCTTATCAGTTATTTATTTAATCGTATGGCATTTGATAATTTAAAAATAAGCGTTTTAATAAACTACATTTATACGTAAGTCTTAATTGGGTATTTGACAACTAGTCAATCAGCAACTTTTTTTGAAACGTCAAAACGCGTGCTTAGTATGGGATTTTGTATGAAACATTGCAAAGTGACGTCATCAAAGTTCGACGCACTTATTTACTTTAATCGATAGTTTAAAATAGTTTTTCGTACCACTTGCTCAAAAAAGTGTCATTCTATGCCACAAAAAGCGAACTTAACAATAGTCATTTTTAATCTGTTAAAAACAGGGAAAGAAAATTGTACTGAATTTCATTCATCCTCTAGGGGGAGATGTGATTTAAATTTGGAATACTTACCGAAATTTATACTGAACTACATCTGTGTTTACACCATTGAGTTTGTATATAAAGCATTATACCTACATCTTTTTGAAAAAGGAATACGCATTTATTATGCAGTTAAGATTATTAAATAAAATGACGAAAACCGACGAGGCCGTATGAGCTTATGCCTATGCGTAGGTATGCCTTTGCTTTACCGACAAAAAAATATTAGTCTAGGAATTTGCCGCGTTTTTGTTTTCTTCAAATACATAAACGTTAAGTTTATTTTAATTTATTTTTATAACTCATCAACAATAAATGTACCAAACAAAAATGTAACTTTTTACTTTTAATTGTCATTATCCATACTAATATTATAAATGCGAAAGTGTGTCTGTCTGTCTGCTACGCTTTCCCGGTCCATATTTTCAACCGATTTTGCTGAAATTTGGTATAGAGGTAGTTTATATCCCGGGGAAGGGCATAGGCTACTTTTTATCCCGGAAAATTAAGGAGTTCCCGCGGGAATCAAAAACTTTAATCCACGCAGACGAAGTCGCGGGCATCATCTAGTTTTTAATAAATGCTTATCTCATATTATTATTGTGTTAATTTTTTCGCAAGTGGTACGAAAAGTAGAGTATTTTTTGCTCGGTGATAAAGCTGTCTTAGTCTTGGGTGAACTTAAATCGTCACCCGCGACAGAAGACACTGCTTTATCCCCTTGGTTAATAATCTACTAATTCAACATAAAACTAACAGGGGGCGTGGATATTATGACTTTAATTACATTTCCACAACATTAACTGTATACTGATACATTATCACAACAATAAACAATTATGTAAAAGTACACGAAACAAGTGAATAAAAAGTAATATAAAGTAAACAAACCGCATCATACATTAATAAATTAAAATTGTAGGGTGTTTCAGTAAAACAATGCACGACGTACGAGTACAGAGCACCGGACGAGAGCGTTTGGACTTTGGATATTCGAGATACAGGCTGTTCTGTTTTAATCTTTTATCAATAATGTGTTTTCTCGCTATAGTTATATTATATACTAGCTGATGCCCGCGACTTCGTCCGCGTGGATTATTTACTTTTAGTAAAACATACTCTCAAATCTTTTCAAAATAATAATAATAATAGTTATTTTAATATAGTATAATTTTTTTAATTTTAACATTTTAATAAATAAGTTTTACTTAATGTTTTTACTTAATGTTTGTTTTGGTTAATGTGGATTTGAGTTCCGGTGGTAATTCATTGATTCGTCTTGGTAGTAAAAAATCTGTTGTTCGTTTCCCATAAAGTTCGATTCCCGGCAGGGTCAATTTGGGAATTTATAATTTCTGAATTTTCCCTGGTCTACCCTGGGAGGCTTGGCCGTGGCTAATTACCACCCTACCGGCAAAGACGTGCCGCCAAGCGATGTAGCGTTCCGGTACGATGTCCGGTATGGGTTTAATATAACTGCCATGCCCCTAACAGGTTAGCCCGCTACCATCTTAGACTGCATCATCACTTACCATCAGGTGAGATCGCAGTCAAGGGCTAACTTGTATTGGATAAAAAAAAAGGTACGTCACAATGAATGAGCCGATTTAGTTAAAGGTTTGAATGAAGACGAGTTATAAGTACCTACCCTGAATATTTAACACAACTTTAAATACATTTTATCCCGCAAAATTCAAACTCCCGCACGAAACTATACCTAAGTACCTATAACCGAATTCACGCGGACAAGGTTGCAGGCCCATCGCTTAATAATATTTAAACTAAAAGCTAAATTAAATAATTTCTAAAACCTCATACAGTTAATACTTATACAATTTCACCGCAATGAAACAAGATGCACCTGGCAGCAATTATTTTCATAACTACTCGAGAATTTGATATAAATATCAGTTTAAAAGGACTTTATACTTAAAAACTCATTAAAATGTTTTTTTTTGTACCTTTTACTATATAATTTCTACACACTATGTTGAAGTCGGGCGGGTATATAGAGATGACTCGTCATACTCGCCCGACTTCAACATAGTGTGTAGAAATCAAAATTATTTTTTTACTTTACAATGGCTTTGGAAGTCGATTTTTTGAAAATAATATTTACACTTATTACTTATGTAGGTACTAGAATCTAAATGATAACTGCGACTTCGTCCGCGTGGATTTAGGTTTTTGTTAAATCCCGCGGGCGTTATTTCCTTTTTGGGGTAAAATGTAGCGGGAATCGGGATACAAGTTACAACATATTATATCTGTGAAAAAACTAGAAGTCTAATTCGCTATAATCCGCCACAGAAGGTAAGTCTATGTGGTACAGTGCGTATCGCGGGCTGCAAGTTCAAGATACGCACTGTACCACATAGATTTACCTTCTGTGGCGTAACTAAGTAAACTTCTAGTTTTTTCATTGTCATGGCCTTCCGCAAAGTAACGCCTGCTTCTATCCAACATAAATCTGTGTCAGTGCTAAAAATATAAAGTTGTCTAAATCTGTTGAAAGGATGGGCTGTGAAACTAATGCGAAAGTTGGTCTGTCTGCCACGCTTTCACGGCCCATCTGTTAAACAGATTTTGACGAAATTTGGTACAGAAATAGGTAGCATCCTGAACCTAATTGGACAAATCACAAAACGTAAATTCACACGTCCGAAGTCACGATCATGAGAACTCGCATCTACGCTACGAAAGATACGCATGCCTTTCCCGTTACGCAACCTCACTGCTCTCTGGTGGCTCCTCTACGCATTCTTGTCCCGCTACACATTGCGCGCACTGCTACGCAACCTTGTACCACTTGTACCGCTACGCATCCTTGTATTGCTACGCATCCTCGTACCGCTACGCAGCCTCGTACTGCTACGCATCCTCGCACCAGTCAGCTTCCTCGTACCTACCTACATTAATAATTATATAACTAGATAACATAGAGAAGTCATTTCCTATTGATTCGTATTGCTTTGCGTTGCTTTCGTCGATCACGAGACACCCCGATCTTCTTCTTCATTTTCTTTATGAACCTTTTTTCACCCATTGTTGGACATAGGCCTCCTCATGTGCACCCCACTTTTCCAAGCTTTTTTTTTTATTTGTGTTACATGGGGCCAAAGAAATTTTTTGTTCCCCGAGGGCGCTATTTTGAATTCAGAGCGAAGTGAAGGATTCTATAGTAGAATCCCGAGCGTAGCGAGGGGTTCTAAAGTAGAATCCTGAACGTAGCGAGGAATTCAATATACGCCGCCCGAGAACAAAAAATTTGGCCCCGAGTGACACACACTATATTCATCATTACGTATGAGAAAAAGCTAGGAGTATCAACCTACTATGTATGGACATTACCTATACGTTTAAGCACCAATCAGAAGATACTCCTATCAACCTTCTATGTAATTGTATAGACATTATTTAGACGTATATTTAAAGTTTAAATAAAATGTAAAGACGTATATCCGATCAGAGAAGTCACGTGATCAAATTGATCACGTGACTTCGGACCAATGAGAACAGAGAAATGCAAAGTCGTATATTCGATCAACAAATTGATGACGTGACTTCGGACCAATCAGAAGAGAGAAATGAAAAGTCCCATGGGCCTACAAGTTACACTTTGCTCCCGCTATCCTCTGAAGGCAATATGCGTTTTTCGAATAGGTATGATGAAAATGTAATTTCACTGTTCTCACATTCTGGGGCATCTGGAAGAAATCTCTTCAAGAGATAAGCTGTCCTTGTGAATGTCCTTTCAATGTTTATGTTTTAGTTTTTAAGTTTACAAAATAAATAAATAAATGTAGAGACGTTTCCAGTACACCATAATAGAAATATCACAAACTCAAATGTTTTTAATCAAATAAACTTTTACAAGTGCTTTTTTTTTATAGAAAATTCTGCCAGTTTCGTCCTCCGTCACATCCCTTTCACCCCGCAGCGTTGCTGTGTTTAGACGACTCCGTCGAACGACTGATAGGTCAGAACGTAATCTCCGACTGAGATAATACCAAGGCACTCGTACACTGACCACATGATGATTTTCAAACGAAATTTCATCACAATCGATTTAGAAACAGACTCTAGTTAGCTAATATAAAAATTGTTCTTAAGCAAGAGATGTAGTATACCTAGTATTAACTTAGTTTTGCAAGGCGTAACCTACTATAAAATGTTGCCAAACCTACTTAGGTTTGACAGCTTTTCCAGCGTAGGAAAATAAGCAAAAACCAAACTTGCTGAGGCTCGGACATGTAGTAGGTCTAGGTACGTGTATTTTGAAAAAGGCAGTTCATTGCGCATTTGCGCAGCCCTATATATAGGGTTGCCAGATGGTAAAAAGAGAGCGGATTACTTAGTCGTAGAAAGACTTGGAGCATTTGAAAGCATTTAACCAAAAAGAGAATTCCTCTAGGACCACAGACCAGTAACATGTCTATAGAACCATACCAAGCGTGTCTCCGAAAGGGATAGTGAATGGTCAATGAAGTATTTTCCATATTATGTAGGGTTTTCATATAGTAACTCGGTTACCTCCGAGTTCGAGCCCACCTAGAAATTTAGCTTCACGGGATACTTAAAGGGTAAAAAATCATGTAATTATATCTCATTCTTTTACGTGTAATAAATGAATATTTTGCATTCCTTTCTTGTGCGAATAAAATGGGTAATTTCGTCTAGAAATCTACATATTATACATACGACATACAAATGTCTCATAGGATACACCTTGTTTTGATTGTACCGTTACAGATGCCTCTAGTTATCGATATGACAACTCTCTGGCTCACTTAGTTGAAAGGTCTTTCTATGTTCCGGTCTCACACTTGAGAGCCGCTTGCACTCTTTTACTTGGTGTCAATGACCTCCGTGGCCACGGGCAGTCTTAGATGACGAAAAAGTACATTCAAATTTATTTCGACCTTCTAAGCTCGGATATTGAAATAAATCATTCAAGATACCAAAGGCCTCTTGGGCTGACGAAAATCTTTAAAAATTGTGATAAGTTGGAAAATATTTGTCAAGCTAATCAATGAAATATTAATAATTATAAACCTTATAGGTACTTACTCAAAGCCGGAAGCGTCGATCTTATCAACCTTCGGGCTATCAAGGCCGGAACTAGTATGTTTCAGTACCCGTCATATTGGAAAATTCATGCAGAAGAATCCAGAGCAACGAACGAACGAAATTTTTTACGGTGTAGAAGTCTAGAGTCGTAAGTAAATGGCGAGCTAAAATCGACCAAGATAAAAATCCATACTAATATTAGGTACCTAAATGCAAAAGTGTGTCTGTCTGTCTATCTGCTACGCTTTCACGGCCGATCTGCCCAACCGATTTTGATGAAATTTGGTACAGGGGTAGATTATATCCCGGGGAAGGACATAGGCTACTTTTTATCTCAGAAAATTAAAGAGTTCCAGCGTGAATCAAAAATCTTAATCCACGCGGACGAAGTCACGGGAATTATTTAGTAGGTACCTTTATAATAATCCGTGTCAAGAAAAGTCCCTACACCAGTGAAACTAATTATTTTTCTGCGATTTTCAGAATCGCGAGAGCTTGGGCCAAGCCGGGGCATTAGTATAGTCACAGATTAAATGTGTGTGTAACAGTGTGAGGTCCGGGATTAGATTCCCGGCAGGGTTAATTTGGAAATATCTCTGATGTGGTACTGTTGGAGGCTCCAAACGTAAACCAAACCCTAGCGGCAAAGACGTGCTGCCAAACGATTCTGCAGCGTTCCGGACTCCAGTACGATGCCCTGTTGAAACCGGGTGGTAGGCTACCCCTAACAGTTTAGCCCGCTACCATCTTAGACTGAATCATCACTTACAGACGAGATCGCAGTCCCGGGGTAACCATCAATTTTGATGAATTGCACGCCATTAGTTATTCTACAAACTGACGCTCGGCGGACGGCGCGGCGCGGAAAACTTTTGCGACAATGAAAATCGCTAATCACATGAAAACTAGTGATTTACTGGATTCTCAGAGGTCATAGGTACCTGCTCGTATGAGACGAGCAACAGAAAATGTACAGCTACTCATGGTAATTTTTCAATAACCTCGAACATTTTAAACGACAGTATTTTTCCTAATAACATGAGTAGTTATAATAGTTAAAATTAAATATTACGACGGCAAATCATGTAGTATTACTTATACGTTATACTAGTAACGTTTAACGTACAATATTACGTGCGCACGCGCAGCCTCAAGATCCGCCGTTTTTCCTTTCGGACCTAAATATGTAGGAAATGCGGAAGAAATTGCCAGTTTTGTTTCAGCTTTCGCGGGTGACGGACGCGAATTTGTTTTCAAACAATAAAATAATACAATAATAAATACTCGTTAACGTCTAATGTCACGTTTTGATTAATAAAAGCAAGCATTTACGAGTGCAATTTTTGCGAAGTCGACGTTTTGCAATATTATTTTAACTTTATTGGACTTTTCCGATAATATTTTTTTTAGTGATTTTTTATTACTTACCTACTTAAATTAAGTGACATTTATCGTGGTGAGTTTATTTATGATTTTTATAAGTTTTATAAATTTAGAAAATAAATCGAAATTTTACAATTTCAATTAATATTAAGTATAAACATTATAATACCTATATAATAAAATTCATAATTAAAAAAAAAAGTTGAAACCTGTACCTAGTTCAAGTATGTATTTGATTAAACAGATTTTGATGAAACTTTGTGAGATAATACCACAATACTATGAATGTGTGGTAATAGTACTAATACGTCTATTTCCCCTCTTCTATGAGAGTGGAGGCCTGTGCCCAGCAGTGGGACGTTAATGGGCTGTAGTGGTGGTGGTGGATGTTAGGTACACCAGGTAGGTTAGTCAAAATATAATAGATTAAGTAGTACTTAAGTATTTAAAACCAAAGTAATTTTTGTCTGTCAGTCTACGAGTAGGTATATCAGGCTTACTACGATCGCTTAAAGGAGTATTATTTTAAAATTTCAGTTTTATATGAGTAAAGTCCTATAATAAGGATTTAAATAATTCTCAAGCAAGATCGTCAACAACATAAAAATAATAGTTTACCAATAAACTTTTAGGTAACTTGTCACAACCATAGGTATGACTACTGTTATATACGAGTAGTAGGTACCTAACCCAGAGAACAGGAGGAGATTGATCATCAGCTTTTTAAAGGTTTTTAATTCTTAAAAAACTAAAATATTTCAAGGTAGGTGCTTATTTGTAGATGAGGTATCCTTATTGATTCAATGAATGAATCAGACGAACTTTCCGCAAGCACACCATTAATTTAAAATTAAATGTTTAAAGCCCCGGAATAGGCAACGTTTACTATACCTCAAATATGCCTGCGACCAATATTGAATGATGCATCGGTTGATGATGATGACGATGAAACAAGTTGAATCAAATCACATACTAAACTCTGTGTGGGTTCTTACCTACTCACTAAATTGAAAGAAATTAACTTTATTAAATAGGTACCTAACTAAATTATTAAAAATACACTCGTATCATTTTATTCTATAGAAGATTTAAGCCTGTTCTATTTCGATTTTGATGGTTCTATATAAAAACACGTATACCATCAAGTTTTCGAACGCATACATTCGTAAATAGAAGTGCACCACAGAGCTGATTAGGATATTATCATAGAAAGCCTACCTAGGTACGAGTATATGATCCTCTGGTTAGGAACTGCAACCTTCTAACCAACCGCAAGTATCAATGATAAACAGTCCGCGATTGAAATGTTACCATTGCGAAGTTATGCAAGCGTCGCAACACGCATCGGATTCATTAATATGAATTAATGATACGAAATGCAGAAGGTCACCCGTATTCGGAACGCGAAGGCGGCGCGTCGGCCTAGCACGCAGGGCCGAGAGCCGGCGAGATTTTAATTATATTATGGGGAGAACGGACTTGGTGGTCTGAAGAAAGGTTAAGGCTCCGGTGATAATAATGTCGGGTTGAAAGGCAACCCGAATTTCCAGTTCTATCTCCAGAGAGATCAGTCATCTGCGCGGGAGATATGTGCACAAGTACTCGTATGTGCACAGACACAGGTGCACTATAAGCTGAAATAAAAATAACATATTCTTAATTGAAATAAAAATTACATTTTCATAGCAAACCTTTGATGGATAAAAAATATAGGTATGTTAGTGGTTTGGTGGGTGGTAGAGATAGAGAATAGGGGTTCGGTTAGCAGGTCGGCGAAGGGTGCAGGTGGTGATGACGATAGCGGGACCGGGTAGTAAAAAAATTAAGAAATACTCAGGAACTCACAATATATTATATTATTCGCTAAGGTCGTCCAGTCTTGCGACAAAATTTCGAAGAGAATGCAGCGTCCCAGGGCCGGGGAGTCGGTGAAATGGGGATAACAAACGCCGCAAAGAAAGGCCCTTCCTTTGATAGGTAATACACAGAATACATTTAATAGTAGTTTAATACTTAAGAAATACTTAACCGGGGTTCCACCGCGAATGGAGCAAATCCGTACGGACTCCGTTGGACTCACAGAGGAAAACTGCATACAAAACCAACAAAGACCTAGGCTGAGCAAAAATAGTTCAAAAAGTGTCAAAATGAGCTCGCTCATTAATATATATATAGCTGCTCGTGCTGATTGACTGATTGATCACCTCTCCTGTAAAATTTTGTATGAACTTTTTTTTTTTCACTTATCGTTTCGTATAAAAGACAAAAATTCATCCAGAGGAAAAATACGGAGAGAGCTGATGATTGAGGATTTCGAAGACGGATGAAGGGCACCAGCCAGGGTATCGAAGATAGGTGGGGGGTGCTCGACCAAATGTCACTCGAAACTTCATCCAATTGACAGTAAGCTGAAAAAAAAAATCAAAATGGCGGATTTAAGATGGCCGCCATACAAATTTCGTCGGTGTCTATCTCGGAGAGTATAAAAGATGGAAGAGTGGTTTCTTGGCAAAAGATGATCAGGACATGAAGGTCTACTTGATGAACAGGAAAAAAATTCAAGATGGCGGAATTTATTTTTCCATAGAAAAGGGTATTGAAGATAGGTGGGGGGGTGCTCGAACAAATGTCACTCGAAACTTCATCCAATTGACAGTGAGCTGAAAAAAAAATCAAAATGGCGGATTTAAGATGGCCGCCATACAAATTTGGACGGTGTCTATCTCGGAGAGTATAAAAGATGGAAGAGTGGTTTCTAGGCAAAAGATGATCGGGACATGAGGGTCTACTTGATGAACAGGAAAAAAATTCAAGATGGCGGAATTTATTTTTCCATAGAAAATGTATGGCGAATATTGAAGAGGCTACGGTTTCTTTTCAAGATTTGTTTTATGGAAGAATTCTCATTTTGACAAATGGTTCGGAGAAAAAAGTATGGAGAGAGATGATGATCGAAGGTTCGGATGATGGGTGAGGAGCACGGTCAGGGTATTAAAGATAGACCTACTTAGGGGCTGCTCAAACAAAAAGGGAGGGGCGGGGGGTTGATGGTCTTTGTTTTATGTTTTTCCTTTATGAGAATTTTCTTTTATGTCGGACGCTTGGCGTGCTGGCGCTTCCACTGTGCTCACTAGCATAGCAGTGTGTTGTTAAGATCAGAACACGTAGACAGTAAACCAGCTGCCCGATTATGTAAGAATTGTCGATCAAATCGTCAAAGTTCGGCGTCAAAGTAAAATAAACCATAACGGCATTAAATTAGAGCTCAATTTCGTGTTTCGAAATTGAGCTCTAATTTAATGCTGTTATGGTTTATTTTACTTTGACGCCGAACTTTGACGATTTGATCGGCCATTCTTACATAATCGGGGGGCAGGATAGTAGGACAGCGAGTAAGTAGACAGTGGACCACGCGCTCCAGTACGCGGTCCGCTCTAGCGGGCCGCGCAGCCACGCGCCATACTAGTTAATATATATATAGCTGCTCGTGCTGATTGACTGATTGATCACCTCTCCTGTAAAATTTTGTATGAACATTTTTTTTTTCACTCATCGTTTCGTATAGAAGACAAAAATTCATCCGGAGGAAAAATACGGAGAGAGCTGATGATTGAGGATTTCGAAGACGGATGAAGAGCACCAGCCAGGGTATCGAAGATAGGTGGGGGGTGCTCGACCAAATGTCACTCGAAACTTCATCCAATTGACAGTGAGCTGAAAAAAAATTCAAAATGGCGGATTTAAGATGGCCGCCATACAAATTTCTTCGGTGTCTATCTCGGAGAGTATAAAAGATGGAAGAGTGGTTTCGTGGCAAAAGATGATCAGGACATGAGGGTCTACTTGATGAACAGGAAAAAAATTCAAGATAGCGGAATTTATTTTTCCATAGAAAAGGGTATTGAAGATAGGTGGGGGGTGCTCGACCAAATGTCACTCGAAACTTCATCTAATTGACAGTGAGCTGAAAAAAAATTTCAAAATGGCGGATTTAAGATGGCCGCCATACAAATTCCGTCGAAGTCTATCTAGGAGAGTATAAAAGATGGAAGAGTGGTTTCTTGGCAAAAGATGATCAGAACATGAAGGTCTACTTGATGAACAGGAAAAAAAATTCAAGATGGCGGAATTTATTTTCCATCGAAAATGTATGGCGAATATTGAAGAGGCTACAAGTGTAGAACTATGCAAGACTACGGTTCCTTTTCAAGATTTGTTTTTATGGAAGAAATCTCATTTTGACGAATGGTTCGGAGAAAAAAATATGGAGAGAGATGATGATCGAAGGTTCGGATGATGGGTGAGGAGCACGGTCAGGGTATTAAAGATAGGTACCTACTCAGGGGCTGCTCAAACAAAAAGGGAGGGGCGGGGGGTTGGTGGTCTTTGTTTTATGTTTTTCCTTTATGAGAATTTTCTTTTACATCGGACGCTTGGCGTGCTGGCGCTTCCACTGTGCTCACTAGCATAGCAGTATGTTGTTCAGATCAGAACACGTAGACAGTAAACCAGCTGCCCGATTATGTAAGAATTGTCGATCAAATCGTAAAAGTTCGGCGTCAAAGTAAAATAAACCATAACAGCATTGAATTAGAGCTCAATTTCGTGTTTCGAAATTGAGCTCTAATTTAATGCTGTTATGGTTTATTTTACTTTGACGCCGAACTTTGACGATTTGATCGGCCATTCTTACATAATCGGGGGGCAGGATAGTAGGACAGCGAGCGAGACAGTGGATCACGCGGTCCACTACGCGGTCCGCTGTAGCGGGCCGCGCAACCACGCGCCATACTAGTTATTATCTGTCAACACTCTTTTTTAGTGGAAGTGTAAACCTATTTTGAGGTCAGTAGGTAGGTACGTCCCGCTTAACCATTTCCCGCTCCTTTTGCATTGGAAACCCCGCTTTGGAAAGCTATTTACATGAGCACTAAGGACATATTATCTAGTCTTACACCAATAATTGATGAAATTGATGCAGCTATGTAGGGCTCAGGAGCCGGCAAAATTTTAACTCGGAGAAAAACGGAGACCGGCCGAAGAAAGGTTAAGGCTACGTTAAGAAATACTTAGGAATCGCTAAGGTCGCCCGGTCCGGTCTTGCACCAAAATTACGAAATGACGATAAAGCCGGCAAAATAAAAGGGTACCGGACACCGGTCGAAGAAAGGTAGACTATGGTAGTAAAAATATTAAGAAATCCATATTAATATTATAAACTAGCTGAAGCCCGCGTCTTCTTCTGCGTGGTTTAAGCTTTTTTAATTTCCGCGGGAACTCCAAAATTCTCCGGGTTAACAGGATAAACTGGCCCAAAAATCAAAATGTCCTTCCCCGGGACACAGCCTTTGTGTGTCCCAAATTGAAAAGATGGGCCCTGAAAGCGTAAAAAACCTACTCACATGATCGCATTTAACTAGAATGGGAAACTGTGTAGGTATGTCTGTCTGATAAGTGCTACGCTTTCAAGGCCCCATCTGTTCAACCGATTTTGACGACAATTAATTTTGGTACAGATATACTCGTACATTGCATGCCTGCAATAGACTACTTTTTGTCCCGGAAAAACATTTAAACTGGCTGCTCTAAGACAGCATTACTCCATGCGACACTCGGTGGCGCTTGGCAGACCGGCTATCGCTCGACGAGTAATAAAAACACTGAGTCGAAGAGTGTCCAGAGTGAGCAGTAAAAAGTTTTTATTTAAGATTTTGGATAACTGGTTTTATAGGTAGGTATGTAGAGAAGTTATTAGAATTTTTAAAATATAACTCAACTAGCTGATGCCCGCGACTTCGTCCGCGTGGTTTAAGTTTTTGGATTCCCGCGGGAACTCCTTAATTTTCCGGGATAAAAAGTAGCCTATGTATGTCACTCTCCAGGTCCTCAACTACATCCATGCCAAAAATCACGTCGATCCGTTGCTCCGTTGCGGCGTGATTGAAGGACAAACCAACAAACCAACAAACCAATAAACCAACAAACCAAAAAACAAACACACTTATAATATTTATCTAATTTTAGTATTTGTTGTTCAAGTACAGGATATAATTCAAATAATTGATCAAGTTTCAGGCTCAGCCTTTCAGAAAATTGAGAGTTCTGAGGTCAATTTTGGACGTTAGAAAATCTCCACTTTGAAAGCCCCCAATTTCGTCAAATTTAGGGCAAAAATTAAAAAAAAAAATACTTTTGGACTCTATTCCTAATTATCTTTAAAATGATATACCGCAACCCTATGGAACGCTATAAAAAATATTTTACTTCGCATTCGCTTCTATGAGAGCCCCCCTGAAATAAAGATTTTTATAATTTTTTAAGCCATATTCGGCGGGACGCCATTGGTTCACATATTATATTTAAATTTGAAGTAATTACGTTCAGTAATTCAGAAGTTATAAGGCTCTGGCAGACGGACGGACGGACGGACGGATAAGTGCCAATTCACTCAAGTAGTCTCAGAGGTCTTCGCTTCGCTCGGTCAATTAGTATGATATGGGGAGAATTTCTCCCACTAGTGGGTGGAGGGGAAAATCCTTGTCCGAAAAAATGTTTACTCAGGCTCCTTTAATTGTGAAATGAATTAATGTAATACTTATCGAACTCATTATTGACACTAATGTAAGGTCGTCCGGTTTTGCACCACATAATGGCGAAATTGATGCAGTAGGTTTATAGCTGTTTCCACCAAAGAAAATACTTTTGAGATTTCAACACGTGTTGGTGATATTTTTGTAATATTGACAAAAAACGTAAACACACTATGTCGAAGACCAAGTTCTCGTTCACAACATTGCAACATACACATACCTAATAATTGTCATTTTGGGAATTTTTAATTTCGCAATTTCTCTCGTCTTCTCTGGGAGGTTTCGGCCGTAGCTAGCTACCACTCAAAGGCAAAGGCGTGCCGCCCAGGGGCGACACTAGACCTTAACGTGGACGTCGGCGACATAAGCTTTGCGAGGCCTCTTTGGCCTTTCATTTCCCAGTCAAGAAGTAAACGTTAAACACAATGTGGTGAATTAAACACTTTAATGCATGAGTGATGAGAATATGAATTTCATTACTAGTCAAATGATGACAAACATTACGTTAACAACACAAATTGAAATAGACAAATTTTCGGCTTTTAGCCTCCCTAGTGATCGCCAAATGGCCAATAAATAGTTTTTTTAATAACTTTCATAGTGTTGCCAGACGACTCTGCGTCTCTGAATAGACTTAACTTCGGATAACTTGTAAAAATCTGAGCCTTTCTGCAACATTTTCAGCGACTCTGGACACGATATTCCATTTGGGATGCAAAATTTGAGACAAAATCTTTGTTCGATATTTTTATTCATTGTTTTTTTTTAAATTCATTATAGGCTTACGCTTGACCAAATCACACCTGATGGGAAGTGATGATGCGGCCTAAGATGGGACGCGCTTGCCTAGAAGATGCATATTCACTCTTGATTTAAAAATCTGACAAACTGACTGACAAAATGGCGCACTGTAAACTGTGCTGTAAACAAAGTAAATAACAATTGACGCTCAAACTTCGCGGCAATATAGACGACAGTTGTGCCAACTTAACTAAAAAAAAATGAATTTTTGAATTGAATTTGGAATTAGAAACAAATGATGAATTCCTGGTACTTTTTTGACAGATTATATAATTTATATAACTATAATAATTAATTATATTATAAATGCGAAAGTGTGTCTGTCTGTCTGCTACGCTTTCACGGCCCATCTATTCAACCGATTTTGATGATATTTGGTATAGCGGTAGGTTACATCCCGGGGAACCATCATATAGGCTACTTTTTATCCCGGAAAATTAAAGAGTTCCCCCGGGAATCAAAAAATCATAATCCACGCAGACGAAGTCGCGGGCATCTAGTGTACTTATAATATAGATCGGTAAAATCATCACCTTACTTTTGGCTTTAACATAGTCGGGTAGTACAAAGTGGGACCATAATATTAGAGGAATACCTACTGCTCACACAATACGCGTAAACATTGCAGCTTGACATGGCTTTCCTTGTCGTTCAATCAGATGCCGCAGATCACCTTGACTTCGGCCGACTCCGGCGTTACATTATGCAATACCAATCAAACATACGTGCCGTGGCCCGTGAGTCGCCATTGTAATATACAGACTACAGAGTGTGCAGAAAATTTACCTATCAGCTTATATTTACGAACTAAGATTATATACTTATTAGAGGTTAGGTACACTTGTTGTTTTTTTAATAACGAAACTATTCTGACATTTTCTTTTATTAAATTGAAATAAAAAGTCACACATAAATAAGTTAGGGTTCCGAAGCCATGAATGTTGCTAACCTTTGGCGTTCATTATTTATTTTGTAAACTGTAGTAAGTAAGTATTTTATTACTATAGAAACATCGTATATAAGTACCTAATGGTCTCCAAATATTTATGCAACGAAGTATCACTTGTAGGTGTGCATTCTAAATAATAAAGCACTACGTAAAAAGACTGCCTCGTTGGTCTAGTGGTTGGCATGTTCGACTGCGGCCGACGAGGTCCCGGGTTCGAGTCCCGGATCGGGCCATAATTGAGTATTTGGTTTTTCTGACTAGAAATTCTCAGTACTAGCACAGAATAAGTTGGTACCTACTAGCCCGGAGTTAGGAAGTTGGCGGTTATTATCACTAACATGATAATAGTCGTTAAAGGCCGCCAACCCGCATTGGAGCAGCGTGGTGGGTCTAAGCTCTAATTCTCTTTCTGCTATGAGAGTGGAAGCCTGTGCCCAGCAGTGGGACGTTAATGGGCTGTAGTGATGTAAAAAAGGAATCTGCATAATATATCAATCTGTCATCAGTATAACATGTGAAACTAACGTGTGTGACATCACGACATAGTAAACTGTGAAAATGACCATAAGAAAATTTAAAAGAAAGAAGTAAAATACCAACGCCCATTTTCACCAACAATGCCTTAATTTGTCCATGAATGTCCATGAAAAACGGGCACGAGACTCATGAAAGTTTTGAAAGCTCCGCAAAGTCTTCGAACAGTTATTTTTTTATTTATTCATAAAAAACAAAAAGTTACAAACTTTGGTGTAGCATAATCTTGACTGTGTTTTTCTGTACACCAATTGCTGGTTAGTTTAATAAACGAAATTGCTTAAGTAGGTGCAAGTACTTATCATATTATATTACATAATTATATTTATTATATGAATTGTTTTAAAGTAAAATCTAGGTAAGTAAGTAAAAAGATAGGTATCTTGATTTATAGCTATCCTTACTCTATTTTACCTGGTATGGCTAACGGAAGTAGTATAGAAGTTAGATTGTTAATCTTTGACGCAAGTTAAAAATAGGTATAACGGCTACCTAAGTGCTAAAAAATTGAAACAGTACATGTAAAAGCCTAAAATGTACACAATTTGTATCTAATTGATTTATTACACTAAAGTTTTTGCAAAATAAACTGTGCTTAATACCTATTGCCATTACATACATTAGCAAGGTTTGTTTGTTGATCCAAGTAAACCAATAGGATTCACTTGAATATAGGCAAATTGTCAATAACAGTTACGGATGAAACCATAATGTTAAAGTATGCAAACGTTTTCGAAGTGTTTAAACAGTAGTTAGATGTTTGGTTTGCTAAATTCGCATGTTTGTCATAGTTTCCAAGTAGTTGCATAGATCCTTTAAGTGATATCATTTGTTTACGGACATGTGACGATAGTTCGATTTGACCTGTTACATTTGCTATTTGCTCGTCAAATTGACGTTGTAAATTAGCATCGCAAGATTTTAGGCCTATCGAGACGTATATTGACTGCCTCGTTGGTCTAGTCGATGGCATGTTCGACTGCGGCTGACGAGGTCCCGGGTCGAGTCCCGGGTCGAGCCATAGATTTGATTATTGGGTTTTTCTGACTAGAAATTCTCAGTACTAGCCCGGAGTTAGAATGTTGGCGGTGTTTCACCCCCGTGCCTCGGAGAGCATGTTAAGCCGCCGGTTCCGGTTATTATCACTAACATGATAATAGTCGTTAAGCTCTAATTCCCCTTATCCTATAAGAGTGGAGGCCTGTGCCCAGCTGTGGGACGCTTAAAGGCTGTTGTGGTGGTGGTGGAGACGTATATAATAAACCCAATAGGTAGGTAGGTACTGGTATCTCAAATTATATACAGGAAGAACTCGATGGCAGTTACTTACTGAATAACTGACGTATTGCAACGAACTCTAGTTTGTAATAATTTTGCTTTGTCGATTTTTTCTGTAACGCGGAACTCGATTCCATTCGAAACAACATTCACTTTTGGGAACCTACTTAATCTGTCTGCTCCTCCAAAGTCCAATTAGGTAATTAGATTGCCTACTTATAATTCAATTCCATTCCATTCTAATGCTTCGAGCTTCAAATAATGTTAAATTTGTTAAATGCCATTCGGATTTCAGCCTGATTTAGGTACCTACCGTTGTATTATATTTAGTGTCTAGGTTATACTTAACCTCTTATTCTTGCATAACAATTAAACAACTGTTAAAAGCACATCCGCACTCGTATCGATTTAGTCATCTACCACCAGGCATTTACATAATAATTAATAAATAAGTATAACAAAAACGCACCCGAATCGGTAAAAAGATATCAAAATTGTTTTTTTTATTCCACTACAAGTTAGCTTTTGACTGCGATCTCATCTGATAGTAAGTGATGATGCAGTTTAAGATGGTAGAGGTCTAACTTTTTAGGGGCTCGGCAGTTTTATAATACTAAACCCATACCCCAATTGGGTTGAAGTTGAGTCGTGATAAAAGATAGTCGCGATCGAGGGTCTAGACAGATGGACTGCATTAAGACTGCACGCCGGCGCCGACTGCAAAATTGCAGTTTCGAAGCAGTTTTCTTGCAGTCGGCATAACCGGAACTGCAATAGAACTGCAGATCAGCTTTTTCATCAACCATTAGAACTGCACACCAACTGAAAGCGGACTGCGCAGTTGGTTTGCAGGATCGATGCAGTTAAATGTGTGTCTTGAGACCTTTAGATGCAATAACTGTGCATTACACCGACGACGGCCGACGTCAAGTGACAGATTCGCAGCTGAACTTACATCCATACTTCCATATTAATATGGAAAAGTGGATATGCGAAAGTGTGTCTGTCTGTCTGTCTGTCTGTCTGCCTGTCTGCTACGCTTTCCCGGCCCATCTTTTCAACCGATTTTGCTGAAATTTGGTATAGGGGTAGGTTATATACTTATCCCGGGGATGGACATAGGCTTTTTATCCCGGAACATTAAGGAGTTCCCGCGGGAATCAAAAAACCTTAATCCACGCGGACGAAGTCGCGGGCATCATTTAGTAATACATATATAGTTCGCGCACGAGTTAAATGCAGAGCAAATGTATGGTGACACATACATTTACTCTGCATTCAACTCGCGCGCGAACTGTATGTAAGATTTCCACACTCCAATATTTCGATTCTGCGTTCAGTAGCTCCCTGCGACTTGCCACTTGAAGGTAAGTATTCAAACAGAGGGCCGAGTGGGAGTTTTTCTACGTACCTATTCGATCGCGACAACGGTAATTCTACCATTTAAATAGGGAATTGATGGAGCGCCAGCTGTCGAAAGCGCTTGACAAATTGGGATGACGATAACTCAATCAAATCAGCAACTCTCTATCAAACTTAATAACGCACTTCTAGTATGGAAGTTGTATGAAATTCACAGTTGTGACGTCATAAAATTTCAACGCACTTTTTTTCTTTAATCTATATTTTGAAATGGTTATCAAACCAAAAACTAACCGAGGATGTGAATTTTACGTCTTTTGGAAGACCCTCTATTTAATAATCAGTTAGAAATAATTTATTTTTGATATAGTCATCATCCCTATTCCATACAAATCGTTGTCGCGATCGAATGGGAAGAAACTCTCCCACTAGGCACACAAATCTCGCCATAAGTCAACGTTCTTTCGATAAGATGCATATCGCGTCAAGTCCCACACTGTAGGCTCGATGCCTACTTGTAATGTTTCCAGTGTTTGCATACTTGTACATACATTATTCAACAGTGTATTGAGGAAAATGATGCTTTTTTAAGGTTCCATAATATCCCATTATACAGAACCTGAGCTTTTGTATATATATAACACTAGCTTTTGCCCGAAGCTCCGCTCACGTTAATTTCGATTTTGATTGGTCAAAATTGATTTTACCCTCTTTTACCCTATTTTACCCTATTTTACCCTCTAATTTTACCCTATTTTACCCTCTTCATGAATGGGTTGAATTTTCAAGAATCCTTTCTTAACGGATGCCAACATCATAGCAGCTGTCTGTATGCCCACCCCAGTATTAAGTGGTTTGAGCTTTCAGCTGTGCATTGAAAGATAGCTCCTAGCCTACAAGTAAAATCAAAAAAATATATTTTCAAATCGGGTTAGAATTTAATGTATGTGTAATATCGGAGATATGCACCGAAATTAGACATACATTAAAAAAAAAAAAGATACGCGCCGAATTGAGAACCTCCTCCTTTTTTGGAAGTCTGTTAAAAATCCGTTGTGTAGCTTACGTGGACTTTGTTTTACGTACTTATATTATTTAGAGAATTTTCTTCAAAACCAGCGTAGCAGACCGACAGACACACTTTCACCTTTATAATATTAGTATAGATAATATGGAAGCATGTATTTTAAATTTAAATTTAGATTTTAGTTTATTTTAGAGAAGCCAGATTTAAATTTTTGTAAAATATTTAATGAGTTTTTTATGCACAGTCAAATACAAAATACAAAAGTGCAGTTTCGCGAATCTAATACTTTGGGTAGAAGACTGAAGTGATGACTGACCCTTGAATCTCTGATATGTGTGACTGACCTATGAAAAAACTGACCGTTCTTCCGTGGTGGTCTTTTAATTTCAGTTTTTTGCCTATCTTCTTACCTTATCTTGTTGCATTCCAGTTAGAAAAAAAAACTGAGGTGCCCACGGACCAAGTCCAGCTCAAATTTATTATAGACTCGGGCGGATTGCCAATAAACGATTGCATTCTACGATTTACTAATACCTACGTATATAGAATACCTCGACCCGATGAAATTTATGAATGGTTGTCTCTAGCCCATTGTTAGTACAATCATAGTCATGTACCTACGGTTGTGAATAGGTAGGTACCTACTAGGTAAGTAGTGTAGGTACTCGTAAATTGTCTGGTACTTACTGTAGGTACGTTCTAGAATTTTGTAGAGGAAAATGTGACTATTTAACTAACAAAGAAAGCCTTAATAATATTGAAATGAAATGAAATGAAATGATTTATTTCATGTAGGACAACTTGTTCCACTTATGATAAGTCGTCAGAATCTACCACAGTTACCACTACTATTATTACAGTTATACATATTAAAGCCATACCCCTCATCGGTTTCTATATACGACATCGTCTCGGAACGCTAAATCGCTTAATAGGCACGTCTTTGTTAGCAGAGTGGTAACTAGCCACGGCCGAAGCCAGACCAGACCAGAGAAAATACAGAAATTATAATATCCCAAATCGACCCGAAGGGACCCGAACGGAAAGAATTAAATCCGAGACCTCCTCTTTTAAAGCAGCTAGTGTCCGACCCACAGATAAGAGAATTGATTCTCTGATCTGTGGTCCGATCGAAACTTGTTGTTATGGCCGAAACCGAAACCGAATTTCAGCTTCAGTCTCCGTTTGAGATCTATAAAGCGAACTTTGACTTAGCTTAGACTTATGACATGGATAAAATGAGACAGATTTATGTTATTCACATAAGTCCATCACGTTTTAACTCTAAGCAAAGTCTGAGCCAAGTCTATGAGACTCAAGCTGTAGATTTCAGCATCAGTCTCAGCCGAAACTGAAACCGCAAAAGTTCGGTCGGACACTAAAGACTCACCGCTGCGCCATAGCGGTCTCCAGTCACTCTCCAGGTCCTCAACTATACCCATACCAAAAATCACGTCGATCCGTTGCTCCATTGCGGGGTGATTGAAGGACAAACCAACAAACTAACACTTTCGCAATTATAATATTATAGTATGATAATATTGGTATGATGTAAAAAGTAAAAACTTAATTGCGAAAAGACTTTTGTTGTGTACTTGTTACTGCAACCCAACTAATTTACTTTAAAATTATTCTAATATTCTTATTTCTTTTGATGCAGGTGAGAAACCAGTATTATGGTTGCGCGACCACGGTCGCCATGCAGCGCTCTGCTGCCGCAGTTCTACGCCGGGAGGGACATCTTCATCACTGGAGCCACTGGCTTTATGGGCAAGGTGAGCTTCTTTATAATGGGGATGTTACATAATACTTATATCAAAACTGAAACTCGATTTGGCAGGAGCACTATCGTGTAGAGGATTTTTCAAAACTACATAATATACTCGTATATCCACATCCTCTGGAAATTATAACCATTTAAAAATATCGATTTAAGTAAAAAAAATGCGTCGAATTTTGATGACGCCACAAGCAAGTACCTACCACTATAGCCCATTAACGTCCCACTGCTGGGCACAGGCCTCCACTCTCATAGGAGAGAGGGAATTAGAGCTTAGACCCACCACGCTGCTCCAATGCGGGTTGGTGGGCTTTAACGTAAGTATCATATTATAGTGATAATAACCGGGACCGACGGGTTCTCCGAGGCACGGGGGTGAAACAACGCCAACTTCCTTACTCCGGGCTAGTACTGAGAATTTCTAGTCAGAAAAACCCGATACTTCATTATGGCTCGACCCGGGACCTCGTCGGCCGCAGTCGAACATGCCAACCAGTAGATGAACGAGGCAGTTATTTCCCAGTACAGTCACAAGCAAGTATATTTCATACAAAATCGCCATAACTAAGCGTTTTAACTTTTGGTAAAAAGTTGCTGATTTGTCTAGTTTTTTTTGCATCCCTTCTGCGCGTCTGGGGTATGGGCCAGCCTCAACGCAGTCCTAAGCCACAGGCTTGAATGCTGTTATGACTGCAGTCTGCAGCAACGGTTCACATATTTTATTGTTACTCGTATGTGAACCATATTGGATAGTTAAGCAGGCGTTACTTTGCGGAAGTCCATGATAATGAAAGTACTGGAAGTTTAATTCGCTATAATCCGCCACAATAGGTAAATCTACAGTGTGCACCTTGCGATATTCACCACACCACACAAATCTTGCAAATTATTCTCAACGCACGTTTCACTCCGACACCGAAGCATCTTGAGATGTTGACTCTACAATCACTTTACAATCGTGCATTGAGAATAATTTGCAAGATTTGTGTGGTATGGTGAATGTCGTAAGATACACACTGTACCACATAGATTTATTTACCTATTGTGGCGGATTATAGCGAATTAAACTTCCAGTTCTTTCATTGTTATGTGAACCGTTACTGCAAGTTATCAGCTGGTGTAGAAGCCATGTAGAAACGGTATATTATTATGTTTATTTGAGAATCTCAGTCTAATTAAATCAGTTTAGTATAATGCGTCTTTGTTACTTTAAAAGTTTAAATAAACTTCTATTTATTCATAATGCACTCCTGACCGAATTTCGATTACTAGATTCGAGATTAGCCATCTGCGCGGGAGATGTCATAGTACACAAGTGTGTGCGTAACGTAACAGGTGCATTCTGTTATCCTAGGATATTATTACTCCTACTTATAATCCTTTAGGGCGAAAGCTCACGAGGGCGGGATAGGACAAAACGTGAATTGTCGGCGGTCTTATGGGAAACACGTTCGATCCTGTCGCGCTAGCCTGTGCAGATATAAAAGTGATCGCGCGAACTTTTTATTAGCTAGATTTTTTTTTTGTCCGATGTATGTTTTTGCATTTACTATCAAAGGCTGATGGCCCGGAAAATCCGATACGACCGGAGAGTGATCAGGCCGACGGCTTTACATGCTCTCTAAAACATACATAAATGGGGTGAAACACTGCCAAATATCTTCTCATAGTTAATATTGCGAAATTTCTTTGATTATGGTCCGACGCAGGAATCTAACCGGGGATCTCGTCATCCGCAGTCGCACATGATAACCACTAGATAACGACGCAGTTCCATTTGTATAGAATGGCGTGAGCGATTCTCATCGTTTAGCACTCAATTTACGTAGGTAATCTTACCAGTTATCACCACTTTGTATGTTCAAATCAGGTGTGAACAAAGTGGCACAAATACCTTCGCCAATGTCACATTGTGAATACCGTTTGGTACCTACGAAGTTAGATAAAAATCGACACACAATGTTGACCATTGCAATTTGCAATCGGTGACGTGGTGCTGGTCAGTGTATGGCGCAAGATTATTGAGAAATGCAGGCTAATTTTGTTGTGAGCAATTCAAAACTGAACTTAATTAACTGCATAAATCTAGTGCTGTCCTTTTCCACAGAGAGCATTATGAAAAGGATAGCAAATCCTAACATTTTAGTTTAGTCAGTTAAGTTTAGAAAGTCTACCATCACAATGAATTACCCACGTCGTCGTTTAGACTTGAAGATTTGCAAACTGCAAAAACGTGTGGGGTCGTCAGATTACATGATAGTCATCATTAATAGTAAATTACAGCCCAGGCCGGAAATAAATCAATTCACGGCTGAGTAATATTGAAAGGACGGGGCGAAGCCGAGTACCAAGTGATTTTAAAAGCACCAGACTCTGCGTTGGGGATCTATGGTATGGTCGACAGTCGACATATTTTATGTTTTTTTGTATGAGCTATTTTTTTATCCACTACAAGTTAGCCCTTGACTGCGATCTCACCTGATGGTAAGTGATGATGCAGTCTAATATGGTAGCGGGCTAGCCTGTTAGGGGCATGTTAGGAGCTGTCAAAGATCCTCATTCTTTCTTTAAAATATTAACGGTCCCTCTCAGCCTCAAGCCTAAGTACTTGTTTCATTGCTACGTAGTAACTACGTACGCGACGTTGTGTCATTAATTAACCTTCATATAAATATTATATGTGAATACACAGTCGTTATTAATGATGATACGATCAATAACTTACGACAAGTTTATCCGAAAATACACAGGTAGGTCTAGCCTCGACATTGCGACCTTTTATTTTGATTCCTACTTAATGATCTTATTGTCAACAGCTGTAATGATTATGTGTATATAAAATTAAAGACATAGTTAAGTAAGAAAATAACAATTTATTGGTCTTTTCCTATATTTTGACGCTCTTTACAGATAAGTTTACGGATTAAATATCAAGGCTCAAGGCATGCACTGCCGGAGGTCCATCCGTAGAGTTAAAATACAATATCTTGAGTTATCATTTTATACCTCCTTAAACTTTGCTCTGAAAACAGTCGCTACAGTCACCCCTTTTTCTGTTCTGCGGTATGCGACAACCCTCCAATCTTTCTCTCAGCGTCGTCTTTCGTGCAGCGTCAGGGGCAATGAGGAACACCTCATTGCCCCTTTTCCATTGATAATAGAATGGAAGGGTTTTCTAAAAAACATAAAAATGGGGTAATAACGTGTCCCCGGGTCCTTTCGCAAACAACTCCACTAAGATTAGATTAGATTAGATTTGTGGGGTGTGGTGAATATCGCAAGATACTCTACCACATAGATTCACTTACTGTGGCGGATTATAGCGAATTAAACTTCCACTTCTTTCATTATCATGGACTTCCGCAAAGTAACGCCTGCTTCTATCACGTAAGATTACTATTTCAACTCTTCTCTCTGAGGTACAGATAGATGAAACGAAACGGCAAAAATATTTAGATCTCCGAATTCGGTCACCAATCCAGTTACCGACCAATCACAATTGGCTGATAATCATAAGTAGGCCACTCGATCGACTCTCCACAGCTTTTTGTTCAAATTGTTTGCCGACCACTGAAGACCTCAATAACATGATCCATTATATTAGATTAAATTAAATATAAAAATATGTAAATTCACACATCAATCACATGTTTTAACATATTCTTAATTAGGTATATTGTATATTACATCAAAAATAATAAATTAATCATAATAATTAGATAATTTAACAAATAATAATGTTAACTTTTAGCAACGCCCTGACAGGGCCTCATATGAGTCCATGCATGCTAACTGCTAATATTAAGAACATTGTATTAGTATGTAAGACATGAAAGCTTTCAATAAAATGACTAAATGACTAAATGACTAAGACTTCTCTCTAGTCAAGTGATTGATTATAATTTATACCTACAGGTGCTGATAGAGAGGCTGCTATCAACATGTCCAGACGTCGGTCGCTTGCATCTCCTCATGAGGCAAAAGAAGGGCGTAACTCCAGAGAAGCGCTTGCAACAACTTAAACAGTCACAGGTAGGTACATTAATTTTTTTTTAAATTTGGAAGTTCTGCGATGCTTACAAACTCAATCGCTAACCATCAAGATTTGAGAAATGTGTTCGGTATATACTATTATATATCCGGGATACGAGAGGAACGAGTTCCAAGAACTTACCATGTCGGAAGAAAAAGCCCTGACTACACAATATCTAAGGGTAGGCGGGATTTCCGACTATCGCCGAATTATTTCCCCTAGAAAGAATATAAAATCAAATAGATAATGTCCTTCCGACCGAATTTCGGCCACGGCAGCTTATCTCCAGAGAGAATAGCCTTTCTTTCGCATCCAATCAATGTCAACTAGGTACTATATTAGGGATGTCATCGCTCCACCTGTTACTACTAGTTTTATCTTTCCGTCCCTTCTATTTTTCGATTGTTTTATCATAGAATCCATCAAATTGCTCTAACCCTGATGATGACGTGATCCTATAATATATTATATCGGTACATACACAGAATGTAGTGAGTTACTTGCAATCCCCAGGTATTCGACGTAGTCCGTCAAAAACATCCTACACAATTGGACAAGCTATGCATGATTCCGGGAGACGTCGCACATCCTGGCCTTGGCATCGCTCCACACGACCTACGTCAACTCCAAGAGGTATCTTTTAATATCATCTATGTTAATGCAGTACACTGAAATTGTATTATTTTTATTATTTATCACTTTATTTTTATAGATAGATAGATAAACTCTTTATTGCGCACACTTAGAACAAGGACAATAAACAGAAAGATTAAAAGATACAACAGAAGGGTGCAAAGGCGGTCTTATTGCTAAAGCAATCTCTTCCAGACAACCTTTGGGGAGAGGAGATTAACAAACAAGAGCACGGGATAGTGCAACGTCTAAACACTAAAATATAATATAATAAATATACATACAAAGATACATACATAATAATATTAGTAGTAGACTAGCCTGTAGGTCTGTGAAATGTCACGAATTTGCTATCGGCATAGAAAGCTGATCCTGCTGAGAAGAGCCGAAAAAAATATATCCTTTAGTCCGTCTCAAAATTCATAATACTTATACATATTATATTACCTAGGTTAGGTACATATGCCCATTATTTTGTTGATTCCAATGAAGCCAAAAACTTTTAAGAACGCGTACTTAGTACTTAGGTAGTTTTATTTTTATAGCACTTTGCACAAACGTGTTTTTGTTATCCTGGATTTTTGTTGTGATGCTTATTTCACTGACGTCTGCAGATGTCCACTGCTGAACACAGACCTTTTCCAAAAGCATCGACTACCCTCGGTCATCAGCCTTCCTCATGAACTCCACTGAACCGGCAACAGCCATTCATTTATCGCCCCCCTCTTTAAAAATCGTCAGTCAATCTTCATGGAGGCAGCCTCATAATTCGCTTTCTTGGTTCTCAGTAAGTATGTAGTCTCCACGCTTGTACTTTCTGGTTCCACCGGCCAGTGGCGTGGACGACATAGAGGCAAAAAAGCATTGCTTACCCTAGTTAAAAGAGCGCCATGCTTATTTTTCATTATGCCCTGCCTGAAAATAGGTATCTACCTAACCAATGCCTACCCTGGCTCCAAATACTGTGCACGCCACTGCCATCGCCATCGCTTCTACGACAATCATGGCATGCCCACTAGATACAATTAAAACTTGCTCATAGTGAAATTTTAATAACTGTTATTGCTTTCAGGTTTCCATCGTGTTCCATTCTGCAGCAACGCTGAAGTTTGATGAGGCATTAACAACAGCAGTGGAACAAAATGTGCTGTCAGTCATCCGTCTCATGGATATTTGTGATACTCTTCCTAATTTACAGGTACCTTTAATCATAATTTTGAAGGATTCTTCAAGGAAACTAAATAATGTAATGTTGTCAATAAAATATTATTTGTATAAATAATAACTAGGTACTTAATCCTGGTGCTCCGAAATCAGGCAGGTTGCTCCAAAACGGCGTGATTGTAGGACAAACCAACAAACAGGCACACATTGGGTACAAACATAATTATATATAATCCTTAATATTATTGGGTATAATTACGTTTTAGAATTTCCTTTTTTTAAAATCCATTAGCCCTAGACTGCGATCTTACCTGATGGTAAGTAATGATGCAGTCTAAGATGGTAGCGGGCTAACAGGTAGGGGCATGGCAGTGTATTTAACCCATACCTACGTAACGTAACGTAACATAATACGTACGTCACTTAAATGGGTAGTGATTTTCATTGTGGACCAAATAAAAGGAAATACTACCTACCTTGCCGGTAGTCCGTCCCAAACGTCACTTACCATCAGGTGAGATCGCAGTCAAGAGCTAACTTGTAGTGGAATAAAAAAAATGCAAATCTCTGTTGGATCTCTACGATTGATATAAGAAAAAAAAATTGTAAATGGAAAGGCTGAGTCATTAACTGGATGGTTACTATCATCTCTTAAAACAGTATTATTTTAAAATTAACGTTTTATACGACGAACCTTAATTGCCCTAAAATAAGGATTATAATTCTGAAACAAGAGCGCCAACAGAATTAAAATAATACTGCTTTAAGCGATCATAGTAAGACCCCTGATCTATCAACGCAGAATTCAAATCATTGTAGAAATAATTTAGGGTAGACTAAAATAATATAGTCTTTTTGATCTGAAAATTGTGCCACTGGTCATGTATTACTCTGTCGTAATAATGGCCTAATAAGTCGGACGATTGGTCGGACGTGTTTTTAACCGACTTCAAAAAAAGGAGGAGGTTCTCAATTCGACTGTATGTTTTTTTTTTTGTATGTTTGTTACGCGATTTCTCCGCCAATTATGAACCGATTTTGATAATTCTTTTTTTGTTTGGTAGGTACTTCAGAGGTGGTCCCATTTTAATTTGGTGAAGATCTGATCAATATCTCCGGAGATGGAGAACGGAACTCCTCAATGGATAAGAGTAAATTGCTCGCGATCAGTGTGATAGTTTTGTAAACAGTATGTTTTAACCATGCATAGCACATCTTTTTTTTTTTAGGGTTCCGTACCAAAATGGTAAAAATGGAACCCTTATGGTGCGACTTTCTCCGTCCGTCTGTCACAGTCGATTATTTCAGTAACTATTAAAGCTACTGACATGAAATTTGGAATAGTTGTATATAATAGTGACCCAATATCATGGAAATCAAAAAAATTTAAAATTATTTTTTGTTTAATTAAAAAAGTGGGGAAAATCAGGGGTTTGAAATTTCAAAGTAGGATAACTATACCAAGTGGGGTATCATATGAAAGGACTTTGTACTTGACTTGTACACTCTAAAACAGATTTTTATTTATTTTAATGCATTATAGTAGTTTTGGATTTATGGGGCAAATTGTCAAAAAAAATACCATTCCCCCCTTGGAACTCTACCGTATTACGCGTTCAGCACTCACAGCGCAAAAAAAAAATTACAAGTAAAATAAATAGCAAAAACAGTGGGGCCACTAAAAATTGTGAAATAAAAATTTTTCAAAAAATAAAATATAAACCGATTTCAAAAACCACAAACACTAAAAAGTAAAAAATAATTTAATTTATTATGTTCTATAATAACATTTTGTGGAGTCGGTGCCAATGTGGAGTCACGTCAACAATAATGAAGAGTAGGTAGACGGTTCCTGCGGCTAATTGGTACCGACTCCAAAAAATGTTATTATAGAACTACATTAACTCTTGTATACCTACATAATAAATTATTCTTCCTAGATAATATTTAATAGGTATAATGCATTGACTTATATATTACTTATAAGTCAATGGTATAATGTATAAACTTAGCCAGGGCCTGCAACAAATATATAATCCGAAAAAAAATGGAAGAGTTCTGTTGTAGAACCTTCTACAGCGCAGTATTTTTTATCCATCTTTTATTAAAAAAATATCGCCTCAATGACGCGATAGACCCCTTAAAATAAACACTTAATCCATAATATGACAAGTAACAACTAAGTATACAATAACTTTACAATGATGTTTTATAGATAAAAAATATAATTATTACAGTGACCTTTGACTACCTAGGTTACAGTGACGTGCGTATTATTGGTTATTATCACAGGTTATTATCGCTTAACGATCACTTTGGGAATTCCGTCTAGTGTCTCATAATATAAATTATAATGGATTTTCGTTTTTTTCTGTAAATGTTTCTTTACCTTGCTTCAATTCAATAACCAATCCATAGTTAAGCCTGTCATGCGTCCACTGCTGTTAACGCCTTATCGAAAATGCGCCACCAAACACGGTACTCTACCTTGCTCCTCCATTACCTGAAGACCTGAAAAAATTTAAATAAATAAATATATATAGTAGGTACGAATAAACCATTCGTCTAAGAATATTCAGTATGCATTACCTACTTAGCATGGATTTTTATGCTTTTGCTCCCTAGGCCCTCGTCCACGTATCCACAGCCTACAGCAACCCAGAGCTGAATGTGGTAGAAGAGAAGGTGTACCCTGCTCCAGCGTCCCTGCCGCGCCTCCTCGCGATGGTTGAAGCTGTGCCGTCATCACTTCTTGCCAAAATTACGCCACAGTGAGTTGAACCTGGTTGTGGATTAGTCATAACTCATAAGACTAAGATAGTCTTACTTTTAAAAAGCGGAAAGCGAAACCCGGTATGGACCTTTCAGCGCCTTGGTTTTACCAAACCATATTCCCGTTCAAACAGGTTTTCATCCTAGGTATTCGTTTCTTTTCAGGTACATAAAGCCTAAACCCAATACGTACACGTTCACAAAAGCGATGGCGGAGGAAGCGGTGCGGAGTAGGGCCAATAAGAACTACCCTGTCGCCATCTTCAGACCAACGATAGGTAAGAAAAAAAAACGTAGGTATGTTCCGTGTTCTCAGCTTGAACTTTTATTAATACTAAATTCTTATAATAATAATAAATAAATCGATCGAGAGACCGCGGCACGTTCTTGGCATTTTTGAAGCGCAACTTTTGAATAATGTTGAGAAAAACACAGGTTAGCCCGCTACCATCTTAGACTGCATCATCACTTACCAACAGGTGAGACCGCAGTCAAGGGCTACACTTGTAGTGGATAAAAAAATGTGTGTAGCAACACACGAGAAATAAGGTAGCAATTATTTAACTCCACAGATTTGTTCTTTGTTCGTGCACAGAGTTGCCTTCTTCTTCTACTTACCTACTGTCTGGACTGGGCTGGACCAATCGGATCTGAAAGATCCCGTATTCCCGACCCGGCACAACTGGATCGAACTGGATCTGATCAGACGGAGCCACCAACCAGACCGAACCGAACCAAACCAGAGACCCAGGTCGTTAGATCGAAATTACTTTCACCGAAAAATTTGTAGAAATTTCACGTTTATTAAGGCGTCTGATTTCCCCGATGGCGACAATGATTTTGTCTATGCCTACTTAGAATAAAATGGGAGCGGTTTATGTTATAGTAATATCGTCACTCCGCCACCCATTCCCTGGTTGGATCGAGAACCTCAACGGTCCAAGTGGGGTGGTCGCTGCTGGGGGCAAGGGCCTCCTCCACGTGTTCTGCAGGAAACCTGACGCGAGAGCTGACCTTCTGCCCGTCGACATCGCTATCGATACCCTACTGGCTGTGGCATGGGAGACTGCGGTTGACAAGTCAGTAAAATTCATTGGTAAAATTAAAGCCTTATGGCCCCCGTATTAATATATATCGACATTATGAACCTGTTGACCGATACTTGAGTACCAGCCCCCCGATTGTGTAAGGAAATTGTAATCGTAATCGTTTGTCATACGTATAACTCGAACTGTTCAAGGAGGTCATATCTATGACCTCCTATATATTGTAGCAGGCATCTGCCTGCTCGTCAAAAAGCATGTATGAACTCCTTAAACAGTTCGAGTCCATTTCCCTGCTTATAATGAATTCAAAATAGCCTAGGTAGGTAGGTACTTATTTCCTGTCACGGATGAAAGAAGTAAGTACTTAATAATAATTGAATGCCTAATTAAATTTTCCAATTCGTCCATTTTCCTGACGACTTTAGGAGTGTATGACGTGAAATTGATATTGTGTAGATCCTTTGGTCACGTAACAATAGCTGTAGTTGTAATTAATCTGCACCATAAATAGTGTGCCATGTGCCAATCAACTTGGTACCTACCTATCTAAAATATATAATGCGTCATACTGCATACACAGCAGAAAAACACCTGGGTAGGTACATAGTTACCTAATACACACTACTTTTTTAAGAAACGCCGATGGACTACGAAATCTTATTTTTGAACAGCTATAGATCCGCTTTTCTTTCTCTTTGGTGGACCGAAGGAGAGGCGAGGGGATTTCTTCCGCACGAGAGCATGCTATTGGATAATTCGTTCTGTTTCCCACTATTTTGATCCATGCTGTTATTTGACGTAGGCCTATAAAATAGGTTTGCTGTTTATTTTTTAACTGCAAGTGTAGTTTGTCAATATTAACCATTTCTTTTTTACAGGCTTCCAGAAGTCCGTGTCTACAACTGCAGTACTTACGAGAATCCAACAACGTGGCTGGAGTTCGAGTCGGCCCTCAAAGAGTATCTCCCTCGTTACCCCTTGGATAACTGCTTGTGGTATCCCAGTGGATCAGGAGTCGAGAATCGGTAAGCTAATAATTGCAACTATTCCGGACTGTCCCCTTGCTCTATCCCCTCGAGGGGACAGTTAGGAATAAAGAGTTGGATCTGTCCCCTCCGAGATCTAATCGTTAGTCTGTCTAGTGAAAGCTGAGAGTCGTGTTTTTAGATACTGGCAGCACTGTGATAAGTACAATACAAAACTCGAGGTTAGCCAATTAAAAAAAAATTTGTTTGTTTAATTTTTTTTTTTTCTCCTTTAAGTACCTGTACGCACTTTCAGCTTTTGCTAGACAGGCTCTAAAGCTCGAATTTATAAACCGACATCAGCTAAGAAGAAATGTCAGTGGGGCTGATTCTGTATAACACTATCTCTAAATTAAACAAAAATGGCCGCTTTAAATCTAGTTATGTCTCTTTCCGTAGGGAGTATTATGAAAGGGTTAGCAATATTTGTAATGCTCTAATTTTAGTTAAGCTTAGAGATTGTGCACTACAGAATCAGCCGCAGTGTCAGCGTCGATGACAAGAGATCTCTTAGAAGTTCGAACCCTGTTCACGCCAGTGGCCTCCACTTGATAATCTAGTACATTAATTAAGTTGGAAACGCCACTTGAATGTTAAGTGAGCAGGTAAACTTTTGCGGCATATATAGGTACGTCGCCTTCGATCTTTTCTTCCCATTTCCTACAACCTTCATAATCTATATTATGCTGACGCAAGCTATGTCAACAAGCTTAATCAGCTTGAGATATTTCAAAACACTGAGCAGCATTCGGTACATTACTTATTATTATGGGTGAACATTTGCGCAATCTGACTTAATATTTGCGCAATGTGACTTAAGTTTACATTAACACTTATTCCGCAATTTCACAATTATTTCGCTCTCAAGTTTTTCGCTGTTTGGAAAAGATCACGTGGTAAAGCCCGCAGTGCCCGTGGGATGGGTAGTACGGTATCTGTGTAATGTGTAGGTATGCTACATATCATTCCTTTTTGGCCCGTCTCACTACTTAGTACCTACGAAAATCGTTAAAATTATTACGAGCATAGTAAATCCATACCAATATCCTAAATGCGAAAGTGTGTCTGTCTGTCCGTCTGTCTGTTACGCTTTCACAGCCTAACTTCTCAACCGATTTTGATAAAATTTCGTACAGAGATAGTTTACATCCCGGGAAAGGACATATCCTACTTTTTATCCCGGAAAAATTGAGAGTTCCCGCGGAAAATAAAAAAAATCAATCCATGCGGATGAAGTCGCGGGCATCATCTAGTATCTATTATATACCTACCTATTACTTAAAACAACAAAACACTTTCAGTCAACGTCATGTTAAAATAACTCTGACCCTACCGCAGTGGTTAATAATCGGGTCGCGCTATTGGTTTCCCTGTCAACCTCTCCCTTGTCACCCTGTAGGGAAGAATAGTATGAACATAAAACATATCCCCTCAATTCTCTTCCAGAAGCTCGTTTCTGGAAGAGAATTGAGGGGATAATATGTTCTTCCAGTACCTGACAGGATAATGGCCAATAATATAATTTTTTCATGAGTTTTTTTTTGTTTCAGTTACGTACATAAAATATTGCAGTTCTTCCTACAAACACTGCCTCTTCATGTCGCAGAGTATATAATTAGGACATTTGGAATTAAAATGAAGTAAGTAAGTGTATCACAGACGTTGCTCTTAATTTATTTATAATTTAAGGTGCAAACACATTACTGTGTTGTGGTGTGTTGTAAAGCGATAGAAGTCCATCGGGGTCATTCACTGCGTAAGACGCTCGTCGTTCGTCGTTGGTGCCTCCCGCATTGCAAATTGCAATGGGTGCACCTTGCAACATGCAACAACACAGTAGTTAAGTCTCCTCTCTGTGCCTTTAATTTTTAAAGCAACAATTTTTTTATATTTCCCTATTCTATGTTCTATAACTACATAAGTAACTACAGTTTTAAAGTTTTCAGACACTGCACCGTTTTTTATGAGTTATTGATCCAAATGTATATTTATTGTAACTACCTACAAAGTTTCAGACTAAGTACTGCGTAAAGTTGATGAAATTTGTATTTCAGTTAAAATGATAGGTATATTTTTAATGTAATAAATTATTAATTAATTTCAGAGTCAGTCTAATAACGGCTGAACAAAAAATGCGTGCCATGGACGACGTTCTCGCCTTCTTCGCTCTTCGCGAGTGGGAGTTCAAGACCGAGAATGTGTCAAAACTGCGGGACAGGCTCTCTGCCAGTGATGCTGCTATATATAATCTGGATCCCAAGAGTATTGAGTGAGTATTAATTTTACAAGCTTTTATTTAGCTCGCATTGTTTGTGTGTTTGTTAATTGTTTAGGTCCAATCTTGCAACTTAATTTTAAAACAGCTATCCCCAACCGATTGAGCACTTTTGTATAGGTACACGTTTAGTTTGGATGACAAATGCATGGTTAGCTAAGTGACGTCATCCTAAATCTAATATGGCGGACTTGTTATTGTGACGTCATTCTAAAACTAATATGGCGGACCCCGTGGGTACCTATCAAAAGGGTTTGCTGAGAAGAATTCGAGAAATAAAATGACCATACCTACACTAAATTAAATATGGCGGACGATATAAGCTTGTTTTAAAAAAATGTTGTTAGTAATTTAAGACTTATTCTTTCACGCTGAACAAACAATTAGGGTTCAAAATATAATTATCGGTATTAAAAATGGATATATTTTTCTTTTCAGCTGGACTGAACAGTACAAAAACTTCGTTATAGGCACAAGAAAATATTTGCTCAAAGAAAAGGATCAAGATATGGAAGAAGCGAAACGACACGTTAGCAGGTTAGTTATCTACCTACCGCTTGTTTTTTGTTTGTACAAACATATTCCCTTGTATCCGTCCTGTAACCTGTTATTGTTGACTTACCTACGTGTTATAGAGTTATAATCCTTAATTTAGGAACGACAAGGTGGCATCAAACAGTCATTTTGAGTAATATTGCTTGAGTATTGCTTTAAGAGTTGGCAGTATGGCTCCTGAGTCCAGCTGATACACTATGACAATCATATTTAACATTATAAATTTTACGAAAGTGTGTGGTTTCCGTGCCTCGGAGAGCACGTTAAGCCGACGGTCCCGGACCTAGTTGAGGACCTGGAAAGTGACATAGGCTACTTTTTATCCCCGATAATTAAGTAGGTAGGTACTAGGTAAGTATTTCCCGAGGGAATTAAACAACACGCGGGCATCAGCTAGTGAAAATATATAAATGAAAAAGCTCGAGGAGACCCTACTCCATCCCTACTCGTAGTCATTATCGTTATCGTTCTATCGTTATCGTTCTATCGTTATCGTTCTATTTTTATGATTACAGAATGTACTTCTTGCACAAATGCATGCAGTTCTTCGTGATGATTCTTCTCTTCAGGCTTGTGCTACAGAATAAGTCTATAAGAGATGTAGTTTATGGAACTCTGCGACTGCTGTGGTCACTTTTATTCACGACCTTCAGTTACTTGATAGGCATCGCGTGAAAGTATCTTACAGTAGATAAAATAAGTATGAAACTTACAACGTGAATGAACCAAAACATGTTATTCGTACTGCGCGTGGTAATGGTGCGTCTAGAATCTAGGTCAAATAAGTAACATGTAATAGTCTTGTAAACAAATAAAGATGCAAACAGGTAAATTACAGTGCTGTGGTGTGTTTGTAACGGGATAAATAATTATTATTGGCGATAGTTTATTTATAAGATGGAACGCGACGTGCGATATTGGTACCTAGATCGCCAGTAGGTAGGTAGGTACTAGTACGTTACAAGTTTACAACTCACACGCCTTTTTGGCAGTAGGGCTCCCACACAAAGCTGCGATGCGATTTCGTGCGGCAAACTCAGCAAAGCGTTGGTTCAGGTGACCATACGCTTGACGGTAGTCTACCGTACTGGACGTGTTTTTCGAAATAGTGACATGGATCGAAAGAAGCGTGTTGCAGTGCTGTTATTGTTAAATAGATAATATAGAAAAAAGATTTTGGGTTCATCCACTTAATACAATAATGAACGCTGATGGGAACTATTTTATTCGAAAATACATTGGTATTAAAATACACATTACAAAATAAATTATCTTCCTCTGTTCTCAAAAACAGAGGAAGATAATTTATTTTGATTATTTTAGAATTATATATGCGATGCGATGCGACGTCAGTTTTGTGTGGGAGCCCTAAAGGTGGAGAACCTATGTAGGTAAAATACGTCTCCGCTGGAAAAAAATGCTAAACAGTTTTATAAAATCATGTTTTATGTTTTATATACAACAGTAGGTAGATACCTACTTGCAGTACCAGCTCAGATACATAGTACCAGTTATATTATTAAAATAATGGGAATTGCATATTTTTTATTGTAAATTTTTTTAATTCTCACAAAGTTATTTTTTATTTTACGTGGCATAAAAATGTAGAATTAAGTTATTAAATTATGTAGGTAAGTAATTAAGCTAATAATTATTATTAATTCATATAATAAATTTCGACACAATGATGGTAGCGGGTATTTATGATAAACTTACCGAATATTAATTTTGTAAATAAAAAGTTAGAAATCCGTATTTTTCAAAATTCTACTATGTAGGTAGGTACCTATTGGTTTTATTTGCCTTGACTCTCCTGCACACAGATGTAGCTCCTGCAGTCACTTTCGCCAGTTCACCAAATCAATAAATAAGCAAAATAATCCATATCCCACATGATATCCCAAATCCCAATCCAAATCACTCCAAATGCTAATGTTATAGGAGATAACTGCACTTTTGGTAACCATCGCCAGAAAAGCTGATTCAGTGTTAGGTGGACGTAGAGCTCTCCACTGATCACAAAAGTTGCAGTCTGCCTGCATTAATTGGATGGCCCTTTCGCTAAATATGGCCGTTCAAAGACGGTTTATTGTTACCAAAAATGAACGATAATTAGAAAAGCTGATTCTTGTACAGTATTAAAGTATGCACAGTACTTACCTATGTAAACAGCGTAAAACCTGAGGCATATGGATGGGACTTTTTCTAGATATCAGCTTTCAAAGACGTTATAACCTATACTTACTATGCGTTCCTGTAAAAAAATATTAGCAATTGTTATGTCGTCCCATTGATTGCTGTTAAAAAAATTTAATAGCGATCAACGACGAGAAAATTATTGCTACCGTGAAACTAGCCAACTTTGCCCGTTTTTTTATTAAAATCGAATTTATTTCGAGATTTTTCTATAGAAAGTGAAGTATGTTTCTCCATTTCTTACAACTATATGATTATACGCAAGCGTTCGCTTTGTATTTTATTTTTTAAATTAACATTTAAACCAAAATTTGTCCGATTTTAATGGCGGGCAAAATAATCTGGACTTTTAGCCAACATTGCTCACATCGAGATTTCATGCAATATAACTCTTAAAAATACGTAACAAACACCATGACTAGAATTTAGGGCAATCTTGCCCTAGGTTCCAAAATTTTTTTGTAGTATTCATATTTTCGCAATAAAAGGAGTGGGCAATGTTACCTAGCGATTCTTTCTCATTTCCATACAAGCTCCATCGAGCAGTTTAAAATTTTAAGGGTTGTCACGTCAGGAAATTATTGATTCAATAAATAATATTTTAACGTTTTTGTTGGAGGTGTTGGACCACATATTATAATATGCATTTGGATGCATGTTTTAGAAATAAGAAATGATATTTAAATCAAACACTACCTATGTTTATTAAAGTAAATGTTTATTAAAGTTCAGGTTAATAAAAGTATGAGGCACTAAGTAGTAATTTTTATAGGCTCGGGACCCTATTTCACGTCTTGATTTTCTTTGTCGAATTCTGGACTCGTGTTGGTTTTTCTGAAATTTAAAATTAATTTAAAATTTACATTAACTAAATGAAAGCTAAAAAATTATAGAAAAAGATGAAAAGTGGCGCTTTATGATAATAAAAAATAGTGCATCGGGAAAGGTATAGTTTTTTATCAGTAGGAATAGCATACTTAGTATATTCAGAATCGAATCAGTGTGTATGACATCTCACAAACTTCGCTATCTAAGTAGGTATTAACAAACATAAGCATTTACTATTAAATGTTCTAAATATACAAGTGTTTGGTGTTTGTTTCTGAGGTAAATTACGTTATTAATTCAATCACATGTTACACTCTATTACACCACCTATTACAAAATATCTAAATGTGACAACCCTGAGTACTTTTTGTTAACGGGCAATGTTGGCATGCACGGGTTTGAAAAGTTTAGGGTAATTTTGCCCATCATCGGAAGTTTAGATTTATAATCATCTGAATTCTGAAACTATCATTAAAATACTCTACAATTGTGAATCTATGACATACAGTAACATAAACTTACTTGCGTTTTTGCTATGATGTAAAATCCACAACCACTTCACTCAAGAAAGAAGAACGGCAGAACCAGTGTCGCACAATTTAAGAAGCGACAATGAATGAAACTATAGTTATTTTAAAGAACGATTAAAGTACTTTATTTTAATAGCTTTAATTTTTTTTTATTTAATGGGATAACGAAATTAAATGGTTTTTAAATATTTTGTGTAATCCTAAACAAGTAGCATTAACAAAACGAAAAATAGACCATATTCAATAGCAAACTACCAATTAGTAGAATATTGGCATAGACTTTGATCTGAAACTTGCTTTTATTTTTTTGAAAGTTCCAAAATCATTTTTATTTTATTAAATAAAACAATAGCAGAATATTATTTTAATTCCGACTTGATAATTATATCAAACAACTAGACTTATATATTTAATTTCAAAAATATATTATATTATAATGGTATGTTTGTAGAGATTGTAGCTGGCAACATTCAAATGAATTGACTATTGTCACCGTATTGTCACTGTCACTTGTCACTGTCAATACAAGGTGAAGGAGGGACTGAAAAGCTTCATCTTGATGCGTGGTTCTAAATTCTAATGAAGCGATTTATATTATTTCTCGTTGCTGTTATTAGTTTTTCTTGTAATCCGCGTTAAGTTGAGCTTTCCTTTGGAGTTTGAGAATTCCCTGCGCGTGCGGTTGACGCGCACGCGTCGTCGTCGTATTTCTGACCAAAATGAAGACCTTGTATAGGCTATGGACATATCCAGGTTTGTAACACTTATTCAATAATCATACAAACTACCTACCTACTTAATATATATTCAAGTTCTTGTCTAAACAATATATTTTACTGGCCCAGATTCCTGAAGGCAGTACCTACCTAGGTAATTACTGTTATTCAATAATGTAGTTAATGGCTGAGATAATCCAAAATAACTAGAATTACTACTGCTGCAATTCGATTTTGGGTAATAGTTTCATTTTAGATTTGAATCACATTGATTATGTATTCAGTAGTAAAATATTATACTTTCTTTATTGGTTAGGCAGGTATTTATCACTCAGATATTTATTATTGTGTTTTTTGCAGATAACTGATACTAACTTGGTATGCCAGGCTTGTTGGGACCTAGCAAATCATGCAAACTCAAGTAGTTGCACTGGAAAGACAAGTTGACCATCAACATGTTTGTGTTGGTTGTGGACGCCATTTTGAGAAGCAGAAGTTGCAACATGGGGAAATTGAAGATTCCTGGGAACTTGCTAATCACCAGGTTGTGTTCAGACTCGAAGATGTAGATTGTAGAGCAGTGCAGCAAGAGGGAAACCATGAAGTACCACTGCAACGGTATAATATTACACTGCCAGACATAGGCGAGCTGCTGACACAAGACTACACTGCATGTCGGTTGCAGGAATCCTGAACGATACCATATTCCTGATGTTGTACACTAACGAGTGACTGCAACTTTTATATACCGAGGGATACTCACATATTATGCAGTTACCATATGGGAAGAAAGATACTTATTTAATGATCTTTGCACATCTTAAAACCGTTTGAGTCACTCTAATACTCATCATTTTGAAGATATGTGTTAATGTCCTATGTCCCCCTTGTGGGGCAGAGGGTGTTTACAGTGTTGCGCCATCTCGAGCAGTCAGAAGCTACACCCTCGACCTCATCCCACGTCATTCCTATCCTCACGACCTCTGCCAGAACCGTATGCTGCCAAGTTTGTTTGGGTCGACCACTTTCTTTTTCCCTGAGGATTCCAGTCGACAGCTTGCCTCGCGATATTGCCTGGCTATATTGAAGATATGATGCATATATTTTTTTATAATATTGTAAAATAAATAATTTTTAATTACATACTAGAACGTTTCATTTTAAACATAATCACCAACTGACACTTAGTAATAGTTGCACAGTCAGTATCGAACCTTGATATGCATTCAATAAAGGGTCCCCTCCTCCCCCCTCTGATTTCATCTCCAACATGATCATCATAATAATATTATCATCAATATCACTACTAATAGACTATGCCTTATGTACTCCTTTGATACATATTTATATAGGTACATATATATTTTATAACTATATATTTATTCTATTCTGTGCCTATGAGAACATTAAGCAGTAAGTAGGTACTCATGGGCATGCAGGGTTCTCACGATGATTACCTTCACTATTAATCCACCAATCCAATACAGCCCATTAACGTCCCACTGCTGGGCACAGGCCTCCACTCTCACTTCCTGGGAGAGAGGGAATTAGAGGTTAGACCCACCACGCTGCTCCAATGCGGATTGGCGGGCCTCACTGTTAAAGCCAGTAATATTTACTCAATTGCATATACCACAGAATAGGTACCTACCTAATAGTAGGTAGGTAATAGGTATAACGCAAATCGAAAAATCAGGTGTACTGTGTGCCTTTGGATTCGAACTCTGAACCCCTTGTAGGCCTTGAAAGCCAAAGTCTTATAATAATACTAAACGCACACATTCCAGATTGAGCTCCCCAGCTCACTACTTGCATTAGAAATGCTTAGTAGGAAAGTAGGTATATATACCTAACCTAACCTACAATGTCGGTCTTTGACTTCGATTTTCATAAAAATCCCATTTTAAAAAAATATGCTGTAACTAGCTGATGCCCGCGACTTCGTCCGCGTGGAGCGAGGTTTTTCGTTTCGCGCGGGAATTCCTTAATTTTCCGGGATAAAAAGTAGCCTATGTGTTATTTCAGACTATAATCTATCTCTGTGCCAAATTTCATCCAGATCCGTTCAGCCGTTGGGGCGTGATTGAGTAACAAACATCCATCCATACATCCATACCTACATCCATCCAAACTTTCGCATTTATAATATTTATTTGATTAACTTTTCTTTTAGTAGGCAAAAATTAAAGAACACGAGGAATACTAGGGCGTCCCCCTTAAGCGACGTTGGTGATGATGGAACTGCGAAACATACTAGGGCGTCCCCCAAAAGCGACGGAAGAGCTAAACAGAAAAGCACCGTAACAATGTCCGAACTACGTATTGCTAGCTGGAACATTGGTACGATGACAGGACGCAGTGCTGAATTAAGCGCCATCTTAGAACGACGTCGCATCAACATCTGCTGTGTGCAAGAAACAAAATGGAAAGGTGCAAAATCACGGCAAATCGGGAAGGGATTTAAATTTATTTATTATGGTACTGAAAGTGGAAAAAATGGGGTTGGGATTATTCTAGATCAACATTTGAGCGAAAAGGTAATAGAAATAAATAGAGCGAGTGACCGTATCATGTCTGTAAAACTAGCCTTGGAGAACCAAACCTGCCTCAACATCGTTTGTGTCTACGCGCCCCAGGTTGGCTGCCCTGAAACAGAGAAACAAGACTTCTGGGAAGAATTGTGTACACACATGAATGCTTTACCGGCAACTGAGCAAAGAATTATCTGCGGAGATCTCAACGGGCATGTAGGCAGTGACGCAGATGGATATGAGGATCATCATGGGGGCTTTGGTTATGGAACGCAAAATAAAGAAGGAGCCACAATACTAGAATTTGCAGCATCTCTTAACCTAGTGGTAGTTAACACATTTTTTCAAAAGAAAGAGGAACACCTCATTACCTACAAAAGTGGAAAGTCAAAAACACAAATTGACTATATAATGACAGATAGAAAGAATCTCAAACAAATTAAAGATTGCAAAGTTATTCCAGGCGAACCATTAACATCACAGCATAGACTGTTATTAGTAGCTTTAAAACTCAAACGACAAATTAAATATAAAATAACGAGAGTAGAGAGGATAAAATGGCGAGAACTTAATACGGGCAAGGGAAGCAATTTTAAAAATAAAATCCTTGATTATCTGAGTAATGACTCCTCATTACACGACTCTCCCACAGTAAACTGGTCTAAGTTTCATGATGCCTGTATCACCCAAGCGAGAACTACACTGGGTTTATCCAAGGGTCCCCTGCATAACGAGAAAGATGCGAAATGGTGGAATAACAATACCAAATCCACTGTATCAGAAAAGAAACGCCTGTTCAAGAAATGGCAAGAGAGTGGCTCAGAGGAGGATAAGCTAGAGTACAAAAAGGCGAAAAAGATTGCAAGAAGATCAGTTGCGATTGAGAAGGACACAGAGATATATAAAATAGCTAAAAACAGGCATAATAACACGAAGGATTTTAAGACTACGAAATACATCAAGGATAGCAAAGGCACGCTACTCACATCTGATAAAGATATCTGTAAAAGGTGGTACGAGTATTACCATATACTGCTAAATGAGGAGTTCCCTAGACAGGCTGAAATCGAAGAACCAAGAATAGAAGGACCCATAAATCAAATCACCATAGCAGAAGTCAAAAAGGCCATTCTGAAAATGAAAAACCACAAGGCCTGTGGGCCTGATGACATACCAGCCGAACTGTGGAAGTCCCTGAAGGCAGGTGGGGGAGTCTGGCTAGCTAATTTGTTCAATAACATCCTAACAACTGAAAAAATGCCAGATGCCTGGAGAAAAAGCATACTTGTTCCCTTCTACAAAAATAAGGGAGATGTTAGAGAGTGCGGAAACTTCCGGGGGATAAAACTCACATCACACACCCTTAAGATCTGGGAACGAGTGCTCAGTGAACGTCTAGCATCTATAATCTCGCTAACGGAAAACCAGTTTGGTTTCACACCCGGAAAGGGAACCATGGATGCAATTCATGCCGTAAGATTGGTAATGGAAAAATCTAAAGAAAATTGTCAAAATCTCTGGATGGTATTCATTGACCTAGAAAAAGCCTTTGACCGAGTGCCAAGAACATTGATATGGCAGGCGCTCAGAGCGCACAGTGTACCTGAATGCTACATACGCATCATTAAAGACATGTACAACAACGTCCAAACCTGCGTCAGAAGCGCAGCCGGTTTATCTGACAGCTTTGATATAAAAGTTGGCGTTCATCAGGGCAGTGCACTGAGCCCTCTGCTATTTAATGTAGTCATGAACTATCTGACGGCAAAAATCCAGAAATCAACCCCATGGAATCTCTTGTATGCTGACGACGTAGTTCTTATATCTGACAGTGTGCGAGAGCTACAAGAAGACTTAGAAAGATGGAGGGAGTCGCTGGAACAAAATGGCTTGCGCATTAGCAGGACAAAAACCGATTATATGTTCTGTAACTTCAACCCCAACGCTTCACTTGACCCGGGCATCACCCTGGGTGGCACGGCCCTCCCTAGAGCTAAAACATTCAAGTATCTAGGATCCGTTCTCTCCGAGGATGGCTCTATAGAAGCGGACGTAACACAAAGAACGACATCTGGATGGATGAAGTGGCGTACGCTCACGGGGGTGCTATGTGACGCAAAAATGCCAATAAGAACTAAAGGCAAGGTCTATAAAACGGCAGTACGACCAGCATTACTGTACGGCAGCGAAGTTTGGGCAGCCAAAAAGACCCATGAACAGAAGTTACATACCACGGAAATGCGTATGCTGAGATGGGCGGGGGGAGTAACACTCAAGGACAAAGTACGGAATGAATATATACGAGGAAGCTTTAAAGTTGCACCCATAACCGACAAAATATCAGAGTCAAGGCTCAGGTGGTACGGACACGTAATGCGTAGGCCCGACGATTATGTGGTGAAAAAGTGCCTTTCCATGGCTACAAGAAGAAGGGGTAGGGGAAGACCCCAAACTACTTGGATGACAAATGTTCAAAGGGACATGAAACGCCTCGGCCTCAATGACGAAGACGCCAACACAAGATCTACATGGCGTCGCATGATAAGAAAAGCCGACCCCGCGTAACGGGATAAGGCGAGGACAAAGAAGAAGAAGAACTTTTCTTTTAGTAATCCTAAGATCTATTATTTCCAAGTATTTGTATTAATATACGCGAAGTCTAAGTGCGACACTGAAAACACGTCATGGAGTCTTGCCGTTCTTCTTTGCCCGCCAAAACACACACCACATTCGACAATTTCTGACGGGTTACTGAATCAACTTGGGAACGAGTGCGATACTCAGTGAGGTCGCAAATATAGTCTATTTTTACCCAAGTAATGAATATTGCCATAAAACTAAAAAAATATCGTATAGTAAGTGGATTTGCTTATATTTTGCTTTTAGGGCAAAGTATCCTTGAATGGCAAAGTTGGCTAGTTTCACGGTACCTAATATTTTTTTTTTTAAATTTTAATCGCTGTTTACATAGGTACTGCGCATACTTTCCCTTAAGAATCCCTTAAGACTTTTCATCAAATTACATTGCTAAATACACTAAATAGAAGAATTTTTGGATATTTTGTGTAAAACTTAAAAACGTTTGGTTACGATAGGGATTGACAAAGTGATGACGTCATAAGTATCGATAGTCGTTAATCGTGTCTGCCGGTAGGTTTGACGTGATTGCTCATAAGCTTAGGTGTGTGTAGTAATATAAAACACTACTTTCCTGTAAAAGAAATGAACGAAATAAATATTTTCCTTAATTTTTGTTTTATTTGCGACGGGCCGTGTAATGTAGTACTGGTAAGCTTCGGTAGGTGGCGCGAACACATCACATCACACTTATATCCTACTAATATTATAAATGCGAAAGTTTGTGAGGATGTTTGTTACTCTTTAACGCGACAATGAATGAACCGATTTTGCTGAAATTTAGCTTTTTGGCACAGACATACTCGTAGATTATAATCTGGAATAGGACATAGGCTACTTTTTATCCCGGACAATTAAAGAGTTCCCGTGGGAATCAAAAAACCTTAATCTACGCGGACCAAGTTGCGGGCATCAGCTAGTAAGCTATAAAATAAAAAAATTGTAGTCTTAGTATAATTCTATAATAATAAAGTTAACAAAAAAAATCAAAAAGAAAAATATTTGACCCATATTTAAATCAGATGCATATTCGTTAATTATTAAGAGAGACTATTCGAAAACAGACAATAAATATTTGATGTATCCAGCTAATGATGTTGCAATGTGTTTAACGCTGAAAAACTTTTTAGAGAAAACATGGTCATCTCATCAATAAATAATGTGTTACCTAGCTGCTACCTAGCTTTGTTGCTATTTGTGTATTTGATTTTTTTAAATTAAAAGATAGTTTTATTTTACTTCGTTAAACTAACTCATTAGAGTCCTATGATTTCACCAGTAAGGCTATCGATAATACTATGCTAGAGTCAAGACAACACTATTTCACGCACACATTTACATTTCATTTTTTGTAACACCGTAATCTGTCACTGTTGGTCTTTTGAGCGAAGCGAAATGGTCTATGGTCTGTGCACTACATAGATTTAACACAAGATTTAAGATAGGTCTCCGCCGAAGCGCAGCAGAGACCAATCCTAAATCTATGTTCCACTACTGGCTAAAATCCATTGACGCATCAAAAATACCATAAATTCAGCCAATCAAAACTACTGAGACTATAGCAATGATTGATGCAGGTTTCACTTAATCGCCTTGTTCAGCCCATGTTCAGCCAATTTTGACAGTCGTATTTTCTTAATTCCATGCAAAAGGTAAAGTTATGTGATGATTGCATTCAAACCACATTAGAACCTTTATTAGAACGTACGATCATGGAATTAGGAATTACCATTGATTTTATATATAGGAGAGGATATGAAATATCAAATTTATTTTGAAGCTTCCGGTCACATAAAAATGGCGTATGGGGCGGAGCATAAGCGAGCACTAGGGCTGGAGTATCGATACTAAAATAATCGATAATATAAAATTACAACAAAAAAAAACATAATAAATAATTACTTACTCAAACATAATATTCTGAAAAACTAGTATTTGTATTTTATAATGAACTAGCTGATGCCCGCGACTCCGTTCGCGTGACTTGAGGTTTTTTGGTTCCCGCGGTACCTCTTGAATTTTCCGCATGTGTTTGCTTATGTGTTATTCCAGACTATTATCTATCTTTGTCCCAAATTTCATACAGATCAGTTCAGGCGTGATTCAGTAATAAACATCCATCCATACATTTCAAATTTTCGAATTTATAATATTAGTATAGATTTATATTATTAGTTCATGTCAACCTTACAAACAAAAGTAACTGTTTCATATAGTTGGAATACCTAGATATTATGGAAAAATGTTACTGAATGTGCCGCGACGCTCCTTTGTGCCCGTAAATTTGAAACATTACTTAGAACTTCTCAGAAGTATGCATATTTAAAACCAAAAACAGCATCTCTTTCAGACCAGAAGTTTTTCAGAAAAATGGTAATCACGTTCGGAGGCTCTCTTGTTGACCAGCGTAGTGGACTATGGCTGAACCCTTCTCATTCCAAGGGGAGGCTCCTACTCAGTAGTGGACGCTGGCTGGGTAAAATGATGAGTAAAAATATAATCATGATGCAATGCCCCCGTGTTTGCCAGCTTGGTGGACTATGGCCAAACCGTTTTCATCTTAGCCTTAATTCATGATTTTTTGGGAATCTGAAACAACTGTAAAACATTAGTTGAAATGATACACAATAATTGCATAAAGGGATCAAAAACCACAATTTTCGAACACGCGACACCATACCGGAGATCGGGTGTCTAACAGTGGAATTCATAATCGACTGAACGGCTCTTTTCCGAGACGTTTCAAGCGCTATGTATCGAATTCAAGCTTTTTGCATTTCATAGTCGAAAGAGACTCTCTTTTGCATTTCATAGTCGAAAGAGACTCTCCATGCGGTCGCTAACAGCGGCTGAATACTGATTCGCCGATTTCCGCGAATCAGACACAATCAAACGAGGCTTTTGCTATGACATGAGTTTGACATAGCTTTATTTTTGTATTTTGTGGGCTATTTGTGCGTAATAAATCTTGATTTTTAATAAAAAATCGAAGAAAAAATGTGATTTGAGTCATATACAACATGTTCTTCTAAGTTTGTACTTGTGGTAAAACCAATAAATCCACCAATTATCCAAAGTGTAGTGTAAAGCGAATGATGGCTTTACATTGATGATGAAACCGCTAATTACAGCCAGTGCATATAAAACTACGACGATTTATGCTGTCCTGATACAGACGGGTATTTCCGGAAGTTACCCTTCTCGTTCTAAGAAGAGGCACGCGCTCAGTATTTAATAGTGGGCCGGGGAGGGATTGAAACGATGGCTATGAAGAAGTGCCGCATGAGGACGGACTCTTGAAAGATACCACAATCGGCCAGCCTACATAAAGATGCAAGGCTAGTAGACGCAAAGGCTAATTGATGGTATACAGAATTAGGTAAACAAGAAAGAAGAAAATTTTTATAATGACTCTGTACTTATCTCATAGGACATAGGATGTTGACGAATAATACATAATATCGAGCGCAAAATAAAGGAACTACAGTTAATGTATGTACTACACAGTACCTAAAGGCAATTCCAGAACATACGTTGTTCTACTATCCTCAGTTTGAGCCAAGATCTTGTGTGAAGAAGTTAGAATAAAGGTCGTGGATTAATTCATTTGGTTGGATGACCTCATATGATATGTGCATTTCTTGAGGCGAAAAGGAAGTGGCTAGCAATACAAGAATCATAATAGCAGTCAAAAATATGAATGATGTCCTTCTTCAGCCTGGTATTAATTGTTAAAATAATATTAAATGGATTATAACATTTTGTAGTTTTCTGTACTTATTCATTCATAAATAAAAATAGAATTTTTATATAAAGCCATGTATAAATGCCATAAAACTAGCTCTATAAGTACCTTCATGGTCTTTCAGTCTTGACTACTTACCGACGCTAAAAGAGGGTGTGTGTGTTTGTGCATCTGTGTATTTGTCTGCGGCAGCATAGCTCCCAAACGGATGAACCGATTTTGATTTATTTTTTTGGTTTAGAGGACTTGATCGAAAGTGTTCTTAGCAATGATTCAAGAAAATCTCTTCAGCTATTTGCAGATTATCATAATATGTTGAAGAAAGTATGAGAGCAACTACCAATACAGGTTTGATAGATTCGAAATTTGGTATCCTATTACTTCAGTGACTAAGCAAGAACATGATAACTTTGATCTTAACATTGAATTATTTATTTAAATCAGGCAACAATATTTAATCATAATTATAACACAATACAATATAATTCATAAAATACTATAAATACAATTCTAAAAATAAGTATATTATAGTCTTATGAAGCAGAAGGAATTCTTTTTCTCGCTTCCCTGTAACGACGGTATACTATGCCCTCAGGCCAAAAGTCTGCACTGATGAACACATCTTTGCACCATGCCGGAACAGTTTAGAACGTACTCGTAAGAGCTGAAGTAGTTCTACTGGACTTCAGTTTATGGAGAGTAAGCTACACTTTTGTTATCTGCGAACAAACATATCTTCGCGATATTTTTGCAAAGGTGCTCCAGAGCGATTCTTATACGTGCCCAGGATGTACCGTCAGCTTGGCCGTCTCTGACTTTATGCAGGATATACAAATCATGAAGTTGTGCATCACCGCTATCAAAGTGGTATTATTCGTCAGCGTTTTACCACGTAAATTTCGAATTCGCTTCGGTCTTTGCTTTCTATTATTCCCTAAAATTGGAAACCATTGGAAATTGAAAACCGCGTCAATGTTTGTTTGTAAACAAACATTGACGTTCACTTGAGTGACTCAGTGCGTCAAAGTGACATCCATAGAGAATTTCCACAGATAACATGTCAATCAATAGACAATATTCTGTACATCTCCATTTCTTCTCCATTCAGCTAGGAGATTGTCTGGCGAACGTTTATGAATTGCAACAAAGGTTGATTCTACATTCAAGTCCTACGCGAATCGTGAACGGCATTTTGCCAGAGACTGGTTACCCAACGTTTATGAATTCCAGGGTTAATCACTAGGTTGTCACCGCTACAGCCTAAAATGCGTTTGGCAATATTATAAGTAGAAGCTGTCTGTTTAATTTCATCTCTCCAGTCTCCACCCCTTAGAGTGAGAAACAGTAAGAATAATATGAAGTTTTAATTTTATCAATATTCAATGTAAGTATTTGTAAACAATACAATCCCCACACTATATATAAGCTCAAAACAAAAACTAATAAAATAATCTATATTTTTGGGGACAGCGCAAAAATTGACGTGTTTTGGATCCAGTAAAGAAGAAGCTAAGCTAAGTAATTAGTTGAAATAAAATACTCGCCACAAAAAGAAAAACTAGGCGACTTTGTTACTCACTTAAGAAATTAAATTCCTGGTATTTTTATTTTAGTTTTATTATTGCATCCCACAACTGAACACTTCACCATAGTTGATTACATAAAACTACAGCAAAACACATGAAAATATTCACAAAACTGGTTTAAATTTACAAATTAATCACATCCGAAACACCGGAAGCACAACAGACGCCATTTTTAAGCAAACAAAAATTGGCTTCGGCTGTGTTCCGTTATAGACTTCGCGCACTGTTCAGTGCTCTTTACTGTGGAGAAATTCGTTCCGTTATGACTGACAGTAAACTGCCGCAGTATCCTAGGGAAATATACTTATGACGTCATTAATCGACGCCATCTTTGTACTCAGGGCCTTTGCACTTAGAACATTTTTCGGTTGTATGGGGGTGTTAGTTCCACAACTCCTTAAAGGATGGCGCTCATGGCGCTTATCTTGTACTGAAAGTGTGTGTACCAAAAGTCTGTGATCAGGTCTGTGATGGCGCTGAAGTAAGTGTTCGTTCAGAAGTTTATGTTTTAGATCAATTTAATGCTTTTGCCATTTAAATAAACGCATAGCTAATAATATGTAAAACAATTTTTTTGAGCAGAATATGAGTTATCATAAATAATTTATAAAGATTTATCTGTTATAAATTTCGTGAGTTAGAAGTTTAATGAAACATTGGTGTTTTAATTTCTAAACGTGGCCAGCCGCCATTTTAAAGTTTGACAAGTTTGACATTGACGTGTTCTTGCATGCCGGATGCCGGGTGGACGAAATTATTATTTTTTTGTTTTATAAATTCGTTGAAATGTGAAACAATATATTATTTTAGTGTGTATTATGTGTGTACGATGTGAAAAACATAAAACTGTGGAATAATTGTTATAATAATTCATGTGTATTCTTTGTAATTGAGAATATAAGAGAAAATAATCAACATGCGTTTCATTTAGTAACATCTAAACACCATCTTTTACAATTTGTGTTTATCGTATAATAATTTATCTTAATTATTACAAGGTCACATAATTCTATAGTTGCAGAATTAGGTGATCTTGTAATAATTAAGATAAATTATTATACGATACACAAGGACTATAATATATAGTACCTACTATAGGACTGTAGTAGTGTGTGTTGTATGTAGTAGTGTGTGTAGAGTGTATACATATTTTAGTTGGACAACTTCCCGATAGATGTCGCTGTAGATGGAAAGTCGAGTAGCAACTCTATACCAGTATATATAATGTACTCTGTGCTGTGAGCACTGGCGTTTTTGAGGTAAGGTGCTCTCAGTGTTTGTCTCAGTGCTGACAGCGTTCCGTTTTAAGCAGTACCTAACTATAAAGGAACGGCTTCGCAGTGTACTAAAGTAACGTCACACCTTACAGTGCTCGCAGTGTATTTCGGAACACAGCCTTCAATAGCTAAATGTGATGACGTCATATGACAATTGCGCGACACGTTCACGCACCGTGCGTTCCGTTATAGACTGAGAGCACTGTTCAGTGCTCTTTACTGTGGAGAAATTCGTTCCGTTATGACTGACAGTAAACTGCCGCAGTACCATATAGGAATTAAATGACGTCATTAATCGACGCCATTTTTGTACTGTGAGCACTGGCGTTTTCGAGGCAAGGTGCTCTCAGTGTTTGTCTCAGTGCTGACTGCGTTCCGATATAAGCAGTACCCAGTATACCTAACTATAAAGGAACGGCTTCGCAGTGTACTGAATTGACGTCACACCTTACAGTGCTCGCAGTGTATTTCGGAACACACCCTCAATAACATAATATATCTGTCTCGTTCTAATAACGTAGCTTTCATTAAGTAAGAAAAGTCAAAACATAGTTTTACATGTTTTGATAACAATAACTATAATTATTGAGTATAATGGAACATCCTCTCCGATAAAATTAATGATTACGATTAATGCGAACAAATCAAAAGATATTGGCTGTGTTCCGAAATACACTGCGAGCACTGTAAGGTATGACGTCACTTCAGTACACTGCGAAGCCGTTCCTTTATATTTAGGTATACTGGGTACTGCTTAAAACGGAACGCTGTCAGCACTGAGACAAACACTGAGAGCACCTTACCTCGAAAACGCCAGTGCTCACAGTACAAAGATGGCGTCGATTAATGACGTCATATATTTCCCTTGGATACTGCAGCAGTTTACTGTCAGTTATAACGGAACGAATTTCCCTACAGTAAAAGCACTGAACAGTGCTCGCAGTCTTCATCGGAACACAGCCATTGTTTTTGTTGTCTTAGAACGTTCGTGTCCATAGAAATAGTATGTATTACAACTAGAAGGATCACTTAGCGCACGAAACGCGAGCCGAAAGAGAGCTAATATTTCTCGCGTTGTCTCTTTCTTACCGCTACACTGGCATGACACCATAATTATTATTAATTGCACGAGACACAATAGTGAACACGAGAGTGAACGAGACGCGCGAAGAAAAAGTGAGTCCTTGTCGAGACCGAAATTCCTTATGAGTGAAAGGTAATCTAAATTGAACTTTATTATTTAGGGAAAAGGTGTGAATTTGTTTAACAAAAACACATAGTGATCCTTCTAGTTGTATGAATATACCATGGACTTATTATATAATATAAGGACTGAGTACTCTAGATAATGTGTCATACGAAAATGAACCTTAACATTTGGACATTCAGATTAGGTTTGTTAGGCTGTCTCAACAGAGGGAAAACGAGCCGAGAGAGATAGTCTGAAGGTGGGTACTGTGTCCCTTTTACTCAATTGCCAGTAGAAAAAAATGTTAAAAGTGGCAGAAAACATTTTTCCAAGTAGAAATAAAACAAGGAACGTATAAATATTTTTAGCTTTTAGAATACTTTTATATAATTTATTTTTTATGTTTACAATTTATTTTTATATGTTTACAATTTTTTAAAGAAAATAGTCAAAATAACATGATTGTTTGGTAGCTATATAGAATTACCCTGGTAGCACTGAAATATGCCATCACCAGGGTGTCCATGGACCTGCTGTTGTTTTGTGGATTTAGCTATTTAGTTGTGCTTTTAGCTAGTGTTATTTTCGTTTTTCAATTCTCAATATGCAAAAATGGTCAAAAATTGTTGCATCAAGAAATGTAAAAGTGAATCATATGCTGGTTGCGGCATTTCTTTTCACAGGTAAGGGGAATAACAAAGATAATAATTTGTTTATTGTCGTATGAGTCAAAGCAGTTTGACCATGCTCAAGTCGTTTTGAAGACGGAAGAAACTTAAAACTTTAGTGTATTTTAGATTAATATTGTTATATTCTGTTTATAGAAAACACAATTTTCATAATACATATTTTGGTACATGATAGTTCTAGCATTAACCCCAGACTCAAAAAGATAAAAATTTAAGTCAGTGGCTTTATTTTTTGATAACCACTGAGTTAGAGAATAGGGGGGGCAGGAGACATCCTTGAGATTTTCCTCCTACGGAGAAAAAAAATTAGAGATTGTCAGGTTGATATAAATTTTTAATTTTACACTTGCTTTAATGTTCATAACAGATTCCCATCACATGAAGAATTGAAGCAAAAATGGTTGGATGTAATTCCTGAATCAGAAAAAATTACTACACATTCTGTTGTGTGCAGCCGTCATTTCAAACTGGAAGATTTTCGTATTGCGAAATCACGATCAGTGTTGAATGCTAATGCAGTACCATCAATTTTTCCAGTGGTATGGATATGGACTTTAAAATTTTTATCATCAGTAAAATTTAAATTTTAGCTTGGCAAAAACGTTTTGGGCTCGGCTTTAGTATACTCGCCGCGAAGGGGGGGGGGAAGGGGAGGGTGGTAGGGGGAGGGGGGGAGGTGGTCTACTCCCCCTCCAAGCCAAACTCGTCGGAACCTAATACTTTTCGAGATATTAATTTTTTAAAATATACCTTAGATATTCCTGCACGCATTGAGCCGGCAGGGATTAGTCGGGATGATGGCAAGAGACCTGATGGATTGACGCTGGTTCCCTGGGAACGGGGACGGGCGCTAATGTGGGACGCAACATGCGTAGACACATTGGCCCCGTGTCATATCAGGGAGACAGACAGCATCAAGGCCGGGAGCTGCAGCAGAAAAGGCTGAAACCGGCAAACGGCGGAAGTATGCCTCTCTCAAAGAGAGTTACATATTTGTTCCGTTTGCTGTGGAGACCCTGGAGCCGTGGAGTCTTAGTGGCAAAAATTTTTTGCGAGATATTTCACCGCGGTAGATTGCCTCATCAAGTGACAGAAGGGCTGGCTCATTTTTTGCGCAAAGGATCAGCCTGGCTGTCCAACGCGGAAATGCAGCCAGTATTTATATAGTAATTAGGTTAGGCTAGCTAGCTGTAATTTCTATTGTATTGTTTTCAATTAATGTTAAAAAAACGAAGCAAATAATCATAGTTACGCGCCAGACTTCTGATATTTTTGTGTTAAAATATTAAATGTTAAATAAATGTTAGTGACACACGCTTTGTTTTATTTCCCATTGATTCTTTAAATACTCAAACTCCGCAGCCAACCTGACAAGTGATAGGTATTTGCCAAAATGAACTTTCCTGTGTGTTAAAAAATGTTTGGTCACCCTATTAGAACGAGATAAAATCCTCCCTTCAACATATCTCTCTCGGCACGTTTTTTGGAAAGGAGAGCTCAGTCCTAATAATGTATATTATATATTAAGTCCATGGTGACTGCTGTGTATTTGCATGCTGCTGTGGGCATGGACTTAATATATAATATACATTATTAGGACTGAGCTCTCCTTTCCAAAAAACGTGCCGAGAGAGATATGTTAAAGGGAGGATTTTATCTCGTTCTAATAGGGTGACCAAACATTTTTTAACACACAGGAAAGTTCATTTTGGCAAATACCTATCACTTGTCAGGTTGGCTGCGGAGTTTGAGTATTAAAAGAATCAATGGGAAATAAAACAAAGCGTCTGTCCCTAACATTTATTTAACATTTAATATTTTAACACAAAAATATCAGAAGTCTGGCGAGTAACTAAGTATGATTATTTGCTACGTTTTTTTAACATTTATTGAAAACTATACAATATAAATTAAAGCTAGCTAGCTTAACCTAATTAGGTACTATATAAATCATGCCCGCGTGGAATGGTAGCGAGAATACTGGCTGCATTTCCGCGTTGGACAGCCAGGCTGATCCTTTGCGCAAAAAATGAGCCAGTCCTTCTGTCACCAGATGAGGCAATCAACCGCGGTGAAATATCTCGCAAAAAATTTTTGCCACTAGGACTCCACGGCCACGACAACATACATATATCCAAATTAGTCGGATTATCGCGTATTTAAATTTTAATATTTTGATAAAGTAAAATTGCCACTATTGGTCAGTTTATGAGTGATCTGTGCTATTGGTCCCACCACCAGACGACGTTGACGTTGTAGGGGGTAATCTCTGGATCTACTGACCCGATTTCGAAAATTATGTTACCAATATGAAGCCACATTATAACTCGAATAATAAAAATACTTTTTCGTGGTAGTCTGATTTGCAAAGTAAGTCGGAGAAAAAACGTTTCTTACGGAGAGATATAATATTATGATTGAGTTCTGGAGAAAAGTTGTAGTTGTATTTGAGCATGGTCAAACTACTTTGACGCATACGATAATAAACAAATTATCTTTGTTATTCCCCTTACCTGTGAAAAGAAATGCCGCAACCAGCATATGATTCGCTTTTACATTTCTTGATGCAACAATTTTTGACCATTTTTGCATATTGAGAATTGAAAATAACACTAGCTAAAAGCACAACTAATGCGTCTCCACAAAACAACAGCAGGTCCATGGACACCCTGGTGATGGCACATTTCAGTGCTACCAGGGTAATTCTATATAGCTACCAAACAATCATGTTATTTTGACTATTTACTTTAAAAAATGGTAAATATAAAAAATTAAATTGTAAACATAAAAAATAAATTATATAAAAGTATTCTAAAAGCTAAAAATATTTATAATTTCTTGTTTTATTTCTACTTGGAAAAATGTTTTCTGCCACTTTCAACATTTTTTTCTACTGGCAATTGAGTAAAAGGGACACAGTACCCACCTTCAGACTATCTCTCTCGGCTCGTTTTCCCTCTGTTGAGACAGCCTAACAAACCTAATCTGAATGTCCAAATGTTAAGGTTCATTTTCGTATGACACATTATCTAGAGTACTCAGTCCTATTATTGTATATTAAGTCCATGGCAGTCACAGTGTACTCAAGTGTACTCAGCCGAGCGATCGCGTAACTTCTGCATCAATCATTGATACATCGCAATCACCTCTGATTGGTTAACACTCTTCTACTATTGGACATAATCCATTGACACAGCAAGAATGCCATAAATTCAGCCAATTAAAACAATTGATACTGTAACAATGATTGATGCAGAAGTTACGCGATCGCTCGGCTGTGCTAGTGTTACTGTCAAGTGTCAACTGTCAGTGGCAATGTCAATAAATTAAAAAAAATTATTTTCAAATCGCGTTGAGTTTGATCGCGGTAGGATATTTCTTTTTTTGTAAGATTCTTTTTCTAATAGAAAATGTTTGATAAAGTTTTCCGCCGTGCTTTAAAGTTCCGAATAAGGAAGAGTTATCCAACGAATGTATATGACTTGTCCAGGGGAGCAGCTGTAGCTGTTAGAAGGCCGTACAGTGATGAAGTGAAACGCGCGAAATCGGCCGATTCCTCTACTGGTACAATATTCGACAAAATTATATCCAAAGAGCTGAAAGCGGACATAATATACGAGGATGATCTTTGCCTGGCGTTCAACGATATTGCCCCGCAGGCCCCTGTGCATTTTCTTGTGATACCGAAGAGGAAAATCACGACGTTGCAAGACAGCGAAACCAGTGATAAGGAGGTATTTTGAGGGGTGGTTGAGGGTTTATCTGAGTAAATCTGTATTCATCAACATAAGATTTAATTGTTTATAGTTCATCTGCTAAGTTCTTCTATTTATCAATAGAAACACATAAATTAGTACTTTTGCTGTTTAGTGCCAGTCAGTTACCGTTACTTTGCCTGAGAACTCTAATTTATTCTAAGAATAACTACAGTGGAGACTGGAGTCGCAATATGTATGAATAAGAAGTTTCTATTATAACTATACAAGGGTTTTATTAAATGTTAATAGCATAATAATTTAGGTATATTTTCTCTCAACTTTATTTATAGTCTATTACTCTTTGAGTATTTTTGACTTGCAGTGCTATTGCAGTTATATTTAGTGTGATCTCTTAGGTTTGAAACCACTGTATATATGTCAAGAGTATCTTTTAAAACTTAATTAGTAGGTATAAATGTAACTAATACCCTGAAGATACTAAGTGCCAAGAATTTCGTAGTAAAAAAAACTTTGTCTATAGATTTTAAATCAAATCCTCAAGAAATTTCTCAGCCAAATAGCTTAGCATAACTACTTAATTAAAATAACCTCTTATCAATACAATCCTTACCTTATAAGATAAAACCTTCAAACAATTGTCATCTGTATGTCATTCAAGATAAGAATCATATTAGAGCGACATAATTACTACAAAATGTGTTATATTCATACATACTTGATCAGATGTTTATCAAATGACATTCCTGAGCAGCTTAGTCATTTTTAATGATTATTCAAGCAGCAAAAGCTTGAGGCTTGCATTTGAAATGTTATTTGGTGTTTGTGAAATTACTTAAAATCAGGTTTTACAAAAGTCTTTGATTGTGCCATTATATTACAAAATACATAATGTTAGAAACCTGTAGATTGATTGAACATGAATTGAGTATATGACATCAGCTAGTAAAAGAAATTATTTTTTAGTGATTATTTATTAGAGAACATGCTAATCCATGTCTCCTGTTAATTTTATGTTTGACAATCATTTTAAATTTTCGATCTTAAAGTAAAAAAGCGTGTTGACTTTAGATGACGTCACAATTAGGGCTTTCGAATACCGGTTTTTCTCAATACCGGTATTAATACCGGAATGATTTTTTTCAATACCGGGATCCCGGGATCCCGGTATTGGAAAAAATTTATAATGTGGTAGATGTTTTTTAACTTAAAATTAGTCTTTTCTGAAGCAAACGGCACCATATAAAACAGTTTTTTTCATAAAAAAATTTTTTCACCAAATTAACTCAAAAAAGTGCCTTTTCTGCATAAATTCAGTGAAGAAAAGCCGTTAAGTAACTCCTTCACTCTATTTTATATCAATAGCAATATTTTATGAAATTGTACTTTTTTAAAAAAAAATCACCAAGTAATGATTTTTTGATTTATTTGTATTTTGAGTATTCAGATAGTTATTTAGGCGTTGACTTAATTCTTACGAAACTATCGTTTGTTTCATGTATGTATAAGGTGAAAATTATGGACCACGTAATGTTCTGAAACTCCATCACATCATTTTGAATACAATCTTATTAAGTAATACTGATATTATTATCATATAATCTATTTCTTATTCATATCAATCAGAATATCAACTATATGATTTTTAAAATAGAACTATTTTTGGATGAATTCTTACGAAAATATATATTTTTAACCTCCATTGAATTTTGAACTTTTAATATAAAGTATATTTGTGACGCACTTTTTCAACGTACACACAAAATTAAATAAATATGGCAGGGAATTTTAAATAATTAGTGAAATTAGTGTCGAAGATTGTAATTTAAACTACTATAGTCGTCCTCGTCTCAACCTATAGACATCCACTACTGGACGTATGTCTCCTGCATGGATCGCCACAGAGCACGGTCTTGTGCCCCTTGTTTCCAGCGGCTCCCAGCTACACGCTTGAGATCGTCCGTCCACCTAGTCCTGCACTCCAACACTGCGCTTCCCGGTGTGAGGCCGCCATTCAAGCACTTTGGGACCCCAACGCCTATCGGTTCTACCAACTATGTGCCCCGCCCATTGCCACTTAAAGCTTGGACTCTTCGAGCTATGTCGGTTACTCTGGTTCGCCTACGGATCTCCTCATTTCTGATTTGATCACGCAGGTATACTCCAAGCATAGCTCTCTCCATTGCCCGCTGAGTGACCCTGAGTCTTCTTATCAGGCCCAAAGTTAGCGACCGTTTTTCGGAGCCGTAAGTCATCACTGACATCACGCACTGTTCGAAAACTTTCGTCTTCAGGCACTGAGGAATTCTGGACGAGAAGATGTCGCGGAGTTTCCCGAACCCTGCCCAGCCGAGTTGGATTCGGCGGTTGACCTCTTTCTCGAAATTGGACCTACCTAATTGAACTGTATGTCCTAGGTATATGTAGTTACTCATCAACAATTTCGAGTGCAGAATTCTCAACTAACACAGGTTGGGGCTGTGCATTAGAAATGATCTTTATCTTGCTCATATTCATTTTTAGGCCCACCTGTTGAGGAACTACTAAATGAGTAATAAACGATATTTTTGTAAGAAGTCGATCGAAGTCGAAGAAAACGATAATTTTGTCAAAACACAAATTAATCTAAAATTCAATAGTTATTATTTAATAGAAAATAATATATCATAATAAAATATGCGTTAGACTTTATAAATCAGATTTCTGAACGTTTTGAGAGAAATAGAAATGCCAAGCGACAGGGATCTAAATTCAAACACAAATTTTTCCCTCTGAGTGAACAAAAACGATTTTTCTTCACTGGTTTTAAGCAATAAAGGCGCTCTTTTTGAGCTAATATGCTTAAGATACAAGTTTTAAACCTAGCCGAATAAAAAACAGTGGCATCTACCAAGAAATACATGCAATAGTCACTGTTTCGTTTATAGTGTCACCAATACCGGTATCCCGGTATTAGACATTTCAATACCGGTATTGAAAACCGGCGGAAAAAGTCCGGGATCCCGGTATTGGAAACCCTAGTCACAATTCAGCATTTCATACTAAATCCTATACTAAGTTTGGCAAAAAGTATCTGATTTGACTAGTAGTCAAATACCCAATTTTGACAGAGTGAAGTAAGTTCTTTTCATTGTTTGAGCCATGTAACTGCATTTCAGAAGTTACATGTCACAGTCAGATATATCATAAGCCTGCTCTAGTGAGCCCTATCACACCCTGTCATCTGCCTTCCTCATCCAGCCTTTCCTGCCAACCTCTTTAAATCATCCATCTTTTGTGGTAGAGAGTGTCCCTCTAAAATGTATGTTTATGAGTACTCTACTCTTACTGTACAACATTATGGCTCCAATGGTCGGCAATGTCTAGGTCATAATCAGCTTCAGCAATCTATATATCGGTGATAGCCTAGTGGTTTAGGAGCCTGGCCTCTTTTCGGGTAGTCAGGTGGTTAGATCCCCAGGCACGCCACTCTATAAATTTCGGACCTATGTTTTAAAAAAAAATTGAAATTACTTGCTTCAATGGTGCAGGAAAACAGTGGAGAAACCTGTTTGCCCAAGATTTTTTCATAATGCTCTCATAGGTGTGTGAATTCTGCCAAGCTGCAGTTGGCCAGCATGGTGGACTATGGCCAAACCCTTTTCATTCTGAGATAAATAAATAAATAAATAAATACAAGTTTATTGACCGACACTACAATGCAATTTTACACTTAGTTTATACAAATTAAACTTATACTATGTGTGGTCAATGGACCTCCTCAATGAGAGTTAACTCATGATTAGTAGTGAGCCAGCGATGAGTTGAAATGATAATCATGAATTAACATGTAATAAGTACCATTTTTATTCAAAATTCATATATTTCTGATATCAATTATTGTTTCTCCACAGCTCCTAGGCCACCTAATGCTGGTAGCGCGCTCCCTCGGAACAGCCCGCGCTCCACAGGGCTGGAGATTGGTTGTGAACAATGGAGTACACGGCGCCCAGAGTGTATACCATCTACACTTGCATGTGTTGGGAGGCAGGCAGATGAAGTGGCCACCTGGTTAATTGGAGATATATGGTGACAGAATGGGGTGGGATAAGGAGGTGTGGAGTAGAATATACTGGTATAGTTTGTTTCACGTATTAGGCAGCATTTGAACTATGATACAGCAATGTGCGAAATGTGCACACTGCTTTGTATATTTTTTTTTATCCACTACAAGTTAGCCATTGACTGCGATCTCACCTGATGGTAAGTGATGATGCAGTCTAAGATGGTAGCGGGCTAACCTGTTGGGGTTATGGCAGTTGTATTAAACCCATAACCCTTCGGTTTCTACACGGCAGCGTACCGGAACGGTAAATCGCTTGGAGGCACGTCTTTGCCGGTAGGGTACTAACTAGCCACGGCCGAAGCCTCCCACCAGGCCAGACCAGGGAATTTTCAGATATTATATATAAATTCCTAAATTGACCATGCCGGGGATCGAACCCGGGACCTCCGTACAATGGGACTAATTGTCCGGTTGAATAGCTCAAAGTGCTCCTTAAAGGGGTAATGGTGGTTTTGTTTGTTTAGTTTTTGTGTGAGCTCTGTAAGTAAAAATAGTGCAACTAGTGTAGACCAAGTGAAACAAGCTGTACTTAGTGGCAGAATGGTGTAGGCCTGTAGGGGGAATAAGGTGTTGAGTAGTAGATTTATGAATAATTCTAGAACCATTTTAATAGGCCACTTTTGACAGTGGTCTTGAATGTTTGTTAAGAAAAAATCGATCGAAAAACAAGACTGGTTTCTTAAAAATAAACAGTTTGTGTTCATTTATGTTATAAAGTTATATTTAACTGAATAAGTAATTATTATCTTTACTTAACTTTAGTCGAAACTGGCTTATTAAAATGGATCTAGGTATTATAACATTATTATGCAGTGCCATTTTCTTTGTAGTGGAGGGTTTTTCAAACGACGGACGATTCGTAAAATACATAAACCGCGTGTTCGTTATAAGAGCAATATTTACGATGTTTGATTTCACTGATATAGTGCCGACTTTATGTGATGATAAAGTCGTATCACTATGCAAACAAGCAATGATATTTAAACAAGCTTGCTAATAAAATGATCAGGAAATTAATTGCTTACCATAATTTTCTTGGTAAATCATACGAAATTGATATCAAAATGACTTAGGTATGCAAGGTCTTCATTTCAACATTTTTTTCCATGCTATAATAATTATTATGTATAGTGTTGTAAAAGAAAAATATTGATTTAATGTTCAAATCCGTAAGAAAAATAACGTAATTGAGTGGTTGCGTGAATAAATACGTGCACAATGTCGTTTTGCAAAAAATTCCAATAATGTTTTAAATACACAATAATAAAGAACTGGCACTAATACAGACTTATGGCGACCGGCTTATACCTACTCAAAGTGTTGCACTATATTTGAGCAGATGCTCAAACATAGCGCCATACTTGAAAGGTTTTATTAATAAAAAAAAAGAAATCCCAAAAATATCAAAGAAAAATGTGTCATAAATTATTGTTTTACATTAATAATTTTCGATTGAATATGATTGCGTATTATCGTAGTGCTTAGTGCAATATTGGGCCAAATTAGAATAAGATAATATTTTTGTGGTAAAAAATGTCAATTTAAATAAAAAATGCCAAAGTTTGAATCGTTTAGTATGGTTTATTAAACTAGTGGCTCATACCAAATATAAAATAATTTTAATAAAAATAAAATATAGAAAACCACCTAAGTACTTTGCTTTGTAAGTGTACAAATATCCAGCTATAATATTATGTTCTTATTAAACACTGCATTCTTTTTATCACTAGATACATAAACAGAAATCTCTTACGGCTTGCGCAAAATCAAATCTTCGCATTTTAAGTTTTTTTTTGATATAGCGTCAAGCTTGTAATTTGTTATTGGTCTTTATTTGGCTGTTGTCGATCTATGATCTAAACAACACAATGAAACACAATGAAATGGACAATGAAAGGGATACATCTTTAATTAGCACCATTGGCAAGCTATAAGTTTGACTTAATATTAAAAGGTCATATAGGAGAATGACAATGTATGACCAAATTCGATGTGTTTGCGTGGGCCCATAATACATTTATCTGACTTAGAATCTCGAATAGTCTGATGAACCAAAATAGCTTTAGCAAATTTTTCTAGTCATATTTTTATTAAAATAGTTTTCACCGCCAAATGAAATAGATTAGCCACTGTTTAATTTAGCTGTATCTATTGGGCACAAACTATGGTATTTTAGAATTTAGTGTTAAGTCAACAATTTATAATAAACTTAGATTTTGTACTTACATTTCATAGAGAAGTCCTCAACTGTTTTGTATTCAAATAAAAAAATTGTATTCTTTAAATATTTGGGATCACTAATAGATTTCATGCTTCATACTAATTTAAATACTCTAACTTCGTTTTGCTGTTTTCAAAATTCCCAGTGTAATTATGATTTTTTCATTAGTAATACTTGTTTAATAAAAAATAAGTATATTACCTAAATATAATATTATAATTATTATGAATTTGGTTATGGGATGGATACACATGACGCGGTGTATCATTCTTATATTTTTTTTTAGAAAAATGTATAGAATATTCACTCGTCATTTAGATTTTGTTTCGAATTTAATTATTTTATTAAATTCTGTAACCAAGAGTTTTGATGATAATTAAAATTATTTGAAAATATTATTTGGTATTCTTTCAATTTATCTGATAGACTAGTCTAGACGTAAGGAAGGTAAGGATATCGTCCAAAAAAATATAATATCCGCTATGTGAACTTAATAGGCGACAATATGATAAATAATTTAATTGGACGCTGGCTGTGCTGGCAGTTGGCACAGAATAGGAAATTCAAAAATAGGTTACTGAATTTAACTAATGCGCTCTAGAAAAACTACAGTAAAATAAGTTCCAAAAAAAACATTTATTATTCAAACAAAACGGATGGTGCTTAAATGCATAATGTTAGGCAAGTTGTTGCTGGTGCTGCGCAGTACGCTGGCGGGGCATAGGCAAAAGGGGCCGGTGCGGGGGCAGCGTACGCACATGGGGATGGTGCTGAGGCAGCATAGACAACGGTTGCTGGTGCTGGGGCAGCATAGACCAGTGGTGCTGGCGCCGGTGCGCAAGCTACAGGGGCCGCCGGTAACGCACAAGGGCCCGCCGGTAACGCATACGGGGCTGCTGGTAACGCATACGGGGCTGCTGGTAACGCACAAGGCGCCGCCGGCAATGCACAAGGCGCTGCTGGCAACACTAACGGCGCTGCCGGACAAGGGATCGGCGCTGCACCTAACAAAGGCGCTGCGGCCGTCAAAGCAGACGTTAATACAGTTGGTAACGCTGCTTCTAACAACGGCGGTAGAGTAGCAGCGATCGACGCAGATAGTGTGGACGCTAGTACAGGAGTCAACGCGGGTAGGTCCGCTGCGGGTAGGCAAGGGGCGGGTGGGCAGGGTAGGCAAGTGGCGGGTGGGCAGGGTAGGCAAGTGGCGGGTGGGCAGGGTAGGCAAGTGGCGGGTGGGCAGGGTAGGCAAGTGGCGGGTGGGCAGGCGGGAGGTAGGGGCAGTATAGACGGTGACAGCGGTGGTAGTAACAGGTCTATCGCTGGGGGACACAATGTCGGACATGCTGGCAGGCACAGTGACAATGCTTGCTGTGGAAAAGAAATAAAATAATTAATGAATGTTTTACCTAAAGTTCTAAACGAAGTTTGGCCACGCCAGCCAATTTCTAATCTGGGCACATAGGAAATAACTACAAGTTGCTGTAAAAACAGGTGTAACCGTGTAGGTACCTACTCTCTATTCCCAATAGTCTGATGGGACTGCAATTGGACTTGACAGAAGAGAGATCTGTTGCAGGACCGACGGCTTTATGCGCTCTCCGCCGAGCTTGTACCTAACACCGCCATTTTCTCAACTCCGGCCTTTTACTGAGCCATTTCTTCATAAGTACCTAACTACTCGTACCTAGTGTACCTTTCGCAATCAGCTGATTGGAAAGTGTTCTCTGTCGCTATAGGTATGGTCGAAAACTATGTCAATAATTATTATTGATTGCTATTGCAGTTTTTCTGCGACCAGATCGTCGCGTCGTCCATCATAAGAAGGACATACTTAGGTCTTGCCGCGTTGAGCACTTTTTGGTAGGGGGTAAACCTGTGGATTCGGGTTACCGACACCGTCACCGACACCTCGCTGCCCCATGCTTGCGTTGTTACGAAGACTTAAATATAAAAATACCTACTACATTCGTAATTAAACTTTAATTCCTTAGTATTAAGGTTTATATTTAATTTTTTTTTTAATATTTTAAATAAGTATTCGTTTTCACTTCTATCGGCAGTCCCTATGACTGCCAATTTTTTTTTATTCTTACGGGAACTCCTTAATTTTCCGTTTATATTTATCCAAAAATAAAAATAAAACTGATGTCTGCTAACACACATCACATTCATCAAACGAGGGCAGTTAAAATAGTTAAGTTTTCTGAAATTTTCGAATTTTCTGCATAATTTTCTTAATTTTTCTTTCCGTAAGAACCTTCTGTATTAGAAAACTAAAAAAAAGATTAAACGAAATCGGTAGAGTCGTTCTCAAGTAGGTAATGGCGTGACCAAGGGAAACAGGGACTTATTTTAAAATAACAAGATATGCGTATAGTCCGCGCGCGAGCTCTGAGGAATTCTATGGAATGTTAAAGTAATGACCAGCCCCCCAATCATGTAAGGATGACCGATGAAATCGTTAAAAATCTGCGGCGAAGTAAATAAACCATAACAGCATTAAATTAGAGCTCAATTTCGTGTAAGTACCCATTCTTATACGTTTAGGTATGTACGATACTCAAACGTATAAGAATGGATACGCGAAATATATTCATATCTAATTCAATGCAGTTATGGTTTATTTTACTTTGACGAAAATCTTAAACGTTTGATCGGACATTCTTACATGATTGGGGCCCTGGAGTTGTTTGAAGTGCAAAACCATACTGCTATATCGCAAAATTACACGCGTCAAGCTCGAAACTAGTGCTGGGATGGTATGGAGCGACGATCGGGGTGGCGTACAGCCATCGTCGTTTCTTCAGACCCCGATTCCTCGGAGCTCGCGCGCGGACTATAGGTATAGGTAAAACTCACCTGCAGCACAGAAAACACACAAATGATAACGAAACCCTTCATCCTGTCCTGCTTTGTATGCGTGCATGCAGGCAGCACAGTGCCCTATATTGCAATGTTATCGCACCTTTTCGTAATCGTGTACCAATTTTCGTGACAGTGCAACACATTTCTAAATAAATGGGAAAGTTTCTGAGTACCTAATTAGGAAATAAAATGTGTTAGGTAGTAATAGAACCTTGTGAAACTACTTTCTTACCGAATCTATTACTTTAACATTTCATCATCTACAACCCATTGCCGGTCGACTGCTGAGGGTGAGTCTCCTTTCAGAATGTGAACGGTTAAGGCTATAATCCATCACGCTGGCCAGGTTTTGATTGGCACACACCTTTGAGAATATTATGGAGAACTAAGTATGCCTGAGTTCTCAAAGCCGCGTGTGTAAGGTTTCCTTACGATGTTTTCCTTCCCCTGTATATAAATTATGCAACTCCGATAGGTGTTTGGGGATCGAACTCGGAAAACCCGACTAAGAGACCAACCGCCCAATAAACTAAGTATTACCGCTTTCCTTATTATCTACGAGTTTTGATATCACTTAGATATTATAACAATATTGCAATGCCTACGTGAGCTAGGTATACAATACTAAATACTTACGAGTTAGATACATCTGATAATAATATTGATCGCTTTAATGATTTCGACATTATAAGGCGATTTTAATAATATTCATTAAATATGTAGATATGCAACTCTACAGCCCCTTGAAGGGACATATAGATGGACGAAGAAGCTGGGAAATATATGAACCAACTGGCTGATGCCCGCGACTACGTCCGCGTGGAATGTTTTTTTTGAATTCCCACGGGTATTCCTTAATTTTCCAGACTAAATATAGCCTGTCACTCTCCAGGTCCAAAATTATATAATATATTCATGCAAAAAATCACGTCGATCCGTTGCGGCGTGATTGAAGGACAAACAAACACACTTTCGCATCTATATAAAGAAAACAAAGTCGGGTTAGTTACACCATTTATAACTCAAGAACGGCTGGACCGATTTTAATGATCTGATCATGAGCCATAATTGTGTATTGGGTTTTCTGATTAGAAATTCTCAGTACTAGCCCGGAGTTAGGAAGTTGGCGGTGTTTCACCCCCGTGCCTCGGAGAGCACGTTAAGCCGTTGGTCCCGGTTATTATCATTAACATGATAATAGTCGTTAAGGCCCGCCAACCCGCATTGGAGCAGCGTGGTGGGTCTAAGCTCTATTTCCCTCTCCTATGAGAGTGGAGGCCTGTGCCCACCTGTGGGACGTTATTGGGATGTTGTGGTACATACAAAATCGTAAAAATAAAACTCAAATTAACGGCATCCGTACAATGTTTATTAATTATTCAGGTAAAAGTTACCGCTTATTAGATTAATTATCGAAACACCCTCGCTACCGACGACACTATACGTCTATCTATATTGGTGTTTTAATTTCTTTTGATTTAAATATCACTAAGTACTAATAATTGTCGATAACTTAAAGGCCAATGAACATACAAAAAACTGTTAGTATGCTTAAATTATTTATTTTATCTGGTAAACCATTATCCATGATTAAAATGTTTACTTGAATTTTTTTATAAACACAATTTTCTTTTTTTGTAATTTTTTATATCATAAAATATTATACCATTTTGCAACAAGTACCATGATAATTATTATAATCTAATAAATACATAATATTATACTAAAGGCCGAAAAGTACCGCTAGTATGTTCACTACACAAAGTAAGGTACTAACGGTACTACTCGCCAAACACAAAAACTAATAGTACCCGCTTGATATTAGATACCTACTCATGTAGTTTTTTTTAATCAGATCAAATTCATAATTTTTTTAATGTACTTAATTTGTGTCGACGGCAGAAAGGGACTTTTCATTTCTTATGTAAGCTTATATTCAATGGCCAAGTTAGCAAACCTATGCAATAAAAATAACCTTTGCTCTATTTCTGTGACCAATATTATGCAATGTCGAACTGCTAACTTCTAAGCTTCGCCTGAAGTGGTCTCATTACATCTCAGCATAAAACTAACAAAAAAAACTCACGTAAAAAATGAACAGCCCCAAATAACGAATAAAACTATGTTTACACTACAATATACAACAGCTCATAAATAGCATCCCTATAGTTAAGTGTTGAATTTTTATTTTACAAGTTTCGGTCTTTCTGTCCCTCTCTAGCAAACCTATGTGCGAAAGAGATGCAAAATCTTTGATAAAACACGAGAGACGCTTAAGGACTAAGTCAAATCATACAGTGTAAGAACAGATAAACAATCTTTCAAAATTAACATTTATTTTACAAGTTTCGGTCGTTCTGTCCTTCTGTAGCATTCCGATGTGCGACAGCCCAAACTGCAATGTGCGATCTGTATAATGATAACTGCATTTTCTTCGTCAAAAAATGATGATGTAATAGTAATTATTTTCTATCAAAATACTAAATATTTGAGTCTGCAAGAAGGAAAACGACTTGGTGGAACTTTTGTAGAATTATTTTTAAATATGTTTTGTTTAGTATTTTTATATAAGTATTTATGTAAAACATGATAAGAAATAATTTTACAGAAATCGGTATACAAATAAATGAGTTAAATACATAATTGTTTCCTCCTGACAAATGATAGCCAGGCTTTTCTAGGCTTTGCTATAATTTTTTTTGCCAGTGTGACTAGATTGTATCAATCTTGAAGTTTATAAATAAAATTTAGACAAAAATAAGCAAAACCTTTCTGAGTCAAGAGCCTCTTTAGTTGTGATTGTGAACTGAGGCAACTAATCAATTAATTAATTTTATATGAAGGCTTATGGTAACGCAGATGTGGTGTGGAAACATCAAGCTATCTTTCGCAAAGGTAACGTAGATGTGTTGTGGAAACATCAAGCTATCTTTCGCACGCCCGCTCCTTAATGACGTCACGCGTCGTGCATACAGTCCCACAAACTTAAAGTCTCCCATAAACTTAAAACTTAAGTCGTCGCTAGTAGATATGAAAAATAAAATTAAAAAACAAACTTAACAGCATAAAAATTTGTTCCAATTTGGGTCAGATAAGCTTGAGGGACTGTACTTTTTTGTTATATTTTGTCAACGTTTAGGGATCTACCGTCAATTTTAAACATTTTTGAGCAGATTTATAAAAATCTTTTTTATTTTGATACCTAATTCCAGTTACATACCTTTTGATTAACTTGATTATAACAAACAAATTCGAGAAAATTTCCTATTGTGACATTTTTACAATATTTAAAAACTAATACGAGGAAATATTCACGCATTTTTGTCCCGTTGTTGGTAATGACCGAAAAAACATTTTTTTTAGAACGCACATGTTTTCAATTCATGTTTCATAATTAAGAATCCGCCTACGACGGTATTAATGCAACTCAAACATAATTTAAAAAACAACACTATCAGATTCCGTGACGCGAGTTATATACCTATCAGCTTGTCTAAGAGTAACGCAAACAGTGAGACCTATTGCGCATTATGAAAATGTCTTGTGTCTTTTAACTAATATCTAATATTTTGTATGCATTTATTTGTCTGATCGTAATATGCATGGTCTCATGTAAAACAACCATTGCGACTGAATTTCTTACAAGACATTTCTTATAAGACACAAGAAATTTTCTTATAACGCGCAATAGGCCTGAGTGTACGGGCACGAAATGAGCGGTAGCGGGGCTATGCGATTAGTCGGAGAGCTGGCGACGAATTTCGGGAACAATTTGAAAGAGGTCTGGTAATACTTTATAACTGACAAAAACGTCTGAGATTTATTTTTTCGAATTGTATAAGTATAAAATTTAAAGATAAAAAAATCAAGTTGCCAAAAAAAAATGTTTTTTTCGGTTTTTTTGCAAATGTTATATGCTGCGCAGTAGCGAAATAATAGGCAGAACTGGATTCGCCAATGAACGAAATTATATTTTTCCACAATTTCAGATTGCCTAAAGGACCTTCCCGATATTCGTCGCCAACTCTCGGACCCCATCGCCCCGCTGTCGCCGTCGCTAGAATCGTGTCTGACGCCTGAGAGTGGAGTACATTTATGTTGATAACTACCTAAACTCAGCTTTATGTACTTAGACATAACGTTGAAATTGGAATACTGAAAACAAAACACGAACACGTTTTGTAAATAGGCTTGCGGCGTGCTATCGCTCTTATGGCAAAGTAAATAAAGCTCAGTTTGTGTTGAGACGGTGGCAGCCATGTGTTCTACGCGAGGTAGGAGTAAGTGTCGAGCGTGCCGGGCGCCCGCTCCAGGTATTGCTTGTCTATGAGCGCTTCGATGCACTTCTTTATCATGGCGACAGAGGGCGCGAACGAGCCACGCGCCTGCGCCACCACTTCCTGTATTAGTTCCGTGTGGCGGAGTACCTGTGAACATAAAATAGAGCGTTCACACACACGCATAGGGATGATGCCTATATTAAAAAATAAATGATTTGTAACTGATTATTAAATAGAGGGTCTTCCAAAAGACCTAAAATTCACATCCTCGGTTAGTTTTAAGTTTGATAACCATTTTAAAATGTAGATTAAAGAAAAAAAGTGTGTTGAAATTTTATGACGTCACAACTTCCATACTAGAAGTGCGTTTTTAAGTTTGATAAAAAGTTGCTGATTTGATTGAGTTGTCATCATCCCTATTAAAACATAGGCTAAATTCAGAACTAATAAATTCCCAAATTTACCCTATCGGGGATCGAACCCGGGACCTCCGCACGTTCAGACAACAGCGTTCGACATTGCGGAAGGGAGGTCGTCAAAATTATGTAGTACTAGATGATGCCCGCGAGTTCGTCCGCGTGGATTGATTTTTTATTAATTCCCGCGGGAACTCTTCAATTTTCCGGGATAAAAAGTAGCCTATGTCCTTCCCCGGGATACAAACTATCCCTATACCAAATTTCATCTAAATCGGTTAAACAGATGGAGCGTGAAAGCGTAGCAGACAGACAGATAGATAGACAGACAGACAGACACACTTTCGTATTTATAATATAAAGTATGGATATAAGTATGGATATACGTATGGATGTAGTATTTACTAAACACTAACCTTTCTCTGTTTCATGATGCGAACGAGCGCGGCTTGGAGGTACATCTTTCTATCGTCGTCGCAGTGGGCCGTTTCGCTGCTGGTCGTGTTGCCAACTGGGCCCGTACTGCCTCCTACATTATAATATAAATATTATTATAATATATATATTATTATTTATATTATGTAATACATTAATTTTACTGATCTTGAGTCAAATAGGTGGTGAATTTATGGATATAAATTGCAAAATTAAGGAGTTTCATATAAACTTTCAAACCCATCTTGGAGATGTAATTTTGAAAAATCGTGAAACACGCACAATTCTTCTTTTTTTGGCCGATAGCCATAAGACAAATTTTCCTCAAAATAACTTGAAACATGACGGACTCATAAATATTAAAGTAAATAAATCATCTTTCATTTTAATTTTTCATACCTTGGTTAGGCGGTGCGGCGGCGGTGGTGAGTTTTATCCTAGTCCTTTTGCAAGTGAAACTTAAATTCAAGGCCAATTCTCCTTCATCATTTTCGGGGGACTCCAAGCGAAGGTCTCCTTTTGCTGTTAGGAGGCCTTGGTCTAGAAGAGGCTTCACGTGTCTGGACCAGGCATCTTCGGAGACCTGGAGGGTCTCACGGGCCTCCCGAGATGATATGACGTCTGTGTTCTCGAACATTAGGAGCAGTGCGCACTGTGAGAAAAAAAGAAAGTTCAAGGCTACTAAGTGTGAGATCTATAGAGTGTTATATTAGTAAGACATGGTTAAAACGAGACAGATTTATGTTACTCACATAAGTCCATCTCGTTTTAACACTAAGTAAAGTCTGAGCCAAGTCAAAGTACGCTGTATAGATCTCAGCATTAGTGTTGGAATAATTTGCCACCACTGATAGGGCATAAAAAATTCTATTTACCTTTGTTGAGTCAAATAGGTGGTGAATTTATTCAAAACTAGCTGATGCCCGCGACTTCGTCCGCGTGAAATCAGTTTTTTTGATTCCCACGGGAACTCCTTAATTTTCCGAGATAAAAAGTAGCCTATGTCACTCTCCAGGTCCTCAAATATACCCATGCCAAAAATCACGTCGATCCGTTGCTCCGTTGCGGCGTGATTGAAGGACATACCAACAAACAAACACACTTTCGCATTTATAATATTAGTATGATAAACAACATATTATTATCTTCACTCAGTCTACAAAAAGTTTAAGGTAAAGTGTTGGAATGATTTGCCACCACCGATAAGGTATATAAAATATACCTTTTGTGTCAAATGGGTGGAATGTCCAATTAGATAATTTCTAAAATATTTTAATTCAACCTTTTTTAAACGATTACTTAAACACTTACTAGATATTATGTCTGTGAGTTTGTCCACGTCTATTTTATTTTATAATCCTGTGGAAGCTTTTCTGTTTCCCGGAATAAAAAGTAACCTATGGCTATGTTATTTCTTGAATAGACCGCTGATAGACTCGCATTTATAATCTATATATATATAAATCTCGTGTCACAATGTTTGTCCTCAATGGACTTCTAAACCACTTAACCGATTATAATAAAATTCGCACACCATGTGCAGTTCGATCTAACTTGAGAGATAGGATAGTTTATATTATATAGATTAGGATTATTAGTGCTACCCGTGCGAAGCCGGGGCGGATCGCTAGTAGTAGTATATATTAATGTAATAAGACCACATTTACGTGCTTTTTGTATTGTCTTTTTTATTCGTTTGTATAGAAAAAAAGTATTCTATTTATCTATATATCTGTTATCTAAATACCTGTGGTGTGGTAGCGCTGATGTGGTACATTCTCTGCGTGTATCGCGTCCGTAGCTCTCCGGTACATAGGTGGTGGAGCCAAGCGAGCCGCCGGCCGCTAAAAGACGCTCTATAGAAAGCTTCGAATAATCTCGCTGGTCGCTCCAATTGAGCCGGCGGCGCCATTGGTGCCATCGCTCCCCCCAACGGCCACGCCCCCGCTTGTAAAACCTACAGACAAATGACAACTTGTCAAAATAAACGCTTAGACTTTTCTTGTTTTTAAGTGTATTTTTTCCTGAAACGGTCAACTGCGAACACAGGCAATGGCCGATTTGATAATCATAAAATTTTGATTGATTTTTATCATTATAGTGATTGGTGACTTAGAGCAAATAATACATCGGCTGAAACAAATCGTTTTAATTTTTATGACACAATCTTATTTAGCCCGATTTAAATTCAGACAGCATTTCAAATCCATTTTAAAAAAACCCCGGCTGAGTTTGTTGTGGGCTCTTCTCAGACCAGGGCGCGTTTGGAACCCTCGTAGCTTTAGTTTTAAGATACCGTAACTGATTATCACCATCATGTTTTATAAGTAAGTAATTTTTAACGTCAATAAGTGTACCCACAGTGTACCTATATTGAATAAATGAATTGAAAATGAATCTTGAATCATACTAATTTTATAAATGCGAAAGTGTGTCTGACTGTCTGCTACGCTTTCCCGGCACCGAAGACCAACCGATTTTGCTGAAATTTGGTATAGAGGTAGGTTATATCCCGGGGAAGGACATAGGCTAACGGCATAAGTCGCGGGCATCAGCTAGTAGTATATACATACCTGTATAAAGAATCCAGTGCTAGTGGTGAGGTTGTTATCCCGCAAATGTTGCTGGAACTTGGCGTTAAGATCTGCGGAGACGGCTACATCCGTGAACATTCGGTGCAGTTTGTTGGTGAATTCGTACCCGCACGCTGCCTTCAGGCGGTTTATCATTGCCTCTTCCTGAAAACAAACAACATAATGTTTCATCAAATACTAATAAATCAAAGTACTGAATCTTAAATTGTTGTGTGATTTTGGCCTCTATCTCTTCCTAACCACCAAGTCAAATGGAAAACCGACAATATTTCAAATTTTAGAGCACACCCAAGGTTCCGAGACCTGATTTAAATACACTTTAGTATCTAAAGGAATAATTTCTATAATAATACAGGAGTAATATCTGGACGAAATGTGTACAACGAAATGTGTACAATTATCTTGAGCGTAATTTTTCGAAAGGACAATATTATGGAATGCCTTTACGCTTACCCCCCCCGCCCCTTCTACTTTCAATGCCTTTGGAATCAAGAGTGACTAAGCACCTTCTGGGCAAGCGCGATCAGGTTCGAATTCATCCAAGTGCTTTCATGTATTTTTTTTTGTAAAAGAATAGGCGTGCGCTTGACGACAATCATGCTTAATACAAAGCAATGATGAGGTCTAGGTTGGAGCGCGCTTGCCTAGAATGCCTATTCACTCGTGCCTTCAAGGTACTTAAGTTATACGTGGCAGGGAATACATGCGCTTGAAGGGTATTCCAAATCCTGGCGGTTCGAATCAGAAAACTAGAGCAGAACCGTTTCGTTCGAGCAGATAATTAAAGAAAAAAAACAAATTGGCAGTCAAAATTAAAAAAAAAAATTAAAATATAAACCTTAAAACTAAGGTATTAAAGTTTAATTACGACTGTAGTTTATTTATATTTAAGACCTTTTGTCTTCGTAACAACACGAGGTGTCGGTGACGCGAATCCACAAGTTTACCCCCTACCAAAAAGTGCTCAACTCGGCTAAAGAAGTTTTCACTTCAAAAAGCTCACAAATCGTGGAATAGGTGATGAGATAAGTTACCTGTTCCATAGATGCAGACATTTGATGTATAAGTCTCCTGGCCAACGCTCTCGCGTAATGCTTCTGGAACACGTCTTTGTCGTCGACGTATTTGAACACGACGATCGCGGCGGCGAGCTTGTCGTCCGCGTCTGTGTCGGCCGCGCGACGTCTTAGTAGCGTGTCGCAGTATCGCGCGACTAGTTCCGGAGCCCGGGCGCAAGGCTCGCCCTCCCATCGGCGGTTAACTACTGCACTACACGCCTAGAAAAAAAATATATATATATTATGGATGATGCCTATGTCAAAGTTAAAATATTTATTACTGACTAGCTGACGCCCGCGACTTCGTCCGCGTGGTTTAAGATTTTCCCGCTTTTCTGTTGAAATTTTTCCTGAATTTTCTTTGCTATAAACCTCACGGAGCCCGAGACCTTTCCAACGAATGCAAAACCGTGGAAATCGGTTCGTGCGTTCTGGAGTTATAGCGTCAGGAAGGAAAACCCGACTTATTTTTATATATTAGATTATATTAAATAATCAGTAAATAGAGGGTCTTTCAAAAGACCCAAAGATTCACATCCTCGGTTAGTTTTAACTTTAAACTATCATCATTATCATCGCGTACCTTCTTCAAAACGAAGTTTGGGTTGAAATTTTTTTTTTTTTAATAAACGAAAAAAAAATTTTATCTCTTGTCTTGAATGATGTAGCTGTTGGTAGATCAACAACGACATCATTCAAGACATACATCAGCAATTTTACAATATTTTAGGTACTAAAACAAAATGATTAGCCAAATTGGATGACGTACAAACTATGTATTTCATACAAACTTCCATACGAAAAGCAGGTTTTTAAGTTTGATAACGAGTTGCTGATTTTATTGAATTGTCATCGTCCCTATTGAAAGCAGATTTTTCAATCGCCAAATAATGGGTATGTTCCGAAATACACTGCGAGCACTGTAAGGTGTGACTTCAATTTAGTATACTGCGAAGCCGTTCCTTTATAGTAAGCTATACTGGTTACTGTTTAAAACGGAACGCAGTCCAGCAGTAGATCACGTGATCAAAGCACTGAGAGCACCTTAGCTCGAAAACGCCAGTGCTCACAGTACAAAAATGGCGTCGATTAATGACGTCATATATTTCCGTAGGATACTGCGGCAGTTTACTGTCAGTCATAACGGAACGAATTTCTCCACAGTAAAGAGCACTGAACAGTGCTCGCAGTGTATTTCGGAACACAGCCAATATTTACCTATACTCGGACTTTTAATTACTATAGTCCGTCAAACTTATCTGACTCAGTGACAGCGTCACTATTATCTATTGAAAATAAAAAAACAGAAACTTATCAGGTATAAAAATTAGTTCCAATTTTGACCACCAGGTCAGATAAGTTCAAACTTATCTGACCCGGTGGTCAAAATTGGAACTGTACCCAAAATCTACAGTCCGTCAACGGACTGTAGATTTTGGGTATGTTCCGATATACACTGCGAGCACTCCCATTAGGCACATTAGCTGGTTAAGAGAGTCAAGTGCCACTAAACTGCTGTTAAGCAGCGCTTCAATGGCCAAGTAGCTGTTAAAGCGCTGCTTAAAGCAATTTAACGGTACTTGACCCTCTTAACCAGCTTAGGTGCTAGTTGGGCTGTTCAGTGCTCTGGGGAAAAATTAATTCCGTTATGGACTGACAGTATACTGCCGCAGTATCCTAGGGATATATATGTCGTCATAAATTGTTGCCATTCTTGTATTGTGAGCACTGGCGTTTTCGAGGTAAGGTGCTCTCAGTGCTGACTGTGTTCTGTTTTAAACGGTAACCAGTATAGCTAACTATAAAGGAACGGCTTCGCAGTATACTAAATTGACGTCACACATTACAGTGCTCGCAGTGTATGGTATCGGAACATACCCTTAAACTGACGTTTCAAAATGACAATTTACAGGTTTCAAACTACGTGAAATGACATTTTGAACTGATTTTGATTTTTTACTGCATCTAATTAAAAGTCCGAGTTTATGGAATTTTGACTTTGTGACAGTTTTTTTATTGAAAACCTGCCAAAACTAAGTAAAAGGGGTTCGAACTTTTTTGTATGGAAGCTGGCATAGCGACCCACCGTCATTTTGATTTTTTTACGAAATCGCGGCGCACGATCGAAGTGGTATGTATGGGTAGAGATTTTAAAATCAGAAAATTAAAAGTAATTCGAAGTAAATGATTGACCCAAAATACTTGGCATATTGGACATTTACCTTATCAAGCGCTCCAACAAAGGGTTGTGCTCCACCGAAAACATCGGCGAAGAGAGTGCTGTATTTTTGGTGTAGAGACAGCATCGCTTGCACAAAGTGTGAATGTGCCTGTTGACACAACAATTAATATTGTTAAGGAATGGCAGTGAAATGTCTAGTAAAAAAAAATTGTGTGTGTCAGCTCCGACGCACGACTGGAGTTTACTGTTTACGAACGATTATAAAATAATATTATACATTAGTAAATGAGGGTAATTGAACGCTTCGCCTCGGCTCACATACGTAAGTCCATCAATGCCTAGTTGTGGCCAAGGCTTGTATAGTACTTTTCTCAAATAATGCGCGGAAATTAAAACTAAGTAGTACCTAGACAGAACTTTTTATTTAAAAAGTAAGTTCATCACACTCATTGTCTTCACTTGAACTCATTTTGTCAAATATATTTCAAAATCAATGACGAACAACGAACAACAATAATTTTTCCCGCGTTAGTGTTCATTTGTTTTTTTTTTTCAATAAACAGCTTTCTATTTGCAAGCTAGTTCGAAATTCAAATAACACCTTTGATAAGTTACCTCCTTGGTTGCTATGTTTCGGAGTAAAAGATCGTTCCATTTTTAAATTACACGACAGATATGAATTTACTATGTAATTTATTTGGCGGCTAAACCACGACAGATATGGATTTTTATACAACTTTTGCCGGCCGCTGCTCGCATGTATTTGGCCAGTACAGCAATTTGGATTTATCTCGAAGATAATGCTCAAATTTCCAAGCATGTTTGAGAAATAGTTATTTGTGTTACATGGGGCCAAAGAAAATTTTTGTTCCCCGAGGGCGCTATTTTGAATTCAGAGCGAAGTGAAGGATTCTATAGTAGAATCCCGAGCGTAGCGAGGGGTTCTAAAGTAGAATCCTGAACGTAGCGAGGAATTCAATATACGCCGCCCGAGAACAAAAAATTTGGCCCCGAGTGACACACACTATTTTTCATCATTACGTATGAGAAAAAGCTAGGAGTATCAACCTACTATGTATGGACATTACTTATACGTTTAAGCACCAATCAGAAGATACTCCTATCAACCTTCTATGTAATTGTATAGACATTATTTAAACGTATATTTAAAGTTTAAATAAAATGTAAAGACGTATATCCGATCAACAAATTGATCATGTGACTTCGGACCAATCAGAACAGAGAAATGCAAAGTCGTATATTCGATCAACAAATTGATGACGTGACTTCGGACCAATCAGAAGAGAGAAATGAAAAGTCCTATGGGCCTACAAGTTACACTTTGCTCCCGCTATCCTCTGAAGGCAATATGCGTTTTTCGAATAGGTATGATGAAAAATACATTACATAGTCATGGAAACATAGACAGTGTTACCATGGAAACAAAGAAAATAACGTAACGGTTTTGATTTTACTCCCCATAAATGTTCATACCCCAGGCTATTTAGGCAAATCGATTCTAAAGGAGGTAAACTCCAAAAGTCATTTTTGGGACTGAAGGAGGAGAAGGGATTCCTACCACGTGGGGGACTGGGGACACATGATTGGTTGATCGGTTGATCATTGTTTTCTGTGATGCGCCAATTATCCATCAATATAATATAGCCAGTCGATATAGCTAGGTTGACTGAGAGCTGCAGCCAGGAGAGGGTTTCCAGTCCTTCCCTAAAATTCCAGACATACTCATTATTGGCGAAAACAATTTACCCCATTACTTACTTAGTTCTTAGAAAGTTCTGCATCCAATAATGTATTCTAGTCTCTAGTATCTAGTACCTCGTCTCTAGGATGATCAGCGTCCAACATGGAAATCCCATTTCTCACAGTTTGTTGATAAGCCGCATCCTCCAAAGGTCTCAAAGCATCTGCTTCCAATGGCTTGAGCAATGCGTACATTTGTCTCAAGTCATCCTGTCTTTCAGTACCGCCACCATTGGCTTCTTCTGTTTCAAAGAATTGCATACTAACCTCGTCTTTAGGATGATCAGCGTCCAACAAGGCAATCCCATCTCTCATGGCTTGTTGATGAGCAGCATCCACCAAAGGTCTCATAGCATTAGCTCCTAACGGCTTGAGCAATGCGTACATCCGTCTCAAGTCGTCCTGTCTTTCAGTACTGCCCGCGCTGGCCTCTTTGAGCAGTCGTTCTATGTCTGCGTGTAAGGCTGGTAAGTGCGCTTCCACGCACGCATGCTCATAACATGCTCTGACTGCTTCTATTGAGGACGAGTGGAGGAATCGCCGGGCTAATGTTATTTCGCGTTCTAGACCTAAGTAGCAACAATATAAATTTTTAATAGAAATAGTAGATACATTAGTTATTTCAGTATAAAATGCGATAAATAAAGTTAATAAATAATAATTAACCTCTATAAATAAACGTTCACAGTTGTAATTTGACCGTTTTTTGGAGTTAATGCCTTCTGTATTACATACATGGGTGCTTTTTAGGGTTCCGTACCCAAAGGGTAAAAACGGGACCCTATTACTAAGACTCCGCTGTCTGTCTGTCTGTCTGTCTGTCTGTCTGTCTGTCTGTCTGTCTGTCTGTCTGTCTCCAGGCTGTATCTCATAAACCGTGATAGCTAGAAAGCTGAAATTTTCACAAATGATGTATTTCCGTTGCCGCTATAACAACAAATACTAAAAATTAAAAAAAAATATATATTAAGGGGGGTCCCCATACAATAAACGTGTTTTTTTCGTATTTTTTTGCTCAATATTAAAAACGGTAACAGGTAGACGGTTCAAATTTTCACAGAATATTAACTTGTATATTACCTTTCAAAATAAATAATTAAATATCAATAAAGTAAATATTAAAGGGGGGCTCCCATACAACAAACGTAATTTTTTGATATTAACAATAAACCTCTACAAACAAAGTTAGTTTTGCGGTTCATTTCGTCTTGTTTTTAATACGTCATAAATCGTAAAACTTACTACAGGTTTGTACGGAACCCTCGGTGCGCGAGTCCGACTCGCACTTGGCCGGTTTTTTAGTAATTATTATTGATCAAGGTTAACATGCAAAATATAATTGCGAACAGCTTTATGAAGTGTGAATAAACCCTTACTAAAAAAAAATACTTCCATGATAACAATCGGCCTGGAATATTTGAAAAAAAATCCTCAAAAAACGGAAAAGATTTACGTAATATAGGTCAAACATTTCTCCCCTTGGCAATATTCCAATAAAGCCATGATCTCTATTGTTAGTGATGTCAACACTGAAAGCCATTTTTCTTGATTAAAAAAAACACTTACCATCGAGCACGTATTTCATAAAGTGTGAGACATCCCCCTCGGCGAGCAAGCTAGCGGCGCGGCGCGAGTGATACGCGCCCGCGGCCGATAGAAATGGCTCCAACACCAGTTCCACGTACAGCGAGAGTGGCGCTCGGACCCTGAACGCCTGGAGGACAAAGTTATTTTTGAGTTACGACTCTTTTACGAGAGTGGAGCTCGGACCTCGAACGCCTGGGGGACAAAGTTATTTTTGAGTTACGACTCTTTTACGAGAGTGGAGCTCGGACCCTGAACGCCTGGGGGACAAAGTTATTTTTGAGTTACGACTCTTTTACGAGAGTGGAGCTCGGACCCTGAACGCCTGGGGGACAAAGTTATTTTTGAGTTACGACTCTTTTACGAGAGTGGAGCTCGGACCCTGAACGCCTGGGGGACAAAGTTATTTTTGAGTTACGACTCTTTTACGGTACGGTGATACGGTAAGGTTTCTAGCATTAAGCCTTTGAGGAAATGTTATGACTTGTTTTAAGAATTTGTATGAATTGTTGTACGAATTACGAAACTTGGGTATTTGACAACTTCTTTCAAATGTCAAAACGCGTGCTTAGTTGTATGAAATACTTACTTGTGATCTTATCAAAAGTCAACGCACTTTTTTTACTTTAATCGATATTTTAAAACGGCTTTTCAACATTAAACTAAGAGAGTACGTGGATATTACGTCTTTTGGGAGATCCTCTATTTAATAATCACTAAAAAATATTTTATTTTTGAAAAAGGCAGCATCCCAATTCTAACGCTGAGTCCTATATCTCGCATATCATGGACCGGAAAAGTCATGGCCGAACACATGTACAGCAGTTTCGATTTTGCAAAGGAAAGGCGTCAGGTACTGAATAATTTGGAACACACTTTACCGCGAGCTGAGCGCGGTGGCGAGCGGCCGCACAAGCCCGCGCTCAACGCCACTAGCCCTAGCTCGCCTGCTTAGCGACGCGACACAATAACAATACCTGTACATGCACGGTGCTGTGTATGGCGCTGCGCAGCGTGTCAGCCGTGGAGGGGTCGGGCGAGGCGTCCCGCGCCGCGCTCCGCGCCGCCACGAGCCGCGAGCTGATCGCGGTGGCGAGCGGCCGCACTAGCACGCACTCCCACGTCACTAGCTCTAGCTCGCCTGCTTAGCGACGCGACACAATAACAATACCTGTACATGCACGGTGCTGTGTATGGCGCTGCGCAGCGTGTCAGCCGTGGAGGGGTCGGGCGAGGCGTCCCGCGCCGCCACGAGCCGCGAGCTGATCGCGGTGGCGAGCGGCCGCACTAGCACGCACTCCCACGTCACTAGCTCTAGCTCGCCTGCTTAGCGACGCGACACAATAACAATACCTGTACATGCACGGTGCTGTGTATGGCGCTGCGCAGCGTGTCAGCCGTGGAGGGGTCGGGCGAGGCGTCCCGCGCCGCCACGAGCCGCGAGCTGATCGCGGTGGCGAGCGGCCGCACTAGCACGCACTCCCACGTCACTAGCTCTAGCTCGCCTGCTTAGCGACGCGACACAATAACAATACCTGTACATGCACGGTGCTGTGTATGGCGCTGCGCAGCGTGTCAGCTGTGGAGGGGCGGGCGAGGCGTCCCGCGCCGCGCTCAGCGCCGCCACGAGCCGCGAGCTGATCGCGGTGGCGAGCGGCCGCACTAGCACGCACTCCCACGTCACTAGCTCTAGCTCGCCTGCTTAGCGACGCGACACAATAACAATACCTGTACATGCACGGTGCTGTGTATGGCGCTGCGCAGCGTGTCAGCCGTGGAGGGATCGGGCGAGGCGTCCCGCGCCGCGCTCAGCGCCGCCACGAGCCGCGAGCTGATCGCGGTGGCGAGCGGCCGCACTAGCACGCACTCCCACGTCACTAGCTCTAGCTCGCCTGCTTAGCGACGCGACACAATAACAATACCTGTACATGCACGGTGCTGTGTATGGCGCTGCGCAGCGTGTCAGCCGTGGAGGGGTCGGGCGAGGCGTCCCGCGCCGCGTTTAGCGCCGCCACGAGCCGCGAGCTGAGCGCGGTGGCGAGCGGCCACACTAGCACGCGCTCCCACGTCACTAGCCCTAGCTCCCCTACCTAGTGACGGCATACAATAACAATGCATTACATTTTTTAGGGGTATAATTTCGAACGAAATTAAAATTACGCCCATTTTTAAAGCAAAGATGGACGACTTTTTAACAAATCATCCATCCATCCATCCATCCATCAGCCTGCATTCGGAGCGCGCCACCACACACGGTCCTCCGCCTTCCTCATCCACTCACTTCCCGCTACCATTTTAAGGTCGTCGGTCCAGCGGGCTAGGGGTTTAAAACACACAACCACACTGCGTTTAAAAAATCAATATGGGTGTAATTACCGAGGATTTTAGGCTGCTGATTACGAACAGGATATTGTTTTATGCATTTAAAAATTTACGATAGTTGAGGTTATTATTTCGTAGAAATGGTTGTGTATCTTTTCAGAAAATATTTGGGATGCATAATACTAAAATGATTACAAATCGGAAAGGGCTAGCATTATTTCTTAGTGCTGAGGATCTATTGCACATACCTCTAACTGCCTGGAATCGTGTTCGGGACAACTGACCGTCGCCGAAGAGCCGTAAATTATCTCCGCGTCTGAAACCTGGTACAATAAGTTCTGGTTACTTCTAGCTACATTTTCTTTAGGCAAAGTAGAAAGAAAATAAGGACCGCCGTATATGCACAGACTATAATGGAGGCGAATCTTTGAAACTCGTCTTTTACAGAATTTGATACACGGTTGAAATTGACCCACTAAAATCAAACAACTGACACTGCCAAGGGTCACTGGTAGAGATCTCTTATAGAGAGTTAAGTGATTCTTTGTCCACTATGTTTCTGTTTTTCTATGTATTTCATAAGTTTTTGGTACAAAATAATAAAAAAGAAAAACCACAGGGGATACTCAAAGGAAGTCTATCGGAGGAGACACAAAAGACAAAGGTAAATAATGGTAAACAGAGTATAGTTTTTAAGAATGACGTCTTATCTTCACTCGATTCTGTGGGTATGTCTAACAGAAATTCTAAAAAATGTGGTAACTGACCTTTTGTCGTTTGACGTGTTGCAAGTTGAGGTAGGAATAGAGGGAGTTGAGGTAGGCCACGCCTTGGCTATACTCGTGCCATGCTGACACGTATCTGATCAGTAAAAAAAAATAAGGCTTCAATTATTCCATTAGGGTCAAACATGCTGGATCTTGTTGTACTTATTGAGATTGATTTCAAAAATGTGTAGCAAATCATGATTCTATACCTTAATCGCAGGGTTTGCAAAAAACAAGATTTTCCGTATTTGATGGGTTTGGGTTGTATGTCTCATTACAACTACAGCCTTAATACCATGTTATTACAAAGCGTATTTACCTTTATTTCCAACAGATAAAGCTCAAGTTTGTACAGAAGAATATTTTATTTATCAACTTGATTTTTGTAATTAATTATTCAAGACATTATTTATTTATTCAAGATTACTGTGAAATGTTATCCTAATAATAGAACATACTTGTACTATGTTATTTAAATACTTAAAAATTTGTACGTCAGGGTTGCCTGACTGGATATGCTGCGACTGTATACTGTATACTGTCATACTGTAACCATCATTGTAACACATATTCAGAAAAATAAATTCATTATATTCTTGATGCGCCAATACTAGTATTAAGAATCTAGTTCAATAACATAACATAATTGTGAATTCCTAATTCTGTCTACTTTGTTACCTGTTAAGTAGTCCATCGTTATAGTCGCTACTCTCCAATGGCGCTGTGCCTTTGACTCTCTGGAGCAAGCCACCCACATGTTCTTCTAAAAAGTTCCTGCAAAAAAAGGTTCATTTGTAATCAAAATGAGAAAGATTGCATTACAATTTACAGTGACACAGCCATCAGTATCACTGTAATAGGGATGATGACAACTCAATCAAATCAGCAACTCTTTATCAAACTATATTTTAAAATGGTTATCAAACTTAAAACTAACCGAAGATGTGAATTTTAGCTCTTTTGGAAGATCCTCTATTTAATAATCAGTTAGAAATAATTTATTTTTGATATAGGCATCATCCCTATTATGTCTAGCACTAAAAAAAATTACAGTAAGAAAATTACGAGATGTTTTGGACATAAGTTAAGCAATAGTTGGTTTTTCCTCAATTTTAGCGATATAGAATTTTTTTTTCTTCTTTATATTGTATATTATTGCAATTTTTTTATTAAATTAGGTTTCCATGAACTTAATATGAAATGATATAATGAAATAAGTATTAACTGCCTTGTTGGTCTACTGGTTAGCTTGTTCGACTGCGGCTGAAGAGGTCCCAGGTTCGAGTCATAATTAAGTGTTGGTTTATTGTGACTAGAAATTTTCAGTACAAGCCCGGAGTTAGGAAGTTGGCGGTGTTTCACCTCCGTGCGTCAGAGAGTACGTTAAGCCGTCGGTCCCGGTTATTATAACTACATAACATGATAATAGTCGCTAAAGTCCGCCAACCAGCATTGGAGCAGCGTGGTGATTCTAAGCTCTAATTCCCTCTCTCCTGTGAGAGTGGAAGTCTGTACCCAGCAGTGGGACGTTAATGGGCTGGAGTGGAAGTTTTCATGAAATATTTTAGTGTCTTAGTCAAATGTTAGGGGGTTGCAATAATAAAATTTCTGCCTTAGTAAATTTTTTCATAATAATAATAATTTTGGCCTCAGAAATAACCTGGTTTCGTCATAGAGGCGATCAGCCAGCGGTTCAGGATGGGCCACACACAGGGCGTAGACATCTGAGAATCTGGTGTTCCACACACCTCGCTCTACAGCGCGAAGAGCTACAACACCAGCTACCTGTAACAGTATGGACCTTTTGAACATGTGGGAGGGACACCCTAAATTGCTTAATATGCAACTTTCTTTCTTTTTAGGTGTGTGTTAGTTGTTTAGGAACCTGCTTATCTCAAGCCCTACATTATAAATTTAGCTAGTAATTAGTGTAATTTTAAAATGATACCATTCACGTTTTTTTTTTGATTGATGACAGCTCTTTGCATAATACAAACAAGAATGATTTGAGTGATAATTTGCAGGTTTCCACAAACTCAAACTGAAATGTTTTTTATTTAAATAAACTTTTACAAGTACTTTTGAATTATTGGATAGAAGCAGGCGTTACTTTGCGGAAGTCCATGACATTGAAAAAACTAGAAGTTTAATTCGCTATAATCTGCAACAGAATCACAATCGTGCAATGTAGTCAACATCTCCTGAGGATGCTCCGGTGTCGGAGTACATTGAGGGTATTTTGGAAGATTTATGTGGTGTGGAGAATATCGTGGGCCGCAAGTTCAAGATACACACTGTACCACATAGATTTACCTTCTGTGGCGGATTATAGCGAATTAAACCTCTAGTTTTTTCAATACTTTTGAATTGTCAAGTGAATCTACCGCTGGTTCAGAAGCAATTCCTACCAAGAAGAGCCAGCAAGAAACTTGGTGGTTGCTCTTTTCAATCAAAAATTACAATCATTATTAGAATACAAGTAATTGCAGTCCCAGTCGTCATAACTAGATCAAGTCAAATCCATGCTCTTTTATTGTTTATATATAATCTTTAACAGTATAGATACTTATTAGGCTTTTTAAGGAGCTTTTGAACTTGTAGAATGGATTGTTTTTTTTTAATTATACAAACTACAGCAATCCTTATTCTTAGCTTGTAGAGCAATAGAAATAGTGAGGGATGCATAACAGTTACAGAATACTTACAGTTTCTTTGAGACTAGCCCAAGTCTCTTGGAAGTCCACATTCCTCGGCTTGAGAGACATCTCTTGCATTTGCCTCATCAGTTCATTTACCTGGAAATATAATAAAATACCTATGGGACAAAGTTACTTAGTCATAGCTTAAGAAGTGCTTGTCAGGAAATAAATTTAAACTCAAGCTCTCAAGTGCTGGTAGTTGATTTGAGGTCTCTCTACAACATAAGTACCATATTATTAAGCCGACATCACCTAAGAATATGTTCAGAAGTATCGGTCAATCTATGCTAAATTTTTGCTTATGTATTAAGCATAGATTAACCGATAATATTGATAACCTGTTCTTAGCTGATGTTGGTTTATTAATATGGACCTAAGGCTTTTGGATCATATTTTAGTATAAAATCATTAGGGCAGTTATGGATACTGGGAATTTCAGTTGATCTGGAAAAAAAGTTAACCATTTTAATTTTGGTACAATGATTCAACAAAGAACAAATTTTTTTTTATGAGCTTTCATTGTTGCATCCAGAGCCAAGATTTCCAGTTGACTGGCCAGTAATTAAGAATGACTTTCGAAAAGGTCAGACACTAACCAAAAGCACTTTGGAAAGTATTACTTACCCTCTTCATGTAATACTGTCTCAGATGGAGATGTAAATGACTAGGAAGGCCAATGTAGGTTACCCCAGGTTCAGTAAATACATGTATGTTTTCAGTGTTTACTACTTGTAACATTTATTTTAAATAGAACAAAAAAGTCATCAAGTGATCAATTATTGTATTGGTAACATATTATATTTAAATCCTGAATGAGATATCTTAAAAACCAATTAGAGTGATATGAAGTGTTATTATTATCACAAAAAAAGAATGAAAACAATAAGAACCACTGCATAAACGAAAGCAAGTAGCTGAACGCTATTGTACCATGATAATAACCTATCAGAATTTTTAAAGACATTTGGAATATTGGCAAATAGTGTACATGGTGGAAGTTTCAAAGACATGCTACGGATCATGCAGCCTGGCTCGCGCTTCGCAATAAACTTGGCATCGTGACAACAACGAAACAAATCAGGAATAAAGCGCCCTGACCAAAATTACTCAGCACTATCAACTTAGCACAGAAATAATACGCCACAACTAGAAATATTAAAATTCTGAATTTATACTCACTTCGGTCCTATTTCTAGAAAACAATCCACTTAAAATCTAGATCACAATACGTTTTTTAGCTTCGTAATTTGCGAAAATAATCAAATGAAAATAATTCATGAAGTTTGCACTTTGCGTGATTTCGTTTTTAGTTTGACATTGACAGTTGTTTTTTTTTTTAAATTTGGCAAAATTGCGTTTTGCTTCGGCGTTTTGCATACGGGAAGGGTGGTGTGGTGTTCAACAATGTGTTCAACTACCAATAAAATAAGGTATTAAACCGTAGTGTAGTACCATAAATAATAAGAGCACAGAGCTACGTTCAGAATAATAAAACAGGTTTATTTTTTAAAAACCCACAGACATATTATTATGAAGAGAAGCAGACATAATATGTTATGTCTGCTTCTCTTGATATTATGTCTGTGGTTGGCACTTTGTAAGCACACTGTGCTTACAAAGTGCGATCAGTCTCCATCATGGTCAGCAATCAACAAGAAGTTGGTGGTACTATGTTCAAAAATTTTACAGGTTATCTAATAGGCGTGGATTGAGGTTTTTTGGTTTCCGCGGGAACTCTTGAATTTTTCGGGATAAAAAGTAGCCTATGTGTTATTCCAGACTGTAATTTAGCTCTGTCCAAAATTTCATCCAGATCCGTTCTGCCGTTGGGGCGTGATTGAGTAACAAACATCCATCCATACATCCATCCATCCATCCAAACTTTTGCATTCATTATATTAGTATAGATTACCTACTTACCTAATATAAGCGTGTCAAATCGGGGTGATTAATTTTTTTTTATCAGCTACTTAGTTAGCCCTTGACTGCAATCTCATCTGATGGTAAGTGATGATGTAGTCTAAGATGGCAGCGGGCTAGCCTGTTAGGGGTATGGCAGTTATATTAAACCCATGCGGCAAGTCCCTAGTCGGTTTCTACACGGCATCGTACCGGAAAGCTAAATCGCTTGGTGGTGACTAGCCACGGAGGAAGCTTCCCACCAGACCAGACCAGAGAAAATTCAGAAATTATAAATTCCTAAATTGACCCTGCCGGGAATCAAACCCACGTTCCACGTTATGGCAACAGCGCTCAACACTGCGCCAGGGAGGTCGTCAAAAAAATATATATCGTCGTTAATATAAAAAAAACTTAAGCGGTGATAGCCTAGTGGCAGGCCTGGCCTTAGATTACCTTTATATCATACTTGCTCAGTAACTAGGGATTACTATGGTGGAAAGTCTCCTTGTAAGTTGGTGTTTGCAATTCAAGGCAACATTACGTCGCACTATGCTTGAATTGTAATGTTCACATTACAGTTCAAGCTATGCAAAACTCCTTGGTAAACAATCTCTTTTCTTATAAAATGGTAAGAAAACTTTTTACTGAAAAAAAAACACTGAACATGGCGGCATTTAATTTCCATACATTTCATACTATGCAAAACTCCTTGGAACTCAGAGCCGTAAAAAAAAAAATGGAAAACTATTTACGAAAAAAAAATGGAAATGGCGGCATTCATTTGATCTGAAAGTTTGTGAAGTTTGTTCGTAAAGTGATTTTGCATTACCAATGTTTTATTTACCTCGCAAGAATGATTTATAGTAGAATGCTTACCTCGGTTGCAAGTAGCTATTACACCCTCGAACTATATTCACCCTCGCTCGCTGCGCTCGCTCGTGTGACTAAATATCTCGGGTGCACGCGATCCATTAGCGCCCTATGCGAGCTGCGCTCGCACTGGCGCCAAATTGGATCTTGTTCTGTAATACTTAGCTTACTTACGTCCCTTGTGTAACAATCTACTAATAAAGGCCTGGCTCACTTGTCACGTGACGCAAGATACATTACGTCGCGTCGGCAACCAAACGGCAACGCAATCCGTCAACGGCATTCTTATCAGTCGAGTCAGGTTTATTTATGGGGTAAGTATGCTGTATGTCATAGGTATGTGTTATTTATCCTCTAATAGAGTAATATAATAAGTCTATGTCTAATAGATATATTACGGACTTACTTAAATCTCTGACTCCGAGGCACCTCTGAGGACCTTTTTCATTACTAGAAATTAGAAGACAATCCTAAAGGGATAAGAGCTAAGTGCGCAAAAGAAATAGATGAGATGTGTAGGTAATTAAAAAATTTCGCTCGCAGCGCCGCACTGTGCGAGCTGAATTGCATTTTAATAAGTCTAATCAAGAGCCGCTTTTTATTTAAACGTCTTTGCGGAGTAATTCTTCTGTACCCGAAAGGTAATCCAAACCACTAACACAGAATCCAAACTTTGGATTTTTAGACACTATTTGGGTGGTCGCGGGTTCGATCCTCGGATACGCACCTTTATCTTTCGAAGTTATGTGCATTTTAAAATCATACTAATATTATAAATGCGAAAGTGTTTGTTTCTTGGTTTGTTGGGTTGTTCTTCAATCACGCTGCAACGGAGCAACGGATCAACGTGATTTTTGGCATGGGTATTTGTCATAGGCTAGGTATAGTTTTTATCCCGGAAAATTAAAAAGTTCCCGCGGGCATCACAAAAAACTTAAACCACGCAGACGAAGTCGCGGGCATCAGCTAGTATAAATTAAATATCTCGTACATCAAACGGTGTATTAAAACATCGTGAGGAAAACTGCGTTCCTGAGAGTTCTCAGTTTTCCATAATATTCTCAAAGGTTTGTGACATCTGCCAATCCGCACTTGACCAGCACGGTAGACTATTATAAGTAACCTCATAATGTTCTAAAAGGTTTGTGACATCTGCCAATTCGCACTTGACCAGCACGGTAGACTATTCTATGTAACCTCATAATGTTCTTAAAGGTTTGTGACATCTGTCAATCCGCACTTGACCAGCACGGTAGACTATTATAAGTAACCTCATAATGTTCTAAAAGGTTTGTGACATCTGCCAATTCGCACTTGACCAGCACGGTAGACTATTCTATGTAACCTCATAATATTCTTAAAGGTTTGTGACATCTGTCAATCCGCACTTGACCAGCACGGTAGACTATTATAAGTAACCTCATAATGTTCCCAAAGGTTTGTGACATCTGCCAATCCGCACTTGAACAACACGGTAGACTATTCTAAGTAACCTCATAATGTTCTCAAAGGTTTGTGACATCTGCCAATCCGCACTTGACCAGCACGGTACAGAACATTATATTATTATGTAACCCCTCTCATTACGAGAGGAGACTCGTGCTCAGTAATGGGTACTAATAAAACATGGCATTGTAATAAATTAAATTGTATATTTATTTTATCAGTTGTCCAAATGATGGTTAACAGCCTAATTAGTTGGTGTAGGTGGAATTTATGATTGCAACCAGTTAGCAAAGGAGGTGACTCGGGCGAAACCAGCGGGCTCACCGACTTGGCAGCCGCGGGGCGATCCGAACGATGTGATACCAATCTGGAAAAGAACAAGCGTATTGTTAGACCAATGTTTTGTAGTACTTAGAACTACGAGTAAAACAATAGTAGATTAGTAGCCAAGGGCTGTAAGGCATCAATTGCAGCCCGAGATATTTAGGCGCACGAGCACAGCGAGGGCGCCTATAGTTCGAGGGTGCAATTGATGCTTACACCCGAGCTAACTACTCTGCTTTACATCTCGATTGTGAGGTAAGTAGGTCCTTATTACCCCCAAATGAAGCTTGAAGGTGACCAATTAGCGCTCCAGGGTAATAATGTAGCTAGAAAAGCCCTAGGGCGGTAAGTAATTAAAAAAAAAACTCTTCACTCTTTCAAAAAGTTCGCGTACATCTAACCATCATACTTTTTTTAATTACTTACTGCCCTAGGACTTTTCTAGCTACATTATTACCCTAGAGCGCTAATTGGTCACCTACAAGCTCCATTTGGGGGTAATAAGGACCTACTTACCGAATATGAGAGATGTAAATAAATATAAAACCACTAGCTGATGCCCGCGACTTCGTCGTTTAAGGTTTAAGTTTTTCTAAATTCCCGCGGGATAAAAACAGGTCCTAAACTATACACATGCCAAAAATACCGACGTTGCGGCGTGATTGAATGACAAACCAACAAATAAATACACTTTCGCATTTATAATATTAGTATGATTTATTCAGCCAGGATTGAAATTAGGGGCATAGTTTAAAATTTAATCTAATGCATGATTTTTGAAGAAACAATAAAAAAACGGGCCAAGTGCGAGTCGGACTCGCACACAAAGGGTTCCGCACCGTCGCGGTAAAAGATTTAGGTACCTTTTTATTAAATACAAGTTTATATTGTATATCATATCATACTTAATATTATAAATGCGAAAGTGTGTTTGTTTGTTGGTATATTGGTTTGTTGGTTTGTCCTCCAATCACGCCACAACGGAGCACTGGAATGACGTAATTTTTGGCACGAGTATAGTTGAGGACCGGAGAGTGACATAGGCTACTTTTTATCCCGGAAAATTAAGGAGTTAACGCGGGAATCAATAAAACTTAAACCACGCGGACGGAGTCGCGAGCATCAGCTAGTTGTATATAGTTACAATATAAACTTGTATTTAACACAATACAATACAAGTTTAAATCTATGTATATGAAATCCATACTTAATATTATAAATGCGAAAGTGTGTCTGTCTGTCTGTCTGTCTGTCTGTCTGTCTGTCTGTCTGTCTGTCTGTCTGTCTGCTACGCTTTCACGGCTCATCTTTTCAACCGATTTTGCTGAAATTTGGTATAGAGGTAGGTTATACGCCGGGGAAGGACATAGGCTACTTTTTATCCCGGAAAATTAAAGAGTTCCCGCGGGAACCGAAAAACCTCAATACACGCGGACGAAGTCGCGGGCATCAGCTAGTATTATATAAAAGAAAGTCGTGTTAGTTACACTATTTATAACTCAAGAACAGCTGAACCGATTTGGCTGAAAATTTGTGGGGAACTAGCTTAGAACCAAGAGACGGACATAAGATACTTTTTATCCCGGAAAATTAAGGAGTTACCGCGGGAATCAAAAAAAAATTAAACCACGCGGACGAAGTCGCGGGCATCAGCTACTTAGTACCTATAGTATAGTATTGGGAGTTGGGAGTCCTTTTAATATATAAGTTTATTTTATACTTATTATATTTTGTTGTACTTAATAATGGTACTAGAAAAACACACTCTGTGAAAATTTCAACTGTCTAGTTATTAAGGTTCATGAGATTCAGCCCGCTGACAGACAGACGGATGGACGGACGGACAGTGGAGGCTTAGTAAATATGGGCTTGCTGGCACCCTTTAGGCACAGAACCCTAAAAAATAAATAACCAGCCACCCACCTAAAATATTTAGTTCCTATGACTAGTATTTGACCTAGCACCTAGTATAAGTCGAGCGCTGAGTCAGCTTAAAGTGCTTAAAGCTGCAATAGAGTAGGTATAGGCTTCCGGCTGAGTTTGTTGTGGGCTCTTCTCAGACCAAGGCGCGTTTAGAACCCTCGTAGCTTTAGTTTTAAGATACCGTAACTGATTATCACCATCATATTTTATAAGTACCTACCTAACTGGACGTCAGTACAATAGTACCTCAAACGAATAAATATATTATATTTTGACTTTGACTTTGGTACTAACCAACACAGCATTAGCGCCTGTGCCAATAACCAGAGGGCCACCGGAGTCGCCGCTGCAAGTGCTTCTGCCGCCTACGCCGCTGGTGCAAAGTGTGGAGTCGACGACTACCAGAAGGTAACTCCGACGGCACTCCTGGTTGGTGATTACTTGGAGTGCCACGTGGTGCTTTGCTTGCTCCTGGGATATTCCACCACCTGCAAATTAAAATCTGTGAGCTATTGCTATTGCTTGGTTAAAAAGCGCAAGAAAATTACTGTGATATTGTGTTGAACCGTGAACGAAATCTGGCGCAGTATTCGACCTACGACTTGTGTGGACGTCTAATCTATTCAAAATTCCCCGCTCCGGTTTATTATCCTTTCACCAAAGGTTGTAAGTAAGAGATTGCTTTAGCAATAAGACCGCCTTTGCACATTTCTATGTAGTCTTACTACTGCTTTTTAACTGAATAGTGTATACTAAGTACATATTTTATTTATTTAGATAACTTTACTCACACAAAATATTATACAGTATACAGTAGGTACCTATACAGTATTTTGTGTGTGCAATAAAGATATCTAAATAATTAATAAAAAATTGGCAGTCATAGGGAATGCCGATAGAAGTGAAAACTTATAACTTAAGAATTTTAGTTGTAGGTATATTAAAATTTGAGAATAATATAAAATTCTCAATCGCCAATATAAATACGAATATTTAAAATAATAAAAAAAAGTTTAATTACGAATGTAGTGTATTCATATTTAAGACCTTTTGTCTTCGTAACAACGCGAGCATGTCGGTGACGCGAATCCACAAGTTTACCCCCTACCAAAAAGTGCTCAACGCGGCTAAAGAAGTTATCTGAAGTTAAGAAGTTATATGTTGCTACAGCCCTTTGTGCAGCCCCAGTTGAATGACGGAGTTATAAACATTGGCAGATGCAGGCAGGCATCTGATCGGTGAGAGCGTCGCTAGTAGGTATATTGGGTATTTGACTACTAGCCAAATAAATTATTTTTTTAGTGATTATTAAATAGAGGATCCGCCAAAATTCGTAATATCCGCGTCCCTTCTTAGTTTTATGTTGAGTTACCATTTTAAAGTATTGATTAAAGTAAAAAAACCAGCCAAGTGCGAGTCGGACTCGCGCACCGAGGGTTCCGTACAAACCTGTAGTAAGTTTTACGATTTATGACGTATTAAAAACAAGACGAAATGAACCGCAAAACTAACTTTGTTTGTAGAGGTTTATTGTTAATATCAAAAAATTACGTTTGTTGTATGGGAGCCCCCCTTTAATATTTACTTTATTGATATTTAATTATTTATTTTGAAAGGTAATATACAAGTTAATATTCTGTGAAAATTTGAACCGTCTACCTGTTACCGTTTTTAATATTGAGCAAAAAAATACGAAAAAAACACGTTTATTGTATGGGGACCCCCCTTAATATATATATTTTTTTAATTTTTAGTATTTGTTGTTATAGCGGCAACGGAAATACATCATTTGTGAAAATTTCAGCTTTCTAGCTATCACGGTTTATGAGATACAGCCTGGAGACAGACAGACAGACAGACAGACAGACAGACAGACAGACAGACAGACAGACAGACAGACAGACAGACAGACAGACAGACAGACAGACAGACAGCGGAGTCTTAGTAATAGGGTCCCGTTTTTACCCTTTGGGTACGGAACCCTAAAAAAAGTGCGTCGAACTTTGATGACGTCACTATTTAATATTTCATAATATAAAATCCCGCGTTTTGACGTTCGGAAAAAGGTTGCTGATTTGACTAGTTGTCAAATACCAAATTATATGAAAAAAAAAAAAAATGTTCCAATTTTGGCCACCGGGCCAGATAAGTTGGTGGGACTATATTCATCAACAAAGTGTCATTAAAATTTAAAATTGATTGAGTCCTCGAGTTTTTCACGGATAGCATGCTATCGTGATTTGCGCCCAAAAATATTAACAAAATACTGACATCAATGATAAGCTAATATTTTAAGCTATTGATATTTTACTGACTTAGTCAAATAAGACAATTTTAGAGGTACTTACCGTCTCTTTGAAGACCAAATCCAGCAGCATTAGCGATTGCACCGACAAACTGATTGGAGCCAGTGGCCAAATTCACGCGATTGATATGGTCTGAAACATACAACTGACTGTTATTTTCTTATATATAGCGAGCAAACGAGCAGGCGGGTCACCTGATGATAAGTGATTACCGCCGTCCATATACATTTGCAGCACCAGAGGAACCTTGATTCTCTTATCTGTGGGAACCTCCAATGCGTTGCTGGCTTTTGAGAAATTTGTTTATCCGCCCTTTAAAAAGCCCCATTTTATAAACATTAGGGAACACAGAAGATGGAAGCAGGTTCCACAATTTGCAGGTACGTGGCAGAAATGACCTGAAATAACGGGAAGGTGGTGGTGAGGTGGAAGAAGACCAGGCATCCAGGTGGTGAGCATGAAATTTGTTTCTGCGACGATGGGTGCGACTGGAGAACACGGAAGGTGGTATTCGATTATAAAATAAATGCTGCCCCTTTCAGAATCTCTAATACTTAATTAATCCTAATCCTTACCGAAAGTCGGTTAAAATTAAACCGTATATTAAACACTAGCTGATGCCCGCGACTTTATCCGAGTGGCATAAGATTTTTCATTCCCGCGGGAACTACTTAATTTTCCGGAATACAAAGTAGCCTATGCTATGTCACTTTCCCGGTCCTCAGCTAAACCTATCCAAAAAATCATGTCGAGTTGCGGCGTGATTGAAGGACAAACCAACAAACAAACACCCTTTCACAATATTAGTATGGTACAAGTACAAGCTTCGGAGCATTATGTACCTATATGTACTAATGGTGCAGCTCCTCCTCACAGTTTGTGAAGTTTTGAGGTCTCTCCAATCAAAATCTTCGAATCAATTCCTTTGCTAGGCTTTGATCCCACAGCTAGCTCTAGAAATTCCGACTTCTACTATTACTACATTTAGTACTGAGTGCTCTGATCAATGAAAGACAAATAGTTATTTGTGTTATATGGGGCCAAGGAAAATTTTTGTTCCCCGAGGCCGCTATTTTGAATTCAGAGCGAAGTGAAGGATTATATAGTAGAATCCCGAGCGTAGCGAGGGATTCTAAAGTAGAATCCTGAGCGTAGCTAGGAATTCAATATACGCCGCCGCCCGAGAACAAAAAATTTGGCCCCGAGTGACACACACTATTTTTCATCATTACGTATGAGAAAAAGCTAGGAGTATCAACCTACTATGTATGGACCTTACCTATACGTTTAAGCACCAATCAGAAGATACTCCTATCAACCTTCTATGTAATTGTATAGACATTATTTAGACGTATATTTAAAGTTTAAATAAAATGTAAAGACGTATATCCGATCAACAAATTGAACACGTGACTTCGGACCAATCAGAACAGAGAAATGCAAAGTCATATATTCGATCAACAAATTGATGACGTGACTTCGGACCAATCAGAAGAGAGAAATGAAAAGTCCCATGGGCCTACAAGTTACACTTTGCTCCCGCTATCCTCTGAAGCCAATATGCGTTTTTCGAATAGGTATGATGAAAATATTATTATGATGCTTGGTGCTGATTTTTTAAAGTCATAAGTACATTTGACTTTATAATATTTGACTCATACTAATATTATAAATGCGAAAGTGTGTTTGTTTGTCCTTCAATCAGGACAAAGACGTGATCTTTGGCATGGGTATAGTTAGTCGAGGACCTGGAGAGTGACTTTTTATCCCAGAAAATTAAGGAGTTCCCGCGGGAATAAAACAAACTTATACCACGCGGACGATGTCGCGGGCATCAGCCAGTAAATTATAAGAGTTATAAATTTTTTATAATTAATGTCCTCCCGATCGAATTTCGACCACGGCGGCCAATCTCCACAGAGATTAGCTATCTGCGCAGGAGATATCACAGAGATTAGCTATCTGCGCAGGAGATATCACAGAGATTAGCTATCTGCGCAGGAGATATTATAGTGCACAAGTGTGTGCGCATACACAGGTGCACTCTCTGTCCCTTTACTCTCATAGCCCGATGGGACGGAAGATCCGACACGACCGGAGAGAGATCTATTTCGAAAACGAAATTCTAATTCGAAATTATTATTTTTTAAATTGACTTCAGTAAATAAGCAACAACGTTTCAATGGCTAACTTTTCTTATTAATTATTCGACATTGTTAAGTCCGATAAATAATATCAATTAAATAAAAATAATAATTTCGAAGTACCTACCTGTCACTCAAATTGTATATGGACAGGTCAATTATTGTATTGGGTATTGGGTATTGGGTATTTGACAAATAGTCAAATCAGCAACTTTTTTTCAAACGTCAAAACGCGTTCTAAGTATGGGATTTACTATATGAAATTCTGAAATGTGACGTCATCAAAGTTCGACGCACTTTTTTACTTTAATCGATTGTATAAAATGGTTATCATACTAATATTATAATTGCGAAAGTATGTTTGTTTGTTGGTTTGTTGGTTTGTCCTTCAATCACGCCGCAACGGATCGACGTGATTTTGGCATGGGTACAGTTGAGGACCGAGAGTGACATAGGCTACTTTTTATCTCGGAAAATTAACGAGTTCCCGTGGGAATTTAATAATCTTATTCCACGCGGACGAAGTCGCGGGCATCATAAAACTATCAGGGGACGTGGATATTACGACTTTTGGGAGATCCTCTATTTAAAATAATAATCACTAAAAAAAAATTTATTTGAATATTAGTCAAATACCCAATTGTTCATGTTATGCAAATAAATGAATCTGATTCTGAATCTGAGTTTAAGAATAAAGGGGCACTTACTGGTAAACCCAACATGAGGAATGGTTATGACACACACATCATTCTGGGCGTTCCTCGGGTTCCAGTTGGGGTGATTACGAACGTTGTTGGTGTTGACGCGATGTCCACCAGTGAAAAGACGTACGGAACCAAGGACCACGTTGAACTGCCGTCCTTGATTTCTGCCGTCGAACCAACAGTGGGCCGCGGAGGCCAAGCGTGTGTTTGAAATGAGTGAAGACCCGCATACAGACTGGCGACCGTCTGTGAGGGTGATGATCAGACCGCCCTGGTGGAGTAAAAGGGATGATTAATGATAAAAAATATAAATTTTTACTGGTGTGCAATAAACACTCAGTGGCGTGCAGGTCATAGAGGTAAAAGAGCCCTGCTTACCCTTGTTGTAATAACATTATTATTTGTCAGTGAATATTTTCCTACCTTAATGCTTACGCTGGCTCCAAACCTTGCGCTACTGTATACACTAATAGGTATTGGTATATTGCAGCTAATTATGTAATAAACTAGTGGTTCACCCCGAACCCAGTTTTACTCTGTGCCCGGAACTGAGACCTCGCGGTATCCATAAACTTGTACAGAGCGCCATCTATTGACATAATTGTGAAGATCTGTTAATAATACTGAAGAACATTAAAAATTAAATAATTTCGTTTCCTTATAATATTTATCTAATTTTAGTATTTGTTGTTCGTGTACAGGATATAATTCAAATAATTGATAAGTTTCAGTCTCAGCCTTTCAGAAAATTGAGAGTTCTGAGGTCAACTTTGGACGTTAGAAAATCGCCACTTTGAAAGCCCCCCATTTCGTCAATTTTAGGGGAAAAATTAAAAAAAAAATATTTTTGGACTTTATTCCTAATTATCTCTAAAATGATATACCGCAACCCTATGTAACGCTATAAAAAATATTTTACTTCGCATTCGCTTTTATGAGAGCCCCCCTGAAATAAAGATTTTTATAACTTTTTAAGCCATATTCGGTGGGAGGCCATCCGGTTTACGTATTATATTTAAATTTGAAGTAATTACGTTTAGTAGTTCAGAAGTTATAAGGCTCTGACGGACGGACGGACGGACGGATGGACGGACGGACAAGTGCATATTCACTCAAGTAGACTCAGAGACCTTCGCTTCGCTCGGTCAATAAATAAATAATAATTTATTTCACAAAAATTTACAAAAGTAAGGTCTAATACAATGTATGGTCGGTCTCTGCAGCCTAATGTAGGTTACCCTGTGGTTTAGGCTGCAGTGACTTTCCCTCCTAGAAAAGAATGACAAAAGTTACAAGATATTTTAGATTTATTTAATTATTTAACATGCAAAAGTGTGTGAATTATTGGAGTAGGTGTGTGTTGTGTGTGTGTATGTGTGTGTGTGTGTGTGTGCGTGTGCGTGTGAGTAATAGTAGATTGTTGTTAATATAAAAATATGTTCCTTAAGAAATTCAACTGATTCGCTTTAATAAGTTTTCTGTCTCATCATAACTTAGACTTTGTAAATATTTAGTGACAGTATTTTTGCAATTAAATTTATTCATTTCATATATTGAAAGTGTTTTATTTAAAGTGTTGTATAATGCTAGTCAATCGATCAGCGCGCCAAGCAATGGCCTAATTTTATTGTTGAGGACACTTAAATTATTCATGAAAAGAAAAATTTAATGATTAGACTAGTTTGATGTCCGCCTGGCGAAGGGTCTGCTTACTGCTATAACAGTAAGTCGCGTACCCTAGCTCTTTGGCTATAACGCTGTGAGATGCAACGTATCCATTTCAGTAGTTTGAGCTCGCAACATCTATCGGTTCTTCGAAGTATGTTCCCAATTCCATTGAGGTTCCGAACCAGTTGAGCCATGCGGCTACTACCATGTGGATCTCCTTATTTCTCCAATCGCTCTTTTCATCGCTCGCTGTGCAATTCTTAACTTAACAACTACGAACTTCTTCTAATCCTAAGATTGCCTGGCAGAGATCGCTAATAAGCGATAAGGTCGCCTTTTTGTATTCTACTTCTTTCTTAGTGTTTTCTGTGTTTTGTTTTTATATTTTTGTGTTGTGGTGTACAAATAAACAGTAATAATAACACTGCTAACGCTTAAAGCAATACTTAAGCAATGTTACTCAAAATGACAGTTTGCTGTCATGTACGTGTCATGTACCTTGATGTTCCTAAAATAAGGATTATAATTCTCAAACTAGAAACTGTAGATTGTGTTGTGCACAATCTCTAAACTGAACTAAAATGACAACATTAAAAAAAATATTGCTAACCCTTTCATAATACTCCCTGCGGAAAGGGACAGAACTAGATTTAAAGCTGTTATTTTAGTTTAGTTTAGAGATTGTGTTATATATAATTGGCCACAATATGGCGGCTAGCGTTGGTAGTATGGCCCCAGAGACAACGGAACTTAAAGGTAAGTAAAATGCCTTACCAAGAATGGGTATTGTCCAAGGTTGGCGGGGCCTCCACCGACGATTCTGCTTCCATCAAAATCGATAGCATCTTCGATCGCCTTGATCCTTGCTAGTTCATGGACTCCGGTGTGGTCGTGGTAGTTGAACGTAGGGGCTACATCATTATCTACAGGTTGGCTCACGGCCACTGCGACCAGAAAAAGCAACACGAGGATCTTCATATTGCCACTACTACGCAGTTACTACGGAGCACAGCTCTTTCAGCTTAACACCTGTTTATATACCGACCTCGCTATTATCTTCTATTACATAAAAGTACTTAAAACATATCAATTAATGCTACTTAGCAGATTAAAATTATTAATCTGCGTGTCAATTCGTTAGATAAATATCGATACGCGAAAAAATGCATAGATAGGTACCTACCTAATCGTAAAATAATGCAGTGTCCTTGCTGAATTTAGATAAATGCAGTAATAATCTATCAAGACCATTGCAAAAATTATATTTTTGGTAGGTTAGTGATAAGAGTTTGCTATTAGGTAATACTTACTGAGTAGGTTTTGAGTTTTCTGTGCTTTGGCTTTGGTGCCAGCCAAGCGATTTATAAAGCCTACAAGAGCTTAGAAACCAGTTAAGGGTAAAGATGTTTTGTAAACAGTCATAGGTTATGAATTTAAAGTTAAATTAATACTTCCATATCTATTCCAAATTAACCCACTACCATCTTAGACTGCGTCATCATAATAAAATATTATTAATATCTGAGATCTCAATCATGAGTAGTTCTTAAAAAACGTAATTGGGTATTTTTTGACTAACTAGTCAAATCAATATTTTTTTAGTGATTAGATATTAAATACTGGAGGATCTCCCAAAAGTCGTAATATCCACGTCCCCTTTTAGTTTTATGTTGATAACCATTTCAAACTTTCGAAGTGCGTCGAACTTTGATGACGTCACAATCCATACAAAATCCCATACTAAGCACGCGGTTTTACGTTTTGAAAATCTAGGAAGTTAAGTATAACATGACACACGTCCTGTGTCTACATCATAGAAAAAAATTATCTATTCCGTGGTCTACATAATATTAAGTAATTGATTAGATAATTAGCCCGAAAATAGTGCCGATATTGATTATCGCAAGATTTTTATGAGCACGTATTTTTTTTACTCTGCGATAATACGTAAAAATAAGATAAATTAAAATTTGGGTTTTTCATAATCCACCTGATAATTATTTGCGACGGTATTTGGTATAGGAGAGCCCCAATAGCATAACGGCTAATGAGCGGAAAAGTTTTGAATCCCGATATACTTAATAAGCTAACATAAGCTAAAACTTATTTGATGTTCCTCAGGTTACAGCTTACCTAGGTTTCACCTAGTACAGGTCTCTTTTTCTAGCACTAAATAAAAAAAATAATAAAATAATCCCAAAACAATTCCATCTTATTTTGAGAGGAGAACCGTACCCAGTAGTGGGCCCGTGATGGGAAGAACCAATCAGAAGATGTTATTTTTTCAGATCATTTTTGTTGTAATCTACTCGAAATCTTGGCTCGGAATAGATTAATCATACTTCATACTAATATTATAATTAATACGAAAGTGTGTTTGTTTGATGGTTTATTGGTTTGTTGGTTTGTCTTTCAATCACGCCGGAACGGACCAACAGATCGACGTGATTTTTGGCATGGGTATAGTTGAGGACCTGGAGAATGACATAGGCTACTTTTTATCCTGGAAAATTAAAGAGTTCCCGCGGGAATAAAAAAAAACTTAAACCACGCGGACGAAGTCGCGGGCATCAGCTAGTAATAATAATAGTTTTTATATAGCCATTTACATACCTAATTACCAAAGAAAATATATTATACGTATACCTTTACCGTTTACTCCCACTTTCTAATGGAGATTTTTGTTGGGCAGTGGCATACATTGAATTCGAATTACTGTTATAGTAGGTTAGGTTATCTCCATTAGGGTAAGCAAAGTTGTTATGCCTCTATGACCTGTACGACACTTGGCGGCAAGTTATTGTGGGTAGGGTGTTAAGTGGTAGCTAACCACGGCTGAAGGTCTGGTGGGAACCAGAACAGACCAGGGAAAATTCAGAAATTATAAATTCCCAAATTGACCCTGCCGGGGATCGAACCCGGGCCCTCCGCACGTTAAGACAACAGCGCTCAACACTGCGCCACGGAGGTCGCCAAACGCCATAGCTTAATCTAATCATTTTTCTCAGTGATTAAAAATTGCAAAAAGCGAAAACAAAATGGCCGGGCTAGCCGCAATCACATTATCGCAGCGACCTAAGGGCGAGACCGCGGATGCTGCCGGGTATTTATCACCGGGAATAATGAATGAAGCCCGGTTTTTTCCTGATAATGGCCAGCGTAAAAACCACCTGGTTACGCCGATTTGGCGTGAGAGCAAGGGAAGCATGTGGAACTTAGGAAATTAATTCTCCTCTGATTTAATATTTTTAAATAGGTGAGTCATAATAATTACTTAATTAGCAGTACAAGAAATAAATGGAAAGACACACTCAAATTGTTGACTTCTTTATTGCACACATATAATATAAAAGAAATAACAAAATACATAAAACTTAGAATAAGACTCAATCTAACTATTTTTTTTTTGATTTTTTTATCCACTACAAGTTAGCCCTTGACTGCGATCTCACCTGATGATAAGTGATGATGCAGTCCGAGATGGTAGCGGGCTAACCTGTTAGGGGCATGGCAGATCAAACACGGGACCTCCGCACGTTAGGACAACAGCGCTCAACACTACGCCACGGAGGTCGTAAACTGGGTGCTAAGGCCATTTATAAAGTACGGTAAACATTTTACCCCATGTGCTAATATTTCAAGAAATGTATTTCTTAGCTCCTTTGAATTTTAGTGTGATGCTGAAATTTAAAGAATATTACTGAGTATAGGTAAGGTGTATTTTTATTTTACTACCTAGTAACAAAGAAACTATAGCAAAATTATCTTAGTGGAGCTCTATAAACTGGCATTTTAAATGCTACATACAGATCTAATTTTATTTATTTTATCTTATTTAGCAATAACAGTTGCAAAAAAAAAGAAAAACAAAGAACGCAATTAGTTACACCGCAGACCGTATAAAGGACCGGTTGAAGAAAAACCTTAGGTCCGTATGCGAACGTAAATCACAGAATTTTTGCATACCAAAGGGTCACTACTTTTTACCGTGGAAAAAATAGAATTACAAACGACCTCACATTAGAACAAACGCCGTACAAATAGGGGCCCGGTGTCTCCGGAACAAAAACCGATAAAAACTCGGGAAAGGTTCCGATTCGGTAAAAAATAAGAATCAGACAATGCCGTGCGGCGGGCGCGGGCTCGGGCGACCTCTATACGTGTCCAGTATTTTTACGAGCCGCAGCCCTTTGTCCTTCCGGGCCTCTTTTTTAAATAGATCAGAGAGGGTAAGTAAAGACCGTCGGACGTCCACCCTAAAATATTATTGTGGATTTTTCTGCTCCGTATTCATAAATATTTCGGCTGGATCCCCGCGTCCCGCGCTCTGAATCGGCGGAGAATTATAAATTTCGGTTAATAAAATATGATACGATAAAGCCGCTTTTTTACGCCGCGCAGACCTCTATTATATTTTGTTTAATTTAAATTTGAATAATTAAATTTAAAAAGGAAATCTCGGGGCTAATGAAATTTTTGTTTTTGAGATAATGAATTGAAAACACGTCGCGGGCGTCGCGACGCGCCGCTGTTATTCTTTTCTCGCGCTCGTATTCACGAGGCGCGCAAAAAAGCCAAAAAAATAAATTATGATTTTAATGTGTGTATTAATTATGACGATGAATTCTATTTTTCCAAGCTTATCTCACTTCGTTCTGCGCTATCGCCGACGCACATAGGGATTCCACGTCCGCACGAGTTATAAAATAATTTGCCTAAACATTTTTGTTTCATTAAGAGTTGTCTTTTAATTTATTTTTTGTCTACGGTAGCATAATTTACGTTATATAAAATAATATATAATCTTGGATCCGAATCCAGAAATCCAGAGTTAGGTAAGTCCTATTCCCGTATAGGTCTACATCTAAAATAATTAATCTTTTCTGGCAAAGTATGTACGTTTTAAGTTAAATTTTTATACTTACAGTTCGCGCGCGAGTTGTATGCAGAGTAAATGTATGCGTCACCATACATTTGCTCTGCATTCAACTCGTGCGCTCACTATACCTACCTATTTCTTTTGTCTTTAATACCTAAAGTTTCGATTCAAAATGCAAATTTTTGCTTCTTTAACGTTGCTAATTACTTCTGTGTTTGATCGGGCGGCTGCCAAACGCAAAACTAAAAAGAGCAAAACTCGCCTGCGGTCCAGATATCGCGGAAAACACCTACGACGCCTTTAATCAACACAAACGGGCGGGCGCCGCGATCAAACGAGACCGGAATTAAAAATAAAAATAATATAGGTACAAGTGAACCGTGAAATATTAAAACAAAAAGCATCGATCCGGAGTCCGGACCGGCACGACCACAGGGGATTAAAATCGTAACGAACGCACAAAAATATTCAAATACAATACTAACAAATTGATACAAACACTCATTAGGCGTGGATCGCGCAAGGCGGCCCCATCGCCGGCTAGGGGGGCCCCCGCCGCCGGCCGATCTCTGCCAGCATTACAATCCACATCCAGCGTACAAATATTATCTAAAATTCCTTCTCATTTATAATCCTTTTGTGTCCTCAGTGCGGTGTCCTCCGTCAAACCCCCTTCTCCCTGGGGTGGTGGGTATTTTTATATTTTTAATCGCGTTGGGCATTATCCAAATGGACATTGGCGGTCGCTCCGACTGCCGCTGCCGTCTCGATGATAAATTCTTCTTTCGTTCGACACTCGGCCCTGTTTTGTTTTGTCCCTTCCTTTATTTCTATCGGTATCGGAGTGAAAAACGCACGTCATTAATTATCCTCGATTTGTCTGTGGCTGACTGCCACGCATTCTTCTTCTTTCCGGTTCTTCGACGATTAAAAATGGTTGCCCGCGAAATTTTTTCCATTCGCCGCAAATGAGAATTGATTGTCGCAATCCGCGATCGTTTGATGCAGGGCCGAAGTGCTTTATTGAATTCCTTGACACGTCCCGTCTGTTCTTGATTGCTGGTCGTTCATATTTCTTCCTAAAAGATAATGGAAGTTCGTCTCATTTTGATACTTTAAAAGATTTCTTAAACTTTTAAACTTCTCTACAAGAAATATTCGCGTTTGTATATAGTTGCATATCATCTGAGTCGAGGCACGTCGAGTCCAATTAGCATTTTCATCTATAACGGACGAAGGGGAGGCAAAACAACGCCAATACATCCCCCATTAAACATCCGAACAAGAAGAACAATATCTTCCGTAACATAAAATTCGAAAAAAGTTTAATGGAACCGAAATCCCGCAGACCGATAAAACGTTAAAAATACCCCAATATTTTATATGATTTGGATCCGTATAGATCCAGGGATCCTTTCGGGCCCACTTTGCATATAGGAAAGCGATTCATTTTGTATGAAAAACGATGGTAAAAATGCAGTAGGTGGCGGGAAAGAATTAATGGTGCGAAAGTTTTGCGGGCGTCGCGGGGCGGGCAATTTATGTGGGCGCACGCTTCGCGCCTGGCGAGCTTGCTTCTCGGCGCTGCTGGCCGGTGCATCAGATAAGCTCTCCTTACTTGACCTGCTTTTGCTTTTTATAAAGCCTTTAAAGGATCAATGTTTTTGATGAGTGCTGGTAGTTCGGTTCGAAATTGAAATAATTTTTGAAGCTTTTCACTTTTAACTATAAGCTCGAGACGTAAGTAGTTTAATCGTTCAGTTTCTTGTGGTACTAGATGATGCTTGCAACTTCACCCACGTAGACTAAGGTTTTCTGAAAATCTGGTGGGAACTCATTGATTTTCCGGGATAGAAAATAGCCCATGTCCTTCCCGGAGATGGAACCCGCCTTTGTAACAAATTTCGAAAAAATCGGTTGAATAGATGGGCTTTGGTAATGTAGCAGATAGACAGACCCACTTTTGCATTTATAATATTAGGTTGGATGTATATAAAATTTGCAACTTTTCTGTGTTAAAATGGTCCCGTAGTGTGCGAGTTCGATTCGCCCTTGACCGTTTATAATCAACTTAAAGCTGTGCCAACACGAAAACAGCGAATTTGCTGAGTCAGCTCGTATTAGTGAGTGCGAAAATCGCATGTGACGAGTGTCGATAGCTGAAGCTCGGTGGCGATCGGGACTGTATAGCGCGACAGACAGTTTTGATACTTGAAATGACTTTGACGTGTTTGCCAACATGAACACTATTGAATTTGCTGAGATATCTGATTTTTTTGGAGATATCTTTTAACTGTAATTTTATAAATTTTTAAGCAATGGAAATATGGTAGGTACATTCTAAGGAGATTTGGCTGACCTTCCTACGTTACCTGAAAACCTCACCATAAATATAATAATTAGTAAGTCGAGCATGAATATAAATAGTGTCTATACCTGATTGTATTTTTATTAACTTTAGTCTCCAGATGTTCTTCTTGAAACACTGTGTTTTCTCCCAGCAGTTCAAGTATCTCATATCTAGACTCCATTATCTGATCCTTTGAAAAAAAAATCACGAAATGAAATCACATAGTTCAAGAACTATCTAACGCGGTAGAGCATTATCATGGCGCTACAACGATCTCCTCGGGCCGGTCGCAGCCAGCGATTTTTTCTATTCTCTTTTTAAGCCTTTCCTTTTTCAACTCGCGGCCGCGGTCGAAACTGTTTAATGATTTGAAAACGTGTTCTATCAGCCTCTACGCGGAAACAACCGAAAAAAAGCCGACAACAGAGGGTACACAGCGCAAATATAGACTGAATTTTAGCTTTTTGCTGTCGGTAAAGTGTCGTACATTCAGCTTTAGGCTTCGCTGCTTTGGAATTAAGAGTTAAATAGAATTTTACGACCTTTAAATTTGTTCTTGCTGAAGTGTTAGCACAGATCTCATCGGCAATTTATTATATTTTGTCCGTTCGGAATTTACGATTATTTGAACGGGACAATGGGCGACGATTGGGTGGTACGTTTTTTTTCTAACGCCAATAAAAGGCTATGATGGACGGTGTGCAATCAAATAATATGAATTGTGAAGTGGTGATAATATTCGGACTGTTTTTCATAAAAAAATGGACGGTTGAGTATTTCTGAACCCTTTATGGCGGAAACAAATGAGGAGTGAATTTAAATTAATTATCCACACACTTTAAATATTTTATTTATTATATATAATATTTTAATTTATAAAATACTAGCTGATGCCCTTGACTCCGTCGGCGTGGTTTAAGTTTTTTTGATTACCGCGGGAACTCCTTAATTTTCCGGGATAAAAAGTAGCCTATGTCACTCTCCAGGTCCTCAACTATACCCATGCCAAAAATCACGTCGATCTGTGGCTCCGTTGCGGTGTGATTGAAGGACAAACCAACAAACCAATAAACCAACAAAGAAACACACTTTCGCATTTATAATAATATTAAGTATGATATTTCTTCTCTACAATCAATTAAAATAGCACCAACTATTATAATGAAAGAGTTAAGTCTAAGTAAAAACATTTTTTCTTTTTATTAATTATTAAATCATTAAATGTGGCATCTATACTACCTACTACCTATTCAAGACCCATGACACGCATCGGCTACGATGCAGCTACGACGTAGCCCTCTTCTACGCCATATTAACTGGCCATAATCCTATTATTTAAGTTTAATAATAATGTATTTCTTTAGATATAACTTTGTTCGAATAACTATGAAGACTTTTATTATCGACTAGCTGATGCCCGCGACTTCGTACGCGTGGTTTAAGTTTATCGATTCCCGCAGGAACTCCTTAATTTTCCGGGATAAAAAGAACATCGATCCGTTGCTCCGTTGCGGCGTGAATGAAGGACAAACCAGCAAAGCAACAAACAAACTCACTTTCGCATTTTATAATAATAATCCCAATGTTAGCGGTGTAGAGTTTTGAACTCTAGGTACATCTCTGGTAGTGGCAAAAAGCTGTGTTAAAGATTCCTTCAGATAAATCTAACTTAGCTTATGCAAACAAGAAAGATAGTTTTCTAAATTAACCGTCTCGAACATCGTACCTATTCGGAAAACACTGCTAGTGAAGTTCGTACCATAATGCTAGAGAGGTCGAAAGAAAGTTAAATTACGAGGGAGGGTTAACGATAGAATATTATTAATTTATTCTATTATTGCGTGCGATTAATATGCGTGCCGAGTGCATGACCCCGCGAAGGGGACACGGTGACACTTTATATCGATAGAGTTGGTACTTACCTAGTTATTGTTAGGCATAGAAGCATCTTTTTATCTACTGCTACTTAGCGGTAGTTATACATAAAGATCATTTTATGCCTTACATTACTGGAGCCATCAAATGCTGACTAAAGCATTTGATGGCTCCTCAAAGCAAACTTCGTCTTATTAGTCGTTAATGTACTTTGTACCAATTTATTTGCATCACACGGTATTAAATTGCGATGATAGCCTAGTGGTTAAGTCACCCGGCTTTTTATTCAGGTGGTCGGGTGTTCGATCAAACCTTTAATTCTTCGAAAACATCGTGGGGAAAGGCATCCAACAGGGCGTTTTCCTATCGCTTTCCTAACTACACAACTATGTCATATTAAACGTATTAGAATAGAAGTCGAACACACATCAGTTTTGGGTTTAAATATCAAAGTCCCGCATATTTTGTTGCACGTCGATGACCAAATAATTATCGCAAAGATTACAAGTAACCCGTTGTCCAAAGTAAGGAAAAGAAGCGACGTGACGTCATGCGACGCCATAGAAAAACTTGTCTACGCGACAACGTAGGCCACGTGAAGTGTCAGCTACTGTTTTATGTCGCGTCGCGTCGTATCGAGTCGCGGTGTCGCGTTTGTTGCTCACGTAGGACAACGGGTAAACGCGGAACGCAGAACTCTTATTCCAATCGATGTTATATTATTTTGAATAATAAAACGTAAGAGCAGGCAACAAAGAGAGCAGGATCGAGCGGATCCGAATAAAATATCTGTTTGCAAATTGACTTCAGCGGGACCAACTTTACGACTTCTGTCGGTAACAACATATTTTTCCTACCCTTACACGGATCTATGTACTTTGGAAGCGCCTATTTTCGATTTTATTTAACAAAAATATTTGAGCTCTACAGGCTAACTTGTAAGTTACTGGCCCTGACTTCTTAAAAAAAAGTTTAGTTGTCTCAATCTATAGACGGTCAGTCCTGGCGAAGGTCTCCTGCATGTATCTCCATAGGACACCGTCTTGTGCCGCTTGCTTGAACGGTTCCCATCTACTCGTTTGACTTGTTTTCAAAAAACGTTTGTTATAAAAACTGGGTGGCAAGCACGGGTGTTATGATTGTTGCATTAAGTGATATTAGAATAGTGTTCCTATCATTTAAGATCATGACAATATTGATAACTGCCAAACATATTTTGTGAGATTTATTACATCAAAATCCACCCAGTATTTTTGAAATATATTAGTGGCCCGTATGTGCAATAAAGCTGTTGTACGTTATTCGCAAAAAGAACATTTAATTTCCTTTATTTATTCTTGTTTTTGAAGCATTTTAAAGCAATAAAATTCATTTGCAGCACTTAATTTATTGAAGTACAAAAGAACAACAGGACATATTCTGTGTAATGGTTCAAAAGTAGAATGCTCAAAAGTTATTTTTCCGTATCAAATTTTATAGGTCTTTTCTAGTAAAGATTGTTCGTCTTTGTACTCCGCAATTAATAATTAACGTTATCCCAATGTGGGAAGCCCCAGTTTTTCCTTTTAAATCGACAATCCTGGAATTGGGATCAATATTATATTCCCGCTCTGGGAGGCTTTGCGTTTTATTTGACTCATATAGTATATTGTTTAGCTACTAGGTATACAATAACGCGAGAGAAATTGTTTTCATAAGAAGAGCTAGTGTAGACATTATTTTAAAAGGAACTTTTGCCATCGGAACACCTTTTTTTAGTAGACTCTTTAGAGAGTGTGAGAGAAGTGTATGTATTATTCTGAGCTGCAATTGTCTTGAGAAAGAGTTCTTTAATCACGCCACAGCAGAGCAACGGATTAACAAGATTTTTTGCATAGGTATAGTTCAGAATCTGGAGACTGGCATAGGCTACTTTTTATCCCGGAGTCTTAAAGGGGACTGAAAACAAATTCAATAATCCAAACATCAACTATCTCAGAGCGAGCGCCACTAAATCTCATTCACACGGCGAGCTTAAAACTAATACATTTGGGAGAGTGGAGGAAGCCACCGTAGGGGGACGGGGGAGAAGGTGGTGTTAATTATTCACATTTTAATTTACGGAGCGGCCCCTGGCCAGAGCCGGGAAAAATGTCTTGCAAATCGACGGACACCTATGAAAGAAAGGTAATTTTTAGGTGTTCTTTTAGCTTTGTACTGCACGTTAACCTAACAAGTTCTATTGTTCAAAATCTAATTTACTTATACCAGGTAGGTCGTAGGTATTTATGTAGCATACCCTTGAGGTAAGGAAATGTGTGGCAGAACTGGTAAATAAATGGTTTTCTTTTCTTTCTTTCTCTCTTTTCAATGTATCTACTTTTAAAGGGTTTACAATTTTGATTCTTTCATTCTGTTTTGAAATTCTCGGCCGTCCTGTAAGTTGTCTGCATGCCCTCGTGACTGGTTTAGTATGCTTCAAAGTTGGGACAAAATATGATAACTATTTTTTAACTTCTGACTATACGTATTATTTCACTTATTGCAACCACGACTTTACTCCCGTTGGAATGTCGAAAAATCCGGCCTATTCCTTGTCTAGAACATTATAAAGGGAACCTCAGTGAAAAATGTCTGCTTTTTAACCGACTTCCAAAAAAGGAGGAGGTTCTCAATTCGGCACGTATGTTTTTTTTACACTAGCGGCACGCTATGATGGCCGGTTGACACATTACAATAGGTCAATTTATTCTCGAACAAAAAACAATTAAGTTTTTTTAAATTTATGAATCTCTGCACATCACTATCGTCATAGCTATCGTCAATAAAGTAATACAATTATTTCCTTCAAAGTCGTTATCAATTAATACGGAACGTTTGTCCAACCGGCCATCATAGCGTGCCGCTAGTGTAGTTCCAAGAGTTCGGGCTTGGCTTTGATGAGTCAGTCAGTGAGCTAAGATTTTTCCTTTAGATAATTGTATGAGATTTTCAATAATTTCGGCCATAAGCTCCATAATCCGTTCCATACCTTACGGTCGTAGGAAGTATCTATTCGCACCAGTAAGAATTACCTTCTATAAAACGGAAATCTGAGTGTTACCAAGATATAGGTATGTGGTGTAAGGTGTAGGTAGGTAATTCCACCTTTATGTACTGGTAAGCTAGTATTAGTAATAAAAAGTGGTAATTTAACACAATACGTGAGTATTAGATATCCAATAATAACTGAAACATTGCGACCCCACGGTTCTACTTTTACATAAGTACAAGTTAAAACACAAAGCCCCATCCCTTTTACACACATACAATAATTGAAGGACAAAAGACATGCATAACATTTCGATGAGACAAACGATCAGAATACGGACGCACGATTACCATCTAAATAATTCAGGCATAATCCATACTTCTGGTTTTTTTATTTCTCAATTTTCACTACTGTAATTTTTTTAAACTCTTATCTGGATTGTTATAAGGTTGAAATTTCAAAAATAGGGAGTTACAAGCGTATGTGGTAACTTTGTATTGCCGTATGGAGTTTTTACAAGCTCTTACGCGAAATGTCGATTCGCATTCGCTCCCTTGCCGTGACGTGCTCGCAAAACAATGAGCGATCGTAAAACGGGGTTGACAAGATGGAGATACGGGCTAATAACACGCCCGTGTCACTGTATCGGGATGGGATGTGACGTGTCTATTGGGATTTGTGAGGCAAATGACTGGTAGCTTTTTTGGTAATTCGATGTTCGTTGCATATCAGAACAGCCTACATTTAGTTGACGAGTTTACGATTTATGGTAGGCTGAAATCGGAATCGTTATGGACTTGACCTGTGTCTCAGGGCAGACTAGAATTATTGAAGTTTCTACTTTCTATTGGTTTGAGGACTAAAATTCGAACGGTCGAATATCGTACATGGGATCTCTGAGCGTTATATTTATTATTATATATAAGTAAAAGTAGAATATATCCTGGAACTGGCCTATTGGTGATACTTCAGCAAACTTTTCAGAATTAGGATTGTGTTTTCCAATTCCAAGACACGCTGATTCTAAGAAGAAGTACTCAAACATTTAACTGAGATTATTGCTATTGCGGCTATATTATTATAACGCACAAAGACGTAACTACTGCCCTTAATAACTATATTATATACCTACCTCTGTTTAAATAATTAAGTGATCAAATAATATGAAGTAAAGGTTGCGGAAGAAGTAGAAAAGTTGGTTATTTTCATCGTTAGCGAGTTACATACTACAAATACTTTGTAGTATGTAACTCACTAACGACGTAATAGGTACGTATAGATAAAAGATGCAAAGCAACATCAGTAGAGCCTGGGGGCAAATAAATAATTCCAATCAATCGCGTGCAGAGCGGGGCTGCAATCAACATCTTAATTTTCACCTTAATAGGGCCAGGGGGTAGCGACCCTGCTTCCGAGCCGGGGGCATTGGTGTGAATTTGTGTTGTGGGCCTCTTTGTTTATATTCCTAAAAATATCTTCAGTAATATCTACTTTTATATTTTATTTATTATTTTATTTGCAGCCTGTAGTGTCCCAATGTTGGGCAAAGGCCTCCCTTTATACTTTTATATAATCCATAATAATAATCCAAATATATAAAAGGAAAAGGTGACTGACTGACTGACTGGTTGACCTATCAATGCACAGCTCAAACCACTGGATGGATCGGGCTGTTTGGCAGACAGCTTTTATGATGAAGGCATCCGCTAAGAAAGGATTTTTGAAAATGAACCCCTTAAGGGGTAAAATAGAGGGTTGAAATTTAAAAGAACATAAAACTAACCGTTAGCGAAGCTGCGGGCAAAAGCTAGTCCTTAATAAATGTCTTTAAACTTAATATTACAAAGTGTTTGTCTATCTGTCGGTCTGTTACCTTAACTGTTGTTACCTTTCATGTTTCACATAAAGCCGCTAAGTACGAGTATATATTATTGCTCGCATATCGGGGATGGATATATATACTACGCTACTATTTATCCCAGAAAATCAAAGAGTTCTTAAATTAATTTGAAAAATAAGTAGGTATCCTTTATCCCCGCATTATATTATGAAAGGGGTTGTTTCATCTTGGGCCAGGTACTTGTACAGTATTCCAAAAAATAGTATAAAATCATAGAAAACAAAATAAAATATGCTTTTTGGCAGTTTTACAGTGAATAAGAGGTACAAAAATAAAATGTTTAATTAGGTACATTTGTAGAATAGCAACTCTCGCAGCGCATCCATCCATCAATCTGACTGCTGTTGGATATTTTATGGTTAATTCACATTTCCCAGGTAATTTTATGTCAAATGACATCATGACACGTGTAATATACGTCAATGCCAAAATGGACGCATGTTGTTGCGCTTTTATTTTGCAAAATAATTTCGCATTGTACCTCGTAAATTGAACTTTTTAGTAAGAAATAAAGAAAAAAATGTTACTATTTTATGACCCCGAACATTTTGAAATACCGTACAAATACCTGGCCCAGGCTCCATATAAATTTTAAACAACCCCTTTTAGCTTTGTTTCAAGAGTTTTGGGCATCATCTAGTTTTAACCCCTAATCATTATCATGCCATGCTAATAACCATCATCTAGCCTAATCTTCCTTATAATTAATAACTTTCAGAATTTGAATACCTAATAGGTTGCCAATTTAAATCTTTTAGCAATATTGCTTAATTAGAAAAAAATTGGCATCGAAAAGTTTTGTTTTATCAAAAACTTATCACGCTCTTTTTAATACATAGAAATTATAGTTCGCGCGCGAGTTGAATGCAGAGCTTATGTATGGGCACACTAACTATATAATTAAATTCTTTCTCCACGTGAAATAACCAGTTTACAACTCAGGTTCTAGGTATATGGTGGTATAGGAGGTCGCTACCTTATTCAATATTTATTAACTTATTTCAAAGAAAATCGTATAATTAACATCATCGTATCCCTTCGCCACCCTTGGCATTTGGTCGGTGTGATAGAATAATATTGTAGATCTGCCACGTGCCCTTAATAAAGGTACTTAAAAGTATATGTTAAGTTTCTTTTGTAGTTCATCTGATTTATATCGTCAGTAACTGACTGTGGGGACTTCTGCAAATCTTATTGCTATTGCGGCCACTATAAGATTTGTTTATGTCAGATAGTATCATTGACATATTGTCACTGCTGCAAGTTTTAGCAACCAAAGCTTGCAGAAATTAACTTGCTGTGTTACATAGTTCAACTGACGAACAAAATGATTAATCAGATGCGACTTCTGCAAGTTTTATTGCCGGTGGAGACTTGGTCCTTGGTATAATGATAAAAGAGAAACTGAACTTGGGGAGCATGTAAAATGGTATACCTATTGGAAGTGAATCAAAAGGTTTCCTATCTTACTCTTTACTTTTTCAGGTAAGTATAATTTATTTATTACCTCCAAGAAATTTTGTATTTGTAGGATGTGACACATCTATAAAGGTACATTTCAAATCTTTGCCAAAAATTAGTATTCAGTGTAACTCCTTATGTGATCCAAAGTTAATGAGAGCTCGTGTCGTCGTATTTTTGAAACTCTGTCCCTTTGATATGACGCGGGCATTGCAAAAATATGTTAATGACACCTATATGTACGGTGAGGCGTTGAAAATTGATTTTGTCTGGCACATGTTTAACATTATTATAATAAACTAGATGATGCCCGCGACTTCGTCCACGTGGATTGTTTTTCTTTATTCCCGAGGGAACTCTTCAATTTTCCGGGATAAAAAGTATAAATGTCCTTCCCCGGGATACAACTTAAATCTATACCAAATTTCGTCAAAATCGTGAAAAGATGGACCGGGAAAGCGTAGCAGACAGACAGACAGACACACTTTCGCATTTATAGGTAATATTAGTATGGATTATGCCATATCTGCCGGCCGAGTGGAAGTTTTTTTACGTATTCGATCGAGACAACTTAACTACAATTTTTAAAGAATTGATCGAGCGCCAGCTGTCATGCGCTTGAAAATTCCATACAAAATGTAGTTTGACGTTGTCGCTATCGAATGGGAAGGAAATATCCCACTAGGCACTCAGTATACGTATATATCTAGAAAAGGTAACAGACAGACATTCAGACGGACATACAGATAGGCTGACACACTTTCACATTTATTAGTATGGATTACATTGATGCGTGTCCTGGATTTGCATGAAAATTATTTTCTAATCCTCTGACCTCGCTCGGGTGGAATTTTCGCGGAGACCAAACCCTGTTTTTTTTCGCCCGCGTTTTTCGTTACCTTTGCGACTTTGTGTGGTCTTCGATGGAGGTTATCCTATAATCTTGTTTATGGAGTTAGATTTTTAGTTTTAGGAAAAAACCAGCCCCGTGCGAGTCGGACTCGCACACAAAACGTTCCGTACCTGTTTGCTGTTATATATAAATACACGCTCCTTGAAAATTTCACCTGTCTACCTATACACACATCATAAGATACACATCCTCATTATCATACAGCCCGCCGACAGACAGATGGACGGACGGACGGATAGACAGCGGAGGCTTAGTAATAGAGTGCCATTGACACCCTTTGGGAACACTAAAAATAAGTCTATATTCCTGCTTTGTTCTATTATTTCTCTTGCTATGCTATATTGCTCTGCTATATTGCTTTTTGCTAAATTCCTATTAATTGATTTGAATCACATTGTTAACGCCAACACATTTGCGTAGGCGGCCAATATATTATACGAACTTAAATCGCGTCCAACTATGTTTCAAAGTGTAAATAGTGCTTATGGACTATTGTCTATTATTTTTTCCAAGTTTTTTCTATTGTCTATTTACTTTATGATCATATGTATAACACCAAAATTCAAAAATATACGTTGTTACTTCGCTGAAAAAATTCGTTTCATATAGGTACTTATTTCCTTTCCACCTGCAAAATTTAGAGGACCTACCTCATATTATGTCTATTTCAATAATAGATACACATTTTATGTTTTTTAAAAAGTGATTTCTATAGACGTGTATATTATAATGTTCGTTCTAAGTCTACGCCCAATTTGGCAACAGATGCGACGGTGCGCAATGAATATGTATGGGCTCTGTGAAAACTAACTGCGTTCTGTTGAATGAATGATATTCAGCTTGCATGTTATTGAAAAACGGAAAGGAAATTTTTCAATGTGTTTTTACGGCGTTTTTGGTGTAAAAATGATTTAGGTATATGCTCTGAAAGAAGTTTAATTTTAATTTTGTTTTATGTTTTGTTTTTGATTGGAAATATAATATATTTTTTATATTTTTAAAATGTATATGTATGTATGTACCTATGGAATAAATAATTCGTATTTTTATCATATGTATTATAATGATAATAACAACAATAATATGGACCAACATCTCTTTGCAGTTGAAATTCTTTCTTACTTTAATAATATCACTAATCTTTATTTTAACAAACAAACTTACTTAAATAACTTAACTTACAAACTTTATTAAAAAACAAAATTATTTTATTACGTTGATTTTTATATAGTATTAAACCTAAAACTGAAATCGTTGGGTTATAAGAAACTTGATTATACTTTCGTTTTTTATAACATAACACATTTTCAAAAAGTCCATAAAAGCGAAGCTGAGACTGCTTCGCTTTTATAGACTGCTTTGGTAGACTGGTAGTAGAAAAAGCCCAATTTTTAATTAACGAAATATAGACAGCCTCATTCTATAGCTTTCTGTACTAGCTAGAGAGTCTACTGAAGAACCTAGTCGGCAGTCAGTAAATTATTAATGTCAGCACGTCGGCCGGTTAATTAGGTCCCTTCATAATGTACCAACGGTTTCGGAATCCCTCCCAAACAGTTATAAATATGTGCCGTAGAGTGATCTCGGGCAATTTTCAGTTTTCGGCACACCCGTTAATAATTCAGAAGTCAGGCACCTCCGTGAGCAAAAATGAAATCTCTAATGTGAATGGAACTTAGTGGTACAACGTTGATATAGATAACGCGCAAGATGTCACATTGAAAAATAAAAAAATTATATAAAATCCTTAAAGACATGCCTCTTAAGACATTGCAAGTGTAAGCTCTAATGGTTGTGCTCCACATTAAAAATTTTGTTTTGCCTTAAACCTTTAAACCTATTTTATACAACTCTGCCAGAAATCGCTATCTTCTCTAAATGTTATTGTATATGCAAAGTAAAATTGTATGTACTGTTATGGGTAATTAGTTAAAACATGCAAGGATCTTCTATGGACTGGGTAGTTTTAAACTAAGTCTCTTATAGCAAGCGCTCGGCGTACATTTTTATACATCAAAATAGATCACTAAGAATTGCATAATGATGAACTAAATCGTACGGGGAATAGTACCTAACAGTAATAGGTATAATACAGATCTCTCTGCGACGCGACCACATGAGTAAGTAAAGATCCCTTACTCTGTTATAAGTTAATTTGTGAGGACAATCTTTGGTCAATCAACGTTTTTGTGTATCTTTTATTCTTTACATCGATGTGTTATAGAGTACAGAACCCCGCAGCAAAATAATTAAAGCGTGCCATTAAAAATTCTCCCAGTGAGCTCTGGTCGGCCGGATATGTGATAATATTAATACGGTCGGGGCTTTCGGATGTTCTTAGCTCGTAGACTCCACAATTGCTCCGCGAAATAATGTAGATTGCATTAATAATGTGAACATTAGCGGCGCGTGGTGTATTTCTAGAGTCTTAATTGATAACGATGTTACAGTGCAAGCTGCAAGCCACTGGACATGAGAGGTACTAGAGACCGTGGTCTATGGAAATTCTTGCAAACGTCTGTGGACGTCTGTCAGTTGAAAGGTCTAATGCGAAGAAAACATGGTAACCGTAAGAATTAAATGGTATCTACTTATACTTTTATTATCCACTACAACCTAGCTCTTGACTACGATTTTACCGTGGTAACTGATGATGTAGTCTATAGTAGTGAGCTAACTTGCTAGGGATATGACAATAATAATAGGGTATCCATCAACATTAGGGGTATCCGTAGCGCTAATTCGGTTCTACACGCCATCGTACCGGAATGCTAAATCGCTTGACGGCATGTCAATGCAGGTAACTCTGCAGAGCGATCGGCTATAAATTGTCGCAATCATTAAAGGACTGCATCAATGTCAAAACATGGTTTTGGCTTCACGTATCACTGAGACTGTCCGTAAAGGACCGTTGAGGACAAAAAAATGTTTTGACATTGATGCAGTAACTATCGATAGAATTAATTGCTGAAAATTGGTATCACGTAAGACTTTTGAAGTAAGATGTCGTTTACGGACCATGACAAACGTCACGTCAAACTAGGCTTTCATTGATACATGGTGGGAGGTGTTTTTAGCGATGACATAAGGTGTCCAATAATCGTTTTACGACTCTTTAATATCTAAAATAAATATAATATAAGGATTAAAAAGCTCGAATAGATTGTTTGTTAGGTAAAAATAGAAAATACTATTAATTCAAGCAAGAAGGTATTGGAATGGCTTCTAAATGTTATTTAATTTAAGACATTCTATTGACAATTTACCTACCTATATAGGTATATTTTAATAGGTATACCGTGTGTATACCTATGTCTAGCTAATAAAATATTCTCATTCGCAGTATTGCCAACTCACGCTATTAAAAAAATATAAAAATTGTACGACCAAATACCTTACCAATGCTATTCATTAATAATAAGACGTAATAATATTACATCCATACTAATATTATAAATGCGAAAGTGTGTCTGTCTGCCTGTCTGTCTGCTACGCTTTCATGGATCGTCTGTTCAACCAATTTTGGTGAAATTTGGTACAGGGGTAGGTTGTATCCCGGGGAAGGACATAGGCTAGTTTTACCCGGAAAATTAAAAAGTTCCCGCGGGAATCAAAAAATCTTAATCCACGAGGGCGAAGTCGCGGGAATCATCTAGTTATTTGTAATTAAAATTAACGGTAAAAAAGAATTAAGTTATGTAGGTACCTAGTACCTACATAGTACAACTTTATGTACTACTTTTTTTAAACCTTTATTGAAAACAATATAATAGAACTTAAAGCTAGAAACATGCCCGCGTGGAATGGTGGCAAGAATGCTGGCTGCATTTCCTCGTTGGACACCCAACCCAGGCTGATCCTTTGCGCAATAAATTATAGAATACTAGCTGATGCCCGCGAGGAATGGTGGCAAGAATGCTGGCTGCATTTCCTCGTTGGACACCCAACCCAGGCTGATCCTTTGCGCAATAAATTATAGAATACTAGCTGATGCCCGCGACTTCGTCCGCGTGGATTGAGGTTTTTCGGTTCCCGCGGGAACTCCTTAATTTTCCGGGATAAAAAGTAGCCTATGTGCTATTCCAGACTATTATCTATCTCTGTGCCAAATTTCATCCAGATCCGTTCATCCGTTGGAGCGTGATTGAGTAACAAACATACATCCATACATCCAAACTTTCACATTTATAATATTTATTTGATCCATAGACAATTTCGGTATCTTGAGATATCTCTAGCTTATGGTATCTTTGATTGCATCTTAAAAAGAAAATCTACTAACTTAGGCGCATCGCTTCTTATATTAAAGTATTTTGTATTATATTTATTAAAAAACAAAGCCAATTAATAAATAGAAAATCACAAGAAACCACAGACTCGAAAATATAACTTAGTTAAATAGGTAATGCAGTTAAATTTGGAAGACTGTTATATCTACTTAAATTGCTAGATTACCACATGATTACCATAGACATTCAAATTAGTCGGATTATAAATAGGTCTGCACTACCAAAATATCGATATTCAGAGTTCATGACTAGTAATCTGTGGTTAGCGACCCATTGCTACAATCCTGAAAAAGCTTACGTGAAGCCGGCTCTATGGACTGTAACAATGGATATCCTTTAAGACATTTTTGGATGTGATATTGCGACAATTTATAGCCGATCGCTCTCCTGATTTTTAATTGCGTGGAATTCTGACGTTTCATGACATTTCTTGGTTAAAACATTTTCCCCAAAAAAAGGGTAACAAATTCTAATAAAATATAAGTAATGCTATGGATTCTAAAGATTAAATTTATAACAGTGTTAGTTTACATTAAATTGTTAATTACATAATTAATAGAGCACTATTTTAATTTCAAGTGACAAACGTTACTTAAACATTTTATATTTGCATACTTAATGTGCACACATGTAATTACATGCATTAGCAGAAATTAAACACTTATTACCGACTGACGACTGAAAGAGTCTTAAAGTAATTAGAAAGAACAATTTTGCTATGAAAGGATAAAGAAAAATCCAACAACTAATAACAGTAAACATTTTACAGTAGGTACTTTATAATGAATTATTAAAATAATCATCATCCTCGTCATCGTCACTGACATTTATAATGAAAGTGTCACAGACACTGTCAATCAAATGGTCAAAACGGCATAGTTTGTACTCTTTTTTAATAACATGTGCTGTGCACTCTAGCCATTTGTTTGGGGTGACATTGTTCACTCCCTCGACCAAAAGCTCTTTCACTTTCACCATTTTATAAGTTTTATTGTTTTTTGCCACATGCCCCTTGGCTTGAGCCCAAGCCAACTCAATCGGATTGAGCTCTCAATGGTAAGGGGGTAATCGGAGCACAGTGATCCCTCGTTCCGCTGTCATCTAGTCCACAACATACTTATTATATTTATGCTTTTCTTTGCTAACTATGTCCAATAAGTTTACCTCCAACATAGTTTCATCATAATTTAAATTCTTTGACGTTAACCATGCCTGAATATCAATCTTTTTCCAGCCGGTTGTTGGTATTCGTTCAACTTTTCGTAGTGACAATAGCAAGTAGCAACAACAGCACATTTGAACATTCAAGCTGAAAGTCGAATGATATGATCATCAGGATGACGGCCGACAGACGCCTTAAAAAAAACTTTTTTTTAAAAAGAACTTTTTTTTGAGTTTACCTCCTTTAGAATCGATTTTCATATATAAGCCCGGGGTATGAAAAATGGGGGGTAAAATCAAACTTTCTCCGTTACGTTATTGACTTTATGTTTCCATGGTAACACTTGTTTATGTTTCCATGACTATGTAATGTATTTTGATGAATATAAATTATATAATTAATATAAATAAATGTATCAAGTATGCTTTCAGTAACATACAAATTGCGTTCATTTACCCTCCTTTACTAATTTTCATATTTTACTAGCTGATGCCCGATCTGATCTGTTAAGACTATACATTTGAGCTGAGCTTGAGCTGCAAGGGTAGACCCGTATATTCAGCTTTTTTGCCCCCTGATATTTTGTTACTCCCTGCATTAAACCAAAACTTATTCATACCAAATTGTAGGTAATTCTCTGATCTACTATTATGACTGACAACATTTTGAAATTAATTAATAGATTGTTCCTTATTACGAAAATACCAAGAAGCTGTTATTTAATCTTGATTTTTGTGTAAAGTTTGACGTAAGCGAACATCCAAATTTACTCGTTGTGGTCACACAAAGAGATACTTTTATAGAGTATAAGGTCCTGAACTACTATAGTTGAAGATAAAAATTATTAATTTGCTATCCTTTGTATTATAAAATTCAAAACAAAGAAGATTTAATTTGACGAAATTAAGGACACATATAACCGTCATTTTAGGAGGTTTGTTGGCTTAATTTGTAAAAATAAATTAGTACTCCTAAAAGTAAGACATATTTTCAATTATATAAAGCAAAAAAAAAAATATAATTAATAATAATTTACATCCAAAAATAAGTTTGTAACACACTACAAAACTGCGTGATCAAGCACTAGGAAAACTAGTCGTAGCCGAGGCTTCTCAGAGGGTGGACGTAACGCTTTTTGTCTCCGCAACTCAAAATGATATACGTAGCATATACCTGAGATTGTAGTGTGATTGTCACTTCTCAATAGTAGGCATTTTTAATACTGGCTGCTTTTTCTTATTGATGGTTGGAAATTATTTTGTTTTAAATAGTTTAAGGTTTGTATATTATACTTTATATTAAACGTGTATGATATTTATAGTTATATTACTTAATTATTTACTCGTAAATAAGAATTTGAATATTCAATTCAGACAAGGTCGTAAGTTTCAGACAGTTATAAAATAATTTACTTTACTAAACTTGCCTTATAAAGCTTGTGGTTAAATTAACTATTATTTAAAGGCTGACCAACAATCTCTACCTAGACTGGCAACTCCGTCCCTTATAAATATTAATGCGATGTCATGTACTAAAATGATAATCACTCGTTGGTAAAATTTATTGAAAACAATACAATAGAAACAATAAACCTAGCTAGTCTAACCTAATAACTATATAAATCATGCCCGCGTGGAATGGTGGCGAGAATGCTGGCTGCATTTCCGTGCTGGACAGCCAGGCTGATCCTTTGCGCAAAAAATGAGCCAGCACTTCAAAAAAAAGTCACGTGTTTATTGTCTTTCATATTAGCCTGGTATCTTGTGTTTGGTTGTGAAATTCTCTTTCCTTATGACGACTTGGCATTTTATTGGTGTGATTTGCATTATGATTTGGATATTGTATCCCTTTGGATCGTTTTGGATCGTATTGTATACCTCCGGCTTGAATTACTTCTGAATGATACTGCCCGCGATTAGATATTGTGTTATATTTATTAAATAAATAAGTTTATATAAATTTTGAATTTGTAATCCTTACTAATATTAAACATGCGAGTGTGTTACTTTGTCGGTCTGTCAGCTGTCTACATGCAAGGTTTATCTACCAATTTTTCCCGAAATTCGGTACAGAGATAGCTACTTTCTTGGAGACAAACATAGTTATTTTATCCCGGAAAATAAGAATGCCCATGAGATATTTAAAAATCATGAATCACGCAGATGAAGTTGCGGGAGTCACCTAGTGAAGCGACTCGTATCGAGACACACGATTGGACGTTAGTAAACTTATGCGATGAGCTTTCGAATAGTCAAATTTACAATAAATTAGAAATTAGAATTTTATTTGTTTGGCTCGCATGTTTGCTTGTTTTTACACTTGGATAGATATTATTTATGGCCATGAAAATACAGTCGTCACGATAGCACAAGCAGGTAGCTATGCAAACATTTGGGTAATTATTATTATTTACCACGCTTACGGACCTTTTTGATGAATAAGTTTTGTTTTATGTTTTGAACTGAACCTTTCTTTGCCCGACTTGGGGAAGGCTTGGTCGTTAGCAATCATGTATGTATATGTGTTTTTCTTTGTTGGTTCCCTCTTTATTGCAAACCTACATATTTTGATATTATAAGACCATAGTATGACGTCACGGCAAATCCAATATGGGATATTTCACTGACAAAAAAGCCATGTTTTTTTGTCTGTTTGTCAACTCAAAATACTTCATCAGTGCACACCTAGACTACTCAAGGAATAAAATATTTAGGTTCATCGATTTTGGCTGAGCGTTGGTCAGCCAAATGGCCTCATTTCGCGCTTTATTGGCATTGCGTGTTTTATTTTACTGTCAGGCAAAGTTACTTATTCCAAACAATGCACTCATCACGTCAGCAAAAAGTTATGTAAAGTGCAGCTTGTACTTTATTGTACCCCGCGTAGTAAATTCTATTGTTATTTTGGTAAACCGAATATACATACTAGCGCAACTGTAATTATGTATTTTTTGCCTTTTGCAAGTGTATTTCGTTTACAGAGCGTCATTAGATGATTGTGTTTTACGAGTATGGTTGTCGACCGAACTTTTCTTTTTGTTAATGTATCACTATTGACCCATGATCGCTATTGTTATTATAATAAACAAAACCCTACATTAGTGCAATACTTGCAATTTGCACGTGCTTATCAGTTTTATTGCCTGGTTTGGAATTTGAGAAGGCATTGTCTGATGTAAATCAGTATTTCTATAACTTATTTATGTTGCACATTTGATAAAGCCTATCAGCCTTTTTCTACTTCCTCAGTTCACACCTAGACTACTCAATGAATCAAATATTTAGGTTCATCGATTTTGGCTGTGCGTTGTCGGTCAATCAGTCAATCACGAAAAAAGTTGAATTCGGTTTTCATGGTATTTTTATGCGCTTTTTGGCATCGCGTTTTTATTTTACTGTCAGGCAAAATTATTAATTTCTTACAAATAACCATACACTCATTAGCACGGCAAAAAGTTATTTGAAAAATTGGTAGCTAAGCTGTATTTTAGTACTACCACGCGCGCAGTAAATTTCTATTGTTATTTTGGTAAGCTGAGTACACTAGGTACCGCAACACCTGCAGGATTACATAGTTTTATTACCTTTTGCAAGTGATTATCGTTTACAGAGCGGCACTTGATGATTGTGTTTTATATTTTCCGAACCGGACCTTTTTTATTATTGTATCGCTATTGACCCGCGAGTCTATTGTTAGGTACCATGATAAACAAAAACCTATGTTGGTGAAACACATGCATCTGCACGTGCTTATCAGTTTTATTGCACTGTTTTGTCTTTAGGATTCATTGCGTGCGAATTAAAATAAGTTTTTATTTTTCAGAAATGGGTTCTAAAACTCCGATTTTCTAAAAAAAAAGAAATATTTACTTAGTGAACAATTAGCGAAGGCAAGGAATCAAAAAGGTTCAGAATCAAAATCAAAATCAAAATTTGCGGTTTGAACCGGAAAAAATTGAATTTGAAAATTGAAAAGATTATAAAGGACGATCAATTTTGGAAAAAAAATATGGAACAAAAACTAATAAGTTTTTATTACAAATGTATTTTGCCTGAAATAGTAGATCCCCGTAAATGTAGATCAATGCCAATAAGAGACACCCGTTTTTAGTTTGTTTTTACATTGAAAATTCGGTTGATCGTTGAATCGAGCGTTCGATCACATTGGAGTCAGGGTAAAATGTACCCAAAGGTGCTTGATTTATAGTCACAAATTCCAACAGATTTTAATTTCGATAATGTCCTATGTCCTTCCCCGGGATATAACCTACCTCTATACCAAATTTCAGCAAAATCGGTTGAAAAGAAGGGCCGGCAAAGAGTAGCAGACAGGCAGACAGACAGACAGACAGACAGATACACTTTCGCATTTATAATATTAGTATGGATAGTAGCATTTACTATATAAATTCTAATAATTTTACATTGTAAATAATGTTAAGTAAAAATCAAAATAATACTAATATTTTATTTTACTATTTTGTTTATTTTTGTACAAAATGTGTCTTATAAGTAACTAACAGAAAATAAGCAAACAAAGATAATGTTAGTATGGATGTACCTACTTAAAAACATCTATACTTACAATCATGCAACCTTCTCTTTATATGAATACACCTATATTAAAAAAAGTTTTATATGAAACGTATGTTAAGCGAATTAAAAACATTTCTTTTAAATATTGAAAAAATAATTGCCCGTTTGAAAATGGGATTAGGATCAAAACGGTTTGTCAAACTACTTCGCACCCGACGCCTTCTGTTCACTCGCTCAAACAAAGGACTATCCGATACAAAGGATTTTATATACCTAAACCCGAGATAAATACCTAAACTTCAAAAGAGGCTCAGGGTATGTACGCTCTTAAATGTTATTAAATATCAATATTGAAACACTTATTATTGAACACCTAAATTGAATAAATATTTATGACTTTATGACTTATGACTTAATGTGGGAGAACAAATCAAAACAACTGGTCACACCAGCATGAGTAACAAACCTTTTTAACTGAAAATTAGAAATTATTATTTTCGATACTTTTATGTTGATTAAGTTTTATGTCAATTTGTAGTTGAAGGTAATTTTTTTTTAAAAATATATATTGGCTAGCGCTTGGCTGCAATCAGACTTGCTTGCAAGTGGTGATGCAGCTAAGGTGGATAAATAAATTAAAGTGGATAAATTTATTGGGCATAGCAAAGAAAAGCATAAAATAATGTAATAGAAATGTCGTGGACGAGTTGGCAGCAGAACAAGGGATTACTGTTGGTACTCCAATCACCCCCTTACCATTGTGAGCTCAATCCAATTGAGTTGATTTGGGCTCAAACTTGGATTGCAATTTGGATGTTGCAAAAAACAAAATGGTGGAAGTGAAAGAGCTTTTGGTTGAGGGAGCTAACGTCACCTCAAACAAATGGCTAGAGTGCATAGAACATGTAATTAAAGAATATGTCGTATTACCCATTTGATTGACAGTGTCTGTGGACGATGAGGATGACGACGACAACGATGATCATGATGATTTTATTAAATACTGTAACAAGCATTGCACGCGTGGCTCGGCCTCGAATACTTTCCTGCTTAATCGACTAAACTTCTCGCTCTTAGCGCTTCGACCAACGTGTCTCTGCGAATAACAAAGCGGCGGAGCCCTATATAAGCCCGAGCGTGACGAAGATATTAACTCAATTTGCTAGTTAGCGACCATACTATCAGAAGCCGCTGCAGTCGATTCTCACGTCTAAAGCTAGGGAACCTAGGATTTAGCTAGATTCCGTTACTTATTATAAGCTAGGAGATCGATAGCCGTACAATACATACGAGCTACTGTCATTGGCGTTTCTTTTACTTCTACCCTACTACAATACTTAATTATTAACTAGCTGATGCTCGCGGCTTCATCCACGTGCAATAAGTTTTGTTCATTGACTTAAAAAAGGATCCATACTTCCATACTAATATTTTATCAATGCGAAACTGTGTCTGTCTATCTGTCTGCTACGCTTTCCCGGCTCATCTTTTCAACCGATTTTGACGAAATTTAGTATAGAGGTAGGTTGTATCCCGGGGAAGGGCATAGGCACTATCCCGGAAAATTAAGAAGTTCCAGTGGGAATCAAAAATCCTTAATCCACGCGGAATCTAGTTTGTAATATTAGTAAGTATGGATATACTATATTATTATTGGTTGTTGTTTCTTTCTTTTATCTTTTATCCTTTCTTAGCAAAGTTATTAATTCTAATAAAGGACTAATTCAGTCTTTAGTCAGTAATAAGTACCTACTTATTTGGATTTTGCTTGTGACAAATGATAAACTATGTATTTCAGGTAATAGGTGCATGTGATCAATTTGCTTCATACAGTAATTTTTAACCTTAAAAAACCTGAGTCTTGAAATAAAAAAGGCATAGAAAAATGTTTGTCACAACTGAACGTCACAAACGTCAGAATTCCACGCAATTAAAAATCCGAGTTATAGAGTGGTTACTGTAATAATAAAAGAAATGAATTGCGTTAGATTCTTGTACCTCTTTCAAATCAGATTAAAAAATAATATGACGTATACCTACATTGTAATAGCATACGAATTTAAACATAAACTGACGTTAAACTTTAGTAAAATTCCATCTTGCATTGCCAGTGAAGCAGGGCGAAGCGTCAAAAACAAAAGATAATATGATTAGAAACGAATTACACACGCGATAAGTCCGACTCGCCACTCGCGGGTTAACTAACCGCAGCCCCACGTCGGGCTATCCAGCCTTTGTGCCCACTTTCTTTGTATTTTGTTTCATTTCATGCAAAATTTAATTTCGTTTTCAAGACTCGCGTGGAATGATATTACCACCGGCCGCGACCGCCGCGCTGTAATTTCATTGCTACTCCTCAAGTGTATGTGGATTGTGGACATCGGGGCCTTTTTCATCACATTCCCTTTCGGTCGGTGCGTATGTTTTGCAGCGGACGTTTGAATTAAACCGAATTGCGGCATCGTTAATTGCTCGACGAAACCACCTGTGAAATTTCATTGGTGAAGTTTTAATTTTAAACTTTACTTGCGTTGTTTTGTTCGCTGTTTATGCAGCAATTAAATGCGAGCGTTGGGTGTTGATTGAGGCGATTATCGTGCGGAATTACTATGGCGTTAAATTAATATGATGATTATTGCAATTTTGAAAAGATTTTCGGTGAGTGTTATTTTATAACATTATACATGTATGGCCATAGTCACAGGTCCCAAGGTGATGGAATGACGACCTGGCATTGCTGGCATTGGAGAGCACAGCGTCGTCAAATTCCCATAAGGTGGACGGACAACATCAAGCGAGTCGCAGCCCGCAGGGAGCCTTCGTACTTATACAAGTGGTGCAAGACCATTCTGTGCCTATGCCTAGCAATGTAAGTTTCTCGTTAGATGACTTCGAGTAATGACGATGTCGACGGTGACACATAATATTAAATCAGACGTATACATGTTTACTTTACTTAGAATACAATTTTTCCATTGAGATTATTAAAAGTATTTTGCCCGAGAGTCAAAAAAAGAAGTCAACGTGAAAAACCTCAACTTTCACACCACTCGACCCTAAAAAGCAATTACAACAGAAAATAAAATCTACGAAAAATCGGAAACCAATAAAAAGCCCCTTACAAGTATCTCAGAAGCCCTCTTAAAGCTTATAAGAAATGGCAACCCCAATTTGCTATCGATACTGGTAACATAGTCCGGTGCAAGGGTTCCTCCCCAAGGTAAAGGGATAAAAGGACGACTTTTTGTGTGATCTACCCACAAATCGGGGTGTTTAGAATACTTGAGAATCGTGGGAAACTTCCTTATTGCTGGTGGAATAGATATTTTATATTGAGGCTTAGGCTGATTAGACTTTAATATACATAGTAAGTGTATTTTATGAAAATTTCCGGCAACGGATGGGTTCAAAGATGAAAACTAGTAGTAGTGGTTAAATAAGTGTTTTTTTTTTCAAACGCAATTGACTGCTATCTCAGCAGGTAAGAAATTATGATGGTCAATCTATGGGTGAATTTCCCAACAGCAAAATTTATGCGGCATGGATGAAATCGGTAGTGCAGAACGTTACTATACAGTTCTAATATTTTTTTCTAGGTAGAAGAGGTAGTTACCTATGTGCGAGGCATTAAATATTTCTTGATTAGGATTACAGTTTTAAAAAAAATAATGGTAAAGCTCCGAATTTTTCATTTCGGTGGCTGTCACTGCAACATGTTTCTGTGTAATTTTCCTCATAAAACAAAAAATATTGGTTACTAAGGTTTAAGGCTACCTTTATTTTAATCATGAATAGTGATAGTATAATCCCAAAGTATTTTTTTAATAATATCTACCCAGTTTAATAACAGGAAAATAAAAATGCATGTGTCACTGAAAGTTCTTTAATTTCGGTGACAAAAAGTTTATCAAGTATATTTTTGTTTAAAACAACTCTAGCTCCCCACGCGTGCGCTTAAAACTTACGCAACTGTGGCCTCTAGATGCTGATCGTGGGAGGACGTGCGCTGCTTGCCTGCGTGTTCCCGCAAAACACATAAGTATGTCATATCGGTGACATGGAACCCATTTCTTTTCATTTCCGTGTATAGGTATAACTTGTCTTGCAATAAGCTAGTAAATTTATCTAAGTATTCATGAATGGGCAATGGTACTACGCTCATTTGTGTAGTATTCCTTACGTCGTATAATAAATAGTTTTCTCGTAATGCTAATTATTTTCCTTGTTTTTAATTTCGGTGTTTTCATTTCGGTTGATTCGGTGGCCTAAACTGACCACCGAAATGACAAAATACTCACCGAAATGATGAAAAGTCTCATTTCGGTGAGTTTTTATCATTTCGGTGTATAATTGTTTCATTTCGGTGGATGTTTTTATCATTTCGGTTGATTATTATTTCATTTCGGTGAAAATCCAAGCTAGGAGGTGAATATTTCACAATCTTTGAATACATTTTGCTAATGTGTTTCCAAGACCTGTACTTTTGTGCGATTTATTGTAAACTAGCTGATACCCGCAACTTCGTCCGCGTGGAATAAGTTTTTTTAAATTCCCACGGGAACTCCTCAATTTTCCGGGATAAAAAGTAGCCTATGTCACTCTCCAGGTCTTCAACTATACTCATGCAAAAAATCACGTCGATCCGTTTCTCCGTTGCAGCGTGATTGAAGGACAAACCAACAAACCAATACACCAACAAACAAACACACTTTCGCATATGATTTCGACCGACTGTAACGAGATTTGATTAAATAATAGGTCTTTAACTATGAAATTGCCGTTTTGTATGGAATAAGTGAAAGTACTTATTTTTTCAAACTTTTTTATTTCTGTTATTCGAAGTAATCACCCATGCAATCGACGCATCTTTGCCAACGCATTGGCAGTTTATTGATGCCCTTCTTGTAAAAATCAGCTGGACGAGAGGCAACAAACTCTTCAAAGGCATTTTTTACTACCTCTAGGGAATTGAATTTTTTACCCACTAAAAAGTTGTCTAAATTCTGGAAAAAGTAATAGTCGGTAGGTGCAAGGTCTGGTGAGTATGGCGGATGAGGGAGAGCTTCCAACCCCAGCTCTTGCAGCTTGGAGACTGTCTGTTGCGCAGTATGGGGTCGCGCGTTGTCGTGTAGGAGCAGTGGCGACGACCGATTGACCAAAGCTGGTTGCAGATGTGCAAGCTTCTCCATCATTCTCTCCAGTTCTTCACAGTACACATCTGCAGTAATGCTCATGCCGTTTTGTAAAAAGCTGTGGTGAATCACACCCGCACTAGACCACCAAACAGTGACCATCACCTTTTTAGGGGTCATTTTTGGTTTAGAGCATTGCTTTGGTGCTGAACCAGGATCTAACCAACTTGCTGAGCGCTTTCGATTGTCGAACAGAATCCATTTTTCGTCGCACGTAACAATTCGTTTCAAAATTCCTTCATTTATTTGCCTGTTGAGCAGCGCAAGGCAGGTCTCGACGCGTACGTTGCGCTGGCGATCGTTAAGGTCGTGGGGCACCCATCTATCAAGCTTCTTTACCTTGCCAATTTGTCGCAAATGGATCAATATTGTTTTGATGCTTACATCAAAAGCTGCTGCTAGCTCAGCTGTAGATTGAGTTTCGTCAGCTTCCACAATCGCCTTTAATTCATTATTGTTGACCAAAGTCTCCGGACGACCACGAGCTTCATTTTTCAAGTCAAAATTTCTAGAACGGAACCGGGAAAACCAATAACGGGTTGTGCGTTCGTTTGTACAGTTCTCTCCGTAAACGTTTTTGATGTTACGTGCCGTTTGTGTCGCGTTGGTGCCACGACGGAACTCATATTCCATAATTACACGAATTTTTAAAGTATCCATTATGACGAAATATGTTGAAATGTAATGAAAATACAACGCTAATCAAAAAACAAAAGACTGAGTTTGTAAAAAGAATGTCATGGTTTTAAAACAAAATTAATTTGAATTTAGAATACAGAGCCATTACAAACTTTTTTTATTTGAAATGACCAGTACTGAAGAATGGCAATTTCATAGGTAAAGACCTATAAATATAATACGATTTATTTATTTTAAAGTACCAGGTGAATGCAAAGTTGAAACGCGATACCAACTATAATTGACATATTTTTTTTAGAATGCCGAGGCTAGCATTGACTGCAGATGAAAGAAAGGAAAGAAGAAGATTATGTGAGCAGAGAAGAAAGGAAAGAATGCTTGTATTCGTTTTCGGTGGATTTTAATTTCGGTGGATAGGTTTTTTCATTTCGGTGGCTAGTTATATCATATCGGTGAACGAATTTTTCATTTCAGTGGCATCACAAATTTAAACACGATTTCTCATTAGTTTATTAAGGTATATTTTGAGGGCATTAAATAAGTGCATGAAGAATATCAAGAAGTACAATAAACTATTGTTTAAATTTGAGAAAACTTGATAATACGAAAGTTCACCGAAATGAAACAAAAAAACGCCTTTGTTGAAATTGACCCCTATGCTTAAGACCGATGCTTGAGAGGCTGTTTTTGTATGGTAGAATTTCGGTATATTAAGTAAGGGTGGAAGCGATTTAACCTAAATATCGCAGTTATTACCCCTGATTGGTTTCGAATCGACATCTATCTATGTACCTACTTACAATCACGCTAATAAATATATTATATTCTATTCTATCGTACGGGAAGGCTTTGCCGTTAGTGGAGTAACTAGCCACGGTAGAAAACTTTCAAGTTATGCTTCAATAAATAATATTATTAAAATAACACACTATAATGCCAAACCTACTTAATTAAAAAAAATTGACTAAATTGCGCCATTTGGACATCTAAGATTACCTATAGCACATGAGTAGATATTATCTACTCATGTGCCTATAGTACAGAAATTCAGTGTGACAAGAGATGAGCGCAATTGTAATTTTGAATATCTCTTGTATAGTCCTACAAACTTATCTGACGGTGACAGCGTCGCTGTTATCACATGTGTTGCTTTAAAAATAAAACTAAAACAAAACCTAAACAGTCATAAAAGTTAGTTCCAATTTTGGCCACCGGGCCAGATAAATTGGTGGGGCTATAGGTAGGCAGAAGGATTAAGGTATAAGACCATAAACGTAATATAAGACAAACAGAAACCCCTATACTGTGTAAATTGCCAAACATTTATGACAAGCTAATCTCATAGACACCATAACAAATATCCAAGTGGCCGATATGCAAACATTGTTAGTTTGTTCAGGACGTGTTTAACTGGACATCGGACGTCTTTGCAAATGTTGTTACAAGATTGCCACCGGCTAGTCTGAGCGGGATTGTGTTTGTTACAACCCCACTAATATTATAAATGCTTGTGTGTTTGTTTGTTGGTTTGTCCTTCAATCAAGCCGCTACAGAGCTACCTACCAATTGACGTACATTTTTGCATGGTCAGGATTGAGGAGCTGGAGTGTGACAAAGGCTACTTTTTATCGAGATAACAAAGAGTTTTCGCGGGATTTTCGAAAAATTAATCCACGCGGACGGATCATGTCATTTGTTGAAGTGAAGATCAACTTCCTAATATTTTAACGATAAAAAACCATGCTTACTCACACAATTTATGTAAAGAAAAGTATGCAAAAATCCCTTTTAAGTAATTACTTGAAAAAAGTTTCTTTGTTTGATTGATTGATTAAGATTACCGATTACCTTTGATGATCGGAATATGAACTATGATAATGCATGCCAAGTTTAGGACCCTAACCTTGAGGGGTAGGTATAAATAAACATGAACTATTTGTCATATTCGGTAATAACAAATATTTTCATACGTGTAACTAAGATGGTAAATTATTTAACAAAATCACTGAGTTCTGATCAACATATTTGTAAAATCAAAGTAGTTCCAACCTTTAAGACGCGGAATCCACAAGTCAATTTGTCTCTATCCGTATGGGGTGATCCGAAAGGCGTCTGATCTTCCCGGGTTGGATTAGCCGGTAAATTGGTTAAGCCGAATCACGCGCGCACCTATCAATAAAATTATTGTGATCTAGACACGCTTTGAAACATGTTAGTTTAGGAATAAATGATGGCTTCAATATGTACTACTTATTTATTGTGTTTCAAAAATGTTTTTTGAAGTGAAAACTTCTTTAGCCGCGTTGAGCGCTTTTTGGTAGGGGGTAAACTTGTGGATTCGCGTCACCGACATTGACACCGTCACCGACATGCTCGTCACCGACATGCTCGCGTTGTTACGAAGACAAAAGGTCTTAAATATAAATATACTACATTCGCAATAAAACTTTAATGCCTTAGTTTTAAGGTTTATATATTTTAATTTTTTTTATTTTATTTTTCTTTAAAATTTTAATACTAAAATTCTAAGTTATCACTTCTATCGGCATTTTTTTTTAAACTTGATTTATTAATATTTAGAATTGAAATACTCAGAGCCATTTGGACGCGAAAGCAGATGGAAAACGTGAGCATTTTTTAAAAAGAGGCCTATGCCAATCTATGGATTGCTAGCTCATGATGATATGGCTTTTCTGATAAATGATGCTGGTCTTCTTTGGCTGCAGGGATAATAATAAAAGCGAGGTGTTATACGCGTGTGTCTGTCTTAGGCATCGTAGCGCTGGAATGGATAGTCTGATTGGAATTAGCTTTTTTGGGACGACATGGAAATTTGATTATTTATTTGAGGCTTTATTAATAGCTCTTACATGGATTTCAGCTATAACATTGATATTCAGGGCACCTAGACCAAATGCTGCAACTATTATAAGCTAGTGGACTGCTAGAAAGTTCATTCAGAATAAAAAATGTGATCGTAACAACGCGTGACGATGGAAAGTATTTCGTAGGTTCATAAAAAGGTATAATGAGCAAATAAATTAATATGTCTACTTACTTTTAAATTATTTGAGAACACCTATTACCATCGCCCTTTCCCGATAAGAAAACCACGTATTCAATTCCAATAGATCCTAATAAGATTAGCGTTGTCACAGGGCGTTAGATAAAACAGTTTCTGGCCTATAATTGGGGGTTCAGGTCGCATTGGTCCATCAACTCAAATGCCCACTCAAATTATACTTAAACACAATACAATAGAGTTCATTTTAATTTCAGCAAGTTCACAAGTGTGGTCATCACTCGCATGACTAGGCAATATCGACTTCGAAGGTGACGTTTGTGATTGTAAACAGGGATTCTAACTGTATTTTTGAACGCATAAGGTCGGAATTGTTTTGGCTGAATTTGCGAATAGTTTTCTCCGATCGGGTGCCGTTTACAAATTGGATCGGTCGTGGGTAAATCAGGGTTAGCCGTAATTGAGTCTTACAGGATCATTCGGTTTACGATGTTGCGGAGGCGGTCAAAGGATTATGGGAATCTATCTATTGATCAGGGAACAAGTGTTTGTTTTGTCATGTTCGCTTTGATATGCTTTGTGGATTTTGCGGTGAATTTAAGGGTTCACCTTGTGATTGCTCGTATTGTAGGTATTTAAATAGTTCAATCGACGAAACGCGTCCCACTATTTTTCGTCATAACAGGAAAGTTGCTCCACATTATTATATTGATTAAGCCATGTGTTTTATGGTCGTTATATTGGTACATTCTTTCCTATATTAACCAATATTTTTGCACTCAACGATGCAATGCAAAATGGTGCCATCAGAGATTAGCCATCTGCGCGGGAGATATTATAGTGCACAAGTGAAACACAGGTGAAATCTCTGTTCCTTTACTCTCATAGTCCCATGGGGGGGAAAATCCGACACGACCGGAGAGATATCAGGCGCAGGACTACGCTTTACGTGCTCTCCGAGACACTGTGGTGAAACACCGCCAACTTCCTAACTCCGGGTACTGAGAATTACTTGTCTGAAAAACCCAATACTTATGGCCTGACCCGGGACTCGAACCCGGGACCACGTCAGCTGCAGTCGAGCATGTTGTAGTAACCACTACAACAACGAGGCAGGCACTGAGTTATAAATAACTATATTGATCGCCCTCAGCTTTGCCTCTGCAGGAATTTCGACAAATCCTTTTCGATATTTTTGGTCTATAGATATTACGGTGCAGGTTGTGCTAAAAATCAGCACCCAGCATTATGCATTTGTAGTCTGGATACAATGTAGGGCACAAGGCTGAGCTGTACACCCATTCTGGGTGATGTCACAGACAAACATATTTCATATGTACAACTATACAGTTGCCTGTTACATGTTTATCTGTAACACCAGTTTCTTTCTTTTCTTTCTAGGAGAAACCCTTGTAGGTTAGGTCTGGTTGTTGATGATGAGTCAGGACTCTTCTTTTTATTGCATGAGATATTATGTGAATGAAATTAGGTACCTTTATGTTACGTTATTTTCTAATTTCATTACCGTACCTAGGAAGGAATAACATAGGTATGTAATTTATATAGACTAAATGATGCCCGCGACTTCGTCCGCGTGAATTAAAGTTTTTGATTCCTCCTCGGATTGGAACTCCTTATTTTTCCGGGATGAAAAGCCTATATCCTTCCCTGGGATACAACCTACCTCTGTACCAAATTTCGTCAAAATCGGTTGAAAAGATGGGCCGGGAAAGCGTAGCAGACAGACAGACAGACAGACAGACAGACACACTTTCACATTTATAATATTAGTATGGATATGGAAGTATGGATATATTTTTTTCTAATTGCAAAGCATTCATTTTCCCTTTTCACGTTTCCAGGCATTATATACCTGCGTTTAGAGTTTCGTAACTGTTTGCTTATGTTTTGCGGCCTGCCGTCTATTCAGTAAATGAGAAGAATACAAAAAAACAATGTCACAAAAGCGAACAAAGGGGTGTTACTTTGTGAAACAATAAAGTCTTTAGAATCGAGTGCTAACAAGTAACGAATAAAGTTGGCGGAACGGGCGTGGGTTCAATTCCCGTGTGACACCCACTGTTTGAACAGGATCGGATATTGTTTGGCGTCCGTCTGCGACAATGTGTCCATTTAATTAAGTACTTGTTGTGGTCTTAGAAATTGAAACAACGTCATGGAAAGAACCTACTAAATATGAATGTTTAGGGTTTCCTCACGATGTTTCCCTTTAGCCCTCTATGTTATGCCCTCTATCTCTATCCTTTTATGTTGATGACATCCCTGGCGCAGTGAGGTGTCCCGCGTTCGATTCGTTATTATCCGTATGACAGGCTACATTTTACACGAACAAAATCAATATGACGGACAGACGGCTGTCGGGTTACAGTTTTTAAATTAATACTAATTACTGCTTGTTTTTCTAGTGGATCTTTAAGATGATAATCCTACTATTTACAAAATTTGACAGTTTGGATGTTTTTTACTCCTTCACGCCGCAATGACTGAAGCGATTTGGAATGGAGTTAGCATAAGCTAACTCCATTAGCCTGAATCAATGCATGGGCAAATTAAAAGTTTCCGCGGGAACCAAGAAACTTAATCCACGCGGATGAAGTCGCCGCAAACATCTAGTATTTTATATTTACACTTTTAAATAATAATAAAAATGAATGGTGCATGTGAAAAACTACAAAAATCCATTATATTTATTTGTTTAGTGTTTACCAATGAGGAGGCCTAACCTAAGAATGCCTGAAAATCGTTGAAAATGCGTCTTTTCACTAGTGCGATGTAAATATTAAGCTCATTAATATGTTCCCATCGCGATAACAATGTTAAAATATTTGGTATTTAAGGCGAAAGGCATATTTGCTTCGAATCGTTGCAGCGGCCGGCGATAAGGAGTTATCAAAGAAATTATGGCGACGCCCGACGGTGCTTAATATACGTTGGGTTTTAAATTAACAAACGCTATTCTAGCTTTGCTGCTAATTAAGGTAAAATAACATTTATAAATGCTAGATAGAACTTAGAAGCAGGCGTTACTTTTAAGGAACAAGATGCTTAATTCGCTATTATCCGCCAAAACAAAAAAACAACAACGTGGTGGTACAACGTGAATGCGATATGCACCGCCCAATAAGCAAGCAAAACGCACCACCAACATACCGCATCACCCAAATCTTCCAAAGTACTCTCAATGTACATTTCACTTCGTCACCGGAGCATCCTCAGAAAATGTTGAATCAACCATTTACATTAAGGATCATGCCTATATCAAAAATAAATTATTTCATTTATATTATTAGGACCAAAAGACCTGAAATACACATCTTCTGTAAGTTTTAAGTTTGATTAATCATTTTAAATTGTCGATTAAAAAACAGTGTGTTGAAATTTGATGACGTCACAACTATTTATTTCACAACGCGCTTCTAGCATGAAAGTTTGTTTCATGCTAGAAGCGCGTTGTTTAGTTTGATAAAGAGTTGCTAATTTGATTAGTTGTCATCGTCCCTAATTGTAAAGTGACTTTACAACTATTGTGCATTGAACATCATTATCATTATTATATTATTACATCATGAATCGCTTATTTTAGAGTTTCTATTCTTAGTTCAGTAAAATTGTCCTTGCACCCTTATAGTTTCTTTTCTTTTTCAATTTTATCGCTTTTCTTTATCGGATATTCTTAAAAGGTGAGGGTGAAAGAGAAAGGTGAGAAGTTTAAGTTTTTAGTCCAATAAAAACTTGCTCTGCGCTTAAGCGATACGTCCATAAACTGGTGGTGTCAACGCCGACTCCGGAATCCGCGCAGCCGACAACTTAGCCGAAACATCTTAGCATAATTAGTGGGAAAGGGGCTGTTTATTGCTAATATTAGTTGTAAGGATTATTTCCAACGGCGCGGAGAGCTGTAGTGCGCCTTTTAACGGCTATTATCATAAGTCTGTCTGGTTGTTTACATGTTGCGATCTGTCGTTGTTCTGTTATACGATATCGTTTCGTATTATAACTGCAAGGGCGAAGATTCAACCATAATCAAGTTTGTTGCTGCTTGTCTTTTACTAGGATGCCTCCCTGGCGAAGAAGCTGAAGATTAAGCATTCCGGTATGATGCCGTATAGAAACCGATTAGGGGTATGGGTTTAATATAACTGCCATACCCCTAACAAGTTAGCCCGCTACCATCTTAGACTGCATCATCACTTACCATCAGGTGAGATCAACAGGATCAGGCAATCAAGGGCTAACTTGTAGTGGATAAAAAAAAGGATCTTAAATATTATATAATTAAACTTACATTTTCTGTAAGGCTTATTGTTTTAACGACTCATTATAACTAAAAAAAAACCGTATACCTATTTGAGAGAGTTTAACTTTGATGGTTTAGCATACACGTTTATTTTTTTCTGATCCAACTGAGGGAATCCAGGATTTAAAAGAGTTGTCAGAGCTTTACATAGGACTCATACATTCTGTGAACACCTTAATACACACATATAATTCGAATTAAAAGCGTAAAATTCATGAAATATTTAAAAACTATGAATTTTCCTGCAACTTAGAGTACTAAAATGTATACCGGTCTTTTCTTACAGAGTTTAATTAAGATTACAGAGTTTAAGTGAGAACTACTCGTAGCTATGGAAATGGTGAAAGGCTTTTACTGCTGTGGGTAAAAATAAATGTTTCACACAAGCTATCGTATCGTACACGTATTCACTAAAGGTAAGTTTAAATTAACGTTTTGATTTAACGTTTATAGCTTATATTAGTCGAACGGATCATATGCTAATTTCCTTCGTCTAGATTATCTTAAGCCACCCTTCCTCTAAGCGCTAGCTTGGGATCATCAGAATTACATTTTTGATGCATTTAAGAGGAAGGGTTAAACTCCTAAAGCTTAATTAGTCTGGTTAATCATTTTTATGAGCATAGTCACTTATGCAATTTTCTAAATAAAATGTCTCAAAACATGGCTCCTAATTCAATACAATATGCTTATAGATTTTATGTCCATTTTCAAATACCTACCGCTTTTAAAATTAAATCATAAAATAGCTTAAACATAAGGCCCATGGAACTCATATATTGATACATTAAAAAACTGTATAATAAGTACCTAAGTGGAAAACATTTTACATAATTTCCCTTAATCTTAAAGGATAAGATGGCTTAGTAGATATAGTAAAATACCTAGTTAATTAGTCAATACCATGCCTGTTTAAAGTTTTGTTACGATATGATATTATATTTAATGTAAGAGACAGGGGTATATTGGCTAAACTCAATCCAAATGCACAAATCCAAAAACTGCCACCCCAGATCCACCCCCGTCTAAGTGGTGGATGCGGGCAAATCTTCGAATTAATTTTACTGCCGAAATATGCAAATTTCAAGATATAGCCGCCTAATAACATGTACAAAAGAGTGGTGACTCGGGCGCGCAAAACAGTAGATTGTTGTTATTTAGAAGCTCCTAAAGTGTCTTAGTTTATGCCTATAAGTCGTTGGGCTCATAGAGTTTTCAACTTATGAACATGAAAATTAGACCCAATTAACTGACGTTGCTCAATGAGTCGCAAAACAAGAAGACAATGAGCGGGGTATGTACGTAGCAAGAAGATCTATTAAAGACATTTTCCCATATGCTCTCATGGACCGGTCCATGGAAGAGTATGGAAAAATGTCGCAATGAAAGAGCCTACCCCACTCGATTAACAAATGATCTCAATCGAGTCTGATGGAAGCCACTCAATGCAAGAGTAAGACGGTGTTAGGTCAACCTTTGCAAGAGGCCTATAATGGCTGTGCCTGATAAATAATTGGTTAGTTGTATGTGTTGAAATGACGACAATAATTTGGTATGGTTAGGAAAATTAAAAATGAAAGCATTGCATCATCTGCAGCAGCGCACCTCGTTTCATAATCTTTGTCATAATCGTTACTTCAGGCTAACATTATAGCCGCTTCGAGGAGCTTAATAGGTTTCAAAATTTACCGTGATAGTAGAAAATACACGATGCTTACGTGCCGGCTTTCTCGGGAACTTATCAGCGGTTATTAGATTCCAGGTGTTTGGTTTAGTTTAGTGAATGCGGTTAGGAACACCTCCCAAACTTAAGGGTTAAAGCAAACGGGACGCGCGATGACCACGTGTCCAACGCGGGTCCTAAAACCTGTATTCATCATATAGGCTGCCCATTACAGAGCACGGGCAGCTCTCAAAATAAAAAAAGGATAGATATGTAGTGCACCACGCTGACTAAGTGCGGATTGGCAGACTTCGAACACCTTTATGAACATAATGAAGAACTTTCGGGATTTATCTATATCTCGGGATGAAAGTTTTCTCACGATGTTCTCTTTCACTATGTTAGCGTTATTTAATTGCTTAAAACGAACAAGATACAGAGTTGTATTAAGGAACTGTTTTTATAAAGGCTTGTGCACATGAAGCACACGTTAGAATTGGGCTCATACGCAATTTGACATGTTTGTTATACAGGTCTTGTATTATACGTGCACGATTACACGCGCGTTCATTGTGACGTCCTACCATATACGTAGTCACAATCGACGTCGCGTACCGTTGACGTCGCGCGTTGTTTCTGCCTTAAGTTTGTAGGTTGGAAGTTCAAACTATTCTCTTTATAGTTAAGTGTGCTAATTTTGTTAATCAGAGCCCAACTACCAGCGAAAGTAGGTCCGTTCCCAGGAACCTTTACTAGCAAACGCGTCTAAAAAGTTGTTACTAGTTGCTCAAGAAACTAGAGCAGTCTTGAACTAAACAACTTGCATCTATAATTATGGGAGTGCGATTGATTTATTTGCTTTGTCATCGTCAACCTTTTCCAGAAAAAGGTTTCTTGTATGGAAATCTACATGCCGCGCTCATCAAGTGTCGTTTGCATCCTGTGGCTCCAAATTACTCGTTTTATGTCTGAAGTCTGATGAGGATCACACACTTTCGGGTGTGAGGTCGCCATTCCAGCACTATTGACTACTATGGCTAAATCTCTTACTCAGCTCATTATGTCCCAACTAGCAGATGCCCGTGACTTCGTCCGCGTGATTTAAGTTTTTTTGATTTCCTCGTGAACTTCTTAATTTTCCGGGATAAAAAGTAACCTATGTCACTATCCAGGTCCTCAATTATACCCATGCCAAAAATCACGTCGATCCGTTGCTTCGTTGCGGCGTGATTGAAGGACACACCAATAAACCGACAAACAAACCACACTTTCGCATTTATAATATTAGTATGATATGATGTCCTGTCGCCTGTTGCCGGATGAATGCCGAAGATTGAATTTAGTATGATGGTTTGTGTAGACTAATCTAATAACATATTTGCTGTCTGCCACATTCATGTTTAAATTGTATGTAAGCTATGGTTACTCATACATTGCATTACTGTGAAATATTCATTAATTTAATGCTTTTTGGTGAAATCCATCATTAAATAAAACAGAATAACAATCATATTTTCATCACTGATAGATAGCGAACTATCTCGACGCTGTAGAAATAATATGATTAAGAAACTTTTTTAATCAATAAAAAGTACAAGGCGGAGGGCTTCCTCGCTTCTGCATCGCTTTTTGTGCTTTTTTCGCTTTAGAGGAAAGTCACACTATCGATATATTGCTCGACAAAAAGTTGGAATAACTTACTTCTTTTTGTATCGAACATATCATGGTGGTCAAGGTACAGATAGTTTTAACCAGTCTGTTTTATCGGATACCTACGTTTTTATTTGGCAATGTCAGTAGTTGCAGGAGCGAGTGCATACACACGGCAGTATTTCGGATCCAGTAAACACACAACCCGATGCGTTATTTTTTCTGTATACTGGCGGTTGGTCATGTAAGTAAGGTTAATTAGCTGCAGTAGCGACGGATCCGTTAAAACGATCCTGTGATACGGACCTTCTGTGTGTAGGTACACTAATTTAGGAGGCAGTCTTAAAGTCGTCTCCAGCTTGCTCGATTTAATTTACTTACGCGCTCACACTTGAATCTGTTAAAAAGAAGGAATGAAATTGACCTGACTAATTAAAAGTTATCTGCACCCTACCGGCAAAGACGTGCCGCCAAGCGATTTAGCGTTCCGGTGCGATGCCGTGTAGAAAGCGAATAGGAGTATGGGTTTAATAATAACTGCCATGCCCCTAACAGGTTAGCCCGCTACCATCTTAGACTGCATAATCACTTACCAACAGGGAAAGATCGCAGTCAAGGGCTAACTTGTAGTGGATAAAAATTAAAAAAAAACAGTGATATGGTTAATAATTGAATGTTCACTGTTTTAAGCTGTAAAATATCAAGCTAGGAAAACAAGGTATTTAAAACAAAAAGTCGCTAATGTGTTCAATAACTAGTGCTCTTTTCGCCTTATTTCTCATTACACCGCTGCCTTGCCTCGTTTCCTCTTACGTCATACTTATAATCGTTTATCGTTTGATGCCCGCGGTCTGCTTATTTCACAGGGAAATTGAAAAAGTTATCCTGATCGTCAAGTGTGAAACCCTGTCCATAGCTGCGGAGAATATGCCTGTGATGCAGTTTACTAGTAAACTGTAACAATAAAATAGGTACTTCTCAAGAGAAGTAACTATATTTTGGCGTCCAAAAACTATATTTGGGAGAATACCTATATTTTCTCCTTTAGTATATCTTTGTAAAAATACCTACTTGTAATTTTACCTACTTCATTGTCAAACTAATTTTAAAGGTTCGCATGATTTAAAACTATTGCAGCGGAAATTGATCCTATATTATATAGGTATCAGCATAATAATATTATAGTGTTTACAATTATCTGCTTTTAAGGTGTCTTGCATTCAGATAACAATTTACTGCCAACCGTATTTCGGACACGGCAGCCAATGTCCACTGAAATAAGCCATCTGCATGTGCGTAATTACAGATTTAACTCTGTATTCCCTTACTCTCATAGTCGGATGGGACTGCAACCCGACATGTCTGGAGAAAGTTGAGAGGCAGAATCGACGACTTAGTACCACGGTAAATTGTGTTGAGACTGAAACCTAAGGATTGCCTGTGTTGTCATTGGTTTTTTTCATGTATTGACATAATTAAGAAGATACTTAATTTTGTTGTGTATGAAAATCAAATTAATCCTTAATAGTCAACAAATCTTCATGATAATAAACACACCTTTCTGCATCTGGATAACTGAGAGAGGTGCATTAGTCAGTAATTATTGATAAGAACCAAAGTTAACCCTTTTAAATTCGGTGCGGTCGTTAAAACCCACGGTAGGGGTGCAAGGGGGGACGGGGTGGGTTTACAATTAATTGTTCCATAAATTAATTTATTTTATTAAATATATTGTATGCTTTATACTTTATCCATAAAATAAATATAATTGTAATTTATAGTACCCACCAGCAAAAGGTCTTTATTTCAAAACGTATGTTCTAAAGGCTATATTATAGTTATTAATTTGTTATAATTAGTCAGTTTTTATATTTCTTGTTCAAAATGTTAGATCAATAAACAAAAAAAAGTACCTACGTGATTATTGAGATCATTTTTTAGAAGTCGGTTAAACGTGATTTAAGATTGCTTACATTATTTTTGGTTTGAGTATCATAAAATTACTTCAGATCATAAAAAGATTATTCGGTACTATTTATAAACAATTTTACATATGTTTTAAATTTTATTTATTCACTTTCTTTCTTTATCTTTATAGGGTTTCCTAAAATGATAATGAACTTATAATCTTGACTCACTTAGCTTAACTTAAAATATTAATATAATAAAATATAACATGCACCCTTTGAATACAATAAAAGTCAAATAAAAAACGTTTTGATTAATAAAAGGCAATGTTATATTGGCGATTGATCCCATAAAACTCGGTATGAACGACCATCGAGCAGTAAAACAGAATTATATATGCAAATTTCCGACCATAAGTAGGTACAGAACAGTAAAAATAAAGGCCGGGGATTTGCGGGGCAGGGGTATTAAAATTCGAGATGCACGTACATCGCTAAGCCGTCCACAATTAAACCAAGGTGGGTCCATCTCACCCCCCGCGGCGGGAGCGGGGTTATTTTTCCATATTTAATAAAATAATAAAAAAAATAAAATATTCAACCCGCGTCAGCGCGTGTATCGCTATCGGTGGCCCGGACAGATACATATTTTTTTTACGCCATTTTGTTTTACGTGACCGGAGATGCGGTTTGCGAAGATTATACAAGCGCTCGTGTTTAAATAATTTAGTGGCTTCTGTTTTTGTTTTATGTCAATGTAATTAAGTTTTAATTAATTTTAGAAATAATTACTGAACATAAGCTGCTGCTATTTTATACGCCTGGCTCTACTGACGTTTTAAAAAAAATCGGAGTTTAATAATAATAGCTAAAGTAATGTTACCGAGTCAGGTGGAAAGATTTTTGGAATTAACATCTCAAATACCTTACTTAGTAATTTTACCACTTACTTATTAATTTTATTTTTAGAATTAGGTAGGTATTAGCTTGCGATTGATTGTGGTTTTTTTTAATCTTGCGAGAACTTTTTGATTTTCTAGGGTAAAAAGTTGGCTATGTCTAAAATAATGGAACACCTGTGCTAACAAATTTCGCCGAGATCAGATATCTGAAGGGGCAGTGAAAAAATAACAGAAAGTAAGACAATAAGACTGGTTCGTTATTTATACTACTAAATATAATATAACCAACATTGATAAAACATATAGAATTATACTAACATAGAAAAAAAAATGTTAGTTGTCTTGGTTTTATTAGAATACTAGACGCTACCCGTTACTAGATGGCGTTTGAAGTTACGATTATACATAAACTTGAGTTCATTGCAAATTTTCGAAAGTTCCTTAAAAAAAACGAAAAACGAAATGAAATCTCCTAACCTGAACCCATTTTTCAATTTTTATTCCCCTATAAATTAGCCCTTTAAATTAGCGATCTAACCTGGCGGTAATTGGTGATGAAGTCTAAGACGGTAGCGGGCTAAGTGCTTACCTACCTGCTAGGCGTATGACAATTGGCAGTTATAGCCAATTAAGTTATATAAGCCTATACCCCTTCTCGGTTTATATAATAATATAGTTCGTACTGGCACCTCCCTTTTATGAGATTACAGCGCTCACCACTGCGTCAGGGAGGTTTAATCCCAAATCAAAGGTTCCCAAATCAAGCGGTCTTGAACTCCTTACTCCTTTAAAAAGGAGTGCATACCATTACTTGGTGTATGATTAGTCCCTTATATATAAGGCCCAATTTCCTGTCTCCTTATAAGTTAAGGACTCCCCACGTAGAGCGCACATTAAAAGCAACTAGCTATTAATTACGGAATATCTCTACATCACGATATTATCCTCGCAAAATGAAAAGCGATATAGCTTGTGCTTGGTTGGCCAGCTTCCAAGCTCTGATACGGTTCGGGACGGTCACTCCCGGAAACTGGGAATTTATGCTGTATCACCTAAGTGTGGCTTAGAAATTTAACGGGTAGAAATTTTCAATACAAAAATTTTAAGGTCTGTTTTCGTGAGAAGTCTATGTTTGGATTTTTTGACGTGAGGTGAACCAACTGTTAAAAGATTTTATTAGGTAACCGACCTAGCTCAACGGGTTGTGACGCTGATGTGGCAATAAGCGGGACATATATACCTAGCTAGTACGAAGAACTGATAGATGTTGAGGTTCCAGCCACCAGAGAAAGCAGCATTGACAGACCTTTCATTATGGGACGGATGATGTAAAGCGAGTCGCAGTGAACCATTAAATATTTATGGCGCAAGATCGTGTGGATGCCCCTAGAAGAGTCCTAAGGAGGAGCAGAGATCAATGATGACGCGGATGACGAAAGCTTTCGTAAGCCTATCTTGTTCTGTCTTCCCGTCTGTGTTCCCTTTTCTCCTTCAAGTAAGCGTTATTGAGGAGAGATACAGTCTACCCTGAGGACTGAACTGAACTGAAATGATGGCTTCAAGTTACTGTTGAGGTAATAAGGGATAAGCTTATGCTAGATAAGCTTAAGATTGTGCGACCTTCACTCAAAATTTTCTTAATTATAGAGCGCAATTTTTTAAAGATTTAAATATTATCATTATTATCACTTCAACTGGATTGCTACATAGCACGCGTTCGTTTCTCAGAATAAGAAGGATTGGTTACGTTATAGTCTACCACGCTGGCCAAGTATGGATTGGCAGACTGCACACGCCTTTGAGAACATTTTGAAAAAATCTCGGGCAGGTTCCCTTACGATGTTTTATTCACTGTTATACACAAAGGATATTTAATTTCTTAAAACGCACATAACTGCAATATACATAATATATAATACTCATTAAAAAACGCTACGATTAAGGTACCATCATGTTTAAACAGGCAATCGTATTAAATACGACGTGCAAGCTACCTTTGTATAGGGATGCGATCACCATTATTCTAAGCCGATTTGATAGGGTACACAGTTTGAGCCCTAGCCCTGTGATCTTAACGAGTAGTTGAGTTTCAGAAAATTTATTAAGATGCTTCATTATTCTCAACTAGCTAATGGCCGCGACTTCTTCTTCGTGGTTAAAGTTTTTTTGATTCCCGCGGGAACTCCTTAATTTTCTGAGATAAAAAGTAGCCTATGTTACTCTCCAGTTCCTCAACTATACCCATGCCAAAAATCACGTCGATCCGTTGCTCCGCGGCGTGATTGAAGGACAAACGAACAAACCAATAAACCAACAAACAAACACACTTAAGTATGATATGATATCCTTTGCCTTGCATTGAGATATCAAAATGTACCATCTTACTAAGGCGGATACATTTGAATATCTTAGAAGTTTACTGTTTAATATGAAAATGTCTAAGATTTTCCGTGAAAACTCTCCCGTCTCCTGAAGCCTTATCCCCCAATAAGTCCGATACGACCGAACCAGAAGCGTTGGCTGACTAACTTTTCATTTCATTATCCGAACTTTTAATCTCAAAGTGCCCGTGAAAGAAAAATGGAGGCGTTAAGGAAATCGCCAGCGCCACCTATTATCAACTCCTGCAACTCGAATAATTTCTGTACCGGCTTCCACAGTTCAATTTTCCAGTACAAAGAAATAAGTATTTGAACTAAAAAGACTTACGGTTTGTTTTTGCATGTTAGTCGTTTGGTGGTTAAGTCGTCGAAGTCGAGACGAATTGTTACAGAAGAGTCATAAAAAGTAAGATATTAATGTATCGCGGGAGGCATTAGACGGTCGGTGGATCGATTTCTATGCATAAAAAATGCTAATGGCCCGAGAGAGAGTACGTAGTTCTCTTGCCGTTGATTTATGTGAGGAGTTTGGCCAACTATTCGCGCTTGATGTCGTCTTAGGTGTTTCGCGGACAGGTGGTAGGCGAGCGCTTTGAGCGTTTTAACGTAAACGACCCGCGACTTTGTTACGCAGCTTCGAAATTCGAATATAATGGTTGGAAGATAGGAAATATATCTTTGAATTTGAGTTTTTATTGCATCACATTAAGCATGTGATTCTGTATGCTTCTGAACTTACACTCCATGCTGGAGCGTGCTACACACCGCGAACGGTCTTCTCCGACACGTTCTTAAATAATTCTAGCCTCCTTGCGTCATTCCTCAGTTCTAATAAAAAAGTCTGTGTGGAATATATATCTTACTAGCTGATGCCCGCGACTTCATCCGCGTGGATTGATGTTTTTTAGTTCCCGCGGGAACTCGGGAAATTAGCCTATATGTTATTCCAGACTATATAATGTATCTCTGTGCCAAATTTCATCCAGATCCGTTCAACCGTTCTGGCGTGATTGAGTGACAAACATCCATCCATCCATACATCTTCATACTCGTAGTTTAGTTTTAATATGATGCAAATACTACGAGATTATTCAATACACATATAATAATACATATAGGTATATATTATGGTAGGTATCAATTTTAAAGTACTTATATTTTTGGTGGGGACAGATTTATATTTAATTCGGGAAGGCGGATACCCAGGACATATAATATGAAAGAAATCCCCGCAAATATGCTAATCCTCAGTTAAGCTGTTACAAATAAGCGATTCCAGCTGCTTGTGCCGATACGATAGCAAGTTGGCGGCGCGCCCGCTCGCGCTTGACTGCATCCAACTTGGCACCAAACGGGTGACATTGCTTTTTATTCATTGTTTTTTTTTCAGCTGTAAAATAGTTAAGCAGGTGATGATATTTTTCAAAAAGCTTATTACATACTAGCTAATGCCCGCGACTTCGTCCGCGTGAATTGAGGTTTTTCGGTTCCCGCGGGAACTGTTTAATTTTCCGGGATAAAAAGTAGCCTATGTGTTATTCCAGACTAATCTATCTCTGTGCCAAATTTCATCCAGATCCGTTCAGCCGTTGGGGCGTGATTGAGTAACAAACATCGATCCATCCAAACTTTCACATTTATAATATTAGTATAGATGGTATAGTATTGTATATACTGTTGAAGATTACGGGAATGACAAAAGAGCATGGATTTGACTCGCTTCAGCAATGCTAAGGACAGTCGCGGTTACTTATGTATCTACACATTAATACAATTATTGTAAATTAATTTTTTCACAAGGGCACCCGCTGATTTTCTTGCTGGTTCATTTCGGTAGGAATGTTATTCCGAACCAGTGGTAGATTCACTCGACGATTCAAAAGCACTTGTAAAAGTTTATTTGAATAAAAAACTTTACCTTAGCAAAGGAAGTAGGAATACTGACTAGTGCCACTCATATTGCTAGCTTTTTTGTGGGCAAAATTTAACAATTTTTTCAATATAAATTTCGATAATGCAAAGTTTACATTACGGTGTCGAACAAGAAAACCTGGGTAGGTTAATTTTCATATTGTTGAGACTCTTGGTACCCTTTTTTTTATTCCACTACAAGGTAGCCTTTGACTGCGATCTCACTTGATGGTAAGTGACGATGCAGTCTAAAATGGTAGCGAGCTAACTTATTAGGGGCATGTCAGTTATATTAAACCCATACCCCTATCAGTTACTAAACGGCATCGTACCGAAACGCTTGATCGCTTGGCGGTACGCCTTTGCCAGTAGGGTGGTAACTAGCCACGGCCGAAACCTCCCACCAGATCAGACCAGAGAAAATTCATAAATTTCCAAATTTACCCTGCCGAGAATCAAACCCGGGACCTCCCACAAATAGACCACAGCGCTTACCACTGCGCCAGGGAGGTCGTCAACTTTTGAATGTAGATTTTTGGGGGTTTTTTTTAATAATTAATCTACCGAAATTTATAGAAAAAATACCGCGTCACCCAAAAAGTTTCAGTTATTTTCCATTTTTAAGTAACGGACGGCAAACCATCACGTCCTAGTAGTTAATAATAAAAAAGCAGAACCTCGGACGTTATCTCCGCGAGTGTTTTTCCATTTTCACTAAATTAGCGGGATGCCGTCGTTGTGACGTCACGTATTTAATTACGTCGCCCACGCATCTCTGACGCTTCGGAATTGAATGTTAGTGGATGGTGGATTAATAAGATTTCTGAATGTCATTCATATTTCACTGTTTTTTTTTAATTTTTATCCACTACAAGTTAGCCCTTGACTGCGATCTCACCTGATGATAAGTGATGATGCAGTCTAAGATGGTAGCGGGCTAACCGGGCTATTCGGTTTCTACACGGCATCGTACCGGAACGCTAAATCGCTTAGCGTCGCGTTTTTGCCTGTAGGTTGGTAACTAGCCACGGCCAAAGTCTCCCACTAGGCCAAACCAGGGAAAATTCAAAAATTATAAATTCCCAAATTGACACTGCCAGAGATCGAACCTGGGATCTCCGCACGTTAAGGTGATTAAGGCACGGTACCAATAGAAAGCCACATTATTTGTGAGTGTTAAAGGCTATATATTAACCCGAAAAATTAGGGAGTTCCCGTGGGAATTTAAAAACTTATTTCACGCGGAAGAAGTCGCGGGCATCTGCTAGTTTACAATAAAAATACGCGGGTTTTTGAGACGAATGAACTTCATAATACTTAACGCTTCTTCCTGAAAGTACCTATAGGCAGCCAATTTCAACCTAAGTAAAAAGTAAACGCAATTCGCCTCAGTTCCCCCAGACACAAAGGAGCGCTATCTAGCGATAAATTATCGGAATTATTACATTAAAAAATCCATCTAGTATCTCAAAGCGCGCCGTTACCGTATCCGTCAACAGTTTGGTATAAAAACGTCTTAAGCGTCTTTGAACTGAGGGTGTACATGAGACTTTTTAGTTTTAGAAATCTATGCTCTTTCCTGGATATAGAACAATTGTTAGGGCGATTAATACTTTACGGACAGGACAGGATAAAACGTCCGCGTCGTAAGGAAAACACGTTATGTCTTGTCGCGGTAGTCTGCCCATCTGGATAAAAAAGTGCGGGCGTAGGCTTGTATTTTTGCCCTAAATATATGGAATCTAAAAATTAAGTAATCTACATACATAGTCTGTGGCACAATGCTAAAAAAGTTTTGGAGCGCAAACTGGGATCAGAATTATTTTTGTCTGCAATAAATAAAACATCAACATAAGAGCCTACTTGAATGATAGCTCTCTACAGGATGGTCCCAATACACTTCCAAGGAAAAAGAATGATTTCTCGTACCTACGGAATACGAGGAATCCATTTTGTTCTTTGGACGTCATTATTGGGACTGTCCTGTACGCTTACTCCTAGTTTTAACATCTATCCATACTAATATTATAAATGCGAAAGTCAGTTTGTTTGTTGGTTTGTTGGTTTGTTGGTTTGTTGGTTTGTTGGTTTGTCCTTCAATCACGCTTCAACGGCGCAACGGATCGACGTGATTTTTTGCATGGGTATATTTGAGGACCTGGAGAGTGACATAGGCTACTTTTTATCCCGGAAAAACAAACAGTTCCTGTGGGATAGCATGCTCTTTTTTTCGCATTTTTCGTCAATTAGGCGGCAACGGCGCAACGGATCGACGTGATTTTTTGCATCGGTATATTTGAGGACCCGAAGAGTGACATAGGCTACTTTTTATCCCGGAAAAATTAACAGTTCCTGTGGGATATAATGCTCTTTTTCTCGAATTTGTTTTTCAATCACGCTTTAACGGCGCAACGGATCGAAGTGATTTTTTGCAAGGGTATATTTGAGGACCTGGAGAGTGACATAGGCTACTTTTTATCCCGGAAAAACAAACAGTTCCTGTGGGATAGCATGCTCTTTTTTTTCGCATTTTTCGTCAATCAGGCGGCAACGGCGCAACGGATCGACGTGATTTTTTGCATCGGTATATTTGAGGACCCCTAGAGTGACAAAGGCCACTTTTTATCCCGGAAAAACGTACAGTTCCTGTGGGATATAATGCTCTTTTTCTCGCATTTGTTCTTTAATTAGGCGGCAACGGAGTTACAGATTGACGTGATTTTTTGCACAGGTATAGTTGAATAGCTGGAAAGTGATTGTAACTTTTTATCCCGTAACCAACAATTCCTGTGGGATAGTATGCTCTTTTTCTCGCATTTGTTTCACCGTTCCCACGTTCAGGTTAGCCCACGTTCAGGTTATCATAACCGTCCGGTTAGCCGACGTTCAGGTTAGCCGACGTTCAGATACACCGTCGTTTAAGTTAGCCGACGTTCAAGTTATCCGACGTCCAAGTTAGCCCACGTTCAGGTTATCCCACGTTCAGGTTAGCCCACGTTCAGGTTAGCCCACGTTCAGGTTAGCCCACGTTCAGGTTAGCCGACGTTCAGATACGCCGTCGTTTAAATTAGCCGACGTTCAAGTTATCCGACGTCCAAGTTAGCCCACGTTCAGGTTAGCCCACGTTCAGGTTAGCCGTCGTTCAGATTTATTTTAGGACCAGGAAAGTAACATGTGCTACCTTAGTAACATCCTATAATCCTAATATCCTAATATATTTTATAAATGCGAAAGTGTTCTTGGAAGTTGTTCTCATTAAAGTAAAAAACAAAGGCATTAACCCTTTAGTTCGCAGGTGAAAAAAAATCAAAAATTTTCTTTTTTTGCTTTTTGGGGGGTAAATAGTAAGTATAAGAATGACTAAAAAATAGAAAAAAATCAGAGTGCAGTGTTCAGAGTGAAGAGGTCAGAGTACAGAGTGCAGAGTGCAGAGGTCAGAGTGCAGAGTTCAGAGTTCAGAGTTTAGACTTCAGAGTTCAGAGGTCAGAGTGCAGAGGTCAGAGTTCAGAGTGCAGAGTTCAGAGTGCAGAGTTCAGAGTGCAGAGTTCAGAGTGCAGAGGTCAGAGTTCAGAGTTCAAAGTTCAGCGTTCAGAGGTCAGAGTGCAGAGGTCAGAGGTCAGAGTGCAGAGGTCAGAGTTCAGAGTTCAAAGTTCAGAGTTCAGGGTGCAGAGTTCAGAGGTCAGAGTGCAGATGTCAGAGTGCAGAGTTCAGAGTTCAGAGTGCAGAATTCAGAGTTCAGAGTGCAGAGTTCAGACTTCAGAGGTCAGAGTGCAGAGTTCAGAGTGCAGAGTTCAGAGTGCAGAATTCAGAGTTCAGAGTGCACAGTTCAGAGTGCATAGTTCAGAGTGCAGAGTGCAGAGGTCAGAGTTCAGAGTGCAGAGTTCAGAGTTCAGAGTGCAGAGTTCAGAGTGCATAGTTCAGAGTGCAGAGTTCAGAGTGCAGAGTTCAGAGTGCAGAGTTCAGAGTGCAGAGTTCAGAGTGCAGAGTTCAGAGTGCAGAGTTCAGAGTGCAGAGTTCAGAGTGCAAAGTTCAGTGTTCAGAGCGCCGAGTGAAATGTCTTCAACGGCGCAACGGATCGACGTGATTTTTTGCATGGGTATATTTGAGAACCTGGAGAGTGACATAGGCTACTTTTGCCACTCGATGAAATACGTCAATTCTGAACGTCTCAGTATTCTTCTCCATGGCGCCCTCTTGCATGCTAAATTGCTTGCAGTTTTTCTCCACTAAAATATCAAGATCTGAGTTCTTGGAAATTGTTCTCATTAAAGTAAAAAACAATTACCATTTTCAAGAAAATAATAAACCAAGTATTCTCAACAAAAACTCAGTTATTGTTCCCCTGAGCCACGCGAAGCGAAGCCGCGGGTAATAGCTAGTACTTATAATAAAACTGTAACATGTCCAATTCTGTACATTGAAGATATTTTGAAATTTTTTTTTGGAGGGCACTCATTATTCGATACTGAAGCCAAATCTGTAATTTTTTTCATTTTTGTCTGTCTGTCTGTCTGTCTGTCTGTCTGTCTGTCTGTCTGTCTGTATCTTGGCCGCGCATCACGCCGAAACTACTGAATGAATTCAAACGAAACTTGGCACGATTTGAGCCCATACTACGAGGTAGGACATAGGATACTTTTTATCCCGAAATTCTACCCCTGAAGGGGTGAAATAGGGGTTGAAAGTTTGTATGAAAGTCCTTAATTTCTCAAGTTATAGCCATGAAACTTGATATATGAGCTGCGGGTTGAAAATGGAGACATACGTGTTTCACAGTTTTTGAAAATTCGACCCCCAAAAGGGTGAAATAGGAGATAAAAGTTGGTATGAAAGTCCTTCGTTTCTCAAGATGTTTTACAAGTTATATCAACGAAACTTTTTATTTTGGCTAACGGTAAAAAATAAAGAAGTACATGTGTCACAGTTTTTCAAAATTTCACCCTCAAAGGGGTGAAATAGGGGTTGAAAGTTTGTATGAAAGTCCTTCATTTCTCAAGTTATATCGATGAAACTTGGTATACAAGATACCGGTTAAATATGAAGAAATACGTATTTCACAGTTTTCGTAAATTTGACCCCCGAAGGGGTGAAATAGGGGTTGAAAGTTTGTATGAAAGTCCTTCATTTCTCAAGTTATATCCATGAAACTTGATATATGAGCTGCGGGTTAACAATGAAAACATACGGGTTTCACAGTTTTTCAAAATTCCACCCCCAAAGGGGTGAAATAGGGGTTGAAAGTTTGTATAAAAGTCGGTCATTTCTCAAGTTATTTCGATGAAACTTGGTATATCCACGCGGACGAAGTCGCGGGCATCAGCTAGTTGCAAATATGATTGATCGACGTGAGCGTTCGATCGCATTTGCGTCAAACTAAAATGAACCTTAATGGCATTGATTTAGAGCTCAATTTCGTGTACGCATTCACAGCCAGCGCTCCAAACGATACGTTTCGAAATTTAAATCGGTTGCACTGAATTTGTGGCTCTAAATCAATGCTATTAAGGTTCATTTTAGTTTGACGCAAATGTGATCGAACGCTCACGTCGATCAATCGTATCTGCAATGTTAAAACTGGGAGTAAGCGTACTGTATAATTTACTCAAATAACGTGATAATATAGGTCAACGACTCACTCGTAGCAGTCTATACGCGTGGCCATCGTAGATAGTCGTAGTGCGTGTAGCCACGTAGCCTGCGGCGTAGCCGTTCTACGTAATCAGACATAATATTATTATATTTTCTGTTATTCAAAAAAACCTTACGTTAATACGTAAATCGTACGTGATATGGAGGTGATCCTCGGGAATAAACTTATCAAAAAGTGACAGCATCACACAATGTACCTAAATCAGTATAGGCAGGCAAGTAGGCCGGTCTATTTATACCAACTTATTTTCTAAAATCTATAATAACATATTTATAAAATGTTACCAGCACAGAGAGATAATATAAGCAGAATGGTAAAACCATTATGACATACATAATACTATGTTACAAGGATAAACAAATTATAAGAAGACTTACCTATATTTTAACAGATAGATATAATACAATGCATATCGGATCGCTACTCCCTCTTAGAGGGAGGAAGACGTGTTTTTGTCATGTTTTTATTAGTGAAAAACAATGATGAATTACCGAACGCTGCGTTTATTAGTCGCCTCTTTTTGTTGTCCTTTTGCCATTTTAGGGGTCTGTAAAAAAAAAATATAAAAATAAAAATCAAAATTCAAATGTTTTTTATTCAAATAAACTTTTACAAGTGCTTTTGAATCGTTTGAGTGAATCTACCTCTGGTTCGGAATGCGACATATACATAAACAAGTTAAAATTTTATTTCATAGGCAAATTAGAATTATTCCCATTTTATGTTAATTATGTAGACATAATTAGTGATTAGAATTATAATCAGCAAGCAATTTATGCACCAAAATTGTTTTTATTTTATGTTGATGAATTTTGAACTTAATTTTTAAAAATGTCCTTGAGATTTTTAAAATATGCATTACATACCTACCCACGCGTCACTATGGATTAAAAGTGACTATAACTCATTGGACAGTGCGTCAGGCAAGCCTCATTTAGGCCCAAGCACAAGCTGAACGATCTAGCATGAATTACATAAAATATCCTCCACCACCACCACTACAGCCCATTAACGTTCCACTACTGGGCACAGGCCTCCACTCTTATAGGAGAGAGGGAATAAGAGCTTCATTACATAATTTCCAACTGTGCCCCGTCAGGCCTTTGACCAAGAGCTAATTAGCTCTTTTTTATTATTTTGTTCATGAAACTGCGAAAAATTAATCAAAAAATCTCTCGTCACCGTCGTCTCAAACAAAAGACGTCCACTGCTGGATGAAGGTCTCTTGCATGGATCTCCACAGAACACTTGTGCCGCTAGCTTCCAGCGGCTCCGCCATTCAAGCCTTCTGAGTATTATGAAATAAGTTCATGATATTTATTTTCACACTAGATGATGCCCGTGACTTCGTCTGCGTTGTTTAAGCTTTTTAATTTCCGCGGAACTCCTTAATTTTCCGGGATAAAAAGTATATTCCGCCTATGCCCTTCTACGAGATGCATCGAATTCAGTTGAAAGGATGGGCCGTTAAAGCGTAGCAGACAGACAAACAGATAGACACACTATCGCATTTATTACATTAGTATTCACATTATACGGAACTCTTAACGCTTATTAAAAAATCGTAGTGGACCAATTTTTTAATTTGTTTTCTTAGGTATACAAGGCGTGAGATGGCCCCTGAAATTCGCATTAACGAGGGGTGGAATGTACAATATCGGGCGTGTTCTCGTCTTGTAGTAAATTAAATTGTTTGCGCTCCCGACTTTCAGGTGTTTTATGCATTATTAACTTCGGGACTTCGATGAGGTAGTTCGGAGGTTTAATACACGTAGCTCAATAATTATTAACAACTTAAAAGACTTAGAATTAATATGTTTAATTTCATGTGCCAAACAGACGAATTTCTAAGCGTGGTGGAGCAAGTGGTGTAGGAATAAAGCAAGCAATACGATCCACAACCACACAAATCTTCCAAAGCAATCTCAAATCGATCTTGACTCGACTTGCTTAAAGATCGTTAGTTGATGGTCGTCCTACACTGCGCATTTAGGTGGTCGCCTATCGGTTGTTCGAGCTGCCGCGTAGATTGCCATTTCAGCTTACCCGTTGTCCTAGGTGAACGACAAATAATAAAACGCGGTAATGCGATGCGACACTATAGGAACAAACGGTAGGTGACCCTCTAAGGTAATGTGTAAGTAGGTGAGGTAGATAACTTTGTCATTTTCTATGGAGTCGTATCGCGTCGCGTTACGTCGCGTCGCTTTCATCGCTCATCTAAGACAACGGGTTAGAAACTCTTCAAACTAAAAGCACTTATTATCTAGAATAGTACGAGTACAAGTACAAGTTTCGTTTAGACCAGGCAATGGCAACTTTGCGTTGAAATTTTTCCAATTTGCATAGGTTTAGGTGTAAAGAGAGATTTATTTTCCCAAAAATGACCAAAAGTTACATGGGAAAACTTACAATAAACTATGCTTAAGCATATTAACTACCGTATAGGTGACCATATATAGAAACTTCCAACTTACAAACCAATCATAATACTAAAGTTCATCTAGAAAATGCTTGAAATATAGAATTTGCTTGAAACTTAAAATCATTAGGCAAATATTATAGAGTTTATGTACTGGCATAGACACGACAAATAATGAAATTATACCACCGAGGGGAGGCGAGGTAAGATGGGCCATCATTTCTTTTCTTTTGCGTTCCCGGTTTTTGTTTGTTTAATCTTTATTTATCGGGAGATCGGAAATTCTCAGATTAACATCAAAGGCAGAAGTGACGTTAAAATTTAATATTATGAACAGCCTTTTTTTAAAGGAATGGTGGCATCTGATTCGTCGAGTGAAGGAGTGGGTAGCGATTCAATTAGGGCTGGTGTTATTTACGAAAATAGATTTTAAGGATTTGATCAAAGTTTTGATTTTTCAAAGTTTTTGCATTAAAATTTGGTAGGTAAAGTACTGTTTTAAGGAACAATATTTGATAAATAATCCACCACCTCCACTACAGCCCATTAAAGTCCCACTGCTGAGCATAGGCCTCCACTCTCATAGGAGACCGGGAATTAGAGCTTAGACCCACCATGCTGCTCCAATGCGGGTTGGCGGGCTTTAACGACTATTATCATGTTAGTGATAATAACCGGGACCGACGGCTTCACCACCAACTTCCTAACTCCGGGCTAGTTGTATAGTAGACTGAGAATTTCTAGTCAGAAAACCCCAGTACTTAATTATGGCCCGACCCGGGACTCGAACCCGTGACCTCGTCGGCCGCAGTCGAACATGCTCATCACTAGACCAACGAGGCAGTATGATAATTAATAACAATTTATAATATTTTTTATGGCCCGGAAATGCTACGGAGAATTGGGTGCTTGACAACTAGTCAAATCAGGTATTTTTTTTTCAAATTTCAAAACGCGTGACTAGCATAGGATGTTGTATGAAATACTGAACTGTGACGTCATACAAATTTCTACGCACTTTTTGTAACTTCAATCGATAGTTTAAAATGGTTTTCAAACGTAAAACTAACAGGGGACGTGGATATTACAACTTTAAGGAGATTCTCTATTTAATAATGACTAAAAAATTATTAATTTGAATAGTTATCTAATACCCAATTTTTTGCTTCATAATAATTATTATGTCTGACTCTTGAGATAGTGACACTGGCTAGTTTTTATCTCGGAAAATCAAAGAGTTCCCACGGAGTTTTGGAACAACCTAAATCCACGCGGACGACGTCGCGCGGCTTTTGTCTGGAAGGCTTCGGCCGTGGCTAGTTACCACCCTCAGAAAAGACGTGCCGCCAAGCGATTTAATGTAGAAACCGATTAGGGTGACTTTAAAATAACTGTAACAGGTTAGCCCGCTACCATCTCAGACGGCATCATTACTAACCACTACGTGAGATCTCAATCAAGCCTAACTTGTAGTGGATAAAAAAACATCATCTAGTCTATACTTCTATACTAATATTATAAAAGCGAAAGGTTGGATGGATGGATGTATAGATGGATGGATGGATGGATGTTTGTTAATCAATCACGCCAGAAAGGCTGAACGGATCTGTATGTTTGGCACAAAGATAGATTACAGTCTGGAATAACACATAGGCTACATTTTATCCCGGAAAATTAAAGAGTTCCCGCGTGATCTTAAAAACCTAAACCCACGCGAACGAAGTCGCGGGCATTAGCTAGTGTTATCATAAATTTCATCAAATGATGTCATAAAGAAAATTACTACGGCAATAATCGCAACACACACCTAATCATACAGCTGGTGAAGAAACGATCCAAATCACGCGAAACACGGTCGAACAACCATTATCTTGCTTATTGTTGTTTTTAATGAGACACCAGCCAATGATGGCCGGCGACATTGTCCGTCGGATCGCGCCATTATCCCCCCGTTCCCTCTTAATATCCTGGAGGACCGCCATAAAATTCCCGCACCCGATCGAGTGACAACGAGTGAAGCCTGTAACCTACTTTCACTAAAATGTGTGTAAAAATACCACTAACTGATAGGCGCCATTTGTTTTGCATAGGGTGCTCGGCAAACTGGTTAGATGTGTACCCTACTGGTACTATACTTCTTAAAGTATTGAATTTTTCAAGTAAATTTTTAGGTCATATCAAAAATATGAAACCGCCTGTAACCGAACAATGTGTCTATCTGGTTTTACAATAGTACATTACTGCAGCGGCCAGTAAAACAGGCATTGAAGGACGAAAGTTCGCCTCGGCCCACATTACGTAAGTTCATCAATGCCTAGTTGTGGCCAAGGCTTGTATAGTACTTTTCTCAAATAATGAAACTAAGTAGTACCTAGACATAACTTTTTATTTAAAAAGTAAGTTCATCACACTCATTGTCTTCACTTGAACTCATTTTGTCAAATACATTTCAAAATCAATGATGAACAACCATTATAATATTATACCTCTATGCGAACAACGAACAACAATAATTTTTCCCGCGTTAGTGTTCATTTTTTTTTCAATAAACAGCTTTCTATTTGCAAGCTAGTTCGAAATTTAAATAAAACCTTTGATAAGTTACCTACCTCCTTGGTTTCCATGTTTCGGAGTAAAAGATCGTTCCATTTTTAAATTACACGACAGATATGAATTTACTATGTAATTTATTTGGCCGCTAAACCACGACAGATATGGATTTTCATACAACTTTTGCCGGCCGCTGCTCGCATGTATTTGGCCAGTACAGCAATTTCGATTTATCTCGAAGAAGGTTGTCAAAATAATGCTCAAATTTCCACGCATGTTTGAGAAAAAATATATTAATATCCAGCTGACCTTCGCTCGGGTGGAATTTCTGTAACGAGTTAATATAACATCAAATTGGTTCTTTTATTTAAATTTGTCTGTAAGAGATTGCTTTAGCAATAAGACCGCCTTTGCACTTTTCTTTTTAGTTTGCCTACTTCTGTATATGTTGTGTGTGCAATAAAGATATCTAAATAAGTAATAAATAATTAAATCAAGGATCTATGCTACATTAATTCATATTTATGGCCATACCATAGGAAAAATGTTGTGCCCTACCTATGATGTGGATAAAAGAAAAGTTGAGTGCTAGTCAACTGAACCATCAATATCATTAGCACAAATCTGTTCTCGATTGCCGATCTCATCGGGTATGCAGCGGGAGGAATTAATAAAACATCCACTAAAGCGAAAACAGGCGGAAAAATAGAGCCGGGGAGCGATAAAATGTCCACCAAGAACGTGCTCTTCATTAAAGAGAAATGGAAACACGGGACGAATTGATCAATCAGAAATTTTATGGCCGAGAATCACTCAACGGAAAATAATTCGCCGCTCGTTTGGCTTGGCTCATCGCCGGCATTTTAATTTTGTCCTCTTGGGGAGATCGAGTGTCATCCAATCTATCTGACGACTCGGAGAAAAAAAAACGGTCTCCCTAGACCCCCTTTAGCGCCCGGACGTCTTGGAGACGGTAATAGCTCGCCGCGGGACTCTTTTAATGTATCAGTTTTAAACGCTTTCCAAATTATCATACTTGCTAATCGGGAGAGCGATATATTTTGGAATTTATAATAGGTAATAGTCACAAAGTTTATCGATATAACTTTGATTTATGTTGACGGAATAATGAGAACACAAGAGGTAGTCTTGGTACTTACGAAAAGTCTACTCTGCCTCCCCGGATCTAAAATGGGCCGTCAGAATCGATGTTAACATGACTAATTATTCGGGTGGTTTGACGTATAATTACTGGGCGTAAGCACCCATCAGCTGCCTAATAATCTATTCCGTTTGCAATAGCTAATTAATCAAGATCAAACGGAAACAACAATTGCGTCCGAACTCCGAACTCATCATCGGGCTCCCGGCGACCGTCTTTTGTTTTGCTCGCCAAAAAATTGGATAATACTTCTCGCCCATCGCATCACTAATAATTTTCCATAATCCCGAAGAGAAAACTCGGAGGTGGCATTAAAAGCGGCAATCAAACTGGCAATTTGGGGGGAGTACCCGAATTTAAATTCGGAATTCGAAAGAAACTGCCTTCCGATTTGTAATTCAAACGTGCAAGAAAATGGCGCGATATCCGATTTAAATAAAGAATCGGGCACGATGGACCGTTGGGATCGAGTTGAATCCCCTTCGCATATTAATTGAAATATAGAAGATCCGTCTTTAAAAAAAGATTAGAATACCATTAACTATGAATATTTTAGGATTACTTTTTCGAATGTTGAACAGTTAACTGTTACTTTGCAAGATTATTACAAAAAAACGGAATAAAAAAATCATCCATCAATATTGAATTTATTCGGCCGTGTTACGAGTGAGATAATTATGAAGGCGTTCACCCTTATCTTTTAAAAAAATTATAGACTATTCAATCTGCGAGTCACCCCATGATCAAGCCTCGATACAGGCTCGAATGATCAGCCCTAAAGCCTTCATTAATGAAAACCATAAAGCCGGGGGCGCGTATCCGGCACGAAGGACCAAGTAAAAACTCGCGTCAAACGACCGACGCCTTATTAAGCCCACGGGGGCAGGTGGGGCTTGAAAATTTATAGTGTTAAAAGAATTAAGTTATTGATGCCCTGTGATAGCTTGGCGTAGATAAAGATATGATGTTTCAAAGGTATACGTAGTATTAGTGGAAATTAAATTAGTGGAATTTGGAAAATTTTATGGAGCAGATTTCGAGCAGTTTATAGAAAGTTAAGTTCTCACTTGACAACTATTGGGCATTCAGTCGATAGGTTAAATGTCGCATGCTTTCATATTATGTTATACTACAGCAACTAGCGAATAAATAAGTTTATACTTCTACCATATCTTTACTACTGTTTTAATCATACTTTTGCGGGTCTAAAGTCAGTCTTCATGCCCTAGGGCCGTAATCTAGTCGATCGATCGCCCAACTAGTTGACCAACCCCATACTGTAAATATGCACAACAGAGTCTAGGCTCCAGACTGGTCGACCAAACGACCGTACCATTTGACATAAAAGTTTTTAAACCAAGGAGTATGTATACCTGCATAAACACTGGCAGCATGAAAAGCAAAAAGTTTGAATATCAAAGCAGCGGCGCCAAATGTGACTCTATCGAACGTGAACATTCACTTTTAATTTGTCTTTTCTTTTTATTATTTACTAGACCTATGTATCCTACTTACTATGATTTGCAATAAATATCTAACCGTTACAGTTTGTTTTACTGTTATGGTAGAAGTATAAAGTAGAGTATACACCACCGGGATAAAGCAGTTTTTTTCTTGGGCGCTTGAATCCCTCACTGCACTCAGGACTCAATCTTAATTCCCTCCCTTTGGTCGGGAATTAACTTATAACACCCTCGCTGCGCTCGGGAGTTAAATTTGGAGTCCTTCGTTACGTTCAGGATTCAATGTAGCGCCCGTGACATAAAACAGTGCTTTATCCCCTTGGTGTATAATCTACTATTTCTTTCTTCTATGTCACAACACCACGGGATACGAGTTTATAAAGTTACCTCCAAGTTAGACGCTCTGTAATATAGGGTCAATTTTTTGGATGCCAGTTTAGAACTATACTATGCACCTTTGTGCCTATAGACTTCTCATTAAATAATACAAAACAGCTCCTTTTAGGTATTTTGGATTTCAGCGAACGTTATATTGTTAAAGAAAAAAAAAATTGTGTCAGTCAGCTCCGACGCACGACTGGAGTTTACTCTTTACGAACGATTATAAAATATATAGATTTGTAAATGAGGGTAAATTAATTTTTATATTACTGAAAGCATGCTTGATACATTTATTTATATTAACTAAATAATTTATATTCATCAAAATACGTTGGGGCAGACGTGTTCTGGAGTGGAGACCGCGTACCGGCAAGCGCAGTGTAGGACGACCTCCAGCTCGCTGGTCCGATGACCTAAAGAAGGTGGCGGGAAGCGGATGGATAAGGAAGGCGGAGGACCGTGTTTGGTGGCGCGCTCTCGAAAAGGCCTATGTCCAGCAGTGGATGCATACAGGCTGATGGATGGATGGATGGATTAAAGTACATTACTTCATGGAAACATAAACAAGTTTTACCATGGACACATATAGTCAATAACGTAACGGTTTTGATTTTACTCCCCATAAATTTTCATAGAAGAATGATTATTGGTGGAAGGGGTCACGACCGTCAGTAATGGGGAATACGACGCAAGGAGGAGGAAATTTTCATACCCCGGGCTATCGATTCTAAAGGAGGTAAACTCCAATAAACTCCAAAAAAGTGTGTTGAAATTTGATGACGTCACAACTACGAGTATGTATTTCAGTGTGACAAAAAGTTGCTGATTTAATTGAGTTGTCATCATCATCTATATTTTATATTATAACTAGCGATCCGCCCCGGCTTCGCACGGGTAGCACTAATAATCCTAATCTATATAATATAAACTATCCTATCTCTCAAGTTAGATCGAACTGCACATGGTGTGCGAATTTTATTATAATCGGTTAAGTGGTTTAGAAGTCCATTGAGGACAAACATTGTGACACGAGATTTATATATATATAGATTACTAACTACAAAACAACTTTGATTTCACAAACCCATCACATGCTCGTAGTTCAGGTACCTTATTCGTTAACTCAATCGGATTGTTCAAGACTCAAGAATAATTTGCGATTTGCTTTGCCAATTCACCCATCGCCAACTTCATAATTCATAGAGCAAGAATCATTGAAGCATCAAGCGATCCGAAATAGACGTACAGTAAAAGCAAATCTCTAAAGTCTGTTCGAAACGTGGCTTCGCCAGGCAGCCGGGCGTGATGAATTCAGTCAATTAGTCGTAACTCTTTGAAGTATAGTTGCGATGCTGATATGGGTCCGCTGTCAGAGATCGGATTTGTGGATCCGTGTGGTATACGCGTGTTAGTGGGTCAGATTACATCTCTGTACGAATCGCATGTAGGTATGTAGAGTCTTTGTAGTATTTGATTGGGCGATTTGGTGTTGTGGAAACAGTAACCTCCTTTGATTGTTTTTTTGTTCAGTGGTGTACAGTACAAGTGTAATTAATGAATCGTAAAATTAATTGATTTCTTATGGTTCTGATAGTAAATACTGAAAACAGTAGATAAACTTTTTAAATATAGTTCTTTATAATAAACTTACCATAAGCCGAAAACTTAGCTTAAGTATCTAAACTTACTTAAATACATATCTAAAATTTTCGGCCGGCAGGATTTGAACCTGCGTCTCTCTGAGATATGTATTTAAGTAACTTTAGAAACTTTCCTCATGTGTGAAGCACTGTAACAAAATTATAAAATTAGCATAAGTTGTTACGTTGTGGTATATTGCGGTTAACTATTAAGGGGCATTTGGTTAGCATTTGTCTAACTACTAAATCAAGCTATAGCTGTGCCAAATTTCGGCAAAAATAGAACGAATGGCCGTGAAAAGGTAGCAGACAGACAGACATACTTTCGCATTCACAATGTGTATTCGCAAAGTATGATTAGGACGATGATATTATGCAAAATAATTATTTCACTTGAAATTTCAGAGCTACTTGCTATTTGACCAATCATAGTGGAAGCAAATGAACAAGAGTAGCTACTCTATAAAAAAATGGACCAATTTTTCAACAACAAAAAAAAACAGCAACTGTATTCAAGGACTGCTTAACTGGCCCGGCGTTCCGCGATGTTCCCAATTTTCGTGCTCTCGGAATTTTTTAACTAAGTACATCGTGAAAATACGAGGTGTCTCCCCTCTTGTTGCACCTTAATGAGATCCCCCACTGTCTCCCGATTTTATAACTGCCGATAACAGCGCCACATTGAATAATTGTCATAATTTAGAATGCTTGTTACGCAAAAACACGATACGCTTTTATTACGCTTTATAAGGGAGTATTGGAGGTGATAAGGAATGATTGAGATTAGATTTGTTGCGTTTTCGTTCTATTTGCTTGTTTGTATAGAAAATAAGAGATCATTGGAGAGCACGGTATGCCGTTCCTTCAGGTTATACATTAAGATCTACCACTAAAATCTGATAGGTAGGTGTTCTAATGTTGAGCTTCCTGTTTGTCTTCATATTAAATTATAATAATTATTTAAGGAATGGTAATAACATTCTTTATATTATGTAAAATATTGATTACCTGTCTGTCTGTTACCTGTTACCTGTGCAATTTGCAACGGATGCTGGGTAGAAGCTATTAAATTAAAAAAGATCTACTTTCCACCGTTAAATTCAAGATGAGTAAATATAGAATTATCTCATAAGAAATAATATCTTAATAAGTAGGTATCTACGATATTTTAAAAAAATGTCTTTTAAAGATATATAAAATACCTACCTAGTAAGATACGAAAACATCGAAAATTAATATACTTAATAAGGCCACGTCTACACATCAAAATGAGACGTATCTTGTTGCCATCTAATGGGAGAGCATCGCATCTCGAATGTAATGGAAAATTTTAATTTTCCCAATGATTATTTCCACCCGCCACGCAAGAATAACCTTTATTACACTCAAAAATGGTATAAATATGATAAAAATGCCACAATTGATTTAAGAGTCGAGGGTAGAAACTATGTTGATGACGTACTCGTTGCTACTAATAAGCCACTTGTTTATTTTAATAATGTGAATGTTTTTAGAGGTATCATTAAAATATCGGCAGGTGGAATACGTTATTCATTATAGAATGAGGTTATTTTCGAGGTCTCTTGTATCATCGTTGCTTGTATCACTTTTAAATTGGATTATGAACATGCAGACATTAATGAGAAGAATACTTGATATTTTTACCTAGGGGTTGATTTCGTAATGAGATAGAATCCGTTGAGTACTTTTGTATGTTTTGAAATTGTGATTATACGTGGCAAAGATTGTAAGCTCGACGTTGAAAAAGGATTGCAGTCATACGCTATCTTGAAAACAGCATTTTGTATAATTTAGGATGCCTAGCCCTTCTAAAATGAAACCAACGGCATACCGATTAGCCTGTGATTGTGGTGATAGTTAGGATCTTGGTTCGGCCGGAGGAGTTTTATACCAAAAGTTCGAAGTTAAACCGGCCAAGTGGCGTGTCGGGCCACGTGCAGTGTAGGGTTCCGTAGATGCCCGTCACATTTTATACATTAATCAACTATTACCTACTCTTTTAGCTTTTACTTGACTCCAACAAAATTAGCACTTCAACTCAAACGGATCCCTAAATCGAAAAATGGTTTTCCCACAACCGCAATATTTTTGAACGACCTATCCAACGAAATCTCATGGGGATAGATGACAAAAAAAAATACTTTACTAGACTTTACGACATGGTGAAATTATAAGGGGCTCTTGTTGACTACGGAACCCTAACAACGAATACCGTAATTACTAGGACAGGATTTGATTTGATCTTTAAGAGTGTAGAGGTAGAGACAACTGATGTGGCGACAATTTTTTATCCGAAAATTGTATTAAATAAGTCGAACCGTTTTCTACATAATCCCGCGTACCAACCACTAATCGTGAAGTGGGCAGGAGAAAAAAAGTGGAATAGAAAAATTCTTTAAGCGCACCGCGAACCCTTTAGTTTTCAAAATGGCGGCTAAGCAGGAGAGGCGGAACTCGTCACTTCACTGTTACGTGTCGCGACAGACACTTCTGTTAAAAAAAACATTAAATGCTATACAAACGTTGTATCACTCCCCTAACCAACCACTGTTTATTACGTTTTTACGTGCTTAATTTTTAGCAGTAAAAATAACACATTCAAAGTATAACGTACATAAAGCCAGTAATTGAGATTGGTATCTGAATCGTACGTGTAAAGTAGGGAGTCGAGATTATACTTATATTAAAATATGTATCTGAAATATACGTACGTTCGATGGAAGCACCTGTGTTTTTAGCAAAGATGCTTTATAGGTAAATAATCGATCAAATGCTAATAGTTGTCAATAGCATTATTATGTACCTTGATCTAAAATATACGTACTTACGCGCATAATATATTATGTTTTTCTCTAAATAACTAAATATCCTATTATTTATCAAATGCTTACAGCTTTCAATAGCCAATTAGGGTTAGATTTTGCATAATTTATCTAACTTTACGTTCTGAGCTGGACATGAAATTGCACTTTATTAATCTTAATATGAATGGCATTAAATATTGCTTATTTAGTGATTTTGATTGGATGAAAGACCGATTTTTCGCAGATATATTGATTCTATCTAGGACGGAAGCGCACACAAATACTGAATAAGACACGCGCGACGTTTACCAAAACCAAGCATTAACAGTATGGTTATACTCACCACTGTTCCACAATCAAGTATTTAAAACTAAAATACGCCAGCTGTAACGAGGTCACTTTAAGGGCCTTCAGAAACTACCTTTCGATGTATAACCATTTTCTTTTTACACGAGTATGTAAATTCGCATTTTATTTTATTCTCGCCCTGTAAAGCCTTTTGATGCTGTAAGTGTTCATTACACGGCACATTTTTAAACGCACTGGGACGTGCTATTAATCGTGTTGGGCGAAAGATTTTCTTGAATAGTTAAAAGTGTATTAATACTAAGCTTTATTTTTATTTCTACGAGTATGAAATGCTCATGTTTTATATTATTTATATATAAGGTAGCTTAAAAATCTAAGCACAAAGAAATTCATCATTATCATCACTTCTACCCATAGCCAGTTTACTACTGAGTATGAGTCATCCTCTTAGAATGATAATGGTTTGGCCATAGTCCACAACGCTGGCTAATTGCAGATTAGTAGACTTCACAAACCTTTGAGAACATAATGAAGAACGGACATTATGAAGAATTTAAATTAATCAAAAGTATTTTGTTAAAAAATTGGCAGGTTCTTGTGCGTTTTTATGCGATAATTTATTTTCTCTATTATTATATATCTACTACCTATTTGATGCCCGCGACTTCGTCCGCGTGGTTTAAGTTTTTTAGATTCCTGGGATGTATTCTACCGCTTTACCAAATTTTATCAGAATCGGTTGAATATCTGGGCCGTGAAAGCGTAGCAAACAGACAGACAGACTCACTTTCGCATTTATAATATAAAGTATGGATTATGTCAAGATCATAAGAAGACACAATAATTATTGTTGACGTTATTCAAGTTTTTCTGATCAGTTGCTGCAATAAGGATACAGAATATATTATAATCGAAATTAGATATTAACTGATGACATTGCATTAAAAGGGGGTAGGCCCAGTGAACGCCAAATTTTAAAAGTTTTAAATAAATAAGTTTTAGAATTATTGCGTTTTTTAGGGTTCCGTAGCCAAATTTTTTAAGTTTGCATCTGCCCTCCATAAGCACCAAATTGAAACTACCCCCCGTAACTATTCGTTGTAAGGTCCTCATATCGTTCAAGTTAAACTGCCCTGCTATACCTCACGTTACACAGATGTAAAATATCTTCCTATGATTACTAAGGTATCTATCTACGTACAGGGGCCATAATGCCAATGTTTAAAGTCATATTGTTTCATTATTGTTGACTTTCGTGTTTTAAAATTACCTATAATCTTTATTATTGGAACGTTAAGGTACATTTCATTAAACTGTTATTATGAGCAATATTGCTTTACTTTTTTTTTATATATGTATATAGCGAGCAAACGAGTAGGCGGGTCACCTGATGGTAAGTGATTACCGCCGCCCATGAACATTTGCAGCACCAGAGTAACCGCCAATGCGTTGCTGGCTTTCGAGATGTTTGTGTATCCGCCCTTAACGACTCTACTACTACTATTTGTAAGATACTGGTAAGTACCTAAGATACTGGTAAGTAGTTAAGAATTGTAGGCTCCTGTTCAACGTACTGAATCCAGAAAAAAAATCATAAAAAAATCCAAATAATTTTTCACAGAAAATATTTTTGACAAACAAACACGTCGAACAATTTCGTTACCCGCGACTCCATGGCGAAATGTAGACATTTGTATGGATTCCAAACGCAATGAACGCGGTTGCACGTAACGCTTATTATTATACAGATAATAAAATAAATGATTCGCCCCGCGTAATCCACTGTTTCGCGTATCGCGTCTATTTGCCGAGGACTCGTGATGTGTCCATGTGTATATTTATTTTCCGGGGTAGGAATTATTTTATACCAGCGCGACATTCGCCCTCAACTTTCTTCGTGTAGACTGTAGAGGGTCATTAACGACACGATATCGAATCGCGACACGACGTTTAACTAAAGTTGCCAAATATATTCGAGAAAAAGTTTTATGAAGAAAGTTTATATAATTACTAGCCCGCGACTACATCCGCGTGGATTGAGGTTTTTTGGTTCCCGCGGGAACTCCTTAATTTTCCGGGATAAAAAGTAGGTAGCCTATGTGCTATTCCAGACTATAATCTATCTCTGTGCCAAATTTCATGCCGATCCGTTCAGCCGTTCTGGCGTGATTGAGTAACAAACATCCATCTATCCATCCAAACTTTCGCTTTTATTGTATTATACTAGCGGTCGCCCGCGACTACGTCCGCGTACAAATTTTTGACTTCCTATAAGATTATGAGATTTTCCCGCTGCAAGAGGCCTATCCACAAAAGTCCTACCGCTAGTAGGTAAATATCGCGACTTCGTAGTTCATCCCCATGGACAGTGGTCGCCCGCGACTTCATCCGCGCACAATTTTTGATTTCCTATGAGATTATGAAATTTTCCCGCTGCAAAAAGTCTATCTAAAGAGGCTTTTTAATTTTTATATAGCTTATGCAGGTGTTCATTATTTAAAACTTATAACCTAAATCCCGATTTTCAAGTATCTAACTTCAAAACCATAGAACTTTCATACAAACTTCCAACCCCCATTTCACCTTCTTTGGGGTAGATTTTTGAAAAATTGCTTATTTAGGTTATTATTATTTAAAACTATTAACCTAAATCCCGATTTTCTAGTCTGTAACTTCAAAAACTTGGAATCATCATGCAAACTTCCAACCCCCATTTCACCCTCTTTGGGGTAGATTTTCAGAAAAAAAATTATACAGATTTTTATTATTTTAAACTCATAACTTAAATGATTATTTTCATGTGTCTAACTTCAAAAACAAAGGACTTTCATACAAACTTCCAACCCCCATTTCAACCCCTTAGGGGTGAATTTTCCCAAAACCATTTCTTAGCTGACGTCTACAGCATAGAAGGAACCTACTTTCCTGTTTTATAGTTCCTGAGATATCGTGATGATCAGTGAGTCGGTCAGTGACCTTTCGCTTTTATATATATTGATTATAGTATTGTATAAAACCAGCGATCTCTGATCTACATACCGAGATAATCGGGTTTCGCAATTGAAATCTTTATATGTAGATAAAATAATGCCCCGGGATCAATTCCCCACCGCCGCGCCGCGGTGTTTAATTTATTTTTCCGGGATACGGTATACCCCACAAAGTCGTTACATGCGCAGTCTTATTTGCGACGGTAAGACTTAATTTGGGAGTATACACAATGTACTTACCTCATCGCGGGGAATCTGCTTTTAAGAAAAATGTATAAGCAATCTTAAATTTTTTAAAGGAAGTATCTTTTTAAAACTTTATTGCACCTTTTAATAATTATAAGGATGCTTTTCCACCACAGATAGGCGAGGCTATTTTTTTAAATTATTATTATATTGTCTTTGGAGTAGTTCGAGGTTTAGGTTAATTTTTTAATGCTATTCCTCGATGGCAACCGTATAAATGATGATGATTCCCAGCTCCAGCCTAAGCATCCACAGTACTGGTCCTAACCCGATGTGTGTAAAAATTTATAATAAAATCCCAGATCACATCAAATCCTTGGAGAATAATAACGCATTTGTCAATTCTTAAAAAAAATTCTTTATTGATAAAGTATATTACAAGCTAAATGATTTCCTTGAGGAGAAATAGGGCGGCCGTCTCTCTACTACCACTGATTTTGCTGTGCCCCACCGGGGTTCCAATATTATATATAAGAACTTTTTTGACATTATGTAAATAACTATAAGAATAAAATTATTGTATTGGAATGCAAATAAATGAAATGAAATGAAATGAAATAAAAAAAACACAACCTTCTCTCGGCTCTTGCTAAAAAGTGACAGTAAGTATTACAAAACAAAAAATAAATCAGTGCAAGTGGGCTTTAAATTGCTAACGTTTGGTTACCGCCATAAGTATTTCTTGTGGCGAATAACGGTGTTTCCCAGTATGCGATTTTTGGCTGAGCAATTTGAAAAGATACATTTTCAAAAAACGACCTATAAATTCAGAAGGAGTCTGGAACCTATAATTACATAGTTTCTTAGTTCAAATCGATTAGAGTGTTATGGGTTAATGATATTCTAAACTCCTTTCAGTTTAGCACATCACCACCATTTTGGACAGTACTATGCTGTTCACTTATCATCAGATGAGACTGCAGTCAAGCGTAATTTTAGCATGATATTACCTCGAAAATACCCCATTTTCATGGCTTTCCCCTATGATAACTTTTCTGTTGCAATAATGCAAGAGATGATGATTGGTAGGATAATATAAACAAGACTTCCCCGACTTTGTTTGAGATGATTATCGATTGTGTTGCTCAGTTTACAAGTCGAGGAGCCTGATAATATGATACTGCGAATCAGGTATGTGTGTAATGATATAGAGTTGTTCACATGCTAATAATCAAAAAACGGGTAATCTTGAGTATGAACACAATGTGTGGTCACTCCTGTCACTTTAATGGATGTTGGTAAATAATCTTGTAAATCTTATCTTGTTATCGTAATATCTTGGTAAATAAGATTTTCTTTGGTTTACGGGTGCTGAATTCAGGTTGCTTAAGGATTAAATTATGTTAAAATATAGTTCCAATTCAAAACCGAACTCAAATTGTATGATATAAAATTATGGTAGTCCTAAAGTAACAAAATGAGTATCATTTTAGTACTTTTTTTACGATTTCAAGACGTCGAAAGGGTAATTAAAAAAAACAATTATTTAAATAAATTAAATAAACAAAAACAGCTGTATTTTTTCTTTACGTTTTCAAAACAAAGTGGCAGCTACCATATTATAGATAGCTGCCTGCCTAGCTTAGTCTAAGTTTTTACATTGCAAATTCGACTGATCGTATTGAGCGTTCGATCACATTAGCGTCAAAGTAAAAACTTTGACTAAGCATACTGCAGCTTCTACTGCAGTTGCAAGCCAACAAAGCGTAAGTACTAACTACTAAGTTAGGACCTTTTTTGGCCGTAGTAATTTTTATGGCAGAAAAATTAATAATAATAATAAACTTTTATCCAGAAACATTAACGCAAGGACTTTAAAACATATACGAACGATAATCCTGCAAAAGTTAAAAACTGCGTTGCAGAATTAGCGGTATTAACATCTCTTGACATGTGCCTGTCCCCCACCGCGTTTTTCGCGGGGTATTATCAATTATTAAACATCAGCATGGAAATAGCACCCCGGAGTCCGCGAGCAGCCGCCCCCGTGTATATTGCGTACTTGTATTAAATATTCCTGGATTAGGAACTTTTGTGACGTGACGACACGATGTCGATAAAATACAGGTAGGTACTGTAGCCACCACATGTTACGAGGTACATAGGTAAATACCAATCCACAAAAGTTTACCAAGCATATTGCCAGGCTATAATGTTTGAAAAGTTGATCAAATTAAAAAAAAAAACACTAGCGATAATCAAATAAATATTATAAATGCGAAAGTTTGGATGGATGTATGGATGTATGGATGTATGGATGTTTGTTACTCAATCACGTTCCAACGGCTGAACGGATCTGGATGAAATTTGGCACAGAGATAGATTATAGTCTGGAATAGCACATAGGCTACTTTTTATCCCAAAAAATTAAAGAGTTCCCGCGGGAACTGAAAAACTTCAATCCACGCGGACGAAGTCGCGGGCATCAGCTAGTGTTATGATAAATTTTGAAGACTAAGTCTAATATATCCTTTAACCGATTTTCCTTCCACTACATCAACAGACTTTGATCACAATCAGTCTAAAAGAGATCAAACTCAGTGGGTTAAGGTTTTATTAGGCTACATTACAGTCAACAGTCAACACCTTCCTACCTTATGATTGGTCATCACCAAATCATGGAATCCATACACGAATCGTTGTTTGTAAAGAACCAGGACTCAGGAAGATCGCAGACTATTATGATTGTTGCATAAGGTCAACAATATTATTGTGCAGAGATAGGAAGTGAGGGATTTTCAACTTATTGATTTAACTTGGACTTTATTTTATGTTTTTGAGTAATATCACGATAATATCGTCACGGGAGCCGTATCGTATCCTTCGCGGGTTGCTAAAAAGATGTTTTGTTTTACGAAAGCTTCGGCAGCCGTGAAATGGTTTTCGGTTTTGTGCAAGTTATTAGCGGGATTTGCATGTTTGTGATTTATTGTTTTTTCTCCAGGGGGCGCGCTTCCTTGAGACCGGAGCCATATTTTCTATAGCAAAGGAGCTTTATTATCATAAGGGCAATAAAACTTTAAAGGATCTTATTTCTGTTCCAAAGGATTTGGATGGCAAAAGTTGATTAGAATTTACTTTTATTTTACCTATCAAAGAATATTATTTGTACAGAAATAATAATTATATTCCAAGCAATAAAATATGTGCAATGCCTGGTCTTGGTTTGAATTGAAGATTGCATAAACCATGGTCTATCTTAGCTAGATCTGGAATGTGAGGCAATTCCATGCTGGGTTTCAGGATTGCAATCAAACGCATTGCAAGCGATCTAGCCTGAGGATTTATCCTTAAAAGCGTCAGCGCCGTTAAATGGCTAACGAGATTGAAATATAGTACCTGTTCCCTATACCTGTTGCTAATACTAGTGATCTTTAACGTATTTGTTCTACTCTGTACCAAAAATCGACCCGAGTTCAGTAGTCAGATGATATTGAAAATAATAGCACCGTAAGAGAATGTTCATAACATAAAGTCTACTGCAAAATTGTAAGTTAACATCATTCGATATTGCGGACGGTCAAAGGCAGTTGGAAAATTTAATGGCCGCCCGACGGAGCTCGGATCGGACAAATTTAATTATAGTATTCGGAAATGGGCTAGAAAATTGAATGTACGGAGATACCGCAGCGGAATCGCGTAAAACCTAATTGATTTAGGGAAGAATGCAGTGATGCCGGAGTCTGAGGGCGATTTATTATTATTGTCTTTCGTAGATTAGTGAGCGTAGTAACTATAGTACTTAATTATAAGTACATAAGAAGGTATTTCCACCGTTGTTATTTCAATCGTTCTTTAGATAAATTATCATAACTAGCTAAGTCTCTAGCAAGTCATTCAATAGTCTAGGCGTGCAGGTTATTGAGGCATAAAAGCACTATATTTAATTTTAACCTGCCAGTAAATAGGTAATCTTATGTACGATATTTGTCTCTAGATCTATACATATTGTAGTGTGTATGTGTATATTTATAATATGTTAATAGATAAAGTCACAGGACTTCATCCGAGTGGATTAAGCTTTTTTGCCGCAGGAACTCCTTACTTTTCCGGGATAAAATTCCAATCTAAATCGGTTGAAAAGATGGGCCGGGAAAGCGTAGTAGACATACAGACTAAACTATTGATACATTAAACTGCTGAACTACCTAAATTTCTCAAAAAACTAGGCTGTAGATACCCATCGAAATACATCAATGGTTCTATTACATACACATTTCATTAAAAATGGTTATCGCGTAAGAAAGATTTTAGAATAATGCATGTCTTTTGAACTTTAATCTTATTGACAATGAATTTTGTAAGTTAAGTATAGTAGGTACCTATCCAAGTAAGTTTCCGCAGTACATAATATAATAATTACATTACGATCTCGCAATATGGATAATACAGCTCCGAAATTGCCTGTTGGAAATACATGTAATGTCCATGTCTACTAGGTCCGTGTTCACTACAAACAGCAACAAAATATTAATTTCTCACGTCCGATAAACAGAGCTTAGAAACATCTGTTGGGCGCAAATCAAATTAATCCATCTGGAAACAGATCGAAACGTCAGGTCGGACTTGTACTGAAAATAATTTGCACCGGAACTAGTCCAGTATACGTTGAACTCTACCGGCTTTAGTGTACTTCCCTGGCAAACTCATTTTTGTGAATGGGTTGATGTTTGCAAGGGTCTATATAAAGTGGTGTTCGTGAGACGAAATAGCAGTTATGATGGATAGGGCGTCCACTAGATGGGCTTCTGGCACCACCATCGCTCAATTCGACAATCGTCGTTCGACGCGGAGTGCCTTTGGATTGAGTCCATTATTCTTCACCTGTCAGAAAACAATATTGGGCGGCGCCCGGAAACCTTTTACGATATATGTCTTTGTTATTTATTGATGACAAGCGAATTTTCTAGATCATATCTTCCCTTGTTAATATGGTTTGTGACAGACGAAATATATTACAGTGGCATAACCTAGTAAACGTACATTAATATTTTAACCGGACTACGGCAAAGCGGGAAGGGTTATGATTTTTGCAGTATGTATGTTGGTTTGTATTTATTTATGTTTCACCGTAGCGCCTAAACTGCTGAGCCGATAGATGAATGAGGTGTCAACTGTCAAACGATTCCTTATTATTGTCCGGGTGACACTACATTTTACACTATCAAAATCGATATGAATGATGTTACATTCTAGATACTGGGAGTCGCAAATTTTCGATGTGGGAATCTTGAATTTTACTTTCACTTAGAATCGACATTCGAATATCAATTTTGGAGCTCAAATGTAGCAATATGCCAAAAACAGAGCACTTTAATCCTACAAAACGATCAAGGCACACGTCTGTAGCGATAGTATCTACATTTAATTAACCGGTCAAACCCAACGTTCGGACCGCAAAACATCAAAGGACATCTTAATACGCTCAGAGCGAAATCGCCTCTGACTAAACATTGGCGTTACCCAACCCTAACAATTTGTGTGTCGTCTTCCTAAGGTGAAATTTTCGCCGACGGGTGTCCAATAGACTATTAAAACGGCAGTACCAATAAGACTACATCCTTTGTTTATAATAAACACTTTCTAGTCGCTCTATCCCTTTTCATTCCATTCAATAACGTATGTTGCCCTCGCGTTTCCACTTTGTTTTGTAGGAGCATTCTAGTGCATATCTAGGGTACAGCAATAGCAAGAACCCTCAGGAACGTTAACGACATACCCCGAGTTTGCCCGAGGCCGATTCAATTACTACTGTCGTATTATTTCGACGAAAATATGTATGTATTTGTGTACGTTTGTTGTGGTGTGAATTAAATTCTGTTTCAAGTTTATTGGTCATGGTTGGCGATAAGTTTGGATAAGGGTTCTGGGGCAAGCTCGAACTGTGTGTTATATTGAACGTGATAGATGATGTTTGTTTGGTATATTTTCTCCGTGGATATTGCTGTAGGTTATCTTGTTTAATTGATAGGATTTATTGATAGTCTCATCTCATGGTGATGTCAAACAAAATGCCAACAAGATGCCTACTAATTGTATCTAGAGCCAAGTTATGGAAGTTGTATTAAATATGTCTATTATAACAACGAAGCACTCAGATTAATATTTAGAAATATTCAGTTTGGATTATTTAAGATTGCGATCCAAGTCCAATTGCGAGTGCTCCACATAAATCCTGGTACCTTGACAAACTGATTACGTACTGCAGACCTTAGGTACAATACCTACTACCTACCTAATATTTATCACTGACAGTCACCGAGGTCAAATGGACATTTTAGGAAATTAGTAGATTGTAAAATAAAAATCGTGGTACAGACACCGAATGAATACCACAATCATGTTCAGTTGGAGCAGAATCATTGAGAATTTCGCAATCGAAACCACAAACTTAAACAATAGTTCCACAATGTATCAAAACATTAGAGAAAGTGCACTGTAGCGGTAGCTGATATCATAATAGGCTTGATGAACCGCCTCCCCGCAGGATACAATTATAGGCCCGATATTGGCCCTTAACAACTCGATAAGGTGTTATCGGGAGACCTCAGAGCAATTTATGGCGAGTTAATAGTTACCCTTCAATGAACCCAGCGTAATCGTCTTGCTAAAACGGATTTTCATTAGGCGACATCGTTTTCAATATTTTAATGTCTCCAAGGCTATCTTATCGCATGGTTTCAGGGTTTCAAAGCGTCTATTGTGTATTAGAGCGGATGTTCTGCTAGTGGATCCTTAGGAAAGGATTATGGTAAGACTTAGGGGTGATTGGCTTCCTACAGATGATATAGTAGATGTATATTAGAACCGCTGATGTACTAATGAGGATTCTATGTAGGTATGTTGTTGACCAATGAAAGTAGGTACAATTTGATTTTTGCTTTTGAATACTTACCAGATCATTTTGACTAGAATCTTTATCTTAGACTTAAGAGACGATTGAATTTGCTTGGTGTCATATTATTATGTACAACTCTTTGTTGTATCTTAACTAAATTATCGTAAGGCATCTTTTTTTGGATGATTTAATTCTAGTAGCTGGTGTTGCTGGGTCGGTTAAAATCAACGCTGGAGACATTTATCCTGAAGCGGACTTCGATCGGTTGAAATGATGACGATGACGAAAGCGACAGATATTCCAAATCTAACTGAAATCAAACATATAATATGAAAATAGACACTAGGTAAATCCATTACGACAGTTTCGTGGAACAAATGAGAAGATGAAGCTGCATTATCTAAAGTGCATACCTGCCAAACATTTAATCCATTCGTAGTACTGCTCGGCGCTCACATAAAACTCAGTATATATTAATTTTTCAGCGAGCTGTATGTAGCTCTTGAAACGTCGCCGCGGGCGAGCAGACAGTCGCGAGTGTAGTAGACGCGCTATCCAACTGTATAGGGCCATAAAGTAAGCGGGGAGGACATAAGATTGAACATCTTTTAATAAAACTAGTACAGTACGCATAATTTCGCTGTAACATCAATGTACGTGATGAAATAAACAATGACAATTGCACATGCTTCACGTACCACTTATTACTCTAATTGCTTAGTGAATTCTCCATCATTTTAAAGTGTCATTTCGTATACGATTGCAATTAATTATATCGACTACAGTAGGTACTAATTTACACAGTAATAAAATCTTTCCCGTGACTGCAACTGTGACTTCACAGTTTAAAAGTGATTGTTTTGCAAAATTCGTCAAACATTATGTAAAAAACAATGAATTTTCATTCGAAAATATCTATTCATTTTAACAATTTCAAAGCCTTTATTGACCACTAGATGATGCCCGCGACTATGTCCGCGTGGATTAAGGTTTTTGATTCCCGCAGGAACTCCGGGATACAAACTATCCCTATACCAAACTTCATCAAAATCGATTGAACAGATGAGCCATGAAAGAGTAGCAGACAGACAGACAGACACACTTTCGCATTTATAATATTAAGTATGGATTGTTTGATTTTGGTTAAATCGTGTAAATCATCATTATATATTTTATATTATTTATTACTCCATTAAAATTCACATCAACTTAGCTTGTGTTATTATTAGATATGAAAATTAGTTATACTTCATTTATTTAGTCCTCATTGCTATTTTTGTGGCTCAGCACCGAGCAATGCACATACATGATATCGCGGCGGGTAAAATATGGAGTTCGCATGATATTTCAGATTATCAAACGGTAATATTTTTAATGATTCGTTGTATATTATGCTCGTGACATTCTTATTACTCGAGCTATAGGGCTTAATTTGCGTTCAAATTAAAATGAACCCGGGGGTTTATTGCACATGTGAAATGTTACTTATTTTCGGAAATGTATTAACGCTATTTGTGCAGTCATACGTGCCAAATATTGACGTTCCTATTCGTTGACGCAGTGCCTTCCCAGGGTTTAAATTGTCTGAAAACGGTATGAAACTAAATCTTTGTAAGTATCTGGTTCTACAAGTTTTCAGCAAACAAAAAATAATCCTTTTTTACAAGGATCTCTACTGCAGAACACGATCGTGTGCAATTGTTTCCAGCAATTAGCGATTATATTGTTTTTTTTTTATTTATTTATAATAAGATTGCTTACGATCACTACTTACACATTGCTAAAAATAAAAATCATCATATAAATACAAGCTAAGTGAAGTGGTTACATAATATAATATATCAAAATTTATCCATTTCTATTTGTATTGATATTATTAGAAGTATACTTTACATATATTTTACTAAGGAGGGATGTGTAGAGAAGACTCATTTTACGATCACTGAGAACACAATAGATGAGAGTTAAATTTTTTTGATGTTTTCGCCTACGCGGTTTAGTTATCAATTATTTATTATTTTTATAAGTAAGTTTTCTGAATTAGCTAGTAAAGTTAAACATGATAATTATAAAAACACCCATTTTTACTGATACGTAGAGTTTTTTTTATATTGATACGCAGAATTGTTGATTTAAGGAATACAAAAGTACAACCAAGAAAATCCATACTAATGTCTGTCTGTCTGCTACGTTTTAACAGCCCATTTTTTCAACTGATTTCGATGAAATTTGGTGTAATGTTATGTTGTATCCCGTGGTAGGAAATAGGCAACTTCTTATCCCGGAAAATTAAGGAGTTCCCGCGGGAATAAAAAATCTTACTCCACGCGGACAAAGTCGCAGGCATCATCTGGTATAATATAACATATTATTCACATCCTCATATTATCTTTCGTAATATTCGTTTCTGTATGTTGTTCCTGAGGCCTAATTTGTTTAGTGCAACCACCCCCCATCCCTTTTGTCTTGACGGGGATCTCGATCAATTATAAAGGTTTTCATATGCAAATACCGCGGGAGCAATTTTAATTAGGTATTTTGATTGCGTTATATATTGATTAGGTTCATTATGTGTGCTGGTTGGGGATGATAAGTGATGTATTATTCATAGGGTTTGATTAGAAAGTTTTGCAGAACGTTACATTGTGTTGTGTTTTGTGCATAATGTTTTTTGATTGTGGGAGTACTTAGTCTTAGAAACTGAACTACTAACTAAACTCAGAGGACTTTGAGTTAGTTAGTTAGTATTATAGTTCAGTTTCTGACTATTTTTGTAAATACCGAAATTTACTTTGGATTAGCTCGAAATTTGTTATTTGTCAACGATTTTTTTTATGAGTATTTTGGAGGGAGAATTTAATCTTCGACTAATTTCGTTGTCTCCTGTCCACATTCAGGGGAATCTACCAACACTTTGCGGTGTGTTGTAGTCATTTTAGCATTTTAGTACTCCGATATTTAATGACTAGCTGATGCCCGCGACTACGTCCGCGTGGTTTTTTTTTCCAATTTCCGCGGGAACTCCTTAATTTTCCGAGATAAGAAGTAGCCTATGTAGTAACTCTCCGGGTCCTCAACTATACCCATGCCAAAAATAACGTCAGTCCGCTTCTCCGTTGCGGCGTGATTGAAGGACAAACCAACAATCACACTTTCGCATTTGTAATAATATTAGTATACTAGCTGATGCTCGCGACTTCGTCCGCGTGTTTTAAGTTTTTTGCAATTCCCGCAGGAACTCCTCAATTTTCCGGGATTATAAGTAGCCTATGTCACTCTCCAGGCCCTCAACTATACCCATGCCAAAAATCACGTCGCTAAGTAGCTCCGATGCGGCGTGATTGAAGGACAAACCAACAAACCCTCCTGACCGTTATTCTTTAGCTTCGCTACATGGTACATTGTTACTCTGATTTTTCTAAGCACATCTTGTTTGATTTGATTAGATTTATAGCGATTTTCTGAGCATAGTTCTCTCCATCAAATGCGGAGTGAGCTTTGCTTACTTTCTATAAAATATACTAGGAATGGAAATTAATATTCTGGTTTGATCTGATTAGTAATATCCAATAACAAAACCGAATTAGTAAAAGTTAAAACAACTCTGTTATCCAAGATAAAGTTATTAGAGTCCCGATATCCGATGAATGGGTAACGAGTTTGAAAATCGACACCGCAACCCTTCTGCCAACTTGGGTGGAACGATTGTTGAATTTTTGATCTCGGGGAGCGGGGCCGGGAGTCGGGACGGGTGTCGGCGACATTATTAACACTTAATATTTAGTACCGCGGGGTGCGATGTGTTTGCTTAACGATTTCCTCTGTTGATCGAGGAGTTTCGCAATTTTTTTACCTGTGTGATTTTATGGGTACCTATTACATTTATCAAATTGGGGCGCTAATGTTTATATATCGTGGTTGTATAGGTGTACAGAGTTGTTTGCTTAACTAAGTAGAAGAGATTTAATAAAAAACTTGAGAACTGATATTATGACTGACCTAAGCTGATGGATGACGTGATATACAGATAGGTTGCCGGTGTTGTGAAGTAAAACTAAATGTAGCAATTTTAGGCTTTTTAATTTAGTAATAAAATGTGGGACGATAAAATTTCTCCCCCAAAATACAGTCATACTGTCTTCTTCTGTACTGGATTTATTTTCCACACGTCTACGTGGCAGTCATACTTTATGTAACTTCCAATACTTATTTCGTTTGATTAGGTAAGTACGCGTTAGAAGTAAGGGCCTAAAGGAAGCGCACTTTACATCTTTGACCACATCATCTTTAAGTGAGATAGTTTATCATCGAATAAAAAGCTGCAGTTTTTTTCTTGTCAACCGAAGTTATCAATTTTAGTTTAATTTAAGGGGTAGGGAAGTTGTGGTGCATAAAAAGCCTCATTATTAACTTTAAACGCGCTTATGTACTTAGGTAAGCCACACTGAACCGCAAACACCCCTGATGTCTATAAGGAGGAGCGGTCGTGTCACAAACTCGGAGTAATTAATATTTTAATTGGGCATTTTGTGCGCCGTTACCGGGCTGATACTGCTCGATAAATTCCGTGTCGCTAATAATGTCCCCGAGGGGGGAGTCGAGTACCTGTTTGATGTTACACTCAAAAGTCTCATAACAGACTTTTGAGTGTAGAGTTTGGTGGCTGAAGACACTTTTTGCAAAGAATTTAGCGCTGACGTCTGCAGCCCAAGTAAGCCCCCCGATTATGTAAGAATTGTCGATCAAATGGTAAAGGTTCAGCGTCAAAGTAATATAAACCATAACTGCATTGAATTAGAGCTCAATTTCGTGTATCAATTCTTATACGTTTGAGTATCGTATGCCTAAACGTATAAGAATGGGTACACGAAATTGAGCTCTAATTTAATGCTGTTATGGTTTATATTACTTTGACGCTGAACCTTTACCATTTGATCGACAATTCTTACATAATCGGGGGGCAGGCTTGATATCTGACGGTAGATCAAGCCCGATATACTCGCTTGAGTGTATAATTTGGCTATTCCAGTCTAATTCAGTCGAAAGCAACATCCTAATTATACACTCAAAGTCTAATTACGAGCAGACTTTTGACTGTAAGTGACTTTTTGCACAGTATTTACTCGTAGTAAATAATGTCTGGAGCCATGACTTGCGAGGTGCGTCATTTGTTCAGGGATAATATGTATCGATAGATCGTACGCGGAATACACTTGAGTGTATAATTTAGCTAGTGAAGATAAACATTTCTTATTATAAATAATTAACTTATCTCAGACAGGTTCCTAAAAGGACCAACGACGTTGAATTCCATATTTCTTCAAGTAAGTCTTTCATAAAATTTTAACAATAAAAAATATTTTGAAATATGAAAAACTCCGAAGTATAATCAAACGGGCACGCTTTACAAGTGCCTTTGACGCACTCGTGGGGTCTAATGAGGCACCTGAACGGGGGAGCAACACTTACCGGCAGTTTACGATCGCGATCTGCGGTAAACGCGCAGTAAAAATGTTGTGGATAGATCACCACAGAGTATTAATATCAGTAAGTTTAATTGGGTATTTGATATCTAGTCAAATCAGCTACTTTTTTCAAGCGTCAAAACGCGCGCTTCTTATGATATTTTATATGAAATACTTAATTGTGACGTCATCAAAGTTAGACGCACTTTTTTACTTTAATCGAAAAGTTAAAATGGTTATTCAACATAAAACTAACAGGGGACGTGGATATTACGTAAGGTCAGGGGGAGTAAGTGAAACATACTTTACTGTTTTTTCTATAAAATGACCTGTAAGTCAGTAAAATGATTGTCAATTTGAATAACGATTAATGATATATACTCTTCATTAAATCGGCTTTCATAAGTCATGATCTTCAAGCTTTCTAATCGTGCAAATAACGATGAAATTACTAATTAAAAGTAGACTATGGTTTTGTTTCACTTACCCCCGAAATGGGGTAAGTGAAACTATGATTAGAACTCGAATATCAGGCCTATAGATCTATTTCAACAAATAAAATGGCATCTTTAATTGCCTCAATCGATTACGAGTCTCAGTGAATGGCTATATGGTCTAATTTCTTAAATAAATGGAAAAAACTGAAAATGGGGTAAGTGAAACATAGTCGCCAAGTCAGGGGTAGTAAAACCAAAACAAAAATTGAGTATGTTCTAAATTTTTATTAATTTTTTAGTTCAATAAAATAGCTAACACCATGTTTACAGTATTTGTAAGTCTTCTTCTATTCATCAATAAATATTCATATTTTATCTACTGATTACTATTTTACCTCAATATGGGTTGTTTTCGAAAATCCTTTCTTTGCGGATGCCTACGTCATAATATTTATCGGTATGCCAAATTTCAGCCCGATCCGTACAGTGGTTTGAGCTGTGCGTTGATAGATCAGTCAGTCAGTCAGCCACTTTTTCTTTTTATATATTTAATATATTAACACTTTTATAGCTAGTAGCTCCCTCAAATGTTATCATAATAATTATGGGAATAAAATTAAATAATATACTATGACTCCTAATAAAAAACATATTCTATATAACGAATATGTGTGATAAGTAAGTATCAAAATCAGTACAGTTGTTTTTGAATGACGCTTGAACAAACAGACTACTAACAATAGTTTCATAATTTCTAATAATTAATAAGTTTGGTGTGGCAGACACAAGATGACATATAATCAAATAGGTACATAGTAGTTTTTTTTTAAATAAGATATAATTAAAAGAAGGTTGGTAATCTCTGAAATGAGGGAAGTGAAACATATGTTTCTCTTACCCCGCTCATCTCTGTTTCACTTTCCCACTCGGAACTTTTAGTGACTAGAATCTTTACCATGTCTTAAATTAATAAACTAAACTGTTTTAGACAGAAAAAACAATTGGAACATTAAATCTATACATTATTCTAAGTACTTACAGCAAAACACTGTTGAAAACTCTATGAATTCACTTTAAAACAAGCAATAAATAAAAGCATGTCTAACTCGTGTTTTGAGTTTTGAAAAATGACAAATTTCTTTCTATAATATAATCTTGTAGAATTATCGCAGCGACATCTATGTTAAAAAATTTAAACCACTTCGTCAATACTGTTGTACCGACTGAGAGCAAATATCGTTAAACTACATAGTTTGTTAGTTATGGCTTTGTGTTTCTCTTACCCCACCGTTTCTCTTACTCCCCTTGACCTTATTTTAGGAGTTTTAATTTATCCATACTAATATTATAAATGCGAAAGTGTGTCTGTCTGTCCGTCCGTCTGTCTGTCTGTCTGCTACGCTTTAACGCCCCACCTGTTCAACCGATTTTTGGGGAAGGACATAGGATATTCTTTATCCCGGAAAATAGGAGTTCCCGCCTGAATTGAAAAAACTTAATCCACGCGGACGAAGTCGCGGGCATCATCTAGTATATAATAATCACTAAAAATTACTTATTTGACTAGTTGTCTAGTACCCAATTACTTGGAAATCCTGGCGTTATTGCGGCAAAATGCATCTGTTAACTTATTGCTAAAGTGTAACATTACCTTTGATTGGCTTACACTTTTACACTTTTTCGCTATTGGCAAATCGATTTTCCATACCAACAATATAAGATGCTGCGATGCGTGATTGGAGCAGGCTTGTCATTCGATGTTAAGTCATTCCATCCAGCACCAGAGGAAGCACCACTAATGCGTAGAACTACTTTGATCATGTGGTACTAAGGCAATATAATACGAGAAAATGCAATTTAATGATTCACGAGTCATGATATTAAAATTATTGCATTTTCCTTGTTATGCACTTGTTCTGTCTTGCCTTTGTTGTATCTAAATATTATGCTTATTAAACAAAATTCTTACAGTCATTTTCAAATTGCAATTTCTAGTTTTCACATTGCAATTTTACTTTCCGCACTTTTTTCTATTAAAGTTTGTTTGCTGATTTTTATAGACTGTGGCCACCGTCGATCGGTTGCCAGTCACTTTGTGCTGTGCTGAGTGCGAGCAGTAATTGGTATCTTTGATTACGTGTTTCAATGTATTTGCCACGCTTTTCAAGTGACATTTTTAATTGGTTCGTAATCGTACGATATATCGTACTAGCTGATGCCCGCGACTTCATCCTCGTGGATTGAGGTTTTTGGTTCCCGCGGGAACTCTTTAATTTTCCGGGATAAAAAGTAGCCTATGGGTCATTCCAGGCTATAATTCATCTCTGTGCCAAATTTCATCTAGATCCGTTTAGCGGTTCTGGCGTGATTGAGTATCCATCCATCGAACATTTCGCATTTATAATACCCTTCCACCGGGTTTTTGCCGTTTGCTGGCTAATGACTTTTTTGGATATAATCGCGGTTTTGCCGTCTGCCGGTCATGGATGTATGGCGCAACTCGTCATCCGCATAGGGCTGGGTTTTTGTTTCTTAAAAATAAAATACTACCTCCGATCCTCCTCAAAAATTAGTCCGTGCAAGCCGGACATACCCTGTCATTAGGCAGAAGTCCGTAGGTATTTTTTCCTCCACCAAAGAAAAAAAAATAGAGCTGACCCAGAGACGACTCAACGCTTACCCAGCGGCGACTCAGCGCTGAACCAGCGTCGACTCAGAGCTGACCCAGAGGCGACTCAGCGCTGACCCAGCGGCGACTCAGCACTGAACCAGCGTTGACCCAGCGGCGACTCAGCGCTGACCCAGCCCTGACCCAGAGGCGACTCAGCGCTGACTCAGCGGCGACTCAGAGCTGACCCAGCGGCGACTCAGCGCTTAACCGCTATCACCGCTTGTCTTGTCACCGCTTATCCGTAAAAAAAAAGTTTCCGTAAGCGTACCGGGGCAAATGACAAATTGATCTGTGTGAAAAAGTTTCATCTGCACCGTTATGCGACTACGCCGAGGCTAGCGGGGCCGATGGCTTTTTTTCCCAACTGCCCCGCTAGCGGGGCAGAGCCAGCGGGGCAGATGGGACCAAGTCCTAAAGAGTACCTACTAGAGTTTCTATGCCACTTCCTCGATGGACTGACCAATTTCTGGGTTTCATTTTTTGAAATTATAATAGTTTAGTGAAATAAAAAAATCTATTTAATTTATTTATAATGTGAGGTCAACACCGGCTACTGCGTAGAAGTTAAACGAGTAGCTGAGCCGTAACTGTTACAAGAATGTAAAAAGGTAATTTTGTATAATTGCAATAACATTCAGTCGCAAATTCGCAACACACGGACGCATTGCGATTCCTTTGCATATTAGATTTTATGGCCCGCTGTGAATGTTTTAATCAGAACGAAGAATCTTGTGTTACTTAAATGTGTGTTTTGTATAAAAAATTGCCAAGAAATTGTGTCGAGATGCAATTAGAATATGCCCGAGATGTTAATTTTATTACTCACTTGAGCGTTAATCAATTAATTAATTTCGGAAAATACGTCTTTGTTCTGTGTCTACATTTTAAAAGGAATCTAGGTATATGCAAAATTTCAGCTTTCCTAGTCGAAGGATTTGAGCTAGGAATTGCAAAGTGAGTCAATGAGTGATTCAGGTCTTTTCTCTTTATAATTATACTAGATGATGCCCGCGACTTCGTCTGCGTGGATTCAGTTTTTTTTATTCCCGCGGGAACTCTTTAATTTTCCTGGATAAAAAGTAGCCTATGTCCTTCCCCGGGATACAACCTACCCCTACCAAATTTTATCAAAATCGGTTGAACAGATGGGCCGTGAAAGCGTAGCAGACAGACAGACAGATAGACAGACAGACAGATAGACAGACAGACACTTTCGCATTTATAATATTAGTATGGATAAAGATGAATTTCCGATTAAGTTTCCTTTTTGGTTTCTCAATTAGATGGCAGAGTTAGGAATTAACGATTGTATTTCAATTTGTTCAAGCTTTTCAAGTTCCATAGCCTTCTATTTGCAGAAAGACATACCATATTATGTGGTTCAATGATGAAAGAAAGTTGACAATGGCACTTAAGAAAAAAATCATGCATTCCGAATGTTTCATGTTTAATGTTTTTCTGAATGCAAAAATGCAAATTTTAATTTTTAAATACTTCAAAATCTTTATCTTTTCATCACTATCCACAAATTCAAGGAAAAAAATTGAATCGCAAGCAATACCTACTTTGCACGGATAATTGTCTAAAGGCACGTTCACACTCTGCTCGCCGCAAACCACAGACTACAGTGTATTGCGGCATCCGCGAGTCCGCGTCGATATTTATTTACACGACCACCCCTTCCCAAAACAGAGACAGTGTCGGTACACATTAGCGGGCGGAGGGAGATTTTATTGCCTCCCACGCCTTAAAATATTGTCTGATTCATTAGAGGATATTTCACATTTAAGTTTCGTGTGTGCTCTTAGCTTCCTTGGAATATTTTAACTCGGCAGCAAATTTCCGAGGTGATCATCGAGGGGGGAGCGGGGGTGTTGTGTGTATGTGCCGGTAACGACACTGTTGTTACAATTTTCTAAAAGGATACCGTTACGTTCGCGTAATAAGACGCTAAGATTCCCTTATACCCTTAATTATGGGGGAGAAGGGGGTATAATGACACATGTATGTAAATATTCGTTGTAACGACTCGAGGTGGCGACGTGTGCACGCCTTAATGGTGGCTCGGTTGTTTTCTTTGATTAAAGAATTTTATTACGGCGTATAATTCACGATTAGACATTAAAGGGTTGAAACTGCGCTGGTAGATAAAGCGTCGTAATGACGGGTGCGTGGTTCGGAATCATAATTGTTATTTCCGTGAGTGTTTGGGCTAAAAATTAATGGCCATCAAATTGGAAAGTCGTGTCTTCGGGCGGCGTTATAACCTTACATCCTGCGTTCGCTCTTTGATCGAAGGAACAAAGATTTGAAGGGAATTGTAAGATTCGTAAGAAATAAATGGGTGGATAGATATTTTATGAAGATTTATAAATATTTAGTACAATCCGTACTAATATTTACTGAAATCGTGTCTGTCTTTCTGTCTGTAAACTTTTTCACGGCACATTTACTTTGTATAGAGATTACTGACCCTACAGACGGACATCAGCTACGTTTCATCCCGGGAAATCTGAGCGTTTCCACGGGTTCTATAAAATGCCTAAATATACGCGGATGAAGTCGCGGATATCATCTAGTATGCTATACAGCCCAATGCAGCTCTATAGCTCTTTAACACACAATAGTACCTACTTACAGATTCGTGACTTGCCCCGTCATGTTAATATGTTAAGGGTATCGCCGTGTTCCTGAGATGAAAACACCCCGTATAAATCCCCGGGAGGACGATTTGTGGTCTGGACTTGGGAGTGACGGCAGGCCTGCATTTGTACCCTGAGTGTAACTTTGTTTAAACAACATCAGTACACACGGCCTATGAAATTTGTAATAATCTATATAGGTACCTACTGCTATACTTCATACTAATATTATAAATGCGAAAGTGTGTTTGTTTGTTGGTTTATTGGTTTGTTGGTTTGTCTTTCAATCACGCCGTAACAGAGCAACGGATCGGCCAGAATTTTGGCATGGGTATAGTTGAGAACCTGGAGAGTGACATAGGCTGGCATACTTTTTATCCCGGAAAATTAAGGAGTTCCCGAGGGAATCAAAACAACTTAAACCACGCGAACGAAGTCGCGGGCATCAGCTAGTAATATTATAAATGCGAAAGTGTATCTGTCTGTCTGTCTGTTACGCTTTCATGGCCCAACTGTAGGTACAACATATTTTGACGAAATTGGGTGCAGAGATTGGTTGCATCCAAGGACAGTTCCCGCGGAAATAAAAAAAAAATAATCCACGCGGACAAAGTCCGGTATCAAGATAGAGGATGGTTTACTTTCGTTTTTTCATCCCTCAAACCGATTACGATCATTAGATTTTGATAAATGAGATATCTTTAGCTGTCAGTGTATCATAATATTATGCTATCCGCATCGAATTAATGAGTTTATATGTAACTCCGAATTTTTCTCCGTATGAGGCCGTTTAATGGTTATCTGATGTGTAAAAAAAAAGGATTGTGGAGCCCACTGCATTAATCAACTACTAATCAAGAAAATATTCAAGCTAGGAGTCACGACCTTCAGAATCGAGGATTATGTTAAAACGCGAAGGATTTGACGACCTCCGTGGCGCAGTGTGTTGCACTGTTGTCTTAACGTGCGGAGGTCCCGGGTTCGATCCCCGGCAGGGTCAATTTGGGAATTTATAATTTCTGAATTTTCCCTGGTCTGGCCTGGTGGGAGGCTTCGGCCGTGGCTAGTTACCACCTTACCGGCAAAGACGTGCCGCCAAGCGATTTAGCTTTCCGGTACGATGCTGTGTAGAAACCGAATAGGGGTATGGGTTTAATATAGCTGCCATGCCCCTAACAGGTTAGCCCGCTACCATCTAAGACTGCATCATCACTTACTATCAGGTGAGATCGCAGTCAAGGGCTAACTTGTAGTGGATAAAAAAAAAAAAAAATGTGAAAAGGAGAAAAAGTTGCATCGACCTATGCACATTCATGAAATAAATATTATTACGTCCCACGCCCGTGCATTAACTTGTGTACCACGCGTCTGTGTAAATACTCCTTTATTGTTCCGTATGTATGGGAGCGAGGATATTAATTAACAACGCAAGACGCCAAGAAGCTTATTCGAGACGCGATGATTTATCGATAGACGTGGCCCCGCCTTGGGACCCATCCGAAATGTGGATATCTTCTAGGGCTGCTTTAATTATTATCCAACTTACCTTTCCTTATGCTTTAACATTAAATTATACTGATTCTGTATTTTTTGCTCTGAAATATTCTCGACTAACCAATAACCACAAATTCATTTAAACAATTATTTGAATACATTGAAACAGTTCTAAATTTTCTCAGTTTTGAATTCATTGAAACAGTTTTTAAATTCCGTGAACTGGAAGAGAATACCTCTAGGTATTAAGTTCGCCTTTGTGCATAGTAATGTATGTGCAATAAAAAACAATTTGAATACATTGAAACAGTTCAAAATTTTCTCAGTTTTGAATTCATTGAAACAGTTTTTAAATTCCGTGAACTGGAAGAGAATACCTCTAGGTATTAAGTTCGCCTTTGTGCATAGTAATGTATGTGCAATAAAAAACAATTTGAATACATTGAAACAGTTCAAAATTTTCTCAGTTTTGAATTCATTGAAACAGTTTTTAAATTCCGTGAACTGGAAGAGAATACCTCTAGGTATTAAGTTCGCCTTTGTGCATAGTAATGTATGTGCAATAAAAAATTTAAAACAAACAAAAACTCCTCAAAATTGAATAAAAGTTTGCCTATGTCACCCGCTCTGGATACTGGATATAGATGAAGACTTGTATCTTTATTTATTGTCCGTCTACGTTACCTTCTTTTGAAGTCACAAAATGTGGAATTCCTAAAATGACTATTACAAAAAAAAAAAATTCAAATCGGTTAAGAAACCACGGAGATATGCACCGACATACATTTAAAAAAAAAAAAAACATACGCGCCGAAACGAGAACCTCCTCCTTTTTTGGAAGTCGGTTAAAAAATGACGAGTTTTTAAAATGGTGAATAAGTTAATTAGTAAGTTTGAGATGATAATATGTTAATTCACTACCACGACCAAGACCAAGTGACGTTTCATGTTCATGTTTCTACCAACGAAGTGCTCGAATAAGGGCGGTTGTACCTACCTACTAGTATACCTATTTAGCGGTTTTGACGACCTCGTGGCGCAGTGTTGAGCGCTGTTGTCTTAACGTGCGGAGGTCCCGGGTTTGATCCCCGGCAGGGTCAATTTGGGAATTTATAACTTCTGAATTATCCCTGGTCTGGCTTGGTGGGAGGCTTCGGCCGGGGCTAGTTATCACCCTACCGGCAAAGACGTGCCGCCAAGCGATTTAGCGTTCCGGTACGGTGCCGTGTAGAAATCGAATAGGGGTATGGGTTTAATATAACTGCCATGCCCCTAACAGGTTAGCCCGCTACCATCTCTGAATCATCACTTACCATCAGGTGAGATCGCAGTCAAGGGCTAACTTGTAGTGGATAAAAAACCACTAACCTTTACCGGTCAGTGTATAAACACATCACTAATTACCGGCTATCATCTATAACGCGTCGCGCCTGTGAAACCGTCAAACGACGATATTAATTGACGTGGTAATTTGTGTTCTAATGAAATTGCCTTGCCTCGATAATAAAGCCATATCGTGGCCGTATCAGTTCGCTTTTTAACGAGTTTGACTAAATCGTTCGCGTATTATCATAAACCTACATAATACAACAATCTTTTCAGTCAATAAGTACATTAATCCTTTCTTTTTTCAGAGTAAAAAGGAGGTTACAATCTTTACAACGCCATTAGTCGAACAGCTTGAGACTGATGTAAGCAAGTAGGCTTCTATTGACAGAGCAAAGCAAGCGAAAGTTTTTACATATTGTATGTAATAATGAATTCGGTTATAAATCTTTGATTCTAATTTCAATTCCTTTATTACTGACACGAGGTCGGGGCAATTCTGATCGAGTCAAATCACAAGTCAAATAGTTTACTGAGTAGCGTCACAGTGTCAAAGCACAGTCTATGATGATAAGTTCTATGAATACCTATAGACGTACCTTGCATTTTGAGTTGAATGATTCCCAATCGCGAGCAGAGCACAATATAACATCTACTCAATATCCAAAAGTCGTAGTTATAATATTTTTGAACTATAGTGTGTGTTTATTATTTACAGCATTTTAGAATTATTATCAGATCCACCAAGTTAAAAGGTCAACCACATTGCAGGTTATAAATTTCTAGAAATTACCAATTTATATTAGACAAAAAGTCAATTTGCTATTTGTTTAAAAACACCGTTCACCATTAGCGTGAGCGATCGTTACGATTCCCGGCGGGGGTAATTTGGGCACATCATAGTTTTAGCGATAATTGATTAAATGCACTTTCAATTAATTGAATGGAACGTACCACCGTGTCATGTCTGCTCCGTTTTGCATTCTTTGATGATTACTTGTAACTAAATGATAGATAACGTATGGAAGAGCCAAGGGAATAACTAAGAACTGTCATCTTTATAATTCCGTTATTATATAAGTTCTTATAATCATGAACAATATTAATTACTTACGAGATAAAGTTATGAGTACATCAGAAGGTGGAAGATAATTACCAAAAGCATGCATGATTTTTAAACTGTTGAATAATATTATTATAGTGTTGTATGACAGTATGTCATAATCTCCGCAAACTTTTTAATTTAAAAACCAGTAAGTATACTATTTATTGTATTGCTAAGTGATTTAGTGCATCAATGTTTCTGTACGAGTATTACACCGTGTTATGACTAGGGCTAAGTATGGTAATAAAACTGCCATAACCTTGCTAGGTTATGCCGATTCCATCTTAGACTGCATCATCATTCACCATCCAGGTTAAATAACTTGTACTAGAGTTTTTAAAAATTCATCACACTTTTTTTAATTTAAAAAAAATCAGCACCCTTTTTCCTTTTTTATAATTTTTTTTCAAATATCATCACCGACTACCACCAGGTAGGTATATCTCAATCAAAGACTAACTTGTATCATCGGAATTTAAAAAAAAATTGGAATTAATCTTAGCACTAAATACATACACTATTCTGTCTGTCTTAATCTAACTGATATAATTTGTTGAACTAATGTGTCTTTAAACTCTACAATCAACGGTGAATTTAGTGATACAAAGTTTTAAATCACCTGTTAAGTTTTGGGTTTGGCAACCCAGATACTTTCCCGTAAATACCACTACAGTGACAACACTGTCATATTAGATATCATATTGTGTTCACAGCTAATCGGCACTCCAGTGGTACCAAGAGGGCACGTATCATACAGGTCACTATGGAATTAGTTAAAAGTATTTCCCCTGACGCATCATCAGGGGAACATTGATCTTGATGTGCGAGGGAAATAATTTGATGTAGAGAACCTAGATATGACAGGCTTCTTTTGAATTTATGTGTATGGCGAAAACGTAAACGAGAGTGAAACTACCACGAAAAGAAAAATTGTAATACATAAGTACATTGACTTACACAAAAATGTCATACACCGATCAAACATCTACTCTACTTTTACCTTTTAAAAATGAAGATCGATAGATTGGAAGAAATTGGAAGAAATTGGATTGGAAGAAATTTTCAAAATGAAGTTTAAATACCTAATAAGATTAGTTTGTAGATAGAAATTAGTTTAAGGTCACCTTATTATAAGCATAGTTTAAGTATTATTATTGGTCTCATATTAAGTGAACTTTGTTCTTGCTTGAGAAATAAATATCTTTAAACCTAAATGAACAGCCGCTAAAATAATAAGGAAGAGCTAATGTACCTATAGTAAATATTTAAAATATTGCAGGGGCTGACTTGCTTGAGTATTTCTAGAAATAACGTTCTCTATATTCATGGTTTGTAGTAGCCAGTAGTAAAACTCACGCCCCTTTGCAGCCCGTGGTCACTAATCAAATAAAAAATATATTTTGTATCACTGAGTTGACAATGCTCGATGGGGAACTGCGCTTCTCAAAGTTTTAGATTTAATAAAAATCTCCTGTCCTAGCTTATAAAAATACCGGTTTCAATAATTACTTCATAATATAGGTTATCATAGATGACTTTGGCCCATATTTTTCGCAAATAAGGAGTATTCTAGCGATCCATGTATCTATTCCGTAACTCAGTAATTACGAAAACGGGGTAATTACGATTTTTACAAATTACTACCTAAGCCTGTCAACATTTTTGGTTATTGCAACATTATAACCACTACATGTCATGACTTCTATTGTAGGATGATCCTAGACCTGCAGTCTCTTTCACTGCTTTAGTTTACATTTTGCTTCAAAAATTATTTTCGAACTCCGATATTTTACTTCAGTGACAACGTAAAGTTATGCCATTAGCGTCAATCTTAGTGCAATATATATATATACTAGTATGGCGCGTGGCTGCGCGGCCCGCTAAAGCGGACCGCGTAGTGGAGCGCGTGGTCCATTTACTCGCTGTCCTACTATCCTGCCCCCCGATTATGTAAGAATTGTCGATCAAATCGTAAAAGTTCGGCGTCAAAGTAAAATAAACCATAATAGCATTGAATTAGAGCTCAATTTCGTGTTTCGAATCGAGGCAGCTGGTTTACTGTCTACGTGTTCTGATCTGAACAACACACTGCTATGCTAGTGAGCACAGTGGAAGCGCCAGCACGCCAAGCGTCCGACGTAAAAGAATATTCTCATAAAGGAAAAACATAAAACAAAGACCACCAACCTCCGCCCCTCCCTTTTTGTTTGAGCAGCCACTAAGTAGGTACCTATCTTTAATACCCTGACCGTGCTCCTCACCCATCATCCGAACCTTCGATCATCATCTCTCTGCATATTTTTTCTCCGAACCATTCGTCAAAATAAGATTTCTTCCATAAAAACAAATCTTGAAAAGGAACCGTAGCCTCTTCAATATTCGCCATACATTTTCTATGGAAAATAAATTCCGCCATCTTGAATTTTTTTCCTGTTCATCAAGTAGACCTTCATGTTCTGATTATCTTTTGCCAAGAAACCACTCTTCCATCTTTTATACTCTCCGTGATAGACATCGACGAAATTTGTATGGCGGCCATCTTAAATCCGCCATTTTGAATTTTTTTTCAGCTCACTGTGAATTGGATGAAGTTTCGAGTGACATTTGGTCGAGCACCCCCCACCTATCTTCAATACCCTTTTCTATGGAAAAATAAATTCCGCCATCTTGAATTTTTTTCCTGTTCATCAAGTAGACCCTCATGTCCTGATCATCTTTTGCTAAGAAACCACTCTTCCATCTTTTATACTCTCCGAGATAGACACCGTCGAAATTTGTATGGCGGCCATCTTAAATCCGCCATTTTGAAATTTTTTTTAGCTCGCTGTCAATTGGATGAAGTTTCGAGTGACATTTGGTCGAGCACCCCCCACCTATCTTCGATACCCTGGCTGGTGCTCTTCATCCGTCTTCGAAATCCTCAATCATCAGCTCTCTCTGTATTTTTCCTCTTAATGAATTTTTGTTTTCTATACGAAACGATGAGTGAAAAAAAAAATGTTCATACAAAATTTTACAGGAGAGGTGATCAATCAGTGAATCAGCACGAGCAGCTATATATATATTAACTAGTAGGGCGCGTGGCTGCGCGGCCCGCTAAAGCGGACCGCGTAATGGACCGCGTGGTCCACTGTCTACTTACTCGTTGTCCTACTATCCTGGTTTACTGTCTACGTGTTCTGAACTGAACAACACACTGCTATGCTAGTGAGCACAGTGGAAGCGCCAGCACGCCAAGCGTCTGACGTAAAAGATATTCTCATGAAGGAAAAAACATAAAACAAAGGCCACCAACCCGGGAGTTCCCGCGGGAATCATAAAAACTTAAACCACGCGGACAAAGTCGCGGGCATCAGCTAGTTCTTCCATAAAGAACAAATCTTGTAAAAAACCCATATCAAAATCATGCATCCTTTCCTAACTTCATCTACTCTCTTCAATGTTCGTAGATTCTGCCATCTTAAGTTTTTCTGCTCATCAAGTAGACTTTCAGGCCCTGATAATTTGCTACCCAAAAACCACTCTTCCATCTTTTAAATACTGTCTGAGATAGCCGCCATCTTGAATCCGCCATTTTGGATTTTTTTTTCATCTCACTGCCAATTGTACCTATGAAGTTTCGAGTATTTTTTGTTTGAGCAGCCCCTACCTATCTTTAATACCCTGACCGTGCTCCTCACCCAACATCCGAACCTTCGATCATCATCTCTCTCCATATTTTTTCTCCGAACCATTCGTCAAAATGAGAATTCTTGACGACCTCCGTGGCACAGTGTTGAGCGCTGTTGCCTTAACGTGCGGAGGTCCCGGGTTCGATCCCCGGCAGAGTCAATTTGGGAATTTATAATTTCTGAATTTTCTCTGGTCTGGCCTGGTGGGAGGCTTGGCCGTGGCTAGTTACCACCCTACCGGCAAAGACGTGCCTAATAGAACTGGCATGCCCCTAACAGGGTAGCCCGCTACCATCTTAGACTGCATCATCACTTACCATCAGGTAAGATCGCAGTCAAGGGCTAACTTGTAGTGGATAAAAAAAAAGTGAACAACACTGCTATGCTAGTGAGCACAGTGGAAACGTCAGCACGCCAAGCGTCCGACGTAAAAGAAAATTCTCATAAAGGAAAAAACATAAAACAAAACTGGCTTTCCTAATGGCAAACCGACAATAATTCTTCCATAAAGAAATAAAGAACAAATCTTGTAAATAAAACCATATCAAAATCATGCATATTTCCTAACTTCTTGTACTCTCTTCAATATTCGTAGATTCTGCCATCTTAATTTTTTCTGCTCATCAAGTAGACTTTCAGACCCTGATAATTTTCTACCCAAAAACCATTCTTCCATCTTTTAAATACTGTCTGAGATAGCCGCCATCTTGAATCCGCCATTTTGGATTTTTTTTTTCAGCTCACTGCCAATTTTATGGAGTTTCGAGTATTTTTTGTTTGAGCAGCCCCTACCTATCTTTAATACCCTAACCGTGCTCCTCACACATCATCCGAACCTTCGACCATCATCTCTCTCCATATTTTTTTCTCCGAACCATTCGTCAAAATGAGAATTCTTCCATTAAAACAAACTTTGAAAAGGATATATCCGCCAAATATTTTCTATGGAAAAATAAATTCCGCCATCTTGAATTTTTTTCCTGTTCATCAAGTGGACCCTCATGTCCTGATCATCTTTAGCCAAGAAACCACTCTTCCATCTTTTATACTCTCCGTGATAGACACCGACGAAATTTGTATGGCGGCCATCTTAAATCCGCCATTTTGAAATTTTTTTCAGCTCACTTTCAATTGGATGAAGTTTCGAGTGACATTTGGTCGAGCACCCCCCACCTATCTTCAATACCCTTTTCTATGGAAAAATAAATTCCGCCATCTTGAATTTTTTTCCTGTTCACCAGGTAGACCTTCATGTCCTGATCATCTTTTTCCAAGAAACCACTCTTCCATCTATTATACTCTCCGAGATAGAAACCGGTGAAATTTGTATGGCGGCCATCTTAAATCCGCCATTTTGAATTTTTTTTCAGCTCACTGACAATTGGATGAAGTTTCGAGTGACATTTGGTCGAGCACCCCCCACCTATCTTCGATACCCTGGCTGTGCTCTTCATGCGTCTTTGAAATCCTCAATCATCAGCTCTCTCCGTATTTTTCCTCTGAATGAATTTTTGTCTTCTATACGAAACGATAGGTAAAAAAAAAAATTTTCATACAAAATTTTACAGGAGAGGTGATCAATGAGTCAGCACGAGCAGCTATATATATATTAATAAACTAGTATGGCGCGTGGCTGCGCGGCCCGCTTAAGCGGACCGCGTAGTGGACCGCGTGGTCCACTGTCTACTTACTCGCTGTCCTACTATCCTGCCCCCCGATTATGTAAGAATGGCCGATCAAATCGTCAAAGTTCGGCGTCAAAGTAAAATAAACCATAACAGCATTAAATTAGAGCTCAATTTCGAAACACGAAATTGAGCTCTAATTTAATGCTGTTATGGTTTATTTTACTTTGACGCCGAACTTTGACGATTTGATCGACAATTCTTACATAATCGGGCAGCTGGTTTACTGTCTACGTGTTCTGATCTGAACAACACCCTGCTATGCTAGTGAGCACAGTGGAAGCGCCAGCACGCCAAGCGTCCGACGTAAAAGAAAATTCTCATAAAGGAAAAACATAAAACAAAGACCATCAACCCCCGCCCCTCCCTTTTTGTTTGAGCAGCCCCTAGCAGCCCCTAAGTAGGTACCTATCTTTAATACCCTGACCGTGCTCCTCACCCATCATCCGAACCTTCGATCATCACCTCTCTCCATATTTTTTTCTCCGAACCATTCGTCAAAATGAGATTTCTTCCACAAAAACAAATCTTGAAAAGGAACCGTAGTCTTGCATAGTTCTACACTTGTAGCCTCTTCAATATTCGCTATATATTTTCTATGGAAAAATAAATTCCGCCATCTTGAATTTTTTTCCTGTTCATCAAGTAGACCTTCACGTCTTGATCATCTTTTGCCAAGAAACCACTCTTCCATCTTTTGTACTCGCCGAGATAAACACTGACGAAATTTGTATGGCGGCCATCTTAAATCCGCCATTTTGAATTTTTTTTCAGCTCACTGTGAATTGGATGAAGTTTCGAGTGACATTTGGTCGAGCACCCCCCACCTATCTTCAATACCCTTTTCTATGGAAAAATAAATTCCGCCATCTTGAATTTTTTTCCTGTTCATCAAGTAGACCCTCATGTCCTGATCATCTTTTGCTAAGAAACCACTCTTCCATCTTTTATACTCTCCGAGATAGACACCGTCGAAATTTGTATGGCGGCCATCTTAAATCCGCCATTTTGAAATTTTTTTTAGCTCGCTGTCAATTGGATGAAGTTTCGAGTGACATTTGGTCGAGCACCCCCCACCTATCTTCGATACCCTGGCTGGTGCTCTTCATCCGTCTTCGAAATCCTCAATCATCAGCTCTCTCTGTATTTTTCCTCTTAATGAATTTTTGTTTTCTATACGAAACGATGAGTGAAAAAAAAAATGTTCATACAAAATTTTACAGGAGAGGTGATCAATCAGTGAATCAGCACGAGCAGCTATATATATATTAACTAGTATGGCGCGTGGCTGCGCGGCCCGCTAAAGCGGACCGCGTACTGGAGCGCGTGGTCCACTGTCTACTTACTCGCTGTCCTACTATCCTGCCCCCCGATTATGTAAGAATGGCCGATCAAATCGTCAAATTTCGGCGTCAAAGTAAAATAAACCATAACAGCATTAAATTAGAGCTCAATTTCGAAAAACGAAATTGAGCTCTAACTCAATGCTGTTATGGTTTATTTTACTTTGACGCCGAACTTTTACGATTTGATCGACAATTCTTACATAATCGGGCAGCTGGTTTACTGTCTACGTGTTCTGCTTTGAACAACACACTGCTATGCTAGTGAGCACAGTGGAAGCGCCAGCACGCCAAGCGTCCGACGTAAAAGAAAATTCTCATAAAGGAAAAACATAAAACAAATACCACCAACCCCCCGCCCCTCCCTTTTTGTTTGAGCAGCCCCTAAGTAGGTACCTATCTTTAATACCCTGACCGTGCTCCTCACCCATCATCCGAACCTTCGATCATCATCTCTCTCCATATTTTTTTCTCCGAACCATTCGTCAAAATGAGATTTCTTCCATAAAAACAAATCTTGAAAAGGAACCGTAGTCTTGCATAGTTCTACACTTGTAGCCTCTTCAATATTCGCCATACATTTCCTATGGAAAAATAAATTCCGCCATCTTGAATTTTTTCCTGTTCATCAAGTAGACCCTCATGTCCTGATCATCTTTTGCCAAGAAACCACTCTTCCATCTTTTATACTCTCCGAGATAGACACCGTCGAAATTTGTATGGCGGTCATCTTAAATCCGCCATTTTGAATTCTTTTTCAGCTCACTGTCAATTGGATGAAGTTTCGAGTGACATTTGGTCGAGCACCCCCCCCACCTATCTTCAATACCCTTTTCTATGGAAAAATAAATTCCGCCATCTTGAATTTTTTTCCTGTGCATCAAGTAGACCCTCATATCCTGATCATCTTTTGCCAAGAAACCACTCTTCCATCTTTTATACTCTCCGAGATAGACACCGTCGAAATTTGTATGGCGGCCATCTTAAATCCGCCATTTTGAATTTTTTTTTCAACTACCGCCAATTGGATAAGGTTTCGAATGACATTTGGTCGAGCACCCCCCACCTATCTTCGATACCCTGGCTGGTGCTCTTCATCCGTCTTCGAAATCCTCAATCATCAGCTCTCTCTGTATTTTTCCTCTTAATGAATTTTTGTCTTCTATACGAAACGATGAGTGAAAAAAAAAATGTTCATACAAAATTTTACAGGAGAGGTGATCAATCAGTGAATCAGCACGAGCAGCTATATATATATTAACTAGTAGGGCGCGTGGCTGCGCGGCCCGCTAAAGCGGACCGCGTAATGGACCGCGTGGTCCACTGTCTACTTACTCGTTGTCCTACTATCCTGGTTTACTGTCTACGTGTTCTGAACTGAACAACACACTGCTATGCTAGTGAGCACAGTGGAAGCGCCAGCACGCCAAGCGTCTGACGTAAAAGATATTCTCATGAAGGAAAAAAACATAAAACAAAGGCCACCAACCCGGGAGTTCCCGCGGGAATCATAAAAACTTAAACCACGCGGACAAAGTCGCGGGCATCAGCTAGTTCTTCCATAAAGAACAAATCTTGTAAAAAACCCATATCAAAATCATGCATCCTTTCCTAACTTCATCTACTCTCTTCAATGTTCGTAGATTCTGCCATCTTAAGTTTTTCTGCTCATCAAGTAGACTTTCAGGCCCTGATAATTTGCTACCCAAAAACCACTCTTCCATCTTTTAAATACTGTCTGAGATAGCCGCCATCTTGAATCCGCCATTTTGGATTTTTTTTTCATCTCACTGCCAATTGTACCTATGAAGTTTCGAGTATTTTTTGTTTGAGCAGCCCCTACCTATCTTTAATACCCTGACCGTGCTCCTCACCCAACATCCGAACCTTCGATCATCATCTCTCTCCATATTTTTTCTCCGAACCATTCGTCAAAATGAGAATTCTTGACGACCTCCGTGGCACAGTGTTGAGCGCTGTTGCCTTAACGTGCGGAGGTCCCGGGTTCGATCCCCGGCAGAGTCAATTTGGGAATTTATAATTTCTGAATTTTCTCTGGTCTGGCCTGGTGGGAGGCTTGGCCGTGGCTAGTTACCACCCTACCGGCAAAGACGTGCCTAATAGAACTGGCATGCCCCTAACAGGGTAGCCCGCTACCATCTTAGACTGCATCATCACTTACCATCAGGTAAGATCGCAGTCAAGGGCTAACTTGTAGTGGATAAAAAAAAAGTGAACAACACTGCTATGCTAGTGAGCACAGTGGAAACGTCAGCACGCCAAGCGTCCGACGTAAAAGAAAATTCTCATAAAGGAAAAAACATAAAACAAAACTGGCTTTCCTAATGGCAAACCGACAATAATTCTTCCATAAAGAAATAAAGAACAAATCTTGTAAATAAAACCATATCAAAATCATGCATATTTCCTAACTTCTTGTACTCTCTTCAATATTCGTAGATTCTGCCATCTTAATTTTTTCTGCTCATCAAGTAGACTTTCAGACCCTGATAATTTTCTACCCAAAAACCATTCTTCCATCTTTTAAATACTGTCTGAGATAGCCGCCATCTTGAATCCGCCATTTTGGATTTTTTTTTTCAGCTCACTGCCAATTTTATGGAGTTTCGAGTATTTTTTGTTTGAGCAGCCCCTACCTATCTTTAATACCCTAACCGTGCTCCTCACACATCATCCGAACCTTCGACCATCATCTCTCTCCATATTTTTTTCTCCGAACCATTCGTCAAAATGAGAATTCTTCCATTAAAACAAACTTTGAAAAGGATATATCCGCCAAATATTTTCTATGGAAAAATAAATTCCGCCATCTTGAATTTTTTTCCTGTTCATCAAGTGGACCCTCATGTCCTGATCATCTTTAGCCAAGAAACCACTCTTCCATCTTTTATACTCTCCGTGATAGACACCGACGAAATTTGTATCGCGGCCATCTTAAATTCGCCATTTTGAAAATTTTTTCAGCTCACTGTCAATTGGATGAAGTTTCGAGTGACATATTTGGTCGAGCACCCCCCACCTATCTTCAATACCCTTTTCTATGGAAAAATAAATTCCGCCATCTTGAATTTTTTTCCTGTTCATCAAGTAGACCCTCATGTCCTGATCATCTTTTGCCAAGAAACCACTCTTCCATCTTTTATACTCTCCGAGATAGACACAGTCGAAATTTGTATGGCGGCCATCTTAAATCCGCCATTTTGAATTTTTTTTTCAGCTCACTGTCAATCGGATGAAGTTTCGAGTGACATTTGGTCGAGCACCCCCCACCTATCTTCGATACCCTGGCTGGTGCTCTTGATCTGTCTTCGAAATCCTCAATCATCAGCTCTCTCCGTATTTTTCCTCTTAATGAATTTTTGACTTCTATACGAAACGATGAGTGAAAAAAAAATTTTTCATACAAAATTTTACAGGAGAGGTGATCAATGAGTCAGCACGAGCAGCTATATATATATAAACTAGTGTTTCGCTCTGTGCGCGAGCTGCTAAAGCAGCTCACGAGATGTGGTTAGACGTTAGTACTAAGTAGTACAGACTTGACGTCTTTATTGTATTAAACCGAATTTATTTACTTAGATACACAATTCACCTTTAAGTAGAAAGATTTTAAAAATGGCGCTGATTTTTTAAAACTTTAGTATTACTTTCCTGTTTTGTAATCCCAGGGAGCCCTAATATCGATTTTGAACGAAATCGGCCAATTAACAAAGAATTTCAAAATGGCGCTGATTTTTTTAAACTTTGGTATCAGTTTCCTGTTTTGTGATCCCAGGGAGTACTAAATATCGATTTTGAACGAAATCGGTCAATTAACAAATAATTTCAAAATGGCGCGGATTTTTTTAAATTTTGGTAACAGTTTCCTATTTTGTAACTCCAGGGAGTCCTAAATATCTATTTTGAACGAAATCGGTCAATTAACAAAGAATTTCAACATGGCGCTGATTTTTTTAAATTTTTGTAACAGTTTCCTGTTTTGTAAGCCCAGGGAGCCCTAATATCGATTTTGAACGAAATCTGTCAATTCACAAAGAATTTCAGATTGGCGCTGTTTTTTTTAAACTTTGGTATCAGTTTCCTGTTTTGTGATCCCAGGGAGTCCTAAATATCGATTTTGAGCGAAATCGGTCAATTAACAAAGAATTTCAAAATGGCGCTGATTATTTAAAACTTTGGTATCACTTTCCTGTTTTGTGATCCCAGGGAGCCCTAAATATCGATTTTGAACGAAATCGGTCAATAACAAAGAATTTCAAAATGGCGCTGATTTTTTAAAACTATGGTATCACTTTCCTGTTTTGTGATCCCAGGGAGCCCTAAATATCGATTTTGAACGAAATCGGTCAATAACAAATAATTTCAAAATGGCGCTGATTTTTTAAAACTTTGGCATCAGTTTTCTGTTTTGTAATCCTAAGGAGCCCTAAATATAGATTTTGAACGAAATCGGTCAATTAACATAGAATTTCAAAATGGCGCTAATCTTTTAAACCTTTGGTATCAGTTTCCTGTTTTGTGATCCCAGGGAGTCCTAAATATCGATTTTGAACGAAATCGGTCACTTATCAAAGAATTTCAAAAATGGCGCAGATTTTTTTAAATATTTGTAACAGTTTCCTGTTTTGTAATCCCAGGGAGCCCTAATATCGATTTTGAACGAAATCTGTCAATTAACAAAGAATTTCAGATTGGCGCTGATTTTTTAAAACTTTGGTATTAGTTTCCTGTTTTGTAATCCCAGGGAGCCCTAAATATCGATGTTGAACGAAATCGGTCAATTAACAAAGAATTTCAAAATCGCGCTGATTTTTTAAAACTTTGGTATCAGTTTCCTGTTTTGTAATCCCAGGGAGCCCTAAATATCGTTTTTGAACGAAATCAGTATATTAACAAAGAAGTTCAAAATCGCGCTGATTTTTTTAAATTTTGGTACCAGTGTCCTGTTTTGTAATCCCAGGAAGTCCAAATATCGATTTTGAACGAAATCGCTCAATTAACAAAGAATTTCAAAATGGCGCTGATTTTTTAAAACTTTGGTATCAGTTTCCTGTTTTGTAATCCCAGGGAGCCATAAATATCGATTTTGAACGAAATCGGTCAATTAACAAAGAATTTCAAAATGGCTCTGATTTTTTAAAACTTTGGTAGCAGTTTCCTGTTTTGTAATCCCAGGAAGTCCTAAATATCGATTTTGAACGAAATCGGTCAATTAACAAATAATTTCAAAATGGCGCTGATTTTTTTTAATTTTGGTAACAGTGTCCTGTTTTGTAATCCCAGGGAGTCCTAAATATCTACTTTGAACGAAATCGGTCAATTAACAAAGAACAGTTTCCGAAAAATGTTGAAATGTAATGAAAATACAACGCTAATCAAAAAACAAAAGACTGAGTTTGTAAAAAGAATATCATGGTTTTAAAACAAAATTAATTTGAATTTAGAATACAGAGCCATTACTTTTTTTTATTTGAAATGACCAGTACTGAAGAAAGGCAATTTCATAGGACCAATACCTATTACCTATTGTTTATGTATACTTTTTACCTTTTTCATTAAAGTTCTTTTTTCTACCTAACTTGTGTTTATTATTTATATTCGAATTTTATTACAATAACCATCAGAATAAATAAAATAGTATTCTTTTTTTTATTCTTAGAATAGAAAAACATTTAGTTAACAAAGACAGTACACAAAAGCAGAATAATAAAATAAAAGCAAAACAATAAGTGTCTGCAACCCCTGCGAGTGTATCCACAAATCAGGTATTAGTTACTACGTAAGGTGTACCGACACTATGTTACCGAACGCACTTTAGTCTCTTCAATATTCGCCATATATTTTCTATGGAAAAATTAACTCCGCCATCTTGAATTTTTTGCCTGATCATCAAGTTTGCCAAGAAACCACTCTTCCATCTTTTATACTTTCTGAGATAGACACGAAATAAATTTGTATGGCAGCCATCTTAAATCCGCCATTTTGAATTTTTTTTCAGTTCATTGTCTATGGGATGTAGTTTCGAATGACATTTGGTCTAGCACTTCCCATCTTCAATGCTTCGATCGGTTCATTTCGGCAAATTGGCCGCCATCTTGTTTTTCCGAAATGTCATAATTTTTCCCTACTCCCATCCCGCACCCGAACATATCTCCTATATATAAACTACCCCGTTTCGGATCTGTGGCGCAACGGTTCAGGGTCGAAAAATCAAAAATTTGAAAACACTACAGCTCGGCCGCCATCTTGTTCTTCCAATTTTTTCCACTTTTTCTATTGATCGTTTACTAATTTCTTTAATAATTGCGAGTTGTAACGCAATCGGTTGGAAAACAAAAGAGTTGCAAGAATCACGTCGGCCGCCATCTTGTTTTTCCGAAATGTCATAATTTTTCCCTACTCGAATCCCACACCCAAACACATCTCCTTTACATCATTGTATCGTTTTCTGTCTCTTTCTAGGAGAACAATAAATTATGTCAATGAGTCCTAATCGCCATATAATTTGGTATGAAAAAAAATATTCCGCCATCTTGAAATTTTTTTCATTTCGCTAAAAAGACGTCCTCGTCCTGATCATCTTTTGCCACGAAACCACTCTTCCGTCTTTTAAACTCTCCGAGATAGACACGAAATAAATTTGTATGGCGGCCATCTTAAATCCGCCATTTTGAAATTTTTTCAGCTCACTGTCAATTGGATGAAGTTTCGAATGACATTTGGTTGAGCACCCCCCACCTATCTTCAATACCTGGACCGTGCTCTTTACCCGTCTCCGAAATCCTCAATCATCAGCTGTCTCCATATTTTTGTTCAAGTTTAATTTTCTGACGTGTATACGAAGCCATCAGTAAAAAAAAAATTTTTCATACAAAATTTTACAGGAGGACAATTTTGGGAAAATCTCGAAAACTACCCCAAATGTGGCAACACAGTTTAGATATCTCGATACCGCTGGTTGAGTTACACAGTCGATTTATACATGTCAACTTTCCCAAATGTTGCCAACTGCCTCAAAAACGTGTTCGAAATTTTCAAAAACACAAAAAGAATACAAAATGGCCGCCACCTCGTTGCACAGAAACATTTTACATAGTTTCATAATTTTCCCGTAAACCACAGGATATATCGCTCCTGATGACGTTTAAATTTTTCATCTCGCTCGCACCCAGCCGAAATGATCGCCCCTGAAAAAAGACCATGTCGAAAATCACTTTTACTTTGATAAATTCCAGTGTTGCCAGACCTCGGCGACAAAAATACCCAAATGTCATTCGCACAAGTGAGACACGTGGTTGCTCGTACTCAAATTTTGCAAAAAGTCCGTATTTCGATTTTTTTATTTTTGGGGTAAATCTTGAAAATTTCCCGAGAAATGGGGTAATTTTTTTCCCCCAATCCATACCTCGAGTCTGTACACACAATCGCCCCCTAGAAGTCGAAACGCTCCGACGTTGCGAACTGTGAGAAATTTGAATTTTAAAATTGCGTTTTTTCGTACCTCAAACCGAACGGCCACAGCGACAGCCGCCATCTTGAATTTTTAAAAACCACTCCCATTCTGTCAAAATACAGGGTAATTGTAGGCGAAAAAAGAAAAAAACATTATGCTCGACCACGCCGTTTCGGATCTGCAGCGCCGCGGTTCGGGGTCGAAAAATCAAAAATTTGAACACACTACAGCTCGGCCGCCATCTTGTTTTTCCAATTTTTTCCACTTTTTCTATTGATCGTTTCCTAATTTCTTCAACAATTGCGAGTTGTAACAAAATCGGTTGGAAAACAAAAGAGTTGCAAGAATCACGTCGGCCGCCATCTTGTTTTTCCGAAATGTCATAATTTTTCCCCACTTGAATCCCGCACCCGAACACATCTCCCCTACATCATTATATCGTTTTCTGTCTCTTTCTTGGAGAACAATAAATTATGCTAATGAGTCCTAATCGCCATATAATTTGGTATGAAAAAAAATATTCCGCCATCTTGAATTTTTTTTTTTTCGCTAAATAGATCTTCTCGTCCTGATCATCATTGGCCGAGAAACCACTCTTTCATCTTTTATACTTTCTGAGATAGACACCAATTAAATTTGTATGGCAGCCATCTTAAACCCGCCATTTTGAATTTTTTTTCAACTCATTGTCTTTTGGATGAAGTTTCGAATGACATTTGGTCGAGCACCCCCTACCTATCTTCAATACCTTGGCCGTGCTCTTTACCCGTCTCCGAAATCCTCAATCATCAGCTGTCTCCATATTTTTCTTCAAGTTTAATTTTCTGAAGTGTATACGAAGGTATCAGTGAAAAAAAATTTTTTCATACAAAATTTTACAGGAGGACATTTTTGGGAAAGTCTCGAAAACTACCCCAAATGTGGCAACACTGTTTAGATATCTCGATACTGCCAGTCGAGTTACACAATCGATCCATACATATCATTTTTCCCAAATGTTGCCAACTGCCTCAAAAACGTGATCGAAATTTTGAAAAACACAAACAGAATACAAAATGGCCGCCACCTCGTTTCACAAAAACATTTTACATAGTTTCATAATTTTCCCGTATACTACAGGATATACCGCTCCTGATGACGTTTAAATTTTTCATCTCGCTGGCACCCAGCCGAAATGATCGCCCCTGAAAGAAGACCATGTCGAAAATCACTTTTACTTTGATAAATTCCAGTGTTGCCAGACCTCGGCGACGAAAATACCCAAATGTCATTTGCACAAGTGTGACACGTGGTTGCTCGTACTCAAATTTTGCAAAAAGTCCGTATTTCGATTTTTTTATTTTTGGGGTAAATCTTGAAAATTTCCCGAAAAATGGGGTAATTTTTTTCCCCAATCCATACCTCGAGTCTGTACACACAATCGCACCGTACAAGTCGAAACGCTCCGACGTTGCCAACTGTGAGAAATTTGAATTTTAAAATTGCGTTTTTTCGTACCTCAAACAGAACGGCCGGCGCGACAGCCGCCATCTTGAATTTTTAAAAACCACTCCCGTTCTGTCAAAATACAGGATAATTGTAGGCGAAAAAAGAAAAAATTATCATGCTCGATCACGCCGTTTCGGATCTGAGGCGCCGCGGTTTGGGGTCGAAAAATCAAAAATTTTAAAACACTACAGCTCGGCCGCCATCTTGTTTTTCCAATTTTTTCCACTTTTTCTATAAATCGTTTCTTAATTTCTTCAACCGTTGCGAGTTTTAACGAAATCGGTTGGAAAACAAAAGAGTTACAAGAATCACGTCGGCCGCCATCTTGTTTTTCCGAAATGTCATAATTTTTCCCCACTCGAATCCCGCACCCGAACACATCTCCCCTACATCATTATATCGTTTTCTGTCTCTTTCTAGGAGAACAATTATGTCAATGAGTCAGTCAGTCAGTGAGTCAGTGGTAATCGAGCTATATATAGTATAAAGTGATGACGACATGGATGCCGCGCCATTATAATATCGACTTGATTAGATAGACAATTTCCTTAGTGTAAACCATAGCTTCTTAAATAATATTACTATGGAATGGGATTTCGATCAAATTATACACTATGGTAGTGCAAATATAACAAGGTATGGACTTGAAAATACAAGAAATAAAATTGTTCAGAGGGTTGTAAGTTTTGAGAGCCACTGTTTGTACGAGGAATGAATGGTAAATGTCTAATATAAGTAATAGCATTAGCACTTAGCCAGGTGTGGTAGTAAAGTAAATAATATGTCGATCGGAAATAAAATAATAATACCATAAATTAAGGCGGTATTTCATAACATGGTTAATAAACAAATTGTCATTATTATTTTGTTGATGGGCGTGTTTTGTCTCATGCTCAACCAGCCAATGCTTATTTCAATTACTTATTTTAGTTGGAATTCTTCTAGGCAAGCACACTCCACCTTAGGCTGCATCACCACTTGCAAGCAAGTTTGATTGCAGCCAAGCGCTGGCCTATATATTAAAAAAAAAAAAAAGAATTGAAAGAGTTAAAGGATTAAGTACCAAATACAATACGTAGAGGAACTGCACGCAATATAAGAACAGCATGCGATTAATTAAAGATGACAATAGTCGAAGCGACCAAGTAAGGGGGGGACACTGGCCGGACTCTATAATCATTTATCTCGAGTTTAATAAAAGGCGCATTATTTACGACGCCGTTGCGGAACGACGCTAATGTCGCATGATTTAATCCCATTACATTGGGAACGCTGCCAAGTGCCAGGGAATATCGGAACGGTGGTTATGGAGCGTTCGTATAAGGCGGTTATTATGGGTGCAATTACTTGCAAAAAATACGCACAGGTAGGCAGTAGATTTCCTAACTATCGCTTAGGTATTCCTAACTATCCTAATATCCTTGTGTAGAAATATTTCTTCTTCTTCTTCGGGTGCCTCTCCGTTCTTCACTTCTGTTCTTCGCGAGGCGAAATTATTCGCAGGCACTCGCGGTTCCGGTCCACTCCCGTATGTTGCGAAGCCAAGACTTTTTTGCGACCAACGCTTCTCTTTCCAGCAACTTAAAAAAAAAATAAATTATTCCAAATAATATTTGGTGAAATTTAAAAAACATAACAATTATTATGATCAGTGAAAATAGTGAGTTATTGTCGCCAAGATAGCTAACATTAGCGGGTACCTGTGTTGTGAGCTGGAACTTAGTGCACATTAGCCAAAATCGCTCAGAAAAGAATATTATAATAGCTTCCCTAGTTATTATAATGCTTTAAGATGACGTAGGAGCTATCAGAAGTTCAAAGCAGCTCGGATGAAAACATTTAGTGCTAAAACTAAAAAAAATGCTGAAATTAAGAAATCGCGCTTAGCCGATAGTGGGGATTCATATCGGTTGATTATGATTTTTATTACACTTTTGCCTAACGAAATCTATTAACAGAGGCTAATGGGTACTTCCGATACTATAAATTCAATTTAATACATCAAAAAACTTGATAAAAGAAAATATAATATCACTACATTCGCAACTGGCCCGATTCACATAAATACAATAATCATAAGACACGGCATTAAAAGCGTATTATACCCCACGAAATAAGAATCCGAACACAATTGAACCCGTAGGAGATAGTCGGCTAACACCCCATTATATCAGTAGATTAAAGGCTACTTTACTCGATATTCCCTAAAATATTGCCCCATAAATAGAGGGCGAGCGACGTGATCAAGTAAGAAAACTGTAATCTTGTTAAAAATCGCCAAACAGAAAACAAACGGACAATGGACGGTTATTCATCAAGTGGCTTAAAAGAGAAAGAAAAAATGGTCAAGCATGAGACTGTAGTTTTATAAAGGACTCCGCAGGTTTTTGTAATTCAGATGTATGAGCTGGACTGCGATTTAAATTTTTAGTCGATGTTTATATTCAAATAAACTAGAGTAAAACTCGATGGTAGCTCGAAAAGGAAATATGCTCTCTAATTGATATCTAATTGACTTTTTGGTATCGTATAAAAAAACTCAAAATCTATTGTTAACGCAATTTGGTGCAGTTAGTAAGAAAGATCACAGACGAAGGTTCCCATTTTCCGTAATTTTTGACTTCGGTACAAGATGCATAACATACAAGATTCAGTGCAGTGGATAGCTTTTGTAAAGTACAAGCTGATGCATTTCTAAAGTTAAAAAATATTTTATTGGTCAGCGGAGCCCTAAAAGTTGGATCGTGGAAAGGCATAACCAAGGCGATGACGTCCGAAGACGGATTCGGGCGGTCTTTCGCGACAGATACGAATGGAATCGTGTGACTGTAATAGGGCCCCGACGCGGTCCAGCTAAATGACCGGCATCCGGACGTAGACAAAAGCGAATCCGCTGTAATAAAGCAGGATTGATGAAAAAGCGCTAAGCCACGCCGATATAGCGGTGGTGTCCATGACAGAAGATTTGAGCGGTTTACAGAAACAATATCGTATAGTTACCTACAAATATGTGGTAAAATCAGCAAAAATATTTCCAATTATTGGTGACTAGGTGAAGCCCGCGACTTTGTCCACGCGAATTGAGGTTTTTTGGTTCCTGCGGGAACTCCTTAATTTTCCGGGATAAAATGTAGCCTCTAATCTATCTCTGTGCCAAATTGCATGCAGATCGGTTCAGCTATTGTGGCGTGATTGAGTAATAAACATCCATCCATCCATCCATTCAAACTTTCGCATATTGATATAGATTTCCAACGATATGATTAAGATCTGACAACAGACAGAGATAATCTAGCTTTTGCCGAGTTCTTATGTTCTTGAAGTTGGTTAAATTCGACTTCCATTGATTGGTTTACATAAATAGTTAGTTAGTTAGATATAGGTGAAAAATAATAAAATGATTGACTATTTTCTCGATAGGTCTTGTACCAAACACAAAGACGTCTTCCCAGCGGCTTTAATACAAAGCTATTGCTATTACTGAGATCGCAACGAGCTCGGCCATCGAACAGCGGCGGCTTTACCGGACTCACTTTACCGGGATTTCGGATATGACGTAAAGCACTCACTTTACCACCTCCCCCCGGCTGGCCGAGATTTTCTGCTGTTTATTAACTTAGGCCTATGTTTTGAAGTTTGGGATCTTATCGAACATAAAAATAATTGTTTAATTTGCAGATTTTATTTTTTGAAAAATAGAAAACCAATCTTCTGTTTTTGATTAAATAATTGATTCTGAGGAATTCATTTAACAACGATGACTTTATTGTCTTACAGCAAGTCATCGTCGTCTTCGTCAATCGATCTAGACATCACTTCTGCGAGGTCTCATGTAGATTATCGCCACGCCGGGTTCTTGCGCAATGACCTGGATCCAGTTGCTACTTGCGACGCGCATAGTCTTCAAGTCACAAATTTGTGATATTCGGTAATTCTTTGAATTTAAAGGGGTTTCAACATCGACCATACAACTAATAGACTCCTCATATAGGGCGAACACTTTCAGACAACACATCAGACTTAATAGGTCTTATATAATTCCACGCCCTTGTAACAAAACCTACAGAGTTATTTAAATATTAATTAGAGTATATCGATAATTAATTATCGATAAATAATTATTAGGAGTTAGGACCCCATCCCATTTGATTTATGATTTTTTTGACCTTGAGTATACCAATCAGCGTTTAGTACCCCGCGCCCGGTAATTTGAGTCATTTGACTGAATTGTTTGCATCACGAAAGCATAGTAATTAGGAGTCTATTAGTTGTGTGGTCGATGGGTTTCAATATCTGTTTGAAAAAAACTCAGTAATAAAATAACGTGTGCGCCAGACACACGTTATTTCTAAACATAGGAGCTAGGTACCAACGTCAGGGCAACTAAGAGAATTTTCAACGCAATATTAGCATAAAATCTAAAGCCACCCGTCGGTCACCCGTAAGTTACTCATTTATTTAACATCACAAAAACCTGCCTGTACAATATTTACCGGTGAACCGAGACCGCTTCTTGCCGTTTCCTTTGTTGAATACGAAACAGCCCGGGGGGACACCTGCCAACCATAGGGTCACAGTAACATATATTAATAACACACTAATTTATTAGCAAGTACTGTTTATCCAGGGATTAACTGAGAATAGTTTTAGTTGAACAACAAAGGACCGCAAGGGTTCAAAGCGAATTTCTTGCCGACATATTTACCTTAGGTGGAGGTGATAGTAATTTTACGCGTGAAAGGTCAGAGTTTTGCTTGTGAACAAACAATGCTCCCTGTAGGCCTGGCGACGAAATGACTCGTACGCTAAAGCGATGGGTGCGTACGATTGTAAACTTTATCATAGTATTTATAAAGCAATAATACAGTTACCGGACAATGCTTCTTGGAAGCTTATGCTAGTTATTTGGGCCAGGATACGATATTTGATGATCCGGATCAAAGATTAATCTGAATTATATTTAGCGAATTTGTCTTTATTTAGTTGACCGAGCGAAGCGAAGGTCTCTGAGTCTACTTGAGTGAATTTCAACTTGTCCGTCCGTCCGCCTGTCAGAGCCTTATAACTTATGAGTTACTGAACGTAATTACTTCAAATTTAAATATAATAATTTATGTATACCAATGGCCTTCAGCCGAATATGGCTTAAAAAGTTATAAAAATCTTTATTTCAGGGGGGCTCTCATAGTAGCGAATGCGAAGTAAAATATTTTTTATAGCGTTACGGTATAGGGTTGCGGTATATCATTTTAAAGATAGGCTATTCCTATCCAAAAATATTTTTTTTTTAATTTTTCTCCTAAAATTGACAAAATAGGGGGCTTTCAAAGTGGAGATTTTCTAACGTCCAAAGTTGACCTTAGTACTCTCAATTTTCTGAAAGACTGAGCCTGAGACTTGATCAATTATTTGAATTATATCCTGTACTTGAACAACATACGAGTATACTAAAATTAGATAAATATTATAAGGAAACGAAATTATTTAATTTTTAATGAGCTTCAATATTTTTAACAGAACTTCACAATGATGTCAATAGATGGCGCTTTTTAAAGTTTATGGATACCGCGAGGTCTCAGTTCGGGGCGAACCACTATAGTTTAAAATAATTAATTATTGTCTATTGGTTACAATGGTGATTAAGGCTAAAGCATTGGTCTAATCATTACTTATGTTGTGATGTCCTTCCCATAAAATAGAGATAGAGATGGAATCATGATTATTTGTTTGTTTTAAGCTATGGAAGACTTAACAATTTTGTATCTCCCTTAAAATAAAAATACGGATCCAGTAGCCTTATTACAATCGACGTCTACATCTACAATCGATCTAAACATGCAAAAGTTTAGTCTAGCAGTAAAAATAAACACACTGAGCTTTGTATAAAACCACCTAAATATTAACTCATTTCGTTCAGCTAATAGCAAAACCTTTGGTCAAAACAAACATCACGCTCAAATAAAGAAAAGTACGAAGTAATAGTAATTAACTATGCACCCGCACGTGAACGTTACACGTAGAAAGACGAATGTAAAATAACCATCAAACACATTTCTGACGAAAGGCAAACATACGGAGATCACACAAAAGACGGTCAGAAACCGAAGGGATGCATCATTAATGAACCACCGGCCACATCTATTGTTGAACTATTTAACAACCAACCGCTCGCAGAGGATCTGGTACTATGGGCGACGTAGACGGTGACCAGAGGTCTGCACAAACTGCTACAATTATAATAATAACAAGCCTTTTCCCGCAGCTCTATATCCGCAAAATATAAGTCTCTATCCACTCGCTAGCTATTCCCCATAGCTCTCTGCGTCGTATTATCCATTACTGAAGGTCGTGACCGATTCCACTAATGATCCTTTTAGGAAAGATGCTGCGCTATGTGCTTCAGTTCTCGGCGGCATGCAGGGCTTCGTAGACCATGCCAGCGAGAGCGTTTGCCTGCTTGTCCTTGATTCTTTCCTTTCAATCAAGGATCCTCTGGAGACAGGTGGTTGATAGCCTTTTTGTGACTTGTCGTTGTCTTAGGATCGATGCGTTGGTTCAGCGCGCAGTCCATAGGATGTCTCCTCTAAGCTGTGTTACAAAAATCTGCATCAGTTAAGGTCTAGGCCCACTACAGAGGCGCGGCGCGGTGCGGCGCGTCGCAGCTTTGTGTGAGGTCGTACGAAGCTCCGCTCCGTGCAATTCAAGTGGGGCTAGACCTTTATTGATACAGGATTTCGATACATTGGATTTCGGCCAATAACGAAAGAGTATTAATTAGCCAATCAGTAATTGCAATCGTTACACTGCAGCAATTACTTTACTGTAACATCCCATTGTATGTATTTTATGTATTTAAGTCTGTTTAAAAGAAAAAGCTTGACAAGTATTTAAAAAAAAAATTGTCGGAGTTAATAGTAAATATTAGATACCCAATTTTCGGCCTGAGGAATAGTAACTATGCCGCAGGCTGTAACAAATTAAACTCCTGCAAAGTGTATAGAAAGTAATGTAAGGTAACTCTTTGTTGTACCGGCGCTGCTCGAGAAGTGCAAATAAAACTATTGTTAGTACTTCTGCCGAGGTAATTAATGTAAATTATGAAGGCATCGGACGCCAAATGCGAAAATACTTGCCTTTCACCTGGGGGATTTACAACAAGAATTTGTTTAAGTTGGTCCTTGATAAAATTAGTGTTCTGCACTAGGTAAGCTAATTAACTTTGTTAACAATAAGTAATGGGGTTAAGTTAGGGCTCCAATAAGAAAACACCTTTCTCACGACTAAAAGTCTGAAACGGTTAAAGTCAGGGTCACTCATGACTCTTTTAGACAATGATTTGCTGAAAAGTGCAAAATTATTTTTTGTTACGACTTTTTTAGGCAAATTTATTTTAGGCATTAACAATTAACATGGTCTGAATATTTAAAATATCTTTAAAAGATGATTGATGATTGCTTATTACGTGTATTTCAAACCAAAGCCGCATTGATGCTGTCGGATTTGAATTCAGCTGCCTATAGAATAGTATAATGATGATTTCGTATAATACATTATGATTATAGTAACATGCTGCCTTTTAAAAATATTAAAAGCTGTGTTTATTTTAATGACGATGTAATTCTACAAATTAATCTGAAAAATAATAGCCTAAGAAACTTCGAGAAAATAAATAATCTATCGTTATATTCCGCATGGGGGTATAAATATAAACTACCCAATTATACCATCTGGGCACATAATTTTACACAAGCATTTCCTAATGAACGTATTAATACGTTGCACCTCTTGAAACAACCGGGAAAACTTTTGCAAGAAAATTTGAGAAACCCTCTCTTTCGATGACGACGCGCGGCTTTGAGAATTTTTGACTTCCGTCACAAAAAACAAAAGGAATCAGATTTCCGAGTGGGGCCCCTCCAGTTTCCTGTGAAGTGGCGTTATAATTGTCCTGTAATGATTCGTTCGGTGCCTCCATCGGTGTGGACCTGGTATTAATATTCCATGCATTGAATGTTCGTTCACACTTTGAAATCTTGCTTACAGAAATCAGTGAGGTTGAAATAATTGATCTCACAATCCCATTATGTGTGGGCACTAAGTTTAGGAATGTAAAGGACAATTAACATGATTTTATTAGATACAAACCACACCAGACACATTGAGATTGAAAAGTGTATTTTTTTGCAGGAAAGTTAAAAGTTAAGTAGGTATAAAAGAATTCTAGGTCTAGGTGTGTTACGGTTAGAGCTGTGCTAGGTCGTCTAGAGGTAGGCCAAGGCAGAATAGCGGAAACTGTGGAAATACGTACAACGTTCATACTACAACTGAACAACTACGCACTGAATCGAGAGCTTCCTCCTTTTTAGAAGTCGGTAAAAAGAGGTACAATTATTATTATATACCCACATCATGTTATGTAGGTATACTGGTTGAATCGAAACTTATTTTTTAAATTGGATGAGTAGTAAAAATAAGGGTTTATACGATGGTCGCGCTAAGCAAATTTTTTAACCAATACTGATATTATAAATGTGAAAGTTTGGATGGATGGATGGTTTGGATGAATGGATGGTATGGATGGATGGATGGTATGGATGGATGGATGGTATGGATGGATGGATGGATGTTTGTTACTCAATAACGCCAGAACGGCTGAACGAATCTGGATGAAATTTGGCACAGAGATCGATTATAGACTTGAGTAACAAATAGGCTACTTTTTATCCCGGAAAATTAAAGAGTTTCCGCACCGAACCGAACCGGAACCGAAAAACCTCAATCCACGCGGACGAAGTCGCGGGCATCAGCATAGTATTTTTCATATATTTTAGAAAATATTTAGCAGGCACAAAGGTCGAAACACATCTTCAACAATAACTTATTTCCCGATGATTTCTCCCCAGCATTCCAAGTCTGTACGTAGCGAACGGAAGTGCGCTTTCGAGTCGATTGTTTCACGAGATTTTAATAACGGTGCAACGCAAAGAACAAGTCGACAGCCATTGTTGACTTCAAGATGCCATGGTGGGTTTTCACCCTGAATAATTCCAATTTGATTTTATCAGGCCCCCGGGGCAAAAGCCTTCGTTATAAAGATGTTGTCATTCATTATATTTTTTAAGATTTTCTTCGGACAAGAACAAAGTCACTATTTATGGGATTCTTTCTTAAAATCAAAAAATGGAATCTGGAAAGACGTTTTCAAGATTAAAATACGCACATTTTTTTTGTTAACTTTAAGGTTCGGTTTTCTTGATGTGAACGTACCATTGAGGAGGAACGACTACACTCTGCCACACTAATTATCTGTGCGCGTAATGGAGGCGCTACTGTCTGTTGAAAAGTTAAAATTTCAGCATTAACCCAGCAGATTCTGCTAGTTCCGAATTTCGCCACACGTACAGATATAAGTTATATTATACAGTCTGCGTACGCTAATCGCAGCGTCACTGGCGTTATGGAATACACTAAAATAATGAACAACTTTTATATCATCGAATCTCTTCTAAATATTTATATTCGATCCAAATCAATATATCAAATTGAGGTACAGCCTCACAAACTTATATGACCCGGTGACAGCGACGCTAGTAAATATTAAAAATAAAATAAAAACAAAAGTAAACAGGCATAAAAATTAGTTCCAATTTTGCCCTCCGGGATAAATAAGTTGGTGGGACATCTTTATAATATCTTAACACGTTTGCTGCGACAGTAATTTTTCAATACTTTCCATTCCTTCGGTACAAGGCCTATACACCTGGTAATGAAACTTCCATTGTGGCGGCACAAGGCTTATAGACCCTGTAAAATTTAAGAAACTTAAATCCTTTTTTGGGCTTAATGTAAAAATATATATGTTTTTTTTGCTTTGAATATTAATAATAATGAATTAATTGACATACACCTGAAGGCGTTCGTTAACAACTTGTTTAGTTTAAAAATTATAGCTATATTCAAAATACAGGGCTTAATCACCCTGTGCCGCACTGAATAAGGGAAGTCTGGTGCGTATTTTAAGGATGTGAAATAAAAATATCGATAGCTGTAATTAAGTTTTAATATAATGGAAAAAAACAAACATGAATTAATGTTTTTCAATAAAACATGGGTAGCAAAATATTTTTGCACTGAACACATTTAGTTAAGATTTTTTTAACTTTTTTGTCAGCTTGGCGACTGGTTAAAAAGGTTCGGAGTTTTGCGTAACATCCGACACAATTCCTCTTCTTATCACCTTTTACCAAAGTGTGTTTTTACCAAAGTGTGTTTGTCAAGTTTTCGTGCGGGTTCTGAAAAGACCACTTTTGTAAACTTAAATACGCACTAAACGGGAAACGTAATTAGGTAAGTAAAATAAATAGTAATGATGACTCACCTGTCTCTGATAAATCAATTTATAATTAGATTTAACTTTCACTGCATCACTGTCCTCGCAAACATCATATTATAATATATTTTTTCGGCACCGTTTTGTTGATCTTGACGCCATGTCGATACGTGCGTTTCTCACGATTGCAAGCCAACACTAGCCGCGCGAAACTAACGCGGGGTGCGGTACCAGGTGAGCGGGGTACAAGGTGCTTCGATCTGGTTTCGCATTATGGTGAAATTTTATTTCTTCCGTGCGGTACCAGGTGTAAAAACCTGGTATTAAGGTAGGTACACCATTGGATTCTATTTTAATAATACATCTTAGATATATATTCATCTCTTTCCTACACCGAACCAAGTTAAAGTTAGGCCTTCCGCGCGACAAGGAAGTCTATACTTTTCTTAGCCGCACTGTAAGCGTAGACGCATACAAGGTGTTTAAACCTGGTTTCGCACTCAACGTGTTAACACATCTTTCGAGAGAATGCTGTTATTACTGTGCCTGTCCTGATTCCACTATTTTATCGTACTAGCGCGACCCATCACTAATAGCGCAAACCTTTAGTGGAACAGAAGCAACTTATCAAATTCCTAAACTATTAAAATTCCTGCCGTTAATGGGGTACCCGTAACCTTTAGGATCATTTAGTCCCTTTGTCCTCCAGCCTAAATCTTGGTTTACTGCCAATAAATAACGCCATTACCTGTTCGAGGGACACCGTAAAGCATCTTGAGGAACAATACGCAAATGTGGGATGCTATTAAAGGCATATAAACTGTACCACATATTGAAGTCTGTTTATTACAAGGGTTAAGGAGTGTATTACCGAAATTTGGACCTAAAGATTTTGAAATTCAATTAAGCTAAAATAATTAAGCATCGATCGAGTCGGCCTTCATAATATTATCTTAAACAAACCTTGCAGCTTAATACCTACCAATGCAACCTGAGGTCCGATTGGTTATTCCAAATCGTAATCATTACATCGACAGTTTAAAACGTATTATTCGAACTTAGGAACTTTAGGAAGTTCATATAATTGCTTTTGGACGTGCGGGTATCTATGAACTCCTTAAACAGGTCGAATTATACGTTTGACAAACGATTACGATTACGATTACCTTAAACAATCGGGGGGCTGATCTATTATATATGCATCGTACAATCTAAAAAATAAAGTGGAGGTAAGCTGCTTATCAAGGTGCTTATGAGGTCGAACTAAGCTTAATTTACATGCTTTTGACCCAAAACGGGTACGCCTTTTGGGTCTTCTCCGTGTTTAGTTTCCATAGACCTAATTTGAGCCATAATAATATAGTAAAGTAAATAAATTTCAGTTTGAGTTATAAAAAACCTTACTGTCTATATATTTCAACAACTTGTTGTTATCGGTACTCAGGAGTATCGGTTTTCGATAGGTTCTATTTCATAAAGGTTGTCTCGTGGTTCACATCTGGGCAATTAATAACGACACGGACAACGGTTGGTACGGTGAGGTGGACGGTTGGTTTGTGGCTGGTTGGCTGTCAACAAAACCTATCGTCTAATTGACCTCCTAATACGTAGTGCAGGGTAATAGCACAGTCTAAGGTGATTCGTTCTTTCCTACCAGTCATCCGACGTAGACAGAGTAACGCTGCGGGGTAACAGGGTCAAGACGCAGGAGCGTACCTTCAAGCTAGCAGAATTACCAGTACAAAATTCAGTAATTCTAGCACAGAATTAGTAAGAAACTTGGAGATGTATGGGAAGGTGTAGGTGTAGGTTTAGTAGTGCAGCCTGTGGTCTGCAATTTGTATGGGCATCGATTCACTTAAGTATAATAAATACTTAGTAATAGTTAGTATTTTGTGTCTCGAGCTTTCCTCTAAAAACATCAAAGCCAAGTGATGCTGTTAATAAAAAAAAAAGTTATACAAATTGCAACAACAAAACGTCGAGCTATCCAAAGTTGTAGCTGCATACACCCAGACAAACAATGACGATATCTCCCGATGAAACATATTTTTTTCTTCAGGCAGCGGGGGCAATTATCCGCATCTCGGACACAACAGCGCAGACGTGCTCGACTCACAATGGTTACCACTCGTCTTCTGTAACGAATGCACTACTGCCTACTATCAACCGGTCCCTGCGAAACTGGAGCGAGATTGTTTGCGCGACACCCCTACCAGTTAATGATGTATGGGAGGGGGGGGCGTTCATTAAATGCTGTTTGTCGACGCCCTTTTTTTAAATTTCAGGCCTCTCTTCTGAGAATATATTTTCTGTGAATGCTGTTGATTAGTAAGTACGGGTATACCTTCCACACCCTAAAAGGCGAGCTGGGCGAATCTAATTACGCACCGTCTTGCTTATCAGACGTTTTTTTGGCGCTAATGACTCGATTTGCTTCCATTCAATACAGGTGCTGTAGACCTGTGATTTACTACCTAATGGAACTAAACAAAATTAAAAATATACGCAAGAAATCCTCCTTAAAGGAAATAATAAATAAATAAATAATAATAAATCCTCATAATAAATTTAGGAGGCAAACACGGGAGCTATGATTGTAATTCATACTAATATTATAAATGCGAAAGTGTGTCTGTCTGTCTGCTACGCTTTCCCCGCCCATCTTTTCAGCCGATTTCGCTGAAATTTGGTACAGGGGTAGTTTGTATCCCGGGGAAGGACATAGGCTACTTTTTATCCCGGAAAATTAAAGAGTTCCCGCGGGAATCAAAAAAACTTGATCCGCGCGTACGAAGTCGCGGGAATCATCTAGTTTACATCATCTATTGCTTATACCTATATACCTACCTACGAAATGATCGGTACCTATTGTTTTTAATACATTGGTTTTTAGCCAGTAGTGAGAGTTTGTCCGCTGATTGGAGGTTATTGTAACCATCACATTGTAATTTAGGTGCTAAATGATGAAATCCCCGCATGGATTTAGGTTTCGTCATGATCCCGTGGAAATTCTTTGATTTTTCGCGATAAATAGCCTTATGTTCATCCACGGGATACAAGCTATTATCTCTGTACCAATATCAAAATCGGTTAAGTCGTGAAAAATCAACAGACAGAGAGACAAAAAGACAGATATACGCTTTCACATATTTTATAATAATAATGTCCGTTATAAGACCTAACCCAAAATTTTGACCCACTTGACCATTACACATTTGACCCAGCAACCAATTATTTCTCGCATACCAACCATGCTTTTAATAAACAATGATGAATATCTCCAGCCAATGAGTCAACAATCAACGTAACATGAAAGAACATACGTGTAAATAAAAATAGTTGTGGTTTCAATAAGAAACGCAAGAAACATTTTCCAATTATCCACAAGAAGTAAGGGTGACGATATACAAGTAGTACGAGCACTTATACCCGGTGTCTATACAATCCATCACTCCCAATTGTTCGCCCCGACCCGTGCCCTGATCATTATTTAAAATATAGATGAGTGTTTTCTTTTCGATAATCGAGACCCTGATTGAGGGTAGAGCACAATGGAGGCTTCTTTTGAAAGCGTCGCCAGTGGCTGGGGCCCGAAGGACCAGTCTCGCTTATTTGTATTAGTAAATTGAAGGTACAATGTCCACGCTATCGAGGCCCCCGTAGTATCGCTCCACGTTCCCTCTCCGGCTACATTTTTAAAGGCGGTGGGCGGAATGTGGGGATCAATTAAGCTGGTCTTTGTGAACATTCTATCGGCGCGCAATGAAAAGAGTTGTGATTTTCTTTGATATACGGAGACGCGGTTTGCCGAGTGAGAAATCAAAGGACGCCATCGTGATGCATGACGGGTTTTATTAAGATTTAATGCCGCCAACGACACTCGGAGGCGGGAAAAGAACGAGTCTCAAGTATTCGATGTACGTATTACATGACGCCATTTTGTTTTCGTTTGAGTGTAGACAGGAAATTATGAGTGTTTTAAACTCTTAATGAGTAGGCAGCGCTGTATTATTTTATTTGAAAACGATTAATGATTCCAACTTATGATACATCTTATGGTAAGGTAGGTACGTATAATAAAATAACACGTATATTTTTCTAGATACAAAGTTTCAAGCTTCACGAGATTCATTTTGTGTTGATATACATCCAATTAAACTGATTAACAGTTAGAAATCTGGTGATCTTGAATTTATTAATTTAATGCCGAACGTTTCACCAATTGATTTCAACGTTTTACCAATCCACACATTGCTCTATCAATTTGACTCAGGAGCTTTGATCATCTCACCTTGATTTGTAGCCTATAGATTGTCGTTTGAATCTAGTTATCCATGGTTGCAAATAGACGATCTTGTTGATCTATAGACGAGTCCTTAGACAGTTATTAGTCGTAGGTTAGTAGGTTTAACAAAATCAAGATAATCCTTGCATAGAGTCCGCTTCATATAATCGTATTAGGCACATCTTATCAATTCGTGCCATTCTATTCAGCAGCTAATACACATTAAAGACGTGCCGTGTAACAGAGATAACGTAAACTAGAGGCTGTGATGTTCTGGAAACAGCCTTAAGTCGACTGATGATTGGTGAACCAGATAGTATTATTGTTATTCGATAATTTTAAGTGAAAGGTATTTCAAGAATCTATCTATAACTTTTTATATCTATTTATCTACACAATATGTTTATTCCTATACGTTTTTTTATACGGAGGATAGTAATAAGTGACTCCTTGCTAGTAAATAGTCATCTCATAATGAAGACTATTTACTTGAAAGTAGTTAATAGGTAATTAGTATAACTCTGGAATGAGGGATACAACTTAGATGGATTCTCATAATGGCAAGGGTTTTATTTACTCTTGAGATTTAATCTAACTATAAAGCAAAACCTTATTACCTCTATTGAAAGACAATGTGTATTCTTCCAATAAATTATGTGTGTTTCTTAATAATTCCATAGGGAAATAAACTGCAGTAACAAGAGTAAAATAGATGAAATATGGATAAGATAAAAATATTGTTCATTTAGATTATTTACCATTTTAATTGCGTCTAATTATAATAAAACTAGCTGATGCCCGCTACTTCGTCCCCGTAGTTTAAGTTTTCTTTTATTCCTGCTGGAACTCCTTAATTTTCCGGAATAAAAAGTCTATGTTACTCTCCAGGCCCTCAACTATACCCATGCCAAAAATTACATCGATCCGTTGCTTCGTTGCGGCGTGATTGAAGGACAAACCAACAAACACACTTTCGCATTTATAATATTAAGTATGATGTATTATACAGGCGGTTTTTAACGTTTGAAGTATGAGGTTTGCGTTTCTATCGTCTATAACTCTACGCTGTCTAAGGCCTTTCTCAATCAGGATCCCAGGTTTCATGAAAACGTTACCAGCTCTAACTACGATCATCGGCTTAACATGCTCAGTTAATGAACACCCGTGGGCTTACATATTCGCTAGCCTTCCGGGGCTATAGCTGGGGGGGGAAAGGGGGGAGATCCCGTCTTAGCTTTAAGCTGGTTCACACTCGCCGTCTAGATTTATAGATCGAAGTAAATTACTTGGGAAATACGGTATAAGATTGCTACGGTGTTTAAATATGTAATCCTAATCTTGTATGTGGGAAATGTTTGTGCCAATAGACTAGGTGATGTCCGCGACTTCGTTTGCGTGGATTGGGGTTTTTTGGTTCTCGCGGGAACTCTTTAATTTTCAGGGGAAAAAAGTAGCCTATGTATTATTCCAGGCTATAATCTATCTCTGTGGCAAATTTCATCCAGATCCGTTCAGCCGTTCTGGCGTGATTGAGTAACAAACATCCATCCATACATCCATATTATATCCATACATCCATCCAAACTTTCGCATTTATAATATTTATTATTATTTGATATGATTTGATATTTGATAGTATAGAAGTATATATTAGTAATGGATAAAAGGTACGTGTAGTAGTAGTTTGTATACTTGTACAAGTTGGTTTCCTCATTCGACCTGCCACGTTTAACTTAAGTAGTTTCAAGGCAAGAGTACCTAAATAGGCCTCTTCTAGGCTTCTGTCGCGCTACAACCTAAGGTTTTTAATAAAGCACAAGCCTATCGTGCTATAAGAAAAAAAACATTTTGTGTTTTTAAGTTTTTGACGAAGCTGTTTAGAATATCTAACCTATCTATCTGGTATAAATTTTTAAAATACAGCGAATTTATTTGAGATTTGCTTATTTTCTATTTTCCATGGCGTCATAACTTACTATAGCAGCTTAAGTAGTATTTAACGTACTATTACCTATTCTGTGTTATTATAGTTTATACCAACAAAGCGTTGCAAAAGCCTTGAGAAAGGTCGTAGCGCTAAGCGCACGGTTACTTAATGTTCACAGATAGCAATTTATTGTGTGGTTACAAGAATAAATCCATATCTGACCCGGTGAACAGCGTCGCTAGTATCTATGAAAATAAAACAAAAACAAAAACATAACTGGCATAAAAATAGTTATAATTTTGGCCACCGGGTCACATAAGTTTGACGGACTGTACTTCAAGAACTTATATCTAGAAAAAAAAACTTAAAGAATTCTTGTACCGCCAAGGATTGGAGGATTTTACAACGATGGTATGATATTAAAATTTAAGGTGATTTTTCTCTCTTGTTGATCCTATGGGGGTGACATAGTCAGCATTGACAAAACCCCTAAAAAAAAATATAGAATAAAAAAAAAATGAATTTTCTCAACTTGTGTGCAAAAGCCGAAACCCCTGTTGCCGTATAACGAGATAAAGCAAATGAACGATTTACAATTGCATGAACCAACACATCTAGCGTAGCAAGACTAGTTCCTTAATCTCGGCAAGATCTAAACACTATTAACATGTATTCAGAGCCTTAGGGAAACCTATTAAGTATCCTGGCTAAGTAATTTATCTGTCTATACCCGAATATCCTGAGTGGTGAAATAATAATGTTATAGCTCTCAAGAGCTAAGCATACAGATGAAGTTATTTTATTATTTTATTTTATCCACTACAAGTTAGCCCTTGACAGCGATCTCACCGATGGTAAGTGATGATGCAGTCTAAGATAGTAGCGGGCTAACCTGTTAGGGGCATGTCAGTTATATGAAACCCATACCCCTATTCGGTTTCTACACGGTTTAGTCAACGCTAGTCCAATTCATTAATTATACCTACCAATCGCAAAATTGCAATTCTTTATTATAATGTCTGTTAACTAGCACAGGTATATGATTTAGTGTTTTTATTTTACTTCACGTTAGCCTTTTCCCTCGTACCTAGGTGGTGACGCAGCCTAAGATGGTAGCAGGCTAACCCGGTAGGGTAATGACAGTTATAATAAATCCATACCTCTTATCGTTTTCTACACACACGGCATTGCACTGGAATGCTTATCTCTTCATGGCACGTCTATACCGCAAAAAAATAAGCATCATTAAAAATAACACTTATTACTTTTTTTAAGAGACCAAAGATTTTTTATCCTAAAAACGATATAATGGTAAATATCCCATAGATGTGCGGCCAATCCACAACTTTAAGCTTTTGACGAATTGTTTTTTTTGATAGATTGGCTTGTAAATTGAGATAATATAGTAGTAACAACTATACAACTATCTTTGTTTGGAAAGTAAGAGTTCACGAAGTTTTCAAGAACGTAAGTATACCAATATAATAATAATTGAGGCTAATATTAGACATGCAAAATTAATACAACCCTTGGATGAAACAACAACCCCAATACTCGCCCACAAAATCCTTCCGTACGAGTACTATCGAAACTATTACCTTGTTTGATTAAATCACTAAAGTACCTCACACCATACACTATCGAGACATCATTAATTAAAATCCGCAAGGAAGCCCGCACCTGTCCCAAGGCGAAGCAATCGGTTTAGACAAAGAACGGACCAATTCGCCTCGGGCTAACAAATCCTTGAGAGGGTCCTTAATCCGGCTCGAAGGACCGTATATCGATACACGGAATATATTCGTATTGAGCACGTGTGTTGTGCCTCGATGATCCCAACTTGTTGATTAAATAAACGTCTAACGGACAGTACAATAAATTAATATGGTGCCATATTAATTTATTGTACCTACTGTCCGAGTGATACGAAAAAGGTCGATTAAAAGGATGAATAATTTTTGAAATTGTCTTAATCTGTGAAATTCCGTTATTATTATTTGTTAGTTTGCTCGAATGCAGGCAAAGTTCATTTAATTGCCGGAGTAAACTGACGATGTAATTGTAAAATGTATGTATGTTGATTGATGTAAAATGTATTTAAGTTTAACCACGATTGTCGAGCCACAGAATACATCCATACTTCCATTCTTATATCATAAATGCGAAAGTGTGTCTGTCTGTCCGTCTGTCTGCCTATCTGTCTGCTACGCTTTCACGGCCGATCTGTTCAACCGATTTTGATGAAATTTGGTACATGGTTATAAGTTGTATCCCGGGGAAGGATATAGGCTACGAATTTACGCGGACGCGGGCTGAGTCGCGGCCATCATCTAGTTCTGGTAGTAAATAATTTATCTATGCTAGATTAGGGCACCTAGAGAAAAAACTAAACTTTTCTTTAATTTGTAGACTTTTACTATCTCATAATGATGATTGTTAGTCCACGTGCTAATAGTCACAAGGGAATAATATGACCTGTAGATTAATTAATATAATATTCATAGATGTAGACAGAACCGTAACTACAAAACAAAATAATGCTACAATGACTAGTAGCAATCCATCTCTTTACCCCAAAGGGCAAAACTAGTTCACTCCTACCAAATACGCCAATTTGGAACGCCACAATAAATAAGCCCACAATCGGAACAAATGGACAGCCGGCAAATTAAAGTTGTACCTACTGCACTTCGATTCCCATACATTAAGCCCATCGATCTAACACGTCTGAACAAAGGCCTTGGCGAAATGCTTACTAACATGCAATCGTCTTAGTTCTTAGCAAATTTATTTGTACGAATCTGGACTTAATTAGTTCTTGGTGTGGGTTTAAAATTGATCGAGGTGCTTGCAAAGGATTGATCTCAGTTACGTTAACACCGTGATGTAACATATAACAAGAAAAAATAATGCCTACTTATTAGTTTCAAAATCCATAAAATAAATTTTCATCCAAAGGCTTTCCATCGCAATAAAACACGAAAGAGTAAAAAATTGTAAGGTTTGAAATAATATGATCTCCTTGGAATAGTATGAAAACCATAAACTGTAGATAATCAGAAGAAGAAAAGCATGTGTTCACACCCTATTCACATAGTAAATATAACCTATAGATTAATAATGATATAAGGCTTATAACGAGAATAGTGAACTGAAATAATCTTAATATTAATAAAATTAGCAATCTATTTGGCACGCATTTCCAAATTTTCCAAGTTCATTTTTACATCGTGAGGACACTTGCATGCCTTGCAACTTGCCCAGCGTGGTGGAATATGGTCAAACCATTCTCATTCTGAGTGGAGACTTGTGTTCAGTAGTGAGCCGACTATGTGATGTAGTGAGTGAGTGAAGCAATCTTTCAGAATTGTGTTTATTGATATCATTATCTCGCAACAGCAAAGTTTTTAATCGAGTTACAGATCGGTGTGTAGGGCAGCCGCCTTAATGCGGGCCGACCGAAAACAAAACAATCCGATGCTCACCTCCTCGCGTCCGGTTCCGTACACTAAATTTACATTCCCGACCATCTATCCCAGAAGTCCATCCGGGTTGGCAATAAAACGATCTTAAGGCGCGGAGGAAAACGTCTTAGCGCTCTTTGTTAAGGGAGGGCAGCGATAACTCGTTTCCGTTTTAGAGACTTTACACAATGCGGTTGTTTGGGCCAATCATCCTATATGAAAAGGTTATATGATGCCAACATATTATAGGGTTTGTAATGCCCCATCGACTAGCCTTTCGCGACAGAAGTTAAACTTTAGTGTAATTTTGAAACAGTTGCTTGAATGTGTGTAAGTGACAAAAATAAACATTCGATATGCCTCAATAACTTTAAAGTAAATAGCGTACTGAAATCCAATAATTAGTCGTTGGTTCAAACTCTATCCATTGCACTAATGCCTATTATAACCTAGTTTAGAGAAAATTGGAAAAACTCATGTTTAATCTTACATTTATCAACAAAAAAACTAAAATTGATATCTGAGAATTCTCTGATATTTAAAAATTGCATAAACGGTTTGTGAAAGAATACTACTGGATGAAATTTGGCACAAAGATACTCGTAGATTATAGTCTGGAATAACACATAGGCTACTTTTTATCCCGGAAAATTAAAGAGTTCCCGCGGGAACCCAAAAGCCTCAATTCACGCAAACAAAGTCGCGGGCATTAGCTAGTACTTATTATAATATGAACATAATAGATAAAACCTTGAAAAAACTTCATCTTCAATTACTTCATTGCTGCAAGAAAAGCATGGACAATTTTCTTAAAATACGTGATTTCATTACATTAAGCTAAGATTTTAGCCAAATCGCCAAGACCTTTAAAATTACACCAAATCCTTAGTGGGTCGGTCTCAAGACATCCGCCGTGGGGCACAGTTCGGCCTCATGTTTATAGGCCGATGGTATCTCGTAATTGTGACAATATTTGGTTTAGGCTTTAAAGAGGCAAGGTAAATTGTGGAGCCATGACGGCATGAAGTTTAGCATCGGCTATCTGATGGAGGCAATTTGGTTAAATGGCACGCTCGTTGAGATATGGCCATTTGTCTTTTAAGGAAATTGCTAGCTTGAGAAAACTTGAAAAGACAGGTGTTACATCATACTTAATATTATAAATGCAAAAGTGTGTTTGTTTGTTTTTGACGTGATTTTTGGCATGGGTATAGGTTAGGACCTGGAGAGTGACATAGGCTACTTTTTATCCCTGAAATTTAAGGAGTTCCTGCGGGAATCAAAAAAACTTAAACCACGCGGACGAAGTCGCGGGCATCAGCTAGTGATGATATAATATTAAGTATAAAAAAAGTTAACCGCTGCATATGGAGGTTGGACTTGAGGCGTAGGCGTAAGAAAGGCGTAGATTTTTAATGTAAGTGTATTCAAAATATTTGAGTAATTTTGTTGCAACAATTTGTAACCTTAGGTACAGGTACCACATTGGGCATATGATGTACAGGTACTTACCTTACATTAGGCATATGATCCAATACTTAGAGAAGATGATGAAATTTGTAAGATTCCGGGGAATCAAAAAATCTTAATCCAGGCGGCCGAAGTCGCGGGCATCATCTAGCTTTTAATATTTCATTTTCATTTTCATTTTTTCATTTTCATTTTCATTTTTTTAAAAACTTTTTGATTCAAAGTAACTAGCAGCGTATTTTCTAAAATTAATCTTAATTAAAATATAGCAAACTTTTAGTTTCAAAGTCTACTTCATACTATTGCAAATCACAAGTAGATTGGAACAAGATTAACAATCGGGCAGGCAAGAGGTTATAAGCGGGGCAAAAGGGGAAAGGCGTCGCAATAAATTTATCTGGAATAGCCCCAGTGGAAATTGATGAGATGGTGATGTGCTCAGGAGAAAGTTAGTACCATGGCTTACATAAAAGTTTGAAGAGTTTTTGATTAAACTGTCAAGACGTATTAAAAAAAAAGAAAATAGGTATGTTGTTGTTGTTGTTATCATGATTTGGTTTTTCTGTTATAAAAGTTCAATTTATTAGTAAAAGTTTAGAAAAACAAAGTTTCTTTTTATTAGCATAGGTAGTTTATAAAATTTTGTAATATTTGCTTTAACATTTTCGTGTAATTATTTTCATGATTAAATACTGATTTATTCTTTAAAGATTTCGATTTGAAAATGGGTTCGAAAGATATAAAATACACCGCCTTAAAAAAAAAAAAACCGGCCAAGTGCGAGTCGGACTCGCGCACCGAGGGTTCCGTACAAACCTGTAGTAAGATTTAAATTATTAAAAAAAAACTACTTACTAGATCTCGTTCAAACCAATTTTCGGTGGAAGTTTGCATGGTAATATACATCATATATTTTTTTAGTTTTATCGTTCCCTTATTTTAGAAGTTACGGGGGGGGGGGGGGGGGGGGGACGACACACATTTTACCACTTTGGAAGTGTCTCTCGCGCAAACTATTCAGTTTAGAAAAAAATGATATTAGAAACCTCAATATCATTTTTGAAGACCTATCCATAGATACCCCACACGTATGGGTTTGATGAAAAAAAAAATTTTGAGTTTCAGTTCTAAGTATGGGGACCCCCAAAATTTATTGTTTTTTTTTCTATTTTTGTGTGAAAATCTTAATGCGGTTCACAGAATACATCTACCTACTTACCAAGTTTCAACAGTATAGTTCTTATAGTTTCGGAAAAAAGTGGCTGTGACATACGGACGGACAGACAGACAGACAGACAGACAGACAGACATGACGAATCTATAAGGGGTCCGTTTTTGCCAAATTTGGCTACGGAACCCTAAAAACAAACAATATTTATGAGTAAATCAGAATGAATGAATTAATTAAAGTTTTGACATTTTTTGTATAGAAAATGTGCAAAGGTTTGAAACAATAATACGTATAAGCATGTTTAGTTTTGTAGATGTAAATTTTTACATTGGTTTAGGTTTTGTGGTAAACCGTCTGATTTTATTGGATTATAGAGTCTTGGAACACTTCTAGTAATTTACGCATCGTCGTGTAAAGTACTCTACTGGTCACTATAAATCGCCCTATGAGAAGTAGTGATTTAATCGGAAACCTCAGAGTCCCTCAGGAAACCCATTAAATCGTATGGTCAGAGGGTAATTAATTCGGCGGTAACGTTCCAAGTGAGATTAATAGCGGGCTGAGGAATTGACCTCTTTCCGATCTCTATTGTAAGTTCATTGTTTTGTTTTATTGTAAGCTTTCGTTAAGTGGTTAAATCGTTGGCTGGAACGCCGTTGTTACTCCACTCGGGTCGTCGTATTGGACATGTTACTTACAAAAGAGTTACTAGGTACTAAGTTCCTTGCCGTCTATTCTCAGTGAAATCTGCCCTCCGATTGTGTAAGGAAATCGTAATCGTAATAATTTGGCAAATGGATAATTCGACTTGTTTATGGAGTTCATAGATGCCTGCATGTCAAAAAGCATGTAAATGACTCCTTAAACAGTTCGAGTAATACGTTTAAAGCTGTCACTTGATTACGATTTGCTTAGACAATTGGGCCTCTGTTTTCCGAGCGGTGGTCGAGTCTTGGCTTATCAATAACAGCCATAGTGGTCTTCATGAAATAAAGCTTTTTCTGTTCATTTCATAATTTCATCGTAAAATCAGTACAAAAAGCAAACCAATTTCAAACAATCGAATATACCATAGAATAAGAAATTCGCATTATTATTATGCATATCTACTTACAAACGTGAATTTGTAAACATAAAAAAAAATTATAGTCTATTAAAGGATACACTTAAAACTGACTTAATAGCACGTACAACTGCAAAATATTGCGATAGTCATAATTTTTCAATAAGTAGGTACTTTGCTATCTCGGGAAAAAGGGCATTCAACAAGCAATCGGCTAAGTAGGTGCGAATGAAAACATAACACCGACATAGGTGGGTGAGGAATTGTTCAGTATTTCACTCAGCTTCCAAATGGTATCACGTAATTTCATCTCGTGCTTGCTTTCTTATAAATAAACCAAGATATAGGCAGCGATAAATTTCGTTTTCCGAGATTTGTGAGGACGCTCGCTGTGTAATTTAAATTCCCCGTTTTAAAGGTTTCTTAGGATGGATGTAAGTCGTTAGTTGAATTGCGTGTAAGGACATTTAAGATGATAGCTTTACATATCAACGGTTATTATTTGTTAAATTATTTTTGGTCTTCTTTAAACATGCTTACAAATAACAAAACTCTATTATTTATTTTAATCGACACCGAATTCAAAGTCATTCAGCAAGGAGAGTGGTATGGAGAAGACGTTTTACCTGGAGTATAACGCTGTTCCATCACTACATACATTAACTTTAACATAACAAGTTAGTGTGGCAGTATCGCAGTAGGCAGATAAAATGCTTGTCATAAAAGCAATTTAGCCGTTATTGAAAACAACGCCGCCATTGAAGCCGAAAAGAGTATGGACTATGGGAACAGTCTAACACCGAGTAGGTAATATGTGATTAAAAAGCATCAATATTCATTGTAAACACTAGAATTAAACACATTAACTCCGATGTGGAATGTCGTTATACAACAGATGTCTATCGGAGTCATGAGGAAGAAGTTGTGGAGTTGGATATATTAGCGTGCTGACGCTCAAAACGTGCTCCGATTTGTCGATCGACGCGCCAGATTGCTTTGTAACTCACTACAGTATAGTCTCAAGTATCTGTTGATTTAATCTTAACCTTCATCTTTACCAGATACTGGCAGAGCAGTTGTAGTAATCATGAAAATCAACTCTTTTCTGACAAATAAGATTTGCCTCACAAGCCCGATAACCTGGTGCGCTCACGCATAGTCACAAAAAGACGATTTTCCTCGCCTTCTTGTGCGTTTCACTTCGTTTTTCTTAACCCTTACTTATTTTAGTGGCCAATTATAGATACTTTCAGTGGTCACAAAAACTAAACTTTGCCACCAGACTAACAGAGTAGCCTACTCAATGTCCATTACCAAAAACAATACGCGCTAATGTCGAGATGGATCTAAACGAAATAAATATTGTTTGTTGGCATCATAAACAAGGCTGAGACAGACGGTGGAGGAGGACACGCGTCACCTTTTGATACATTTCCGCTGTCGTTATTAATGACAAGTCATCGGTGCCGTCCCGCCGGCACTACTCAGGGTTGACACTTGGATAAAATAAAAGGAAACTAACTTTACTCCTTACGGACTGCTGACCAGTGTGCTTAGCATGCGCACAACGAGATTATCTCGTGACAAGAGAGAGAGATGTTGTCGTTGCCGGCAAATTTTTAATTTACCCTAACATGCACAAAATGCGGTCGGTATATTACAAGAAAAAATAATCGACATGTAAAGGTTCGTAGAGAAAAATACCACAAATAAGAAATATTACTTTTATCTCTACTTTTGACGTAACGAGACAAGTAATGGCTACTTGTCTCGTTAGCTTCGGTAGACAGATAGAGATAACGGGTAGACATAATTTTGCTCGTAGTGCGCATGCTAGCCATACCAGGACCGAATCGCTTAAAAATGAAACGTAAGCTGTCTAATCCTCTTTTTTATGTACAGAACATCATTGCCTATAATATATAATATATATTAATATATATTACCTAACGCGGATACTCTGAGTCGTTTAAATGCGGCCTAACTGTTTTGATGCTAATCTAAATAGGTATTTTTGATAGTTATTTGTCTTTGTCCAAATTCTTTTCCTGAAGTAAATTTTAACCAATTTACAAAATAATTAAAAGCATTGTATTACCTAAGCTGCATTTAAGTAGTATATCCGTGACTTAAGTGATCCATTTTTACGCGGGACTAAAATGTTTTATTGCTTGCGATGTGATAATAAAGACTCTACCACCACCAATATTTTTACTATTCGATTATTTAATGAAGTATATTGAATCACATGTGCATGGTTTTGCTTAAAATGCAGAGGCCGCAAGAGGCAGCCCTAGCTATCATACGTCGCGACCTGCCCGGCATAATAATGGATCGGGGTGTACCCCCACCCCGTAATATCATATGAGAGACGCTGGTAAATTTATCAATAGCATTATATCGCGAAAACTGAGCGCTCGTCTCGCCTTATATTTTATTCAGAGTACGATGTTTTGACATCGATCTCAGCCGTGGAAATTTCTCGTTGTTCGCGGAAAAATCGCCTTGAGACACTTATATGGCTTCAAGAAATGAAACAACATTTTTAGCTCTTTTCGATGTCTGTAAAATTGTTCGTTTGAAACAACCCACAATACTCTTTCTTTAGAAACACCTTTTTTAGTTTCACTTTTGCATAAATAATATTTGCTACAAACTTTCCCATTACGTCTACTGAGCTGATTTTTATTAAAATTACCATTGACTTACCTATAACTTGTAGTTATAACGGACTTGATCTTTACTGTTTTGTCTCAGTCGTAAGCAGATACTATTCCAAAATCAGTTTAATCTATACTATACTTAATGTACTAAAATTATCAATGCGAAAGTTTGGATGGATGGATGTTACTCAATCACGCCAGAACAGCTGAACGGATCTGGATAAAATTTGGCACAGAGATAGATTATCTGGGTGGATGGGTCTGGAAAGCCCATAGGCTACTTTTTATCCCGGAAAATTAAAGAGTTCCCGCGGGAACCCAAAACACCTCAATCCACACGGACGAGGTCGCGGGCATCAGCTAGTATTATATAATGCATGGTACAAAATTAATAATCTGATAAATTAAATAAAAATAATCATCGTCACTATTTTTTAAAGCTATTATAATTTCCCAATATTCGATAAGAACAGAGTATAAAAGTAAAACAATGAAATCAAACGATTAATAAATAAATATAAGGGCGGGATCACAAAATAATGATAACTATTTGCTATTCCATTACTTCCTAACAAAACTGTCATCGAGGCTGGGGTAAGAGCCCATATTTACGACACGTAAGAAACGAGATAGAATTTACACAATATTGTCATACGTCAACGTGTCACGGGTCCTCTGAGGCACCTACCCCAATTACAGCCAGAATTGTTCCACCGTATCCTATCTATTACTTTTCTACGGTCTGGGAATTGGGGATGGGATGGTAAAAAAATAGTTAGTTTTTGTCCCTTTTGGAGGACAACGGCTGATTACGATGATTGATTCAAGCGTCACACAATATAATATTGTGTACGTGTGTTGTATTAATTTGTTCCCTTGATGGATTTATTTTGCAGGGAGTAACTTTAGACTTATTATAACAATACCTGCCGAGTCACATTATATATTTCCTTAAACATACACTCACAATTACTCGTAATTTTCAAATAAACAGTTACAATATTTGTAAATTAAATTGTTCCAGCGGCTAATTATAAATCTAATTAAGTAATTTACGATATTTGTGAGATGGTGGTAATAAAAAAAACCCGGCTGAGTTTGTTGTGGGCTCTTCTCAGACCAGGGTGCGTTTTGAACCCTCGTAGCTTTAGTTTTAAGATATCGTAACTGATTATCACCATCATATTTTATAAGTAACTGGATGTCAATAAGTGTACACTGCACAGTGTACCTAAATTGAATAAATATACTTTGACTTTGACTTTGAATAATAATATTCAATATATAATTATATTAATAATAATAATAATTATATTAATAATAATATAATTTTATTTACAAACAATTTGATATCACGTCATGATTAAAAAAATTAAATACCAAGAGCGAAAACACTCTGCAAATCAAAAAAGAAATTGTCTTGTTCCAAGAAGTTCCTTTCGAGTCAGGTTAGGTACTACTTATATTATACGGGTATACTTATATATGACTGCCTCGTTGGTCTAGTGGTTAGCATGTTCGACTGCGGCCGACGAGGTCCCGGGTTCGAGTCCCGGGTCGGGTCACAACAAGTCTGGGTTTTTCTGACAAGAAATTCTCAGTGCTAGCCCGGAGTTAGGAAGTTGGCGGTGTTGCACCCCCGCGTGCCTCGGAGGACACGTTAAGCCGTCGGTCCTGCGCCCGATCTCTCTCCGGTCGTGTCGGATTTTCCGTCCCATCGGGCTATGAGAGTAAAGGAACAGAGAGTGCACCTGTGTTTGCGCACACACTTGTGCACTATAATATCTCCCGCGCAGATGGCTAATCTCTCTGGAGATTGGCCGCCGTGGCCGAAATTCGGTCGGGAGGACATTATTATATTATACGGGGTACGTAAAGGTACTGAGTGATATTATGTAGGTACAATAAGATGTACAAAAACCTTACCATCTGTTATCTTAACTTCTCCTTAATATACTATCATCCTCTCCTACCCTCACAAAACAAAACCAATACAGCCCACCCATAAATCCACAAGTACGTCCGAAACACTTGAAGTGTGTCTTAACCGCTGCCGTGTGCGGTACGTACATATGTTAGCCAAGAAAGGGTTAAGCAAGTGCTACCTGGGGGGATGCGGGGGAGGTGGGGTGGATTTACACCCCTCATTTGTTTGCGATGACCCCCGAGCACTATCTCGTGAGCGTACGAGCGTACCTTGGTATCACCTTGTCGTCTTTAGCGTTGGTTTACATTCCGTGCGGGAATGCCTTATTATTACAGTACTTAATTTTACATGAATTAATTTTGGACTTTCAATTCAATTACCCGGCTTCATATTTAACTTTTCGGAGTCATGTGCGTTTTAAGAAATTAAATATCACTTACTTTAACAGTGAAGAAAAACATCATGAGGAAATCTAGCATGCCTCTCTACATAATGTTCTCGAAGGTTTTTTTTTCTTTTATCCACTACAAGTTAGCCCTTGACTGCGATCTCACCTGATGGTAAGTGATGATGCAGTCTCAGATGGTAGCGGGCTAACCTGTTAGGGGCATGGCAGTTATATTAAACCCATACCCCTATACGGTTTCTACACGGTATCGTATCGGAACGCTAAATCGGTTGGCGGCACGTCATTACCGGTAGGGTGGTAACTAGCCACGGCCGAAGCCTCCCACCAGGTGTGTGAAGAATCCGCACTTGACCAGCCATGGTGGACAATGGCTAAACCCTTCGTTAATTTAGTCGGCAATAAGTTGAAATGATAAATTCAATTAGGTAAGTAAAAATGAATGAAAAAAATAATAGTTATACACAGGGAGAATTGAAGAAACTTGGTAAATAAATCGTTTGAATTATTTTTAATTCAATAAAGCGAATCCATTATCAGCTAAATAATTCGACCCAGTGATGCTGATCGCTTTATCACTTGCTAGATACAATGCCAAATCTGCAATTTCCTCCGGTTTTGTCATTCTATCTAGTGCAACTTTAAACTCATGAACTTTCATTGCTTCTTCTTGCGTTATATTGGAACTTTCCCAAATATCGGAGTAAACTGGTCCTGGACTGATTGTATTGACTCTTACACCGTGTGGAGCTAATTCTATTGCAGCGCCTTGACCAAATACATTAAGAGCACTTTTAGAAATCGTGTAAGCTAAAAATAAAATGTTTTTTGTTGCTTTAATGCCACCTGCACTTGATATGTTGATTATATTCCCTTTAGTCTTTATAAGATGCGGCGTTGCTAATGTTGTAAGATGTATTACGGGTCTTAGGTTTGTATTGATAACTTCATCATAGATGTTCATAATTGTCCCATCTATTATTTTTCCCAGGCGTAGAATACCAGCGTTGTTAACCAAAACATCAATTTTACCGAATTTATCAATAGTTTGATCAATGATGGACGCTGTTTGATCTTCTTTGCTAATATCCGCTATAATCTTTAGTGGTTTTTTACCAACCTTTTCACATTGTGCCACTACTGCTTTTAATTTAACGTCGTTTCTTCCCACTATAACTACATCGGCACCTTCTTTAGCAAACAATTTAGCTGTAGCTTCTCCAATGCCTGAACTTGCACCAGTAACTATGACAACTTTATTCACAAAACTCATTATGATTACACTCGAAGAATCATGTAAACATACTGAATCGCACTGTAGGTATGACTGGGTTTAAACGAATAATGGCAAAATCCGCATGACGCCACTTGCCACTATAACCTACTTGCTAATAATATGTAAGGATTCCGTACGGAAAAAATATGATTTTTCTAATTTCAAATGGTCGTGTGACATCGCCGTTTTTAAGACTAATTTGGCTCTAAAATCTATTTTAATGCAGCCTATTTTTATTAGCTATATATATCATTTTTTTATCCCACTACAAGTCAGCCCTTGACTGCAATTTCACCTGATGGTAAGTAATGATGCAGTCTAAGCTGCGTAGCGGGCTAACCTGTCGGCAGTTATTAAATTATATAAAACCTATACCAGTATATTAAACCCATACATTCCACACGGTATCGTACTGGAACGCTAATAATCGCTTGGCGGTACGTCTTTGCCGGTAGGGTGGTAACAAGCTACGACCGAAGCCTCCCAGATCTATGGGGCTTATTGTTAGTTAATGAGGATCTCTGAGATGATCTCATTCGACATACAGTTTCAAGGTGAGACGAGATCGTGTGTTTGTCATCGTTTATTGCGTACGTATAACAATTGTGTTTTTTTTGCTGATGCGTTTCAATATGACATTGACTTTTTAAATTAAAATACCATCGATATTATTATTCGCTCCAAGGTATAATTATTAAAATACATCCAGCTTTAGACTACAATAAAATATGTGTATATGTTGTGATAAAGATTGTTATAAATTTTAGAAAAAATAAAATTCTAAATTGTGTTCGTTTGTTGGTTTGTCCTTCAATCACGCCGCAACGGAGCAACGGATCGACGTGATTTTTGGCATGTATAGTTGAGGACCTGGAGAGTGACATGGGCAAATTAAGAAGTTCCGCGGGAATAAAAAAAACTTAAAACACGCGGAAAAAGTCGCGGGCATCAGCTAGTAAACGATAAATGTTTGATTCTCCCCTCTCAAAAGAACTTGTAAAAGTTTATTTGAATTTTGTTTTTTTTTATAATCAAAATTAAACCTACAATTATAATATTATGGGAAAAAATTTATTCAGTAATTTTAAAATTTTAAATTCATTAAACAAACGGATTATGAAGAGTTTACTAACTTTCAATCATTTAATGACCAAGGTAAATTCCTTGGTGATTGAATGAAAGTTAACAACCTCGTGTCCTCTATGTAACCAAGCCCGCGGAGACGTTAGCGCAAAGTCATTGTTGGCCATTTTAATATCGTGCCCAATATTCTCGGGCGACATTGCCGCCGGCATCTTGTTACCGGTGCATGCTTGCTTTGAATGACCCGTTGGTCAAGTGGTTAGCATGTCCGACTACAGATGTCGAAGTCATGACTTGGATTCCCGTGTCAGAACAAAAAAATAGGTAGGCACGTAAAGCCGTCGGTTCTGTGCCTGTCTCTCTACGGTTGTGTCGGATTGACGTCCCATCGGGCTATGCGAGTAAGGGATTGGAGAGCGAACATGTGCTTGCACTCGCACTTGTGGATTATAAATATCTAAAGACTGATATATAATTTAATTGAAACTATAAGTTTCGAATTCATATTTTTTCTTTATCGGTCTACTTACTCATACTTACCAACCTGATTATCGACACCCAAATGTCACGGCTAGATATGGAAAATAATTACTTGAGATATATGTAGTTATGTAAAATTGTTTACCAATGATAACAGCCGGGCTAGTTACCAGTGGAATCATAAAGAACTGATAACTCGCGCGCCTTCCACTCGCCGTAAACACTGCTTTCAGGGAAAATTATTTTAAGACTAGCGTTTGCACGCAGCTTTGCTCTCGTGAAAATGTTCAAATATCGATCTTGTTCCTTGTCAGCATAGACAGAAAACCTCTGTGCTATATTTTTATTATTTACTAGCTGATGCCCGCAACTTCGTCCGCGTGGATTAAGTTATTTTATTTCCGCGGGAACTACCTAATTTTCAGGGATAAAAAGTAGCCAGACAGAAGTATATAGTCTATCTATGTGCCAAATTTCATCGTGTGAGAAGTCTGCCAATCCGCTTTTGACCAGCCTGGTAGACAATGACTAAACCCACACATTTTGAGAGGAGATTCAGCAATGGTTTCAAGTGTTAAATAAAATAAGTGAAAGTAAATGAATATAATAATAGTAATCCATTATAAAAAAATTACAAAAGATATAAAGATACTCGTGAATAAGACGTTTAAATTATATTTAATTAAATAAAGCAAATCCATTATCAGCTAAATAATTCGACCCAGTTATGCCGATCGCTTTATCACTTGCTAGATACAAAGCCAAATCTGCGATTTCCTCCAGTTTTATTCTTCTATCAACTTTAAAATCATGAACTTTCAGTACTTCTTCTCTCGTCATATTGGAACTTTCCCAAATATCGGAGTCAACTGGTCCTGGACTGATTGTATTGACTCTTACACCGTGTGGAGCTAATTCTATTGCAGCGCCTTGACCAAATACAATAAGAGCATTTTTAGAAATCGTGTAAGCTAAAAATAAAATGTTTTTTGTTACTTTAACACCAGCTGTACTTGATATGTTGATTATATTCCCTTTAGTCTTTATAAGATGCGGCGTTGCTAATGTTGTAAGATGTATTGCGGGTCTTAGGTTTGTATTGATAACTTCATCATAGATGTTCATAATTGTCCCATCTATTATTTTTCCGAAGCGTAGAATACCAGCGTTGTTAACCAAAACATCAATTTTACCGAATTTATCAATAGTTTGTTCAATGATGGACGCAGTTTGATCTTCTTTGCTAATATCTGCTATAATCTTCAGTGGTTTTTTACCAAATTTTTCACATTGTGCCACTACTGCTTTTAGTTTAACGTCGTTTCTTCCCACTATGACTACATCGGCACCTTCTTTAGCAAACAATTTTGCTGTAGCTTCTCCTATGCCTGAACTTGCACCCGTAACTATGACAACTTTATTCACAAAACTCATTGTGATTACACTAGAATGTGTGAATGTGCAATTATGTGAACAGACGGACTTGCACTATAGGTATGAACGGTTTTATACGAATAATGGCAAAATCTGCATGACAACACTTGTCATTATAACCTACTTGCTAATAATATGTAAGGATTCCGTACGGAAAAAATATGATTTTACTAATTTCAAACGGTCGTGTGAAATCGCCGTTTTTAATACTAATTTCACTCCAAAATCTATTTTAATGCAGTCCGTTTTTGCCTTTTTGTTAACTATATTATAGCAATTTTTTTTATCCAACTACAAGGCAACCCTTGACTGCAATCTCTCCTGATGGCAAGTGATTGTAAGTAAGTTGGGGGGAATAGCAGTTATATTAACCCCATACCTGCTCCATGACCATGTCCAAATTGACGACCTCCGTGGCGCAGTGTGTAGCGCTGTTGTCTTAACGTGCGGAGGTGCCGGGTTCGATCCCCGGCAGGGTCAATTTGGGAATTTATAGTTTCTGAATTTTCCCTGGTCTGGCCTGGTGGGAGGCTTCGGCCGTGGCTAGTTACCACCCTACCAGCAAAGACGTGCCGCCAAGCGATTTAGCGTTCCGGTACGATGCCGTGTAGAAACCGAATAGGGGTATGGGTTTAATATAACTGCCATGCCCCTAACAGGTTAGCCCGCTACCATCTTAGACTGCATCATCACTTACCATCAGGTGAGATCGCAGTCAAGGGCTAACTTGTAGTGGATAAAAAAAAAACCTACCTCCAATCGGTTTCCACACGGCATCGTACCGGAACGCTTAATCGCTTGGCGGTACGTAACTAGCTACGGCCGAAGCCTGCTCAAATATTTTTACTCAGATATATGGGGCTTATTGTCAGATAATGAGGATCTCTGAGATGATCTCATTCCACAGGCAGTTTGAGGGTGAGACGAGGTCGTGTGCTTATCACGTTTATTGCTTATCGTAAAAGTTTATTTAAATTTTGTTTTTTTTTTATAATCAAAATTAAACCTACAATTATAATAATAATGGGAAAAGTATTATTCAGTAATTTTAAATGCATTAAATAAACGGCTTATGAAGAGTTTACTACCTTTCAATCATTTAATGACCAAGGTAAATTCCTTGGTCATTGAATGAAAGTTAACAACCTCGTGTCCTCTATGTAACCAAGCCTGTGGAGACGTTAACACAAAGTCATTGTTGGCCATTTTACTATCGTGCCCAATATTCACGGGCGACGGCGACGGCGATTAGCGCCGGCATCTTGTTACCGGTGCATGCTTGCTTGGACTAACCCGTTGATCTAGCGGTTATCCGACTACGGATGACAAAGTCCTGACTTGGGTTCCCGGGTCAGAACAAGAAAATAGGTACGCAGTTACGCACGTAAAGCCGTCGCGGGTTATGCGCCTGATCTCTCTTCGGTTGTGTCTGATTGACGTCCCATGGGGCTAAAGTGTGTTTGTTTGTTTGTTTGTCCTTCGATCACGCCGCAACGGAGCAACGGATCAACATGATTTTTGGCATGGGTATAGTTGAGGACCTGGAGAGTGACATAGGTATCTTTTTATCCTGGAAAATGAAGGAGTTCCCGAGGGAATCAAAAAAACTTAAAACACGCGGACGAAGTCGCGGGCATCAGCTAGTTGTTTTTAAGTATGTTTCTTGGTGTACAATAAAAAAAACATTTCATTTTTTATTACAATGCCGTCTCCGTTCGGTCGTGTGTAAAAAAAGATGACTAATATCTTCTTCTAGCAGTGCCGTTTAAACAGCTGTTAATCAAATAAATTAAAACCTCATTAACACCGTTAAAATCGTACAGAACCCTAAAAAACTACGTATAATAGTTCTATAAGAGTAGTGAAGAAGTTACATATTTAACTCGTACCTGTTCTTTGTGTTTTCCGTCCGCTAATGAACGGACCTATTTTCTTTTGAGACAAAGGTGTAAGTAATGCCTAGATCTTCTTGGTATTATACACGTGCACGAGGAAAATGTTATGCATCCGTAAATTAAAACAGACTTTGTAAAAAGAGTTGGTTCTCAATAAGACAGAGTAAAATAAGTTAATAGATATTTTTAAATGTATTATTCTTTGACATACAAATTCAATACATTTTAAATCCAACCAATAAACTTATAAAAGTGGTTTTGAATCTAAAAGTGAATTTGCTGCTGGGTCATTATATTATCGTAGTTTTTTTATTGTCGAGCATAACTAGAGCTATTTTTTTGCTCTATTGCCTTACTACTACAACCCGTTAACGTCCCACTGCTGGGCACAAGCCTCCACTCTCACAGGAGCGAGGGAATTAGAGCTAAGACCTACCATGCTGCTCCAATGCGGGGACCGACGACGGCTCAACGTGCTCTCCGACGCACGGGGGTGACTCACCGCAAACATCCAACTCTGAGTTGGCATTGAGAATTTCTTAACTGAAAAATCCAAGACCTAGCAAAATTTATGCTTGACCGGGAATCGAAACCAGGACCTCGTGATCCGTAGTTGACCATGCCAACCGCGAGACCAACGAGGCAGGTATTACCTTTAGTGATCAAAATATCATACTAATATTATAAATAAGAAAGCGTGTTTGCTTAGAATAACTACTTATAGAAACCTAGTACACTCGCGAAATGTAAGCCGTTTAATTGGTGCCATAAATGGCATCGTACGACGCTCGCGCAGTCCGAAAAAAGCTGGTTATCTTAGTTTTAGAAGCTACAATGCTACAAACAAACTAACCAATTACTTACCCAACTATTAGGGAGAAAACATTTAAACTGGCAACATTATGTTTGCGTTTACGGGGCAAGTAAACACAGCACACATAGCGAATTTGTAGCTTACGTTTTGAGAAGGCGTTGTTTGGAAACATACCTTGTCAATTTGAAATGTTGATGGCACCGAATAAATGCTAAGTATTATAAATGTATAGTCTGATATAAAAATGTACATGACTTGAATTACAAAATCAGAGACAAACACTTTTATTGAATAAACTGGCTGATGCCCGCGACTTCATCCGCGTGGAATAAGCTTTTTTAATTCCCACGGGAACGTTTAAATTTCATTTTTATATCCGTTCAGCCGTTCTGGCGTGACTGAGTAACAACCATCCATCCATACATCCATCCATCCATCCATACAAACTTTCGCATTATTTTATAATAATAGTATAGAAGTATTATGATATATATATATGAGTCAAAAATTAACTTTTCAGGAATATAAGCTGTGTGCTCACAATTGATTTGCTGTTACACGTTGAAGAGTCACAATATCCACCACTTCCGACAAATCTTAATAAAACAGAGAACTGTTCTGAGTTCATGCCTAGCTCAAGCACCAGTCCCAACACTGTAACTGTTTACTTAGTAAGTATAAGATTATAATGCCAAATTATGTGATTGAGAAAATAAATACCTAAATTGATTGATTTATGGAATTCACTATATGTGAATGTATATGTTTTATAGCTCATTCAAACCAAAGGTTTAGAGTGATGTAGGGGATTTACAAAATAAGAACCAACTATTATACAATTTTTTATTAGCATTAATTGGTATTGACATTTATACACATTTAGCTAGCAACTGGAGCAGATAGTAGCAACAAATAAGTGATACCCATGTTATCTACTATAGATAGAAGTACGACTTTAAATTCTGTAATGTAATATTCTGAAAAAAATAGCTCACAAAAATGCTACACATTAAATAGTAGCAGAAAACACGATAAAATAAAAGTAATATTCTGTTAATATTTCAATAAATATCCATTGTCTATAATATGTTCCGTCCCAGTCATGCCTTTTGCTTTATCACTTGCAATGTATAGGATCATGTCAGCAATTTCTTCGGGATTTGAAATTCTGCCAAGTGGCATTGGAATTTCTTGCAAAAAATCAGAGAAGGATGTTTCAAGGCCAGCGTTACTTAAAAGATCAGTTTCCACCAGTCCAGGACTCACGCTGTTAACTCTTACACCGTGAGGTGCAAACTCCGCTGCAGCTGTGCGAGAAAATTGACTCAGCGCTGCTTTTGATAAACCGTATAGAAAATTTGTTGTATTAAGTATTGGCCTTGTTTTTGGGACTATGCTGGAGAGATTGATGATATTTCCCTTAGATTTGATTAAGAAAGGACCCACTAAATGTGTAAGGTAAATCTGGGCGCGAAGGTTTGTGTTCATGATTAGGTCGTACGTTTCTAAAATATTCTTGTCCAGGAGGTTAACAAATCTTACTAGTCCCGCGTTGTTAACAAGTACGTCTATTTCTCCGAATGTATCTATCGTTTCTTTAACAATTCTTTCTGCTTCTCCCTCATGTGTTATATCTGCTTTGATTGATAATGGTTTTTTTCCTACACTTGCACACTTTTCTACGACACTGTTTAGCTTCTCCACATTTCTTCCCACTATTACTACTTTTGCACCTTCTTTAGTAAACGCTATAGCTGTTGCAGCTCCTATACCTGAACTGCCACCAGTTATAAGAATTACTTTATTATCAAAACTCATATTTTACACAGTTCTCTGCTCTATTTCACTAAAAGATATAATTTTATTTTGTCTTATCTTCCATTTATAAAGGCGTAGAAAATATTTGTTATGAACAGATAAGCATAATATCATCTATATTTGCGAGCCGCATTGTCGTAAGATAACGTAAAAATTATGTAAGTAAAATAATAAGTAATATTTGATTGTATAGATGATTCTAAATTTAAAATATTGAATACTAGTGATCCGCCCCGGCTACGCACGGGTAGCTCTAATAATCCTAATAGTCTATACCCAATATAGCTAGTGGGCAGGTTTTACATTTTATAACATTGTAAGAGTACGCCCCGTCCGCACCACACCTGCCACAGAAGCCAGCCCACCATGATGCAAAGGGCAATTTTTATCTTAATTAGATACTTGAGATGAATAACATCATAATTATTTTGTGGATTATTAATACTATGTCGGTAAAAACATCTTCGCAAGTAAAGCATTGGTTTAGACCAAATTTGAAAATCATAAAAATGGTTATTGTGAGTCAACCTTAAAATATAGATATATTATGTCATCCTGGACTTTTTTTTAGAAACTTTTAAGAGGAACAATTCCACCATACATTGTTTTCGTGTAACTTTAACTATTTACGCAGCGCACGCAACGTAAGCTCTCCAAAGAGACGATTTTTTCCGACTTAGTTCACATTATTGCAATTTTCGTAAGGATCTCTAACTTTTTTAAAATAAAATATAGCCTTTATTACTTGCTGATAATGTAGCTTTCTTTAAGTGAAAGAATTTTTAAAATCGGTTGAGTAGTTTTTGAGTTTATCCATTACAAACAAACAAATCGTTCCTTATAATATTAGTTTAGATTACAATGCCCTGACTGCAATGCACTGAGCCTCATGTCTCTGTAATTATATTATGACCATTGTACATGAAAACAATAATAATAAATGAAATGAAATAACTCTAGCAGTTACGGATTATTTTTCACTAGCATTGCCAGTTTTCTAATGCTTTAAGATTAAGATAAATTTTCATCAATTCATTTATTTAAAACATGTAGGACATACAGGTGTCTCTTATGTTACGTCATATTTTGACTCTACCACCGGTTCGGAAAGCAGATTCTGCTGAGAAGAGCTGGCAAGAATCTCAGCAGTTGCTCTTTTTTTATCATGACCGTAACACTTTTTATAAAAGTACATTAAAAAGTACAATAATATAATTTTACAAGCACGTCATGTACCTACTCATAAAACGTTTAGATTACCCCCCACTTTGCTATCTCAGAAAACTTAAACACCAGATTTGTATGCCGTAGAACAAAAACCTTCACTCTTGAAGTTTGTTTAAATACAATTTATAACTTATAATTTACAATTTGTTTGTATAAATAAGAAAGCGTGTTTGCTTAGAATAACTACTTATAGAAACCTAGTACACTCGCGAAATGTAAGCCGTTTAATTGGTGCCATAAATGGCATCGTACGACGCTCGCGCAGTCCGAAAAAAGCTGGTTATCTTAGTTTTAGAAGCTACAATGCTACAAACAAACTAACCAATTACTTACCCAACTATTAGGGAGAAAACATTTAAACTGGCAACATTATGTTTGCGTTTACGGGGCAAGTAAACACAGCACACATAGCGAATTTGTAGCTTACGTTTTGAGAAGGCGTTGTTTGGAAACATACCTTGTCAATTTGAAATGTTGATGGCACCGAATAAATGCTAAGTATTATAAATGTATAGTCTGATATAAAAATGTACATGACTTGAATTACAAAATCAGAGACAAACACTTTTATTGAATAAACTGGCTGATGCCCGCGACTTCATCCGCGTGGAATAAGCTTTTTTAATTCCCACGGGAACGTTTAAATTTCATTTTTATATCCGTTCAGCCGTTCTGGCGTGACTGAGTAACAACCATCCATCCATACATCCATCCATCCATCCATACAAACTTTCGCATTATTTTATAATAATAGTATAGAAGTATTATGATATATATATATGAGTCAAAAATTAACTTTTCAGGAATATAAGCTGTGTGCTCACAATTGATTTGCTGTTACACGTTGAAGAGTCACAATATCCACCACTTCCGACAAATCTTAATAAAACAGAGAACTGTTCTGAGTTCATGCCTAGCTCAAGCACCAGTCCCAACACTGTAACTGTTTACTTAGTAAGTATAAGATTATAATGCCAAATTATGTGATTGAGAAAATAAATACCTAAATTGATTGATTTATGGAATTCACTATATGTGAATGTATATGTTTTATAGCTCATTCAAACCAAAGGTTTAGAGTGATGTAGGGGATTTACAAAATAAGAACCAACTATTATACAATTTTTTATTAGCATTAATTGGTATTGACATTTATACACATTTAGCTAGCAACTGGAGCAGATAGTAGCAACAAATAAGTGATACCCATGTTATCTACTATAGATAGAAGTACGACTTTAAATTCTGTAATGTAATATTCTGAAAAAAATAGCTCACAAAAATGCTACACATTAAATAGTAGCAGAAAACACGATAAAATAAAAGTAATATTCTGTTAATATTTCAATAAATATCCATTGTCTATAATATGTTCCGTCCCAGTCATGCCTTTTGCTTTATCACTTGCAATGTATAGGATCATGTCAGCAATTTCTTCGGGATTTGAAATTCTGCCAAGTGGCATTGGAATTTCTTGCAAAAAATCAGAGAAGGATGTTTCAAGGCCAGCGTTACTTAAAAGATCAGTTTCCACCAGTCCAGGACTCACGCTGTTAACTCTTACACCGTGAGGTGCAAACTCCGCTGCAGCTGTGCGAGAAAATTGACTCAGCGCTGCTTTTGATAAACCGTATAGAAAATTTGTTGTATTAAGTATTGGCCTTGTTTTTGGGACTATGCTGGAGAGATTGATGATATTTCCCTTAGATTTGATTAAGAAAGGACCCACTAAATGTGTAAGGTAAATCTGGGCGCGAAGGTTTGTGTTCATGATTAGGTCGTACGTTTCTAAAATATTCTTGTCCAGGAGGTTAACAAATCTTACTAGTCCCGCGTTGTTAACAAGTACGTCTATTTCTCCGAATGTATCTATCGTTTCTTTAACAATTCTTTCTGCTTCTCCCTCATGTGTTATATCTGCTTTGATTGATAATGGTTTTTTTCCTACACTTGCACACTTTTCTACGACACTGTTTAGCTTCTCCACATTTCTTCCCACTATTACTACTTTTGCACCTTCTTTAGTAAACGCTATAGCTGTTGCAGCTCCTATACCTGAACTGCCACCAGTTATAAGAATTACTTTATTATCAAAACTCATATTTTACACAGTTCTCTGCTCTATTTCACTAAAAGATATAATTTTATTTTGTCTTATCTTCCATTTATAAAGGCGTAGAAAATATTTGTTATGAACAGATAAGCATAATATCATCTATATTTGCGAGCCGCATTGTCGTAAGATAACGTAAAAATTATGTAAGTAAAATAATAAGTAATATTTGATTGTATAGATGATTCTAAATTTAAAATATTGAATACTAGTGATCCGCCCCGGCTACGCACGGGTAGCTCTAATAATCCTAATAGTCTATACCCAATATAGCTAGTGGGCAGGTTTTACATTTTATAACATTGTAAGAGTACGCCCCGTCCGCACCACACCTGCCACAGAAGCCAGCCCACCATGATGCAAAGGGCAATTTTTATCTTAATTAGATACTTGAGATGAATAACATCATAATTATTTTGTGGATTATTAATACTATGTCGGTAAAAACATCTTCGCAAGTAAAGCATTGGTTTAGACCAAATTTGAAAATCATAAAAATGGTTATTGTGAGTCAACCTTAAAATATAGATATATTATGTCATCCTGGACTTTTTTTTAGAAACTTTTAAGAGGAACAATTCCACCATACATTGTTTTCGTGTAACTTTAACTATTTACGCAGCGCACGCAACGTAAGCTCTCCAAAGAGACGATTTTTTCCGACTTAGTTCACATTATTGCAATTTTCGTAAGGATCTCTAACTTTTTTAAAATAAAATATAGCCTTTATTACTTGCTGATAATGTAGCTTTCTTTAAGTGAAAGAATTTTTAAAATCGGTTGAGTAGTTTTTGAGTTTATCCATTACAAACAAACAAATCGTTCCTTATAATATTAGTTTAGATTACAATGCCCTGACTGCAATGCACTGAGCCTCATGTCTCTGTAATTATATTATGACCATTGTACATGAAAACAATAATAATAAATGAAATGAAATAACTCTAGCAGTTACGGATTATTTTTCACTAGCATTGCCAGTTTTCTAATGCTTTAAGATTAAGATAAATTTTCATCAATTCATTTATTTAAAACATGTAGGACATACAGGTGTCTCTTATGTTACGTCATATTTTGACTCTACCACCGGTTCGGAAAGCAGATTCTGCTGAGAAGAGCTGGCAAGAATCTCAGCAGTTGCTCTTTTTTTATCATGACCGTAACACTTTTTATAAAAGTACATTAAAAAGTACAATAATATAATTTTACAAGCACGTCATGTACCTACTCATAAAACGTTTAGATTACCCCCCACTTTGCTATCTCAGAAAACTTAAACACCAGATTTGTATGCCGTAGAACAAAAACCTTCACTCTTGAAGTTTGTTTAAATAACACTTCATATTATAAGTCCATAATAAGAATGTGTAGGTTGTCTAATGAAATTGATAAAAGGCTCTGGAAAACAGAATTCGTGGTTTGAATCAGAGGCCTAATTGTCTAAGCAAATCGTAATCATTTTACAGCTTAAAACGTATTATTCGAACTGTTTAAGGAGATCATACATGCTATTTGACGCGCAGGCATCTATGAACTCCTTAAACAGATCGGATTATACGTTTGACAAACGATTACGATTACGATTTGCTTACACAATCGGAGCGCAGATTATATCTTCTTACTGGAATGTTTAATAATATAGTATGTCGTTCTACGTTCCATTACCATCATTGACCACTTATAGTATACATCATCGAAGGTTTAAAATTTAACATCAATAAAGTAGCATAAGAAAGCTTTTACCACTTAACATGAAAGTCATCAGACCTAAAATATGGGGTCCCGAGATCGCAAAACAAAGATAAAGCGTAATCAAGCAAAGGGCCAGAACATCATAAGCAAAGGCCGGTGCGAATTAAATTTATAACCCCTAAAATAATTAATTCCCTTTAACTTCATTAAGAAACCCGCATCGGTGTAATTAGAATGAGCTAAGGAATCTTAATTGTTGAATTGAATATGAGACATACACGATATACAGACTGACAACATCGGACCGAATCGTTTCCTATTTGAAGAACGGTTCTGTGAAAGCAGTAATTCATCACCATCTTAATCATCATCAACATTATTAACAACCACCCCCTTATTACCCCATGTGGATTAACACACTTCACACCCTCAGCTGTTTCTTCACGATGTTTCTCCTTGCTGTGACCAAGTGATACAGTTTGTTATCAAAGTGAGAAAGCGATATTTTTAATTGCTTATTTATTACATTATTGCGAAAAATTCATGGTCCCGATAATTGAAGCTATAAGAAAAGACAGGAAGGGTTTTATGTATTATGAGGGTAAAATCGTTGATCGATTGAAAAATTCTCTATCATTTTCGTTATAATTGAATTATTAGCAACAGTTTTTATCAATCTTCTTAAGTTTATATTATCTGAAAAAAAAATACTATTACTATTTCAGGACATAACATTTCATGTTTAATAATTCCATTGGGAATTTTAGAAGTCTTTGCTCGACTTCATATAATTTTTGTTTTATCAACTGGTAAAAGCTAGAAAACACCATTGATTTTGAGTTCTGAAATCACTACTTAATTTCACATAATTACTTTTAGCATGTTATTTAAAGTGCCTGTGTGTCCATATTATTCATAAGCATATAATGGGACGAATATATGGTTTATCGCCGGTCAGGGGCTACGTCGTAACAATAAGATTATTGTTCGCGGTGATCCCAAGACTAAGAGCTGATCCGTCTTTGCGGCGTTCAATGGAAGCGTAACGTACGAGTATACGGAACTAATCTATTGTGCACATAATATGGTTATATGTGCGAGGGTATGAAAATGAGGTATTGTCTTGCTGAATATTAGGTATTATGCGCAAGGTAAGTTAAAATCTAAGCATTCAACTCAACTATGGGTCCACGGTTGAGGTATCACTATTGCATCACAATAGTATACCTACCTCTTTACCTACTTCTAGAAGATGCTTTACCCATATTTGGTATAGAAAGGCATATGGAGAATCTAGTCAAATTAGTTATGGTTGATATGACATATTTTTTTTTAATGGTGTTTATCTCACAGTGTATTGGAAAACTACAAAATTGCTGAAGGATTTTTAACCGAATAATTCAATGTTTAAATCTTCCAGGAGGCGCTGGGATTTGATTTCGGTATTGATTTCTTTTTGAAATTTTTAATAAGACAGTACGAATATAATTTACATTTCTTATAGTTTACACGTTCCTTATATATTTATTTATTATTATGGCTCCTGCGGCTGAATATTACGACATTTTTTTCGACAATTGATAAAACTAATCATTACAGTGTCTAAGTACAAACTGAGAGTAAAGGACGCCCTCAACGCATTCAAGTTGAGTCCAACTCGGTTCGAAATGAGAAAAGTTTCAAACGAAATGCTGACGAGTCAATATTAACTATAAACCTGCAAACCTAAATTTACAGATTCAGAATACCTAACCCAGCACAAATTAGTCTCTATCTCTTCGTAATACGGCTGGGTGGATTAGGAATTCCAACTTTTTTGCAGCAGAAATATTTTGGCACGGAATACCGCGTTCCGATGAAGTTTTTTCTAATAAGGTTGGTTCTGTCTGTATGCTTCTATTATAACTAAATGTTTTCAGTCTATGCATATTTTAGCACAGCTGAAATAGCGTTCTCAACTTTACCTATTTTGCTTTATAAGTAATATTTTAACAATAAGGCTGAATATTGGCAAACTTTTACTTTCCTACGTCTTTGCAGTTTATTTTCTTTCCATTACTGCAATAACTGTCGTTCTTAGGCCCTTTTTAGTAAGGAAAATCCATCATGGATACCATCCATCACTTAGGAGCTCGGTTGCTATGTCGGACTCCTGTTTTACCGCCTACTATACAGAGGTCACTAGATCAAAGACCGCTAAGCAACTCCGCCAGCAGGTATCTGCTGAAACAGACGAACCACTGAGATACTACTTGTCTCATACAAGAACCATATTAGGCCAACCAACTCAAATACCGTACCTACTGTGAGCGTCGAATGGAAGTATTTTTAGGCCCTTTTTTCCTTCCGATGCTGATAATTCTCCCAAACTCTTACTCAGAGTTAAAACGAACTTATGTGAACACATAGCTCGATATCGTTTTAACTGTGTCGCAAGTCTAAGCAAAGTCAAAATTCGCTCTTTAGATCTGACACAGTGTAACAAGCGATCTTGTCCATTTCCTAAGCACTTTTGTTAAGGTCTGCTAAACAAAGTGATTTGATCTTTATACAGTAGAGCCTATACTTTGCCTGGTGGGAGGCTTCGGCCTTGGCTAGTTACCACCCTACAAGCAAAGACGTGCCGCCAAGCGATTTGGCGTTCCGGTACGATGCCGTGTAGAAACCGATTAGGGGTTATGGGTTTAATATAACTGCCATGCTCCTAACAGGGTAGCCCGCTGCCAACTTAGATTGCATCATAACTTACCATCAGGTGAGATCGCAGTCAAGGTCTAACTTATAGTGGGATAAGAAAGAAAGATTTGGGTGTCAAAATTAACATTCAAACTCACACTAGCACTAAGCATTATTAATATTCAGGGTAGGTTTCCCTGAAACCGTGTATAACATTTGCGCAACTATTGTTTAGTTTTTAACCAGTGTTGTCCATAGGGGTATTCGATCCCCCCACCCCTCCTCCCGCTCTAACAAACTGCCGCGTCTGTGCGGTTGATTTTTATTCATTTGCCCGTTCCCGGCCGTCCCGGAGACATATCGGTGCCTTGGCCGGGAAAATTGCATTTCGCCCTTAATAATTCGTTTTCACGCAATGCCGGCTGTTTTCTATTTGTTGTAGATAATGTAAAACGTAAAAGTTCAGAACTATTATTTATGTAGCTCTGGACCTCTATTGTCTCATTTTGTTTTATTGCCTTTGTATTTTTCACCTTTATTACCCCCTAGGGTAATGATCCCTTTGCGAGTACGTCAGGATTTCCAATTCAAACCTAATCAGACTTCAAGGCTTTAATAGCTCGATGGCTCAAGATAGGGTGAACAAAAATCAGAAGATCATAGGTTATATTCCATGCTGCCGTTGCTCTACTGTCTATAGTCTTATTTAAGTACGTTAATAATTATTTGCACGTTATAAACTTGTTAAAAATAATAATCTGGTACTGATTTACATCAGAAAACTTAATTTATGATCTAAATAGCATGAAAAGTGTGTATTTACAGAAAAAGACTTTTGAAATATCAAAAGTAGTAGATCATAGTGTATAAATAGTGCAAGAGTTTTACTAAAACGTGAAGAAAAAAAATCACTCTTCCGTTTTTAATCTGTCATTCGACTACTTAAACGCGAGTTTTATGCGAGTTGCAATTATCTAAACACCCTCACGCCTCATTCAGACTTGCATTTGTCTATACCCATCTAGGTGTGGACAATGTATCGATTGTCTACGTCTCCGTTGATATCAAGTACGTGTTGTGAAAAGCCTTTTGTAGTTTTGCAATACTTTACTCCTAAGTGCGTTCTTATTGCGTATTTTGTACATGCACAGTTGATTTCATTTGAGTGTTTGTATTAGGTAATTTGTTTTAGTTTTTTCTCACCCATAGGGCAGGACATATTAATTGAATAGGTACAGGATATCAATAAGATCGATATCTTGTTCTTTTAAGCTTTTTTTAGTTCAGTCTATCGGTAATAACAAATGTGACTTATGTGTCAGCTTACTACACTTATTTATTACTTTGTACATGATAAAAATTCTTTAAAAAAACCGACTTTCAAAGCCACTTTAAAGTAAAATAAAATATGCGCTAAATTGAGAACCTCCTCATTTTAGGCAGTCGGTTAAAAATATACATTTTCTATTTTACTTGAATGCACCTTTTCTATTTTACTTGAAATAAAAAAAGATCGTTTGAAAAAAGAATTGTCGCATTTCCCTGCACGGCCGTAAAACATCCTGATGGTGGAGGGGATAGAATATTCACACTCGATATTGTTTGTTTAAATTTTAAATTAACAACGAATATTATTGGGGCGAAACCACCTCGAAATAGACAAATGGTGAAAAAGATCACGAAGACACGGCAGATCTTTCAAAGAACATGTGTAGGATGATATTCTAGTTTGTGCTTAGGATATAGGTAGGTATACATGATATCTTTCTTTTATTATCAGACTGAATTACTTTATATCTACGTGAACTCTATGTGTAAAATAAAAGATAAAATATCTCCAACGAATACGAAAAATAAGTACAAATAATACCAAGATAAAAAAATAATTACAATTTAATTAATCGAGAGATTAGACTAGAAAATGACAAACGCAGATCGTATCGTCTCTACGAATGTATGTCTATATGAATAGTCGGCTTGCCTCTACGTAATATGTCCCTATGCCATCGATTAATTTTATCTAGCCTATAATGGGTTGTAACTGACTAGAAGAAACGCCGCTTTATCCAGTCCAGAAATAGAACCTGTGTTCCAGTCCAAGATATGCCTACAAACTTTTTAGGGTTACGCCAGTACCATTAGATATCTTATTTCTATTTCATTCGTATACTTATCGTATTATGCAAAGTGAAACTGAGGTTGTCACTGATAATATTTCGCTTCAAATGAGGCAAAAATAAAAAGACTAAGAAAAAATACTCGGTAACCAAATATTCGACCAAATACAGCAGACCGTATAGCGTACTCAATAGCAAAAATAAAGGATAAACAAAAAGGATAAGGGATGGGGTATATCCCACCGAACTGCAAATGAGCAAAAGATCTCCAAACATAATATCGACGAACTAAATCGAGATCCTCTCGACTGTATAATTACGCCGAAAATTTTCGGATACTCTGGAGTGCCGAGTCCTCGAGTGTTGGCATATTCAAAAATTTCAATACGAACCGACCGCGTCGGTGGGGTTTTGTATGGGGACACACGGTCGGCAAGAAAAAAGGATCTGCTATGGAATTTTTGAAATGAATGAATCCAAATGCACCAAAACCCAAAAACAAGTCTCTACTCTGTCTAGTCAAGTAACAAATAAAATATCTAACTTAGGATCACTAAACAACCAACTTACTGTATTGATGAAGCAGTCATTTTTTATTTCTCTCTGACGCAGTTGTAAGCGCTGGGGTTTTACAATTAGTAGGAGGTTACAGTTTGTATTTTTGGCAATGGCAATCTGTGAAATTTCTTGATTATCTACTTTAAAAAAAATATTATTTAAGAGTAATTATGTCATAACAATTATAATTATTATGGCGTGTAGAAACGTGTAAGGGCTATGGGTTTCAAATAAATGCGGGCTTTATTACGTAAAATAATTTTATCGAGCACAACATTTTCAGATTGGTACACTCTTCTCACTAGGGATGCTTCCTAGTCCGCTGCCTTCTTTGTCTACATCGTCTCATACCACCTGACATAAAATTGAATAAAAATTACTATGAAGTTCGTCAAATGACAAACAATTTATCTGTCACACTTACCCTCTAGTAACACCATACCACAAATACATTCGCTCCTTCCGTGTGTAATGCGCATTATCTGAGTAGGGGGAAATGGGGGGGCGCATATCAAAAGATTCCTCATGAAAAATGAACGACCGATGTCGAGATGCGAGAGCCTGAGGACCAGTATTTTAACCTGTGTATGTGCCGGATTATTTTTAATGAATTCGTCAGGATTGGGGATTTCTGTAAAGAGCCCGTTTCACTTTTGGACTGTAACATACGAATGGAGTGTTTCGATTTGTATGGGCTAATTTGCAAAATAACGAACACCAAAAGCGCTTGCCCTAGACGAATAAGTTTTTGGGTTGTTGTTATTTTATTGTACCTTTAACGTACTCAAGTACGTAAACACTTCAATGTAAAGTTGATAGTTACTTGAATAAGGAGGAATATCATAAGAAATGGCCAATAGTAGTTAAGACTTCGGGAAGTCTGGGTTCTGAATCCCAGACTCCTATCTCTAACTTTTTTTCAACAATTAAAAACCAACTTGCTTTAGCAGTGACGGGTAACATAGGACAGCGAGGTGGACTTTTGTCCGTCTTATTTTGAGAGGTGACCCATGCTTATTATGGTGTCAACTGTCAGTAGGTACATGATATTTTTTAATACTCATTTTAAGGCAGCATAAACCACAGGCCAAGCTTCTGGCATAAATCCAGTGCCTTATTCATATTATGTTGCGTTTGAACCATCATTAGCACTATAAAAATCTTCCCATGGTATCGAAAAAAGTTCCCGAATTTCGCATGAGCGTACTTACAAACTTACTTTTATGCATATTAAAATCTTATTGCGATAAGTTTAAAGTTCATTATCACGGAAACGACCGGTAAAATAATTTGGTGCAGGTCTTAATGAAACATGAAAAATTCAGTAGGGCGGATGTCAAGTGATTTTTTTCTTCGTATGTCATTCGCTTTGAGACTCTTAATAGGGTTTAAAAGTTTAATGGTTTGGTACAATGATCTTATACGTACTGGGATAAGTAACGTTTGGGGATTTGCTTTTTGAGAGACTAATATCATGTTTGTGAAGATGCGGGATATTTTTGTTGGCTTAGAACTTGTTAGTATATGGGCTGAGTAGTAGGTAAGTACTAAGTAGCTATGCTTATGTCTGGATGAACTCTACTCCCCTTTATTTTTATCCTTTCTATTTATTGGAACAAAGTTCCTTATGGGACGATGCGGAGGGGTACCCTAGCCGGCAAAAAACGTCCGTATCAAAAATGCGTAGAGCTTACTCTACACATTTTTGGTACGTACTATGGTGTGGTATTTTCTATTATTTTAACTTTTCTACCAATACCATAGTATCTATACCATGTCATAGTCTACAAGAGAAAGTTTGTATGTAGTTTTATTTTTGTAATTATTGTCTGTTTAACTGCATGTCGAGTAGAAAATCAAGTAAAATATAGTCTTCAAATAAGTCGGCCAAATTAATTGAGTTTTTTTTGTGCGACTCTAGAAAAACATCTCTTGGGAGATGTCGCAGGAAAAAACCACAATGTTTCGAGGGAGCAACTTACCAATAACATATCTTGCGATAAAACGACGCCTCCCTCATATCTATAAACAAAACACATAGTGAATATTGTCCCGTAAACATTTGAAATTAATAAGTATAATATCTACTCATATCAAACCAAATGACCAGCCTTCTAGCGAATGCTCCACAAAATAGAATGCCATATATTAAAATCTATTAAGTAAATTAAAACTTCCCCACGCGAGATTGACTATCTTTTATTACATGAATATCACGAATTTCTCATACGCCACACCTTCGAAAGTGATTTTTAATAAACTACAAACGACCGTGACTGTACGTTTGTGTGTCATTTATTCTTATTTTTCATAGTTTTAAGATAATTAAAGGGTTAGGTTAGTCATTATACAAATTAATAGGTCTAATAGAAATAACTAATTATTACTAGGCATGATTGAAAACATGAGTATTCATTCACCTACAACCTCCATGGCGCAGTGTTGAGCGCTGTTGTCTCAACGTGCGGAGGTCCCGGGTTCCATCCCCGGCAGGGTCAATTTGGGAATTTATAATTTCTGAATTTTCCCTGGTCTGGCCTGGTGGGAGGCTTCGGCCGTGGCTAGTTACCACCCTACCGGCAAAGACGTAGCGCTAAGCGATTTAGCGTTCCGGTACGAGGTTCCGGAAACCGAATGGCCATATGGCCTTAAAGGGATTTCAGTCAGTATACTTGAACTTAGATACTCAGTGTTTAAGCTTTAAGTTCTATTGTATTGTTTTCAATATTCTATTTATCTGCTAAATTTCTTAGAACCTAAAAATCTTTTCGGTCTACTAAAAGCCTTTCGATCTAAACCTCCTAAATACCACTTTACTTGCTGCATCATATTTTTAGTCCGAATTCTCCATTAAATCTAATTTTCATGTCCCGAAATTCCCTTACGTTAATTGTTTGTAACCATGCGATTGGTTCATAGTTATTAATTTTTGTCGTTTTGCTCGTTAACTAAATGTTACGATGTTTTAAAAATGCTAATATTTACGAGGACGTAATAATAGTATTTTATTTGAGGTTTTCGTCAATATTCGTGGTGAATTTTATGATAGTATCGAGCTTAGTTAATTTAAATAAAATTATAAATTCAAATTCAAATTCAAATGTTTTTTATTCAAATAAACTTTTACAAGTACCTATTTTTGAATCGTCAATTCACTACCACTGGTTCGGAATGCCATTCCTACCGAGAAGAACCAGCAAGAAACTCGGTCTAAATAAATACTAAATAATAAACTTTTATTTAAAATAAAATAAATAAATAAAAGGATAAAATATTGTTTATGTAAAGAGACTTTAAATGTACACACACTACATGTGACATTATAAAACACTTTGATAGTAAAACTTTTCCCCTCCACTTTGAACACAGGTTTCTTTTTTTTCACTACATGTTAGCCTTTGACTGCAATCTCATCTGATGGTAAGTGATGAACACATAAAAAACAAAAAAAAAGTGATGAACTGATGACTTAGACAACAGACTAAGATGATCTAGATATTTCAAAAAGTTAGTAGTTAGTAGTAGTAACTGGACGTCAGTAGCTTATCAAACTAGTTTGGTTCGTATTTTTAGCAGTAAGTATAAATTCCGCAAAATAGGCACTTAACTGTTGAATAGCTCGTAGACAATATTGCTAATAGAAATATTAAAGAACTGCAATGTGAAATGAACGGACTTTATTACGGCAATATTCAAATTACAGCCATCATAAATAAAAACTAACCCCATTTTTCGTTCGGAGGAATGCCTTCAAATACTTTAGCCGATAACCGCCAAAATTATCATTAATGGGGGTACAGCGAAAACCTTTCCCAGTAATGAAACAATCGCGCTAATCATTAACCGTCAAATATAAATCGCTCCGTGGCACCGTGGCGTCTATCAAAATCATTAAAAATAACCCGAGGACAGTCGCGCTCGTTCTATGGATACGCCCAAATTTCCATCAAACATATAAAATGGTCCAAGTTATGAACTTTAGTTACAAAACGAAAATTATGAACTGTGGAGGAAGTTCGCGCAAAAAGCGGTGCGATCCAAAACCGAGGAACCAACGACAATTAAAACCCATCAGCTATGACCACTCTGTTAACACTGCACGATTGAGTCGAAGATGATCTAAATTAAAATATATTTTTCAATACAGTTGTCAAACATGGCGCACTTTCAGAGGCTGTAGTTATGATTCGAAAATTGAATCTTTCGCATAGGCATCTTACTTTTACACGGTCGTGACTTACTTTTACAAGCTCGACACTTACTTTTGCAGTTTAGTTTTAAATTTTCCAAGTCAATTAAAAAAGTTTAGTAGCAAGGAGTTTTCATACATAGAATATAATCGGATAGGCTTTTTACGAGGAAAAATGAATGAATCCGTACGTTTTAGCATTGAATTTCCAAAATTCTTTTAAATGGTTGTTGATTATATTTAATTACCAGTTTTAATTTAATTATTTTCAACATTTGACAAAAATCGAATAGGCTGTATACGCGTAGGTACGAACCCGTAGCCTAGTTTCGTTGAAAAAAAAAATATGTCCAGGTGTAAATACGCGCCATTTGCTGATTTTTTTTATTTTAGTGATAAATTGATTATATTTTTGTTAATATGAGTTCTAGTACTAATGATGAAATGGAATTAACTCCACCAGATATTTTATCTGAGGCGAAAACTGCGCAAGATGGAATTTTGCCCCTAAAATCTCGAGAAAGATATATGACGGCTTACAATAATTTTATTTCATGGAAAAAACATAAAAAAACTAAGTCATTCTCAGAAAATGTTTTGTTAGCTTATTTTCATGAATTGAGTGGAAAATATAAACCATCTACATTGTGGTCAAGTTATTCCATGTTAAAAACTATCTCAATTTTCAGAATTAATTACTATGTACGTATGTATGTTGAAATAAACTTGTAATTCTTTGATTTGTTTATTACTATTTCCCACAACTGTATTGAAAAACGTCGTGTGATACACGGGTGTGAAGGTTATTGCAAACTCGTGACATTAAAACCCTCACCTACGGCTCGGGCTTATTAATGACAGCTCGTTTGCAATAACCTACTTTCCACCCTTGTATCACAATATACTATTTCAATACACTTGCTCGAAAAATGCACTTACAGAGGCAGTGAACAGGGCTTGTAAGTTAAATTTACTGCCCTCGTGCGGTAAATTTGCAGAATTTACTGCCCTCGTGCAGTAAATTTGCAGTTTTTTTTTAATTTTTTTTAAGTCTATTTCACTTCTAATTAAAAAGTTTTCTTGCAAGAAGGTTCATAATGATATTGACTTTGTAAGTAAAAAACCTAAAAAATAATAACACTTAGATGTAGATTGATGAAATCAATTCATGAAATTAAAAATTGTATTTAATATCTATACTTATAATAAAACTGTAACAGGTCCAATTCTGTACATTGAAGTTATTTTGAAAATTTTTTTTGGAGGGCACTCATTATTCGATACTGAAGCCAAATCTGTAATTTTTTTCATTTTTGTCTGTCTGTCTGTCTGTCTGTCTGTCTGTCTGTCTGTCTGTCTGTCTGTCTGTATCTTGGCCGCGCATCACGCCGAAACTACTGAATGAATTCAAACGAAACTTGGCACGATTTGAGCCTATACTACGAGGTAGGACATAGGATACTTTTTATTCCGAAATTCTACCCCCGAAGGGGTGAAATAGGGGTTAAAAGTTTGTATGAAAGTCCTTAATTTCTCAAGTTATAGCCATGAAACTTGATATATGAGCTGCGGGTTGAAAATGGAGACATACGTGTTTCACAGTTTTTGAAAATTCGACCCCCAAAAGGGTGAAATAGGGGATGAAAGTTGGTATGAAAGTCCTTCGTTTCTCAAGATGTTTTACAAGTTATATCAACGAAACTTTTTATTTTGGCTTACGGTAAAAAATAAAGAAGTACGTATGTCACAGGTTTTCAAAATTCCACCCCTAAGGGGGTGAAATAGGGGGTGAAAGTTTGTATGAAAGTCCGTCATTTCTCAAGTTATATCGATTAAACTTGGTATACAAGCTACTGGTTGAAAATGAAGAAATAAGTGTTTCACAGTTTTTGTAAATTTTACCCCCGAAGGGGTTAAATAGGGGTTGAAAGTTTGTATGAAAGTCCTTCATTTCTCAAGTTATAGCCATGAAACTTGGTATATGAGCTGCGGGTTAAAAATGAAGACATACGTGTTTCACAGTTTTTCAAAATTTCACCCTCAAAGGGGTGAAATAGGGGTTGAAAGTTTGTGTGAAAGTCCTTCATTTCTCAAGTTATATCGATGAAACTTGGTATACAAGCTACCGGGTGTTTCACAGTTTTCGTAAATTTTACCCCCGAAGGGGTGAAATAGGGGTTGAAAGTTTGTATGAAAGTCCTTCATTTCTCAAGTTATATCCATGAAACTTGGTATATGAGCAGCGGGTTAGAAATGAAAACATTTGTGTTTCACAGTTTTTCAAAATTCCACCCCCAAAGGGGTGAAATAGAGGTTGAAAGTTTGTAGAAAGGTCCGTCATTTCTCAAGTTATTTCGATGAAACTTGGTATATCCACGCGGACGAAGTCGCGGGCATCAGCTAGTAATTAATTAAAATTGTTTTAAGTATTAAAAATCAAAAAAGTAAAGGCTGAATAGTCCAGGTTGGGAGTTAAGAGCTAGAACCTAGAGCCATGAAGCCAATTAAAAAAAAGCCATTACAACAACGCGCCGTAAATACTAAATCTTTAATCTGTGCGCGCTATTTTTAAAAGTTTCATTGAGTTTTTCTTATAAATTATTAAATAAATATGAGTGGTTTATGTGTTGAGAAATAATAAAATTAAATCAACAATTAAGTATTTTAGATGTGAGAAAAAAATCGCGCTATTAATAGCCGCCAAAAATCTCGTAATAAGTACGGGCGTGAGAAACCATTTTCTAGTGAGTACCTTGTACCTACCTACTCGAGTTTTATTTTCAAGTTTTCTCACAAATGTATTGAAAAATATCGTGTGATACACGGGCGTTAAGGTTTCTACATACTCGTGACGATGGTCAGCCCTCGACTGGCGTCATCGGGCTGACATTAGTCAACTCGTATGTAAAAACCTATTTACCGCCCTTATATCACAAACTACTAATGCGTTAGTAGAGTAAATTTCTTGGACACCAAATGAATAAATATGGTTATTCCACCTAGATGTGCTATTCTATAGATGTTCAAAATGGCGTATATTTCAACAAAACAAAAAATGTCCTTATCACTCCATGTTCTTTTAAAATATTATACTATATTTACATAGGCTATTATGCTAGGCAAGTTACATATAAATGGTATTTTATAGTTCTCTACAAAAATAGCGATATGTCCACCAGCTGTTTAACCAATAGTTTCGAAACATAGGATAAGGTAGATTCACTTGACGATTCAAAAGTACTTGTAAAAGTTTATTTGAATAAAAAACATTTGAATTTTGAATTTTTTTTGAAATTTTAAACTTATTAACCCTTACAATATAATAATTATTATTATTGACACCTAAGATTTCGCTTGGTATACCACTTATAATTTTCTGATCTCTCGCATATATTACGCGTATCAATAGACCGCTACAGCCTATGACTTGCAGCTTATGATCGCATGCTAACACCGCGCCCTCTATTTCGTATAGACTAACACGATATGCAAATATGGGACATAAAGGTAATATTTCGTGATAACGCTCGGTAATTAATAAAATATGTCCTCTTGGCTATTAGTTGGGCGGATTCGTATTAGACGATTGCTTTGCGGCCTGATTTATGGGCTAGGCGTGTGTGTTACGTGACCTTAATTATTTTTTGATTTTATTTCTTACTCGTGCAAATATTGTGGTATCGTGCGCATATAAGGGAAACAAACCTTTACTGTTGGAGGCTTCTGTTTATTGCACGAATGATGGTAAAAAGGTTTCATCCCGAGGACGGACATTGGGTACTTTTTATCCCGGAAAATTGGAGAGTTCCCACTGGATGTTGCACTAACCTAAATCTACGTAGGCTATCTTGTTAAAAATAAAATGCTTTAAGCTATTGGATTACAAAGAAGAGTCTAAAATAAACGATCACCTGGTTAAGTAGTTAAAAAGTTTGTTGCAATTATTACATACTTATTATGAAATTAATTTATATAATTATAGAAGTAGGTAATAGCTAGGAATGGGCCATTTGAGTGTCTTTCTACCACATAACAGTTAACCTGAGCAAACATCAATTAGACTGTTTGTTCTCTAATAACTCACAAACTAGCAGGTTTGGTAAATCGGTTGAGTCAATAAAGGTCAGTAACTTGAACGGCAAATATGCTGCCACTTGCTTCTGAATCTTCATACGTTAGGTGACCACGTTTAAGGAATATTTTCAGAAGAATTCCTGTAAGAACCAGAGAGAAGTAGGGTTTTTTGGCCGTTTCACGTCGTGTATCGAAGACCAAATCTTTTAAGACTTGACCTTAGATAGTTGAAATACTTAGTACTGAAATTCGAAAGCTCTGGAAGATTGGATCCACCGCATTACTATTCCATGAAAACAGTCGTCTTTGTAATTACGATTCCTATAGGTACTCTAATGTGAATGAATGGTGAATGATGCAGACAGCTGTTACTTTATACTAGTTGTTAGTATGAGAAGTATCATATTAAAATAAATACATATTATATCCAGGATGCGAGATTAGTGTATCTAAATTTCGTCAAGACGCACTTTCGTATTTATAATATTAGTAGCTACATGTGCATGACTTCGAAATAGTCTTCGAAATAAAAAAAAATATTTGTATTTACAACACCTCATTTTTTTTCAGTTCTCGCTAAAGATATTCCTTTTATACTAACATAAATTATTATCATATTCTGCCAAAAATATAATATTAAAGGATATACTTTCGCATCTAAAGGCGGTCACTGAAAATCAGCGTTGGGACACCTTACACCTCAGACGCGAGTCCTGGCGGTATCGCCAGTTTTATGTAAGTCCTTAAGGTCAGGAGCCCCAACACAAGCTGAGTGACTCACCTGTTGGTAGCGTTGCACTGCGGAACAAACTTATAATTTCTGATATGTATGTTTTTTAATTTTGATTAATTTTATTTTGTACATTTTGTGTTAATAGCTGCCAATAAAGATTTTTCTATTCTATTCTATTCTAAATAAACTGAAACGTCCAACACCAGGCATACCTTGTTTATCCAAGGAATATAATAATAATCATGGTCACCCTTAACCGTGTACTCAAAGGCACTTGCAAGTTCGCAGGGTCAAACACGAGGGCCACCTTAAGGGTTATTTGATTTGCTCTAATCAATCCGGACTTTACCCGTGTATCAGGAACTTGAGGTGTTTGATTTTGGCTTACATTAATGATTATTAATAGAATACTTAGGCCGAAAATACACTATGGACAAGAAAAGACAAAACGTACGAGCGCATTCTAAGGGAAACACGTTTCGTGTAGGTCTGTGCAGCTCCATATAAAAGTGTGTCTGCCGACGAATGCAGCTAGCGTTTTGACCTGTCCTGACCACACTGTGTTTTCGCCCTTAATAATAAATCATTGTTGTAGCATCAGCAATCTGCTTATAGTAATAAGCAGATTCCCATTTCTAATTTCTATGTAGTCAGCACAATTGGTTTGGTTTGACAACAACAATAAGAAAAAGTTAAGTGGACGAACCGACTAAGATTCTGGTTCTAATTACTCTCATCTTATCTTCTAACAAAATCTTTATTTTTCATGTGTTTCAGATTGCTGCACTGACAACCTGAGAGGTTTCAACAAATAATTTTTCACCATTTAGCATTTATTATTATTATAATATTTATATTATTAAAATAAATATTGTAATAATATAAATGCTATACAGCTAATGCTATAATGCTAAAGTGCCTCTGTCTGTCTGTTACCTTTTCACATCCCATCCGCTCATTTAGGATGTTTGGTGCAGAGAAATCTTCTATCTCGGAAGTGTAAAGAAATTAGCTATTTGTATTAAATAAAATTAAACGATATTTAAAAACTTGAAAATATACGACGTTTACTTAAGTCCGGTAGCCAAGTTTAAGAGATAGCTGGCTAAAGCAATGACATTTAATTTGCCATTAAGAATTGGTCCTGTGTACACAATATAAACTCCCAACTTCAATAAACATGCATGTACTTATTATAGGAGTACATTACATACATCGAACGTAACAACTTGCTCAATAAGCGAGGGACGCAAGTTTGTGTCAACACGCGGCTCAAACATTCTGATGAGCTGCTATATTGTACGTGATGATACACGCTTAGCGGTTACAGCAGATAAGGCTGTTCACATACGTAGCGTTTGTCTAGGATATAAGAAAAATGTAATAAAATGTTCTTCGAGCTAACTCGTTATGCAAAGAACACAACACGCGGCTCAAACATTCTGATAAGCTGCTATATTGTACGTGATAATACACGCTTAGCGGTTACAGCAGATAAGGCTGTTCACATACGTAGCGTTTGTCTAGGATATAAGAAAAACGCTATAAAATGTACTTCGAGCTAACTCGATAAGCAAAGAACACAACACGCGGCTCAAACATTCTGATGAGCTGCTATATTGTACGTGATGATAAACGCTTAGCGGTAATAGCAGATAAGGCTGTTCACATACGTAGCGTTTGTGCAGGATATAAGAAAAACGCTATACAATCTTCTTCGAGCTAACTCAATAAGCAATGGACACAAGGTTGTTTCAACACGCGGCTCAAACATTCTGATTTCAGAGATCAGCTATTTAGCCATCGTTGGCCACAATATCCGCTATGGTCATTAGGGTGCACTCTTTATGATGGCAGATATAAGACCAAGCGTAGCAATTGCGAGCGTTTCCCTAGAAACATGAGAAGGTGACCAAGATAGCTAGAGTAACATTTTTTTACAGGGCAAAACCAACTTTTTGCCATAGCTAAATTACTACTCTTATTAAATTAATGCTACTCTTATTAAATTAATGCATTTATTTCACAAGAAATACTTCTTGTGAAATAAATGCATTAATTTAATAAGAGTTACAGTTAAATTATGATTTTAGAAGTTTCTGCGTTAGCAATGGACGTCAGTTCACAAAGCGTGCAAGCAGCCTTAAGATTGGCAGCAATGTTAAAGATAAATAGTGACTGAAATTGAAATTTGACTAAGATTGCACTAAATAAATACGTGCTAGTGAAATTTATCGTTTGTCCGCGTTTTAGAAAAATGGAGCATTTTAAAACCTATTTTTATGCTTTATAATTACTAGAAGAACTATTTTAGTGGTAGTTTTTGTTTCACTAGGGTTCTATGATAAAGGTTAATAAAATTAAGGAGTTCCCGCGGGAATCAAGAAATCTCAAACCACGCGGACGAAGTCGCCAGGCATCAGCTAATGTATAATAATTTGGAAACGTAGATACTTGCCTATCTTTTCGTAAATATAGTTATATTATACATTTTAAGCTAGCCTATTGTCAAAAAATAAACACAAGATACTAAAGGCTAAAATCGAAACGGCACTGATATAAAATTAATTAAAACCCATCTCCCGCGAGAGAACTTCAAAGGCCTCTGAAATTGACCATTTTACACTATCGAAAAGACTTTCAATGCACCGAATGCGGAGCGTTCGCAGTGAATGGAGTCTATAAGCGCTGTTTACACTGACCGGGAGACGTTTCTTTCTGCTCTGACCGACGACAGTCAATAGCGCCTGATTACCTGTGTGCCCTCGACGTGCTGCCTTTACACTGCTGGCTTGTGTGGGGTACTGGTGTCAAGTTTTAGCTTATTGAACGAATATCAATCAACGAAAATAGAGCGCTCGTAGTGAATGAAGTCAATAAGCGCGGTTTACCGACCGGGAGATGTTTCTTTCTGCTGGGGTATGGCAGTTATATTAAACCCATACCCCTAATCGGTTTCTACACGGCATCGTACCGGAACGCTAAATCGCTTAGCGGCATGTCATCGCCGGTAGGGTGGTAACTAGCCACGGTCGAAGCCTCCCTTCAGGCAAAGGACGTTCTTTCTAGGTTTTTCATTCATTCTTGTTTTTTAACTTCAAGATATTATTACCTAGAGCTCTGATGATGCGACTAAAGAATAACTAAAAACAACCACAAAATTAAATTGAGATAAGAAGACTAAAAATCAATTTTAATCAGAATTTAAGAAAAATATTTAACACAAAAATGAGATACTGGTGCCAGTGCGATAGAAAGTTAGAATGAAGCACACGAATCATTCATAGTCGGTCAACATTCATACAACAGTATGAATGACCACGGAATGACCACCCAGTGTATCGTGAAGATATTACAGTGAAAGAAAAAACCTTTTACATATTTTGTGATTTTTGTAAACGGAAGTATTATTTAGATCCTTTATAATACTACCGCGGCTTTAATTTAGGGTTTAAATATCCAGGGAACTTTTTGAAGTTCTGGTATAAAAAGTAGTCTATAACATTTCATTCTTCAGTCTCCAGGTCGTAAACTGTACGAACGCAAAAAAACCACGTCGATGCGTTGCATCGTTGCAGCGTCATTCAAGAATACTGAACAAACAAAAGAGTACCAAACAGATACACTCACACATCTATACTAATACTATAAATGCGAAAGTGTGTTTGTTTATTGGTTTGTCCTTCAATCACGCCACAACGAAGCAATGGATCAAGGTGATTTTTGGCATGGGTATCTCGTAGTTGGGCACCTGGAGAGTGACATAGGCACAGGCTTTTTATCCCGGAAAATAAAGGATTTCCCGCGGGAATCATAAAAAACTTAAACCTACCGGACGAGGTCGCGGGCATCAGCTATTTTTTAATATACCCAAGTTGGGAAGTTGGGATAAATAAGTAAATCTATATTATTATACGAGTATATAAATGAATCCCTATTTCCCTTGGTCACGGCATCACGCGTGAACGGCTGGTCCAATTTCGCTAATTCTTTTTTTGTTGTGTTTGTTTGAACCCCGGGATGGTTTATATATTCACAATTGGACCCGGTAGGGGGCGCTGCAATCGGGTTCGAGGTTCAGGGCAGGACAAAGTCTGCCGGGCCCACTAGTAAATAAATAAACACTTTATTTGGAATTACCAGACACAGTGAAGTAACAAACACAAACTTACTAGTAGAAAAGAAAAAGAAATAGCTTAAGGATCGTATTTTTTTATTTCTTGACGCTTTCTTGAATCAAAAGCAAAAAGCTAACAAACGTCAAAGGCAGTGGCCACAGTAGGTAATTTTATAATCCAAAAGGGTTCCGTTTGGACTTTTAAGTATTATTTTATGTTAATAGCTGTCATAGTTGTACCGGGGAGATCGTAACTTCCAAGTTTGATTTCATTTGCATTGCTCAAAATATTATGGGGTTTTGTTTTAGGTGACACTTCAAAATTCCTGAACAACATTACAAAGCTTTTAGTGTAATTTGAATGATTTGGGGTTATTTCTGTTTGTAGGTCCTCACGCAGAGTTAGAGCAAGTTACATTTCTTAATGTTTTATTTCCTTAATGTTATATTTTATGTGAAAATATATAAAACTAGATGATGCCCGCGACTTCGTCCGAGTGGATTAAGTTTTTTGATTCCTACGGGAACTCCTTAATTTTCCGGGATAAAAAGTAGCCTATGTCCTTCCCCGGGATTCTATACCAAATTTCATCAAAATCGGTTAAACAGATGGGCCGTGAATGCGTAACAGACAGACAGACACACTTTCACATTTATAATATTAGTATGGATATAACGAACGATCTATGGCGGTTAGGTATATCGAAATCTAATGTAAAACGTAATTCTAATAAGCTTCTTACGTGAACATTTTGATGGACGGATTTTTGCCTGGAAGAAAAGACACTTTTAAAATAGTTCTTTCAGCTGAATAAATAATAAAGGAAAACTTTCAAAATAATAATAATATTTAAGAACATAAGAAAGAAAAAAGACTACCCACCTACTTAATTATATTATTCAAGTTACCCAGTTTATTGTAAACTTGTTACTTTCTAGAACCTCAGTAAAAAAAATGAAAAAGAAGCGAAAAAATAACAAAATATTGAACTCATTGTTGTCTCCATTAACAAGTGCCTTTAATGGCGTCGTAAAATGGCAAACAAAAAGTATGTTTATCTAAAAAAGGGCCTTAACTGCTAAACTCCGCGAACTTCCAAACTTGTCATCGGCGACTTTATTTAGGCGCTTCTACAAGGCTCGGTCACACTGATCAGATTTTCTGTTGCGGTTTTTGAAGTAAAACTTCTTTACGCACGCTTGACTTGGGGAGTAAGCAGGTGAATGCGTGAAGCGAACGGAAGTTGAGAGGGAGTTATCAGTTAGTGAAGATAGAAAGAGAGAGAGTTACGTTTCGTATATTATTACTGTAGGGGCAAGAGAGGGGTATATACTCGTATATACATACATATAGATGGAGCTAAAAAAGTTTTACTTCAGTCGTGTGGTCTAAAGCACGCTCTTTTTTTTATACCAACTAATGTCTAATGAAAGGTATAAAACATTATGTTAGTCGTACTTTAGCTGTCCTTAACAATGAACAGGTATTTCTATAGGCGTATTTTATTTAACGAAACGATTATCGAAATGTCTGTAATAGATTTAGGGAATGTCGACTGAGATCGAGTAACGACTTGAGTGAAGGATGTTTGTAACAAATAATACCCATCTGTAACTTGATGGCTTCATAGCTTAGCTTACCCCTTTTTCAACAAGAGCTAAGAAGAGTTATGCTGTAAAAATTTAATATACGCGCTTAAGTGGGAACCTCCTCCTTTTTGGAAGTCGAATAAAAAGATGAGGTACTAATGGTGGGTTTGATAGGTACCTACACTTTTCCTTGCACGTATTACTGAATATCTCAGTAACGTGGTAAAGCAGCATGAAGCTTCGTTTATCGAGAAACATACGCGCGACATAACCTTACCATCTCGTGTGAGCGCACCATTAAAGTTATGCTAATAAAATGATATTGTTTTCTTTAGAACTGCTATTAATTAAGACGCTCTACAATCTCACTTCGTTAATCCGGACCCCCTTGAAAGGCGTTGTTTTGCTATTAATGTTCGAAACTTGCTCGCAGACAGAAGGTGCGACAATAAAATAACTGTTATTTATATGCGTTAATAATTCACGATTTTAATGGGATGTTTTTAAACTTCGCGCCATTTTTTGTCGCGAGTAAGTGAGAATTATCGTTCGCTGGCGCGTTTTGTTTATAACTCCTTAATGTTTATTTCGTATCATTGTTTATAGTTTATCTTCAGAATTATACTTAACTAGCTCATGCCCGTGACTTCGTCCGCGTGGTTTAAGTTTTTTTTGATTTCCTCGGGAACTCCTTAATTTTCCGGGATAAAAAGTACCTAGCCTATGTCACTCTCCAGGTTCTCAACAGTACCCATGCCAATAATCAGGCCGATCCCTTGCTCTGTTGCGGCGTGATTGAAGGACAAACCAACAAACCAACAAACCAATAAACTAACAAACCAACAAACCAACAAACATTAGTATGATTATCAACTTAAATATCTTTTTTCTGCGACTTCGTTCGTGTAGATTTAGATTTTTAAAGACAATTTTCAAAATAATCAATGCTAATAAGGAAAAGTGCATTTGTTTTTTAATCCACTACAAATTCTAGAATACCACAGAGTTGACCATTGCGCTAGGGAGGCCGACGTTAGTTTGACTGGCCATACACGGACTGCTCGAGCAGTTAGCCAGTGATCAACATACACGGACCGCTCAAGCAGTCATAGTCAACAGCTTGAAGCTACCATTGATAATTGCTGCCAACCGCCTGAAGCAGTCGCAACTGCTCGAGCGGTTCCATGTATATGTGTACGTAGAAGACTGTAGTTCAGTATGCAGTCGCAGCTTGAAGCAGTCCATTCTGACTGCTTCAAGCTGTCCGTGTATTTATGAGGCCTTTGTGTTGTACGCTGTTAAGTTAGTCAGTCAGTAGTTTGCCGCCGTTATGTCATACAATGGCATTGGTTGAGCAATATCGTCGCAAATTGGTAATAGAATGGTGTGATTAGTCTGAATGGATTAAATAGTTAACACAGCGTTATTGTGTTTAATCATTATAATCAAGTACCCCAACCCGTTATATAAATAAAGTTTTATATTAAACTACATACTTAATACCCGCAACTTCGTCTGCGTGGATTAAGTTTTTAAAATTACCGCGGGAACTCCTTAATTTTCCGGGACAAAAAGTAGCCTATGTTCTTCCCCGGCATGCAACCTAACATAATTTTGCGATACTTTAATTTTTTTAATTAAACTACATAAATACAACTTAAAGCTTTGTAAGTACCTACCTATATCTGATGGCTGATTGATTTTTTGAATAGGTGCGATGAATTTCATCCGCAAAAGTAAAGTAAAGTGTACATTTAAAACAGTTGTTCCGAAGTTAGAAGTAATTTAGGCACCACAATAAGTCACTACCGGACTTTTCACTTTGTAACATAACTCATTACCTACTAAGCTTTTACGTGGTGTTGTTCAATATTACACAGGAGGTAATGTGTATGGAACAGGCCCAAAACTTGTGTGGCATAAATATGTCCAATATTAACAGGCTAAGAGGCGTCGACAGCAAAAATCCATCTCTGACTTTGTCACTTAAGGGCTCTCCTGATGCTAAACTGTGGACTCTCTACGTTCGGCTAAGAGGTATGATCAAAGTAGAGGTGGCAATGTTAAATCTTTATTTCTATTTCATTCTACATGAACTGTAGTGATAGTGCTGCCGGAAAGAACACAATATGAACAAAGTGTCTATTTGAAACAAGAAAGATTAAGATACGTCATTGGACAATGTATTAGTACATACGATATTTATAAGCTTAGGTTAAAGAAAAATTACTTATTAGTCAAATAGTTTGACTATATAGATTGTAATTATTTTGAGCACCCATCATTGGTACTCAATAATAGAAAAAAAAATCTACATGTACTAGGTAATCTAATAAAAATTGTATCATGGATTTTCTTAGCAGATATCTTGGCATGTTTATGTAATTTTCAGACGCAAGGTAGGTAACAACGATGCGCAAACTGCAAATACATAATGTATCATAATATTTACAACACTTACGTATGTATTATTGTTGTTTAAATCTTTGGAAAGAGCAACCTTCAATTCCTTGCTTTTATTTTTTCGATAAGTACCTAGGCTTTTTTAACATTTGGACTAACGTTACATAGATTTATTCATTATAACTACCTAATACCTATACACAACTCCCGGATAAACTCACGTGTTATGTCGGAAAAATGCCCGACTAGTTTCGAACCCGTTCGGGGCCCTTATTCATGAACCTGTTCGCGCGACGCGGTCGCTGCTCGACTGTCGAGCTATAAATAGTTATAAAGGTTTATTTTACTAAATTTTTTTTTATTTATTTTCATTTCATTTCAAAATATTTCTATTTCTGTAACTGAGACAGCTGCAAAAATACTAAAGGACTTTTAAAAATTTCACCAGAGCGAAGTCGCTCAGTTAGTTTTGGAATATTAGCTTATCCAAAGTGGCACACTTTCTTGGCTGCAGGTTTGATAAGGTGCGCGTACATTAGCAACGCACCCCCACCAGCCCGCGCGAGCGATAATGAGCGAGCGAGATTTCCCCAACGTGTCCTACAAAGGCGAATTTGGATAAAGTTATCAAATTTTCAAAACGGCTCACGCATTACGCGGAGGTAGTTTGCGCTGCTAATTATGATTGCAATTATCACGGCTCTTTATTTTACAAGACGACCTGAATATGTAGTTGCCATCATTTTGTAAGTTTTCCCTATCCATACTAATATTATAAATGCGAAAGTGTGTCTGTCTGTCTGCTACGCTTTCACGGCCTATCTGCTTAACCGATTTTGAACCGAGTTGTATCCCGGGGAAGGACATAGGCTATTTTTCATCCCGATAAATTCAAGAGTTCCCGCGGGAATCAAAAACCTTAATCCACGCGGACGAAGTCGCGGGCATCGTCTAGTCTAGTAATTTATAAAATAATGTATTTTGCGTGTTTGTTGCTATCATAAATTGCAACTATAGACAGGTACTACCATCTAATCTTCCAGAAAAGGTCGAAATGACATCATAAATTGCAACTATAGATAGACGTACTACCACCTAATCTTCCAGAAAAGGTCGAAATGACTAGAGCTTGGCGCAAACAGGAAATTAGTTTTTTCTCAATTTGTTAACATATAAATAATATGTTAACAAATTTTTGTTTTATATTTTACCAAGACTTTAGTATTTTCTGATACCTATAAATACGAGTATTATGCAAGTGTAAAACAAAAATGAAAAGAGCATGATAAAAAGTCAGTAGGGCTTACAACTCCGTTTGAATTACCCAATGAGCGATCCAGAAGGCAAAGATTAATTATTAATTATTTTCTACTAGATGAATCCCGCGACTTCGTTCACGTGGATTAAGTTTTTTTGATTCCCGGGGGAACTTCTTAATTTTCCATAAGGATAAAAAGCGCATAAAAAGCCTATGTCCTTCCTCGGGACACAAACTCTCTGTACTAAATTTCATCAAAATCGGTTGAAAAGATGAGCCGTTATAGTGTAGCAGACAGACAGACAGATAGACAGACTGACGGACAGACATACAGACACACTTTCGTATTTATGATATTAGTATGGATTAGTGTGGATATATGCATTTAAATGAAACAGACATATTTTCATTTTAGGGAATATTTTGTTAGGCAGATACATCACACTACTTGTCACACAAAATATTAAACCTCATGCTGGACTAGGTCGGTTACAATGACAGAAAGACTGAAGCGAAACTCATCTCGCCATGATCATAATACGTGATTACATTCTAAAGTATCATTATTTAGTGCCCAGCTAGTTCAACTTCAATGATCATGCCGATATTATACAAGAGCGGTTTTTACCCCCAAACTACACATGAATTATTATGTATAGTGAAACACAAGTGAGACATTTCATAGAATGTACTTTTAACTTACTCCTTAAAATGAAATATTGTCAAAATAAGTTGAACACATGGGCCTTGAAAGCATAGCAGACAGGCATAGTACACAGAAGTGATAGGTACACTTTCGCATTTATAATAGTACTAGATTATTCCCGCGACTTCGTCCGCGTGGATTAAGGTGATTCCCGCGGGAACTCCTTAATTTTCCGGGATAAAAAGTAGCCTATGTCCTTCCCCGGGATATAACCTACCTCTATACCAAATTTCAGCAAAATCGGTTGAAAATATGGGCCGGAAAAGCGTAGCAGACAGACAGACAGACACACTTTCGCATTTATAATATTATAGTATGGATAGTATGGATTAAGTATTATACAAAAAAAGTTATTTGTACTTGTAACATAATATTATATATTTTATATGTTTTTTTTATCAGTACTTATTTATTTAGATTGCCTTCAAATTTTAGCTCAATTTTGAAAAACGCATGCCTTCGGCGGCATAACATTATATGACGTGTGGTATTGAATCAATTAAAAGGAGGAAACCAAGAAAACTATTCTCGTAGTTAGCGGTAGCATCCCCTCTCTAAATTCCATCTAATAATGTCGTTTAACACGTACCAATTTTCGGTTCATTTGATATTAAAAGCTTTTCAACGCGAGTGTCATCGTCTATTCAGTCAAATTGCACGGGCGTGCGGGCTAAAGCAATTAGTAGTGTTTTACTGATATTGGCTTACATTATGAATTTACTGCAGGCACTTTAGATCAGTCGCTGACTAGAACCTGCAAACTTGGTAGGAGTTCTTAAGAAAGTAAACGCTGATATACTTATCTAGTTCCCACGTAGAAGTTTTAGATTTCTGAGGTAGATAGGTATTTCAATTTTAAATTGGCGTCTCTGTCAACTTTTGTGAGTGTGATGATAATGTATGAAGAGCTAAGAACACCTTTTTGACGACCTCCCAGGCGCAGTGTTGAGCGTTGTTGTCTTAACGTGGGGGGTCCTGGGTTCAATTCCCGGCAGGATCAATTTGGGAATTTATAATTTCTAAGTTTTCTCTGGTCTGGTCTGGTGGGAGGCTTCGGCCGTGACTAGTTACCATCCTATCGGCAAAGACGTATCGCCAAGTGATTTAGCGTTCCGGTACGATGCCGTGTAGAAACCGATTGGCAGTATGGGTTTAATATAACTGCCATACCCCCAACCGCACCGCCACCGCATCTCACCGCATTCTTCATCATGCAGCTTATGCATCTGACTGCATCATCGCTTACCATCAGGTGAGATTGCAGTCAAGAGCTAATTTATAAAAAAAAATGTAACGTAAAACGTAAAGTAACGTTAAAAAAAAGAACAGCTCCTCATCTTAATAATTACATTCATGGTCATTTCTCATAAAATTCAATATACCGCACATAATATATGTATCCAACTGAAGTCTGCATAATAAATGAATTAATTGAATATATTTTAACCTATATAAAATTATGAGTTAAAGAAAATATGAACATAAAATTATAATAACGTTATAAAATTTGGCGGTTAATTTATAAAGATTAGAATAACGAGTTGAAAATTTAATATGGAAATAACCAAAAAGCGATTTGTAAATATAAGTACATTGCTAAGGGCTAAGCGTTTAATTTGAATTTGTAAAGCGAAGTTGAAAAATAATTAAATGAAATAATAAGAAAAACTTATAAATATTCAAAGAAGCGTCTTAAACCTTTAGCGGACTGACGGATTCGTTTTTACTTATTCCACAGAAAATCTGCTTAAAATCCGTATTTAAAAGAATCACTCGGAATTTATTTGCATCGACATTGCAAGTCATAAACGCAAAGCGGGTATCGAAAGAGCCAATATTGGACCAAAGTGCTCACCCGCTGCACTCTATGAAAAAAGCTACTTGCGACATATATTTATCACGAACGACCACCACGTACTGTCCTGCTTGTTGACTTTCATGTACTTTCGTATAAATATGTCTATTAAAAGATCTTGGTTAATTTTTGGCTCTTTGTCTAATTTATTGATCTATAGTGTACTCGAGCTATAATTTTTGCCAAATAGCTTACCAAGCATCTTTGTCTACTCTGTGTTATTCTTCTTTATCTATTATTCTTTATCATAAGTTATTTAATAATACAGCACCCAATTTAATAGTTCAATGTTTATATTATTTGGTTTACGTATAGAATACGATATGCCTTGGAACAAAACGCTGTGGTTTATACTTACGCTTAGTCGCTTTTGCTTATAACTGAGACCAAAACCCCCAGCTTTCTTCTTATCTCTTCGCAATGGTCGCGATTCGTGGTTACCCTTTGGATGTCGTCGTTGCGAATGATTTTAAATGTAAAAATTATTCAAATTCCGCGGATAAGTCGCATCTCGGTCGAATGCTGAACCGTAATGCCGTTTTCGGCCTAATAGTCGATGAGTTTGGCTGATGATGCAATTCAGCTATCTAGAGTCTATGACATCAGACTTGTTAAAGGAATGATAAGTAGTTGCCTAATGAACTCGGCTTAGGAATCGCAGGTCTAATAAAGTTTTATCCGTAATATTTGCTGGAATCTAAGGCACAATGACTGTTTAAATACTCCTGCACACACCTATCCAGATTGTCTAGGTAAAGGTAAGGTTAGGTAGGTGTCTAAATAAAATAATATGTCGCTTAGATACTTTGTGCGTTGTATCCATACTTAATATTATAAATGCGAAAGTGTGTCTGTCAGTCTGTCTGTTTGCTACGCTTTCACGGCTCATTCGATCAACCGATTTTGATGAAAATTGGTACAGGGGTAGGTTATATCCCGGGGAAGTACATAGGCTATTTTTTATCCCGGAAAATTAAAGAGTTCCCGTGGGAATCAAAAAATCCTAATCCACGCGGACGAAGTCGCGGGAATCATCTAGTAAGCTAATAAATGTAGAACCTATATTGATCGTAATACAAGTAACTAGGTTGTAAGCAAATAATTTTAATAGATACCTACAGCGATCATACATTTAAATCTTGATGATTAGTTTCCTAAACAAATAGTTCATAAAAGTTCATGAAAAGAAAACATTTGAACACACATAATTATTCATTAAAATTTGAATTGTAATTTACATGTCACGAACGACACTCAACAAAAAGTAGCAAAAACATTTTCAAAACTAATGAGGTTCTTTATTCATATATACGAAGCTACACTTACTGTTAAATCTAGGTAGAACAGAATTATTGTTTAAATTTAATGAATCCCACACATAAATGTTACCGTGTATCATCCCAGGCACCCTCAACATACCTTTCTGTCCGTACAATATAACGCGCAATTGAGTGTTAAAAATCCCTAATAGCTAGGTTTATTTTCAATGAGGAGTGCCCTAGTGTGGAGATGACATTCACTCGCGGTTAATTAATGCAACCTGCAGTGTATGGCTGAAGTCCTGGTACTTTCTATAACAGATGTGTAGAATTCTAGAAAAAATATGATGGAATTAGAGGATTTGCAACTTTGTTAAACGTGGTAGATCTAATTTAAACAACTGGCCTTACAAATTAGTACATCTAGGTAAAAATATTTCAAATTATTATAAACATAATACCTAGAGCAGAGCGATAGAGTGAGCTGTTATGTCAAAGATATTATTATTATTGAATCCATTATTAATTTGTATTGTTGTAGAACTAAAAACGTAACCTGAACACGTCGATTGTTTTCTTATACGTAGCTCAATCAGTATAAAATCTATTTGAAGTAACGGTTATATAGAATCATTTGAGTTTTCTAGATAAAAAAATAAACAACAATAGCCGTTGACTGTATTTTGTTTCGCATAATCAAATAGCTGGTTGGCATACAAATTTTAATCTCGATAAAAATTCAATTTTGGTCCGCGCTATTGTGGAGATCCTTTACAATGTCATCGTCAATATAACAGAGGAAGGGTTAAGATGGCTGATGATAAACAAAAAAGAAAAAAAGTTAATTTAAGTTCGAGCGAGGAAACGAAATCGCGCCGCGGAAAATTCTTCTGTCTATCTATGTATTCATTTATTTATATCGAGCTGTTGTTAGTGTGACTGAGCTAATTTTAGTGTGATAAATTACAATACACATAGTAATACACTGAAACAAGTATATAGTTTAAGGGCTTTTTAAAGTAGGTATGTCAAAATATGCTTTTTGACGCTATCCCTAATAAGATTATTTGGTTTTACGATTTATTAAGGTTTTACGATAGAATATTGCAAGTATAAAACCATTTCCTTTGTTTTTAATTAAAAGAAGCTACAGTGGCAATTATATTCATAGATGTTATTTATAAATGATATTTGAACTAAATAATTGACCGAGCGAAGCGAAGGTCTCTGAGTCTCCTTGAGTGAATTGGCACTTGTCCGTCCGTCCGTCCGTCCGTCCGTCCGTCTGTCCGTCCGTCTGTCAGAACTTCTGAATTACTGAACGTAATTACTTCAAATTTAAATATAATATGTAAACCGATGGCTTCCCACCGAATATGGCTTAAAATTTTATAAAAAACTTTATTTCAGGGGGGCTCTCATAGAAGCTAATGCGAAGTAAAATATTTTTTATAGCATTACATAGGGTTGCGGTATATCATTTTAAAGATAATTAGAAATAGAGTCCAAAAATATTTTTTTTTTTAATTTTTGCCCTAAAATTGACCAAATGGGGGGCTTTCAAAGTGGAGATTTTCTAACGTCCAAAGTTGACCTCAGAACTCTCAATTTTCAGAAAAGCTGAACCTGATGAACTTATCAATTATTTGAATTATATCCTGTACTTGAACAACAAATACTAAAATTAGATAAATATTATAACGAAACGAAATTATTTAATTTTCAATGAGCTTCATTCTTTTTAGCAGAACTTCACAATGATGTCAATAGATGGCGTTCTGTGATACCGCGAGGTCTCAGTTCGTTGCGAACCACTAGTATCGGTAATTAAATTTTTTAAAATACGAAATAAATCAGATAATTAAATGGGTTATGCTAATTTTCCTGCTACTGTTGCAAATAAAAAGTACAGCTTCTTTTGTCCCAGTCAGTTTAATTTTTTCAGAAATCGTACCAAATTTTAGTATCAGCTCTATGTGAATACCAATGATTTTGAACGGGAAAAGAAATCAGCAAAGACAATACAAGGGACATTCTTCTAGTTAACTGGCCGTTATAATTTACTCCTGATTGGGATCAAGTAGAAATTAAGAAAAAATAAAGGGACAAAGGGAAGAAAAGGGGCGATTGTCTTTTTTTATCTGGTCGAGTTGATTTCACAAACAACGTTTCGAGCCATGAGCCCTTTGTTGATTAACTGGTCGGGATTGGTTCGACCAATATAGCATATCTATTTGTTATTTAAATGAGTATTTTTCAAAGAAGGTCTTTGTCTGATAAAAATATGAAAGCTTTGATCTTTGACAATAAGGCTCGATAGTCCACGGGTATCCGAGAGCCTAGTGGGAGATTTTCTTCCTATTCGATTGTGACCACGTTAACTGCGATTGGTATGGAATTGTCAAGCACTTGACAGCTGGCTCTCGATCAATACAAATGTGTTTTTATTCAAATAAACTTTTGTGCAAACAAGTGCTTTTGAATCGTTGAGTGAATCTACCACTGGTTCGGAATACCATTCCTACCGGGAAGAATCAGTATGAAACTCGGTGGTTGCTCTTTTAAAAAAAAACATTTACAATTTCATCAATGTGTAGATACATAAGTAACCGCTGTCCTTAGCATTGCCGGAGCGAGTCAAGCTGTTTTATCATTTTCGTAAATCTTTAACAGTATAATTTAAGCTTTCATTCTATCTAAATGGTAGCAAACGTTGTCGCGATCGAATACGTGAAAAAACTCCCACTCGGCGTGAAGAAGCATTTGAAGAAGGCTATAAACTGAAATATGCATGCGTGCTATGCAAAAGGCTGTATGGGTTAAATCTATGTAATACCAACCACCTACGTAACCGAACAATTCTACAACCATACCATAATAATAGTAAATACCATTTCGATTGTATTTTTTTAGCGGAAGATGAAAAAGAATTATTCAACGCGTAATAGTAATTATGATGGACGGCCGAATTTCAGTACATTTAGCTTTAAGTTTTCGATCTTGCCTTGAAGAGCACGTATTTTTTTAAATATTATTATTCAGGTATCAAGAGGATCAAGAGTAGCTTTGGTCTCCATATGTAGCTCCAGTGAAAAAAGGTAGGAATTTTAAAAAAAACTAATTTTAAGATTTTCGCCTAAAATCTAGCTAAATCAGTTTTGGCAGGAAGGTAACATGTTCTGAGTGAAAAACCTCCGGAAGAGTTTGTTGCGGGCTCTTCGCAGACCAATGCGCGTTTGGAACCCTCGTACGAGTAACTTTAGTTTTAAGAAATTAAAAATATTTAATTATCACCATCACGTCTTATAATTGACACTCAAAAAGTGTACAATCTACCAAAGATAACATCTTTTTCTTTCACTTTGACTAACCAAAATAATAGACACTAAAATAAGACTTAAAAAGAATCTCATCAAACAGTAATAAAACATACATTACTAATGAACAACTAATAATGGACTATAACAATAATTAGTTTGCCATCCCCCAATCCCAAGGGTCAAGTCGATTGTCCTTTGAAGGGCTGAATTAAGATGGCCGGTCCTAACGACCCTGCAAGGGTTGAACTTTAATGCGGGCACCTGGACATTTTGTACCCATAGTCGTGTAGGGGTGTATACCTAATACCACGACTTGTTTGCTCGCCTTTTTAAAAGTGTTAATTACCGCCAGCTTCGACAGTTTTGTTTTAATGAGTTGGTGTAAATAGAGACTACACCGACCTGTTTTAATGTAAAAACGTATGTTTTTAAATAAGAAATGTAGCATGTCCTTTTTAATGGTGATAATGAAAAAAAAACCCAGCTGAGTTTGTTGTGGGCTCTTCTCAGACCAGGGCGCGTTTGGAACCCTCGTAGCTTTAGTTTTAAGATACCGTTACAGATTATCACCATCATATTTTTATGTAACTGGACGTCAGTAAGTGTAGTTTATGTACCTAAATTGAATAAATGTTTATGACTTATGACTTAATCAATGAGGATCAAATAAGTGTATTACTACAGTGTATTGCTGATAACCTTACAGTGGATCGGCGCCCCTATGAATTTCAGACCATAGGATTCGAATTTCTATTTTTGGGCCAGATCATTCTAGATTGTACTGGAATAAGGAATTTTGTTTTTATCCACTACGAGTTAGATCTTGACTGCGATCTCACCTGATGGTAAGTGATGATGCAGTATAAGATGGTAGCGGGCTAACCTGTTAGGGGCATGGCAGTGATACTTAACCCATACCCCTAATCGGTTTCTATACACGACATCGTACCGGAACGCTAAATCTCTTGGCGGCACGTCTTTGCCGGTGGTAATCAGCCACGGCCGCAGCCTCCCACCAGGCCAGACCAAGACCCAATTGACCCAGATTGTCCCGGGTTCGAACCCGGGACCTCTGCACGTTATGGTCCAAGATCCCGCGACGATCAGACTTACGTTATTTTATTAAAGCTGACCCCTGCTGTTTTATAATTTAAGAGTGTCTGACAGGGGGTTGCAATCGTACTAGGTGTCTGACAATGGACAACATGGTTTCTAATATTATTCCAAAGCAAAATATAAAAAAACGAGCTTAATGCCAAGCAATGCAATGCGATATTTTACTTCATAGCTTCCTCATAGCTTTCAAATTCACCTGATAGCTTCCAAAGCTATCAGGTAAAACTAGCTAAGTTTCCGCCATCCAAACTTCATAGTCGGGGATCGTTTATAGATACCTCTATTAGAGACAAATTTATAAAAAAAATCAGCTTAATAAAATAACGTAGGTCTGATCGTCGCGGGATCTTGCTCTAAAGGAAAATTCAGAAATTATAAATTCCCAATTTGACCCAGATTGTCCCGGGTTCGAACCCGGAACCTCTGCACGTTAAGGCGACAGCGCTTAACAAGCCAGCGAGGTCGTCAAAAGGCCAAAAGGAGGGAGGGTCAAGGAGGTTGGCGAATAGGATCACCGTCACGCATATTGTGATAATATGAGGTATACTGATTCATCTACCTACCATTTCAAAATCATTGAAAGTGACGACCTCCGTGGTGCAGTGTTGAGCGCTGTTTGTCTTAACGTGCGGAGGTCCCGGGTTCGGTCCCCGGCAGGGTTAAATTGGGAATTTATAATTTCTGAATTTTCCCTGGTCTGGCCTGGTGGGAAGCTTCGGCCGTGGCTAGTTACCACCCTACCGGCAAAGACGTGCCGCCAAGCGATTTAGCGTTCCGATACGATTCCGAAACCGAACAGGGGTATGGGTTTAATATAACTGCCATGCCCCTAACAGGTTAGCTCGTTACCATCTTAGACTGCATCATCACTTACCATCAGGTGAGATCGCAGTCAATGGCTAACTTGTAGTGGATTAAAAAAAAAATCAAAATCAAATATTTTTTATTCAAGTAGACTTTTTACGAGTGCTTTTGAATAGTCGAATTAATCTACCACTGGTTCGGAATGCCATTTGAAAGTATGAGTCGGGACTCCTCGACGGTTTACGTGATCACTAAAATAATTTACATAAGTAATACGCAGCCTATAACGTATCTTGTTCCAAGCTAAGGTGCATACCTTCTTGTGAGTCACAGAAAAACTACAGATACCTACTTATCTATTTTTAAATTATCAAATTCGTAACTAAAATCTGCCAAAAAAAATGCGAATAAAATGTTTAAAAGTTCAGCATGTATCAGTAAGGTAAGCGCATTGCCTATTCTTTAAAATTACCAATTTTTAAGGAAATCTAATTCATAGTAAAGTAAGCTGCTAAGTGAATCAGGGTTTATAAAGCGATTCGTTTACGAAAGATTTAAAATTTAAAAGTGTATTTTAAAATAAAGAAAACCCACAAACCGCCCTGGTAAAACGACGAAATTACGAAAATAAAAATCCGTCTAGCCAATACCGTGGTAGAGTTTCGAATATGGAACGCGTATGGACACTGATCGGTTATCGATTGGTATCCAATCAGCCAATGGGAGGTCTTCGGCACGCCCGCACACACGCCTACCGAAGATTTCCGGCAGAATGTGATTTTCTTTTGCATAGAACCTTTTTTATCGTCAAACTCATATTAGCGTGTATGCATAGGGATATAATGCTCCTTAGCACGCATCTTCGTTCAGATTATTTGTACCGTGAATATTTTAAACATTTATTGAGTGCGTTGATTTAGTAAAAGTACTTTTTAGAAAAGTAACTTAGTAGAATTTAGATAGCGGTATTTAAAAAAAATTATGTAAAACTCGTGATGAATATCGGAACATACAAATTTTGACGCCTATCATCAAATATTAAAAAATTGTGGCTACATTACAAAATCTTCGATTAACAGTAAAATAAGGGCAAAATGTTTTTTACCTCGGTATAGATTACCTGAATGTTCATTAGATTACCTAAATAATTAATTTCTCCGTTTCTCGTCGTATCCAAGGTTAGTCTAAATATTATATTTTGGCTAATAAAAATCTGCCCTAAATGATGGAGGTTAAAAATGGGCCAGAAAAAAAAACAAACGATGAAACAAATTAAATTATTAATTAATAAATTTTAAAAAAAAATATGCTTTTCAAAGGGCCCTAACAATACCCAACAGATTGAATCGGACAAACTAATTATTTGTACTCTGCCATTGCCAGTTTTTTTATCTATGCCCGTTTTCTTTCGCTTAAAGGATAAAAATAATTACAAGATGAAAGATATTTCTTGCGACGAGCGAGGCCTTTTTTATTTTTTTAAGTTTTCCAGGGTTCCGCAATGCAAGCGTATTGAAGATTACTACGAACTATTTTAACTCAATTGCTACATTAATTATCTACGTACAAACTTGATTAAATATGTACAGAAGTTAGCTAGAGAAAATCGACAGTCTTGTGATAACATTTTTTTGGTTTAAGTATGTGTATGGTATCTCGACTCACTAATGAACACGAGTCACATTTTCAACCACTTTGCAGTGCAGATCGGCAGACTTTACGTACCTTTGAGAACATTATGAAGAACTCACGGGAGATTTTTTTTCTAAGAAATCAGAACGGCGCTTTAGAGTGGATTATAATATGAAAAAATACGGAACCCTTATTGCAGGGAACGGCATCCTCTTATCCAGTTTTTTATGTTTTGTTTTCGACCGAGACGCGATCTGTCCTCAGCTCTTGTAATTCATCGGTGCTAGCGTTAGATTTATGGGGATATTGCTCTAAATAAAATAATAATATAAATAAATATTATCTAAACGTGTTTATATATAATTAGTCGTGGCCAGCAGCAACATCTATAAATATAGAGGCGAAAAAGTATTGCCTTCTCTAACCTGTGTTGATGTTACTGTAGAGTATCCTACCACTCTGGTAATGTTATGTTGTGTAGTATGTTATAACATACACGTACAACATACGTGTATGTTGTAACTACTACATACGTATTATTGTTAATATACGTGTCTTTTCCTTTTATATTAACCAGAGGTACTAAAATTCTACATCAATGGTAACCAGACATGGTAAGTATAAAAACAAATAAACAGACGTGTTTAATATAAGAACAAATAATCATTTATAGAGGTTTTGAAAATAATAAATCTACACTAATATTATAAATGCGGCAGTTTGTATGGATGGATGTTTGTTACTCAATCACGCCAGAACAGCTGAACGGATCTGCATGAAATTTGGTACAGAGATAGATTATACTCTAAAATATCACATAGGCTACTTTTTATCCCGGAAAATTAAAGAGTTCCCGCGGGAATCATATAATCTTAATCAACGCGGATGAAGTCGCGGGCATCATCATATCATACTAATATTATAAATGCGAAAGTGTGTTTGTTTGTTGGTTTGTTGGTGTGTCCTTCAATCACGCTGCAACGGAGCAACGGATTGACGTGATTTTTGGCTTGGATATAGTTGAGGACCTAGAGAGTGACATAGGCTACTTTTTATCCCGGAAAATTAAGGAGTTCCCGCGGGAATCAAAAAAACTTAAACCACGCGGACGTAGTCGCGGGCATCAGCTAGTCTAGTAAAAAATAAATAATAAAGATTCTAATTTGTCCTCCAACAACCCCGAGCATTAAACTGGTGAGGTCAATTTTTTTTCAATTTCAATTCTCTTCTTAATCACGGAGCAGCGGATTTATTGATAGTACCTATTGTGAGTTTACTAACGAAGGTTTTGAAGCAAAGTGCATAACCAAATACAAAACGAAAAGTTGTCATCGTTGTTGCAAACTGACAGATGCCCATATTGCTGGACCCCTGTTCAGAAGTCTTACAGAGGTTTCTGTCCAGCGGGTTGCTTCATGTCGAAAGGTTAGTAGCTAATTAATTAATTATCCAGCCTTATCCACATTGGTGTAACGTGATCTTTTAATTCAATTCTTGGTCCACACTAATTAACCCTTTCTGAGAGAATTCTTTGTGAAGACTGAAGAGACAATAATAATAATAAGGTACTAAGCGGGTAAATGGACGCAATATTATTGTGAACGTGTTCTGCGTATTAAAATGTTAGAGACAGACTTTACTATACTCGTAGGTGCCCTCCCTGGCGCGGTGGTGAGTGCTGTGCTGTCTTAAGAGTGGGAGGGCCCAGGTTCGATCCTCGGTAAGATCAATAAGGGAATTTGTAATTTCTGAATTTTGTATGGTCTGGCCTGGTGTGAGGGCCAGGTACTTTAAAAAAACAAAAGTTTCAATAGTAACCAAGTAGTAAATAATAACTAAGTAAATTAGAATTAACGCATTACCGACAATTATATCGTCGCACGAATAGGAATCTTTATGAAAAAACGATAGATAAAAATACAACCTAAACAAACTATGTTTTGGCTATTAGATTAGATGTCTTCTAAAACCTAATATTATAAATGCGAAAGTGTGTCTTTCTGTCTGTCTGCTACGCTTTCCCGGCCAATCTTTTCAACCGATTTTGTCGAAATAGAGATAGGTCGTATGATCGTATCCCGGAGAAGGTTATAGGCTATCCTGGAATAATAAGGGGTTATTTAAAAAAACTTAATCCACGCGGCCGAAGTCGCGGGCATCATCTAGTCAAATAATAAATATTATAAATGCGAAAGTTTGGATGGATGTATGGATTTATGGATGTTTGTTACTCAATCACGCTCTAACGGCTGAACGGATCTAGATGAAATTTGGCACAGAGATAGATTGTAGTCTGGAATAGCACATAGGCTACTTTTTATCCCGGAAAATTAAAGAGTTCCCGCGGGAACCGAAAAACCTCAATCCACGCGGACGAAGTCGCGGGCATCAGCTAGTCAAATAAATATTATAAATGTGAAAGTTTGGATGGATGTATGGATGGATGTTTGTTACTCAATCACGCTTCAACGGCTGAACGGATCTGAATGAAATTTGGCACAGAGATAGATTATAGTCTGGAATAGCACATAGGCTCCTTTTTATCCCGGGAAATTAAAGAGTTCCCGCGGGAACCGAAAAACCTCAATCCACGCAGACGAAGTCGCGGGCATCAGCTAGTATTACATAATTCCTCCCAACGGCAGGCGTGTTCAATATCCAATACCCATCCCAATATCGATAGCCGAACGCCACGCCCAGTACGTGAAAAAAACCTGCTCGAAGAGCGCATGTCTGATCGGTTCGACTGTCTCGGTCGTAAATACGGCTTTGACCCCTAGCTTCGATATAAACCAGCTACGGGAATACGGAGACTGTAACATGCACTCTATCAAGTCTAGATGCATAATATTAAAGCAGAAATTGAGGGCCGATTAAATGAGCGCATCAAACACTAACTAATTTGTTCATGTTTTTATATGAACAAAATGACAAAAATCATGCAGTTATTTAATCAAAATGCAGCTTGAAACTGCTGTTTATATACTTTGAAATTTTGTATAACTTGTAAAAAAAGTTTTTAGAAATGTTAGACAGAAGCAGGCGTTACTTTGCGGAAGTCCATTATAGCGAAGATTTCTTTGGTGTGGTGAATATCGCGGGCTATGTGAGGGATACACGCTGTACCACATAGATTTACCTATTGTCGCGGATTATAGCGAATTAAACCTCTATTTTCTTAATTTTCTAGAAATGATTTCAGGAATACTCAGAACAAAGCTGTGGGCAGCAACTAGTACCTACTGGCATATAATAATATACACACTGTCAAGAGTTTTATTCTTTGATTCAACAAGCTATCTAATCGAACACGGTCAATTAAAAAGTTTGCTTATTGTGTGCGTGCATAGTTTATTGTGTGTATGAGTGCGCAGTTAATGTGATACGTGTGAATGTGTGAAAGTGAATTGAATTCTCTTTTTTAGACAGGACGAATCGCATACTAATTATTAACATATTATGTCCATAAAATACTAAGTTTAAGTTATTTTGGACGCAATACCTACAGTATCGAAGCAGTTCCAACCATACTTACAAGATGGTATTGATTCTGGATTCGGGGAGTGTTTAGAGGTTTTTGGGTAAAGGTGAAATGACAAAGCTCTATAATAATACCGTTTTCCAAATCATAAAAAGCTACGTTTCACATACAACTACATTTTCACGAATGAATAGGGATGATGACAACTCAATCAAATAAGCAACTCTTTATCAAACTTAAAAACGCACATCTAGTATGGAAGTAGTATGAAATTCATAGTTGTGACATCATCAAATTTCAACGCACTTTTTTTTCTTTAATCTATATTTTAAAATGGTTATCAAACTTAAAACTAACCGAAGATGTGAATTTTAGGTGTTTTGGAAGACCCTCTATTTAATAAGAAATAGTTTATTTTTTATACAGGCATCATCCCTATTGCCAATCTGATGTTGATGTGGAATTAAGTCTAAAAATCTTTGAAGGTATGCACTTAATTAAGTAAATTAAACATAATGCAAATTGCATCTCTTGTAACTATTTTTCTGAACGTGATTCTCGTTCCTAATTCTTCAGTTAGAAATAATTTATTTTTGATGTAGGCATCATCCCTATTTAATAGTGTATCCTTTTCCAATAGCTTGAGTGCGCAGACTCGAACCGATATCGGCATTGATAGGTGGGCGGGACGGCCAATACTGCCCCCTACAGCATCAGAGCCTGTAGACTGCCCAGCTTTTTACTAAACTAATAGAAAAGTGGGAGAGACTTGATTCGCTCAGGAGCTTTCATTTTATTTAGGTTTTTTTAGCTAGTGCAGGCAAGAGCAACGCAATGATATCAATACTAATAAATTGGTAAATTCTACTTAAATAAGGACGATTTCAGATTAGCGTTTTATCGGAGCTCGTTTTTAGAAGCGATAGGCGCGCCCTTTGCCACAACCGCAACTCTCGAGCGTTCACGCGCTTATAAGCTCGTATACTATTGACTGACCCATGGGTTCTAGCGAACACGAATAAGCGCATATACATGCATATAAGCGTTTTTCAAAGCGCAAAATATGATGTGCGTGTAAGCGCGTCAGCCGATACAAGCGGATACGCGAAAAAAAATTCGCTGGTCTGAAACCGCCCTAAAGGGTACTCGTACAGACGTATTGGTTAAATTTTATGTATTTCGATAGGAATTTAAAACTGTCCCTTTCTAATAGTTAAGTAAGTTGTTCAATCCACGAACCTCCCTACAATTTTTTTTCATCGAGAATAAAGTTGGTAGAGCAACAGCTCTACCGAGATTATTTTTACTATGTGTTTTATGGTTGTTATGAAGAACCTTCCTGACTTACCATTACAAACTGATATTTTTAAACATTTTTACATTCAAACGCTTACTTCATGCTAATAATGCTAAAATCATCAAAAAAGGCATTTTCGTGGATTGATTATTATTTAACAATCTTTAAATACCTACGCTTACTTAAGTGCTATAAATAATTATTAATTTTTCCAACTTCGCACCTTCTTATACCTACCAGAAGATAATTGAAGCAGCAATCCCTGCATTGGCTAAGGCAGCAAACACAGGCACAATTTTTTTTTTTAATATTATAGGCTAGCGCTTGGCTGCGATCAGACTTGCTTGCAAGTGGTGATGCAGCCTAAGGTGGAGCGCGCTTGCCTAAAAGATGCGACAAATACAATAATGCTATTTACCGCTATGATATCCTCAGGAATGGCTTAGTCGAAATAACTGGTATTTCAAACTCAGTTCAATTTTCAACTCATTATACAGTTTGATTCCATAAAATAATCGAATATCTATTATTTTGAGGTAAAATAATAATATTATAGTCGCCAAATCAATTAAAAATTAAATTCCTCATATTTTTAACAATTTTATAAAATTCTAAAGGTGATTATGATTGCAAGATCGTATGTCGTAGGTACTTAAATATCTTAAATACAAATTACACTTAATGTAATTTAACAGGAGTATTTCTTTATATTAACTCTACCACCGCAGGAGTAACAAGACAATATATTTACATAATTAAAAACTTCTCTAAAACTGTACACACGGTTTTTAGACCTCATTAACTAATGAACCCCATAAATATCACTTTCTTTGGAATCCTTGCAAACTTTTAGTCCTTATTTTTAGGTAAATAGAGTCTAAAATGCGACTCGAACGGGTTGATTCGTCTCCCATCGCGAACACAGTTTTGGTTTTAAGGCGGAGACAACTCTTTATGATTATTTATTTCTACTTTATTGTACACTTCCGCAGTGCAAGGGTTAGGGCGCCCGTAATGACGGTGAAGCTTCATTTAATTATAATTTGTTGTACATGTAAGCATAATTCTTAATTTATTAACCTTGGTAAGGTATCGGTTGACTTGCATCCCTCTCACACTGAAAAAAATAGCACGAGACTTTTTACTTTTTTGGCACAGTAAAATTTAATTCGGTTAAAAAAACTGATTTTTTGTAAAAGTAATTGATTACTGACAGTTCGTCGAAATGGGCAAAAAACAGTAAGAAGCTAATCAGTTGTTTCAATTGTTTGTACATTAATGTTTACTGAAGCAAACGGTTATTTTTAAGTATTGCCGTTTTCAGATCTTTACTGATATTGTAGCAGTTATTTTTACTGCTTCAGAACAGTTTTTTTAGAATATAGTTAGGAGCTAACGAGCTATTTTAATTGTTTGAACTTTAAAGTTTACTGAAACAAACAGTTCATACTAACTATTACTTTCTTACTTACTGTCTTACAAACAGTAAGAATAGTCAACCGGTAATATCTACTGTTATAACTCAACTGTTTTTTTTTCGGTTACTTGAACTTGTTTGGACAATAGGCTCCATTTTTACTGGCCAAAGCAATGTATATTAAAGAAAAAGCAATTAGTTTTACTAATTTTTTTTTTCAGTGCAGGTACAGAGCGCGAAAGCAGTCTGCACCTGATATTTTTTTGTCGAAAGCAACAAAATTTAGGTGATAATAATATTCAGAAGTGAGTTGTGTAAGTAATGCATGAAATCTTTTATTTATTAAACTAACGACAATTAACTGCTATGTACGCAATTTATAGGACAGTAAATATTTTTCGATAAAGTCATTTCAAACTTTAAACTTTAAAATTATTTATTTGTGGATTACGGTAGCACAAAAATGTTAATAAAAAATAGAGGATCCTAGTATTCTACCACAGTGTGGTATACAAATATGTGATGTAATGTCCTTTTAATTAGGCATGTATTAAAACTAGTTGTTCTACAAATAGTACTAATTTACTTAACTATTATGTATTACTATAGAGAGCCCACTGCGACTGTTTCAAAGACATAGGTCCCCCTTTCAAAAGTGATAGTATGAAGGAGATCATATTGAGGCCTTTCAAATATTGTTTAGAAGATTTTTTTTCCGTTTTAATAATATTAATTTAAGACTATTTATAGTTTTATAAATATTTCCCAAGTTAAAGCACAGCTGGATAAAGGTCGTAAAAGTAATGTTGCTACTCTCTACTAGATGGCGCTAGCGGTCGTAGACTGAAATTTTCAGCGCCAAAGAAATATTTCAATAGAAATCATAATCACATTTACGATTCTTTGATTACGTTAACGGCCAGGCTTAGCCTTTGTTCAAGAAAGGTAAGTAGCTTATTCCGAGCAAGAACATAGGTTTCTTCTTTCTACATACTTTTAAACGAGTTTCCGCGAGATTAAAAAAACAAAGTAGGTAATTTATTCGGACTTCACAAGTAGTATCTATATAATTATGAAATCGATTGCAAACAGCAAGTTGGAATCATCAAAATGATTGTGCTTGATCCCATTGCAACTGTGTTATTGGATCTCGTAGCCTCGTTAGTGCAAACTTGCTACGAGGTAAGTATATCTATCACAGTTTAAAGTACTGTTAAATGAAATAATGGTAAGTTAAAAAAAAAAAAAACTGAGTTTCGTTGTCCCATCCCCACTTTGCTTAAGAAGAATTCTCCATACTTTATAAAATACCTCTGATGCCCGCACCTACGTCCGCGTGGAATAAGTTTTTTTAATTACCGCGGGAATCCCTTAATTTTCCGGAATAAATAGAAGCTTCTCCGGGAAACAACTCGTTTGAAAAGATGGTCCGTGAAAGCGTAAAAAAACAAACAAAATCACATTCGCATTTGTATTAACATAATATAATTAAGTGTGTTTCTCTATGTCTGTCCATACTTTGTTTTTACAGCCCATCTGTTGAACTGATTTTGATGAAATTCAGTACAGGGTTAGGTTACATTCCGTGGAACGACAAAGGCTACTTTTTCATACCCCTTAACCACGCGGACGAAATCGCGGTTATTGTCTTGTATTACCTACTCATCCATGCAAATTTTTACGCCCAGATATTTTAAGCCGTGGAGATGTTCACTTCAGTTTATCCTTGTAAATGTATAGATGGAGATATTCCCCTATGCAATAGCGATATTATAAGCAATTATTTATAAGGTTCTTTTGCACGAGTATGTGAGAAATGGCGCCCGAGGTGGGATCGGCAAAGACGTATTTATGGCGGAAATAAATAAGGCCGTGAAGACACGTTGGCATATTTATAAATTGTCTTGGGATATATTTATTCCCACTTATAATTTTTATGCTTGTATTTTTATGGAAAGCTATAAAGTGCGGTGACACATTTTTAACGTATACAAAAGGCACAATACGTTTCGAATACCTGATTTATGAAATGTTGTTTGAGAATCATCATTGATTCGTATGATTGCATCATTGTCTCAGGGGCAATTGTTTCGACCCTAACTTCATGTTCAGGACCACCTAAGGTTATAAGTTATATACTTAAAAAAAACACATGCTTTTCTCTACCCATCAGACTCTGAACACCATCCAAGTAATTTTCAAGACAAATCCAATGAGTCCAAACATGATGTAGTTATGCTGAGAAATAGAATAGTTTTTTTTTTTTTTTTTTATCCACTACAAGTTAGCCCTTGACTGCGATCTCACCTGATGGTAAGTGATGATGCAGTCTAAGATGGTAGCTGTATGATGGTGGTGGTGATGGTAGGTGGTTACTATGGCTACCTACCAGCTCTTTCATAGGACCACCTCAACAGTGCCATATTATTGCATTGTCAGTCACATTTGTGCTCCTAATTTCAGCACAATCGGTAGGGTGGAACTGCTAAAAATTCAGTTGCAAGATTTTATTGAACACTAGATGATTCCCGCGACTTCGTCCACGTGGATAAAGATTTTATGATTAACGTGGGAACTCTTAAATTTTCCGGGATAAAAAGTAGCCTACGCCCTTCTCCGGGATACAACCTACCCCTGTACCAAATTTCATCAAAATCGGTTCACAGGACTAGCCGTGAAAGCGTAGCAGACAGACAGACACACTTTCGCATTTATAATATTATATATATTAGTAAATATATATTAGTAAGTTAGTAATTTAGTAATTAGTAATAATATAGTAATTAGTGTGGATACATTTCTGAAGTTAAATAATATAAAAGCGTGTAAATTACCTGAAATATAAATATTTATAAAACTACTAGCTGATGCCCGCGACTTCGTCCGCGTGGTTGAGGTTTTTTTGATTCCCGCGGGAACTTCTTAATTTTCCGGGATAAAAAGTAGCCTATGTGCTATTCCAGACTATAATCTATCTCTGTGCCAAATTTCATCCAGATCCGTTCATCCGTTGGAGCGTGATTGAGTAACAAACATACATCCATACATACATACATCCATCCATCCAAACTTTCGCATTTATAATATTTATATATGGATGTACCTATTCAAGTACATTAAAATCTAAATGAAAAACTAAACGTTTAAAAAATCATCCAAATAAGCAATGTGCCCAGAACGCTGGCTGCGTTACCCTTCAAGTTTATTCAAATATTTTGTTTTCAGTTCATAGATAATATAACAATTTCTTAGTAATAACTAATTGGCTGTGGCATATCGACACATGAAATTCGCATTCAAATTAAGTTTGGTAACTGAATATACGAGTATTAGATGATGCCCGTGTCGGGAGCGAATGGTATATGCTCCCGAGACAATAGGAAGATCTTCCTCCGAGCCGGTGTCATGCTCGGGGCTGCCAGCTGGGCCGACTGTTGTAGGTTGAAAGTTCTATATATAGTACAATTCTGAAATAACTTCGTAATCGTGATTCAGGCGGCGGCACGTGATTGGCCGCGTCATGTTACGTCATCCATGTAGGTATGTGTGCACCTACACCCGCGACTTCGTCCGCGTGGATTAAGTTTTTTGATTCCCGCGGGAACTCCGTGATTTCCTCCGCGGGAAATCGGTTGAACGGTTGGGCCGTGAAAGCGTAGCAGACAGACAGACACACTTTCGCATTTATAATATAAGTATGGATGGATAGTTTGGATTTCGAGTTATGCCCCGCTAGTTAGTGTATAGCATAGGCCATAGTGCAAAGAATTTCTCGTAATAGCAACATAAAAAAATCATGAAATGCCATACAGTTACACCTAATCGTAAATAACTTGTACGACTTAGGTGTTTCGGCCTTTTCACCATATATCAAGTGGTTGACACTCACGTAATTTCCCCTAAACGACGAAAAAAGAATTAATTCGCACATGCATCAGTGTCACGTCTCTAGTTGCGACATTTGAGTATTTATGAGGCTCTTTTTTAATTTGTGGCCTTCTATTACTTTTGTAAAAAGCTTGTTATAAATATTTATACCTTAATTATTAACAATAGTACAAAAATGTTACTTTCTTTGCCGTCTAACAAGTATTCGTTTAAAATACACTAACACAGTCTATTTTAGATAATTATCGTTTTATAGTTGGTAGTCTTTATTGAGTAGGAAGCCTTAGAAATTAGATATTTATTTATCACTGAAATAAATAGACTATGATAACCGCGAATTGTACTTAGGTTTTTAAAATTGAGTTGGAGCTTGTTAGTTTTCGGGGCTAAAAAGTAGCCTGTGTCACTCTCAAGTCTCAAAATGCATGCAAAAAGTAACGTCGCTTGTTGCAGTTGAATGAAGGACAAAACAAACACACTTTCGTATTTATAATATATGTTGTCGATATAATTTTGAGTGACTGATTTTTTTACCTGACGTACCTACGAGTATAATATGACAAGCTCTTAAGTAGGTACTAAGTTTCGTTATAAAAGTTGGTTTTATTCCTTAAGTATATTGAATGCAATTTTTTTGTTAATAATGGTTTTTTTTTTTAATTTTTTAACCACTACAAGATAGCCCTTGACTGCGATCTCACCTGATGGTAAGTGATGATGCAGTCTAAGATGATAGCGGGCTAACCTGTTAGGGGCATGGCAGTTATATTAAACCCATACCCCTATTCGGTTTCTACACGGCATCGTATCGAAACGCTAAATCGCTTGGCGGCACGTCTTTGCCGGTAGCGTGGCAACTAGCCACGGCAGAAGCCTCCCACCAGGCCAGACCAGAGAAAATTCAGAAATTATATATTCCCAAATTGACCCTGCCGGGGATCGAGCCCGGGACCTCCGCACGTTAAGACAACAGCGCTACACACTGCGCAACGGAAGTCGTCAAAAATGGTAAAGAGTCATGAAACACAAGAGTCATGTAACATGCAATTATTATTCGAACCGAAGACTAGATAATAAATACAACAAGACCTTTTATACATTGAGCTATTGAATTTGTAGAGTGGGACGTAGAAATTTTCCCGGAACGTCTTCTGCCGGATGCTATAACTCTTGGTATTGTTCTCAAGGAACACCAACTTGGAGTCTAGTAGATGTCTTTGTATTCTTGAGTTATGATATTAGGCGTTATTGTTAGATGATTTTTGAGTTTACTTTGAAACCTAACGTGCTTAATTAGGTATTTTCTGGTGAAAACAGAGAAGTTAGCAGCTGTATATGATCATATAACTTATTTTTATTTGAATTTATTATTAAAATTTATTAAGTAAGCTGATGCTAGTCATGATTGGGTCATAATGGTCTTTCAAAAGGCTCGGACACACAAAACACAAAAATAGCCTTAGAAAATAAAAATCTATTTCTTTCTTAAGTTTTGTAAACTTCATGCCAGTCTAGTTAGTACTATTTGTTTGTTGTGGATTATGTTTTATTGTTTATGGTTTTACTTAAATTATAAAAATAACTTTTTTAATTTGCACGTCAATGACGAAATATTAATGGTAAATATTTGGGTTTGTCATCTAAAATCCTTAACGGACAATGTTTGTAGTAAATAAACGATTTATTTCCTTCCCTCTATAGGCTAACCGCTTAATTTTAAAAACATTTTAAAAGTGACTATAACAATACCATAATATTATCTTAGGGACATAGAGATTTTTCGCTATATTCCCGGAAGCTATAACTCTTGATATTGTTTCCAAGGAGCTCGAAGTTAGAGTCTAGGAGACGTCTTTGTGTGGGAGAGTTATGACTCCGGGACGGAATTCAGTTATTGTTTGATGATTTTTGAATTCACAACTTTACTGTTTAAGTGATTTATTAAGTTACTAAGTTTTATAGTGTTTGCATAAATAGGTGAGAGTCGCATTAAATTTTTACCCCATTAGGTCCAGTGTTTAATTAGTTCGGCAGTGAATCATGGTCAGAGGTTCTAGATTCGAGTTACGGTTTCTGATCGAGATTTCTCGAAAGCTGAGCGCTGAGACAAGCCAAATAATTAATTGAATTTTCTCTACTAGGTAATTCTCTACTCTAATAGTTCAAGAGTTCGGTTAACGAAGATTCAATCTCCATGCTTTTGGTCCTGCATCAGATCTCTCCGGTCGATTTGGATTATCGTCCCATTAGACTATGAAAGTAAGGGAATTGAGATCTGTAAGTATTTGCGCACACTCTTTTATTTATCAGTTTTTTTGTTACAAGTTAGCCCTTGACTGCGATCTCACCTGATGGTAAGTAATGATGCAGTCTAAGATGGTAACGGGCTAACCTGTTAGGGTCATGGCAGTTATATTAAACCCATACCACTATTCGGTTTCTACACGGCATCGTACCGGAACGCTTAGTCGCTTGGCGGCACGTCTTTGCCGGTAGGGTGGTAACTAGCCACGGCCAAAGCCTCCCACCAGGCAAATTATGTCCTTCATACTATTAATATTATTCCAAGACTGTAGTTGGCTTGTCTACGCTTTCTATGAAAATGTAGTTGAGTCTTTAACAAAGTCTACCACTAAGGAAAATGATTGACGCGATCATTAAAACCCTAAGGCTGTTCTTTTGCTGTGTCAGAACAAAAATTGTATGCGTTACTACAAAAGCTTTCTGAATAACGCTGACAGATCAACGTTAAATCCAAGTCGAATCGGCACCGTGAGAAGGAGATGAGCCTAAATGTGCGGATGAAATTGAGTTAAATCTAGATATCTGTGTAAGACATATTTTTAATTACTGTTATAAACAAACTGTGCCCAAAGATGCAAGACGTTGCGGGTAAACGCTGTGAACTAATGGAATTAAGTCCCCGAAGTCGCGAATGTATACGATTATAATTTATTATGAATAAATGAAATATTATAAACGCATCGGCGCACCGCCCCGACAACGCCAGTGGCAATGGCGTTTGCTTTGTTCCAATAGTGTTGTTGGTACACCGTCTAGGATAAATTGTATCGATAGTACTAAAATTTAGATAACGCTCACCGATACATTCGATAAAATGAACAGTAATTTTTAAATTAATTTTTTGTGATTTTTGAAACAATTGCTATGGTAATTGGAATTTAATAACATACAAATGGAAATAGTATCAGCATTGTAATATATTACGGCTTACGTAACACTACGTCTAGTTACGGAATTTAATAACTTACAAATGGAAATAGTATCACTGCTGTGATTTTATTGTGATTGTATCGGCTTACATACGTCTACGTCCAGTTTCTTAACTTTTTACGTTGGCAGTTTTGCACAAATGTCGCGAAGACAAATTTATACCACACAAAACTTGTAATCCGGATTCTTTTTATTTCAGCTTTTTAGACCAAATTTTAGTGTTTATATCTAAAATGTCGCAAGAACTCATTGCTATATTATATAGCTCTACGCAACTGCTACGAGCTGCGTAGCTGACGTAGCGTTACCAAGTAGCTACGTCGTTATTACGCTGTTACTGTAAATACGTGTTATTAGACAAACTGCACATAACTTCTGGGTTAGAAGTGAAAGTCGTGTTGCCCTGTCGCGTTTACGTGTATCTAAAACAAAGCGAGTTACGCTTTGTTTTAGTCCCTAGTGATAGTAATGAGGGATTGATGATAGATGACTAAAAATACTACTAATATAACTGCCATATTATCCCTAACAGGTTAGCCCGCTACCATCTCAGACTGCATCATTACTTACCATCAAGTCAAGGGTTAACTTGTAATGGTATAAAAAATATCGATATCGATACACTATGTCGCGATAACTGTACAGCACTATCCCCTCTAGCTGCCGACTTCCTTCATACTCGCGAGCACTCGTTCGTGCGCTGCCTTTGTCGGGAACAATTGTCGACAAATTAGAAACGAATTGAGTTATTTAATATCAACCGGTAATACGGACTCGTAATTGTTTATTACTTAGCGCTGCGCACTCTTCTTTGATCTTAATGAGATGTTTTTTTTTTATTTAGTGTATTTGACATGCAAGTGGCTTGGCTTAGTACATTTTTGCACTGGAAGCTGTCGAAAACTATCTTATTTCATTTTCTTAACTCTTAGATCTTCATATCACTTTTCACATCGTCTATCCACGTACTACTAGGTCTTCAACGGATCATTTACCATTTGATTGACTGTTTTAGAAAATTGTTAAATATGAAAAAGGTAAAATTTCGCTAGAATAAAACCTATACTAATATTATTAAAGCAAAAGTTTGGGTGGACGCTTGTTACTCAATCACGCCGAATGAATTGAACGGATCTGGATGGAATTTGGCACAGAGATCGATTAATAGTCTGGAATAAAACATAGGCTACTTTTTATCCCGGAAAATTAAAGAGTTCGCGCGGGAACCAAAACACCTCAATCCACGTGGACAAAGTCACGAGGGGCATCAGCTAGTTTGTCATAAGAGTCTCCTCTCAGAATGAGAAGGGTTTCAGCCATAGTCCACCACCCTGGACAAGTATGGATTGTCAGAATTCACAAACATTTGTGAACATTGTAAAGGAATATCATGTTTCCTCGCGATGTTTTTCTTCACCGTTAAAGACCTATATTAAATCGGTTAAATGCGCAAAACTTCAAAGAGCTTGAAATGCACTCATTTCAATTCACGAGGATCGAATACCCGACCAACCGAGTAAGAAACCGACGTCTATAAATGCTACTGGGCTTTGTAGCAATTATAATTGTAGTATTTTTAATTATTTTGTTTAGAAATAGAAGTTATGCAAACAATTTTCCATCCAACGTCATCGCTAAGTTACTTTTAATATTTTGCATATCACCTTACGCAATCAACCATATCAAACAATGTCATAAAACCCTCTATTCACCCACTATCTATTGTTTCTCCAGAAGAAAAAACTTACCCTCCAGCATTTCAAACTGATAGTCAAAGAGATGACTGATAGTTTGAATCATTAAAATTGACACATTTAAATCCCTGTAGAGTTTGTGTAACGTGTCACACTTGTCATCTGATTTTGAAAATGAATGATACCCGGAAAACTGTGACAAAAACCAAAATAATGCATAATTATGATCTGAAGTTTATTTTTTGAAATAAACTTCAGATCATAATTATGATCGCGCATAAATTGAGCGCGTTAACTTGACTCTTAAGGAGGTGTCCGAATGGGGTGACGCCAATCTAGTCCAGTTTAACGCCACCAAAACACAAGCGTGTTTATTCACCGCTAAGAGGAGCCCTTTCACCTTGGCTCCTACTTTCCAGGGTTTATCCGTACCGATAAGTGATCACATTGAGCTCTTGGGAATCAGCATCTCTCCCAACCTCAATTTCGGGAAATGTATCGAGTCAAAGGCCAAAACGGCTGCCAAAAAACTTGGCATCCTGAACAAGGTGAAGCGATACTTCACGCCAAAACAGCGCCTCGTTCTCTATCAGGCACAAGTCAGATCTGGCATGGAGTGTTGCTGCCACCTTTGGGACGGATCCGCCAAGTACCAACTCGACACATTAGACTCGATAGATCGCCGGGCCCGAAGGATAATTGGCGATCAATCACTTACGCAGGCGAAATTGCTGAGTCTACAACACCGACGCAGTGTCGCCTGCTTATCGGTTTTTTACAGGATATACCATGGAGAGTGTGCTCAGGAACTTCACAACCTTGTTCCTCCTTCCCCGTTCTACCACAGAACAGCGAGAAACCGTCAGCATTGGCATCCTTATGTGGTTGAGGTCCAATCTGCCCGCACGAAACGTTTTTGCTCGACGTTTCTAGAGTGTGGAACACCCTCCCAGCGCACGTGTTTCCTGCCACGTATAACTTAGGTACCTTCAAGGCAAGAGTGAATAGGCATCTTTTAGGCAAGCGCGCTCCAACCTAGACCTCATCATTGCTTTGCACTAAGCATGATTGTCGTCAAGCGCAAGCCTATCTCACAATAAAAAAAAAAAATAAAAAAAAAAAAAAAGAAATCAGATATGAATGTTAAATTAATTACAGACAACAACTACCACGTTATAATATTCAAGGTCTAGATATACTTCTATAACGTTTTTAACATGAGCTAATAACACACTGATAAAATCAACATTTTTTTTTTACACTCATGAAGCCCATAGATAGTTCGTCTCTGAACAATGCCATGTCATCACAAGCAATACACACTATTCGAAGATACTGGTCTTCAGGACGAGAAAACATCACGAAGCTCAAATAGGTAGGGTGTCAGGTCAGTCTCTTGGACTATTCAGCAAAGAACTGCGACGATGTCGATGCGTAACCACGCCCGGGGGGGTCGTGCCGACCGATTTATACGCACTATATCATGTAATATGGGGCAAAAATATATCTATTATGATCTGATTGTCGGTCCTTCTTACCCCTTGCGTCGAACGATTGACTTGGGAATACGTTTTGATTTGTATCTTGTTATTTCTTGCCTTTTATAGGGTTTATTTGAAGATTTTTTTGTCAGTTCTGGGCGATGTTTTATCGAGTTGAGTAATTTTTTTGTGAGAGAATTTATTTTGATAAATAATTTTACTTATTGTTAAAGTTATGTTTATAATTTTCAACTGTGCGGGAACGCCCTGATCGTAATTAGATTCGTTTTTCAAACTGAGTTGCACGAAAACAAAAATTTAAGTTTAAGTGGATATTAAAATTATTTTACATCTCTCATATTCGGTAAGTAGGTCCTTATTATCGGAAAATAGAAAATCAGGTGTGGAAGAAAAACAACTTATTGGCATAAGCACTGCATTTAGAACGCAATAAAGGAAAATGTATATTAGCCATTTTTAAAATATTTTGACAAGGAATATAATACGTCAGTTCCTAACACATTTCTTTTTTTACGAATAGAAAAGAGATTGCGCTGTCGTTTATGTTTTAAATAACAAAATACTTTTTAGCATATTTTTAATTATAAAATAAGATAAGATTAGTTTTTGCAATTAACCGTAACATAAACCAACACGCCCCCTCAAAAATTAATCACCATTATACAAATCAACAAAGGTAATCTTAACTAAACTGAACATATTTTCTTCCTTGTATTATCTGGGAGTTACATAATAATGGTCCAACATTCGTTGCGCAGGATTAGGGAAAACCCAGAAAAACCTAATCAGGCCATTTCATTTATTTAAATAAATGTAAATTAAATTTGAACAATTTAAACATGTAATCAGAAAAATTACTTAAGTTAAGGTAATATTATTCTAAACCCATTTTGCTTCTCATTGCCTGAAAAGTGATGACAGGTAATGGCTTAGTCAAAGTATCCGCCAGCTGCTGACCTGTTGAAATGTAATTTAATTTTATTACATTTCTTTCAATTTGCTCCCTTGAAAAGTGATATTTAATATCAATATGTTTCGTACGCTTATGATTGGTTGGATTATTTGCGATACTTATACATCCATTATTATCCTCATAAATTATAATTGGGCTTACAATATTCATGTCTATACTAGCTGCTAATGACTTGAGCCATAAAGCTTCCCTAACAGCTTCAAATAATGCCATATATTCGGCTTCAGTTGACGATGCCGCTACTGACATTTGTTTCCTTGTACTCCAGGTTATAGTACAATGTTCAAAGAGTTTAAATAAATACCCGGTTGTACTTTTCCTATCTTTCGTATCATTACCACCCCAATCTGAATCTACATATCCACATAAAATGTTATTATAGTCGCACTTTTTGTATGTTAACTTTAAATCAGTTGTACCCTTTAAATATCTAAGTACTCGCTTCAAACACTGCCAAAGTTCTTTATTATTTTTGTTTGTATACCTACTCAGTACATTAACGCTAAAACTTAAATCTGGCCGAGTGCAAAGCATGACATACATTAGACAACCTATAACATTTCGGCATGGCGCATTATATTTCTCATCAGAGTTTAATGCTTCATAATTCAGTTTACTTTCTAGTGGTGTATGTACAGGTTTACATTCGTGCATATTAAATTTAGTCAAAATAGTGTTTATGTATGCACTTTGATCTAGAGTGATTTTGTCATCGAACCTGTTAATTTTGATACCAAGAAATAGTTTAATTTCTTTTAAATCAGTCATTTCAAATTTATTCATTAAATACCTTTTAAAATTGTTCATTGTTTCAATTTCAGCACATGCAATCACCAAATCATCTACATATAATACTAAATATATGTTTTTACGTATATCTCCATTGTTTAATATGTAAATACATCTATCAACTGATGAATTTTGAAAACCTTTGTCTTTTAATGCTGCCTCGAATACTTCAAACCAACACCGAGCAGCCTGTTTGAGCCCATATAACGATTTATTTAATTTACAGACATAATTATTATTTTTATTTATTACACCCTCAGGAACTGTCATAAAAATTTCCTCCTTTAGTTCCCCATTCAAAAAAACAGTTTTAACGTCCATATGATGAACTAATAAATTAAATTGATTGGCAAAAACAATTATAAATCTGAAACTAGCTATTCTTGCAACGGGTGCAAAGGTTTCATTATAGTCTGTTAGATATTCTTGGCTAAAACCTCTCGCAACTAGTCGGGCTTTATATTTTAAAGGTTTTCCAAACTCATCATGTTTTATAGTGAAAATCCATTTACAGTCTACAATGTTTTTACCTTCAGGCCTAGGTACTAAAGTCCAAGTTTCATTTTTCAAAAGAGAATTTAATTCACTTTTAATTGCACTTTCCCACAGAGATCTATCGTCTCGTGTTTTAATCTCTCCATATGAAGATGGAACTTGGTATAAACTTGAATAAGCACACAATAAATAGTCATCGTCCTCCTCAGAGTACGAAATAGGGGGAAGATGTTTTAACCTCTCACTCCTCCTAAGTTCATAAATTTTATCTGTGTTTTCAGTATCTCGAAGTAAAGAATCTTCAGAACTATCTACTGCTTTTTCTGATTCATTTGTATTTTCATGGATTAGCTTACGAATTTTATTTGGACACATGTGTTCATCAGATTTCGACATATCTGGTATAAGGCTGTCAGAGTTTCTAGACTTAACTGATTTTGATTTGTTACATGTATCAGTTTTATTATGAGAATTTTCAATATTCCCTTCAGATCTAAGCACAGGCCTAGACTGTACAAAGTTAGTCTCGTCAACTATGACGTCTCTAACTACCACATGTTTTTCGCATTCTGGGTTCCAAACTTTGTAACCGTTTGGTTCGTAACCCACCAAAATACCTTTCCATGATTTATCATCAAATTTCGTTTTACCGGTTTTATTATGAACATAAACCGTTGAGCCAAAAACTTTTAAATATTTTATTTGCGGCTTCTTATCATGCCACATTTGAAATGGTGTTTTTGAGCAGTATAAAGCTTTTGTTGGGGTTAGATTGATCAAATAAACAGCAGTCAAAACTGCATCTCCCCAAAATACTTTATTTAATTTTGCACCGTTTATCATAGCACGAGCTTTCTCAGTAATAGTTCTGACCATACGTTCAGAAACACCATTTTGTTGTGGAGTTCTAGGAACTGTCAAATGGTAAGTTATACCTTTTTCCACGCAATAAGTTTTCATTTCAGTAGATAAGTACTCTCCACCACTATCGCAGTACAGATTGACTAATTTTAAATTAAACTTAGCCTCGCTCTTTGCAACGAAATCTTTGAAAGCAGCAAATACGTCTGATTTATATGTTAAGAGATACGTAACACAGTAATGAGTATATTGATCAACAAAAAGCACAAAGTAATTTTTGTTGTCAATAGTTGTAGGAGTGATGGGGCCACACACATCTGTATGCACAACAAATAACGGTCGCTTTATGTGTGTCTTATCTTTGGTCTGGTTGAACGGCAATCGACTCTGTTTTCCATTTATGCAAGCCTCACATAATTCATCATTTGGTAAGATGTTATTAATTTGATCTGAATCATTAACCATGTCAAGATTTTTAATTAGTAAAAATTTTGCCTTACTAATATGACCAAATCGTTCATGCCATAATTTGTAACTATTTTTGTCACTATTGTACACTTGGGAAACAGATCGATTTGTGTTCACACATGCCAACAATTCTAAAACAATTAAATTGTTTTTTAACGTACCTTGCATAATAGTCGTATTACCCTTACGTATATCCGCTCCTTTCTGATCAAAAATGACCGTCAATCCAGCACGCTGCATCCTCGACACCGACAGTAGATTGTAAGGAACCTCAGGGCAATAAAGTACCTCATCAAGTACTCCTTGGATCCCCTTGTCGCTGGTAACCTGTAGAGTTCCCTTTTTAGTAGCTGAAATAAATTCACCATTTTTAGCAACTGAGATTTTGAAAGGTGGCTGTAAATCAATTTCATTAATTAAAACATCATCTCTGTTTATGATGTGGTCTGAAGCTCCCGAATCCAGCAGAAAAGTAATTTTATTTCCATGGTCATTGTCATGGTATTCGCCGATCATAAATGCAAAACCAGAAAAATCGTTCGATGTAGATGGTTGACTCGTTTTAATTGTCTGGATGGTCCTTGTCGTCTCCGTAGATTTTTGCTGATTCATCCTTTTATAGTAAAAGCATTCGTTTGTCAGGTGACCTCGGCGTCCACGCCGTATTCTGAACTTCCACACGCTGTATTTTTCACCATGAAACGGTTTAATATTTCGTTTAGTCTTCAAATTATCCATTGCAATTATTTACGTGAAAAACTATTTTAAACAATAAACAGCGTACACTGGACCATAACCTATCGGAAAATAGAAAATCAGGTGTGGAAGAAAAACAACTTATTGGCATAAGCACTGCATTTAGAACGCAATAAAGGAAAATGTATATTAGCCATTTTTAAAATATTTTGACAAGGAATATAATACGTCAGTTCCTAACACATTTCTTTTTTTACGAATAGAAAAGAGATTGCGCTGTCGTTTATGTTTTAAATAACAAAATACTTTTTAGCATATTTTTAATTATAAAATAAGATAAGATTAGTTTTTGCAATTAACCGTAACATAAACCAACACTTATTACCCCCAAATGGAGCTTGTAGGTGACCAATTAGCGCTCTGGGGTAATAATGTAGCTAGAAAAGCCCTAGGGCGGTAAGTAATTAAAAAAAGTATGATGGTTAGATGTACGCGAACTTTTTGAAGAGTTTTTTTTTTAAATTACTTACCGCCCTCGGGCTTTTCTAGCTGCATTATTACCCTAGAGCGCTAATTATTGGTCACCTACAAGCTCCATTTGGGGGTAATAAGGACCTACTTTACCTCACAATCGAGATGTAAAGCAGAGTAGTTAGCTCGGGTGTAAGCATCAATTGCACCCTCGAACTATAGGCGCCCTCCCTGCGCTCGTGCGCCTAAATATCTCGGGCTGCAATTGATGCCTTACAGCCCTTGGCTACTAATCTACTATAATCACAAGAATCGTATAAAGTTTTGTGATTGAATTTGTTTAATCTCTACTAAAATTTTTAAACTCTGTGCATAAATTTTAAAACCGCTTCAACTGTAATGAAAACTAGTTACTTATTTAATTCCTAATATCCTTGAAGCGGGATTTAAAAATGGGTCTGAACGAGTATCTTTTATACTTAATCTATGTACCTTTAACGAACTCTACGCTTTTCTGGATTTTAATACCTTTGATTTTGCTTTGAAATCACAGAATTATATTCCCCTTAAATTATGTTATGCAAATATGGACTGTAGGTTAAAGACTTGAAGGTCGATTTTCAAATAAACTCGCATATCAAAGAGCGGGCATTTTTTCTGCATAGTGCGATCACATTAATTTATATTCTAATGTAATTTATGTAGGGTCTTCCTCTGCACGTTAAACCTTTACTCTTACATAAAAATGGCAGTTCTTTATGTTAAGGTGGCATGGAATATTTTGAAACATGATTAGGTACCTATTAATTTAAACAAAAATCGCACCTGTCAATTGGATATCATGTCAATAAATGTCCATTTGGACCACGGCGTATATTCTTTGTTGCAATTAATATTATTTGGTAGCAGGTAGTTTAGATAATATTTACTAGTTTTTCATATTTCCTTTTCTTTTATTTCATAAAGAAAAGGAAATATGAAAAACTAGATGATACTACAACTTCTGGGTACGCTTTGATTTTCGAGCCTATGATTAAAAGTATCTAGCATAAGTATGCCTATGCCTTATAAGGGATCTTACTTATCTCTGTACCAAATTTACAGAATCGGTTGAACAGATGGGCCATGAGAGCGTAGCAGGCAGAGAGACAGATATACAGATACTCTTTCTCTTCTCTTATTGATATTAGTATAGATAATGTAGCTGGTAAAAGTTGAATTCCCGCAAAGGTATAATAACAAGTATGCAATAGGTATTCAGCTGCTCATGAAATGTAACCAAATTACTGTTAATGTTGTATGCGCTATACCTACCTTATTAATTGTTCCTTAGAACATAATAATTTGTTTCTTACCTACTCCGCGAAAGGAAATTTCCTGCAACATGTCCCAGCTATGCAAAATCTGAAGGTGCATAAAGCTGACTGCCTGACTTCGCTAGTCCTAAGAAAGAAGTTGGACACTGAAGTATATTATACAAAAAATAAAATTTAAAAAAAAACATTGCTCCATTTCATTGGTCATTGCTTGTACGTGTTAAAGGACCTAATCAAATTTCCAAAAATTATAAATCCTTTAAAAAATTCTCCCGCTCCGCTTTCAAAGGCGAACTTGGCGAGTTCATACGAAATGGAAATCATGACGGGCCGGGGTCTTAACCATGCTTAATTATAATTATTTTAATATGCAAATAATGATAATAAAATTTCGTAGGTTTTCCTGTGTTTTTGTGTTTGTTTCCGAGGGTATATCGGGTTTTACTTAATTATATTGTCGGCAAGGGGTGGGTGCCTTTGGGTCTTAATTTTTATTTATGCTTGTTATAATTCAAGCGGGTGTGTGTTTTGTTTTAAGTAAATGTTCTTGCTCAATATTTGTGTGCTTAATAATTTTAAAATTATTGCAAAATAGACTTTCAGATTAAGGAAATCTGCAGGATAATAATTACAGTCACTGGCCATACCCAAACCTTCAGCAAGCTAAAGTTGCTGTGGGCAGGTTATGCTTGTTGCGATTATCCGCTGGAGGCCAAGGGTCTAGAGTGGAAACTGCGTACCTATTAGTAAGCGTAGGTCGCCCTCCGGCAAGATGGACCGAATAAATAGGGCAACGGGAACGGATGGATGACGAAGGATGAGGATAGGGTGTGGTGACGCTCACTACAGGTTCAACAGTCGATGTCAGCAGGCTGATACCATGAAATAGACGTATCACCACTGTTTGGCAACGCTCATCTCAAAGCTTGTTGTATGTATTACGGACATTATTTTATACATAAGTAGGTACAATTTTGTTTATTCGATGATAAGTCAGTGTAGAAGATGAACCCGTAACAACGCGTTACTACAATGTAACAACGCAGCAAGAAGTGAACAAATATCGCACCATGATATAATTATTTTTTAAAACTAAATGATTATTAGATGTAATAGATTCGAAATGAAAAAAATCCAATAAATAATAAACTTTAAAGTGAAGTCAAACTGAAAGAAAGCTCTCTAATCTGCTCATCCATCCAAGCGGGAGGGTTGAAACGGAGCGAGAGTGGCGATTAAAAATTTTTATCTTAGAAAAATGGGACTCCTGTGAAATCGAGCAACATTAATTTCATTAGAAGGGTTGGCTAACAAATTACAATTAATTTTTATATTGATAAGGGATTACGAACTGTAGGCGGTTTAAAATACTTTAACAAAGGGTTAGAAATGTAAAATAGTAGGTATGATAACTCATACCACGATCAAATATAGAGAGATCCAATACCTACAGTCATCCCAATACCCTCAAGAGGGAGACGCAATATATTTTCGATAGTGAGTCGAATTTTTGAAATTTCTTTATTAGTGATTACCTACCAAATGAGGTTTTTAATAAGCAATTTATAAATATTACACTTAGGGCTGCTTGCACAAAGACATTTAAACTGAATTAGTAAAATTTTGTAATGCTGTGCCTTTTTGGCAAATGCATATTGTAGTTGTCAAAAAAGGACAGCATTAAAATATTTAACTAAATCAATTTAAGAGTCCTTGTGCAAGTGGGCCTTAGTGACGAAAAGTAATCACTAAATACATTTATTTTAGAAATTACTGGAGCAGAAAACCAATCCCCAAACTTCCTAAAACAGGATCCGAAAACCCGAAATATGTATTGACTTATAATATCCAACAAGGCTAGAACCAATTAAGGCCCCAGATATTGAATAATAATAAAGCAAGTAGTTTGCCAGAACTCGAAGCAGGGCAGGTGGTTAATTAATAGCAATAATTGACCGCCTCTGGCTGTTATTGGGAGCTATCACAACATTTGGGTCATGAGTCTGCATACTACCTACACTGGCTCACATAGTTTTGATACTTTAGCGAACCCACTTTAATAAAAGATCGAAATATTTCCAGTGAATTTGAATATCAAAATAAACAGCTAAGTATTTGATAATTTTAAAGCTATAAAACGTGCTTAATGCACATGACCACTCCATGTTGAATAGCACTACTGATGACGATGAGCTATTTTATATCAGAAACTAAATGCATTTAGTAACCAAGATTTTTTAATTTACACAATTAATGTAAACAGTAAACAGTGAACCAAATAAATAAAAAAATCATAAATTGTTGATTAAATGTTTTCATGGCATCTTGAAGCTTATTGAGTAAAGCTTTAAATATTTGCTCTTTATAAAAACTGTTGGATGAACTTAAAGAAAATAAGTATATGATTTGAATAAGTCATGCCCATAATTCGTTAGAAAAAAATAATGGATTCTATTAGGTATGGTAGATGTAATTTTTTATTTTATTTTATTATGAGATAGGCTTGCGCTTGGCGAGAATCATGCTTAGTGCAAAGCAATGATGAGGTCTAGGTTGGAACGCGCTTGCCTAGAAGATGCATATTCACTCTTGCCTTGAAGGTACCTATGTTATACGTGGCAGGAAACACGTGCGCTGGGACGGTGTTCCTCACCAGCGGTTCTGATCAGAAACGTCGAGCAAAAACGTTTCGTGTGAGCAGAATATTAATATAGCCTAGAAAATTAAAAAAATATTAAACTATCAAACAAGATCAATCCACATACAAAATCATAGAAGGCAGCAATAGCCGTCGGGTGCAATCACAGCGGCCTCACGACGCCTTCAGTTTCTCTTACATGCCCTGTTAACTCAATGTATTGAATACTATTAAAGTTTCAACTTAGTTACTCTTCAACTTATACTTTCCTGATAAAATACTTCCTATATCTTATTAGAAGACTAGTGTCTGCTTGCGTCTTCGCATCCTTGGGGATTTCGAAAAATCCGGCCTTATCACATGGTGTAAAATTCAGGTGTAAAGTATAAAATTTCACTTTTCTAGGTGGTTCAAAGTTTATACCGTTCTAAGGTTTTGGCTGGTTTTCGATGAGTCAGTTAGTGAATGAGTGAGATAGGACTTTTAATTTATTTTTTTATTACATAAAATCATGATCACGAAATCATTCAGCGATTAGTTTAAGTCGTAGCAATTCGTAGACAGCTCGTAGAGTTCGGCTACAAATAACGATCAATATGGGTAACTTTTAAAAATTGTGTCGACTATAATATATGATATTTATTAATTAAATTGTCTTACATTGGTAGCTAAGTATAAAAAGTACTTTCAAATTAATATAATAAAGTGGCTATTAAAATAACTTAATGTTCCAACCATAAAAAGAACAGGCGCGAAATCTTTACAAAAAACATCCAAAAATTGCCTACCACATCGTTCAAAACCGACGAAATTTATTTCGGCAATTAAGTACCGAAACACTCCTAAAATATTGCTAATTAATGTAAACAGAGAACGATTAGGAGTCCAAATAAACATACCAAATGGCGTTCCACGGCAATAAATACCTATAATATTTTTAATTACAAGCAAAAAAAGACATAAAACAGAAAGATAAAAACCGGTCAGGTACGCATCGGGTCACGCACAAGGGAGAGTTCCGTAAGCGCGGTCATGACAAAAAAAATCTTACCACAATCTAGTATTATCCATTTAAAAATGGCAAATGTCATAAAAAGTACCGAAACGTAAAACAAAATCACGCATTGTAAGATACAAGTATAGTGATTGCTGCAAGTGATTTATCTTTATTTCTACTTGTTTCATAATATTGAAGTAACAACTACATATATATCTAGGTCGGTGTAAGCCCATGTAAATATTTAAACTTCGTTACGTGTGATATTTGTTGGTAATACGAGTAATGTCGTATTACTTGCTCTGAGCTGTGGCATAAAGACAAAATATCTAAAAGGTTTCTTGATTAAGAACGGAACCCTAAAAAGGAGCCATATTGTAAATGAGAATTAAATACAATACGTAAGGGGACGGTGCGGTTTTTTCAAATGTGTAATACAATATATTAGCAGAACAGGACCGGAATAGGAAGGTCATCTGAATAAATAAATTATGATATAGTGTTGAGTTTTTAGCCGCTCCCATTTCTCTGGGATACATCGCAGAGTTTGTAATGTTTAGATCTGCCAAGAAACAAAAATATCTGATCCATGAATGCATTATTAAGTATATATTTTTAATGATCGTAAAAGCCTTCTTTGTAATAATATATTTTTTTTAAGTCCAGACTTCAGTTCAGTGTATTATTTGTTTAACCATATGACGTAGGTACTTTCGTTACTAGAAGGTACGCCAGATTTATTGATTTCTCATATGCATACAGCATATTGAGAAAACTATTATACCTACAGATCCATAATATCCATATAGACTTAGCTATATCTAGTCAGATATAATATTAAGCATCACGCAATTGTAACTGAATTTGTCCAGAATAAGTTATGTTTTATATTCAACGAAGTTTTCAGCGGTCTTAAAGCGCATGGTGGAATCGGAAATAAACAATTATTATTTTCAGCCAAACATACAATTTTAAAATATGACCGACTCCCAAACTGGGAGGAAGAATCCAGGATACAAACGGTACGGATACCACGGCAGCTTATTTATTGATAACTATCAAAGTCATCTGACGCAGCCTGCAAATGAGAAAATTATGTTGTCATTTCTGATGATTCTTTGGTCTACTTGAACGTGAGTTAAAAAAAATCTCGGTCGCTGTCTAATGAATTTATGGTCAGGAACTTGTCCTCGGCGTATTTTTTTCTGCCCCAGGACGCGATACCGATAGCGATGGCGCGTGAGAAATAGTGGCGGCCATTTTAAATTTTATGTTTATTCTTTTAATTACGTACCTACTTTTTTTAAAGCGTGGATTTGTGTAGTAATTATTTTGCAAGCTTTTGTGTAAAGTATTCTATATTATTGTTTCATTATGTTTTTATTACGTGTTTTGTAGAGGAATTTTAACCGTCGCTTAGTTTCCAAGTATTTATACTTATGAGCAGTAAGATTTAAATTATCTACCTCTCAATTGAAGATTTAAAAATATGGAATAATACCTTAAAGGAATAGACGTATAAAAGTTAAAACTTATATTATTTTAATATAGTTAACTTACCAGAAAACATCATCAAAGCGCAAGTGCCCCGGGTGGGTCTTGGCTTGGTCAAGCAAACTTCTCCATCGGAAACTTTCAGAAGAAGCTTCCTTTCGGGTCCAAACTTCCAACATTATATTATTTTCTACTCGGTCAATCCACCGGCTTCTATTTTACTATCCAGCTTCAATTGCCAGAATTAATCAAACATAAAAAATACTTATAATAGTCATACTACGGCCCTGAGCTTTAATGTAAAGTGCTAACGTTCAGAAGACTTTTAAATCATAATTACTGTAACACAGGTGTTGTAATGTAATAAATGTAAGCTCGCGATTAGAGGTATGCTCAGCACTTTTGCTACCCAATACGACATATATAGTCTTGTTAAAATACGAGTCACTTTCGATGATTTAAAAGACAAGGCGAAAATAGAGCACGTTGGCGCTAAGATGCCTCATTATGTGTCGAATATGTGTTGAAACGTACTTTGTCTTGTTTTGACTTCACCGGTTCACAAAGCAGTGAGAGATTTACTTTACTTTTACTTCAAGTGTATAATTGCAAATATACGTCCTCCCGAATTAGAAATGTCCATAAACAAGGTGGGAGCCAATTACAGAGTGCTCGTAAAATGCCCCCGATGTAAACACGACGCACCCCTTCGATAGTAGCGTCTGTGTGATACAGGTTGGTTTAACTCTGTGTTTTCTTCTGAAAGTCAAAAAATGATTGGGACAACTAGTCAAACCAGCAACTTTTTTTCAAACGTCAAAAGTGTGCTAAGTATGGGATTTTGTGTGAAATATTGCATAGTGACGTTATCAAAGTTCGACGCACTTTTTTACTTTAATTCAACATAAAACTTACAGGGGATATTACGACTTTTAGAAGATCCTCTATTAAATAATCACAAAAAAATAATTTATTTGAATAGCTGTCAAATACCCAATTGAAAGCAATCTTCACGATGATGGCCGCTTCGTTTCTGCATTGATTTTATTCGCACTTGACAAAATATACTCAGAAACATCATTATAATTAGTATGCATACTAAAATTTAATTGAAATTGAATAAATAACCTCTCTATGTAGTGAAAAATAAAATAAATCCAAGGTGTTTGACTGTTTGAAAACAATTCATTCATATTATTATTAAAATGCATATTGTGATACGTTTTGAAGTGAAACTTCTTCAGAATCGCTGTATTTTGAAAATTCGATGAAACGAAAAACGAAATGAAAAAGCGACACCAAAAGAGACAAACATAATTAATAAATAGGATTTAGCCTGCGAGAGAATGAAATAGAATACAAGTTATATGTATTTATCCCATCCTCTCGTAGGCTACTTTTCTGAAGTTTCACTTCTGCTGTGTGTGAATTGCACACACAAACAATTTTTTTTTATCCTGATAGAGCTCTACGTAATGAAAAGAAACTGGCACCATGAGCCCGGGCCCGTTCAATATAAATTTTACCCGATAAAGCAAAATAAACACCATGTATAAGATCAACTCCACTAAGCTGTTAACATTATCAAATCGCTCTTTCGAAATGGCGTCCGATAAACTATCAGGCCCATTGTCCGGTCGCAGGTTCGACTCCGGCATTTGAGAGGCCTTAAAATCAATTGCCCGTAAAATTGGCTAACCAGGCGGAAAATATATCCGACCGGAACTGTGGAGCCTTTTTCGTTAATAGCCAGAGGAAAGATCGGTGGAAACGTTTGCTGATACTACTGCTTAAAGTGGTAACTTAGAACAAAACATACTAGAACAGTAGGCCTAGTGGGAGATTTTTCAACTATTTGTTCGTGTTTTTTTTTTTCGTGTTAAAGTTTTAAACAGCGATTTGTATGAAATTGTACAAGCGCTTGATGGAAAATTACCAACATCGCGTTCGAACCTCGAACTTTACATAAAGGTCTAGCCCAACTATAGAAGCGATTCGATTTTTGATAACAATCGAGTTTCTTTATGAAGAAGTTTTAATGGATTTGATACAATTCTTTCCAAATGATTGATTGATTTTTCTTTACAATTGATTTCTTTGCTTAACATTTTTAATTGTTTTATAAACATACGTGAAACATACCCAAGCTTTTAAACAACTACGGAATGCATTTTTTTTGTCGTTGGTTGCATGCCACTATTTGTGACACTTTATAGGCGTGCTTATGTCAAAAGTAAAATAAATGGTTGGACAAATTATAAGGTAACATTGTAGTCAAAGTTTTTTTTTAATCTCGTGATTTATGTAAAAGGAACGAACTCTCGAGTCGAAGTGGTTTAACCAATACAGCGGCGGTGCCCTTTACGGTTATTGGCGGTCTGCCTTTGATGTCTTACGCTGTCTGTTCGGTTTGTTCACACGGACAATTTGCTAAAAAAAAAACCCCTGGCAGTACTTACCTAGTACGTACGGGATCCATACTAAATGCGAAAGTGTAGCAGACAGACAGAAGTCTGTCTGCTACGCTTTCACGGCCCACCCGTTTAACCAATTTTGATGAAATTTGGTACAGGGATAGTAACCCGGGGAAGGACATAGGCTATCCCGGAAAATTAAGGAGTTCCCGCGGGAATTAAAAAAACTTAATCCACGCGAATGAAGTCGCGGGCATCATCTAGTACCTCATATAACCTCAATGGAATATCGTAAAGTAATAGCATTGTGAGGGAGGGAATATAGGACTAGGATGTAGTGGATGACAATAACAAAAAATGAAGAGTTTTTGGTACCCACTACAAGTTAGCCCTTGACTGCAATCTCACCTGTGATGACACAATCTAAATTGGTCCGGGGTAACCTGTTACGATGCCGTACCGGAACGTAAATCGAGTCGTAGCACGTCTTTGCTGGTAGAGTGATACCACTCAACACGGCCGAAGTCTTTCCTAAGAAGAAGAAAGGTCATCAAAAATTAAATAGAGCTTTAAAAATTCAGTGATTTTTCGTACTGTTCCTTGCGAAAAAGGAAAGCACTTGATATGGATTATGTCAATGTCAATTTAGTTTAGTCTAGAAATTGTGTACAGTTAGTTGAATTAACCACTATCAAGTATAGTTCTTTTTTAGGGTTCCGTAGCCAAATTTGGCAAAAACGGAACCCTTATAGATTCGTCATGTCTGTCTGTCTGTCTGTCCGTCCGTATGCCACAGCCTCTTTTTTCCGAAACTATAAGAACTATACTGTTGAAACTTGGTAAGTAGATGTATTCTGTGAACCGCATTAAGATTTTCACACAAAAATAGAAAAAAAACAATAAATTTTGGGGGTCCCCATACTTAGAACTGAAACTCAAAAATTTTTTTTTCATCAAACCCATACGTGTGGGGTATCTATGGATAGGTCTTCAAAAATGATATTGAGGTTTCTAATATCATTTTTTTCTAAACTGAATAGTTTGCGCGAGAGACACTTCCAAAGTGGTAAAATGTTGGTCCCCCCCCCCCGTAACTTCTAAAATAAGAGAATGATAAAACTAAAAAAAATATATGATGTACATTACCATGCATACTTCCACCGAAAATTGGTTTGAACGAGATCTAGTAAGTAGTTTTTTTTTAATAATTTAAAACTTATTAGAGGCTTGTACGGAACCCTCGGTGCGCGAGTCCGACTCGCACTTGGCCGGTTTTTTATTTTATCCACTACAAGTTAGCCCTTGACTGCGATCTCACCTGATGGTAAGTGATGATGCAGTCTAAGATGGTAGCCGGCTAACCTGTTAGGGGCATGGCAGTTATATTAAACCTATATCCCTATTCGGTTTCTACACGGCATCGTACCGGAACGCTAAATCGCTTGGCGGCACGTCTTTGCCGGTAGGGTGGTAACTAGCCACGACCGAAGCCTCCCACCAGGCCAGACCAGGGAAAATTCAGAAATTATAAATTCCCAAATTGACCCTGCCGGGGATCGAACCCGGGACCTCCGCATTTTAAGACAACAGCGCTACACACTGCGCCACGGAGGTCGTTAAAAATGTAGTGTAAAAAATGTGGAGGTGTAAAAAAATAGTAGTTAAATAAATAATAATCAAATATTGTTATGAAGTATAATAATGTTCTCTTACTCAAAGTCTCAAAGCTAATCGAAATGTTAGTATATTTTTGCGGTCGGCATGAATATTAATTGTGTGAGTGTTTCGTTAATCTCGAACGAAATTGCGATAATATGCGCGCCAGTTTCTTCGCGAGTTACTGCTAATTTATGCTGTGGCACGAACTATGGCATTTTAACTCCTTCTGAGGAAACTACACGCGGAAAACTGGTAGTAAGTCATTATTTCACAAAAAAATCACTATTTCAAACAATCTGCTATTTTTCAAAAAACATAGTGTCGTAATCGTATTACCGTTATACCCGTGCCTCGGAGATTACGTTAAGGCATCGGCCCTGCGCCTGATCTCCCCCCGGTCGTGTCGGATATTCCGTCCCATCGGGCTATGAGAGTAAAGGAACAGAGAGTGCACCTGTGTATGCGCACACACTTCTGCACTATAATATCTCCCGCGTAGATGGCTAATGTCTCTGAAGATAGGTCGCCGTGGCCGAAATTCAGTCGGAAGGAGGACGACCCTTATACTAAGGAGATAATTAGACGTTTAGATACAGCTCCGCAGCGGGGTGTTTTACGGCTATGTGTTTAGCTATACTATTGTATCAACTACGAAAGCTGTACCTAATGCTAAAATTTAGGCCAGTTATAGTTCTTCTTACATTGGTTATAAGTCTTTCCATCTACCTTAGTTTATTTAAATATCCATACTAATATTATAAATGCAAAAGTATGCCTGTCTGTCTGCAACGCCACTTTTTTTTTTTTTTTTTTAATCCACTACAAGTTAGCCCTTGACTGCGATCTCACCTGATGGTAAGTGATGATGCAGTCTAAGATGGTAGCGGGCTAACCTGTTAGGGGCATGGCAGTTATATTAAACCCATACCCCTATTCAACCCATTTTGACGAAAATTAAAACAGAAATAAATTGCATTCCGGGAAAGGACAAGCAACGTTTTACCCGGAAAAATCAAAACGTACCCACGGGATTTCTCATAAATCTAAATCCAATCTGGCGAAGTCGCGGGTATCGCCTAGTAAATAATTTTTTTTTTGGGTTTCTATTTAAATTTTAATAAGGCGAATAAATTAGAATGATTTGACTTATCTCGCTTTATTTAAGGTCACTGGCGATCCGGCTTAACTGAAGCCAAAAAGTGTACAGTCACGCTTCGAACCACCCCCCTTTCCCCCCTCGCCGGCTAACTTCATAAGACTATGAATTTAAATACGTTAGTCGATGTCAAAGGGTCGTGTTGCATCCAATGAGGCCGCTAAAATGCTGCTACTGAATGATAAGAGCTAGTATATTGTTGCGATTCTACCAAAATCGTGTGTCGTGTGTCACAAGTCACAACGGGCCGGATAAAAGTAAAAATATGAATTAATTCCTGGCCAAACACAAAATAAAATGTGCCAGTACAACGTATTTAATATCTTTTACCTTGCCCTTCATTTTTATTTTTATACACAATCCTAATAATTCAAGTCCATTCTTGAAGAACTCGGCATCAAGCAGCGTCTCTCCTCCATTGTACCGGCTCGCATTCTCACTTTCTTTGGTCACGTAACTAGACGCGACGATAACCTCTCCATTGAGCGTCTGGGTGTTCAAGGAAGAGTAGAGGGCACCAGGGCACGTGGCAGATCACCCATGAGGTGGACAGACCAAGTGAGGGCTGCGGTGGATGTCCTCTTACATGAATGCACTCGCGAGGCTGCTATCAGAGAATCAAGAGAGGCTGCTAGAAGAGAAAATGGAGACGGATAGTTAAGCGTGCCACAACACCAAAGTGACGACCACGACCGCTCTGACAAGAGCGATACGACCAATAAGATCCTAATAATATTATGAGGTTTAGGGCTTCATTCACCATCTTCAAGTAAAGTCTCGAGTAGGCTACTTGCCGGTTAAAGTCACGAGTAACAGTGAATGTGTAATTCACAATAGTTGAGTAGCACTAACCGACGGTTAAAGTAGCCTATAACTTACTTGCAGCTTCATCTGCCCAATAAGCTTGCTAATCGACGAGTAACGTTTTAAACACGAAGTTGACATCTAAGTAACTACCGACCTAACGAGATTATTGTTTATAAATGGATGGATTTATTTGATTTGATCGATCATCAACTAGATGAATTAGAAAATTCTTCAGTACTAATAGTAAGAAGAATTCCGAAATTTCGTGTCCGTGTTGATTATTTTGTTGATCTTGATGAATGTGATTTTCTGGCCAGATTTCGCCTATCTAAAAATGCAGTTAACCATGTACATAATTTGATTAAACATAAAATTATGCCTAAAACGCAAAGGTGAGTGATAGTTTTACTTTTAATTAGGTATTTATAAAGGTGAACTTGCAAAACCTACAAAATATAGTTGTGTAGGTACAGTACCTATACCTGATTTAAGAAGATACCTAGCCACTCGATCCTTTCTCACACGTGCGGCTGTTTCTATTGTTTCCGTGATGTCAGCCCACCAACCGGCAACAGATGGCAACGTTTAACAGCCGCTATTGAACGAAAGTTTGAATGCATTTTGAAGATCATTCAATTAACCCTCGTCGAGTTGTTATTCGGGACTTCGTTTTGTATTGTGAAACTGACAAAATTTACTTGTAGCTTTTACTTGCTGATTAACGCTATTCGGGAAGTAACTAATCAAGACTTTACTTGAAGATGGTGAATGAGGCCCTTACGGTATTTGATAATGTGACATTTTAGCGTTCCGCAACAGTAACTTTGCTTATCAGCGGACGGATTGTTGGGACAGCGTGTAAAAATATTCGAGCCACGACCCGAGCACTTGATGTTTGCTAATGTCTTATAGCCTTTGAGTTTTATTGCTTTTAATACTACATCGGTTAAATAATGCAAGAACCGAAATCAAATTATGTCTGCAAGAATTTTGTTATTTATATGTGATTAGTCTCACTAATAAATAATTAAATTAACCCAATGATATTAATCAATTTAAATCAATTTAAATTAAAATTAATTAATATATAAACTAGGTCTGTGAATTAACATTAATTATTTAAAGTTGCATTAGGTAGTAATAGAATCTCGCTATAAAAATGCAGTGGTCAGCGATCACAGTATTTGCGTGTATCTACTCGTAGTAATAAAAGTAAGTTCAGTGTTAATAACAAGTTTTTGTACGATGGACCTTAACAGCTGTAATCTGGACATAGGCAATGGCCTTAGAGATTTCTACACTCAACATTTTTGTTTAGCTTGTATTTTTTTGTCGGACACCGACATGGTAGGTTATACACTGACGAAAGTTCAACAGTAAGACTTTTGACGACCTCCGCGGCGCAGTGTGTAGCGCTGTTGTCTTAACGTGCGGAGGTCCCGGGTTCGATCCCCGGCAGGCATCAATTTGGGAATTTATAATTTCTCAATTTTCCCTGGTCTGCCTGGTGGGAGGCTTCGGCCGTGGCTAGTTACCACCCTACCGGCAAAGACGTACCACCAAGCGATTTAGCGTTCCGATACGATGCCGTGTAGAAACCGAATAGGAATATGGGTTTAATATAACTGTCATGCCCCTAACTCAGGTAAGCCCGCTACCATCTTAGACTGCATCACCACTTACCATCAGGTGAGATCGCAGTCAAGGGCTAACTTGTAGTGGATAAAAAAACAAACAAACGGACAAAAAGTCCGCTAGCGTAGGTACTTTTATATGAAGCTGCAATGACTACCACTACAAGTCGAAACGCGTTTTCCATAGGACACGGGCGTTTCACGTGGACCTTTTATCACAGAATAGGTAATAGTACAGTTGTAGTTTTATCATGTCCTGTCGTAGTATTCCAATTATAAATAATTTTCAATGCAAGGTCCCCATTCTAATACCATTTTAGCAGCTCAAGGAAAATCAATGCGCCGACGCTTCTTCGCAGCTTTTTCATCGAGAAAGTGCTGTAAAACTGAAAGTCGCAAGAGCTGCATACCTATCACTGATTGTGCTCGGTCTACGGACCCAATGTTTCGTGGTAGTAAATAATTTGGAAACAATATACACGCAACAAATCGATAAATAAATACATCTCGGCACTTGCGGACGCATTTTCTTTTACGATCGTCCGCAGTTTACGTGTTCTACAAAGATACGGCCGATTGCACTGACGTTAGAAGAACTTATTGATTTTATATGGATGTGGCATTTTTTGTGCCATTCGAAAAAAAATTGAATCGATTGCCATTATTGTTATACATATTCAAGACCTATTTATATTATAATGGCTTTATTTTGATGTTTTGTCCTAAAACCTTACCTTTAAAATTAATGATGTACAGCCTAATAATTGTTAAAATTACTGAATTATTAAAATTGATAAAACAATACATAATTGGCTACTAGGAATCTTTCCTGTTTGTCAAATGTTCTTCTATGACTGACTGGTATGTCAGCGTGCAGTTTGGCCTTGATTAACCTGAGATTTTGTATGTAAGTTTTTCCTTTAAAAAAATCGAAAAAAGTTTTGAGAAATTTCAACGAGATTATTAAAAACCAAAATCCACGCGAAAGATGGAAAAATGGTATCGGTAATCTCCAATAATTGTAACAAAGAAAGCTAGAAATGCCGTATCTTTTGTTTATCTATTTGTCTTCCATAATCTATGTGAAAGCTAATAGCGATCGCCTAATAGCAGGGGCCAGTTGTTGCCTCATAAAGACATCCCACCGGTATTGAACTCTACCCCGATACACTGTATCTCGTCTATACTATTCACTATTTGCTTTCTGTAGCCCAATAAAACCCAGCTTAGCTACATCGACCACACAACCAATAGACGCCTAATTACTATGCTTTCGTAATGCAAACAATTCAGTCAAATGACTCAAGTAAGCGGGCGCGGGGTACTAAACGCTGATTGGTCTACTCAAGGTCAAAAAAATCATAAATCAAATGGGATGGGGTCCTAACTCCTAATAATTATTTATCGATAATTAATAATCGATATACTCTAATTAATATTTAAATAACTCGGTAGGTTTTGTTACAAGGGCGTGGAATTATATAAGACCCATTAAGTCTGATGTGTTGTCTGAAAGTGTTCGCCCTATATGAGGAGTCTATTAGTTGTATGGTCGATGCTTAGCTAGGTATATTGAAAGAATCGCTACCCATATTATAAAGCAAAAGTGTGTTTGTTTGTTGGTCTGCAATCATGCCGCTACGGAGTACTATATCCACGTATTTGGGACTGCACGCATGGGTATACTTGAGGACCTGGAGGATGTCATAAACTCCAGGAAATTCAGTTTCCACGGAGGTTTAAAAATCTTAATTTATTGGGACGAAGTCGCCGGCAATGTCTTGTTTTATGTTATGTTATTCTTCACATGCGTCGAATTTAATTTTCTTGAATGCCATGGGAACTCTAAATGCCATGGTAAATTAATTTACTGGTTTATTAAAGTATCCTTTGTCTATTTGTGCAGGATGCAAAGTTCCTTTAATATTATTCAAGAAAAACTTATGCTAGTCTTTTAGAGAATGATAAACGATAAATGATTTACTTATTTCACAGTAGGACAACTTGTGTCACTTATTATAAGTCAAAACTCTACCACCGGTTCGGAAATAGTATATTGTGATACAAGGGTGGAAAGTAGGTTATTGCAAACGAGCTGTCATTAATAAGCCCGAACCGAAGGTGAGGGTTTTTAATGTCACGAGTTTGCAATAACCTTCACACCCGTGTATCACACGACGTTTTTCAATACAGTTGTGGGAAATAGTAATAAACAAATCAAAGAATTACAAGTTTATTTCAACATACATACGTACATAGTAATTAATTCTGAAAATTGAGATAGTTTTTAACATGGAATAACTTGACCACAATGTAGATGGTTTATATTTTCCACTCAATTCATGAAAATAAGCTAACAAAACATTTTCTGAGAATGACTTACTTAGTTTTTTTATGTTTTTTCCATGAAATAAAATTATTGTAAGCCGTCATATATCTTTCTCGAGATTTTGGGGGCAAAATTCCATCTTGCGCAGTTTTCGCCTCAGATAAAATATCTGGTGGAGTTAATTCCATTTCATCATAAGTACTAGAACTCATATTAACAAAAATATAATCAATTTATCACATAAAAATAAAAAATTTCAGCAAATGGCGCGTATTTACTCCTGGACATATTTTTTTTTTCAACGAAACTAGGCTACGGGTTCGTACCTACGCGTATACAGCCTATTCGATTTTTGTCAAATGTTGAAAATAATTAAATTAAAACTGGTAATTAAATATAATCAACAACCATTTAAAAGAATTTTGGAAATACAATGCTAAAACGTACGGATTCATTCATTTTTCCTCGTAAAAAGCCTATCCGATTATATTCTATGTATGAAAACTCCTTGCTACTAAACTTTTTTAATTGACTTGGAAAATTTAAAAATAAACTGCAAAAGTAAGTGTCGAGCTTGTAAAAGTAAGTCACGACCGTGTAAAAGTAAGATGCCTATGCGAAAGATTCAATTTTCGAATAATAACTACAGCCTCTGAAAGTGCGCCATGTTTGACAACTGTATTGAAAAGATATTCTACTGAGAAGAACCGAAGAGAAACTCATCAGTAATTGCTCTTTTATCATAAAGAAAAATGTTACAATAGGTATGCAGATATTATACTTTGCTTACTAGATCTAGACACTCCAGAGATGCCTCATAGAAACATGAGTCATCGGGCCCTTATAACTTATTATATCACCTGCGCATAAAGATTGCCTCGTAATAATTACGTTGTCACCATAAACTTGGTTGCGTTATTTTTACAACGTCATCAAAGCTTCCATGCCCTTATTATAGTTTATGATGAAACAGCCGATAATATAATTATTGCGACATGAAAATAATTGTACCTAAATAATATTTTATTGATTGAAATTTGATGAAAGTCTTTTCTTTGCCCAAGTGAAAAAAAGAACGTTCAGACATTTAATAATGGCAATTCAAATACAATAATTGAGTCAAATTTCATAAAAAAAAACTATTGAATGACGATGAAACTCCCTAGTACGATCCCATTTTGTAGTTTTTTTTGGAAGATGGCAAAATGTATTTTTTATCTGTGTGCGTCAAACTTATCTGACCCGGTGGCCAAAGTTGGAACTAATTTTTGTGCCTGTTTAGTTTCTGTTTTTATTTTATTTTTCATAGATACTAGCGACGCTGTTACCGGGTCAAATAAGTTTGTGGTACTATACGCGGGGGCTTAGTTCAAAGATGTAATTTCTTAAATGCGAATAATTCAAATTATTATCATTCCAAGAAAAAACCGTCTTACTTAAAAATAACAAAAAAAAAGTAATAATATTATATTATGTGGGTACTAGCTGATGCCCGCGACTTCGTCCGCGTGGATTAAGGTTTTTCGGTTCCCGCGGGAACTCTTTAATTTTCCGGGATAAAAAGTAGCCTATGTGCTATTGCAGACTATAATCTATCTCTGTGACAAATTTTATCCAGATAAGTTCAGCCGTTGGAGCGTGATTGAGTAACAAACATCCATACATCCATACATCCATCAAAACTTTCGCATTTATAATATTTACTAGCTGATGCCCGCGACTTCGTCCGCGTGGATTGAGGTTTTTCGGTTCCCGCGGGAACTCTTAAATTTTCCGGGATAAAAAGTAGCCTATGTGCTATTCCAGACTATAATCTATATCTGTGCCAAATTTCATCCAGATAAGTTCAGCCGTTGGAGCGTGATTGAGTAACAAACATCCATACATCCATACATCCATCAAAACTTTCGCATTTATAATATTTACTAGCTGATGCCCGCGACTTCGTCCGCGTGGTTGAGGTTTTTTTGATTCCCGCGGGAACTTCTTAATTTTCCGGGATAAAAAGTAGCCTATGTGCTATTCCAGACTATAATCTATCTCTGTGCCAAATTTCATCCAGATCCGTTCATCCGTTGGAGCGTGATTGAGTAACAAACATACATCCATACATACATACATCCATCCATCCAAACTTTCGCATTTATAATATTTATATGGATTTGATAAATAAGTCCATAAAACCAAGTCCAATTTTATCACCTTTCCCACAAAATCCTATTCGAATCATATTTAACGGTCCAAGACACACATTAATACGCGTTATGTGCTCACCGCGGCGGGCAAACTATGATAACTCATTAATCTGTTTTATGGTGCATAAAAATAATATTTATCGGTGTATCGTAGCTTATAGGCCGGGGATCTAATGGGAATTATGGTAACTTAAGTTATAAGATATATTTACTTAGCCCCTGTATTTAGTATGTTGTGTTGTGCTATCTCATTTTGTATCAGACATTCTTAGAAGAACACTGGCAATATATAGAGCAAGCAGTCAGTAAACCCAGGTGTTCAAACTTTATAGTAGGTACACTTTTAAATTCCATGGCTAATCTTACTAAAATTCTACATCAATGCCTAATCTAAATAAAACTACATTGTAAAAATTAAATATTAAGAAGCCAACCAATTTTATATTAGATAATATCCAAATACAAGCTTACAAAAATTCATTATAATACCTAATAGCAAGCAAAAAATATTATGCCTATAAAATCATATACAATAAAGTTAAGTACTTATATAACTAATTTAATTTATAAAACTTTTCCATCAAGTTAAACGAACAGTAGAAAATATTATGCAGTCGATCCGTCTGTCCCCTTATTAAAAACTCCAAAAAGAAACGCTCTGCTCTGAGGTGATTCGTTGGAAAATTAAAAACGCCTGAGGGCTATCGGGTAATATTCTCTTATATTCTCTCTCATTATGCCAAGCGATTGCCTGTTTCAGGTGTATTGTTCGGGGTAGAGACTGACGCGGGATGGGGCTTGAATCGTACGGTCGGTTGAGGTTTGGTTCTAGTTGATGTTGGGTTGATTTGAGTCTATTTTCTGACTATTTTGATACATCAAGGGGCTTTTCGAAGCTGAAATTAACTATAGCCGCCTCATAATTGAGAAATATGTTGACGTAGGATTTCCCACAACAAAATCTGCCTATGATTTTTCGACAAAATCCGAATCCTTCATAGCAAAATTAAAAACTACGAGTATAAGTATATGCGTAACGAGTTTTGAGTAATTACTAGATTGTATGCTAAGCGATTATCCAATTTAGATTTATTGTTCGGAGATGATTTGTTGAGTTTGTAGTAGAATTTTACACTTTATTTCATAGGTACACATAGGGTTTAGTAATAACTATTTCTACTCCACTCAGTCGACAAGCAATATTTTTACATAATGTAATATGTAATATGTCGACATAATAATTTATCGCAATTGTAAAAAGGAACACATCAGGATCTGGATCTCAGGCTGTTATAGTTTTGAACTTTGAACTATTGCCTATTGCCATTTTACCTTCGAGATTTTGGTTACTATGGTCCTCCTATCATCACTTCTGAAATGATCGAGTAGGGAGATACTAGTAATAGTAATTACGCGCACTGTTTGAAGACATTCGTCTTCAAGCATTATGGACGGGAAGATGTCACGGAATTTCCTGAAGACGAGTTGTTTTCGGCGCCCAACCTCGAAAGGCAAAACTGCAAACAATATAGTTTAAATATTTAATATTTAAAATGAAGCTACTGGCAGAGCGGCGCGTCGGCGTGAGGTTAGCTAGAATAAATTCAGGTTCGCCATTTTCCACGCTGTAATGAATGTTAAGATTTGTACGCCGCAGATTGCGCTTTTGTTTGCATTGTGGCCAACTGTACCTTTAGGTACAGTTGTGTGCAATAGTGAAATGGCAAAATATCAAAGAATTTCATTCAAATTCATTTCATTAAACTCTACAGTGTACGCAATAAATTGGTCAGAATTCAAACATTTTTTTTTAATGCTAGTTGCACTCTTTGTATATCCAGTGTAATTTTGGTTGGATAGATTTGTGGCACAAGATTTTTGTTCTTCACATTTCATTCAATGATTCCATCTATGATAACTGTATTCCATCATGTGCCTATTTCTATTCTCTTTTTTGATGATATACTTACCAGCGCTTAAATAAAACATAGTATTCTACGGGGAATTTTACGGAATGAATCATGTTTGTAAGATATCTTAATTGTTTTTATAGCTGAAAGTTTCTAGACGATCAAAATTTCAGGCCATTTATTCTATAAATTACTTTGATAAATATTGAAATGGTGCACAATTTTGCAAAGCGTTCTTATTGATCATAATCATTTACCTTGTTTTCTTTTAAATCATTGTTCCTTTAGATGTTACTATTACTTCTCAAAGACTATATCTTCGTTTTCATAAATTTTCATAGCTTTTTTAAAGTTTTTCAAACTAGTTTTCATTCCGACTGTACTTCAAAAGGCCCGAGGCGATCTTCTCTAGTAATGCACGTGTTCTACGACGGAGTTGACAGGTCGCCGCAGACTTGCGACCGAATAAGACAAATACTTGCAGCTTTTAATCCTCTACCGTGAGATATTAAAAAAGTTGCACACGTAACAAACAACTTAATATGCTATTGTCTCTAGTTGGTACAATTAATATTGGAAAAATCATATACTATTGCAATAATAATAATTCAAGAAAGATAGCTCGATTTGATGACTGATTGTGACCGAAATTTTGGTAAACTTAGTATAAAAACATAATATAAATAAATAAAAAAAACCGCAAAAATCAAATAAATCTCTTTTTAAAAATCACAAAAATTTTAATTATTATAGTTTTTATTTCAATTACAATTTTCGAGTCTTAAAAATGTAAGATTTAGCGCCAGACTTATTAGGTAACGAATTCTAAGGTAGAAAATTCAAAAAGAGTAAAACAAGTGAAATAAGGAGTCATTATCGATAAGTGTTATGATCTAGAACGACAAGTAGACTAATATAACTTAAATGTTGTTATAGTAGGTAAAGGTAGTAGTACCTAGTTAAGTACCTAATAAGACAATTAATTAATAAGTACCTACATGATTACACGTGTAATTATGTAACAGCAACATTATGAAACCGAAATGAATAAAATTAAACATAATAAAGTCACTGGCGATAATGCATTACTCGTATTAAAATATTGGTTGAATTATTAATAGAATCGCCGAATTACAACCCACAAATGTTATTGAGTGTATATGGAATGGACAGTATGGGATAGTGACGTGCTATGGGTAATATCGATGATTCTGGGAAGATGATTTTTATCATTTTGTTTCTGATAATATGAAATTCATACAAAATATTCATTCATAATTCATGTCATTCATAAATTCATTCATAATTCATGTCATTTTATACGCTGTTTTATCTGAATGAATACACGAGAATCTATTTATTGCGCCAGGACTTCTTCATAGGTAGGAAGAAAAGTAGTCTATGTCTATAGCCGGCATACATCCTAGGTATCTGTATACAGAATTTCATCAAAATCGGTTGAAAAGATGGGCCCTTAAAGCGTAGCAGACCGACACACAGAAATACACACTTTTGCATTTAGAATATTAGTATTGATGCGAAAGAGTTTGTTTGCTGGTTACTCTATCCCTAAAGTAAACTAAAATGACAGGTATAAATAATATTGCTATCCATTTCATAATGTTCCCTGCGAAAAAGGATACCCTTAGATTAAGAATAAGCCACATTATTGTGACAGTATATTGTTAATTCAGTTCGATATAACAATTATCGATAGTCGATACTTTGTGTAAGTTTCGATATAATTTACGTTCCGCACTAGTTGCGATAAATACTATACAGGTTGTTCAATACGAGTGGTCCATTATGTCGAGAGCACGAATTAATGATGATTTTATTCCGCCACGGTGTTGGCAGCTATCCGAAAAGTTTATTTGATATGATGTGTGTTTTTTTTCTTTCTCTATAATTCAGTTGTACTATTCAGTAATTCTATAGCTGTTCATGATTGCCACTGAAAAAGTATTGCGGAAAACATTGATTTTATTAAGCGTTCAGCTAAGCGTTAGCTATTTAGCGCCAAGCTATTTAGCGTTCAGGTACGATGCTGTGTAGAAACCGACTAGGGGTATGGGTTTAATGTAACTGCCATACCCCTAACAGGTTAGCCTATACTACCATCTTAGACTGCATCGTCACTTACTATCAGGTGAGATCGAAGTCAAGGGCTAACTTGTAGTGGAATTAAAACAAAGATTGCTGCTAGCGACCGACCGGAACGGAAAACACCCGGACTTATTACTTGTTTACATTAAAAAGAAACCTCTGAGCAAATATTCAACTTTCTAGGTCCAAAGGCTGGGCCAGGTTGCTAAATAATTGAGTGAAGACTTTTTATAACTATTATTAAAAAGCAGATTTGTCTGATGGGAGACTTCGGCCGTGGCTATTGGTCATGGCGTGCCGCCAAGCGATGTATCGTTCTGGTGTGATGCGGTGTAGAAATCGACTAGGTGTTATTCCAGATTATAATCTATATCTGTGCCAAATTTCATCCAGATGCGTTCAGCCGTTCTGGCGTGATTAAGTAAGAAACATCCCTCTATCCATACATCTATACATCCATCCATGCATCCATCCATTTATCTATATATATAAAATTCAAAGTCCTGATTGACTGACTGACTGACTGACTGACTTATATATCAACGCACAGCCTAAACCGCTGGTCCTAGAGACATGAAATTTGGAGGGTGTGTTCTTTGTGAAGAGTAGGTATCCACTAAGAAAGGATTTTTCGAAATTCGCGCCCAAAGGGGTAAAATAGGGGTTGAAAGTTTGTATGAAAGTCCGTCATTTTTGAAGTTATATCCATGTAACTTGGTATTTGAGCTACCGGTTGAAAATGAAGAAATAAGTGTTTCGCCATTTTCGAAAATTCTACCCCCATAGAACTGAAACAGGGGTTGAAAGTTTGTGGGAAAGTCGTCATTTTTCAAGCTGTAGCCATGAAACTTGGCGTTTGGGATTTCGGTTTGAAATGAAAAAATACGTGATTCACAGTTTTTGAAAATTCTATCCCCAAGGACGTCAAATAGAGAGTTTATCCTTCAATCACGCCGAAATAGAGCAACGGATCCACGTGATTTTTTTGCATGGGTATAGTTGAGGACTTGGAGAGTGACATAGGCTTCTCTTTATTCCGGAAAATTAAGGAGTGCCTGTGGGAATCAAAAACTTATGCCACGCGAACGAAGTCGCGGGCGTGCGCTAGTAATAATATAAAAGTAATCAGTATTAGTATAGAATAGATATACAAAACAATCAAGGCGAACCAATCTATACGTACAGTAACGTTAACATGCTGGTCATTTTTACGTGCACAATTACATGAGTTCGGCGATCCCCTGTAATCGAGAATCGGCCACAACTGTTAATGGGCCCGTTCCTATTAGTTTTTATTACGACGGCACAGGCCCCCGCTACAAAAACGATTTTCCTTATGGCCACTGGAATTGTATGCCGATATATAAATTGCATGGAACCATCACGGATGTAGGCACATACCTATATTTTAGCTACAGAATTATTATCTGTCTTCAGTCATTTGGGATAGTTGTTATCCCCTATAAAATCCCCCGCGCCGATGGCTATTCTATGTGGAGGTTGGCCGCCGTGGTCGAAATTAGGTCGGGAGGAATTATTAATTTTATTTTAATTTACAAAAGCGGGCAGTTCGACTCGTTGACAATCCCAAAATTACTTGCACGCTGGAGTCCCTAGAGCACCGAAGAGACGTTAGTTCTCTTTGTGGGTTCTATCGTCTCTACAATGGGGAGTGCTCTGAGGAATTATTTAATCTAATACCTACCACCTTCCGTGTTCTCCAGTCGCACTCTTCGTCGCAGAAACAAATTTCATCCTCACCACCTGGATGCCTGGTCTTCTTCTACCTCCCATTATTCCAGGTCATTTCTGCCACATACCTACAAATTGTGGAACCAGTTTCCATCTTCTGTGTTCCCTAATGATTATAATATGGGGCTCTTCAAAGGGCGGATAAACAGATTTCTCAAAAGCCAGCAACGCATTGGCGGTTCCTCTGGTGCTGCAAATGTTCATGGGCGGCGGTAATCACTTACCATCAGGTGACCCGCCTGCTCGTTTGGTCGCTATATATATATAAAAAAAAATCAGAGTAGTTAGTTGTCTAGATTATAACCACCCTGTCACGACCTATTTTGTCAATAATATTTTTCAAGTTTAGGTACTTACCATTTTATTTACGTACAAATCGAAGTCATGCAATGAAATCAGATAAAAGTTCGGTATTCAAACAACGCATTCAAATCGTAATCGTGAATCAGCTCCTTAGAATTTGTAAATGAAATACTTACCGACAGTGACATTCCAAGCATTCCCTTAGCGAATCGAATCGGTAAACAGGAAAACAGGAGCAAATTACGGGAATCAATAACGCTGGACAACATTATGCGAGATTTATTAGCTCCATGTATAGGCTTATTAGTTGTTGAGACGAACTAGCGAAAAACACAGATCTATGAAACTGTTAGACAGGCTTAACTGTTATAATATATTCTGGCTGAAATTGACAGCACTGGCAGAATCACCCAAACCCAATGAATCATTGAAAATGAAAGCGTAGTTGTTTGTTAGTTTGTCCTTCAATCTCGCCACAGCGAAGCAGCGGATTTTTTGCGTAGATATATAGTTAAAGACATAGAGAGTGACTTGATCCCGAATAACAAAAAGTTCATCCAGAAATACTTTGAACTGTTTACTCTTTACTCTATTCCATTACCTTAATTTTTTTTAAATTTTTGTGTGTCCACTCTATGATCTGGAAATAGATACGTCCTATCTATGCAATTCTTAAGTGCCAGTTCTAGCCAATATACAAAAGTCGGGAAGAATGCGACAAAGTATTGGTGTATAAAAACCAAATGCCGTCCACTACTCTCCGCCTTCTCTGCCGTTTAATATACTCCGAGGTACACTCGCACTCAGAACTGTTATTATATCTGATTGCCTCGTTGGTCTAGTTTAGTAGCCTACAGTTTATTCTCATGTGTATAAAATGATGGTCTTGGGTTCAAGTCTCGCCGATATATTGTCAAAAAATTCTCATAGTTGTAGCAGGTTGTCGTGATTTTCTGCCTTGTCCAAGATTTAGCCAGGAAATAAATTTATTGTTATTATTATTTTAAGTACTTAATTAATACTTTAAAGTATACTTTTTTATTATTCTGTATTTATTATACTATCAGGGACCCAAAAAAAATATGAATGCAAAATATAAGCGTTAGATTTGAACAGAATTACGAGTACCTATGGTATTTTTTATTCCTAACAAATTCAATTAATAATATTTTGAAAAAATGTATAAGTAACAAGAGTTTCCGTTGTTGGACACACTCATCATATATACAAAATAAAATCTCTACAATTACCATTTAGCCTCTACCATCATCAGTTGAAAAAAGTCGTCTCAATAAAAATAGTTTGAATGTTTAACACTTTTCTCCTCACCTATCCGCAACATATGTCACAAGCGCTACGGCACAATAAATAAATAGCGCAAATTCCGAAGTGACCAGTGTCCCAATAAAAGCGTACTATCGTCCCGGGGTGGATAAATATTGCAACCCTTATTGTCCACGCATTCGTTAACCGGCATTGCGCCTGAGGGATGTCAGGGAATTTGGCATTGACTTCGTGGAAAGAAATGCGCTATGTTAACTGCGATAATTAATTATTATCATTTCCTGGATATTCTAGGCATGGTATACCTTTTTTTTGAGAAAAATCGGTCGATATTACTCGCGCGATCGGGTGATATTAGCTAACGAGAGTGCATCTTAACCTATTCATACCGAATCGATACTAATATTATAAATGCAAAAGTTTGGATGGATAGATGTTGGTTACATAATCTCACCAAAACGGCTGAATAAATCTGGATGAAATTTGGCACAGAGATATTCTGGAATAAGACATTTCTACTTTGTACGGACTTTGTATCCCGGAAAATTAAAGAGTTTCCGCGCGAACCAAAAAACCTCAAACCACGCGGACGTTGTCGCGGGCATCAGCTAGTAATATAATATAATTGTATTGAGGTCCGTGTGAAATAATTTAAGTCACAAATTATTGTAGTTCACGTATGTGAGAGCATTATACTGTTTTTTCACAGATATATTCTAGTATTGTTGGTTGTTCATATTGAACGGTGAACAAGGTCGTTTCTTTTTCGTGAAATTTAGAATCACGCTATCTGTGTTTGTAAGCAGTTTGAAGACAACCGGTTACGTTGTCTAAACACTTGGTTTATATTGCTTAAGGAAATAAATAGCTTCCTTGAGTTTGAGTGCAATAAAAGAAAAGTTTATTATGAAGAATAGAATCCAAAGCGACATTAGAATCTAGGTTTTATGAACCGTACCGGGGCACGGGGTTGGCGATAAATCCGCTCGAGGTCGCGCTATCAGTAAAAATATATACTACCCTCCCAATAGACAAGATAACGCGATATGAATGCAACTTGTCTACGACATTCCGTGGGTGCTCGCGTTGCTAAGGCCAGAGTGGAGATGGTTTTTTAAACTTTATTGGAGTTTACTCCTTAGGAATCGATTTTCATATATAAGCCCGGGGTATGAAAATTTATGGGGAGTAAAATCAAACTTTCTCCGTTACGTTACGTTATGTTTAAATTTCCATGGTAACACTTTTTGTTCGTAAGCAGTAAACTCCAGTCGTGCGTCGGAGCTGACACAAACAATTTTTTTTTTGAAAAATTTGAATAATGGTAAAAATAATAATATGCAAGTATAGGCATACTTACCTTACTTTACGATAACACTGATTACTAAACTTTTACAAAACTAGTTGCTTCAAATTTTATGTCGAATCAAGTTTGTAGAACTTCTAAAAGTAGACTTTTGTTTGTAGAAGTCATGTTTCATGTTGGCGATTCAGCAGGCAGGTGACTTAACTAAAACTGTAACGGTACAGAATCTTCTTAAATCGTATACAATACGGTATTTGAATGTTGGGCATCAAAATTAACTGCAAATACAGTCCGTGGAAAAATCATGTTAAAATGCAACGATTATCGACACTTATTTTATTCCTATTTTATTTAATATCGTGTCAAAAAAACTTTTTAAATAACTATAATATAAAATTTACTATAATTGAATAAACATTGCTTTATCACCTCTCTTTTATACAATTCCTAATGTAGTCTACATAAACTACTGAAAGTACTTTCAAAGACAAATAATATTATTAGGTATTATTTGAAAAAAGTGTCTCTCCGTAAATGTCCAACCAACTCCTTAGTATTAGCAGTAAATCAATTTGTACCGGCAGCACACTGCAGTCGATATTACCTACGTAACTACCACGATACCAACATACTTGCCAGTTGCCATGTCACGAGTTTTCCCTGCAATAGAGCATTGCTGATATACACGGAAAGTTCAGGGTTTATTGTAATCCATACTATCCATACTAATATTATTGATGCGAAAGTTTGTCTGTTTGTCGGTCTGCTACACTTTCACGGCCCAGCTTTTCAACCGATTTTGATGAAATTGAAAATGAAGCTAAATTTTATCCCGGAAAATTAAGGAGTGCCCCCAGGAATAAAAAAAACCTAATTACACGCGTATGAAGTCGCGGGCATTATCTAATACTAGATAATAGGTGACTTTGTTCGAAAGTCGTGTGGATTTAGTTTTCTGAAAAGTCTCGTGGAAACCCTTCTCTGAAATAAAAATTATGCATATTTCCTTCCGGACTCAATCTCTATGCTAAATTTCATCAAAATCTGTTGAACAAATCGGGCATGAAAGCGTAGCACACAAACAGAGACATGGACAGACAGAGTGCAGACAGACACACTTTCGTTCACGTCAAACGTCCGCGTTGAAGGGGACGACGAAGTTGTGTGCGCGCTTAATGTAAAATTGAATGACGTAGAGTTTTGTCCTGTCCCGTCCGTAGTGCGTTTTCGCTTTAGGCGTTCTTTGTAATAGGTATGTCAAAAGTTTTAATATAGTTTTTTAATTCTAGAATAAACTTTGTCTATCAATCCAAAATTCATCAGATTGTTTAGGTACTTGATACAAAAACTACTAATTGCACAATTTACTTGGGGGAATTTGACATAAAGGTATTTGAAAATTTAAACCACGAAACTGGCAACATCGATTCCAAAACATCGCGTGTCGATCATACGATATCTCTATGCTGACAATAGCATGCTATCGGCGACCTTTGAAATAGTAACCCAGCCAGCTATTTCGGCGTGCATAATTTTTGTGCGACCCTGGCTAAAACCGGGTAATCTAGTGTACCTCGGGGCTATAATTTTCATTTTCCGTCCAAAATATGAAAGATAAGATTATGGAATAGGTAAATATGGCTAGACCAAAACATTATTTTAGCATGATAAGAATAGGATTGGTGAAAATAATAGATGGGTTTCCTTTTCTTAATCTAGTGAGTCAACATTTTAAGTAACGTTTAATGGAGTAAGTGCCTATTTTCATTTGAAGTCTCATACTTCAAAATATGAAAATAGGCACTTACTCCGTGTAAGAAAGAGCAGTAACAACAGTTTTATTATATTTCTTGGCAAGATAATCAAATAAATATTATAAATGCGAAAGTTTGGATGGATGTATGGATGTATGGATGTATGGATGTATGGATGTGTGGATGTATGGATGTTTGTTACTCAATCACGCTCCAACGGCTGAACGGATCTGGATGAAATTTGACACAGAGATAGATTATAGCCTGGAATAGCACATAGGCTACTTTTTATCCCGGAAAATTAAAGAGTTCCCGTGGGAACCGAAAAACCTCAATCCACGCGGACGAAGTCGCGGGCATCAGCTAGTAGCTCTAAAATTTGGTTCCTCGCTGCAACGCGTAAGTGATGTACTTTACACGACGGATAGGCCGTTGTTTCCGTGAAAAACTAACAGTGAAATCGTGATAATATAGAATTTTTTACCACCGGGCAACATAATTAAAAATAAACTAAAAATATTATGTTTATATCTCTTGCGTTATATTTTTGAAAAATAGTCTCTGTTTTAATATTCAAAATATTATTTCATAAATCCCTTAACAACGATCGGTTACGTTATGCTGTAATTACAAAATTCGAACGACTTCCAAATTCAAAGTGTTCCATTTCCGAAAACGAATTCGAAATTCAAAACGCGTTCACAACGCAAGTGATGCATGATCACGGGTCGAGTCGAGTGCTTCTTCAATAAGAGGCCTATTTGTAATCTGTTTGAAAATGGACTATATGTCGTTGAAATAAAGTTGTATTTTGAATAGACGCTATTCATAGGTCCGTGGGTAGACGGTCCGCCAAATGAACATAGTCGCGACTTTATTTTGTACGTTATTCAAATCGGGCCAATATTTATGTACAGGCTGATGTAAAATATTTTAATTAATATTTTGACGAATTCTAATAGTAATACACTTAGTTCACCCATCAAGTTTCACGCTAGTTTAAATTTTGAAAATAGTTTCTTATTGGTGTGTGCGGTAGGTATGGGTTACTGTATTTGGGCCAACTTCTGAATAATATAGTCTTTTAGCATTATTATGTACTAGAATCTAGTACCTAAGTACTAATAATGCTAAAAGACTCTGTTCTGTTCGCGGGAATCATCTAGTAACTAGATGATGCCCGCGACTCCGTCCGCGTTGATTAAGGTTTTTTGGTTCCCGCGGTTTAATGTTTAATTTTCCGGGATAAAAAGTAACCTATGTCCTTCCCCGGGATACAAACTATCCCTCTACGAAATTTCATCAAAATCGGTTGAACAGATGGGCCTTGAAAGCGTAGCAGACAGATAGACAGATACACTTTCACATTTATAATAATACCTATATTAGCATGGATGGAACATCTATACTAATACTAATATTATAAATGCGAAAGTTTGGATGGATGGAAGTCTGGAATAACACATTGGCTACTTATTATCCCGGAAAATTAAAGAGCTCCCGCGAGAACATAAAAACCTCAATCCACGCGGACGAAGTTGCGGGCATCAGCTATTATTACTTAATATCCTACGTTTGGATTTTTGAATTTATAATGTCTGAATATTCCCTGGTCTGGCCTTGTCTGGGAGGCTGGTCTGGGAGGCTTTGGCCGTGGCTAGTTACCACCCTACCGGCAAAAATGTGCCGCCAAGCGATTTAGCGTTCCGGTACAATGCCGTGTACCCAATAGGGGTATGAGTTTAATATAACTGCCATGCCCCTGACAATTTAGCCCGCTACCATCTTAGACTGTATCATCACTTATCATCAGGTGAGATCGCAGTCAAGGGCTAACATGTAATGGATTTAAAAAAAAAACATTTAGGAGATTTCCTGACTATGTTTTACTTTAAGTCAAGTGAAATTTAATTGCTTAAAACTAACATAAGCACGAACAGAGTTCCTAGTGGGAGTTTTTCTTTCCGTTCAATCGCTTCAACGTTAACTACGATTTGTATGAAATTATCAAGCGCTTAACGACAGATGACAATTAGAACTCGATCACTTCCATACGAAATGGTTGTTAACTTCACCGCGAACGAGTAAGAAAAAACTCCCACTCGGCCCTCTGATAGAGGTGCGTGCCCTTATTGCAGAAATATACAAATTTTAGATCCGAAAAGTAATTTTATTTCATTCCCATTTGTATCTTAATGATGATAGGTAGATAACCTTAATCCAATAGAGCAATAATTGCCAACAAGTAAACACTAGTAATGTAATAGGGAACACACTTACTCCCATAACATAGTTTTCACTGTATTGGGAGTTAGAGGGCAAATAATAATAAGAGATTTTATTATTCATTTCCAAATCACTCTGTATAAGCCGATAGCTACCATAGTATCTAGCAAGTAGATAGTGCGCCTTTTCTTCGTGCCACTTCCACTAACGATGTCATTCGGTTCCGCGCTGACGAGTTATTGAGACTTTTTCAAGAGACAACCCCCCACCCTGTTTTTTACCACCCTTTTTACCGCCCTGCGGGGGAAATGAGGATGTAGTTTCAATGGATGTACCATGACATTACGGCACTATTGTCTGATATTATATACATTACTTATTTATTATTCAATTAATTTTAAAGTTATGTAGTAGGTATATTGATGTCCAATCTTATTGGTAAGTCGGCAAGTGTTACACATGAAATTCTGCCTAGGTCAAAATAAAATTTTGCCTTACCTAGAGTCCTGCCGAAGTAAATAATCGCCAAAGAATTTTATAGAACAGGAAGGAAAAAAGAAACTAAGTACTCAAGCTTATTTCCTTGACCTATGTTAAATTTTGTTGGTTTTTATTTGCAAAAAAGGCCTGAATTTAAAATGCTTCTACTTTTTATTTATTTAACACTTGCGTGAAGGTACTCGACTGTTACTATAAGTACAAGTACATATTTTAACGTATGTACCTACCTACAATAGGTGACCCGCGAGTTGTTTAAACGAACGAGGCATTGCAACGCATGCCGGGTTTAGCTAGCTACATATTGTAAAGAAACAGACTACGCTCATGGCCCATCCAGTGTATGTACATCGTGTTTGGCTCAGTGTAGATATCTGACGATAATTATGTCGGTTGAAAGATTGAAAACCCTTGAGCTGCGCATTTCTGCAAGGATGTGGGGTGGAAGCGGGCGATTGGTGGAATAAAGCGGATCCTTGGACTGCATTCATACGTATTCCGTACCTCTTCCTCGTTCCAATCGTAATGTTTGAAATAAAATTAATTAAGTATTTTTTAACCCACCTCAGTACTTCATAATTCTACTTACTAGTTAATGCCCGCCACTTGGTACACGTAGATTTATAGTTTTGAAAAACTCCGTGGGGAGTCTTTGATTTTTGGGATGCAAGTAGGTATCCGAGATCCATCTCTAGTATACAAATTAGCTATAGTGCCAAACGTCAATATTTTTGTAGTTGTGCTATCAATTTTGCAGCTACTGGCATAATTAGTATGAAAGTATAGATACGACCGGAGCGAAAAAATTCTATGTCTATGGATACGACAGTAGCCCAATGTAATGAAATGGTACAAAATAACAAAATTATGTATATATATGGGCAGCTTGTGGTATAATTAATTGGAGGGCAAGCATCTCAACTAAGTCGAAAAAGTAAAAATTATAAAATTGGGGGTTATCTGTGGTTATACGGCAGGTACTTATGAATGGTAAAAAATAATTAGGAGAAATGTAATCTCTCAAATAGCTCAACGCTCAAACTAATATTGCACCTAGTCTTACCACAAGCTATGCTTAGTATTAGGTCGTCGTCGTCGTCAAAACATTGATCAGTGCTGGACACATAGGACTCTTCATTTCATTTCATTTATTAAATCGTTTGACTGTTACATAGATGAAGATCTTAAAATAATTTTACTTGTTGTACTTTTTACTTGTTGTATTGGTACTTCCATGCAAGCCGCAGTCTTGCGCTGCGTTTATTTTACACCGCTTGTATAACCAGTTGACGGTACTAGTACGAGTATGCTACCATCGCTTAAAGCCGTATTGTTTTAATATTGCTGACTTTTGTTTTTAAGAATTATAATATTGACTAGCTGATGCCCGACTTCGTCCGCGTGGAATAAGTTTTTTAAATTCCCACGGGAACTCCCTAATTTTTCGGGTTAATATATAGCCTATGACACTCACAAATAATGTGGCTTTCTATTGGTACCAGAATTTTCAAAATCGGTTCATTAGATCCAGAGATTACTCCCTACAACCTCACAAACTCACAAACTTTACCTCTTTATAATATTAGTATAGATTTAACGTACGTGAATTAAAGTTATAATTTTGAAATAATACTGCTTAAGCGATGGTAGTAAACCGCCCGGGGAAAATTGGTCATAATATTTTTAAAACTCAAAAAATATGTAAAATGGTACTTAGAGCCCTTGTCTTTGGGGTCGGAGCGAGCAGAGTAACATTTGTATGTAACAAATGATGAGCCTCGCAGTACTCGTAGCTCGTTTGCTGATGCGGTCGCAGATAATCATATTTTTCAGAGATCGGCCTCGATAATAACGCAAGGAACGTCAGCATAAACAAGACGTAAGCAAGATTTGCCTAGCTGCTTTTGCTCCCATTTTCCACACTTTTAAATATTAATTTCACTATATTAGTAATTTCACAGCGTAAGTATATATTAATAGTTAATTATTATCCTTACAATTGATTAAATACAAATTGAAAACGACAGGCTCACCTACTACAAAATAATACCTTCTAAAACACCTAGCATATTATATTTTTTTCGCTAAAATGACTGAATTTTGCACTGAAAATTCTACCAGTTTGGTAACACTCTTTTGCCTGACACCCCGCAAAGTTGCTCGGTATATACGATGAATTGAAGAAAATAACAAAAGCTGGACTGGACAAATCGGGGCAAAATGTGGGATACAGATATCTATGACTAGCTATTTGCATGTGGTGTTTGCTTTTAAATTATTTTAAATACATATCAGCATGACGTATATCTATAACTTCATGAATGATTATCTCATGTAAAAATCGCTAGTGAACCTAATAAATAACAAAAAATACGTAGGCATCCACTGGGAAATATTTTTTGAAAATTCAACCCCTGTGGATGAATCGGGGTTGGAAATATACAAATCAAAATCGAACTTATCGTACAAGCAAAGCCACGCCGGCAAGAGCAAGTCCAATATAAATTCGAACTTACTTTTTAATTTATTTGCCAACGCTACCGTGTCTGGATTATTACTCTATTACATTTGAATAATTATTCTTCTGCGTAGATGCGGACCGTCTATAAATACATTTGAGCCTAAACACCCGACCCTTTGACGACCCTTTAAATATATTCATACAATTTCCACCTCTATGATTTTAAATTTAACACATAAAATTGTGTGTGTATTTATGCTATTTGGATGGTTGTATTGGCAATGTTTGGTGTATTTTGTGAATAATATTGACAGGTCCAAGGAAGCGAGTTATGTACGTCTGGAGTCTGCTTACCCGTCTGTTCGTAAGACTAATGAAATAATAAATATGAATTATTAGGCCGAATACCACAATAATATTGCCAGACTCCTTTCTATTAGAAAATTGAATTATGTGTATCTACTTGCGTAACAAAACAGGTAGGTAGGTATGTCATTTTTGTCTTCTTTGTTCTTCTAGCCACAACGGAACGGAGAGGGTACCTACCCGTATAACTCGTAATTATTATAACTACGGGAGAAACTGTTTTAGTGTTTATAGATGTGTCTGTCTGGTCGCTTAGAACTTAGAAGGAAACACACCGGACCGAATCAGAAAAACTGCCCACGCGAAACGAAGTCCTTCGCGTCGAAGCTTTGCCGGTTATACCTAGTTTGCACGCTCATCATCTATACTAATACTAGCTGATGCCCGCGACTCCGTCCGCGTGGTTTAAGTTTTTTTGATTCCCGTGGGATCTCCTTAATTTTACGGGATAAAAAGTAGCCTATGTCACTCTCCAGGTCCTCAACTATACCAATGCCAAAAATCACGTCGATCCGTTGCTTCGTTGCGGCGTGATTGAAGGACAAGCCAACAAACCAACAAACAAACACACTTACGCATTTATAATAATACTAGCTGATGCCCGCGACTTCGTCCGCATGGATTGAGGTTTTTCGGTTCCCGCGGGAACTCTTTAATTTTCCGGGATAAAAAGTAGCCTATGTGCTATTCCAGACTATAATCTATCTCTGTGCCAAATTTCATCCAGATCCGTTTATCCGTTGGAGCGTGATTGAGTAACAAACATACATCCATACATCCAAACTTTCGCATTTATAATATTTATTTGATTAGTATGATTATAAAGAGGTAAAGTTTGTGAGGTTGTAGGGGGTAATCTCTTGATCTACTGAACCGATTTTGAAAATTCTGGTACCAATAGAAAGCCACACTATTTGTGAGTGTCATAGGCTATATATTAACCTGAAAAATTAGAGAGTTCCCGTGGGAATTTAAAAAACTTATTTCACGCGGACAAAGTCGCGGGCATCTGTTAGTAATATTATAAAAGTTATCGACGCGGAAGTGTTGACCGCTCCGTAGGGAAGAACATAGGAATTGTCCTTAGCTTAGGTACTTTTTATCCAAAACGAAACGGAGGTGATACACCTATGATATACTTAAATATGGGGTCAGAAGCTGTACGTACACGTTTTTGTTTGTGTGTAAATATTATGTATTTTACCATTTTTCTCAAATATATCGTATTAAATGCGTTTTTTGCATAGCAACTACTTATTACGTTAGAGCAGGCGATAATTATTACGGTTATAGGCAGTGGCCTAGGAAAACCGCAGCCGTGAGAGTTTTCTATAGATTTCACTGTCCTTCCATCTATTGAAAAATACATCATCAGTCAAATATTTTTCATCTTCAGAAATCTTTATCAGTCGATGGCGATGACATCTGATAATAATCGTTAACTTTACCTAAGAGTGGAAATACCTAGGACTTTAGTTGAGTTGTATGCGGAAGAACCTGGGAACCTACCGCATTATTATTATCCCAAGAAAACCCCCTGCCATTATGTGATCAATGAAAAGGGGTCACCACCCTCAGCAATGAGGAATACGAAGAGAGAATGACCTATTCAATAAACCGTGGATATTATCAAATGACACGCGAAAAGAAATCAGGGCCCGCTAATCAATAGCTATAGCTGATTCAGATTTTTTGGTTAGTAATGCTTACTTTCGGATTGTCGCTAATTAAGTATATTATCCACACTTTCATACTAGCTACAAGTTACCTGATTCCATTCTAATATTATAAATTTCAAACTGGCTGTCTGTTTGCTACGAATTCATGGGCATTTAGACGTGCTCCGTGATGAAAGGAAACCTATGTCACTCTTCAGGTCCATGAATAAAAACTCTGTTGCGGAAAGATTGAAGGAAAAATCAACAAACATTAAAAAAAAATCTTTTTTTTTCATTAAGTAAATAAAACAGTAGATAGTACTTACATAACTTATGCGAGGTGCAGGGGCCATACTGCCAACGCTTTAAGCCATATTGTTTCATTATTGTTGACTGTCGTGTTTAGATAATAATATTGGATAGAAGCAGGCGTTACTTTGTGGAAGTCCATGATTATGAAGGAACTAGGAATTTAATTTGCTATAATCCGCAACAGTAGGCAAATATATGTGGTACAGTGTATCTTGCACTTTCAGTTTGCAATATTCACCACACCACATAAATCTTCCAAATTATTCTCAACGTACGTTTCACTCCTACACCGGAGCATCTTCAGGACATGTTGACTCGACAATGCACGATTGTAAAATCAAAAAATCAAAATTTTTACAATCGTGCCTACTGTTGCGGATTATAGCAAATTAAATTTCTAGTTCCTTCATTTCATGTTTAGTTTTAGAATTATTAGGTATTATAATCCTTATTTTGGGAACATCTAAGTACGTGACATTAAACTGTCATTTTGAGTAATATTGCTGATGTATTGCTTGAAGCGTTGGCAGTTGGCACTTGGCAGTATGGCCCCAGCTCATAAAAACACTAGTGTTTGAAGGAGGCTGATACCTAGCCATAGGTACATACCTACTTACATGTTCGTACATGCTGTAACATGTGTACGCGACAGTCAAATCGCCCGTGACGCCCTACGACTGGACTTAGCAATTACAACTGCGTCATTCAGTTATTGCCTAATACCTTTTCCCTATTGTAGTTCCAGCGCTTATGTACCTATATTCCGTCCCACCATTTATTTTACTTTTGACATATTTAAGCACGCCTATGAAGTGTCATAATTATTCATGACAAGCAACCATCGACAAAAAAATGCAATACTCCATAGACGCATATCGTGTAGAAACGGATTGGGTGTATGGGTTTAATACCGCTACCCCCAATAGATTAACCCGCTACCATCTTAGACTGCATCATCACTGACCAGTAGTCGATATTGCAGTCAAGGTGGCGTAAAAAGAAAAAAAGAACCCAAATCTCCACCCAATGGCCCAAAGATACCTTATATCCTTTGATAATATACCTACTCCTTATATCATGCAAACAGTTCGTCACAACGATCAGTACGCCTCATTAGCAGTTCAAATGAATCGATGATATTTACCAAACGAATCAGATCGCGTGCCGACCAACTTCGCCCATTAACTGTAACGAGATTGATAATTGCTTCATTGCAAGGGTTAACATAATGGCCGATGATTGGTATGGGTTGGGCCTTAATTTTGTTTGCCAGCTTATTTGTCTACGGTTTGCCACATTTTATGGGTTTTTCTAAAAGCTTTATCTTTCTGGAAGCAAACCTTATTTGTATGTGGATCATCTTTCTCTCCATATTACCTAAGTACCTACCTGTATTTTGATATTGAATTACCAGTATAACTTCTGATTACAAACTATAATATGGAACCTCAACCACCTCAACTTGAACCTAGCGTTACTACTTGCATCTTTAAATAAAATATTAACTATTCTCTAAAATTCTTTTTAAAATTAATGGCCATTAAGTATTCCGTCAAGTTTTAAAGTGTACAATAATATTGACAGCATACCTAATCGTGTACGAAACTTTAATAGCCCACATATTGTCATCCTTCTGCTAGTTTAAATCCGTTGTTATTAAATAAATAGGTCACATCGCCCCACTTCTCTAATATACGTATTTAACGAAAAATAACCACAAGTTAACAGTAGCGGTAAACAAATGGGGAGGTAGTTCCAATATTTGTGGTGGATTATATTATACAACTATTTCTGTTTATGTCAATACTAGCTTGGACCGTTTTGTGTAAATACGGGATAAAGTAAATGCATGGAACTTAGATGTGCGTATTACAAGATGTGGCTCTAAAAGGTTTATATGAAGAAGAAGTGAAGTTAATAGTAGAGCAGCTTTATATAATTTGACTAAAGATTGATTTAGTTTTTAAGCTATTGCATAGCTTCTATCGCGGGCCTTGAGCGTGGAGACCGAATCCAGAAATTCCGTAACGTAAATAACCTAACACCCCCCACTCCGACCGGCTCCGACTCGATGAATAGGACCTACTTATGCAAAAAGGAACCAATCCACACACATACCAAAAATGAGATAAGTATACAGAAAGCTTTTAAAATGCACCTTCTATCGACCCTGGAGTCGATAGAAGGTGCATTTTAAAAGCTTAAATTAATTATAATTACATAAGTTGATAAAAAATGCTATGCAATAGCTTTACCGCGGCAGTCTCCGAGTGCCACACGTCTTTTTATTTCTAATGACTCTATCCTATCCTATATCTTAAGGTTATAAGGTTGTCTGGAGGAGATCACTTTTAGTGATAAGACCGCCTTTGCGCACTTATTTGTTTTTGTTTGTTCACTTTTTTGTTTCTTTTTAATGTTTTGTGTGGCAATAAAGTATTTATCTATCTATTTATCTTCTGCAACGAAGTGACGTTGATATTTATCTGAAAAGATTTAAAAGAGAGCTCAATGAACTACAAAACAAATTACTAAAATATTTACCTATACATTTTCGAAATTATAGAGATAATGGTATAATTTAGCCATTTTAAACCCCAAAGCTTTAATATTTGTAAGCCTAGCAGTTTGATTTTAGAATTCAGTATAATCCATTTTATAACGAAAATATTCAAAATTTTTGACGTCACAATTCAGAGATGTTCTTTAACGTCTTATTTTGATGTGACTAAAGTTAATTAAAAGAAAAATACGTTATGTATAATATTATCACAATTAATGTAAGCCCAATTTTCTTTTGTTTTTTTCTCAAGAAGAAAAATGTAGGTTTAATTATGACTTAAAATATGTAAATGACACTTCTAGCTCAACTATACATCATCGGTTTTCACGTACGAGTGCCCCTTGCAATATAGTACCGTCCCAAGTCAACTATTAAGAATTTTTAATGACCCACGTTGATCCTAGTACCGATAAACCACATGCGAGGTATAAAATATGGTTCGGTTGATACATTAATTGAATTTTCTAACATGTTATTATTTTGCACGTAGATGCTAATATATTGGAAATAGACTGAGGTTCTTTTGAGCGTGGCAAAATATCGTAAATCTGTAGCTTAGCTAGCCTTACATGTCACTTCATGTTCACTTCAGACTGTGGTAGTTGAGGCAGCGTCTCAACTTCATTAATAGTTAAGTACGGTTCTATATGGATACAATACAAAATTCATCGTAATCACGTCTCTATTCCCATTCATAGATACGTAAGAAAACACCTATTGAGGATTTAAGATATTGAGTATTGACGTTATTGAATATAATTACTACCACTATAACAAAATATTATTACTACCTACCACTGTACTCTGTCCCTACTCCGTTTAAGGCTTAGGCGGTTTTAATTTTAATGGTGGAGTTCAACACCAAATTTTGCGCTTTAATCAACTCTCTTGGCCTATAGTTAGTATTGACACCCTAATAAATCTTTTATGACGGACAAAGCTTTAAAATAAGTCGTAATCAGTGCCAAATTATTACTCGGGTTGTTGGTTATAAAACCATCCTTAAAAACTGATACCCCAAAACAGCGGAAAGCACTTCACACAAATCAAAACGTGCCGGGAATCGAACACAATGCCACTCAGCGCATCTTCACAGAATTGATGTTGTCGATAAATCACCTAGCATTCTTCGCCAACGCCCGTACACTTGACTAATACGGATTTATGTGTTGGTGTATAGGGTGCGTACAGATTTGGTTGCTGGTATAACACATTCTTCTCACATTCTTGTAGTTTACATTGCACACTTGCACTGTAAGCGATTGCGGAAAAGAGTGGGGCGCGTCTTCGTGGATTGAACTAGCTATATGAAAATGTAAAGAAAAATTGGATATGGTCAAGGTTATATATTGGATTGGGTTTGTTTGTAGCTTAGGTTACTGATGATGCAGCCATTGAAGAAAGATTTGACCCTAAGAAATGTTCAACAATTATACAAAAAGATAATCATCCAGATATGAGCGTCCATCTGTTTAACTTTATTGTTGAGAATAAAATGATTTGTTTACTAACTTGTAGCCTTAAACCGTGATCTCATCATCTGGATAGTAAGTAATGCAGTCTAAGATGGTAGCCGGCTAACCTGTTAGGGGTATGGCAGTTACATTAAAGCAATATAATATCCCTAAGACAAGCCAGTCCATGAAATCTAAAATTGTATTTTCTGATGTAGAGAAACTCCGAGCATAGCTCTTTACATCGCTTGCTTAGTAACTCTGAGCCTGATAATAAAATCACTTGGTGATTATAATTACTTGGTAATGTATCAGTACACACATACCGATATTCGAAGATTGGATTTTCAAGCAATACAAAATAATTAAGGAGGAGAAGACAAAGAAAAATTACCTAATTTCATTGTAAACACGAGACTTGTGTCTCGCGTGTCAGAAGTGCCAACTGCTGTTAGGTCTTTTTTTTCAGTTATTTTTTATGTTATACTAGCTGATGCCCGCGACTTCGTCCGCGTGGATTGAAGTTTTTCGGTTCCCGCGGGAACTCTTTAATTTTCCGGGATAAAAAGTAGCCTATGTGCTATTCCAGACTATAATCTATCTCTGTGCCAAATTTCATCCAGATCCGTTCAGCCGTTGGAGCGTGATTGAGTAACAAACATCCATACATCCATACATCCATCCAAACTTTCGCATTTATAATATTTATTTGATTTTTTGTAGTATTACAAAAATGTTCTAACTATTCAATGTGTGTACGAACATGCAACCGATGAAGCATTAGCGAGGGTCACATTCCACCTATCACACGCATTTTTCGAAGCCCGATCGTAGCTAATGGCCAGCTCTATAGCTCGGAACAAGCACTGCGTATGTGGCAAAACAGCAAAATATATAATCGTAGACCGTACTCGTATGTATAAAATTATATTACTATTGCTATGATGTTCGTGGCTGAATAAAGAAACACTAATTATGCCAACTTAGTAGTTGTTTTTAACGTTTCCTTATTGAACAAAATGGCAAATAGGTAGGTACATGTACGTTATTTGATATGACTAAAAGTATAGGGTTTCAGTAACAATGGGGCTGATTCTATAGTGCACAATCTCTAAACTAAGCTAAAATGAAAGCATTAAAAACATTGCTAACCCTTTCATAATACTCCCTGCGGAAAGGGACAGAACTAGATTTCATGCTGTCATTTTAGTTTTGTTTAGAGATTGTGTTATACAGAATTGGCCACATTGTATGTTCCAGTAAAATAAAGGCATTACTTTTTAAATGATCTATTCATAGTAGCTAGGTAAGCAGGAATAAAATAACTCAAAATTCCAAAACAATGTAAAGCAATAAATCGAAATCAATACAAGTTTTTAATAAAAGTTGAAAGGCTGAATAATTTCTTTAAAACAAAATGCCGCTTATAGTATTTTGTATTTCTGCTATGTCCGGTTGTTTCTGTTTTTCACGTTTTCGAATGTGGCATGATACGTCACGCTGAAAACCGTGCCAATATATATATGTCTCAATTAGAAAGTGGCAACAGGGAAAAATGGTTTCATTCTTTTTCCTTTTAAAGCCATTTTTGCGTTTCGCTTGATCTGTATTTATTGGCCGTTAATGGATTCCAATGATGGAAGGATCAAATTAGTTATTTAGGTATGTTAAAAGCTATGAGATATCGAAAACGCTATGAACGGTATTTTTGGTTTATTTTCAGTTCAAAATTCTGTATTCCGCGCATTTTTACCTAATTTAGGCTTCATATTTTTATGATAGAATTAATTGTGTCAGTTGCTATGCTTTTATAGGTATGTGTAGGGATTATTGTCAATTTAGCACACGTAAATAGTCGTCGTCGTCGTCTCAACCTATAGATGTCCACGGCTGGACGAAGGTCTCCTGCATGGATCGCCACAGAGCATGGTCTTGTGCCGCTTGTTTGTGCCTAAATAGTATCCAACACATTTCCTTCCAGTATTCCATCCAATTCCCATATCCAATCAAATATGACTTGCTTAGCGGCGAAGGAAAACATTGCAAGGAAACCTGCTTGCCCGGGTTCTCAAAGGTGTGTGAAGTTTGCCAATCCGCACTTAGACAGCGTGGTGGACGGCCAAACGGCCAAATCATTAGTGTGCGTGTAACGTTAGGTGTGTGTTTAAATTCGGCTGTAACGTTTTATATAAAACAGTCATAAATATGTCATATCACCCTCAAGCTACCTCCATTAAACGTGCCCACGCAAATCCTTACGACCATCTATGTATGACCACTCAACTATTCGTGCGTTTCTTATTTAAAATGCTCTTTGCAAGCAAACACCGGGGCAGTGAATAATGTAGTGTATGACAGTAGGCCGGGAGGCCCCGGGGGCTACATATTTTAGCGGTATTTGACCAAAACTATGATATGGTGGAGATACAAAAAGTTGGAGACGGTTAGGTGTCCCTTTTACAATTTTAATAACAACATTTTTAACCTTAATAACAGATTAACAAAACTTACCTATGAAATCTTACCTTACCTTTAGACTGATATCTCAAAAGGTGGTTGTGTCTTCTCAATAATAGTGTCGCTTATAGAATACTTAAATGAAAATCTTTCTATATTATAGTGTAAAGACATAATAATATAGGTGTTTGTAATGTTAGCGTATAGATAATATTATTATATATGCGAAACTATGTCTGTCTGTCCGTCCGTCTATCTGTCTGTCTGTCTGCTCAAATGCTGCTGAAATTTGGTAGGTTACTGATTCGTAACGTTTTTTAGATATACAATTTAAAAGTTTAAAAACCCCACGACAAATTGCAGCATTTCTTAGCTGTTATCTTTAACCCTTTGACGACCAAGGGACGTATTTGTCCCCAAACCTAATTTCAATCGTACAAAAAACTAAGAACTATAGATTATTATTTTAATAGATAATATATTTTTGAGGATAGTTTTTATAATTTTGATATAAAATTTGACTCCTAATTGTCATATTTCATAGTAAATTTAGTACCGCAATGAGCAGTTCATGAAGTCGCTAGTTCATCATTTTCAAAAAATCAAAACTATTACATAAATTGTTTATATAGTTGTAACTTTGTAAAAATATTATTGTCTAGTAAGTAAATAACTATTTTGTACTTGTATCAAATGGTTACATAACTAATTTACTTTGTTAGCTCGTGAAAACAAAAAGGGACACCGGCGTCCCTATGGGCGATAACGGTAATAATCTATCAAAAAAGTCTCCTATTTGATTTGATATTTTTATCGCATCTACCTTCATTTTGAACATAATTTTGGCAGATAATGGTGCGCAAGGTATGTGAAATTTTCGTACTCAGCGAAAATGAGATCCATAAAATTTACTTGGGTGAAAATAGTGCTGACGAAGATGCATTATTACTTGACGAAAATGACAAAAAGTTTCTGATGTTGCATGATGATAATATCCAAAATGTTGAGATTGAGTTTTCATTGTTTCCGGAATCTTCTAAATTGCTAACAGCTAAACCTTCTACATCGAAACCTTCAACATCAACAGCTGCAAATCTCATAATACAGACCCATCGTCACCAACTAGCAGTTACTAAGTGGAATCATAGAAATTATGTTCCATAATAATATATTTCTCACAATGATGGCAAAGTGCAAATATGTGAAGAAAGTATTTCCGATTCAATGGCACCTTTAGATATTTTAGTTCCATAGCTATATTTTTTGAAGTGTTGCTTCAAAAAATAGAAAGTCAGAACCCAGAGTCAGGTATGCTCAACAAAACGGCTGAGAATTATAATTGGAAACATATAAAAAATGAAAGCATGCCTGGCATAAATTTAGTCGGATTCATCATCCTGGTTATCATCAGGTATCATGTTTTGCCACCAATTACAGATTATTATTGGTATATTGATTGAGATGTGGCAGTTCCCTATGTATCCAACGTTATGCCAAGAAGTCGTTTTGAAGATGTATACGCAGTGATTTATTTGTTTTACTTATGGTATATATGGCATGTATGCTATGCTTCATACACCGACTCAAGGAACTTTGCTGTCAACTTGACTGCGAAAAAAACTGTAGCTCGAAAATTGACAGTGATCAGTAACTTTTGTGTAAGACAACGAGCTCCTCCTTATTCTCGACCGTAACTACTGCAACAGGAAGGTCTTAGAAACAATCAATGGCTTTTTTACCTGTCATGAATAAATCCTATAGGAAAAGATGCGTAAATTGTGCTGAAAAAAAAATAGAAAATTGCACAAAAAATAAGTATGCCACAGGCCATGTGTGACATTCATTTGAGTTACACAGCTCACAGAAATAGCTTCACTGATTATAATTATATGTATGTGTATTAACTAAAGATTTATAAAAATAAATACATTGTTTATCACAAAATGCCATAAAAAGTAATAAAAAAACTAACAAAACTAACAAAAATAAGGTGATTTCTGAATCATTGTTTTCGGGTAAAAAGTTACCTTTAACGCCCATAGGGACACATGTGTCCCAAAGAATTCCAAAAAAACTACTAAATTTTAATTTATTTTTACTGTAGAATATTTTTACTAGACCCTAAATAAACCATAATTTATAACCAAAAACTTAAAATCACTTCTGGAAACCTTATGGTCCTGAAAGGGTTAAAACATACCTAAGAACCCTCTCTGATTCCTGTATAGGCAGTAGCTTTGCAGCTAGATGTTGAGAAGTTGATAATAATCTATTCATTATCCTAGCTGGACAGTACCACTGCAGTAGAACCATCGAAATAAAATTAAATGAAAATCTCTTTGCTCATGCACATAACTTTAGCATTTAATTGTCATCCGTTTTAATTCTTCTTCTTCTTCTTCTTAATTTGGTTAATCGCTTTTCGTAGTGCCACAGCAGCACCATGAACTTCGCCAATTTCACGTGGGAATCCGTTTCAATTAATAAAATAAGTCTAAAATATAATAACGCATCCAACATGGGTCAAGTTGTTTCCACGATCCGTGCCCGACCCAATAGAGGACACTTTTGGGCCTTTAATAAATATTTACTCTCCCATATTGTTTGGGGCCGTATTATACTGTTAATTCGCTTCTAATTATATAATTTATAAGTTTGCTTTAGGATACCGGATAGTCGAAGAATTGATACAAACAATATTATTAATATGTGTTACTTTTACATGCTGCTAACCGTTAGTGGAACGTATTTTAAAAAGCTATATTTGCGTGGTATAACTTTTGGATAAGAATTAAATTTGAACGTATACCTACTGCCTCGTTGGTCTAGTGTTAGCATGTTTGATTGCGGTCGACGAGGTCCCGGGTTCGAGTCTCAGGTCGGGTCATAATTAAGTATTGGGTTTTTCTGACTAGAAATTCTCAGTACTAGCCCGGAGTTAGGAAGTTAGCGGTGTTTCACCTCCGTGCCTCGGAGAGCACGTTAAGCCATCGGTCCCGGTTATTATCACTAACATGATAATAGTCGTTAAAGCCCGCCAACCCGCATTGGAGCAGCGTGGTGGGTCTATAAGCTCTAGTTCCCTCTCTCCTATGAGAGTGGAGGCCTGTGCCTAGCAGTGGAACGTTAATGGGCTGTAGGGTAGGTACCTATGTACCTAACCTTACCTTACCTTATTGTATGTTAGCATAAAAGCTTATGAGTCATATTATCCAAGTCGGTCAATGAAAGATGAATGAGTTACCTTAATTATAGTCGTTACGGGGATAGTCTAGTTGCCTCCTACTTTTCGGAGTAATGTGCGTTTTGAGCAATTAAATAATATATTTATTCTGTGGTTAAAAAATAAATACATAAAGTATTTATTAACAACTAGCTGATGCCCGTGACTTCGTCCGCGTGGATCGAGGTTTTTTGGTTCCCGCGGGAACTTTTTAATTTTCCGGGATAAAAAGTAACTTATTGTGTTATTCCAGACTAATCTATCTCTGTGCCAAATTTCATTCAGATCCGTTCAGCCATTCTGGCGTGATTGAGTAACAAACATCCATCCATCCACACATTAGTATTAACAATTACAGTGAATACATATTTCAGCTTCTATGGTACACTGTACAAACATTATTACCATTTTACCTCCGACCTCCGACCGACCGAAGTTTGACGACCTCTCTGGCGCAGTGTTGAGCGCTGTTGTGTTAATGTGGGAAGGTTCGATCCCCGACAGGGTCAATTTGGGAATTTATAATTTCTGAATTTTCCCTGGTAGGTACAGCCTGGTGGGAGGTTTCAGCCGTGGCTTGTTACCAACCTACCGGCAAAGATGTGCCGCCAAGCGATTTAGCGTTCCGGTACGATGCCGTGTAGAAATCGATTAAATATATTTAACCCATGTCCCTAACTGGTATGCCCGCTACCATCTTGGACTGCATCATCACTTAAAATCAGGTAAGATCGCATTCAAGGGCTAACTTCTAGTGGTTAAAAAATAGCGCGGATCTTACGCGTTGCAGCGAGGAACCACTTGTCTACTTTCTATTTATGAAATCAAATTATGAAGACACAGAAAAAATGCTAAAATTAAATATATAACAGTAACACAGACACATTAAGACACACACGCACTCACACATAAATACCACACATTAACACAAACACCACATGCACACACCCACACACACACACACCCACACACACAAAAGTAATGTATAAGTTGCATATTATTATTAAGTTGATTCTAGGCTACTTTATTTCTGTTATCTACGGAAGCAAGTGATTTCCGCGATACAGGGAATCCTAGTGCGGTACTATTTCTGTACTGTGATCTTTATCTGAATAAATCTGAAATCTATTTAGGGAAAAATAGGCTATACGTATTTCATTGAGTAAGCAATCAAACTATAGTTCCTAATCTGTAATCACTATAAAATATCAAACGATATTTAAACCCGTTCGCCGCACGCATCGGAAACAGCGGGCGGGGTCGGTATGATATTAAAATTGACAGGACACACCTGTGCAAGGGTTAAGGGGTGGAATTGATTCATTTAGTTTGCGTTACGTGTCATCGAGACGTGGGGTGGAGGGTTAAATGATGAAATTGAACTGTTTTAACTTTTTAATGCGATGATTGCAGCACCTATCCATTTAATATTGTTTATTTTGTTAAAAATTTAACGGATCTCATGGGTTCCAGTGGACAGCTGTTGTTTAAACAAACAAAACAGATAAGTATCTATACTAATATTATAAATGCGAAAGTGTGTCTGTCTGTCTGTCTGTCTGCTACGCTTTTTCGGTCCATCGGTTTGATGAAATTTGGTATAGAGATAGGTTACATCCTGTGGAAGACGGAAGTACATATATTTAGGACACTTAAGCTATTTATTCCGGAAAGTTAAGGAGTTCCTTCGCGAATTAAAAACATTATCAACGCGGACGAAGTCGCGGGCATCATTTCGTTTAAGATGTTCGCTTCCTTAGAGCACTGGTGGCCGCAGTGGTGTGCCGCGCCGGTCCCAGGTTTGATTCCCGACAGGAGCAATTCCCGGCAAGTCTACTAGGGGATTATCGCTACCTTAATTTGGTAAAGAGATGCTTGCTTTCCGGAACACAGATATAGACTAGGTTAGGCTTTATATCCCGGGAAGATAACTTCCAACGCATTTTTAGTCAAGTCAAGTGGCACCATCTAGTCGTAAATAACCACGTACCTACCATAAACATCTGGAAAAATAACATAATATAAATCTTAGTTCTATTAGAAGCAAAACTTTGCTCGGAACAGTTGAAGTCGTATTTAATAAAATGTTATCCCGCTTAACGGAAAACAATACCAAAGTTCACTCTATAAATAATTCGCTGAAGTAGTTCGGGTGGCCCCTACCACCAGTTAAGGTTGCATACTCGAATTTCTTGATATAATATTATGCTAATGGGTAATTCAACTTTTATTACTTGTACTAGATGATGTCCGCGACTTTGTCCGCGTGGATGATTCCCGCGGAAACTTTTTAATTTTACGGGATAAAAAGTAGCCTGCTCTTCCCCGGGATACAAACAGGTTGAATAGATGGCAGACAGACAGACAGACACACTTTCGCATTTATAATATTAATATGGATTATTACTAGATGAAGCCCGCTACTAAGTCTGCGTGGTTTCAGTTTTTTTAATTCCCGCGAGAACACTTCAGCTTTACGGGATCAAATATCATAAAAATCGGTTGATAGTCAGTTTATGAACCACGCGCGTTACATGATGTAACGAATCGTGTATATCACATGGAAGTTGCATACAACCCTGGCCACTGGAAATAATGTTAGCCTATCAGATGTGATTGCAATAACTGTAGCTTTTCTTATCGTAATCTGATATTGTCGAAAAATTATAGTAGAGGTCAAATAGTTAGCTGTGTACAGAAATGTTTTCCCGTCGATTAAGACGCGGACACACTGCCTCTCGATAATGATGTAAGTTTTTCTTGTAACCACCCTTAGTTTTATAAGTACCGTTGGCATATTGAAGAATAAAAAAATAGTAACTTTAGAAACACTGCTCTTAGATATTACGACTCAAAATTTAATACATAATTAATCAACCCGAACCAATTAGTGATCTAAGAAAAGTTTTGATCATCGTAGATTGTGGGACAAAAATTGAGTTTTGACGATAACTTAGCAATGCTCCGGTGTTCTGTATTCTGACGTGTATATTGGTTTGGGTATAATTATTTATCAAGTAATTTGTTTTTCAAGCGATGATGCGTAGATATATATATAGATATTTACCTTTTCATGGCCCATCCTCCTTACCGATTCCGACACACTTTGTAACTGAGGTAGCTTAAATTTTTAAGACAGCTTCTAAAGGCAGGGTACTTTTTATCCTGGAAAATTAAAGAGCTCCAACAGGTTTTTAAAATACCTTAATTCACGCTGATATTGACGTGAATATTAGTTGTCAATAATAATTATTAAATTGATTTAATTTCGAAATATTTTTGCTACCACTACCTACGTTCAATTCTATACATACGCAGTGTATACTAGTGCGGAGATATGCGATGATAAACGGTTGTTCCGAAACTACTGTCGTTAACCACCCTCAGTCTTTTTACTGGCAAGGAATACCGACTGACTTACATACGAACTGGAATAAGAAACAATAGGGACAATAAAGATAGAAAAAAGTATTTACTTCGGCATTTCGCATTGGCTTAAAGTGATGAATATTAAAAAAAGTGATAAACATAATTTATCACTTTTTTTTAAGTTGAATCAATGCACTACATTTGTTTGTATGGCAAAAGGCTCATCTCAAAAATTACCAACCTAATGAACTGGACGTTTTTTACGAGTAAATAAGAAGAGAGTCATCTATAATTCCCAACATAATAAAATGATGGCCTGAAGTTACATTGCGAATTTACCACCAGTCATTTTCTGTAGATATCACAAAATTCAAGTTATTCAAAATATGCCGTCGTCACATAAAATTTCCAATTTCAATAAAAGTACATTAGTATCAAAACACTTCGCGACCACTTATTTCCCCAGGCCCATTATATTAACGACATTGACGATATTTTCTCGCACGGTATCGCAAACACCTTTGCATTAGCTACAAAAAATACGGCTCTCGCTGATGGCACTAATTTTTTTCCCTACTGATATTAAGTCATGTTTAAGACGGCCTGTCATTATCCTTAATAGTAATAGATATTTTATTTTGTCGCGTTTCGCTTTGGGGGTGTTTACACAACATTGGGGGAGGGTATTATGGTGACGGAATGCTTGATTTCGAACGGTATGAGTTGCGATGTATAATTTGTGTGCCTGTAATGACATAGATGTTGTATTTTATTATAATTGATACATTTTTCTAACAGCATTACTAATAACAATATTTTTAATTTAATACAAGTCCAAAAGTAAATCTAAATTTTTTGTTTTAATACAAGGCAGGTAATTATTATAAAACAATGTTAACTCTACATGTTACGTCATTAACTCTATCCTTTATACCTACTCTAAATGTTACGCGATATTTTAAATAACATTATTATGAAAATCTGAGTTTATTTAAGATCTTGATTTAAGAAATAGCTATGAAATAAGGGCTACAACAAACCATTTTAACTCAAAAAAATTGTGTGATATAATATCGAATGCTTACTTTATACGCACTCTGATACATTTGCCGTTCGTTAATAGGTTTTTCCTTCATAAAGCGAATGTTAACCTATTTATTATACGGTTGATATTAAAAACGGGAGACGACCTTATCCTCATAATAAATGTTTAGACTTTGACGAAGTTGCTTTTGTGTGAACGCTATAAATATCGTTTAGATCATGCGATAAGCTTTAAGCTAATCGACATGTCTCATGATGTAAAATATAGACTAACGCCATCGCATAATAAAAATGAGTGTAAAAAAATATATTTTTACAACTCTTCAATTTATTTTAATTTTCGTTTTATTAGAGTATACTTATTTTTAAGTGCAAACAACAATAAAATAAAATTAAGTACCTAAGTAAATTATAACAAAACACGTATGTATTTACAATAATTTACAATCAACGCAATCTACTGGACTCATACAAACTTTGTATGTAGTTACATAATATTTTTTATTACTATGTATATTGATAGATAGATAAATAAACTCTTTATTGCACACACTTAGAACAAGGACAATAAACAGAAAGATTAAAAGATACAACAGAAGGGTGCAAAGGCGTATATTATACTATTATTACTATTATGTACGGTTTAAATTTTTCTTTCTCCTACATTTTTAAACTCACTCCATTTATAAAGCTTGTTCTATATCAACATTAGTTGTACTGGTCACCTGTGACCTCTCGGATTAATTACTGTCCAATTCATTTTCAATCTTCTGCGAAGACATGAACTGTGACAGAGTAGGCCATCGCGTCGAATGAGGAGGGTTGGGTTACAGAGCACGATTTATCGTATCGTTCCGAACGAAGTCGTATCGTCTGGTGTAGAAGCGTATACGGATATCTGTCACGGCTTGTTTGGTTATGGTAATGGGAAAAAATGTCAAATATATTTTTTATTAAAATTCTGACCGGAGCTTTTAAGGCTTTGAACCGGTACTTTGCGTTATGGATTATATTGAGCGGAAAAATTAAAGTGTTTCTTGGTAAGCCCTTATAATATAAAAATTGAAAAAAAGAAAGTAGGTACCTTTTGAACCTAAATAATATTACATCGATGTTAACATTGAATAACTTCCTCTGTCTTAAACAATATTGAGATCTTAATATGTAAATAGATCTTTATTTACTAAATTTATAATAATTATGGTATCTAAAGCTATAGGACTAAAGTTTATTCAAAACTTTCATAAAATAATTTAAAAACCTATCTTAGAGAAAATGATATGCCCAAGACAATCTTGAAAGCAATAAAAGAATGATTACAAATATCGCAATATTTTTCCAATTTTAATTTAGTTCATGTACCTAATCGACATTTTATTTTTTTTATAATTACCTTTGTGGCGGCCACGTCCTTGAATAAAGATTAAAATTACATCGAACGTGTAACAAAAATAAGATGAAAACTAAATTATTTACACAAATTCTTACCTGTTTTATTTTGGGAGTCTTAATAAAATAACTGTTGGCAAAGAGAACAGAAAAGCGGAAAGTAAGTGAGTCATAAAATACCAATAGACATAATTCTTTCCGCATATTTATCTGGATCAAAGTCGCTCGGTAAGCTCTACAATATATCATGTTCACATTTCGATACTCTGAACCGACGCTGTATTTCATCCCGTAAGGTGCCACATGGAAATAAAATTCAGGAATGGCCCAATATTACTTTCCAAAAAAAATATTTAATGAATAATGTGAACATGATTTAATGAGTAATGTTATATTGTTTGTTAGTAATTCACGCTACAGTGACTAAACAATGTATCTCGCAAATCATTTCTCATTCTAATGGAGACGAGACCCGTGTTGGGTAGATAATGATAATAATGATAGGTGGGTATCGGCACATAATAGTTTTGTATAGGAATAGGTTAGTTATAGATATTATTTAAGTAGAGATTATTTGAATTGAAACTTCGCTACTCCTAACATTTTTGCTTTGAACTGAACACAAATGTTGAGATTTCTATTAACTATTCAAAAGTTAATAGCTACGAGTATAACTTCAGTCAACTAACATCAACTACCTACTAACTATTATTTTAACTGCAAGCACTAGAAGTGCAATAAGTTACGAAAAACATGGATTGTCCGAAAATCTTTGATTATTATTCAAACGTTGTTATTTTAAAAACAATCTCACTTTGTCACATCTTTAAGAAAACTCTTGAGCAAGAAAGAGAAATATACTCAAAGATAAAATAAAGACAGATATGAAAAAGTTGCGAAGTCTTATCCAGTGGCACTAGAGTCATGTTTCCGATCACATTCGAAACACATTCTGATAAAAGGAGTTCCGGATCCGATACTTTGAAGGGCGGTTTTTTTATTGTCAAATACATGAGCTGATAGCGGATTTTTATATTTTAAAAGTGAAATTTCCCTTAAATCATTAAAAAAATCCCCTTGTATCCTTATCATCTTTTTGTTTTTTCGATTTCCGTTGTGGCTTTTGAAACTCAGTAGTAAACGTTAATAAAAGCTCATTAGAAACCTTTATAGTTTTTTTATCAATAGTTTAAGTTCGCAGTTACGCAAGTTGTAATTTTTTCGTTAGTACCAAAACTTAAAAATTCTAACGTAACCTATGACTATTAGGTACTCTATGACTTGAATAGTTAGCAGGATAATTGTACCAGAGGCAGTTTGGTCGAAGAACCTGTAGACATTGAGGTGTCAAAGTGCTAGACTGGCGGCGTAGTGTATAAATTACATCAAACGTATCTCAAAAAACCGCTGGATTAGATCGGTGCAAAACCGCGGCTTTCTCTACTTCCCAAGAGATGATGACGAAATAAATCTCAAAAGACCATAATCTTACTCAAAATCTTTGTCAAAAATCTATGTCAAAAATTAGTAGCTGTACGTGAAGATTTGAAGCAAAGTTTTTGTTTTTTTTTTTTATCCACTACAAGTTAGCCCTTGACTGCGATCTCACCTGATGGTAAGTGATGATGCAGTCTAAGATGGTAGCGGGCTAACCTGTTAGGGGCATGGCAGTTTTATTAAACCCATACGTCCATATTCGGTTTCTACACGGCATCGTACCGGAACGCTAAATCGCTTGGCGGCACGTCTTTGCCGGTAGGGTGGTAACTAGCCATGGCTGAAGCCTCCCACCAGGCAAAAGGCACCAGGCAGGTTCCACTCTACCGCATGTACCTTGTACCCTACTTCATGGGGGAATTAAGCCTACAATAAAACAACGTCAAGCATGCCACTGTAAAATTTGTCACGGCATATTTGAGCCGAGTCGATCGACTGTGAGCATTCAGATCTGTTGACGTCTAGCGAAGAATAATTGAAGAAATTTTCCTCTTTTTATTTTATATAGGTGAGCTGTGTTTTTATCACTTCTAAGAATTATCATTATTTATAGGCATCGTGTGTCTTCTTTATAATAGTATCATTATAATAATAATTAAGCTCAGGGTTATAGCTTTCGAACAGTTACATTATAGCACTTACTTGTTACCGCATAAAAAGGCAGTCATATACAAGAAGTTTGTTGATTGATCCTTGATTTTAGTCTAAACCAAGGTCTAGACTGGTTCAATGCTATGAGATGACAACTGAAAGATAACCTCTGTGAACGATACTATTTGACACGCATTCCTCTTTTGCGTCCTCTAATATCGCTGATGGAAATTTGTAACCTTCACGTCAGCTGTCTTAGCAAGCCTAGCTAAGCTTCTCTTATTAGCAAGATCCATACTAAGTGCTACAGCCTTTTGCTCGGCAGTGCGTCTGGCTTTGATGCACTGCCGTGAAGCCTCAACTAAGGAAAGTGTGCTCCTGAACTGAGGAATGCGCTGGCCTCGGATAGTGCGTGTCTAAGCCAGTTGCACTTATTGTAAGGATTAGCAAGGCTTCCTATGTAACCCTTTATTTTAATACTAGATGATGCCCGCGACTTCACCCTCGTGGATTTTTTGATTACCACGAGAACTCTTGAATTTTCCGGGATAAAAAGTATATGTTCTTCCCTGGGATAAAAAGCCTATGCCCTTCCCCGGGATACAATCTATCACTGTACCAAATTTCATCAAAATCGGTTTAATAGATTGGCCGTAGAAGCGTAGCAGAATATATCAATACTAATATTATAATATTAGTATGGATGGATAAATATTATTATGGATTGCGCAAAAAAGAAAATTTTAGATACTTACTTACATTAGTCCAGTCGAAATTCTAAAACATAGGTACTAGTTGCACCAATTGAGTTTGTCAAGCAAATCTAATCTAAGCTGCAAACGTGGAAATAATGGGCATCAATTAGGGCAAATTCGATTCTCATCACCAATCGCGCGGATTAGCGTTAGCCTATTAATGAACAATTAGGCGACAAGCATATCGCGTCATGTCACGTAATGAAGTTTGGTATAAGGTCGAAAACACACCAGGGATTAGGGAAAGAAAAAAAGTTCGCGCCAAAAGCCCGCATCGTATGGGAAACAAATTTTGACCTTTTACGCAAGTCTGCGCAGCTCCATATAAAATTGCACCCGAGGACTTGTTACTCCGCCATAATTTTTTTTTTGTTCATAGTGTGCTTTCGCCCTGAACAGCATTCCTGGCGACATGACACCGTGGTCGTTAGCATCACTACAATGTTTAATAGGTTTCAACAAACATAAGTATAGTTATAAATTAGAACTTACAAGCTTACCCTTTTTATGTATAGAACTTTTTTTTATACGAATATTATAAACGCGAAAGTGTGTTTGTTTGTCCTTCAATCACGCCGCAACGGAGTAACAGATCGACGTGATTTTTGGCATGAGTATAGTCGAGGACCTGGAGAGTGACATAACCTTCTTTTTATCCCGGAAAATTAAGGAGTTCCCGTGGGAATTGAAAAAACCTTATTCCACTCGGATGAAGTCGCGGGCATAGTAAAAGCGAAGCGCGATGTATGAGGGTCGTGGTGAGTGAAGAGTTTTTATTTCTAAAACCGTCCTGTCCATAGAGCACATAAACTCTAGGGACCTGTTCCAAATTAAAAATCATGTCGGGTAAGTATCTCCAAATGTACTAGAAATTTCTATTTTTGTTGAGTATATTATTGGCCTTAAGTTTGTATGGCCCCAGTGCTGCCAGTAGGTACTTATCATAAAAGTTTAAATAATAATCGCCCCTTCACATTCACTAGACAGATATAATATAATAATAAAGTTTAGAACTTTCAATTTCTCAAGTCGGTACCCATTCTCTTGTACTTTGCATGTTATTACTCGATATAGAAAAATAAAGGCGCATAGGTCGTAAAATAAAAATTCACAAACCATAAGCCGGGGGAGCCATTATCTAAGAAAAATGGTTGCATCTCGAACGAACTTGTACGAAATTTTGATATCAATAAGACGATATTGAGGGTGGAATGGGAAATAAATTTTAATACATGCAACATTTAATAATGATTTTCGGAGCGTGCTTTGAGGGTTCGATGTTGGGAATTGGGAGTGTCGATGGTGGAAATAAAATAGCTTAAGCTTAATAAATCTGCTCTGAATATTTTTATTAAATATTTCAGAACATTGTTTTTTTACAGGTTTATTCTTCAATGTTTAAGAGGAAAGTACGTACGCACATTTTTTACCACATTTCTAGCCACATACAGAAGTATACATGTAGTAAGTACCCATGTGTGTGTGCGTGTGTGTGTGTGTGTGTGTGAGAAGATGCACAAGTAAGGCATATGGGAAAACACTGCTGCTTTTTAATCACATAGTTCGATGGGATACCAATTAGAGTTAATTGTTTCATCGTTTTTAAATCGAACTGCTAGAATATGACAGGCTGTCCGCTTTCCCCTCAATTAATAAGGGTGCCTTTGAACTGGCATCTTCTAAACAAGCGCGCCTGTTGGCCTGCATCATCAGGTTTTATTTCCTGCCAAGCACAATTAACAAAATAAAAAAAATATCAGAAACATGCTTAAACAAACTAAGGATGCTTATACATACTTGGCTTATTTACTAAAACTCACAGAATATCTTTTTAATATCACACAATATATCTCGCAGTAGGTCCACGCCCATCGCTGCAGTGAGTATGCTCGCAGCGTGGATTTATGAGCGATATAATTTTCCAATTTTCGAAAGCAATGTTTCGTTGTAAAACGCATAGCTGTTCTCGGCATACATTCTCTGGGCGTCCTCTAACGTGTGCTCGTGATAAGGCTGATGAATTTAAAATCATTTACAATAAGTCGGACAGACATGGCAGACAAAATTACACAAATGAGTGATAAAGAATTTTATTAATTATTTATTTGTATTCATTTATTTACAAACAATGTTGCACGGTTAATACAATATTTTGGCGTAATATTTTAAGCTCGTCCGTTTTTTGAATTATTTACCAGAGTGCATACTACCATCGCTTAGGGCAGTATTATTAAAAAACGTTAGATTTATATGACGTACCTTGACGTCCCTCAAATAAGGATTTTATTTCTGACAAAAGACTGCCAACAATATTTTAAATAATCAACGATAAAATAGTACTGATAAGCGTTGATAGAAGCCCTCCGGGCCAGTTTACAGGGTAGTTATAAATAACGTAGAGGTCAGAACTAGACTACGAAAATATAGAAAAAAATTAAACCAATTAAAGAAGACGTACAGATTAGGTATATATTTATTAAAATTATAATTTTTTTTTTTTTAAACTTAAGCAGTTAGTAAAAAAACTAAAATCAACTTCCATAAAAGTTTTGGTAGATGGTATTGAGTTAGACGGCATCAACGAGAATTCATATTCAAATAATGCAGAGGAAACGTCGTATCACGGGAGGAATCAAACGCCGGAAACGGAAAGAAGCGTATTTTTCGAATTTGAATTCCGAACTCCGGCTACTTCCGTGGCGGAAACTGAAGCATTTACGAGATAGAAGTTTTAAACGGAATACATTTGCGAATTTGAATTTTACAGTACTTTCGAATTCAAATGCGGTTACGTTAATATTTGAAAAAGTGAGTCGATCAGTGTTCAGGGCTGCGCTATATGGGTATGAAATGCAAAAGTGTGTTTGTTTATTGGTTTGTCCTTCAATCATGCTTCGGATCATCGTGACTTACGCATGGATATAGTAAAACACCTGGAAAAATCTAAATCCTAAATAATGTATGAAATAATTGGATTTAAACTAAACTTAACTTTTGGAACTAAACTTAGTGCTCAAACTTTTTTACACTATAAGTAATATATATTATGTGCATCCTAAAAAACTAGTGTTCTTTGTCTAACGTATGATTTTTTGTAGCTTTAAAATTTTATAAACAAAATATATAAACACATAAATGCAGAGAATAATACCAGCTTGCAATACATGCATCTATACATAATATTATAAATGCGAAAGTTTGGATGGATGGATGTTTGTTACTCAGTCACGCCTGAACGGCTGAACGGATCTGGATGAAATTTGGCACAGAGATAGAATAACACATAGGCTATTTTTTATGCTGGAAAATTAAAAAGTTCCCGCGGGTACCAAAAAACCTCAATCCACACGGATGAAATCGCGGGCATTAGCTAGTAGTAATTTAATACTATATCTTATTTAAATTTTAAAAAAATAATGATCCGCCTCCGTGCCTTTTTCAGCGTTTAGGAAAACCTTCAATACAAGTTATATGCATTGGAAAAAATTAAATATAGTACAATATATCTACCTACATAATCTACTATTAAAAGTTCTCAACGAGGAAACGGAAAAAGGCTTCTTTTTATCCCAAAAATAGGCACAAGACTTCACTCACTATAATGATCCAACAATTCAAAAGAAGCAAATCAATGTCACAAGATACGCAGCCTCCCATCATACATCACTTAAACTTATATCAGACGTCATCCTTTTTGTAAATGTTTCTTTGATAGCGCGATTTGGGATGCTCCTTGTGAGGAGATGGAATGTTATCTTTTCGAAACCGTTTACAAAATGATCATTCAATATTATGTTTTATGCTTTCAATTGATAAACAGATAAAGGCATTGCGGCATTCCGAACCAGTGGTAGATTCACTCGTCTATTCAAAAGCACTTGTTAAAAGTCTGCTTGAATAAAAAATATTTGATTTAATTTGAATCAAATCTTTCCTCTTTATATTATTTGTCTAATTCAAATCGAATTTAATTCAAATCAATGATGCTCCGGTGTCGGAGTGAAACGTACGTAGCAGTATGGAAGATTTGTATGGTGTGGTGTTTGTTACGGTGCGAATTGCTGGCTTATTGGGCGCTGAATATCGCAAGCTACATGTTTACAACGTGTTATTGTGATATTCACAATTAAGTTCCTTGTTGCTTGCTTCTATCCAATAAGTTTTTCTTAATTTCAGAAAAGACGTATCGTGATTTTATCCTAATGTGCCTTCTCCAGTGATGCATTTGTATACTCAAATACTTATATACTCAATGCTCTGATGGAAATAATTGCTTACAAAAGAGGTAAGGAGCAACTGCGTACGTCCACATAATTATAATTATTAGATTTGTATTTCAATTTAGTCGATAAGATATAATAGGTTAAAAATATCTGTTAATTCCGTAAAATAACCAAATATTGTAGGAACAAAAAACAATAATGAGGAAGGTGAAATTAATAGCCTGAGTAAAATAATATGAAAAAAGAGTACACGTGCAAAAGACAATGGTACTCACCTTTATCAAACATCTTGATGGAATGACAACAATACTAAACAAACAGAACACACCAATCAAATCTCACTTAAGGGCGAACGATGTATCCTATAAAAGAAAATTCCAATTTACATATGTTTGGGGAGAGCCCGCGGCGGATCCGCGCAAATTGAGAGCAATACCACGAATTACGTTTGATTTTATTTTTACAATTTCTTTTCGATATCTCCATCTTAGCAATGTCTTAAAAAGAGCACAATTTAAGCCATTTTTGCCTTTTTTCTGTAGGAATTAGAGTTGAATTCTGAATGGAGAGAGGTGATCCAAATTTTTTATTTCTTTGTAAATATACGAAACACTTTCATGACATAAAAATATGTTTTTTTTGTCGAAAAATATTACATTCCATTGGTTACTGCCGGCGGCTTCTCTACCTATGATATCAAAAGATTTATAATATATTATAAATCTATAATTCATTATATAATTTCATAAAATCTGACCTTATTATGATCAGAGATACCTACTATTAATTTCTTCTTCTTTTTGCTGCTTCTTGGTGTTTCTTCTTAGTAAGAAATCACTATTAATAATTTGTGGTTTATTCTAAACATAAACGTATTGTAATCTTACAAATAATAATATATAATGTAATCCTCTATGTTACTTCAGTGATCATGACTGTGTCGAAGCTATATGGCGCTCATGTTGCCCATGTGTTATTGTTGGTTATGTGTTATAAGTACAATAATTAATTATTACTACATGATATATTTTGGTGAACACAGCAAAAATATATCATATAGTAAGAACAAAAAGGCGACGGCAAAGCCTGTGATTTCAAACCGTATGTTTCCAAAGTAAAGAAAAAGAAACGGGAGCTAATGTTCGATTGATGCTTGATGTACATCGAATGTGATCTTGCCGTGTGGGGTCCGGAGGGCCCTCGTGTTATTGATGTCTTTTTGTGCAGATAAACATGTCGTATTTTGTTCGGTAATGGTGTTGATTTAACCAAATTTCCCTGTAAACTCTGATATGTAAACGAGTTACGTGATTTTGTTGTTGGTTGAAAGGATTTTTGACACAGTAGTACGATACGATGTACAAGATTTTTAAGAGCGGTTAGTTTATTATGTAGACAATTATAATTGAGACATTTAATGAACGAAAATTTAATGAAATATTTATTTTTTATCCAATACAAGTTAGCCCTTGACTGCGATCTCACCTGATGGTAAGTGAAGATGCAGTCTGAGATGGTAGCGGGCAGAGAATAGAATTTTGTGAACGGTAACTGCATATGTAAGACATCAGTCCTTTTACTAGAAGAAAGAAGAAGAACAACTGAAATGAAGACATTTTTAAAGAAAATAATAATGTTATAATAGTATTTACATAAAAGAAAAGCACAAAACAAAATTCATACCCCATACACGGCAATTTCCAGCCCAGTATGGTCCCAGCGACGTCGTATGTCACCTTTAAATAAATAAAAAAATCATACATCACGATAGCGGATTCACCTCACGTCCGGGTATGCCCGGGTATGATCTATACGGATATCCTTCAAATTCTCCCAGTACATCCGTCATTCTTACCGCTTTATTTACCTAGGCACGCGTAAAAGGCAATACACAGAGTTATGAATGCTTAGAAGTGATTTATTCTTATACGCAATGCTTATGACAAAAGCTTAATTTGGAAGGACGAAGCTTTATTGTCCAGGATAACTAATGTTACATAAAAAAACTATTCAAAATAAGAAATAAACTTATGGATTATGTTTTTTTTTCTTTTTTCATTCACTGAGGCTAAATTTTATAAAATGATTGGTCACCTTCAATACCTACACGAAAAGCGAGAGCTGAAAATATCTTTTGGTTTACTCCCTCGATGAAAAGGTATTTCAGAATGAAATAAGAGGGAGTCTACGACTTTACGAATATGAAGTCTTTTAAAAATAGTCTGTATAGTTTGTGTAGAAAAAATAACACAGTTAAATATTACAGTGTTCAGTCTGGCCCCTTTTGTAGTCTACGGCAGACAACCCAGAATCACGTAGAAGTCATTCGCTACCGCAAGAATACGACTGCTATATGCTTTATCGTCGGGATCCGGGGATTTTTACGAGCAAATCCGCGGGATGTGCCTTAGCTAAACGGGCTAATGAGCTATATCACTACCTTTAATAAGCTACGTGCACGGTCAAATGTATGTCAGAGAAAAACAGCTAACTAACACTAACAAATCAATTTCGATTCCCATAAGCCTCCCATCTTACCAACTGATTATAGACTACTACAAAGTGTTTATAAAATTTAGTCCTACTCTATACTACACTTTTTATGTAAACTTTCACTTGTAGAAAAAGATCTATTAAGAAAAATCGGTTTCCGTCAAATTACCATTGAATTATTCATAGAAAATAATTTTCCATTTCATTAAACCTTCGTATCAAAATCGCCGCAAGTTGCGCGGGGGGCTGTAAAAATTTTACCGTCCCTATTTTCTGGCTATAAAGCGTGGTCAATCCCGAGGGTGTCCGGGTTTATGGGCCCAATAACGGGGACAGTCCACAAATTGTCGTATTGTTTTAAGTTCTCAGTAGTTTCTTAGAGATATGGGATTACTTTTTGTTATTCCCATAAATACCAAGTTTCCAGATCAGGTGGCAATGTGATTTTTACCTCAACTTCAATGTAATCATGATGAGTATCTCTAGCTAAAGCATAATGTAAACTAGATAATTATAATAAATAACCTATAGGTACTTTCTTTTTGGAATACTCTAAAACAATAATAGTTTTTAGTTATTTTTAGAGTAGAGTCAAAACACAGCGTAGCTTAATATAAGAGACACTTAAGTGTTAAAGGTATTTAAAATAGCAAGGTTTATTTTTATTTGATCCAAAGTTTTTTTACATTGACTTGAAAATAATAGAGTTGTTGACATACGGTAGACAAGATTTTCATGGTAGCTGCCCTGATTAGCTATAACATTACGATGTTCCATCGGCATTTGTCCGGCATGTATATTTTTCTCACAAAAATCAGTACCTAGCGTCATAATATGGATGGATGGCTATCATGGCCTCATTCCAAACCTCAATACCTAAGGTTAAACATAGCTAACGAAGTACTCTGTGTTGTAGGTTCGAACAATAAGTTCTTACGAATAACTGAAAATCAATAAGATTTCCCATAGAATCAGAAGAAAGTGGTTTTTATGGGCGCACGTATATGAGCAGTACCGACTGAGGTATTACGGCTAGGTTTACTTAGTGATTTTATATCTCTATCAATGCGGGCCTTCCGACGAGGAGCTTTTATTTTTTGTTTCACACGCGAACATAAATAGACGCGCGTTTTCCACGAAGAAAGGAAATCCATGGAAACCACTCTTAATAATTACTGCAGAATTAAGAATCACGCCCTCCTGCTTGCAAAGATAACGTATCAGTCGACGTCATTTGCCGCTTTAAAGAAGCTGATATTATGTGATACCTAGATAAAATGAAGATCATGTTATTCTGTCTTCCTAATACCTACTCCCTGTGGAAAGGGCCACCCCTAGATTTAGTTAGTCTAAAATAGTATAGAGATTGTGTTAAACAGAATTCTGTTTGGCAACCGAATTTCCGTTGTTACCTAAGAATACTGTTAAGAGCTGTCACTTGTTAATTAGATTCTTCACTCAAATACGGTAAGGTCATAACTTATGTTCTAAAATAAAATTATCAAAATGATAGTAGAAAAAATAAATGTAAGCGGCACACTTTGCCCGGCACTTAATATCTAAATTATTTTATTTTGGTACTTGTACATTGTTTGATCACGATAAGAAAGTCTAACGCACCGTGCATACGTTTACTTTAGGTATTTATTTAATTAAGTCAGTTATGAAAAAATGGACTGGCTTCGGTAGACTATGAACCGTTCATAAAAAAACGTTTGCGTAACGAGTCGCATTCGAAGTCCTGTCACTTTGTGTGCGACTCCATAATAAAGTAAGTTACGCGAACCATTTGTTCACCGGATTTTTATCCCTTGTGAGTTTGACTGCTCTCTGACTCTAACCGCTGTTCGTGTGAAAAGGGTCTTCAGTTTACAACACTGTCAATCCGCGCGGCGTCGGTTTGTAGCCGTTTTATCGTCCTCACCTCGCTTGATGTTCCGATGCACTACCCTCAATTATACTTCGACGCTGCCTCGTACGAAAAGCTTTGCCTTCCTGCTTAGCGAATGTATCATTTAGCGGAAAATACTCGTATAATATACAGGATATCCTACATAGCTACACTTAGCTATTTGTACACTTTATATACAAAGAGCAACCGCCACGTTTTTTACTTGTTCTTCTCGATAGGTCATTCCATTCCGAAGTAGTGGTAGAGACACATTGCCTAAGCAAAGTAATTTGAAAAATACATCTTGCTATTCCTTATTCAGTTATCAGTCTTGAAAATAACTGCTATAAGAAAACATACCTGCTGAAAATATTGAAAAAGCATTGTAGTTAGAAATTAGATAGCGGGATCAAATTTTCTAGCATCCATACCAATATCATAAATGCGAGAGTCTCTCTGTCAGTCTGTCTGTCTGTCTATTACGCTTTAATGGTCCATCTTTTCGCCCGATTTTGATAAAATTTGGTACAGAGACAGGTCGTATCACGGGCAAAGACATGCTACTTTTTATCCTGAAAAATAAAGGAGTTCCCGCGGGAATACAAAGTAACTTGTTCATAATACTCTACTATATTCAGATTTAATGAAGTACTTTTTTAGAATCGAAATAAAGCAATTTGGGTTTCAAAGAATTAGGATCCTAAAACAATTTACATGTAATTGAGTAGGTCAATAGTAAGTATATTTATACATATAGATTCATTTATAATGCTATTTTTGGACGAACGTCCTTTCCAATATGGCTTGAAATAATTCACAGATTATGGCCAAAGACATTTAAATTGTTATCTGTATTGTATTCTATAACTACAACAGCAAATAATGTACTGACAACTCAGTTACTTTCTTCTGTCATAAATTAAGCAGTCAATAAGTTAATTCAAACTCACGGAACTTTTAAATCGCCTTCCGAATAATTTCTTTTACCCCTTTCCGAATTCCACTCCCTCTTGATACAAATTGGGTGTTAAATTGCTTTGGTACGTGACGTTTTAATAGAACCTACTTAGTATTCTATGAAATCACCAATTTTTAGGACTTTTTTTATACAAAAGGGCGATCAGAGGAAGAAAAAGTAATTGCGTATTTGTAAGTCTTGCTTACGTATAAGTGGTTTCATGTTTTAGGTTCTGGCAATATGCGAAAGTTTGAATGGATGGATAGATGGATGGATGGATGGATAGATGTTTGTTACTTAATCACACTAGAACGGCTGAACGGATCTGGATGAAAGGCACAGGGAAAGATTATTGTCGGGAATAACATATAGGCTACTTTTTATCCCGGAAAATAAAAGAGTTCCCGCGGCAACCAAAACACCGCGAAGTCGCGGGCATCAGTTAGTTGTAGAATATTTTGATGCAAATCATTTCTGTAAACATTATATTAATGTAATGCAACAAATATTATAGTCATTGGGTAGTATTGCTACGCTCTTTGGGACTGTTTCACTTTTCCCAAGCGCTATTCGCGAAAAAAGATAATTATTATGTCTCTTATGTTGGTAACTAGAGGAAGAAAATTACTTGACTTAATAAGCGTCAAGGCAAGTTAAATAAATAAATATTTATTTCAGATATACTCGTAAATCCATAGAAAGTGTTAGTAACAATAGACTTTAAAAACTTTTGTAATAAAAACCAATTTCACATTCAATTATTTACTTATTTTAGTTTATATACCTCCTTGGACATTGAACAGTGGTTTTCACCAAAGGGTTTTCACACTTAACTGACAGTGTTCCTATAGAATACCTACTTCTGAAGCTTCCGCGTACTCTATTCATCACAGATGATGCTCTTTCGCTCATTATGCCATAAAAATCGTCGGCGTGAATAAAGGCTAATTAGATACAAAGAAAGAAAATGACGAATGGGTAGAGATACACTCCTGTTTTAAATGTTAATTATTACTTAGATTTTGTAGTTGAGAAAATTATTGAAAAAACTAGAAGTTTAATTCACTATAATCCGCCACAGAAAATTAAAATTATTCACGTCATAGTTCTAACTTTACCATAGCAATTCGAAGTCCATTGAATACTAATTGAAGACAATAGCCATCGGCGATGCGTCGCGGACGTCGAGATAAAGTTCGCAACTTGGACATCGTCTTGGACATAGGATGTGCGGTGTACCAACTTTGCTTACACGAGTTTGTTATCAAGTGATATCTTGCGCAAACTTTTAGGGGTGGTTTCACAGTAAAATAAGGAGACTCTCGGCTTCACTTGGATGTAATTTCTGGAAATCCCTCGGGGCTTCCCCCAAATTTCCGAAAATTGTAAACTACATATAACATAGCGACTAATCGGAACCCCTTACAACAATTTTCATGGTTAGGATATTAATAATGTACTTAACTTGAAAAAATTAGTATCCCACAGCGTAGGTCAAATAAAGTAATAAGTACAGCAGAAAATTTCTCCTAACTTTTGAATTAAACTGTAGTGTGTTATGTAATTTGGTATTTCAATGAAAACAAGTCTGCGTGGTTTCCTTGAGATTGGGTTTTGTAATAATTGTAATGTCTGTTATAGGTAAACTCATAGTTCCTGCACAGAAAACTGAGGGGTAATCCATAAAGTACGTCACACGTTAAGGGGGGGTTGGGGGTCGAAGAAGTGTGACATTGTGTGACAAGTGGTGGGAGGGGTCCTAAGTTTCGCGACGTCACATATCAAAATCTTATTCATCTAAGTGTTAAAATGCCAAATTTGAACGTTTTGTTAATTTTTTCAAATGTTTCATTTGATGTTGATTAAGTATATTAAAAAATAATTTAAATAGAAATAAAACTAATTTCGGAAGTGCTGTTTTAATTTAATAATTTCTAGATGAAGTTGCAGATAAATTGAATGAAATTGCAAGATATGTGACTTCACACTAGGGAGGGTGAGGTCTCACAAATGTGAGCAACTGTGACAAGGACGGGGGAGGGGTAAAAAAATTACGAAATTAGTGTGACGTACTTTATGGATGACCCCCTATTGGATTTAATGAAAGCAATCGCCGCTACATAGCGACCGCTATGTTTTTCACGACCACTTTTCCAGGAAACCAAAGAAGTAAAAGTGATCTTTAGAGACTCAATATATCGTCACTTAGAAATATATTCTGATTCTTATATAAGTAGAATTGGACACACCAAACCGGAACTTGTCAGACGTTTTGTGTCTAATGTGCCGGACAATACGCTTGAACACGTTCCACCTAGTGGACAATTGAATAGAAATTTTCAAAGACTGAAGTTTGCAAGTTGGACATAATCTTGCGCGGCGGACGCATGGTTCGGTGGGCTAACTTTACAACTTGAATAAGTTTGTTGTTGTCCGGAACTAATATTAATATATTAAATCCCGTTACACCGGAAAATTTAAGAGTTTCTGCGGGAACCAATAAATCTCAATCCACGCGGGCGAAGTGGCGGGAATCAGCTAGTTTTATCATAAACGTATGGATAGAAATGCACTTCGACAAAATTCCTTCGAAAGATGGCGTATAATTTAAACATATTATATAGTTTCACCGTAAAATATTATTGATAACAGTATCGGGCGTTACTCAGCTAAGGTAATTCCCAGAACGGCTCTATTTATCACCAAGCCTACCAACATAACATACTCGCAAATGTGTATAAGCGGTTGTGGTGTCCTGTCTTACGTTGCATTAGTTTCAGTGAATTTCAGTGAGCATATTCCGTAATTTCTTTGTTGTTATTGTGTGCAATAAATAGTATTTAATATATATACAGGCTCAGAAGGGCTGGAACTCAGAGCCGTAAAGCGAGAAAAAAAAATTAAATACAAAATAAAACAACAGCAAAATGGAACCCTTGAAAAAAAATGTTTTGAGATCATCACCAATGTGTAAGTCCTACTATTTTTGTGGAATATTCCCAAGTTTTACAAGTGTGTGTGTGCGTTAGACCCATCGTAAGATTCATAGTAGGTATCCATACTAGTATTATAAATGCGAAAGTGTATCTGTGAAGACAAAGAATTCGGTCGGAGTTTGGTTGTACTCGTAATTTGTACCTAAGTATTATAATCAGGTGTTAGTGATAATAACTAAGACCGACTTCGGTCAACCTCATTAGTCAACGTTGCAGCCTGTAAGTTACAGTACCTATATTGGAATTATTTATAAACTAAGATAGGCAATAACTATGAAAAATTGAGCTGGATTACTTTGTTGGTGGCTATAAGTAGCGTTTAATATAGGCAACATATAAAATTATGACGTAAGCAGTCTTTTCAAAACTAAATATCCTAAAAGAGGGGAATTCCCACCTCAAAACATTTTGATTTACTTTTTATTTTACTACAAAATATCCATTGACTGCGATTTCACTTGTATGGTAAGCGATGATGCAGTCTTAGATGGAAGCGGGCTAAACTGGTAGGGTAATGGTAGTCATATTAAACCCACATAGTACATAGGTATGGGTTTAACATAACTACCGTTACCGTAATAATCGTACCAGAACTTGTATCAATCTTTTGTAACCAGCCCCCCGATTGTGTAAGGAAAACGTAATCGTAATCGTTTGTCAAACGGATAATTCGACCTGTTTAAGAAGTTCGCAGATGCCTGCACGTCAAAAAGCATGTATGAACTCCTTAAACAGTTCGAAATATTATTATTATACGTTTTAAGCTGTGAAATGATTACGATTTGCTTTGCAACTGGGCATTAGATTTATGCAGCGACTACATACTTTATTCAGCTTTTTTTTCTTTTAATAGCAGGTCTATCAACCGAAGCAAAGGTCTACCACCCAGCAACTAATCTGCTGCCACTATCCCCATCATTACCATCACCGTCAATTCCTGTACCGATTGAGATTACGGAGCCGCCGAAAATCGCAGGGATGTTTGTATCAAACCGGGAAAAAGGAAAAATTGCCCTGGACCTTAAGGAAATAAAAACTAGAATTGCGTAGCCACTGCATAAATTAACAATGAATTTACAAGATACATTTTCATTTTTTTTTGTTTTTTTTAATACCTTTTACAGTCACTTCGGCATAAGGAGAAGAAGTGGGAGAATAAGGAGTTTGACTAAGTACCAACCTAAGAAGGTACCTACTACCTACTACTTCTAACTAATTATCTATAACAGGATAACCCGCAACTTCGTCAATATGGATTTAAGTTTATCGAATATACTGTGGGGACTTATAGATTTTCCGGGATAAAACGTATAGCAAATGTCCTTCCCCGGCATGTAACCTCTCTCTACAACCACCATGCTAACATCGGTTGAGCAAATGGCAAAAATCTTTAAAAACTTATATAAGATAATATAATATAACTAGAAGGTAGGTTACGTCACCTTAATAAATAATTAAGTACTTAATTATTGCTTTTAAGCCTTTTATTAACTGACTTATCTTCTCTTTTTCGTTATTTGGCAATTATAGTGATAATTTGGCAATTTTAAAAATCTTTGCGCCATTTCTAATTCGCTCCTCAGCTGTTTAATGAAACCAACAAGAAACCAAAGACAAAACGGGACTGACCACAGACAAGAAATCATTGTAAACATGACGTGTCAAAATGCCTTTCTATTTCGCTCTTTGGCTCTACAACAAATTTTTAATGTCCTCTCACTTCCGCAAAATCTGCTGCTTTTATCACTATCGAAGAAAAAAAGACGTCATTGACCTCAATATTCCTACCGTTAACTATGACAAAGTTCTTATTCCTAATTTCTGTTTAAATACAACTTTATTACTTGATAGCAAGGTTCATTATTAGTCGATACGTGATCTTGTTGCCGTATCAACGTAAGTCACTCTGTCAATGTGTGCCAAATGGTCAGTCCATTCAGTTGCGAACCGCACGCTACATTGAAAACTGGTGGAATTCGATTCCAAATTCAAATTCAAAATTAATTAATAGAATGTAACGTTATCAATATTTTTTTATTTAGCTTGTGTTTTGTGCCAGTGTTCCTGTACAATAAATTGGATTTTCCATTGAAAACTCCTTTGTTTCGTAAGTTTTCTATTTGTTTTTATTATATCAACGCGGGAGTCGTGTCCACGTTACAGATTAAAAAAGCTTTCTGTTTATAAGCTTTTAAGTTTTAGTTTCATTTACAATCTTAGGTACCTACTTAATTTATATTTCTGTTGTATTTGTTATGTTTTCCTGTGTTTGTTTTAGTTTGTTTTTACCTATTATTACAACTAATAAGTTGAAATAGATCATACTACTTACTTAATATTCACACTTGACTTCGTGTAACATGGGTCTGTACTCTGTAGTCTGTAGGTACTACCTATCAAAGAACTTATTAAAAATCGTAAAGGATATTTACCGTTTAGATATACTTTACCATAAAGAGATAGAATAGTTGTTTGGAATCTTAGAAATTTGGGGCAAAGTATAAATCTCAATTATTGCTAATAACTGATTTTAAAGTACTCTTGCTGCAGCAAAATCCAAATTTTGGCCAATATGTAAAGAATAATAGCCAATCAACCGAATAGGGGTATGGGTTTAATATAACTGCCATGCCCCTAACAGGTTAGCCCGCTACCATCTTAGGCTGCATCATCACTTACCATCAGGTGAGGTCTTGTAGTGAATTAAAAAAAATCAGAGGTGATTGCGATCCGGCTATACTGAAATTGTCATTTTACTTACTGTAATCAGCTGTCATGCAGTCCTTAATAACTACTATGTTCCCCTGGTTCTCTTTAGGAAACCCAATTTGTTTCACTTAGGTAGGTACAAGCTTAAAAGTTTTTTTTTTTCAATAAAACCACTGATGTATTCTTCTGAAAGATCCATATATAATAATATATATTTAAAAAAAGGTTATTTTAATAAATAATTATTCATAGAAAAATTAGGTTGATAGGGAATTATACAAATATCGATATCAGATTTTCTAGTAGATAAGAGTCAGGCAATCTGCTTGACTACACATAGATAAGCAGATACCTACACTGAAATACCAATTTTATTTTGTTAAAACCCTTATTCTTGCCTTAGCAGTTAAAATAGTCCAACTACAAATATATTTTTTTCCATAGTGGTCTGTGAGACATGTTAATAATATGTTAGCTTTACCTATGAAATTGCCGTTTTGTATGGAATAAGTGAATTTTTTCAAACTTTTTTATTTCTGTTATTCAAAGTAATCACCCACACAATCGACGCATCGTTGCCAACGCATTGGCAGTTTATTGATGCCCTTCTTGTAAAAATCAGCTGGACGGGAGGCAACAAACTCTTCAAAGGCATTTTGTACTGCCTCTCGGGAATTGAATTTTTTACTCACTAAAAAGTTGTCTAAATTTTGGGAAAAGTAATAGTCGGTAGGTGCAAGGGCTTCCAACCCCAGCTCTTGCAGCTTGGAGACTGTCTGTTGCGCAGTATGAGGTCACGCGTTCTCGTGAAGGAGCAGTGGGGACGACCGATTGACCAAAGCTGGTTGCAGATGTGCAAGCTTCTCCATCATTCTCTCCAGTTCTTCACAGTACACATCTGCAGTAATGCTCATGCCGTTTTGTAAAAAGCTGTGGTGAATCACACCCGCACTAGACCACCAAACAGTGACCATCTCCTTTTTAGGGGTCATTTTTGGTTTAGGGCATTGCTTTGGTGCTGAACCAGGATCTAACCAACTTGCTGAGCGCTTTCTATTGTCGAACAGAATCCATTTTTCGTCACACGTAACAATTCGTTTCAAAATTCCTTCATTTCTTTGGCTGTTGAGCAGCGCAAGGCAGGTCTCGACGCGTACGTTGCGCTGGCGATCGTAAGGTCGTGGGGCACCCATCTATCAAGCTTTTTTACCTTGCCAATTTGTCGCAAATGGATCAATATTGTTTTGATGCTTACATCAAAAGCTGCTGCTAGCTCAGCTGTAGATTGAGTTTCGTCAGCTTCCACAATTGCCTTTAATTCATTATTATTAATTATATTAATTGGTCAACCAAAGTCTCCGGACGACCACGAGCTTCATTTTTCAAGTCAAAATTTCCAGAACGGAACCGGGAAAACCAATAACGGGTTGTGCATTCGTTTGTCTCTCCGTAAACGTTTTTGATGTTACGTGCCGTTTGTGTCGCGTTGGTGCCACGACGGAACTCATATTCCATAATTACACGAATTTTTTAAAGTATAACGAAAAATGTTGAAATGTAATGAAAATACAACGCTAATCAAAAAACAAAATACTGAGTTTGTAAAAAGAATGTCATGGTTTTAAAACAAAATTAATTAGAATTTGGAATACAGAGCCATTACAAACTTTTTTTTATTTGAAATGACCAGTACTGAAGAAAGGCAATTTCATAGGTAAAGACACGGTAAAGACCTAATATTTAATTCCTAGCCCGAAAATATCAATGAAGTCGTTTTGTCTTTGTTTTTATTGATAAATTGGCCGAATCGAAGAAATTTATCAATTTTGAATCCATCTATAGCGATTAGGTGAACTTTTATCTAATCAATGCGACCATTGTCAATGTTTATTGGTAGGAACTAAATATTGTTGGTCGAATTCAACATTTTGAATTATTTTTGCTTAGTCCTCAATAACTTCATAATTCATACTTCTGCAGCGCCCGCTCTCCCACATACTATACATACAGGAATACGCACTATCGCCATCTTATACGTATGTTGTAGTAGTAAAAAAAAAACAAATCCTTCAACACACGTTTCATTCCCCAAGACTACAACATCTCCAATCTGAGGCATCAAGTCTTTGTAATTTTACACATTTTAATTTTAAAATAAGCTTATTGTTCAAAAATACAGACTAAAGGGAAATGGATAGGAAGTAAACATAATGAACTAAATTATTTACTGCATACAGCAGCTAAAATCTTGTAACTGTGGTTAGACCAGTTGAGCTCGCTGGCTTTCTTTTTTTACTTTCGGATTGAGTATGCTGCGTAGGACCTACTGGCCGCTACAGCGTCACCAGGGGGTTGAGTGAGCGCTAGGAATCGCCGAGAAAATGAGCCTTAGGGCTCGAAAACATCGGGGGTGTTCAATGCAGTTAGGACTGAACTGCACCCGCCGAACTAAGGATGCTCATTTTTTGAACATGACTGCACAGAAGCAGTTTGTTGATTTTAGTATTAACTCAGGCGATCTAAAAGGTGGTATATGTTATTTTGAATACTTAAATCGTAAATACAATCTGAAACAGGAAAATTAATAGTAAGGAGATATTTAAATACTACGCACAAATACTAACATAAAATAGGAAAACTAAATTTGGCATAATTAAGTAAACAAGTGTAGTTGTTATGCCGGTTCGCCGGCCTCCTTCAGTTTTCGGCCTTTACGCGTACTCGGTGCCGCAAAATTGCGAGAATATCGCTTAGAAATACTATTTCCAAATGAAATCTTTATTCAGACATTTGAAAATAATTGCTTTGTATCTGACAACAATTTTGGTCAGGTAACATCTTCGAGTGATTTTAGTGAATTTATTCAATTCGACGGGGGGCATCGGAGGTAACGCAACCTGCGGAAATTAGAAAAAAAATAGTGCCGCGCGTTTCACTCCAAGGCAAGCTTTTTGTTGTTTTTGTGAATGAATGATGTTAATAGGCATGTAATACCCTTCTAAAATAACTTATTAACATACTTTTAATATGATTATGTGAATATTTTGTACAAAACAACAATAATGTTGGGGGCCGCGATCTAACATTAAATTTTCTTCAAAACTTTGTTTTTCGGCCTAGGGGCCGATATGTGGCGTATCAAGTCTTCCACGCTTTTGTCTCTTTTATTCAATTGGTGAAATGATATATGTCACGACTCTTTCTTTTATTATTGTACCTGATGTGAAAACCCTCGCCATTAGTTTTCGGCCGTCAATTTGTTAGTATAAATTAAAAGTGAAGACCATTTTGGGGGTGGCCGAAAACCACAACATAGAAGAAACAGTACCTACCTCAGTTTTCGGCATAGTATGGAAAGCATGTGAAAATTGAATACCGGTAATAGTTTTCGGCCATAAAATTGCAAAGTTTAAAGCCAACAATAATTTTGAGTTAACGTTTTTATTTTAAAGATAACTAAGTATCATTACATATTGTACCTATGTTATTATTTATAATAATAAGGCCAGAAGCTAAGAATAAATAAGGCCAGAGCACGAGTAACAGAAGAATCGATCAGACTAGTTCAGGGAACTTACAGAGTTTTTGACCGAGTCAAACATTATTTATTTATTTATTTATATGCACAATTATCCAAGATTGTTATTTCAAAAATAACATAAAAATAGGAACGTATTTGATAGGTTTTAAAGGTGTTGTAATTCGTGAGTAACAAAGGTTCCAAGTTTTTTATTAAGTAATATAACTTTCTTGAATTATGTTGATTATGACTTTTAATAACATTTGGATACATAATAAAACAATGATGAACTTACAAAAAGCGTTTTAATGTAATTTTAAACTTATAAATTCATTTTAAATCCATCACAATCCAGTGGCCGAAAACAGAATACCCGATGGCCGAAAACTGAAATTTGAGGCCGAAAACTGAAATTTTAGCGTTTTTCCGGATTAAATAAAAAATGAAAATAACTAATAGCTTCAAGCGCAACACAGTTTCTAAAAAAGAAACTCCAGTATATGGGCTTTCATCTAACATAATGAGCATAGCAATATTAAGGTTGTAACATTTTTTTCTGATGTCCTAAAGTTGATGGGAGCACTAAAAGGCCGAAATCCGGCACATCGACCCTAATAAGAATAGGCCAGCAATTAATTTTACGCCTTCATAATATTTACTAGCAAATCAACGTGACAACACGTCATAATATTATATACGGTCTAATAATTGATAACAATTATTTATTTATAGTTTGTAAGTTTAGTACGTCTTTGAGAGGTGATATCTAGTGAACGGCCCGATGAATAGCGTCAATTTTTATACTGTTTACGTACTGTGCATACTTTAATGCGACCTGAGTTCTATGCGATCATACGGAACAGAATTGCCGATTTCTGGGAAACTGTTCGCAATTCTAAAAATTGTATGATTAGTATCGTTGCTCAGGCATCCCCTGAAAACGTGTTTTTTAAGCACTGGCTGAAAGTGCACCAGACTCAGAACACCAAGTGACATAATATTATACCATAAGGTATTATTATTATAATGTAGTTCTAGTAGTAGCTCTAATTTTAATTTTTACATCTTTTTATTATTTTAATTTTATATTATTTTGTAATTTTAATTCTATATTATGGGTCCCTGCCTGAAATAAAACGATTTTATTATTTATTTATTTATTTAATACTGTACAAGAATCAGCCTTCCTAGTTATGGTTCATTTTTAGTAACCATAACCGTCTTTGAGCGGCCATATCTAGTGAAAGGCCCATCTGCATGCGGGCAAACCTTTACTATCGTCATCAGTGGAGAGCCCTACACCCACCTAATACTGAATCAGCCTTCCTGGCGATAGTTACCAAAAGTGCAGCTATCTCTTATGTCTATTAGGTACTAGGACGCGGAAGAATTCTGTCCTGCAAACGCCGCGTGTTGCTGCCGCGCACTTGCCGCCCTATGTTTGGACACACCTTTAGTGACCTTTGTGGTATGCGTACCACAAATGCGCATCAGTAATACGTCTACTACATGAGTAAAATGTGGTAATACCCCCAAAGTCGACACAATATAATTAAACAAAACTTTAAACTTTATTATTAACCACTATAATAATAATTATTGACGCTCCAAGTGAACGGTTACTACGCTACATTTTTATTGATAAAGTTATCTATTACGATACCGCAAAGAGTTGATAACCGACTTATAAATAAGAGGAGTGGTTGATTTAGGTATGTAGGTCTTACAGACTTAACGGCGGCATTTTTTTATACTTATATTTTCAGACAATTTACAAGGACACATTGGAAACTGATAAGAATGAAGTATCAATACTTCATTCTTATCAGTTTCATCAGTATTTTGATGAATTCTCTGGCGTTTGTATTGAGACCGTGGGAACTAATGCAAGGTTTGAGTTATAATTCCCGGAAGGATCGATTTGTACATTTATATGCTTAATTAATTATTTTGGTAATTGCCAAAGAAGAACTGAGCGGCCTGTTCCACTAGTCCCTAAAAAACGTATCAAAGCACTAATGAGTATTGATAGGGTGATCGGGCTATGCACGGTAGAATATCTATATTAATAATAATAATCCATACTAATATTATAAATGCGAAAGTGTGTCTGTCTGTCTGTCTGTCTGTCTGTTTGTCAGCTACGCTTTCCCGACCCATCTTTTCAACCGATTTTGCTGAAATTTGGTATACAGGTAGGTTATATCCCGGAAAATTAAGGAGTTCAAAAACAATGAGGAATCAAAAAACCTTGATCCACGCGGACGAGGTCGCGGGCATCATTTAGTAAATAATAAATTTATTTCGCAAACAAAAAAAATGTTGAAATGTGAAAATGTTGAAACCGATTGAGGTTGGCACTTACTTAGCGCCTAAACTACTGTGCCGATTTTGGTGAATCATAATGACATCTATGTCAATAAGGTCCTACAGGCAACATTTTTTATACTAACAAAATCGATATGACGGATTTTACATCCCAAAAAATGGACGTCTGTGAAGGTTATTTCGAAGTCGGGTTTTTAATTTAACTTAAGATAAATTAAATTAAATTAAATTTAACTTACTGCTTGTTAAAAGAAAGAAAAAGTGTTCAATGATTTAATAATTAATTCGGGCTTTTCCTGTATGACGACTTGAGTTACGCCATTTGATAGAGTATTACAAATTGTTACAAAGTTACTCATCTCAATGGAAAGTTAAAGACATGGCCTTACCCTTCTTTTCTATAAGAAACAGTGCAAGAGAAATTTGCTGCATTATAATAAAACTAGATGATGCCTGCGACTTCGTTCGCGTGGACTTTTTCGATTCCTGCGGGAACCCCTTGATTTTCCGGGATAAAAAGTAGCCTATGTCCTTCCGCGGGATACAACCTATCCCTGTACCAAATTTCATCAAAATCGGTTTATGTCAGGTGAGTCTGCTATGCTTATGCTTTCACGGCCCAAGTTTATAATATTATGTGGTATAGATTAGTCTGCACGGTTTGGTATGTGTGAAACGTGCTTGAGGAAAGACGACGATTTATTATTATAAATCATGAGTTTGTGATATTTAGCTTCCGCATTATTACATGTCAATAGTTGACATATTGTATTGTTACCGTATCAATCTCGTATTCGGTTTTGCTGAAGTCACGTAGGTAGTAGAGCCTTTTAAAAACTCAGAACATTCTTTTAAAATCAAAGGACGGACTTATTTGCATAATTAAACATAATACAGAGTATTATCATCGTTTCAGCTCATACAGCTGTCAGGATTAGAATAAAATAGAAATATTATGAGGTTTTGAATGTAAATTCTTTAGGTAGGTACATGATGAGCTACATAACCAGGAACCAGACACATGTGAAACACTATACAGAGAGCCTCCTATGGATTTTGTTTTGTTCTAGTTTAAAGAACTAGTTTAAAGGAGCATGAGACGTGAAATCGATAATATTTGGGTTAGGTCCTTACTTGGGTGTGTTTTTTAATAATCATAATAATAATTCAAAATGACACAATATGTATCATTGGCCTTATTACTGTAGCCTATATTTACGTGTTAAACTCTATAATACGTACTTATTCATGTTTGTCTAAGATTATCAAACAAGGGAAAATATACCTGATAGACATATAATAAAGCAGGGTCGATAGAAAGGTCAGGGTAAAATGAAGTGGAAAAATAGCAAAGTGGAACTTTTCTTGCCTTAAACCTAAACCTCGTAACTATATCTTGACTTTGTAAGGGAGGTGTTAATTATATTATAAGTAGATACGGTTTTCCCGAGGACTCTCTATAGGAGTGAATTTTTAAAAATATCAAATTAAGTAAATTGGTAAAAAACTTTTTTTCAAACTTAACTTTTTTGGTTGTTTACCGAACCGGTGGTAGAGTAAAGTGACAGATGTTTGTATATTATGGTATGGTGTAGGTACCTATAGTACCTACTACCGATACTATTTTGTATCTATATTATCAGGTACAAGATTATTGAATTGTAGAAATAAACCGAAACACTCAATATCAATACCCAATATTGCAATATTGCATACCCACGGCTAACAACGGAGTGCATTAAACCTTTATTGGTAAAAACTGATCGTTCTAGGAATTTTATCATAACTAAAACATGATTCACACCACATAACGGATACTTTGATACTTTCTACCTGGCTACCATGAGTCAGACTATAGAAATGTAGGCCAACTGAAACCATAGAATATGGGCTTTAAAATGTTACTTGTAAGGATAATTTTGTTTATGTACATAATAATACAAGAAGGGTGAATAGGTGTTATAATTATTGTTTAATACATTGAATACTAATACAAAAGTAGATAAGGGTAAAAAGAGACCTTTAAGTTCACGATAGTCCATACTGATAGATATTATAAATGCTAAGCTTTAGCGACACGTATTTTCAATAGATTTTGATGAAATTTTGTATATGGCTAGGTTACATCCCCGGGAAGGACATAGGCTACAGCTTTTTATCCCGGAAATTTTAGGAGTTCCCCGGGAGTCAAAAATATTTAATCCATGAGGACGAAGTCGCGGGCATCATCTAGTACCTACTATTACTTAATTGAACTAATTACGGAAGTAGCGTATAGGCAACTATTGACAATCGGAAGGATCGAATTTTTGAGTAATTTTTGAGTGCTGCAGCAATTAGTATCAATGTCCTAGTCCAAGCTGTAGGTACCTACTGGTTTCTATTTTCTATGTGATTTTCATTTCCAAAAAGTACACAATATATTATGTACTTACACCTTTTTCAATTTCAATGCTGTGCAAAAAAGTTTAGTAAATACACAAGTTAGTTCCTATACACTAAATAGGTAATTAGAATTTCTAGAAAATGATGAATTTAAACGGAAATGTTTTATTAAATGTAGGAAAACTTGTGTCACATATGTCATGTTTAGAGTCAGAACTCTACCACTGCTTCGGAAAATAAATTCTACAAAGAATAAGAAAATAATTAATTTTCTCGATTTCACAAGGAATAAACTTAATATAATAATATGTAGTCTTTTATCGAAAGAAGGACCTAGTGTCAACCAACATATATTACTGGGAAATAAGAACCAGTGGCCATACTGCCAACGCTTAAAGCCAGAGTGTTTCATTATTGTTGACTTTTGTGTTTTAGAATTAGAATCCTTATTTTAGAAACGTCAAGGTACGTGGCATCAAACAGTAATATTGCTTAAGTATTGCTTTAAGCGTTGGCAGTATGGCCCGATCTTACTCTACCTTGTGCAATAATATAAGTTCGTTAACTTGTAAAACTGGCGGATCCACTTTTTTGCAATGTTTCGATTGACCTTTTTACTGAGTGTAATTCTACACTATAGAGGAATATCCATACGAATATTATCGATGCGTGTTTGCCTGTCTGTCTATCCGCCAAATTCGGTCCAATACCATCCAGTTACCGACTTGTGTCGTTGTGGCAACTAGGTCACTTGGCCCTCAGGAAAAGTACTCAATCTAAAAAATAATTGTAATTTTTGTGGAGTGTTGGCGTTGAATCTGAGTTTGGTTTATTAATACAACACATATCTATACTTCTATATTAATACTTATAGTATAGGATCATTAGGATCCCAGTATACAACGACCTTCACCGAGCTGATTTTATATCAAATTAAATATGTCAATAAATATATTGCAAATGGGTTGACTAAAAAATTTCAGTCCAGAATATGATTAATTAACAATTAAAAAAATAATTTTTTTTAAACATTTCACTGGTTTGTTCAATAGACAAATTCCATACCAATCGAAAGTATGAAGCCTATAAAATATGCAAACGTTAGGTTGACTATTTTTTTCCCGTCACAACTCTTGGGTAGGCAGGTATACCTAAACAGGTAAATCGATACTAGTAATTTACACTGCTTTGGTTAATGAACTAAAGATAAGTTAAAATAAAGATTATTTCATTATAAAGATCCAATCCGTGATCACTATTTCAGATCCGTGAAGATACCTATGGACTATGGTATGTACCTAACATATACCAAATTACGAGAAAATTGTCTAAACGGATGGTCCTTCAAAATGGTAACTATCAGACAGACGGACAGAAAGATATACGGAAATACTTTCGCATTTATAATATTGAGTAATCTTATAGATTAAAGTTTACACTTTTGCTTTAAGTATATGACTCACATCTTTTAAAACTACAAAAATCACAGGTCAATGAATACCAAGCGCAAATTATTCCGTTGCACCTAAAATAGTGTTTCTTTTTTTTAATCTAGGTTAGCCACAACTTTGCTATTTATTATTTCTTGCAGTTTTTACACGTTATTTACAGTATATATCCTGAGGCTGGGTAAGTTTCCGCTATTAGATAGGTACGTCTGCTCCCGAGCCCCATGTACATGAGGTCACAGTTGAGAATAAATTAAAATAAACATAGCTTTCATGAGGGCCTAAAATAGTGTCCTACCTTATGTCTATGTATCCCACGTGATTTCCAAAATCGGTTAGATTAAGTACCTATTGTTTATATAACTAAGACAAACATACATACTCGTATTTGGTACAAATTGGTACTGAAGTAAACTATACTTACTTACTTGTCTGTACTGTTACTTAGGTAGGTACCCCGACTGTGTAAGGAAATCGTAATCGTATGTCAAAAGAATAATTCCTGTTTGTTCATAGATGCCTGCACCCATGTATATACTCCTACAGTTTGAGTCGGTAGTGCATATATAATAAATCTATGTTAAATATAATATGTCAATTATTGAGCCTCTATTTATGCGCGGAATCTCACCGGAACGCTAAATCGCTACGCGGCACGTCTTTGTACGAACCTTACAGTGAACTGCACTTTTTAGGAGTCTGACAGGAACCTGCTGCACTGATTTAAAATTACTTTGGCTACTAGCAGTATTTTTTTTTTATTTCTAACAATAGATCATAGAATAACTATACCCGAGCACATATAATCCAAATTCCTAAACAAATGTACAAATCCTTCTAAGTAGTCATATTTAAATGCATACTAGCGCACGCCGCAGTAGGTCCTATTTATATGCCTACCTATGTTAAATTCTGCTCTGATCGCATTATGTGCACAGAAATACTTGCGAACCCATTATACGAGTAAAATAAAATAAAATAAAATGTCTGTTCATATGGCATTTTGGTCTTTCGACTTGGGTTTTTTTTTTTTGATTCCCCCGTGAACTCTTTAATTTCCCGGGATAAAAAGAATGAGTATATTTTTCAGCCTATGTCTTTCCCCGGGATACAAACTATGCTTGTACCAAATTTCATCAAAATTGGTTGAACAGGTGGGCCGTGAAAGCGTAGCAGACAGACAGACACACTTTCGCATTTATAATATGAGTATGGATCATATTATTCTTTTTTTTAAAATGTACTTGTAATAATTTAAATTTGTAATGGGTGACAATAAAGGCCTGAAATAAATAACTATTTATTATTTAAAAAACCGGCCAAGTGCGAGTCGGACTCGCGCACCGAGGGTTCCGTACAAACCTGTAGTAAGTTTTAAATTATTAAAAAAAAACTACTGACTAGATCTCGTTCAAACCAATTTTCGGTGGAAGTTTGCATGGTAATGTACATCATATATTTTTTTTAGTTTTATCATTCTCTTATTTTAGAAGTTACGGGGGGGGGGGGACACACATTTTACCACTTTGGAAGTGTCTCTCGCGCAAACTATTCAGTTTAGAAAAAAATGATATTAGAAACCTCAATATCATTTTTGAAGACCTATCCATAGATACCCCACACGTATGGGTTAGATGAAAAAAAAATTTTTGAGTTTCAGTTCTAAGTATGGGGACCCCCAAAATTTATTGTTTTTTTTTCTATTTTTGTGTGAAAATCTTAATGCGGTTCACAGAATACATCTACTTACCAAGTTTCAACAGTATAGTTCTTATAGTTTCGGAAAAAAGTGGCTGTGACATACGGACGGACAGACAGACAGACAGACATGACAAATCTATAAGGGTTCCGTTTTTGCCAAATTTGGCTACGGAACCCTAAAAATCAAATCCCATGCTAAAGAAGTTGCCTAGTAATAAATTAAGTTAGCTAATATTAACGAGTAGGTTTTATCAAACTCGATAGAGACGATAACATAATTATCAGCTATTTATATATACCTACCGGAAATTAATGTGTAGGTATATTACTAATCACTAATCGTCCAGTAATTGCTTGTTTGCGGTCAAGGTTACACTAGAAATAACTACAAAGACAATCTTGACCTACAACATACCGAGTTTTAGGAATTTAGGAATTTCGCAAGGTGAATGTACATAATGCGTTATTTGGTAATTAGTGCCCTAATTAATTGACAGTGTTAGTAAATACAAGCAGCCTACGTAGGTACCTACATACTGATTACCGATATCACAGAATACTAGCTATTCCTATAATATTGTATACTTTTATTTAGTAAGTATTTAAGTATGATCTACCACTTACTTATATAACTCATTTACTGAGCAGGTAGTTGATAATAAATAATCTATACAAATAATATTATAAAATGAGAAAGTGAATATTTTGTTGGTCTGTCTGTCTGTTGTTTTACTGTGGTGTGTCAGTGTCTGTTCTTGATCGATTTTGAGGTGAGGTGAGGTTTGAACTTTTTATCCCGAAAAATCAAAGAATCCCAACGGATTTTTCAACGTGGGCGACATAATAAAATAATTTCGAAATTTTATTGTAATCGTTTTTTTAGCATTTTCTAGACTATAGTTAGTATTACTTGTTAGTTGCGATCCACTTTAAAGCAGTAATTAATCAGTCCCAATAGTTGTTTAAACACTAGCCTACCCAGCCCGGCTTTGCTCTGGTGAAAATTCTAGAAATCCATCTAGAGACTTAATAACATGATTCCAACAAATACAGCATGGAAAGCGTCTATAATGTCGCCGTCATCATTGTCAACTGATGGACGTCCATAGCTGGACATAGTTATAGGTCGATTTACTTTCACACGTTTACCATTTAAGTTATTTTTAACCGACTTCCAAAATAAAAAGAGGTGGTTCTCAAATCGGCGCGTATCTTTTTTTTTGTTAAAATTTAGTCAGTTATTGTCAATAAAGTTTTATTTATTTATTTATTTAATTATTATTTACATACCGCGACCTTGCAACTCCGCCTGAATGCAGCAGTTCCCTGCAACTCGCTTGATGTCGTCAGTCCACCTAGTGGGGACCCTACCTTTAGTATATCTCTGGCTGCGTCATATTCCTCATTGCTGAGGATCGTGACTCGTGACCCCACTCCATTAATCACATAATGTTAGGGGGTTTCTTAAATAATGCGGTGGATTCCCAGGTCCTAACAGCACTACTAAGAGTACCTACTATTTCAAATCTAAGATTACAGACGATTACTATCAGATGTTAGTGATATTAACCGGGACCGATGGCTTAAAGTGCTCTCCGAGACACGGAGGAAACAAAACGGCTAAATGTGGACTTCCAAATTCGGTTACCCATCCAGTTAGCGAATATTATGGTCAATGTTCCTTTAATATAGTTCACTTTAATTTCCTTAATCTGAATCATCCTCGGCTTTCGCACTAATTAAAACGGTGAAGTGCACGTTAGTGCAAGATCGGTCATTTACCCTCACGATGAATTATTATGCGTAAACAAAGAAGGTTTCCTCATAAACATTTAGAGATATCAAATTTTGGTTCCCTGAAATAAAATCCAGCTCATTCATTAGTCACGCAATAATTAGGGTTATACTGGGTTTTAGAAAACACTGTACTCCCAGCGATTTGTTTGGTTTGACGACCTCCGTGGCAGTGTTGAGCGCTGTTGTGGTTCCGGATTCAATCCTGGGGATTGAATCATCTGGGTCATTTTGGGAATTTATAATTTCTGAATTTTCTCTGGTCTGGCCTGGTGGGAGGCTTTGGCCGTGGCTAGTTACTACCCTACCGTCAAAGACGTGCCGCCAAGCGATTTAGCGTTCCGGTACGATGCCGTATAGAAACCAAATAGGGGTATGGGTTTAATATAACTGCCATGCCCCTAACAGCCTAGCCCGCTACCATTAGACTGTATCATCACTTACCAACAGGTGAGATTGCAGTCAAGGGCTAACTTGTAGTGGATAAAAAAAACTGAATCTCTGATTGAAAAAACATTTTTTTCTCATATTAAGCCTTGAAAACCTATAGAATTAAATACATAAAAATAAAAAGAATATCCGCTTTTAGGAATTTTATGGCATATAACAACTGAAAAGGTTCGTCTGGAAGTCAAGGTTTCCAATGATTCCATGACATTCAAGTTAATAAAACCATGATAAAAAAAGAACATCACTAATCCGATCTTTGTACCATCCAACCCAACCCTTTACATTTGCATTTAAAAATATCTTGTAATCGCTCCGAGTACCCCATACTCCATTACGTAAGGAAATTCGCGAGGGGTTGTCACACCTAGCACGTAGCCTCCACCAATGATCCTAAATTTACGTCTTCTGGGGGCCTAATCGACCATTTTTTCCCGCCTGATTACCAAGAAAGCTAATATTGACCCCCCACCACCCGGCTCAAACAAATGTTAACCCTTTATTCGTGCCCCTTTCGAAAAAAAGCTCATAAAATATATCTAATTAAAAAATATCCCCGAGCTAAGACTGACGTTCATAAAGAATGTCAATTAAGCTTGGGACGTTTTTTCTTTTGGTGTATTTTTTTTCCGGCAATATTTTCTGTCGTTCCGCGGCCGGCAAAGGGTTAAGATAGCGAAATTAGTATCGGTATGAAATATTGAGTAATTTAATATTTGGCGTTAGAGGGTTCTTTGTAAGCCCTCTTTGTTTGAAGGATTCAGTTATAATATATTTTTCTTTCTTATCTGCGCTAGTGCCTGCATCAAAGGGATTCAATGTGAACAATGTACAAAAGGGAAAGGGACTTCTTCCGTTATGCTCTTATATGATCTATTTAAAAAAAGAAAAAGGTATAATTTACAAAAAAAAACCATTTTTATGTCCACCACCACCACTACAGTCGTTAAACGTCCCACTGCTGGGCACAGGCCTCCACTCTCATAGGAGAGTGACACGCACCACGCTTCTCCAATGCGGGTTGGCGGCTATAATCTACAAAATAAAAATACGAAAGCAATCACTTCTGATCGACACGCTCTTTCGCTACTGGCCAAAATCCACTGTTGTAGAAAGAGTACTGCCAACTACAGAAACTGCCAAATTCAAAACAATGAGATGACTAGCACTGATTGATGCAATTTTCACAGAATAGAGCTTCTGGGGTCTTATTACTGTAAAACGAAAGCTGCATTGTAACGATCACAATCATCTCTGATTGGCTAACACTCTTTCGCTAATGGCCAAAGCCGTTGTGATAAAAAATAACGCTAAAAAACTACTATTCCAATTATTAAGATTGTAACAATTTATATCGATGCAGCCTTTTACGTAACTAGGTTTACAAAACTCCTAACTCTATAATTTTTCTGCTGACTATGGAATTGACACCTTAGTAAACGCAAATAAGACGCTAATATACCGTTTTTTGCATACTTACGAACTGTTTTGTAGGTACATTTTTAGAAGGCCTTCATTAACGGGCATTTCTCCTAATTCTCGAACGAGATGTATTTGTCGCGTACTAATTCAATTTGCGAGGCGAAAATATATCGTCTAGCTTACGAAGGCGGGGCGAAAAAAAAAATTAAAAATCTTCGGCGAAAACTGAGCTCCTTGAAAAATCCTTATTAAATCCCGGCCCGGATAAATAAGTTCGTTTGGCGAGTGCGATTTTTTTACCGACTTTTTAGGGTTCCTTAAGTCTAAATTTATTTTAAGTAATATTACGGACCGAAGGATAAGACATTTTCCGTTAAATAGTTGCAGCACGATATTTGATAACAAAACTGCATAATTTTGAAGAAAATAATTTAATATAGTTTCATTTAACACCAAATCCTTCTTAACACAGTTTATGCCAATGAATTACGGCTAATTAGATCATTATCACGACATCGTCCGCATGAATTTATTCTGGTGGAAACTGTTTAATTTTCCTTTATAAAAATAGGAGCGTCTTAGAATAACTACCTCTAAGAGGAGCGTATACCAAAATACAAATATACAGCATTTCTGTACAAAAGTTCGTCAAAGTCGTGGGCATTGAGAAGTTAACAGACACACAGCACTCACTTTTAGGCACACTAATAATTATTTATGTAAATCATTTTAACAAGGATTTTATTTATATACGGAACCCATAAACTTCTTCACACTTGGCGCTTTTTTTGCAAATTAGTAAACATTCTCGCGATTTGTATGGCTTACGCCAGCGGTAATTAGTGATTGTCTCCTTAGAGGGGCGACTTTTTATTGGCATTTTTTTTCTTTGACTAATGTGTGTAGGAGGGCGGGGGGTAGGAATTTGGTAAAAAATTGCCGGATTCTGTAGTAATCGTGATTAATCCTTAGATGTGTTTGGATTATGTGTATTTTATTTTGGTTTAAAAAGGAACTAAGTAATGGATTTTGCCTACGTATTTAAAATCATAGCGGTTTTTTTTTTTGTGCTCATAGCATACCTTAATCCCTCAATAACTCAATGTTCTGAGACTGCGATCACTGTACTAACACCCAAAGGTCGCAGATACAAATCAAAGTTTTTTACCCTTTACACCTACTCTTGGCAGATATTTTAGTTAGAAATGAGGGAGAAATATTATTAATCCCCTACATTTCTAAGAACGTTAAAGTTCTTTTTGAATTTACCAAAATATGTAATTAATATGAAACTCAGTTTCATATCAAATAATGTGAAATTAAAACGCGATGTATTATTTCTTCTAACATCTATTTCGGACCATTTGGTTGTGATTGATAGGCACCCAAACTATGATGGGAGTTTGCTGATGAGTAAACTATAGGACTTAGACTGGACTACTTCTAGACTTAGAAAAATAATTACTGAGATGTTTTTTTTAATTATTTAAACATACGTGTATATTATATTCTTTTAAACAATACCTGGGCAGCTGCAATTATGCAATGTACAGCTGCAATTCAAAGGAACGCACCTGTTGTAGGTATTAGAAGGGATAGAAGGGGATGGAAGTGATGTGGCGAACTGGCGAAGGGTAAGAGGTAACGGTGATCAGTTGCCATCGAACAACCCGCAAATACACACGCTCGTTTTGCTATAATACCAAAGCATTAATTGTTTATTTTTTTAAGTGCGCTTAGGTACATTAATCGATTTTAAAGTGAGTAGAGCAGTGATATTAAGTATAAGTTTTTTTTTCATATTAAAGTATTATTCACACTCACATTTTGGCATGATAAGAATATGTTGAATTTGCCTGGTGGGAGGCTTCGGCCGTGGCTAGTTACCACCCTACCGGCAAAGAAGTGCCGCCAAGCGTTTTAGCGTTCCGGTACGATGCCGTGTAGAAACCGAATAGGGGTATGGGTTTAATATTACTGCCATGCCCCTAACAGGTTAGCCCGCTACCATCTTAGACTGCATCATCACTTACCATCAGGTGAGATCGCAGTCAAGGGCTAACTTGTAGTGGATAAAAAAAAAAAAGTAACATTAAATTTGTTTTAAATGGCAATTTAATAAAGTTTTTTTATACTTAATTCAAGACTATGATTCTATCTCTGTGCCAAATTTCATTCAGCCGTTCTGGCGTGATTGAGTAACAAACATCCATCCATCCATATCGTCCATATACGTCCACGCATCTAAAAATCCATTTATAATATTAGTATAGATGCGAAAGTGCGTCTATATGGTACTTTTTCACGGTTCATCTATTCAACCGAGTTTGTTTAAATTCAGTACAGATATATAGGTTGTATTCCGGGAAAGACCAAAGGCTATTTTTTATTCCGGAAAATCAAAGAGTTCCCGTGGGATTTTTCGAAACTAAATACAACGAAAATACTGACTAATACGATAATAGACGCAAACGAAGTCACGGCATCATCTATAAGTTATTAATATTATAAATGCGACAGTTTGGATGGATGGGTGGATGTTTGTCAGTCAAACACGCCAGAACAGCTGAACGGATCTAGGTGAAAAAACAGATAAACCTACATTACAGTCTAGAATAATTCCGGAAAATCAAAGAGTTCCCGCGGAATCCAAGATCTAGATAAACTAGTCTTGTTTAATTAGGTAGGTATATATTTTTACTCAACAATACAACGGAGGTAGGAAACGTAACTAAACGTGACATTATAATAATTATATCATGATATTCCCCGTCTCTGCAATCAACGCAGCGTCACAGCTTCCATTCAAACAAACATACATCTCATCCCGCGATAAGCAAAATGGCTGTCGCCGATGAAAAGTAAATACGTAAATAAATAGATATGCAACTTACATGCACCGAACAAAGCGTTCTACACGTTGGAAAAATATGGATATGGCTTACTGTACCGATAAGCTATCTTATACTTCTGTCTATCGGTCTTCTATCGATTCGGAGAGTGTGCTCAGGAATTTCTCACTTGATTGCTTCCCTTTCGCTTTCGACCACAGAACCGCAAGAAACTGACCATCGGCATTGTGCCTGTACCTTTAATGAATTAAAAAAAAACTATTCAAATTACCAAGAGATAATTAACAGAGAGCATTCCGATAATTTTATCGGAATACTCTCTGTGAATTATGTCTCTCTAATTGACAGGTAGATTATACATTTAAAAAGAACATCTGCGAAAGCCATTTTTAATAACCAAGATGTATGCAGTCCTAAGAAGACGACAAAATATTAGAAGATGTGAGTAATACAAATAATGCAACAATATTTAACAATCACAAGTGTCAGTTATTACTTATTACGATAAAAATATAAATAAGATAAGTAGGTATCATTTGATAATGATACTTGTTTGCTTGATTAGTGCTGTGATATTATGCAGCATTAATATTATGACAGTACTACCACAGGTACTACGTACGTTAAAATATAGCGTACGATTTAGCGTTCCGGTACGATGCCGTATCCGCAACCATCTTAGACTGCATCATCGCACGATCACACCATCAGGTGAGATCGCATTTCATTTCATTTTCATTTATTAAAATCGTTTGACTGTTACATAGTTGAAGATCTTAAAATAGTAATAATTTTACATAGTAGGAACAGTCTACTTCTAACAGACATACGATATAATATTATGCAGCTTAAACTAAACATAATAAAATAAAAATAAAATAAATTATTTAGCCAAGTTAATTCAAGCAAGGGTCGCACGAGTCGCACGCTTTCAATAGTTAACTTGCAGTGGAAATGATGAAAAAAGATAGAGTGGTTACTAGCCGCGCTCAAAGCCTCAACTGTTCAATCAATTTTGACGAAATTTGTACGGAGATTGGTTGCATCCCGGGAAAACATAGGTTGGGACCTCCCACGTATCCACAGACTATTTTTTCTGTTTTCGTTAATATAAACAAAGTTTTAATGTCGTATCCACGCTAAACTGTCAGGCAAAGCTGGCGTAGTTCAAACGCAGGCAAACTTTCCACACACAGTGCTCGTGTGAAAGCACCGTTCCGATACAGTTGCTACCTTATACAAATATTAAGCTCACATTGCTGCATTGAAAATAAAGTTTATATTATTTACTCTGCTAGGAAATAATAACATATTGTTCGCCATGTATCTAGCCTAGTTTTGTCAATCTAAGGCTAGTTTAGTAAGTCTAAAGGTAAAATGGTTCTTTTAGAACTAATCAAAGTTGGATCCTTATCCCCAGTCGTACCTAAGGTCAAACCTGTCCCCCGATTGTTTCATCGTAATCGTAATCGTTTCTCAAGCGGATAATTCTACCTGTTTAAGGAGTTCATAGATGCCTGCACGTCAAAAATCATGTATTGAACTCCATAAACAGTTGAGTACCTAATACGTTTAAAGCTGTCAAATATTTACGATTTGAAAACAATATTGTAATATTATTTTACTAGACAATGCCCGCCACTTTGTCCGAGTGGATTAATTATTAGGGTTTTTATTCTTGTACTTAATATTATTTTACTAGACAATGCCCGCGACTTTGTCCACATGGATTAATTAGGATTTTTTTATTCTTCTTATTTTTCTGGGATATGTAATATTCTTCTCCGGGATACAAGTTACAACCTCTATACTACTATCATCAAAATCGGTTGAAAAGATTTTTCTGATAGTTACTTGAGCCTGGACTGCGGTTGCGGTGGTTGTACTTGTGATGATGCATTTCTAAGATACCCTTAATACGCCTAAATATCTTTATCACAGAATACTATATCCATACTTCCATACTCCATACTAATACATATTATAAATGCGAAAGTGTGTCTGTCTGTCTGTCTGCTACGCTTTCCCGGCCCATCTTTTCAACCGATTTTGCTGAAATTTGGTATAGAGGTAGATTATATCCCGGGGAAGGACATAGGCTTTTTATACCGGAAAATTAAGGAGTTTCCGCGGGAATCAAAAAACCCTAATCCACGCGGACGAAGTCGCGGGCATCATCTAGTATCTTTCTAAACTTTAAAAAGGTTTTAGTGTGGCAACACCCGGGTGAACCCCATTGTTCGCAGCCCATTTAAACATAAAATCAATTAATTGTGTTATACAAAGTGCATAACAAAATAATATATTTTTGAAATTAATTGTTTTACTTAGGTACGTGTAAGGATAACAGTTAGAGGTTAAAAAAAAGTACCTTTCCTTTTTGCCACAGGCATAAAGGTGAAAATCTTGCAAGTGCATCATTGGTGGTTTTAAGGCGGCACTTATAAATAAGTGCACATGAATCTGACTATGCCTATTTTAAGTTGGTATCAATATCGGCTTCATTGGCATAACAAATGTTTATCAGTCAATTGTGAAAATCAGGTCATTTCATCTCTCGAGATGTTAGCAAGTGCTACTGTAGGTACCTATCTATTTTACAGAGTGCTAGACAAATTTGTAGAATTAGACAAAAAATACCTTTATTAGAACAGACGTTTCGGAAATACATTTCAACAAGTCCTAGTCCATGTTCATAGCTCACACTTCGCAAACAACAATCAAACAACTCATAATATGTATTTATTTTACAACTATAAAGAAAACCTGAACTTGACAATTTGTTCACCAGCAACGACCTCAATTTACATAGACGGGCCCTGTCAAACAAAGAATGTGGGCGTATTTTACTAACGCCATCTAGTCTGAATAGCGGGAACGTTTTTTTGGAAATGTATAATTGTGAATTGTTAAACACTTACCTTATCTAAAGTAAAAATTATAAAGTGCCAAACTAATATAAAACTTTAGATGTTAACTTAATAATAACAAATTAATTACACGACGAGCGATCGTGACAGCGCGGCGCTACGACGGGGACAAAGACAGGCTTTAAATGACAGGTGAGGAAACTGCTCTGCAAGTCGGACGCCCGACTTTTTTCTATGAAAGGGCCCATCTAGTACCTACATATATATCGATGTTCACCAGGCATTACTATAATCTGCGCAACTCTACTACAAACACAAACGAGCCTTTTCTTTTTGTGGTCTATTGAAACTAGAAAGTGGACAATTAATTGATTCAAGGACTTCATAATAACATGGCATAAAACAAGCTTAAGAAGCTAGCGTAAAAAGAAAGACTTTTTCAACCAAAAAGGCTCACAAATTTTCCAGTCAACAAAATTAATACAAGCAGCTGAAAATTGGCTATGTATTCCTCGTAAAACCCTCTATAAAATCCCTTTGTGTATGAGATACTGCTAATCGTCTAAAAGCCTTCGAAGTCAAAGCATCTGGATCCCTTTAACGTGAATTCATTAAAATCGATCAAGCATTTTTGAGCTCGCTATCATCAAAAGACATCAAACATAATCAATTTTACAAATAACCTCCCTCTGAAGCTCCGTAGGTACGCCTTTTTCTTTAACGAAAAATTTGTGTTGATACACTTCGATATAAAAAGGACATAACCGCCGCAAAAAGTTTAATAGAAATTCAATTCGATCAACTCGTTGTTATGGTTAAATTTGCCGTGAGTAATTTCTACATTTTGATTTTACCGAAATTCAACAGCGCCAAAAAATGATAACACCGTGTGAAAATATCGAATGACAGTCTATTAGAAAAGGTTGTACAGAAATTTAGTTACTTTACATTAATATAGAGTCACTATTCCTATAAATAATTTGGTGAATAAGATTTTATAAGAAGAGAGGAGAACTTTCTTCAATATTGTATCGTATTAACGGTATAATGTGGCATTAGGACCAAATCATTCAAAGGAAAAATTGCAATAAATAGCTATAGATAGCCATTATTACTTAACTGCAGTGATATTCTTTGCTCAATGATGATAAGTATGTGTAATAAAATTAGCATTAACATTTCATAATTACCCACGGTTATATCGTAGAAAAAGTTGTATTTTCACATAAATAAGTTTACTTTACAGTAAATGTTGCCAACATTCACATCAGAACATTATTATCAGAACCTAAAGCTTATTCCATTAGTCTGTTGCTGTATGGGCGAAAATAAGCTCCAATCAGGGTAAAATATCGGCAGTTCTCGATAAAGGCATGGTGTATTATTAATGCGATGTTGCCGGCTTATGGGAGATAGCGGCGTCGATGATGTCCCATTAATAATTCCGTGATACGTATTTTAGATGTTGCTCATATCGGTATTATTACAGCAATCTTTGGAAGTTTGCACATTACTCCTTGGTTTTGTAAACGCTGTTAGATAAATGAAAATATTCGACTTTTGTGCTTTAACGAAAAAAGATCAACGTAATTGTTCTAATATATATTATTTTTAATCCACTACAAGTTAGATATTTTAAGATGGTAGCGGGCTAACCTGTTAGGGGCATGGCAGTTATATTAAGCCCATACCCCTATTCGGTTTCTACACGGCATCGTACATCTGAATCGCTTGGCGGCACGTCTTTGCCGGTAGGGTGATAAATAGCCACCAGGGAACTTTCAGAAATTATAAATTCCCAAATTAACCCTGCTGGGGATCGAACCCGGGACCTCCGCACGTTTAGACAACAGCGCTCAACACTGCGCCACGGAGGTCGTCAAAATAATGATTTTATTTTAAGACACCGATACTTAATTCGTAAAAAAACAGAAACGAATACTATTTTGAAACAACCTTTTGATTTTAAAACAAATTCTCATAGCAAATAGAAGCCAGGTTATACAACTTGGTAGGAACAACTTCGACAAGGAGGCTGACAGAAGAATTCAGTTGGGCTGGGCAGCATTTTCAAAGCTGCGTCGGGTCTTCGATTCGTCGATACCGCAAAGCCTGAAGACAAAGGTCTTCAATGAGTGTGTCCTGCCGGTAATGACGTATGGGGCGGAAACGTGGACACTGACGGTAGGCCTCGTCCACAAATTAAAAGTCGCTCAGCGCGCTATGGAGCGGGCTATGTTGGGAATTTCTCTCAGGGATAAAATCCGGAACGAGGAAATTCGGAGAAGAACTAAAGTGACTGACATAGCTCTGAGGGTTAGCAAGCTGAAGTGGCAGTGGGCAGGTCATGTCTGTCGCAGAACTGATGGCCGTTGGGGCAGACGTGTTCTGGAGTGGAGACCACGTACCGGCAAGCGCAGTGTAGGACGACCTCCTGCTCGCTGGTCCGACGACCTAAAGAAGGTGGCGGGAAGCGGGTGGATAAGGAAGGCGGAGGACCGTGTTTGGTGGCGCGCTCTCGAAAAGGCCTATATCCAGCAGTGGATACATACAGGCTGATGGATGGATGGATGGAGGTGTTGATCAAAAGAATTAAATCATAAGACTTCATATACCTACTTACCTAATTCTTGAGATTAAATTGATGTAACTGCCACTTACATTTTTGAATTTGTTTCGTGCAACTCAACGTTAATCCGATAACAATTAGGTAGTACGTTACTTAAATTCAGATCGTGTTTTTCGGGAGAAACTATGAGGTTTATGTTTTTAGAGAATACTAAACAAAAAGCATATTTTTACGCCTACTTCATATCATAAAAAAAATTAAACCTTAATAATTTATAACGTAGACATAAAAAGGTCTCCAAAAATGTATTCTCTTTTGTTGCAGATCCAAAATGCCTCCAATGAAGGACCACAACTCAAAATCCACATACAGTCGGTCTTTTTCAAATAGTAAGTATTCACCAAAAATCTATCAGTATTAAATCTAAAAATTCTACATCTATCTTCGTGCAGTAGAGCGGAGTTATGACGTAGCATGAATGGTACGAGGTGTCCTTTAAGATTTCAATATTAAAAAATATTAATGTTAGTCCCCACTATCAACAGACTATCTTTTTAAAAATTGATGTTTGTAAGGCTAACGGGATGCTTTCTATTTTCAAAAACCTTTCTATAAATTTCATTACATTTAAACCTACACAAGTTGGTACATTCTCTACTTAAAATGTTTGTGTGCTTGATTAGTTGGTGGTATTTTAATAAAATTTTAATTATTTTCTTTCCAGGTGAGATGACCATGTCAGCGAAGGTCTACCACCCGGCAACAAATCTCATGCCACCGACCCCACCTCACTCTCCGACAGGCGTCTCTCAAACATTCCCCTTCAGACCTAACTCAAATACCTGGGGTAGACAAAATAGTCAGAGTAATGGAAAGTACCACTAAGGGGACTCATACCCTTTTCTCTAACAATCTGAATTCTGCAGCACCAGATTGAGAGGGTAGTAAAGAGAAGAATTCCTTGTTCAATCTAAGGAATAACTGCAAAGTAAACTGAAAAGGGATGACTAATTTCTCGTGCTTGATATCTGGAGCAGGCATAACAGTTAGATTAATGGATAGTTTCTATCCAGCAGAAGGACCTCGGGTCTTTAATAATATCAAGTCCTAAAAAAACTGCAATCTCAGAAGTTAAATACAGGATACTGTGTTAGTAAACGACAGACATAAAGAGGTTGCAGAGTAAACTGTGATAAATTAAACTACTTTAGATATTATACCTGAAGCAGATGAAACAGAAAACAGAAAGAAGTATCTACTAAAAGATCTCATCAAATATAGCAGCTCGAGCTACGAATTTTGATGGTACATAACTAAGGGTACATAATTATAATTATTGGACTTTGAAGAAGGCTGCGGTTAACGATGGAATTTTGTAGCATTTACTAAGATATTATAAAGAAATAAGTTTAAGGATAATAAACAGATAACTAGGTTTACTCATTAGTATAAGAAGAGCATAAAAATATTTAAAAATATACCTACTCGAAAGCTAGAAAAATAAAGTAAGTATTTGAAACTTCATTTTTCTTCAAAGTTCGGACAAACAATGTTAATAGTTTTGTCATTTAAATCAATCAATCAATCATTTATTGATTGCAGATTTGGGTTTACATTGTTAAATTTCTAGTTGTAGTACATCCAAATACCATAATACGGCATGCAATATTAAAATTTGTATAGGTACATTACATAATAATATGATCAAGATACAATTCTATTATACTTATCTCAAGATACACACAATTATTATTATTACATTTATTAAAACATTTAAGTATGTCATAATATAAGAATAGATTGAGCTTATAAAAAATGTATGTCCATTTAAATAATAAATATTGACGTCTATATTAAAAATAAAACGAGTGCTGTTTTAGCATTTTTCTGGGCCACGCTGACCAAAATGCCCAATGTTCTAAGCAAATCGTAATCATTCGACAGTTCAAAACGTATTACTCGAACTGTTTAAGGAGTTCATACATGCTTTTTGACGTGCAGGCATCTATGAACTCCCTAAACAGGTCGAATTATTCGTCTGACAAACGATTACTATTACGATTTCCTTACACAATTGGGGGGCAAGTGCAGACATGACAATGCTTCACACGATGTTCACACGCCTATAAGAACACTCGGGCACGCAGGTTTCCTCGCGATTTTTTCCATCACTGAAATTAATGATAATTAATTTCATATAAATGAATCTCTTCTGTCTGAAGAATATGAGATAAATTCTATTGAATTATATAATATTAATAGTGATCCTGTACAGCGAAGATAATATTGTTATTATTGTTATCAATAGTTTTGTGATACTGAATGTTGATTTATGTTATCAATAGTAAACCTACCTAAATTGAAAGATAAGTTTATTTCACACACGTAATAATAATAATATATTAAGATAAATACATATATTTAAAAAAAAAAATTGTCACAATAAACTACTTAGGCTTTTTTTTTTTTTAAATGTATAGGCCAGCGCTTGGCTGCAATCAGACTTGCTTGCAAGTGGTGATGCAGCCTAAGGTGGAGCGCGCTTGCCTAGAAGATGCCTATTCACTCTTGATTTGAAGGTACCTACTTATATTAAAAGAGGAGGGGAAAACGGAAGCCGGAAGGGCATTCCATATCCTAGCGGTTCGAATAAAATTAAAATTTGCGGTTCTATAGTAAGGTCACGCAAAGATTGTGTCTAATTTGTAAACGATTATGTCTTGAAATAAATACCTAAATCCTTAATAAAGCACTGTTACTTTCCTATAATTCTCTTTATGTAGTTCCTACTTAACTGTAGGTACAATAAGTATATAGGACCGATGCTTGACCGTTACGTTTTAGTGACATTATTTGAATGATTTTGGCAGTAAAATATAAATAAAAAGGGTATTAAAGGGTAGGTATGTTTTATGTTGATATAGATATAAATTCTTACATTAGTATCCAATTTTTAATATTAATTTATTTATAACTTTTTAATAAAGAAAATATTATACCTAGTACCTACCAAGATACTTTTCTACTGTTGTTTTCTTTGCATTCTCTCCTTATTAGGATTCCGTACCTACCAAATTATTAAACCAGGGGTGGTCTTGTGACTGACTCGTCACACGCACTAACTCTCTCTGTTTTTCATCCGACGAACTATAGGTCTACCAGAATCTGATGGCAAAAAATACACCTAAAAGTACCAGTATACGGTGTATATACTTTTTGCCATCAGATTCTGGTAGACCTATACTTAAGTAGGTACCTATTTACGGCAAAACCGAAACGAAGGGTTATGGTTAAGCAGTCTAAAAATGTAAGTATACCTAGGTATGCAAGCACTTAGGTATGTTTATTTGTTTGTATTTATGTACTTATGTTCTACCCGTCCACCGTAGCACCGGTCGATATAGGTAGGTAATGCTAGAGGCTTAATATTTTACACGAACAAAACTATCTAATAATAAAAATGCGAAAGTTTGGATGGATGTATGTATGGATGGATGGATGGATAGATGTTGACTCAATCATGCCACAACGGCTTAACAGATCTGGATGAAGTTTGGCACAGAGATAGATTATGGTCTGGAATAGCACATAGGCTACTTTTTATCCCGGGAACCAAAAAACTTCAATCCACGCGGACGAAGTCGCGGGCATCAGCTAGTTATGATAAATGATGCAACTGAAAGTTCTGAAAATATTTGGTTTTTTTAAGTTTATGCAAGTGGCGTCATCTATGTGTAGATCAAAACATTGGATCGATGGAACAAGTTTACTGCGCAGTTTAATAATCGTACAACAGATGGCGGTAGGTACTTCAGCTAGTTATGATAAATGATGCACCTGAAAGTTCTGAAAATATTTGGTTTTTTTTAGTTTATGCAAGTGGCGTCATCTATGTGTAGATCAAAACATTGGATCGATGGAACAAGTTTACTGCGCAGTTTAATAATCGTACAACAGATGGCGGTAGGTACTTTGAAATCTTTTTAAAAATTAATTAATCAATACCACCATGGTCAGCGTAGTTCAGACGTGAATATAAAGATGGAGCTGAAATTAAAACGGACTGCGGCAATTTTTGCTTACGAATTTTACTGAATCAGACGTGCAACTTAATATGATCATCCTAGATTAAAAATGCGAAAGTGTGTTTGTTTGTTGGTTTGTTGGTTTACTGGTTTGTTGGTTGGTCCTTCAATCATGCCGCAACGGAGCAATGGATTGACGTGATTTGTTGTTACCCGGATTTGTGTAACGAACACGTTGAGGTCCTGGAGAGTGACATGGGCTATTTTTTATCCCGGTAAATGCACGGTGCCATCAAAGCTAAGCACTCGCTATTCCCTCACTTTCATAGTCCGATAGAACGGCAGTGGCTTTTTAGGGTTCCGTAGCCAAATTTGGCAAAAACGGAACCCTTATAGATTCGTCATGTCTGTCTGTGTGTCCGTCCGTATGTCACAGCCACTTTTTTCCGAAACTATAAGAACTATACTGTTGAAACTTGGTAAGTAGAGGTATTCTGTGAACCGCATTAAGATTTTCACACAAAACTAGAAGAAAAACAATAAATTTTGGGGGTCCCCATACTTAGAACTGAAACTCAAAAAATTTTTTTTCACATCAAACCCATACGTGTGGGGTATCTATGGATAGGTCTTCAAAAATGATATTGAGGTTTCTAATATCATTTTTTTCTAAACTGAATAGTTTGCACGAGAGACACTTCCAAAGTGGTAAAATGTGTGTGTCCCCCCCCCCCCCCCCCCCCCCCCCCGTAACTTCTAAAATAAGAGAATGATAAAACTAAAAAAAATATATGATGTACATTATCATGCAAACTTCCACCGAAAATTGGTTTGAACGAGATCTAGTAAGTAGTTTTTTTACTACAGGTTTGTACGGAACCCTCGGTGCGCGAGTCCGACTCGCACTTGGCCGGTTTTTAGGTTTTTCGAGTCTCGTGGTAATAGTAACAACCAGAACTAACTGTACGACTCCAAAATATTAGGTACTATACCTACTTATCCAGTTACAGGAAGCCCGCGATTTTGTTCGGAAAATTCCGGGATCAAAGGCAGCCTATGTCCTTCCTCGGGAGGCAATCCAGGAACATAGGTGATAGGATACTTTTATCCCGGAGGTTTAGAATTCAGTAGAGAAAGAGTTCTCACAGAATTTTCAAAAAATCTTAATCCACATGTAAGTACGAAGTTGCGAACATCATCTAAAACTGTAACTAAAAAATATTACTTTGAAAGAAATGGATGAAGAAGAATGTCATCTTTATCTACAAAAAAAGTTTTAATATTTATGTTCCGTCTCACCTTTTCTTTCGATATATTTTCAGCGGAAGCATTGTCTCGGAATTATCATCCCGGGTAGATAGCAGAATTTTAATTTAAAATATCTTTCAACTTATAGATTTATGATCGCTGAAGACTTTTAATTACTAAGTTACTTGTTTTCGCGCGGGGGTGAACTTTTCCGATAAATATGCGATGTTTTCATCGCCCGTTTTCTATTTTGGGAAAATGTTAGAAATTTTGAATTTAGTGCCTAGTCGATTTTGATACATAAAATACCTTGGATTACCAAAAGGAAGAATTAGACAATGCATAATGACAATGACAATGAGACGACCTTCGTGGCGCACCGCGCAGCGTTGAGCTCTAACGCGCGGAGGTCCCGGGTTCGATCCCCGGCAGGGTCAATTAGAAATTTATTATTTCTGGATTATCCCTGGTCTAGCCTGGTGGGAGACTTCAGCCGTGGCAAGTTACTCCCCCTACTGGCAAATACGTGCTGCCAAGCGATTTAGCGTTCCGGTACAATGCCGGTATGGGTTTATTATAAACACCATGCCCATGACAGGTTAGCCCGCTACCATCTTAGATTGCATTATCACTTACTATCAGGTTTGATCGTAGTCAAGGGCTAACTTGAAGTGGGTGAAAAAAAAATGCAATAGTCTCATTTTTACAAGCTTTCATTTAACTTGCAATATTTGTGTGTTTGATAAGGTCAATTCTTGCAACTGTATTTTAAAACAGTTATCGCTAACCGATTGAGCTGAAATTTTGCATGCACGTTTAGTTTGGATGGCACGGTCTGGTGGTAAGCTTTTGCCGTTGTTACTTGTTATGTAGGTAGGTACTTCCCTACCTGCAATACCACCGCTTAGAAACTAATAACAAATTAAGGGTACTAATTAAAGTATGGTTTAATAAAAAATGTCACAACCCATTCCAGGATAACCCGCTTCCATCTTAAAGCGCATCTAAACCTACTTACATAAGTACCACTAAAATATCAGATGGCGATTCGCTGTCAATTTTCAGTTTAAAAACTTCCAGATTCCAAATATGTATTGATTGTATGTATGTATGTATTGATTCAAGAAGTTTCATCGCTTACATAGAATTATTACCACGATGACTGAAAACGTATTCGAAAAGTCTTGAATCAGTGCATCCTACTGTTTTTATAGCCCATAGACTCCAGAGGGATATGCAAAGAGCTAAGTAAGCTGAAAATTTCCTTGAAGCATAAAGTCCGATTCTCCTTGAAGCATAAAGTCCGAAACGCAGTAATTCATTTAGGAAGTTTTGATAAATATAGCTTGGAATGCTAGTAGGTTGAAGTGGCAGTGGCCCATATGCCGGAGCACCGATGGTCAGAGGGGTATAACGACCCCCTCCTCCTTCCTCAAGTGGAGACCAGGTCTTTGCAAACGGACTAGAAAGCATGACCCCGACTAGATAGAGCGATACATCCAGAAATTAGCTAGCATGGGTTTAAGATAGATCATACCCATACCTACTTTGATATACAAATTTTTGTATAGATTTTCTAACCACCTCTGATCTATGGCTTTAACCTCATTTATTCTTAACCTAGGTCTTAAATTGTCTATTACAACATCTATTTATAGTAAGAAGATCTAGGTAGTAGGTATAGAAATAAGGACTATGTTATTTATGTGGGCAGCACCGTTTGATTCGATCGTCTTGATTGTAACAGGTCAATTCAGATCACTATCAACGAACGGCATGTTTCCTGTTCTGCATTTAGGTACTTTAAAAAATAAACAAGTACTTTTATTGAAAAATAAAATGATGTTCATCTAAAGTATGAGATTTATTTTTTCAGAATTTGTATGTCTAATTAATTGAATCAATTCGTAATTTTAATAAGTTATTCGATACAGTGCACTAAATTCCAGCAAGCTTGTTCGAGTTGATACACGTCATACGTCCGTAGTATAATTATTATTTATAAGAACGAAAAATATAATATAGGTCCTAAAGTACTGTTGCTGTTGCGTAAACTAAGACCAAGTACCTACCTACGTTTTTATTCAAGCTTAACAATATTAATATTTTATATTTTTTCGTCTAAATTAGTTGTCGTATTGGTTCTACAAGTGTTTTAGACATCAACCGTTAATTATTAACTCATCATCTTTATCATATCAACTGCATAAATAGGGAGGGTGTTTGAGGCCTTAACAAGAATTTTAATAGCTGGTCATCTCTTACGAACGCTACCACATCTCGTCTTCTGTCTGCCATTTCCTTCTTTGCCAGAACTTTCCACCCTACTTTGAATTGTTAGACCATCCAGACTTCAATTTTTTACTTTTGCTGAAACAAACAGTTACAAACCCGAAACACACCAAACGGTACATACTGTCAATAAAATCATACGATCACACGTTCAATGCATGATTGGTGATGCATTTTCTATTATTAGAACCCTGATATCAGGCGTTTCATTGACTAAATATAGCAATGAGCGGAATAGGGTGACATAACTATGTTTAGATCGATGCTGGTGATTTGGCGCTTTTTATTTAATATGGCGCCGAGTGGTGTCAAATGGCAGAAGTCACTTTGATTGTTAATTTAGTCCCAATAAAGCGTGATGTAACCTGTATTATTTTGTTAGAAGGTAGTTATATCGTTCTGATGGATTGTATAGAAGTATGCGACATACCTACGAGTTTTATCGAATGGATGAGAGACCGAGCCAAAGCCCATTCTGCAGCTTGACAGTTGATTATTTGGCAGATGAACCACAAACTATACTTACTTCGTTTTGAAGATGATAGTAATTGTTAAAGCGTTGGTAGTATCTTTTGCTAGATACATGTAGAAGTACCGAAATAGAGTGTTGTAGTGTAAGGAGTGTAGCTAATAAAACGTCCTTAAAAACATTAAAAGATATTGAAAACAAAAGTAGTGTTAAAATTGAAATAAACAAAAACAATCGAATCATCCAGAGGGCAGGGGTAACCAATCCGCGTCCCGTTCGATCGGCACACGGCAGGCGTTAATTTAAAACGACAAACAAATAAACGTTGGCTTCAGTTGCAGTCAAAATTCACACTATTCCAATGTGAGAATTAATTAAATGCTCCCGTTACGTAGATGATTCGATAATGGAATCGGTCGTTTTTGAGTGATGTTTATAGATTTGCTAAAATTTATTTAAGTACGTATACTGTTGAGACAGACCGCTACAACTGGAAGGAAGTTTTTATTTTGCAACAATTTTGGCGCTTGATATTTTTTAGGTAACTACTTATTAAACGGATTTAATTAGGTTTGGAGTGTGTTTTAGTTATTTAGAGCAATGTGTTTATGAGCAAGTAGCCCATGAATAAATCTCTTACCAGACCGTAGACTACTGAGATGCCCGAAATCGTAACTAGCGCAGAAGTGCAGTGCACACAAAATTATTGTGCAAAAGAAATTTCTACTATTAATACCCATTTAGTAGAACTTTCTTTACCACAATAATTTTAAAGATAGGTTTGTTACTTTGAAAAGTGGTTTGGATTTTTGAAAGGTTTAATTATCTGGTTGTGTTTGTCAGATGTGTAGAGGTTGTGAGTGATTGTATTTTTTTCGCACTAGTGCGTTAATAGTCTAAAATTTTGACATCAGTGAAATAATAGCCACTTTACACTAAATGGATTGAAATAAATGTTAAACCACATCTAGTGTCATAGTGTTCGCACCACACACGGTAGACAGTGCGGGCCATAAATTGAGCGGCGCTGTCAATTGCACGCGCGCCAATAGTTGCGGTCGAGCGGCTTTTTGCACTTATTGCTGAATATGGAGTTTTATTTACAATTATTATTATTGTTTACAATTTACGCGTGCCAAATAATTATAAAAGTGGATCGTAACATTATATTTTACACTGCGCAATTTTTTTCGTTATTCCCTGCGGTTGTAATGACTTGGTCGTTATTTTAAACAAACGTAGGTTGGTACGTAGGTAGGTACTTGGTAGAGGTCATAGGTAAATCCTAAATAATCTAAAAATTGGGTTTACGCTCACATGCAAAGTAGGTGTAAATTAGAGAATACAAAATATAATCCTACTAATATAAATAAATGTGAAAGTTTGGATGTTTGTCCGATCGAACCGATTTGGTTGAAATTTGGAATCGAGATACCTAGTTTATAATCTGATTTAAAGAGTTCCCGCGGAACCATAAAACGCGGCCGAAGTCGCGGGCATCATCCATACTAATATTATAACACTAATATTATAAATGCGAAAGTGTGTCTGTCTGTCCGTCTGTCTGTCTGTCTGTCTGCTACGCTTTCACGGCCCATCTGCTCAACCGATTTTGATGAAATTTGGTACAAGGGTAGATTGTATCCCGGGGAAGGACATAGGCTACTTTTTATCCCGGAAAATTAAAGAGTTCCCGCGGGAATCAAAAAATCTTTATCCACGCTGACGAAGTCGCGGGAATCATCTAGTATCTAGTAATATTTTAAATGCGAAAGTTTGGATGGATGGATGTATGGATGGATGTTTGTTACTCAATCACGCCCCAACGGCTGAACGGATCTGGATGAAATTTAGCACAGAGACAGATTATAGTCTGGAATAGCACATAGGCTACTTTTATCCCGGTAAATTAAGGAGTTCCCGCGGGAACCTAAAAAACCTCAATCCACGCGGACGTTAGGTACGGTCAGTTTTATGGTAGACGATCTCTAATTATTAAGTAACGTTGCGCGTTGGGAGTTTACATTGTACCTACAGTAGGTACCTAACGAAAGGGGGATACAGTCGGCTCATAGTTATGTATCATAGTTAGTTGCTTCATTCATACTACAGATTCACCTGATTTTAACAACGATCTCAATTTTCCATCGCATTTGATACCAAAAATTAGATTCCTAGTGGTAATTAGAATTATTGTTCTTTATTTATTTTCATGGCACATAAATCAAGTTATCCAGACATGTACACGTATTTCGACAAGGTCCTTATAGCCTCGGTAGCGCAGTAGGCAGCGCGTAAGTCTCATAATCTTAAGGTCGTGAGTTCGATCCTCACCCGGGGCATAACTTTTTCATCTTGAGTTTAATTTTGTTGAATTAACTAAATGTTATAAAAATAATAATTACACGCATTAGATCAGCCCCCTTATCATGTAAGAATGTCCGATCAAAACGTTAAAGTTCGTCGTCAAAGTTTATAAACCATAACATCATTATATTAGAGCTCAATTTCGTGTATCCATTCTTATACGTTCGAGTATCGGTCATACCTAATCGTATAAGAATGGGCAGACCAAATTGAGCTCTAATTCAATGCAGTTATGGTTTATTTTACTTTGACAAAAATCTTTAACGTTTGATGAACAATTCTTATGTAATAGGGGGGCTGGAGTGCCATATTATACTCATTAGTGGATCGCAAAGACGTACCGCCAAGCGATTTAGAGTTCCGGTACGATTCCGTGTTGAACCCTATTAGTCCATACTACATAGTATAGGGTAGCCCGATATCATCTGACCGCATCAACACTGGGATGGGACACCAGGGATTACAGTCAAGCGCTAACTTGTAGTGGAATAAAAAATGGCTATCGGAATGAGCGAAGGCTTTTTTTTATTCCAATACATTACATTGGAATAAAAAAAAATATCATACCGTACGTTTACCCATCTTAGCAATCCAATCCAATGGTGGATAGAGTGGAGCGGTGGTCAGATTGGTGGTTAAACTAATCTGACAAACGGGAAGTTTTGTCCGCGCTGGTCACATTGATTAGACATTTGGCAATTTATGAGAATTTCATAGAAAAAGTAAGTACAATCTAACTAAAAAAAGTTCTGAAACTGAGGTTTTCTAGTTATTTGACTAGATTAATTAATGTGAACCTATACTATATAAGTAAAAGGTTAAGTATATAATATATCTTATTATAGAAGCCCGCAACATCATCTTCGTAGACTTAGGCGTTTTTAAAAATACCGTGGGTAGGTACTCTTTAATTCACTGGGAAAGCCTCCATTTCTAGCCTGCAAGCTATCTCTTGATCATTCATCAAAATCGGTTTCCTATGTGGTTGGGCCATAAAAAGACAATTGACAGATAGACAGAATTTCGCATATACTTACCTATATAAATACTTAGTATTAGTAGGTATGTATTGTACATGATACGTGAAAATTTGTATTCAATAATACCCATTCAGCTGAATTTTCCAGAGATATTTTCCTAGGAGTATTTTTTTGCTAGAAGGGACCTTCTAATTTAATTAACAAGATAAATGAATAAATCGAATACTGGGGACGGTAATAATTAAAAAACCGATCTTGAAAAATTAGCAAGACTCCGGAATAAATCATCCGGAAGATAAGCGGGGAAATAATTAGCTCTCCGGGCGTTTTTAGAGATCCGCGATGCAGTAATAAAAAGGAACACTTCAAGTCTGGTAAGGCGTGTTTCAGCACGATCTGTGCATGCTTAGCGGTACTTATAAGTATTTTGTAATAATAGATAATAATTATTATGTACCCATAAAATAAATTTGATTTGCTAAAGATTAATTTGGTGGCAGCTGGAGACACGTTTGTTAAGGTTGTGTGTTTGGTGACGCGAACGACACGTGGTAAATCTTTCAAAAAATTCAGTATGTAAATCATTACTTAAAAAGGTAAGTCTCTCTCTAAATCTCTCTGCGTCGTATTCGTCATTACTGAGGGTCGTGACCCTTTCCATTAATCAAATAATGGTAGGAGTTTTGTTGGTATAATAATGCGGTGGGTTCCCACGTCCTTCCGCATACGACTCGACTAAGAGTATTTAAACTCTTAGGTTTTTGTAACAATTATTATCAGATTTTGGTGATAACTACCGGGACCGACGGCTTAACATGCTTTCGGAGGAGACACGGAGGAAACGAAAAGGCCAAATTTGAACCTCCAAATTCGGTCACCCATCCAGTTACCGACTGTGTCAACGTTGCTTAACATTCGCAATCGACTGATAATATGCGTTGTCACAACTACACTCGTCCCTCAACTAGGCCACTCGTCCCTCGACTAAAACGTAGGTATTATTTTATGAATATAAATGAATTCACAAAGATAAGAAAATACATTCACTACATATTCAAACTATCAGTAAGTAAAACCCAACTATAATGTACGGTCCTTAAAAAACACCCGCGGAACCTATTTCCGAGGCCCCGGTACGAGCTTCACCAATTTTTTCCTAATTAAATATAAATATCAGATGAAGCAATCAACTCAATTGGCTTTTCGATCCGACGTTTTTTAAGGATCTTTCGAAGATATTTGCTTATTTTTAAAACTAGTGAAATGCTTTTAAATAGGGTGAGTAGGATAGGTATAACATTTTCTAAGTCGAAAATATTCCCCTTTTCAACTAGGCTACCTACTCCATTTGATGCAGTTGAATTTTATTTGTTACTAGCTGATGCCCGCGACTTCGTCCGCGTGGATATACCAAGTTTCATCGAAATAACTTGAGAAATGATGGACTTTTATACAAACTTTCAACCCCTATTTCACCCCTTATGGGGTGGAATTTTGAAAAACTGTGAAACACGTATGTTTTCATTTCTAACCCGCAGCTCATATACCAAGTTTCATGGATATAACTTGAGAAATGAAGGACTTTCATACAATCTTTCCACCCCTATTTCACCCCTTCGGGGATAAAATTTACAAAAACTGTGAAACACGTATTTCTTCATTTTTAACCCGCAGCTCATATACCAAGTTTCATGGCTATAACTTGAGAAATGAAGGACTTTCATACAAACTTTCAGCCCCTATTTCACCCCTTCGGGGGTAAAATTTACAAAAACTATGAAACACTTATTTCTTCATTTTTAACCGGTAGCTTGTATACCAAGTTTCATCGATATAACTTGAGAAATGAAGGACTTTCATACGAACTTTCAACCCCTATTTCACCCCTTTGAGGGTGAAATTTTGAAAAACTGTGAAACACGTATGTCTTCATTTTTAACCCGCAGCTTATATACCAAGTTTCATGGCTATAACTTGAGAAATGAAGGACTTTCATACAAACTTTCAACCCCTATTTCACCCCTTCGGGGGTAAAATTTACAAAAGCTGTGAAACACTTATTTCTCCATTTTCAACCGGTAGCTTGTATACCAAGTTTAATCGATATAACTTGAGAAATGACGGACTTTCATACCGACTCTCATCCCCTATTTCACCCTTTTGGGGGTTGAATTTTCAAAAACTGTGAAACACGTGTGTCTCCATTTTTAACCCGCAGCTCATATATCAAGTTTCATGGCTATAACTTGAGAAATTAAGAACTTTCATACAAACTTTCAACCCCTATTTCACCCCTTCGGGGGTAGAATTTCGGGATAAGAAGTATCCTATGTCCTACCTCGTAGTATAGGCTCAAATCGTGCCAAGTTTCGTTTGAATTCATTCAGTAGTTTCGGCGTGATGCGCGGCCAAGATACAGACAGACAGACAGACAGACAGACAGACAGACAGACAGACAGACAGACAAAAATGAAAAAAATTACAGATTTGGCTTCAGTATCGAATAATGAGTGCCCTCAAAAAAAAATTTTCAAAATATCTTCAATGTACAGAATTGGACCTGTTACAGTTTTATTATAAGTATAGATATAGATAATTAGATTAATAGTATTGAAGGCAGAAGTTTTTCCGGATCTTGAAATTAAGCTTTTTTCAAATTGTCGATTAGGAACTTTAATAAAATTGTTTGGCACTTCCATGCATTTATTACTTTTGGTTTGTGGATTTGGTAAATAAAGCTATAAGTAACATAAATTACTAGTAGATACCCGCGACTTCGTCCGCTTTGATTTCGGTTTTTTAAAATTACCCATGGAAATACTTTAAATTTTCCGGGTTAAATATCTCTTTATTATGATACTTTTTTATTGCAATCGCAATGCCTTTCAGTTCAGCTCTTGAGCCTTGAAAAGGTAACAAACACACTTTCGCATTTATACTCCTATAAAAGCATTAGACAATAATCCGCTCTTTTTTGTTCTAATCAAGAATCAAATTATTCGTGAACCTCAAAGGATCTCTCTTTACCTAGAGCTTTATTTTAATATCGAAAGAGGCGGAAGAAAAATTCGTTAGTTTTTCACAGAGACCTCTCGGCTGCATTTTAAAACCCTCATACAACATTAACATCTTTATCAGCGGCCAAGGGGAGACCGAGCGTATTAACTAGTGAAGGCATCAGATATGAATCTTTAATTTTCCAAATTTATTAAAACGCTAAGCGAACTCCACGTTCAAACAGCAATATTTTTAACGACGGAGGTTAGAGACAGTGACGTGCTGCGTTTTGTCGATAAACTCAATCCGTTTATTCTACGGTACGGATAATATTTTATTTTTTACAAATTATAGGATCTAATGATAGGAGAATTTTAATAAATGAATTAGTACACACTTGTTTAAAGAATTTATTTACCTAGTTAGGAATTTTGACAAATTTTAAATTCCGATATGATTTTATCAAAAACTTGATCATTGCTCTCACGGTACAATTGTTGATTTTTCTTTACGTTATGTTAAATCCGTTTAATGAAAATCTGTACTTATTTTCCTATTTGAGCTCTGCGATATTATACTACTATAATTTTGCTATTTTGTTTTTGAAAATTAATTCCTATATACTTATCAAAATGACAATATATTATGAAAATGTATATTTAGACATATACATCACAGTAGAAATAACCTGTTCTTGTCTAGACAGTTCTGGTATCAGTAATTTATAACAGTAAATTTCAATAAAAAGTATGACTCGATCGCGAAACTATGTGTCCACAATAAATAAATGCACAAATTGATGTGTGCACGATACGATACAATCAATTCCTCTATCTATTTCTGTGCGCTTCCATTGTTAATATACGGCTTAGTAAAAATTATAATTGTAGCTTCACTTATATAACGGCATTTCCACGCTTAAGATTTATATTAATTTGTTTTATCAAATATGTAGTAAAAAAATAGTTACTTACTACATATTTGATGTAAGTGTCAAAACTTTTAGATGTGCCGTGTAGTGTAACGATAAAAGTAAACTTCATACTTTATATAGGTACTTCTATTCTCACATTTATAATAGATTGGTAGTCGGTATTTTTATACCTTGTTGTTCAGTTAAATTTCAACTTTGATCTTTAGACCATTTTTTAACATAATACTCGTAAATACTCTCACAGAACCAAACAAATTTTCTAAGCTTTTAATAATTAAATATGATGTTTGAATTAGGGTCTGATCAGAACGCACCGACGACGTCATACACTTAGCACCATAGTTTTGATTTGCCTTTCTTATAATTCTCGTATGGCGACTTATCGTGTCTGATGTGAAATGGATACAAACTCTTACATCGACGATGACCAATATGACATCATCCCATGATTGTTCGATAAACTTGTCCTACATTGTTATCATTCAATTATTTCATATTGATGTCGAATTGATTCTAGACCTCTTGCTCTGAGGTCATCCTCTCTTTTAGCAGTTTATATTTGGACGTTCATTCATAAAATTGAGCGAAGGTCATTCAGATAATATTGAGTAAATAAAGGGAGTGAATGAATTTATCACATCACTTACTACCAGACGAGATCGCGATATAGAGCTAACTTGTATCGGAATAAAAATGAATTAAAATTCTCGAGATGATGGTAATAATAAGCTCAAGGTAGAGTAAATTTTTTATCGATTTTTGAGCTAGCGCATCCCTAGCGCCGGTGCGCGATAGGAAATTAAAATTTTCCTCTTCATTTAAAAGAAGCACTGCCCCCGGCTAACTCCTTAACGCGCTACATCTATTTTAGACCGGTATGTACACATTTATATCGAAGCTCTGAAATACGGTACCGTGGATTTATGGAAGATATGACGGACTCAGAGAATTTAATGTTTTATTTTGTCTTTATAATTAAAACTATCTGATGTCCGTGACTTCGTCTGCGTGGTTTGAGGATTTTTGGTTCCCGCGGGAACTCTATAATTTTACGGGATAAAAAGTAGCCTCTGTGCTATTCTAGACTATAATCTATCTCTGTGCCAAATTTCAGCCAGATCCGTTCAGCCGTTCTGGTGTGATGAGTAACAAACATCCATCCATCCATCCATACATCCATCCATCCATCCATCCATACATCCAAACTTTCGAATAAATATAAATATATTTATTCTTTTCATTTTTATAATATTAGTATAGATCCACTATACACATTTCGTCGTGTCAGGCAGGTCTGACGACATTTGCGCTTCCTTAGCGTGGAATTAAAAAAAACCCCAATTTCTTTTTACCATGACATGGATAAACATAAATTCAACCAGAAAAGCTTAGTAAACAGTACGGTACTGTACGGTTAAAATACAGATTTCCAGTCCATAAAACCCTATGGCGGTATCTGAAAGACCTAGAACGCTAAGTACAGCAATCAGACATTTCCTATTCCGTCTCGGGAGCGCGATTTCTTTGGGAAAGTTCATATTGCGAAAAGCAGTTATTTTTGGCGCAGTCTTTCAATACGCGTCAAAGGCAAGACTTTTTAATAACTTTGCTAACTCTCGGAAAGTTTAAGAAGTTGTGTGCTCGGATTGGGTACCTATTTCATAAAATTTTTGAACTAAACTCATGAACTGAACTCTACATAATATTTATAGAAGTTAAAGTTGCGTTGTTTAAGCTCTGAACTAGAAAATTTGTTTCATAAATTATTAAGTCTTCGATCTTATATAAGATTATGATATTATAAATTACTAGATGATTCCCGCGACTTCGTCCGCGTGGATTAAGATTTTTTAATTCCCGCGGGAACTCTTTAATTTTCCGGGATAAAAAGTAGCCTATGTCCTTCCCCGGGATACAATTTACCCCTGTACCAAATTTCATCAAAATCGGTTGAGCAGATGGGCCGTGAAAGCGTAGCAGACAGACAGACACACTTTCGCATTTATAATATTAGTATGGATTATTAAAAAGAAAGAACCTGCCGATACTATTAATTATGCTGTCAGCAATGTGATGGGTTTAGGTATTGTCACTCTCTTAAGCTGTGGCTCTCTTTAATGACCGAGCGAAGCGAAGATCTCTGAGTCTACTTGAGTGAATTAGCACTTGTCCGTCCGTCTGTCAGAGCCTAATAACTTCTGAATTACTGAAGGTAATTACTTCAAATTTAAATATAATATGTAAACCTATGGCCTCCAGCCGAATATGGCTTAAAAAGTTATAAAAATCTTTATTTCAGGGGGGCTCTCATAGAAGCGAATGCGAAGTAAAATATTTTTTATAGCGTTACATAGAGTTGCGGTATATAATTTTAAGGATAATTAGGAATAGAGTCCAAAAATAGTTTTTTTAAAATGTCCCCTAAAATTGACGAAATGGGGGGCTTTCAAAGTGGAGATTTTCTAACGTTCAAAGTTGACCTCAGAACTCTCAATTTTCTGAAAGGCTGAGCCTGAAACTTGATCAATTATTTGAATTATATCCTGTACTTGAACAACAAATACTAAAATTAGATAAATATTATAAGGAAAAGAAATTATTTAATTTTTAATGATGATGATATTTTTAACAGAACTTCACAATGATGTCAATAGATGGCGCTCTGTGATACCGCGAGGTCTCAGTTCGGGGCGAACCACTAGTTAGCCGGAGCCGAAAAGTTCTAGAGTGGAAACCGCGTACGTACCTACGCAAACATTGGACCGAAGTCCTATAGAAGGTACCTACCTACGTCCAACAGTGGACACCCACAGACAGCTGACGACTGTTTTTTTAATGTAGGTTCTTCAATTCTTGCCTAGCTTTTGACGATCTCCGTGGCGCAGTGTTGAGCACTGTTGTCATAAAGTGCGGAGGTCCCGGGTTCGATCCCCGGCAGTTTGGGAATTTATAATTTCTGAATTTTTCCCTTTTACCGGCAAAGACGTGCTGCCAAGTGATTTAGCGTTCCGGAACGATTCTGTGTAGAAACCGAATAGGGGTATGGGTTTAATATAACTGTCATGCCTCTAACAGGTTAGCTTGCTACCATCTTAGACTGTAAATAAAATAAAATAAAATAAAATAAAAATAAAAAAGCCTTTTTATTCATCCTAGACTGTATCATCACTTAATCAGGTGAGATCGCAGTCAAGGGCCATCTTGTAGAGGATAAAAAAACGCTAATGTTATTGTCACTAAATTGTACAAATAGCTTCTTTTTAGGGTTCTTTTTAACGTTTTAATAACACGTATGTAATTTCTGTCTTAAGCCTCCGCTGCCGTTTGCTACAAATAAACATAATCATGAACATAATTTAATTCGCAATCAGACACTTATTACAAACGTCGATCACCGCTAAGTCGCATATCGAATGCAAATCGAAATCGAAGGTGACAACCAACGTCGCTCGATTCACTACTGACGACAGGATCTATAATGAGTTGTTAATACAGTCGCTTATAATTCAGGTATACTATCCCTAGTATACTATACTAACTATGGTATACTAACTTTTGAAACAATAAGATCATTGGTCTTCTGTTTTCCAGTCACCTAGAATTGGCACCACCAAAACAAGTAGGAATTAACAGGCGCACTCCACTCATTATTCATTCATGGTATCATTAATCACCATCGTGTGATTGCATGTTTTGAGTGCAAGCATAAGTACTCGTATACTCGTAGGAATATCACTATTTATATAACTATTTTATTAAGAATATATTATTTAATATAACTATTTTATTAAGAAAATAAAATAATAATTTCTGCTAATAAAATAGGTGACAGCTTGCCTTACTAAGCTATTGGCTAATATTATGACTTTTTTTTACCTACAACTAATTAACAGAGGTCAACCAGTGCTGCCGCATTCACCTAGTGGTAAATTTTTTTTTTGAGCAGCTTCGATAAGCTTAACCTGTACTTATACGCCAGAGTAACATAATGCGATATTGTGTTATCCCCCGAGCCAGTTGGATGGTAAAATATTTAAAATATAGCAAAATTCACGAAAGAAATGCACGCATTTGTATCGACATAAAACCACGCCATAAAATAAACTGCCGCATGCTAAATTAATGTTTCTTTTCGTAGCATGTCACATTATTTAATGTTGCTCCGGTGTAAAATAGCATTTGAATAAAATTAAATCAAATGCAAAATAAAAAATTAGTGGTAATACCAACTCGTAGAATATCCATGACAATTTAAGACGATCGTCTTGGATAATTTGATTCGCATTTAATTAAACCGGCTTCGATCTGTGAAGTGACGGAGGCTGTAATTTCCCTGCTACTCAGCCCCGAGGAATGCCTGCTATGTGATTGGGGTCCAAGTGTTTTGTTTGTCTGCATGCAAACAAGTATGGGTGAAAGATTCCCAATTGCTACTTGATAGTGAAATAATTCTTGGAAAAGAAATTCCAATCAAACTGTTAGAAGTTGTGTAGTTGTAGCAGTTTAGGTACGCTGGGTATAGGAAGAGTCCGATATATTATCGTATGTCCTTCTAGCGTCGCGGGTGAAATCAAAACCTTCAACACTGTCCCTTGGCAGTAAAAGATTTTTTAAGGAAATGATAAATTATTTATTTATGACATAGGACAACTTGTGTCACTTATGATACGTTGACTATACCACCGGTTCGGAAAACTGATTCTACTGAGAAAAGCCGGCAAGGAAATCAGCAGTTGATCTTTTCTTAAAAAAGAAAAAGGTTACAATAAGTAGAAAATACAACACATACATTACGTTACAAGTATTACACTGACTTGTGGGTCCCGGGATGCATGCAAGGCCGGTTGCTTCCATGCAACTTTGTCATTCAGAAAATCATCGATCGTATAATAACCTCGACTTAACAAATGCTGCTGAAAGAAGTGGTACTCGTACAACAAAGATAGAAGGTTTGATATTCATGAAACTTTATTAAAGTTATTAATAAAGTTATTATTACACTTGTATTAGGCGCTTATTAAACTGACATAATTTTATATTTCATATTCATATAACAAAAAAGTACGAAATATTTTAAGTCTACTACTGATATCTTTAGATCTATGTAATGTAATACAGTCATATCATTATACGGTATCTATGTTCCGTATAATATCTAATATTCTGCACAGGGTGTGAGGTGGTCGCATTACAACCCTCTAAATCATATATTAGCGGCAAAATAAGTATAATGGCCGGCTTGTAATCAAAGAAGGAAAATTTCCGCCACATGTAGGTGCTAATATGCAGGTTGCACAACGAGAGGAAATCAGCTTGTGAAAATTCAAACAGTTGTTTTCTCACTACGGTTTTTGCTTAGAAAGTACATTGGCTCAGATTATTTTCTGTTTCAGGAACCCTTCTGAAGGTTAGCAATCAGCGTTATAATACTCCTGTCTGTTCTTTACGAGGCGAAACAGCTGAGTATTCTCATGTCTTTTGAGACATCACCTATTTTGCATAAGCCTCATTAGGATGTAGGTATACCATATATAGGTATTTTATGCAAACATAAAAAAAATGTAACAGGCGATGTGTTTGCATACGTCATTTTTCCCATTGGTAATATTATAAATATTAACTGACGCGTATTACTTGCTTGCATAAACATAAACATGCAAGGCCAATGTAGATTGTAGACCCAGGTATGCCTCAGCCCTTACCCAAAATGAAGGGAGACTGAAGCCGGGTGGACATCAAAGCGTTAAGTGCTCCTTTTGCTCATCGAATCTCATTTACAGGCTGTCCCCTTGCGATAAATAAGATTATATTTGGTACACGTTATTTTTGTTATTTGGTTTCTTAGGTGTTTTATCTTTCACCACCCGACGCTGTGGTAAGATCATTTCGAACGGTTAATGGCCTATTTTCAATTTACTCTGTGAAAATATTATTATTTCGGGAGAATATTTTTGTGGTATTCTGTACCTAATGGAGATCTACTTCGACATAGTGAATTTTTTTTCAGTAAAAATGGCTTTATAATAAAAAAAAATCTGACTTCTCTACACGTAGTGTCTAGGGAAAGTTATTCCCTAGACACGACGTTTTGAATACTTTATACGTACTACTACTAACGCATTCAAATGCTAATAAAATGATCTTGAAAGCTCAAAGGAAGCTCATTGAAGGACAAACAAACACACTTTCGCATTTATAATATTAGTATATGATATGATAACAAGTATGATAACAATATTTTGCCATTTATAAACGGACAGACATTACCTATTAATGCTTAGACGGCGGCGGCGGCTAGGGAGTAATCTAAAAGCCGTAAGCTTTGGACGAAAAATATTCTCGTGTATTCCAAACTGAACTGGGCGTAGTGTTTTAAAGCTTAGTGTACACGAACAAAAATATTATGCATTTGGTCATAGTAGGTACCTATATTTCAAATTCTTTATCTAATATAACTTACTAGCTGATGCCCGCGACTTCGTCCGCGTGGAATAAGTTTTTTAAATTCCCACGAGAACACTTCAACTTTCCGGGATAAAAAGCATAAGTCACTCTCCAGGTTCTCAACTATACCCATGCAAAAAATCAAGTCGATCCGTTGCTCTGTTGCAGCGTGATTGAAGGACAAACCAACAAACCAACAAACCAACAAACAAACACACTTTCGCATTTATAATATTAGTATGATAGAAAAACAAAAAATAATTAATCAATACCTACAGCTCAAAGGATTTGCTATCTGAAGAGGCAGCGGGCATGTGTCGCAAAGTCGATAGCCGACGAACAAGACGTGTTTTAGAGTGGAAATACGACTAAGATGATTTTCCTGTCCGCAGAACTCATGAAAGAAGAAAGACGGGAAGAGGGTGGGATAAGGAAGATGGAGGATCGTGTTTGGACTTTGGTGGCGCGCTCTCCAAAACACCCTGTTCAGCAGCGACAGTCATCACATGCGAGCTGATAAATTGGATCGGAAGAATAATAATGTTCATTATCCTTTCCATTATGTTATTTGGTTGTTAATGATCTCAGGGACTGGCAACAATTCTAATTTATAAAATTTCCATAATTATATTTGTTGTACAGTTTCAATACACACACGAAATATTTCTTAATATTATTAAGAATTACTATATTGTAAAAGATATTAGACCACACTGCCAGTAGGTCAGAAATAAACACAAGATAACCAAGAATAGATTTTAAATGATGTTCATTCCAGTTTGTTGTGTATGTTAGAATTACATTTATATTACAATAATTAATCTCAATGTTAAATCTATTCATCATTAAATTAATCGACCACAGTTTCGGAAAGCCATTCTATTCAGAAGAAACTGCAAGAAACTGGTATAGTTGCTCTTTTAAAATTATTGAACAATCAATGATATTAAAACATGATAATAAATAAAAACGATGAATCTGTCTCAAAACATGATTCCAAAAGCCAACCATTTAGAAATTGATAATGATAACCTAACATAGGCTCTCAAAACAGTAATTATAACTTAGATTATACTTATCTCAACAAAATGTTGTATTTCACTCTTTATATTCACCAAAACAATCAATAACAATGTACACACACACACACACTACAAGTAATAACTATTCGAAATTTTAATACTGACTGAACTGATGCCGCCATTTTCGCTTACTTTTATATTATTTTTTGTTACCCACCCACCGACATTTTCCTGAATTTTTGTGATTGGCTGTCACGATTACAGTTTACATATTGAAAAGCTCCGATTGGTGGTTAAATTACTAACATTAATCAAAATAAATTCTGTATCCTGTAACATTCAATGTTGCCAAAATATAATTTCTAAGGTAGAATTAACAATTCATTGTAGGAAATTTAAATTGAACATGAAATTTACAATCACAACTTAGTATTTTAAAAATAGGTACTGTTAACCGTGTTCATTCTTCACAATTATGATAATTAACAATATTATCCAAATAGTTCAAGAATTTATCTAGACCAATAATAAAGGATTGTAGAGCCATGAGATGAAGAAGTATGCAGAATGTACAACAATAATTAATAATGATTTGAAATTAGCTATTTTGACGTAAAACGATTATTTATTAATGGCATCGTTCTACACCAAGCCTTCAACCAAACCAAACACTAATCCCGCCATACACATTAACAGATCTTGCTGGAAATCCGTACAGATTTACTCTCCGTAACTTAAAAACATGCTCTCTTTGAGAACGGCTTTAATTGAATGCGTTCCTATTACTGACTATAATGACTGAAAAGATTCATATACGGAAATGAGTATAATCACTGCAGTGCTATCACAAACGGAATATGTTTCGAATTTTTCGTAAAATACTGGAATCCACGTACCTTCTACCTGTACGTGGATTGTGGAGTATTTCACATTAAAATTTCAATTAAGGCGTGGGTTATGGATGTGAATTTTTGAATTCAGTAGTTTATTAATCTTTGAAGTGAAAATCTTGTATGTGATTAACTGGTTCTGACTGCGCATGAATTATTATAAATTATCTTGTCCTTTACATATTTTATTTGAAACTTTCGAGTCCTATTGCTGGCAGTGATCACCCGCGCTCGCACAACTCCCTTGGCGATACTTTAGCGTAGTGGCATGTTATGTCATCCTCAAAATCATTACAAAGAGTTTTCAGTTCATCATCTCTTGTAAGCTTTTGTATATTTTCTTTGTTATTTGTCTAGATGATGATCGCTACTTCGTCCACGTAAAGTTTCTGAGAAATACCACCGTTTAATTATTAAAAAAAAATATTGTTAAAAAAAAACTTTTTACTCAAAATCCGTTACAAAGAGGAGGCGTGCAAGGGTATCAGACAGAAAAACAGACACACATTCGCATGCATACTATTAGCAGTCTGGAAATACTGTTTTTCTTACCTACGGTATAGACAGAGCGGGTAACAGAGGCGTGAATTTTCAGATTAAAATTCAGTAATTTTAGCACATCATTAGTTTACAGCTTGGAGATGTGTACGAAGACCTGTAGAATGCCCTGTGGTCTGCAATTTCTATAAAGGCTGTCAATCCATTGCAAGAAGATAAAACTTCCTACTGTGATATTGCTATGGATTTATAGGCGAAATTGCATTACTGTTATACAGGAGATAACACAACTAATCACACGCTTTGTACCCTCGGGGGTAGAGCCAATATTTTCCAATAAGACGTAATCGACGCGCCGTCATTACTGTCGACGGCTAACATAAATTAATATGTTTTCCTTTATGGTCGAACGTCTGGGGAGGCTTAATATCCGCACTCATAAGTATTGATGCTCTTTGTTTGTTTGGATGTGGTTTGGAGGCTGGGATGAGATCATGAGATAAAGATACATAAAGCGAGCGTGCTGTATATTAAAAGTTTGTGCTTAGTGCAAACTACATGCATGAGAGACTGTGATAACTTGGTTGGAAGTTTGATTTTTCGCCTTGAAATTGTTTAAAATAATTTCCTTCATGAAAGTGTATGTCTAGACCTGCATTATATATCTCTAAATTCCAGACCCAGCACCGACTGATTGTCAACATTATGGTCAGTGATTCAAATGTAGTGGTAGATTGTCAGTGGTAGATTCTTACTTATCTTAAGTGGCACGGGTTGTCCTACATGAAATAAATCATGATTTCAATGTCTTGTTACTGGTAAAGTGGTTCCTTTTTAATTATCTTCAAAGCAGTCGGTATATTGAAGTGAAACTTCTTTAGAATCGTTGTTATTTGAAAATTCGATGAAACGAAACGTAAAAGTGACACTAAAAAGGGACAAACATATTCATAACTAGCTGATGCCCGCGACTTCGTCCGCGTGGACTAAGTTTTTTCGATTCCCGCGGGAACTCATTAATTTTCCGGGATAAAAAGTAGCCTATGTATGTATGTATGTATGTATATTCTTTATTGCTGATGCCCGCGACTTCTTCCGCGTGGAATAAGTTTTTCAGTTAATTTTCCAGGATAAAAAGTAGCCTATATTACTATCCCAAGGTATAATCCCCCTATAATGGTGAAACACGTACTTCTTCATATTTTAACGAAAGCCCAAATGCTGTTTCATGGCTATAACTTGAGAAATTAAGGATTTTCATACAAACTCTCAACCCCTATTTCACCCCTTCGGGGGTGGATTTTTGAAAAACTGTGAAACACATATGTTTTCATTTTCAACCCGCAGCTCATATATCAAGTTTCATGGCTATAACTTGAGAAATTAAGGACTTTCATACAAACTTTCAACCCCTATTTCACCCCTTCGGGGGTAGAATTTCGGGATAAAAAGTATCCTATGTCCTACCTCGTAGTATGGGCTCAAATCGTGCCAAGTTTCGTTTGAATTCATTCAGTAGTTTCGGCGTGATGCACGGCCAAGATACAGACAGACAGACAGACAGACAGACAGACAGACAGACAGACAGACAGACAAAAATGAAAAAAATTACAGATTTGGCTTCAGTATCGAATAATGAGTGCCCTCCAAAAAAAATTTTCAAAATATCTTCAATGTACAGAATTGGACCTGTTACAGTTTTATTATAAGTATAGATAGGATTGAACCTGCGAGAGAATGAGATAGAATATAAGTTATATTAATCTCATTATCTTGAAGGCTACTTTTCTGAAGTTTCACTTCTGCCGTGTGTGAATTGCACACAAACACTTTTTTTTATAAACTACAAGTTAAGCCTTGACTGCGATCTCACCCGGTGGTAAGTGATGATGCAGTCTAAGATGGTAGCGGGCTAACCTGATAAGGGTATGGCAGTTATACTAAACCCATATCCCTAATCGGTTTCTACACGGCATAGTACCGGAACGCTAAATATCAGTTTTAAATATATTTTAATTGATAATTTTACACCTATTTCTTTTTTTTGCAATTTCTACTAAAACAAGACAATGACGTCATAATGATATCGAATAAACAAATGATAGGTACAAACACATCTAAACAGAAAAACTCCAGAACACTCCAACGTTACATTATTTCTCATATTCGCATCATTAGCTCGCGCCCACTAAGCTATTGGACAACCATATTATCTTATTAGAAATTACTGGCCTTACTAGCAGGCAATAATGAGCCTTATTGGTAGTATTCTCAAGTGTATGGAACCAATATTCCTTTGTTTGAAGTTGAGCAGAGTTTATGTAGCATGCGGTCCTTATTGCGTATTGGGTTAGTTGAGAATTATAAGTTACTAGAAATGCCAATTTTTGCTATTGGTAATCTACCAAGAAAAAAGGTTTTTATAAGAATGAAGTCTGAAAACAACAACAACGAAATACAGCAAGATATATATCCCAATACCCAATAATATATATACAGCAAGATATATAAGATAAGGCCTATATGCCTTGTGTAAAAGGTTAGTCCAATCAATTATCACTCATCACTTTATGGAGCTTTCTAAGACTTCTTACAACACAATAATTATTTTAGATCAATAGAAAAACCTAAAAGTCTTTTTTAATTAACATTAGGTACATTAGGTATGTTGTTAAGAAATTTAAAATGTTTTTTTGTTTAATCTATCATTATGTGGTTTTATCAAACAATTTGATGATAATAGAGAGTGTGCTCAGTGATTCAGATTCCAGTTATCAAATCAAATTTACTCTAAAAACTACACTTGTAGAGTTTTTAGAGTAAATTGTACAAAAAATGTAGAGTATTATTAATAATAAAAGTAAAAGACGTGATACGCATTATCTTAAAATCAAAACTACAAAAAGTGAATTGTAAATATATCTACGTAAATAATACCAGTAACATAACAGTAAATTAATGCCAAGCAGTTAAGCAAAGTTTATGTAGTTTAACAGTAGAAAAATATTAGTACCACCTATTTCTTCTTAAATCAAATCACGTCTAGTAAATCTAATTCTATATTAACATGATACGATTTCTTAGTGTTGAGTGTAACTTGCGTTATCTTTTCTTGCCACTCTATGGGGTTTTCCATCGATGGTGCTTTTATAGGGTGCATGTGTGTAATGTTATACATTTGTGACGTTGACTAATGAAAAAAATAATGGGAAATATGAATAACCTTTGTTATAAACTAGCCGATGCCAACAATTTTGTCCGCGTGGATTTAGTTTTTAAAAATATACCCTTTGTCTATCTACGGGGTTCAAGAGGTTCAAGGTTTCATGCCATTTCTGTTTCCTCGTAATCGGTTCAGTGGCTTAGGTGTGAGAAGCTTACAATCAGACAGACAGAACAATGCGTGCCTTAAGAAATGGGATTATTGATTATTTTCCAAATTCTAGCAACGTTTACCCATCTTAGGGAAAGTGACATTTAAGGGGGAATCTGCCATTTTATTTTTAATGTTTATTGCTTTTTGCCGGATAAATGCGCCCCCAAGGGAGTGCGACGCAAAGAATCAATGCGGTCGCCTTAATATAGTCCCTACCATTTGTCGCAATCAAATTTCTAAAGATTTTTTTCCTGACTTATTTTCTCTAGTAAAAATTAAAACTTTAGTCTGTTAGAAAAATTAAAAACTTATAAGTAAGTACATCTAATGTTAATTATGGGAAATTTTGTAAGATATAATATTTTCTCGCGGCTTCGTTCACGTAAAGTTCAATTTTGAATCAATCCCATATTTATGAGTTGAATTTTCAAAAATTCTTTTTTAGTAGATGTATAACATCATATTATCAGTTCAGTGGGTTGAGCTGTGCATTGATAGATCAGTCAGTCACCGTTTCCTTTTACCTGTATATTATTTAGATTGCAAACACATTGAACCTATATTATGCTTATACCCAATGCCTTTCAACCAAATCATAGAAGAAATCCATAATCTAGGTACACACGTTTATTACGTCAAAACAAATGGTAGGGCACCAGTAGTAATTTTCGTCGCAGATGTTTTCTATGCTAATCCTATTGTTTTTTTGTTAATTTTTATGTTCCTCGTCATGGTCGATTTAGTCCGTTCGCTTTAGGATAAAGAATAATGTGCCGTGAGCCCAAATCTTCCCTTCATTTGGTAAAAAAGAGATCGCTTATCGTTAAATAACGATGTTACTTTAAAAACGGCACATAACATACTTATCAAATTGTAGGTATAGTTACATACATGCATCTTATTAAGCAAGATGCAGAGAAGAAGAGTTATGTTTTGCAACATTAGCCACAACATACTCAATCGATAACTTTATTAACTTATTTAATATTTTATCTGCGAATGTGGATTTGTTTGTTTGTTACGCTTTTACGGCTGACTGATGACGTAGGCTTTTTATCCTGGAAAATTATGCCCGCTATTTATACCCGCACAAATTAAATAATCTCAACATAGCAAATAATATATTAAAACAATTTAAAATAATAAGATTTTCAAGTAGGGTTTAGACAGAGATCCGTAAAATAACAAAAAAAATAAGGGAATTTTGCCGAGAGGGCATAAGCATTTCCATAAGATAATGCGTAATATTTCATATAGCGACATCGAAAAGACAACCGTCCCCGAATCCATCTCGAAATTAGCGTTTTTAAAAACCTCGAATAAATAAATTGTCGAAAATTTCGACGCGGTGGGACCAAGGGGGGACGAAATGCTTTTCTCAATTTGAACTTAGCTAATTTTAGATTTTAATCACGACCAATGTAATGGGGATCCTGGAGTAGATTATATCAGTGGAATGCAGAGGTAGACTAAACATCTAGGCAGAATCTGAATGGATGTTTATTTAACCGCGAAAATCAGCACTCTCCAGCACTAATTGGCTACTAATAGCAAAAAATAATATGCACTAAGTATTAAAAATGTATACAATATACCTAAATTGAACGGATTGAAATTTGGCACGAATTAAATCATCAGAAGAAAATCGAGATAATTAATTCAAATCTAGGTAAATTTCTAAATAAATTTACGAGGTAATTTTAAGTTTATGTGACGTCATCTTCTTGCTTCGGAAACCTAAGTGCCTCTGAAATGCGATAAATTTATTTCATGTCTAAAAGAATACTATATTTAATAATATATTTTTTGGTAATATGAAAAACATGGCGATAGATCCAAACAAAATGGTGCATTAGCGACGCATCTCTCCCTAGGGTCCATTTTTAAATCTGTCATTAATTTGGAGTATTTTCCCCCCCACCGCCCCCCGCCCAACGAAACGTCTTGCGGGATTGGCAAGGGGCGATTAAACTGTGTTTAATGTCGCTCCCGAAAAAAGTATCTAATCAACAGATTGATTTGGATATTTTTTTGGCCCGCGGCTGAAAGTTTTGAACAACCGTGTTCGTTTTTTTATTTTTCCGAGGGGATTAGAGGTGGAAAATATTACGTTTTTGATATTTGGTAATGGAAGACTGATACTTCATGGTACTTTATGTTTGCCCGATGTCTGGAAATCATCAGAAAATTAAAGCTTTTTGTTTAAAAATATTATGTCTTCGAAACAGAGCACTCCTGTGACTTCAATTTTAAACATAGAATAATTTTCTGTATGTGTGAGACTATCACTTACAGCTAGCAATGAAATACTGACATAGTTACTTTTGGACGCCCCGACCCTAAGCGACTCCCTAAATGAAAATTAAAGATACTGAAGAAGAGTGATACTCATACTTGCCTAGATGCCTTAAAATATAATATGAAATTTCAGCTCAATTAAACGCCTCTCTATGTTACCGGTTTTATGAAAGTCGGTATTTACTCGTATATCTATACTAATATTATAAATGCGAAAGTTTGGATAGATGGATGTTTGTTACTCAATCACGCCGGAACGGGTGAAAGGAAGAGATAGATTTTAGTCTGGAATAGCACATAGGCAACTATTTATCCCGAAAAATTAAAGAGTTCCCGAGGGAACTAAATAACCTCAATCCACGCAAACGAAGTCGCGGGTATCAGCTAGTTTTAAATAAACTTTTTCAGAGATAAACTGGTATGCAATACGCATAGGATTACCTACTGATATATACGCATAGGTTGCCTAGTGGGAGGCTTCGGCCGTGGCTAGTTACCACCCTACCGGCAAAGACGTGTGCCGCCAAGCGATTTAGCGTTCCGGTACGATGCCGTGTAGAAACCGAATAGGGGTATGGGTTTAATGTAACTGCCATGCCCCTAACAGGTTAGCCCGCTGCCATCTTAGACTGCATCATCACTTACCATCAAGTGAGATCGCAGTCAAGGGCTAACTTGTAGTGGATTAAAAAAAAATATAAAATTTGAATGTCCTTCAATGCCATGAAGAGCCTCATTACGTATTTTAAAGAGGCAATCAATATGAAAACGAATTTATTCCGCCATGCGAATGCGCTAATCAGCGAAAAGAAATTGTCCCTGAACCGACGAATGTAAAAATTAAATTTGCCAAGTCGATTTCATTTTTCATTAATTCTTCTTCGAGGGTCACGGCCAATGATATCGAACTTTACTGGATGAGAGAAAAAACATTAATAACTTTCATACCAATGCCTTGAATATTTTGAAGTACTTAAATATTTTTTTGTAGTTTATTAATATCTCTTTTAAAAAGAAAAAATCTTCATGATCGCATACTAGATATTTAGGTGATAGTTTGAATGGTATGGTGCAGCCTTACTAAGGAATTTGCTTTTCATAGTCGAATTAATGATCTTTGAGACCGATTAAGTCAACTTAAGAATGGTACTTTCAACTTTGTATCTATAGCATTCATGCCGGTCGGTTCGGCCTAATCATCATATTTTTACCACTCTAATCTATGACCTGCTCACTACTGAGCAAAAATCTTCTTAGAATGAGAAGGGTTAGGCTATAGTCCACTGCGGTAACGAAGTGGCAGATTGTACATATCTTTATTGAAGAGCGCTCTGGCCTGCAGATTTCCTCACGATGTTTTCCTTCACCGTTATTGCAAGTGATACTAAAACTCAGAAAAATAGGGGTGTGCCCCGGGATCGAACATGCGCCTTTCGACTAGGAGGTTTAAGGTTTATTAACCACTAGGCTAATAAACTTTTATTCTACTGGTATTAGAAATTATATTAATACTTGGCACATAGTATTATTATGCTTACTTATCATATTTCAATCGTCTAAACCTATTTTCAATTACTTTAAATTATTTATTAATTATTAAAAAAAATAAAAAAAAAATATCTAATCTACTGGATAAAGTAAGTACGCTCATGTCTCTTCTATTGACTCTATGGCATGCCAGTACACGTAGTCGATACGGAGTTTCTATATAAAATTTCCCTGAGGGTTCGAAGAGAATTTTTTCTTTGCACAGCTCTGTTTAACCCTCAAATAGCGGCTAATTTTATTACGAGATGGCTGATTAATTATTGATGACCCGTTTCAAATCAACTCCGGTCGTTTGTCTTTGATGTTCTTCTTCGACCGAGCTTTTTCCTAGTATTTAACAACTAGGGGTAATTTGAGCAGCTCTCTTTTTATCAGCTCAGCTGGACTTTGGTTGTGATATTTACTACAATAGAGTGTTAAGGTAAACAAAAGTCGTTATTTAACCTGTCCGTACTTCTTGGGTTAGGTAATTTTTTATATGTTACTAGCAGATGCCCGCGACTTCGTCCGCATGAAATAAGTTTTTTAAATTCCCACGGGAACTCACTAATTTTTCGGGTTAGTATATTATAGCCTATGACACTTACAAATTATGTGGCTTTCTATTGGTACCAGAATTTTCAGTAGATCCAGAGATTACCCCCTACAACCTCACACACTTTACCTCTTTATAATATTAGTATCGATTATAAATTATTCTATTGAACCAAAGTCGATTAAGCTGTCTATAAACTCGAGTGCACAGTTCTCAACTATTATTGGGTAGAGCCACAGAGCAGAACATGAAAATCAGTTTTCCTTTTATTTGTACAGAAGGTTCTGGGTTCCAAAGGATTCTGGGTCACTTTGGCTACATTACCCGACACCGGCCTTGTAAATTGGATAGACTTATAGTCGCTAGGAAGGTGGAAGGCAAAAGACCACGTGGCCGATCACCTAGCCGCTGGTCTGACCAGGTCGAGTCGCTCACGGACCTTCTTCTTACAACTGCAATATGAAATCTGAGGACATCACTGAATGGAGGGTTATCGTAATCAGCGTCATGAGGTCGCTTATTTACGGACACGATATATTGTGACCAAGAGGAGAAGAGAGAATTGAGAAGGTTGTGAGTTATAAAATAGATGAATGCTCATATATTCATAATCTTAAAGATCTCATTCGTGATAGTAGTGTGCATGGTGATCGTCGAAGCGCGGTGGGCATGGTGTGACAGCGCAGACAATAGTGTCGCGTGACACCGTGACGATCGACCGGCCTGATGGATACAGTGTGCTCAAAAAATAGAAGTTATTAAATCCAAAAATGAGAACCTTTTTTAACTACTACAAGTTAGCCCTTGACTGCGATCTCACCTGATGGTAAGTGATGATGCAGTCTAAGATGGTAGCAGGCTAACCTGTTAGGGGCATGGCAGTTATATTAAACCCATACCCGTATTCGGTTTCTACACGCCATCGTACCGGAACGCTAAATCGCTTGGCGGGGCGTCTTTGCCGGTAGGGTAGGTAGTAACTAGCCACGGCCGAAGCCTCCCACCAGGCCAGACCAGGGAAAATCCAGAAATTTTAAATTCCCAAATTGGCCTCGCCGGGGATCGAACCCGGGACCTCAGCACGCTAAGACAACAGCGCTCAACACTACGCCACGGAGGTCGTCAAACGCACCTCCAATGTGTTTCCACTCACAAGCAAAGTTAGTGTATAGAGTTACACAAAACACCCGTTGCTTTATTGCAGCGTAATTGAAGGACAAATCAACAAACCAACAAATTTTGGAAATTCACAACTAGTATTATAAATGCGAAAGTGTGTTTGTCCTTCAATCAAATAGGTCTTCATTTGTCCTGTCAAACGGATTTATTAATTGATTTTTTGCATGGATATAGTAAAAGATCTGGAAAATTAAGTTACCACGAGATTTAAAATAAACCTAATTCCGCGTGGATTATTCTTTTTTTAATTCGCCGAATTCGCGGGAGTCATCTAGTGATATATAGTAGGTACACAATTTCAAACATCCTGTATCCAAAACGTCTAGAAGCAACAATCTCTGTTCAGCACAAGAGCATGGCGCATCCGTCACACATCGGTTCCCTCATTGTGTGTCCGTTTGTACGAGCTTTGTCTATAATGAATACTATTTGTTTAACCTAAGCCTCAACGCCTATTGGGTTTCCTGCATCTGGGTCACTGCATCAATTGTTTTACTTTATAGTGCTTAGGTAGCTACTTCCTTGTTATTTGTTTCGCTATATAATTGAGTTCTAGTATTATTTAGCTACTAATAGCAAATTTGGCCAAAAAAAAAATTTGTAAGGTTAGGACAGCCAATTGCAGTTTACTCTAAACACAAGAACAATTTCTGACCAAAGAATAAATAATTCGTCAAATTTGGTTCGGAATGCTCTTCCTAATGAAGCGAATTAGAAAAAAGTCTGATAGATTACTAAATGGATGAAACGGCGATAGTTCAAATATAAGAGTTTTAAAGATCTACGACATCAAATCTTAGAGAAAGAAGATTTTAGGACGTAAAAGACTAATAATTGTAGACTGTTCAATCTAAATCAGCCAAAAATTGAAAACATAGTACCTGAAATGCAAGTAACATACAGACACCAAGGAAAAACAAGAGAAATAGATAGACAATCAGTGTAAAAAAAAGTTAATATTTTTTTATATTTTAGCAGACTTTGAACCAATATTAGTAAAAGAAAACAAACCAAAGCCAGCGTATAAAAACATCAATCCCGACACCTAAAAAAATGGCTTTACCCAGCCAACAATCAATTCTACGGAAGGGTCTTCAGCTTATAAGTTGGCTGATATTGTTAGTCCAACCACGAAGCTCCCACGGGTCAAATTTCCCATAAATTGAAGGCGGTAAGTGATTCTCCCCTTTCAATCTTTCAATGCCCTGACGGATATTTTTTATGGCCGGACTACGTCTTAAAAATTCATGATGCGGTCAAGGCTTCATCCTTTCGATGATTGCCGGGAAAAATGGAGACAATATTGAGTAAATAATATATATTTTTTTACTAATATTATAAATGCGAAAGTGTGTCTGTCTGTCTGTCTGTCTGTCTGCTACGCTTTCCCGGCCCATCTTTTCAACCGATTTTGCTGAAATTTGGTATAGAGGTAGGTTATATCCCGGGGAAGGACATAGGCTACTTTTTATCCCGGAAAATTAAGGAGTTCCGGCGGGAATCGAAAAAACTTAGTCCACGCAGACGAAGTCGCGGGAATCATCTAGTTTTTTTTATAATTTATTACCTGGAATGTATGGCAATGCGGAAATTCATGATAACATCTTTTGAGGATGTAATTCTACTATTAGGTATTTAATTTATTTATTCCCTTGTATACGAAAAATTGCAAAATGTACCGTTCCTTAGATTTTATTTAATCGTATGGCGTTTATAGCTGGTATAATATAGGCGTTTTTATAAAAATAACGCTTATTTCGCCTGCAAGTTCGTCGCTCGTACCTACGATGTATAAAAATAATATTACAAATTAAAACACGTTTTCGAAATAGTCACCAAGATAAATCGACTACATTATTCTACCATTTTGGCACCCATATAGAACATTCAATGAAACAATTTTTGTGGTCTGAGTTAGAATATTATTTAGGTATTCGATAAGTTTCCCAGGAAACTCCTGCAGTCTCCTGCAGCTTCATTTGTTGAGAATTTGATAACAAACTTAATTTGGTATAAGACTTTAACCTTACTCAAATAACAGAGTTACCGGACCTTGCACCGCTAGGAGTTGTCCTCATAAGAATAAGGTGGACTAGAAGTTGCTGAACTCAAGAACTAAAGAGAGAGTTAAAAAAAAAAACATTGTAAGCAACAAACGTCCAGAATTGGACATCTATAGACAGCGCGGGTAACAACGGCGTGAACGATGAACTATAATAAAAGTGGGAGTGGATAAATATTAGTTGGTAAATAACCAAGAGAGATAAAACGCGTTGTTAATAGAGTACTCTACTACTTACTATCATGCAGAAGAAAAAATATCACAAAATAACCATCCCCCGCAATAAAAATGGTAAAATCATAACAAATCACATCGAACACCATAACGGAGAATGACCTGTCAAACATAAACTTGTTACAATACGGCGTATCAGTCGGAATCACCTTATCAGACCTTCCTAAGGACCACTACGAGAAAATAAACGCAGATAAAAATAAAGTTATTTTTCCAAAACGTCGAATAAGGTGTGCCGCCTGTTACACCGTTGCGTAACACCGTGTAATATGATATTTTATTAATATCGAATACACTTGGCCAATAATTAATAGTAAGCATGACACTTAATTAGTAAAAATTACTAAACAATTCAGACAGGAAAGTGCAAAGTTTAATATCCAAATGAGTCCGGAAAACAGAAGACTTAGTATAAAATAGGTAGAGTAAATGTTCAATAATGTTTCCAGAACAAAATTACATACCTATTATTCTATTCCTTAGTGAAGTGTCAAGTTTTATTATTTTTCTTCATAATACTAAATTTCGAATTATCACTTCATTTCCATTCTTCTAGATTTTTCTCCAAGACTTGTTACTACGATGGTGTAAAAGGCAGCCTGCAAAGTGCGGATAGCCGGGGGCAAGTGGGTTAAAATGGAACAGTGGGCAATAAAACACCCCTTCTGTCCATAAATATCCGCGTTCGGAAGTTGGTCTGTTAGCGGTCTCGTGTTTTTTCCTCTCAGCCCACTTTTATTTATCGAAGGAGTGTCCAGGGGTGTCCTGGCCGGTTCATTTTGTATGCTGTTTTCTGTATCTATTTGTCTTAACAAAGTTTGTACTGCCCTTGGTTGGTGAATAAATTAATTATATTTCAAATAATTTAAAATAACCCCAACATAGGCATTTGGTACTAATTGTAAAGTGTGTTCTAAAAACGCACTATTATACAGGAGATCTACAAAGTACATCATTGTATTTCATATTATGAGATTCTCTACATATAATTTTTAATTCATGTATGTGAATTTAGGCGAATCCAATAATAATTAAAAAATATGTTAGATACCATCAGTACAGTAAATAGCTTACCTACCTTCATTTTTATGATGTTAAGGATGACAGAATTCTCGTAGATATACTCATGTCTATATACCTATTGTAATATTATTATGCTGATTTAGGACAAAACTGCAAAATAGCAACATCTTTATCTCAAGCACCATCTATAATGCCCTAGGGAGCTCAGTTTTATAAATCTGTTTCGAGCAATAGGGAAAAATAGCCATTTAACCCTCTCTCCACCCCTCCGTTTATGTTACAACTTTCTCAAATAAATGTTACCATAATTCTTTTGACCCTCGATATAAGGGAACTAGTGGAAATAGGTGTAGGTAACAGATTTAAAGCTAAGAAGAAACGCCGTTGTTTCTTTTCTCTACTTTAAAAAGTATTGATAAAAATGATATACGCGTGATTCTAATTACGTTATGCCCATGTTCTAGCAACGCACGATTGTTATTAACTTATGATTGCGATCACAATCCTACTTTAAGAATCAACTGCATGAGTCATTTTCTATACAAGAACCATCATATACTATGCGATCAACAACTAGTAGGTATCTTTAACATTCAACCCATAGCCGGCCTCAACTACTGAGCACGAGTCACCTTTTAGGAATGAGAAGGGTTTAGATAGAGTCCACCAAGCTGGCCAAATTCCTATTGGCAGACTTCACACACCTTTGAGAACATTATGAAGAGCTCTCGGGCCTGCAGGTAACCTGATGTTTAACCTTTACTATTGCTAAGACAGCACATAAATGAAAAGTTAGAAGTGCGTGGAAAAGGAATTGCGTGCGTGCTTTAGAAGTTTCCAGTAGATAAAGAACACATTAAGTTAGTAATTAATCAATAGTATAGTACAAATCAGAATTAGTGCTTGGTTTCAACATCAAATTGTACCTTCAAATTGTACCTTCAATATTATAGTTCAAATAGCAATACACAATATGAAACTAATAACTAAACTTTTCAATAAGACTTTCAACTGAATTTTTAAATAAGAACTGCAATTCCTAACGCATCCGGGCTCCAATAAAGACGAGTCAAACGGTTGAAGAATTTTCGCAATTTAAATTTTTGATTCAGCTCCCAGAACCCCCCTTGTCGCTTTAGAGCGCTGCAATTTCCACGTCCCCCTTAATATCGTTAGACGGTACGGTTACTTCAAGCTGGTGAGAGGTGAATAACGGAAGTCATAAAGTAAGACTGAGAATTTGATTGAGTGAGGAATGGGTATACGGTTGAAGCAATTAAAGTCGCTTATTGGGAAAAATTGCTAATGCTACTGACGAAGGAGTGATTAAACGGCGACGGGTGCTCAATTTTCTAATGTCACTTCTGAAGAGAATTAATTGCTGATCGATAGAAATAATTTCGGAAGGAATTAGGTTAAACGAGGCGTCGTGTTTCGGTAGCGTTTCTAATGGTAGAGGCGTGAAATTGTAATTCATTCTAATTTTAAAATAAGAAATTAAATATTTTGTGTTTGAATATGTAACAATAATTATATATGTAATACTAGATAATGCCCGCGACTTCGTCCGCGTGGATCAAGTTTTTTTATTCCCGCGCGAACTCCTTAATTTTCCGGGATAAAAAGTAGCCTATGTTCTTCCCCGAGGTACAATCTCCCTATATACCTACCAAGTTTCATCAAAATCGCTTGAAATGATAGGCCGTGAAAGCGTAGTAGACAGACAGACAGACAGAGACAGACAGACAGACAGACAGACTTCCGCATTTATAATATTAGTATGGATAGTATGGTTAATAAGTAGATGTAAGAATAGAATAGTCATTTGACGGCAAATCTTGACCTCTACCACAGAATAAGTAATAGTAGTAACCTCTACATTAAAAGTGTATTATTTTAATATTATGTGGATTGATAGATTAAAATAAAATGTTAAGTATGTTAGTTAACTTGTAATTTGTGGTGTCATTTTCGTCACTTATAATTATTTTATTAATCATAATATAGACACCTTTAATTAGACAATGGTATTAAACAATGTAAAGTATAATATAATATTCTTCACAAACAAAGGTATTTTCTTTTAACGCTTATCACCTTTGTACAGGTTTAATTAATTCATATAAAATTTACTTAGTTACATTCGTATTCACAAATAGCAAAACTACTCTTACAAAAACCTCCATCGCTAATGACATAGAAAAGTCCAAAGCAGTCTAAAGCCCACGTATACTCAACAAAAGAAAACCTGTGCTTTTATAGAATTAAAAACGCAACTCAAGTAATGATATTAAAATTCAACGCTCACACTGCAAGCAAACATAATATTTGTTTTAAGCTTGCGAGGTACCCTCATAAACTTATTAAAATATTTCTCGCTATATTTAATTAGTACTGTTCCATTTGTCCCCAACGTCCCCCAGCTCAGGTGTTTTTAGATTCGGACTCCGGATTTTTTTATGTAATTATTTTAAATGTGAATTTAACTTGAACCTGCAAATGTAATATATTTTTTCTACATAATGATAAGATCAAGCCTGGCTTTGTTTATAACATTGTAGCATTGATAATTTTTTTTTAATCATTATTTTCCAACGTTGAACCTATTCTGTGGATGAACTCCATGAATAATTTGCATCATTAGGAAGAGGCTGTGCAGCAGTACATGAATACGATCTAAAAACGCTAAAAGCTAACAGCTACAAAGCTACAAAGCTAAGACATGTTTAGTTTTAGCGAAGACTTAGTTAAATCAGTCATGGCAAGTCGTAGTCATAGCACAGAATAGGTAATAGTAGTAAGTCATAGCCAGTTAATACGCATTATTTTGTATTTCTGGAATACTCATTAAAAAAAAATATAGATTATAGTTTCGCATTCAAAAAATTGTGTTTATTGTCTTTCTTAACTAAAATTGAAGAATAAAATAAAGATACAACACACAAGCAGGAAAAGGAAACAGTTGCCAAACTAATAGTAAACTCTTGGCAACTTCACATAAAGGAGTCAATACTGGAGTAATAAATAATAAGTGGCGTAAATAAGTACAAAGTATTTGGCAGGCGTAGTGTCCGGCTTTATTGATGTAGGATATCTGGATACGGCTTTAAAAACGAGGAAGTGCTAACCGGCTCTCAAAATAATCTATTTCGACGTTAATAATCTATTAAAAGTTATGCAAATTGAGCAACATGTAATAAAAATATTTTATTTTTGAGTAATTTGTAATTTTACTATACTTTAGTTATAATTTTCTATCTGCACCAATTATTTGTCTTTACTATGGAACTGACCGGCAGCGTATTGAGGCATTCAGCATCTAACTACCTGCTATTTAATGCCTTTAAATTGATAGATATTGCCCGTGCCACCTCCAGTTCATGTCTCGCAGGGCCATCCATGCTTGTTGCATGGAATGTGGTCCATCGTGACCACATTCCATGCAACTGGGTCGAAATATTGCCAAACAAACAATCATCGTACTTAACATAGAATATACCCGATAATATTATACAATATTATATTATTTGTCTTATTGTTAGTTGTAGTTAGTTTTTTGAAAAGACACTTGAGGGCCCCACAGGGGTTAGTGAAGATGGTAAAGTCAAAGCCGAATCTTGCAGCGGAGTAGCATATATTTTAATCAGAGATTCGTTTATATACACAAGGATGAACCACAGACTAGAAAGATAATAGTCCACTGTTTACAATATACTCCACGTATAATTAAAACGCATTGGCTGTGGCATTGGTCACACAAATATTGGCCCTAACAACGAACACTCGCATTTATAATATTAGTTAGGATTATTAAGGATTTGGCTCTTCTAGTAAACTATACGATGAACATCATCCAGTTAGTCCGCGTAAGTTGAACAATAATCGCTAATGGAGCCATGCAGTGGACACAACTCATTGTCCAGCAGTTATTGCCCCGGCCTGTCATGCGGACAACTAATGGGATAATTTTTCGATATTAAATTACAATTTATGGAGGTTTTCGCAATGGAAGTTGGGAGTGTGGCTGCACTATTTAGAGTTTTATTGTTTGAGTTTCCCTAAAATAAAAGATTTAAATTTTATTTTAGTAGGTACCTAACAGAAAATAGGTGAAATCTGAATATGTTGGAATTGAGTGTGACCAATTCCTGATTTTTCTCTACCTTCTTATTTATTAAAGGCAATTTAAATGTCATGTAAATAATTTATCTACATATTTATTCTCTACAAAGGATTTTTTAATATGTATGGGCTATTTACCTCTCTACCTACCCATTTATTTAATTGTTTCGCTATCTGACATTCACGGAATTCTCAGTAACTATAACGTTACCTATCAGTTTTTGGACTATTAATCGTCAAAGTTTCATTAAACCAATCACCAATCAATCATTAATCATAATAATTTTTTAACCCATCGCTGACCTACTACTATACTATTACTTTTTACTATTTATTTACTATTTACTATATTTACTATAATAATATTATAAATGTGAATGTTTGGATGGATGTATGGATGGATGGATGGATGGTTGTTACTCAATTACGCCAGAACGGCTCTGGATGAAATTTAGCTCAGAAATAGATTATAGTCCGGAATAGCACGTTACTTTTTATCCCGAAAAATTAATGAGTTCCCGCGGGAACCGAAAAACCTCAATCAACGCGGACTAAGTCGCGGGCGTCAGCTAGTAGTTCACTATACTGGCCAAGGACGGAAAAAATCTTTCTGAAACTTGTGGACAGATAAATTCTCATTCTCCACTGACAAGTTATTCTGCGCTACAGTTTCAAAATACCTGTTCATTGTTCAAGCTAAGTGTGCTTAACACCCAATGATGTATTCCCGCAGTAGTTTGAATGCAGTTACAGCGTAACAACAGCTATTCCATACTTCTTGATTAGCCGCGGTTGAGAACACGCGGATTTATGCCTAGTGCCTACTGATGCACTACGCTCATACTATGTAGCACGAAGAAGGCTTGATTATTTAATTTAATTATTGTTATGTTAATGTTGCAAATACATTTTTAAAACAAAAATTATAGTCGCAAAAACAATAAAATAAATATTAAGTATATTATTATGTAAAAAAAAAAGAAAAACAGGCTTGGTATCCGACTCGTTAAAACAACCCAAATTAGCCCAAACTTTCCTAATAACCATTGAGAAGTTCTACTATCCACCACCTGGATACATCATCAGATCCTAGTCACCAAGTATTGGAATCGTTGAAACTGAAAAATGAACCCAAACTCTAGGCTCTAACGGAACTATTGAAGAGCTCCATTATCCACCTCCTTGTTCCATCATCAGCTCGATGGAACCAAAATATTATTGCATTGCCATCGGTGCTTATTTTACAAAGTTTGACATTTAGTTTAGTATCTATAGAAATTGTGTGCAAAAGAATTGTTTAAATGAGATAAAGATTAATTGTCCGCCCCTAGAGAGAGCTTTAACTAAGTAGGTACGAGCAAAGACTAGTGGATTTATGTCGATAAAAAAACTTTGAAAATAACCTTCTGGGACTGTTCCTTTTATCTGGCCGTGCAATATTAGGGCGGTTCCACTGGTGATGCAATCGCACTAACGCTCAGTCGCCATACTTTATGCGCACTCACAATTAGTTGCCGCGAGATGGCAGGTGAAACTACGGCATAGGAAAAACTATAGAGTAGTGGAAAGTTCAAACATTTCTTTTAAAATATGTTTTTAAAATAAAAAACTCGCTGGACCACTTGGCCGCATACTGAGGGAATTATCCATCGGAAAACCTTCCAGAAATATATTTTTTCGTTACTTAAATCAGAAAAATACGAAATTTGAAAAGAAAACGTTCTTTCAAAAAGGATACTTTTTGGAACAAGAAAATCAGAAGGAGCGTCAATGAATCTATCTAGTGTATTGGATAGAGCTAAGAAACGCCGATGATGACAATTCAGCGCTGAGAAGGCCTATTTACGCATTTTAACGCATTTCTTACGTCACTGGCATTTTATGCGATCTTTATAGAATGCGGAAGAAATAATGCAATACTTCAGGCGGCGCAAGACCGTGGCTTGTGGACGACCCTACAGGAGACCTATGTCCAGCAGTGGACGTCCATCTGTTGACGACGACGACGACGACGAATGCAACATTACCGCTCTGCGCCACTTCTGTTCCTTTATAAAACACCTCCCGCAGAAGTCGTTAGCAACAAACTCCACACATTTGTGTCACCGGATACAATCCCATTATAATTTTAAATTTTAAGCTCATCTATTTATGTTTGCGATCTTTGATGCCTTTTTAATTCGCCTACTCTGGGATAAATTTCGGTTTAAGCGAAAGATGATACTTTCTTACACTCTAAAACTCTGAAAAATCTTTTAGCGGAAGTTATGACAGCTTATAGGACTTTAAAATTTGAGCTTGGAATAATATTACTTCGCACGGTGGTTTAGGAACTTTCGCCATCTAATCTATAATATATTCTAGATTCTGGATATTCTAAGCTTCGTGGGCAAGTTTGAGAACAAAACTAGTAGACTGCAGTTAGCGTTATCTGTCAATTTGTGCAGGTAACTTCCCAAATTGGTCGCAAGAGGCGATGCTTGTTTTCCCACAGCTACATAATATTGACAGTGGACTCTCTTATGCGAAAAGTTATGCTGAAATATTGTGATATAAGGATACTTAGCTCTGATTGTAACAGGTAGTACTTGTATACAATGTTTATCTAATCGTAAAAAAGCCCTCGTATGATTATGATAGAACGTGAACTTCTATCATACAAATCATTAACCACATTATTTTAAAAATGAATGTTTTGTGAGAACTTTTTTATTTAAGTCCTTAAAACACTTATTTCGAAAAAGTTAGAGATGGGTGATGGTGATGAGTGGGACCACCCGAATAGGAAGCCCGGCGTCTAAAGCACTATGCTATCAGTGCTTTTTTTAATTCTATGGATGAGTAAGGCTCGCAAAAACAAACATTATAATAATTAAAATGATAATAGCGATGGGTATACAATCCCCAGTAAAAGATAGAGAAAAAAGTATACCCAAGATCTTAATTCTTTTGTGAATACTCGTAGTACAGTCTGTGGTTACAAAATTTAAAAAATAATTTCTGCTAATGTTAAAAATTCCTCCTTAATTGTTTTCGTATATGCCCCGTGCACATTTCTCATGAAGGCGTGAAATTGTTTTAGTCAAATGCGTTTTTTATTTTTCTGATTTACTAAGGTTCCGCCCGGGTTTTTTAAATTGCTTCTGGCGTTAGTCGCTAATGTTTCTCATACCTAGAACCCTATATTTGTGTGATCACTAGACCTTTTTAGCGGTTTATAGCATCGATTATTAATATAAAATTAAGTCTTAGATACTTCCATTAAGTATATCTAATACTTATCTTAGTGCAGTTAAGTTTTAAACTGATGTCAGTGATAGGTAACTATTCCATAGGTTTTATTCCACCAGAAATAGCTTAGTTGATGTGGGGTTATTAGGCTATGTCAGGTCTCGGAGGGGAATATATTTCGATATTATTTTAATTTTGATCAGTATTCAGTAGTTCTGTAACCGCAGACTAAATAACATACCTAATATCTGTGCGTAAGTAGGTACCTACTTGACTGACATGATTAGTTATCATCTACAGTTCGCGCGCGAGTTGAATGCAGAGCTTATGTATGTGTCACCATACATAAGCTCTGCATTCAACTGGCGCGTGAACTATAGCTCATACTTCTACGTGGATGTCAGTCGTGGACAATTTTAAAGAAGATATCAAGAAAAGTATTGAAGCTTATGAGATATTGGTGATTGTTGGTAAGTAGCCGACTCTCTCAAAAACTTTCAAAGTCACGAAGTTTAGATGCAGAAAGACATTATAAAGAACGTGCTGAGGGACAATTGGGTATTTGACAACTATTCATATAAATTATTTTTTAGGGATTAAAGAATAGAGGATCTCCCAAAGGTCGTCATATCCACGTCCCCCTTTAGCTTTATGCTGAATAACTATTTTAAACTATCGATTAAAGTGAAAAAGTGCGTCGAACTTTGATGACGTCAATGTTCAATATTTCATAAAAAATCCCATACATTTTTCCCGTTTTGACATTTGAAAAAAAGTTGCTTATTTGACTAGTAGTCAAATACCCAATTGATACTTATTTCTAAAACTGATAATGATGTTAAAGTTCTGACAATCGCGAGTGCCGCCGAAAGTTTTCATCTTGAGAAGAATTGATAGTCGGAGACGCACCCGTACAGTAAGACGATGTAATGACTGGAATCATATAATATACTTTAATATTATAAATGCAAAAGTGTGTTTGTTTGTTGGTTTATTGGTTTGTTGGTTTGTCCTTCAATCACGCCTCAAGGGAGCAACGGATTGACGTGATTTTTGGCATAGGTATAGTTGAGGTCCTGGAGAGTGAGATAGGCTACTTTTTATCGCGGAAAATTAAGGATTCCCGCGGGAATCGAAAAGTACGTAAACCGTTAAACGTTGTCGCGGGCATCAACGAGTTGAATGAATAAAATTAATTGCTGTGAGCTAGGTGCTGCGAATTTACCGATAACTTTGTACAGTTTCCATACGTCCCTATCTGTCAGCCATACAAGCGATTACCCGCCTGACCGGGTATTCCGTTCGGACACCCGGCCGTATTCGCGCCGGTCAACCGGAACGATCCGGGCACATGGCGCCACTATTAATTCAATGTGTGAGGTGGACAAAAGGGGTTTATTTCGGAAAGTTCAGCCTATATGAAGTGGATATTCGATATCAATATTTATGAAAAACTTGTATTGCCCGCAACTTTGTTAACTTTATATAATTTTAAACATATTGTTTTTTCCCCTCCATAACTTTCCTAGCTAAAAGATATTCTATAGGTACGCTTTAGGTTGTTTATTATTTTATTTTTATTTAGTTATTGCCTTTGGGGTGTTTAATTTTGCTAAGCGGTTACCTAACCAGTAAAGCCTGTGAATAAGTATCGGAAGAATAGATTTATTTTTAAGTGTTTGCAGAATGCATAGATTTTGACGTAGATAAAAAACGGTGAAATGTAACGTAGATTTTTAACATTAACATGGCCTAACCATGTTTTAAGCGAATCGAAAAATTTAGAGGGCCTCTACAAGAATAGAATAGAATTACTAAAATCACATAGAGTAACATGTTAAATTGGACTTGTGAATCATTAGCCACATTTAAAATAAGAGTAAAACAACAAAGTATTCATCAAAATATTCGTCTCCAAACAAAATTTACAATAGGATATTAGGGCACGAAGACCATCAATCCCGGCTATCTGTAGCAACCTGTATCTCGCCTGACCCGGTTAACCAGTATATAGTACTGAATTCTTATTCAATGCTAAAGCGAAGATTTAATACAAGCTTTAAAAGGAGTTACCTGATACAGATTTACTAATGAATAACAATGTAGTAAAGTTCATTAAAAATTTATGTAGTAAATCACACGAATACACTAAAAGGAGCAATTGAGTGAAAATAAACGCGCGAACATAAAATACCTAGCAATCTTCGAGGCATCTTCTACGCAAGCGCGCTCCACCTCAGGCTGCATCACCACTTGGAAGCAAGTCTGATTGCAGCCAAGCGCTAGCCTATACATTAAAAAAAACCTATGTAAAAAATTATATTAAAACAAAAAAAACGTAGCTACGTCGTCTGGATTTCAAAGAAGTAAGAATACTGTTAAAATAATAAATCCTATATCTATCTTCAGTCCACAGTCAACTTAAAACTGTGTCTTCCGAAAAGTTGGGTTCTGCCCCCCGATTACGTAAGAATTGTTCATCAAACGTTAAAGATTTTTGTCAAAGTAAAATAAACCATAACTGCATTGAATTAGAGCTCAATTTCCTCTGCCCATTCTTATACGTTTAGGTATGAACGATACTCGAACGTACAAGAATGGATACACGAAATTGAGCTCTAATTTTATGCTGTTATGGTTTATAAACTTTGACGGCGAACTTTAACGTTTTGATCGGACATTCTTACATGATAAGGGGGCTGGTCTAGTGCAATTTTTAAAGAGCTGTTACCAAATATTATGCACGTTGCTATGAATAATATTAAAACAAATGGTAAATATTATGCACGTATCTACGCGTACAATATGTGCATTCCTATAATCAGGTCATTCTAAGCCGTTCCAATGATACAATTTTAAAGGTTTAAACATTAAAATATAGCTCGTGATAGCTTTCTGCCATTACGACCGGATCTCAACCGGGCGTCCTTAAGTCCGTCTCGTGTCATCCGGCCAGTCATTTATCACCGGACGATTACTAACCCTTACCCGGGCACACGTCACTACGGAGGATTTGGCGAAGAAAAATGAACGGTAATTGGATATAGTTGTTTTGTGCGAGTGACGATTGATATCTTCATTCTAGAATCACCCGACTATTTTTACTCCTCATGACTTAGAAATGCGCTTTATGCACCGCCGGTAGGCACTTCGAGGGTTTTTTTTGACGCGGACGTTTCCTCTTTTCTTCTATTAAAAGCATATTTTCCTTTCAAAAGGGAGAACTTTTCCTTTTCCATTTTCGCTGGTCCATTATCTTTGCAGCTTTCTGATTGGATAAGAAAATCAGGGTTTTCTCCAAGCAACGTGTCATTGGCGAAGTAAATTGTGCTGTCTTGGCATACACAAAAGCCAAAAACAAACTAAGAAGAAGAAAATCAGGAAATGTCTATCAGTGTAATGAAATCTTTATACCTATAAATTGATTCCTATACTCAATTAATTCAACGAAAGAAGTTTCTTTCTACAGGCACTGTAAGAACAAAATATGATCAAATTAATAAATTAGAAAGCTAGTTTGTTTGTTAGTTTGTCCTTCAATCACTCTGCAACAGAGCAACGAATTGACGGGATTTTTGCATGGGTTTATTAGAGGACTTGGAGAGTGACATAGGCTCCTTTTTATCCCAGGAAATGAAAGCGTTTCTCCGGGATTTTTAAACCTTCATCATCATCTAGTAATAGATTACTATATTTTGGTTTCTTAATTAGGTCATTGCAATTTTCAATCTCAATTAGGTATTTTATTTATGTAACTAACTAACTTTTCAGAACTCGTTACATCAAAATACAGTGTAAAATGGGTCATCAGCTGCACTAGTCATCGCATGCGACATCTTTGAATCCTTTCTAATTTAAAAAATGCCGCAGAGATAAGTTGTACGTACATTCAAAGTGTCTATAAGTATAGCGGAAAATCAGAAACCAGAAAATAATTCGTATGGGATTCAAAAACCTCAATACATGTAATACGGACGTAGTAGCGTCATCAGCTAGTTATATCATACTCCTATAATGATAATCCCTTTAATCATTTATCATAACAAACAAATGTGCTGTAATATCAAACTTATAATATGGACACGATAATCCCATTTCGCCATCTTTGACGACGATATATTATTGTCACGCGACCCCACATGCAAATTGTGGACCCCTGTCGTTTGTTGATGTTTTGAAATCTGCCATTTGTGTATTTGAGTGATGTTTTGCTTAAGATGTCGTTTAAGGTACTTACAACTATTTTCTGAGGTACAGGGACCATACTACCAACGTTTAAAGCAATACTTAAGCAATATTACATAAAATGCTATTTTGATGTTCCGTACCTTGACGTTCCAAAAATCCTTATCCTTACTAATATTATAAATGGGAAAGTGAGTTTGTTTGTATGTTACTTCCGCTTTCACGCCGTAACTACTGAACCGATTGCTTTGAAATTTTGCAGACGTAAAGTTAGAAGTCCGGATTAAATAATAGGGTACTTTTTATCCCGAAAAATTAAAGAGATCCTGCGGGAACTGAAAAACCTTGATGCACGCGGACGAAGTCGCGGGCATCAGCTAGTAAGGATTATAATTCTAAAACATGAAAGTAAACAATAATGAAACAATATGGCGTTGGCAGTGTGGCCCCACTAGGTATTCTTATAAACTTACCATGTCAGATATTAACATTAAGTCGGATTTTTGCAACGGTCTGTTTACACCTAGCATATTATTTAAAGACTATTCAAGACAAAAACTATTCAGTAAAGTAACATTATTCTGGACAGTGAACAAGTCTTCAGACTGCGCAGACTGTAGTTTTTAGGTTAAGCCTTAAGTTATTCTAAGGGTTAAGCTTAATTTTGTGTCCTCTTTTCAATTTATATTCTCGAATCAAAGCCTACCTACTTACATTTTTTTTACAATAGTTGAATGTGTATTTTATTCGATGTCAAATCAACCTTTCACTAAGCATCAGAAGTGACGATTAGGTCCGAAATCTCTTACATTTCCGTCTATTATTCATATGTGACCCTTGGCAAGTGCTAATACGCGTTGACTTATTGGCACCATATCTCAAAGACCCTTCGTCCTTTATGTAAAACATTCCAATTGGCGAATTTCCTCTTAAAATCTTCGCTTCAATAAAATGTATTAAAGTTTCCAAATCATATTTTCATATTTATGTTAAGAATGAGTAACATGAAGAAAATATTGCAGCACAGAATCTTTGTCAAGAAAATGTCCATTTAAGCCTGCAGACAGAAAAATTGCAATTAGGTACCTACATCATAATAAATCTATTTATGAAAACGATAAATATTTCACCTATTTATATCTACCTATTTCACCTGATTATAAGAAGCAAACAGAAAAGCATTGAATCGAACATCTCCTTCTCGAACTCGTTTTAAAAAAAAGTAAAGCAATGGTTATGGTCTTATGAGATTTTCGGTAGATATTCCTGTTGGGATCACACCTAAATGTCCACACGGATGTACTTAAACTACCAAAACACACAACAATCAATCAAACGGCCTAATACTTTAATGCTTAATGGTAACCCTTCTCCAGTCCATAGCATGTCATTTGTTACAGCGAAATCCGCGGTATCGCAGACCCACTGTTTCCTTGATATCTCTTATTTATTGTCAAAATGCCAACTACGATGGGGTGAGGACTATTTGTCATTGACAAAGCTTTTTGGATATGTATGAGAAGTTACCCGGGGGTATCGAAAGGATATGGGTGGACTTCGCATTTGCATAGGACATTTTTGGCCATTATGATATTACGAGTGTTATTATAAGGGTTGAGTAGTCTAGCTATAATATCAAACGATTGAGTTGGGTAAGCAACTGTAATTCGAGGGGGTAGCTGGATGGGTGACTACGGCCTAGATTTTGGTCGCACACTTACAACATAATATGACGTATCTAACATCACAAGGCTTCTTACAATTAAAATTCAAAAATCTTTATTTTCTCTAGCCAAACTTCTTCTCATTAGAATGTAAATTTCCTGATGATGCGATTGAATACTTAGCTTGTGTGAAGTCAGTAGTCATTCGGTTTTTTTTCGGATGAGTAAGTCATGATGATGGTACTTACAATTGCAGTGTTGGAGACAAGCTACATTGATGGCAGATTTTTATAAAACCCATATAAAAATCATGTCGGCGTTAGGGACTTTTTTTATCCTTTTCAAAAACATACCTAGGTATATTTTAAGGTACAAAGCTTAACAACTTAACTGTCCAATGAGTCACTTAAGACTCACGGAGAACTTTTGAAATAAGTTCAAGAGTCACTGGTGACTCATTTTTTTATACAACTTGTGCACATAATTTTGTTATGAGCGTGGAGTAATATTATAATTAAAATTACGTGAACGTATAGCATAAAACCTAACCTATAAGAAAACAAAATAAAATTTCGCAATGTAAATGTTATTAACCTATCAAAAAAGAAATCCCGAGGGACTTGGGGTAGTTGTAAATTGTATTGTATAGGGACAGTTAAGTTGTTAAGTAAGATTTCTATCACTATTTTTAGAAGCTTTTTTCATTTTGATCCATATCAGGATCATTTTATAAATATTCGACTGAACGGACTAAAACATCATAAGTAAGTAAGTACCTAAGAGAACAATGTTTATTTTTGATGTAAAGTTAGAAACTATTATCACATTTACAAGACAATCAAAGACGTGGGCGTGTTAATGGCAGAGTGTTGAGGGGATATTGAATGTCATGATGTGATGGCACCTCGCGGGCTTCCGGTCTTCGAACGATTGTCTTCTGCCAATGACAAGCTTAGGGTTACCACCTCTTAGCTGTTCTTGCTTAAAACGCATACAAATCTGAAAATTACCTAGTTTTGCATGCCAGGGATAGGAGGCTGAAGTCTCAACCACTAGGCTTTCATCGTTTTTATTTTATTGAATATAATTATTTCGGTGAAAACCTGCCTGATAATTCTGCATAATATTTATTATGCAGGATAAAAGTATTTGCTGATCTGCATTTGGCCACTTCTCATTCTGAGAGGCCGTGCACAGTAGTGGACCTTACAAAATAATTTTCATTACACAATTGCTTTAGCAATCTCAAAAATATTCTGAGATCCTAATAATAATTTGCCGCAATAGGTTGTTGGCAGCAGCTAAACAAATTTCCCCAAGTTCCAACCAAACCATTTTTCACAAGACTAGATTGAAATCGACTGTATTCAAACCAGAGGAAAGAAAAGGAAAAACGTTTAAAAGTCCATCAATTACTCCAAAAAAATACACCCCAAAAATGTCCAAGGAATGTTCAATAAATATTTGCCAACCCTACGTGTCATGTCCGATCCCTTTTCAAAATGGCGGTTGTCAAGGGCGGTCACTGCGAATTGTATGTCTTTGAATTTCCTAAAGATATTTATTAGAATGTTTGACGTGAATACGTTAGGTTTTGTCCTGTAACTATTTGGGTTGGGGATTGTACTGGCGCTTAGCTTCTCTGAAATGTGTATTGAGTATTTTGTACGAATTGCTTTGAGGGCGTACGAAATTGTTGAGGACGTGTTCAAACACGTCCTCAACAATTTCCTTTAAAGTTGAAAGTAAAAGTTGTTGTCGCTGTTCTTCTGCTTTGCCCGATTTATTATATTTCTTACTATTATTAAATGTAACGTACCTACTTAATTAGTTTTTGATGACAGTAAACAAGATAATATTATCGGATAAGTATCGGTCCAACCAATCAATTTTCTTATAAGCTTTACGAAAATCATTCGTACTTGCACATGCATGCACAAAACTTACAAGACATGTAATATCCGTCCATTTATAAATTAAATATTATGTCCGATACTACAGGCAGGTAGGGAAATCGTTATTTACCATCAGTTTACAACATCTGGGACTAACATTATTTTTCTTGACCAATAAAATAAATTACCGCTAGTCTTTGTTTTTTTTTTTTTTTTTTTATATATATAGCGAGCAAACGAGCAGGCGGGTCTCCTGATGGTAAGTGATTACCGCCGCCCATGAACATTTGCAGCACCAGAGGAACCGCCAATGCGTTGCTGGCTTTTGAGAAATTTGTTTATCCGCCCTTTGAAGAGCCCCATATTATAATCATTAGGGAACACAGAATCTTAGTATACCTACCTAAATCATATTAAAATACTATTTATACGTTTGCTCGCTCGTCTCAACCGATTGACGTCTACTATTGGAAAGTTGGACAACCTTTATTTATGTAAATAATTAAGCTTAGATATATAAGTAACTCTTGCTGAATTTTTCTTTACTAGTGGCAAAGACACGCAGGAATCAACTACAATCACAAAATTTATCAACAGTCAACTGCATCGTGATGCTCATAAGAAAAGTAATCAGACATGAACAATCGATAGTTTATGCATAATGGATTCTTGTTTCCTAACTGCCAAGGGATAGAGAATCACGGCGAAGATTAAACATTTCGTGCCAGCACTATTAATCAGATCGCCGATTGCACTCTCTAAACATTTGAAGCAGGGATGATGATTAAAGGCATATCGATACTAAATAGACACTGTCGCAGTATTATATTTTTTAGATGGGTTCTATAAATTATAACCGTACGATTTCAATTATTGCATTTAAGATAGCAGCAATTGGTGCATGCAAAGTGTCAAAATGACCTCAATTTATTTGCGTTTGGAATAGGTATTCGATTTTTATAGTTTAGTACATTTTTCAGAACGTTTGGCTTATTGGTTTTACTGTTAAAAAATAATTATAATTTTTTTTTTTTTTTAAATCAAAGAGGTCTGCTGTAACGTAAATTTCGTACAGAGTATGCCACCAAAAACTTTATTCGTAATAATATCATCAACATCATCGTTGTCAACCGATACACGTTCAATGTTAAATAAAACTCAATGTTTATGGTCTCTTGTAAAATATTATTTATAATTATTAGATACTTATTCAATAATATCGATACATTAAATAAAGCACAACACTTCTGTAACCCGAAGGGATCGGGAGCACCGCTCGGTTAGTGTGAACTAAATGAATCATTAATAATGCAAAGTTAACGCGCGATCCGACGACCGCGGAACATCGATAGATACATAATATATGTCGATAGCTATAATTGTAGCTCACTAAATGTGTGTTTAGTGTAAATAATTGATGCTCGATGTCACTTTGATTTGGTTCAGAGGTGATGAAGTGGAATACATTTGTTTACATTGGGTGTTGATTTGTAATTAACTATTATTGCTACTGAATTACCGTATATCCGTATTACCGCATTTTTATCATTATGGCTTGCTTTTTCCAAAATTCATTGGTATGTTAGGTAATTTTATCAAGTGAGTTTGAGATAACTATCAAATTGATAATTAATATTAGTTTTTTTTAAACTGTAGCTCACATCGAAATAAAATAAATGTTTAACGCATTGGCTTTTCCATGTCAATCAACAGATGATGGTCATTCAACAATCATATTATTAATACTTATACACAACTTATTAAAATAACAAAGACCTTGAGTTTTTATTGATGTTGAAATATGAACATCAGAATGAAGATAAAGACTTCGACAGGCAAACAGGGGAGGATTTTGTTCGGTAACAAGACCGACCCCGAACGAGCTCGCGGAAGACAAACGCGGCCAAATTCAGTGTAAGTGTGAAATCAACTGTATAATTAGGCCAAATATTGGCCCACGGTTTGAACAAAGAAAACACTGGTTAGGGAACGTCTTAGGGTAATCGGGGGCGATAAAATGCTGCATCTAAAAATAATTTCTCTCATAATATCACATCTCTAATGCTATATTGTAATAATAATAAATAACACAGAATTAAATAAATAATTTGTCAAGGTACGTATGCATTGACGTCAAACTTCGGTACACTTATAAATCGGTATACTTAATAATAAAAAAGTATTTTAGGTGCGTGCGTCTCCAAATAAGTGCCATTTTAATTTAATGATTCTGGAAATAGAAAAATTTATTAACATTATCAAAAATGATTGTGTAATATTGAATTTTTCATTACATCGAAGGGGTGTCACGATCTTCAAAGATTTAACGGCCTCCGTGGCGCAGTGTGTGGCGCTGTTGTCTTAAAGTGCGGAGGTCCCGGGTTCGATCCCCGGCAGGGTCAATTTGGGAATTTATAATTTCTAAATTTTCCCTGGTCGGGCCTGGTGGGAGGCTTCGGCCGTGGCTAGTTACCAACCTACCGGCAAAGACATGCCGCCAAGCGATTTAGCGTTCCGGTACGATGCCGTGTAGAAACCGAATAGGGGTATAGGTTTAATATAACTCCCATGCCCCTAACAGGTTAGCCCGCTACCATCTTAGACTGCATCATCACTTATCATCAGGTGAGATCGCAGTCAAGGGCTAACTTGTAGTGGATATAAAAAAAAAGTATGGATGGATTATCGAAAGAGAAGATAAAAAAATCCCGTAACTATTTAGTTTTTATTTCTCTATAAAAGCGTGATTTTAGAGTTCCAGAACAATAGAGCGCTCCCTTAAGAATCCCCATGTTTGTACACGATCCAGTAACGAGGCGAAGGTGTTTTACAGATTTCAATGTTTTTGCAGACTTTGATCGGGGCTTTTGTACGATTCGCGATTTTCGTGTTTGCATTGTGTTATTTCACCATGTGTAAATATTTAAATTACATCAATGGCACATGTACTAATATAACTAAGTATGATCATCCTGTTGATAGAAATGTATAAGGAAAGTCACCAAATATTAAATGGTTCCGTAAAATAGGTAACAGCGCTTTAAAATAGTCAGTTAGAATATATTTTCACCAATTACAACTTTAACCACATGCATGAATACATGAACAATTTTGTAGCGAGACGAAATCTAACTTCATAGTTGCCTGAGAAAATACAGTTCGGATTTTTGCTTGCAAAATGAGAAAGAAATAAATACACGTACACGTATGCTACGATCTAAGAATCGATTGGCAATGTCAATCTATTTTATTCCTTGATGTGGATCAAAAGATCTTGTGTCTCCAACACTCTAATGTTTTTTTATCTTCCATGTAAAAACACATTCTAATGTTCTTCTTTGTAGAACTCCATAGTGACTACAGCATTACGAATTCTGAAAAAGTGTACATGCTTTACCAACCCATACCTCCTAAATCCTATCAACTGAGTGCTATAGTGTATTAACTCGAAGCAAGATTTATTGGTTCAAATATGACGTCTCTACTATTATCCCGGCATCGCATATATGGGCGATATTTTTGCATACCGAAGGGGGAAAAAGAAATATTTATTGTGACAACCACAAATTTGCTTAGACACCTGATTTCATATTCCGTGTACGGTGAAATCGGTTTTGTGAAGGTGGTTACGTCGAATCGCATATCGTGTATTATGTCATAATTCATAATATTGAAATATTTCTGGAGCGGTGCGAGTGAAGGTACATTGGCTTGTTATTGAAACTTGCTTTTGACAAATGATGCGAGAGAATATTGAGATTACTAAAGGGATCTGAAAAATAATCAAAGCTGGTTTGTGGTTTAAATATTGGCTTGGCTCTTATACTTATTACGTTTCCTAACTACTTATTGCCACATGCGTTTAATTTAACTATGCGTTAATTTATTTTTCATCCCACCATCTCGGAAAGAGTATTTTTATTCTTCGATATCTGATGGTAAAAGCCGTTATTATCCTCTAGAGGATAAAGTAAATTGAGTTTAGAACATCGTGTGCACGTTAGTAAATATCACTCGTCTATGAAGTTTGTGAATTCAAAACATCATTAAAACCTATTTACTTGTACCTCTGTGGTGCCGAATTTCCATACAATCGTTTTTAATTTGTTAAAAACTCACACTCGTAACCTTCTTGGTGTACTTTTTTAATTTGCTTTGCGCGCACCATTTTCTTTCACGTCATATTGTTTAAAATTAAAACCGATTAAAAACAAGAAAATTGAAAATAAGTGAAAAACCTAAAATGAGTGATTCTAGTGACGAAGAAATTAACAGAATTGAATTTAATCTTGTGATTTTTTTTGCATTTAGTCATTTCCTCGCTGAGGTGGGATGAAAAAGTTACCTTGTGATTTTTTTTGCATTTAGTCATTTCCTCGCTGAGGTGGGATGAAAAGTTACGTGTTGCACTCGAGTGAAAAGATTTTTCACCTCGTGCTCTTTTGATTCCCTCGCTAACGCTCAGGATTCTAATTTTTGAATCACTCGCTCCGCTCGTGATTCAATTTTAGACTCCTTCGCTTGCTCGGTCATCAAAATTGAGCACGCGGTTAAAAAACAACTTCTCACTCTTGTATAACAAATAACTATTATTGGAGACTTATCGGAGATAATATGTCAATTCATGGCATTTTTTATAAGTAAATCGCCATAATAAAGACAGATAAGTACAAAAAGTTAGTTTTAAACTTAAAAAGATACTTTATAAACCTTTTTTCTTCCGATTAATTTTAATAGTGTTTTCTAATCGTAAAGTTAATTTATTTCTGGTATGGATTGCCGAGAAGAACCAGCAAGATAATCGGCGGATGCTCCTTTCAAAATCCACAAACTTTTTATAAAGTAGATTTTTAACTCAAGCTACCTATCCATACTATTTTTATAATATTATAAATGCGAAAGTGTGTCTGTCTGTCTGTCCGTCTGTCGGTCTGCTGCTTTCACGGCCCATCTGTTCAACCGATTTTGATGAAATTTGGTATGGGAATATAGTTTGTATATCGGGGAAGGACATAGGCTAAATAAAAAATCTTATTCCACGCGGACGAAGTCGCTGGCATCGTCTTGTAATTTATAACTATTACCTACTTATATAATAATATTATCCAGGAGCCAATTTTAAGTAGGTTCTATAGATTTTATTTCATCACAAAATTATTCACCAAATCCAGAAAAGGCTTATGCAAAACAAATGCCAAGTGATAAACAAAGAAAAATTAAGGGCAATACACACATCACATCTTACTTTAAACTTGATTTGTGTTAGCAATAGCAACCCTTGCGCGGGCAGACGTACCCTCCGGAGTGGTGATTTATCAAAGAATTTTCTCACCTAATAAATAACGCGTGTTCACGTATTCTACGTTTGTTATAGACAATATATAAAGTGAGATCGAAATTATTTATCCACAGCCAAGATATTAGTAACGTGAAGAAAGTACTTACGTTAGAAAGCTTATCTACAAACTAAAAGGGAATAAAAATTTGGTCAGGCGGAAAAATTCCCTTACGTAATTCACATAAATGTGTAACGGAACAAGCTAGTGCGACAGGACATAACGTGTTTCAGAAACGGCTTTTTATAAAGGTCAGTCTAGTATAATTATGATAAGTAAACTAAATCAACGTGGATTTGATGAAAAAATCGTGGGCATCTGTATATTGAGTATTTTGGACCTGTTTATTATATATTTTGTAATTTGTACTGCTTTTTATACTGCGATTTAATGGGATGTCACACGAATTATATCCAATTAAAATCCCAATTGATCAGAAGGTGAGGCTGGTGTAAACAAAACGGGTGCGGTTTCCCCCTCGAGGGGGTAAGCTCTAAGAATAAATGCCCTACATAAAGGCGGAGTGCTAGGAAATGTACGTGAGCATTCTTAACACCCTATATGTAAGAGAATTACATAGAGTGGTAAACACTCTTAATTTTAATTCATATGGGGTTTTCAGATTTAAGTCTAAGTTTGTGGTGTCATTTTCAAATGTAGGAGACCATCAGCGCGCTTAGTGAGAAACTTTTACATGTTCGATCGCTATTAAATTAAAGTTAACTGCGATTTGTATAGAATTGCGCCAAGAATGAATTGAATTGAAGAGCGCCATCCGACATCAATCGCTTGACAATTCTATACAAGTCGGTGTTGACTTTAACGCGATCGAAAAAAAAAATCTCTCACTATTTGACTCCAAATCTCACCAGTTGACATAAAAATAAAACCGCAACGGCGTGTGCAAAAGTTAGTTCATATTTGTAAACATCACGCTTCAATGAAACGCTAACTTATGAAATTGCATAAAGTGCAATTTTATAAGTTAGGTTAGGTTAGGTTAGGTTAATTAATTGGCTTTTCATGTTTTTTATATTTTAATCAGTCTGCTTGATGCCTGTGTTATTTATTTTCCTAAAAATTCATTGTAAAGTGCTTCACTTTCAAAACACAGTTATAAATTGGGCAAACGTGTAACAGTGTGTAAATAGCTCTACCGCTTATACGGTAAAATACGAGTATATAGAATAACAGACAAGAACAGCCCTATATAATTCCCGAACGCGACGTCTCCCCGCGAAACGCGTACAGTATCGCATTATATCATTTATAAACAAAATGTGTTAAAATAAATCGCGACGTTGGCAGCCGCAGATACGCGGATTTACGATACGTACACGAGCCGATTTTCGAAACAATTTGCGTTTTGTGGTTCCAATGTACTTACTTGTACGTATTTAGTTACCTACGTATACGAAAGAAGTATGTGTATGTAATGTAAGTGCGGTTTGTGATTTCAAAGCTCTTGTATACTTGGTATTGTTTTATAGGTGTGTGTCCGGGCGTAGTGTAAGCTAACATGGATTGACTGACGTCGATATAATATTATTATATTATATCGACGTAACTGCTAGGCTAAGCTGAACGTTCGCTTGTGTTCGCACCGTGTGTGTGTGTACGTCTGTCGTCTTCTTATCCGAAACACCCCAAACAGATTTCAGTAAGGTATGACTCCTCTTTTTTATCAATTTAAACTAACTATTTTATCTAGCGATAGCGATGAAAGCCTAAAAGTTAAGACGCCAGCCTCATATCCCTAGAACCCCTAAGAGTACAGCTGGTACAGTACTATACAGGGTTCGATCCCACGCACGTACCTCTCTTTTGAATAGGAAATAGAGCCACGGCTAAAGCCTCCCAACAGATCAGACCAGTGAAAATTCAGCCAGCTTGTCTCTGCTAGGGATTGAACCCAGTACTTATAAGAAACAGCGCTTACCACTGCGCCGGGGAGGTCATCAAAAGATTGAACAAAATGAAGATTTCCTTAGGATTTCATATTGCCTTACTGTGGGTAACAAATAGGTACGAGTATACATACTCGTAATTTCAAAAACGCTTCCACTTTAAAATGGGTATTACAAATTTCATAGAACATAATAGTCCAATTTAGTGACGAGCCATCTGAAATTATCGATACGTAACCAATCGATAAGTATCGCGTAATATGGGACTAAAATATAGAGTTAGTTTGACCTTAGGCGATGGATGATAGACTTTCAGCTAAATTGATAGATATTATATTTCAACAATACAAAACACGCCACTAGTGCCTCAGGATAATAAAGACTCTCATGCGTGATACTTTAGTATGTAAAGGTAATAATATAATACAGGAAACCGGTTGCTTTTTTTTTATCCACTACAAGTTAGCCCTTGACTGCGATCTCACCTAATGGTAAGTGATGATGCAGTCTAAGATGGTAGCGGGCTAACCTGTTAGGGGCATGACAGTTATGTTAAACCCACACCCCTATACGGTATCGTACCGGAACGCTAAATCGCTTGGCGGCACGTCTTTACCGGTAGGGTGGTAACTAGCCACGGGCGAAGCCTACCACCAGGCCAGACCAGGCAAAATTCAGAAATTATAAATTTCCTGACCCTGCCGGGGATCGAACCCGGGGCCTCCGCACTTTAAGGCAACAGCGCTCAACACTGCGCCACGGAGGTCGTCAAACTTATTCTTATTGTTGTTATTTCTTCTTGTTCTTTGTTAATTGTTAATTAATAATTCTTTTGACTCAACTTCAATTAAGCTCTAAAAACTTTATTGTGAGACATAACAACCTACTGAAACAAGCGAAGGAAGCCCAATGAATGAGTCATACAAGAGAGACTCATAAAGCCAAAATGAATGAAGCTTTTTGAAACTTTTTGTCCTTTCAAATTTGTTTACATTATGTAAGTATAAATGAAAACACCTTTGGTAACTTTAGTAGTCTTTTAAGAGGGTGATCTAGTGATGACGAGTATCGGAGCCTTTGTAGGAACTATGTAAGAATATAGCCTAGAGCAAAATGTAGAGCTAGAACGTGAGAATTGTCCGCATATAAATTATGGAAAGTTGATCAAATTAATTATTGAACATAATACAATAGGTAGGTACATTGCGATACACTAGTGAATGCCCTCGGCTTCACTCCCGTAGGATTATGAAAAATCTAGCCTTATTCCTCATGTACATTATAAAGGGCTCTGTGAAAAATATCAGCCTTCTAGATCCAAAATTTTGAGTTTTAAGCCAGTGAGTCAGGTCACATTTCCATTATTTTTCAATGCATCGTGGAGACCGAAATTAGCCAGTACCTACACTCCAAGCATCACATTTAGTTACATAAAGTTTAGTCAGTTTCAGTTATTACTTATCTAACATCTAATTTATTTAAAAAGAAGACCCCACTACAGCCCATTAACGTCCCACTGCTGGGCACTGGCCTCCACTCTCATAGGAGAGAGGGAATTAGAGCATAGACCTACCACGCTGCTCCAATGCGGGTTGGCGGGCTTTAACGACTATTATCATGTTAGTGATAATAACCGGGACCGACGGCTTAACGTGCTCTCCGAGGCACGGGGGTGTACCACCGCCAAATTCCTAACTCCGGGCTATAGTGCTGAGAACTTCTAGTCAGAAAAACTATGGCTCGAACCCGGGACGCGAACGCAGTCGAACATGCTAACCACTAAACCAACGAGGCCGTTGCTACAGACAATAAAAAACAGACATAAATATTAGAAGAATAATTTAGAAATAACCAACTAGTTGCGATATTTTAAGTTGCAATTGCACTGTAAAAAAAAATTTCCAATATTAACAGTTTCGAATAAAAGATACCTAACCCTGTTTAGTATCGTGAACATACTGAGCTGTCTATACCGTACATAGCACTTCTCTCGTTTGATCCCACTATTATGCTAAATAAGTGATGTGTGGCTAACTTCTTTGTCGGCGCGGACATCGAGCGATAGTTCGCATAACTTTACAATTACTCTCGATATTGTTACTGCATTCTATACAATATATATAATAGTTGTATCGTTTTCGATACAACTATTATATACTTTGCTCATATTTTTATGAGCAAAGTCAAAAGATAGAATTCATTTATATCAAAGTTTGTACACTGTACACTTTTTGAATTTAAAGTCTAATTACAGACGTGATGTTCAATAATATTTAACAAAAGCTTTTAATTCAATTATTAATTATAACACTTCAAAATTGACATGCGTAGCGTAGCGATCAAATCAAAGCGCAGGACTTTTCAAAATCGTAACATGACGCCATATTCAATTATTGCCCGTGAATACGTGAGTTGCAACCACAGAATATATAATAAGAGGTTAGAAAGGCGATGTGGGCGGGTCACGCGCGCCACTATGTTGAGCGAACGCTCATCTATGGTTCAAACGTACCAAAAACACACCTCAGTCTGCTGCGGACTGTCTTGGGAAGTTTTACACGCAAAAAAGTGTTTAAAATGCCTTCTTGCGCGGTAATAACCTGCAGAGCTAGAAGCCAAAATGTCAATGTGACTAATGGCAAGATATCTTTTCATCGGTAAGTACATTAAACCTTGATTTTAAATGATTTAATTGAAAATACTAAAGACATTATGTTTTCCTTCACTAGTGTGACTGGATCGCAAACTTGTATGTACATCGCTGGTGCGAACAACGCGCTCCAACAGAGTCATGTACGCGAGCGGCAATGTAAAGCGTAGTGCGTATGAACGATCAACTCCACTTGTTACCTGCCCCCCTAGCATGGGCCGGAGATAAAAATTTTATCCCCCGATTTTATCCACTGACAAGAGATAAAATTAACTTATCCACCTCTCAGAGCACGGCAACAGGGGAGAGGAGAAGTTTATCCCCGTTTGACATTTCACGGGGACTCGGGGGACTATTTACCCACCGTTATTTTGCGTTTTTATTTATTTATTTAGGAATAAAAATTTTATCCTTTTCTCGGGGAGAAAATTCTCTCGGCCCATGCTAGGGGGGCTGGTATTACCCAATAAGAGTAACTTGTCGATAGGGCTGAGTAGCATTTTTCCACCGTATCGATAAATAGTTTATTTGTTTCTGAGTTTATTATTATGAACTTTTAATGATAATAGGGGTAAAATAGGGGTTGAAAGTTTGTATGAAAGTCCTTAATTTCTCAAGTTATAGCCATGAAACTTGGTATATGAGCTGCGGGTTGAAAATGAAAACATATGTATTTCACAGTTTTTGAAAATTCCACTCCCGAAGGGGTGAAATAGGGGTTGAGAGTTTGTATGAAAATCCTTAATTTCTCAAGTTATAGCCATGAAACAGCATTTGGGCTTTCGTTAAAATATGAAGAAGTACGTGTTTCACCATTATAGGGGGATTATACCGTGGGATAGTAATATAGGATACTTTTTATCCTGGAAAATTAACTGAAAAACTTATTCCACGCGGACGAAGTCGCGGGCATCAGCTATAAAGAATATACATACATACATACATACTTTTTATCCCGGAAAATTAATGAGTTCCCGCGGGAATCGAAAAAACTTAGTACACGCGGACGAAGTCGCGGGCATCAGCTAGTTTAAAATAAAATAGTAAAATCTACAGACATAGAGTCCAACTTAAGTTAACAATATGAATATTGACATGCTGTCGACCGTACGAAAAATAAACATCGATAAAAAATATTTTAGTCAATCCCTAGCGTATGTTGCTGTTTTACACGACAACACGCGCAAGTTTAGTTGCATTGGTGTGAGTAACTTCGCCAATCGCAGCGCTTTTTTCTGCCTCACGCACACATGGGAACTCTCGTGTGTATTCGTTTAGATTAGTAGTAGTGTAGAATGGTGGGATCAAAACGGCGACAGCGGTTTCCGTACAAAATTTGCACTAGGGCCTTTCTAACCTCTTATTATATTGTGTTCTGTGGTTGCAACAACAGTTTATGCTTGTAATGACCTATTACAAGCAAAATGCAAGCAAGAGTAATGAGTGTGACTAAGGTATCGTTGGAATTATCTTAATTAATGTTGGGTATAGTAATAATTTGTAAGTATTGAAACTGGCATGATTAACGGGAACACTTCCAAGTAACCTCTGTTATCAAATAGCTGCAAAGATCGCGCCGCAGGTTGTTGGTGTTGTATCAAAGGCTGTGTCCTAAGTTCTTGATAAAGGAATACTTCGCATGCACTAACTCTGTGCCACTGTTGCGGATCAAATAAGTTACTTGATTCCGAGAAGATAATGATTTTACCATTTTGAATTACTATCTTACCTCAGGCTGTGCTAATTGATATTTTAGAAGTATTGACGTAGTATAGCGTAGAAGCTTAGTGGTTAGGTGTTCGGCCTTCTGTTTAGGTGGTCAAGGGTTCGATCCCACCACACCACACAAATCTTCCAAATCACTCTCAACGTACGTTTCATTCCGAAACCGGAGCATCCTCAGGAGATGTTGACTCGACAATGCACGATTGTAAAGATCTTCACAATCGTGCGAATTGCTGGGTGGTGGTTGTTCGCATGCTATTGGTGAAGGACACGCACTGTACCACATAGATTGGTCTGCTGTGGCGGATTATAGCGAATTAAACTTCTCGTTCATTCATTATCATGGACTTCCGCAAAGTAACGCCTGCTTCGATTCCATATAAGGCCTTACTCTTCTCATTCTGAGATAATACTCATATTCAATTCAATTCAATTCAATTCAATTCAAATGTTTTTTATTCAAATAAGCTACTCGCATACTCAGTAATATAAGTCAACTAGAAGATGCTCGCGACTTCGTTCGCGTGGCATAAGTTTTTAATTCCCACAGGCACTCCTTAATTCTCCGGGATAAAAAGAAGCTTATGTCACTCTCCAAGTCCTCAACTAAGTATACCCATGCAAAAAATCACGTTGATCCGTTGCTCTATTTCGGCGTGATTGAAGGATAAACTCTCTATTTGACGTCCTTGGGGATAGAATTTTCAAAAACTGTGAATCACGTATTTTTTCATTTCAGACCGAAATCCCAAACACCAAGTTTCATGGCTACAGCTTGAAAAATGACGGACTTTCCTACAAACTTTCAACCCCTGTTTCAGCCCTTTGGGGGTGGAATTTCGAAAAACTGTGACATCGTATTTCTTTATTTTTTACCGAAAGCCAAAATACTAAGTTTCGTTGATATAACTTGAGAAATGACGGACTTTCATACAAACTTTAAACCCCTATTTCACCCTCTTAAGGGTGGAATTTTGAAAAATCCTTCCTTAGTGAGCGCCTACGTCACAAAAGGAACCTACTGTCAAAATTTCAAGTTTCTAGCCACAGCGGTTGAGGCTGTGCGTTGATATATAAGTCAGTCAGTCAGGACTTTGAATTTTATATATATAGATAATGCAATGATAAGATGATGATATTAAACTAGTACCTACTCGAATGAGAAGTCATACCTACCTGTAAGTATGACCAATTTAATCAGTGACCTATTTACCCATTTACAGGTAGTTCCCACTAGTTCAACTGTTGAACTAGTGGGTTTTTTTTTCCCATAAGATTTTCTGCAGTTCAGCTAATAAAAGAGGAATAAATCGATGCTAAAATCAAAATTTGTTGAACTGGTCGAAATAAGTACCTACTCCTATAATTTAACACAACATAGTTTTATAATAATGGAGTTGTTTCCGTTCTTTTGTTTTAAGTATCTATGTTTATGAGAAAATAAATATCATTATTTTATCATTCTCTTGCTCTACAAGAAGTGAACTAGCCATATAAATCTTCAAAGCAAATGGCCTATTCCATAATCATCAAATACAGTCAAGTCCGCACTGTTCCAAGGCTGTATTTAGGCAGATTAGCCACTGTCCGGCGCGGCGTTCAGTTAGACAATCTCCATACGAACAATTAGTCTTTTGTTCGATACTGAATACTGACGCGGTTGGACCTGCTATGGCGGAAATGGTTCCAGCGATATTAAATCATTGATTATGAGCTACGTTGAGAATAATTTGGAAGATTAGTGTGGTGTGGTGAGTGGTGTAGAATACACACTGTACCACATAGATTTATTTAATATTTTGTCGTCAAGCGCAAGCTTATCTCGCAATAAAAAATCAAAATAAAATAAAAACAGTGAATAAAAGAGCTTCATTGAAAGGTTAAAAACGATAATCAATTTCGCAGCGTAGCTGAACTCGTGTAACTCCCCATCACCTGACAATATAAGCCGACATCCCGCCATGGGACGCCCAAAGTTATCGCTTGCTGAAAAACGATCAGTCGACCTAGGGTTGGCGCGACTTGCCCATCAACTTTTTTATCGTTAGCCTGAACCAAAGAAATTTAGTATGAATGTCGAATGACGTCTGGTGAAAGCGCTTATTTTTCCAATCTTCGCAGATTTGTATAAAGGTCAGTGCTGTACAAATTTCCAACAGACGGTTTCTATACACACATTGATTTTGGCTCAATTTGCTATACCTAAGTATGTAGTACTTATTTACACTTTGGCTGGCGGTCGTCAAATGGGATGACTCATATTTTGGGTTAATTTCAGCGTCAGAAACTAAACGGATACATAATTAGTCTCACCTATCAGATTGGGTATGTAGGTATACTATAGTATGGTAATAGGCTATTGATACAGCGAACCACGTAATACGGTTTGCCTTTCGTATGCATTTGCTTTTTATCTTCCCAATAAAAATAGCAGAAAGTGACAAAATATGATAATTGGTTTATTTATCATATTTTGTTGTTACGGATAACTTACTCTATAAAACATTTAATAACTTACAACCATAAATAAATAATATTCAATCGAAATCAATCGAAGTGGCAGCCCTAATGTCAATACACCTGTTGCATCGAACATTCGATTTCCTTCAATGGGATGGGGGAAGGAGACAGTGATATGACAAACTGTATGTGTGTGAAAGAGACTGCAAGGGTCCCACTTGGATACTCGTTTGAATGGTTTCAGAGTCTATAAAATATAGGTTTAAACTTTGCACATGTAATGCTCTGAAGAGAAAGAGGCTTCACTCATACATTTTCACGGCCAATCTATTAAACCGATTATGATAAAGCTACAGTTATAGGATGAAGCCCGGGGAAGGACATTAACAATATAGCCTTTGGGATTATAACCTAAATCTCATTCAACGAAGGCGCAGTTATCTTCAAGTTGGTATAATTTACATAAATATAATAAACTAGCTAATGCCCGCGACTTCGTCCGCGTGGGTTTGAGGTTTTTGGTTTAACTTACAACTCTTTCATTTTCCTGAATAAAAAGTTGCCCATGTGTTTTTCCAGACTATATTAGCTATTTCTGTGTCAATGTTCATCCGGATCCGTTAATCCATTAATCCATCCAAACTTTCGCATTTATAATATTAGGTATAGAGTATAGATTGCAAATAACCAAATGAAAAACATCATGTAGAGCACTTTTCCCCTCCGTTGCACAAAAAAAAACTACATAATCCCGATAAAAAACGAAGCTCTGAGCGGAACCTATCAATAGCTCGGACTTGTCCCGCTATTCGGGATTTTTTTCTCGGGATTTTCACACCCCGAACACTTCCCACGGGGCTTATTGAGGCACGGCATTCGATTTGCATATTGTATTGGCTTTTTTAATCGCATTAAATGGTGTTGATTGAAAACGTAAGCTCGGATAACGAAGTGATTTCTATTGTGGCGATTTTTATTTAAATTTTTCAGTGTTTTCCGGTATTTTGGCTACTTCAGTAATATTTAGTTGCAATTTTTTATCTCGTAACTTTAGTTTTAGGATACCTTTTTTTTTTTTTTAATGTGGAGGAGGAAAATCCTCATGGATGCCAGGAATTGGCATGCCCGACTTCACTCCAGTTAGATTTTCGTGACCTACGGACTAAAAACCTCCTCCGATCTTCATCTACTTCTTCCCGGTATTGCACTGAGCATTTCTTCAGAAAGGTAGCCGTTTTTTATGCTGTGGTTTTCTGCCTATCCCATTCATCATCCTCTCGCGTTTTCATGATAAACCTAATTAGGTTTGCGTATTTGTCCCACTCTACTTCGTTCTTCAGCATTCTTGTTATTAGGTTTTTTGGGCATAGTTTATCCTCGCTTCCAATGGCCATGTTTCTCTGCTGTTCAAACATGCGGCACTCGAATATTGCATGTCGAGGGGTGTCATCTTCGCCACAGTATGGACATTCCTCCAGTTTTAGGATACCTACCGTAGTTGATCACCATAATATTTTATATGTTATTGGAAGTAAAAAAGTGCAGTACAGTAAGTTGTAAGTAGGTACAGTGTACCTAATTTGAATAAATAAATATTGATTGACTAGATGATGCCCGCGACTTCGTCCGCGTGAATTAAGTAAGTTTTTATCATTGCCGCGGGAACTCTTTAATTTTCCAGGATAGAAAGTAGCCTATATCCTTCTCCGGGATACAACCTATCCCTGTACCAAGTTAAACAGATAAGCCGTGAAAGCGTAGCAGACAGACAGACACACTTTCACATTCATGATATTAGTATGGATTGATTGATTTTCTTCTACTGGTTCATGGCGACACAGTTTTAGAGTTTTTATAAGTTGCTCAATGTACCCAAAACGGAACCTGTACTTATAGCTCACTGGATCGAGGATAGCAATATATAGTTGTAGCTTAAAATGCCGCTCATCGTCTTTGTCGTTCGAATACTTTGGTCTTAACTGAAGAATTTTGGACGGGAAAATATCTCGATGCTTCCCGAACGCTGCCGAGCCGTGGTTTTAGGGAATTAAATGGTCATAATATAAAAAAAAATATGTTTACATTTTTCATTTCCGATATTTGCAGACTATTAAAAATATATGGTACTTCGCTTCTAATCAAAGGACCGAACCACATGTAAAGGGTGTATGCAATATGTCCAGAAGTGCATTAGAGATAATTCAATTACCTACCTACTTACTATACTGCAAGGAAGGTTTCCGAGTAACGTTGATATTTACAGACCAATGCTAGCAAAATATTAGACGAGGCGATCATTCCGACGAATAAATACCTTGTTAATATTTTAAGCATTGTAGATATAGACTATTTATGTAACTAAAAGAATACCTTGGTCTTAGTAGTTATTTGAATTTTCGTCACTTTTTCACTATTCGAAAATTCTTTACATTAAAGGCTACTTTGCAACCACTTTGAGTTGCAATAGCTGAGAGTTATTAAAATTTGACATAACATTATAACCTTGCTAGATGATGCCCGCGATTTCGTCTGCGTGGATTGAGGTTTTTTGATTCCCGCGGGAACTCTTGAATTTTCCGGGATGAAAAGTAGAATATGTCCTTCCTCGGGATACAACCTATCCCTGTATCAAATTTCATGAAAATCGGTTGAACGAATTGGCCGTGAAAGCGTAGCAGACAGACAGATGGACACACTTTCGCATTTATAATATTAGTATGGATTTATGGATTTTTGCATACTGACTTGTGTAACTGACTTATTACATTTTTTGTGGCGAAATTTAACGTTAACCATAACTATTGATAAAATTAAGCACTAACCAACTATGGTGCAATAGAACCTAAGGTAGCTAAAGGTATGTATTTACATTAAAAATATGAGCTAAAATTGAATTGCAACACAAAAACATTGAATCAAATTATAGACGTCGTTATCTAACAATAACAATTATAACCAAACCAAAATTGAGGACGTGAACAAACGATGGTATATTAACCGTGAAATGAACGGTTACACGCGACTCTATGTTACACCGAAGCGTACTGCGTAGCAGATCATGGTACTGTTGCAAATAACGCAGAACATTTTTTAATTTTTTTTATAGTGAATCTTTTCTTTGCCAGTGTAATTACATTTTGTACTTAGGCAAGGCGGTCAGGTGGCGTAAGACGCAAGTGGTTGGACGATGTAAGGGAGTGAACCAAGCTTAGCAACCCAAAATTGAACAAAGCGCCCTTAGATTTAGAAGATTTTTATATTATTACAGATCACATAACCTTTGCAAAAACGTAGACGATGATGATGATGATAATATTTTAGTTAAGTTCATTATATCCACATGAATGTAGAGACTAACTATGAACTGACTATGAGCAAGTGCCCAAACTTTATTCTACATGATCTCCCATCATACTGTATACCATCCCTGTTAGAATAGTTTTTTTAATATTATACATGCCGAAGTCCCAACGGTGTGACGAAATTCTCTGTTCAAACATCCAAAAAACGCTTCAAACAACGCTGTCCCTTCAAGGAGTAGAAAAAAACCACGAGCGACCGAAAATTAAATAATGAAAAAATATAGCCGCCTCTTCCCTCGTACAGATGAAATTTGATTAAAAAATCACGATTATTACGAAACCCCCTTTGTGGTATTTCACACAGATTATTGACCGCTCCAAAATTCGTTGTCTAACAAAATTAGACCTTATTTTGCTATCATTATAAGGCGTTCTCTTTTGGATTGTCCCGGTAAAGTTATCGTGGTAATTTTCCAGTAGTCGATGTATCCCCCTCCCACCCTTTGGCTTCGACCCCCTTTCAATAATTTTTCATCGTTTTGATCCGCTCTTTGTGGTTTACTCTTAGATTAACAAAGTTTTAAATTAAAAATCGGTGTAGCAAATATAGGATATTTCATTTCGTTCTTTGACTATATAACGTTAGATGTTAAAGGGTTCAGGGTAATATTTTACTCTTTGACGCATTTTCCAAGAAGTAGCTTATTAAAACTACGACATAACAAATTCAGCGTAATGAGAAAAACTTAATGGAGGAGTTTTATTTTGAGCTACAGAGTATGGCTGAAACTCTACAATCACCCTCAAAGAGAGCCCATAACTGCATGCACGAGTATATTAACTTCAGTTCCAAAAATGGAGTTCTTACCTATATAAGTTAGAACCTAAGTCACTTTCTGGATTTAAGAACTTATTAGTCTCTTATTTTATCAGTAGCAATTATTATTACATTAGTGGAGCTTCAACTACAACTTCCTACTAGGCACGATATTTCATAATAGATTTTATTACTACTGAGTAAAATCTATTAAGAAATTAAAACAGAAAATACTTTATGAATATGAAGTTCAAGACTCTCGCTGAATACAGTTAGTAAATAGATGGATCATGGAAATACTTAGTGGATGACAATTGGCGATGATGTGGAATGGAGTCAGCACAATTACTCTCAATCGATTAAGATTATTTATGATCCATAGATATTTACATACTTCGATTAATTGAAGAAGATAATGAAGTCTAACCAAGAGTGTAACATAATCGGCTGACCTAAGTATATGTCAAACATAATACTAACCTCTTAGATAAAATAACCACATAAGTGCTCTCAGACCAACCACGAATGTTCGCAACTAGAGTTTCAAAAAGGTTTGAATATTTTGGTAAGTAACGATGATGATAGATTAAAAATCAATACATAAGTCATCAAACTTGTTACGCAGCCTCATCCATATTCAATCATGCACCGATGCAGCACCGGTACAGATGAAGATGCAGCCATGCATGCAGCATTGTTAGCGCCCAATACCCTTTGATCCCGTAAGTGGTCTCGAGTTACCTTTGTTGTTTTAAACAACCCTCATCAACCTGAAACGGGAAATGGATTTTTCTATGTTGGTTCAATATTGAAAGCTTTGGGCTATACTGTAATTTTAAATTCGAAATTTTAGTTTTTTTTGAGTGTCCGGATTCCTGCACGGTGCAGATTATGTAAAACCTGCATCAATCATTGTAACAGGCTCAATTGTTTTGATTGGCTGAATGTATGGTATTTTTTCTACGTCAATGGATTTTGGCCAATAATGGAAGAATTTAACCAATCAGAGGTGATTGCGATCATTTCACTGTGGCTGTCATTTTTTAGCCAATCACCCTGTTGAATAGTTTACAACTATGACCACTGCCTTAATTGTGGTGGACCAAACTGCCCCTCGCTTCATACAATTTTAAGCATTTAAATTAAATCTCAAGATAAATAATGTTTCTAATACACTCAATGACACACACTTACATTATATAAATAGAGGTCGTTGATTACACTAATAAAATTACAGTTTTGGAAGTCTGTTAATAATAAATGCGCAATACTGTCCGGTCCTTAAGCGCTCAAACAAACAGCTATTACACGTTTTCTCATATGTACAATCTTGATCTATAATGCGGTTTATGTCCACGATAATTGCTTGAGGTAAAATTATTTTTGGAACTGAGAAGCATTATAATTATGATGTCTTTATGTGATTTTTTTAAGAAACAGCTGTAGTATGATAGCAGTAAAGACTTAAAAAGAAAAATAAGGCTAGACATTTTTTAATAATTAATTGGTATATCTTGAAAAATAATATCGTCAAAATTAGAATCTTAATATATTTTAACCGAAAAATCGTAGACTACGTCGCAAGACTTTTATATTATACTTTATATGACTACGACCCAATCAAAAGTCTAAAATCATCTCTGATTTACTAAACATACTCAGAAACCTTGGTGTTTATTATAATAAACAATTCGGGGGTTTAGTACCAATTAAAAGTGACGTTATATAAAAAAAGTCTGAAAGGATGTAGCCGGGCCTTAACTCATTTGTGACGTGCATAAAAACGAATGCTTTTTTTCAATTGTTTAAATTACCTTTATGGATTCACATGAACCATATTTTTTCTTTTAAACCATGCGTTATGAGCTAACGTTGAAATATTTTGGGATTTTGATAAGATCTAGAAACTTGTACCGAGAAACGTACATCGAGAATGGAGCAATTGACTTCTTTATGAATGTGTTAATATTTTTCGTGATGTCACTTCATTTAAATGAATTTTAAAACTCAAAAGTCTTCAAAAGTGCCGAAAGAGTTTTTCTTTGCTAGCAAGTTTTTATGTTTCCATGACTATGTGATGTATTTTGATAAATATAAATTATATACTTAATTAATATAAATAAATGTAGTAAGCATGCTTTCAGTATTATAAAAAATGCGTTCATTTACTCTCATTTACTAATCTATATATTTTATAATCGTTCGTAAAGAGTAAACTCCAGTCGTGCATCGGAACTGACACACACAATTTTTTTCTTTAACTCGATGACTAGAAACTAATAATCGTCGATGGTTTAATACCACAAAATGTACCTCTCATGATTTTGCTCAAAATCAAATCAGGCATCTCCAAAATGACTAGAAAGTCATAAAAAATAATGAAAAGTAAATGTATTTCACAATATTAACGTATTCAAAACATTTAAAATTTCAATTTCATTCTGAATTTCCCATGACACTTAGCGACGTGAAACCTCGCGGAGTAATCCCATTGACGCCATCGATTATAATATAAATCGGCGAATTTGAATTCTAACCCCATTCTTGAGCTACGGGAAATATGACAAACGCCATAAAAAGTAATAAAGGGGGTTCATAAACTCCGCGGATGCGTTGTCAATATAAAATGTTGGATATAAAATATATTTTTCGAAGAGAATTCGCACCCGCCGCGTTGAAATGTGCTTCCGTTGGTTTGATAACGTTATAGACACGGCAAATATATTTTTCATCCCACCATCTCGGAAAGAGTATTTTTATTCTTCGATATCTGATGGTAAAAGCCGTTATTATCCTCTTGAGGATAAAGTAAATTGAATTTAGAACATCGTGTGCACGTTAGTAAATATTACTCGTCTATGAAGTTTGTGAATTCAAAACATCATTATATTATAAAACCTATTTACTTGTACCTCTATGGTGCCGAATTTCCATACAATCGTTTTTAATTTGTTAAAAACTCACACTCGTAACCTTCTTGGTGTACTTTTTTAATTTGCTTTGCGCGCACCATTTTCTTTCACGTCATATTGTTTAAAATTAAAACCGATTAAAAACAAGAAAATTGAAAATAAGTGAAAAACCTAAAATGAGTGATTCTAGTGACGAAGAAATTAACAGAATTGAATTTAATCTTGTGATTTTTTTTGCATTTAGTCATTTCCTCGCTGAGGTGGGTTGAAAAGTTACGTGTTGCACTCGAGTGAAAAGATTTTTCACCTCGTGCTCTTTTGATTCCCTCGCTGACGCTCAGGATTCTAATTTTTGAATCACTCGCTCCGCTCGTGATTCAATTTTAGAATCCTTCGCTTGCTCGGTCATCAAAATTGAGCACGCGGTTAAAAAACAACTTTTCACTCTTGTATAACAAATAACTATTTCAAGCTCATGACTTTAATATGTCTTCTTGTGCCAATTTAATCACGTAGTCAAGATATTGTGAAGAATCATTATTTATTTGAAAAACTACAAATATTTGGCATCTTTGATTTAACCGTTGTAAGTTGTTGTAAGTTCCAGCTGTTTCAAAGAGTACATTACTTTTAAATCCAAAGTAATAATTATATTGCAAATTTTATTGATGCAAATGACCATGAAAGTATCTAGGAGTATTATATATTATTTCGGTGCCTGTTTTATAATGTCTTCTAGTGTGTAGTTTGTATGTGTATAGTGGTGCATATACCAGGACCCCTAGTTGCAAACTTGTCACTATCATGCGACCATAACAATAATAATTCTTTTTACTCGTATTTGCTAAATTGAGGAAACTCTTAAAAAGAGCAAAACAATCAAAAATAATTGCATTTAAAGTCTATAAAGCAAGAGCCTCTGTTAGTTAAAAATATGCCAGTTCTAAATATTATCAATTCTATGCACCTTTGCTGAACAGGAAGAGGATATTGCAGCCCCGATGGCTCAGTCGTTCCATTTGTCACGTCCGACGTTTGATACCAAGCGAAGCCTTTGTGGGGAAACATTACTGCCAACTTCTGAAACTCTTTCAATAAACCCTACACTTTTAAGAGAGATGCGCGTAAATGACATTTAAAATGGGTTTCTAACAAAGTGAAGAACAGTTTTAAGGTTATTATGCTGTTTTTATGAATTTTCTTTAGCATATAAGATTAAACATGATTATAAATTTGAGTCTGAACCTTTTGCCACTTTTGATATGAAATCTTGATAATGCCCGCGACTTCATCCACGTGGTTTAAGATTTCTTAATTCGCGCAAGAACTATTAAATTTCCCGGGATACAGCTTATCTCTTTCACCAAAATTAGTTGAAATGATGGGCCGTTAAAGCGTAGCAGACAGGCAGACAGACTTTCGCATTTATAATTTTAATATGGATTGGCTTCATTACTTCAACGTTATGAAAATGGTCTAGAAACTTTGGTAATAATAGAGAACAATTACCTCTAAATAAGAAATTTCAGAATCATTGAACGGGCGATGAAAAGAGCTTGGGTTTCTCTACGTGATTAAATCAGATATTAGGTTGTCCATAGAAGAGCTAAATTAACCGAAATTTTACATAAATCAACGGGTTACGAAGCTGAAATTGCAATGGGCAAAGAACCGATAGACGTTGCGGTACCAGAGTGCTGGAATGGCACACATCAATTTATAAAAAAATAATAAGTTACAAAATTATGTAAACCTAGTTTACCCGGTGTGGAAGGAAAAGAGATCAGAAACAAGACTTGGATTTATGACATGAACCTCGTTTAGCTAAAGAAGAAAGAACTAATCAATAAAAACGACGGCCACACATCTCATAGCATAGGCAATCCAGCATATTTTCCTTTCAATTATATTAAACCCCTTAAGTCCATCGAATTTATCATCCCCCCCTTTCATATCATAAGTGGCTCGTATATATTCGCGTTATTGTAAACATATTTCAGCCAATACGGCCTGATGTCGCCATATTTAAGAGCATTTGTATTCATTCGTATGTATTTCTGTGATGAAAGATGCCATCGGATTTTCGATTTCAATACCTTTTTTTAGTTCCCCTGTTTTTTCTGGATAAATGGTTTGTTTTATTGCGCCATTTTCTCTACCCTAGACATCAGATTAGGAAGCAGCTCTTTTCCCTTTATTTCCTTTAGCTTATACAAGAATACTTGACGTACTTTTTTAGCATACAGATTTTTTTGTAACTTATATATATTGAGCCTGAAACATGGATACTCAAATTTGAAGGTATTTTTTTCTACTGATGTCATGTAATTTCAAAAATAACCAGTAGCCTGAAGCTTAGCGGGCGACGGAGTGAGCTATTCTCGGAGTTGCTTTTGGGGATTAAATCAGAAACTAGGAGCTCCGTCGAAGAACTAAAGTTTTCGATATTGCTCGATGTGTTGCAAAGCTGAAGTGGTAATAGGCGGGGCACATAGCTCGAAGAACCGATAGACGTTGGCTTCCCAAAGGGCTGGAATGGTGACCCTGCACTGGAAAGTGCAGCGTTCGCAGACATTAACAGGTCGCTGGAAGCTGTTGTATCCAGTCGGCGCAAGACCGCGGCATATGGAAATCCTTGCAAGAGTCCTATGTCCAGCAGTGAAGATCTATCAGTTGACGATAACGACGACAACGAGACCAGTATAAAGCGACCGGTATCAGTAATCTAACGGGCTAACGTTCAAGATAATAATATCAAGAAATACAATTCTACCCGAATGAAGCCAGGGCGAGACAGCTAGTATGTAGGTATCTATAGTCTCTTTCAGTTTTAGTGTTTAAAACAAATATCAGTACATACTCTTATTAAAATTGCTAATTTGATTCCATTATTATTACAGTACAAGAATATTCATAAAGATTTAAAATACTTCAATCCTTTTCCAAACAGTCTAACTAGTTCACATCTTCCAACTCTCTCGTACGCTAATAATCGTCGCTGTGTGTGTAAGGGGGAAAGGGGGAAGCGCCCTGTAGAGTGAAATCTTCACTGGATGGATGTTCTAATATTCAAATGGGATATGGAACTATTATTGTTGGAGCTACTGTCGATATGTTGTTGGAAAAAAGCAGTTTGATGTTTGACGAAGTTTTGCAATATGATGTGCATAGTCTGCACTTTACAGAATACCTGATATGCTAGTTTCTCAATTCTGGTATGTAGAAAATGCAATGATGAAGTATAACTTCATTCGGTGGAAAAAATACTCGTCATCGTCGACAACCGATAGCTGATATCCATAGGTCTCTTACAGGGACTACCATACGTCGATATCTTGCGCTATTTGGATCCATCGACTTCGTGCAACTCGCTTGATGTCAAACTTCTAATTTTATTAAAATAACGATATAACTTATAATTTATATTAGTAGATCGTTCCAGTGATAGTTCGATCTGTTTCAATTTTACTGTTTAAAATAAATATGACGAATATAGTTAAAAAAGTTTAATTATGCTATGTGCCCCGCATATTACAACTTCAGCCACAAATATTTGTTAAAAATGTATTTTGAAATATAAATCATTTTCATTTTTCATTTTCATTTTTTTCATTTTCAATTATAGTAAAATTATTACCAAAAATTGTGGAAAAAAGAACATGAAAATATACATCCTAAGGGGTTGTTTCAAATTTATATGGAGCCTGGGCCAGGTATTTGTACGGTATTTCAAAATGTTCGGGGTCATAAAATAGTAACATTTTTTTCTGTATTTCTTACTAAAAAGTTCAATTCACGAGGTACAATGCGAAATTATTTTGCAAAATAAAAGCGCAACAACATGCGTCCATTTTGACATTGACGTATATTACACGTGTCATGATGACATTTGATATAAAATTACCTGGGAAATGTGAATTAACCATAAAATATCCAACAGCAGTCAGATTGATGGATGGATGCGCTGCGAGAGTTGCTATTCTACAAATGTACTTAATTAAACATTTTATTTTTGTACCTCTTAATCACTGTAAAACTGCCAAAAAGCATATTTTATTTTGTTTTCTATGATTTTATACTATTTTTTGGAATACTGTACAAGTACCTGGCCCAAGATGAAACAACCCCTTTAAACCAATCACCAGTTTTTGAACTTGTGTTTTGTCAGTAAACGATAACGTATCAACAATACTTATATTATTATCATTAATATAGATATAGATTAGATAGAGTTCTACATGACATGGGGTTTGATTAAAAGAGCGCAAATACCCAAACAATCGTCATATCTCTTTGCCCCGGGCGACGGGTGACGTATCAAGTCTCAAGATTATTTGGCGGGCGTAGAAGCAACTTCTTTGCATACTTCCCGCGAATGCCTGGGTGTCAGTGTGCGATACGTCACTTATATGATATAGCTCTGCGTATTGTTCGTAGTGATGCAAAGATGGATTTAGAATTTCTATCGATGCACTAATTTTATTGTAAAATGTAAGAATCTTAACATTTAAAAAGTAATATTACTACCGGTGTTAACCTAAATGTCTTATATTTTATCCTACCTGTTTTCTATTAATTTTTTATTTTATTATTTAATTATCGAAATGTCTATGGTAGAAGTTTGATTTATAATTAAGGACGCAATGGCACTTAGACAAAAATTTCGTGATAAAAGGATTTTTAGACTATCATCCTTATAGTTTTACTATTTGATAATTACTTAATTATCGAACTCGAAGAGAGACCAATCGCATGAACAACGGCTTGACTTGCTCTCCAAAGCACCCGCTTGTAACACCGCCAACTTCCCAACTCCAGGCTATTATTGTCAATTCCTTGACATTAAAATCACTTTTTTGGCTTGACCTGGGACACCACTCCGTGTCTTGAATCCCAGATTCCAAAATTAAGGATCATATTTCATAATATTGATAATAAGATCCTTAGCCGTAAGCTAGCATGTAAACTAGACAAAGTAGTTTCATCTAATAATCTATCGATACAACAGTACATCACTACAGCTACGAAACACATCAGCTCACTTCATTTATCCGTGCGCCGTATCTTTTGTTTGCTATATTTTTGACAAGTACAAAGCGGAATCTGCGCTTGTCATATGTTTGACAGACGAGAGTGGGGGGCGCTAAGTTGTTATTAAGTACTGCACTTGCTTCGTATGTGGTTTCTAACAGGCGTTATTTGGATGATACGTGAAAGATTTTTGATTATTACAGCCGCCATGTTGATTTTCCATTCGTTACAAACACAAAGCTTCTTACTCAACAGACCCTAAGATGAGGCGTATGTATTTTGGTCATATTCGTATAATAAACTAAAAAAAAAAGAGGCATTCATTTACAATAAGTTAACGGTTTCATTTCGATTACAATTATTTTAACCGAAGTTCTTGATGATACCAAAAGGCGTTGGTGAGGTTGTTCAATATACATACATACGAGTAGTTGGTGAATCTAGATGTTCGAATGTCAGCTGATGATTAAAAGATGATTAATGATGATTAATGATTTTGTTCGATGATCAAAGATCCTAAATACAATGACACGACCATAGTGCTTGCCACAACACCAGGTCGCCTATTTTTTTCCCCATAATAAATTAACTTAACCACATGAGTAGGTACGTAATATAATATGTTTACCTACTTATGTGCCTTAACTAAGTATACACAGATTCCAAAGATTGCACAGCAAGTTTGATTTTAATACTAAATTAAGAATTTAATACAGACTTACGATATGATAAAAAAAATTAGAATTAATAGCCTCTTTTTTAATTTACTAGATGATGCCCGCGACTTCGTCCACGTGGATTAAGGGTTATTCAGATGGGCCGCGAAAGCGCAGCAGACAGACAAATACACTTTCGAATTTATAATATTAAGTATGGAAAGTATGGATTAGAATTTGTAATCTTTTTTGTGGGAACTGTTTTAATCACCAATAATGTCAGAACTCCACGCAACTTTAATTAGATGTATTGTTGTAAAGAATGTTCTATACTATTTATTATTATTGCTCCCGATTCAGGGACTGCAGGTGTCGTTCTCAGATTGCCTCCCTTCACATCCGACATGCTTTTAACTTCGCGCTTAAATTGTAAATATTATGCAGCATGTAACAAGTACCTTAATTTGTTAAATTTCTTTTAATTAACGCTAGCTTTTGAATAGTTTTGCATTATAATACGCGATACCAAGTAAAAATGCCGATCACCATCGCTATCACAACTATCTTTCGACCAGCTGAAAAACATACTTCACTACTACACACTACTTTATTCAGAAACATACTTAGTGTATGAGTAAATAACCCTACTTATTTTAAATTATTAATTAAATTATTTACCAGCTTACTATAAAAAATCGAATTTTATAAAAACACACGAGTTGATAAGATAATTTTAATGATAATTAAAGTAGGTAGGTAGGTATATTATTTATTGATTACATAAAATATGTGTGCGTGAGAAACAAACATCATACTAATATTATAAATGCGGAAGTGTGTTTGTTTGTTGGTTTGTCCATCAATCACGTCTCAACGGAGCAACGGATCGACGTGATTTTTTGCATGGGTACCTATAAGTAGTCGAGGACCTGGAGAGTGACATAGGCTACTTTTTATCCCGGAAAATTGAGGAGTTCCCGTGGGAATTGAAAAAACTTAGTCCACGCGGACGAAGTCACGGGCATCAGCTAGTAATATTATCATTGGATTTTTTTTTCCCTTGCCATAAAGTTCCATTACAATTTCATGTAATGGCAACTTTATTGACTACTACCATCTAGCCTAAGGGCTAATAAGTAATTTTAATTTAGCTTAAACTTCTACTTATAATTAATTTCTACGTCTAATTTACAGTTCATTAACTGTCCTTAGTTTGTTCTAATATACTTAGTATTCACTACGTTTTTGTGACCTAGATAAATTCATTATATAGTAGATCATTGGATTTGATAACAATTGGATTCATAAGACGTATTCAAAAATACTGACCAATTTCTATGGGTTTTAAGTTTTATCTGACTTCTAAAAAAATAAGAAGTTTTATGAATAAGAATAAAGTTTCCAAAAGTATAAAGTTGGTTCATTTCGCATAAAGCCACCCATTATCTGTCTTAACCCTCCATAAATGATTTGATTAATTTTCGACTGGCAAAATGCGAGTGTTAGCTAATTAAAACTAGCGTAAGTGGTAGGCGCGATAAGAACCGCTTGTATGTGTGGCGGTTACTACAGCCCTTGTACGAGAAAAAGGTGTAGACGTAATTTATGAACTCAATTACAATGGTAGTCAGCCATTTTGATGAGGCCTACATTAAAGGTTACCAAGTTTGTACCAGGTAATCAGCCCTCCGATTGTGTAAAGAAATTGTAATCGTAATCATTTATCAAATGTATAAATCGACCTGTTTAAGGAGTTGATAGATGCCTGCACGTCAAAAAGCATGTCGTCGTCGTCGTCTCAACCTATAGACGTCCACTGCTGGACGAAGGTCTCCTGCATGGATCGCCACAGAGCACGGTCTTGTGCCGCTTGTTTGGGGACTAGGGGCTGTTTTGTCCGTGACCTATCCATTTATCCATTTAGGGTTTATGCCCAATAATCGCCCCGCTGGGCATGCGGGTTGGCGATCGCAGGGCTAGACTGCGTGCACTGGTGTCGCTGCTGCCCGACACCAGTCCGTGCAATTTGTCCAGTCTAGAAAAAAAAAAGCATGTATGAACTCCTAACCGTCGATTACGATTTGCTTAGACAATTGGGCCTCTGTTCAGTATATAGCAACCGAAAACTTTAGATAAACTAACGGTCGTCCGCGTACAATTTGTGATTACCTACGAGATTATGAAATTTTCCCGCTGCAAGAGACCTATATCGACAAAAGTCTTAACGCTATTAAACCACATGACTTCGTACTTTATCTTATAGATATCTAATCGTAAAATAGCTTTCACTGCTCTACATGCAAAAATCGTTTCGATTTATTTCTCGCACTCTCATTTAGCGTACGAACCATTCGTGAATTTGCTCAACTATCACTCAAAGTGGTAAATATAGAATTTGACTTTGACGATATTACGAGTTCGGGATCAAGTTTTGGATAACTTTTAACTACACATTATGTGAGATAATTGAACCACTTGTGAGTTTTGAACGATTGTTCACATGAATTGCGTCTCTTGTATTTGATATGGGATTATCTAAGGTAGGTATACCTATACTATCTTACTGACATTACCCTGTGTATATTTTACATTTATTTCATTCTGATCGCACGGCAGAGTACGGCACGTTTTCCACGAAAAAGCGTGTGCCAGATGCTTTTGTAGGAATATTTTGATTTGATGATTTTCAGGATTAAAAGAGAAAAGATACTTGTATTGTAGGTATTACTTTTAGCTGGTATGTCTGGCGTCTGCTTTATTTGCTTGGTTCCCATTGAAAGGAGGATTTTTTAGCGGAGGTACCTAATCTTAAACTATGATGCTTCGACCGGTCGGAGCTACTGACAGATGCTGAAGAGGATTCATTTTTTGAAGTATTTTCGAAAAGAAGTAACAACTCTTGAGAGCGTGCTTTCAAGCTAAAAAATCTATTTGCAATCTCCTCTCTTTCGCTCATTTGAAACTCTTCGGCTATATCTAAAGAGCTATTTTAAATAGAAATACATCAATAGGATAAATCTTGAAACTTACTTCACCGTAAACTTAATTCATTGCTAAAACAAAGGTGTATCTACTAATATTTGGTTAAAGTAGATATACCTAGTTGCACGCTGCCATGTGGCCAGGTCGTAGATGGTGTCACCTCCATAGTGGAGCGTGTACAGTGACATGTGTCGGTCCACTATACACCCGCTGCGTGAAACCTTCTGCATATTTGAGGGCTTGCAAGACTAAGTGGATAAGCCTTTGATTTTTTTTATTCAATACTCAATTTATTCCTTGTAGTACATACAAGTGTCCCTTAAGTTACGTAATGTTTTGCCTCTACCACCGGTTCGGAAAGCAGATAATTCGGAATTCAATCGGCATCGTACCGGCTAGCCTTTGACTGCGATCTCACCTGTATGATGTGATGATGATGGTGATAAATTTATCATACTAAAACTTATAAATAAAAACGAAAACTTTGCAAAACGTCTTCTTCTTTAGTTCTTTCTTTACTTTTCAAAAAGGCAGCATGCGCAGTCGCCGAGTTTCGTGGGTAAGAACTTTGAGAATAATATCCTTTTTCTAAAAAGTCATACGTACGTGATAAAACCACCCAAATATACAACCAGGAATATACGTTTTCAAATGTGAAAGTACCATTTATCAATCCAATATTCCATATTATCCGAACGTGGGTCCAACCGCACTATTTATATCACAGCCACGCGCGCCCTGACCAATCACCGTACGATACGCGGCAATTTGAATTCGGAACTACATCTGCAATCTTTACTTACACTACCCTCCACGTTTGGTCGTTAAAATTTCAACCTTATTCGATCCTACTTAAGGTTGGAATTCGATGTTTGTCTTTTGGCATAGTATATGTCATGGAAGGTAAGTATTGCCCTTGATTTATGCATTTGTTCGATGAATTATTTCTGTGCGTGTCGTCGACTCGCACTTTGCGATACGGATAGTATCTACGCTGTATTCATGGAAATAGATGTATTGTTTGTATGTCTGTCGGTTATTACCATTACTAGTTAAGGCCAGATAGTTATACAGCTATAGCTATCTACAAAATTTAATGGGCTTTGCTACGACCAATACTACTTTGGACTAATGTTCTAGGTACCTAATTATTCTACGTACGTGGTTCATGCTTTGGTGAAAACTAACAAAAAAATCAGTTCTTCAAAAATAGCTCATTGATACTGATCTTTCAAACATTCTCAGGTTTGATAAACATTAAAGGTGTGAAGCTTCTTCAATACCACCGCTATGCAGAATAAAACCAAATATTCAGGAGGAGGTATTATATTATTATGTCTATGTTCCAATACTTCTAGGTTAGCTTTCATCTACTGCACTATCATTTTACTACTTTTGGACTGCTTCACTTTAGAGGAATAGATATGATAAAAATCGGTAGATAGTCAGACATTGAGATGTGCAAGTGCATCCAGGATTTGAAATTATAGTTCTGCAGAATAAATAAAGGCGGTATAGTTCTTGTCCCGATTCCAGTCTGTAAGGATTTATGGGCTGATTATGTGTCACATGGACTAGTTCAGCCGCCAGGTCCGCTTGTGTATACAGTGCTCTGGTATCTTGAAGGTGGGCGAACACAGAATATTGTCTTTAGTAATGTTTTCGATATATGTAAAATACAAGCAAATTGTAGGTAAAGAAATTTACAAAATATTATATTAAAAATATTGTATTCGGAAGAACGGAGAGGCTTATTTTAAAGCTGAAAAATTTCATTAAATTTTAATGATGACTACATAGTTTAAGACTATATTACAGAAGCGTGTATCAAGCTAAGAATCGTCAGTAATTTTGGGTCTTAAAAAGAGCATTAGCAGAGAGATATCGATCTTATAAAAGTATAGGTAAAGGTACATGCACGCAATTGATATGAACCGTTTTTCACGTTACTATCAAAAAAGTAAAAGATACTGCTAAGTAGTAAAAAGAGATCCCTGCCAAAAAAACTGTCTGATGCTTCAAGCATGGGTGCTTCGTATGTACCTACAGCAGTGCTATAAACTTGGCCAATGCATGAAATCTAGACATTTCTAAATTTGTTCAAGCTAGAAATGTGGCCCAACTTATTAAAGTAGGTAAAGGTGCACACTTGTGAGGCGTAGGACGCGTACGTCACGCGATTATCCGACACTATTATAATAATTGTCGGGTGGGTACTAAAAGGAACCAAGAAAAATCACTGGTGACGTGGAAAACCAACGGGCGAAAGCAGTTTAGGATACAATATCCTAGTCTGGACATTTTGTTCATAGGTGCTACCAAATATAGCAGTGCAATAAACCTGAGCTATGCACGAAATCTAGTAATTTCTAAATTCGTCCAAGCTAGAAATGTGACCCAACTTATCAAAGTAAAGGTGCACACGAGTGAGGCGTACGTCACGCGATTATCCGACGCTTGTCGGGTGGACACTCAACGGATTTATGGCGCGGTAAATCACTATTTCAATATTAGACGCGAGGGCACGATTGTGCAATGGGAATTTAGACTGGACGAGACGTATTCCGACTCAACTGTGAGTCTACAGATGTACCTAATAGTTTACGTAGTAATTGCTTTAGTCCCATGGTTTTTTCTAGGCTTTGCTTGGAGTCAAGTTTTACTAAATCCTCTACCTACAGATTTCAGCTTCGCTGGTTTAAAATCTGTTTAAATTAACATCACTGTCTAATTTCTTGACAACATACGTCAATGATAACCATGAATAACAATTTTCGCGTTGTTTGCACAAACCCTTCTATACCACAGGTATTAATTCCTGTTTCATTGATTTCTTGGTTCTGGGTTTGATCTACAACTTCAAATGTTTGAATTTTTTTATTCATGTAGGTACATCATAGACATTATGTCTCTTAAGATCATGAAATTAAAAAAAATATATGCCAGAACTCTACCGCCTCTTGGTTTTTATAATAGTCTGATGATAATCTGTATTAACACAAAAGTTATGTTTGTGTAGACATGGTGTTTAGAAGTCGTCACGACCTCGTATCGTGTTGTGTTGACATGAAACAGATCTGTACAATGAACATGTGCAGATCACATTAGTGAGATGTTACAATAAGCCAAGATTTATTAGGTTCATAGGTGGAAATCAGCATCCATCTCAGTGCATCCGTTCGACCTGTAATAAGACAATCCCACTTGTAGTATGTCACACAACCAAATGTCAAGTAAATTATTATTGCACATCCTCCACATAATAATCCTAAATGCATTATAACGAAACATAATGAAGATAAAGATGATATTTGTATTTTGTACCACCCTTTTTCATAAGAGATCATATTAGGAGCGCATATTATGGTCGTAAGGTAGCACATTACTGGTGAAGAAATTCAATCCTATATCCTAATATTGACATATTTATTTCGACTTATCCATTTATGTGTAAAACGAAATGGGTCGTCATTAGTTGAAATGTAGTTTAAATAAATGGTACTATGCCAATAATACCAAATAATAGCTTATTCCCGTGGTGTTCAAACAGATTTTCCTCTCGATGGTTTAATAATGCCTCTAAATTATTATTATCACAGATAATAATCATCACTGAACATACAAATATTAATGACGACCGCAAATCACAAATGGATGAATCAATCCATTACCAAACATTTTGTTTTAGTCTCGTTAACGTCAACGACCAACGTGTGATTTGAATACAAATACGGTGACCAAATATCTCGTATCACAAAACGGGACTGCAAACATACAAACTGGGAAGTGTACAATAAGAGCAAAATACGATAGGTTAGTATTTTGTTTTACTGGGAAAAGTAATAAAGACATAAATACCAATATAGGTTTTAAATCTTTTGACGACGGTCGTTTACCTATTATAAAAAAAACTGAATTCAAATATATTGGATTATTTGCAAACATCATTCAACTTCAATTTTTTATTTTTTATTTATACCACTACAAGTTAGCCCTTGACTGCGATATCACCTGATGGTAAGTGACGATGCAGTTTAAGATGGTAGCGGGCTAACCTGTTAGGGGTATGACAGTTATATTAAAAACAAACGGCGTTCATACCGGAACGTTAAATCGCTCGGCGGTACATCTTTGCCGGTAGGGTGGTAACTAGCCACGGCCGAAGCCTCCCACCAGAACTAACTAACCAACCAACCAACGTATCAACGTATAATATTTATTTTCTAGCGTGTAAGCAATCAAGTATATGTAACGTATTAAGTAGAATTCGAGTTTTACTTAGCCAGGAAAGATGCGAATAGCATCATGCTTACCAGACTTCATTTTTGATTTTTATGTAAGTATTGCATAACGAAGTTCTTATAATATAATGCTAGCAGTTTTTCTGGGGTTGTCCTCATAAATGCGACACGCACTGTCACCTTTAACATAAATGCGGTGGTTAACATTGGCATATCAATGTTGATAGCTTATTGATTATCACAGGATGTATGTTCATGATTAATTACATAGCACTGTCAGATGGATCCAGAGTTATGAACGACATGCGGGATCTGAGTGGATTGGTATGTTTCATGAATTAACTGATATTAAAAGGTACTTTACCAATTTGTAAGATCTGTTTACACGTAGGTAATACACCAACATTCTGACTATTGAATTTCACGGCATGACTAACGTTTCTTTATTTGTTTGTCTTTTTCTGGTAACTACAGTTTTTCCCAACATTTTGATATCATCGTGCCTAAAGCTTAGCTGCCTTCAACCACAGAATAGGTAATAGTAGTAACTTCAACTTGCGGTTGCTATTGTTATTTCTATCATTAGTGATAATATTTCTTTATCCAGAAAGTTTAAAATCTTGCGACAAAAAAGTATACGAAGTTGAAAGCTATAGTCAGAGAGGCACCTGAAAAAAAAGCAAGAATCATGATTTGATTATGCTGTAAATATTAATGCCTACTTAGCATCTATGACTATACCTTCCTAGTCCGTACTTATATTCCGTTGATTCGCATTAACTAATCCAATTAATTCAAGCTTAAACACTACCTAGATGGACCATAGGTATAATAACTAAGATATCGCGGAAAAACCAAAGATTCTTTCAGGACTTTTGGACAATCTAAATCCACTTTTTCCCCGAGACTTCGTCCAAGTCTTCTTCTTCTTCAAGTCGTAAGAAAATTAATATAACTGAAGAATGTGTAAACAAAATGTCTAATTATAATTATTCAAAAGACAACAATATCGCGTACAATAGACACATTTTCCCCGCTGAAAACTGGCGCAAACGGAACAATGGCGACATATCCTCACCTGTTTATACAATCCGATAATAGCTAGATTATTATTAGACATGAATTATTGTCGCAATTAGACGCGACAACGCCGGGAAATGGCGTCGCGTCCGTACAAAGCGTACGGACGTACAACGGACAGCGGCGGGCATAAATCAATCAGCTTGTGAGCGAATCACGCGGGCTCGGTGCAAGTGGCACGCGGAGATATGGAAGAAATTCTTTCATTTGCATAGTTACGTTGGCGAAACTTAAAGGTGATATGGACGGTGGTGTTATGACGTAGGTAGGGGAGGTTTTTCTTTGTTTTACACGACTACTTCGATAGTCATAAGTAATATATACAATACATTTGCGAAGAATTTTTATAACATCTATACAATTTACTTACCAAAAATGAAACTTTCTGAAAAGATTTTCAGTGTCTGAGTGAAGCAGCTTTTGACGATCCCCATGGTCTAGTTGTTAACGCTGTGGTCTTACAAGTGGGAAGTTCCGCGTTCGATCCTCGGCAGAGTTAATTTGGGAATTTCTCTGGCTTCCTTTGCTCTGGTGTCTGCAGAGAAGCTTTGGCCGTGGCTAGTAACCACCATGCCCGTCCGGCGTACCTGCAAACAGTGAGATGGACCTCATATTGAACATTATTAAAGCATTCATATTATTAAGGTACGAGTGTATTCTTTAGGTAAAACTCACCAGGTATAATCATACCTAAGAGGTTCATCCTAGACGAAGAGTAGATCTAGGTTCGTCCGACAATATTATAGACGGCGTGGCGTGCCGTCTCCCTGTTGGCACTAAGTGTGAGATCTATAGAGCGAACTTTGACTTTACTTAGAGTTAAGACATGGTTAAAACGAGACAGATTTATGTCACTCACATAAGTCCATCTCGTTTTAACTCTAAGTAAAGTCTTAGCTAAGTCAAAGTACGCACTATTCAATCTCAGCACTAGACTGTGAAAAACGTATGACACAAGGTAGTCAACCAAATTTACCGTGTCGCCTAGTACAAGATTGTTAGAAACAAATAATTACCCCACAAAATTACCAAACTTACAGCTGACTCCAAATGATTACTCACATTAATTACAAATTCCGATTTCAAATTCAGCATACCCCCAAACACGTAGATCGCGACAAAGCCTACAAATGACGTGTGATCAACCAACCTCACTTGTTATTGAATAATCTTCCCCTGTACGTACCAATTTATCACGGATTCAATGAAGGTGAAACTATGTATCAGTTATGGTGACATCGAATCTGTGTATCCGGATTATGAAATCTTAAATTTCACTCAAAACTCAACCAAAAATATTACCGAGTTAAGTTCAAAATACATTGTCGGTAGGGCAAGGATTATAGCCGTTTTAGCAGGGTATCGAAAGATGCATATTGACGTCATCCAAAAGGGAGTCGGCAGTCGAATGCAAAATGGTTCAACCATGGATTTGGCATATGTTATAGGGTAACTATTGTTGAAACACACAGACAATAAGAACTTCAACCAAACTTCAGCGAATTTTCGTGTCTCTCCAATATCAAAGATAGGTACGGCCGTCATCTCGTAACAATTTAAGACTATTTCCAATTGGAGTACCTACTCTAATATCGTCGTCGTCAACCAATTTGTACAAAGTATTAAATATAATTTTTATTAAAACTAGATTCCCGTGACTACGTCCGCGTGAATTAAGATTTTTTGATTCCCGCGGGAACTCTTTAATTTTCCGGGAATAGCCTATGTCCTTCCCCGGGATACAATCTACGCCTGTACCAAATTTCATCAAAATCGGTTGAGTACATGGGCCGTGAAAGCGTAGCAGACAGACAGACAGACAGACACACTTTCGCACTTATAATATTAGTATGGATAATAGATTTTTAATTTGTGCTGTTATATGCAGCACTAGGTGGACCTGATGATAAGAACTTTAAGGTGCAAACAAACATTAATAGGAAGACTTTAGTCCTTTATTCGTGAAGAATACCTTAAGTACAGAATATTAAGACAACTTAATTGTTATGTAACGCCTATAATACCTATAACCACTGTCAACCAAGGTTTAATAATTATACAGATAGGTCATAATTATGTAACAACTATAATACCTATAAGCACTGTCAACCAAGCTATAATTATACAGATAGGTCACATTTGTAGAACTCTCGCGGCTCAGGTAAAAGCTGATATCAAATGGTTACAGACATAGAAGTTGGGTTATTACCTGATGCATCTTCAAATCGCACCTTAAACATAGAAAAGTAAAAAAATAATGATCAACATTCGAACAGCAAATCATTCTAAATTGTTAACTAGCTGAAGCCCGCGACTTCGTCCGCGTGGATTGAGGTATTTTGGTTCCCGCGGGAACTCCTTAATTTTCCTTAAGTAGCCTATGTGCTAATCCAGACTATAATATAACTCTGTGCCAAATTTCATGCAGATCCGTTAAGCCGTTCTGGCGTGATTGAGCAAAAAACACCCATCCATTTATTCATCCATCCATACATCTATCCATCCATCCAAACTTTCGCATAAGTACCTATTACCGAGAACCACAATGCCCGTGTGTATCAAGCTAATCTATATGTCTTGACCGATCCGGTCGGCTGTATTTCATATCGGGAATGGCGAACATGGAACTAATTGCGGGGGTGATTCCGATCGCGACAATCCAGTTGTCGTTGTTAGACACCGATTGTTATTGCTTGAATGCTAGTTATGGATACATCGCTTGGAATCGGTTCTGTATGTTTCGCATTTATAATATTATTAATATTATAAATGCGAAAGTGTGTTTGTTTGTTGGTTTGTCATTCAATCACGCCGCAACGGAGCAACGGATCGACGTGATTTTTGGCATGGGTATAGTTGAGGACCTGGAGAGTGCCATAGGCTACTTTTTATCCCGGAAAATTAAGGAGTTCCCGCGGGAATTAAAAAACTTTAACCACGCGGACGAAGTCGCGGGCATCAGCTAGTAGGTTATTATGTGTGAATTCTCTAGCTCGGTTCACGATTTACTGATGGGGGTTTGATGTCTGTGGAAGATGACATGGCTTATGCATCGCTTATGGCAGCCTGCAGCTATGCAGTCACAAAGCAAGAAAGGTTATTCGTAACAGTAAAAAGCACTAAAGATAAACTTATCACCTAATCTCAAACATCCATCCTTGGATATTATAATATTCATATCAAATGTCAACGGAATTTGTGCGGTACAGATATTATTAAACATAAAAAAGTTAAGATCACGTCTCATTTCCTCATTCACAATCCTCATAAACAATATACGACACATAACGGATCTATTATTAGAAAATAAACGATCTCTTTATTGGAAATGTGAGGATCCAATATGGAGCTCGTAAACAAATTATTCGTAAAACCAGTACTTTGTACGTCAACCCTCAAATGCGACCATAAAAATATATGCCGGGACATCCCTACACGCCAAAAATGCTCGACCGTAATAAAGAAACGCGATAAACCGAGTAAAAAATGGCCGACATGAATTCATTGATATGACATTTGGGGTTTCGCCGAATGGTCACGGTTATAGCTCAGAAATTTTCCTCTAGACATATTTCCTTCTTATAGTTTTACGGGTTCGGCCCCATCTTTTATTGGCGACTGGGAATCTTGTCAATCCTATTACGCGGGGTCGTTTTTGTCCGCAGGCCGCGTTTTTAAGGGTTATGTCTTCTGATATTATTGCTTCAATACTTATAAGTTAATTGACAACCATAGCTTTTTATCTTAGCCTTTGTATTTATTGAAATTTAATTGATTAGAATGAACTTAAATCAATATTTTATTATTAAAAAACTATTTTTATTTGGTTGCGTGGTCTTATAAAATGTAATAGTAAATAATTATAAGGTGCTACGAAAGGAGACATGGGGATTGGGGGTTCTATATTAATATCAAGGTCCATTCATAATAATATTAAGTAAAATGTAGGAGATAATATGAGTATCCCTGCGGGTTCCTTGTTTCTAATTCGAATCGCTAGGATTTGGAATGCCCTTCCGGCTTCCGTTTTTCTGTCCTCTTTTAATATAAGTACCTTCAAATCAAGAATGAATAGGCATCTTCCAGGCAAGCGCGCTCCACTTTAGGCTGCATCACCACTTGCAAGCAAGTCTGATTGCAGCCAAGTGCTAGCCTTTTTAGTATATATTAAAAAAAAAAGGGTTTAAATTGCTGCGGGAAAAAAATTCAACCTTTCTTAATCAAGACGTAGACTCTTCTTACCTATATACCTATATACCTATATCCACCACCACCACTACAGCCCATTAACGTCCCACTGCTGGGCACAGGCCTCCACTCTCATAGGAAAGAGGGAATTAGAGCTTAGACCCACCACGCTGCTCCAATGCGGGTTGGCGGGCTTTAACGACTATTATCATGTTAGTGATAATAACCGGGACCGACGGCTTAACGTGCTCTCCGAGACACGGGGGTGAAACACCGCCAACTTCCTAACTCCGGGCTAGTACTGACAATTTCTAGTTGGAAAACCCCAATAATTATTTATGGCCCGACCCGGGACTCGAACCCGGGACCTCGTCGGCCGCAGTCAAACATGCTAACCACTAGACCCACGAGGCAGTACCTATATGAAATAATTTAATATACAAAGCCAATAAATAACTATTTAGGTAAAAGGTAAGCAGTTCCCAAAATAAATACACAAGGAAGTATCCAAAGTAAATAACTATTTAGGTAAAAGGTAAGCAGTTCCCAAAATGAATACACATGGAAGTATCCAAAGTAAATAACTATTTAGGTAAAAGGTAAGCAGTTCCCAAAATGAATACACATGGAAGTATCCAAAGTAAATAACTATTTAGGTAAAAGGTAAGCAGTTCCTAAAATGAATACACAAGGAAGTATCCAAAGTAAATCACAGCGACGAATATTTGTTATAAGCCGGCGCTCAGTGCAGCTGGGCGGGGGGCAACGCCGACCGATACGTTTTGTCGCTTCGCAAACCGCGGTCACGGAGCTCTGTGCTTCCACCTACGAAATAAAGGAGGTGGTATTATTATTTAAAACTAGATGATGCCCGCGACTTCGTCCGGGTGGTTTAAGTTTTTTTGATTCCCGCGGAAACTCCTTAATTTTCCGGGATACAACCTATCCCAGTACTAAATTTCATCAAAATCGGTTGAATAGGTGGGCCGCGAAAGCGTAGCAAACTGACAGACAGATAGACAGACACACTTTCGCATTTATAATATTAAATAGTATATAATTACATATAATATAGTCTGGATTATTTAACAACATCAAATCCATACTAATATTATAAATGCGAAAGCGTGTCTGTCTGTCTGTCTGCTACGCTTTCACGGCCCATCTGCTCAACCGATTTTGATGAAATTTGGTACACGGGTAGATTGTATCCCGGGGAAGGACATAGGCTACTTTTTATCCCGGAAAATTAAAGAGTTCCCGCGGGAACCGAAAAACCTCAATCCACGCGGACGAAGTCGCGGGCATCAGCTAGTAATATTATAATTATACCTTATAATATGGATATGGATAGTATGTAATTTGATGGATTCAATCTTATGATTGAATCCATCAAATTAGCGCTAAATAAGCGCCTACTTTTTTGTGTATTGTATTAAAAGCCAGATTTGTACTTCTGAGTTCTGACTGAAGAGAAGGTAAGGGATTAGATCTCTAGATCGCCCATACTAAAGAAACAATGGAGTATAACTACATATATTATTTTAAAATAATACAGTATCTAAATGGTAATTTTTGGTTAAAAAATGATTTTTTTATCCACTACAAGTTAGCCCTTGACTGCGATCTCACCTGATGGTAAGTGATGATGCAGTCTAAGATGGTAGCGGGCTAACCTGTTAGGGGTATGTCAGTTATATTAAACCCATACCCCTATTTGGTTTCTACACGGCATCGTACCGGAACACTAAATCGCTTGGCGGTACGTCTTTGCCGGAAGGGGGGGAAACTAGCCACGGCCGAAGCCTCCCACTAGGCCAGACCAGAGAAAACTCAGAATTTATAAATTCATTAATTGTCCCTGCTGGGAATCGAACCCGGGGCCTCCGCACGCAACAGGCACGCAGGCAACAGCGCTCAACACTGCGCCACGGAGGTCGTCGTACAGCGCCAGTAGTATTGGATTTTAGGATACAATTCGAATTTAGGTACCTACCTACCTCCTCCATACAAAACTATTCGTAGTCCATTGGCCTACCATCCGTGCGGCTGGCCGAAATTTAGATGTCACGACTGCAACGCTTTCCTACCTAATGCGCGCCGTACGCAATAGCTGTTTGTTAGTGACTGCATGCGGTAGGCACAAGATTGAAGATAGCGCACGAATTATACGGTCTTCTATGTGCGCGCGGCCTAATGGCTTTAGCCGTGTAAATCTTCTGGACGGCTAGGCTGAATCTGTTCTAATTACCGCAATTGAATCATTGGAGTTACAATTGGTTAGTGATTTTACCGCGATTGTAATGGTTCATCAAATAAATATTATAAATGCGAAAGTTTGGATGGATGTATAGATGGATGTTTGTTACTCAATCACGCCCCAACGGCTGAACGGATCTGGATGAAATTTGGCACAGAGATAGATTATAGTCTGGAATAACACATAGGCTACTTTTTATCCCGGAAAATTAAGGAGTTCCCGCGGGAAACGAAAAACCTCGATCCACGCGGACGAAGTCGCGGGCATCAGCTAGTTTATTATGTTTACTAGATGATGCCAACGACTTCGTCCGCGTGGATTAGTGTTTTTTAACTCCCGCGGGAACTCTTCGATTTTCCGGGATAAAAAGTTTTCATCAAATCGGTTGAATAGTTAGGCCGTGAAAGCGTAGCAGACAGACAGACAGACACACTTTCACATTTATAATATTAGTATGGATTTCTTCAAGCGCCAATGGTGCGGCGCCATTGATTTCTGGATATGTGTTTGCGACTTAGTCCACGTGGATTCAGGTTTTATAAAAATCTGGTCGGTATTTTTTACTATGAAGCGTTATTAAATTAAGATGTAAGGTATTTAAAGGTGTTGTTATTTTTAAAAACTCAAAATAACTTTTAGTACTGTCTGGTGTAACTTTATAATGTCTAGTTAATTATTTCTATTTACCTAGAGACTTCTAAGTTGTACAGTTTCACAACTTGACTTAATTCATGATAGCCAGATCTGGCCAGCGCTGGTCTAATTTTCAGCTTTTCATGCAATCACAACTTTGATACAGAAATAACGTTAAACCGAAATACAGGAGAATTACGTCGAGGTATACACCTATTGTGACAATTTGTCAAAATTAATTTGCTGCTAGATGCAAAACCATTAGCCGAAGACATTCGAAATATCAATTTCATCCCTTAAAAATTACATAATTATGACACTACAAAGAATGGGGGGAAGGACATCAAATACTCAAATGAGACAAAAGCCCTGAATACAAAGGGCGATATTAAAAAAAATGAATTGTGAAGGGTGCACTCAATACGAGCACTTTCGTCTCGATCTCTGAGACATCCATTAGGTATTATTGAAGATTTTAATATCAAAAATTGCCGAGATGCTGTTGCTGCGGGTGTTTTTAGATTGCGCGATGCTGGGAATCAAGTTAAGCCAGGCGACCGTTCTTATAAAAATACGGGAGAGCCAGAGCCCATTAGCATATTATTTGCCTCTGGTACCAAACTTTTGAAATTGTCGTAATTTTTTTACAACACACCATGGCTTCTTACTATGGACCTTGTAAGAAGACTCAGGGTCATTAAGCGGGGATTGGAGAGTGATATAATACACTCGCAAAATCTCTACGTGATTAAATGAGAAATCAGGAGATCCATAAAAGAACTAGAGTAACCGACAGCTTGGCGAGATTCGAAGCGGAAATGGTAAGATTTTTTTTTTAAATTAATTTATTAATTTATTAAAATTTATTTATTAATTGCACTATAATTACGGTAAGGTACACAAACGTTCACTACACGTTCCGTCAAACCGCATGACAGTTTGCGGGCTCTCATTTAATTACTAGCTTTTGCTCGCGACTTCATCCGCGTGGACAATACCAAACCCCTATTTTACCCCCTTAGGTTGAATTTTCAAATATCCTTTCTCTTGGTTTGAGCTATGCGTTGATAGATCAGCCAGTCCATCAGTCAGCCACATTTTCCTATTACTTTAGATAAGTAGTAAATACCGTCTAATAATTACTTACAAATCGGCGATCGATAAATGGACGATCTCTAGCGAGTATCTGGGAGCCGCTGAACGCAAGTGGCACGAGATAGAGTTCTGTGGAGACCGTTGCAGGAGAGGAGACCTTGAACCATAGTTCAACCATAGGCAACTATCAGTTCAGACGATGATGATGATGATATATCAGTAATCTTTTGACGACCTCCGTCGCGCAGTGTTGAGCGCTGTCGCCTTAACGTGCGGAAGTCCCGGGTTCGATCCCCGGCAGGGTTTGGAAATTTATAATTTCTGAATTTCCGTGGGCTGGCCTGGTGGGAGGCTTCGGCCGTGGCTAGTTACCACCCTACCGGCAAAGACGTGCCGCCAAGCGATTTAGCGTTCCGGTACGGTACGATGCCGTGTAGAAACCGAATAGGGGTATGGGCTTAATATAACTGCCATGCCCCTAACAGGTTAGCCCGCTACCATCTTAGACTGCATCATCAATGCATCACTTACCATCAGGTGAGATCGCAGTCAAGGGCTAACTGGTAGAGGGTAAAAGAAGAAAAAAAAAACTTCAAAGTATGCGTAACTTTTAAGTTAACGTCAGCTGTAGGCAAGTTTCTCACTTAGACCCTATAAACAGAAGCTCGTAAAAGAAGAACAAAATTTTTTCTGGACTTTTCCCGCCCGTACTCTAGGTATACTAAATCCATATCCATCATTCCATACTAATATTATAAACTAGATGATGCCCGCGACTTCGTCCGCGTGGATTAAGGTTTTTTGATTCCCGCGGGAACTCCTTAATTTTCCGGGATAAAAATATAGTAGCCTATGTCCTTCCCCGGGATATAACCTACCTCTATACCAAATTTCAGCAAAATCGGTTGAAAAGATGGGCCGGGAAAGCGTAGCAGACAGACAGACAGACAGACAGACAGACAGACAGACACACTTTCGCATTTATAATATTAGTATGGATGCGAAACTGTGTCTGTCTGTCTGCTATACGCTTTACTGATCCATTTTTCAACCGATTTTGATGAAAATTGGTACAGAGATTGCATCCCTGGTAAGGACATGCTATACGCTATCTTTTTATGGAATAAGAAGATCGCGCGGAAATTAAAAAACCTTAACAACTCGGACGAAGTCGCGGGCATCATCTAGTTGCAGAATATGATACCGATTTTTTTATTGTTGTCAAACGTATCCATACTCTACTTAATATTATAAATGCGAAAGTGTGTCTGTCTGTCTGCTATACCCTTTCACGGCCCATCTGTTCAACCGATTTTAATGAAATTTGTTACAAGGATAGGTTGTGTCTTAGGGTAGGACGTAGGCTACTTTTTATCCCGGAAAATTCTAGAGTTCCCGCGGAAATAAAAAAAAAATCTCAGCAACCGATTTTGATTAAATTTGGTATAGGGATAGTTTGTATTCAGGGAAAGGACTTAGGCTACTTTTTATCCCGGAAAATTAAAAAGTTCCGGCGGGAATCAAAAAATCTTAATCCACGCGAACGAAGTCGCGGGCATCATCTATAGTTTTACATAAACGCACTTCTATTACCTGTTACGGCATAAAAATCGTTCGATAAGCACAATGCTTTGAATTAAACAAATCCACACCTATAAAGGATTAGGAAAAAAATCAATGCTACGGATTTCATAAAATTACGAACCGAATCGGACGTCCAGCTGTGAGCTCGACGTATCGAACCACAAAATCCCTCCGGGGAAGCATTCTGTTAGGGATCCTTTGTAAAATTCTTAGACTCGAATCAGGCCAGTATTACTCAATGTATTTTCAATATTTATATTGAAAATAAAACTCAATAAAACTTATAAGTTTTATTGAGTTTTGTAAAATTGTTTTAAATCCTTATCTATAAATATTTTGTGTTCTCTATACGTACAAACAACCTCAGCAATGTCTTTTTTAGTTTACATGACTATTTTATTACTTACTTGCAGTAACTTTGTCCGCGTGAATTGACGTATAAATTTTCCTAGCAGAGAATAACTTTTTATGGAGATGGTACCTATTTTTACATAATAATACTCGTATACAGATATCGGATGAAAATTATAGGACTACGATAGTAGAACCTAGAGGAACTTACTAGTAGAACAAATGAGTAGGACCACGAGGAAACACCTCTAATTTGGCCTTATGTGGACACCCTTAGGTTGATAGTTGTTACGATGACGGTAAAGGATATACGACATGCAGAACCCTCTGAAATTAAATTCGACGCTAACATTTGAAACTTCTTTTTGTAACTCCCACGTTTCGCGATTCGACCTGTACTTAACCGCTGTCCGTGTCAATCATCCACCCTTATTTATTGTTTCACTTGCTTTTTTACCTTTTTTTAAAATTTTCATTTCGTTAGACACGGTGTGCGCATTTTTTAATTATTACTATCAGATTACAGGTAGTAATTATAACAGTATTTAATATTTTCAATTAACAGATTGTAACATAGGTAAGTATAGCTCAATGGTTTTCAGGGTAGAATTTAATTACAAACTCATATTGCACAAGTATTTTTACTTTATCATACTATACTAATAGTATAAATGCGAAAGTGTGTTTGTTTGTTACTCCTACTCGATGGACGGACCTGATAAAAACTGTGACCCAAACAACTGTGGTGGTATGCTCCCGCAACGCTACCAACCGAGACAAGTGGAGGAGCTTCGCGCGGGAGGCGGTGCGACCCAATTTAAAGAATAAGATTGATGACGAGTGTACGTTAATCGTCCCAGCAGCCACGACCACTCTGTCAAGAGTGCACGACTGAGAAGAAGAGTTTGATTGTTTGTTGGTTTGTCCCTCAATCACGCCGCAACAAAGTAACGGATCGACGTGATTTTTTACATGGTATAGTTGAGGACCTGGAGACTGACATAGGCTACTTTTTATCCGGAAAATTAAAGAGTTCCCGTTGGAAAAATAAACTTATTCCACGTGAGTGAAGTCGCGGGCATCAGCTAGTAGGTAATAATTGCTAGTTCTTTCAAAACATACCAAATTCTATGTTTGATATAATTAATCAAACCCACCCTGCAATTTAATCAATAAATAATTTAAATTAATTTCAAGCCACAATGCAATTTGATATAATATCTAATGATCATGATAATGTCATTAGATAGCATAATGATAGAGTTATGACTCATGATTCATTAGATACAGATGATTGATTTGACTAAATGTTAACCTAATTTGAATATCTAATAATATATTTTTAATTCGGTATCATTATGGGCAATAAATAAACAAATATGAAATATTAAATAAAATATTGGCTGCAAACACACCTGATGGTAAAAGATGGTGAAGACTCTTTTTTTTTATCCACTACAAGTTAGCCTTTGACTGCACCAAAAACGCCAAAAACGGTGGTCCATCAATATGATTAATACCTACAGTAACATTAATGTGCACTAAACATCCATCAATATACTAGATTACACGATCCATAAATACCACACTATTTTGTAAATACTGATGGACTACAGTATTTACTGAACTAGCCTTCCCCTATGACTGCTGATAAAATATAGCATAAGTACATCAGTAGGCATCGCGTAGGTACCTACGGTGGACGGACTCGTCCAAGTACGAAAAATAACCCCAGGACCCGAAGAAGAAGATCAGTAGGCTTGAAAACAGGGTGTTCAAGTAGAACTTATAGTTTTTTAGATACTTCTTGTGTCGGTACTTCTAGAGGTTTAATTTTTTACTCAGAATAACCCGTATCGATATCCTTAAAAATGTCAACAATACTTCAAAAAATCACAAAGAAACGCCACATTATAATCGATTTGGTGACAAAATAGACTATTTTCGAAGCAAGTAAAGTGTACAAAAAAAATCTGTTGTTATCAATATTTTTTTAATAGTTTGATCGAATCAAGTACATTGAAGTGCATAAGCTACGCTACAAGATTCACAATCTACGAATTTCAGTCTTAGTATTCTAGCAATGAAGTTGTAAATACCTTGTGCCGTGAGAATCACGTAAATTCTAAAGGCGCGTCTACACTGCGTCAGTTGAAAGGCGATTGACAGAGGTTTATCCCAGCGGGCTATTTGTACTAATTCTTTTTATTGTGGACCATTGAAGGGTAAATGTATGGAACGCGGCGATGTGTGAACGATATGGATACCGTAGGATTCTAACCGATTGTGGTAAAACGGGAAAAAAAAGTATTGACTGATATCATTGTTACAGTTTTTTTACCATAACTGAAATATATACTTACACCTAAAAATCAGACACGTCCTGTGAAAAAGCTTATGTTAAATAATTATGACGTAAATTATGAAATTGAGAAGTTTATTAATGTTTTAAAATCCAAACTAATATTATAATGCATGTGAAAGTATGTATGTTTGTCTGTCTGCTACGTTTTCATGGATCATCTTTTCAATCAACTTTGATGAAATTTGGCATAGAGATAATTTCTATCCCAGGACAGGACATAGACTACTTTAATCCAAAATCCACGGGGACGAAATCGCGGGCATTATCTAATAACTAAATAAAATTACACATTATTCAAACAAAACTTACTAAAGTTAATATCTGAACTCAAATTCAATATATCTAAGAAAGTTTCTCAAGACGGGATTGTAATCCAGTTCGCAGTAATAATGCTACGATATGTAAAACAATTTTCATATTGGTTCTAACTTATTCAAAGCTCACGATACGAAGATTCCATGTGTTTTATTTGCTCATCGAGTTGCGATACTTTTGGTGTGGTGCAAATTAAAAGAGACGAGTTCTAAAATTATTATTTGTAATATTCTAACAATACTGTAAAAGTTTATTTCGTAGAGTTCTTTTTTTAAATATTATAATTTAAATCTTAGCTCTTGTAATCTAAGCAATAATACTGTGAAACTTTAAATCATAAAGTTCTCTTTTTCTAAAAATGAGATTTTTGTTTACTTTGACTTTGTTATTTGTACTTACATTTTTGTCTTAATCTCAGTTAGCTCTAAAGTTGCGTTCAATTATTGCGAATGCGAATGAGTATTTGTCTGTCTATCTATTACCTTTACACAGCTTTATCAACTTGACGCCATTTTGCACGGGGACAGCTTGCATGAAAGGATTTCTTAAACTCGACGCCAATAGTCTAAAGCTTATGTTTGGACCAAAGTGGAAAGGGGATGTCAGAATTCACGTCAAACGTCATCGGCCTGGAAGACGGCTCTTCGGTTTTGATACACGTCTTATAAATATTACAGCGTGTACACGCGCCTTAACTTCGATATCTATTTCTCAATATTGCGCTCTAAATATAAAGGATTAGGGGCGTATTTTCTTTTTTGCAACAAATAAATAAGGGGCAAAAGTCAAGCCACGAGAGCGACCAATTATAACTTGAGTTTGATATTACACTTTAGAATTTTGATTTTTCGATTTTGTTGTATCGGTTTGACGGGAACGGTCGGTTGTTTATAATTAAAATGGCGATTCCATTTCTGATCTTGTCTGTGGTTCAATTTTTTTTAATTCCCTGTCGATCAAACGCTGGCGAAGGGATGAGCGCATTAAATTGTTGTGTCTCACGATTATAAAATACCTGTAATGACCGTGAAATGAAATGGGATAAACAATAAAGAGCGTCTGTTATTTTTGTTATTTTTGACAACCTTTAAATTAACTTACTCCTTATGGGTACCTTCCTATGTATATACCTCCAGGAATCCAGGAATCTTTAACTAAATATCACTATTGTCTCATATCTCATATAACATAATTAGAACCTAAGTTTGATTAGAAAAATCGAAAGTTCGTGGTTTTAAAATGAGACTAACTTGCACTGTAGGATATATTATATTCCTTTACTTACACATTTTTTTAACCTAACAATACAATAGAACTTAGAGCTAGCTAGCCTTACCTAAGTAAAAAGAAACAGAAAGTCGTTCAAGATTCATCTGTAATACCACTACCATTAACATTTACATTTTCGTTGTTTTGAAACAGCGAAAATGTGTTTAAAATATTTGTAATCTGACTCCTTTCAGAAAGTCTTTCGGGCATCTTCAGTTTATGTATCTAATTTGGGTTTATCAACGGTTTTTTTAAATTCCACTTCAAGTAAGTCCTTGACTGCAGATTCACCTGGTCGTAAGTGATAATGCAGTTTAAGATAGTAGCGGGCTAACCTGCTATGGGTTATTCCTATACATACCTACCCCTAAACAGTTTCTACACGGCATCGTAGCCAGAATGCTAAATCACTTGGTGGCACGTCTTTACCGGTGGGGTAGTAACTACTAACTAACCAGGGCTATAGCCTCCCAACGGACAATAAGTTTCCTTAAAAAGTATACTGAAAACATGTAGCGATTCGCTAGATAGCTATCTTTAAAATAAGCCTCTAGATTCAACTGAAATAACTTGCTAACTTCACTGGCTCACTGACACAGAGAGGATTTTGGGCTATGATACCAGAAGCTGCTACTCAAGCCTGTCCTGCCTGTCCTGTCCTCATAGGCTCATACCTTCATCAGGGAAGAACCCTTTTACTAAGGCTCCTCAAAGAATTTCTTGATATCAGCATCTGTTCACAAAACAACCATTCACTCACTTTTTTGTTTATGTTGGAAAAAAGCAATAACTGTACCACACAAGATAGGGCTATTAAAAATCAATAAGCGTCCCATAACTCCGTTTATGGTTATCAATGGGTTTCCATAGCAAAGTGGCCAGCTACTTACAGACCGATATCGAATGCGAGAGCAAAAAGTAATCTGATTGTTTATTGTATTAAAACGTCCGTGTACGGTGGCGGTCACAAGTTTGGTCCGGGTGTGCCAGGGAAGTTTTAAATAGATGTGATTCATGTAGATGTGATGTCAACACACACAGCTTTTCAAGAATTTTTGAATCAATGCAGTAGCAGGAGTTGAGGCAGTAACTATAGAACCAACCCTATGTGACAACTAGTCAAATCAGCAAAATTTTTTTCAAACTTTAAAACGCGCTTAGTGTGGGTTATTGCATCAAATGCTGAACCATGACGTCATCAAAATTGGACGCACTTTTTACTTCAATCGATAGGTTAAATTTGTTTTCGTACATACCTACTATTTCCATAACTAAAAGGGGACGTGGATATTACGACTTTTGGGAGATCCTTTATTTGATAATCACAAAAAAATTATTCTATAATTTTTATTACAGTGGAAAACACACGAGGAAAGTTTCTAAACTTAAGTTTAAAAAATTATTCATTTCAATAGTTATCAAATACCCAATTGGTGCGCATTTAAATGACTGTCCTGTCGTAAGAGAAGTAGTAAAAGGGAGGAATAGTAGTAAGAATTAATATTATATTATACCTACTTGACCATGACTCAAAAACTAAATACCTACTTCAGAAAAACTAGACCCTTTTGAAGAAAAATGTGTTACGAATAATTGATATCAAACGCAAACTTCACAATTTTACAAAATCTTCTATTCAATATAGAATTGTTGTTATGAATGGACCTCTTCAAAGGCCAAGACTTAGGAAGTTCCATTTCGGAATAAATGCAAGGGTTAAGAGAACTAGAAACATGAGATTGTTTATGGGACTGCATAATATTAATGTCAAACTTGCAAGCGAAACTGTACCTATGCTCAACGGTAGGCAAATGAGTTGTACAATGCCGATACCTGTGCAGGAGTTATTTTCATATTTGTCCTCATCGTATTGTTAATATATTCGTCACAGGGCTGCCCGAAAACCCTCCAAAACTCCTGAAAAAGATTTGAGTGTCTAATATATTTAATCACTAGCTAATGCCCGCTACTCTGTCCGCGTGGATTGAGGTGGTTCGGTACCTGCGGGAACTCTTTAATTTTCCATGATAAAAGTAGCCTATGTATTATTCCAGGCTATAATCTATCTCTGTGCCAAATTTCATCCAGATCCGTTCTACCGTTCTGGCGTGATTGAGTAACAAACATCCATCAATCATTCCATCCATCCATCCATCCATCCATCCATCCATGGATCCAAAAATCTAAATATATAAAATTGGATTTGATTGCTCCAGCAATGCTAAAGGACAGCGGTTACATAAGTACACATTGTTATAATGATAATAATTGTAAATGAATTATTTAAAAAGAGCAACCGCCGAGTTTCTTGCTGGTACTTCTCGGTAGGAATGGCTCTCCGAACCAGCGGTAGATTCACTTGACGATTCAAAAGTATTTGTAAAAGTTTATTTGAATAAAAAACATTTGAAATTGAATTTGAATTCAAAAAAAAAAGGCAAAGGTGACTGACTGACTGACTGACTGATCTATCAACGCACAGCTCTAATCACTGGTCGGATCGGGCACTCAGATAGCTATTATAAAGTAGGCATCCGCTAAGAAAAATAAACCGGCCAAGTGCGAGTCGGACTCGCGCACCGAGGGTTCCGTACAAACCTGTAGTAAGTTTTACGATTTATGACGTATTAAAAACAAGACGAAATGAACCGCAAAACTAACTTTGTTTGTAGAGGTTTATTGTTAATATCAAAAAAACTATGCTAGTTAGAGCATTGGTTTTATTTTTCCTGTGAAATATACATAAGCTTCTATTGACCATAATTATTTCAGATTTTTCAATTGGTAAACTTCGGAGATAAGGGGGGGGAACGGTATTTTTTTCGACATTTTGCCCAATAAATCAAAAACTATTATGCATAAAAATAAATAAAAATCTGTTTTAGAATGTAGAAGTAAAGCCCTTTCATATGATATCCCACTCAGTATAGTTATCATACTTTGAAATTTCAAACCCCCGATTTTCCCCCTTTTTTAATTAAACTAAAAATAATTTTCAATTTTTTTTTATTTTAATGATGTTAGGCCACTATTATACACAACTATTCCAAATTTCATGTCGATAGCTTTAATAGTTACTGAAATAATCGACTGTGACAGACGGACGGACGGACAGACGGACGGACGGACGTACGGAAGGAGAAAGTCGCACAATAAGGGTTCCATTTTTACCATTTTGGTACGGAACCCTAAAAAGGAGACAAAGCTAAAAAAGAAGAAAAAGCTAAAAAAGAAGAAACTCCGTCATTTCTCAAGTTATATCCATGAAACATGGTTTACAAGCTACGGGTAAAAAATTAAGTAATATGTGTTTCACAGTTTTTGAAATTTCTACCCCCGAAGGAGTGAAATAGGGGATGAAAGTTTGTATGAAAGTCCTTCATTTCTCAAGATATTTCTCAAGTTATATCAACGAAACTTGGTATTTTGGCTTACAGTAATAAATAAAGAAGTATGTGTGTCACATTTTTTCAAAATTCCACCCCCACGGGATAAAATAGGGGTTGAAAGTTTGTATGAAAGTCCTTCATTTCTCAACTTATACCCATGAAACTTAGCATTTGGGTTTTCAGTTAGCAACAATATGCAAGAGTACGTGTTTCACCATTTTTGAAAATTTGACCCCCAAAGGGGTGAAATATAGAGTTTGTCCAGCAATCACGCCGCAACAGAGCAACAGATCAACGTGCTTGCATGAGTAGGTATAGTTGAGGATCTGGAGAGTGACAGGCTACTTTTTAAACCAGAAAATTAAGGAGTAGGAAAAAAAACTTAAACCACGCGGACGAAGTCGCGGGCATCATCTAGTTAGACCTAGATTAGTGGCTGAAAGCTTGAAAAATATAGAAAATTAAAAGAAAATTAGAGAAAATTTGAAATTGCTTATGTCAAAGGCTAGTTACATAGGGATCCGGATACCACCTTAAATACTTTGTCTAATCTACTCATATAGCTCCTAAGTAGCTATAAATGGTATAAGTAGCTCTTGAATTAGGTTTAGAATAGTAAGCCCGGACCTTGATGAATGATAAAAACATGGTAAGACAATGTTTCCACTTGTCTATCTTTGATACTCTGCAGTAGGTATACCTACCAACCATATACTCAAACCAATCTTCAGGAGGAATTCAGTTGTTTGTGTATACCTTCGTGTAGAATTCAATTAGATTCCTAAGGTGCTATAATACCAACCTCACACAGACAATTGCAGCTTTGCCAGATTCCCCACTAGATGGACAAACGTCATCCAACGTGTCGCAGGGAGCCGCTGGATCCAGGTGGCGCACTATCGTTGCTTGTGAAGGTCATGCAAGTCTATTGTAACAAACGTTGTACAACGTGGTAGGCTGAGGATTAATTAACAACGACGATGATGATCCTCGTATAATGGTTGCCGTATCCAATCATTGCTGAAAAGGTGTGAGTGCTTATGTGTTGTGCTTAGATTAACTAGGAAATGTTAAAAAGGGAAGGTCACAGCAAGGTGGCAACCATGGTGGAATCGACGAGGCAATGTTTATTGCTCATATTTTTTGCTCGGCGGTTTGCAGCAAGATATTCAAATTAGGGTGGTCCATTGTGCGGTCCATGTATACTGTTCGCTATGCGATGTAATACAATCCGGTAAGGTTGGAGGCACAGTGAGCACACTAAAGCGTTTGTTTGTTTACGTAATGACGCTGCTATAGATAAAACATGCTGACCCACAAAAGCAGCAGTTTCCGAAATATCCAAGCAACTTTTTGCGGTACAATATATTAACATTTATCGAAATTGTGTAGATTTGTTTTCACTCTTATTATTATAGTTAAAGCGCACACATTTAGCAAGGCCTAAATAACTTGTACCTATGTAGCATATCACAGAAAGAAAGATTATAATGTCGAAGTAAGGTGGCAGTGGGTGGCAGTATAAAACTTTATCAGTGGCTTAACTTTTGTATCACCCACTCAACCCACGCAACCCACGCAATCACTACATAAGTAAACAAACAGGTGTCAACAAGCCCTTCTGTTTATGTCACATTAAAGCTGAAAGTTATAGTTATAGTGGACGCAATATTTGAACTCATTGTGTCTACAGCTTTAAGTTTCGTTGAATAATTATCCGATTAGAAGTAGCATTGAAGGAGGATAACTCTATTCGTATAGGAGTAGAAAATATAATAATATTATTACTAACGATATCGTGACCCCAGCTTTGCTTTGGAAAATAGATGAAGAAATATTAAAGAACATATTTTTTTCGAACTTTCTTGGCTATAAGATTATTATTATTGATGATTGTTAAATATAGTAAGTATTTTAATTCAAACTTGAATATAAATTTTATATCGATGAGTAGATATTAAGGCAGTACAAAAAGCTTAAAATGCATGTCTAGTATAAAACCTGTAGCTATCCTCATAATAAGACGTTATGATTAGGATTACAGCGCTATTATTTCCTATCAAAATATTGGTAAGTATTTGTACTTGAAAAATGAAAAACAATAATTTTCCTTATCTACAATTATTTATCTTTCTATCAAATACAATAGCATCACCTCAATTTTTCGCCCGAAAAAATAATACAGTTTACATACCTCAAGGTCTCTCAACCCTTTACCGCCCAGCATTCACAAACGAAACGAAACAATCCCAGAAGAAACTTATTTTTTAAATACCCACTTAAAACAAGACAACTCTGGCACCGTAAAAAAAATAACGAACGGAGTTTCAAAAGCGCACAAAATTATTTGGGATATTCAGCAAATGCTAACCGCTAACGACGTTGTTTAATATTTGAAATATAAAATACAGAAAAAAACCTCTTTTGTCGGCCGACGCGAGTCCCGGTAACTTTTTTTTAAACTGCGGTCCGTTTGTAAGGGTAAAGGGAAAAATGCTGCCCCCGTCCCCCCGTGAAAAACTTTTTTGCGGTAAGAAAAGGTTGCGCTGTGAACAATGTCCGCTTTTTTCTACGTGTTTAGTAACAAAAGTTGCGATCAGTGTCGACCTGTACATTTTGCGTGTAATAAAGAAATATCATAATTGTTGGGGCGTACACTCTCGGTTTTACGCTTCGGCTGAAATTGAGAGGCAAAAGATGACCTGTATTCTACTGGTGTTGGTATTTTTGCACAAAACCACCAGTTGTTCATGTCCATGGTCGTTACTCACTAAATGTATTAGTTAAATGTTTGAGTTATTTGTTGATAGAATGTCTTTTTTTCCCGTGGAAATGCTATACTTCCTTGAGGCTAAAAGTAGTGGATACCTACTTCTTTTGTTTCATTTCGTCAAGTTCTATAAAGCGGCTTACCGTAAAACAATTTCAAAAGGCGATGATACATTTTTGCAATACGCAGACATAAAATTCAAAATGTGCCGGTAAGTCAAGTAGCAATGTTATTTAAAAAAAATTGGTTTCCTAAAATCTCTGGAATTAAATTCATAGATTAGGAAAAACACTCGTTAGTATTTTTATGAAAATGACAGAAAGTAGGTATACCATTGTTTCCCACTTTTTGAAATAAAATATCATCAAAAACCCCAACATTAAACTCATAATGAAAGCCATTGTATGCAAAATGCAATTAAAGTGAAACGTGACGCATTTCATCTTCTAAACTGCAGGATAATCGAACAACTTCCGTTCAACAGACAATCCTGTCGCCGCACCGTTCCTGAGAGATTGGATGTACCTGAAGGGTATGATTTAGACCCGTTTGAATTGGGATAGTAAGTTGATCAAGACGCAATCTACATAAAACGGGCGACACTTTCACGGAAGTCCATGACGCATGGAACATAAATAAATCGCTGAAACAACAGTAAAAGGTAATAAGTAAGCTAACAAAATACCACAATCACGAAACGCCACATGTTATTATTTTTGCATTTTATTATCCTCTTAGACACATTAAAAACATTTCACCTGATACCAGAGCATCATCAGGAGTGATGTTGACTTCACAATATAATTCTCAGGATCCATATGGGTTGCTTCACCTATTACGTGTCTTAATTGCTTAGTTTTTTTTTAATCTTAATTTATACCAGCTACCCTAGTCTCATAGCTCGTATGCTAGCTTATCTATATAGAATGACAATAGACGAGACGCGACGAGAGAGATTTTGAATTTTGAATTTTTTGAATTTTTAATGGCCCGCCAAGCTACTCTGACCTTTCTCATCTTAACCTGAAAATGAGTGATGAAATGAGGTGAGAATTTAACGAGTGACTTTAATGATACTCGTAACTTGCTTCAGTTATTTTCAAGTAACTAAACATTTGTAAACGTAGCTCTCACCACCTGTAGTGCAGTTGTCAACAGATCGGGTGTGATATCTAAAACTGAATAGATAAGCACGCCCACGGGATTGAGAATTGGCTGAAATCGTGCATAAGGATTTCAATATCAGCATGGATCGTTGAATAGGTAAATAGATAATATTATTAGCTTTTATAGCAACTTCTTCAGTTTATTATAATAGGGATAATGCCTATGACAAAAATAAATTATTTTTGTGTGATTATTACATAGAGAGTCTCTCAAAAGACGTAAATTAATCTATATCATAAACTAACAGTTTTTTTATCCACTACAAGTTGGCCTTGGCCTACAAAGTACAAGGTACATGGCATCGTACCGGAACGCTAAATCGCTTGGCGGCACGTTTTTGCCGGTAAGGCGGTAACTAGCCGCGGCCGAAGCCTCCCACCAGGCCAGACCAGGGATGATTCAGAAATTATAAATTCCCAAATTGACCCCGCTCAACACTGCGCTAGGGACGTCGTAAACACGGTTGTTTACGGGACGGGGTGCTAGTTTTAAGTTTGGTTGCAATTTAAAACTATTGATTAATGCAAAAAAGTGCGTCAAAAGTCGGTGACGACACAAGTATGTATTTCATACAAACTCGCATGTTTTTACATTTGATAAAGTATTGCTGATTTGATAAGCTGACACCATCACTATTATAGAGAACCTGAGTTTGTTGAAACAGTGGTTTGATCTGCAAATTTATATATTTCTTCTTTGTTCATAAATTTTTCAAGATTAAACATGATACATTCGTCAGTTTTAGAGTGTTAGAATGCGTTGATTCCAATGCTAGAGGTAGAGAGGCTATAGATGCCAATAATTATAGTAACGAGCAATAGTTTGGATCTCTACCCATGAATGACTAAGTTCAAGTGAAAACACAATATAGATCAAATCATTTTGAAAATTGAAAAAAAAAGGAAATGATGCTTCCATGATGATAACAGAAAACTTTTTAATGCAGGATACTGAGCTTTAAGCGGTTAAAAGAAAATTATATTAAAAAGCCAGCTGATAATATCACAACTCATTAAATAACCAAAATTAAAATTGTCAAACAACCTAAGCATAATGGTAACAACATACAAGAGCACATCAAAATAATGAACAAAGGGATAACCGTATCGAATAAAACCAGTGGTTAATTCAATAATTTGAATCGGTCGTTTTTCAAATAACTACTCGCAATGCAGATGCCCGATCATGAAAAGCTTTTTGCCATCAACTACTACCTTATTCCTGACAAATAGGGTTGAAAATGTTTCAGTTTAACTGCAAGTAATAATGCCAATTATGTTAAGTGTTTCGCAAACTTTGTCTTATAGTTATGATAGACTTTATTTTGTAAATGTAAAGGGCGATTTTAGAACGGCATAGTTCATCAATAGATTGGTTGTCGCAACCTAAAGACCTTTTAATAGCAGTCGTGTTGGAGTTTGTTCGACAAGCCGCCGGTTCATACGATTCAGATGGGCCGCTTCAGGCGATCTCTTATTTATAATATAGAGTAGGCAAATTAAACAGAGGCGCCGAACTTTAAGGTCACATATTCCATATTTAACGTGAACTATAACATACTAGCTGATGCCCGCGACTTCGTCCGCGTGGATCGAGGTTTTATGGTTCACGCGGCAACTCCTTTTTCCGGGATAAAAAGTAGATATGTTATTCCAGGCTATAATCTCTGTGCCATATGGCATCCATACATCCATCCACCTTTCGCATTTATAATATTAGTAGAGAAAGCTTCAACAATCAAAGTCATTTTATAATATTACATTTTATAATCGTAATTTATATTGTAGATTTTTGTCAGGTTTTTACATAATAGGTATAACAACATTTCAATCGGTTAAAAACACAATATTATATACTACACAGGTCAGACAGTTTGTATTTTATTTTGATAAATATTTAAGTAACACTTTTTGCCAACAATCATGGATACATAATTACTTAAATCTACAAAGTACAATAGCTAAGTTTAAGAAATAAGGAAAAGAAGAGAAACATTAAAGTGATGCCTCTGTTGAAACCGTATCTTTAACCGAACCAATGTGTAGACCTTTCAATCATTATTCGTTTACGGTGTATAATTATTTTGATGTTTTGAGAAACCTAGCTGATGAGCCCTGAGGCGTCACGCCAGCAAAAAAATATTTTAATTGCTCGTGGTATTAATGCACGCGTCCCGCTTTATTTGGCGGAAAGAATTTGGTTTTTTGAGAATTTTCGGAATGTTGTATGGAGATATTTAGCCAAGTGTGGCAAAACGAGGATGGATACCATTTCTTCTATGGATTGCAGAAAGGTTGTGGAAAACTACGACTCTTTGTCTTTCTTGTTCTTTGCCTTAATGGTACTGAGAAAAGCTCTAGCAAAATAATTTGAGACATTACCTACACGGTATATTATACATCTAAAAAAAAATTACCATACATATTTTGTTGGTTTATTACTTTGGTATTATCACCTTGTAGATAAGCTGATTTTATATGATACAGCGGCAATTCTTGCATCTTGATTACAGTTGATTACAAATTATTAATTACACAGTATGTAGGTAGGTACACTTAAGCAAGTACTTACCTTGTCCAAAACAGAAAGTTCCCCTACATTTAAAAACCTTAATCAATGCTTTGATTAACCTTAATTAATTTCTGGGTAAATAACGTAAATAATGTAGCTAAATAATATGATGCCTTCGTGTCAATTTTATGCACCAATCTTGGATAGACCAATTTAGGTAACATTTTTATAGTCCCTCTCGTCTTAAAAAAAATTACCTTAAAAAAAATTGTCAAACGTAAACCGTATGAAATTTTTTATAGGTGCTTCCAAAATGCTATCAGTATCTGGTAAATCCGATAATGTGCGAGTACAAAGTTGCTGTAACCGCGAAAAACCCATTTTGCCGCTCGATATAACACCAGTATCAAGATGGCAGCAATTAAAGGTAGGGGTAGGATGTGTGGTTTAGGCGACAGTTTTTTATATGGATGTGGCATAATTTGAAACGTAATTTTTTTGACAATTTTTTTGTTCAAATCCAATGCCGATTATCTAGCGTATTCATTGTAAGTTTTGATAATATAGCTCCAAAACAGAGTGTAATTATTAAATTAGGTTGTGGTGGTAACCACGAATGAAATACAAGCACACCGTCATAGTATTTGTTACGCACCTATAGAGTATTTGTTTTTAAAGAGTGAAGCCAGAAACTAGCGCGACAAGTGCTAATATTGGCGAGAGAAATGAGATCGATTCAAGGTCGAGGAGCCGAAGCTAAATAAGTGAAAAAGTACATTATGAATTTGATATACTTACTGCAAATTTGAGTGAAAAGTCCTGAAGTGGTTATGTACCGTGTAAGAGTAAGCATAGCGTGTTCTTCCGGCTAGATGGACAGACGACATCGAGAGAGTGGATGAGGAAGGCTGAGGACCGGGTATCGGTATGGGTTTTGCTCTAGGGATCTGTGGACTTAGACAGGCTAAAATTTATAATGATTATGCTGGACCAGTATTATTTTTGTATATTAGCAATAGATTTACGAAATTTTAATACTTATATTATACATACATGTTAGGCATGGCAAAACATAATCATGGCATACATAACATGGCATAAGTCAAAACTATCAATGCCACCTTCGAGCTATTCCCACATCCGTATAAAAACAGAATTGCGCACAGTTTTTACGGCATTCGGCGGAACCGTATGACTAGACGCGGCGGATCATTAATCTCCAACTTCAGATGGGATGCGAGCTGGGCGATAAAAATTACTACCAGCATATTCCCGGCATATTTGTCTGTAAAATCAAAACGCTCGAAACTAATTTTCGGCAATGGCGCGTGGCTAATAGCTTTAGATAAAAGGGGGCTTCTGAAAAAATTACTTACGTGATTATTTGGGTTGGAGATTATTCATTTTTGTTATATTATATCCTGATGTCAGCTTCTTAACTTTTGCTACTACTTTTTATTTCTTACAACCTACTGATAGATGATTTTCAGGGATTTAATTCGGCATGATAAGATTCGGTCACTTCAAATTGGTTAGCCAACTACCTAGTTACCTACAACTATTTTTTATCTATTCATAGCAAAAAATAGTGTGTGACGACACTAATAAGTAGGTATGTACACAGTATATTCTATTAATTATTGCAGATCTTACATACCTATCTTAAATTTTCTTCTGGTATGGTGGTAGGTAAGTATAATATTTTGTACTTGTGGTGCTCATATAGAGCTGCGTATAAGCTCTTGTGTTCATGGTTTTGTCAGTCAGCTTGCAGCGAGCATGATCATTATACTTACTTTTGGTTGAAAAGTAGACAACACAGTCATTGGTAGCATTTCCTTTTTGATACCGCTTGTACATCTATAGACAAGTAAGTAAGTAGGTACTTAAAGTTCGTGAAAACGCGGATCGTAGACAAGAGCAATCAAGATCCATCATTACCATGTCAACGACTCTAACTCCATGAGGAATCACGTACAGTCGTGACCCAATGCTATAAAACATTTTTGAATATCTGTATCTCCCACGTCCAATGTTAACGGTGACTTCTCATGACGCGTAAAAGCGCGAGCCTAACCGAGCCACGCCATACTAAGAGGGCTAGTAAAGGCAAAAGGAGAGACTTCAAATTGATAAATGACACTGATTGCACAAATTGATATAGTATCTAAGTTTTCTTTTTATTTTTATTGCAGGTCTGCTGGCAAGTTATGATGCAGCCAAAGTTGTAGCGTGCTATTTTATAAGATACCTATCTAAGATTTTTGGTTTGATGGTCTACTCAAGTGTATTTAAATAATTAATCGATTCTTAGAACCTATAAGTAAATAGTTAAAAATTAAGAACTTTACAATTTTATATTATTTCAAGAGGTATTTCATGTCTGTTGTTTAAACAGACAATACCACTAATACCTAGCCTTCTGTCAATTCTATAACAGCTAGGCTGGAAGTTAGTATGCTCAGCTGAGAGGCGATATTAACGGCGTGTCTTATGACAAAGTTCGATGGATCTCGTGCTTTCACGACCTATGAGATGCCACCCTAAATAAAGATAATTTTAAATACAAAAGGCCCCAGCACGCGGTAATCGCGAAGTCAAACTCACGATGAGATAAAAATCATGCGCTTGAGCAGAGCAAGTTGTTTTCATTATCAGATCGATGGGGGCGTGGTCTGTCCCTGTACGTACCCATCTCCCTCTAACCAATATATTGGTCACTCAATATTGCCCCGTGGAAAGAGACGGGTGATTTCACGCTTGATCGATTGAAGGCTCTCTATCACCTCTCTATATTATGTCCATACATTCCTGGAAGGATGACAACTAGTTTTGAAATGCCATGATGGACTGAGACTTGAGTTGTGCAAAAATATTAAGTTTTATACGAATTTTGTACGCAATAATAATAAAATTATGCCCAAGCTCCTGTTTGCAGTATGCTATCGTTGTATGTAATCTAAAATGCTCATAACATATTTCATTATCATTTAAATAGTAGTTGGCAATTTAATAAAAAGAACAAAACTTAATACCCTGATCACCCCGATTCTAAATAATTGATAAGTAACATAATTTCATACCTACCTCTTAATATTGATGCAACTTTAGGTTGGGTACCTATCTACTAGATACCTAATGTATTATATAATGGAATTTTAACTTTATTATCATACAACTCTTTATTGAGCATCTCTACTTACCACACAAAGTACCACAGTCCATAATATGATACTTATTGCGATATCATAAGAACTATAACACTTAAAGAAGATATATTTTATATTAATAAATAATATGTAAAACTTAACAATATTCTAAGCCCCACGGATTATTTATAATACCTAGGTACCTATTATTATTAAAAAATAGGTTTTTAGCCAGTGATAGAATTTAAGTTATACGTGATATTATCATTTTGCCTCAATAATTATTAGCGTATATTTTCTGTAAAATAATAAAATAATTATAGTTCTAAAATTAAATACTTAATGAAGGTTTTAAAGCTATTTTAAAATCGTAATGTAATTTAAATCAGGTTTACGCTATTCAGTGATAGATGTCGCTACTTACATCTTATGTGGGTTGTTAACCATGCGCAGGAGTGAATAATGTTCAAGTTCTTGAAAAAAATATTTTCATCCCACCATCTCGGAAAGAGTATTTTTACTCTTCGATATCTGAAGGTAAAAGCCGTTATTATCCTCTAGAGGATAAAGTAAATTGAATTTAGAACATCGTGTGCACGTTAGTAAATATCACTCGTCTATGAAGTTTGTGAATTCAAAACATCATTAAAACCTATTTACTTGTACCTCTATGGTGCCGAATTTCCATACAATCGTTTTTAATTTGTTAAAAACTCACACTCGTAACCTTCTTGGTGTACTTTTTTAATTTGCTTTGCGCGCACCATTTTCTTTCACGTCATATTGTTTAAAATTAAAACCGATTAAAAACAAAAAAAATTGAAAATAAGTGAAAAACCTAAAATGAGTGAATCCTTCGCTTGCTCGGTCATCAAAATTGAGCACGCGGTTAAAAAACAACTTTTCACTCTTGTATAACAAATAACTATTCTTATTATTTTAATTGGTTTACTACGTCATCATATTCCAATTACCATAAATAGGTCCGTCATGATAATTTGGATCCCCAATATATTGATTCATCCCGTATAAACACGTTTCTTTCGCGCATTATTTTTTGTTTATTTATTACATTAGGTAAGATAAATAAAGCTGACAATACTCAGGTAATAATATTATACCTATAAGATTGACAAAATCATGACCGTATCAGATGATGATGATGATGATGATGATATTAAAAAAACAGTTTTTGATGCAAAAGGTACCTACCTACTTTACAACAAACCCTCACAGTTCCCATCATTTACTCCTGGGAAAAATAAAAATTATTTTATTTTTGGAAACATAAGAACAAATTTTTCGAATTTGGTTAAAATTATCATTCTATAGGATTATTATCAGTATAGTTAGGTGTTTCAAGAATATACTGAAATAGCAGCATAATCAACCATCTTAAGGACATTACTATTAATAGAGTATAGATAGGCCTGCTTAATATCATAAGAAATGCTATATTATTAAGTACCTAGTGAGGTAGGTAAAAGCCTGGATTAATGTGAGTAGAGCCGCCGGCAATAGCCGGGCTATTTAGTAAAATAGTAAAATAACCCCTCATCAAATAGCTCCACAAATCGAAGCTAGACTATTTATAGTTGGAAAGGAAATCAAGATGCGGATCATTCTTTAGTTGTCGAGCTGTCAAGCGCAGACAAAAGACAATGAAATCTTAAAGCTTAAGATTTATAATTATTGGGCTAAGATTAGATAAGTCAAAGAATAAATGAGTGGGTGAGTGGGGAAGTCTTGAGAATCATTATTATTATCTGCTATGCCCGCGACATCGTCCGCGTGGATTGAGGTTTTTTGGTTGCCGCGGGAACTCTTTCATTTTCCGGGATAAAGATATACAGATCCGTTCAGCCGTTCTTCCGTGATTGAGTACCTAACAAACATCCAACCATACATACATCCATCCATCCATCCATCCAAACTTTCGCATTTATAATATGAGTAAAGATTACCTATAATATTAGTATGAAGTATGTTAATATGATATCCTCGGTATGCATTTTTTGGTATTAGGTACAGCAATGCCAAAACGCATACCGAGGTTATGTATTTCCCAAGACAGCCTTGCATGATGTCTGCTCTCGTCCAAGTAATTCGATTTTAATAGTACGTAGGGCATGAAATATCGCGATCGGCAGGATATATGTACACAATTAGTTTTATAACGAATGATTGCTCAGCGATGGCCGATAATTGAGGCCTTGTGGATGAGGATCTGAGAGTTACGTCTAAAAGAGATTTGTTTTATTACGTAAATAGCCATGGATCGCGACAAGGCTTTCATGGAATTTGGTCTACGAAACTTAGTAACAGAAAAAAGGGGATTTAATATGTGATCATTTTTATTGTTATATTTTTAATTTTTACAAGTTTTGGCGATGGTACAAAAACCTACTATATTCTACTTCTTAGAGCTTGCAAAATTATTCATGAATCATGATTATTATAAGAACTATTAGAAAATCCATCTCCACTTCTCTGTGCCTCACTGATACACTTGCATGGAGTTATATGAAAGCCTTTTTTCATCCATCCATCTCATGTTGAACCACTAGTCACCCTAGTTTGGAAGCTTAACAAAATACGCAGCCCATCAAGTATAACACCCTGGTCACAATATGAGTAAATATCACGTAAATATCACTTACCCTGGTTACATTTTATGGTAAATAATATGTGCGTCAAGTAAATTTGAACAAACCAAAGTAAGTAAGACAAGTAGATAATTCAAACTTTGCTTACTCTACTACTAATTTAACGTCACGACGATGTTTGTGCGCAATCAAAATTTCAGAAGTATTTTGCAAGTGCAATAATTCGAAACCACAAGGTTGATTTAATGCAATTGCGAATAACCACAAGCCGCTTTGCTGGTTGCCCAATTTGACCGGTTTGTTTTAAGATCAATATTGATTAAAGTAAGAGCCTTTCATTAATCATTTATACATGGGAAATCCTATTTTGTGATTGAATTATTACACGTGACTGGTGTCACCTGGTGTCGAATAAAAATCTTGTAAAATTATATTTAGTGTAAGTTAAGATTGTGAATAATAAGGAAGAAAAAGGCTAAGTACAGAAAATGTGGATAAAATGAAAATGCAATGGTCCTACAAAGACGAAATATTTCTGTCCTTTGCTTTAAGGATAGCAAAGGAATTAAATAGGTTTCGTCATACTTTAAAGAATAGCACAAACTAAGTGATTAAAATCTGTTTGAAAATGGATACGTACCTACTTAACTTGCTTTTAGTTGCTAGTGGTGACTGAGTAACATCTGGAGATTTTTAAGGCCTTTTTTTATGCTTATAGTTTTTAAAAAAAAGTTGACAACTACAGAAATAAACTATTTCAAACTAGCTGATGCCCGCGACTTCGTCCGCGTGGATTGAGGTTTTTCAGTTCCCGCGGGAACTCTTTAATTTTCCGGGATAAAAAGTAGCCTATGTGCTATTCCAGACTATAATCTATCTCTGTGCCAAATTTCATCCAGATCCGTTCAGCCGTTGGAGCGTGATTGAGTAACAAACATCCATACATCCATACATCCATACATCCATACATCCATACATCCATCCAAACTTTCGCATTTATAATATTTATTTGATATTGAAATCCAATAAATAACAAATGACTGATAAAACTGAAGATAAAAGTTAAATCCGAGTTGAGTCATCGCCTATCAAGACAATGCTGGCACAGCCCACCAAATTTACAAGCGTTAACATATGCAAATTATTACAATATATCAGCTTAGCTTAGCAGACATGCTATTAAATTGTCGTAAGACAAAATAGTCTTGCTGTTTTTTTTAATTTCTTCAATATTCCGTAACCGGTTCGGCTATAACTTCACACATTACGTCAATTTCTGTGCCTTGGTGTAAGTATTTGAATTATTTACTTTATTTTCTTAAATGAGACTTGTTAATGGCTTATTTTCTAAAATTATAAATGTATTAAATATAAAATATAATTACAGGAGAAATTGCCTGACAGACATTGCGGTCTACAGCTCAACAACTTAGGTTTAACCTTTTATATTATACGAAAGTCCCCTTCATAACGTAGAATCCTAATTAGAAAGGATTATTTATTTATCAGAAATAAATCCAACCGAGCTTAGCTAGTTCGTTATAAACTATAACCTTTGATCCTGGAATCATCATACTTACCTTCTATTTATTATTGTATTTCTTCGTCTTTATTCTCTGGTTCGTCTATTTTCTCATCTTCCTCAGGTCTTCTGTGCATTCAATCACACACTTCAATGTGTCTAGTCGCATATCTGCACCCGTGTTTGGAGATTCAAAATGAGATGATCAGATCAATTCGACGTTTCATTGTATGGTAAATAAGAAGCAGTTAGTGTCACAAAGGGGTCCAGGAGAGAGGAAATTGGGTACCTTTCCTGTATTAGGCATAATAATTGTTCGTAAGCTGTTAAATCATTTTTATTATGCAGCACAATGGTGGACAAATTATTTCGATTATGATTTTGAATTTGAACTGAATAAATTAACTATAATGTTATTATTAGTGATTATTTCTGTATTGGCCCAGAATAATCTTTTGACTTTGCATACTTATTACTAGTGGGTAAAAATTTCATCTACATTTAATTGTGTCGTTAGATAAATGTTATAACATGCTATTTGTTTTTCCACGCATTCTTTACACTACTTATAACTCAATCTGTTTACAAACTTGATTAAAATCAGACCTTTAGTTGTCACACGCGATTGACTACCATCAAAATGAAGTAGCCCCAGATGAGACGCGTTATCTTAACAAATACCTACCTATTAAAAATTGATAAATAAAATACCTGGATTGTACTTAGTGTAAAACATATAAGCTTGCTTGATCCGAATCTTTTGTGAGCAAAGCCGTGAAAATGCTCTTTACGATAATAACAAGCATCGTGTATACATACCTAATCTTGATATTGATACATTAAGTGTTTTAACTTAATTAATTCTACTTAATAGATAAGTCTGGCTTCAATAGATAAGTACTTGGCTTTAACCGATAATACATCACTAAAGATTAAGGAATTAATAGAAAAACAGACACCTGTTTGTTTTATTCACAATTGAAATAAACAAGTACTTACTTACATTATAGGACGCAAATAAATGAAACAGAATTGGCGAGTGTCATGTTACATTGGAATAATTACACATTACTGCACCATGAAAAACAATAAAGGTGTTATAAACAAATTGGATAAATTAATCATAAGTGTTTTACGAAGAAATTTGATACATGTACCTCGTGCATTAATTTATCAAGATTTTAATAAACACCTTTGAAAGAAATCGAACAGATGTCAAATGATTAATGGAAATTATTATAATTTAAAAATTATATGATAAAATTAAAATTGTTGAACCAAATCCCGTTTTCTATTTCCCATTTTTTTTAAAACAATGACATAAGAAGATGTCCGAGACTTCGTCAGCGTTGATTTTAATTCTCATGGATAAATTATTCCTGATATTATTCCGGTTTGCAGATTATCTTAAAGGTGCTTTATACCTACAACCTTTCCTCAAAATCAGTATAACACTTAGCGCTGAAAGAATAGACATACAGCTTTAAGATTTTAATGTAGTAGTATGAATAATGATTAGTATTTAGTAATAATTTAATACTAATAGCGAGAATATCCGTCCAGCGGGCTTTCAATTTAAGAAGCAGTTTGCTGTACGTAATTCTATTGTAATTTAGTGCTACTTAAAAGTCCTTACGAGACTTATTAAGGTCCCATTCAAAGTCCCCATAAAACAATTTCCACTCATCTTGGTAAAGCCAATACGGTTAAAAATGCTGATGATCGACTTCCTCGCGTGGGCAGTACAGCTTCGGATTAAATTAACGAGATTAAATTGGTCCTAATGGCTGTGAGACGGGCAAGGCGTCGATTGTAATTAGTGACTCATATTGGTCACGTGATATTGTCACTAAACGTCATTTCCGCGTATTGTGGTCTATTCTTATAGAAGCGCCTTTACATTCAGAGCTAACGATACGATTACGGTTTTTTTTATTTAAGACGTGTTTACGCAAGACTACAAAGTTTGGATGATCAACTGTTGAAGGAGGTATTTTATAATCTTCGTAGATTCTTTCGCTTTTGCAATTGGGACAGCTGTCATTATCTACGCATTAACTTGTAGTGGATTAAAAAAAAAAAAAAGTGCAATAGCAGCCCAAAACTACTACTTTTTGATTATACAGCCTTCGCTCACTCCTACAATACACTGCAATACACTGCACTCCACTCCTGTTTTAATTTTATTTACTCGTATGTACAAAGGATTTTTTAGACTGGAAAAAGAACAATATGTGTGTCTTGATATTTATTTATATAATATTTAGTAGGAAACTTAAAAACTAAACATAAAAATTTAAAGTACATGCACATGGACATATTATTATCTATTAGTAGATATTAAAAATCTATATAATTTTGACAGATTTACTTACACAACTTTACATAATATTATCTTTAATTTCGAAAATAAATATTTAATTACGCTAACCGGATAGATCATCAAGACGTTGGGTCTAAAAGCGTTTATTGGATGTATGACAATGAACAACGAATGTGTCCTATCCGCGCTCTATTTATTAGTGTCATTCGTCTATTATCCCTGCTAATTCTCATAGTTTATTAGCCAGTGAGCGGAGTGTTGTCAAATTGTTCGCACACATAATAATGATGTACCTAGCAATATGAGAGTCAATTAATACAAACGATGGCTATGTAGGAAAGAATATCAACATCCTTAGACTGTGCTATTTCATTTAGTACCATTTTATATTTTGCTACCAAAAACTAAACTTATTTTTCTCAGGACGAATTATTTCTTTGTATCAAAATATGTAAACCTATCGCGAGTTTTACATGTCCTAGTGGTCCTAGATTATTATTATATTTACCTATCTCTATATATCAGGATTCATCTTGACGTGTTTTAGTTGTTTGAAACTTTCACGTTCCTTGGCCTCTTATAGAATCCTAAACAGCCCCACATTCAAACAATTGCTTTCTGTATCTTGATAGATAAAATATCTAAGCTCTATGTTTAAAGGATACTTCTATGTCTGAGTCCTGGGAGTCTACTCTCTTTCTCTCAAACGAAACTTCGCAAACAAACCAACGAAATTTCGTTAACTCCTCTCCTACATAATATTATCTCTATGCTCCTCTCTATTTCGTTTTCATACACGCAGACGAAGTACGGATCCATAGACAATTTTCGTGACCGATATGATTGAATGATTTTGTGTGGGTCTAATAACCGACTAATTACGTTCGTTTGCGAAGTTTCGTTTGAGAGAAAGAGAGTAGACCCCCTGATCTTTATATGGGCTACACAATTTCTAGCCATTATTATTTTATTATTGTACTTACTCGAACAAATTAATCTTCTAATAAATAAACATGAAAGTTTTTAATATCGGACATTAATTATAATTATAAACCACTACACAATCCATTATTGTTAAATTAATATGAGATACGATTTGTCATATTACGTTCATCTCAATTCTAAGGATGAGAGATTGAATTAATAAAATCAACAAAAAGATTCGTTTACAAAGAATGAGGTCTGTATTGAGTGGAGTTGTGACGATTATTGTGACTTACAAACAAACGGTGAGGTGATTTGTATGGTAGTGCAGCATATGGAAAATAGAGAGAAGAGCGAGACAGCTTAGTACTTATACCTGTCTCATTTTTTAAGTTAAAAGAGTGCATTTCATTGAATTGAATTTTTGATCAAAAGGAGAGAAAGAAGAGCTCGTTAATATTATGTGAGTTAATAGTATCATATTTAAATATCCTTAATTAAATCGTTATCCACAGTTTTAGTCGTATTTAAGATATATTTTTTATTTAAGTCGAATTTTCGAACGCTATATTATATAATCTCAGAATATAGAACAAACTATATAATGTTACATTGTCTTAATCTATATACTTATCTATAATTGTGTGTGTTCTGTATGGACATCTATCAAAATTTAAAAAAATAAGATTGATAAATCTGCCCTTTGCGAATTCATACTAATATTATAAATGTGAAAGTGTGTCTGTCTGTCTGTCTGCTACGCTTTCATGACTAATCCGTTCAACATATTTTGATGAAATTTGGTACAGGAGTAGGTGGTATCCCGGAAAATTAAAGAGTTCCCGCGGAAATCAAAACCTTAATCCACGAGGACAAAGTCGCGACCATCATCTAGTAAATAATAAATTCCAATTTTCATTTTTTTAAATCCTAGCTATAGTTACTTCTACGGAAACTCGCTGCACCAATATTCACCATTATAACTGATCGCAGTCAAGCGCCAACAGTAGTTTAAATAAGTAAAACTAGGTACATCATAATCAGGTTTCTATGCCTACGTAGGTACTTGTGTCAATAAAATTGACTTGATGTCATTAATCAGACGTGTCGTAACGTGCATCTGCATCTAATTATCGTGCATATCCTGCGAATAAAGAGAGCTATAAGAAAACTCTTAAAGGATTAGAGGCGGTGACAGATTCAGTTTCCACAATAAAGGCTCAGCTTAAGGTCCATTGATTTATGATTTCTACGCGAATAAAGGACTTGCTTCACCGACTTTATTTTGTGGTCTGAATGGGGCTGCTAAGTCATCGACTTGGTGTGGATTAAAGACGGGATACACTGACGCAAATGTGTTTAACTGTTTCCTAGTATAGATATCAATGTGGGCGTAAACAGATTGTATGGAGTTATAATTATTATCAACCTAAAACAAAATCAGTCTATTGTATTACAGTATAAACGATAGAGTTTCTTAGTACATTGTAAAAATATAAGTCTTACTGGTGCGTTAAGTAGCCTAAGGTAGGGGTTTTTTTTAGAAATAAGGGTTCTATCGGATCCTAGACCATAGATTGATATTAATTACTGGTTATTTATATTTTTGCTGAACGATTTTTTAACATTAAATTTATATTTTTTTCCTTATCGTAGGCAATTTTATTACCTAGGTTACCTTCCAGTAGTAGCAGTAGTATTTAGTTTAAGCAAAATTTATTTTAATAATCACTAGCCCGTAGATAACTCAAAATAGGTACGTATGTGTGCATACCTAATCCGCAACTATGTATTATTATTGAGTTTACGTCTTGTAAGTAAAATAGTGGATATTTTACATCAGAGATCTAAATTATGACTAGGTAGTACTTAAAAATAAAGGTATCTAAGTATAGATTTTAGTATAATGTAATCATGTTAATGCATATTTACCCAAAGCCTGCCAGGGAAAATTAGAGAATCGCATAGCACATTACCGTAGCAGCATTGTCAACCACCGCACAATGGGGTATTGAATCAAACTGTGTAGTTGCGAGTTAAAAATATCGCACGCACATAGATGATACATATCGCTTTATATCAGGGTTGCCACTAAACTATGCTACTTTAAAACATTTTTATACTAGGTGATGCCCGCGACTTCGTCCGCGTGGTTTAAGTTATTTGATTCCCGTGAGAACTCCTTAATTTTCCGGGATAAAAAGTAGCCTATGTCACTCTCCAGGTCCTCAACTATACTCATGCAAAAAATCACGTCAATCCGTTTCTCCGTTGTGGCGTGATTGAAGGACAAACCAACAAACAAACACACTTTCGCATTTACAATATTAGTAAGTATGAAGTATGATTAATTGGGTACAAAAAAGTGAAAAGCTTAGATGTTAACTTGCAGAAGTGAGTGATTACAATAATAATATAATATGAAATAAACAAATACATATAATAGTAACAAGGAATGCCTAGTTTAACGGTTCAAACGAGAAATACCTGATAGTTAGAAAAAACGTCACGTTTGACACCTCAGTTGCCATTGTTGTGTCCATAATAAGCTGCTTGACCGAGCAATCTACACGTTGTTGTCTCCAAGTTAACGTTGACACTGGCGGAATTACTGCGGACCACCAAACCGCAGTACTAAAGGCCATAGATAAGAAAAGAAGAAGAAGCTGCTTGATGATATTCGGCTCGGATCTTTAAACTTGATTTTATGTATGACAACTCTACCATCCGTTCGGAAAATAGATTCTATTGAAAAGAGCTGCCAAGAAACTATAAGTTTTTTTAATAAGATTCGGTGGACCGAAGGCTGCTGGAGTAAACGAGTTCTACAGTAGCGACTTAAAAAGTGCAGTAAGCAGATTTATAGGAGCAAAAAGCGGTTAAATGAGATAGGAACTATGTTGTGTACCTTACTCTCTCAAATGGCTGATTAAAATATGTAATGCTAACATAATAATATATTCTGCGTGGTAACTGGAGGTGATAGGCTGATCTTTGGTGGACTAAAAAGGAACGAATTTGAGATTTGTGGAGAAACCAGAGAGTTTGCCTCGTCGTGGGGAGTTTCAAAGTCGTTATCAAAAAGTTTTTTTTTAATGTAGTCTTGTCTGCGATCTATGCGTAGAAGAAGAATTGATACATAACAGATTTATTGCTTTTTAATAAATAAACCAAGCAGTTAAATAAATATCAACGAAAAAATCAGTGGCAGTCCTGATTGCGTAGGCGACGCGACAGGCCGCGCCTTGAATGGAGTCCTTGTGTCATGTGTGCTTGAACCCTTTGAGTTATAGAGCTGTGGAATTGTGAGTATCAGTAGGGTAAGTATGAGATTTTGCACCACACCAATATTTTGTGAACCACCAAAGCGTTGAATGAGGTAATCGAGTTACTCTTGCCGTGACTATTGAGTCATGTCTTTTGCTCTTAGTTGGGTTAGTGTGAGACTTTACATCTCACCAGCGTTTATAGAATTTGTGCGTTGAAAAACTTAAGGAAAAGTTTAAGTTCAAGTTCGCCCTCACATCGACATCAAACTTTTTGGAATGTATGACAATAATTAAAGATATTTGGGTCAATATTTCAATCTGACGTTATTGTATTTAGACGTTCGTATCAATATATAAAAGATTGTTAATATGAAAGATCTCATACTAACCATACTAAGAACAGGAGTCATGACTCAATAGTTACAGCAAAAGTGACTCGTTCACCTCATTCAACACTTTGGTAGTGATGTTTAAAATAATGAATAAATTCAGGCAATTATTTGCAAAGATCCGCGATACTTATGGTAAAACGAGCTTCTTTGCTATGAGTAATCCGGAAGAAATTAAAATAAAAAAAGAGGCAACTTTCATGTCAAACGTGATGGCAACTCAGACTCTTTTGATACCTATTAGTTTCGCCTTCAATATCCTTAGTAATAAATTCTGGATTAATTACCTACACTGCACGTACCTAGATGTTCTTAGCAAAAACAACAGTTAACAAAATTATTCAACAATACAATATGACAATACTTGCCACAGTAACAGAAATCCAAAACTTTTATTTGATACAATAAGTTAAGTATGAAGGATTAAAGGAGTTTTTACTGGCAAAAAATTTGAATATGAATTCTAAAACGATTTAAAGTCACAACCCAAACAAAATCGTATTAAAATATTATCAAGAGGGTTAATGTTCATAATCACTTTTTTCATGATACCTCCATCAATCTTTGACAGATATTAATTAATCAATAGCTTCTGACGCACCTGCTGATAACTTAATCTTTATTGATTACTTCCTTCCCGCTCTAACACATCGTAATTGATGTACCTCTCCTATTCTGGCGAAGCTGTCAAAACGTCAAATAAAATTAGCCCGATGAAACATAGATTATGTTATCAATAAAAAACAGAGCTATCTTTTACAATATTTGAAAAATATAAAATGAGTAACCATATTTGACGTACATACATAAGAAAAAACCAATATTACCTTCCAAGTCAACTCGCTTCTATTTTAGACTGCATCATCATTCATCACGTCATATCAGGTGAAATCACAGCCTAGGCCACTAGGGCTTACTTGTAACTAAAAAAATAGATATGAAATATTTATAATTATAAATAATTATAATTGTAATAATTATAATTGTTAATAATTATAATTATTACAATTATAATTGTTAATAATTATAATTGTTAATAATTATAATTATTAACATTACAATTAATTATTGTAATGTTAATAATTATAATTGTTACTTATAATTATAATTGTTTTCTCAAAATATATATAGCGCGTTCGTTCTGTACAAACCTTTTACAATTATTTTTTGATAGATACGAGTTCATCTTTGGATTAAAGGGAAGACTTATCACAGGAATAGATGATAAAGAAAAAACTTAGAAGAATAATATAAATAGGTAACATAATTCTTAGCATTTTAATAATACGTCAATAAATTAATACAGACTATAATAGAAATAATGAGGTTGTTGGCTCTACTGTATTTTCAATAATCTATGACATTGTCAATTTTAAATTGATTTGATCAAGTCCCAAGAATTAAATCGCAGGCAACCTTTAAAAACCATTGATTAATTGAACGATTTATTTTCGATTAGATAATACTTAATACTGAATTTAGAATTCTCATTTTTGTATCTCTTATTATTATTATTTGCATTTCAGTTGACGAAACATTATTAGGACATTTTAATAATATGTTTAGGAACATCCGTGTATCTTTAACTAGTTCCCGTGGGAATTTTGGAAAATTCGTGCTTATACTTGGCTACATTGCAAAGAGAACCTCTGTGAAAAAATCAGCTTTCTAAGTCTAAAGATGTTAATTAATCAGGACTTCTCTATTTCCTGCATAAAAATTTATTTTTTATTTTATTAAACCATAAAATAGTAAGTATGTCAATAATATTGTGTTATTAAAGATTATTCTATAAATAAATATAAGTTCGTAGTATTTTACGATGGACCTATCTCAGACAGACATCATTCGATGCCAGCCAATCTAACTTTGTCGAGACGAACCAACCCATTTATGGCATTTATGAATGCTACCGACAGTTTCGGAAATCTGGCACAAGTTAAAATGTCTGCGAATATCATTTTGTTTTAAAATTAAAACGAAATTTGTTATTGATTTTCCGCCTGCCGAATTATTATCTCGAAAAACCGCCCTTTTATATTATAATCGAGTCAAGTCCTTGAGTGTACCATGCAAAGACCATGCATACATAATACAATTTTCATTGAAATTGACAATTCAAATTCAAGGCCACATTTTTTAACTTTTTTTATTATAGTCCTAGATTTCCTATAATGTAAGTATAATAATTGTTTTAGTTCTAAAAAACCAAAAATGTTATAGGCATCCATTAGACCTACCTACTTACCAATTGAAATCCCAGTAGGTACAAAATAACGAGAATTATTTTAGTGACTCAATCATCCAAAAAATGGAAATTTAAAAGAAATAACGAATAATAATTTTTAACAGTAGCATAGTACAGATACAGCTTATTTTAAGTTTTTAATGAAATATTCTTAGTTCAACTCAATCTCGAAGCTAAAAGAATAATTCAGAGCTCACTATAACATTGAGGTTTTAGAAAGAACTTTTAAAATAGATACTAAAATGATTTGCAGAAGAGTGGAATATTAATGAGAAAGAACAATGACCCACAATTAGAGGTTCCAATTTTTACTCTGAGTATTTATCAAATAAATCGATTCAATCGTCCTTGCCATAATAATTTGTATATTTTTTCGAACAAAATATTCACAATTTCAACACAACATAATCATCCTTGGATTTCATAAAAAGAATATAATAATTACTGAACTATTTATTGGACTAATATCACATCACAGACTGATATATCTAATTACGTTCCGTTAGAAATAGGTATATTCAGAATATTTATTTCTATAATATATAATATTATAGAAATAAGGCCACATAAATTCATCTCATTAACGAAAAACATTCATTTCAATAACATCAAACCGTGCCCTGTTTTTCGAATTTGTTTATTCCATTTTTTTCTCAGAAACCTTCGGGATACAATCAAAAAGTTTATCCCAGTCGGTGCTTCAATCAAACTTTTTTAAATGCTCCCCATTTTGCCCCCAAACGTCACCCCCCCCATTTTCCGGTAATAATTTCATTCTATGTTATCGCCTTCCCATTTTGCAATATAATACTTTTATTGGCTGTTGGGTAATAGGAATTCTGATGAGGCACGCTTGTTTATTTTATTCCCAAATTAGACGTAAACCGCATGCAGGTAAGTAATTTGAAAAGTTTACCATTTACTAGGTAAGTACAATCGCACAGTAATCAGGATCTCAATGATCTCTCCCTAACATCATATTATTATTATAAGAAGGGTAGTTAATTTAGGTTCCCTAGTCAGTTTTTGGGAAAAGATACTTTATTAGAAGTTAATGACCGTCAAAGTTTTTGGCAAAATGGAAGACTAAGGAACACTACCATAATATGCGTGTCCTGTCACGTCACATGCTTGATAAATAAACTCCTAACTAAAACATTTTATTTAGTCAATTTTGATCAACCTAACTGTGCTGATATTTCCAATTTCTTTAATTTTCTGCTTTGACCAGTTTTTTGAAATATTGTCATAAGTAAAAAACAAAACACAGAAGCGCAAGTATGGGGCCGAATATGACTCGTACATCGACGTGTCCCAAAGAACAATAAACATAACTCTCCTGCATATAAATTCGGTCAAGAAATGGCAAACAAATTGCCGAATGCAGGTATTGTGTCCGGGTAATAATCGTCAGTTACTTTACCTAAATGGTGGTTATGTGAACGCCCTAAGTTAGTAACGTTTAGCGTATTTACAAATGTGACTCTCATTAAAGTTGCTGTCATAGTTAACACCTTGAAATAATCTGATAAAGGACAAACGCCACTTTCTATGTTAGACTTGTTACCAATATGTGTGTTGATTTTTAATATTATGTAGGCGTATGCCATACATATTTAAGTGATATTCATTTTAACTATACGTAAGTCGTAACTAAAGAGTTATTGTTGTAAGTAATTATCTGGTAGTTATGTATAGCCATAGAAATTATTATATTTTATTTGTTCATTTTGGCGATTCTCCTTAATTATTCATATTAATATTATTATATTTCTTAAACTAATTATTGTATATTTAAAAAAAACAACTTAACAATCGTTAAAAAATCTAAAGTTGAATTTTATTAATTTTGTCTCGAACATAAAATATTATCTTCTTTTTTTTTAGTTTGCCTTAATACCTAATCTATTTTTATTAAATATTTTAATTGACTTTTTATTATAATTAGTAAATCCGCTAGAGACCTATAACTTGTACACGCATCCTTAACATAATGTCCACTTTGAATTATAATAATGGTTGTTTTAATGCATGTCTTCTTCAGTTAAAGCCCTGGGTGTCCCCATTTATTGTCTGTCAATTCGGGATTCCGGGACGACCCGCTGTGAGATCGAAAATACGCGTTTTTATCCAAAGGTGATAACATTTGTCTCAAAGTTGTACAAATTTAAACATAATTCTGTCTACTTTTTAATATTTTTTAGGTTTTAAATGTTTTTTTTAAACTGTTTAACATTCTTTTGATTGGCAAATGAAAGGAAAAGAAAATAAGAATTCCACCTCTATTCCACTACTTTCCCGGAGTGGTAGAGTGGGTCATGTAAAAAAAATCATGTTGCCTTTTTGGCATTCGTTTATTTTGTTTAGGTAGGTATCCAATATGTTGATATGACGTTTTCGTATGAATATGATTCACGGTGGATTCACGATTTGAATATTTTATGGGATCGATAGGTTTATATTATTATTTTTCAATCATTGAATTGACATTTGAATTTGAAACTCGCGTTCGACGAGTTTCAAACACGGCTGGCTGACGGGCGCGTTCGAGTGGAAATCGAATGTTATAATCGAAAAATATTATCGACAGACTTCGATTTATTCATAAAAATGCATCTAAATCTTTATTTCAACCACAATAAGATAAAATTTAGATTGGATTGATAAATTGTAGGTGTAAATTTTAAATTGTATTTATGTGTTTAAATTATTCGATTATGGTCCGGTAGCAAAGTGCAGTCAATCAGAAAGATCGGATCTTGACAAAAAATCGACGAAATACTTAACGCTAACAATCATTCGGGAGGCAATTTAAAAATTATATGAAATGACAAGGGAGTGAAGTGTGTAGATAATCACGGATTCAACGCGTGAATGTTTTATTTTGCTGCAACATTTTTGTGTAACCTGTCACAAGAAGCTAGAGTTGCCATGTTTCAATTAAAATCACTAAATTAATTGTGTAAAAAACTTATTTATTATCCTAGGACAAGTAGGTTGGTGTAATCTTAGGGCAGGTAATTTAAGGGCACAAAATACTAACAATTAATAGTAAATACCATTCTGGTAATTATTTTTGATGTACTTTTTGGCGCAGTGGTGAGCGCTGCGGTCTTTTAAGGGAGGTCTCAGGTTCGATCCCCAGCAGGGACAATTTAGCAAAATATAATTTCGAAATTATCTCTGGTTTGGTCTGGTGAGAGGCTTCAGTTTTATCAACTTACTCGCACCACCCTACCGGCAAAGACCAACCAACCAAGCAACCAACGTGAAGGTCAATCCACGGCGACCCAGATAGACTGTGTACCGGACGCCATACACCCAATTCGATCTATTCGATATAGCTCTCTCAAATTAATTGTTAGGTATACTTACATAAAACTTTAATAGTAACTAATTAATTAAATAAACACTGGCAAAAACACAAATGTTACTTTAAATTTACCAGTTTTTCTGCAACCTTTAACCAAGATCATATATAATTTTGATTTCATCACGTTTTCTGATTCCTCGTAAGGCCATTAAGGAGTGAACGAACCCTGTGATCTGATGCTAGCTCGCGATATCACAATGCATCAGTCACGTACATGAGACCTTCGTGCTGTTTACGTGGCAAAGGTTGAATGTTTGTGCCTCTTTATATTGTTAAGATTTCCCTGTAACTTGATTTTTTAAGTTTCGGCTTGACCGCGTGGTCATATAATATTATGATCTCACAGAACCTCCATCTGATGATTACCTAAGATCATAAAAAATATAAGGCTCATAATAATCCTTCAGCAACATTAAGTAGATACCTACTAAATTCCACTTTCACAAGTTTAGAAAATCTAATAAAAGTAATACAAAAAGCATTTCGTAAAATTGAAGAATAAATTAAATGGAAAAATGATGTGGATTTGTCTTGCTCCAGCACTGCGCGGGACTGCAATTACTTTTGTACGTTTCTTTTACTAGTTGATGCCCGTGACTTCGTCCGAATGGATTGAGGTCCTTTGGTTTTAATTTTCCGGGATAAAAAATAGCATATTGTGTATTATTCCAGACTATAATCTATCTCTAAGCCAAATATCATCTAGATCCGTTCACCCGTTCTGGTGTGATTGAGTAACAAACATCCATCCATACATCCATCAATCAAAACTTTCGCATTTGTAATAATATTAGTAGTATTAGTAATTAGTATAGTATTAGTATATTAGTATTAGTATAAATTATTAGTATAGACAAGAGCAACCGCTGAGTGTCTTACTGGTTTTTCGCGGCCTGGCCAGTGATAAATTAATTTGAGGATTCAAAGACAGATGTAAAAATTCATTTGATTAAACATGTTCTGCATTCTATGGTTCTGTGTGTAAATTTATTCCTAACTAGCTAATGCCCGCGACTTCGGCCGCGTGGTTTAAGTTTTTTTTTAAGTCCCTCGGGAGCTCCCAATTTTCCTTGATAAAAAGTAGCCTGTGTCACTCTCCAGGTCCTCAATATAGTTGAGGACCTGGAGAGTGACACAGGCTACTTTTCAAAAAACTTTTACACTTTACAACAGGTTACTTTTTAAAAATCACGTCGATCAGTTGCTCCGTTGCGGCGTGATTGAAGGACAAACCAACAAACCATCAAACCAACAAACCAATAAACCAACAAACCAACAAACCAACAAACCAACAAACCAACAAACCAACAAACCAACAAACCAACAAACCAACAAACCAACAAACCAACAAACCAACAAACCAACAAACCAACAAACAAACATACTTTCGCATTCATAATATTCGTATGATTTTGCCAAGGCAATCTTAGGCCATACCTACTCAAAAAAAGCTAGGTACCTGAAAGATGCCTATGACCAACAGCCGATGTTAACTACCTGTTGATGATGACATGCAAGTCGTAAAAATAAATCCACACTTCCATACTAATATTATAAATGCGAAAGTGTGTCTGTCTGCCCGTCTATCCGTCTGTCTGTCTGTCTGCTACGCTTTCACGGCCCATCTGCTCAACCGATTTTGATGAAATTTGGGACAGGGGTAGATTACATCCCGGGTCTACTTTTTATCCCTGAAAGTTTAAAAGTTCTCGCGGGAATCAAAAAATCTTATTCCACGCGGATGAAGTCGTGGCACCTAATAAATAATTCAGTACCTAATAAATAATTGTTTCTAACTTAATATCTGCTATGTTTCTACACTATTTGTAATGTTTAACATACTTTTGTTTCTGATAGTACAGACATGATCAATTTCTTGGTCGGTACAAAGGCGAGTCTTTATTATATGCATAAAGGATATGCAGAGGAATAGCACGCTGGGTGACCACCAGGCATAGCTACGATGTTGACTCAATGGAAGAGACTGGCATTTTTTTTTTATCTTGGCTTGACATAAATCATGCTATAGAGGACAGCGATCATATAAAAATCTAGGTTGAAGCGAGCTTGCCTAAAATGTGTCTTGTCTTGAAGGTGTACTCGAATTACGTGTCTTGCAATACAGTGCTAAAGAAGGGCACTCCTCATGCTTCCTCACGTTTGTCTCCGTGGTATCGATTCGGGTATCCTGTTACCTCAATGTTTCAGGGGCTATTTAATTTTTTTTAATTTTGTGACCTAAATTTATTTAAATAAAACACTACTAAAGTACTGTACCTACGCACTGTACTGTGGAATTCTGGTATATTTATGCAGTTAGATAAATATAGAAAGAAACTAATAATCAAATAAATATTATAAATGCGAAAGTTTGGATGGACGTATGGATGTGTGGATGTATGGATGTATGGATGTATGGATGTTTGTTACTCAATCACGCCCCAACGGCTGAACGGATCTAGATGAAATTTGGCACAGAGATAGATTATATAGTCTGGAATAACACATAGGCTACTTTTTATCCCGGAAAATTAAGGAGTACCCGCGGGAACCAAAAAACCTCGATCCACGCGGACGAAGTCGCGGGCATCAGCTAGTATTTAAAATAAAATGAGATCCATGCCATTTCCAGAACTTTTTATTGGTTAATGTAAATAATATTTAACCTTTCTAGATCCTGAACGTGGGTGCATTCTAAGAATAAAGCGAACGAAGCAAATAATATTGTGTCGCGCACTAGATCATCTTAAATAATTATAAATTGAAAGCTTATCTTTACTTAGATGACGAGTCTTTGGAAGACTGACAACTTATCATACTTTGAAATGTAAAATAGAGTTTATTATATTTACAAAATCACGTTTTGCAAATAATTTTGCACACACATAAAAGGACGAAAAAGAAACACTTTCAACAAAATAAACAAGTTAATAAAATGTTTACAGAACCCTAGGGAAGAAACATCCAAGTTTGTATAATCTATTAACACTCAAGACAGTGGCCTGGTCTGGACGACCCGTCTATAGGTTTTTAATTTATTTCTCTTTTACGAACATCTTTAAAGTGATAATTTATATCTTCATTCTGCCGATCGAAAATGCGCTCTCGGGTTAAGAAATTAGAGAATCAACAATAAACAAAACTATGGATTCAATGATATCTGTAAAGACATTAACATCTTGGACTTTTCTCTCAAAATTTGACACTACAAGCGAATTTGAGCTGAATCATATTAGCTGTAAAGTCGATGTGATTTTTATAATCGTCGAAAAATAAATTGTTTGTATTGCTCAGGTATTCCTTACACGTGGAGGGTCCGTAATAAATAAAATATCCACGCGCTTTGACAAATGAGCGAACAAGGTCGTTACGGAGGCGGTGTGTGTGAACTCTCGGGGCCTGTTCGACCGTCTGTTACCTGTTACTGTTGAAAAATTTCATTAGCAATGTTTAGTATTAAGAATCGATTTAAATAAGTATCTACAAATTACCCGTAATATATTGTAAACGTCGTTTAAATTGATTACTAAGTATGGGGAGCTAAGTTTGTTTTCTGATAGGTGAATGCGGTAAGTAATCGTTCACTGTAAGGTACTCGTAGTGGTGTATCATTCAGATTACGCTTAATTTGATAGCTCCATCGGAAAGATGATTAAATAGTTTTATTTAAAGAATAGAAAATTAAGATTTATATACAAGCGTCAAGAGGATGCGCCTATGATTAAAAGTATGAAAGACACAGATTATGAGAAAAGGGGAATTTAACTTAAACTAGGTATGGAGTTTTAATACACCCAATTAAAGGTTAGATCCAATATTAGGGATTACTAAACCTAATTCTGTATTTTTTTTGCTAAGACGACCGGTCATCCTTACTTCAGTCATTATAAAGCCGATAAACTATTTTACATATTTACTGCAAATTATGACCGGACGGGCATAGTCGCTTTCCTTCCTTGGTACGCAACCCTAAGAAGGAAGCACACTAAATCAATTAAAAAACAAGATGGCCGATACATAAGAGGCATACACGGTGCCGCGAAAATGATACCGCCTTTAGTAGCATCACAAAAATATCAGATTCGTTTCGGTACAAAGAAAAACACACACAGAATTCATATTAGCCGATTAATAAATTCTGAGAAGTTGGAATAAGACATAAATTTTAATAAAATATACCATAACGCATTTATCGGTTTGATCTTAAGTGCAGTCCGTGCCGTATTGTTTCAACGGACCTATAAGGGTTCCTACACGCAGTGTGCCCAATTTTTGGTTTCCTTGGACAGGGTTGCTGTCCCGAAGTGGCGTTAATTTTTTTTTTTTTTTTTATTATTTATAGGCTTACGCTTGACCACATCACACCTGATGGGAAGTGATGATGCGCGCTTGCCTAGAAGATGCCTATTCACTCTTGATTTAAAGATACCCAGATTGTAATTGGTGGGAAACACAGTTTTAGGTAGAGTGTTCCAGACCCTAGCCATGCGAATGAGGAATGAAGACGCAAAGCGTTTCGTTCGTGTGGATGGAACGTCGACGACATACGCATGGTAGAAAGGTGAGGGAGGTTACAAGGTTGAAAAGCTCCTGAGCACACTCACCGAAATATATCCTATAAAATACCGATAGGCCAGCTACCTTACGGCGCGGCGGTGATCCAGAGTTTGGAGTTTCGCCAGAAGAGGTGAATCTTCGCCAATCATTCTCCTAGCCCGACGATCTACGGCGTCAAGAGCCGCCAGCTGATACTTAGCAGAGCCATCATAAAGGTGACTCGAGTGCAACACGTAACTTTTCATCCCACCTCAGCGAGGAAATGACTAAATGCAAAAAAAATCACAAGATAATTTTATTTCAGTTTAGGTATTAACTACTACATTATGAAAGGTAAGTATTACAGAATAATCTTAACAAATAATACTTAGGTAGGTATAATTAAGAAAAACTGAAAGTAACGTTGCTACAGTTACTTATGTTGAGTGTAATATTTTACGTGAAAGAAAATGGTGCGCGCAAAGCAAATTAAAAAAGTACACCAAGAAGGTTACGAGTGTGTTTTTAACATATTAAAAACGGTTGTATGGAAATTCGGCACCATAGAGGTACAAGTAAATAGGTTTTAATGATGTTTTGAATTCACAACCTTCATAGACGAGTGATATTTACTAACGTGCACACGATGTTCTAAATTCAATTTACTTTATCCTCAAGAGGATCATCACGGCTTTTGCATTCATATATCGAAGAGTAAAAATACTCTTTCCGAGATGGTGGGATGAAAAGATTATTATTTATCTGTATCAAGTGAAAGTTTAATGCTAAAAACGTGACAAGTGACAACCGAGCTACGATAATGTAACATTGCATGGACGCGTCAGATAACGGCGTTAACCTATCCATAATTAATTGACTGATGTCTGATACAAACTAAGCATTAATTACCTATGTCTACAAAAGTTCGCGTCATTCATTTTATACGGAACTCTCATGCTAGGGAATAATACGAAACAAAGTTTCTTCAGACGCAGACATTTTGCGCGGATGTTTTGTCCTGTCTCATCCGTAACGTGTTTTCGTTTTTACTACTACAGTCATGAGTCACATCATGCGTTGTACCTATGCAAGCAGCAGCGGCGCGACTTTCTTCAGGATTGTGAATCACGCCGTGTGTAGTGTTCCTAAGATACACAGATTTCGTGATGGGGGAATAAAATTTCGAGATGATATTGAGTTAGTTCAGACAGGTGGGTCGTTGACATGACTGATGTCGGATCTTGAATGTCTCTTGTAGGTCAAAGTGGCGGTAGGAGGTAACATACCAACAGGCAATCCTTACAGATTCTGTAATAAAAGTGCTTACAGCAAAATTCTTGCAGTAAAGTGAATAAGTTTTGATGTTTTATTCACACATCTTCTAAATTTTTTTCATTTGCTGTAAGCAAAATATAATAAGCTTCCAGGTTCGATCCCGGCAGGGCAAATTTGGGAATTTAAAATATCAGAATTTCCTCTGGTCTGGCATGGATAGTTACCAGGAAAGATGTACTGCCATGCGATTAAGCGTTCCGGTACAATGCCGTGTATTATAGAAACCGATTAGGGTTATGGGTTTCATATAACTAAACTGCCATACCTACCCCTAACAGGTTAGCCAATAGCCCGCTACCATCTAGAACTTCATCACTTACCATATTACCTCAACGTGAGATCGAAGTCAAGGGTTAACTTGTAGAGGATGAAAAAAAAAACTTAATTTACATAATATGTATATTAAAAAATAAATAATTTGCCAAACTACTGCAAAATACGTTATATTTCGAGTTGTTGATACGCTACTTAAACTTAAAATAGGTAGGTATTTAACAAACAAACAGTATACAAGCTAGATAATAAGCCGATTCGCTGTTCCATGAAATCGACAGAATAAAATGCAAATGCAGATGTAAAATTATTGCAACAAACGTAAAAAACTAATCCCGATGCACAAAACAAACAGTAGCCATCGGTTTATAGCATCGGCTCACAAAACGATAAATCGAAAATAAAATGGAGAGAACGTAATTACAATAGCGAGCAAATCGAGGGAATCGATGGCGGTTTCTTTGACGGCGAACCATCAGATGATCAGAGTTTTGTAAAGGTGCCTGCACATATTACTTGCATTAGGAACGACATGGAACGTATATATTATAATATATATTATATTTTTTTTAATTTATTTAGTACTTACCAGCTTTTTTTGGATCCCGCGGGAACTATTTGATTTTCGGGAGAAAAAGAAAGTAAAAAGTAGTTAATGTGTTATTGTAGGCTATAATTTATCTCTGCAAATTTCATCCAGATCCGTTCAGCCGTGCTGGAGTGATTGAGTAACAAACATCCATCAATTCAAACTATCAATCCATACTAATATTATAAATGCGAAAGTGTGTCTGTCTATCTGCTACGATTTCACGGCCCATGTTTTGAACTGATTTTGATGAAATTTGGTACAGAGGTAGGGTACACCCCGGAAAGGCCATAGGCTACTTTTCATCCCGGCAAATTGAAGAGTTTCCGCGGGAATCATAAAACCTTAATCCACGCGGACGATGTCGCCGGCATCATCTAGTTTATTATATTAGTATATTACATGACATTAGGCAGGCAAAGTCTTTAAACATATTTAAGAGTCGTGTAAAGGAATATTATCTTTCTAATGTGCTATAGAATATTTAAGTTTTTTTTTTTTTTTTTGAATGTAAGTTTATGTACTGCTATATATTTTGAATATGTATTTATATTTATTAATTTAGTTATTTATGTATTATTAGTATGTATAGTTTAAGTAGTATATAATTATTGCATGTTTATTGTTGCACTTTCCCGCTTCTTTTTAATTTTCCTTATGAAATGGGTTGTCTGGAGGAGATCACTTTTAGTGATAAGACCGCCCTTGCGCACGTGTTGTTTTCTGTATTTTGTTTATAATTAAGTTTTTTCTGTATTTATGTGTGGCAATAAAGAATTTATCTATCTATCTATCTAGTATAGATAATTTCTAGATTATCTCAGTAGTCAGTACCGGTTTAGCGAGAGGCTTCAGCCGCGCTACGGAGTGATAGGCAAAACCTTAAAGTCTCAAACATAATAATTTCAACACCCCACTAATGTTAAAATATTATGTCTGTCAAAAGTAACAAAAATCATTGCAATATCTCACATGATTCAATGTCGACTCACCTTTAGTCATCGAATCAAAATTATTTCCATCAACTTTCATATCTGCAACACTGGACTCAATCGAATTTCAAACTTTTATCATATTCAACAAAGTTCAATGTCGATTGTCAGGTTGATGATGTATGTTTGTCTGATTGGAGTAGTGGATTTGAGCTGAAACCAGACAAAGATAGACTATAAAAAGCCGATAGGAGTGAAAGTGACGGCTATGACGCCGGGATAGTAGTAAGTCAAGACCGGTAGCTCTTCTCAATTACAGTGATTTCGGTCTAGAAGCAATTTCCCTGGACGTTTTCCACTATAAGGCTCTAATTAGGTAGTAATCGAATTGTGGGGGTTTTGTCATTATTATGATTGCGAATGATTTGCTAATCGAGATTAAGATGCGGTAGAATAATTGTTTGGATGGAAAAAATAGGATAGATAAATTATGCTGAGATTGGATTTTGCCTTTGGTTTGTTTTATAATGATAGGTATAAGATGGATATTTAGGGTGTATATTCTTTCAATCACATAAAGACAAGAATAGTAAAGAAAATTACATCCGCACTTACATAACTGTCTTACAGAAGACAAAAAGGTGTGTCGCAATATCAGCAAAGACGTATTTTTTTTTAATTGGTATAAATACTTAAATATTAGAGTGGGAGAGATAAGTCCTCCCAGTCCAATCTCATCAGCTGTGGTCTAAAATTTAAGCTAACTTGAAAAAGGTATGGCAGTCAATAGAAACTCTTTAGCCCTTGATTGCGATCTCACCTGATGGTAAGTGATGATGCAGTCTAAGATCAATTAGACAAAAGCGTTTAATAAAATCAGTCTCAAAAAGATATTTTTATCAAAATTTAATAATCAATAGTCAACAAAACAGATGATACTCAAAAAAGAAAAAAATGTTTTTACCGCAGAACAGTAGCCGTCGGTGGCCGAATGGTCATTGACACTAATAGATGGCGCTAGCGGGCGGTTCGATTTACAAATTAAAGACTGAGTCGGCGCCGACGCAGGTATTCTTTTATGTGGTTCCATATTCGTTATATTCTCGACTGATTCAGTTAAAGATTTTCTGTTTTTTTTTCCTGAATATCAGGGTCTACATTAACACTGACATAACTTTTAATAATTGCTATTTGAATAAATAATTAATTCAAATAATAATATTCATTTATGATTTCAAAAGTTAAAATCTTATATTATAAATATTATAAAAACTTTGGTGTTAATGTTTGCAGATGTCAATTAAGTAAATGAATCAGAATAAGAAATGTAGATAAAATAAGTAGGAAAAACACTAAAATTATACATTAGTTTTAACTTTCTATAACATGGTATCAATAAAATCATCTCACTATAGCCACAAATAAAAGCAATAGGTACCTGCTCTAAAATTTGCTCCAGAATAATAAAATTACTATCGTACGATTTGAAAATAGGAGCTTTTGAAGCGAACTTTATTGCCTAAGAGCATTATTACTGGAGATTGCTGAGGCTTATTGTATTGATTTTATAACATTTTTTGTTCGTTCTCGGAATGAAATGGACTCGATGGCTGGGCGATATAATCAATCGAATAGTAAAAACTGCCGATATAGCTATACCATAACCAAAGTAATCAAAACCAAATTAAGGGCCGGGAAATAGCTTTTTTATTATCAAAATCGACCTATAGTTTCTGTATTGGATATAAGTGCGAAAGTGTGTCTGTCTGTCTATGTAATGCATTCTATATTGTAATCTGTTCATGTAATGTGATGTCGATAAAAGTGTATTCATCCATTCATTTTCATTTCATTTCATTTCATCTGTCATATTTTTTTCACGGCCGCTCGGTATAACGTAGTTTATCGTTTGACGAACAATTAATACATAGCATACGTCCCGGAGATGAATACAGGCAACGGTAAAATACCCCGAAATATCGAAGACTTCGCATAGCATTTTAAAAAACAAAATTGAGGTGAAAGGAGTTGTGGACATCATCTAGAAGAGAGAAAAACATCTAGTAATATTAAGTTACACTAAAAATAACCGTGAATTATGAAGATCTTATAATTATCTTAAGTTTAGAAGTGAAGTAGCCCGCCAACCTGCATTGGAGCAGCGTGGTGGGTCTAAGCTCTAATTCCTACTCTCCTATGAGAATGGAGGCCTGTGCCCAGCAGTGGGACGTTAATGGGATGAAGTGGGGGTGGTGGTGGTTAGAAGTAAAACTTTGAAAGCTTATTAAAATCGAAAAAGATGTTTCAAAAACCTTTGTCTTTTTCCATATAAATATTTTTGCGTCAATATCACAGCCACGAAGTCGCATCTGCCAAGATTGAGTTATTTCCTGATTAACACAAAGCCGTTCTAACGAAAAATTCTTAAAAAACTATATACGAGCGGCATACGAATCGATAACAATACATCATAAGTCACTTGTATCGATACCTGTTATTTATGTCTCCCACGATATCAAAGTTCTATTGCGGAAATCCTTTTCAATAGCAATTGTGACTAATTACAACAGCGCATAGTCGGCCGAAGCCTCCTCCAGGCCAGACCAGGGAATATTCAGAAATTATAAAATCCCAAATTGACCCTGCCGGGGATCGACCCCGGGACCTCCGCACGTTGAGACAACAGCGCTCAACACTGCGCCAGGGAGGTCGTCAAAATATGGATATTTTCGTGTCCATCCTTAGCATTTATCATAATACTATAATATTTATATTGCGATGGACTGTCATGGCAAATATTTAAAGTATTATTATTACTTAGAGTTGAGCAAGAATTGGTAGATATAGTCTAATTTTAGTGCCTTCCTTTTCTACAAAGAGCATTACGAAAAGGTCAGCACTAGATTTACCTAGAACTGTCATTTAAGTCTAGTTAAAAGATTGTGTAATTAGCTACAATATCTATCGATAGCGACGGGTGTTCGCAATAGAGCCACTGTATCATCTTTTTGTATTATATGAATGGCGATGTCAACCTCCTTTGAGTCTTGAATAAAAAATACGTTCATTGTAAGACTGTTTTGTGCTCAGGATTTAGTTTAAGAGGATTATTTTGAGATCCAACCATTGAGTGTTTCGATGCCGTTATTGAAATACATTCATATTCTTGCTCATAAGATATCTTCACAAAAATTTTATGATTTTTAAAGCGTTTTAGCATTTGTAAAGTTATCGAACGCTCAGAAAATAGGGAAATACTTTTTTGGGTTACGTAGACTACGTCATTGTGAGACTTTAAGTTTTTTGTAATATTCAAATATGAAAAAATATAATCACTGCACTTAAATACGGTTTACCGTATGCACAAAAAGATACACCAAGACCTGTCTATAAATATAATACATCATTCAAAGTCGCTCGGATAAAACCTCTCCAATACTAATAATCGCTCAATATACGGAACACAAGAACAATACCATTAGGGTTCCCTCGGCGTTATCTGCCTTGGAAAACAATCGGCAAATGATTCACGCAGCAATTACGGGAAAATGACGATTGGTCAATGACTATGTATGAAACAGAAGAGGCCGTAATGTCACCTACCTGTGAGCCTATAATACCTATTATTATAATTATTTAAACACCGTGTTTTCTTTTCCGTTGTGTCCAATATAATACACACATGCTTACGAGCTGTAATGCTCCGATAAATGAAAATTTCATATAATACGAGAACGTGGATAGATGTTATAATTCTCATGAACTAGATTATTGTGACTTGGATTAATCACTTTTTAATTTCCGTGACTCTTTTGTACACTTTAAGTTCAGGATAAAAATAATTCTATGTCTGACTCCCGCATGCAAGGTTGATATATTATTTGTACACACATGGTCAAAATTAGTGGATCGTAAAACGTTAGTTAGCAGACCGACTGGACACACTTTTGGATCCATAATTAAAAATATAAATAATTTATGTAAATTAAACGAATTTGTTAGCTAAGTCAAGCCTACTTAACTTACGCAAGCGGGAGAACGAATCCAGGAATCAAAGCACGATTATAGGTGCGTAGATGTTTTTTCAAATTTTGTAGTTTAATAATAATGTTAAACTACAACAATTAGGTAAGAGCAAGGTTTGAGGTAAGATAAGTGCCTAACAAATTATGGAACACTTTCCAGGTAGGTAAAGTAAGTTGAGCATCTGTTCTGAATAATCTTTGATCCAAAGGCTGAGGCAGGGGTAGCTGTCATTAATGTAAGTGACTCTCCGTTCGATGTACGAACGTTTTTGTCTGTCTACTTGATTGATAAAGAAATGGTATGGTTGCGACATTGCAGAACTTTTATCTCGTACTTCCATGCCAATTTAAATTTTAAAGCCACGTGCTAAGGCACATTTTGCAACAGAGCAGAGATTTATCGAAGCTTACTTATTTCGTTCACAAAAGAAATGATATAGGTAAATGATCTTCATTCTTGTTTTGTATATAAAAATAGGCTATTCGTTGTCATTTGTTTTCGAATAACAGGCCATGTACTCGTAAGTATTTCAAAGAATGGATATTTAAAAAATCTATACGCATTCTCTAACAATATGGAATGAAATTAAATATATTTAGATTAGGTAGATTAGACCCAACATTATTTGCACAAGCGCCAACAGACTTTGGAGAGTAATAATCACTAGGTACACGAGACCTATACCCAGCAGTGGACGCATATCAATTGACGATGTTGACGTTGACGAAGCGTTGACGACATTGTAATTGTATGCTTCTAAAAAAGTCAGGTGGGTAGCATTTATTGTCGAAGATTAGGTTATTAAGAAAAGATCGGCGGTTTGACTCTCTCAATATATATGTAATATTTTTATAATAATGAATAATTATTATTTTTAATATTATTTCAATAGAGCAAGTCAACCACCGACATTCTTGCTGGATCCTCTTGGTAGAAACGCAATGTAAAAATTTATTTGAATAAAATTATGTTTTAGCTTTGGCTATACTACTTGGCGTTACTATATTTAAAGTACAACATTCCATAAGAGCATCAAATAAATATGTATCAGTTTATTATTCAATCTCCTAATCCAGCCATCTCGGGATCGAACCCACTGCCATTGTTTCGTCAGCGACAGAGCTCAATGGCATGCTTTATTGGAACCAATCAGTATTGTCGGCTTAAGGCCCATCAGAATCTTTGTATAAAATTTGAATAGGGTCAACGTGGGTATTATCGGCATCTCCAAAGCCTATTCGAATGAAAAAAAAACTATTTTAAAAAGCCTCTGTTTTAACAGCCAAAGGTAGAGACTATCTAATCAACTATCTAAAAACCAAAATACTGAATTGATTATAGAAAATAGTAAAACTGATTCTGAAATAATTAATATTCCTAAACAACGCTTTTCCTCATTAATTCAAGTATATAAGAAAATATGCATTATTTTCGTTTGTAATAATATTAATATGTTTGTTACTTAAAACCTGCCTATTATGAAACTCAGTACCTTTACCCTATGTCTTTGAAATTCACCTCCTACTTATAACCAGTGAATACAATAGGTTATCCGATATTTTATTGTCAATGTTAAATAAAGTCATTATTTTGATTGAAGACTCCATGTCACGTTTTTTGTCACTTCGAAACTGCTTCGGGACCAATCGATGGCCGCACCTAATATAAACTATTCCATAGTAATAAGATCGGGAATTCAGCAGCAAATTGTTATAGGTATATGTCCAAATTTAAGGTGAATTGTCACGCTCCTGAGTGCTTAAAATATTTTGGATGTTTCACTTCTACCACGTAGGTACTTAGCAGGTAAGTATGCTTAGAAGATTGCAAGTTACACTAACAATCCTATCCATGTAGATGAGATGACGTATTGCTAGGGAATTGCTGCAGCTACTTGAATTAATAAACTTCATAACATTTCTCGCTAAACTGTGCCGAGCAAATAAAAAACCCGACTTTACCGATACCTAGTGATAGATAAAACATATCTACAACGTTAACTTTATTCTTCTCCACTTAACTCATCATTATGTAGTGATGAATTAAGTGGAGATAAAAAATCTTTTTTATTTTATATCTGCATAAAAACGACAAACGCGTGTAAAATCCTCACCTTAAGTCCATATTGAGTAGTGACCGTTCAAATCGCATAGAAAGAATCCAATTCTGTACAAATTACTTTTATACTTCTACCATACCTTTACTACTGTTTTAATCATACTTTTGCGGGTCTAAAGTCAGTCTTCATGCCCTAGGGCCGTAATCTAGTCGATCGGTCGCCCAACTAGTTGACCAACCCCATACTGTAAATATGCACAACAGAGTCTAGGCTCCAGACTGGTCGACCAAACGACCGTACCATTTGACATAAAAGTTTTTAAACCAAGGAGTATGTATACCTGCATAAACACTGGCAGCATGAAAAGCAAAAAGTTTGATTATCAAAGCAGCGGCGCCAAATGTGACTCTATCGAACGTGAACATTCACTTTTAATTTGTTTTTTCTTTTTATTATTTACTAGACCTATGTATCCTACTTACTATGATTTGCAATAAATATCTAACCGTTACAGTTTGTTTTACTGTTATGGTAGAAGTATAAAGTAGAGTATACACCACCGGGATAAAGCAGTTTTTTTCTTGGGCGCTTGAATCCCTCACTGCACTCAGGACTCAATCTTAATTCCCTCCCTTTGGTCGGGAATTAACTTATAACACCCTCGCTGCGCTCGGGAGTTAAATTTGGAGTCCTTCGTTACGTTCAGGATTCAATGTAGCGCCCGTGACATAAAACAGTGCTTTATCCCCTTGGTGTATAATCTACTATTATTGTAACTTCATTACTGTGACTGATGGTTTGACATAAATAAATATGCAAAGGTATCAATCAGGTTTAGACAGAAAACCACTAAAGTGTCGGCGTTTTTCTTTGATGTAATAATAATAATTATTTGAGTGATGAGCCCAAAGATGAAGATGTTGAGTCTTCATCTACAATAATTTTGATTTTTTTATTCTCATTTTATCTTATATCACAATATGATTGACCAGAAAATACGTGATTAAGGGTAACGAAAAATATTAGACCTTACAGAAACTTCTCCTATATAACTTTTTTTTACTTTCATTAAGAAATAATAGGAATACTTATTATCATGAATATTATATGTTAGAAGTCACAATTCCTCCGAGATTAAGTTTGAAATTTTACTTACAGTAGGTACTTAGTAAATCCTTACCAACAGATCTAATATTTTTCAAATTTCTGAACTATCATCAATTATTCCCCCTAAAGGGATCATGATGTTTACCAATAACCCTGTATAGGTGGGTAGGTACCTATACTACCAGGTATTTTAAAAAGATGATCATCACTTAAACTTTCCAAACTTTATAGCAACTTCAGCAGCCGCTAACGACATACCGTGGTAATAAATGGATGCGACGGTGTCGTCCGTCGAACGCTGTTCGATTACAAAGATTATCTATCATCGAGACATTATCGACAATGGGGATCTGCCCATTGGTGTGGTACGTGCACAGGATGATCTTAAAATATCGTGTCAATTCACCTAATTTTTGACTCCAAAAAATAACACTGCAATATAACTAAAGCAATATGGAAGCGGTCCTTGGAAGCAAAAGTGCAGGCAGCTGGATTTTCCTGCAACAATGTTGTGTTTTGTAACTGTATGATTTCGGTTGACAGAAAGAACTACTTATAGGTCTGTATCTCAATATCTTAAAAATTAGAACACAATACAGAATCATGTTTATTTAAATTATAATATGTGAATTTAATCAATCAATTCAGGTTAAATAAGAAAATAATATTTACCCATTGATTAAAATCATTATCTAACTCACGTCATCAGTATTACTACATCATATTTTGTAGCAATCTGTAGTTATCAATAATATCATCTCAAGTGACTATGGGCCATACTACTAATCAGCATCATCATCATCTGATCGCCCGGATCTCGGAAGTACATTGATGGATCAGTATTCAGCCGTCAGCATTTGTCTTCTCTCCTGATTCTGTAAGTAATTTACTTGTCCAAAACTTATTAGCCCATGTTTGGTATCATCCTGTAGTTATCATCTCAAGTAGCACACACTTCGATGGGCCATATCTCCAATCAGCATCACCATCTGATCGCACTATCATTGGATCACGGAAGTACACTGATGGATCAATACCACCAGCATTTGTCTCTGCACCCGGTTCTATAAGTAATTCGGTAATTGGTCCCTGCATGGTGAGAACTCCTATTAAAATAACACCTATAATGTGCATCAAGTTATCTTAGTTAATAAAGTATTTAAAGGTTAGACAGGTGTTTTAGGTGAATCAATAATCATAGTGTTGGACCTGGAGAGTGGCATAGACTGTTTTTATACTTATTTGAACGAAGTCGCGGGCACGATTAAGTTAACTTAATAATAATTCTCAATATATTTCTCGATAAAACTAGTTTTTGCCCGCGGCTTCACTCACGTTAGGTTCTATTTTCATACAAATTTCAGAGGCCCCATTTTAACCCCTTAGGGGTTTTCAAAAATCCATTCTTAGCGAATGCCTACGTCATGCTTGATAGCTAACTGTATGCCTTTCAGCCCGATCCGTCCAGTGGTTTAAGCTGTGCGTTGATAGTTTGTCAGTCAGTCACCTTTTCTTCTTTTATATATTTTCGATAAAATAATAAGTTTGTGCCTTACTGCTCTGTTAGATTTTACATAATATCTGCCTATAGATTCCTCATTACTTTTGCGTGTATATCGCGCATCTGTTGGAGTTGAAACTTTCTGCAGTTATTGTTGGGACTTGCGGTAGAGCCCCTGGCATACCAACAATAGCCTACAACATTAAAGGTGGCTAGTGAGTCTCATTGCAGTTTGCTATCATCCAGGTCGCCAGGAATTTGCTACAAGAGTGACGTTGTGCGTCTAATTAATGTGAACTTATTATCTACCCTGTCACAAGATGGTTTATTTTATCTAAGACCTAGATAGTTTGAATTGGAACCAGTCTACAAATTAAGATTAGCTCAGATATCTAAGGTATTTTTGTCCAAATGATCTGAGTCGACTAATCATAATAATATCGATATTAAAATTTCGATGCGATCAATAATACGACGTTTTGATAAATGAATTGAATTCTAAAACTGGCCACAAAGATCTTGGACGATCCAAAAAAAAGTGCTGCTACTGGCAAGCGAAACTATTAATCAAACCTCTTTGGACAGTAACAAACTTATTGTGCAGACTACTACAATCTTAAAACCTACAATTTAAAGATGAATTTTGAATAAACTGACTGATATTTTGGTTTATCAAAGACAAATACTTCCGTTGGCCATTGATAAAGGCTTATGGAAGCATCGACGAATTTATGAATGAAATAATATATTTTAAGATTAATCTTCTTTTAGATATTTTAACACATCGAAGTTTTGTGTGATGGGTCACTGCTCTTTTTGTAAATTTTACCATTTTTTTAAACCATGAGAATCTGTAGGTACATATTATTATGGTATCTCTATTTCCTCTTTTTACAACAAGATTTCCACTAAAATATTCTGCAGCATTGTCTAAATACCTTGAAAATTCTTAGGTGCTTTACGCACTATTTTTTCTTGATTTTTCGAGTACATATTGGCATGAAGTTTTCGCAACGGGTTCACCTCCACAATTGTGTCTACCAATCCGCACTGGACCAGCGTGGTGGCCTATGGCAAAACCCTTGTCATTCTCAGACGAGACTCGTGCCGCCGCCGTGGGCCCGTGAGCTGTGGGCCGGTGATGGGTAGAAAATCGAAATGATGAACTCTGACTTAATGTAGAGGTGGAGTCAAAATAAAGTATCATAAAGAGACAGCTGTATGTCTAAAATAAAAAAAAATGTCCAGACAGACAATATAGTCGCACCATTAATTTACGTAAGAAGTATTTAGGTACTCAGACTATGATAATAATATGGATAATCTCTAAATTAAAAAAACTGGTCTGAACTATTCATTTCTTTTGAATCGTGTCGAATGAATCTACCTCAGAAAATATGCATCATAAGGGTTGCAAACCTACTTAATTTTTATGTATCGAAAACAGGGTTAAGTAGTTAGGTACAACGCTTGCGGAAATCTGGTGATCAGCACTAATAATTAATATTTTTACGCACTCTACGCGTTTTTAACGGTTATATGTAAGATATTTTATTAATAAAAATACATGTCGACGCCAACTGAATCTGATTACGTGCAATTATGGTGACAGAGCGTCCATCAATTGATTTACAATCCATCCCTGCTTATTTATTAACGTAAAATCACGGCTGAATGTAAAGCTGTGTCAGCCAAATTCAAGAATGTGTGAGCGCATCTCACTCTAAACATACCGTACCTAGCAAAATTTAGATAAAAATTTGATAAAGGCATCTTTAGACTTAGACACTAATATACAATACTAGCTGATGCCCGCGACTTCGTCCGCGTGGATTGAGGTTTTTCGGTTCCCGCGGGAACTCTTTAATTTTCCGGGATAAAAAGTAGCCTATGTGCTATTCCAGACTATAATCTATCTCTGTGCCAAGTTTCATCCAGATCCGTTCATCCGTTGGAGCGTGATTGAGTAACAAACATACATCCATACATCCAAACTTTCGCATTTATAATATTTATTTGAATTTGATAATATAATTTATTCGTTCTGTAGTGGGAATGATTTATATTTGCAAAAATCGACTTACCACGCTTTATAATATTATTTATACGGTGACAGAATCCGGCCCTCTTTCATGTCGCCATGAATCTCGACATCCGCCAGGGCCGCACTCAATTAGTCATTTCTGTCAAACAAAGCTCCGCTTAAAATAATAATCGAATGTTTAATCGATTACAGCGTAAATCGAATTGACGTCATCAGTTGTCCCGTCCAACATTAGCTTAGCTTAGGTTAGCTTTTGGTCATCAATTTTTTCCAAAATTTACGAGTTTTCAACCAATTATTTGTAGGTTCGAGTAGAACTAGAGATGTTGAGTTATACAGTTTACTATTATACCTCTCTATCACTATTATTATTTTATTTTTGATCTCTACATTTTCTTTACTTCAATACTCTACTCTAAGACTCTACCTTTCATAATTAATTTATTAATTAAAATTCGAAAAAAAAAGTTTTAAAAAATCTTAGAAATTTACCTTATTGTAACTGAATTTCAATAGATGTAAAATAAAAATGAAAGAATGGCCTATTTATTAAAAAAACATCCTTCATGTTCTAAGTGCCTTCCAGTTAGTTAGTAATTAATTAATAGATAGGTATTAATTAATGTGATTAATAATTATTATTATATTAATTATTTAGATTCATACTAGACGATGCCTGCTTCCTGATGCCTTTGTCTGCGTGGATTTAGTTTTTAAAAACCATCCCATCAGAACACCTTAATTTTCCAAGATAAGAAGTAAACTACGATATTGCTTCTTTTGAAAAAAAACAAAGAATTCAATGATAAAATTGTGTTTAGTTAAAATAACAAGAATCGTGGTTTTAGCAGCCGTGTTCGATCGGACATTATTTTTATTTTATTTATTGTGGGTAGCCAGTTTGCATCGCGAGTGGGCGGGCTTTATTATGACAAGCTGTTTCAATGCGACAATAACTGTTTTTATTTCAGTTTTGTGCATTTTTGCGATAATGTCACCAATTCTGCATAACACAATCTTTAAACTAAACTACAATGACAGCTTTAAATCTAGTTCTGTCCTTTTCCGCAGGGAGTATTATGAAAAGGTTAGCAGTATTTTTAATGCTGTCATTTTAGTTTAGTTTATAGATTGTGCACTACAGAATTAGCCCCATTATTGACACATCTGTACTAATGTTATTGCAAAAGTGAGCCTGTTTGTCTGTCTGTCCGTCTTTCCAAAAAGTGTGTCTGTCTGACTGATACCTTTTCTCGGCCTTCATTTGATGAAATTTAGTACCTATATATACAGTTTGTAACATACTAAGCGCTTTTAGGGTAATCACACGTATAGGAACGGCATTCCGAACCAGTGGTAGATTCATTCGACTATTCATAAGCACTTGTAAAAAGTCTATTTGAATAAAAAACTTTAGAATTTTTTGAATTTTGAATGTGCTGTTAATGCATGAAGTAAAACTTCTAGATCAGGTTCCAGTACCAGTACTGAATTGAAAAGATCTAATTCGACGCCATAGTGTGAAATACTCATAATATGCCCGATATTGCAATAAATACACTTTAACTCCTCTTTACGGAGTCTCCACACAATATGGAAATGAATGAGTTATGGTGCGGAGTCAAAGGCCGAAGTCTTCCGAAGGATTAAGTCGACTATCGGCAGCCGTTGAAAGGTTATATCGCACCTAATTATGATTTATTGTTGTTTCCGATACTGGCGAGTGAAAAAAGCTTCCATTATTAAATCGATTGGATCCAATATTTATGTCCCTGTCCCAACATTTATCCAAAATCCATTACAATGTTTGAAATGCCATAGACCGACCCAATTGAAAATGAAAAATGACAATCCGTTTTCATTTCACCAGAAAAAGAAGTGACGATATTATTCTCGCAAGGATTATTCCTCCTACCTTTAAAGACGACACGTTGTGATCCACGACGACCGTTTTGCCAAGAATAAAACAGAGAAGATGAAGAATGGAGCTATAATAATGAATTAGGAAATTTACTAGATGTAACAATGTGATGTAAAATGATAATATACATAACATACACTTATAGATACAACATATTGTCTTTTTCATTGCAAACGACTTAAACATAATATTCCTCGAGTTTTTTTTTAAATTCCACTACAGGTTAGCCGATCTCGCCTGATGGTAAGTGCTGATGCAGTCTAAAATGGTAGCGGACTATCCTGATTAGGGGTACGGCAGTTATATTTAACCCATACCCGTAATCGGTTTCTACACGGCATCGTACCGGAACGCTGAATCGCTTGGCGGTCTGTACCGGTAGGGTATGTATCTAGCCACGGTCGAAGCCTCCCACCAGACTAGACCAGAGAAAATTCAGAAATTATAAATTCCCAAACTGACCCGGCCGGAAATTGAACCCTTGCCTCCCCCAATAAGACTACAACACTCACCACTGCGCCAGGGAGATCGTCAAAGATGACGAAGACATTTTTTTGTTTGTATAATACCTTCGAACGGCACCTCACTGAAAATGTGCTAATGCAGTCAAAACAAATAACTGTATCCTTTTATCACGCGACTGTACATACTCGTAGGTACATATTGTTGCCAAATCGCGTGGGTGTTTGTGTCGATGGCTCTCGATATATGCCCCATTGAATTACGAGTATTTGACACTAACAGATGCGCAGACAGACACACAGTCCCGACTCCTGCATACATTTATATAAGTACAGGAGAAATTGATTACCAACGTTTCAGTGACCGTTGATTTTGTGTGATCGCCTTATTTTTTTCCATTCCGCATACATAGCCATCATGGTAAACTATGGCCTAACCCTTCTCATTCAATTATTGTAAACCTCAACAACCTTAGAGTACCTAAATATAGTCAGTAGGTACTTACTATGTGTCCGCATAGTTTTGGTTCAAATAACATACGTTGGGAATTGGAATATACTCTTATCAAAATAGGTAATTATAATGAAACAAATCAATTGTGTGGCGATTTTGAGTAAACCGATGGACCGATAATTAATCAAACAGACGCGCATCAGGTGAATTTTATATACGAGTACCTACCTTCGGTAGTTGGATCAAAACTGTAGGTACCCCATGTCTTGGAATAGAGGCCCAATTGTATAAGCAAATCGTAATCATTTGATCGCTTAAAACGTATTAGGTACTCAAACTGTTTAAGGAGTTCATACCTACATGCTTTTTGACAAGCAGGCGTCTATGAACTCCTTAAACAGGTCGAATTATCCGTATGACAAACGATTACTATTACGATTTCCTTACACAAAGAAGGGGCAGGTGTAACCCGTCGTATTTTTGTAAGCAGTAAAAGTTGCGAAAATTGGTAAGTATGCACATGAAATATAATAATTGTTTTCCACATTGAAAATAAATAAATCAGCCCACGCCGCAGCCACCGCTGTAAAGTTGATGATTTCGATTACTCGCTCAAATTAATCCGAATTCCAAATAAAGCTGTTCTGTTTTTGTGGAAATATTTCAAATATTCGACTGATATTAAAGTGTATTTATATTTAACTAGCTTATGCCCGCGACTTCGTCTGCGTTGAGTAAGTGTATATTGATTCCCGCGGGAACTATAAAATTAGTCTATGCCCTTCCCTGGGATGCAACCTATCTCTATACTTACGAAATTTCATCAAAATGGGTTGAAAAGATGAGCTGTTGACATGAGTTGTGATGAGTTGATGACAGACAGACAGACAGACACACTTTCGCATTTATAATATTAGTATGGATAAGTCAGCTATAAATAAATAAATAAAATGTTTTGTTTCAGGCAGCTATAAGTAGCCGTAGCGTCATTTGACGAGTTTCAGGAATCATTGCAATTAAAATAAGACTTTTTCTTCTATATTAGTAGTAATGCGTGGGTAGATGGTATTTTCAGGTAATTAATCCTTACTGAAAGTTTTTTGAAAATTATCAAAAAAGTGTGAAAATAGACAATTTAAAATTTTGTTACTTAAAAATAACAATTAAAAAACTTATTATAAGCATGAAATTATGGAGTCCTTTTTCTAAAAAAACATTTGCTTTTTGCACTGTCTGAAGTAAGTAGGTGTTCTTCAGTGAGCTTAAAATAAAAACAAGGAAAACAGGTAATTGTCCTGATTGTTAGAAATAATGATCTCAAGCGTTTTCGAATCCAATTAAGAAGATAAGAAAATGGCGACAATAGGAATAAAAAATTGGGAGATAAATTTTAATCTTAATTGGTACTGGGTGGCTTACAGATCAAAGAGCACAAAGCATCAAATCACTACAATATGGCTCGGACATCTTCTCCATAAAGAACTAATATGACAACCTTACGATAATTCTGGAGCTAATGAAGGAATAACCATGTTTTCTCGAATAGAAATGTGAAATATCTCGAATAAGATACAAAGTTAATTCTATCGTTTTTCAAAACCTCTACGTTCTGTAAAAATGATGGTTGTATTGCTAAAAATAGATAATTATACCTACCTAGATTGAATTTCAGAACTTACCTGTGATATTAAAAAGTATTTTAATTGTTTCTAATAATGTACCTACCTATCTATAAACTATTCTTGTGTTGCCTTTAATTATTAATTTATTTAGTTAACATTACTGGTAGGTACTGGTTTACTAGGTATTTCAATATAGGTACTCATTGAAATTTGTTAAATTGAAACCTTGGTACGGAAACTGTACTCAAAATACTCCAAACGATTTTCATATTCCGTTTATAAACGTTTATAAAATTAAAGTGACGATTAAAATATTGCTCAACTATATCATAGACTTTATTGAAACATTGGACAAACTTAAAGTGACTTTTTGGGTTTTCTCTTTGCTGGAATTCTAATTGAAAGGTAGATACTAGATAGGTACTTATAGGTTATTCGAGATTATTTTTAATATCCATACTAATATTGTAAATGCGAAAGTGAGCTGTCTTTCTGTTACATTTTCAGGGTCCATCTGTTCGGCTGATTTTGATGGCCTAAGGACAGAGATTGGCTGCATCCCGAGACATAGACTACTTTTGTCCTGCAGGAATTCCAACTAACCTAAATCCACACTGTCGAAGTCAAGGGGATCATAATATCTGGTAGGTATACTAATATTATAAATGCGAAAGTGTGTTTGTTTGTTGGTTTATTGGTTTGTTGGTTTATCCTTCAATCACGCCGCAACGGAGCAACGGGTCGACGTGATTTTTGGCACGGGTATAGCTGAGGACCTGGAGAGTGACATAGGCTACTTTTTATCCCGGAAATTAAGGAGTTCCCGCGGGAATAACAAAAAACTTAAACCACGCGGACGAAGTCGCGGGCATCAGCTAGTAATAAGTAAAAATAATAGGAAAATACCACTACTAGTTTTTGAAAATCATAATAATAGTATATTGATGTATTCAAAAGCCTTCTTGTAATAAAAGGGCTAACGTCCATCGGTCAATATTTTAATTTTATTAGTTCCTAAACGTATACATTTCATAAAATCAAAATGAGAAAAAAAAATCTTTACCTCGTAAACTCAGTATCCAATAAAAGATTATCAAATGGCCGTACCTATCTCATAATAATAATTCGTACCCGATTGTAATGTCATGCGCACAATAAACATAAGTCAGTGCGACATCATAAAGTAGGACCCCGTTCCCTCCCGTGTCTTAATTTGTAAGGAGCGATGCGAAGCTGTATAAATAATGTAAAAACAATGAACACTGTGGGAGTGCGTGACATCGGCCTTAGAAACTCTTGAACATGAAAAACCAAAAAAATCCCATATACTAATATTATAAATGCGAAAGTGTGTCTGTCTGTATGTCTGTCTGTCTGCTACGCTTTCAAGGCCCATCTGTTTAACCGATTTTGATGAAATTTGGTATGGGGATAGTTTGTATCCCGGGGAAGGACAAAGGCTAATTAAAGAGTTCCCGCGGGAATCAAAAAAGCTTTATCCACGTGGACGAAGTCGCGGGGATCATCTTGTTACCTACATCATAATCTGATACTTTGAAGATTCTATAGCTCGACGGTTAAGAAGAGGTTAAGAAATGGAAGGTTCATAGTTAGTTAGCCTTACTCTATGCATTTTTCATAATATGTACTAAGATATTCTAAGCATATCTTTAACTATTATTGGAGAGCAAAGGGGAAGTTATATTTAGAAGAGGTACCTAATACTATTCATAAAAAGCCTCGGCTGATCCAGAAAATTGGACATAGCGAAGCGAACTTTCATCTCTAAAATATGCAACACGTAATCAATTAAATTAATTTAGTGCGGGAACTGTAATTACATTGGTGTACCTAAGGTGCTTAACCGGTCTAGAAAATAATGTCAGACTCAAAAATGAAATAAATCTCATAGAATATTTCAGCTATAGATTAAATAATTTATTGAAATATCGAAATATGTATATTTATAATATTATGTATAATAATCACAAATAAAATATAAATGTTCGACTCTATAAATTTGCAAGACTGCGCCTGCGCATACAGCGGCGACTTTGACATTTACAGAAAAATCTAAAATCATAAAGCACAAGAAACCACGCCGTATCGGATTGCAATTGCTTCTTGAATGCTAATCATTTACTATCTCTCTCGCACACTCTACAAAAACACACCAAAGAATTTAAAACCTTAGGATTATCGAGGCAGACCAGATTATCGTTAAAGTTAAGCAAGACATCAAAGACTTATCGGCAGCTTCATGACGTTTACAAACGACTGAGAAACCGCATAATATATTAGCGAAAACAAAATATTAACACCACGGATTCGAAGGTAGGTAAGTCGTAGGATTAAAATCTGCAGATAGCATTGCTGAGGAAACCGAATAGTTTTAATTATTAATTTAAACCTATACTATAAATGCGAAAGTTTGGATGAATTTATTTGTAGATGGATGTTACTCAATCACGCCAGAACGGCTGAACCTGAATGAATGAAATTTGGCACAGACATAGATTATAGTCTGAAATATCACATAGGCTACTTTTTATCCCGGAAAATTAAAGAGTTCCCGCGGGAACTAAAACCCCCAATCCGCGCGGACGAAATCGCGGGCATCAGCTAGTATAAATTAATCTTAGTATCTTATTACTTACCAACTCAAATTTCCATATTATGGGACCAGAAATCCCTTTTTAAGATATCTCAATCGATGACTGAAAACATGCATGCGTGCCCAAGAATCCCGCATAAAAACCTATGTCATTCCCCGGGATATAACCTATATCTGGTCTGTACCAAAATTCGTCAATACCGGTGGAAAAGAGCCGTAAAAGCGGACACGCTTTCGCATACTATCATGATATTAGTATGGATTTGGATGAAGGATGGAGTAGTTACTCGCTCGCAAATAGAATGTAAATTTTAAGTGTATGCTCAAAATGATCTTGTTAGCAAGGAATGCGTTCCAACTTATGCAGGAGGTTCTGTGTAAGTAAATATGCAACCCAACGCACGGGATGCGTGGACATTTAATATTTCGCGAGATATGAGCGAGCCGGCAGATACAAAAGATAAACAGGCGACAGATTTGTGCGAATCCGAATGCTTACATCTTGTGCTGCTAGCATAAGTGGTTTATTTTTATCAGGTGCCTTCTACAAATCGAATGAGTCTATTTAAATATCAGGTTCAAGAAGTTCAACATGACTTTCGTTGTGTATTTTCTTTTTCATTGTCTTACCTGCATCTTTAAAAGTTAAGTCATGTCAGGAATATGAAGAATTAAGTACTTCTATGTACATAATTTCAAGTGATTATTTTATTTTAGGGCAAAAACATGATCAGCTATCATAAGGGCGCCTTCAAATTTGCCGCAAAGCGTAGCGCGGCTGCAGCGCGGCTGCAGCGCGGCTGCAGCGCTGCGGCCGCGCTCCTGTCGCGAGGATCGAACATCATAGGGTTGTTCCTATATTTTATTTCACGATGGACTCTGACGAAGAAACACTGCTCTGTGTTACTATTAATACTAAACAACGAAAATATAAAGTAGTTGTGTTAACAATACATAATATTATACTTACATGCTTCATTTTTTTTCACTTGGAGTCTTAGAATAACTACATAGGTAGTTACCTATAGGTAGTTACCTGGTTAGGTATAGGTAGGTGTGTAGAAACCTAGTACACTCGCGAAATGTAAGCCGTTCAATTGGTGCCATAAATGGTATCGTACGACGCTCGCGCAGTCCGAAAAAAGCTGGTTAACTTAGTTTTAGAAGCTACAATGCTACAAACAAACTAACCAATTACTTACCCAACTTTTAGGTGGAAAACATTTAAACTGGCAACATTATGTTTGCGTTTACGAGGCAAGTAAACACAGCACACATAGCGAATTGTTAGCTTGCGTTTTGAGAAGGCGTTGTTTGGAAACATACCTTCTATAGGTAGTTATTCTAAGCTTGGAGTCTTGTTTGTGAAATTGTCAATAAATTTAATGCATATTTCTTCCCAAGCCTTTTTCTTTTCGATTTTGTTGCTGTACTTGTCGGACTTCGAATCCCATTTTGCTGGACGACTCTCAACCTCATCGATAAATTCTTCTACCTGATTTTCGTTCATGTTTAGACTTGAACAATAATACGTGCGCAGTCCCGTCACTAGTCGATCGATGAACTGATGCGCGGCCGCAGCGCGGGTGCAGCGCTGCAGTCGCGTGTTTTTTATTTATATGGATTTACAAAGCAGCGCGACCGCAGCGCTGCAGCCGCGCTGCAGCCGCGCTGCTCCCGCGCGGCACTTTGCGGCAAATTTGAAGGCGCCCTAAATGTGTAAGTTTTGAGATTCTGAATCTAAATCCATCCTAACTAACCTTATAAATTACCTTTGTGCCTAGTGGGAGGCTTCGGCCGTGGCTTATAGTTACTACCTACGTGAAAGACGTGCCACCAAAGACGTGCCGCCAAGCGATTTAGCGTTCCGGTACTATGCCGTGTAGAAACCGATAAAGGGTATGGGTTAAATATAACCGCCATACCCCTAAAAGATTAGCCCGCTACCATCTTAGACTGCATCATCACTTACCATGAGGTGAGATCGCAGTCAAGGGCTAACTTGTAGTATATTTTTAAAAAAAGCTAATGTGAGTCTGTTTGTCTGCTACGCTTACATGACCCATCTTTTCATCTTGAGGAGTTTCCACGGAAATGAAAAAAATCTACGCACACGAAGTCACGGGCATCATCTAGTTAATAATAAAACATATTCGAGTTTATGTACCTACGTGACCAAAACACAGTAAAATAATGTTCTCAGAAAATATGAATTATATTTTGAATACCTTAAAAACCTCATCAATAGCTCGTTTTGACGTCGTCGTCAAGCGTGTCGAGTAACATATTGTTATCAGTACTTCTATCGCGTGTTATGATATCAAAGGTTTTTAATTCAGATATTACGTTACTTTAAATTGAAAAAAAGGTGACGTAGTTTATTCCCCACTCGCCCTGTCAATATGACGCTTATGATATTATTATAATGTTCAGTACTAATATTATTACGTTTACACTTTCCATTCAAATTGAATTCAAGAGAAAACTCTTACAGATTTTGCATGATTATTAATTATTATTAATTTATATTTTACATTAGTATCAATCATTTTGTTATACGGTAGTTACTACTTACTTGTTTCCGCTACTTGGTCCGTTTACTTTTGGGTTTTAAAGATCACATTAGCATTTGTCAAAAATCTTCTTTATAAGAGAACCTATATTATTACACAAAATCCCAAAATACCCAGAGGTTTTAGGATCTTCATTGATAATAAATAATTATGTCAGTTGCTCGACTTCCCCTTCAATATAAATTGATGTAATTTTTATCTTGGTGATCAGTCAGGTAGAACAGAATTATAGTGGTTATTGACTGCCTCGTTGGTCTAGTGGTTATCATGATCGACTGCGGCTGACGAGGTAACGGGTTCGAGTCCCGGGTCGGGCCATAATTAAGTGTTGGGTTTTTCTGATTAGAAATTCTCAGTACTAGCCCGGAGTTAGGAAATTGGTGGTGTTTCACCCCCGTGCCTCGGAGAGCACGTTAAGCCGTCGGTCCCGGTTATTATCACTAACATGATAATAGTCGTTAAACCCCGCCAACCCGCATTGGAGCAGCGTGGTGGGTCTAAGCTCTAATTCCCTCTCTCCTATGAGAGTAGAGGCCTGTGCCCAGCAGTGGGACGTTAATGGGCTGTAGTGGTGGTGGTGGAATTATAGTGGTACATTAAAAAAATTAAATACCCTTATTTTAAAATATCTGAGCACGGGGAACAAACCAGCGTCTGTCCGTCTCGGAGGTCATAACTTCTATATTTATGTCTTACTTTGGCCCAGCTCCCGATTCTGGATCATATTACACTGGTTTATGTGTTTGTCTGTTCGATTGTTACGTATGGGTTTTTAAGTGAAAATTAACAGGTATAAAATTTGTTTATGAGTGGTTGCTTAGTGTAACTCGAGTATTTTATAAGTATTTTATAACACCAAATTTGGTTTTGTCTGCATAATATAACTAGCTAATGCCCGCAATTTCGGCTGCGTGGATTGAGGTTTTTCGGTTCCAGCGGGAACTGTTTAATTTTCTGGGATAAAAAGTGGGCTATGTCCTTCCCCGGGATAGAATCTACTCCTGTACCGAATTTCATCAAAATCGGTTAAACATATAAGCCGTGAAAGCGTAGCAGAGAGACAGACGGACAGACAGACAGACACACTTTCGCGTTTATAATATTAGTAGTGATAAAATATGTATATACGCCTCTTTAATATTTTGTCCTTTCTATTTCTTTGTATTTCATGTACCTATACTCAACACCGGAACTCAAGGCAAAGTGCTTTTTTTTTCGGCAAAATGTGCTGTGACTTGTGCCTGATAGTGAACGCCAATGTGCTTAACTATTCAATTATATTGAGATTGAATTACTCAAAAATTAATTAATTTATGATTTTGTGATGAAGTTTTGAGGCTTCAATTATATTTTGCCTTATTTCTTTTAAGTCCTTTTATTTGATTTAGTTATTTTTTCACCTCTATTTTGACTAACACATAGTCGTAATGGCAGAGACTCTGGGAGTTTTGATGCAATGGTCAATGACCTCAACAATTATTTCGGTTACAACTACGACGATGACGATTATAATTCTCGTCTTTATGCTTGTTTTCTTTCAAAGAAAAATAATATTCACACCAATTATGAAATTCCCATTACAGAGTACTAAACTTTACCGGTCACGAACTCTTAACTTAAACTAACTTAGAGATGGCGGCTACCTTAAAATATTATGTCACAAATGACCATACTTCTTTGAAAAGATAAACTCTAAGGCCAATTATGGGCCGGCAGCGGCGTTTCCAAAAATCGTATATACGTTTTTTATCTGTGATCAAACTGTTTGGCTGACGTGCCTGATGCAATCTTCTTAATTTCCCATTTTCACAACTGAAATCACCAAACATTATATCACATACCTCATGGATTTTATCTAACTAAAGAAAGAGTTCATTATTGGATGTAACTTTTGGTCAAAAACGGTAAATGTATGTTGGTTTTCGGTAAAATTGTTAGTCACGAAGGAGATGGGTTGTTCCGTTGACTGTTTACAAGGCGATATTAAAAGTTGACACGCCATTTTGGTTTGATAGGTTCTTTTTTAATACGCGCCACGAGCATGCGTTACTGTGTTTATATCTTTATTATTTTTAATAGAAGTTACCATGTTATATAGTTAGTTAAACCCTGAAGACATTTATGTGTCGAGTTGTCATTTCGAGTAAATCATGATTCGAACCAGTCATAACTTTATAACAATAATTATATCCTTGATTCTTGAATATTTTTTCCAAATATATCTCGTTTATCGACACATTTTATTCTGTGATTTTATTTGATTATTCCATTAAATATTCGAAACTCATAAAAACAGATTTGTGTAATTCTCTTTGTTTATTCCGATCAAAGGGGAAATTACAAAAAGTATACAAAAAAAAACAGAAAAGTCCAGTGAAACCTCGGGCATTCCTTCGTTCGTGATTTTTTCTTGGGGTGAACACAACCCTTTCTGTAAGGGAGAAACGTCCAACAATACGTACGTACTTATTTTTTTTTTTTCGGAAAAAAATATGTATAGGTGAAGAGCTGATAATGTTGATAATGATGTTGATAATGTTGCTAGAGTTGTTGTTGTTGTAGAGCTGAGCTTTTGAGCATGTTAATTTTACTAAACGAACGGATGAACGGATGAAAAAAAATGTTTTAATAATTTACAATGTCACATATTATACAATATAATATGATTGATAAATATTTCTACACTATGAATGGGTATAAGAAAATGAGAAAGGACAAGAACAAAATGATTACCCGACTTCAAGTATATTTGTCATATGCATAAGTTTTTTCGGTTTTTCATATAAATACAAGTATACAAATGGCAAAATCTTGCATATTTAATTGTTGAAGCTGTCTGAGGAAAAGTATTTAATAAAATTTTAACGGCCAATTTCGAGGGCTTCACATAATATTATAGTAAGCTTTCAAAATAGTCTAAATACCTACATACATATGACTGTAAAAATTATGATAATATGACAAACTTTTCATATTACGTTTTGGCATCCAAAACTTTTAATTTCGTCTCCTGGTCTACCCAGCGGCCATGTCCGTGTGTTAATTGTTTGTCCTTCATTATTTTCATCTTCAATTGCCCTTTTGTTTCGCCTATTCTTTTCGCATCCCGCATTATTCAGTCTTTCTTCCAGTGAACGATTCCGTTCATTTTCAGTCTTTACAATGGCCCACCGAATTATTTCCTGCGTCATCATTAACTTGCTGAATTTGTTTTTTTTTATTTCGGCTGCCACCGTCGTCATTCTTTTGGAAGTGGAAATACGGATGTCGACTCAATGGTTATTATATTTGTCTATTTTCCAATTGTTACTCAGGCTAATAAGCAATTTGGGATCTCGTATTTTTTTTTGGTAAGTGACAGATGTTTGTATACTGCAGTTTCTTTAAATTAAGGATGACGATGTTCGTATGACCTTTCTTTTAATTTGAGAGGGGTAGTTTTTGGAAAGACATGATGTGATGTTGAAAATGAAGAATAAAGCAGTACACTTTTAAGAATTGTATTTATTTTGTGAGTTTATATTAATAAATGGGGACCAGGTGCTTAACATATTCAATTTCATAAGAAATATAAGAGATATCCATGTTAGTCATCAGAACCCGAGTAAAATAAATTGCCATCCCAAATAATAATTAGTTAAAAAATGTGCATTAATTATTAAACAATGAAAGGATTAGGTATATAATATAGAGAAATCATAGAAGAGAGAGATAATGAACAAAAAGTTTCATATTATTATTTTCCTGCCATTTAAAAACAAAATTTATTTTCTGTTAACGCGTATTTTTTGGGGTTAAGCCACTTTATTGCTGATGGTTTCAAGTATAGGCGTCACCTTTATTGTTTGAAAGCAGGCTCGCTGAGTAGGTCCCACGGGACAACGATTTCGGCATTTGGAAAAATTGCAAAAACAAAATGGAAGAGAAGCTAATCTAAATTGGTATGGTGTGCATAAAAAAAATATGTAGAAAGTAATGTAGAGCAGTAGGACACAAAAAATTCAATATTTCTCTTTATTAATTGATCAGCTGAATGAGAAAGAAATATATTATTACTGTTAATTAGATCCAGATTAAAAATTACCTTTTTTTATGACTGTAGATGTATTAAACGGACAATTTAGAGATGAACATACTATATATTTTTATTAGATTATAGACAGTGCAGATATAGTAATAAATAAGATTGAAGTGTTAGACTTATATGAATAAAAATATAGTTTAATACATATTTAGTTTTTAGCATTTTAATATTGTATTAAGTATTGCATTTGTGTTGTTTATTTCTAAGGAATTTACCGTGATAAAATTTTATAACAATTATTGTTAAATAAGTAATTAAGTACTCAAATATTATAAATTATAAGTTATTGAATAAATATTAATTATTAGATATTATTGATTAAAAGTCCAAAACAATTCTCTTTCTATTTAAGCGCGTCAATCTGTTTCAAACTATCATCCTTTAAAATAATTAAAATAACATTATTTGATAAGCTTTTTTTTCTATCCCTACTGTAGGAATCACAGCCAATACAGTTTGCTTGTATTTTTATTCGGTGTGTAATTAGTATTATTGTAAGAACTCCATTAAGATTTACGTTTTTTTTTGTGATGGCAGCTAGCTACTTAAAAAAGTGATTTTCTAAATCAACAAAAAATAATGAGTATTATTTGGAAAGTGGTTCCTTTATTAGAATCATGAAAATAATATGTACACCATCATATTTTCATGTACATGTTTCATAAACTACACTTACTGTGTAGTTGAAATAGCGGCTTTCTTTTTTCTAAAAATTATTTATTCAAAGTTGTACACTTTTTAACTTAGCGAATTTTATTCAAGTTTTTATTAATAGATAGAGTAGATTTTGGATTAGCATTCTTAATACATCATACCATACAAATTATTGACATACAAGGCCAATCCTGCGGAGCTCAGAAAAATCACCTAGCAGCAGCAGCTTAAATAATTAAGGCTTTAAAAATATTATGTCCATACTTAAATCGAAGAGTGGAAGCAATCCAATACAAAATTTATAACAATCTTCAACTGTCAAGGGGCAACAATCAAAACAGCACTCGAGCTGGGACGTCACCCGGAGGGTCACCAAGGGCCCTCCAGCGCAAAGGGTTGTAACAAACGAAAATTTTACAACAGTTGATTTGTAGAAAATTCCAATTGGCACTCCAGATCACCTTGTTACGTGTACGGAAAGCGACTTTCCGATAGAAATTACAAATGTCGATTGTTATAAAAGTAATGTGACCAACTGCCTCGTTGGTCTAGTGGTTAGCATGTTCGACTGCGGCCGACGAGGTCCCGGGTTCGAGACCCGGGTCGGGTCACAACAAGTCTGGGTTTTTCTGACAAGAAATTCTCAGTGCTAGCCCGGAGTTAGGAAGTTGGCGGTGTTGCACCCCCGTGCCTCGGAGAGCACGTTAAGCCGTCGGTCCTGCGCCTGATCTCTCTCCGGTCGTGTCGGATTTTCCGTCCCATCGGGCTATGAGAGTAAAGGAACATAGAGTGCACCTGTGTTTGCGCACACACTTGTGCACTATAATATCTCCCGCGCAGATGGCTAATCTCTCTGGAGATTGGCCGCCGTGGCCGAAATTCGGTCGGGAGGACATTATTAATGTGAAGAATATGCAAATTGGCTTCCTCAATGTTACAATAAAGTATAGGTAAGTCTATGTGGATTTGAGAATGACAATGAATTTAGATAGTTTAAATGAGAAAAGGAAAATATACTAAGCAATACCATGTGTCCAGATCTTTCTTCTGCAGTGAAATGAATTATAACATAAACTTCTACAATCCAGTCGATACGTAATAGGAGCCGTTCGTGACGTCAGCTTGTTTTTCACTTGTCATTTTCCAACAAATCGCGCCGAGAGTCCTTGAGACGATTGCTTTCATACTCGATGACTCCTTTGAACCAGGATCGAATATTATTGACTTCTTATTAATGTTTCTATCAAGAAAATTATCAAAGGTAGGTAGGTAAGTACCTACCTTTGATAATTTTCTTGATTTTTATTAAAATACAAAAATTTCCGGAAAGCTACCAGAGCTGGAAAGTTCTAGTGCGGACACCGCGTACAAATAAGGGTACAATCGGGGTGCCCTCCAGCACGAGAGACTGATGATATAAAGACGGTGGCGGGAAATTGCTGGATGAGAAAAGCTGAGGATCGGGTGTGGTAGGTACCTACCTACCTAGCTGAATTTATAGTATTCTTACTGCGACAAAGAATTTTGGTAAATAGTGGAAGAGATTATTGCGATCGTTATGTACTGTAGCTGTTGCAATAATTTCACGTAATAAGGGGACAAATACTTTGGCCGCCATATCTGCATATTCACAGAAAGTACATGTGCCTACAGACGGAACCCCTAAACCAAGAGTATCTCTTCAATTATGCTAGTTTTGTCATAGGCAACTGAGGCCGACTGCCTCTGCTGGCAGACGTTATCACTATAATATTTTCTTCTATGCGCTCGTTGGGGTCAAATATTGCTCTAACTCTGACATATAAGTACCTACGCGTTATCTGTGTTAAAAATGCGTTTCATACACCTCTTACGTCTGTTGTAGGTCGTTTCGTGGTATACGATCAACTTCTGCTTAATCAACGCAATTAAATCCTGTCGCAACTAGGTTCACATAACCATCGTGGACTGTAGATAATTTCATGTAGCCTATTACCACGACAAAATGTTATAACTCGCAATTTTATGCTTAAAGTATGCTACACGTCTTTATTTCTTGTGCGCATAGCTAAACTTGCGTATTTGAAAGTGATTAACACCTTTCATACAGCGGCTTTGTGTATCAAAGGGAGCATTTTATTCCTAACATACGTACCTCCCTTTCATTTCACATGGGAGTGAGGCGATGAGATGTCGTAAACGCTCCTTTGAAGTCACCGCGGTCAATGCATTGCATATTTTTTGCTTTTTTCATATCGAAAACTAAGAAAAAATGTTGTAATGGCCGTCATTTCGGGTAATCCAAGTCTTCTTTTAGTTATATCCTACTGATGTATATCAAAATTAATATTACGTTTGACAGTCTTACATAGAGACTTTATGGTGATTCGAATAAGTATTATATTTGCTTGGTTTTCGGTTTTTTGTCAGCAGACTTCTGCTATAGGGCTTATTACAAGGACTTAATTGATTTTGGCAGGCGGATGCCAATCGGAACGACTCCAAATTGCCACCGATTCAGATTTTGTTTGTTTATTTATTTGGTGCTTGTTATTAAGGATTTCGGTTAATCTGCGGATTATATGAGTTAGCTTTATGAAGGTCTAATTCAGATACTTTCAAATTGGTATGTTATGCAGTGGCGGCTTTAGGGAGTGGCAAGCAGGGCAACCACCCGGGGCCTCGCTCTTGCAGGGGCCTCGCGCCCTCACGCGACAGCCCAATTAGAAAAAAATATTAGGTAATAGGTTCTTAATATGTATTAGAATCTCGCGCCCGCCGCGGAAAACCCACAAGGTGCGAGTGCAAGCATGTAATAGCCACAACATATTAATCTATGATGGCCACTCGCGTACTCTAGCCGCTTGTGTAGTACCTACCACAGGTAGTACCTATAAAATCGCGACGTTATCTGTGTCGTTCACTCGACTGAAATTTTCTTCCTGTCTATTTCACACTGACGAAATTTCATGCGAGTGCTCGGGCAAAGCGGGCCTCGCAAATATCTACCGCCCATAGCCTCGCAATGTCTAAGGCCGCCCCTGATGTTATGCTTACTATTCTCTTCTCACCAACGATTTTTATGACTACTAAATGCATGATAATATCATCGGTCTACGTAAGCGCAAATCTAACATCGACCACATCATCATAATAGAATAGTGATATTATCAGGCATATTCCTGAATATTTTGCTTGTATGGACCACCATAACCGATAAAATATATAACGAGTAGGTACACTACCTCTCCACCATTGCTTGTGTAACTCGGTAGGATTCGTCTTTCAAATCAGTGGTAGATCCTAAAAAACTTGTAATAGTTTATTGTAATATATTTTTTTACTTTTCTGCAATTTTAATTTTTGCAGATGTTTTGGAAAAATGGAGAAAAGCAAACGGCTAAATGAAATCCTATAATATGTTCAGTTAACCGTCTTGCAGTTCTTAACATTAAGTATTAGGGTACACTTTTTGTTTAAACCTGTAAGTAAATAAATGGATAAATCTAAGATTTTAAGCACATTATGAAGGCAATCTATATAACTCGTCGATATCAAAGTTAGCAAATTCTTGTCCAAGACATAAAATGTTTTACAGGCGAAGTTTTAAGCAGGGCCATTTAATTACTGGCGGCACACAAGCACGCTAAAGTTCAAAGTCTAAGAAAGACTGCACGCTTACTTGAAGCGTTTTACATGACTACGCGAAACCAAAATTATCGGGGAATATTCAGAGCATTTCAGACATTAGAGTTTAAACTATCGTATATTCATTATATTTATTCGAAACTAATCGGACATTTTCCGACAATACTAGTGAGACAACATTTTGCATTACATTAGTTATAGCATTTTAGACCTGGTAGATAAGTACCTAAGTACTTATACCTAGTTGATTTTTCCTGCCTAAGTCCAAATTAGGTACTACGAGTAAGTATTGGTGGAGCTTGAATCCATGTTCGTTTCAAAGACGGCTGAATCAACAATACTAATTTATTGCTTACTACCTGACTACCCATAATGGGCATAAAACTAGAAAAACCTTGGTAATTAAACAAATCTTATTTCAATGAAACCATTTTGAAAGCACATGCTAACTTTATCCAGTGCTTCAAAGTTCAAACAATTCTTAGAAAAGCAAGCTACAGTTTTTCACCAATTATTTTCTTGAGTAGGTTGAATATTAATTAATCCATACTAATATTTAAATGTGAAAGTGTGTCTGTCTGTCTGTCTGTCTTAATTCAAATTTAAATCTATTTTATTCAAGTTGACTTTGAGAAGGGCTTCTGAATAGTCGAGTGAATCTACCACTGGTTTGGAATGGTATTCGTACCGAGAAGAACCAGCAAGAAACTCTGTCTGCCTGCTACGCTTTAGGCATCTTTTCAGGCGATTTTGGTGAAATTTGGTATTGCGGTGTTGCGGTATGTGGAATTTTAATTTCGGGCTAATTTTTAGCCCGGAAAAAAGGAGTTCCCCTGGGAATTAAAAAACGTAATCTTCGCGAACGAAGCATTAAATCTAGTCTCGTATTTTATAATCCTAAGATGATAAAAATCACTTAGCAGCATAAAAAGCAGTGTCAGATTAATATCTATACAGTTTAGCAGGCGGCTTATAGAAAAGTGTTTTCATACTAACACCGGGGGACATTGGAGCTTAAAAATGAACGCATAAATCACGATCTTCGGTCCTAATTAATTCCTCCAGGGTTGGGGAAGGGTTGAAGTATTTAAAAAGTTCCCCTTAATGTTTTAATACCTTTTCTCTTCAGGTACGAATTTAAAACAAAGAGTTTCATGTCGTATGGAATAGAGATCAAGCTATAGGTAGACCAAAGGTTACTTTGGCGAGTGATGGATTCACTTGACGATTCAAAAGCTCTTTCAAAAGTTTATTTGAACAAAAAACAATTTAATTTTTGCTATGACATGATCTTTTCCGATCTTTGGTGCAGTATTCGCAAAAGTGATTAGAAACAAAACCAATAAACATAATATTTTATAGACCAGGGCTTAAATAGAATTTCCATAAGGTTGAATCCATACTTCCATAATGGAAATTACATATTTTAAATGCGAAAGTGTGTCTATCTGTTCGTCTGTATGTCTGTCTGCTACGCTTTCACGGCATATCCTTTTAACCGATTTTGATGAAATTTGGTATACCTACTTAGAAGTATGTAGATTGTATCCCGGGGAAGGACATAGGCTATCTTTTTATCCCGGAAAACTTGTAATCATATTTATAAGTTTCCAGCTTAGTACGTTTATAGAATCATTACATAGAGATGCTATTTAATCTGATGTATGAGATGACAAAGTAAAGCTACACTCTCACAGATTAAAGGTAAACTTAAGTAGATATAAGTTTTGACACATCATCATTATTTAATTATTTAATTTATCGAAATTCGACAAAAACCTAATTCATCTCACAGTTGAAGGAACACAATTATTGTAACTACTCTAAACATCGATGGGAATCCGAAAGTACGATTCATCGATTTTTTCACTCCAATTTTTAATAGAAAACACGCATTCATTGACAAACTTAATGAAACTTCAAATTATCCACCGAATTGAAATTACACACTATTGTTTAAGTATTAAAGACCATTTTACACTACTTGGGTGACAGCATCTTTGGTATTATAGTTTTTTATAGGTTCTTATTCTCTAGGCCATTAGGTTGCAATTGTATAAGTTTTATCTTCGATATTTTGATAAGCACTGGGCAATAGGTATCGATGAGCTTGGAGATTGGAATCAATCAGAAAAACGGTAGGTGGCAACCGAATTACGAATGAAAAAAAGACCAACAGGTATATGCTTTATTGAAGTAAAAAATTACCTATTGGGTATACTACTATATTGTATTCTGTGCTATTGGTAAGAAATAAAGATTGGTTTAATCCACTATACAAGTAAACCCTTGACTGCGATCTCACATGGTAAGTGATGATGCAGTCTAAGATGGTAGCGGGCTAACCTGTTAGATTACCCTATCGGTTTCTACACGGCATTGTACAAGAACGCTAAATCGCTTGGCGGTACGCCAGCAGGGTGCCAGCAGGGTGGTAACTAGCCACGGCTAAAGCCTCCCACCAGACCAGACCAGAGAAAATTCAGAAATTATAAATTTCCAAATTGACCCTGACAGGAATCGAACCGGGGACCTCCCACAGTAAAACCACCACCACTCACTCACCACTGCGCCAGGGAGATCGTCAAAGATGACGAAAACATTTTGTTTATATAACGCCTTCGAACGGCACCTCACTGAAAATGTACTATATATAGCATTCTAAGATGAAAGCCTTTCAACTTGAAAAGGTTTCTTTCATTTTTTTTTATAAAATATTACGCAATGATACTGCGTTGTCTTGTGAGGATTTCGCAGTTGAATAATCGAAGAGAGTACCTAAGTATATAGAGCTGCAAGGCAAGTTCTCAAAATATAAGGCAAACAAAAAATTATATTAGTAGGTACTATCGAATCGAACTTATTTTTTTAACTTTACGCAATTTTTAACCCAACCCGTATTTAAAACATAATGTTATTTTGATTTAAAATGAAAACACCTATGTTATCCTCTGATCGCTCGTTTATTGCAGTTAGTCGGAAGCCAGAAAAATGACAATCGAAATGCGTATCGTTAAAATGACCATTAAAGGAAATAAAAAAAAGGTAAAACTCTTTGGTATTTCCTACCCGAGTAGTCATTCATGTGGATTAAATACGATGGAATTGGGAATTATTATGATTAATTAAAAGCGAAAGGAAATCGTAAAGAGACTTGGAAACTAAAGAATAGTGACAGATGCAAGAATTAATGGGCACGCTACTATCAATTTGAGTAAGTACTCACACTGACAAGAATGGAACACTAAAGTTTAACGCACATTCGCCTTATTGGAGCGCGTTGTTCGCACGGCAAGCTAAGTACAATTTTTTCCCTTGCGATATGGTAGGTATTATAGTACGCGCGCGAATTGAATGCATTCGGACCCTGGGTTAAAGTGCTGAAAACTTCGTTCCGTTTACTCCTAGAACTACTATATATCGATAATAATCATTCGAAAAATTTCGAGGACATCACTTTACAAGCGTGCGAGGAAGGTATGCTGAAGATGGAACGAGGTCCACACCTTTTTTACTTCGCTCCGGTCCTAATGCATCGGATAGAGCAAATAGATTTTGTAGGTAGTATTACAGATTTAGTATTTAGTAAATAGTAGACCGCCTTATCTAAAAGAAATGTTAAATTTTGGTGTATCGAGCTGCTGAAAGCGCGATTAGTACAGAAAATCGCAGCATTAGGAAGCCCTTTGCATCAAGCGAGTTGAATTGGAGTCAGATCGACTGGAGCCAAAGCCTAGGAAGAACTGTGAGCTCCTATCAAATGAAACAACACTAATGAGGATCCGCACCAGTAAATTCGATGCGGTGCGTATGGTTAGCGAAACATGTGCAATCACTTTAAAAATTTCGAATAATTCCAGTCGATTACGAGCGATTAATTCGTGTTGTGAGGTCACACCGGTTGTTTCCCGGATGCGTTGCAATATTTTTTCGTGTGACCAATTAACCAACAATTAGCACCAATGACTGATGGATTGCAAAGGGCACAACATTCAGTAGATTACAGTTGATATTTTTCTCTCTTGTAATATAAATAAAAATTAACCTACTATAGGTAGATTTTGAAAAGAAAAAGGGAAAGTAAATAGTTAAATAAATACAAAAAACAAACTCGTTTGCAAGTTTACCAAAACAGAAAAAAAAATCTTTGTCAATAGGTATAAATCAATACTTTATCTTGTAGCTTGTCGGATACATGCAAGTCCAATAAACATTAATGTGGGCGGTGGAATTTTATTGAAAATATATTACATTAAAATAATGAACACAGTTAATTACGTTAGACAAGTTCATTATTTAAAACCGAGTGGCGAATTAATCAGAGAACAGGATTCTGCATTCGAAGATTTTATTCTATTGATAGGTTAAGACTTGGCCACTTAAGATTGTTAGATAACTCCAGTCATGGATACTTACGATACTTGACCGTGTGAACGGTGATAGCTTGGTAATTAGAGATCGTCGATCTTGAGCAACACGAGCCTAGCCTGGGCGGTCACTTAGTGATTTATAAGTAAGAATTGACTCATAAAGTAATTTAAATAAATCTGATAAATTAATCGATCAATTTACAGAAGAAATTTTAGGAATAAAACGGCTTAAAGGAGCTTGTTCAAAGCTCTCCCCCCATTTATGTAGTTATTACTTCTTAGAAGTACATTGAAATATTGCATCTTTAATGTGAACATTATAATCATTATAAAAATATATGCTATTAAAACATTTAAAATAGTAATTATGTAGTCATTTAATTTTGCTTAATTTGAACATAAAATATGGAAATAAGTAACACGTACATGAAAAACATTTTAATAAGCCGACATATTAAACATAAATTCGATCGATAAATAAACTAGTTTCTAACGTAATTAAAGTATCTAATGGATTATAAATAATTATTTAAAATTCAATGATGTCAACGCAATACCACGTTAGACTGGTAGTCTACATCACATCTTGGGAACTGGATTAAAGATCATCTTTCTAAATCAATATCTGATAATATACCCACTTAATTAACTTAATTGCGATAGCGTATTAGACCTGTGTATTTTGTACTTAAATGACCTAAACAATGAGACCTTTGACAATATTGTTCTCAATACGTCAAATATTTTCAAAAATTTCATCTCTTTCGTGATATTTCAACAAGTCAATTAAAAATAAATGTACTTTATTAATGGTATAGCCATCAAATTCAGCCTAATTATCTATTGTCTTAGTAAACGATATGGGATTTTGTGGTCGAAGCCATAATTTACATGTGGTCTCAATTCTGTATTAATTACTCCTTATACCATTTAGTCTTTGTCTTAAGCTTATCTGAGATCGGAGGGCCATTAAAACGGTTAGAGCAATATATCTGGATGGCTGTTATAATCAGTCACATTGACAGTGTTCGTTCGCGCGCTCGTAAAATAAACCACCAAGATCCAGCGACCACCAGTCACTACACGAATATCGATGAAACAAGATTTGATTTAGTTAAGCTACTTGCAAATGAAGGGTAAGAAAAAAAGTGCTATTGTCATCCCAATGGATGTTGATGTTTAATTTCTGTATTTTTGAAGTGAAAACTTCTTTAGTCGCGTTGAGCACTTTGGTAGGGGGTAAACTTATGGATTCGCGTCACCGACCGCATCACCGACCGCATCACCGACCTGCTCGCGTTGTTAGGAAGACAAAAGTCTTAAATATAAATATACTACATTCGTAATTAAACTTTAATGCCTTAGTTTTAAGGTTCATATTTTAATTTTTTTTTTTTTTGTCTTTTTTTATTTTAAATATTCGTTTTGAAATCTATCAGACAGTTCTTCTGTCAGTCCCTATGGCTGCCAATTTTTTTTCCAGTCATTTATTTAACTTAATTTGTGTTGCTTTTTGCAATAACAAATAAAATGAGCTATGCAAACGCTACAACAGTAAACAAGATTTGTAGAGAAATTCATCAATTTTATATTGTTACTCAAACTTTACACGAGAACTTTTAAAGCTATTTTCTTGTATCTATAGTCTTTAAGTGCCCACTGGTTCTTATTTCGTTTGATTTAATTCGAAGATTTAGTTTTGCCTGGTGGGAGGCTTCAGCCGTGTCTAGTTACCACCCTACTGGCAAAGACGTACCGCCAAGCGATTTAGCGTTCCGGTACGATGCCGTGTAGAAACCGAATAGGGGTATGGGTTTAATATAACTGCCATGCCCCTAACAGGTTAGCCCGCTACCATCTTAGACTGCATCATCACTTTCCATCAGGTGAGATCGCAGTCAAGGGCTAACTTGTAGTGAATAAAAAAAAAAAAACTAATCATGTGATAAGAAGAGACTTCTACAGGATTGTTTATTCAATTAATTTATTTAACCAGTTCAAATTTATGAAGATTCCATACGCGTGTAAAGTGTGTATCTATCGGTCTGCTATGCTTTATTGTTCGGCACATTTTTTCAACCGATTTTAAAGAAATTTCGTATCTCTCGCTGCGTCGTATTCCTCATTACTGTGGGTCGTGACTCGTGAGTCGTGACCCATTTCCATAAATCAAATAATGGTAGGTGTTTTCTTGGGATAATAATGCGGTGGGTTCCCACGTCCATCCGCATAATATATGACTCGGCTAAGAGTATTCAGACTCTTAGGTTTTTTGTAACGATTATTATCAGATGTTAGTAATAATAACCGGGACCGACGGCTTAACGTGCTCTCTGAGGCACGGAGGCAACGAAAAGGCTAAATTTGAACCTCCAAATTCGGTCACCCATCCAGTTACCGACTTGGGTCGACGTTGCTTAACAATCGCAATCGATTGAAATGCGTTGTCAGTTGTCACAACTAGGCCACTCGTCCCTCGCATGAAAAATGTGCCACGGTCCGTTCAAACCCGTAGTTGTGAGATCAGCATTAGCCACCACAATCGTTTGATAATAATAAATTTACGTAGGTAGTAGGTACGCATTCGCAACTGTTGATTATATTTATTGCCACTAGAATTGGCCAAGCGTAGATAATGGACCAAACGGCGCTGATCCGGCGCGTTGGCGGCGGATGACACGTTTGTGAACAATCAATTTTATAGCCCTGGCTAATATTGCTTATCTGTAGGTTTAGGTGTCTGTGACTATATTTGACCCATCTCATCATTGCAGTTTCAGTATCGGTAGGCCGGTTGATTCAAACCATCGCTTACGTTCATTAAAATTTAACAGGTCAGAATTTTAACGTCTGTTAATTTTGCTAGTGTTGCTAAAGGTTCGAAGCCGACTGCAGGCAGCAGCAGCAGCAACGTGTCCGCCCGCTGTTATCTGCTATCTGCTACGACACCAAGTTTCTATGTAGGTATTTCTATGAAATCACATCAGGCGACGTCACCGCGTCGCCTGCCATAGAAGACATACTCGTAGAATCCAGTTGAGTCGCAGCGACACATCACCTGCTGCAGTTTTATGGTAAAATGTGATTTTTTTTTGACTAACATTCGTTAGTCGCCATATTTAAAAGTTACAATATGTCCGTCAATAATATGTTGATGCAGCCTAAGCTAAAAAGTGATTCTAATTATAAAGTGATTTTATGTGACTGTACTTTAAAAAGAACATAGTTTCTACAGAAAATATATATCTATAATAAATAAATATATATATAATAATAAATAAATATATAATAGAAATCAATAGGGAACTCATAATAATAATTTTGAAAGCACTCCTTTGGAAAGAATATCCGGGATTTTGTTTCAAATTCATGCAGACTAAAGTCACAAGAATCAGCTAAAAGTAAATAATATTATTCAACCCACAACGACATAAAACAATAAAGCATTGAACACAATTATCTTATCAGTTGTTACAAATTCACAGGTACAACAGACAAATGTCGTGTAATCGGTCAAAGGGAGAGCTTATCGCATGAAATATAGATGGAATAGAGACCACAGGGCTCTTGTAATCACACTTAATGATTTAACTTGACTGCTTTAAAATCATAAAAAGAGCTATTCTATAGATCTTTCTTTCTTCTTTGATGCCACGCTATGGTATACTCGACTTAGCTACAGAATATGCTGAAATGACTAACTGAATTAAGAACCTCCTCCACTCTACGCTCATTATCGTCTCAGAAACTACAATTGGAACTACATGACAAAAGCAACGGATTTAAAAAAAAGGTCATATAGGTACATCACTTATTTTTTAGTATTTACCTACTGGTTGATGGCCGCGACTTCGTCCGCGTGGATTGAGGTTTTTGGTTCCCGCGGGAACTCTTTAATTTTCCGGGATAAAAAGTAGCCTATGTGTTATTCCAGACTATGATCTTCATCCTGTCCTTCAACATATAGATGGTGTAATAATTGCGTATACAATAGTACATTGTTCACCGAGGGGAGAAAGTGGCCGATTACTAACGAGGGTGTAGTTTGAGGCCCGAGGCGTAGCCGAAGGGCCCCAATACACGCGAGGTAGGCCTTTAATCATTTGTAAATGTAATATCTAGAACAATAAAGCGGTATTATAGATCAAAATTCTTTGGAAAGTCAATATCAACATATTGCAACAATAACCAAATTAAGATACGGTTTAAATTTTAGCTCTGAATTCTAGCTTTTAACCGAAAGCTATCTCTAATCGATCTAACCCGTACATTTGACATTGGACACCGCTCTGTAAATAGAACAGAATGCAGCCATAACTCAGGGTCGCTTAATTTATCAGCAGTACATAAATTTATGCGCAAGAGTTCGCGCAATCGGACAACATTTAGCTTTTTATCGACTGCTTGATTTAGTATCCGAGACTCAACTAATCCTTCAACTCGATACGTTACAACGTTTGCCACATGCTTATTCTGGTTGATCGACATTAATAAAATTAAAATTAACCATTACAACAATTAATTAACAATTAAACAAGTAACATTTCATCACACAAAAAATCTCCCTCTCATCTCTTTTTGGGCTCATCCCAGGCCATTGCAGGTTAATGTTTAGTATTAATAATTTTTCCTCATTCAAAAAAAAGATTATGAGACTGTCACTACACTGTGTGTGTCACTACATTCCTCAGTAGGTACATCAAAAAGTGTTGAGTTATAGGTAGGTACGTTGTATCATAATTCAATCAACGGGTATGTGTCCTTAAAAATACACGTATTTAATCCAAATGTACCTGATGGCGGATGACCCGATTACTACTTGAATGAACGCTATCTACCAAGCATAGAATTTAAATAATCCTTAGCTCAGCGACAAAACACAGATGAAAACTACCCTTACTCTGAGGACATCGTCGGTGGGACATGTTGGATAAGTCATAAGACTTCCCAAAATAATGACGTGTACAAGAATTCATCATCAAATATGACGAACGAAGATAACGATCTCACAGCAATCTCGTTGCGTTAAAACGTAACTTTATTCCAGAATAATTCCAGTCCAATCTTCTACGTAGGTGTCGCAGAAAATGTTAAAGTTATTGCTCACATTGGTACATTCGTGTCGCACGCCGTTTGTTCGTTTGTTTGCATGCGCGACCCGACGCCCGATCGGCGATCCATCTTGTATGCCGTGACTGTTCAAATGAGATATTGATATTGTTTTTATAAGGACAATACTTGGATGCTTTATGGCTTTGACTATTTCGAGTTGGTGTATTACCTTCTTTTTGTCAAAGATTCCGCGACATACAATACAAAATGTATGAATTTCAATATAGCTGATAACAATTATGTTTTGGCTATTTATAGTTTTTCTTTTCAAAAATTTAATAAATTTTAAAGTCTAGATGTAGTCAGTTATAGAGGCTTAGACTGACTTATGTATTGCTTAAACTGCATGGTCATCACATCATTGATCGGGCAAGCATCGGAAAGCCAATTCACGCTCATTTAATATCCGCATAAAAACAAACACTAAAATTGCAATCCTGCATAACAGCTGCCGATTTTATCGCGTGCAAAATTCCGATCCGGACCGATTTTATGTTTAGCCCAAAAATAAAAGCGGAGGTGACAGTAGTCGTCCATTTTTTCGCACTTAAACGCGAATTAACTCCTGATCTCGAGATATGCTTAATGCTTGTCAGTCCATTTCAGGCGAAGTTAATGTTTTCCCGGATTTTTGCCCGAAGGTTAAGTAATTACGCGCGCTAAACCGTTTAATTATCAGCTTAAAACAGTCACTTAAAATATGGGTTTGCAGACCAATAATGTTACTTGACGTAGGTTAGTATTGTACGTTTACATTCTGAAATCCAAAAATCGCTTTTTTAATTCTAATTAACTGGAAATGCAGCGATAAATAAGAAAGCTGTTTAATATCATTATCAAATGACAAGAGAGCAAAAAAACCGACAGTCCTAGCACAATTAATTTGCGAAAATAATATAAAATATAAATAAAAAAATATAAAAAAAGCACTTTGTGCTTGGGCTACTGGGTGAATTTTATTACCACTTGCAGACAAATGTTTTTTTTGTTTAAAAAATTAAAAAAATTAAGTTTCAAAGATCTACATGTTTTTCTATTTTCAAATAATATAATCCAGTTTACCTTATCATCTTGAGAATTGAGATACAGTTAACTTTACCTACTACTAACTATTTTTTAATATTGCGGTCTATAACTGAATATAAATAAAGAAGCATACTAATAACACATCAAACAAGTAACTGCGAAGTTAATACTGAAGTAAAATTACTGTAAGGATGCATTACAAACACAGAACACAAAAATAACTTACTTCTAATATCTGTGATTACAAATTATCATACAGTTAAACGTGCATATTCTAATAAATTCTATGAAGTCTGCAGACAATTTGAACTAAGAGTACCTACTACCACTAATAATAATTACACGCCATTCAAACAAATACCATCATTTAGCTCCCTTTATGCAGCAATGACCCTTTACACGTCTTAAACAATGATTTAAGGAGCGTACACACGACGCATTGTGGTCCAACGCCCACAGTAGCGGCCCACGACCCGATCACTAGATCGGCCCGCCCGCTTCGCTGACCGACGAGCTGGCTTACTATGGAGAAGACTTTAAGTATGTAAAATAGTGTTGGCCCTCATGCTACAATATATTACAATTTTATTAATCAATCTAACCTTCATAACATGGACCGATTTTACATGGTGCAAGATTTTGATTTTCTCAGATAAGGTAGGTTTTATGTTATACCTAATTAACAAAGTTTTAATTACCTAAACTGTGCTAGGCATCTAATCTCAAATAAAAGAAAGGTAGGATCTGTGACCAGTTGCGTGCATGACATAGAGACATAAAAGCATTGCTTACCCTAGTTAAAAAAGTCCATGCTTATTTTTCATCATGCCCTGCCTGAAAATAGGTATCTACCTAACCAATGTCTACTCTGGCTCCGAATACTATGCACGTCACTATACAGTACCCACTCGATTTCCCCTTTAACAAAATTTACTATGTAATCTATTCTTTCTATACTTATAAAATAAAAAAACAATAGTATTCTGATTGAATGAGGTAACAATAGAACTGGTGCGGGTCCAGTCTTTATGACGTTAGTCTACTATACAGTAATATAAATGAGATAAAAATAAAATAAAGCTAGTAAGTAATATGTAACTAAAGTATATTGGCGCTTTTTGGATACTTTATAGATATTCATTCATAATGTATGCAATGGCGACTTTCATATCCTTGAAAGACCAAATTTTTTTTATTTGGATTCGTATAACTTTAAAAACAGTAGATACAACAATCGTATTTCTTACCGATTTCAAGAATTGGCATTATGTCATGTCATTCATTTCAATCATGTCACGTTTCAAGAGTTACAGCCCTCATATAAGAGGCTGGGAGAGTCCTCTTCCACATGAACCTTACCTCCATGCAACATTGACGTAGAATAAGTAAAAATCCAAATAACAAATAACGATACCATTCAAGCATTGTAAAGGACATTTCAAAATAACAATAATTGAACCAATCGAGAGACCTTTTTTTACTTTTTGCGTCCCAATGTTATACCAATTATAAAAATTAATATATTTCGTGTAAGAATGACTCCGATGCGTACGTCATTAATGCTTTCATGGGTTTCAATCTCTTGGGTTTCCACTCTTCGGTATTATCAAGAAAACACAAGTAAAGTTCATAATTTTTGTTCCTTTATAGCCTACCATCATATCGCATATTTAATGGTTTACTTGCTGTAATTTGTCTTCGGACCCACTGGTCCACTGGTCTTTGAACCATCTGACGTGGTTATATATATACATAAGTATGTATATATTTTTATTTATTTAATTTTTTTTTTTTTTCTTTCTCTCTCGTTCCTGCAGCCGCAAATTACACCTCACATACCCTAGTTGGAACTACTGCTGGCTGCTCGCCAGTAGTCCTTATTGATATGAGATTTCCCACTCTCATCTATAGAAATGATGAATACCTTTCAGTCAGTTTTATTTCTGTCCTTCTATAAATTCATTTAAACAACACGATGGTTGATCAATTAAGTTATTTCAATTCGGCAATCAATACTATACATCTCTTCCATGGATGTCTTCAGCAAGCATTAATTCAATTGAATTTGAGTTGTTGAAATTTATCACAACTTTACCAATAGTTGTAGATCTCGTAATATTAGAGATAAGTGATCTCTAAGTATAATATGCAGTTTCATTGAAAAAATTGAACATAGGTACTATAAATAGATTTTCTAAATTTTTTTTTTCAAATTCATACTGACTTTCTATGCTAAAATGTAACATCACTTGAGATCCTTGAAATGCATTAATTTTTTTTTTTGTGTTTTGTTTTTCTCAATCAATGATCTGATGAAATTTCAACTATAAAAGAACTTTTGAAGCATTAAATAATATTATGAGCTTCAAGAACATTACATAGAATGCAAAAGTTTTTCAAAATTGTAATAATAATAATATATAACATAGAACTTTCCTTCGAAATTTCTCGTCAATCAAAATTTTTAATTTTTAATTAAAACTTTCTGAACAGGTTTTTTCCGTATATAATACAATTTTTACATTATCGTAAGTGTAACTCAATAGTTATCTTGACAAAATTAAACACCTTCGACACAATATCGGACTTATCTGTTCCTCAATACAGCGCGGCCTCAAGAGCCCGCCATATCCACAAGAATATTTTAGTTACAGTCACTTGGCATATCCACAGACTGGTCCTTGTTTTTGCCCAAAGTACACGACACTAAGTAGTTGCTCGAATACTTTTGAAATTATAATTTTCCTTATCGAAAATTCAGATTGTTGAGTTGACTCATTTCTTACAAATACTATGATCCTGTAATAATAAAATCGAGCATTATAAAAAACAAAGTTATACAGTACCTCGTAAATATCTATCAAAATAAATAAGATTGTTCATTAAATAAGAACATAATCATTATTATGTATTAAATATGATATACCTGATGGTTAAAGTGCGTTTTTCGCATAATAACTACGAGTAAGACCTGTTTTCATGACAAGTCTCTCAATATCTACAAGTATATCTTGCTAATCTCGGAGGACGAATACGAAGTGTAATTAATGATTAAACGAACTTACCTGTAAGTGAAGTTCGATCATAATTATACGAGTATTCGTCCGAAGAGATTAGCATCCCACCCTCCCACGGGTTACCCCAGTGTCATGAAAAGGTCACATTTCAAATTCAAGGTTAAATTTGTAATATATATGTGTTTATGAAAGTGTAAAACAAAAACAAAAAAAAAAAAAAAAAACAAAAGGTCAAGCTCCGAACTAAATGACTAGTTGTGCAGGAGTGGGGCTATATATAGTGGCCAGCTATCGGCCGCTAGGAGGGAGCGTTTGTTTTTATTTTCAGTTACCTCAACTAACGTGTGAAAGTGGCCGTACGTACACGGTACTACAAGTATATCTTGCTAATCTCTTCGGACGAATACTCGTATAATTATGATCGAACTTCACTTACAGGTAAGTTCGTTTAATCATTAATTATATTCATAATTGCATAACAATATTAAGTTTTACGCACTCTATCTAAACTTTTTAATTTTATGCTCAAGAAGGTATTTTAAGCTAGTACCTAGATCTAGAAATTTGATCTTTATAGGAATACGTGGTTTTGTTTTCTGTCGATGTTTTCTTTTTTAAATATTGAAATTAAGTACTTTGTCAACGTATCCTACATATAAATGAGTCAACTGGGCATATATATCTGTTCTTTTTTTATTTTTGTTTCCAAAAACTTACACACCGGACAAAAACGTTTAATAAAAATCCTATAACAATTAGTCACGCAGCTTTTAATAACCAAAAAAAAACACAAAAATATCTTACATAACAGACAAATAGAGGAAGCCACGAAACGAGATAAATCTTCCCGTATCGGGCATAATTTAATCGAAACCTCTCGATTTTGGACCCATAAATAACGGATTTTTAACATTTTAAAAGGTACAAAACAAAACGTTTAATATGGTGTATCAAATATAAATCACTTGTAAGTGGCATATTCGTCTTAGGTGGTAAACCATGGCCTACAAATTTATTCCAAAATCACCCTTATTACGCTCATATTAGAAACTTAAATCGCACACATAAATTTTATCCAACACTCCAGTCAATGTGTAATGAAATTCCAACCCTATTATAGGCCTAACATAGTTGAAAATAAATTGGCGACTTTGTATAATTTCTCATATAAATCAATCTGCTTATTCGATAGGCAACTATTGATACAGCGAGGTGTTGTGGAGCGCACGTCACGCCGGGTATTACTATTTTTAGGGACCTGTAGACTAAAACTTTGAGGTTTTTCGGACACCTGTCCTGTTGATTCCTCGGTCAAAAGATTTATAGAGAGGGATTTTGGGAATGGCCAAACCGTAATTACCATATGAAAGACTCCTTGTCCAGTAAGTATTTATGTCGAACATGAGAAAGTGTTTGGTACTCTTGCCATCTGACCTTTGCTACCAGTTCCGGACGCTGCAAGTACCAAAAGTTTCCATGGTGCGGCTGAAGGTGGTTGCCCAAATGTTATCAAGTAAGTATTGGTATAGGTATGGTTTAAAGTACCATAATAATGCGTCTTATAGTCTAGAGTCTAGACCTGTACCTCGAAAGAGGAATAGGTAGAAATTATTTGTCTTCATGCTGATTGATCGACTATGAAGTTGTATGGATGTAAGATTTTTTTAGTAACGTAAGCAAAGCCTAAAAAGGTAAAACACATGAAGCTATAGGTGAACAAAGATAGGACAAGTAAAAATATCACAACCAAAAAAATATTACCGGAAGACCATATTAAAAATAAAAGCAAGCAGACATACAGTAGGTAGGTACATTACAGAGTCAAACAAACAATGTGACTAATAAAATTTATTTGGAAGGGACATCGACACGAGCATCCTTATTAGACTCACCGTCCTGATGGCGTGTTGATTATTAATTAAAAATAATTACGATTACGACCATATTCAATGACTCTGGTGTTACATCTATTAACAGAATAAGGATGTGGCTGCGCAATTGTTGTTGATACTTGTCGATGAAATTACAGATTAACGGTGACAAGCTCTCTCGAAAAAATGTAGGTCGAGCAATGCACGCATAGAGACTGATGGATGGATAAATGGATCGGACCTTGTCGCTTATTATAAAAGAGAGTCTGCAGTTTGGAATAATGAAACTTAATTATACTGATTACTCAGGTACTATGTGAAATACTTTTATCGTAGTAAGACATATTGAGCAATGAGAAAATGCATAGTTTATGTACTAATGCAATAGATGTAACAAAATGAGGGAATTCCCGTTGTCTGTACCTGCGTACAAGAAAATAATAGAATTACTAAACTAGGTAATCATATTCTTGAAAATAATCGTATTAAGGTCTTTTAGAATTCACTTGAGTAATTCCAGGGTTTTTTAGTGTGAGTATAGAGAGCTGTGTTAGTTACATTGCATTTTCTGACTAACAACATTGCTGCACAAATCGTAATCGTAATTGCACTTTTCAATGCATATTTTGAACGTGCTGTCGACACAATTACACAATCGATGGGTAAGATACACACAACACTAGCAACAGTTCTAATTAAGGCATCGACCGTGCACCGAACGATGTTTTTAATCAAGCGCGTTGCCGGCATCGCTTGTTTTGTTGCGCGCGCGCATATGATAGCATTTAACGAAGGCGCATACACACCAACCCAAGTTGGATGTCAAACATACGACGCTTGATTGAATACTAATTTCGAACGTCTGTTTTGATGTTTAAAGAGCTCTTTGTTTCATTAACCGGTAAACTTTCTTGATTTTTAAAAACACATAGACATCCTTGTCTTTTGCAACAGCGTCTCCCTATTTACCACCGTATAACCTTAACAAAGGAATAACTTAGAAACCAACAGTAATAACAAGTAGGTACCATCATGAAATTCACCGACATAAGTAGTCAAAGTTCGGCTATAGTTTTGTTGTTAAATATTACGAAATAATATGTTTTGTTTAGTCTGTTGCTAGAATCAGACACTTCACTGAAAAGCACGCTCTTTGATTGTAGAATAGAGAATGTTTTAAGGTTGATTTCCAACACTACTAAACCCAACGGAATCAGCGCGTGTAAGGCCAAGTTAAACTTATGTCCTATTTTTATCAAATTTCTACTAATCCCCATGACATATGCTATGGTATTATGGCTTCAGAGGCAATAAAATCTCCTTTCATCCCAAGGTTTATGATATTTCGTTTGATATTGTACGAGTTGATGAGCACCTTTAATATTTTTTCACTTCAAATATTTTACAAGAGCGTTTGTATCATGTTTGTATGGTGAGTAAACTTATTTAAAAAATCATTGACAGTTGGTAGTGAAAACACAGGCAATTTCAGATACCTGAGTGATCACAGAAAGCAAGTATCTACTGTTTCGATCCAAAGTGTCCATAATATTATAGCAACTGGAAATAAATCAATTGCTTGCATAATAATGATTAAAAACCTCAAGTTCTATTAGCACATTTCAAAGATGAGTGATACCATCGCTTCTTTCGTGGAAGATGAGTTCCCAACCAGATGGACAAACATGTGCCTGTCTTTGAGAAGTCGCTGGAGGGAAATAGCAAGAGCCGCCGTTAAAGAATACTCATAACCACAACCAGAAAAAGAAAGTAATTACTAATAATGCTTCTATACCCATATTTTATTTAGTTGGGGATAAGAAAAGTATTTAAAAACTACTTTGTTAGATGTCCTAAATTCTCAAAGTGGCACAACCTTTTGAGAAGCACAATAATATTATTTTCGATATATATTTGAAGTGAAATGGGCGAGACCGGACTAAAATCATGTCTACACTTATGATTTCAAAAATGCTACTCGTAAGTACTCTACGTTAAAGAATAGATTCTAAAACACCTTATAGAATCTTTAACGTTGTCTATATAATACTGTAGTTCTGTTAACTGTTAAATATAAGCTAATAAATTCGATACACATTATATTAATTATTATAATATCACAAATAATAATGACACAAATGCCAAGTCGTGCTATAAAGATATTTTAAATTCTAAATTACATTTGCAACATTGAGTATATCAACATAAGCTCTAATTTACTGATCTCAGGTAACTCTATAAATACGATTAATGTTTATATTTCTGTTCTTTATCGGTAATTCCGATATAACGACCGATAATAACGATAACGATAAATATAACGATGCGATGTCGTTGATATTGTTCACTGTAGGAATAACATGGATGTGCAAGCAAGATAATGCTGATAATACCTCTTAAAAACGTATGTTCCTGTTCAGACAGTATTTTAAAATATATATATATATATATATATATATATATATATATATATATATATATATATATATATATATATATATATTTTATTCGTAGGGGTAATTATTGCCTAAAAGCTACCATTATTTAATCACCATCCAATACTGAGAATGAAGTGATAGCTCACTGTACCTACTGCCTAAGTAAGTATGCATAATTATTTATACATCTTTAAGAACACATAATTAAGAGGCAAGCAGGTTTCCTTGCGATGCTTTATTTCACCGATATCGAAAATATTTATATACTTTTGACTTACAAATCATGTATATAAGTTTAATTGTGCACAATACGCAATAAAGCAACACACAATATTAGATACGTCTTCATCGCTCTAGATGCCTCAGAAAACTCTGCAATTTCGATAGTATTTAGTAGTATCAAAACTGTAGAGATATTTAGTATGGCATACTTTGTTAGTTATAATAATATGTAGAACCTTTGTCAAAGAATATACCTGATGCTAAGTGACGATGCAATTTAAGCTTAACATTTGAACCTTCAAAAGAATAGAGAAGCATTTTTCACGGACACTCTAAAGTCTAAACGGGGTGTCCCATGTCCATTATATTACAGAAATAAAAATTAGCGTATCCATACAAATCTATCGGACCCCCGATCTTAAGTTACACGGTCAATAACAATAAAACAAATCAATAGCACAAACAAAACAATCACAGGACCGCCGGTAAAACGAAACCGATAAATATGGTTGAAAAACTTCATTTTCGAAACGCACTTTACACATTTATATGTGCCATAAAACTTGTTAATGCTTTTTGGATACACCGACAGTCTTATTTTTGGGTCGAAAATCTATACATAATGGAAAAAGGTTGGTCGTGTGTGTTATTATTGATATTCAATGATAAAAAAAATCAAAGGAGAGAATAAGATTAAGTTTTTTGATTCGCGGGAATTCTTTTTATTTTCCGGGATAAAATAATGCAACATTTGTTAATTCAGGTTTTAAGCTATCTACATTCCTAATTTCAGCAAAATCGGTTCGGTAATTGTTGCGTGAAGGTATAACAAACGTCTAAACTTACAAATTATGAATACCAAAACTTTCACATTTATAATATTAACTAGCTGATGCCCACAACTTCGTCCGCGTGGTCTAAGTTTTTTTTAATTTCCACGGGTACTCCTTAATTTTTTTCAAATAAACCCATGCAAAAAAATCACGTCGATCCGTTGCTTTGTAGCGATGAGATTGAAAGACAAACCATTTAACCAACAAACAAAGACACACTTTCGCTTTTATAATATTTTAAATATTATAAGTAGGTATAAGTGTGATTTAAGTAGTATCTACTATTACCTATTCTGTGGTAGTATGTAATTAATATTATTGAAATGAACACGAAAAGCGGGACTGAACGTTTGTAAAAGTTATAAACGTTCAAAATAAATCCTTTAGCGCAGTCGAAGGCGTCTGCTAGTATCCTATAATATGTAATTATTTTTAATGCGACAATTAATTCCGCTGTGAAAATTATTTTGTAATAACTTATTGCAATGCGGTTTTTGAAATATGAAGTAATATTAATTTATTTTATTGCTTTTTACTTAACTTAGCTTGATTTTTGTAATACCTACCTACCTTCCTGAGGAAGGTACGATTCGATTCGGAAAATATTTTCGAAAAATAATTTTGAGTAAGCAGTTTCTGAGTAAAGTATGCGTGTGGCGATAGTTATAGGTAGGTATGCATACTAGGAGCATGATAAAAGAAAAGTACGTCCGTTACGCAAGTATATTATATTAACTGCCTCTATAGGTATCTATAGGTTATCATGTTCGACTGCGGTTGACAAGGTTTGATTCCTGCGTCGGGTAATTAGTATAATTTAGTATTGGGTTTTTTCTGGAAATTCTCAGCCCGGAGTTAGGAAGTTTGTGGTGTTTCCCCCCCGTGCCTCGGAGAGCACGTAAAACATCTAGGTCCTGCGCCTGATCTCTCTCCGGTCGTGTCGGATTTTCCGTCCCATCAAGCTTTGATAGCAAAGGAACAGAGAGTACACTTGTGTTTGCGCACACACCTGTGCAGTGGGCACTATAATATCTCACGCGCAGATGGCTAATCTCTGTGGAGATTGGCCTCCGTGGCCGAAATTCGGTCGAGAGGACATTATAATATTATGATACCTATCTCGCATTATGTATGTTATGACATTTAAGGTTCCGTATAATATATAATTAGTATACCTATACATACATTTTTATTTTACATTTTTTTATGTGCTTATACCTACTCATACATATTTTTTGCAATATAACTCTTATCTGCGATCTCGCCTGGTTGTAAGTGATGATGCAGTCTAAGATGATAGCAGGCTAAGGTATGACAGTCATATTAAACCCACCCCCCTAATGGGTTATACACAGTATCGGATCTGAACGCTTGGTGGCACATGCCTCGATATCGGTAGGTGGTAGGTACTACGTTTACTTAATTATAGTATTCTTGCACCTATGAATCTACAAGTGTATCCCATGGCGAGTAGGAAATGTTTATTGTTACGGGATAAACGTGTCTGAAATGTAACTAGGTATGTCACAATCGGGGAATAAAATGTCTAGGTATGCAAAAACACATACCTAGATCCGTTGCAGTGCGTTGACTACCATTAAAAAAGGTACCTATAGCTACTCTTAAGAAAATTGATACAAATAAATCGTCTATATCTTAATTTTCCCCACAATATTTGCATCAGACGTTCGATTAAGAGTCGTATCAAGGAACAAAAAGCGCCCATTAAGGGGAGGCCAGACTGAAGATTTATGTGTGGAAGGGTGCGTCTTCGATTGTATTCTGGTATTTCGCTAATATACTTACTAGAAACATGGAGAATGGAGACGTTTTTGCACTTATTTTGGGTAATAATCTAGCGAAGTCTAGACAGTATTTTTAATATTTTGTATAAGACTAGCTTTAGCTCGTAACTTCGTCCACGCGGTTACCAGCGCTTGCTCAGCTCAGTGGAAAACTTGATTTTTACTCGATTTCTCGTTTTTAGTGCCTGATAACTATTTCAGCTCTCAAGGTTTCATAGTTAATATTATAAATGCGAAAGTGTGTTTGTTTGTTTGTTGGTTTGTCCTTCAATCACGCCGCAACGGAGCAACGGATCGACGTGATTTTTAGCATGGGTATAGTTGACGACCTGGAGAGTGGCATAGGCTACTTTTTATCCCGGAAAATGAAGGAGTTCCCGTGGGAATTTTAAAAACTTATTCCACGCGGACGAAAGCGCGGGCATCAGCTAGTAAGTATATAAGGTCCTCCCGACCAAATTTTGGCCACGGTAGCCAATCTCCAGATTGTCATAGATTAGCTATCTGCATGGGGGATATTATAGTGAACAAGTGTGTGCGCAAACATAAGTGTCTACAACAAACAACAGGAAACAACTCTAAGTGTACGGGCACGAAGCTCGCCTAAAGGACCTTCCCGAAATTTGTCACCAGCTCTCGATTTCCATCGCCCCGCTGTCGCCGTCGCTCGGCCGTCGCTCGTTTCGTGCGCGCCCCCTAACTCCGTTACTCTCATAGCCTATACTCTACAGCCACAATAAAGTTATGAGCACTTTCAAACAGTAAGTACATTATCAATTACCACCATCATGTTACGTGATCATGGTCAAGTGAAAAACAATAAAAAAACAATGAGCAATAAAAATCACAACATCCGAACAGTACGACAACATGACATCGCTTTTTAACATTTATTAACTTTACGATTAATAATTTATAACATTGAATCGATTAAGGGTATCCAAATGACACTTTATTAATTCCAATATTCCGTTTGTCTTCTGGAAATAAGTTTATGGGCCATTAACAGTGTATATTTGTCCGTCCGATGACGGGTTGACGGTCTAAAATTATAAAATTAATCCCATATCAAATTGTTTAATGTCGAACTTTGATAGGGCTATATTCTTTGTATTGAATTTTACGATCTTCCCATATTTTAATTGTATTTTAATAACTTCGATATCCCGTCCTCAATTTGATCAATATTTTTTAAACCGTACAAAATAGCATCTTAGGTAGGCACTTAAGGTTAATTAATCGTTCCAATTTAAATTTCGTAATTGTTATGTAGTAGTTTCGAAGTCTTTCATAAAAAAAATTCTCTCTCTCTCATTAACATTGGTTTTAAAGCCAGAATTTATTTTCAAGAAACTTCGAGCTTGCTTGATGTATGACCTGGTAGTTTACTTACAATGGCTGTGCTGGTAATTATTATGGCAGTCTTCGTCAGTCGGTCTTATAAAAGGAAGCTATTGAAGTATTTATAATTGCTAAATTAATTAAATTACTTATTATAATTAATAACAGTTTAAAACTTTAAACCTTTCCTTCTTAGACTGCATCATTACTTACCATCTAGGTGATATCCCAGGCAAGGACTTACTCGTAACTAACGTTAAGTAAAGCCGAGGTTGGAGCATGTTTCATAGCATACAAGCCAAAATACAACTTAGACAGAAAAGGTACCCGGCAACTTCACGTGCTCTCCGAGGCACGGGACAAACGAAAAGGCCAAATTCGGTCACCCATCCAGTCAACGACTTGGGTCAGCGTTGCTTAACATTCGCCAACGACTGATATGCATTCACAACTAGGCCACTCGTTCCTCGATTCGAATCCCGGTTGATTTACTCAGCACCAAACATAGAAGAATCTACTGGAGATATACTCGTATCTTGCGAATTTCAATCCGCTCCTTAAAGTATAGAGCTATTAAGGCCCGAATTAGTGTAGATAGACATATATAATGAACGAAATTTCTGTCCCACGGCCTAGCTAATGCACAATTATTAATAGATTTGACCCCAAGCATGGCGTCAATTAGACGAGTCGCTATAAAACGACACATCCCAAATATCGTGTTAATTGCTATACGGTTAAAATTTAGTGCTAGAAAGGGTTCAGATAATTACTCTAGGAATTCCATTTCGATTAGAAACAATGGGTTTTTGGCGGAGAATGGCGTCCATAGGAAATTTATTGCGTCCCGCTGAATTACGGACCACGTGCCAGGGTTGGGCTCACTTGCGGAATAATTTCACATTGCTGTTAGGCTATGGTGTTATTTATAAAAAACTAGCTGATGCCCGCGACTTCGTCCGCGTGGATTTAGGTTTTTTGGTTCCCGTGGGAACTCTTTAATTTTCCGAATAAAAAGTAGCCTATGTGTTATTCCAGACTATAGGTAATCTACGAGTATCTCTGTGCCAAATTTCAACCAGATCCATTCAGCCGTTCTGGCGTGATTGGGTAACAAACATCCATCCATCCATCCATACATCCTTACAATAAGTATAGATATTAGATATAGATACTATAGTCGATGCCCGCGACTTCTTTCATATGGATAGCGGTGATTCCCGCGGGAACTCTTTTATGAAAAGTACCTACGCTATGGCGGTCCAGATTTATAATAGGCTACCAGCTGACTTCGAAAAATTAACTTTAAATATGTTAAAGTGCAAACTCAATAAATTACTATTAGAAAAATGTTATTATGATGTGAAAGAATATTTAAAACAATGATGGGAAGGAATACCTATAATAAAATTGTAGGTTATAAGTATTGACATGCTTATTTTGATCATGTTGTATTTCTAATTTCTCTGACATTGTTTTTATTAGACATTGGTTAATTTTATACTGAATTAAGGGCTGATTTTTCAATCGTCAGATAAAGTTTATCGGAGGAATAAATTTGACGTTTTGACAGGTTTTGTATTGAAAATCTGCCAAAACGTCAAATTTATTCCTCCGATAAAATTTATCTGACGATTGAAAAATTAGCCCTAAATTGAATTATTTGATATTGTTTAGCATAAGTCCTAATAATTTATTTGTTTACTTACCTACTGATTATTATTATACTTAATATTTGCACACTATTAATTTAGTTGAATGTTTATGAACACACTGTAGTATTTAACCATCATTATGTACAAACATTCTGGCAAATAAATGATTATTTATTTATTTATTTTTATTTATTTTATAGTACCTAGGTAAAATGTAGCCTATGTGTCAATTCCGTTTATAAGCCATCTCCATTCCAAATTTCGGCCAAATCGGTTCAGTCATTGTGGCGTGAAGGAGGATCAAACATTCAAAAAAGCAAACTTACAAACATCCATACTTTCACATTTGTAATAGTAAGATTATCATTAAACTGTGTCGTGATACTTGTTTACAACTAGATAGGTATATCCGTTTCTAAGTTTTCAACGTTCGTTTCTATAGGGCAGGTGAAAGAGCAGACGATTGTTTTTGCTCAATAACTCACTGTAGTCCCACCAACTTATCAGCCCCCCGACTGTCTAAAAGTTGCCGATCAAATCGTCAAAGTTCGGCGTCAAAGACTAAATATACCATAACAGTATTGAATTAGAGCTCAATTTCGTGTAGGTATCCATTCTCGTGCCAGCTCTTATTCAATACTGTTATGGTTTATTTTACTTTGACGTCGAACTTTGACGATTTGATCGGCAATTCTTACACAATCGCACCTCTGGCCCGTTGGGCAAATTTGGAACTAATTTTTTTACTGTTTAGTTTTTTTTAATATTTTTTTTAATAGGTATAATAGCGACGCTGTCACCGGATCAGATATGTTTGTGGGACTATAATAATTGTTATTTTCAACCAAGTTATCATTATTTTATCCATCATCATCATCAACCCATAGTCAGCCCACTACTGAGCACAAGTCTCCTCTCAGAAAGAGAAAGGGTTTTGGCCAAAGTCCACCACACTGGTCAAGTGCGGATTGGACTTCACACAGCTTTGAGTATATTATGAAGAATTATAGGGAATGCAGGTTCCTCACGATGTTTGCATTCACGCTGACGCTGTTAAAGCAAGTGATATTTAATCCATATCTATACTACCTATTCCATATTCCATACTAATATTATAAATGCGAAAGTGTGTCTGTCTGTCTGTCTGTCTGTCTGTCTGTTACCCTTTCACGGCTCATCTGTTCAACCGATTTTGATGAAATTTGGTACAGTGGTAGGTTGTATCCCGGGGAAGGACATAGGCTAATTTTATCCCGGAAAATAAAAAGTTCCCGCGGAAATCAAAAAAATCTAACGCACGCGTTCGAAGTCGCGGGAGTCATTAATATATATATAGATGCTCGTGCTGACTGACTGACTCATTGATCACCTCTCCTGTAAAATTTTGTATGAAAATATTTTTTTTCACTCATCGTTTCGTATAGAAGGCAAAAATTCATTAAGAGGAAAAATACGGAGAGAGCTGATGATTGAGGATTTCGAAGACGGATGAAGAGCACCAGCCAGGGTATCGAAGATAGGTGGGGGGTGCTCGACCAAATGTCACTCGAAACTTCATCCAATTGACAGTGAGCTGAAAAAAAATTCAAAATGGCGGATTTAAGATGGCCGCCATACAAATTTCTTCGGTGTCTATCTCGGAGAGTATAAAAGATGGAAGAGTGGTTTCTTGGCAAAAGATGATCAGGACATGAGGGTCTACTTGATGAACAGGGAAAAAATTCAAGATGGCGGAATTTATTTTTCCATAGAAAAGGGTATTGAAGATAGGTGGGGGGTGCTCGACCAAATGTCATTCGAAACTTCATCCAATTTAAAGTGAGCTGAAAAAATTTTCAAAATGGCGGACTTAAGATGGCCGCTATAAAAGATGGAAGAGTGGTTTCTTGGCAAAAGATGATCGGGACTTGAAGGTCTACTTGATGAACAGGAAAAAAATTCAAGATGGCGGAATTTATTTTTCCATAGAAAATGTATGGTGAATATTGAAGAGGCTACAAGTGTAGAACTATGCAAGACTACGGTTCTTTTTCAAGATATTTTGTTTTTATGGAAGAAATCTCATTTTGACGAATGGTTCGGAGAAAAAAATATGGAGAGAGATGATGATCGAAGGTTCGGATGATGGGACCGGGAGCACGGTCAGGGTATTAAAGATAGGTACCTACTTAGGGGCTGCTCAAACAAAAAGGGAGGGGCGGGGGGTTGGTGGTATTTGTTTTATGTTTTTCCTTTATGAGAATTTTCTTTTACGTCGGATGCTTGGCGTGCTGGCGCTTCCACTGTGCTCACTAGCATAGCAGTGTGTTGTTCAGATCAGAACACGTAGACAGTAAACCAGCTGCCCGATTATGTAAGAATTGTCGATCAAATCGTAAAAGTTCGGCGTCAAAGTAAAATAAACCATAACAGCATTGAGTTAGAGCTCAATTTCGTTTTTCGAAATTGAGCTCTAATTTAATGCTGTTATGGTTTATTTTACTTTGACGCCGAACTTTGACGAATTTGATCGGCCATTCTTACATAATCGGGGGGCAGGATAGTAGGACAGCGAGTAAGTATACAGTGGACCACGCGGTCCACTACGCGGTCCGCTGTAGCGGGCCGCGCAACCACGCGCCATACTAGTCTAGTTGTATATAACGCACTTATGAGTTAAAAGTAAGAAGTGCGTGCCTGCTGATCGAACTTCCGACTACCGAATAGGAGGTGCAGGACATCTAAACTACCTACTTTCTCTGATCTCTGCTGCTTTAATTTAAAAAAAATAGTTATAATATTAGTATCGTAAAATTGTTTTTTCGTTTCATTTTTGAATCGATTCGTTTTATATTATTTAGATATTCAGTTGAGACCAATATTTTTTTGCATTTTAAAATAATTAACAGTCACGTTGAAAAACCAATGACTTCAAAGACATATGTTCACGCTATTGTGACAATATCGTCGGATATAGATTCGACCAAAAACACCACACAAACGCATTCTAAATTTCCAAAAGACACAAGAAACTTCTTCTACATTGTCACAACACAGACGCTCCCCCTTTAGAGAAAGGGTTTTGATATTTATCGGGGTGTTTATTACTTGAATTATGCCTCTAATGACTTGCCGAAGCCCCCGCTCCGGCGGCGCAAAATCCTATTGGCTATTAGCAGTCAAGAAGTGCTGAAATATTGCCGCACCAACTTTGTAGCAAACACCTTATGTTAATACGGTGTGTTTGTATACCTACTTGGGAGAAAGATCGGTGGACTGGATACTTAGGTAGGCTTTTTAAGCAAGTTTTCTAATATTCCTACACCATTTTTGATGAGCACGTTCTCAAGTATCGATCAATCTTATGCCTCCAGCCCAGACAGAGCTAGCTCTTAGTCCAGCCTTAAGCATAGATTGACTGATAAGTACTTGAAGTACCTACTGGTCTTAGCTGATATCGGTTTATTAATATGGGTCTTGAATAAAAGTACTGTCATTTCGTTAACAGATATCTCAGCATCACCGTCCTTAGAGCGAAATCTTGAGATCGAACAAGAAAATATTGGCTTGACGTTGTGAGCGCAGACGTGAGAGCCAATAGTATAAAAAATGGATGCTTAGGAACGGGAAAAGTGAGCTGAGCTCTCAGTGATTCTTTGTATTTTAGAGCAAGAGTTTCCTAGGTTCAATCCGTGTTCAGGTCTGGACTCTTCAGTTTCAACTAGTTTAAAGGGTTACAGTCTTTTGTTACCTATTTGTCGAAGTTTGAAATAGAAGCTTAACTTAGCATAGGTTAGGAACGTAGATTTCCAAAAAGGAGCAAAATCTTATTTCTAGAACATTTTGAATTAATGGTCAGCCCCAAAATGCCCTCAGATTGTTTTGGGTAAAATCTAAGCTACTTGCTAATAATTTAAGATCCTGTTTTTTTAAGTTATATATTACACTAGCAACAGCTGCGACTTCCAAGTAGTTGAAACGTAACCCTTTAATTTCGTGTAAAACAGTAAAAGCGCGTGAAGAAATGCTACCGCTCACTGGTGCGTTGAGAAAAAAAAATCAATTTTTATCGCGTTCGATCATATGAGTTTAGATAGAGACATAAAATTTTATTGTTCGTCGAATCGTCGTCGAGATTTTTAATGGTTTCTACCCAAAAAACTGGTTTCGATTTCGATAAAAATCGGTAAAGATCCGATGCACGTACGCTATACGTCTTGACGCGATATTCTTGGAAAAGTGGGTTCTGGCACAGAGTTGAATATAAAGGGACATTAATATACGTTGTTATTGCTTTCATAATTGTTTTTGATCGCCATCGCGTGAGTTGCGGTGGTAGGGTAATGAGATCGAGACCCTTAGTTGGGATTATTCGATGTTTAAATTACAATTTTTATCGATTGAAAATCCAATGTTTTTATCGGCGGCGCGTGGTTTTAAGCATTTCTTCTTAGGGCAAGATTTTGAAAGGGGTTCTGTATTTCTATGCTTGTCAAGCTGAACGCAACATAATTTTTGTGCAGACATTCCTTGATGTCGTCAACGTCGCATCAACAACTTCTAACTACAACAGACAACTGGACATATATATTTTATTGTAGGAATTGCCTCAATCCACAATAAATGATCACTTCTTGCATCGTCAGTCCTTTGTATCTTAAAGAAAATTGATTCGTTGCTTGGAACGCACTTATCTCCGAAAAGATAGAGGTACGTGCCTGTGATTCGAACCTAAGACCCCCGAATAGGAGGTCAAAGCCTTTTGATAGGTTATCGCCTATCACAATTCTATAATTATTGTCTCTTTATCATAAATACTTAAACGTAATAGTTTATGCCCTACCTTAGCAACTCATTGACATTGTTTTAATAAATATAAAAGTTGGAGGTATAAAATCCGATTCGGATTAGAATCGATTTGATGTTTCGAGTTGTTACTATCTTAAAATATTTCAACTATCGTAATAAAGTTAGAACGAACTGGTGATATTGATGGTAATAGATAAGAAGTAGATACGATAAGATATCTTTTTCGGGATTAAACGATAAAATATACCCGGATTCCCGATTTTACGACTCTCCGAGCATCGATAAAATCATTCGGAATTTCGGACCAACATCGATAAATTAATTATAAAAAGTGTACGAAATAATATATCTCGATGTTAACGGGTAATCGTTAAAACTACATTTTACGATATCACGCCAGTTCGCTGACATAATTCTTTGAAAAACTGTTGAATTCATAATTTGTATACACCTATTATGTTATCTTAACAACCTATCCCCCCTGCTACACACTGCCCGAGTGACGTGGGAAGTAGCGTGGGACGGAGGCAGAGACGTCGTGTGGCAACGATACTCGCCATGCTCTCGCCACGCTCCTCGTCCTCGCGCATCGCTCCCTGTTTTGTCGGTTTTTTGGGCGCGAGTCAAAGGACTGGCGATATGAGCGCGAGAGACCTCCCACACACTGCCCGCTACTCATTCGCAATCTAGCGCTCGTAGCAGAAGCACGCGCAATCATGCCGTCGCCGCCGCCGCCAGCCGATGTTTTATGTTATAAATAATATATTATGTTGGTACCTATACCTACATTATGATGCCCGTGACTTCGTCTGCGTGAATTAAAAAAGTTCCTGCGGGAACTTTTTAATTTGCCGGGATAAAAGTAGCCTATATTGTGTTATTTCAGACTATAATCTATTGATGCCCGCGACTTCGTCCGCGTGGATTGAGGTTCTTTGGTTCCCGCGGGAACTCTAATTTGCCGGGATATAAATTAGCCTCTATGTTATTCCATAAGTATATTAGTATAGAGAAGCTTGTTTTTTAAAAGTACTAGCTGATACCCGCGACTTCGTCCACTTGGAATAAGTTTTTTTAATCCCCACGGGAACCATTGATATATTAACTCTAATTTTCCGAGATAAAACTATGCCTATGTCGATCTCCGAGTCCTAAACTATACCCATGCAAAAAATCACGTCGATCCGTTGCTCTGTTGCGACGTGATTGAAGGACAAACCAACAAACAAACACTTGGTAGAGGGGATGAAAGTCAAAATATATGTACTTAGTTGTAATTCATTAACGCGTAGTCTGATTTCATTCATTCTTTTTTGTTCGAAAGTACGTACTTACTACTTACCTACTTTAAAAATTGATCTGTAAAAATTTCAAGGTCATTGGGTTTGTAGTTTAGAAGCATTGATGTAGAATTTTAGTAGTATGTTTAGAAGTATCGAAACTATCATTATACACAGCAATGAACGTCCAAAATAACTTGAAGCCTATAATGTGTTATTTTTTGCATGGGTTGGTATACCTAGTTGAGGACCTGGCCCCTTATTCTCTAACTCAGTGGCTATCAGAAAATGAAAGACACTGACATATTTATTATCCATTGAATGTTCGCTATGAAAATGTTATTATTACTTCATAGCAAACCTTCAATGGATAAAAAATATATGTATGTACTTTTTTCCCGGAGTGTATGTTTAGGCACACAATGGGGCAAATAAAACACTAACTTTAGCAATTAGTGGTTTTAATGTTTATCCGTCGATGGATGTAAAACGAATGAAATTGCATAATTAATAAAGTCAAGTACAGTGTTGACAAACGCCTGTTAAAGTTTTAGAGCAATTATTGTATGTGATAAACTAGTGTTCCGAAGTGGCCAGGCGTCTGCGCCGGAACACGTTGTAATAAGGAGTTCCCGTGGGAAGTCGCGGGTATCAGCTAGTTTATAATATTAGTATGGATTTTGAACTTAGAGCTTATTATTTTTATATAATTTAATAGGTACATTTATATAGTTAAATATGCTAAACAAAGATAGCGCGCACGCAGCCACAGTTTCAACCTCCATTGTGTGTTACGTGTAGCAAGTGCAAATGACCTATATACCTATATTATGTTTTAAATAAATCATGTTGGTACCTATACCTACATTATGATGCGCGTGACTTCGTCTGCGTGAATTAAAAAAGTTCCCACGGGAAGTTTTTAATTTGCCGGGATAAAAGTAGCTAGGTATATTGTGTTATTTCAGACTATAATCTATGATGCCCGCGACTTCGTCCGCGTGGATTGAGGTTCTTTGGTTCCCGCGGGAACTCTTTAATTTGCCGGGATCTAAATTAGCCTCTATGTTGTTCTATAAGTATATTAGTATAGAGAAGCTTGTTTTTTAAAAGTACTAGCTGATACCCGCGACTTCGTCCACTTGGAATAGGTTTTTTAATTCCCACGGGAACCATTGAAATATTATACGAGAACTCTGTAATTTTCCGGGATAAAATGTAGCCTATGTCGATTTCCGGGTCCTAAACTATAGCCATGCAAAAAATCACGTCGATCCGTTGCTCTGTTGCAACGTGATTGAAGGAATTAAATATGCTAAACAAGCATAGCGCGCACGCAGCCACAGTTTCAACCTCCATTGTGTGTTACGTGTAGCAAGTGCAAATGACCTAGTGCGGAGCGTCGCGATTAATCGCGCGAGGAGAGCTGTGTGTGGCCACGGAGGGCAGCAACGCGGCAGAGCGAGGGCGTGCTACGCGGCAGCGCAAGGAGCATAGTGTAGCGGAGGCATTTCTATTAAATAGTGATGTTCATTAGGGTCTTTATTATAGAACTTTTTTCTTGATACTGAATGTGATACATATACCTACTTAGTTAGCAAGAAATAACCGTATGTAGTAGCAAAGTGATCTCATGAAAAATTAATAAGCCCTTTTACTGCGATCACGTCATGTTAGTAACTGTATTTTATTGAAATATTTTTTTCAAATTGTCTTTAATGTATTTGAATTATTTTTATGTATTTAATGTATTAATGTAATAATTTTGTATTTAAACGTTCAATATGTGTACAACTTGTACCTATTTTTAATAAAATCTTTGACTTTGACTTTGACTTTTATGATTTTTTCACATGACACGAATAGAACAAATACTTACCCTTTAAAATCTATTTGTTTTACCCAGTAAAATAAAAGAGTTCTTTAAATTCTCGAGATAAGTACCTAAAAGTTTTTGACTAAGTATCTGCAATGAAAACATACTCAGGTATTTAATACAATATAGTTACTATGAGTAACTTTCCATCTCTGTTTTCACTAGCATCAGATAATAAGTATCAAATCATATAAAAATATAAGACCCTTGCACAAGGACGCTTAAAAATTGATTAATTAATTTTTTTATGCTGTCACTTTTTATTATGCTCGTTATGTTATGGTATGTTAACCGCAATATTATGCTCTTAGTAACAATAAGTAACAGCATTACAAAATTTAACTAAATCAGTTTAAATGTCCTTGTGCAAAGGCCCTGAATCTAAAAAAGTGCTCTGAAAATATAGAATTCATGGCAAGTGGCAACTCTACATCACTACGTAGCTTACAGGCCCATTTCTAATAGACCTGGTAGCACGAAATTAAAAGTAAATAAAGTAGAAGTAAAAAAAGCGGCGAAATTCTTAGTATAGCACTCGCGAAAACACAGTAAATATAATATTAATGAGTTCACAGCGAACAAACGTACCGACAGAGAAACGTCACCATCTGGTGTGCTGCTTTACGTAAATCACAGGTGTATGATGTAGAATATTATTTGTATTACATAAAGAACAAGATATATAAAAATGGCGGTTTCTTAGAACACGGGCGGTGACTAAGTAGGTAATGTTGTGAAGAAATGTCTTTAATTTTTTTTTATAAAATGTGGAAATATTTTTCTTCTCAAAACTTAAAATGTAACTCTTTTAAACTTACTAACAGGTACTAACTATACTATAAGAAAGTTATTTGTCAAATATTAGTAACGACCTAAGTTAACATAGATGCTGTAAGTATGTACTTAAACCTAAAAGCTTAGCATGCGTGCTTTTTCACTTTTTTCAGCATTTCCACCCCATAAAACCTCTTTGGGGAAGAAAAATTGGATGGATGGATGGATGTATGTTTGTTAGTCAATCACGCCAGAACGGCTCTAGATTTAGATTATAGTTTGCACAGCTACTTTTTATTCCGAAAAATTAAAGAGTTCCCGCGGTATCCAAAAATCTCAATCCACGCGGACGAAGTCGCGGTCATCATATTTATTTATTGTAGTAAAGTATAAGATTAAATAAAATTTTTCTTCACAGGTGTACATGGCACATCGACACGTTTACACGCTTTCAAGATGCCGAACCGCGATAACTGTGGTATAATATAAACCGCGCTTATGGTTGTATGTAAAATTGTCACTGCCACCGGCCTGACCGTTCCATAAACACCTAGCCTACCTAGTTTTTAGGGTACCGTTACTGTTAAAAGTAATAAATTCAGTCTTACCCGCGTTAATTGCCTTTTAACTTAACTGCCTCGTTGGTCTAGTGGTTTAGCATGTTCGACTGCGGCCGACGAGGTCCTGGATTCGAGTCCCGGGTGCCAGAATAATCCAAACAAGTGTTGGATTATTCTGGCAAGAAATTATCAGTATACTAGCCCGGAGTTTGGAAGTTGGCTGTGATTCACCCCCGTGCCTCGGAGAGCACGTTCGGATCTGCGCCTGACCTCTCACCGGTCGTGTCGGACTTTCCGTCCGTCGCGCTTTGAGAGTAAAGGAACAGATAATGCATTGTGTAGGTACGCACTGTGTGTGCACACACTTGTGCACTATAATATCTCCCGCGCAGATGGCTTATCTCTCTGGAGATAGGCCGCCGTGGCCGAAATTCGGTCGGGAGGGCATTATTATTATCATTAAATGCCTTTTGGTTTGATCCCACACGTACTTTGTATTCGGCAGTGGCATATAGTGGCTCCTTTGCTTCCTTTTGATAGAAAATTATTACTATAGTAGATTATTATTATTATCCAGAGTATTATTATTCAGAGATTCTTGATCGATTCTATGGTACGAGTGTATTTAGTAGGTAAGTAGAAAAAGAAGTCCAGACAAATTAACCTACGGGCAAGAGAGTTCTCCACAATGTTATCAAAGCTTTGTGGCGTCTAATCCGTACTTAGCCAGCGTGGTGGACCAGGACCTTAACCCTTCTCAATCTGAGTGTAGACCTTTGCTTTGTGAACTGACGTTGGGTTGATGACGATGATTATGTTTTTTATTGATAGGCATGATCGGAATAGGTGACATTGCCTATGAATATAAATATGTACGGAATCCAATGTGAATTTTACAGATCACGAGTTATAAAATATTTCACTGTTAAAAGTTATAAAATATGCACTTGTCAGGTGCTAAATTGAGACAAGTTATAATCATTTATTAGTCATATTCAACTAGGTCCTTTTTCTCAAGGCACATGCTGTTAATTTTTTATTTTAAGAAAAAAAATTAACTTGACTACAAAGTAGCCTATATCCTTCCCCAAGATGCAATCTATCTATATATCAACCTAATTTCGTCAAAATCAGTAGAACAGATAGGCTAATAGATAGGATAGCGAAGTAGACAGACATATAGGTACATATACATAATATAGTTGGACAGACGAACACACTTTATAATATTATTTTGGATATGGATAGCTGTATCCTTTAATATTAATATTGAACCTTATAATATTAATATTTTTATCAATGACACCACCCGGAATTAGTGAACAGTTCAGCCTTTCGCCCTGAACTAGTACGCCAGTGTAAACTGAAAATACTTTAAGCCAAAATTTAAAGTAATACTGGTAATATGATTGGTTTTGACGACTTCCTTTGCGCAGTGTTGAGCGCTGTTTTAACGTGCGGAGGTCCCGGGTAAGGTAATTTCTGCATTTTCCCTGGTCTGAACTGGTGGGAGGCTTCGGCCGTGGCTAGTTACCATTCTACCGGCAAAGACGTATCACCAAGCGATTTAGCGTTCCGGTACGATGCCGTGTATAGAAACCGAATAGGGGCATGGGTTTAATATTACTGCCAGTGCCATGCCACTAACAGGTTAGCCCGCTACCATCTTAGACTGCATCAACACTTACCATCAGGTGAGATCGCAGTCATGGGCTAACTTGTACTTAATGGATAAAAAAAATGTACCAAAATCCAGAGATAGGTATTGCTGCAATGTGGCTGCAATCTTGTGAAGTTTTATGGGGATTTTCTGTATACAAAGATATTAAAGATGATCAAAATCATATTTTCTCGGTAGAGCGTGGGTAAGGCGGCCGCGGTTTAGCAATCAGAGGTTCGCAATCATCGCGATACTATCACGGGGTGGCGGCCATTACGTAAAAATTACGATTACCGTAATGAAATAGTGGCGGGTGCTGACGTAGAGCGGCTAGAAGTGGCCACCGCTGCGTGATCATAAAGTTTTAGTTGATATACTGACCTGGCCCGACTTCATATCAGTGGACTTTCTTTAAATCCTTAAACTTAGTTCTACGGGTCATAACTTATGAAATAAAGCTACAAAAAGTTAAAAGAAAGAAGTTTTTTTTAAATTTTTATTCCATTGGAAGCTAACCCAAAATTGACCACGATCGCAGCTCGTGTTAGTAATGCAGATGTATGAGATAGTAGTACGCTAACCTAGGATAAGACGTGGTAGTTATTATAAACCCTTACCCCTAACCACACATAAGATTCTTGTATGGTTTCATATACCATCAATCCATTTTTAAGCAGTCTTTATGTTTATGAATAGGAAAATTTTGAAAAAGGTACCTACGCATGCTAGTTTCTAAAACCTTACTTCGGGTTTTTAGGTAAATTACATCTTACAAACATGATGTTTCAATTACCTTTACAATATTACCTTTACAAAAATTTACCGTGGCAACTTATTCATGCTACGCCTCTGTGCCTATCCAGCAAAACTTTACATCTTTGTACCGAGTCAGTAGCTCGAAATAATTACGGAAGGCTTCTATCATTACAGGCGACGATTAGTTTCGAGATAGGTTCGCTCCTCTGAGCATTCTTTAATAAAAAATATATTAAATAATGCGTCCGATGTTTGCGTAATTCAGTGGAGTCCTATTGTTTTTCAATTGCGTTGGAGAATAAACTTTATTATACTGACTTTAGAGTTTTATTTAAATAAATTTCTGCACTAGGATGTTGGTGTTTAATTTGTTAGATGAGTAACGATGAACTAACAACTTAATAAATACATTTCCTTTAAGATTAAGGTATGGTTACACTACAATACGAAATCAGGCCCCACGCCGTCGTAGCTGTGGGTTAAAAGCGTTTTAAAAGTGTGTCTCTTGGAAAAAGATTTTATACAAATGAAGCTAAGGCAAATAAGGTCCCAAAAGATAGGTAGCTAGAAAGATAGTGGATAAATCATGTCCGAAGCAGAAGACGTAATCGGAGCGAGGACTGCGCAATTGCAGCAGCTCAACGTGGGATGACCCGAGGACCTTAAGATTATGACAGGAAGATAGGTAAAGTATGTGACGCGGTTTTGTAAAGACCACATCCAGCAGTGACTGTGAATTTTCAAAAGTAATAGAAAAATATAAACGTAGATTAATAATTAAGCTAATTATATCGGCCTAGTACCAATGTAAAATGCACAAATAAAGTAGATCAATAAACTTTTCAGTCTGCATAAACTAATTATTCTTCAGTTGCCAGTGTACACCCAACAGATGGCGTTAGTGGCCTGATAAATACAGTACAATGACGCGCGTTTACGCATGGCTAGCGTCGTAGAAATCTACGTAATCTACAGGAGGGCAGATATGGATCTTAACAACTCTATACTTACATATATTGGTGGCGTGTATTGGACCTTGAACAGGCAGGAATTTAAGGGGATCATTAAAATTGTAGACGGCGTCACTCACTAACTTTGTACTTACTAGAAGTTCGAACTATAGGTAAAGGCTCCATTTTGTAAAAAAATCTTTTTTACTTATACTTTTCTTACTGAAACATAGGTACATGGGCATTTTTAACTATGTGCCTATTTATTGTTGTTCTATTTAACTTGTAAGTACTTATTACGTGACCAAACGTCATGATACGTAGGTACATTTTATCTAAAATGGGACACATAAATCAAGAAGGTATTTTCTTCTCCATGAATACACCCAGGTAAAGGAGATTTCACACCATAATGGTGCGAAACACTCCAACCTTCCACCAAAATTCCAACAAAATTCCACCAAAATCTTGTGCAGCACATTAATTCGTGCACGAACATTTTCAACGAATTTTTCATTTTCTGCGAACCTATTTGCGCGTCCACCAAATACCAATAGATACTCAATCGCACCATAAGAAAGGCCAGATGAAGCAAATCAATTTAAATCAGCTATGTAATGGGACCAACATAGAATGCCATTATCAACATTTTTAACCGTCCTATTGTTTTTGACTTCGAAGAAAGATGGTTAACAATTCAACACGTATGTATGTAATATTATTGGAACTGCAAAATATTGACATACTTAATATGATAATCTTTATGGGCTTCCAAACAAATATACAACATTTCATATGTGTATCTAAGTATGTACTATGTATAATGTGTGTCCGCAGATTTCTCCGAAACGATTAATCAGATTGTGACCATTCTTTTTTTATTGGCTTACATTTACTTCAACTTAGGGAACAGTGCAAGTTCCATTAAAATCGGGTCCGTAATTTTCAAGATATGGACTGTTAGGTAAGTGTGTAGTGAAGTCTGTTTAGCTATCAATATTCAATCTTTAAGATTATCACTTGTTACGTAACTCAATTGAAGTGCGTTAAGAAGTAGGTAGGTACACTGATAATGTTTTATGAAAACTGAAATTTCTAATCATACATAAGTATCTTATAAATATAATGATAAATATCGCTAGTTTAGTTCAATAATACCTACTGATAGTAATAGATAAGCTTCCAGTAGCTGACATGTCTGATGTCGCAAAGGCAAAGTATGACGGAACGATTATAATAACACAAGCCATTGTCAAAGAAACAATCGCACAATCGTTGCGAAGCCGTCTCGTCACGTCACGACAACTGCTATTGTACGATCATTTTGTAATCGTCATTATTATTTACGAAAAATACTTTTTGAAAGGCTACTGAATTTATAGCTATTGGTAATATCCTGTGGGCATAATACCATTGATTATTATAGCAGTATTATATTAAAATGACGTACCTTGACCTCTCTAAAATAAGGATTATAATTCTGAAACAGGAGCTGCAATAATATTAAAATATTATAGCTTCAAGCGATGATAGTAAGACCCTGATTTTCTTCAATACGACTGGATAAAGTATATCACATGTTTTAGGTGAGCTATTTTTCATTAATTAACATAATAGTAGGGATTTTATTGAAATGATGTAGCGAAGGACACTCAGATCATTCAGCAAATAAGTCGATTAAAGCATACAGGATCTTAGGTTTACGATTCTATCACAATATGTATGTTATAATAACCGGGACTGAGAGCTTATTAATTATGCTCTCCACGGTAAGAAGGGAATGAAAAGGCTTAATTTAGACTTCCAAATTAGGTCATTAACCCAATTATCGACTTAGAATTTGTCCAAGACCATAATACGCACACACAAAACACACAACATATACACACAATGTTGTCACCATGCCTAAGCCAATCTTTATACAGGGACAACCTCCGTGGCGTAGTGTTGAGCGCTCTTAACGTGCGGAGGTCCCGGGTTCGATCCCCGGCAGGGTCAATTTAGGAATTAATAATTTCTGAATTTTCCCATTTCTAGTCTGGTGGGAGGTTTCGGCTGTGGCTAGTTACCACCCTACCGGCATAGACGTGCCGCCAAGCGATTTAGCGTTCCGTTACGATGCCGTGTAGAAACCGAATAGGGACATGGGTTTAATTTAACTGCCATGCCCCTAACAGGTTAGCCCGCTACCATCTTAGACTACATCATCACTTACCATCACGTGAGATCACAGTCAAGGGCTAACTTGTAGTGGTTAAAAAAAGGATATTTTCAGAAATTTCAAATCTCTAAAGACATTCTTATAAATCATTAGGCTTCTTACACTTATAACATAACTATTCTTACAAGAAGTTTCCAAAAATTTTGATAGTAATGTATAGTGCGCGCACGAGTTGAATGCAGAGCAAATGTATGGTGACACATACATTTACTCTGCATTCAACTCGCGCGCGAACTGTAAATAGTATACCTAATGCGAAATGAGACTATAAACAGGTACTCGATACAGGATGTACAAAACATCAATCAATTCATCGCCAACCTATCATCAAGACACAAAGGCATTGTGATGAATATGAATCTGTGAACCGAAACCATGTTTCTGATCATAGAGTAGGCAAATCGACAGAACTGTCCTTTATTTATCTGAAAATAATACTTTTTGGATTTTACAGATACCCCTGCGAGACATAAAATAAATTATTCAACCAGGGTATTTTTTTTGTTGTACGTCAGAAGTTTGAATTTACAAAGCAGTGAAGATTTAGCACAGAGAAGGCTAATTCAAATGCTACAAAAAGGTAGTAGAAAATCACTCGATGAATGACTCTCCAACGCCCAGGCCAAACTCGATCCAGAAAGGTGTCATTTTTAATTTTTTTTCTTTTAAAATCTACAACCCACCTAAAAAGATAATCCACTCCGCTCGTGTAAGTATTTGAATTTATGTTTTTTTTTGCGGTTCAGCTATTTTGATTAAATTATTGTTCAAATCGCCAATAAAGTGCCTAATGAAGACCTCCAAAAAGCGTCGACCCGTCTACAATTTGTTTTGTTTAGGACCTTATACAAATTCAATGGCGGTCGGTGGTTAGCCACGGTCCGGTGGGCCCCGATAATTGTCAAACTGATTGACAGAGCCCGATGTGTGCTTCATAATGTGAGAGACGCTGACACACGGACGTTAAGAACGGAAAAATAAAGTTCTTAATTATTCGATTTTATCTAAAACAAAAACCGACTTCAAAACTATACCTATAAATAAGTACCAACTTAAACAAAAAGTAAAAAACATTATCTGGGTATAAATTTTGTTTTTTGTTGTTTTTCTCAAAAAGCGCTAAATCAATTTCGATAAAATTGATATGGGACCACCTCTGAAGTATGATCTACCAAACAAAAAAAAAGAATCAGCAAAATTGATTCATAATTGGCGGAATGATTCCGACTGTATGTTTTTTTTTGTATGTAACAAAAAAAAACATAGGTACAGTCGAATTGAGAACCTCCTCCTTTTTTGAAGTCGGTTAAATACGCTAATAATCGACGCAGTTTCATACTAAATCTAGGTGTAGGTGGCGAATAGAGGCGATGACAACTTAATCAGATCAGCAACTCCTTATCAAACTTAAAAACACGCTTCTAACACGTTTGGATGAAATACTTTGTGACGTCATCAAATTTCAACGCAATTTTTAAATGTATAGTTTGAAATGGTTATCAAACTTAAAACTAATCTAAATGTTTCAAACCGCTTTTGAGGAATTTTGGCATAGAAATAGATTGCATCCGGGGGAAGGACATAAGCTACTTTGTATCCCAGAAAATGTAAGAGTTCCTTCGGGATTATAATTATTATTTATTTACTTTAAAAAAGATTACTCCACTAACATTACAGATATAAAAATTTAAACTCCAAGGAATACATACTAATTCTCAATACAATGTAACAATAAAAGTCCGTATGTGGCCACCTTGCGTTCCCTCACCGGCCACTGGAGCGTGTCCCGCTGGATTGTTTAAAAATTCTGGTGGCTTGTACCACGTTTTCAATTTTTTGTTTAAGCCCCATTTATATGCCGATTCCGACGCGATACCGATTTGGCCGTTGTTTACGACACTCGTAATGGTTTATGTAGTGATAGGTTTAATGTTTGACAATGTTGCTTTTGAGGTTCCCCGCCTTAGGCTGGATGCCCATTGGCTGCCTTCAGCTGAATAATTACACCGTTTGCTGCAACTTTTGACTACCCCCTGGTCTAGGTATTGAAAAGTGCAGTAGCCTCACAAATTCTGCATTGGATTTCTGACTGGTCAAATTGGGAATTTATAATTATTGAATTGGCGTATCTGGTTAGGTGAGATGATTAAACGGTAGCTAGTTACGGCAATATTAGCAAAGATATGCCGCTAGCCCGTTGTCTTATGTGAACGACAAACGCGACATTACGACTCGATACGACGTGACGCGACAGTATCAAACAACGTGGCGTACGTTATCGCGTAGATAAGTTTGCCAATTTCTATGCCGTCGTATCGCGTCACGTCGCTTCCATCGAACCTAGGACAACGGGTGAACGATTTAGCTTGTCGGCAACATACCGTATATGATCCTTAGGGATATGGGCTTGATAACAACTGCCAAACCCCCGCCCTTCCATTTTAGACTTCTTCATTATTTACCATCTTTCTATATTGCAGCAAGAAATGCTTAAACTTTTATCGGGCATTGAGGCTGTAGCACTGGCATCTGAACTTAAGCATTTTCAGCACTCCTTAGATGTTTTTTTTCTGTACAGTTACACTTGAGCTTTTTTATATGCTAGAAGAACAGGATAATCGCCAAAGCACGCTCAGGCTTTCGAGTATACGGTTTATACTTCATTATACACATATTACGCCTCTTCTTTTTATATTATACACAATATTACTGGTGTCACGTTCCTGATTTGAATTGGTAATTGAATCATTTCCAACACAGATTTACAATGTTGTAAGTAGGTACACACGTTTTGTTTTATTTTGAGATTTGATTTAAATTTTTGTGATACTCTTTTCGCAAATAAATATTGATTACTTCATTCTAACCCAAAATATGGCTTAGCTTGATTTAAGCTAAATCCACCCTTAGATAATGGTGCTGATCAATTTTTTTTTATTGTGAGATAGGCTTGCGCTTGACGACAATCGTGCTTAGTGCAAAGCAATTATGAGGTCTAGGTTGGAACGCGCTTACCTAGAAGATAAATATGTAAGTAATATACTAATTACTTAGAAGTAATTTTTCGCAATAGTAGGTACTCAACAGCCGTTAGCATAAATGTTGCTCATTTCAATGTAGAGTCCAATTATTATAAAAACTATCAATGCGTTTTGCCATTTATTTCATAAAAATTACAATTTCCCTTTATTAACTTTATCGTATTAAGAAAGATGGACTTCTTTTCTAAATCTATACGATCTATATTTGTGATGAAATAGAGTCGAAGGAAATTAGGTACATCAGAAGAGCATCTGATACGCACAAGGAAACTTCGTGACTTCTGAGCACATTATAAAGTAGGAATATGTTTTTTAGAGCAAGATCCCAGGACCGCCAGGTGCTGCTTATTTTCTGAAAAACAAAATATGTGGGATAGAGTAGAGGTTTGTACTTTGTACTTAATTAACGGACGCATATCTGATAGCTTGTGTCGACAGCCAATTTATAGGTGTCAATATCAGCTGTTAAAGTAACCTACGTAAATGTATGTTATAGATGATATTGTTATTAATTAATATTCAATACTGCCATACACTTCCCGTCGGCGCTAACTTCCGCCAGACGCTTTAAAGCTCGCAAAAAATAACATATTTAATCTTACTTATAGTCTGAGTCGTAACTTTTATTTTAAAATACCTACTTACTCAGGAAATATACTTAAAAATCAGCTCTCAGACTTTAAGAAAAGTAAGTAATATTGTTTTTACGTGCCTTTAGCAACTGATATCTGTAAATTGGCCTTCGGCAAAAGCTAGCAAATATACAATTACGTTAAAAGTACACACTAACACTACTCTATCCCACACTCACTCTTTTATTTCTCAGAAAATAAGTAACCTCTTGCAGCCCCCCTAGCATGGGCCGAGACAATTTTCTCCCCGAGGAAAGGATAAAAAATTTATTCCCAAATAAATAAATAAAAACGCTAAATAACGGTGGATAAATAGTCCCCCGAGTCCCCGTGAAATGTCAAACGGGGATAAACTTCTCCTCTCCCCTGTTGCCGTGCTCTGAGAAGTGGATAAGTTAATTTTATCTCTTGTCAGAGGATAAAATCGGGGGATAAATTTTTTATCTCCGGCCCATGCTAGCCCTGCAGCACTGGGATCTTGGACCATTTGGCTTTACCTATCGTTGTAATAGGGATGATGCATATATCAAAAATAAATTATTTCGGACTGATTATTAAAAATTGGGTCTTCCTGAAAGACCTGAAATTCACATCCTCGGTTAGTTTTAAGCTTGATAACTATTTTAAAATATAGATTAAAGAACAAACGTGCGTTGAAATTTGATGACGTCACAACTGTGAATTTCATACAACTTCCATACGGTCCCGCGTTTTTAAGTTTGATAAAGAGTTGCTGATTTGATTGAGTTGTCATCATCCCTATTCTTAAAACCCTTCATGCTACAGACTTTGCTCGGTTTAGACTCGACCGAACACAAATAATCCTCTTGTTAACAACATGATGTAAACAAATCCATCTTTTTATTTAATAACGTGTCTATTGTTTCCCATGATTGTATCACAAAATGCAAACGACAGGAAGGCAGCCGTCTAATTTGACATTTGAGATAACTCGAGGCAGCCATTACATTACCAAAGATATTCTTCTGTCACACTCTTTTACATATTCCGACGAATTACGTATTTGACAGCAATTGGTTTGGTCGGAATATCGTAACCTGTCTACTGTCGTTAGGTACATTGTGTATTTGGCCAATTTTTTACATTTGACGAATTTCCATACACTATTGCCTACCTTTGCCACCAAATGTACCACCAATTGGCTCTTGAAGCATACAGTTTTGCTCTCAAAATCATATTTTATTTGTATTTTAAAGCATTACTATTCATTGCCTTGATAACTTCAGTTTATTTCAAATTCTATATCTTTAAGGTCCACTTGCACCACCGTTCAATGTTTTTTCTGTCTTTTTCATGTAAATCTTAGAAAAAACTAATCTGAAAGTGACAGATTTAACTAAATCTGTTTGGCAAGAGGGCCTAGTGCCGTAACACGAACTCACGAACTATGACAGCAACGTCTTCGGTGAAATTCTTAGAAAGGCTTAGATAGTGTGTAAATCACTAATATTACAATAATATAATTCCAAATAATATAAGCTTTGACATAATTTCTTTTGAACTTGAACGTTATCACCGTTTCAAATCTCGTATCATAAAAATTCTAAATAGTGTCACACATCACCATTATTTTTATTGCACCTTTTAAAGCTATGTAAAGTTCATAATGAACCTTAATATCATTTGGACTAGGGTCAGTTTAAAAACTTAAAAGTTTATTGCCAGTAATTTAGTGTGGATCATCTATAATCACATATTATTAAGTGCGAACATTAGCGGCTACATGAAATAGTGGAATCAACATAAATACTGCTCCTTAGTTCCCACGACGAATGGGGCAATTACATAGTTATTACCAGTTCTATCGCCAATTCGATTATATCTCTGCCTAAGAGCACCAAGTTAATGACTAATGAGTAGCTAGATCACACACAAATTAATATTTGACAAAAACAAGTTTATTTTTACCTTCAAGATTCTGATTATTGCCATTAATTTAAGAAATACTATATTATTATATTATTTAAAATCGGTTTACTAATCCTAATTAATCTAAATCTAAATAAACTTCAATCAGAAAACTATTATTTTATCTAAGTATATTCACAATACTTCTACGTTAAAACTTTTTTTGTTTCTCATTAATGGTATAGCAAAGTTTAGCATAAAAAATGTTATCTGTAGACGAAAAGTAGCGCTTTCAATAAAATAACAGATCAGACAAAATAAAAGAAAAAGTGCAATCAACTACGCTAAAATAAATCTACTATATATCTATATGTACTATTCCTATTCTATGGTAATACCACAGGTAATACCACAGAATAGGTAATACACCATCGACCATACAACTAATAGACTCCTCATATAGGGCGAACACTTTCAGACAACACATCAGACTTAATAGGTCTTATATAATTCCACGCCCTTGTAACAAAACCTACCGAGTTATTTAAATATTAATTAGAGTATATCGATAATTAATTATCGATAAATAATTATTAGGAGTTAGGACCCCATCCCATTTGATTTATGATTTTTTTGACCTTGAGTAGACCAATCAGCGTTTAGTACCCCGCGCCCGCTTACTTGAGTCATTTGACTGAATTGTTTGCATTACGAAAGCATAGTAATTAGGCGTCTATTGGTTGTGTGGTCGATGTAATACACTCAAATTCAAGCTGAAGATAGTTTACAGAGGTATAGGTATATTCACATCCGTTGGCTGTGACGTCACAGCTGAAAATCAGCGTCCGGCATCATGCATGCATTTGTGTGTATGATGCTGGGAAAACGGCTGGGCTGAACACCCATTCCTGGTGGTGTCAAAGACAAACATATTTTTGTGTACAATAATTATGTACTCGTATGTCACATGTTTGTCTGCAACACCATTTTTGATTAAATGCATTTTTTCGTGCAAGTGTAAAATTTATAATATTATGTGCCTATAAGAAGCGAATCTTTATGGAGCTTCTTAAACGTCCGACTTCAAATAATTAAATAAATAAAATAAAAAATAAAAATAAATTCAATGTCAAAATATCTTGATTGCATCACAGTTTTAAAAGATCATTGGATTGCATTTAATTTTTTTTTAAGTAACGAGAACCTTCTAATCATTTGCAGTAAAATAATTTAGGCTTACAAGGTAATTTTTAAGTATGTACTTAATATAATTTAAAAAAAAACACCTTGAATTGCTTATACGATGAAAATAATGTAAATTTCATTGACACGTTGAAACAAGAGAACCTTTGCAAACTTTTAAAGTAAACTGAATTAAACAGTGTTAACGGAAATAAGACTTTCCTTCCTTGAATTAAAAGCAGTAAATACAACAGTGTTATGCAAAGTTAAGTTTGTTTGGCGTGTGACTCATGGATCCAGTTCAAATGGTACAAAATTGTCAGTTCCTTTGAATTGATGCCAATTTGCATTATGGAGTTGTTCACACACCGTGGCATAGTGACACATCGTCTATTTGACCGAATTTCTGAAATGACTACTTGTTCCTTACTACTATGATCGTATCGTATTACTATGATTACTATCAGCTGGAAGTAAAATTTTAAAGTAGGAAAAGAGGCAAAATTAAAAACACAAGTAGGTACTTTTTAACCGACTTCAAAAGGTTCTCAATTCGACTTTATGTTTTTTTTGTATGTATGTTACGCGATCATTCCGCCAATGATGAATCAATTTTGATGATTCTTTTTTGTTTGGTTTCAGAGGAGATCCCATATAAATTTTATCGAAATTTATTTAGCGTTTTTTGAGAAAATCAACAAAAATCAAAATATATACCCTGATAATGTTCTTTTACTTTTTAGTTTAAGTTGGTGCCTAAAGATGTACTTTTGAAGTCGGTTTTTATTTTAGCTGAAAGCGCATAATTATTAATTTCAATTCCTTTATTTAAAACATGTAGGACATACAGGTGTCTCTTAAGTTACGTCATGTTTTGACTCTACCACCGGTTCGGAAAACAGATTCTGCTGAGAAGAGCCGGCAAGAAACTCAGCAGTTGCTCTTTTTTTTTATTACTTCCCGAAACAGTAAGTATAGGTACCTACTGTCAAGAAAATAATGGGATTGCGTAGATTCAATTACATTATATGTAATTAAATCTAACCAAAACCCGTGAGAAAAATCTATGATTACGATTATAATTTAGCTTCTGAACTGGTATTAATTATCTGTAATAATATTTTTAAATTGTCCCACAAATTATGAGAATTTGACAATTAGAGAAAAAACGGAGTAATAATAATAAACGATAAAATATTACCACGCTTTAACTAAATAATATTCCCAGGCCAGTATTTGCAAATCTTAATTTTATAGTACCTACCTAAAAGATTTCTATACTTACGAGTAGGTACGTAAAGAATAAATGAAGTAGGTACATAAAGTAGATGTATATCAGAGATATTTTATGAGAGTAAAAAGTTCGTAGGTCCCATTTATAATTTTGACGTTATTACCAGTGCAACAGTCATAAGTCGGTTACCGATGTTGCTCTTTAAGATGGATCACAATACCTATTGAAACTCTTTTGGTTATTCCATTCATCAAGCCCACGCCATACGCATTGTATACCTATATTCAAAAAAAACACTTTTTTGTTTAACAGCTTTCCAAATGAAGTCGTATAAATTATTTCAATGTGACAACAAAACCTTGTTGTTACACTTTTCTAATTAATGCAAACAAACATCTTTTTCACACCACTCGCTCCACAATACCTTATTATAAGACCTGTTATCTAAAGGTAAAGTACGTCATTACATTCATAAGGCTTAGCGGGGTTGTAATGTTGTACTGAAATCCATAACCCCCAGGGGGTGTAACGTGATTTGAGTTTCGAAATTTCGCACCCAAAGAAAAAGTTCAAATCTGAGATTCAAGTATTGCTCTCACATTTTCATTCTCTCAAACTCGCTTCGATTAGTGATGGCGTCCCGCGAAGCACGAACCACAGAGTAAAGATTATTGAAAATTCCCACCAAAACTTATCTCCGAAACGTTTGTTCCAAAACTTATCTCCGTACCAATATAATCCGTAATATGTACCAGTTATTTTTACAATATTTCCCTATAATGTTAAAGGATCTCTAAAACCACAAACGGTAAAACAAATTACCTTACTCATATTGTAACTTGAGACATGTCTGGATGCAAATTGCGTTAATTCGATTATAGTCGTCTCTATTCTGGCGGATCTTTTCCCAAGCTATTATATTATAAGCGGAGGTACCTTAAATACCCAATGCCAAAGAGGAGGAGGAGGAGGTACAAACTGGAATGTAAAATTTGAGCATCCTACTACCAGAGGAGTTGTATAGTTTGTTTTGTTTATCTAGCTGCTAGAAGATCTATCAATATGGTCTCACACAAGTTTCGCACCACCTTTTCTAACGTGTACTCCTTTGAAGTTTTTTTTTTGTGAAATCTTCATAAAAATTAATGCTAACTTTATCAATCAATCAATCAATCAATCAAATAAATTCATTTATTAAAATTAGGTACACTGTAACTTATTGACGTCCAAACACATAATAAAACATGATAGTGAAAATCAGTTACGGTATCTTAAAACTAAAGCTACGAGGATTTCAAATGCACCCTGGTCTGAAAAGAGCCCACAACAAACTCAGCCGGGTTTAATCAAAGCCCATTTCGATTAATTAAAAAGATTCACATACGACCTACATGTACTTAAAATTGCGAGTATAGAGTTATCGTAGGGTGTGATGTTTAAATAGTGATATAGTGCATTTTGACGTAAAGGGGAGACGAGCGGTGTCGAACGAATAAGACTATTAAAAAATTTAACTCCGCTTCAGTGGTAATGCAACCCTGATATATAAATTATATACTCTACTTCACTACTTGACCACAAATAATTTGCAGCCATCCTAAAAAGGAACTTTCAACATCTTTATGCTTAGGTAGTAAGCGACAAGGAAAACGTTATTATTGGATCATAGTCAAAGCCTTGACCTTGCATGCAGCCATAATACTTAGCGCAACCAACCAACCAACGACTGATTTGTGCTATACATCCTTAACAAAGGAAACGATTAGTGATCTTGTGTCAGTAATGTAAAATTACATATTATATATTCACTTTAAAGTTACTTCATTTCTTTTAGATTACGGATTACCTATGATAGGACCAGCGTCTTTTTTTTTTGAGAATTTTCTACATTTAAGAGACTTCTAATTCTACGGAGACTAACATTTGACAGTTTTTTATGTTCATTCCAAGTTGAACTGCAATTTATATCAAACATCTTTGATCTCCTAAAAATTAAATAATCTTGAATATTGATTTTCTTTGGAAACATTTGAACTATCAAATACGGTATATATCCTGCATCTTCTTCTACAATTCAGAGACGGCTCGGGGAATTTCCTTCACGTTGAATTTTTTTTTAGACTTTTCAGTGCAGGAACGTTCCAAGTTGGTCCCGTCCCGTCCCGTCCCGTTCCGTCCCGTCCCGTCCCGTGGATGGTGTGGTGGATTACACATTTGTAAATATTTTATTTTTGTTATGATAAATTAATGTAATACGTAATGTGTAATTGTTATAATCATCCCCATTAACTAAAATCAAAAGTTCCAACCGCTATTTCACCCAGATTTTTATTTGCTGAAATCCTTCACCCTGTCAGTTAAAGTGTGTAAACTTAAATAGATCCTGAGGTTTTGTACGAAAAGTGCCTGTGGTATTGGAGGTAAATGTAGGTATGGATTAATGACCCCAAGAAGGCGTTTTCTGATGAGCAATCTTGTAAACTCTCACTCTTTTCAACAAACGTAGACCTTTTGACGATTTCGCAAACAAAAACATCGAAACGCCATTACGTTAAGTATCTTTTCAAATATCTAAGATGGTATCTTGTAAAGAAGTACAGGAAGGAAGCAGATATTTGAACGGCGACAATCGCCATTATATCATCGCGCCGATGCCGACGGCGCCAGCGGAGCGTGTCGCCCTACACGACTGTATCGGATGAATTTGCGTGTTTATGGCCCAATAGCATGTGGGTCTGATCATATAGAATGTATTTTTGTTACAACTTCATTGTGGATTTTATTGAAATATTGTCAATGGAGCCCCAGGTAAGAAAGCGCTAAATTCATCAAGCCCTTGGAATGTACACTGCATTAACTTTCCATATTGCCTCCTTGTCTATGGCTACTATCGTGACATGGTCCTACGAGCTCTTTCAGGTCAGCCTGAATCATAGTTCTTCTTAGTTGGCCAACCAGGTCACGTCCGGTAGGACGTTTTGGACCACGTGTAAGGAAAAGTGGTTTAATCTGTACTAAAATAAGAGGTAGGCACAATCGACGTGAATCATGTAACGATACGACATAAAATCATCATTGATTTTCTAGTACATATTACAAGAAAAGTCTTAGTATGGTATTTTGAAAGTCAGCCTAAGACTTTATCTTTAAATTTTTATTGGTTTTTATCGTTTGCTGCATTTTACCCGGACCGTTAACCCGTCACCTACGTATTGTAATACTGTTGTTAAACTAACCAAAACCCGCGGTGTCACGTGTCATTAGCCACCACAGGTGAAGGTTTGATTGATTACTGACGATTATCATTTAGTAGAGCAACCGAGCGTGGCCACTTTTTTTTAAAACCTAATTGGACACAATGAAGTGTGGAGCGGTGGGTGTAATTACGGGAGCGGCACTTTGATCCAATCGATCTTATTGACTTGGAAATTGGCAGAAAAAATGATCTTATGCGATGGAAGTGGAGTGAAAAACTAGCAAAGGATGCCGCCGTGTTTGCGACTCACCAAGGCAATGTGAGTTGAAAGGTACTAACGGGAACAAGGGGAAGCTAAGCTTGTTAATTTTAGTATTATCTAACTATCTGTTAATTAAAGTATTCTAGTTATCTAAACTAATATTATAAATGCGAAAGTTTGGATGGATGGATGGATTTTTGTTGGATTCCCGCGGGAACCAAAAACCTCAGTCCACGCGGATGAAGTCGTGGGCATCAGCTAGTTTTTGACACAGAAACGTTTTGTGTTATCTTATACACTTACTAATGTTATATTACTTCGAGATCCACTATTTCCTATAGGTTAAAAATGTTACATGTTTCTGCTGACATAAGTATCCTGGACACCGGCCTATCTACTTAAGAGATTCTGTCAGAATTCGTCTGGATCTACTCTGGGCGACTAACCCCTGCACTTGCCTCAAGATTTGGCTCGTGACCATTCACCACATTGTTCATTTAAGCACTTTTTAGCTCGAGTATCCTACCATGTGGGTCCAGCCGTCTTGAGGCAAACACTAAACGATGGTTTAGCGCGCGAAGCTTACACGCTTACCCATGTTAGTATCTACACGCATATAAAACAAAATGGAGGCACCTGAAATTACATTCTTACAGTTCAATCTCCCTTCACCCGATCGAATCTGATAGCATACGCACAATTCCGCGTCTCCGCGTAAGATGGCGTGAATATAATGACAGCAATGAAAATAACAGTAACCACGCCACGTTACATGACGCAATTAAACATCGGTACACGGATCGTGACAAACAAAAGACATACGTAAAATTACTTACCATTACATATTAAAATAAGATGCGCACACTCGCGAAAAGAAGATGAACACCGCGAAGGATGTAGTTCAATGTAGAAAAAACTACTAGTCTCGTTAGTTTTACAACATGATGTATGTAACTTCACACTAGGTTAGGTATTATTTTTTTTTTTTAAATTGCTTTTTTTTAATATTATCATTTAACCCAAATAATGTAATAACTTAACCTAATGATAAACTTAAATGTAAAATAAGGAAAAATCGTTACCTTATAAGAAACCTCAGCACATTTTGAGAAATATTTATTTTTAATACACGTTTGGGAAGGAACTGGCCCCTTAGATACGGGTCCTCCTAGTTTAGGGGCCAGGAATTCACTGTATTTTTGTACTTAAGTTAATTTGATTATTAAAGATTTCTATTTCTATGAAATTCTTTAGGTTCATTTATACGAGTAACCAAGCAGAGATCTACACTTGAATTAAATTGTATAATATAATTAACTTGCTACCAAAAGTGACAAATCCTCAATATTTAATTGTTAACAGTAAGAAATAATTTATTTTTTCTTACATGCGTAGTGTTTTTGTTTCATGTCATGCCTTACGCTATTTCGGTCGCTAATGTGTAGGTCCATCTGCACAGCCATTACAGAAATCAACCGAGTGTGATATCAACGCGACTGATTCAAAAAGATAAGCATTCAATGGTCTGATCTTGGTAGATACTTCGAACGGATATGTTGTAATTATATTATTATGTCATTAATTCAATTCCATATTTTTTCTATTGTTATCTAGAATGTGCTGCGGTAACTACTTAAATTATATACTTAGGTAATAAATAATAAAATATACAGGCAGAGGAAAGAGTTTCATAAGCAAGATGTTCATGCTGGCAACAAAATGATGCTTCTGCTGCTATCAGATTGCAATCGGTCTAACAGTCGTGATGGTAGATGAGGTAAAAAAGTAAATAATCATCTAAAATAACATATGAAAGAAAGAAAAATGAATTGAACTTTTTTCGAAGTCTTATTATCGATATTTTACTACTAGATTGATGCCCGCGACTTCGTTCGCATTTTTTTTTATTCGTCTTTAATTTTTCAGGATAAAATGTTTGTCCTATGTATAGCCTTTGTCATTCCCCGGGGTGTAACCTACCTCTATACCAAATTTCATCAAAATCGGTTGAAAAGATGGGCCGTTAAAATGAAACAGACAGACCATCATATACTAGTAGAATTTCCCATAGGTAATAATATTATTAACAACTTAACTGTCCAATGAGTCACATAAGACTCGCGGAGAACTTTTGAAATAAGTTCAAGAGTCACATGTGACTCATTTTTTTATACAACTTTGGCACATAATTTTGTTATGAGCGTGGAGTAATATTATAATTAAAATTACGTGAACGTATAGCAAAAAACCTAACCTATAAGAAAAAAAAAAAAATTTCGCAATGTAAATGTTATTAACCTATCAAAAAAAAAAACACGAGGGACTTGGGGTAGTTGTAAATTGTATTGTATAGGGACAGTTAAGTTGTTAAAGGTGTGAATTCTGCTAATCCACCCTTGCCAGCTTGGTATACTTTGGTTAAGTAGTCTGTGATTGCCATAGATAGAAGACTTGTGAGTCAGCGATGGTTTGGATGATGATGGTGACAATATCTTTTAAATAGGAGGGATTCGATCACCGGCAGAGCAATTTGGAAATTTATAATTTCTAATTTGCCCCTGGTCACCGCTGTACCGGCAAAGAGGTGCCGCTATTTATCTTTCCGGTACGTTACCGCGTAGTAACCGATTAGGGCCATGGACTTAGACCGCCATGATCCTACCAGTTTAGCTCTAGATCTTAGACGGCATCATCACATACCGCCAGATGAGACCGGAGTCAGCGGCTAACTTGCAGTTGAATTGAAAAAAATACACAAAATAGGACATCGGATCAAAGAAAATGTGAGCATCGTTATGTAGGAAATAATTGGAAACCTACTGATGATGAACGACAATCTAATGCATCTGCAAATAAGTCATTACTCATTACGCATAAATAATAACGCATTATACAAAGTACGGTCGTGTGAAGAATAGATCGCCATCACAATCGGTTCACGTGAGAGCTCAGTTCAGCTTTCGAAAGCAATTGTTGGCAATATGGCGGAAAATACGCTGATGACTTTGATTTGCAATTAGTGATTGTTATGGATTCTACAGAAATGAAATAGTCTAAGCAAATCGTAATCATTTGACAACTTAAAACGTAGTACTCGAACTGTTTAAGGAGTTCATACTTCCTTTTTGACGTGCAGGCATCTATGAACACCTTTAATAGGGCGAATTATCCGTTTGACAAACGATTACAATTTGCTTTTACAATCGGGGGGCAGAGCTACCGACATAATATGGACAAGTGGCTATGGGTGGCGCAAATAGACCGAACCGATAAATTTGGGTTCCCAACTCCCAAGGTGCTGGAATGGAGCATCGTTGTCAGACTAGAGAGACCGGTGACATCAAGCGAGTCGCAGAGAGCAGCTACATATAGGTAGCGCAAGACTGCGACGTGTAGAAGTACCTTCAAAGACCTATGACCACGTCGTGGACGTCTGTTGACTGTCGACGACGAAGACGATCCCTTTCCCTATGATTTGCAAAAATGTAGGTATATATTGGTATGCATCGTAAATGAATATGAAACACCATATTTTTCTTAGTGTGTTTGAGATTTTAAACATGAGATTGTAAAATTAGAGTCTTTCATAGTCGTAGACCACTTTCCAGAAAGAGCTTCTTTGGGAGATGCGGCTGTAGGTACTGATTTCATGAAACACTTCACGTTGACCGTTGCCGATATTTTGTCATTCTGATAGAGCTTACATAATTTGCAAAATCTCTAGTATCAAGACCAAGCGGTTATAATTACTGTACCTTGATATAATTATGAATCAGTCTATATTTATATATTTTGGTATGGAAGTACGAATTGTAAAAAAAAGAAACAATGTGTTGATAAGCCGTTTAAAAAGCAGCATTCAACTTAACATTAATTCTAAAACAACAGAACTTTACACAAGTACATTAACTTGAATCATTTGAACTACATCCTTGAAGAAAGTAAAAAATAACATACATTACACTGACATTTAAGAAGTCTATAAATCATTTGTAAGATACATAGAACCATAATTTACTCAATTTTGCTACTGTAAAAACAGTGAACGCTATTAAGTTTATACTAAAACGTAGTGTCTAAACAATATTTTGAAAGGCCATACTAGTTGAAATATTTTCTAAAAATCATGATAATTTGAACTCTAGTGTCTAAGGGATAGGGAATAAATGTAGTCCAGAAGATGTAGTAATTAATTTGTGTGTACCTTGGACATGTTAATCGCTATACGACAAAGTGATGTGTGATTAGGCTACTCACACACTTAATACGTTATGGAGACGCAAAATTCAATTCAACAAAAGAAATCATTCAAAACAAACAAGAATCACAATAATAATTGACTAATAATGTTATGTTAAAACTTGGTGAGTAAAAAAATCAATTCACTTTAAGCTGTTTTTTCTTGGAATATTTGCCTTAAATAAATGCATGTGCAAATGGTAACCTTTTTAAACAGTTTTTCCCTTATGCATAAAATATTAACACAACCGAATACATTATTTTTGGTATAATATAGCAGGCTAATATAATGATCATGCTAGAATTCAATAGATTCAAATTGCGTACAAAAGGGCGAGTGTTATAACAAATATTTATTGAGATTAATAGTGGTTACAACCTATTAAATATTCAAAACGACAAATTGTCGTAATGCTGTGGACATCCTAACAACTGATCCTAATTAAATACACGGATGATACTATCCTGGGTGGAGCGGCGAATGATTTAGGGTTCCGCAAATTATTGCAACTTTCCTGGTAGGTGAGGTGAATGAGGAATGTCCGGTTAAAATATGTGATTGCACAAGCCAAGAGTTGCGATTTGACGTCATATAGTCCTTTGTGTACAAATTAATTATGTGACGTTTTCTTAGGTTATATTAAACTCAAGGAAATGTCTCAATGGAACGTTTGGAAGCTTCGTTTTTGCTTTCTTTAGACATATTCGATCTAATTTTTAAGATTTCTTTAATTTTTGTACGCTCCATTGATTGTACTGCTGCCAAATTTAATTAGTGAAAACTAAGTGTAATTGTATTGTAGTGTTGGTCAATAAACTTTTATTTATTTTTTATTTAAAATGTTAACTTGATGTTCGTATATTGGAACCTATATTTATTTCCTAAACACGCGGATACAACTGCCTGCTTGATAAGCAGTACTGCTTAACCTAGGAGAACCCAATAGGCACATGTGGATACGTTTCCGTTTCTTAACCCATAATGCCTTATTTACATTTCACTTTCCTTTCCCTTACACTACCTTTCCTTTGACTTATCCTCTTTTTAACCGCTTAAAATCCTTGGCTACCTATGTATGTCCTGTGTAAAATGTTATCTTTTTCATCCACATCCACCAGCTTGGGTTTGCGTTGCTGCTCAATCAGTCGTATAACTCCCTCGCTTTAAACGGCATGTACTGTACATATTCTCTTACATTTGAGAAAATTCGGATGGTTTCAGAGACGGTTTCGATGGGAAATTCCATCAGACATACAGCTTATAGTCATGATTTCATTAGGAGCAAAACAAAACATTAGTTAGTTATTAGTTGTTCTAGCAACCCGGGTCGGGTCATTATTAAGTATTGGGTTTTTCTGACTAGTGATTCTCAGTACTAGCACAGAATAGGTAATATAGTACGGTACTAGGCCGGAGTTAGGAGGTTGGCGGTGTTTCACCCCGTCGGAGAGCACGTAAAGTCGTCGGTTCTACGCCTAATTGTCTCTCTGGTCGAGTCGGATTTTCCGTCCCATCGGGCTATGAGAGTGAAGGAACAGAGAGTGCATCTGTGTATGCGCACGCACTTGTGCACTATAATATCTCCCGCACAGGTCTCTCTGGAGATTGGCCGCCGTGGCCGAAATTCGGTCGGGAGGACATTACTAATTACTAGCAACCAGTAGCTCAAGTTAAATAATAATCAAGAAACAATTTAGCGATACCAGGCGTAAATATCCCGAAGATGTGTGGAATAGTTCCCGTCCATTACGCCCGGGGCTACCGGCAGATGAATTTATAGGATAAAGTAAACAACCACTAACTCAACAAGACTGTTGAGAGGACTCTTGACAGTTGACATACTTATTGGCGTAGATTCTGGTCTAAACCTACCGTTTCCCAACTACTTTGCCAGTATGGATTTAGGACAATTACCCATTATTATATTACTCGGAATTTTCAATGTATGTGCAAAAGCAATCAACCACGAACAGAAAAAAATTACTTGAGGATTTTTGACAGCTATCGAAATACCTACTTACGTAGATTCTGGTGTAAGTTACCTAGAGTTTCAATGCTTTATCTATACTTATAATAAAACTGTAACAGGTCCAATTCTGTACATTGAAGATATTTTGAAAATTTTTTTTGGAGGGCACTCATTATTCGATACTGAAGCCAAATCTGTAATTTTTTTCATTTTTGTCTGTCTGTCTGTCTGTCTGTCTGTCTGTCTGTCTGTCTGTCTGTCTGTCTGTCTGTATCTTGGCCGCGCATCACGCCGAAACTACTGAATGAATTCAAACGAAACTTGGCACGATTTGAGCCCATACTACGAGGTAGGACATAGGATACTTTTTATCCCGAAATTCTACCCCCGAAGGGGTGAAATAGGGGTTGAAATTTTGTATGAAAGTCCTTAATTTCTCAAGTTATAGCCATGAAACTTGATATATGAGCTGCGGGTTAAAAATGAAAACATATGTGTTTCACAGTTTTCCAAAATTCCACCCCCGAAGGGGTGAAATAGGGGTTGAGAGTTTGTATGAAAATCCTTAATTTCTCAAGTTATAGCCATGAAACTTAATATATGAGCTGCGGGTTGAAAATGAAAACATATGTGTGTCACAGTTTTTCAAAATTCCACCCCCGAAGGGGTGAAATAGGGGTTGAGAGTTTGTATGAAAATTCTTATTTTCTCAAGTTATAGCCATGAAACAGCATTTGGGCTTTCGTTAAAATATGAAGAAGTACGTGTTTCACCATTATGGGGGAATTATATCGTGGGATAGTAATATAGGCTACTTTTTATCCTGGAAAATGAACTGAAAAACTTATTTCACGCGGACGAAGTCGCGGGCATCAGCTATAAAGAATATACATACATACATACATACATAGGCTACTTTTTATCCCGGAAAATTAATGAGTTCCCGCGGGAATCGAAAAAACTTAGTCCTCGCGGACGAAGTCGCGGGCATCAGCTAGTTTTAAATAAATTTATATAATGAATCTCATTGTTCAACCTTAATGTAGCCTGTAGATGCAAGCTAAATCCAAGATACACAGTAATAAAAACCGTACAGTTACTCAACGCCTTTGAATTTTGTGGAATTATCTGAATCTATGCATTAGCGCAGAGCTTCCACACCTCGCACTGGAAAGTGCAGCGTAGGCAGACCGAGGACGATCACAGAAGCACAACCAGTATAACATAATATCGTCTCCTCCATAGCAAACTTATGAATCTGCAGTTTTAGTGAAATCAATATTTCCATGAAAAATCGTACCAAAAGTATTCGTAAGTTTGCCATGGAGGTGACGATAACTTCCTTGAATAAATGATTGAATGAAATATTTGTCGGATTAATTGTAATTAAGCTGCTGGTAGGTACATATTATAGCTGTCACCACGGAATTAGGAATTTGCTTCTTGTCACCATAACTCTGACGAAAACAGCAGTGTCTAAAGGATAAGTGCACGGCGTAGTTTTAGTTGAGCGCGAACTCGCCAACAAACTACGTGTGTAGTTTGGCGAGAAACAAAATTTTGTATTTGTTTGTGCATATAGTAAAATAAATAAATTAAAAAATTGGGACGTTCCTCCCGCATCTAGTCCTTTACTCCATGCTCGTCGTGACGACTCCGTTTTTCAACTGTATCGCTATCTTTAGACTGTGTCCAAGGTATATAATTGCAAGCAAACAATGCAGGTAAATGGTAGTCGCAGGCGTTGGAACAATGCTAGGAAACGCACGCGTCGCTGCCCACAGATCGATCGATTGGTGATCCACCGTTGATCTATGTAACATTGTCTGCCTTATCTAAAGCATCTTTACATTGAATAATTATTTACGGAAAATTGTTAGGTTTCACTATCGTGATTGGTTGACATCATGAAAAGAAATATATTTCATTACTTTTAATAGCTGATAATATTTTCTACGCACTGATAATCAGACTTTTTTTTAAAGAAGCTGACAGGAATAACTCCTCTTGTGGTTCCATAAAAGCACGGGATCAGAGCATCTTAACTGCCTCGTTGGTCTAGTGGTTAACATGTTCGACTGCGGCCGACGAGGTCCCGGATCCGAGTCCCGGGTTGGGCCATAATTAAGTGTTGGGTTTTTCTGACCAGAAATTCTCAGTACTAGCCCGGAGTTAGGAAGTTGGCGGTGTTTCATCCCCGTGCCTCGGAGAGCACGTTAAGCCATCGGTCCCCGTTATTATCACTAACATGATAATAGTCGTTAAAGCCCGCCAACCCGCATTGGAGCAGCGTGGTGGGTCTACGCTCTAATTCCCCTCTTTCCTATGAGAGTGGAAGTCTGTGCCCAGCAGTGGGACGTTAATGGGATATAGTGGTAGAGCATCTTAAGATGCAGTAGAATAGTAAACTTTTAATAACTCAATTATAATTCTAGTTTCTTAGTTTAATGGAAAATGAAACAAAGTACACTACGACAATATAATATGCTATGTCAACAACTACAGCTTTCGACAAACTAACGATAAGTCAATATTTCTTATCATCCCCAAAAATTGTTCAATACTCAACAATAACAGGAGAGGGAGTTACTCGTAAGTATGAAATCGTTTAAATTCCCATTAAAATCACACTTCGATTTCACCATAAACTGCTTGAAAAGAGTGATAAACGTTTACACATAATATTGTCACCTCCTTGAAGACAATCGAGCAATTTTAATCATAACTATGTTATAGTTTACCTTTACTATACTCAACATCACCCGCATTTTTACCTTTACGACTACTTTAATAAGGTTCTTGCATTATTTTTTTCTCTGAAATAGATTCGGTGCTTACATCAAACGTTCATATGTAATTCCCCATTCTTTTGAAATAATAGATGACTAGTATTGGATGCTTGTCTTTACACGTAACTAACAATTTTAAATCTTCTGTTATTGACATCAAAACCATTTAAATTTAAACTTTGATAGCATATGAATAGGATTGAAATACATTTTCACGGAGAGAGCAAATATAAAACCGTTCAGAAGGTCTTGTTTGGATAATGACTTTACGGTATGTAGCCAGAGTGGTATTAAAATGACATTACTATTTTTCCGGAACTCTTTTGTTGATAGTTCACGCCTGTAAATGCAAATCGTTATTGAGATTTAAAACAGTTAAATCGGACGCACAAAATATAACTTTGTGTACCCATTTCCCCTATCCGTCGTCACTATCATTATCTGCATTTTTTAATATTTTCTTTGCCAACTAACGAAAACTGAGCTATTGAAGCGGTTGATTTCTAAAAGTTTCTATTTCATTGCTATTATTTGCTACTAAGTCGACTTTAATATGTCCGGACTATTTTTATTTTTTTAACTTTTTTAATAATGCACCTTGATTTCCTTAGTAAATTTATATTATAGTATTCTACTTTCTCAAAATGGGTTGCAATAATTTTTTTTCCAATTTCCTACTTTAAAAGAAATCAAGAGTTATTATTTTAAGACTGTCAGCTCTATTAAGATGGCGCTCCAAAATGTATCGGAACATCAAGCATAACACATCCAGGTCGAACATCTTCCGGCCCTATTTATGATAATCATAAAACTAAATATAGAGGAAATCAATGGAGCATCAACTATGTGATGTAATGGAGTGCCAAGACAGCCGGTACATTATCATCAGTAACTGTCCGGCTGTCTATAATCGTGGAGGATGGAAATATAAGAGATGTCAATATTAATACATCTGTAATAACTTGTGTGTGAATTTGCTGTTCATGTTTAAATTTCTTGGTATTCATTAATATATTCTATTAAATATAATTAATTACTTTATGAATTTAAAACTGCAAAGTAAGATTCTTAACGGCTTCTACTCGAGCAACAGTACGGATGACGTGCTTGTGCCGCTTGCTTTGCCTGCGTCTTTCAGCAACTCATATAATGACCACAATCCACATAGTGGGATGTTTAGCACCACTACGCTTCTTATATTCAACTAGCGACGACCTGTGACTCGCTCCCGTAAATATTTTAAAAATCCAGCTTTGTTCCTTGTCTAGATTATAAAGGCAGCCTCTGTGCATAATTTCAGTATTCTAGGTTTCTGTCAAGTTCAAGGGTTTAGACTGGGCTTCGATGAGTCAGTCAGTTAGTGAGCGAGTCAGGACTTATCTCTTTTCAAAGGTGAAAAAAAGAGCAAATTGCATTATGCCCCATTTTGTATTATAACGGGAATAGAGGAAGATAATATATCAAGCGATAAAAGAGCAATAGATACTTAACTTGACAAAATGGCATGAGTCAAATTGTTGGAACTTGACCTGGAAGGAAACAAACCTCGCAGGTCGCATACATAGGTACTTATTGAGCGGAAATAGTATACTGAATTAGAAACAGAGTCAATCAAGAACTAGAGTCATAACTAAATCACACAGATCTATATTTCTGTAAAAGCAATACCCAATTAATCATCTATTTACGCAGTTCCACATTAAGAGTTTGGTCATTCATTAGAAACAGTGACAGTTCAGAGTATATCAGAGCATATGCTATCGATGATGCATCGGCAGCGAGCTCGGGTGATTTGTACTGCGGCAGGTGCGCGTCGGAAATATAAACGCGCTTCGGTTTTATTCGCAATTGGCATTTTACTACGCTTTCCAAACTTCTGGAGTCTGGACTTCATTTTACTATACAGATCATGTAGTAATATTATTTTCGTACCACTTGCTCAAAAAAGTGACATTCTATGCCACAAAAAGCGAACATAACAATAGTCATTTTTAATCTGTTAAAAACAGGGAAAGAAAATTGTACTGAATTTCATTCATCCTCTAGGGGGAGAATGTGATTTAAATTTGGAATACTCGTACTTACCGTATACTGAACTAAGTACATCTGTGTTTACACCATTGAGTTTGTATATAACGCATCTTTTTTCATTTTTTTTCTTTTTTCTTTTTCATTTTTTCATTCATGCAATCTTTTTGAAAAAGGAATACGCATTTATTATGCAGTTATGATTATTAAATAAAATGACGAAAACCGACGAGGCCGTATGAGCTTGATGCCTTTGCTTTTCCGACAAATAATATTAGTCTAGGAATTTGCCGCGTTTTTGTTTTCTTCAAATACATAAACGTTATTTGTAACTCTCTCTATCAATAATTGGACCAATGTTTCGAATGTTAACTTTTACTTTTAATTTGCTTTTGACTTTTTACTTTTTGACGACCTCCGTGGCGCAGTGTGTAGCGCTGTTGTCTTAACGCGCGGAGGTCCCGGGTTCGATCCCCGGCAGGGTCAATTTGGGAATTTATAATTTCTGAATTATCCCTGGTCTGGCCTGGTGGGAGGATTCGGCCGTGGCTAGTTACCACCCTACCGGCAAAAACGTGCCGCCAAGCGATTTAGCGTTCCGGTACGATGCCGTGTAGAAACCGAATAGGGGGATGGGTTTAATATAGGTAACTGCCATGCCCCTAACAGGTTAGCCCGCTACCATCTTAGACTGCATCATCACTTACCATCAGGTGAGATCGCAGTCAAGGGCTAACTTGTAGTGGATAAAAAAAAAAAATTGTCATTATTTTTAATAAATGCTTATCTCATATTATTATTGTGTTAATTTTTTCGCAAATGGTACGAAAAGTAGAGTATTTTCCTCGGTGATAAAGCTGTCTTAGTCTTGGGTGAACTTAAATCCCTCGCTACACTCAGGACTCGTCTGAAATCCCTCGCTTCGCTCGTAATTTAAGTTTTTAACACCCTCGCTACGCTCGGGAGTAAACCTCGAGTCCTTCGTTACGCTCGCGATTTAAATCGTCACCCGCGACAGAAGACACTGCTTTATCCCCTTGGTTAATAATCTACTATTGGCAGATGGAGGACACAAATCATGACGTCAAAGTAACCATTATTTGGTTTGGGTTTCCACCAAAGCGAAAAGGAGCAGAGAGGGTAGGAGATGTTTTGTAAATAGCCAATCAGATATCGTTATTTCAACATTTTCTCACTCTAGCAAACTCACGTCTCCGCTCCGCTTTGGCGGAAATAATCTGCCAGCTATGCCGCTTGTCTCATCTCCTCTCCGATTTGGTGGAAACCGGCCCTTACTCGAGCGTGTCCAGGAACGGCGATCGTCTTTTGATGCTCGGGCCCTGTCTTTTGTCCACATTGGTGTAACAGTGCAACTCTTAAAAACTGTCGAATTTTTTACTTAAACCCTGGGATCGATTTTCTGTCCTTATCAAGTATAGTCTTTAACATGACTGCTGTCATAGTATCAAGCTATTAACAATGAAACCCACCCATTTATTGCTGCGGTATAAAGGGCATTCTATACAAGGTACCTACTTGTCAAAGTGTAAAAATACCAGAGTAACGCCTATAGGTACCTACTACTTTGTTGAATTTGTATTGTTTTAATTTATGGGCTAGCGATTGGCTGCAATCAGAGCTGCTTGCAAGCAGGTAGTGATGCAGACTAAAGTGGAGCTCGTTTGCGAGATGCCTATTCACTCTGGATTGCTCGTTTGCGAGATGCCTATTCACTCTGGATTTGAAAACAACAGAAACTATAAACTATATCTGTTTAAAAGTTATTTTTTAAACAGATATGATTTTTATAATTTCTATTGTGAGATGTGATACGTCCGTTTTATATTACACACACTTGTATTATTTTGGCTGCTTTTGTCTACAACTCTCTTCTCTCTTGTCACTTTTGTTGGAGAGTGACTTGTTTGTATCCCATGGCTGTATAATTTTTAATTTTTAAATGGCATAGTTTGTTATGCGTGTCTATAAGTAAACAAAATAAAATAAAATGAAAAATCATGAAAGTGTAGGCACTCAATAAAGTTTGGGAAGCGCTAATCATAAGTTGCGTCGCGTCGATAAATCTATGAAAATGAACGCGTGTTTAACGTCGCTGGAATGCTTTCATGATCTGACCGATCCAGGGACGAATCGAGTTCAGATTATTAATAATTTTGGCTGTTCAGACGATTGCACAATACAAAGTATTATACTGTCTGACAAAATTAGAAGCATTTTATGGAAAATTCCTATCAAATGACATAACAAAGAAACTACTAAGTACCTCTCCTTCAACGTCATTGTCATTCCTAAACATATATTTTGGGTTTTGAATACGCTTTCGAAATATGTGCTTCCTGACAATAATAATTACTGCCTTTCAAGAATAGTGACTAATAAGGCACGTTCTAGAACGTGTATAAACATATTAAGTTTACCTAGGTAAACTTAATATGTTTATACACAAATAGCTATGCACGCGACTTCGTCCGCGTGGACTACCTACACAAATTTCAAACCCCCTTATGGGTTGAATTTTCAAAAATTGTAGTTATCTGCATGCCATGCACTTCAATTCCGCACCTATTGAACTACGTTGATAGCTCCATTTCTTCACCAGAAAAACTAAGACGAATAATCGGACAAAAGCAACCACCACCACTATAACAGCCCAATTAACGTCCCACTGCTGAGCACAGGCCTCCACAATCATAGGAGAGAGGGAATTAGAGCTTAGACCCACCACGCTGCTCCAATGCGGGTTGGCGGGCTTATACATAACGACTATTATCATGTTAGTAATAATAACCGGGACCGATGGCTTAACGTACCTACTCTCCGAGGCACGGGGGTGAAACACCGCCAACTTCCTAACTCCGGGCTAGTACGGAGAATTTCTAGTCAGAAAAACCCAATAGATACTCAATTATGGCCCGACCCGGGACTCGAACCCGGGACCTCGTCGGCCGCAGTCAAACATGCCAACCACTAGACCAACGAGGCAGTCACCAGTCAACGAGGACAAAAGCATGTCTTCAATAAATTAAAACAAAATCCCATCTTTCATAATTAATTTTTCATAATCTCAAATGCGTCCCCAAGTCATAACTAACAAATGTCTCGGATCGAAGTGCAGCATCTATATTTGTAACGGCTTCTCGGAAAACACCAGCGAGATGTATTAATCGAAGGATCTAATAATGTTCATTAGATATTTTATCTGTGGACATTTGTTGTGCCTAATTGATGATTTAGTGAATACGATTGTCTACTATGTAGTGTATACTTTTCTAGGGCAGGTGGAATTTCGTTCATAGACACGCAAGCAATTAAATATCACTACACTAGCGGCACGCTATGATGGCCGGTTGGACAAACGTTCCGTATTAATTGATAACGACTTTGAAGGAAATAATTGTATTACTTTATTGACGATAGTGATGTGCAGAGATTCATAAATTTAAAAAAACTTAATTGTTTTTTGTTCGAGAATAAATTGACATTCCACATAACTATTGTAATGTGTCAAACCGGCCATCATAGCGTGCCGCTAGTTTAGTAGTAGTTGCAAAAAGTCGCTGGATGAAAGTGGCTTATGACCGTGTTCTGTGGAGGTCTTTGCAGGGGACCCCTGATCGGCAGTAGATGTCCGAATAAGGTGATGAAGAAGACGACGTTCATTCCTTTGGTGAGAGCTGACCTCGGAAACAAGAAGTTTGTCTTTACGTAAATAGCTTAAAAACCAGTGAATTGATTTAAATGGGATTCATTTTCTTAGCATATTATCATAGTCAGAACTCAAGACTTATGACCCAAATCAGTTTAGTCCCCATGGATGGGGGAACCAGAGAAACAGCTTGACATAGAAACCCTGAATACAACGACTTTCACCGAGCTGGTTTTTTTTTATTGTAAAAATAATTCCGAGAAGCGAATGACAAAATATAAAATTGATACATCCATACTTACTATATTGTTATAAAGACGAATACTTTTGTGTACCTAATAGCGTCTGTCCGTCTGCCACATTTTTATGGCCATTTGTTCAACGACAGAATCCACTTCAATCACCACTTGCAAGCAAGTCTGATTGCAGCCAAGCGCTGGCTTAGATACATTTAAAAAAAAAAAAAAAAACTTTAATATTGTAAATGCGAAAGTGTGTCTGTCTGTCTGCTACGCTTTACTGGCCCATCCTTTTAACGGATTTTGATGAAATCCGGTACAGAGATACGTTGTATCACGGGGAAGGACATAGGCTACATTTTATCCCAGAAAATTAAGAAGTTCCCGCGCGAATACAAAATAATACTTAATCCATGCGAACGAAGTCTCGGGCATCATTTAGTCTAACATAAAAACAAATAGGGTACAATATTGGAACTATAAAAAATGCTAGGTCGTAGAAGTGATAAAATAGGTAGTAGGTAGAGCAAGGCGTTTGTAAAGCTAGTCTATCAAGATACCTAGAGATGGGTGTCCCCATTAACCCCACCCCACCCGCTGTCGCCTTCGAATAGATTTTTTTCCTTTTTTGCGCTGCTCGGTACCGATATTGCATACTAGATTTGCGACTTCGTTTTCCCCGCAAAATGTAAAACATAATTATTTCAGTCTACTTTAGGTATAGCAAATGGAGCTAATTCATCTGGTAGATATAAATGCTTAGTTGCTGATTTGAATAGGTGTAGGTATAAACCCCAATTCAAATCGAGTCCAGAGGTCTGAAAAATTACCTAGAGTACCTACACTTATCACTAGACGGTAAGGAATATTACGTGGACTAATTTAATTATTTTATAATCTTATTATCTTTACACACTTGCTTTATTATATTTTATTAGCTTGCTTCACACACGAGGTAAGTTTCTAAACTTACTTAAATACATATCAAAAATTTTTCGGAACCGGCAGGATTTGAACCTGCGTCTCTCTGGGAATCGCGCCCTGAGAATTTAATTAATTATAATTATTTATTTAAGAATTTATTTATTTAATTGGGAATTTAATTATGTCAACTAATCACTTCGCACCGGCACTTTTTACTTCACTAAGTGTAATTCAGCCATTAGGTATCGCATAGGAGAGCAAAATAGAACATGAAATTAAGTAGGTACATTGGCATCACAGCCTCTTTGGCTCAGTGGCAGAGCACACTGGTCTTGTAAACCAGGGGTCGTGAGTTCAATCCTCACAGGAGGCAATTCTTGACATTCCTAACGCCAGCATATTATTTTATTTGATATTGTAAAAAATAATAAATGATAAATTACTAATATGTTTTTATTATAAAAGCGATAATGTTTGTCCATCTATCTGTCCATTGACCATTTCCATATCAAGGCCTATCCATTTAATAAACTAAATTATGAACTGAGACTAGCGTCGGTATAAATGTACTGGATCCAGCAACTTTAATGTAAGCGGGACATAAATGTATAATTTTATTTAAAGCACATTGAAACCATTATTGAACAGCGCCCTTAAATCAATCAATCAACAATATTTATTATTAGGTAGGTACACTGTACACATACCTATTGACGTCCAATTTTGCAGCGGGAAAATTTTATAATCTTATAGGAAATCAGAAATTGTACGCGGACGAAGTCGCGGGTGACCTCTTGTATGTACTTATAAAACATGATGGTCATAATCAGTTACGGTATCAGCCGGGAATTCTTCTTCTCTGAAGTCGGTCAAAAACGTACAAACGACCGGACGGAAAGAAAAATCCTTTCCATACACATTACTAGCTGTGACGCCGTCACGATATTGCTTCGTAGTTGGATTTCTAGTTAACTTTCCCGTTAAAATTGAAATTCCATTAAGAAGATTGCTTTTTAGAGTGTCTACTGGGTGGGTGCGGAGTGTGGGGGGGGGGGGGGGGGAGGGGTCTCCAGTGTTGGATTACTGAGTACATGTACGCCATGTACTGAGTAGATGATGCCGATTTCGGCTGCGTGGATTTAGGATTTGAAAAATCGTCAACTCTTTGATTTTTCGTGTAACGTCACAGACAGATAAGCAGACGCAATTTCCCATTTATAATATTTAAATGAATTACTAGATGATGCCCGCTACTTCGCCCGCGTGGATTAAGGATTTTTAAGATTCCCGCGGAACTGCTAAATTTTCCGGGATAAAATATAGCCCATAATATATCCCCCCTATATATACCTACCCCGGGACGTAACCTACCTCTATTTTCTCATCGAAATTACATCAAAATCGGTTGAAAATATGGGCCGTTAAACCGTAGCAGACAGACACACTTTTGCATTTATAATATTAGTTTGGATTATATGGATGACAATTTAACTGCAGGGACTCATCAAGTGTTAAGAGACGAATGACGATGCAGTCTTATATGGAAGTGGGCTAATCTGGAAGGAGTGTGGCTGTTATTCATAGGTTTCTGCGTACCGGAACGATACCTAAATCGTCGCAAGTTGCAGCCGAAGCCTCTACCAGAGTTTATAGTAACTTTGTCAGAAATCGAACCCAGAATCACAACTTAAAAGACAATGGTATGGTATGGTGGTGGTGGTGGCACCTTGTCCACCCAGTTATTCTCTTGCCAAAACCAACAAACTTACGAAACTATAGAAAACTACCTGCCAATATTCATGCATCGTGAGGAAATGCCATTTTCCTCAAGATGACCCTTTTAATCACTATTCTCTGAAAAAATTCACATAAGAATTTCAACCTTTTCTATGTAAGAATACGTGACACTAGTAATATTATTTTCCAGCACTCGTTAGGTATTTATTGATCGATAAAAACTCAACATTAAGTCGAATTCACTACGTAGAAGCAAAAACCAATGCAATCATAATAATCTATGTGAAAACCATTTACCAATAGCCTCCGCCGTTTCCGTAAACGGACCCATATACGAGAAAAAAGCCCGTGGAAAATCTACGTGACGTACATCCGATAGCCAATGGCAGATCGAACCTTCATTTTCCGAACACCACCTTACTTTAACCTCTCTAATAAAATAAAATAAACCATAGGTCTATGACATTAGAGTTCAATTTAACCATAGTAATGGATCATGAGATTCTGGTAGAGTTTCTATCGAGTGCGAACCCTGGCCTCTGATTGGATGATTGATTCCGCGCGATTGGGCACCACGGCGCACACTCGAACCGATACACGTTCGACGTTTGAATATGAGCTGAAAACGCCTTCGATAGGTATTTTACGGTGTACCGATCGGTAGGTATCGGCTTATATTCTGACGTGTACGTGCGTGATCGGTCGATCATAAAGAGCTTACTGATTGGTGTAGGAAGAGTTTTGGATTTATTTGAATTTCGAATGCATGACAATTGGATCTTATGAACTTTCTATCATTATATAAGATTGTGAACTAAACCTATATTTGGTTCAATATAATGCTAAATCATAATGCAATCAGGTAGGTACTTGCAGTATAGTTTTCTTAAACACAATATTTGGACACATTTTGTCCAAATATTGTGCACGCTTATGAAGTAGGTATTATAAGGTGCCCACGACTTCGTCCGCGTGGATTAGGTGTTTAAAAAATTAGGAAAAAAACGTAAACCAGATGCAAGCTTCTCTACAGCAAACGTCGCGTCGATAAAGTCGGTCTAGCAGATGAGCCGTGAAAAGGCATTGAAAAGGTGACATACAGACATCGTATTTAATGGTATTACGGAATAGAAGACAGATATAGGTACACTTAGGTATATACTAAAATCGTAGCCCTTTGCTTCAACGTAGCTGTCGTAGTAGAATAAAAACAGTAATGCATTCAGTAAAAAAAAATTGCCTTTCACAATATGGGAGGCTTCGGCTTAGAAAAATATTATGAACAAACAAACGCGGCCAAAGCTAAAAACTATTCCATTGATAAAACTCCAATACCAGAGCGTTTTTAATAAATTAAATTCAAAGCAGACTACGCAAAAAATATAGAGAGAATACGGTTGAATGAATATTCTCACTCAACGCTGGCTATTAATAAAAAAACCGGTCAAGTGCGAACCGAAATAGGATGTGAATTGTTCCGTAGTGTCATATTTTCCGTTAACGTATTTTTCATGGATTAAATGGCATAGACATACGTATTCCGTTCCCAAATTCTTATTGATGAACTTATATTTTGCAAGATTTTATCTGAGTTTGTGTGTCTGTCCGTCTGTCTGTCTGTCTGTCTGCTATGCTATCAAGGCCCATCTATTTAAACGAATATGATGAAGTTTGGTACAGAGATACACGGCAACCTGGGACAGAACATAGGCAACTTTAATCTTTTTTTTCTAGAATTTCCACGAGATTTTTCGCACGTGGATGTAGTCTCGGGAATCATCTAGATTCTAGTAGACATTTCAATTCTAATTTTATATAATACAAAGTTTAACATGTGAATGACTACCGGAAAATGATTTACCTAAGCAAACCAACGACCTGTAGGTACCAATTGACAGTACTTGAGTAGGTACTTAAAGAAGCACCAGAAACGTTAGTACATTTATTACGTACGATTTATCCTTTTTACTTTAGACCGATTTGTTATTTAGTTTTATGTGATGTCAAATAATCAAGGTCATTAATTGTCATAAAAGTGAACGAAAGGTAACATGTTTGACACGCACCTCTTATTATCAAAATTGAAGTTTTCAGATTTCAGAATCGCGAAAATTTTCACTGCGGACCCCTAAAAATACGTTCACAGTTCTGTTCACTACCTAACTAATATTTAACCAACTCCAGATAAGGCAAATATATGCGCTTTTCCGTATACTTATTTGAAATGGAAAAATATTTTTCCAACGTCGCTTGTACGTAGCTACGGCTTCGTCGGGAACGGACGTACGTGAACTTTTTTTACATTTCGCCTTTAGCTGTTATTATTAAATTGTTTTTTTTTGGACGTGGGTAATGGTTTTCTTACGCTTTTCAGAAATAGATCAGACTAGCTCACCCGCTCCAGCTTCGCTCGGATATGTTTTCTGAAAATTCTTCCTCACCTAGGTACATCGCAGAGAGATGCAGAGCAGCGCGGCGGCTTACGCATAATTATGTTGATAATACTACTCTGTCAAGAAAGTATCGGGAAAAGGTGTATAATACACAAAATGTTAATTATTATTCCAAATTTATTGTATCTCCTTCAAAGTAGGCCCCTTCGGAAATAATACACTTAAGCCAACGAATAATCAAATTTTCAAAGCATTTTTTAAAGGCATTTTTCGGAATCGACTTCAGTTCTTGCCGCGAATTCTCTTTTATGTCTTCTATCGATTGAAAACGGGTGCCACAAAGTGGTAATTTGAGTTTTGGAAAGAGAAAAAAGTCGGCCAGAGCCATATCCGGTGAATACGGTGGTTGTTCGATGGTATTTGTTGAGTTTTTGGTCAAAAATTCATTCACAATGATGGCCTTGTGCGATGGCGCATTGTCGTGGTGCATCCAAGAATTTTCTTTCCACAAATCTGGCCTTCATCGTCGTTTAAAATGATACGAATCGATTCTTGAGACACAGAAAGTTCAGCAGCTATCTCTCTCAAACTTGAATGAGGATTTTCAGTCACCATTTCTTTCACATTAGCGATGTTAACTTTAGTTGAAGACGTTGATGGCCGACCAGAGCGAGGCAAATCTTCCACCACATCTCGACCACTTTTGAATGCATGGTATGCACGTGTTTTTGATAAAATCGATTCCCCGTAAGCTTTCTGCAACTTTTCCAGCGACTCTGAACACGAAATTCCATTTGCGATGCAAAATTTGAGACAAACTCTTTGTTCGATATTTTTAATCATTGTAAAAATCGCAAAACACTATTGAGATGAACTGACAAAATGGCGCACTGTAAACAAAGTAAATAACAATTGACGCTCAAACTTCGCGGCAATATAGACGACAGTTGTGCCAACTTAGCGACAAAAAAGAATTTTTGAATTGAATTTGGAATTAGAAACAAATGATGAATTCCTGGTACTTTTTTGACAGAATGTATGTCAGTTTTTTTTTAAATAAACATTACAGTGGAGTTATCCTGAATAAATTAATTATGACGGATGATAATATTATGAAAGTTATGGCGGAAAGTGATTGAATGAGGAAGACTAATGAAAGATGGTGATATAATAATTGGGAAAGGCCAATGTTTAGCCGTGGACGGTCATAGGCTAACCATATGATGATTGACCGGTAGTCAAATTTAAAAACTTCCTTATTTTTGAAGTCTTTTTTTATCAAAGATCAGGCTTGCGCTTGACGACAATCATGCTTAATACAAAGCAATGATGAGGTCTAGGTTGGAGCGCGCTTGCCTAGAATGCCTATTTACTCTTGCCTTGAAGGTACTTAAGTTACATGGCAAGGAATAGGTACATGCGCTTGAAGGGTACCTATTCCACATCCTGGCAGTTCGAATCAGAAACGTAGAGCAGAATCGTTTCGTTCGAGCGGACTGGACGTCAACCACATAAGTATTTCTTGCTGTTCTATGGTAGAAATGTGACGGAGGAATAATATTAATAATAAATTCATTAATTTGCTTGAAAACATGGGTTACATTACAGATAGTAGGTTACTTAAAGATGCTAAACATGTTTTGCCATAATATAGGCGTGCAAATATTAATTTATACTTAGTCACTAGAAATACCTACTACTGGACACATAATTTTATTTTATCTGGCCTACCTTAATATTTATTACATATTATATTATTAACTAGCGGACGCCCGCGACTTCGTTCGCGTGGCATAAGTTTTTAATTCCCACAGAAACTCCTTAATTTTCCGGGAAAAGAATGCTAAGCTTATGTCACTCTCCAGGTCCTCATTTATACCCGTGCAAAAAATCACGTTAATCCGTTGCTCTGTTGCGGCGTGAGTGAAGGACAAACTCTCTATTTAACGTCCTTGGGGATAGAAATTACAATAATTGTGAAATACGTATTTCATAATATTAAAACGGAAGCCCAAATACCAAGTTTCATGGCTATAACTTGAGAAATGAAGGACTTTCACACAAACTTTCATCCCCTATTTCATCCCTTCGGGGGTAGAATTTTCAAAAACTGTGAAACACGTATTTCTTAATTTTTTACCGGTAGCTCATATACCAAGTTTCATGGATATAACTTGAGAAATGACAGACTTTCATACAAACTTTCAACCCCTATTTCACCCCCTTAGGGAGGGAATTTTGAAAAATCCTTCCTTATTGAGCGCCTACGTCACAAAAGGAACCTACTGTCAAAATTTCAAGTTTCTAACCCCAGCGGTTTAGGCTGTGCGTTGATATATAAGTCACTCAGTCAGTCAGTCAGTCAGTCAGTCATGTCTTTGAATTTTATATAATTATATAGATTATGAATTATTTTTGCTATAGATTACTGTTACGCTAACGGCCGGTTTCTGAATTGAGAATTTCATGTTGAGTCTGTCTCAAAGACCACATAAGTGTGACTTACGTACTACTTAGGCAAATTTTTGTTTCTGAATTGATATTTTGTAAGCTTTGAGAATTGGAGCTTGAGAAATTTCAAATTTGACAGTTTCGAAACTTAAATCCATGCTTAACTGCAAAATTGCGTTTCAGAGCGCCTTTGACAGTGCTCAAAGTCCTCTAATCTCAAAGTTGAGTGCGTAATATTTAAGTAACGAATTTCGGCTACTTAAACTATATTTACACTAGATAATGCACGCGACTTCGTCCGTGGATTAAGGTTTTTTTGATTCCCGCGTGTTAACTCTTTAATTTTCCGGGATATAAACTATCCCTATACCAAATTTCATCAAAATCGGTGAAACAGATGAGCCGTGAAAGCGTAGCAGACAGACAGACACACTCTCGAATTTATAATATTAGTATGGATTTGCGATTTCTAGTGAAGATTCTTCGTTGGCATCTTTTGACGCTCCCTGTCGCAGTGGCGATCACTGTGGTCTTATTAAGGGAGTTCACGGGTTCGATTTCCGGCAATTCGATTTGGGAATTTACAATTTCTGAGTTGTGGGAGGCTTCCTTCATAGGTGTAGAAATCTATGAGTTTAATATAACTGCCATACCACTAACAATTTAGCCCGCTACCATCTTAGATTGCATCATCACTTATCATCAGGTGAGATCGCAGTTGGGCTAACTTGTAGTGGGATTTAAAAAATCTTTGGAGAAGCCCGAGGTACTCGTAGATGCCTATGTGGTACAAGATGATGAACCTGTTGAAGAACGAAATTATGTCCTGTCTTTGCCCCAAGCTCATTAGTAGAAAGTTATTTTACAAATAACTACATAACAATAACTCCTGAAATCACATAATCACATAATAAATATTATAAATGCGAAAGTTTGGATGGATGTATGGATGTGTGGATGTATGGATGTTTGTTACTCAATCACGCTCCAACGGCTGTACGGATCTGGATGAATCACACACACAGAGATAGATTATAGTCTGGAATAGCACATAGGCTACTTTTTATCCCGGAAAATTAAAGAGTTCCCGCGGGAACTGAAAAACCTCAATCCACGCGGACGAAGTCGCGGGCATCAGCTAGTAAGTAATATTTTGTTAGAAATTAGGAACTCTTTGTTGGATTTTTTAATTTTGTTTTATTTTACAAATAACTCAGCATAATATAACCTTTCTGGGTAATAAATATAATATGATATTATCACATTATCATCAGTTGTGGCGATAATTGAAGATCCACCAGGCAGCTTTACTCTTCATCTCTTGGTCCTGTGGTACATAGGCTATTGTATTGTTTAATTATTACAATCCGCTCTTCCTTCTTTTTTTGCAAGTAGAATGTCCCTGTCTTTTTGCATTCTATCACACCTTGTAATCTGTGGATAGAACATTTATTGATGACTTACATATAAAACACATAAATAATATGCATTTTATCATTGATGTAGAATTTTAGTAGGTACCTATACCACAGAATAGGTAATAGTAGTAACCTATACCCTGTTATTCAAAGAAAACAATGACATTATTCGAAGTTCGTTGCCAGTTGGTTTGGTTGTCTTGTGACTGGACAAATTTCCATTTCTAAGTAGAGTTACATACGAACTAACTACTAATTGTGGTCATGTAAAATTAACCCTCGAATATTGTACTAAACCAGGAGAAAAGCTGGCCTACGAGTAAGGGGATGATATAAAGATTAGGTACTTACTTTGCTACTACTGTTTTCTTTCCCCACGTTAGTGAAGTTGGGATATATTTTTTTCTTTTCTCTATCCATTTTATAAATATTTGTAAGAATAATTACAAATAAAAACAGAAGTCAAGATTTGGAAAATTTTGTAAACAAATCCGTTTGTCAAACTTTTGACGCTTCTGACACAATGTTATGTCGTACGTTCCATTTCTTTATCCCGGTTATTTGAAATCAAACGCACATCAGAGTTTTTATGAGATAAAAGCCTGAAATATTTGAAATTCATAATTTTCTAAATAAAATTCTATAAAATTTTTCTTTTTGAATCATATTAATTATTAATAAAATTTAACAAAATTAGAAATAAATATTATTTTCGGTCAATACCGGTTTTTCTACGTGTAGCGAAACGCAAAGGCAATGTTGGAGAATACTCAGGGACGATTGGAGAAATACTTAGCTAATTACAATTTGGGAAATTCTAATTGTATCGTGTGAAACACAAAAAACTTAAGTCTTACTCAAATATTTAAACAAAACTCAGCTGATTTTTGCTTGAATGCTTAATTCAGAAACCGGCCGTAAGACAATAAGAACAAGGTTAAGTCGGTAGAAAACTCAGCAGCAACCATTTTGTTTGGTCCGCAGCTAGATATTCGTTCGTTCGAGCCATCGTGTCGCAGTCGCCTAGTTCTATTGATCTACACTCTACAGGCACACCGCTGGGCTGGCTCCTGCTTTATAGTATTTTACAGAAACTAGTTTTATATCTATAAACCTCCCTAGCGCTGTGGCCTTTCAAGTGGGAGGTCCCGGGTTCTATCTGTAAAGTGTAATTTATAATTTCTGAATTTTCCCTTATCTGGTGATTAGTTCCCACACTACCGACATTTTGTGTGTGTTATTTTAGGTTTCAGTACGATGCCCTGCAGGGGTAGGTACTAGATATGGGGTTTATATAACTACCATTACCCTTACTCTGAGATTGATCGAATTTAAAACACGGTCTCACTAAGTGAGGTGAATTACATATGCATCAAACTAAAATGAATCTTAGTAATCTTATTAATTTAGAGCTCAATTTCGTGTATGCATTCACAGCTAGCGCTCCAAACGATACGTTTCGAAATTTGAATCGGTTGCACTGAATTTGTGGCTTTAAATCAAGAGTTTTTGGGTCCATTTTAGTTTGACTCAAATGTGATTCACCTCACTTAGTGAGACCGTATTTTAAATTCGATCAATCTCAGAGTAAGGGTACATATCACTATCGCAGTCAAGGGCTAACGTGTAGATGAATAAAAAAATAACGTACACCTCAAACCATTGGGTCTAATTACGAGAGCATCCATGCCACCCAACTTTACATAGGGCAGGTCAGCTGTTCAGCTAGGTAAAGTCCGTCTATTGAGAGCTGGGAGTTGATAATTGGGGGTATTTAGACACTGGCACAAGGGCCTTACAAATCTCTAGGCAAAAAAATATGGACATCAATTAGGTATTATCAATGGCAGTGTGGAGTGTCGCTTGCTGCAGAGGTCCATCTCAAAGACTATTCTCGGCCATTTCTCTTACTATGACTATTTTGAAAACCAGCTGGCTCTTTGGCCTGCGCTCTAGTTAATAAGTGGGAGTCCAGGTCCGATCAGAAAAGTAGGGAATTTTGAATTTCAAAATAATTTGTATAATTAATAAAATGAATATTACCTACCAGTAAAATGCGACACTCATTCATTGTCAGTTAGATATTCAAATTGTCAAATGATAAAGATTAACTTGCTCAAGTACTTATTGGTACAAAAAAATTACAAATGTTATTTAACGGTATACAACAAACTGCCAAAAAATGTTCTATTTCAATAAAAATGTTGTCCTCAAAGGCGGAAACAAAAGCGTAGACAAAACACAGTAGCGACAAAAAATATGTAGTGGACTAATCATCCGCGTGGCCTACTTTCATGTGGATCCACACACACTAGTGCGACCGGACAAAACGTCGTTCGTTTCGCGCACACGTTTTGTTCTGTCCGAACCCCTTGTGTGTTTTCGTTCTTATCTATAGATCTTTTAAGTACAAAAATAAGTTCCTACTCCTATTCCACTCCAATATCTACTTTCAGCTCCTTATGAAACCTTATAGTAGGTACCTACCTATTTTATAATATCTCGCACAGAAGTGCTAGACAGAGATAAATCTCTACCCAGTTTTCTGATACCTACTATTTTATTTAATACTCGTTGAATGAGTGTTGGAACACATTTAATTTACTTCATTGAATTCTCACATTATCACATAAAAGCACCATAAAAGCAACGTCTAAAAGAAATTTAAAAATTAGAATTGATTTTAACCTTCCATGAATTTATAGTACTAATAATCTTTTTAATTAGGAAAATTAGAGGTATGTTATCCTAGGAGTTTCTTCTTCATCTTGAGCGGTTTTCGGAACGTTCCTTTTATTTCGTTTCACGTCATCCCTATCTTCGACATGTGCTATTAAGTAGCGAATAGATCCGTTCGCAGATAAGTTTAATAAGGCCAGGTTTTTAAGCTCAGGGCGCGATTCCCAGAGAGACGCAGGTTCAAATCCTGCCGGTCCCGAAAATTTTTGATATTATGTATGTAAGTTTAGAAGTTTATTAAGGCTGGCCAGGCTTCCCTGAGGATTTCTGTTGAGGGCTAATCTCAGATCCAAGTATGTTATTAGGTTCCTTTTGTAGAATAATTTTGATGTGATCACCTCATGGCTATTTCTTGCAAAAGATCGATGACACTAACCTTCTCAGGCTAATAAAAAAGCAGCGGTTTTCTAAAGATACTCGTAGGTACCTTTACGTATTTTCAAGCGTCGAGTTTCCGTAGTAAGGAACGAAGTTCAGAGAGAACTCGTAAATACAGCTATTTTTATGGAGTCCATAAAGAACAGCTAGGAAACTTACAGTGAACGTACCTACACTTTGATTTTATTTAAAAGGTGAGAATAATTTCCAGTTAGCGTCAGCGAATATTGAAAAATTTTTAAAAGGGTAATCCTTGTTGTATTTTTATGTTACTAGCTGATCCACCCCGTTTCGGTCACATTAAAATTATTTCTCAGAGAACGTAGGCAGGTAGGTAGGTACCTACCTAGGAAATCTGAAGTTTGTAGACTCATCTGTTTTAGCAATTCACTGTATCTATATTCATAGTATGGTCAGAAAGTTCCTTGATAATTAGGTATATCATAATCCATAGTTAATATTATAAATGCGAAAGTGTGTCTGTCTTTCTGTCTGTCCGTCTAGCTGTCTGTCTGTTTGTCATGCTTTCACGGCCATCGTTCAACCGATTGACATTACAGAATGAAAGTACGGTGATAGGTAACAACTAACATCCCAGGGAAGTACTTTTAATCTCAGATAATCACTGAGTTCTCGTGAGATTACACTTTTCAGTTTTACTTCTTTTTTTTTAATGCATAGGCTAGCGCTTGGCTGCAATCAGACTTGCTTGCAAGTGGTGATGCAGCCTAAGATGGAGCGCGCTTGCCTAGAAGATGCCTATTCACTCTTGATTTGAAGGTACCTATATTAAAAGAGGAAGGGAAAACGGAAGCCGGAAGGGCATTCCATATCCTAGCGGTTCGAATTAGAAACGAGGAAGCAAATCGCTCGCGTTAAAATTAAATGAGTAACTTACGAAATGTAAACAGTCTTAAGTAGCAAATCGTATGAAAATGGTAGTAATGTAAGTCAGTTAAATACGCTACTTACCTACGTACCTACAAAATAAAACGTACGCGGAGGAAATCGTGGGTACCTATTATCATGGGATAATTATATACCTAGATACCTATTTATGATGTAGACGACGACTTTGTAGTCGTGGATTTCGATTTTTCTAGATTTTTGAGACTGTCGCTCTGTTAAACAGCCGTTTTATTCAGACACTATTGGCTAACTTGTCAAAATTAATTAACAAGAGAAAACCAGCTTCCCTTTAAATTTTCGTTCTTGTTAAAATACGTACTAAAAAAAATGTTAATTTTGTCGCGCTACAAAATGTTAATTTCAGCGCTCGTTATCCAATACACGTTGAAAATACCTTTGCACCTCACAAAGGACAAGATCTACTAAATAACCCCTTTTGATAACGCCCGAGTTTCCCGCGCTTCACTTCCAGAGAATACGTTGCATTATAACAAGTTTAAAATACTTTATGCATAGACATTACGAGGAGCTTTCTGTACCGTAGAAATTTCATCCGATGTAAAATACCACCCGGCGGCAGCCAATAGCGTCGGCCAATTTGAATATAGAACGCGCGCTCCGAATTCATAACGGACACACGGAACTTAAATGTTCCGTTCGAATTTTGAAATTTTCTGGAACGTTTCTCATTCTGGTGCATAATGTTCAATAAGAGTTGTGGAATATATGAGTGTGTTTGGTATATGAGCTATATTAAAGATGTTTGGTATGCGCGGAAGTTTTGGGGTGATTTATGGCATGAGTGCGTCGTGCTTTTCTGTAAGGGATGTACCTAAACTGAAAGTGATAAAGTTCTACGCGAAACTATAACATGCTTAACAGATAAAATAAATCCAGGGATTTAGGGACGTCAGAATCAAAAAACTTTTGGTAGAAATCTTCAAATATTATTAGGTAGGTACACTAGATTGAAAAATCCATACTAATATTATAAATGCGAAAGTGTGTCTGTCTGTCTGTCTGTCTGTCTGTCTGTCTGTCTGTCTGTCTGCTACGCTTTCACGGCCCAACCGTTTAACCGATTTTGATGAAATTTGGTACAGGGATAGGTTGCATCATGGGGAAGGACATAGGCTACTTTTTATCCCGGAAAAACAAACAGTTCCTGTGGGATAACAGGCTCTTTTTCTCGCATTTTTCTTCAATCACGCTTCAACGGCGCAACGGATCGACGTGATTTTTTGCATGGGTATATTTGAGGACCTGGAGAGTGACATAGGCCACTTTTTATCCCGGAAAAACAAACAGTTCCTGTGGGATAACATACTCTTTTTCTCGCATTTTTCTTCAATTAGGTGGCAACGGCGCAACGGATCGACGTGATTTTTTGCATGGGTATATTTGAGAACCTGGAGAGTGACACAGGCCACTTTTCATCCTGGAAAGACTAACAGATCCTGTGGGATAGTATGCTCTTTTTCTCGCATTTTTTTCACCGTTACCACGTTCACACGTTCAGATTAGCCCACGTTCAGGTTATCATAACCTTCCGGTTAGCCCACGTTCAGGTCAGCCGACGTTTAGGTTAGCCCACGTTCAGGTTATCATACCCGTCCGGTTAGCCCACGTTCATGTTAGCCGACGTTCAGGTTAGCAGAAGTTCAGGTTAGTTGTCGGTCAGGTTAGCTGTCGTTCAATTTAGCCGACGTTCAAGTTAGCCGACGTCCACGTTACCTGATATTCAAGTTAGCCCACGTTCAGGTTAGCCCACATTCAGGTTAGCCGACGTTAAGATTTATTTTAGGACAAGGAAAGTAACATGTGCTACCTTAGTAACATCGTATCATACTAAATACTAATCCATACTTATCCATACTAATCCATACTAATATTATCATTCAGAGTTCAGAGTATAGAGTTCAGAGTTCAAAGTTCAGAGTTCAGAGTGCAGAGTTCAGAGTTCAAAGTGCAGAGTTAAGAATTCAGAGTGCAGAGTTCAGAGTTCAGAGTGCAGAGTTCAGAGTGCAGAGTTCAGAGTTCAGAATGGAGAGTTCAGACTTCAGAGTGCAGAGTTCAGAGTGCAGAGGTCAGAGTTCAGAGTGCAGAGTTTAGAGTTCAGAGTGCAGAGTTCAGAGTGCATAGTTCAGAGTGCAGAAATCAGAGTGCAGAGTTCAGAGTGCAGAGTTCAGAGTGCAGAGTTTAGAGTTCAGAGTGCAGAGTTCAGAGTATAGAGTTCAGAGTTCAGAGTTCGGAGTGCAGGGTTCAGAGTTCAGAGTGCAGAGTTCAGAGTTCAGAGCGCTGAGTGAAATGTCTCAAACAGGCAGTCACAGTTAAGTTGACAATTGACAATCTTTCACATAAAACTCAGTTATTGTTCCCTTGAGCCACGCGAGCGAAGCCGCGGGTAATAGCTAGTATCAAAATAAATTCAAAAAGTTCTAATTAGAATCGTATATTATTATCTAGGCAATAATTCAAATTTAAATAATATTTAATCAAACAGACAAGTGCCTTTAAATCATCAAGTAAATCTACCACAGGTTCGGAATACCATCCTACTACGAAGAACCAGTGAGCCACTCAGGGGGTACTCGTTTAAAAAGTTTAATAATGTCCTCCCGATCGAATTCCGACCACGGCGGCCAATCTCCACAGAGATTAGCCATCTGCGCGGGAGATATTAAAGTGAACAATACATAGGTGCACTCTCTGTTCCTTTGCTCTCATAGCCCGATAGAACGGAAGATCCGACACGACCGGAGAGAGATCAGGCGCAGGACCGGCTCTCCGAGGCACGGGGGTGAAACACCGCCAACTTCCTAACTCCGGGCTAGTACTGAGAATTTCTTGTCAGAAAAAACCCAATGCTTGTTATGGCCCGACCCGGGGCTCGATCCCGGGACCTCGTCGACCGCAGTCGAACATGCTAACCACTAGACATACGAGACAGTCATAAAAAGTTAAAAAGTTTAACAAGATAGGCACGATACAGTTTAAAATATATAATATATTCTGTTACAGATTTTTATTATACGAGTAACTTGGAGACGTTATCTTGAATATTTTTTTACAAGCGGGAAATGGACTAAGCAACCGCTGTAGACTACTAGGAGTATAGAAATTACCTACTGAAGTAACGCCGTGAAATAAAGGCAATAGTTAAAACCCGAATATACTCACTTTAAGCGCGAGAACATAAATTCCTACGGACCAAACTAAAAACAGCAGCAGGAAATCAAAAAGAAAATACCGAGTTTTAAAAATTGCATTTGAATGCGAAATAATTGCACAGCGAAACCTTCGTCGCCCTGTATACACCGTCCGTTACCACTACAAGCAACTAATAATCCAAGCAGCACAAGTATCGTAATATAGTGCACCTGGCCACCCCCCAGGGGGAGACGTACGTGTGAAACGATTTTTTAAAAATATAGCCAGACTTGAATATTCCGTTCATTCGCTGGATTTATAATTAAAGAATTTGATAAATGTATTGTAGTAAATCTAATGCTAGAATTTAACTATATTACCATAGCAAAGTACTAGGTAGGTACAGTATGACAATGCCTATATAAACCGCAGATCAGTCACCTTATACAAATCTTATGCTAGAATGACTGAATTTTGTATTCAAAACAAACAAGCAAAACATCATCGTTAATATTTGACTACCTCCCTGGCGCAGTGTTGAGCGCTGTTGCCTTAACGTGGGAGGCTTCGGCCGTGGCTAGTTACCACCCTACCGGCAAAGACGTGCCGCCAAGCGATTTAGCGTTCCGGTACGATGATGCCGTGTAGAAACCAACTAGGGGTATGGGTTTAATATAACTGCTATACCCCTAACAGGTTAGCCCGCTACCATCTGATTGCAGTCAAGGGCTAACTTGTAGTGGAATAAAAAAAAAATCAACCCTTTACCGGCCCACTACTGAGCACCCGGGTCTCCGAATGCTTAGGGTTTAGGCCATAGCCTACCACGCTGGAAAAGTGCGGATTGGCAGACGTCACACACCATCAAGATCACTACAAATAACTCTCAGACACACAGGTTTCTTAGAGTATTTTCCTTTACAGTTAGATTAGGTAATATTTAGTTGCTTATAAATTATTTTTTTCACAATAGCCATCATTTTTTGAAATATCTAAATAGTGGTAGAAATACGTCTTCAAGTCAACTAAAGACTGAAAAAGAAAGAAAAGAAAATACTGCAAAAGACGTGAGATAATAAGTGACAATAATTCTAGTCGTGGTACAATTAGATTTTAGTGGTTAGCAGGTCGAGCCGCAATAATTATAAGTAGGTACCTAACGCAGGGTATTTCTGTCAAGAAATTCTTAGTGCGTAGGTACTAGCCTGGGATAAGGAAGTGTTTCACTACCGTACCTCAGAGAGCACATCAAGTCCGTCCGTCCGTCCGTCGAGTCAGATTTTCCATCCAATTGGTCTTTTGAAAGCAAGAAAACAGTTAGAAAGTTTGCACACACATATTATTTTGCGCACTATAAAATTATTCACGAAGATGGCTCAATTTGGTAAAGATTGGCCGAGACTGTTACTCGTAGTTCGTGAGGAAATTTTATTTTACAAGTAGATTATTGATAAGAGCCCATACGTGATTTTTAGTAATTGTATGATAACATCTGAAAGTTAGTTAGTTACTTCCTCTGTGTTATCTTATTAAAAGAAACTATAGACTTACTAGCTGGTCCGTATTGTGGTCCGAATTTCTGGAATTCGGAAGGTGGTGTTAGCCTAGTCTAGGCTTAGAGTCATGTGGATGTGGATGAAGTTGTCAAGTTAGCCCGCTACCTTACTAGACTACATCGTCATTTACCTCCACATGAGATCGCAAGCAAGGGCTAACTTGGCAAAAGCGATGCAGTAAGTACCATAATTTGTTCATATTTGACACAAAATTTCTTAGCCAGGACAATCTTCTTTAATCTCCATCCCAACCTTGATTCTAATTAAATACTACAGAAATATAGACTAACTACGGTAACAAGTGCAAAAACAATATTTATACGAAGTCCGAATTAAATGTAACATACGAGAAAAAACTTAAAACCCAGCGGGCGGCGGATCGTAAGGCATTTTTCCGAACACACGTACCTATCCCCCCTCCCACTTGGTGATCTGGGAGCGATTGTGTAGTGGGGGGGAAACGTAGAGCACCCCGCGATAGAGGTTGAAAGTCTTCTATTTTACAGCTACTAATAAATAAGACTCCGGGTCTTTTTCTCGTAATGTTCGTTAGTTGCATTCTTTTATTTTCCGTGTTAAAAAGGGGTTGTTTCATCTTGGGCCAGGTACTTGTACAGTATTCCAAAAAATAGTATAAAATCATAGAAAACAAAATAAAATATTCTTTTTTGCAGTTTTACAGTGATTATGAGGTACAAAAATAAAATGTTTAATAAGGTACATTTGTAGAATAGCAACTCTCGCAGCGCATCCATCCATCCATCTGACTGCTGTTGGATATTTTAAGGTTAGTTCTCATTTCTCAGGTTATTTTTATGTCAAATGTCATCATGACACGTGTAATATACGTCAATGTCAAAATGGACGCATGTTATTGCGCTTTTATTTTGCAAAATAATTTCGCATTGTACCTCGTAAATTGAACTTTTTAGTAAGAAATAAAGAAAAAAATGTTACTATTTTATGACCCCGAACATTTTAAAATACCGTACAAATACCTGGCCCAGGCTCCATATAAATTTGAAACAACCCCTTTGCCTATGTCACTGTCCATGTCATTGAGTAGAATAAAGTTATTGGAATTAGGTATTACTTAAAATAATTTAAAACAAACCGATGAAAATCTTTAGCTCCATTATAGGAATTAGAACCCTTGTTAATCGTTGCATTGCTGGTTGCGAGTTTCGTTTTCCTAATATTTCCAAGCAATAAACTGCATTGAAATAAGCTTAGGAAGCTAAGTTTATACAATTGATGTTTAATTTGAAATTACGTATGATCACTAACAGATAAGAAATTATTTTTGTTCTCACAAAAAAGGTCATCAATTAAATTAAACCGCCTCTACGTTGGGCTACTCTACACCCGCTCTTTGCTCCTTCGTCTCACCGATAGCCGGCGATGTGTGCGGCTTGAACACTGAAAGACTTGTGACGGAGCCTTCCTGAAAATGTATGCCCCCCCCCCCCCCCCCCCCCCCCACTTACCCCCTCCCACTCCCACGTGCAGCACACAGAGAGAAAAATCCACACTCCAAACTTAACTCGTGTGCGTAATAATCTTCCTATATATCCACAATACATATTCCTCCGGCGAAAGGTTTTGTGTATGTGTGCTATTCAGCTGTGTGGGTGTTTCGTATTTTTCGTGTAAATGTGAGTGGTATTGACATTTTTATATGAAACTAGCGCCGGGCCCGGATTTGTCTGTAATGAATTCTTCCAAGTTTGTAGTGATTTCTTAGAGCTCTCGGAGAATGTCTACGTCTCGCTTATTGTTGGAGCGATACTATTTTCTTGTCTTCGTTTTGAATGGGGAGCTTAAGATGAGCGTTCGTGCATGTCAGAATGCTTAACTTGAGTGCATGTAGGTACCGGAGCGGATGTTTTACCTACAATATGTCAGTCATTTGTATTATTCAGATTATGTGAAAAACGAAAAATTCCATAAAATTATTCCCGACACATACCTATCGCAGAAAATAGTATGTGTTTAGGTTTTATTGAGGTTTTGCCGGATTCGCTAAACTACGAATGATAAAAGTAGGTTATCACCTCTTGCTAACTTGACTCAATACTCAATTTATTTATAACATGTAGGACATACAGGTATCTCATAAGTTACGTCATGTTTTCACTCTACTACCGGTTCAGAAAGCAGTCAAACGTAGAGATAATGTGAAGATGTGCAAAAATTAATAGATAGGTGTATTAAAAAGCACGGAGAGTGATATAGTAATTTCTTCAAAAATCGCAGAAAATTAGAGTTCCAACGGGTTTTTAAAAAGCAACAAACAGCTTCATGTACCTAGTGGATAATAAGCCTTGAAGTGAGAGTGGTCAGCAACGCCAACTAAGGCTGCCTGTCGACTGAAGCAGAGTAGAGCAGAGTGGAGCGGAGTTATATTAAGCGGACCAATCAGATTATTGATCGATGACGCGATAAGTCATCTGTCAAAAATCTGATTGGTCTGCTCAACGCATCTTCGCTCCGCTACGTTTCAGTGGATAGGCAGTCTCGGTATATACTACAGAGGCTGAGATATATTGCAGAGAACAATAATTAACCATCAGAACATATTTTTATGCTGAATGATGCCCGTCACTTCGGTCCAATGAATTCAGTTATTTTAAATCTCGTAGACAAACCAACGAAACAAGAAATAAACACACATTCGGATTTCTATTAATATTAAATGATACCCGCGACTTCACGTGGATTAATAATTTGATTCCCGGGGGAACTCCTTAACTATCCGGGACAGATAGGTATAGCCTATGTCCTTCCCTGGGACGCAACCTCTTTCTGTACAAAATATCATCAAAATCGGTTAAAATCGGTTAAAGCGTAGCAGAAAGATAGATAGACAAACTTTGGCGTTTATGATTAGTATGGAATATGACCTCCTTCAGCGAGTTCATCAGGATGTAAGCAGTTCATGTGGATTTAAGTTTTTAAAAATCCCGTGAAAACGCTTTAATTTATTCCATAAAAAACAGTTAATTAAGCGTATATTGTGGTCTTCGAAAGAAAGTAACAGACAGACAGACAAACAGACACATGTTCGTGTTTACAATATTAGTATGGACGTACCTATGGATTGTCCAATGAACATAGTACAAGCAATAGTTTTAACCACACATGAACCGAGCGCACTTGATGTAGGTAGCCGATCTATACGTTGTACGTGACGTTACAAAATGCAAATATTTCGCTTTTTATGTGTGTGTGATTACTTGCGGAGCTTCCGATGCTGGTGGAATTCCGAATGCCCGTAATTAATGTGTTCAGACTTGCAGCCAGCGCTATGTATTTATTTTGCAGGATTTTTCAGTTGCTTCTTTATACCTAGCTGCATAGTGTGTTTTTGGTATGTTTTGGGATATTCATGGTTCATGAACCAACTGCCTCGTTGGTCTATAGGCCAGCATGTTCGACTGCGGCTCGAGTTTGAGTCCCGGGTCGGGCCATAATTAAGTGTTGGGTTTTTCTCAGCCCGGAGTTAGGAAGTTGGCGGTGTTTCACCCCTGTGTCTCGGAGAGCACGTCAAGCCATCGGTCCCGGTTATTGCTTATCACTAACATTAGTCTGTAGTGTAGCAGTAAGTAAAGTAGTAATAAATCGAACCTAGTGAAGAACAGACGTGTCTCATTTAATCCCAGTACGCCCACCACATGGCGACCCTTGCCATGCGCGTTCCGCGGTGTCGGATGTCGGCCGGTTAGATGCGGACGGTGCGAATTCCTGTGTGCCTCGATGCCTCATTTGAAGAAATAAGTTTTAAAAATGATTGAAGCCAGTCCTGAAGTTCCGATAAAAATAGATAAACCACCAGGATGTGACACGAAAAAGAAGAAAAGCCATCTATTGAAAAGCCTAAAAGTCTAAAAGTATCAAGGTCATAAAATTAAAACCAAAAAAAAAAAGAAAAATTGAATATTTCACCATGGGAAAACAGTGTTCGAAATGTGAAAATAAAAAAATGCCACCAAAATTGGGTCTCGGAAGGAGTCCGCGCTGATTTTACGAGAAGGCTGCAGCAACGCTGGTCAGGTCGTGCAGGAGGAAGAAACCGAGAAGAACAGGAACAAGAGAGAGTTTAAACTGAAGTCAAATTGTGCGGTTTAGTGTTTCGTAAATAAAGTGCGTGCGGTAATAAATGTTAACAAGTGCAAAGTGCCTGCCTAAAGCATGAGTGAATTAAAGAACTTTTAAAGAACTTTTCTTATGAACTGTTAAGTTTTCCTTTTTTTTTTTTTATAAATATGTTTAATGGAAATACAATTAAAAAGATTTTATAATGAATTAGAAGATATAAGGGTAAGTCTTAGAAAATTAGGTCCTAATAGGAGATTAGAAGAAATAGGGAAAAGTAAAATTAAAAAGGGCATAGAAATATATGGAAAATATAAAATATATATTAATACGTTGCATTCTAAAGAATTATCAAGTGATTATTCAGAGTTAATTATAGAAAATTTATGTAAGAATATAGAAAGTAGTTATCGTAAAATATTACTTTATAGTGAGTCTACGGTATCATCAGACAACATGGCAAATTTTGATTTAAAAACTGCTAGTATTTTAATTCCTGTAATGGATGGAAATGAAGTGACGACTGAAAAGATAATACAAGGCATAGAAATGTACGATTCTTGCTTATTAAAAACGGAAGACAAGAAATTGCTGATTTCTTTTGTACTCAAAACTAGATTAACTAAAATAGCTAGATTAAAATTACAACCTGATTACAAGACAGTAAATGATTTGACCTTAGATATCAAAAAGTTTTTACTAACGAAAAAATCAGCAAATTCTTTATTGATTCAATTGAATAAATTATCTCAAAATGAATCAACTATTGGAGATTTTGGTAATAAATTGGAGGAACTTTTTGTTGAGTTGACGATTTCCCAAGCAGATTCCAATGATACAGCGAGTGCGATTTTAAGACCGATTAATGAAAAATTAGCTGTAAAACGGTTTGCAGATGGACTTCGTAACAGAAGGCTAGGTACCATCATTGCAGCTCGAGACTACCAGGAGTTGAAGGACGCGATTCGTGCGGCAGAAGACGAAGAATCGTCTCTACCATCCGGTCAAGTAGTGATGAACATGAGAGGTAAGTCGAGAGGAGTAAGAAGATACCAGCATTACCCAGTTCGTGGAAGTTCTTCGAACAAAGGTCAGTACTATAATAATACTCGTATTTACCCAGGTACTTCCTACTATAATAATTACCGTGGTAATAATAACTCGAATTACCGTGGAAGGTACAATACTGCTCCAAATCGTTACCGTAACCACTACACCCGTGGCTATTCCCGTAGAATTCGAGGTCAAGGTCGTGGCGTAACGCAACATAAAGCATATGTTGGTGAAAATCAGATTGACTCAGAACAGAAAAATAGTGAGTTAAATGATAATTTTCAGTTTTTTCGAGCATAAGATATTAACTTCGTGTGACGGTCTAGATATTTTAAGGTTTAGGTTAGGTAGTGTAGAGTGTTCATTTTTATTAGATACAGGTGCAACCCTATCTGTCATACATAAGGATAGATTACCTAGTAACATAAAGTTATATAGTAACGAAACCATAATTTGTGGTCTAGGAGGTAAAATAAGTTCACAGAAAATAGCGTGGATAGATTTAGAAACACGTGCAAATGTATTATTCCATCATAAGTTCCATGTATTGGACGAAATGCCGTGTCAGGCGGACGGAATTATCGGATTAGATTTCTTGCGAGCTTACAATGCAAATATCAACTTACGAACGAATGAGCTAACTTTGTACACTCGAGGACAAAAGTGTTCGATACAAATAAATAAAAGTAGTGGAAGTCAAATTTATTTAACATTGCCAGCTAGAAGTGAATCGATACATTTTATTTCGATAGATAAATCATTTGTTTCAGGAAATGAGTATGTTTTGAACGCGAAACAGTTTTCAGAAAATATATATTTAGCAGGAAGTTTAGTAAAAGTTCATGATGGCAAGGTGCCAGTGAGGTTACTTAATACATCCGAAAAGGACGAAAAATTAAATATATTTAACCCAGAATTAAATTCATTAAATGATTACAAGATATGTACATTTGATAAGTCGTACAGTTCAGTAGAAAGAGTTAAAAAATTATTACAAACATTGAAGTTGAAACATTTAAATTCATACGAACGAAACCAGGTAGAATCCATATGTGCTAAATACGCCGATGTATTTTACTTAGAAGGGGATACGTTAGGTACAACTAACATAATGGAACAAAGTATCAGCATAAAACCGAACACGAAACCTGTTTATGTTAAGCCATATAGAATTCCCGAGTCATTGAAATCGGAAGTGGATAGGCAAATTGAAAACATGTTGAAGGAAAATATTATAGAACCGACAAATAGCGATTGGAATAGTCCAGTACTTTTGGTTCCAAAAAAGTCTATAGACAATAACAAAAAATGGAGATTAGTTATTGATTACAGAAAAGTAAACAATGTAATTCAGGATGATAAATTTCCTTTACCAAACATAACCGAGATATTAGATTCCTTATCAGGTGCTATGTATTTTAGTCATTTAGATCTTCAGTCTTCATACTACCAAGCGAGTTTAGAACCTAATAGTAGAAAAGTTACAGCATTTACAACGAATTCAGGACAATATCAAATGATGCGTCTTCCAATGGGACTTAAAATAAGCCCCAGTGCTTTTTCCCGTGTCATGTCTATAGCGTTATCAGGTCTTACGTGCGATAAGGCATTTGTTTACATGGACGATCTAATAGTATATGGGCGTAATTTAGAATCTCATAATAAAAATTTAATAGATATATTCGAAAGACTTCGAAAGGTAAATTTAAAGGTTAATCCACAAAAATGTGAATTTCTAAAGACCGAACTTTTATATTTAGGTCACGTTGTTACATCAGATGGTGTTTTACCAGATCCAGAAAAGGTTAAGGTGTTACAAAATTATCCTGTAGTGAGTGTAAGCCTCTAGTTACTATTTAAGTTCATGTATCCATTATTTAGTGTGCATTATTAAAGTATCATCCGAAACCTGTGGTCGTTTCTCATTCGCCTACCCAAAACCCTATATGGCGACCCTGCCAGCGCGTGCGCGGCCAGTGACCGACCGTGTAAGGAAACTATAACATAAACACTGAGTGGAATGCAGTGCTGAAGAAGATGTTATAATCATGGCAATTGTAAATTATAATTCGTCAAACTGGCTACGTGTGAGATTTGTGCTTTGGCAAGGGACTTTTATAAAGTGGAAAAAATAATAATGGGCAAGCAACAATCAAAGGAGCAAGAAATTATAATTGCTCAGAATGGTGCTGGGAACTCTGCTTCCACGGAGCAGTTATTGTGGCACGCCGGTTCGACATCATATGCTCTTATTGCCATTTGTGGTCTTCTGTTTATTGGGGCGGCGGTGCTGCTATTTCGCCATTATCAAAGGTGTCATGGAAGTTGGATCCAGCGGAGGATCGAAGCATATGACCTGCAAAGGTCGATGAGAATGTATCGGCGACAGCAACGAGAAAACGCTGCCGCTTCAAAGGATTCGCCGGTGTGAGTGTGTGTCAGTGCGCGGAGAAAATTCGTTAAAAGTGTCAATGTGCGACAAATATTAGTTAAGAGTTAGTTAAGTATGTGTAATCCTATAATTAATTATACCCTTGCTATAATACTAATCATGTTATTAATTTTAAGGTACTATAAACGATTTTATTAATTTTTATTTGGGTAGGTATGTCTATTGTAAGAGAAAAAGGGGACCGAAGCAAAATGTTTGTATGATAGATTTTGTTTCTTAAAAAATTTAATTGTAACTAAAGTAGAACGTAAAGAAATAAAAAGTTCAGAGAGTGAACAGATTTATAAAATATTTGATAACATTAATTCGCTGTATACGAAAGTAGTTCAACTTTGTTCTGAGTGTACTGATAGTTATCCCAGTGCACCCATTATCATGGAGAAGTTTGAGCTAAAAACTGCAGTCTCTCTGCTACCAGTTATGACGGGTGACGAGAACGTCACGAAACAATTAATTTCGAATATAGAGATGTACGAATCAATGATCGACGAAAATAGTAAAAAGCATCTGATACAGTTTGTTTTAAAATCAAGGTTGTCCGAAAGCGCTAAGCTGCGCATGTGTTCTAATTATTTGTCTATTACAGAATTACTCAAGGATATGCGAAGTATATTGTTACCTAAGAAATCCGACACGGCGATTCAGTCTCAACTACAATGCATCCGACAAGATAACAGGAGTATTCAAGAGTTTGGTAAGCAAGTCGAAAAATTATTTGTTGATTTGACGGTTTCTCAGGCCAACGGAAATTCTGCCTCGTATGAAATTTTGAAGCCAATAAACGAGCGGATTGCAATTAAAAGATTTTCCGACGGTTTGCGAAATAGTCGACTGAGTACTATCATTGCAGCTAGGAACTACAGTTCACTGAAGGACGCGATTCAAGGTGCATTAGACGAGAACCTTTCCAGCGGTAATGAAGAACGAGTGATGAATTTTCACCATAACAGAGGTAGGTCTAGTTTTAATCGTAACCCACGAGGGCGTTTTCTAAATAATTCTTTTAGAGGATTTTCTAGGGGGATGCCCGCATCTCAGAATTCGAGTAATTATAGTCGTGGTCGTAGTTATCGTGGTAATTTTCATAATGTCGCTTCTCGCGGACAAAATAATTATCACGGGTCCAACGGTTTTCGTGGCCAAACATGGGTTCGTAACCAGGCGCGACGGAATCAAATAAACTTAGCCGAAATGAATCTTAGTGGTGATTCAAATCAAAAGCGTGGAGATGAGGTCCAAAACAACAAGGACACTGACAAGGATAATCTGTGGTTTTTTCGAGCATGAACATTTCTATTGCGAAAATATAAATTCAGTTCATATGAATGTTTTTGATGAGGAATGTAGCTGGCTAATTGACACCGGTGCGTCGTTATCTGTAATACGACTAGAGTTATTAGACAAATGGAACATTCCTTTCCATATAGAGCCTGTTCGAATAAACGGTATTGGAGGACATATATTTTGCGATGGATTTGTCTGTTTAAAATTAAATTATAAAGACTTTTATTTTGAACATAAATTTTATGTTTTGAAAAACTTTTCTTGTAGAACAGATGGTATACTAGGACAGGATTTTTTTGAGTAAATTTAATTGTTTACTAGACTTTGAAAGAAACATTTTGACCCTTCAGCAAGGATCACCCATTGAGATACCTTTACAGATGGGACAACTAGGTTATAATAGTTACATAACAATCCCGCCTAGGTGTGAATTTACGTATTTTATGCGGACGAACTTAAAAAATGAGTATGTGGTTATGCCTAAGCAATTGAGTGATGGAGTATTTTTGGCGTCGGTTTTGGTTAGTCCTGTTGGTGGTAAAATTCCACTAAAAATTTTAAATACTAGAGAGGAAGAAGTTAAATTAAGTTATTTTGTTCCTGATATAGTAAGCTTGAATGAATATTCCTTGTGTTCATTTGAAAAAAGTAACGTTAACGCGGAACGTGTGAAAAAATTATTCTCCTTTTTAAGTCTAAGCCATCTTACCAAAGAAGAGCAAATTTCTATCGAAAATATTTGTGCTAAATACTCTGATATATTTTTACTACCAGGAGATAGATTAGGTGTTACAAACATGTATAAACAATCAATACATTTGAGAGATAATGCTATTCCTACGTACACAAAGCCGTATAGACTACCAAAAAGTCAAAAGAATGAAATTGATAGGCAAATTAAACAGATGTTAGACAACGATATTATAGAGGAGAGTAGGAGCGAATGGTCTAGTCCAGTCCTTCTCGTTCCGAAAAAAAGTGATAGTCATGGAAACAAAAAGTGGCGAATTGTAATTGATTATAGAAAATTGAATGATAGACTCCAAGATGACAAGTTTCCATTGCCTAACATAACAGAGATACTCGACTCTTTGTCAGGAGCTATATATTTTACACATTTAGACCTTAGTCAAAGTTATTATCAATTAGAATTATGTCCGGAAAGTAGAAAATATACTGCATTTACTACCGATAGGCAGTATCAAATGAAACGACTGCCGATGGGTTTGAAAATCAGCCCAGGTGCTTTTAGTCGATTGATGACAGTAGCAATGTCTGGTTTACAATATGATAAGTGTCTTGTTTATCTCGATGACGTCATATGCTTTGGGAGAAATCTCGATTCTCATAACAATAATTTAATTGACATTTTTGAAAGATTTAGGAAAGTAAATTTAAAAATAAATCCCGAAAAGTGTAAATTTTTAACTAAACAATTGCTGTATTTAGGCCATGTAGTATCTTCTAAAGGTGTCTTACCTGATCCAGAAAAAACCCGAGTAATGCAATGTCATCCAAATCCAACAAATGCAGATGAAGTTAGACGTTTTGTAGCTTTTGCGAATTACTATCGTAAATTTATTCCACGTTTTGCCGATATAACTATACCTTTGAATAAACTGTGTAGAAAAGGTGCTAGTTTTGTATGGAGTACAGAATGCGAAAATTCATTTACTAAACTTAAACAATCCTTGGTCAATCCACCGATTTTGCAGTATCCCAATTTTGATGAAGAGAATGAATTTATATTGCGCACAGATGCTTCTGGATTGGCTATAGGCTCAGTACTATGTAACAAAAATGATTTACCAATAGCATATGCAAGTCGTACTTTAAATAAATCAGAGATAAACTATCCAACAATAGAAAAAGAGCTTTTAGCTATTGTATGGTCAGTCAAATATTTTCGACCATATCTATTTGGCAAAAAATTTACAATTAAAACAGATCACAAACCGTTAGTCTATTTATTCAGTATCAATAACCCTTCCAGTAGATTGTTAAAATTTCGGTTAACCCTAGACGAATATGATTACGTAATAGAATATGTTAAAGGTGTGAGTAATGTAGCTGCAGACGCATTATCTCGCATTATTTTAACGTCCGATGAATTAAAAAATATGAATAAAGAAGTTTTGAATGTTATGACTCGACGAATGGCGAAAAAGCTATATGATAAAACAACTGACAATACTGACAGTGCAGACAATACTTTGCTTAACAAGAGTGACGAAGATAATCGGCCTGATCAACCGAAAGTCGTTGAAATTCTTGGAAAGCCAAAGAATTGTACTGAATTAATGGTTTCACATTATAAACTAGGAAAAAATATGAAATACGTACGTTTTAACGATTTCGTATACGTACTAAACAAGGATAAGATTTTTATAGACCCATTTTCTCGATCATGTTCGACGCGAGACGCTTTCGTGAGAGATTTGGATTCTATTTGTAAAAAGATATCGATCGATGAACTTTACATAATTAAAAATAATGAAAGTAAGAAGTATATAGAATGGTTAACCAAATATCGTAAAAATAATTATAATCGAGAAAGTACTCGAATTTATATTATAAAGAATATAATAAGTATAGACAACGATGACGATAAAAAAGTTATTCTCAATGATTATCATTTACTACCTACAAGTGGGCACGCAGGTATACGGCGTATGCTTAATAATATTAAGAAATGTTACTTCTGGCCAAAAATGGTGGAAGATATAACGGAATATGTAAAAAAGTGTAGCAAATGTCAAAAACAGAAACATTCGTTACACACCAAACAACCTATGGTTATAACTACTACTGCGCAGTCTGCCTTCGATAAAGTTTTCTTAGATATAGTTGGGCCCTTAGATAAGGATTATTATAATTACTCATATATACTCACTCTTCAATGTGAACTAAGTATGTTGAAGCATTTCCATTAGTAAATAAGGATAGTGTAAGTGTAGCGCGAGCTTTCGTGGATAACTTCATACTACGTTACGGGATACCACGTGAAATAGCAACAGATCGAGGATTGGAATTTGTCTCTAAGACAATGACTGAGGTATGTAAATTGCTAAATATAAAACATACTGTATCCTGTGCATATCATCATGAATCTATTGGTTCACTCGAAAACTCACATAAAAGTTTAAATGCATATTTGAGAATTCAAACCGACAACAATTCTAGAGATTGGAGTTATTGGCTACCATATTGGTGTTTTTCATATAATACTTCGGTACATTCAGCAACTAAGTTTACACCATATGAACTTGTGTTCGGTAAACCATGTAATATACCTTCTAATTTAAAAAATCATGTAGTTGAACCATTATACAATTTTGAAGACTATCCACTAGAGTTAAAATTTAGACTCCAAAAAGCACAAAGTGATGCAAGGCAAAATTTAATTTTATCTAAAGATACTAGAAAATATAAATATTATGATCAATATTTAAAACCAGTAACGTATAGAAAAAATGATTTATTATTAGTTAAAAATGAAGTAGGAAATAAGTTTAGTGATGTATATTCTGGTCCATATAAAGTTTTAAAAGATATGGAACCAAATGTAAAAATAATACGTAATAATAAGGTAGAAATAGTACATAAAAATAGAACTAAATTATATGTAGAGTAAAAAAAAAAAAGGTTATTTTCCTTTTCTTTTTTTTTCATTTTGTTGGGGCGTGTAGTGAGTGTAAGCCTCTAGTTACTATTTAAGTTCATGTATCCATTATTTAGTGTGCATTATTAAAGTATCATCCGAAACCTGTGGTCGTTTCTCATTCGCCTACCCAAAACCCTATAATCCAATTCCAAAAAGTACAGACGAGGTGAGACGTTTTGTAGCGTTCTGTAATTATTACCGAAAATTTATACCAAATTTTTCTGAAATAACTGTACCATTAAATAAACTTTGTAGGAAAACATCAATTTTTGAATGGACGAATGAATGTCAAAAAGCTTTTGAAAAATTAAAACAAGGTCTAGTATCTCCACCTATTTTACAGTACCCAGATTTTTCTGAGAACAACGAGTTTATTTTACAAACCGACGCGTCCGGTATAGCTATCGGATCAGTTTTGTGTAACAGAAATATGAAACCCATAGCTTACGCGAGTAGACCATTAAATAAAGCCGAATTAAATTATCCGACTATAGAAAAAGAGTTGTTAGCAATTGTATGGAGTGTTAAATACTTTAGACCATATTTATTTGGCAGAAAATTTACGATTATGACAGATCATAAACCACTTATATATTTATTTAGCATGAAAGATCCCTCTAGCCGATTATTAAAGTTTAGATTAAAGCTTGAAGAGTATGATTACAATGTTGTTTACATTAAAGGAAAAGATAACGTAGTAGCGGATGCATTGAGTAGGGTAACCATTACTTCGAACGAATTAAAGGATATCAATCAAAAAATTATGGTAATGACGCGTGCACAGAGAAGAAAATTAGATAATAGTGTTGATAACAGTAGCTTAGGAAACCCAAGTATACCTAATGTTTCTGACAACGATAGGTCAGGCCAACCTAGAGTAGCGGAAATATTGCGTATTCCCAGTGGTTCCGTGGAAATGAAGTTTATCGAAGGTAAATGGATAGATAGATTACGAGTAAAAAGAGAAATAACTGAGGAAGATCAATGTTTTGCATATGTAGAAAGTCAATCAATTAAATACATTAACCTCAATTTTATGTCGCAATTCACGCGAGACGTATTTGCGAATATGTTGAGAGATTTTTGTAATAAAATAAATGTGAAAGAAATATGTATATTAAAAGACGTATACAACACGTTATTTTTAAAAGAGTTGTGTGAAGAGATAAAAAGTAGAAATATGTGGACCGGTCCCCAAATTCATATATTAAGAAATGTTAAGAGAATTACGGATAAAGACGAGAAGACAGTTATATTAAATGATTATCATTTATTACCTTCGAGCGGACATGCAGGTATTCGACGAATGGTAAATAATATTAAGAGTAAATATTACTGGCCAGGACTAGAAGCAGATGTTAGGAACTATGTAAGTAAGTGTATCAAGTGTCAAGTTATGAAGCACTCTCCAAGTCATAAGGAACCTATGGTAATAACAACAACTGCCAGTTCAGCGTTTGAGAAGATATTCTTAGATCTCGTTGGTCCATTAGATAAGGATGATGCAGGTAATCAATACATACTTACCATCCAGTGTGAGCTTACCAAGTATGTGGAAGCATACCCATTACCATCAAAGGAAACTAAGGTAGTAACCAGTGCATTAGTTAGTAATTTTATATTACGTTACGGCGTTCCTGACGTCATCGGTACAGACAAAGGAAAAGAGTTTGTATCGTCTACAATGGCAGAAACATGTAAGTTATTAGGAATAGAGAAAATCCATTCCACAGCTTACCATCATCAGAGTATAGGTGCGTTAGAAAATACCCATAAAAATCTAAGAAACTTTTTGCGTATACAATGTGAGGAAAATACTTACACATGGAGTCATTGGCTACCATTTTGGTGTTTTGCTTTTAATACAACCATACATACAGCAACAAAGTATACTCCGTATGAATTAGTCTTTGGTAAACAGTGTCATATTCCAAGTCGATTGAAAGGTGATATTATAGAACCATTATATTGTGCAGACGATTATGCATTACAGTTGAAATATAGATTACAACTTGCGCATAAAGATGCGAGAAAAAGGTTAATTGATAGTAAGATAGATCGAAAATTAACTTATGATAAAAATAAAAAACCAGTTCATTATCAAAAAGACGATTTAATTTTGGTTAAAAATGAAAGTAAGAATAAGATGGATCCATTGTATAAAGGTCCATATTTAGTCATAAGAGATATTGAACCTAATGTTGAAATAATTAAAAATAACAAAATTGAAGTTATTCATAAAAATCGTACGAAACTTTATAAAACATAATTAAAATTATATAATATAATACAACAATAATGTTTGTTATATTCTCGTTTACGTAAATTTTTTTTATTGTCGTACAATTTATCGAACATTGAATTCATGTCAATTGTTAGAATACCTATTTACTACTCTATGTATTAGACAATAAGTATATTAATAATATGTTCTTATTCAAAAAAAAAAAAAAACAAATAGATACCCTTTTGTTTTTTTTTTCATTTAGGGGAATGATGTAGTGTAGCAGTAAGTAAAGTAGTAATAAATCGAACCTAGTGAAGAACAGACGTGTCTCATTTAATCCCAGTACGCCCACCACAAGTCGTTAAAGCCCGTCAACCTGCATTGGAGCAGCGTGGTGGGTCTAAGCTGCGGCGGACGAGGTCCCGGGTTCGAGTAACGGGTCGGGCCATAATTAAGTGTTGGGTTTTTCTGACTAGAAATTCTCAATGCCTAGCCCGGAGTTAGGAAGTTGGCGGTTTTTCACCTCCGTTCCTCGGAGACCACGTTAAGCCGTCAGTGTGGGTCTAAGCTCTAATTCCCTCTTACCTAAGAGAGTGGAGGCCTGTGCCCAGCAGTGGGACGTTAATGGGCTGTAGTAGTAGTATTAGCAGTAATTAATGTTTTCAGACTCGCAGCGCTGGCTATGTATTTATTTTGCAGGATTTTTCAGTTGCTTCTTTATAACTAGCTGCATAGTGTGTTATTGGTTCGTTTTTGATAATATATTCATATACATAGTTATACCTACTCTCGTCATTTACTACACTTGATTTGAAAGGATTGTTCAGCGCAAATTCATGCAAATTCAGGCATTCAAATTCATGCAAAATTAAGGCGCAGTGTCGCCTGCTTATCGGTTTTTTACCGGATATACCATGGAGAGTGTGCTCAGGTACTTCACAACCTTGTTCCTCCTTCCTCGTTCTACCACAGAACAGCGAGAAACCGTCAGCGTTGGCATCCTTATGTGGTTGAGGTCCAATCTGCCCGCACGAAGCGTTTTAGCTCGACGTTTCTGATCCGAACCGCTAGAGTGTGGAACACCCTCCCAGCGCACGTGTTTCCTGCCACGTATAACTTAGGTACCTTCAAGGCAAGAGTGAATAGGCATCTTCTAGGCAAGCGCGCTCCAACCTAGACCTCATCATTGCTTTGCACTAAGCATGATTGTCGTCAAGCGCAAGCCTATCTCACAATAAAAAATTGTGGAGTCTACTCCCTTCGTGGTGTTGCATTTCATAGTTGACCTAATGAAACACCAAAATTCTGAATATGTTTTCGCCATTGGCAAGATAGGTATGTATAGGTAGGTACTTACTTCATGTGAGCGTACTATAATAAAATTCTCATGATTGATAGTAGCAACTTATGTGACCTTTACGCCAAAATTTTGGGTTCGAGATGATCAATGTAATATTGTAGCTTTTGGGTCAAAGTTTTGGAAAACCATTTCAAACTTCGTTTGTTATCTTACCTCCACCACTACAGCCCATTAACGTCCCACTGCTGGGCACAGACCTCCACTCTCATAGGAGAGAGGTAATTAGAGCTTAGAACCACCACGCTGCTCCAATGCGGGTTGGCGGTTTGTTAGCTTACTTAAAATCTATTAAACACACAAAGAACCAGCCTGACTGTTCACATTGAAAATGCAGCTAGAACTACTCGTACTAGCGTCTACTTACGCAAGCATAGATACCTAGTACAATAATAGTAATTTCTGTAAGTTTTAGCTTAGTTTTCAAGAGAAAAATGCTTCAATATCGTAAGTTTAGAAATAAAAATAGCGGTTTTTTTCTCTAGCAGGCCATTGAAAAACATTCTCACATGAGACATATTGTGCAGTAAGCACCTACTTACTCAAGAGTGGAAGGGAAGGAATTTCTCAATTATCACGACGTACCGGATCGAGATGTATGCCCCCCGGGGCACGGGGGGTGGCGACCCACTTCCACGTAATATAGCGCGGACTGCAATCGGTATTTTATTAAAATCCACCATTTCATTTGAAGCGTTTAGTTTGAGTTAACGTTAGATGATGCCGGCGACTTTGTCCGCATGAATTCGGCTTTTTTGGTAATCCCGTGTGAACTGTTTGATTTTCCGGGATATAAAGTAAAAACTGACCCCACTGGGAGGACGGACAATGTCAGGCGAATGGCTGGGACCCGCAGGAAGCAAGCGGCGCTAAATCGTGTCCTATGGACATCTTTCTTTCCCACTGACGACGACAATAAAGTAACTTTAAACACGTGCGTTGTGTGCGCTAAACAAGTATTTAAACATATTATAACCGCGCCTCAAGTTTTTGTAGTAAGACTGTATGTTTGCTTTATTAAGCACAGCCTAAACGGCTAAACATCATAACTATCTCCACCGATGGACACCCACAGCCGGACATGATTGTAGGTCTCTATTTAAAAGGATTTACCAAGTAGGAAACACAAGGTCTAGCTCCACTATAGAAGCGCGGCGCGGCGCGGCACGTAGCGGCAAGTATTCTTTATACAATTATGTCGCAGTACATCTCCGTGCCAATTGTAAGTGGGCCCAGCTCCATACAAACTCATACAAATAATATTTGCCGCTACGTGCCGCGCCGCGCGGCAAATATTCGTGCATCTGTAGTGAGGTTAGACCTTCCTTAAACCTTGCTACGTAAGTTACAACTACAATATTGAAAGCTTACTTCAATCACGCCTAAGTACTTCAGCGTGATCGTAGTCGAGGGCAAAATCATTCAGCTACTCCTTTTATTTCACAGATAGGGTAGGTACGAGTACATCCCTATTTAGCAGTCACTTAGAATAACAAGTGCGACGGATCGGTAAAAAACAACAAAGGCAATTGTTATCTGACGCTTTATCATAACAAAACGAAACACCTAGCTACCTAGGCCCTCGTAACAAAACCTAGCCGTGCCTCAAAGCGTGGAGCGCTCTATATCTAAGAGGCGTCGGGGGGGTGGAGGAGGGGGGGACAAGTGCATCTCAAAGAAATGCAGATTTTACACGTCGCTACACTTCGGATGTGTCGTGTGTAGTGTTGAGAAGATGGTACGGTCTACAAAATTATTTAATTTATTGTAAATAAGTACATATTATTATTATTTTTTGGATTTCATTGTCTCTAAATTAATATCAGATGAAAAATATACTGTATCTATACTAATAATTATTACAAATACGAAAGTGTGACTGTCCGTCTGTCTGTCTGCCTTTCACGGTCCATCTGTTAAACCAACTTTGACGAAATTTGGTACAGAGATAGGTTGCATCGCGGGGAAGGACATAGGACTTTTATCCCGGAAAATTAAAGAGTTCCCACGGGAACTACTTACAAAGTCTTTAAATCACGTGGGCGGAGCTGCGGGCATCATCTAGTATAAAATAATGTTACCGTAAGTAGATACATTAAAATATCTTTTGATAAAAATAGAACTGAACTATCTCGGTTAAGAGCCAGAAAAATTCCACCAGCAAACATATCGGTAGCGTGGCCGAGCGGTCTAAGGCGCTGGTTTAAGGCACCAGTCTCTTCGGAGGCGTGGGTTCGAATCCCACCGCTGCCAACTTTTTTTTATATTTTAACTTTTTTATTATGAGCCTCGAGTAAGTTCTGCTAAACCTAACTTGATACTGCAGTTCTTTTGGCAAACCTGATTGTTCAAAATATTCTATTTTAAAAACTAGCTGATGCCCGCGACTTCGTCCGCGTGGTTGAGGTTTTTTTGATTCCCGCGGGAACTTCTTCATTTTCCGGGATAAAAAGTAGCCTATGTGCTATTCCAGACTATAATCTATCTCTGTGCCAAATTTCATCCAGATCCGTTCATCCGTTGGAGCGTGATTGAGTAACAAACATACATCCATACATACATCCATCCATCCAAACTTTCGCATTTATAATATTTATATGGATGGATAGGTAAGTAATTATTAAAAAAACATAATAGTATATGTGAAGGGTCAGCATAATAATTAATATTGTACCGAACTATACGCGAAGTTCCGGGCATCAGTCGTATAGTTTGATTTAGTGTTTTGTACACCGTTATTTTTTTTTAATCCGTTACAAGCTAGCCCTTGACTGCGATCTCACCTGATGGTAAGTGATGGTAGCGGGCTAACCTGTTAGGGGCATGGCAGTTATATTAAACCCATAACCCAATTCGGTTTCTACACGGCATCGTCCCGGAACGCTAAACCGCGTGGCGGCAAAGTTGCCACTAGCCACGGCCGCAGCCTCCCACCAGGCCAGACCAGGGAAAATTCAGGAATTATAAATTCCCAAATTGACCCTGCCGGGGATCAAACCTGGGAACTCCGCACGTAAAGACAACAGCGCTCAACACTGCGCCAGGGAGGTCGTCAAGACATCAAAAATTATGCAATGTTATCTGGGAGCACGGTAGTGCCCCCGCCAAGACAAGCCAAAGGAAACGGAGCACTGTCTTTTCTGGAAGCTTTCCGTCGTATTTTCGAACTGTCATAGCTTCGGTTCGGATAATGCTAGAAAGCTGAAATGTTCAGGATAAGATGTCGTTGGCAGACTTATCAAACATACTATATATTAATTACTTAACATTTATGGTTTTAGATTTATTATACTTTGAAAAAAACTATTTAATAAGTACTTAAACTGTATGTTTTTTTTGCAGACCGTCCGTTCCGAATATGACACTCATTACAGCGAGACGGAAGGATTTCTCTAAAATATTTCAAACGTAAGGCGTCGCCGTGATTCACGTCTTGCCCCTTTGTAATTACGTGCAAATACCATTATGGTTCGTTTTAAAACACTTCTCACACACTTCACTTCATCGGTACTTATGTAACTTTGTTTTCAATCTAAATATTTATGTACTTACAAAAAGAAAAGGTCACTAACTGACTGATCTATCAACGCACAGCTCAAACCACTGAACGGATTGGGCTGAAATTTAGTATACGGAATACAGATAGCTACTATGACGTAGGCATTCGCTAAGAAACGATTTTTGGAAACCCCTAAGGGGTAAAATAGGGCTTTAAAATTTGTATGACAATCTAAACTAACGTGAGCGAAGCCGCGGGCAAAAGCTAGTCGGTCTATAATTCAAATAAACATCTGGATATCAGGCGTATCGCAAAAAATACACGGTATAGGTACGACATAAAATTAAAATACATACCTATAATATACCTATAAGAAATCACAATATAGACCATCAAACACCAATGCACGCACGCGAGCACAATTAACATCACAACACACCAAGATACTCCAGGTACACCATCTCAGTACCTTATTTCTTTCGAAAAACTGCAATAATTAAAGATAAACAATCGGTAAATCTATAATACTTAGGTAAAAATAATTTCACCCACAAATCACAATTTTACACAACTACTTAATTGGACATAATGATAGCTTTAACAAAAAAAATATTCACCAAAAATGCTAAATTTAGGCCACGTGCAATTAAAAACTGACACACATCCCCACTTGAAAAATCTTTGAAAGAGAATTTTCATTGTATGTATACCCCTCGTTTAGTTTTTGTTTTGTTTTTTTATTCTAGGTATAATCTATACTGTAAATCATAATCTCTACCTACCTATATATACCTACTCTATTTTAGTTTTCTTTGCAATTTCGAAATCCATTACTAATTACGATACCATACCTTAGTGATTACTTACTTCTATACCTACTTGTAAGTAGGTATGTAGAATTTCCGTGCATAGATCTCACATGCTTTAAAAACACCTTTAATACATTACACACTAGACATCTTGTCTATAAGTCCATGCTTACACGTTCAGCAGTTCGCATGATCTTATGCAAATCTTATAAAAATATTACAGAGGTGAAAAATAACAGATAACAGCAAAATGACAAAAAAAGTTTGATAACATAATATTATGATTTTACGATTTTTACGCGATTTTAAATGAACACGCGAATATTCGCGTGTTCATTTAAAATCGCGGGGCGAGTTAAAAAATTATAGGTACTACATCGAAGAGGACAGTAAAGACATTGCAGTTGGATGCACTCACAATTCACCTAAAGCCACGCTATTCGAAAACTACATTATTTATCCCTAGGCCAGATCGTCTAGAAAGTAACAAAAATTAAAAAAATATATCCTTTTAATTATAAATTATAAAGTTCAGGCTTTAATATAAGGACGTTAAAATAAAATTGGAATTTATGAGCTAATATTTTAAAATTAGTTAATTATATCGAATAGGATAGTTACATTGTAGCAGGGTTCATTCGCAATTTTGACCTTGTCTATGCTTTTTTGTGCCTAACAATATCCCGGTCCCCTAAGGAACGCACTTGATCAGAAAGTAAAAAAAAAAAACGGTATGAACTGTCAAAGGAAATATACGAGTAAAATTTATGTTGAATATGCCACAAAAAAGAAGATAAGAAAAGCTAATATTTTACAATCATAGATTCGCACGGACTTAACTTTGCGGGGTGGGCAATAATTACATCGAAGAGGACAGAGAGACATTGCAGCGGGGTGCACTCACAATTTACAGCCTTTACGCTATTTTCAATTAAAACCCTAATGGCTCACGGACCGCCGATGCGCCGATTGTCTAATTGTACATCTCTATTGAGCTGTTTGACTGTGGTTGGTATTATTTTTGTATGTGCATACTTGACATATCGGCGTCGAGTGGTATAGGTATGTATAGGTGCTGACTCCTTAAAACTGTAGGCCCGGAACAGGAAGATGCTTTGGTATTTGGTAACCAAAGCGCTTAACAGATTTTAAATCAATTATTGGAGTTGACCATTGACTAATATGGAGTTGACATAAATAACAGACCTGGTTAAGCACTTTCTGCAGCAAAAAAGGACGTACATGTATTATTAGGTACCTACCTGTTAACATCAGCTAAGACAAGTTAATAACATTGATCTTCTTTTTATGTATTAACTGAAAGATTAATTAATCATTGAGTAAAGAAATAAGACTTGACGATCCTTCAGAAATATTCAAATTGTTATTTGGCGACTCTAACACTGCCGCATTGGCTTACGTACTTGGTATGTATGTGCATGATTTCATATTTAAACGCCAAATCAACGCAAGTGTTGTAACAACTCGATATAATTACAAAACTACGTTACAATACGGCCACACCCTTTTCGAAAAACTTTCCTTTTAATCGTTTTACATTACGATGCTGTAATGTGCCAAGTTTAGCTGTTCATTGTTATTGAAATTTCCCAATATGCTGTACGGGTTGCAAGTTCCCCCATAATAGATGATCAAACGAACTTCCTGAAGTGAAGTTCGATCATTATTATATGAGTCGCTTCATTCGAAGATATAATTTTTACATTGTAGTTTCCTTATCATGCAGCAACAATCGTACGATTTTTAGAGATGTTTTATTTTAGTATAATGATAAAATTCTCCCACACACATTCTTACACATTCAATATTTGTTCGTCATTCTTTTTAGAGATATATAAGTACCTAATGTTATTGCAAAAATATATTTCGGGTTGGGTGGGTTGGGAATTTATTTATATATCTTCGAATGAAGCGACTCATATAATAATGATCGAACTTCACTTCAGGAAGTTCGTTTGATCATCTATTATATTTCGTCGCTTCATTCTTCAGATATAATTTTTACATTGTAGATGTTTAGAGATACAGAAAATATCTATTTTTGCAAGAACTGTATCCATGTTGAATAGATACTAATTATTGTTGTCAATATTTTTTTTTTCCATCTCTTATTTGAGTCGTAATGTTTTAAGCAGCTTTATGCTTAAGGTTGGAATCATGTGCGGATTTCTTGATATTCTCATCTACGTATAGTTAAGATGAGTCTAAGATTTTTCTTAAGTATTCATTTTACTTTAGAAATACAATGTTGCGCTTTTTACATCAGCGCCTGAGTAACAAGCTTACAGGTTGGATGCAAGCAAATGAAACCAATAATTATTGATGTTAATGCTGCAAGATTTATAATCTAATCAAAAGTATATTAGCCGGCCCAGTACTTGGTTGTATTTACACACAACAGACGTCCAATGGGACGTTTGAACGTTTGGAAACCTACCCAGAAGGGGGGAGAAAATTATTATTTTTCAAAACGCGGCGGGAAAGGAACGGGTTATTCCGGTCCTGTTGTAGAGGTCCTTTATTGTTGTAGAGGTAAATTATGTGCCTGTAGTAACAGGCACATATTTAATAAAATTATTAATAATGGTACCATTTTATGATGTTTGTCATAAAATTGTGCCATAATCAAGATTATGGAATACGACAAATACCTATTTGTGTATAAGTTCCCCGCAGAATATAAATGAAAAATGATGAATATACTCGGTCGATATTGTGATAGACTACTAGCAGTGGCGTAACTATAGGGTGGCAGGACTGGCAAAATGCCACGGGCCCCCGACCCAAGAGGGCCCCGGCCCAAGAGGCCACGAGCTCAGAAATAACATCAGTGGTTAATTAAAATTAAATTCTAACGTGACTATTTTTACTGGGACGCCGGAGGGCCCCATCCGAAAAATTTGCCACGGGCCTCAGATGGTATAGTTACACCACTGACTACTAGGTAGTACTAATGTCGACTTGGAGGTGTAAGTCGGTCGGTTTGGGCTTTAAACCCCACTGACGTTAGAAGCTTTAAATTAAGTGAGATATCAGGCTAAGCTATACTTTTTTAACAATGGACAACCTAGTTGTTCATGTCGCTAAAAACATGTGTCATCAGTCATTATAAATTATTTAATATTCATAAGTACCTACTTATTTTTGAATGAATGCGTTAAATCATTTCCCTCCGTCAATTATTAAGGTAGACGCGCTGAGAGCGTGGATCTATACTCTTTATTCTTTTTACAAAAAACCAAGTATTTTAATTTTGCATTAAGCAAGTTATTATGGAGTATGTTAAGGCGGAGTAAATTGTATATTTTTCACGAGTGATAACGATGTAGGTATTATAATAACGACAGTGTTATGACGGTTTTTCAAAGATTGTTTCCAATATATGGACGATGCATAGATACTAAAGTTAAGATCCCGCTTCGGGCATCATGAACTATGCATTATCCCGAGTTTGCAGTAATGCTTGCCCGCTAGCCCGCGAAAAATCTTTTTTAAAAAACAATAATACGATAAAATTTTAGATTGTTAGTAAAATTGTTGTTTACATGATGTACATCATACGAAGTCTACTTCCGGTCGTAAAAATACTCGCCGTTTAACCGACTTCCAAAACGGAAAAGGTTCTCAATTAGGTTTTTATTTTTCTGCCGTCTTCTAAGTTTAGTCAACCATCCTTACGCGTCATCGGATGTATGATATATTATGCTTCCAGCACGATGGAGATATAAAACTAGAGATTTGAGCCCAAGAACATGTGGGTAGGAAAAACGTAAAACTTGTGGGTAATTTTTGCAATTTTACCACACATTTTTGTTGCAAATTTTCTTTGCACACCACTATGAGGCAAGATACTAGCCGCTTTTATTTTCGTTTTCTGTATCTACAGTATTCGTAAATAAATTGAATTTATATAACGCTAAAGTACCTAGATAACTGATAAAAAGGATATATTCATTATCTCAGACCTTTTGTTACCTCTCTGACGGTGTATGTACGTTTGATACTGAGAGGTTTTATATTGTGAACAATTACATCTGGAAATTTTGAACCTGAGATCTTGACTATTTCATTCACTGAATGATTTACGTTTCTTTCAGGTCTATTCATTTATTATATTTTTCACCAAATTTTGGATCATTTCCTGTCTCTTCTATCTCCGAGTACCCCGAGGAGTTCTGGATCGAGCTCTGGACAAACTTAGAGCATCTATTAAATCTGCGTGTTAACCCCCGGTTAACCGCCAGGTTTTTCGGTTACATAATATTATCGTATGAAATATACAAGGCGTAACTTCTAGCATCTGTTAAACCTTCGTGATAACTCTCGGTTAACCACCAGGTTGTTCGCCTACACCCCATTGTTGTATGGAACGTACAAGACGAAAATTTTAGCGTGTATTTAAACCCTCGTGTTAACTCTCGGTTAACCGCCATGTTGTTCTGTTACATAATATTACAGTCTGAAAATGTAGGTACGAGACTAAAGTTTTAGTCTCTGTGAAACCTTCGTGTTAACACTCTGTGAATCGCCAGGTTGTTCAGTTACACAATGATTTGTGATTTCTAGAGAAAAATGTTTGTTGTATGTTTTTCTTACACAGGTATGATGAAAAGGTAGACGGCCATCGTTTTAACTCTTGGTCAACCATCAGGCGTTTGTACGTTCGAATAAGCCGGTTTTCTGCTTTGAAAGCGATATAATTTAGCTGTATTTTAATGCAATATTATGATAGTGAAAAATTATTTTTATGCGAGGGTAGGTTGAATTATGAATGCATACCGGGAGTCTATAATAATCCTTCGACGATTACGTTTCTGTTGTTCGCGTTTTCGTTTCGGCATTTCACTTAAATATTCACTTTTAAAAGTTTTAACAAACAGTGCACGTGCGTTTGCTACCTCGCCCGAAAAAAATATAATAAGAGTAAAAAGTAACCTTCTTTATAAGTAGGTAAATAATTAATTTACCTGTGTTCCGGATACTTCTCGAGTATTTGTGAACGAAACGAAATCAATTTGTGTTAGGCTTGCTAAGCTGGTCCTTATAGTGACGAATCTGATATAGTTGGTCGTCTTTGACTCGTCACGACTTCCCCCTTATTCAGAGAATGGTGAATTCGTCTTGTGCATGGTGCTCAACCTCATTTGTATCTCTAAAGAATACAATAAGTGAGCGGACGAATATGGAGGTAGTATGTACGAGTATGTACGCATTTTGCGTTAATATTGTCTCGCGGACAAAAGCTTGCAGTTAATGTGCATATCTAGTCAAGGTGATAAGTATATATTCACTGCATGAGTGTCATAAGAATATGACTCATAATTAGCTCGCAGCTAATTATGATCTCGCAATTGACTCGCAGTCAATCCCGAGTTAAAAACACTTTTTTAGCTTGCAGTTAATGTGCATATCTAGTCAAGGTGACACATATTCACTGTATGAGTGTCATAAGAATATGACTCATAATTAGCTCGCAGCTAATTATGATCTCGCAATTGACTCGCAGTCAATCCCGAGTTAAAAACACTTTTTTAGCTTGCAGTTAATGTGCATATTATCTAGTCCAGGTGGCACATATTCACTTAGTAATAGAATTTTCGACTAACCTGCAAAGTTCTCGTCATCAGACGAGTCTAACGGGCGCCAATATTTCTTGCTGAAAAGTTTACTCTCCTTCGTTGTTACCCTCGGGTAAACCCTAGGAAAACCTTTAGTGAGTTAGATATTATAATTATTAATGTAATAAATACGCAAGAGCCACAATGAAAGTAACAGGACTGTTTTGTTTAAGTACCCACATACAACATAGTGTAATTTGACACTGCATGAAAATATAATTTAAGTATAATTTCTTAAGCCTGTCAGGCATGAAATAAATTGCTGAAATTGAAAGATTTAAGACTCACCGTTTTCCTGTAAGAAGCAGCGGCTGTTTTTATTTAGATATAAAATAATAATATTAACTTTGTTGAAAGTGGGAACGTCCGATCGTTGCTACGCACGAAAAAAGAATGACGAACAAATATTGAATGTGTAAGAATGTGTGTGGGAGAATTTTATCATTATACTAAAATAAAACATCTCTAAAAATCGTACGATTGTTGCTGCATGATAAGGAAACTACAATGTAAAAATTATATCTGAAGAATGAAGCGACGAAATATAATGGTAATTATCCATTTCCAACTTTGTTCTAAGACGAGGACCTTAATTGTAATTATGGCTTTCGTATTTCGTGAATGTTAGTCTGTACATAAGAATATGTTTGACATAACAAGTTACTACAATGCACGAGGTAATATTATTATCAAACAGTCAATCAACCAACCAAACGTCTGCAAAAGAAAGTATGACTTGTACTCTTACTTACTCTAACCTACACCCTATTTAAATTCAAGTGTTTTGGTTAATATAAACTTAAACAAGTGCTTTTGAATCGTCAAGTAAATCTATGATCCAAAATGCCATTTCTACCCAGATTAATAATTAAAAATGCATCCACAAAAAAAGAGATAAATTTTACGAATCTAACCCGGGAGACCATAGGTAGGTACATTTTCAGTTCTTAATGCCACATCTTTTACATAATAAATGTTTATATAATTGAATACTTAAATAAAAAAACAAGCTCGTATATCGAAAAAAAAAAAACAAGTCTATTCTAAAGACGGCTGAACATAAAACCTTACACGATAAAACAAATTCAAAGTAGGGTGGATTGGACAAGCTATTTAGCCAGAGGGCGCGGGTCAATCGGCGCACGGTGATCGCTATCGCCCACCGATCGGAGTTCGATTCCCACCCGGGGTAATTAGATTGTTAGTCGCATGCGATATTTACGTGTCATGTACTGGAATTGAATAACTTTGATACTCAAAGATATCCATAATATTGTCCAACAATATTATTAAAACCGAAAGTGCATTTTTGTCTGACTGCTTTTAAAATCCTAATCCACCTGGACGAAGACACGGGCGTCGTCATTATTTAGTTATCTATACTTAAATGGCCACAGAATGTAAATTGTGATCATTATAAAACACCTTGTTATTAAAATTATTATTTGACAACAAGAATAAATTGATTACCAAATCTTTACAACTACTTATCCATTTTTTAAATCTTCCTGATTCCACACAATGATAAGTTTATGTAAATTGATAAGTTTCAAACCTCAATATTTCGTGATCTGAGCTTATGCTATTACTAGCTGATGCCCGCGACTTCGTCCAACAACCCACCAACAAACCAATAAACCAACAAACCAACAAACAAACACACTTTCGCATTTATAATATTTCCTAGTATGATTCATAACCTAGTATCAAAGGTCTACAAAGTATCAAAGGTTTTCGAGCGAAGTATAACCACAATTTGATGTCGATAAGAAAGTCAGTTGAGAATTTAATGCACATAATTTCTTTTTAACGTATATCGCCACTGGTGTCGTGTTAACTAACTACTCTATATTTCGAATGTAAAGCTTAGTTTACAATTGACTAAATCATAGGAAGGCTAGATTCCGGATCTTCGTTCGCATGGATTAAGATTATTTTTGAATCCCTTGGGAACTTCCGGTTTTTTCGAGACAAAAAATTACAAATACATTAGTTAAAATATGTATAAAAATACAAAGTAATATGTCAATCATAAATATTATCTTAATTATCCTTCAGTCTCTAGTATCATAAACATAAATATAATTAATCATTCATACCTCAATAGCTCTATATTGAGGTATGAATGATTATGTTTATGAAGTACAGTTTCAAAATGTTAACCTCATGTCAACCTACATAAATTTGTAATAGGGTACTCAATACTCATCACTTTTAACCATTTACTATAGCTACTTATTACCGTATTATAGAAAATAATTTTATGTAGAGTTGACCGTGAATTGGAGAAAGCTACATACACAACTTCTCTACTTGTGTACAAAACGTTTCAATGACCTTATAAAATAACAATATCGAGTTTTTTTGTTTATTGATAGACATAATAGTAAAATACTATGTACATTTTACGTAATCCGTTAAACTTATCTAGTATTTTTAGGGTTCCGTAGCCAAATTTGGCAAAAACGGAACCCTTATAGATTCGTCATGTCTGTCTGTCTGTGTGTCCGTCGGTATGTCACAGCCACTTTTTTCCGAAACTATAAGAACTATACTGTTGAAACTTGGTAAGTAGATGTATTCTGTGAACCGCATTAAGATTTTCACACAAAACTAGAAAAAAAACAATAAATTTTGGGGGTCCCCATACTTAGAACTGAAACTCAAAAAATTTTTTTTCATCAAACCCTATCTATGGGTATCTATGGATAGGTCTTCAAAAATGATATTGAGGTTTCTAATATCATTTTTTTCTAAACTGAATAGTTTGCCCGAGAGACACTTCCAAAGTGGTAAAATGTGTGTCCCCACCCCTGTAACTTCTAAAATAAGAGAATGATAAAACTAAAAAAAATATATGATGTACATTATCATGCAAACTTCCACCGAAAATTAGTTTGAACGAGATCTAGTAAGTAGTTTTTTTTAATAATTTAAAACTTACTACAGGTTTGTACGGAACCCTCGGTGCGCGAGTCCGACTCGCACTTGGCCGGTTTTTATATTATTTTAATAGTTTTAACGTACCTAACCTATAACCATACATACCATTACCTTACGTAAATAAACTATTTATAGGAAATAACACAATAACAGTATTTTTAACTAATTAATAGACGTTAGTACAAAATAAACCTACCTACTTACTTATAATTAAAAAATATAAAAACAAATAAATATTATTATAGGCCCTGAATTAATGTCACAGTCTATACAAGGCTGTTCTACTATTTACCTACTTAAAAATAAAGTAGCAAACAAAAACATTTTATGTACAAAACAATAAAAAAGCATTTCTATAATCATAAAGCAAGTGAAACGAGTAATTAATTGAAGTTTTTTTTTTCGAAAGGGCACGCAGCAGGTAATGGGTTTATGTCAAACTAAAAAAATATTATAAGGTATAGGTTTTAAACTAGCTTTGACTTGTGGCCTTGCCTACATGGAATTTCTAATGTAGTTTTATTTTTCTAAAACCTAAATAATCTTCTAAATAATTAGTAGCTACTACAGTACACTTTGTATTCACGTAACCAGAAAAAACTAGCTGATGCCCGCGACTTTGTCCGCGTGGATTGAGGATTTTTTGTTCCCGCGGGGACTCTTTAATTTCCCGGGATAAAAAGCAGACTATAATCTATCTCTGTGCCAAATTTCATGCAGATCCGTTCAGCCGTTCTGGCGAGATTGAGAAACAAACATCCATCCACCTAATACCCATCCATATAACATCCATCCAAACTTTCGCATTTATAATATAATATTAAGTATAGTAAAACATCAATACTTCCAAAACTGTCAACAATAAGGGATTCGCGTCCTTTAGACTATTATTTATTATATTATTAAAAAGTTCAACATACAGACAGGTTCTTCTATGTAGAACATGACATTTCGAAAAGAACACAAATGTATCGAATAGAAAGTGTATTGGCATAGACTTAGTTCTGTTTTGAAATGAATTGTATGTATTAATGCTTATTTTATGCCGACAGTTATTTTTGCTTGAGACACCGCTGTTTCGTAACGCCGCTTTATTTTATTTACCATTAAATATTATTAATATGCAGACTATTTATAATTTATTGTATTTACTAGTTTATCGTTTAACGCTGTTACTTCGTGGGGTTCATCTTTACTAATATTATAACTTCGAAAGTTTTGATAGGTATACCGATGGATGGATGGATGGATCTGGATGAAATTTGGCACAGAGACAAATTATAGTCTGTAATAACACATACTTACTTTTTATCCCGGAAAATTAAAGAGATCCCACGGGAAACAAAAATCGACATCAGCGAAATCGCTGGCATCAGCTAGTTTACCAATAAATATTATTAATATTGCATACTATTTATATTTATTGTATATACCTATTAGTATTACTAGTATCACTAGTATATTGTTTAACGATGTTACTGGGTGGGGTTAATTCATAAGAAAGCATAAATATAGGCTGTTAAAGTTGTGTTGTATTTTAGTGCACAGAATGATTTTTATTATGTATCTCAAGCAATGCCTAAAGTTACCTTGCCATATTATTTCTTATTATTATTTATTTCTACGGCGCTTGACTGTGCTCATAGAGCCTTGAGACATTATAATAAAGAGTGAACCTGGCCGGAGTAGGTACATAATATTATTACCTATAATATATTAATCCAATATTTTATCACAACACGCTTCAATACGGCGATTTTTATACGGATTATAATAAGTGGCTCCTTTAAAATCTCTGCCCGGTAACCGATTAATTCGACCGCGGTTCGGTCTGATAACAATAAAACCCCACTAACTTCCTAAACAATTAACTAAAATCCACTAAATCAGATAATTCAGCATGCCCTATTATTACACCACCCGCTTCCCACTTTCACACAATATGCTGGAATACCTATCAAGAAATACACACAAACACTTTTTACCCACTACAAATTAGCTCTTGACTGCGATCTCTCAACTCACCTGATGGTAAGTGATGATGCAGTCTAAGGTAGTAGCGGGCTAACCTGTTAGGGGTAGGTATGGCAGGAATATCAAACCCATTGCACTAATCGGTTTCTACACGGCATCGTACCGGAACGCTAAATCACTTGGCGGCATGTCTTTGCCGGTAGGGTGGCAACTAGCCACGGCCGAAGCTTCCCACCAGGCCACACAAGAGAAAATTCAGAAATTATAAATTCCCAAATCGACTCTAACCTCCTACGTTAAGACAACAGAGCTCAACACTGCGCCAGGGAGATCCTCAAAACCATGCCTTTTGAACTTACAAAATACTCTACGCAGGTCTCTTAATATGCAATTGGGTATTTGACAACTAATCAAATCAGCAACTTTTTTTCAAACCTCAAAACGCGTGCTTAGTATGGGATTTTTTATGAAATATTGAACAGTGACGTCATCAAAGTTCGACACAGTTTTTTACTTTAATCGATAGTATAAAATAGTTTTTCTACATTAAAAAAAACTAACAGGGGACGCGGATATTACGACTTTTGGGAGATCCTCTATTTAATAATCACTAAAAAATAATTTATTTGTCAAATACCCAATTGGAAAATCACTTGTTTTCTTATGCTTTTATAGTAGTAACTGTACCGCTACTATAGCTCCTATAAAACATCTGCCAGGCCACTCATTAATTCGATCGCGGGCCGGTCTGATAACAGTGACGCATCGCCGACTCCCCCCGATCGAAACTGTATCAATTAACAGCACTGTAATTTATTTCACTTAGATAACCGACAAGATTTCGTGGGTAGGTAATGAATACGAAAGTATGGGGTATTCGCCTATAGATTTCTATTTTATCCGAAAATTTACTAACGAAATTATCTCAAAGGTTGCTGAGTAATTATTTTCAGTTATGTATCGCAATTAAACATTTTAAATAAAATTTATAATTATTTTGAAGCGCGTAAATTTTTTTTTTTTTTAAATAGATATAATATAGGCCAGCGCTTGGCTGTAATCAGACTTGCTTGCAAGTGGTGATGCAGCCTAAGGTGGAGCGCGCTTGCCTAGAAGATGCCTATTCACCCTTGATTTGAAGGTACCTATATTAAAAGAGGAAGGGAAAACGGAAGCCGGAAGGGCATTCCTAGCGATTCGAATTAGAAACGATAGAATTTCAAGACTTCTGTCTATAATATTAACTTATTTTACATAGTACCTATTACCTAAGTGTTTTCTTATTTTATTTTGTTGTTGCACAATATGTAACTACCTAATGTGGTTTTTCGCAATTAAATTAATTATTAACGCCTCGTTGAATCCTTTAAATTCATTTTCAAACCCGATTTTAATTGTTTCATTCGACCATATTAAGCAACCATAGTAAGTTACAGAATAAGGTACACTAGGGCCACGTCTTGCACATGGCCCATAGAAATAACAACATCATTGACAAGGCCGTTTTTAGGGTTCCGTAGCCAAATTTGGCAAAAACGGAACCCTTATAGATTCGTCATGTCTGTCTGTCTATCTGTCTGTCTGTCTGTCTGTCTGTCTGTGTGTCCGTCCGTATGTCACAGCCACTTTTTTCCGAAACTATAAGAACTACACTGTTGAAACTTGGTAAGTAGATGTATTCTGTGAACCGCATTAAGATTTTTACACAAAAATAGAAAAACCGGCCAAGTGCGAGTCGGACTCGCGCACCGAGGGTTCCGTACAAACCTGTAGTAAGTTTTAAATTATTAAAAAAAAAACTACTTACTAGATCTCGTTCAGACCAATTTTCGGTGGAAGTTTGCATGGTAATGTACATCATATATTTTTTTTAGTTTTATCACTCTCTTATTTTAGAAATTACAGGGGGGGGGACACACATTTTACCACTTTGGAAGTGTCTCTCGCGCAAACTATTCAGTTTAGAAAAAAATGATATTAAAAATCTCAATATCATTTTTGAAGACCTATCCATAGATTCCCCACACGTATGGGTTTGATGAAAAAAAGTTTTTTGAGTTTCAGTTCTAACTATGGGGACCCCCAAAATGTATTGTTTATTTTCTATTTTTGTGTGAAAATATTAATGCGGTTCACAGAATACATCTACTTACCAAGTTTCAACAGTATAGTTCTTATAGTTTCGGAAAAAAGTGGCTGTGACATACGGACGGACAGACAGACAGACATGACGAATCTATAAGGGTTCCGTTTTTCCCAAATTTGGCTACGGAACCCTAAAAAACAATAAATTTTGGGGGTCCCCATACTTAGAACTGAAACTCAAAAATTTTTTTTTCATCAAACCCATACGTGTGGGGTATCTATGGATAGGTCTTCAAAAATGATATTGAGGTTTCTAATATCATTTTTTTCTAAACTGAATAGTTTGCGCGAGAGACACTTCCAAAGTGATAAAATGTGTGTCCCCCCTCCTGTAACTTCTAAAATAAGAGAATGATAAAACTAAAAAAAATATATGATGTACATTACCATGCAAATTTCCACCGAAAATTGGTTTGAACGAGATCTAGTAAGTAGTTTTTTTTTAATAATTTAAAACTTACTACAGGTTTGTACGGAACCCTCGGTGCGCGAGTCCGACTCGCACTTGGCCGGTTTTTTGTTACCTGTCCTTTCCATGTCAACGCGGGAATATAAACTTATCAAAAAGTAACAGCATCAAAAGAATTACTAAATTAGTTCAGTTGTCAGTCTACAATTTCTTATTTCATAAATTATTTAAACCAGATTTAAACAAAAAAAACCTGATAATTTAATTTAATTAAATGTTTGGTTTCAGGGTTGTTCACAAATCACGTAGGCAACCAAAATCAGTTACGTAATCAAATCCAATGCATACTTCGGGTCACCGAACCCATTATCATTCAATAAGCAAATATTTCTTAAAAGCAAGGAAATCAAAATATTTTGACTTATAATAGTTGTAATTTTCTTAATAGTTTTAATTTGGCGTCCAACTTCTTCAGGTCAGCTAGCAATTTATAGGACTTATTTTACTACTAATCCTCCTCCTCGTATCGCTCCCTCATTACTGAGGGTCGGGTCACGGCTCCTTATCAATATTACCCTCTTTATGGTTTTCTTCCAACTCAGTTGGTTCTAAGTTTTGTGATAAACACAGTAGAGCCATCGGCCAAATGTTTCCTCCACCTGGTCCATCCAACGTGTCGGACTACATAACGCACTCCACGTGGCCCCTTTTCTTCGATCTTCCCTGTATCCCTTTTCTCTACTGCCCTCTTTCCTGACTATAATACTATGACCGTACAAGTGTTTGCGTAAATAGATGTTAGAAAGCAAAGTGTTTAGCTCAGTTTTTTAATACTGAGACGGTTCGATGCTTCGATGCGTGAAGTTCAACATTCGTCTCAAGAACAAACAATTACTTTATTTCGTCATCTACTATTCACTACATTTCGCCTTTCTGTTTATCAATAGACTGTGTATCGACTGTTGCCGTCGCACTCATTCGGTAATTAGTTTCTCACGTAGCTTTTGTTTGGAGTGACATGTGGCGTTGTTAATTATCGTGGCGGTTTGTGGTATCGATTCTATCGATCTTTTTGTTAAATCACCCTATTCTAAATTCAAATTGCTTTTTATTAAAATTAGCTTTTACGACTTGGTACTGTTATATTATTATGGTTTGTACATACAAGCTTATCTAAGGCATATTTGTAGTAATTTTGGAAAATTACAACTAAGTAGGTATACCACCGGTTGATGACGTCATTCATCATTATAAAAATCATGATTGAACAAAGATCTCTATAAACTTCGCAGTGACTAGATTGGCCATTACACAATACCCTAATACAATTGGTTTATCAATATTATGTTTGTTGTTCAGAATACAAATTTTTGTTGTCATTACACAAAATTCAACAAGTATGAATTCATAATTATTTAATCATCGTACCAAGCTTTTTAGGTTTTTTAATCAATCAACGTAATAATATCTCAAGTATCCCAAAGTAAATAAACCTTACTTTTGGTTGTTATGAAAAAATAAGCTGCACCTCACCTTTGTTTATCCATTGTGCCCCACAATGACTTTTCTGTTTACGATAGTGTTTCATGCGTTTTTTTCGCAGATGTCTATAACCTTCGAAGTAAAGTCCAAGTACATGCGTGAGGTCTGAAGCATCAAGTTGTAACTTCTAAACGGCCCATTAAATATAAATACCATTCACATAATAAAAGTAGGAAATATTCTGTAATAAATAATGATTAGTATCATTCGTCATCGATCCTCAAGCAGCAGCCGCCAGTACAATTTCTCATTACCTCCTTATGGTAATTTGCACGCGAGCCTCTTTTTAATAGTTATCTACATATCATATTTCCCGGAATAATACGCTATTTTAGTATTGTTGTTCTTATACCACACCTGTAGATCATTTTTTTACAAGCAGATGCGAGTATCTCCTAATCTAATGACTGTCTTAAATAGCTTTTTCATCTATGATGTGCTCCAGATTTAAGATAATTTAGGCGATAATGTAGCTAAAGGCGCCATTTATCCAATCAAATATGCTCTAAACAACTTACCTATAGCTAGTACGATTTAATTAGGTAATTACTGAAAAAGTCATTTTGTTCGTATACTTTCTAAATAACAAATCTAAAATAACATCTACGTACTAAATATGCAATGACTCAGACATATCTACTTTAATTTATACTTTAATAAAAACTTGATCCACGTACCAAAATCCGGCTTTATCAAATATACTTTTATTAATAATTTTAATAATAACAAAATATGTAAATGAATATAATATACAAAATACATTAAAAGTCAAATTAGTCACAGTTAACTGATCACCAAAACCTTCAAATTTTTATCTCATACTTGCTTCTATCATAAAGTCATCGATGCGTTACTTTTCCTTATACAATTGTTCATATTAATCCACTTAATTTTCGTATACGATTTTAAAAAGCTGTAATCTTTCTATACCAGCCACAATAGCATTCATTTCTTCATTAGTATGAACTTCGTTTTCTATATTCCTTGTTTTATCATCAATGTATTCCATATGAGTTATATAATCATTCATTTAGTTTTTTTGCTGTCGGATGTTATTCCCAAAAAATACTTCAACCGCTAAACACATTCAGTAATTAACCGAACCGAATTCGCCCATCATGCTATTGACCTTACGTATAGGGAAATGTTATTGTTTCACCTAAATCGAATTACACACAAAATTGGACTTTAGAGCGTTCTCAATAAATCCTATCCATTGATCGACCATGGCTTGGCCATTCATTTGGAATTGCCAAGGGAATTTACACTTTATGTTTTGTGAGTGAGGGTAGATAAAGATTTTCGGCTACGGTTCACCGATGTCCGTTATGCTTGGTTTGCACCTGCTAAGGTGGTCACCGATATAAACGTAATTAGAGGTTTGTGTGTGTGTACGGTTGAATAAGAAAGTCTGCGGTCTGTTCGGGAAGTACTAACAAAAGACATGGGGTTTCTATAAATGTCATTTGATAGTTATCGAGTTAGTAGTTAGATATTTATAGCTAGTGTAAAGTAATAGTTGGATCATTTAGATGCACCTTGTGCAATTGGATTTGACACTTCTTCATTCATAATTTATAATTGGAAAGTAACTATACTTTGAACAGGGAAAAGAAGTGGCAATGTGTTTCAAATAAGAAATTTAATCCATACTGTCTACCATATAATATAAAAACCGGCCAAGTGCGAGTCGGACTCGCGCACCGAGGGTTCCGTACAAACCTGTAATAAGTTTTACGATTTATGACGTATTAAAAATAAAAATTACGTTTGTTGTATGGGAGCCCCCCTTTAATATTTACTTTATTGATATTTAATTATTTATTTTGAAAGGTAATATACAAGTTAATATTCTGTGAAAATTTGAACCATCTACCTGTTACCGTTTTTAATATTGAGCAAAAAAATACGAAAAAAACACGTTTATTGTATGGGGACCCCCCTTAATATATATATTTTTTTAATTTTTAGTATTTGTTGTTATAGCGGCAACGGAAATACATCATTTGTGAAAATTTCAGCTTTCTAGCTATCACGGTTTATGAGATACAGCCTGGAGACAGACAGACAGACAGACAGACAGACAGACAGACAGACAGACAGACAGACAGACAGACAGCGGAGTCTTAGTAATAGGGTCCCGTTTTTACCCTTTGGGTACGGAACCCTAAAAAACTAGATGATGCCCGCGACTTCATCCGCGTGGATTGATGTTTTTTAATTCCCGCGGCCTTATAAATAGCCTTTGTCCTTCCCCTTGATGTCAACTATCTATATACCAAATTTCATCAAAATCCGTTGAGTAGTTGGGCCGTGAAAGCGTAGCAGACAGACACACTTTCGCATTTATAATAGGCTGATTTATATGACTTGAATCTTTGTTTTGGATATTTATAGGCCAAGATAGAAGACAGTCTTATGCAAAAATTGCTCACTTGTAGCTTCTACATTATTAATACTTATGAATAAAATCGTTAAAGCTTTTATTTCCAAAGGATAGCGGTGCCTTCACACAGTGAATAAACCAGACTTTAATGAGAAAGTATGTTATCTTTTCACTGCGCTTAAACCGATTTTGACGAACTATGGTACAGAGATAGAAATTTTTTGAGACACCTCATTTGAAGCTATTTCAGCTATAGCAAGGTTGGAGCTCTCCAATGATTCAAGGTTAATGTCAGGTTTTCTAGAGGACAAATCTTGTTTACTCAAATACTTCAACGCATGGCTTCAATGTCAGTGGATATGGGATATGCAGATAGGATTCTCAGACTGCTTAACGCGTGACGATGCGCCCGTTAACAGTTCAAGTGCATTACCCATAACCAAAAATAAACTGTAAATCACAATCATGCAAATTAACCCTTCAAACGCCATCGAAATTCAAATGACGTCCATAAAATCGGTATCCGCACAATATCTCAAATGTATTCAGGGACATTAACAAAGCAAACTAAAACCTATGCCACTTACGCCCGAATTGGCTTTACTATCCATTAATGAGCTATTGAAAAATGATAGCAAAAATAATTCGCTGCAAGAAATTATCATAAACCATTTTAGGGTTAACCTTTCCCATGCTGCCATAACTATTGTTATTCAAATTTGAACTTTCACACAAAGTAATAGAGTTCAATGTTAATTCAAAAGTTTGTTCTTTTAACATTGAAAAGATCATCTACGATTCTGCATCATCTTTTATCTGTAATCACATACAAGGCATTTTGAATTTTACCCTTTACGAAATAAGATACAAAGATGTTGTGTAGATTTATGAAAAGTAATCATATGATAATTTTTTAACCCATAAATGGCGTATGCAAATTTTGACTCGGTTTGTATCGGATGCTTAGAAGGATTTATATGAGAGGGTGATTCCAATATGGCGATGACAGATGCGAAGACGGGTTCAAAACATCGTATCGAATTACGTGAAATGCATTATTTTGTGTAATGCTTTTTAAAGGGGATATCTGAAAATTATTCGTTGTTGAAAATATTATCGAATGCTAAACGAGATATCGTAAGTACTCTGTGAAAGGAGAGCTCCGCGAACCTTGAACTTATGCGCGTTTTTTTTTTTTTATTACAAGATTGGCTTGCGCTTGACGACAACCACGCTTAATACAAATAATAAACAAATAAATAAATAAATAAAAGCTTTATTGTTTGCATTATTGCTAGTGGTTGATCACAATTTATCTTAAAACAAAATAAAAATAAAATAAAAAACTAACAACAAAACAATTGGAAACAACCTCAGCACTGCCGAGCATTGGCAACAATGCTCTGCAGCGCTGGTTTTCAGTTTGCTCCATTCCAGAATGAATCTATATATTGCGCCGCGCCCTCTGCCTTATTTTCCTAACTGTTTTTAACTAAATCTACAGTTTTTAGATGTAAGTAAAATATTATAACCAAAGGACAAAATTTAAAATAAAAAATTTAAATTAAAAAAATAAAAAAAAATACTAAAACAAAACTAACTTCCCTTCCATACCTGAGGATTAAAAATATAGATCAAACTATCTTAAACCAAAAAAATAATAAAAAAATAATAATCTTAATAGTAAATGTAGCACATAAAAATAAGCATATTTAAAAAACACGGAATAGTTTTTCAATCCAATACAGACAATAAGCAATGATGAGGTCTAGGTTGAAGCGCGCCCGCCTATAGAAGATGCCTATTCACTCTTGCCTTGAAGGTACTTAAGTTATACGTGGCAGTACGTACTACGTAGTAGTAGGTTTTAATTTAATGGTGCAAAACACCGTGAGGAAATCTGCATGCCTGCGAGTTCTCAATGTGTGTGAAGTGTTCCGATCCGCACTTGGCCAGCGTATTGGATTAAGCTCTAGCCCCACTCGAGATGCATGGAGCGGCGCGGCACGTAACAGCAAATATTATTTGTAAGTTTGTACAGGACTGCGTCACCCAGTGTATCTCCGTGCCGCGTCGCAGCTCCATACAACCTCATACAAAGAATATTTGCCGCACCATGCAGCGCCGCGCCTCTGTAGTGGGGCTAGACCTTTGTGGATTGTCTAACTAAACCCTTCTTATTTTGTGAGGAGATCCGTGCTCATCGGTGATGAGTTGAGATGGCCCTTAATTTTTAATCACTTGGGCCGGCAATGGCTTGAAATGATGATAATAATGATGCCCCCCATCTAATTGTAACCAAATTGTAACCTAGAACATCAACTATAGGAGAAATTTCAGATTTCCTCGCACGAATTTCCGTAAGTAACATATTTTTTTGTTAGATTTATGGAAAGCTTATCTATATACCAGTTATACTTCAAAGTAAAGTTTAGTAAACATTAAAGTTGTGTTCAAAACAAAATCGCAGTTTGGTCAATAAATTGACTAATTTGCATTATGTTTATGCGCATAACTCTACAAAAAAATCAATGTGTTTCTACCACAATTCGGACATTCTTAACATAATACTTGAAAAAGTTACGCATTACATGTGTATTAAGTATACTCTGTGATTGAAGTGAGTAACACATTTGACATATTTTGGTCTATTCAATAGGCAAAAGACCACCCGTGGGGTTCGAGGCTAGTCCATTAGTTTTCTATTTAAAAAACCTAGGGAACGATAGGTACGTCTATTGCGTAGAGTTGCATGTCTTAGCTAGTGGCGGCTTAATAAAAAGTCGTATAAACACGAGTATAATATCAACCACAAAAATCATCTAATAACTGTTTCACAGTCAATAAGTAATTACTGTACAATTATTAACGGAAAAACTCCCGTGTGTCGATGGCGAGACAAGTATGGAGTAAGATTTAATAAGATAAAAATCAATAGAATAAAAAAAAATACTATGACGTTATAGCACGACCCGTGTATGCAGTCAAATAAAATATTTATTTAAATAATTATTATAATTTTTAACAAGAAATAAAACAAAAATATTAAATTTTATTTTTGTCATTATTGGTTTAATAATACTATGTGATGTCTGCAACTTCTTCCTTGTGTTCCTTTTAAAATCCGGGGATGGAGGAATATTTGATAATCCGAAATAAAAAGCAGCCTGTCTCTATCCAGGTCCTCAACCATGCCCATGCAAAAAATCACGTCAATCCGTTGCTCTGTTGCGGCGTGATTCAAGGACAAACCAACAAAAAAACAGTTTCGCATTTATTATATTCGAATAATATAGATTTCGCGACTCATACTTAGTAGTGGTTAAGTGCATTCGTTCATGAGCGAAGTTTCCATACATTCCACCACTACCACCACTACAGCCCATTATCGTCCCCACCGCTGGGCACGGGCCATACATTCACGATTCACTATTCAAATGAAGCTATCTCCATATAAGTTAAACATCAAAATTGCCGACAGTCGACAGGTGAGGTTTGGCTTCATTGAACACTATAATGCACTACTTATAGGTAGGTACATACATTATGTATATGAATACACTGTTTTTTAACGTGTTTTTATACGTCTCGGAGTGTCTGAAACACATACATTCATTCAAATGAAGTTGTCTCCTTTTAAGCAGAACGAACGAATTTGACATTACGACAGTCAATACAATAATATAGGTACAGGTTTGCTTCAATGAATGTTATTCATTAGGTACTTGTATTAACTACTCGACTTCACTTGAGTGAAATATAGAAGATATGAATTTATGTTTCACTAGCTGATGCCCACGACTTCGTCCGCATGGATTGAGGTTTTTTGGTTCCCGCGGGAACTCCCACTAGACTTAATTACTGAGAAATATCACGAGTTACTAAGTATGTAGGTACTTAAAATGATGCCTAAAAGTGGCTCAACAATCTGATCATCACACCGAAGTTTTTCTTCAAAGTACATAATAGGTAGGTACATACATACATCTTCAAAGTACATAATACATACGTACATAATAGGTAGGTAGGTACATAACACCTAGCTACGTAGGAGTTAAATAATAATATGTCGAGTCAAAAAAATCAAACACGCTTTTCTCAAAAAGGATGGATTTCTCAGACGAAACAAAGCAAGCAGAATATTATGATTATTTAATTTAAAAAAATTGTGTTAACTAAAAGCACCGAAGTTATGATGATTCATACTACCTACCGAGTTTCGGATTCCGTAACGAATTTTATAAACATTAATTTTACACAAAACGACTGTTACAGTTCCGAACGGGTTCGAAATTCAAATTAATGATGGCGATTTGAAGCCGGTTGACAAGCAATAATCGATTTTTGTATCGATCCAAATCCATGCAATCATCAATACGAATTTCACGGGCCGTTTGCATTGCTCTTTTTACCGAGTTGCGAAATAAATGATAGATTAAAAGAAATGTAATGAAAAAATACTAGCTATAGATAGGGTTAACAAAAATACCTGCCCCCCAATCATGTAAGGATGACCGATAAAATCGTTAAAAATCTGCGGCGTAGTAAATAAACCATAACAGCATTAAATTAGAGCTCAATTTCGTCTGCCCATTCTTATACGTTTAGGTATGTACGATACCCTAAACGTATAAGAATGGGCAGACGAAATTGAACTCTAATTCAATGCAGTTATAGTTTATTTTACTTTGACAAAAATCTTAAACGATTGATCGGATATTCTTACATGATTGGGGTCCTGATTATGAAAACGGTATTTTGTCAGTTTTCATTACGGGCTTAAAAATAAAAGTATGTATATTTTAGAAAATAGAGTTAATGTTAAAGTGAAGCCCTTTTGTACGAGTATTATAGTCCCACTCGATCTGGTTTTCAAATCGATAGCATTAGACTTTACCAAAATAGGTATGCATGTGTGACAGACGGACAGACATACCTAGTCGCAGCGCAAGGGTATTTTTTTTAATATTCGGTAACACCCGATTAGGAATGTTTTAAACCCATACTAATATTATAAATGCGAAAGTGTGTCTGTCTGTCTGCTACACTTTCACAACTCTACTTTTCAACCGATTTTGATGAAATTTGATATTAGATTAGGGTATGTTACATGACGTGTTTGGTTCAAACGATCCACAATCCACACTTACTGAAATTCTGATTTTAAGACACCACCAAATCTAAATATATAAAAGGAAAAGGTGACTGACTGACTGACTTATCAATCAACGCACAGCTAATACCAGTGGACGAATCGGGCTGAAATTTTGCTTTTGCATAGGTACTTAACTATTATGACGCAGACATCCGATAAGAAAGGATTTTGAACATTCAACCCCTAATGGCGTTAAATAGGGGTTTGAAAGGAGAAGGTTTACCTTTGGAGCACTCTTTGTACACTCTACCATGAATAGAGGAAAATACATAGATTGTATTAAAAATATAATAATTTAGAATATTAAAGTAATTAACGCGAAATAAAATAAAATGTATTTCAAGTTTTCGATACGTTTCCAAGATGGCAACCTTTAGCCATAGAGATGGCAGTAGGCGCGAAATGTATCAAATGTCATTTCTGACAGTCACTGTCAAAATAACGTGTTTTCCCTACGGTTTTTCCGGTGTTGTGTTGACACTTGACAGAAAACGTCAAAAAATATGAATCCGCCATTGTTACCCACTCGTGTTTAGTGTTGCTTATCGTGGAAAGATTAAATAATTACACCGCTGAAATTACGACGAATTCGTAGATTTGAATGATCAAAACTGGTTTAGTACTTTTTTTTCTTTAATTTCTCTACTTGTAAAAGGACTGGACCAACGCTCCATACAAATCTGGACCGTCTCCTTTGCTTAGTCCACGCGGCCGAAGTCGCGGGCAATAGCTAGTAATATATACGAGGCATCATGCATTGAAGTGTGGAGTGTGGATGCGGCTTAAGATGCAATCAAATCATATTATTATTTCAAATGCACAATATAATATAGACGCATATAAAAAAGCACCGGAACTACTATTCGGAATTTGAAAGTGGAGCATTCAAAAAAAGAACCATCAATTAGAGTAACTCAATACGGTGTCACATTAAAATGACGAGTCGCACTAATGGATTTCCAAATTTGAATTTCAAATATCGTTCGAATGGTTCGGCATCGGCTTCATCCGTCCACAGACTATATCTAGCAATATTTGAAGTTTTTTTTTTAATTTACATTATTAATATGCTATGGATTAAACTTTATTTCATAAAGTTAGCATCAAATTAAAAGCAAGCAATATAATAGAAGATTCTAATAAGGTTCGATAAACACTAAAGATTTACAACATTAATTTTTAAAGAAGTATAATTTGAAAGTAACCTAATAATGACCGCAGAAATCCCTATTTGGTTTTAAAAAAAAAGGACTAGACACCTATTTAAAGCCATCCGCCCACAGACAAGCAAACACACAAACCGATCTCATTACTAACAATGCGCCATATATTACACCGTTTCCGGTGAGAATTCGTATCTCTATCCCTTTCTAGTGTATAAAAGTTGTATCCTTCGTCTCTTTCATGCGATCGTTTGACATATCAAGATCATTAGGAGGCGATACAGTGATTTGTATAGTATTTTTAACGTTCTCTTTAAAACCGTGTCAAAACCAAGATTAATGTGTACTTTCATGTCAATTGTTAACTTTAAGCAGTGTTAAAAATTTACTCGTGGATATTTTTTTACTTTATTTTATTACATATTTATTTTCTTAAAAGTATACTCGATTTCTTCTTCGTTGTCGACCGAGAGAAGTGCACTGCTGAATATATGTCTATCTCTCTTTCTAAAACTGGAGATTAATCACACTGAATCACACTAATATTAAAAATGTGAAAGTGTATTTGTTTATTGGTTTCTCCTTCAATCATGCTGCAACAGAGCAATGGATCAACGTGAATTTTGCATTGATATAGTTGAAGACCTGGAGAGTGGCATAGGCTACTTTAAAAAAAAACTAGGATTTTTAAACCTACATCCACGCGTACGAAGTCGCGGGCGTCATCTGGTGAATATATCGAACCTTTTTTATTTTCCAAAAACCACAACTTGGTTTCCAACAATCAGTTTTAATCTCGCCTATCAAAATGCCACGAAAAATAAAACTCCAAATCGCAATTCAATATGATTTAACTCCAACCGTAAAACACAAAGTGACATCGGCTGCACCAAATAGCGCCATGTTTAAAAAAAACACAAAAACGTCAAACAATAAGGCAGAATAGAATGCATTTCATATGCAAATTCGCTTTAAATTTTTTGACATAACCATAAAAGATGGATCACATTCGAAAATTGAATGAATGGAACGGATTCAAATATTTAAACAAAGGTATTCGATGTTCGATTTTTGAATATTGTCTAATGTCTATTTATCTACGTATTGTTATGCTCATTTTTTTTGGAATTCGCTGGAGTATTGTTCTACTTTTTTTAGCATAGTCCAAAATTCCATTTATGAACAGAATGTTCACTTTAACAAAAACAGCACTTTACGAATTAGAAAAAATACTATTTGGTTGTATTTTATTTACGTATTTAAGTGATTCCAAGTATCAGATTTTATACATAACAAAATACAATACCAGATTTGGTAATAATTGCTCGGTTAGATACATTAATTGTAAATACGAGTAGGTAGGTGTTTAAATTTAACTTATTTTTATAATAAAAGCGCAAACGATCCAAATCGTAGAATCGAAGTTCGAACCCTCACAATGGCGCAAGTCATTAGAAGATTTGAATAATAAAAAAAAACTAACTAGAGGGGAGACAGTGCTTAGTGTTGCATAAGTAATTATAACAATTATTTTTTGATAGATAATAAATTATTTCTGACGGGCGTTGTCCTGTTGTAAAATCGTCACAGATAAAGTTTCGAGCGATATTATTATAAGATTATGGCAAAAATGTACTGTTCTTTTTCTCGAAAAAATTGCCTTTTTGGTTATAAGGTTGCACAGAATACTAGGTCAGAAATGTCCATAGGTTAAATATTATGCTTACAGCTTACCCATAATTATTCATTTCATCTGCGACATAAGTTAGTTTATGTTGATTTTGCTAACAAGGACTCTCAATACGTTGTATTCTTTATTGATGAGAGTCATGACCCCTTTCTCATTTATCGGTAGGGATTTAGGGAATAGTTTTCTGTTAGTAATACAATGGGCTCCCAGTTCCTTCCGCATATAGCTCGCTTGAAGATTATAAAATAAGAATTTTTCACTGCCTGATTGTTGGCGATATACCCCGTGGAGTTATTGTGCCGCATGCTGATTTTCCAAAATTACCTACCTTTAGTTTGATTATTATCAAAGGTGCAGTAATGGCGACCCTGCACCGAAAACGTAATATCAGTTATAGACCCTACACCGGGCAGCCAGATGAAATCAAACGAAATCATGCTTTATAAGAGTCATTCAATCAAATAAATATTATAAATGCGAAAGTTTGGATGGATGTATGGATGTATGGAAGTTTGTTACTCAATCACGCTCCAACGGCGGAACGGATCTGGATGAAATTTGGCACAGAGATAGATTATAGTCTGGAATAGCACATAGGCTACTTTTTATCCCAGAAAATCAAAGAGTTCCGCGGGAACCGAAAAACCTCAATCCACGCTGACGAAGTCGCGGGCATCAGCTAGTACTTTATAAAGTACTTTACAGAGACCAGCAGTGGTCATCTATTAGATTGACGAATTTGACCTCGATTATGATCATAAGATCTGGCCCCCGATTGTGTAAGGAAATCCTAATCGTAATTGTTTTTCAAACGGATAATTCGACCTGTATAAGGAGTTCATAGATGCCTGCACGTCTAAAAGCATGTATGAACTTCTTAAACAGTTCGGGTAATACGTTTTAAGTTGTCAAATGATTACGATTTGCTTAGACAATTGGGCCTCTGATTAGATTTGGTGATCGGCGCCAACCAAATTGGTGCATGTGTTAATACCAGATAAGACACAATTCTTTAAAAAAAGACAAAACGAAATCGAATCACGGAACACGTGCGTTTTTTGTCACCCCCATCATTTCCTCCCATTGAACAGATGTCCCCGCATTCAAATCAAGATGTTATTATATTTAGATCTCGTTTGACAATGGCTTGAAAAAATCTTCGAGTAACGCTTGTTGGCGCAGCTGATTGGAGTTTTTTATAACTTTGTTTCACTTTTGGTGATAGAAAGTGTGGTTGTTTTTTTTTTGTGTGTTTTGCAGAGCGTTGAGCGGGCGAGTTTAATCTATAAATTGGTAGATAAAGGTTGTGTTGGAGCTCCTTACCGCGAATAAAGAAATCGCTTGATGCTGCCCGTGCCCACTGCTAAGTATATTAGGTTAAAGAATATACTTAGTCCATACATCGGAAATGCCGAGAGCGCTTAGCCCAAAAGCTTCCTTTTTTACCTGGTGAGTTTCAGTCCATTTGCGGAGTGCCTAAATTCATAATCCAAAGTTAGCAATAAGTTTTACCAATTCTACTTTGGATTGGAAAAATTGGAAATTAGGCAGAACTTAGAACCAAATAGGAGAAGAATAGGTAAATCTAGCAAAGTCTACGAGCAGAAAAACGTAAGTAATTATGGCAGTTTAAGTATAGGAAGTAAAATGAATTATGGTATTTGGCTTACATAATATCATAAGGATCTATAATATTATAACACACAATAGTATAATAATTCCAATATAATTATCAAAATTGAAAAAAAAGTTTCTGTAATAAATTAATTTATGGGTACTTTATATGCAATTCTGAAAACGAAATCAATCCTTTCACTTAATTTGAAGTCCTTAAAACTTATGAACAAATCGATTTTTGAAAATGTTACTTACCACTCAAAAATTAACGAATTGTCAAGTATCGGATATTGAGTGCAAGATGCAATGCAGTTGCAACCATTGCAACTTGGAACAGTGCGCCCGCATCATCTACCCGTAATTGCTTTTACGATGCAGAGTTGAAACCACTAGAATAGCCACTATAAATTTAAAGTTTTCAAAATTATCGTCTGACTGCTTAACATTTTACTTTGGTTTGTCTTAAGTATAGAGTCGGAGTATCGAATACAAAAAGGTTTAGGCAAAAGTGAAAGCGCACTTTTGTTTTCTAATTATCTTTTTTTTTTAAGTGCAATTCTCAAGCTTTTATTGTACATACTTACTATCCGCTAGAGACGCTCTTACTCAGGCAACAAATCCATAGGTAATGAATATTGTAGAGAGGGACGGTAGAGAATGTTTTAATGTGAGTTGACAGTTAATCATAGTTGCAGGTTTCGTAAAGGAAGATAATAATTAGTTGCAATACAATAATTAATATAGCCAGAAAACGATGTTTACAATATAGGAAGTTGCAGTTTACCGGCTACCGCCATCCATGACTATTTGCAGAACCGCCAATGCATTGACGTACCTAATTTGAGGAATTAGGGTCAAATGTGACACTAGCACGAGTCCTTATTTCATTCTGTTTCGTTATTAGTTCTTCAATATTTTTGTATAGGTCCTGTCTATAACATTATCATCTCTTTGAATTCCACTCATTTGATATGTAATCGTCATTTCTGGGGTATATTTGAAGAATATAATAATGACGATTAATTAACATGGCTGATGGTGAAACAATGAATCGGTCGGCGATGACTTGCATGGGGGTCCCTAATGTAGCATTAAACAAAGATGAATCTTATTCCTATGGAATAAGAAACATTTAAGACCGAGTGTTTTCAAGGAAAATTATAAAAAACGATTGCTTCGATATTTACATTAATTACAATGCATAGAGGCAATACAAAGTTATTTTACTTTGATAATGTAATTTAACTGCTCATGTTCATAAGTCATACATACTTTACCCATTACAGTCGCTTTCCTATAGCACCTTGTTTTAGACTTAAATCCTATATATTATTGTAAGTACTTAATATTATTTTCGTAACACAAAATGCCAGTCCATTTACATTTTTGGAGTTTCAAATCGCACATTTATAGGTAGGTGTACCTACTCTTTTTACAATGGAATCAGTTGGAAATATTGCAAAGAACAAGTGCAATAATCCATGTCGGTAACATCTTGGAGGCTTTGATGGCCTCGATTTGTGCAGAGCAATGAACGACACAGAGCTTCACTTTGTACCTAATATCTACATAAACTTAAATGAAGTCATCACGCAATATGTACCTTTATTTATAAGAGGTTATCTCTAAATACTATTTAGTAAATCGATTGGGTAAATAATAAAACTCGCAAAAGTTTTACATAAACTATATGTTACCATCAAAACCCGAAACTCGGCCACTCCTTTTGCCGCAACTCGCTTTGCTAATCCAGTCTTTCACTAGCAGTTCACATGGACTCAATCAATATTTATTCAAATTAGGTACACTTACACTTATAGACGTCCAATCACTTACAAAACATGATGGTGATACGGTTACGGTACATTACGGTATCTTAAAACTAAAGCTACGAGGGTTCCAAACACGCCCTGGTTTGAGAAGAGCCCACAACACTTCCGCGACTCGCCGCGCCGTGCGAGTTCTTGGCGACGGTACGGCAATGCGTAGGTACGACTTGTAAAGCGACTCCATACAAGAGTCAATAACAAAACGCGCGCTTCCTACAGCACGCGCAATGCAGTTCATAGTCAAGGGAATATAGTAGCCGGTGCCCCCTTGGGCAAACGGGCAACGGCTGTGCATACCTACCTACTGCATACGACTCGACTGGTCAGTTGAGTTTGAGCCTCGAACTCATGAAAATCTTTTTAGCAGCTAAAGGCAATCTTCACCTCTGGAAAAAGCTCTATCAAATATCGCAACTTTTAACTAATGAATTTCAAATTGTGCACTACTACGTCTCTATGGAGTATGGACACACCTTTGTGTGTTTATCTTCAACAAAATACTACTTTGGTAAGGCGTAGACCTTTAAAAGTATCTTGGACCCTTACCATCGCTTAAGTACCTCCCTACCTATTAAACAATCGATAATACTAGGAGTTCTCCCCAAGCAGTCGCCGTGGCCGAAATCGGCCTGGACATCATCATCAAACAATCGATACTTAAACTACTTAATTAATCCAGCCCCCCTAGCATGGGCCGAGACAATTTTCTCCCCGAGGAAAGGATAAAAATTTTATTCCTAAATCTATACTTATAATAAAACTGTAACAGGTCCAATTCTGTACATTGAAGATATTTTGAAAATTTTTTTTGGAGGGCACTCATTATTCGATACTGAAGCCAAATATGTAATTTATTTCATTTTTGTCTGTCTGTCTGTCTGTCTGTCTGTCTGTCTGTATCTTGGCCGCGCATCACGCCGAAACTACTGAATGAATTCAAACGAAACTTGGCACGATTTGAGCCCATACTACGAGGTAGGACATAGGATACTTTTTATCCCGCAATTCTACCCCCAAAGGGGTGAAATAGGGGTTGAAAGTTTGTATGAAAGTCCTTAATTTCTCACGTTATAGCCATGAAACTTGATATACGAGCTGCGGGTTGAAAATGAAAACATATGTGTTTCACAGCTTTTCAAAATTCCACCCCCGACGGGGTGAAATAGGGGTTGAGAGTTTGTATGAAAATCCTTAATTTCTTAAGTTATAGTCATGAAACTTGATATATGAGCTGCGGGTTGAAAATGAAAACATATATGTTTCACAGTTTCTCAAAATTCCACCCCCGAAGGGGTGAAATAGGGGTTGAGAGTTTGTATGAAAGTTTTTAATTTCTCAAGTTATAGCCATGAAACTTGATATATGAGCTGCGGGTTGAAAATGAAAACATATGTGTTTCACAGTTTTTCAAAATTCCACCCCCGAAGGGGTGAAATAGGGGTTGAGAGTTTGTATGAAAATCCTTAATTTCTCAAGTTATAGCCATGAAACAGCATTTGGGCTTTCGTTAAAATATGAAGAAGTACGTGTTTCACCATTATAGGGGGATTATACCGTGGGATAGTAATATAGGCTACTTTTTATTCTGGAAAATTAACTGAAAAACTTATTCCACGCGGACGAAGTCGCGGGCATCATCTATAAAGAATATACATAGATACATACATACATACATAGGCTACTTTTTATCCCGGAAAATTAATGAGTTCCCGCGGGAATCGAAAAAACTTAGTCCACGCGGACGAAGTCGCGGGCATCAGCTAGTAAATATATAAAAACGCTAAATAACGGTGGATAAATAGTCCCCCGAGTCCGCGTGAAATGTCAAACGGGGATAAACTTCGCCTCTCCCCTGTTGCCGTGCTCTGAGAAGTGGCTAAGTTAATTTTATCTCTTGTCAGTGGATAAAATCGGGGGATGATTTTTTTATCTCCGGCCCATGCTACTAGCCCTGCTGGTGTAGTAGAGCCAGCATAAAAGCTAAGCTAATTATTAAGAATAGGAAAAACTTTTTTTTTACAAATACACAGTTTTTTTCCAAAGGTATCTTCTCTGCCTACAGCACTACTCTGTGCTCTATTATCGAAATGCACATCGCGGTTCTAAGGGTTGAATATTTCTGTACTAAACTGGAACCGAATTTGCAGTCTTTTCCTCCCTAACTATAAAGTCGTAAAGTTTAAATTCCCATGAACATAAAGCAGTGTTAACTTGGCGGTTTGATATTTACCGCGACACCCATCGTTGCTCGCATTACCGAAATTGTTCGTCTACAATGGACTGATGTTCTCTCATGCATTATTTTCCAACAGTCGATACTTTGTGGCGGTATTGGTAAGTACATAAATGAAATGATGAATACCATAGACAAATAAATCTACTTTCTTTATAAAAGGATGCTATGATTTTACTGTATGATTACAGGAGCAATAAAAAATTAGATAATGTTTGAAAATTACGTGTGAAGCTCGTAAGTATAGCCACGAGAACTTGTGCAGAAAATGTGAGTATTTTAAATTGATGAGTCAAATTAAACTTAATAGCGATAATGTTGGTAGTAGATTATTTTTGTTCCCCGAGGGCGCTATTTTGAATTCAGAGCGAAGTGAAGGATTCTATAGTAGAATCCCGAGCGTAGCGAGGGGTTCTAAAGTAGAATCCTGAACGTAGCGAGGAATTCAATATACGCCGCCCGAGAACAAAAAATTTGGCCCCGAGTGACACACACTATTTTTCATCATTACGTATGAGAAAAAGTAAGGTCAAAACCTATACGTTTAAGCACCAATCAGAAGATACTCCTACCAACCTTCTATGTAATTGTATATACATTATTTAGACGTATATTTAAAGTTTAAATAAAATGTAAAGACGTACATATATCCGATCAACAAATTGATCACGTGACTTCGGACCAATCAGAACAGAGAAATGCAAAGTCGTATATTCGATCAACAAATTGATGACGTGACTTCGGACCAATCAGAAGAGAGAAATGAAAAGTCCCATGGGCCTACAAGTTACACTTTGCTCCCGCTATCCTCTGAAGGCAATATGCGTTTTTCGAATAGGTATGATGAAAAAACTTTTGTTTTGTATTCATTTCGAATCTTGTTTGTTTTCTTAGCTGTTATTGCCTTGCTCTTTAATTTGACATCGAAGCTTTTTATTTTTGAAAAATGATTATCAGAGTCAATATATAGGATCTATAGTTTTCACAGCATTACCACACATAAAACTTTGACGACCTCCGTGGCGCAGTGTTGAGCGCTGTTGTGTTAACATGCGGAGGTCCCGGGTTCGATCCCCAGCAGGGTCAATTTGGGAATTTATAATTTCTGAATTTTCCCTGGTCTGGCCTGGTGGGAGGCTTCGGTCGTGGCTATAGTTACCACCCTACTGGCGGAGACGTGCCGCCAAGCGATTTAGCGTTCCGTGTCGTATAGCAACCTAATAGGGGTATGGGTTCAATATAACTGCCATGCCCCTAACAGGTTAGCCCGCTACCATCTTAGATTGCATCATCACTTACCTACCATCAGGTGAGATGGCTGTCAAGGGCTAACTTGTAGTGGATAAAAAAACTAAATGGACACTGTATGACGCTCGAAAAGAGGTATGAGGTACTAACTTGTCGTGGTTAAAAGAAAAAAAAAATTCTACTCTAGGTAATAATTCTTTATACGCTGAACCCATTGACTTACCAATACCTTAGACGCACCATCGATACGCAAAAAACGGCACGGTCAAATTGTGCACAAATAGATATTGTGAACAATTTTCGCCTCAGTCGCGCATGAGTACACTAAGCGACAAAATGTCGTATGTGTCGAATTGTTATTACAAAATTGAACCCTAAATATAAAGTTATATGGTTGGTTTTTGTGAACCGTTTGGTGTCTCAGTCTACCTATATTATCTATAGTTGTGTTTGTACAAGCGATTGTGGACGCTTTTTGAGTATTAATTTGTAGGTAATGTTGTATCCTTAGTTGGTAAATCGATGGCTGAACCATTTCACCAACACGTACCTATGGATCGTAAAAAATAGTTTTATACAGGGGCATATCCATCTTATTCTCATAAAACTAATCGGGGAGCGAATTCAAAAAAGTTAAAAGAAAAAGCCTGGGCGTCCAGAATCCCTTCTTATGCAAATCTCTCTTTCGAATATTTGAAATAACGTTTGATTTCCGTCGCGCCGCGTTGGAGTGTTGCTATTAATTATTAATTTCGAAATGATTTATTAGCATTTTTCCTTGCGGACTTATGAAAAATTCTATAAAAGTTAATTAGGAATATAAACGTGATATTCATTGAAAGGGTTCCTTTTCCTGTTTTTTTTTCATATTGCTCTGTAGAAATTAATTAAGACGTTTAGTATAGGTATAGTATACCGCCGGAAGTGCTGCTTAACTAGGTTTTGGTAGGTAGGTACTTACTACTTACCTGTATACTATCATAACCATCATCAACAATATATCAATCACCGACCCACTAATGAGCCTGTATTTTTCAAAACTTCAAGCACCCTTAAGAACACAATAATACATGTAGGTAGATACTAGACTAGACACGGAAGCGAATTTTCTTGACGATGATTTCCTTCACCCAAAAAGCAAGTGATCGCAAAATATACCTACTTAGATAATAGTTAACATGAAAAAGTTAAAGAAATTCGTGCCCGGTATTTTACCCCTACCTAGCCAAAATAATTTTTTAGTCATTATAAGCAAATGCAATTGATGAACCGGCATTACCACCACCACAACAGTCCATTAACGACCCACTGCTGGGCCTCGACTCTCATAGGAGAGAAGAAATTAGAGCTAAGACGCACCACGCTGCTCCAATGCGGGTTGGCGGGCTTTAACGACTATTATCATGTTAGTGATAATTACCGGGATCGACGGCTTAACGTGCATTCCGAGGCACTGGGGTGAAACACCACCAACTTCCTACCTCCGGGCTAGTAGGTACTGAGAATTTCTAGTCAGAGAAACCCAATATTTAATTATGGCCCGACCCGGGACTCGAACCCGGGACCTCGTCGGCCGCAGTCGAACATGCCAACCACTAGACCAACGAAGCAGTCATACACAGTACCTACTTATTCTTTGTAAATTAATTTATTTTTACACGATCCACAAATCCACTACCTACCTACCACGGCTTACACGATTTTCCGCTTCGAGATCGTCAAAATGACGAAAGTTGCGTCCCGATTGAGAAACAAAGAAATTAAGTCGTGACGATTATCAAGAGCTACATTAATCTCTTACTCAATACTCTACCATCATCATCATTGTTCTGATATTAAAATTACCCTATTATGGTGCGGTCTTAAAATGAAATGGTGGTTTTTCTGTCCGATTCAAAATTAAGTTTGCGACTCCTGTATATCTACTTATTTAAATCTTACTTGTAAATACCCGACTGAATTTGTTGCGGGTTCTCCTCAAACCAGGGTACCTACGTTAGGAACCCTTGCAGCTTTAGTTTTAAAACACCGTAATTCGTCATATTTTTGAAAAACCCCGCCATAGCAAATAATGTTCTATTAAGAAAAACCTATCCAACGTTTTATACATTGGATTGCTATTGAAGGGATACCTACCTATACTAATACGCGCATAGAAAAAAGATCTTTTACCTTCGACTTATATTACCACAAAAAGACTATAGGTAGTGTTCTTCTGTTCTATTTGGATTCAGGATTAAGATCTAACTTACATAAATTTAGGTACAAGACTTAGAAGAAATAAAAAAAATGTTGAGTCGATTAGACTCCATTGGAGATGAAACTTAGTTTCTTTCTTCATTTTGGTAGGGTGTGTTTTATATCACTATTAAAGACGTAGGTAGGTATAAACAGCTCGGTTCGAAATCATAACATTTTTAGGATTTTCAAATAGAAATCCCTACCCCCTTTTTTGGTGAAGTAGGTACTAGGTAGGTAGGTATGGTAGAGGCTATCGTCATTTACCATCTCTATCAACCAACGCAAGGTTAAAATAAAAGACTATGAAAACTAGACATTTAAATATTTATTAAGGAAAACGAATACTTACCAGTCCACTAACAAAGTATCTACCTAATACTATCGCAAAAAAAAATTGTTATCGTAAGACGTAACCACTATAATAATTAGGCAATAATTACCAACTTACCTATTCTTTAATAGGATATAGGTACCTACTACCTACTTAATTCGCTTTACAAAATTAATAAATATTTTACACTAGCTGATGCCCGCGACTTCGTCCGCGTGGATCGAGGTTTTTTGGTTCCCGCAGGAAATCTTTGATTTTCCGGGTTAAAAGTAACCTATTCCAGACTATAATCTATCCCTTTGCCTAATTTCATCCAGATCCGTTCAGCCATTCTGGCGTGGTTGAGTACTTAACAAACATCCATCCATACCTACATCTATCCATCCATCCATTCAAACTTTCGCATTTATAATAAATTAGTAGGTACTTATTTTACATGAAAAGCTCAGAAAAGCCGGACATCATGGTATGGAAAACCTAGTTATTTCTAAAATCTATTAAAAGGTAGATTAAGCATTGGAAAATGCGTGGAAAACGTGAAAAGCGACGCGCAGCGCCATCTAGTGGCGAGAGGCATCCGCGTAATTTAATGAACCTCACGTTCCTAGTTCCGTGCCAACGCAAACCGTACGATATCTACAAAATATCATTAATAGAGTGAAAAAGGATGAGGAAAAATGCATTGTTTATTAACATAATAAGTAATGGCTTTAAATATTAAGAACATTAAGTATTAGGTAGGTATACTTACTTACAATGTTAATATTCATGTTTTTTTATTGAAAAGACAATTAAACTAAATGTATTATTATGTAGGTATGCAAAGTCGTTAAATTTTATTACATTTTATTTTATGAGTTTTATTTCATTTCAAAATACCTAGGTACTTACCTGAATCTAAGTAAGTAGGATTTCGAATTACAAATAGTTCAAAATTTAAATAAGTATTTTAAAATTTAGGTATGGTAGGTTAGGTATGACACGTGACGTCTTAAGAAAAACTAGGGTAAATGCACCAATTATGGACCCTATCGAAAAGAGGAATTCCCGATCGCAGGAAACCCAGTAACCGAATTTCGGGTGGAGGGAAACAAAAACTGACCTACATAGCGCCCTACCGAGTTCAGCCACCCCTGCCGAGTCAGACGACCCTACGCGTCTTCTTGCCCTTTGCAATTGCTCTGCACTTTCGATATTCAAGGTGATCTTGATATTGCACTTATATTTAAAAAAAAATAGTGTTATGTTAAACTTTATAAAAAAGTAGCGTCTTTTAGAAATTATCTGTTCTTATCTATAAGCCGATAAATGCCATAAAAATTCGTTTACAATATTCAATTATGCAATTTAATGCATAAATGCATAATACATCAATATCTAATTGATATGGTGTTAGATAAATGAAGCGTGACTGTTATTAAGTGTGTAATGTAAACAAATAAAATGTCACCGCTGAAGCTTGAAGTCCAAGCGCCGGGCAGTCGATTGCGCCGCAAAAAAAAGCGCATCCTATTATCGACTACAACAAAAGGACTTGTGCAGCGATACCTAAGTACACATCTCGATTCATCGTCTCGACTCGATCCGAACCGATCCTATTGGCGCGCCCCACTGTCGCCTCGAGGGAGCGGGACGGGGCGCGGAGTATCGGTAGCGAGCGACAAGGAGGGAGACGGTCATCTTAGCTGCCGAGTAGCGTCCCACTGGGCGGGGCCGCGCCAAGGAGTGAGCCTCAGATGCGCGTAGTGCTGGTGGGGCCTCGTCCGAAGGATCGCACTGCAGTCGACTGTCGCGGCAACGACGCGCGCCCGTGACCACATCGTTCCGCTCCCGCTTAAAGGATCACCTTACGTAATAACTAATCGGATCGAAATCGTTCATCCGATTATCGATTGTGAAAAGTGAACTTTCGATACTTGTGTACTATTTTTTGTTTATAATTTTTTATCGCGCTACAGTGAACTTGAATAATTATTATTGTGCGCTGTGTTATGTTATTGTTTTGTTTTCGCACGGACTCCTAAGATTATTTTGGGCGTAGCTGTTTGCTTTACAATATTTTTGTTTATGACTTTGTGAGTGAATATTGGTAAAACATAATATCTCAAAAGATTTCTGTTGTTGTGTTGATTGACTGATACAGTGATATGTGGACTTCACTGAGACATTTTCATCTCATGTGACAACTGAACTTCAGAAACAGTAAGTAATTTTTTTTTAATGCAGTACTATTATGCCACCTTATTTAATTATTTTTCTTTCTCATTAATCCTCCAGTGACAATCTGATAAATAAAATCTTAGTTTTCATTCACTTATAATTTGTTGAAAGTTTGATCTTATTGACTCGGACTCAAATGAAATGATTGATTAATACTTTTTAAAGATAAATAATTAATGAAAATACTAATAAAAATCACAAAATTTTATTTTACCCGTTGTTTACCTTTAATTATACACAACGGATGAAGTTCAATCCCTTAGACCAAAATACACATGGTAAAATTTTAATTAAATTGCATTATTTATATTTAGTATAATATAAGTTATTTTTTAGAAACTCTTATATGGTAGATTTTACCCCAATAGGAAAAACATTACATTCTTATTAGATTCTTAACTAGTGATTTTTTAAATTCTTATAAGAGAATAAAAGATAATGCACACAAATGTGTTAATAATGTACTAATTTTACTTGTAAAGGCAAAATAAATCAAAAAATTAAATATTCAATTAATAAAAAACCTTTGTTTAATTCGAAGACTCTTTTCGTATTTTTATCACACTTTGTTACCTCCATTTTTTTATCGATATTAAATCAAAACAACAATATTAAATAAATTCCAATAGTAAAACTTAAGTTTAACATCATTGACATAAAAGTTCGAAATTCAGTGTCAAATCATCATTCAGTAGATCAAATAGCTCATAGAATGTGAGTTAATTGGTGCAAGTGTAGCCGGTCTCTGCGTCGGCATGCCGATACGAACCGATTCGTTTTGTTGTACGTGATTGATGAGTGTCAATTACTGAGTGCTTTACCCTAAACTCCCCTGCACTTCATACGGGGTTTATTTTTATACGGACAATAGCATTTTGTCCTTTGACTAGAACAAATTGAACGTTCATTACTCTTTTAAGATTATACTCATAGAAGATCATTTTGAGCATGCTCCAGTGTAATTTTATTTGAAATAAAAATAAGTAGGTTGCAAACATGATAATGCTCATAGATATAATTTAAAAATATAGGTATGTGAGCCCAGAGCAATTTATTTTTTTAGGGACAGGGATAAATATTTAAATTTAGTATGTACCTACCTACCTATAATTAGTACAGTAACCCTAAATTAATTTAAAGTACCGAGAGTTTTAGTTAGTTTACCAAAACTAATATAAGTAGGTAGGTACTTATTTCTACCTAATAATAGGTATATTTACTTAAATATTTAACACGAATGTGGTGGAATAGGTTAGTACTTAGTACCTACCTAACTACATACCAACATCCACCTACCTTCCAATCAAACTATTGAGGCAAGAAATATAGGAATGATTAGATTTTAATTGCCTCTCTTCATATAAATGCTATAATTATAATCCACTAGTTGTAGCTATTAGAACCTCGACAAATTAGTAGATGAATATAGGTATGACATTTTATACAATTTCTTTTCCTTTCTTACATGTTAATTTATTTTGTTTATTTTTTTGTATTAACTTATCTAGATATTTTAATATTTTATTATATTTATATATTGATAGTTGATACGACCTGTTTTTTTATTTTGATTACTCTATTAAGTTTATCCGTAACGGATCTTGTAGGCAGCATTATGTTATTTGCTTTTTATAGTAGTTACCTATGAAGTAGGTATAGTCACGCATTTTTGAGTTTATTTATGTTACGTAGGTATATAAGTCTTCCCTGAATAGTGTACATGTCAGTGTATCTACCGTGTGTATTATCAGATATAATTTATTCATAGAATTAATAAATCAATTTTATTTTATCACTTAAGGTCCTTAGGTTTAAGGTTTTCATTAAGTTAATCTCAATGCACAAATTATTAAATAGACTTAGGTACATAGGTTATAGATTATTAGGTAGTTAATAGATAATATAATAAATGAATGAAATTGCATTTGCTGTCTTATTTTAACAAACAATTCTTAAATTACCAATAATTCACAACTATCTAAGGTGTTACGAGCAAATCTATGCCTAGGTAGGTAGGTACAGGTACATTAGGCATACCTACCTACCTAGTCATAGAAATGAAACAGTTGCCAATATATTATATAATAATATATTCTGATAACAAAATATTATTGAGACGTAACAAAAAAATAGACAGCTTTTAGTTGGGAGCAATCATTGATGTAGAATTTTAGTACCTACCTATATTTCAATGGGAGCAATAATTAATTATTCTTCGTCAATGTCATTTATTACGAAGTTTCATGAAATTGGTACAGATGGCGTCACTGGAGGTTCTTGACCCCTTTCTTTGGTAACTGTGCCATTTTGTTTGATAATTGTTAAAACTTCTAAATCTTTTCAGTAGTAAAAGTTAAGTCTCTGCTATGCATAGAATTTATTACTTTTTTATTTATTTAGTTGTGCGCTTACCTCTTATCAACAGTTGTGATGTTGTGATGAAACTTTTGTAGACTATAAACTTAAACTTTTCAGAGGTAGGTATTTTACCTCATCTGATCAAAATCGGTTCATTTAAATAGGATTTTGGCGTTAATCACACATGCACAAAATCGCCGCGGAAATGGTTTAATTAGCTAATTATTTGTTGAGCTTTAAAAAGAATTTACGGTAGGTACCTACTTACCTACCGGTTGGTAACTAGCCACAGCCCAAGCACAGTAAGTTGTATCTGTTTACTGTGGCCCAAGCCTCCCACCAGGCCAGACCAGAGAAATTTCAGAAATTATACTTAAGCTAGCAGATGCCCGCGACTTCGCCCGCGTGAAATAAGATTTCTAAATAACCACGGGAACTCCCTAATTTTTCGGGTTAATATAATAACCTATGACACTCACAAATGAATCGGTCCATGTTAAAAAGGCGCCAGTCCAGATACCCTAATTTTCAGAAAAGAGGAAAAAACTTTGGCCTTGAAAATTAATCAAAGGAGCATTTCTTTTTTTATATTTTGGTACATAAATATGCTTTAACCCTATAGTTTCCTGTATTTTTTTTACTTTTATATAATATAGTTTTTTAGTTATACCTGTTTTAAGTTGGTGGACTAACGCCTTTTTAACATCTAATAGAGATTTTCATGGAATAAAAACAAACTTTTAGAAAATTATTCTGTATAATGAACTAAAATATTAAGAAACAAAAAGAAAAAGAAAAAAAAAACATATTTTAATTAAAAATCTGTCAAATCATTGTCAATATCATGACTGCACTCTACAGTAGGACGTATAACTTCTTCCGTTTTTATTTCCTTCAAAAAGACTTCAGTCCACATAAATACAAGCAAAAACTTCTGCCACGATTTAAGTTTCCTTGTAAAAAAGGCATCAGTCACTGGACTGACGCCGTTTTTACATGGAAACTTAAATCGGGGCAGAAGTTTTTGCTTGTATTTATGTGGACTGAAGTCTTTTTGTTGAAAAACCGATTTGAATAGATGGATTGGGGAATTATCTAACGAATGGCATCACTAACTCAATTCATAGAAAATGGTGACTGACGCCCTTTTAACATGGACCGATTCAAATAATGTGGCTTTCTATTGGTACCAGAATTTTCAAAATCGGTTCAGTAGATCCAGAGATTACCCCCTACAACCTCACAAACTTTACCTCTTTATAACATTAGTATAGATTTCGAAATTCGCCCTACCGGGCACCGAACCCGGAACCTCCCACGTTAAGAAAACGCACAACACTGCGCCATGGGGAGGTCGTCACACAATATCGCCGATAAGTAGGTTTATGTTACCTACAATAAAATACAATGGAGATAACCTCCACCCTTCTTCTACTTACTCATTCTGATCTGTGTGCAATCTTCTTCTGAATAAAGTAAACATAAATGGTAATTATGTACCTACTATGTACCTACGCATTAATCTAATTGGGTATTTAACTACTAGTGAAATAAATATTACTTTTTAGTGATTATTAAATAAAGGATCTCCCAAAAGTCGTAGGTAATATCCACGTCCCCAGCTATAGTATTGTGTTGAATAACCATTTTAAACTATTGATTAAAGTAAAAAAGTGCGTCGAACTTTGATGACGTCACAATTTTAAACTTCATACAAAATTCCTTAAGCACACGTTTTGATGTTTGAAAAAAAGTTGCTGATTTGACTAGTTGTCACATACCCGACTTCCGTCTGTAAGTACTAGAATACGTCTTGTTATTTCAGATTAATAGTTTACCATGTTTAGTAGCATTAGTTCTGCAAATTGTTATGATAACTTACAAACAGGTGGGATCGTCTGCATTATAATCTAATGTAGGTATAAGTACTAGTTAACTTACACGATAATTTAGCGAAGACATAACGTAGAGCAAAACCTTAAACGATTTCCCATTGTTCAGTCAGGCAGAGCTACGTTTTTCTTAACTCATGTGCAATTGACACATTTTGTTTATTTGTTGGTTGTAATTAATCCATGCTGATGATTGATACCTATAAAATATAGTATGCGAAAATCTGTCTGTCTGTTTATCTGCTACGCTATCACGGTATATCAGTTCAACAGATTATGAAGAAAGGTACAAAGATAGATTTTATTTAATACCTTTCTTATCGAGCTGTATATTATGTGTATATGTGTTATTTACCAAAATAAATATTCTGATATTATATACCTACTTACCTTAGACTAATTTGAATTTTGATTTAAGTTGGGAACTAAAGGGACGACCTCCCTGGCGCAGTGTTGAGCGTTGTTGTCTTAACGTGCGGAGGTCCCGGGTTCGACCCCGGCGGGGTCAATTTAGAAATTTATAATTTCTGAATTTTCCCTGGTCTGGCCTGGTGGGAGGCTTCGGCCGTGACTAGTTACCACCCTACAGGCAAAAGACGTACCGCCAAGCGGTTTAGCGTTCCGGTAGGTACTATGCCGTGTATAGAAACCGAATAGGGGTATGGGTTTAATATAACTGGTATGCCCTTAGCAGGTTAGAGCACTACCATCTTAGACTGCATCGTCACTTACCACTCAAGGGAGTGAGATCGCAGTCAAAGGCTAACTTGTAGAGGATAAAAAAACAAAAAAACCGGCCAAGTGCGAGTCGGACTCGCGCACCGAGGGTTCCGTACAAACCTGTAGTAAGTTTTAAATTATTAAAAAAAAACTACTTACTAGATCTCGTTCAAACCAATTTTCGGTGGAAGTTTGCATGGTAATGTACCTATATCATATATTTTTTTTAGTTTTATCATTCTCTTATTTTAGAAGTTACGGGGGGGGGGGGGGGACCAACATTTTACCACTTTGGAAGTGTCTCTCGCGCAAACTATTCAGTTTAGAAAAAAATGATATTAGAAACCTCAATATCATTTTTGAAGACCTATCCATAGATACCGCACACGTATGGGTTTGATGAAAAAAAAAATTTTGAGTTTCAGTTCTAAGTATGGGGACCCCCAAAATTTATTGTTTTTTTTTTCTATTTTTGTGTGAAAATCTTAATGCGGTTCACAGAATACATCTACTTACCAAGTTTCAACAGTATAGTTCTTATAGTTTCGGAAAAAAGTGGCTGTGACATACGGACGGACAGACAGACAGACAGACAGACAGACAGACAGACAGACAGACATGACGAATCTATAAGGGTTCCGTTTTTGCCAAATTTGGCTACGGAACCCTAAAAAGGGAATGGTTATGATTTAAGCAGTCTATAAATTCAAATAGACTTTTTACAAGTGCTTATGAATAGTCGAGTGAATCTACCTATGACTATCCACTTATCAAGACAGGGTCATACAAGATAATCCATAAACAAAAAATTTAAAAACCCCGTGAATTAAAAAACAGTTATAGCCTCTGTCATTCTCCATCTCCAGGTCCTTACATAACCATGAACATTTCACGTCAATCCGTTGTTCTGGGATTAAAAAACAAACAAACACTTTTGCATATACCTATTGTAATATAAGCAAGGTGCTAGTATATTATAATATAGCTTGTATTATGTAGGTACACCTAACACAATAAAATTATACAGAAGGCATATAAACATTATTATTTTGATCACGAATTAATATTCAAGATGATCTTCCAAGTCAATTATCGATGATTAATACATTAGTACACCATATGCATGGGTACTACAGACATTAACGAGCAAGACTATTATAACACATGGTGTAAGCGATCCGCCATATCTGAATTCTGAATAGATACTAGTTCACTTCCGCTACATAGCAACTATAGAATAGTATAGTTACTATTGGCTACTAGCACTATTGGGCTAGCACTATTGGGCTAGTAGTACCTAGGTATACCTACTGTACACCTAGATACTATTAGCCAATAGTGCTTATAATAAACTAGATGATGCCCGCGACTTCGTCCGCGTGGATTATTTAGTTCATAATTCACGCGGGAACTTCTTTATTTTTCTGGATAAAAAATAGCCTATGTCCTTCCCGGGATACAACCTATATCTCTGTTGTCTGTACCATCCAAGCTGGTAGAAATTTCCATACAAAATTCAGTTAAGTATTATAACACAAGATAAGTATGCAGCTTGAAAATGTACATAAATACATACCAAGGTGTAGATAGGTAGATACTTAGTTGGGACTCAAGGTCTAGTCTGGAATTTATATGGGCGTCGGTCTACTATAAGAATAATTAACCTGTGCTGTGTTCTGTGGCTGTGCTATTACTATACATAAATGCGAAAGCGTGTCTGTCAGTCTGTTACCTACCTTTTATCGGCACAACAGCTGAACCAATTTTGATGCAATTTTGTTCACTGGTATAGCCTGTAGGTAGTTTACCGGTAGGTAATGTACTCGTACCTATATCCTGGAGAGTACATCTTTGATTTTTTTTATCCACTACAAGTTAGCCTTTGACTGCGATATCATCTGATGGTAAGTGATGATGCAGTCTAAGATGGTAGCGGGCTAACCTGTTAGGGGCATGGCAGTTATATTAAACCCATACCCCTATTCAGTCTCTAAACTCGTACCGGAACGCTAAATCGCTTGGCGGTACGTCTTTGCCGGTAGGGTGGTAAATAGCCACGGCCGAAGCCTCCCACCAGAAAATTCATTTGATTTGACTTTTGTGATAATATTATGCATTTCGCCTAACCAACCTACCTATGCCCTTACGGTGCACGGTTACTACTTAGGTAGGTACTCAATGCAGACTTCAATAAAGCTTCAGTATAAATATCTTAGGTGTCAGGTAGCAAATGATAAACAGTCTGTATTATAAATCGTGGGATACATCCGGCGCAATAGCTCTCATTATTGGCCGATAATAATTGAGACACTTAACACCTTCACATATACAGGCTGCTCTTATTACTAAGTTATAATAAAACCAAGATAAATTGTTTTGGATTGAATTTTACTGAACAAACTAAGTAAACACCTCTAACAAGCTTCACGGGTATTTTATATCCATAACTAGCGGACGCCCGCGACTTCGTTCGCGTGGCATACGTTTTTAATTCCCACAGGCACTCCTTAATTTTCCGGGATAAAAAGAAGCCTATGTCACTGCCCAGGTCCTCATCTATACCCATAAAAAATCACGTCGATCCGTTGCTCTGTTGCCGCGTGAGTGAATGACAAACTCTCTATTTAACGTCCTTGGGGATAGAAACTACAAAAATTGTGAAATACGTATTTCATAATTTTAAAACGGAACCCCAAATACCAAGTTTCATGGCTATAACTTGAAAAACGACGGACTTTCATATAAACTTTCAACCCCTATTTTACCCCTTTGGGGGTAGAATTTCGAAAAATCCTTTCTTAGTGGATACTTACCTACTATTTACCAGCACACACCCTCCAAATTTCATGTCCCTAGGACCAGCGGTTTAGGCTGTGCGTTGATATATAAGTCAGTCAGTCAGTCAGTCAGTCAGTCAGTCAGTTAGTCAGTCAGTCAGTCAGTCAGTCAGTCAGGACTTTGAATTTTATATATATAGATTACATAGTTTGATAAATAATAAAATATGATTGATCATTTATTTCACGTAGGACCACTTGTGCCATCATACTAATGCTAATTTTATAAATGCGAAAGTGTGTTTGTTTGTTGGTTTGTCCTTCAATCACGCCGTAACGGAGCAACGGATCGACGTGATTTTGGCATGGATATAGTTGAGGACCTGGAGAGTGACATAGGCTACTTTTTATCATGGAAAATTAAGGAGTTTGACGACCTCCGTGGCGCAGTGTGTAGCGCTGTTGTCTTAACGTGCGGAGGTCCCGGGTTCGATCCCCGGCAGGGTCAATTTGGGAATTTATAATTTCTGAATTTTCCCTGGTCTGGCCTGGTGGGAGGCTTCGGCCGTGGCTAGTTACCACCCCTACCGGCAAAGACGTGCCGCCAAGCGATTTAGCGTTCCGGTACGATGCTGTGTAGAAACCGAATAGGGGTATGGGTTTAATATAACTGCCATGCCCCTAACAGGTTAGCCCGCTACCATCTTAGACTGCATCATCACTTACCATCAGGTGAGATCGCAGTCAAGGGCTAACTTGTAGTGGATAAAAAAAAAAAAAAAAAGAGTTCCCGCGGGAATCAAAATACTTAAACCACGCGGACGAAGTCGCGGGCATCAGCTAGTTTGTTATATATGTCAAGACTGTACCACCGGTTCGGAAAACTGATTCTACTAAGAAGAGCCGGCAAGAAACTGTTTGACAATTAGGATAAATATCATAATCATCTTAAATTTCAGATCATCTCATAATAAGAAAGACTTAGGTACTCGTAGGCCACTTAGATGGGTAGACTTCACACATGCCTGAGAACATATTAATATTATTTCAATGCCTTGGTGTAATCCTTCATTCTTTAAATAAATAAATAAAAACTTTATTGCTTACACTATGTTATGTGACTATTATGTACAGTAAATGAAATGATTTATTTATTTCACGTAGGACAACTTGTGTCACTTATGAAACGTTAAGACTCTACCACCGGTTCGGAAAGCTGAGAACATAATATTATTTCAATGCCTTGATATTGTATTCCTTCATTCATTAAATAAATAAATAAATAAAAACTTTATTGCTTACACTATAATGTTATGTGACTATTATGTACAATAAATGAAATGATTTATTTATTTCACGTAGGACAACTTGTGTCACTTATGAAACGTCAAGACTCTACCACCGGTTCGGAAAACTGATTCTACTGAGAAGAGCCGGCAAGAAACTCAGCAGTTGCTCTTTTCTCAAAAAAGAAAAGGTTACAATAAGTAGAACCCATACCTACAACACATAAATTACAAATATTACACTGACTTGTGGGTTACCGAGGCCGGTTATCGATAGTGTAATAGAGAAAGAAAGAGAGGCTTTACATAGTATTCTGTCTTGTGACATATAAATAAAGAAAATGAAAGAAGAAAAGCACTTTAAGCAGGAAAGTATGTAGTAGTAATAAGTAGTAGGAAGGCCGGAAGTTTTTTTTTTAGAGATAAGTTACCTTTGTCCACTTTTTTTCTATTAGTTTTAAGACAATATTTTGTACAAAAATAGTTGAACACACCATTCAACTATGATATAAGTAGGTCAATATGGTAAAATTATTTGAGATTGAAACTATTTTTTTATTAAAAATATCTAAAGTATATTCTAGCTAGCTGCTAGGCTCTACAAAATTATAAACCATAACCTGTACCTTTGTGTAAAAATGTATCTATAGAACTAAATACCAATAACGTATTCACCTAATTATGAGTGGGTAGCTAATAACTATAAAAGGTGTGTTCGGTCTAGACAAGGATATGAGTTTATAAATACTCAACATAAACGGAATTCAATACATACATAATTAATTAAATATTATTCAATGATGATTTTTATCATTCTACGAAGTGTCAAATTTTTAATCTCCGTTATAATTTATGAGCTTTAACGATATTTAATGTCAATGTACCCATTTGGAGTAAACGCTTTACATAAAATATAATATGACTGTTGGTAACACGATTGGACAGTACTTAATTTTGATTTTTATAGCTTTCATAGCTAAGAATGCGCGGGCTCGTAGGTATATAATATTGTGTTACGCGTGCAAATTACCTACTGAAATATTAAGTCATTGGGAGTGCGGGCCCGCAAAATTGCTTATTTTTGTCATTCAGTAAACTGCAGCACTAATGTCTGAATGACAAAAAGTTTGACATGCGGTCAACTAACTTAAAAATTTCCTAATAACTTTGTACCTAACATCCTGTATAAATATAAATATAATCTATTGTTTAAAGATGTGCTTACACATAAAAAATGTTTATGAGAAAAGTCTGTACGTAGTACGTACCTAATACCTATTACAGATTGACTAGGTTTTGTACTGCGACTCTTTTCGCGATGTTGTTAGTATTTATATTAATCCTCTAGGATATAAGTATTATTTTATCTAACCTAAATTATTCCTTGCTTGTACCTAGTGTTCTACCTGCATGTAAAATGTATAGGTAGGTATGACAAATTACCGTGACTTCGTCCACGAAATACTTTTTTCAGGCCCTTTGGAGCCATGTGTTTAAGTTTCCAATCATGGTCAAGTTTTGTCAAAATAGGCATGATGTGTAAACTCGCGTGGAAAGACCGCGTAAGTAACTCACTTTAATAACGAGCTGCACACACTAGAGCGACCAGACAAAACGTCGTTTCCCTTTTGTTTCGGTTCCCGTTTTTGTCCTGTCCTGTCCCTAGTGAGATTTTGCTCTTAGATAGATATGGATAATCCATACTTCTACAATAATATTATAAATGCGAAAGTGTGTCTGTCTGTTTTCTGTCTGCTACACTTTCACGGCCCAACTACTCAACCGATTTTGATGAAATTTGGTACAGAGATAGTTTACATACCAGGGAAGGACATAGGATACTTTTATCCCTGAAAATTGAAGAGTTCCCGCGGGAATTAAAAAAACTTAATCCACGCGGACGAAGTCGCGGGTATCATCTAGATTCTAGATTCTAGTGAGTAGGTACATAATAATTATGGATTCATTCAAGCAAGCAAAACAGCGAAGCAAAAGCAAGTATTCGGCAAAGCTGAATCCGAGAGGCTGTGAGCGGATGTGCCATCGATATCCAAAGCATTTGTTATTACTATCGTACTGAGAATTAATTGTAATCATCGGATCACGCCGCGTGGGAAGCAATGTGAAACTGAATGGAGCTTTATTTATTTTATCAAACAGTCGACCTTTCGGTATTTAATTAAGATTGAATTAGGTAAGACTAGGTAGTTAGATTACATAATAATGGGGCTGATTCTGTAGTGCACAATCTCTTAACTAAACTAAAATAAATTATTGCTAACCCTTTCATAATAGTCCCTTCGGAAAGGGACAGAACTAGTTTTAAAGTTTTTATTTTACTTTAGTTTAGAGATTGAGTTATACAGAATTGGCCACATTATTATAGTAATAATCCAGTAGCTAGGCGGCTACCTACTATATAGTGGCAACATATTGTGGCAACTATAGGTATAGTAGCCGCCCTTTTTTTTGTCGCTAGGGAAATGCACATCCCACCCAATGGCGAATATTTGGCTTATTTTGGTAGATACTCTCTTGTTTCTGGCTCTGCTAAAAAGCTCAGTCTGGAATGCGACGTCTCAGGATCGCAAGTAGTCTGCAGACATACAAAAGAAGAGAGTAAGTGAGAGTGTAACCATATAGCTATTGCAAATTGCAATGGGCAGGGGCAGTGTAGGTATATGGTTTGGAAAACCGACAGACGAGGTCCCAACTCCCAAGGCGTTTGAATGCCGAGGTGAGAGAGAATGCAGCCTAAGGCAGACGCCAGCAGGCTTAGCATGCGCACAGCGAGACGAGAGAGAGAGAGATGTTGTCGTTGCCGGCTAATTTTTCGGCATGCACAAAATGCGGTATATTACAAGTAGTAGGTAAGAAAATATTACTTTTGACGTAACGAGACAAGTAACCATGTTAGCTTCGGTAGACAAATAGAGATAACGGGAAGACGTAAATTTTACTCGTTGTGCGCATGCTAGCCCTACAGGCCTCCACTAGGTCGATGGAGGACATCAAGAGTCACAGGAAGCTCCTGAATACAGGTGGGTTGCAAATTGCAATACCGTGGCGTGCGTAGTCCCTACACGAGACATATCCAGCAATCGACATCTGGCAGGATGGATAGGTAAGGTATAGTGGATGGATGAGAAAGGCGGAGGACCTTTTGTGCTTGCGTGCTCTCGGAAAGCTATTTCAAATCCACCGGAAGCATCAGAAGATGCATCACGCAATACTAGCCACTCTTAGACTCTTAGTTGTAAAACTATTATTGTATATGTGACGTCATCAAGCTCTATCGGATATAAAAACTTACTTCACTAGTTCCTACATGAACTTGTAACAATTGTTTGTGTAAGCAATAGGTACGACGACACTTTACACCGTGTGCTACAAGTCACAAGCGGAGAAAAATTCAGTTGTCTGTACTAAATTACGTTACAGCGGATCAGCCATGAAATGTTAAATGACAAATAACCAGACCGAAACATTTTTGAACTTATTATATTGCATTGCTTCTATAATTAATTATATTATATTAATTCAGAGACTTAGATATAGATTCTGCTGTAATCAGCTGATAATGTTAATTAGAGTTCAAATCTGACATACTTTTCGATCTTATATTATTTATTAGTAAAATTTACTAAAAATCATGTTAGATAAAATCATAAATATTTTAAGCAAGCAAGTATATTTAAACAAAATAAACCTGAGTATTTCAATTTTACAAAAAGTGTAAGCATGCATAAACCGCTTCTGCTTATGCCTTCTAACGCATAGTGTAACCTACTCATACATAAATATTATTTTGAATCTTATGTATCACGTTTAAGGTTGGATATCGCTTAACGAAACCGTGAGAAAGAAATGCTCATGGCTCAATTTGTCGGTGATAAGGAACGGTCAATCCTTGTAATACGAGGTACTGTTTTAGTTTGATTCGCTATTTTTACCAATTCTAAGAATAATCGATATAAAAACAGTTCTAGCCCTTTCGGACCGCTCCAATACAATTGTGCGGGTCACAAAGTCGAGTATAGCTCAGTAGTTTTACGTTGGCAGTGGACGGGCCGAGTACAGTACGATTGTGCGAGAAGCGAACTTTTACCTACTGCACAAATTTTGCCCGACGCGCAGTCGGCGAGCAGGTTTCAACCTATACAGTTCGTGACTGATTGAGCTCCCCGACTTGGCGAAAGTAAGTACCTACTATTGTTTTATTTTGTAACTGTAGTAAAATACGAGTTATTGATTAATAACATAATTAAACATAGGATGTTTTTGTGATAACAGTGACATTAGACAAGCAAACGCTTTGGCGTAACGGCTTATCGAACTTTATTGACACAATTGTATCAACGTGGGCCCTACACTATCTCATGTGTATTTTAATTTTCTAATTATTATTCATTTTTCACAGTTTCCGCGCCATGTTTGTGGTTTTAAGCGACGCTGCTATCGCAGATGCTCAATAACTCTGGAGACGAGGGCGATGACGACGACGAAATCGATTTGGATAACTTTATTGAAGAAAACCCCGAGTATTCGAGTTCCTCTTCTTCTGATGAAGACGAAGAAACGGATGACGATAACATACCTTTGAGTATGCTAGCAGGTTGGCAAAAGAAGCCCTTCAGTGGCAATCCTCTTCCAAATGACTCTGTTCGTGACCCAGTAGAATAAACTGATATTAAAATGATGCCGTCCGAAACAGATGCCTGCAGTTGCCAAGAGATGCTAGTAACTATTCAATCGATTATTGTGATTAAGTTGATATTACGAGTGTGATTGTAATTTTTAATAAATATTTTTGTAAATTTTATGTTTATTTCATTCATAGTTTCTTTTCAGAAAACCGTATAAAAGGAGGCTTTAGGCCCAATTTGATACAATTGTGACCCTCACAATTGTACGTAGGAAATGTAAGGCCCAGATTGATACAATTGTTGATATATGAATTTTCCAAAATGGCGGCGGAAAACCTGGAAAATTATAGCAGATTCGTAATCTGCGGCCCCAAATTACCTAAGATTCAAGTTCAAAGTTACAAATTTATTTGTAGTTTAAGCGCCGGTCCGAAAGGGCTAGAATGGTTATACTGCAATGGAATATTTTTTACCTTCTGGTGACGTAAAAACTTTATACCTACAAAATAGTAAAAATGTGTTTGTCCCACACTTTTACCTTTGCTACCTACAACCGGCGTTAATCGAATTACGCTATTTTTCTGGTGTCAAATTTTATTAGCAAAGAATTTCGTATCAGGCGATTTACCGCTTTGTTCTTTTTTTTGTACCATGCAAATGCAATAAACTTTCTAGAAAAAATTATATACTTTCTGTCATGTTTTTAGGGTTCCATACCTCAAGAGGAAAAAAGGAACCCTTAAAGGATCACGCACGTTGTCTGTCTGTCTGCCACCTTTTTCTCGGGAACGCGTGAAGGTATCAAGATATCGAGGTGACATCTTTCTTGTTATTTAAGTACTAAAAGATTTTACATAATATATTGTGTGGTGGTACGGAACGCTTTGTGAGCGAGTCAGACTCGCACTTGATTGGTTTTTTAAATCCGTACTAATATTATGAAGTGTGTCAGTCTGTCTGTCCGCTAGGCTTTCATGGCTCATCTATTCAACCGATTTTGATGAAATTTTTTACAGGGTTAGATTGTATCCCGGGGCCTTCCCGGACATAGCAAATTTTTATCCCGCAAAATTAAAGAGTTCCCGCGGGAACCAAAAAACTCGATCTCTCATGAAAAATCTCGATCCACGCGGACGATGAATCTAGTCTATGATAATTACACATTAGCTATCTAGTAATTTCAGCTTTACAATTACAATAATTAATTGATAAACCTCATGGAACATGGCCCAAGTATCAAGTGGCATCAAAAAAACCGAAAACCAAACTCAATAAAAGGCTACCGATAGAATTTAATCGGATAAACAGTAACAAACTGAACCATGTGGCGAAATCGGTGCTCGAAAAAAAAACAAAATACCCGTGTCTCGCTCAGTCGTATAGCGGCATCCCACTCTCCCATCACATGTGTTGCACGCGTGAGATCAATGGTGTTTGTTTTTTTTTTTGGTTTTTATTTTTTAATAGTTTTATCAACGGGCAAAGGTTTATGACGTTATTGAGTCGACCCCAATCGCTTTTGTTTTCGTTTGTCTGTCTAACCTTTACCGTACAGTGGGAAACGAATTCTATGTAGGTACACTCAGTGATGGATAGCTATTGAGTAGGTGAAAAAATTAGATATAAATACAATTAGCACAGTAAAAGTTTAATATTTGCGCAAAAACTCTTGCTCTAAGATAGTGCTTAATTGATATACCTAGCTAGTTTATTGTTAAGTAGGTACCTAGAAAGGTATAGTACCTAGGTATACCATTTCTATACCGGAGCCCGAAGGAGGATTTGAAATAAGGATTTGGATATTTAACACACTACCCGATATATTTTAATAGGTAGGTTTTATTTTCTTGTAGGAGATTGGGAAATCCATAAAAATACAGTCCTATACCTATCTACGTACGTAAAACCTTTGAGTCTATAAGGTATTTATATTTTATTGGAACATAAATGTCGCAATCCAAAATTAATGATTGCTTGACATTTCATACCTGGCAACACGTCAAACGATCGACATCGAATGATATGTAAATTATTGCACCACTGTACTTTATTTATAGGTAAGTGTAACTAGTATATTTTGGTAGCTCCTACTTACCTTGTTTTTTTTTTTTAATCAAATTAAAACATTTAAGTTCTAAAAGTATGCGCCTATATCTATTAGGTATGTACGTAAGATATCGCAAATCGCAATGCTCGCGACGAATCGTCGTTGACCGAAGTGCCAGGGCCCCAATCATGTAAGAATGTCCCATCAATCGTTTAAGATTTTTGTCAAAGTAAAATAAACCATAACTGCATTGAATTAGAGCTCAATTTCGTCTGCCCATTCTTATACGTTTAGGTATGTACGATACCCTAAACGTATAAGAATGGGCAGACGAAATTGAGCTCTAATTCAATGTAGCTATGGTTTATTTTACTTTGACAAAAATCTTAAACGATTGATCGGACATTCTTACATGATTGGGGGCAGTTCTTGAAAGCAGGTAGCATCGGCGGGTAGACATAAAATTTCTTCGGTATATTCGATTTAGAGTTTTTGCTTAGTTTTCATGCATTTTTTATGAGTATTTACTATCTACTAATAGTATAAATGCGAAAGTATGTCTGTCTGTCTGTCTGCTACGCTTTCACGGCCCATCTGTTATACCGATTTCGATGAAATTTGGTACAGGGGTAGATTGTATCCTGGGGAAGCACATAGGCTACTTTTTATCCCGGAAAATTTAAGAGTTCCTGCGGGAATCAAAAATCTTAATCCACGCGGACGAAGTCGCGGGCATCATCTAGTATCTAATAAACTGGATAAACTAACGAGCAGAAAACCGCAAAGGAAATGGGCATGAAATCCTAGACACAGTGATAATAGTTAGGATTCAGACCCAATCACCCACTCAAATGGCCAAATTATTAACGTTGAGTTTTCTAGTAAGTGAAATGTAATTTATATTGGTGAGGATAAAGTGTAAGCTTTTTTTGGAAGTAAAAATTAAAAAAAAATCAACCATTAGCTACAAAAAAAAACATTACAATAAGTAATTATTATTATATTTAAGTAAAACTTTGCGAACATTGATAATTTCATTGAGTACTTAATCAATTTTATTGTAAACCAAAGAATATAAAATTAACAGAATCTTTAATTATAGGCATTTAAATAAGTTAATTGATAAACTGATTTTACTTGCATGATAAATAAATTTCGAGTCTAAAGCATAAACGCGTGATGGAAATATTGAGAAATAGTGGCATACGTATCGTTTTTTAAAACAGACACTTCAATAGCGTGGTAAAGAACATCGAAATATCATAATTCTCTTGGATGTCTTTTTCTGTCTCCCCTCTAGACGTATGGAAATGTCATTAAACCGATGCCATGGCACGCAGGGTAGTGGGAATCCGAGTTCGCTTTATGAATGTTTGTTTGTTGAAAATAGAGAAATGAATAGGAACTTAAGTACTAGAGCTAGGTAATAGTTAATTAAAATCACAATATCAAACTGCCTATTTAGTTTTATTAACGTGTGCCACGTGCCTTTCCACGTGAAACTGTAAGGAAGGTTCGTCTAAATTATTATTTTTTATATTATTGTATGATCTTTTTGATTAAGAAAAAGCTGTCATCTCATTATTAAAAAATAAAAACTTTAATATTTATTATTATATTTTCTTAATCAGATAAAATAAAATTAACACTTGACCTTGCTTGTCCATTGTAAAGAATTTCCTGCTGACCCAAATATCCAAATACTTAAGTACCTACCTTCCTAAATGTGGGTCGAAATTGTAAATTTAAAAATAGAACAATATTATAATCTTCAACGATACCAATCTACGACAACCCCACAAGGTGCTACCGCAGCCATAAACAATGTGTTTTTTTCAAACCATATAGACTTTTTAAAACTTTTTTACGTCATTATGTCATCTCACACTATATTACATCCCTAATGAATAATAAAGTGTCTAATTATTCTCTGGGGAGTACATTGATACATTTATTATTTGTGTGTTAAAAATAACATCGATATTTTAGAGTAATAATGAGTATAATAAAGTTGGTACACATGTGGTCGAGACAGATTCCTTTTTGCCGCCATTCCCGTTTTAAACTATGAAGAAATATTATGGGTTGTCGAATCTAAGCATTAAATAAAGTTTTCTTACTAAAGAGTAAAGACGCAGAATTTATACAAGTCACTCATGCACGGTGACGGGTTGAATAATGTAGCTATAGTTCGCGCACGAGTTGAATGCTGAGTAAATGTATGGTGATCATTGAACTATATTGTACTAGATGGTGACACATACATTTACTCTGCATTCAACTCGCGCGCGAACTGTAATCTATATTTTTTATATAAATAAAATCATGTCTAGGTATCTACCTACGTAGGTACCTACCTACTTTAAAATATTTCAACCGTTCGAAACACAAAAGTATAATAATCTAATGTTATATATTATACGATATCTTATCGAACGGCCCTCATCTATCGTCATTTCTAATGAGTTAATAACTCACTGTACAAAAGGGAATTAATATGCACCTGCCGTGTTAAAATTAATGGGTCAAGAGTGAATTTCGCCTAAAACTTACCTAAAATTTCAAATTATGATTATTACATTCAAATATTATCCGATGATTGATAGCTATCTATTGCTTAAATTTCGTGATACTTGAAATTCGAAGAAGTAAAAATTAAACTAAAAATAATACCTAGGTATATCTAATACAATTATTATTTTACTGACTAGCCTAGAGAATTTAATTAGATATACTACCTAGAAGTCTTGAACCTTTTAATTTTTCTCAACCTGTGACTAATTACTATAATATAACATGATATTTTATATTTAAATAATATATTACTATAATAATAATACTAAATAATATATTATTATTATTATGTTTGATGTGTTAAAGAGGCATAGTATTTTAAAAAGTTCCTTCTGTAACACGAAGAGTTCTTTTTCCAAAAAAAAGTTAATGCTCATCAATTAATAAGCTGTGACACGCTATGTTGAATCAATAATTATGCTTATAATTGGGTTTTACCTTATCGTGATAAGTGGATATTTATGCGATCAAATTGAAATTGTCAATTACTATATTGAACGATTCATTACTTCGATATCCGTTAACCGTCCTTTGAAGCGAGAAATAACTATAATTAGGTATATATAATTATTATTGACGATCAAGCCATTAGAAAGCTATCTATAAAATAATTTGTTGTTCAATGATTTCAATCTAATAATTATCATGATTGTACTACATATCTACTTATCTGGGTACCTTTATTTTTTTGACCATTGACATAAACACATGCTAAAAAAATACATAATTATAAACAAATAATTAATATAAGCATATTAATAAAAGGCGCATCTGCACATCGCCATACTCTTTGATTCGTTCATAAATCTTTCAAATAAGTCCAGTAGCAATATCGCAAAATGTCAATAATAATCTGTTTGATACGAATGAGGAGCATTCCAAAATCAAAATCGACATCTATGCCGCCGAAATTTGAATGCCGTGCGTTCGAAGCGTTCCTTTTTTGAATTCCTTCCCCATCGTTCTTTCCTTCTTTTGTTGCCATAGACGCGATATCGACACTGAACTTTGTGCCAGATATTAGTCATGTTTCCGAACCTTTTTTTATTTCTGTTAATCTGTTGCGGTTCCTCGTTCGTGCTTTGAACTGCACTCGACGTTCGGAAATTCGATTATTTCATTGCAGTTCTTTGATTGATGGATTTCGAGTTGCCATTCTTTGTTTGGATACACGAGTGCTTTTTGAACGTGTGCTAAGTGCATATTGACGTAGGGATAAAATGGTGGATGCACGTTTACCGTTTGCACTCCTATAAATAAAAAAGGTTTTTTATGATAACTTTTATTTAGCGCTCTTTGATTCAATCGGTTTTTAGAAACCTTTGATGGACTAGGTTTATTTTTTAAAACCACTTTGACGTAGCACATTATCATTTTTAAAGTTAAAGGGCTATTGATTGATTTTATCACTTTGGTTTTACTGATCTGCATGAAGGATTCGGCATCTGATTTGGATAGAAAGTCAAAGAGTTTTTATTTTACTAAAGGAGTAATGTCAAATTCTGACAAATATAGGGTGCGTTCCGAAATACACTGAGAGCACTGAAAGTCCCCAGTAAAGAGCACTGCCAGTGCTCGCAGTGCTTATAACGGAACACACACGTAGGTACCTACAAGTGCCCCAGTCATTCTTTTGTTATTTATGAAATAATCGGTGCTTTTATTTGTATTCATTCTATCTACTTACGAGTACCTTACTTATATTATGATTATGAAGCAACATGAAAGTAACTTACTTTAAAAAAAACTCCCATCTTTCTTATGTCTTCATCAGGCACTTTTCTAGTGCTTTGCTCGAATGGTCGAACTCAATGGAGAGCATTAAGAAATATGTAGTTGAATTTGAAAAGGTTCTTAAAGTTCTAAAAGTCTTCTCAAAAGGTCAAAGGTTAAAAAGTTCCATGTAATCGCATGAATATAAATAATTAGGACAGCAAATGGCCCCGTAAAAGAAACGTCGAACTAAAAGGCATCGATTGAAAACTTCGCTAACTTTCTGTCACGAAATGCACGATAGATTCTATACTGCCATTCCGTATTGACTACATTAAACTATGTTACTTTACTGTTAAAATGTGCGAAGCCATTGGAAAGTAAACTTAAGTGCTTGGAATTAAGAGGTACAAATAAAAGTTTGATGGTAAATATGATTTTGCAATACTGGGTGTTTTTAAAGTTTAAGTCATTGACTAAAGAAACAAGGTAGATGGATCCTTAGGGACATAGACATGTCCATAAAAGTGAAGCCAGTGCATTTAAGACTCAGAATAAGCTTAGTATTGCCACATTACGAGGAATAACAAATACGACCTCCTCCAGCTCAAAATTCAGGGGAAAATAGTCGGCAAAAGACCACCTCGCCGTAGAAGAACATCTTGGCGTAAGAATTTAAACCAATGGTATCTACGGGAAGAGTACCCGATTGCTATTCCGGGCAGCAGCGTCCAAGGTGCAGCTAACCCTAATGGTTGCCAACCTCTGATAGGAGATGGCACTAAAAGAAGAAGAAGAAAGGCATAGAGTTAAGACTTAAGAGCTCTATAACAAGTACCTATCTGTCAAGTACCTAGCTTCGCCAGCATGAATATTGAATATCAAAATATCATCATCGGGTTATTATTTGGAGAAGTGTACCTACTACTAAAGTAGGTTACTATGCTCCTAAAGAGAAAAACACGTTCGAGGGAAACTGCGAAACTTCGCTTCTTCTTTGTTCACCTCTTTCCCTTAAAGCTAATGACAATAAGTACTTATAACGATACCCCATGCTGCATGCAGTCGAAAAGTCTACTTTTATTGCGTAAATTGTCATCGGCTTCTTTGAATAAAATCGGCTTAATAAATGGCCATCTTTCTTGAAACTGTAGTCTATGATACAGGCGTGCGGTGATCTTCTGTTAGTAATATTTATGGGAGTGATAAAATTGTTTGCGGCGATGTTCGGATCGGTTCACATCAAGCACCTGTCCCGCTTTTATTTTTTATTGTCTATAAACTTAACGGAAGTCGTCGTATAAATCACTGTTTTAAGACTTAAGTGGTAGACTAAATAATAATATTATTGAAAATATTAAGAGTTATTTAAGAAATCTTACTACATATTACGTTTAAATAGCATGTTTATGTACTTTTAACTAGTTTGCGATGACTGGAAAATTACCATTGGCAAATAAATCTTACTAAAACTAACTAAGACTTCTGTTATTTGAAGGTGAAGATATTTGAGTGTGTCGGTATTCGTTTGTGGGAGTCATCACGCATAAAGCATTGGAATTTGGATATCCTCATCACAACCTCAACTCTGTGTCGATCCCCGGCAGGGTCAATTTGGGAATTTAAATCATAGGGGTGATGCCTATGTCAAAACTTAATTATTTCTTGCTGATTATTAAATAGCGGATCTTCCAAAAGACCTAAAATTTACATCTTCGGTTAGTTTAGAGTTTATTTAACCATTTTAAACTATAGATTAAAGAAAAAAATTGGATTGTTTGATGACGTCACACACAACTATGTATTTCATACAAGAAGCGCGTTTTAATGTTTGATGAAGAGTGCTGATTTTATTGAGTTGTCACTATCCTTAATATTCTGGATTTTCTTTGGTCTGTTCCCTGGCGGCAAAGACTAGTTACCAGTTTAACACCCTGGCCGTAAAGACGTGCCGCCATGCGATTTAGCGTTCCGGCACGATGCTGTGCAGGAAGTAGAAAACTTTGTGGTATGGCCGGTTAAATATAACTGCTATAACCCGACAGGTTAGCCTGCTACTATCATCACTTACCACCAGGTGAACTAACGTGTAGTGAAAAAAAGCGCTGAATCACTAAAATTAACTAAGGAAAAAGGGTTTAGGGGAAAGTGTATAGCAACTAGGTGTATTGATATTTAAATTTTCACGTTAACCTATCAATTTTATTTAACGTTACCAAAAATGAGTCACACACAAATAATTCCCACTTGAACCCGCTTTGGCGATATACAACAGTTTATTAGTTAATATTCATTAGTAGGGGAGGCCAGATGTGATAGATAAGGCGGCACACAACGCTTATTAACGTGCCACTTTCTACTATACGCGGTACTAGCCCGGTAACTAATATGTAAGTAACAACTGTTGAATGAAACGACGGTTTTATTCCGTATATGAATAAATTAATGTCATATATATCTAATCGATATTATTTACGAGAACAACCCTAGTGCGGTCATACACGGACAGCACGAAGCAGTCGGCATCCATACTAATAATATAGTAAACGTATAGACCTACAAACTACAAACTTATCTGATCCGGTGACAGAGTCGCTAATATTTATGAAACACTAGCTGATGCCCGCGACTTCGACCGCGTGGTAAAAGTTTTTTTTTATTCCCGCGGGAACTCCTTAATTTTCCGGGATAAAAAGTAGCCTATGTCACTCTCCAGGTCTTCAACTATACCCATGCCAAAAATCACGTCGATCCGTTGCTCCGTTGCGGCGTGATTGAAGACAAACCAACAAACCAACAAACCAACAAACAAACACACTTTCGCATTTATAATATTAGTATGATAAAATAACAATTGGCAGTCATAGGGACTGCCGATTTAAGTAAAAACTTATAACTTAGAATTGTAGTATAAAAATTAAAAAAAAAAGAGGAGGTTCATTTTTGGTGGACTCTTTGTACACTCTGCCATGAATAGAGGAAAATACATAGATTGTAATAAAAATATAATAATTTAAAATAGTAAAGTAAATAACGAGAAAAAAAATAAAAATATATTTCAAGTTTTCGATACGTTTCCAAGATGGCAACCTTCAGCCATATAGAGAAGGTAGGGGTAGGTAGAGGTAGGTAGTAGGTAGAGGGTAGGCGCGTGAATCAAATGTCATTTCTGACAGTCAAACTAACGTGTTTTTCTTTTAAAAATGTCAAAAATTATGAATCCGCCATTGTTACCCACTCATGTTTAGTGTTGCCTATCTTGGAACGCCCCATACAAATCTTGTACGGGAGCAGGTGATATGGCTCGACTGTACCAATAGGATGATCATCCTCCGAGCGGGTGTTGTGGTCACTGGTCCGACCGTTCATCTTTGAAGGTTATATCAAATAAATATTATAAATGCGAAAGTTTGGATGGATGGATGTATGTATGGATGTATGTTTGTTACTCAATCACGCTCCAACGGATGAACGGATCTGGATGAAATTTGGCACAGAGATAGATTATAGTCTGGAATAGCACATAGGCTACTTTTTATCCCGGAAAATTAAAGAGTTCCCGCGGGAACCGAAAAACCTCAATCCACGCGGACGAAGTCGCGGGCATCAGCTAGTTATATTATATATAGCGTAATTCAGAGAAAACTTCGTAAGCGTGAGTTGGGCTCTTCGTGTTCGCTTTCATCGTACTAGTAATGCCATCTATTGGATTATGTGCGGACTGCGAAGACCGCCACAAAAATATAAACCTTAAAATTATGGTATTAAAGTTTAATTACGAATGTAATATATTTATATTTAAGACCTTTTGTCTTCGTAACAACATGTCGGTGACGCGAATCCACAAGTTTACCCGTTCACAAGTTTTCATTTCAAAAGTTTTCACTTCAAAAACAAAAACTAAAAAAAATTTGTTCCAATTTTGGACACCGGGTCAGATACCTAAGTTTGACTATAATTGCGAAAGTGTACGCCCTTGGAAGATGATGCTCCCGATCTCATTGAACCTTACTGGACAGCTTCACTTTCGTCAATTAAGTACCTAATAAATAACCAATCCGACAAAAACCGGACAAGGGCGACCAAATTTCATCACAATCGGTTGAAAAGATGGGCGGTAAAAACGTTGGAGACAGACAGACATTCTTTCGCATTTATTATATTAGCACAGCGTTAGTTTATTACATAGAACGTGATAATATGTATTTTTTAGTGCACTACAAGTTATCCCTTGACTGCGAACTCACCTGATGGTAAGTGATGATGCAGTCTAAGATGGTAGCGGGATAACCTATTGGGGGCATGGCGGTTATATTAAACCCATACGCCTAATCGGTTTCTACACGGCATCGTACCGGAACGCTAAATCGCTTTGCGGTACGTCTTTGCCGGTAGGGATATTGGTACTACTAGCTGATGCCCGCGACTTCGTCCGCGTGGATCGAGGTATTTCGGTTCCCGCGGGAACTCCTTAATTTTCCGGGATAAAAAGTAGCCTATGTGTTATTCCAGACTATAATCTATCTCTGTGCCAAATTTCATCCAGATCCGTTCAGCCGTTGGGGCGTGATTGAGTAACAAACATCCACACATCCATACATCCATACATCCATACATCCATACATCCATCCAAACTTTAGCATTTATAATATTACTAGCTGATGCCCGCGACTTCGTCCGCGTGGATTGAGGTTTTTCGGTTCCCGCGGGAACTCTTTAATTTTCCGGGATAAAAAGTAGCCTATGTGCTTTTCCAGACTATAATCTACCTCTGTGCCAAATTTCATCCAGATCCGTTCATCCGTTGGAGCGTGATTGAGTAACAAACATACATCCATACATCCATCCATCCAAACTTTCGCATTTATAATATTTATTTGATATTTGATATTGATAATATTACATAAGTAGTATGGATTAGTTAATCGAGTTGTTTCAATATCGAAAATCAAACATGTCCGAATGACCGCAGTCAATAGCTTCGGATCGAAGGTGGGTTCGTGCCGTGTAATCCTGTTTGCATATCGGCGCACGAAACTCGCACTTATCATGTTTATTGATTGACACGCTAGTAATTCACCGTTTCTGCCCCGGTCGCCACCCCGTGTGTGGTCCAAGGTACAGAAAGAAGCTGACTTCAAAGTATGGAGCAATAGGAAAAGATAAAAATATCGCGCCGTTTTAATATAAACGCCAATCAAAATAGGCGCGTTAAATTTATTTGAACGAGCATAAAAATTGTATTCACTAAACGAGGCACAAAAATTTTAAAAATTTCACACTTGTGTTACGCTTGGAATCGTATTACGCTTTCCTCCTTTTTTTTATTCCACTACAAGTTAGCCCTTGACTGCGATCTCACCTGATGGTAAGTGATGATGCAGTCTAAGGTGGTACCGGGCTAACCTGTGGGCTACATCATACCGGAACGTTAAATCGCTTGGCGATACGTCTTTACCGGTAGGGTGGTAACTGGCCACGGCCGAAGCCTCCCACCAGACAAAACTATCCTTTTGTCCTTTTAGTCGAATCGCTTAAAAATAAAACTGTGTTTTATATCGATTGAATTAACTAAAAAGCAAATTTTGCTTGAAATGCAAGATTAAAACTCCTCAGTAGCGTGTTCGTCCTCGCGTTTCATCTCGCCACTAGCCATTGAGGACAATTAACCAACAGTACGTCCTCAACAGTATTTTGACGACCACCGTGGCGCAATGTGTAGCGCTGTTGTCTTAACGTGTGGAGGTCCTGGGTTCGATCCCCGGCGGGGTCGTCAATTTGGGAATTTATAATTTCTGAATTTTCCCTGGTCTGGCCTGGTGGGAGGCTTCGGCCGTGGCTAGTTACCACCCTCCCGGCAAAGAAGTGCCGCCAAGCGATTTAGCGTTCCGGTACGATGCCGTATAAAACCGAATAGGGGTATGGGTTTAATATAACTGCCATGCCCCTAACAGGTTAGCCCGCTACCATCTTAGACTGCATCATCACTTACCATCAGGTGAGATCGCAGTCAAGGGCTAACTTGTAGTGGTTAAAAAAAAAAAGTCTCATACTGCTCTCGTCTCGTTGCCTCACGTGCGTGTGTGATAACTGATAATACACCCTTGTGTTACAGAATACGCTAAAATCTTGTGACTTCGGTCAAAGTTACAAATTTCCAAGTGACGGTTTTACAACTCTTTGTCGAGGCGGCGCGGCGGCGATAAGTTGGTCGTAGGCGCCACCCCCTGCTCGCTTAATTGTTTAGATAATAATCGGACTTTATTTACAATATTATGTCTTATAATGCGGCGACCGAATTAAAAGTGTACCATTTATACTGTATTATTTACCTAATGAAGAAAATTTTATCTCAGAAAATATATTAGGTGGTGTTTATTTTATTAATTTTATCTAAATATTTTAAAAAAGAAATAAAATTCAAATTACGTCAGCTACGACACAGGCTAAAGAAAACATGTGGAAAGAGCCCTTGCATGTGTTTATTGTCACACACTAGATCTTATAATTAACTAGCTGATGCCCGCGACTTCATCCGCGTGGATCGATTTTTTTGGTTCCCGCGGTTCTTTAATTTCCCAGGATAAAAAGTAGCCTATGTGCTATTCCAGACTTTAATCTATCTCTGTGCCAAATTTCATCCAGATCCGTTAAGCCGTTGGAGCGTGATTGAGTAACAAACATTCATACATCCATACATCCATCCAAACTTTCGCATTTATAATATTTATTTGATTATTTGATTATGGCAGGAAATCGGCTTTTCGAAGAATTTAAGACATACTTACTTGATATAATATGAAAGTGCCTAGCGGCGAAAACATATCCTCCATAGAGTTAGGAGTTTGTACCTCGAGTAGGTTTAGTTCAAGCTTACCTACTACAAACTTTAACATTTAAGTTGTAACATAAAATTTTTAATCAAACTGATTTATTACCAACTAATAGTATCTACATCCCTTTTATTAGACCGCCAAACTTAAATTGATACGAACTCTACCTGTCTTGCTAAAAGATTGAAACTCGGCCATTTCCATAAACGTTGATATCAGAGACCCCGAAAAAGAATCAGACAGGCAAAAAAACGATTAAGGGCATCAACGTCTTGGCGTGAACGGACTACTTCTTTACGCCCCGACCTGTCAATTTTCCTCCTTTTTTCTTCGCGATATCGGCCCGAGCATCGAACATAACCAAATTAGTTTCGACACGAACACCCCACTGGCCGATTGTCTGCCAACCGAACCGAAGATACAAACGCTATATTGGTGAAATATAGGACAATAGTCATACGGCCAATAAATAGTCCAATTGGCTCCTTCTCATTTACATTATTCATATTCAGACAACGGTTCACAAGGACAAACCTCTGTGGTTTTTTCGGTGTTTTTAGACTAAGCTTTTTGTATTGTATTTTGATTTGATAATAATAATAATAAAAAAAAAAGAAGCAATTAGCGATTTAATGTAAGGTCTCATACACATTAAACATAAAAAATTTCTTGAATGATAAGAATTAGTCAATTTGAAATCATTTATCACAAAATGTCCACCTATTTCCCTAATTTTAAAGAGAGAGAGTAGTGGATATATTTTACATAACAATGAAGTTAGAGTTTTTACAATTCTGATTGAAAACTATAAACCTTAACCATTAACTATAACTATAAACCTATATAACCTCATACTAATATTTTAAATGCGAAAGTGTGTTTGTTTGTTGGTTTGTTGGTTTGTCCTTCAATCACGCCGCAACGGAGTAACGGATCGACGTGATTTTTGGCATGAGTATAGTTCAGGACCTGGAGAGTGACATAGGCTACTTTTTATCCCGGAAAATTAAGGAGTTCCCGCGGGAATCAAAAAAACTTAATCCACGCTGACGAAGTTGCGGGCATCAGCTAGTTTAGTATATTATGATTGCGCTATATTGGTACTACGTAATAAATAATACCATTGATGTTAGTGTTACTGAATAGCCGCTCTATTGTTTGAGTCTCTTCGCCACCAACTCGACAATGGAATCGATATAAAACTTTCCCTATTCAATATTTTTTTCTTCTGTTTCAGGTTGTCAGGCACAACACAATAAGAAACTAAACAAAGAAACGGCACGCGAACGAAAAAAAGGACAATCCGAATACTGGTACAAACATTGATACTGATTTAAAAGTTTGTATGAAGGACCTATAGAGTAGTGACTCGAAGGTAGATTGAAAAAAATGTTGCGTTCGAAATTTGAACAAGTCGTATGCGCGGTAAGAGGGTGACGGGTCATTATGCGCCGGGAGTGAGCGCGGTGGGGACGTCCGGATGCACCCGACCGGCGCGGCCAGCCTTCCCGCCGCACCGGAGGCGGAGGTGCAAGCTATGCACTCGATGGACTGGCTCTTTAAGAAGGAAAGGATATATCTCCTAGCGCAGTTCTGGCAACAGGTAAATATGTTATCCAAAACCTTAACATGAAAGGATAATTGGGCATTCTTTTCGGCTAAAAGAAACTTATTTCGTCAAACAAATTATATGAGATGATGGTAGATTCATTCGACGATTCGAAAGCACTTGTAAAAGTTTATTTGAATAAAAACCATTTGAATTTTGAATTTTGATCATAAACATGACTAAACATCTGAGATGGTTGTAGGACTCAGACTGGAGCGTAGGAACCCTTGTAGTTTTATAATTTTAAGATACCGTAGACTTAAATAATTTCGTCCGAACGGCCAAGTTGCCTGCCCCCTTTCGACTTACCATCGCTTCCCTACTATTAAGTTATTAAATTCAACAATTAGTATTTACCTACTTACTGACATATAGTGTGACCCAAGTTTGAAGTCACTGATTCAAAGTGACTCATTTTGAATAAGTGCCTTCATACAGATGGATTTCGATCCGCCACCAAAACAAAGTTGAATGTAGGTATGTCAAAAACGCTTTCCATAAGCTAAGTGAAAAACACAAACAAAACAAAAGTTATAACACCAAACAAGTCCTATTGCAACTAAAAGGTACTTTACACTATCGATGGCAATTAGAAGTAATGGAATTACACATAGGTACAAGTGATAAGGACAACAAAAAGCAGTATACCCACAAAATCAATTAATACAAACCGCAATTAACCTGTAGGTACGAGTAACATTGGGGCCTTCGAACCGATCCGTGGTTCAAAACAATTATGTCTATTGTTGTAACAACCGTTATGCTAATATCTGATCGACTTTGAGCCATACACATTATAGATATAGGTATAGTGTTTGTACTTTGATGGTCACAGATAAGTGTTTAACTGCTTCCTTACTCGTTTTATAATATTTACTGCATAAATTAATCTAAGTAATATCTGTAATCTTATAATCAAGACTAAAGGAAAGAGATAATAAACAAGGGAACCAATACATGATAGTTAGGTTCAATCTTATGAACCAGTATTTTCTCAACAGCTCTTACTATTTCATCTAGTCTGTGTATCATGGTGAAATATTACCAAGACAAATTAAAATATTAAAGCACTGGTTTTCAATAATTTCGAAAATATTAAAAGTGATTTGAAACCTGAAAAAACATAAAGAAAATATTTGCTGAGTTTACACATTTTATACCCGGTAGAAATTTTACATGCAACTTACTTGTTACAATACCAATTAATACAAGTGAAATAGGAAGTAGAAAAAGCAAATCAAATTGCTCATTGCCATACTCTCTAGCGCATTATTATCCTGAGAATAGTGGTGCGAATATGTAAGACGATGTTGAGTTCCACGACATGATTATTTAGTGCGATATAATATTATCTGTGTTTGAAGCCCTTACTTTTGACCTAAAGTATTTGAACACCTCTTCATTAAACTGATAAAAATGTAAAAATCTTAAAACATCGGGCTAGAAGTTTAGAAAGCTTATAAATGAAACTGAGTAAAGCAGATCATATTTAGCTTTTTCGTAAAGGAAAATATAAGCTATACCTACCTTAGCATATAGGAGGAAATTTAGTGTTAATGCCATACTTCGATGCTAACATGATAAATGATGAATGTTATATTTTATACCTTAGAGCAATTCTTGATGGGAATAAATTTTCATTTTTACATTAACATAATCAAAAACAAAAAGTTGTAAGATTGATCTAGTTGACGGAATCAATGAGGAACATCACTATTTGAAACGCAATAGACGTTTGCGTAGAACATTGATAATGTATTCAGAGATATCTATCTGCTTATTGCAGCCTCGATAGAGATGGGATGTTGCGTAACAATGAATAAGAGGAACTGAGCGTTTTAATCGTTTCGAATGAATTTTTCAAGGTTCTTTTAGCAGATAAGATTTACATTCACTTACAAAATAAGAGGATGCTGAGAACGGGTGAGTACAAAAATGAATATATTCAACCTTTTTTAAATTCCCCGTTTTTTTATGCTCGTTTATGATATATGGCCATGAAATCGTAGAGATAAGTGACTATGAGTCAAATAATAATTGAACTTTGAATTATCAAGAGCTGATATTTGCTGCCCATCGTGCTCGACAAGAACTGTGGAGAGGTAAAAATTAAATCTTATCAGTTCACGTCTTAAACCTCGAGTTTATATATAGGTTTATAGAAAAATATGCTTTTCATAATAAAAACAAAAATTCTATAGTAACTTATTCCCCTTTTAAGCATTTTGCGTGCGAGCATACATAATTAGAACCACAGACCTAATCGCGTCTGATCTATGACTCGCCATTGATTTTAGACGGTGTCAATCGCTGCAATTATGTGTCATTACCGTTGACACTGATAATTGCATTAAATTGCTATCTCGAAGCCTTTCGAATCACAATAACAACCCGTGGCGTATGTAAATGGTTTATCATTGAACAGTTTGAACTGGTTCATTAATTCATTCGGTCCTTGGCTCATTAATATTTTAGCTGTCTATTTTTAGCAACAGTTCAAGGTAGTGTTGACGGGTAAATATAATTCTGTATAACTTTTTGCAAATATTTATACTACACGAATTGACCAAATTAATTCACTTTTGTTGAAAAGAGCGAATGAAACGTGCGCGCTTAGTGCAACTTTTTGGCTAAATCTTTTTTAGAGTTACTTGCAGTTTATGTGAAGTTATAGCCAGCTTTACCAATCACACCATCGATCTTTCAATGAAAGCTTCGGTTCGTGATACAAATTAAAAGTTAGTTTCAAAGTCTTCAAGGAATTCATTTTGTTTACATAGCCAAAAAGTACCTATTGGGGACGATGTTTAAACAATATAATGTTTTAAAGATGGAGCTATATTTAGTATTCACGTAATTTCTTTACGCGTGACTTTATTAATAGCGCGGGATAGATAACAAAATAAGATAAAACAATATTGGCAGTTTGGACAGCGACCATTGCCAATAGAATTGTTCTGCGCCATTAATCTGCCGTGTATCTAAAGATCGATTGGAGACCGACCATTAGATTCTTAATGGTGTCAATAACATAGACTGATTAGTGCTTTAATTAAATTTTCTAATCTACCAAAACAGCATACCTACCTCGGGTAGGTAGATAAGAGCCAGTTCCAAGCAATATTCATATTGTTACGAACATCTCCAGTATAATATAAGAATATATTATATAAGAATAATTCGATACTATTTGAATTTTATGAAAGAAATAGCATTGAAGCATTCATTTTCAAAATTATCAACATTCGATACTTGAATTAAAATGTTCACAAACCTATTCTGGACCGACGCTAACGCGCCAGCAACTGGTATATAGTCGACAAATATGAACAATAGAGTCTCGTATTAAAATCGCGATGTGAAATAAATATTCATCCCCGTTCAAGGAACGCAGTTCGCCGATGCGTCCCAGTGATACACTGCGCATTTGAATGCCGAGCCCCGATAGTATTGTTTTAGTATTACTAGCAAAGCAGCCACTAAGCCTTATATTGATTAAAAAGCATATTTACATTTAAATTTACATATGCCGTGCCTCGAATCGCACTTATCGATTACGAGTCGCAAGGACGTTTTGTTTTAATACCATGTATTAAGACTGTTTGGAATTCTGTGATGCCTCTCGCTGGGAAAGCTTGCGAATGTCTAATGGTTCGCTGTAAGTGATTAATGTCTAATCGAACACTCGATGACTCTGTAATAGAAAATCAAGTTTCCCTGAAGCGTTTGCGACACTCGAGTGAACTGATGTCGATTGGAACATTAACAGTAACGAGATATTGAAACATAAAGCTTTCTCTTTCTTACTCACATTAAACATGAAATGGATAAAAAGTGATTGGTTTCAAGAGGATTAACATCGAGTAGTTTGAATTCAGCCTCGATGAAGGTGTAATTATTTCTGACTCAATACAGAAGCATTTATTTATCGATAACTGGAAACATACAGGCAAATATTATGCTTACTGCTAATAAATCCTCGATACACGGCGTTATTTCCACAGAATTATCAATTGTAAAATATAAAACAACCATAAAAGGAATGATCGCTTTCTGACAAAACCAATATCAATAAACCCGCTATTAGCCACCCATCTCGTGCCGGAGCGTTTAAAACCGCATCAAAAGCGACCGTCGAACAGCAGTAACCTGGGAAAGGTTTGTTTTCTACTTACGTTCTGCAAATTCATACCTTTTAAATTTTTGAAGTGAAAACTTAGCTGCGTTAAGAACTTTTTGGTAGGGGGTAAACTTGTGGATTCGCGTCACCGACATGCTCGCGAACACCGACATGCTCGCGTTGTTACGAAGACAAAAGGTGTTAAATATAAATATACTGCATTCGTAATTAAACTTTAATGCCTTAGTTTTAAGGTTTATATTATATGGTTTTTTTAAATTATTTTTTTTAAATTCGTTTACACTTCTATCGGCAATCCCTATGACTGCCAATATTTTTTTTATGATGAATCGCTCTTCCTTAGACCTACCAATGAATGATATTAAGATATTCTCATAGGTTATAGCAAAATTGGGAGTATTTCTAGTGCATTATAAAAACTGTTTTACTTTTAAAATCTTCAGACTTGCTTGTTTTTTTTTATCCACTACAATTTAGCCCTTGACTGCGATCTCACCTGATGGTAAGTGATGATGCAGTCTAGGATGGCAGTGGGCAAACCTTTAGGGGCTTTCTTAAAATTGAAATATAGGTATCTACGTCTACGTCTTGGTTATAAATACAGGTGGGAATTGTAGATTTTGTAAAGAAACCCTTTGTCACAAACTAACTGGCAGCTGCATTTTAGTCACAATAAGATGTTTCACATTATGAAAACTTCATCAAATTCACTGGCAAGTATAAAACTGATTTCAAAAAAGGTTTTGAAATCTTTGAGATCGAGTAGAAAACAGTCTGCAGTGAATAAAACTAACAATTAACGTCTATAAAATCGCGTTGTCGATCATTAATTTATTAATCAGAATATGGATGCCGATACGTTCGATTAATTTATATACAATTTAAGTTAAGATTGCTTTTGATTTTATGCTGCGCTTTAATTGTGACGTAGGTAGGTACCTACCTATAAACCAGTTCGTAGTAGGTATTAGAGTGAATTTCATATTATGGAATATGGAGATACCTACATCAACTGAGGCATCGGTAATCGTACTGCCAACAGTTTTAAGTTCAGAGTTTTTTTTTATCCACTACACCCTTGTCAGCCCTTGACTGCAATCTCACCTGATGGTAAGTGATGGTGGTGATGCAGTCTAAGATGGTAGCGGGCTACCCTGTTAGGGACATAGCAGTTACATTAAACCCATACCCCTAATTGGTTTCGGAAAATGCAGAAATTATAAATTCCCAAAATGACCCCGCCGGGGATCGAACCCGGGACCTCCGCACGTTAAGATAACAGCGCTGAACACTGCGCCAGGGAGTTCGTAAGCAAGGTTCTCAGTTCCTGCTCAAATCTGATGACAGCACAGCCCATTGACGTCCCACTGCTGGGCACAGGCCTCCACTATCATAGGAGAGAGGGAATTAGAGCTTAGACCCACCACGCTGCTCCAATGCGGGTTGGCGGGCTGATGATCAAATCTGATGAATTAAATACAAATAAGTACATCTGATTGGTAGAGTCTAAAATGACAACTTTATAAATAGGACTATTTTACCAAAGTTCATGAGAAAACTGTAATACACTGTTCCAGGTTATCGTTATTTATCGCAGAAAAAAAAGGCTAAGATAAAAAAAAATTAATTAGGGCTGGGAAACCAAGCAATATATTCAATTTTAATTAATCGTTCCGATACATCCGATGCTATCAAAGAGCGAATTACGAATTTCGCATTTCCCTACGGAATGCCATCGGTTCCTTGGTGCCATGGCATTCCCACGGCCTTGGGGTGGAATGTGGATTGAGCAAAAAATTTCCAACTTTCCCATGCATGGTCAAAGTTAGGCTTAGACAGCTCGAAATCACTTTTTTGCGTTTAGTTCTGTCAACCTGTATCTTGAACTGAACATTCCTTACCGGTCGATCGCAGAGTGAAATTCTTGCTCAAATTTCTACGTCAGTAATGAAATACTAAAACATTAGAATAGTTTGTTTTTGCAGATATTTACATAGCTATAAGATATTTTACCTGCATTTGCAGCTTTGAAAAATTATGAAAAGCTAAAAAAATTTAAGACACAGATACTGTGATCAAGCAACAAACTCGTGCGTTCAAGGGCAAGATTATTTGAAAAGCCTTAATTATCCAAAAGAGGAAAAAAATAATACAACTAACAACCAAATCTTGGAATCTTACGTCGCGAACTCAGCCTCAACAAAAAAGCTTAACCTGTATTTAAAAATCGATTGCAACCAAAAAATTGTCACTGACAAATGATTCGAACGCCTTGCGGTTGAAATTACGAATTCAAATCTTCGAATTCCGAACAAAAACCGCCATTAACCGTCGGTTGTTACCTTTTTTCGGCTGTCGATGATTTCGGAGCTAATCGTGTTTTTTGTCGATACGTTTCGACTAATCGATGCATCGACCTCACTAATTCGATTTGCGCTCCACCCACCGCATCTATAAGTGGGCGTGCCTTATCGATACTTTATTCGGATCATTACCCAACTACTCAACCCATTTAAAGCTTCAGCTACTCGACGTAGTCGGTGGTGGTAATAAATTTAATCGATCGGTAAATACTGTAGTGAAGTGCCTTACCATCTAGTTTCCTATTTGCATAACATTGAATTTATGAGTCAGTTCTTAGCTTGATTTAAATTTCCAATATTGTATCAGCTTATGAAGATAATAAAGTAAATAGAGCATCAAAGAGTCGGCACATCCCGCCAAAACCAGTTTATCTGGCAACACTACTCACGAACTCGATAATTTAATAAAGCAAAAAAAATATAAAGAATCGATTGTGGTTGATGACGGACACCGCGGTACAGCAGAATCATCAAGCGCTGATGGTTTTTTAATGATATTTTTCACAATCGGCCCGATCATTGATGGTTATTAGGTATAGAGCCTCGAGACACGAATGCTGGTACTGACAGATTTGGTGGAATAAAAATGTATTGCAACATGTATGATTGTTGCTTTGAGCACGTCCGGCCAGTTATTAGACTTATTTTGATAGATAGAGGTCAACATTATGAGTCATATAGACATGATATATTATTATCAGATACAGATAGATACTGACGCAGAAACATCACTAGTTCGCCTTTAACAATTAATGGAACAGCGGTGAGATAAAAGGTAAATTCGCTAACTCAAAAAAAATTAAAAACAACAATCAGTTTCAACGTCAATATCTATGAGTAAGTAGGTAATGGATGTGTAGAGACCATTTAGAGGCAAACAATGATGCCAAATTAATTAGCTTAAAATTGATTCGTCTTTAATTCTATTAGGTAACACTGAACTTTTTTTTACCTCTAAAAAACTATCATTAGTGTTCACATTCGTAGTCATTTATTGATTTTTTCTTGAAACTGTTCAGTAAAATTTGCAAGAATAAGTAGTATTTGTTTTACTCAATATGCTTCTAAAGTTTTGTTCTATAATATGTTTGAACCAATCGCGAAAACTTTTTTTATAACGTTTTAATTAGTAATCACTAGATGATGCCCGCGACTTCGTTCGCGTTGACTAAGGTTTTTTGATTCCCGCGGGAACTCCTTAATTTTCCGGGATGAAAAGTAGCCTATGTCCTTCTCCGGGATATTACCTACCTCTATACCAAATTTCAGCAAAATCAGTTGAAAAGATGGACCGGGAAAGCGTAGCAGACAGACAGACAGACAGACAGACAGACAGACAGACAGACACACTTTCGCATTTATAATATTAGTATGGATAATAGTTTTTAATAATAGCTATAGGTCGAATACACTTTATCGATCAAGTATTAAGTATATCGATAAGGATTCACGTACCGTTCAACTAAACCGATACCAATATTAGTGAGGTCAATTATTTATCGGGATATTAAACATATCGATTAATTGCGCATCGATGCTTCGTGAGCAGATATAAAGGACGAGTTCGAGTGATTTACGAGTGGCATTACGTTTTAACTGATGTCGTGAAACCCAAAGGTTAATTGGCGACGTCTTATTAAATATATATTAGTGTAAATTTATTGCGCTTCGGTGAAAGTATTTATTTTTTATTTGATCTTGATGTTTGCAGAATGTTTAAAAAACCGACTGGTAACGAGCTTTTTTAATAAGAGACATTCAGATTCAATGTTGCCAGTGCGTTTTCCACATTTCATATAAGTACCTACAAGTTTTAAGTTACAATGTCAGTATGCTTAGATGATAGCTATCATATTATTAAGCTATCTTTAATTTAATTACGAATTATACCCCTTCCAAGTTAGTTAGGCAGTAGGTAAGTAAGACCATACGGCTAATTTACTATCGAGTAATTTAAGAAATACAAAAGCACTGTATATTTTTTACTCGACTTTAATGAAAAAAGTGTGAATGCCATCGGCGTTAGGTAATGAGATTTCCTAGCGGCGATAATCGACACATTAACACCTAGAATTGAATAAGTAAATGACTATTAAGAACATAACGCGTGAGTTTTTAAGTTTTATCGATAGCTAAGGGTTTGGTGACGTCACAAAATAATTACGTCCACATACTTAATTTATTTTCTTAAACAAATCAAAAAATTCACGATTGTCAATGTCACAAAACATTCAGAAAAGTCTAGAAGTGCCTATTTATAATCGGGTGGAATGCAAATGAAAAACGAAATCTTTTTCCAACTCCATCGGCGCGCCACAACAGCCGTTCGAATATCGAAAACATTTCAAAATTAGAACGAACATTCGAACTCTTTCAAAAGATGCTCTAGAATCGAAAACAGCGATTAGTTTTAAGTGTCGCTGTTCGAACTTTTAAAAATATGTCGTTCGTTCGGATTTTAAATTTAAATATAAACCGGGAGAATGCGTTCTATTTCGCCTCCACTTTACGATGTTTGTCAGTTAATGATTACCGTTACGAAACTTTAGTGTTGTGATATGAATTTATAGCTGAAGCTCTCAATCGTGGCAAACCCACGATATTTTTTCCGCACTCAAACGATTTATATTTTTGCTACACAGTGGCCAGATAATTTCATTGTCTTACGAGTAGGTAGGTATAAGCTTGATGTTTGTCAAACAAAAGGAAAATATTCAGGAGGTAGCATTTTCTCAACATTGATTTTTTGAATCGAAAGCACGTTAATGATAACGTTAATTAGCTCATTCAATATTTTTTTTTTGTAATTTAAAAAAACCGAACTTGTGCGTGTCGGGCCACGCGCAGAGTAGGGTTCCGTAGTTGCCTGTCACAATATAGTTTTATATACGTTTGTCAACCGTTAACTTGTAAAGTTTAATTAAGTAGGTAAGTAAGCGTGATTATAGTTTTTCTTTTAACATCGTTAAATGTCCTACTACTTCCATGGTTTTTTTCACGTATCTAAAAACAACCTGAGAACAAACCTGGTTAAGCTGGCAGAATGGGGGACACTGGACCAAAAATTAGCACTTTCAAGGAAACGGATCCCTGAATCGAAAAATGGTTTTCCCACCACGATCTTCCTAACTCCGGGCTAGTACTGAGAATTTCTAATCAGAAAAATCCAACACACAATTATTATGGCCCGACCCGGGACTCGAACCTGGTACCTCGTCGGCCGCAGTCGAACATGCTAACCACTAGACCAACAAGGCAGTACTAGTACAGCTTCTTTAGTACTAATAGTCTCTGAGCCAAGCCGTGGATGGACGGACGGACATGGCGAAACTATAATAAGGGTTCCTTGTTGACTATGGAACCCTGAAAACGATAGTGCTCTTAGTGCCTTAAAGCAATAAATTATGTCTCAGATACGAATTTAGGTCGATTATTATCCAAAATGAGCTGATACGTCCAAGCAATTAATTAACAAAAATCATATATTTGTCCATTAATCTAGAGTATTCCGTGTAATCAAGAGACTATCCGCCTCCAGGTGTCTTCAGAAGTGACGTTTTAATTCCAACCTCAATGCCTTTGACACATCCTGAGCGTTGGATTTGTATCGGTGACACTTGTAATCAGTACCGTCCATTTGATCGGCCTTGCTTGAGACTTGAGGAATGAACTGAATAATTCAGTTCATTTCAGTTCAGTTATTTTGAATGAACGGAACTTGTGAAATTTCACTCCGTTCTGACCAATTAATTAATTCGTGATATATACGAGTATTAGGTACCAGAGTTTACTCAAAAAAAGAAGTTCAATGAAAGAAGAAGGCACATGTATGTAAAATCTACGCTGATGATTTAGTCAGCAATAGGAATATAAATAAATAAGTGGTGAGATTTTTACTACGTTATATTTCGCAGAAAACGTGACTAAACCATAGCAGTATTTTCCTGCTGAAAATAATGAAAATATGTATACCTATTTTTCTCTCAATAGGTAGGTATGTGAAGCTGTCATTCATAATTTGGGCGCATTTTTGTTAGAAATAAAAAACAATAGATCATCGCTCTATTAACACTCGCTCACTTGGCACGTGGTTAGAACGATTTGTATATTGGCTTTGGCACTACTAAATCATAATTAATAATTTTAAATAATTTTTTTTTTAATTTTACTCTGTGGTAATGGCGGAAAAAAACTTAATCTAAAAGCAATTATTATTATTCTTCTAATTTCTCGGAAATTGCCCCAATATTTTAAAGGAAATCCGTACATTAGAGAAAATCAGATAATTTCCTTACAACCAGGATAAGAATATTGAAGGAGAGTAAACGCCATCTTTCGGCAATGTGGAAAAGCTTAACTTCCTTGCAAATTAGAGAAAAGTACTATACCATTCTCGGCCGAAATAGCCTCGTCAACTTAAAAAGGCCTCGGCTGGTGCCTCAATCCTTCCAATAAGTATTACTTTATGAATTTCTTTATTTCCGTTAACGTCAAATCTGCCGAAGTTTCATAACTACCTTGCAATTATTACTGTCTTGCAATTATTAAAAGTATTTCCAGCTATACAAAATTATGAATTATTTTTTAATATTCAGATCGAAACAGTAACTTCACAGGTGCAACACTCGGCAGTGCATTGAGTGTTCTAAAATTAAAAGTACATTCAACGGCGCAGTTCGATGGAGTTCGATTTTCGAAAGCCGAAATTATGCGTTCGGAAATAGCGCGCGACAGCTGAAAGACGACATCGGACCGATTTTTTATTACCTCCTTCGTGTTTATGACCACTTTATGAGTCTCTATAGATATTTCTTTTTTTTACTAATGTCACTTTGAATTCTGATCGGATACGCTCTTCTATTTTCGATTTTATATTAAGAAACTTTACGATTGATACCACCGAGGATTTTAATGGCTACATTTTCCGCATAGCATGAAATTAAAATATTTTATTTTATGATAAATACTGTTCGAATGCGATATAAAGCAAATCTTTAAATAATAAAGGTAAACGCACATAGTGCAGTAATATTCATTTCTCCTGAAAAAAATATAGGTAGGTACCTAACTTTCCCTATTTAATAATTTTGTTGTGCCTAATAAAGTACCTATCGCACTAGCTAGCTAATAGGTGGAATAGATTTAATATCTATCGTACGAGCCAAGTATCAATAACAAAGCTATTAACTATTATCGTATCCCGGCTTCCATAAAATTTAAACCGGCATTGAGTTGGATCCATTTGATTAGATCATTCAATTCTCAATCGATAAATAAGCGATATCCTTTCCAAACGAGGTCACTTATCGAATGAATCTATAATCGAAATTCGAGACTACTATATTTGAATTAACGATCGAGTTCCTTGCCGTATTGAGTTTATTCAAATTAAAAAATAAATAATAAAAGACGCCTCTATTTGAATTTTGAATTAAGAACGGAAATCAACCGTCGTGAGCGATTGTATGAAGTGTGAAAGGATCGATTCAAAATGGGGTAGTTTTTTAATCCAGCTTCTGTATATTGACATTTTATTATTTTATTTTCTTTATGCGTCATTGTTTTAAAGCAGGACTTTGGCAGTTTACACGATTCTATGCTATTCGTTGTATGCCATTGTTCATAATATATGTATTATGTATGAGTATTGTATTGCTTAATTTGGACGGGTGGACATATAAATTTAAGATCACAGCTTTACACTCGGCCCTAATAATAATTTAGTAATTATAAATTACTAAGCTCATAAGTCTGTGGAAGACTTCGGCAGCGTGTTAGCATAGCGTGCCGCGCTTTGTTGCCTTCTTCCAGGTAGGACCGTGGACTTTACATGTGCATCTCGTCACTCAATAAATAAGATCGCATACAACCGCTAACTTTGCATAAAATTTGAAAAAATCCTCCGTTTGTGAAAACATAACAACGGAGAGTCGCTGTATTTTTAAGAGGTGACATTTGACATGCGCTAATTCATTAATCAACGTCACAGAACATAACATCTTTGTCAGCGGTCAGAAAATTCAAGATTGGATATTATTTCAACGCCTTTGTCTCCGTATTTGCAGCAAATTAGGTCATTTTTTTATTACAGTTCTAGTGGAAATGTAAATAAAGTTTGACTTTCTAGCAATGATGCTTTCTAGATAATTTATGGTTTTCAAACTCGCACCCTAGGGATGTGACACTGCTAAACAAGGTGTTGATTGAAATGTGAACGAATGATATAAATTGTACGACAGTTCGTAGGAAAATATAATTATAAACATTACATTTATATAATATACATATTATTAAAATAAAAAATCGTGAATATTATAATCCTAGACCTACCTTCTTAAACAAAAGAGTATTTTAAGTCCATCACTGTTTTGTTATGGTATAGGAACCTACTTAAATTTCATACCTACATTTGTGTATACAATTATGTACATAAATTAAACATACATAAAATTGATGTGAGCATAATTGAGATAAATTTGGGATTTTTATTGATTTTATGTTTGGTTTATGGTTTCTTTTTATGGCTATTATCTAAATTTATTTAAATAATAATGATTTTACGTCCATTAATAATATTGTTACCTTTTAGTGGATATTATTGTTTCAATATCATTGTTTCATCCACGAACCGCTCAAACTTACAATCGCATTCGATATTCATAGTGGGTACATTACATTTGGTTACACCATAAAAGACAAGGTGTTGGGTAAAATATAAAGTAGTTTGTTATAGTCATAGAAAATACTTAATAATCAACTGAAATAAAATAATTAAGGAAAATGGCTTAACATGCGTTCCGTTGCTATGATTTAGGTGGCGTGTTATAGGTGTGCTTCCGGCCTAATTCATTCCATGGCACAAAAAATCTGTAGAGAGGAAGCTAACTGCAAAAATATTTATACAAATGCTGAAATATTATTAAATACCTCGATCAAAACAAAATTGTGTAAGTTCAGAGTTAACGCTCGACAGTGGATTAGACGCCCACACGTTTGACGTTTGTAATTAGATACAAGTACGTCCAGAAATATTTCATGATTTCCTTTATTTATATTTAATATTAGTCCCGTGGGCGAGGCTGAGATAGCCTGATTTTAATAGATCGTTGAAGAACGTCGCCAGTGTGACGTTGCTAGTTAAGAGAGGAATAAAAACCAGCAAGTCAACACAAGGATTTATTGAAGGTGCAAGTGGGTCGTGGGACGAGAGGCCCGTCAATATTTTCGCTTCCTAGGCCTGCAGTGGGCAAGTACTTCCCTGTATTGCCGCAGAGTGTCGGTCCAGCTGGTAGAGGGACGCGCGGCAAGGTCTTCAGCCAGGTAGTGTGCTGTAGGTATTTCGTGCACGCAGGAAGTCGGTCGTCTGCGCTCGTGGGCTCTGACCCGCAGAAGTGGCGAGGCCGGAGAGCTCAGACGTGGAAGAGGGCCACGGCTGAATGGGGCTCGTAGAAGTCGAGGCGCAGATCACGAGAGCAGCAAGGAGGAGAAGAAAATTAAAAAATCGCAAATATATTTTAGAGTGACTGTGGTGCTATTTTTGTAACACTAATGCCCGTTTGCACTAAACTCAAGTTAGGCTTGTCCTAGTTAAGATACACCTAGGCTTAGGAACGGCCTAGCAAAAAAATTCGTTTGCACTGACAGTCTTGTCCTTGCTGTGTCGTAACTTAAGCATTGCCTAGTTAGGCATCTCTAGGAAGTAGGAACGAATGGAATGAATGATTGTTTATGGTTTTTTTTAAAAAATATATCTTGCAAAGTAATGTAAACACTAGAATATTTTTTTACCTTATCTTGTCATAACCTCAGGCATGAGTTGAATAGAGACAAAAGCTAAAACATTGGTGTATTTTATTTTATTGGTTTATATATTGCACAGGTGACATTATGTACGTGGAGTTGAAGGTTATTTATTTTACGGGATTTTATAAATCAGCAATTAAAATGGAAAGACAAATAAATAAACGAAAAAGAACTGCCAATTTTACGGCAGAGGAGAAGTTGCGGTTTGTACGGTGTTTGTGCGAAGAGGGGCAGTGCATTATTTCCAAAGTAACAGCACACGATACTGCATCAAATAAAGAGAAAGAACAGGCTTGGGCAAAAATCACCCAAATTCACAATTCCAGTGGTGACATAATGAGAAAGAAGGAGAAAGAATCTAATAAATCTTGTGCCATTTTGCTTGTGATCAGTGTAGTGTTCTACCTAAATAACAATCACAATAACAATGTAGGTACTCTGTGGTTGTGATACCTATCAACCACAGAGTAGGTACATATCAACCGTGAGACCAATCAAAATGGTCCACAGACTACAAAACATTCAACTTAAGTATCGCCTAACGCTTGGGCGCTTACTAATCGGGCTCATAAAGTTAGGCATCTCCTAAGTGGATTTAGGAATGGCCTAAGGTTAGTGCAAGCTTTTTAAACGCTAGGATAAGCCTAAACAAGTTGGGCAGGAAATTAGGCGATTCCTAAGTTTAGTGCAAACGGGCATAAAGGTCGTAAAAAAAACGTACTAAAATAACACAGGCTTATATAAATAAATAAAGGTCACTTAGAAATCAGCTTATCCATACTTCCATACTATGCTAAAGTGTGTCTGTCTGTCTGTCTGTCTATCTGTCTGTCTGTCTGCTACGTTTTCACGACCCATCTGTTCAACCGATTTTGGTGAAATTTGGTACAGGAATAGGTTGTATCCCGGGGAAGGACATAGGGTACTTTTTATCCCGGAAAATTCAAGAGCTCTCGCGGGAATCAAAAAACCTTAATCCTCATCATCATCATCATACTCATCATCATCATCATCAACTCAGGCATCATCTAGTAAGTAATAATTTGACTTCATTTCAATCCCTTCAAGTATAGGTAGGTACTAATATTTCTAATGTGTATTATGTTTGCTAACCTTATAATAATCAGCTGAATCTAGACATGCCTTTTTATTAAAAGTATATCAACTTTCAATCCAAATTTGACACAACAGCGACCTTAGTTGATCATTCAGAACTGTGATTTTCCAATAAAAACGTACATTCTTCAAACTCTAAGTAACAAAAAACTATAATGATAATAATTCATAATCGAACACTTAAATCATAGAAAACTATGCATTTCTTAAACTGTTAGGGCTGCGGTGGCATTCACTGTGAGAGAAGATTTAAACTCTAAACCGATAAACCATAATTTTATTGTCTACCAAGCACGTAATGAAGTCGAATTAGGCATTTTCGGCCCATCAGCGGCCCATAAAATAGTAATAAAAAGGTAAGTATTGATCGCGACCAAGTAGGTACCTTACCAGAACTATTTTATGATTTTTTTATTGTTATTTATTGGGGAATAAAATATTTTTATTAATGTCATCGGTTTATAAGAACCAACTTCGGGTTTAGGGATATCTATGGTAATTAAAGCTTTGTTTGATTTTTTAATCTACTGTCTAAAGTTCTAAAGCAGATAGATGACCATAATTTGGATATTTAATGACCTTAAGAATAATCATAATTCTATTTCGTAAAATTAAACCCAATTTATTAGTATGTAACATAAGTCATAACGCACACCTACCACTGAACTTTTAATGGTGAGGTGACTCAATATTTCAATCATACAATCGAAAAATTTTGAGAATAAAATATCTAACTACGAGTATTTCTCAGCCATGAACGAAGCAATTATAAGGTCCAATTGAAACTTTATGTTACGTTATAAAATAATTCAAAAAGCATAAAGTAAAATGACTTCTTGAGTTAAGCTTTAATTTTATAGCGATGCCCGCATTATTCCAATTACCAATCCTGAATCATAATATGTATTACTAGATACTCAATACTATCTATATTCTTAGCAAAGAGTTTCAACCATGTTTCAACTTCTTTGCTTGACCATCTTATTTTGTTTTTAAATTGTTAAAATTAATATTACTTAGTTAAATTATTTAATCATAAATTCATTATAAGATTATAAGAAAGCATAATATAAGTTCAAGATAAAAGCTAAAAACAAGCGAATCGTATTAATTCACCAATAATTTCTAAAGCAAAAGAATCGAACGCTGGGAGTGACCGGAAAAACAAAAGAACAAATGGAACGGTAACAGTGACATTTTTTTAACTTTAGTACTCCCTAGATGAATTTTGAATTTAGAACAAAACGAGATCCAATGCCCCCAACTTTGGCGTGAGCTTCCCGCGTGAAAATTAATTATTAATTTGTTTCCATTGGCCACGTGTCCGGGGGAGATGTGTTGTCTATGCCCTGTTACATTTTTTTGTCGCAATTTATTTTTAACGCTTCAATAATGGTGGAAGTTATTTGTATCGATTATTATTGTCTTTTCAATGTATTGTTATGGTTATTGCTTTGGGCAGGTGAAATTTTGCAATAATTAATATTTTTATGTTTGAACATTTTTGCTGCCGTAATTTGTCGGCAAGTAATGAATTGCATGAATTATTGTTGGATAAAAATTGAGAGGAAACGTGATCGAATGAGTGAATGAGTGACTCAATTTATCCCCAGCGGGATTGTTATAACATCAAAGAACTATATATATGGAGGGAAACCGACTTTATTGGTACAGCGTGTGATCCTTTTACAGATTTTTTCCCTGTTTGTGAACATTGTGAACGGATTGTCGTACTAGTTATTATTATTTTTTTTTTTAGATATTTTGTATTTATTTGCTGGGATTATGATATTATTATAACATACAAAGATGATAATAATTGGAGGAATGATATATTAGGAACTTTTTTATTTTGAATGGGGGGGAAAGCTCCATAAGATACCCAACTTCCTGTAAGAGAAACCTCTGCTAAAATATGCTTGAAAAATACTGACCAATTTTGATGCAAATTTCCTTATATTTTATAGATATAGACACCAGGGTGTTACCCTTAAAAACGTGATGGGTACCTACAGGAGTAATTTTGATACGATTTTTTAAAACACCAACAGGTTTCGATGTTTAAGCAACCTTGAAGAAACCTTGAAGAAATTTTAAGGTTAACCCTAAGCCTGTTACTTGGACATAATCGTGAACATAAACTAACATACATTCACTTTTTAAAAATACCCAGTAATTATTTGAAAGTATTTAACACGATTTTAATATCACACCTTTATATGGGAAAGCATTTAAAAACAAGATGAATTTCCTGAAAGCACAAAAACTTGAAGAATTTTAATTCGGCCCTTAACGTCGTCTATTAAACGCTGTAATATCTTCTATCTTTCAACTTACGCCAACATCCTTTAATAATATATTCATTTAAAACAAGTAACTATACCTAGGTACCCATTTCGGTCGGCAGATAGCTTTCAAGTTTCTTATTTACTGACCTTTTAAAACAAAAATATCTGTCTTTGCTTATGTCGGGAAATTCAATTTAGAGTGCAATGTAATCGAAACACTGTTATCTTCTTTATTTTTGGGAAAAACTAGACAGTTTGGGTAGGTAAGAAGGTACCTACCCAAACTGTCTAGGTAAAATAATGGATTGTTTGCTTTGGTTTTAGCCCAAACAACTATTCTGTTTGGCACCATTTTCGGTTCTAACGTTACTTTCATCTGAAAGAAGATTTGAATGACTTTCTAGTCGCGATTTAAAAGAACCTAGAGCCCTAAAACCAGAAAAAAATATTTTCAATCATATATGTCATTCGTCAATGATGTTCCGAAGTCGATTGTCATCACGCGGTGTTCCCGTGCCCATCGGCCGCTCAATTGGGCTCCTATTATCAGATAACACAGATCAATCCGTTCTGATTGCAAACTCGATCGTTAGCCAATTGAACCCGATTCCGCCGACCGACTTACCGGCTGCAGCTACTTACTCGTACGCGGCTACTACGTATTACTTATGCAAACTATGTCATGTGAAAATGACAGGAATTTTATTTAATAATTATTAAGTTAGTAATTTAAAAAAAGTTGAAACACTCGTTCGATAAAATTAGATTTCGACATCACATCACGTTTTTAAACAGTTCAAACTATTCGTTCAGAAATAAATAATAGTTCAGATAGATCACTAAAAGCACGTTTTAATAACTAAGGAACGAAAGTGAATGCTGATTTGAAAAAAGCAGTCAAAGATCTAAAAATATTCAGATTAATAAAAAAGGAAGATCCATTTAAATTAAGAACATCTGTAATCAAACTGGCGAACATTTCAGAATTCGGTGATTTACAAGAAACCCCTTTTAAAATTCGTAGTCAAAAGACGAGAATCAATAAGGTGAAGATGGTTCAGTGAAAATTTTGCGCGTGAATCGCGAGGGGCGGAAACAAAGATGGCTCACTTAGGCATCGAACGTGATCCGTTTGCGAAAAAAACAGCTTAAGTACTGCTTTACCGTTGATATACAACACCCAAGATACATAAAATAGCAACTCCTCGTATGAAAAAAATTACGAAGAAAAGTTCATACATATTTAGCAAATTAATCTTCAATCTTCTCTATGGACTTCAAGTACAAGACAATAATTTTCCTAACAAAAACGCTAGCTATCAAGCTACCAAACTAGTGGTAGATAGAAGACTGAATTATTAGGCATTCAAAATGACGTGTAAAGGCTTAAATATCAGCCACTTTTGGTATCAATTTTATTTACGAATAATACAATGGATTCAATTTTAAGGATGACCTTTCTATATAGTTACATTAACAGGTAGGTATTTAAAAAACATCGTTCGCGGACACGCAATGGAAGACATCATCATTATGTCTTTGTGGAACTGTCTATCTTTGTTTTTATAATATATCAGTCCCCTTTACCTGTGTCACGAAGGGGAGTTTTCTTTCAACTTGTAAACATCACTTGAGGAATGTTCAAGAAATCGGTGTGGTTGCGAAACTTCGATCCCTCTGACTTTATTCTTTTATTTCACTTTTGTTTTGATGTCTGGATGTTCTCTATGGGTATGTTGTTTATTGCTTGTATGAGTTGGTAGTTTACATCGGTTGTGAAGTGGTAAACATTGGACGATCATTGCTACTAAATTTCGACACACCATTGACGACCTCCTTATATTGATTGGAATATAAGGAATCCATTTGTAATAGCATTTTTAAAATGTTTCTAATCCAATTTCAAAATAAAAGACAACATTGATTACTCTGTATCTACTCAATTCTGATTCGGGACTATTGAAGTAGGAAATAAAGGAATCATAAAGAACCAAGATGAATAATTACTTACAGGGTCACATAAAAATAAGTAATTTCTTGTATAATATAAATGCATAAATATTTTATATTCCCAATAGATAGCGTTAATTCCTCTCACGACCTCCGAAGCCAATCCGTATTTACGACGAGAAAGATGTTTTTTATGTTTTTATTTCAAAAACTAATAATTATGTGACTTTTTGTGTCGTAAACCCACATCAATTCGGAGTTTAAAATCGATCGTTTGACAACAGATAGAGTCAACTACCGATGGGGTCTTAACATTTTATCGCCCATAAAAAGCTGACTTATTCGGACACCGCTGGCTCTTGGCACGTATCGAACTAAAATTTAAACATTAAAATTCGATATTACGACCGATAGTTCTAATTTTACGACGTTTTAAAGCTGAACGACGAAACCGTTTTTTTTTTCTATTTTCAATAAATTATTCGATGAAAACAGCTATAAAGTTAAAATATATTGTTAATTGAAATGAAAATTTTAATTATCATTCACCCATACCGGGCCTATATTTTGTAGTTCATAATTTCGTGCGGTAGAAATGAAGCACCTGATTTGAAATTATTTCTATAGGTATAAGTAGGTACCCTTGAGCCACGGCGGCCAATCTCAACAGAGACCCAAACGATGAAGCTTATGCACAGGACGTCTAAAAAAGCTGTATCCTTGTCCTCACTCTCTTAGTTCAACTCGACGCAATATTGAAAACAACGGCTCTACGTGCTCTCCGAAGATCAAATCGCAAACTTCTCAACTCCGGGCTGCTATTGAGAATTCTTTAACCCATATAACCAATAACATTTCTGGCTCAACATTAAGGAATCAAAATAAAAGAGTTCCCGTGTGAATTAACAAAACTTAATCCACGCGGACAAAGTCGCAGGCATCATGTAGTTACCTAGGTATATTATTTTTAATTGAGTACCGAACACACGACCTCGCCGTCGAATACGACAGACGCCAGCGCACAACATTGTGACGAGCGCAAATGCAAAGTTGGGCAACGAAATTAAAAATTAAACGCGGCATAAACAAGAGCGCGCAAAAACTCCACCGGGCACAAATCAAACCGGTTCCCGGTAAAAAGAGGTTCTGTATTTCAAATTCCTGCCAAGGACACGCGGTCTTGAGAAGACAATGTGCGCGATGCGTAGCGTTTTAATTGTCAAAATTGTCGCTTTGAACTCGCCGCCGCCGCCGACGCGCTGTCGTACGAATGCCGATCCGCAAATTCGATTTTCGATCGAACGGCGTTTTTGCCCCGATCGTGAACGCTCTGTAAATTGTTTCATTAATGATCAGCCACTGTTCAAAGCGTTTAATCAACTCCGACACATTTCGCCCGGGCAAAGAGCAAAAACTAACAAAAACCGTTTAATCGTTAAATTTATTGCTCCCGATCGGAATTACAGCAGGGAAACATACAATTGCGAACTTAAAATTAAAATGAAGTGCCTGTATGTGCGTGGTAGGTTAACAAAAAGCGTTGCAAAAATAAAAATACAGTGGCTCATAACGGTTTGCAAGTAGACATTACTCAAGCTGTAAAAACAATGACAACTAACAATGAAATTCGTGTAAGATAGAACGAATTGCGATTGGGGGTATGAAAGGAAGTGGCGTGCACAATTCGAAGATCGTATCGGGCTTAGTAAAAAAACTATACCTACAACAGAACAAGCTACGCCGCTGAAATTAATTTTATTTCCAATAGCAATGGCTGTAATAAATAACCCATGTTTTAAACATTAGGTACATTAACTAAACGAGACTCAAGCTATTAGTAGAAATTTTCATAATTTCAGTTAATAATAAGCCTGATTCTTGTTCACCGATCCAATCATCCTCACCCGAGTAGTTAATACTTAATGAAAGCTGCTTACTAAAAAAAACTTTTGATTTCAGTAAACAAATCCATTATTCAATCATAATTATTTTAAAAGTTTTCAAAAACAAGTCAGATTTTAGAGATACGGCAATATACTACAACCGACTATACACCATTAATACCTTCTTAATATTTCGTATCCTGAAACATTTCCTGCTAATAAAATACTTGAATTAGAGAACTTTTTTGTCTCCAAACCATACAAATAATGCAAGAATGTCATATTACTCGTATATTCATAGTATGGTATCGCATAGTGCAAGAGACGCTAGCGTGGCCCTGACCTCGGCGCGCGCGCATAGGAAGTGGGGTTCTGATCAATCGTCGTCTTAAATAATTTCTGCTTTAGATGACATAAGAGAAAAGGTGTACTAATTCTGAGACATTCCCAAGTAACTACTTGAAATAGTGACTGTTTTGTCCCATTCAAACAATCAAATTATCACCTTTTCCAAGAATGTCATATTCATAGAATGGTATCGCATACGTGCAGCAGACGCTAGCGTGCGCGGATCTGTGGCCCTGACCTCGGCGCGCGCGCATAGGAAGTGGGATTCTGATCAATCGTCGTCATAAATAATATCTGCTTTAGATGACATATAAGAGAAAAAGTGTACTAATTCTGAGGCATTCCCAAGTAACTGCTCGTAATAGTGACTGTTTTGCGCCATTCAAACAATCCAATTACCACCTTTTCCAAGAATGTCATATTCATAGAATGGTATCGCATACGTGCAGCAGACGCTAGCGTGCGCGGATCTGTGGCCCTGACCTCGGCGCGCGCGCATAGGAAGTGGGATTCTGATCAATCGTCGTCATAAATAATATCTGCTTTAGATGACATATAAGAGAAAAAGTGTACTAATTCTGAGGCATTCCCAAGTAACTGCTCGTAATAGTGACTGTTTTGCGCCATTCAAACAATCCAATTACCACCTTTTCCAAGAATGTCATATTCATAGAATGATATCGCATACGTGCAACAGACGCTAGCGTGCGCGGATCTGCGGCCCTGAACTCGGCGCGCGCGCAGCGCAGAGGAAGTGGGGTTCTGATCGATCGCCGTCTCGGATACAATCAGTTCTGCTGTTCGACTTTCAACTGTGAACGAATGTCCGTCGGTTATGCAACGATTTTATGCTCGTTGCAAACATACGTACAATTTTTTTTTATACAATTCTTTTATGTAACACCTAAGGCCTTCTAGTACCGCTTTAGTTTTTAAAGTAAAAATAATACGAAATCGGAATTACGTAAATCTGCCGTATATATTATATTAATTGCAAAAATAAATGTAGCTTATTAACTTACGTAAATGCGAGCTTATTAACTTATTGTGACGTCTACTAACAAATAATAATAACTTGTGTAAAAATTTAGATAACATGATTATTGATTACAGAGAAGAGAACAGTGGCCTGGATTTCTCGTTAGAGGGCGTTCTCTATCGTTTTCTCAACCTTTGTTACAAAATTAAAAACGGTATCCGAACTGACAAAAGACTAGAATACTACTCGAAATCTATATCAATTCTGGAGGTGACTTTAAAACGAACGCTTTTTGATTTTCCGTGGAAAAATACCTACCTAGGTAACTATGCCCGTTTCCAGACGACAAGCTTATCCCTGTGCTAAATATCGTCAAAACAGAGTTGCTTTCGCATTTATAAGTATAATATTTTAAAAAAATTGGATATGACCGTTGTTAACGTCCACAATCTGGCACAGGGCGGCGACTTTTTGCACGAATGCCGATATTCTACGTGACGTTCCCACAGTGGCCGATGGCGATCGTCCCCGAGTAGAAGCGCAACGGAATTAAGACGAATTCCTTTTTCGAATTAGCGAATCACCTGTCCTAATTACGCTCCCGACTTCGGGATTCGGAATTCGATTTTTAAACGTTTAATTTTGATGGTTGATTTTAAAAATAAGAGATTGTAATCTGCTTTTCTTATATTAAGGTAAGTATAGGGAAAATCAATACCTACAAGTATGAACATGTTGACGTTTCTTAAGTATCTAATAGTAAAATTCCTTCAATGAATAAAATAAGGAAATATATTGAAGTAGATAAGTTGCACCATTTTCATAACATTTCTATCAAAGTCCTACGTAAAGTAAGAATTTAGGAATATAACTGTGAGTCCATAGATTATGACCACTAAGCCGAATCAATGGTGCGAGGGCTTGAATAGAACAATCTTTGTTGAAACTTATCCAATTTCCAAACGCAAAGATGACGAAAAGATTAAAATAAATTATTAAGTAAATTTTACAAAGTTCAAAAATGAATATCTAACGGATTCACTAAACTACTAGAGTCGCAAAATACAAAACAACAGACTAACATCGCAACTAAGCAAAATAAATATAGCAATAGAGCTGTGAAAGTCAATAAAGAATATAAAATAGAAAATATGACCACTTTACGCCGAATCAATGGGGCGAGGGCTGAAATAGAGGTATCTTTGTCGAAACTCATCCGATTTCCGAACGAACGGATGCGGCGCCCCCGCCGGATGTGCGTTGAGCGGGAAAATAGGCGGAAGTTTCCCCGGGAAAAAAATCGCCGAAGAAAGAAGGAATTTGCATGCGAAAGGGCACTTTTGTATGCCGATCGGTTGTAAATTTGTCAGATTGTCAATTCACCGCAAACGCTTCGGTTCGACACTTTGTTATGCTAATGTTTGTATCTTCGATGCGATTTTTCCTCTTTGTGTTTTTTCTTTTTTTGATTTTGATATCTCTAAAGTGGTTTAATTTTGAATTTTTCATGCCTTATTCAATTCAATAGAGGAAGTAGGGTTGTTGTTGTCACTACAAAATGTTGCCACCGCGTTTTTACTCGCTTTATTTCAATGGGTGCTTCTAAAGATAAAAAATATTTACGTGATTTTCACTTTTGACCAGCTTTTATAAGATTTTCAAAGAACTGATAGGCCTTGAGGTCTCAAGACGCTTGAATATTAACCTCGTACCGGAAAGGTGCAGCGTAAAAAAACCCTCTCTCTAGGGTAGAACAGATGATTTGTAGCGAGTAAGAAGGAGCCGCAGGACACAAGCAGCATAAAACCATGTTCTGGTTCTCGTGGCAATCTTTGCAAAAGACCTATACGGTGTCGACCCTTGCCTATAATTTTTTTCTTTATAAATCGTATTATTATTATAAACTAGATAATGCCCGCGACTGCGTCCACCTGGGTTAATGTTTTTGATTCCCGCGGGAACTCCTTAATTTTCCGGCATAATGTCCTTCCCCGGGATGCAACCTTTGATTATATCAAAGGATGCAACCTATCTCTATACCAGATTTCATCAAAATCGGTTGAAAACATGGGTCATTAAAGCGTAGTAGACAGACAGACAGACAGACGGACAGATTGACAGTTTTTCATTTATTATATTAGTACCTATGGATTGACAAGTTTTAAAATTAAAACAACCAGACATTGAAAACAGACAATTCGTAACCGAAGACCAAAAATAGTCCAATAGAGCAGATGCGCTGTGTAACTGTCAGTGGGTTTGATTCCCGGCACCTGTTGTTTTGGAGCGCTTCGATTACCGCCATTAGCGTCGAACCGATATTTAATACTATTGAACACTTTTTATTTATTATGTTAATAATACTTAGATATTCAATCACTTGTTTTGTCTACACTTCTATTTTTTATACGCTTCGAAAGTTTAGTAAGTAATCTATATTATCTCTAATTATTGCATTTTACTTTTAATTAAACTAGCTAATGTAATTTACATAAACGTATGTTGATTTAAATCATTACTATACATTAGGACATTAAAATATTACTTAATACCTAACTAGAGGATAAAAAATGGTCCGTCTGTCTGTCTGTCAGCTACGCTTTAACTTTTCAACCGATTTTTATGAATTTTGATACAGAAATAGGTTGTATTCCGGGAAAGGACATAGGCATTTTTATGAAAATTATTAAATCCGCAGAATAATTCTTTCCAGTCCTTAAAAATAGCTTGATTAATGACACCTATATACGTAGTACCTACATGGCTACAGCTGAGAAAGAACGAGAAAGAAGCACTTGTCACAGCTGTAATTATTCTAATCAAGCTATATTTTAAGGAATATTGTGTGTTGATCTTTTCCTGTCCTGTGAGTACGTAGCTGATTTTTTTTTAACCCACTATAGGTTAGCCCTTGTCCTGATGGTAAGTGATGATGCAGTCTAAGATGGTAGCGGGCTAAGGTGTCAGGGGCATGGCAGTTATATTTAACCATACCCCTAATCGGCTTCTACAGGCACCGTAACGGAACGCTAAATCGCTTGACGGCACGTCTTTGCCGGTAGGGTGGTAACTAGCCACGGCCGTAGCCTCCCACCAGGCCAGACGAGATATCAGAAATTATAAATTCCCAAATAGACCCTGCCGGGGATCGAACCCGGGACCTCCGCACGTTAAGACAACACTGCGTCAGGGAGGTCGACAAAAGTATATAGGTAAGTAGATACGAGTATAATAAAAAAGAGGTTTTTTTTTGGAATCAACAAAGACTTACAAGCAAACAAGTCATTATTCAAAAGATGGCTTTAAAAAAGCTTTCGGATTGCAAAACAAACCGTCCTACCGTCCAACACAAACAGACTCAAATTATCGCATTTCACTTACTTACTAACGAAAACAACACCAATTAATAAGTGTAGACACCTTTCGTTACCAGTCAAAACTCGACCTTATAACCCAATTATAAAGTTTGAATTCCTTCGGTAAATTTGAAGGGCCAAGTGCAGAAAGGGTCTAACTCAACAATAAAATACTTTCGGTTAGCCACAACTCAATAAATACTTCATAGTATCGGTTTGAGGGTGCCTGCCCGGACGTCCGGCCTTCGATCTTTTGCCCTCTGGGGCGCCCCCTACAAGGTAGGGTTACATGGGATTCGAATTTCGAATAGGTGTATGTACCTACTCGTATATGAATTTAAATAATATGGAACTATCTCTTCTTGTTGGTTTAATTATTGAGGATTCGATATTTTTATCTTATTAAAATTAATTGGATGCAATATATAAACCATAATTATGAGTTGAGTTTTTACTCAGAAATAAAATAAAAATGCATAAAAACTTATTATAACTTTTGTTATTGAAACAAAAAGCTATCTTAAGGTAAAATCAACAATTGGCATTGGTACTTGTCTACACAAATAACAACGGTGCATGTTAGGGTTGTCAACTAGGTACGTACAATCTTTTATTAACATAATCTCTTACATACACTACTTAAAATATACTTAATGTGCAACTTTAGCTCTACCAAGAAGAGGAAGAAGAATAATCATTTATCACTATTAAGACACGACTGAAGTACCAACCCTAAGCCTATTTATTGTAGACTAATCGGCCGCTCGGGCAGATTTTCTGAAAAGTCTTTCTTCAGTGTGGAATCTCTGGATATAATGTTATTAAGACGTAGGTACGTACTACGTACCTACGTCTTAATAACATTATTTTTAACTATACATATAACTACCGGATAAACTCACGTGTTATGTCGGAAATGCGTTTATGTCGGAATTGGAACGGGTTCGAAACTATAGTCGGACATTTTCCGACATAACACGTGAGTTTATCCGTTAGTTATGTTATATGTATAGTTAAAATGAATATCACTCACGATAGTTTAAACGAAGAAAAATAGTAGAAGACAGTAACATATAAATAATATCACAATAAACCTATATTTTAATAGAATTAGGGTAAGATACCCAGTTCCAAGTCTATTACTTAAATTTTCTGAAGACTGTGCCAGAGGAAGTAGGTAATTTATGGAAGGAGCAGGCTCCGGGTCATTATGAAAACAGTGTAAGGGTAAAAGATGTCCGGCCAAGAGGTGTTTTATCGGAATAATCCCGGATTACTCGTGTATCCTGTCACGGGCCATCGCCTTAATTGGGGTCAATAGTTCCCGGTCAGACCGCCGTTAGTTAAACTTTATCAAAATCGCCAGCGGGCTTACTAACGCCTTTTGTTCATATATTATTGCTCAAGTTTTGTTGCCATTAACAAGTCGACACTTACCCTAACCTACTACATTTTTAAAAATAAAACCTAGGATAGTCTCACAAACTTATCTGACTCGGTGACAGCGTCGCTGCTATCACATTTTTTATTTTAAAAAGACTATAAAAACAAAAACTAAACAGTCATTAAAAAATAGTTCCAATTTTAGCCACCGAGCCACACACACAACTTAAGTTGGTGGGACTGTAGGTAATTGTTCTTCTCTTCTTTGATTCCAATACAATCCAATTCATAAGCCTGTATGCGTGTCATGGGTGCTGGGCACAGGCCTTTTTAAGAGCCTTTTTTCAAACATGGTACTCCGCCTTCCTCATCCACCCGCTTCCTACCTTATTTAGGTCATCGGTCCAGCGAGCTGGAGGTCGTCCTACACTGCGCTTACCGGTATGCGGTCTCCACTTAAGAATACGTCTGTCCCATCGCCCATCGGTTCTTAGTCTTAGCAAGCTAAAGTGGCAGCGGGCAGCTCATACGTGTCGCAAATCCTAAGATGATTGCCTTCATTTATTTATTCAGCTACATACAATTATTGTATGTACATATTATTGATATTAACTCCGTTACATAATACAAACATATGAATTTATTAATCAAGTTCGGCCCAATTTTCCTGGATGCTAATAAAATGTCTCATACTAATTGAGTCTTTGTTCTTCCGCGCGTGTTGCTACGTCCTCACTCCTCAACATTATATTATTACACCCTTTACGACTCCTTCCGACTTTCCATAGCCACAGAATTGAGAATAGGCATAGAAGTGTTAAAGGAGATAAGGGTCTAAAATAAAAATCCAAGAATGTAAAGTGCACGCTACTGTAAAATCAGAAATATTTTCATAATCATCGTCATCATAACCCAATGCTGACTGACTGATTTTGGCCGTAGTCCACCACGCTGGCCAAGTGCATATATTTTTTTTTATTGCAAGATAGGCTTGCGCTTGACGACAATCACGCTTAATACAAAGCAATGATGAGGTCTAGGTTGAAGCGCGCCCGCCTAGAAGATGCCTAGATATGGGTAGACGTCACAAACATCACGAAGAGAACATCCGATCATGCAGGATTCCTCATGATGCTTTCCTTATAGTTAGAGCAAGTATTATTTCATTACTTAAAACGCACATAATTCCGATAACATAGAGGTGCTTGCACGGGATCAAACCCATGACCTTCTATAAAAAGGAGACCAACGTCTGAACCACTAGGCTGCCTTAAATCTTAGGCTCAATTACTTACTATACAAATAATACCCATTTGCATTTCATAGACAATCTATAAGACGGATTCAATTACTATTGATACCCATTCATCGATCAAAGGGGACAACTGAAAATCATAAAAAACCTAGCACTCGTTAATGGAATAAATACTTTAACAATCGCTCATAGAGTACAGTTTCGTTTAAAAGGACGGCGACACGTGCAATTTGTATGAAAGGTTAGCGGATATTGCTTATTAATGTAACGAGTGAATCGGACTATTGGCAGTAGAGATGATTGAGCTCGCTCCGATATGACTGTGTTAGAATGTCCATTGATTATTGCAACATAAAAACTGTTTACCTACTGTTATGTACCTTTTTTTTATTCCACTACAAGTTAGCCCTTGACTGCGATCTCACCTGATGGTAAGTGATGATGCAGTCTAAGATGTTAGCGGGCTAACCTGTTAGGGGCATGGCAGTCAAATTAAACCCATACCTACCCTTAATCGGTTTCTACACGGCATCGTAACGGAACGATAAATCGCTTGGCGGCACGTCCTTGCCGGTGGGGTGGTAACTAGCCACGGCCGAATCCACCACCACCAGGTTACCAGGCCAGATTAGGAAAAATTCCGACATTATAAATTCCCAAATTGATCTGCCGGGGATTGAACCCGGGACCTCCCCACGTTAAGACAACAGCGCTCAACACTGTGCCAGGGAGGTCGCCAAATTAGAATATGCTACCTATATCACCCTACATTATGCAAAAGTTTCTGTCTGTTTGTTGATTTTCACGACGCTACAACTGAACCGATACTGACGAAATAGGACTTCTCCACGGACGAAGTGAGAAAATTACTTCAAGATAATATATGACCGATAGTAGACGTGTTGTTAGAGAACATCCAATAGTTGGATCAGACAGTGCGGACTTTCGTACTAAGTACCTACTTAATTATTATAACTACAAGATTCAAATTATTCTTATTCATCGCGTGTCATGGATTTCCGCAAAGTGGCGTCTATTTCTATCAATTATAATTTTTCTTGTGTTCTATTAAAAGCATCAATAAATCCATAAAATCTACAATACTATAATATTTGATTTGACGCATGCATAAAACGGACGTCATTATGAAGTCAATAATTTATATTGTGATTTATGAACTAAAGTAGCATTTATTATTTAATTTAATGATTTGATATATACGGCGCGCATTCAAAATGGTATTTAATGGAAATTAGTTGCTCGGAGTCCGAGTGCATTTCTATTGGGGATTGTAAAGTGTACCTGTAGTGTAATAGTGTCATTAAAACGTCATCGTCTTGGCAGGCATCATTTTCATTGGCAGGCTCGTACATATAGTTTGTACATCTTCATCGAATTAACAACGCGTGCTTCATTGTTAAGTCACGTCTCTATTGCTACTTTTTGTTCGATAAGTCAATAAATAGATTATTGTCAAGCTAATTTTATATAATAATGTTCGACAGGTGGCAGGTGACTATAGCTAGCAGATTGTGACGAGTTGATTGTGCGATTATTTATGAACTTTAGGTCATTATAATTATACGGCTTAATTTCCAATTCAGAGGTGTTTTGTCTTATAGTGTAGATTCTGCATTTTTCCATTAGTCATCCCGGATTTTAGTCTTTTCTTTAACCGTTGGGCTATTGAGGCTTCCAAATTAGTTCTCTAGTTTGATTTCTCTCACTTTCTATAAATCTATAAACGTCACGATCGGCCATTAAAACGTCATCGTCTTGGCAGGCATCATTTTCATTGGCAGGCTCGTACATATAGTTTGTACATCTTAATCGATTTAATTAACAACGCGTGCTACATTGTTAAGTCACGTCTCTATTGCTACTTTTTGTTCGATTAGTAAATAAACAGATTATTGTCAAGCTAATTTTATAATGGCCAACAGGTGGCAGGTGACTATACCTAGCAGATTGTGACCAGTTCATTGTGCGATTATTTATGAACTTTAGGTCATAATACGGCTAATATAATAATACGGCTTATTTTTCAATTCAGAAGTGTTTTGTCTCATAGTATAGTTCTATCTATTGAGAAAATAACGACACTAAAGAACTTTCTGACTCTGCATTTTTCCATTAGTCATCCCGGATTTTAGTCTTTTCTATAACCATTGGTTTATTGAGGCTTCCAAATTAGATCTCCAGTTTGATTTCTTTCACTTTCTATAAATCTATAAACGTCACGATCGGCTATAACAGAAGACATGCGAGTCCGTCGATATAATTAAACCCCACATTTACTTGGGGATTTATTTTACGATTGCCATAAAATACAGAAACTGTAACGCCGATCTCATATAAATGCGTGTCCAGAATCAAAAGGAAATGCTTTTTTATGTTAATACTTTGATACTAATGACATAGATACGTTCCCGACGACATATTAAAGGGAATGTCTATAATAACTTTTCTTATGCTATGATATACGAGGGAGATGGTACCTACTTCTGTGTGAAAAGTTGAGCTTCCTTAATATTATTACCTTTATCTACCTATTTAGACGACCTCCCTGGTGCAGTGTTAATCACTGTTGTCTTAACGTGCGAAGGTCCTGGGTTCGATCTTCGGCAGGGTCAATTAAAAAAACACACAGAATTGAGTCAATATTAGTTTTGGCTGGGTTTGGTTGGGACTTTTTAAAAGTTCAAATCTAGTGGGATGGTGTGCCAGTGCCTAGTTACCACCCTATCGTCAAAACCACACAGCTATGCGATTCAGCAAATGTGTGTAAAGGAGAAGGTTTACCTTTGGAGCACTCTTTGTACACTCTACCCATGAATAGAGGAAAATACATAGATTGTATTAAAAATATAATAATTTAGAATATTAAAGTAATTAACGCGAAATAAAATAAAATGTATTTCAAGTTTTCGATACGTTTCCAAGATGGCAACCTTTAGCCATAGAGATGGCAGTAGGCGCGAAATGTATCAAATGTCATTTCTGACAGTCACTGTCAAAATAACGTGTTTCCCTACGGTATTTCCGGTGTTGTGTTGACACTTGACAGAAAACGTCAAAAAATATGAATCCGCCATTGTTACCCACTCGTGTTTAGTGTTGCTTATCGTGGAAAGATTAAATAATTACACCGCTGAAATTACGACGAATTCGTAGATTTGAATGATCAAAACTGGTTTAGTAATTTTTTTTCTTTCATTTCTCTACTTGTAAAAGGACTGGACCAACGCTCCATACAAATCTGGACCGTCTCCTTTCGATGAGGGATTTAATATACCTATTTAATAAAAACCATAAACTGCAGGTAAACGCTTTCATCATGATCATCAAGTAAGATTACTATCAAGAGTTAAGAAGACAAAATAAATATGAAATAGGATATGTTCAAGACAAGTGTGAATATTATAATCGAAAGATCCTTTCATAGACCTAGTTGATTAAAAAAAAGTATGATATACAATATCCTTCTCATCATATTTATGTACCCATAAGTAATAAACAAACTGAGTCAATTAATTTGAATAAAAACCAGATTTTAGTCGTTATAATCTTAACATAAATAAGCAACAAGTTACTTGTTTACGAGAAGATATAGAGCTCTAGTTCAAAACTTGAGTAAAACTAAAAGTTCGGGTAGTTCGTGTGGGGAAAATTATTAATTCAAAACTTTCTAAGATAATTGCATATAATGCAAACTTGATTGTAAGGCACCAACTATAAGTTACAGAATGATTTCTTTAGCAGCAGCCTTCTCTGAAGTGGGATAACCTAGCCAGTTAGTCACTATTGATTTGAAAGTAACTAACTTGTGAGATTTTCTGATATTGTAGTAGAATCCATACTTCCATACTTAATATTATAAATGCGAAAGTGTGTCTGTCTGTCCGTCTGTCTGTCTGTCTGCTACGCTTTCACGGCCCATCTGTTCAACCGATTTTGATGAAATTTGGTATGGGGAGAGTTAGTATCCCGGTGAAGGACATAGGCATTTTATCCCGGAAAATTAAAGAGTTCCCGCAGTAATAAAAAAATCTTAATCCACGCGGAAGAAGTCGTGGGCATCATCTAGTACGAGAATAATTCACACAAACCTTGGTGGGTCTTGGTTACTTGGTCTAGTGATCTATAGGTAGGTACACATAGATCAGAAGACCAAGTGGTCCAGTACAATAACAGAGCTTAAGTTTTCGAATAGTTTCTCATATTCATGAGCAACAGCCACGTAGCTTTTTGTAAATAAATCATAACATAAATAAATGTAGTAGATACAAAAAAAATCAGACAAGTGTTAGGATTGAGTTGCCACATGTATCATATTTGTGTTTTGGGAAGATATTTCCAGTCGTACACAAATAACACATCGGTTCTAAAACAACATTCGGAATAAGATAACATAATAAAATGCATCGGGACGGGCGACGCGACGCTCTGAAAATTGATGGTTTATTTGTTTTTATTATTTTCTTGAGTTACCACACTTCCTCGTTAGGGATTAGACTTATTTGTAAGGTAGACGACAGATCATACTAATATTATAAATGCGAAAGTGTGTTAATTTGTTAGTTTATTGGTTTGCTGGTTTGTCCTTCAATCACACCGCAACGGAGCAACAGATCAACGTGATTCTTGGCATGGGTATAGTCGAGAACCTAGAGAGTGATATAGGATACTTTTTATCCCGGAAAATTAAGGAGTTCCCGCGGGATACAAAAAAACTTAAACCACGCGGACGAAGTCACGGGCATCAGCTTGTATTTTATATTTTAAACAGTCAAAAGTCGATTTATAAAGAACGCCTCTTTTATAAAGCCTGATCGCATACTGCAAGACAACAATAATTCTAATTCACATTTTTTTGCATTGAAAAGCAGTATGCGATTAGCTTAGGAAAATAGTATGACGAGTAGGTACCTATTTACCTTATGTAATCTTATGTACTAATTGAACATCGATATAATTAAAACATGGATCTGAGACATGGATCGAATCGAAATTGAATTTAGGCTTAGCTAAGTTCGTTGTACTAAAACTTACATATGTACCACAGAAGTGAACCAGATTCATTCCATTGATTTATGAAATAACTGGTCTTATTCAAATCTATTGAAAAATTAGCTTTAAAACGACAGCCAATTTGTCTAGATCTGGGCTCTTCTAAGATGATTGTAGGCGTTTGATCATGTATGTGATGTATATATAGTAGGCAACTACCTACCTACCTCATTATCCACGAGCACATAGTGAAGACAACCTATATTGAAGATATTCTATCGTACCTAAATCAACAATAAATTAAATTAGGTTCATAAAAAAATACTGGCAAAAAGCTATCTGATGCTATCTAGGTATACCTATCCATGGATACTAACTTAACCTAACGGACCTATACAAGGTATTATCAACGACTTTTTATAAATAATTGAAATTATCAGTAAAATTTTCATCTCTACTTTTCCAAGACAAAGATTTGTCGTCCTACTACTAAATACATAATGCCAACCTAATAATAATATATGAAGGCTTTACAATCTAGATACAATATAAAGAACCTTAAAGCTGTGTGCAACTCCGATACGACACAATAAGAACCTACTCGTAGCCTTCGAAAAATACCGTCTTGTCTATAGATCCACATTTCCCCGAACAAAACGACCTCTACCGAGAGCGACGGGAATAATATTGCTTACTTTTAAGAAAAGAATGCGCAGACATTACAAAGAAAAGCCTGTCTTCATCTCGCGACGACAGGGACGCATACATATTGCCACCATACGAGTGAAAAGGACAACGGTATCCCCGATAACACGTCAATACATTCCTTTTTATTCGCACACTGAAAAATCTACCTTATATCACTCTATGTATAGAGTGGATTTTCGCTTGTAAGCGTTAATGGAAAACCGATACCGCATCAATATATTTTACTGCGCGCAACAGCGTGCAATATACGACTTTATAACCATGATTTAAGATTGGAAATGAAGTTTTAGGATGTTTTTAAGAAGGCGTTCTCTCGATATCTTGTAAGATAGTGAGGGCGTTCGGAACCGATCGAAGGCCCGATACATGAAAATGAACTTTATTTTATGTGTGAAAGAGATTTTCACAAGGCGTGCCTGGGAAGGACACGCCCAGGTTCGACAAATTCTTACATGATCTGAAGAATTTTTTCTACAATAAAACCCTTATTGGCTCATTTTTATTGGAACAGAAGTCTAATAGAGTTCTTTGTTTCTTCAGGTACGTTCGCAAACCGAAGATGCTGTGTCTTTATAAGGTAATTTGAATATTTAATGAGGTAGTCTTATTGCTTGTCGTTTTAAGATTAAATTACCTTAAGTTCAACAAAATACCTACCTCGTATGTACGAGATAGGTACCTACTTACCTACATAATAGAGAAACAGATAAGTAGATAACTACCTGATAAATACCTATTATCTAATAACTGTGATCTAACCCTAAATAAATAGGATGTCAACTTAATTTCATTAATTGACTCTTATCTTTGGTCTTCTTTGGTAGGTAGGTAGGTACCTACCTACTACCTACAAATCTACGAGCATCTTATGAACTAATGATTTTTGGTCAAATATGCCCTTGCCCTGAGCATATTATCAGCTAGGTATCTACCTACCTTAGCTCATGGTCTATGACTCCAATTTAAAGTACCTACCCTAATACGTGTCACTGATATCTATATAGTAGGTATATACTTACCTACCTATCCCTAGCTAAGTATTGGAAAATGATAACCACATTGAAATCAGAAAAGCTAGATGTTAGTAGGAACTAGGTAGTAGGTACCTAGGTAAGTACACTGCAGCCAAACATCTTTAGGTTAGGTAGGTACCTATAATCGTTCATTAAAGTCCTCCAATCAAGATCTAATGATCTGCATTAATTAGGTACAGAATAGGTACATAATAATACCTAAATCATTAGGTACAATGTTAGTTCGCATATAATACTTATTAGGTTGGTACATTCAGCTGCAGTACCAACATTAAAACAGTCATGTTGAATTCAAAATACGAACTGCGATTATAAACTTGACGTTCAATTTTATTTTAAATCGCTCTCCGTTAATTCGTATTGAGTTTCACCGCAAACAATCCCTCTTAAAACAATAATATGAAATGAATAATCAAATAAAAACAATAAGCGATACCGAAATAATCGAATTCGCTTGGGCCGCTCGTTCTAGTTGGAGCCGCGTTCTATTCCAATTTTAAATTTTAATAATCCGGTCAAGTGAGAAACTTTATAATTTTCACATTTTTGAATTGGACTTACTTATAGGAATTGAAAACCAAGATTATTAATAGACTTAAGGTACAATTTTAGGGACTAATTTTTGACATAATATTACCTAGAATCTAGATTATAGATTACAATGGGGAAAGTAGGTACTTATGTATGGGTAAAATCAAATATAGATGATGTTTTTTTTTCATCCACCTACAAGTTAGCCCTTGACTGCGATCTCACCTGATGGTAAGTGATGATGCAGTCTAAGATGGTAGCGGGCTAACCTGTTAGGGGCATGGCAGTTATATCACATACCCTTAATCGGTTTCTATACACGGCATCGTACCGGAACGCTAAATCGCTTGGCGGCACGTCTTTTGCCGGTAGGGTGGTAACTAGCCACGGCCGAAGCCTCACACCAGGCCACATGGGTGCCTAATGTACCTAGGTACCACAACTATTTAAACTTTTATACTTTTATACGTGCTTATATCAGTAAGTAGGTAGCTATTCGAGAAATAGTTCATTAATTTTCTATTATTTTCCCAAAACTCACAGCAAAGTAAGTAGTAAAAAAATACACTTAGGTAGGTACGTAACCCTAAAATGTCATCAATAAGCAAATGGAGTGAAAAAGACCGATTAACGATTTCAAAAAAGAACTACCTACCTACCTACCACATTCATTAAGCGTTCGAATTTTTAAAACAATACAGCTATTCATTGGTCCGTTTGAATATGGAACGTGACGGACAGTTCCGGGCAGGATTTTAACAGTTCATTTTTGACTGTAGGAAGGTTATCTACATTTTTGTTCACGGAGAGATTCGTGGGTTTTATATTTTTAATATGAATAATTCATTAATTAAAAATAAATTTATGAGTAAGTAGGTAGGTACCTGAACCCGATTTTGACTTGACATGCCAAAGTCGCATAATTCATCGATATGTAATTTTTTCTCTGTTCACAAAATACCTAATATTTGATAATTCAACTGTTGAAACAAAAAATTGCATACCTACTAAATTTTTCAGTATGAAAAGTGAAACCCCAATTCAATTTCATAGAAAACTAGTTTAGGCTACTTCTACTTATCGCATATCTGTCGCATATACTATACGCCTCTTGAATGTTACCACCGGTTCCTCAAGCAGATTCTACTGAAAAGACCCATCAAGAAACTCATCAGTCTTTTCAGTAAGCAAACCAAGCAATTTCTATACTGAAACACATTCAGGTTTAGCTTTTAGGTATTTCTAACCATTAATGACTCAGCCTGTTAAGTATAGCAGTCATAGCTTTGTAACAAAACATTGAATATAGGTCACGCCATTCTCAAATCAGCCAACCGTAATCAAAACGATACCCAAAAAACAATACCTCATGGCGTCATTGAAAAAAAAAAGAGTCATTTGTTCGAATCGAACATGGCGGCCGAACAATTTGTGGGGCAGCAGTGATTGATCCCACCGATACATCACTACGGGCGTTTTTCTATGAAAAATTGCCATAATCGACTTAAAAACTCATTAGGCCAAGACAAAGGCGACCGCCATCCGTCTAATTTGTTCCTTGATCGAACTCTGATTGCCTTTCTTGTATATCTACCCGAAGTCATTTTAATCCTTGTGATTTTATTTGATCTGCAGAAAGCTTTATTATTTTAAATTCGCTTTTACAATGAAGTCATACATAGTCGACACCCAAATTTTACAAAGTCTAACCATATCTACCTATAACAAAAAAAAAAGATATGCGCCGAATTGTGAACCTCCTCCTTTTTTGGAAGTCGGTTAAAAACAAGTTAATCATGATTTTAACTTTAAACTAAATGCTTTTTGCTTTAGGATTCTATAAGTTGAATTTTAGTTAGGTTAATTATATCAGGTGAAATTTCATAGTAGGTATGTTTTTTTATTTGAATTTATATCTACTAAAAAAAATTATAATCATTATCATAAAATTAAATTAAAAAAACATATTATTGTCATCAATTACATCACTAGCAACAATAACTGGCAGATTGCACTGTAGACTTTGACAGCTCATGCACTGTTAAAAAAACAAAAGTGCGCATTGTAAAGGCTCGCGCGCATTTGTCCTACAATATCGGCACCACATTCACAATCGTTGACAGCAGGAAACGGCAAAAGCACGGGGGATACGAATCATAAACAATATTTATAATTCTCAAAAAAACGCGTTCCAAATTTGAATACGACGCGATTAAAGGTGTGCTCTCACATAAAAGAAAAAAAAACCGAATCCGTCACAATGCCTTCGATAATTCAAATTGGTATAAAAAAAGTTTGTCGCGTCACCATTCAAATTAGACGACGAGATAATTAGGGTTCTGCGGTGCAAGGTTTCAATTTTGTGAACAAATGCTTTGAAACTTTGAAAGTAATATTATTCTAACAACACCTTTACTAGGTATTGTTAGGTACCTATTTTATTGACATTAATTAATTAAAGTTCAAAAGTAAGTCCCGTTGATTTTATTTAAGTCCAGGAATGCATAACTACCTGTGTTATGTAAAAATTAAAATATGTTGCTGAAAACACGTAAAAATTATGTTATGAAAACAGAAAGTAAGTACCTACTGAGATAGTTTCTATTTAAACTCATTGATTTTATCAATAACCGATTCACGCTTGTCACATACAGAATACGCGTCGCAGTGTATTTGAATAAGTGTTATACATTAATATTCTTTTGTGATAATTTCGAATTCAGAACGCCCACGCCGCCATTGTCTCTACGAGTTATTGGCTCATTAGAAACATGTCGTTCTGTCTCGATTTGAATTTTTGATTTTCGAATCGAACGCAATTGATTCCTTGCACAGCGAAAGATATGGAGAGATAAATCGTCTGCAATTTATTACTTCTTGTAACAGGGACCGATCACTAATAGAAGGTATCTACCAATATAAAGGATTAGAAAACGAATTCACAACTATAATAGGTTTGTTTCATGACAATTAAAATTATATTGTATTACATATTAGGTCTTTACTTATGAAATTGCCTTTCTTCAGTAGGACTGGTCATTTCAAATAAAAAAAAGTTTGTAATGGCTCTGTATTCCAAATTCAAATTAATTCTGTTTTAAAACCATGACATTCTTTTTACAAACTCAGTCTTTTGTTTTTTGATTAGCGTTGTATTTTCATTACATTTCAACATTTTTCGTCATAATGGATACTTTAAAAATTCGTGTAATTATGGAATATGAGTTCCGTCGTGGCACCAACGCGACACAAAAGGCACGTAACATCTAAAACGTTTACGGAGAGAACTGTACAAACGAACGTACAACCCGTTATTGGTTTTGCCGGTTCCGTTCTGGAAATTTTGACTTGAAAAATGAAGCTCGTGGTCGTCCGAAGACTTTGGTCAACAATAATGAATTAAAGGCGATTGTGGAAGCTGACAAAACTCAATCTACAGCTGAGCTAGCAGCAGCTTTTGATGTATCAAAACAATATTGATCCATTTGCGACAAATTGGCAAGATAAAAAAGCTTGATAGATGGGTGCCCCACGACCTAAACGATCGCCAGCGCAACGTACGCGTGGAGACCTGTCTTGCGCTGCTCAACAGGCAAAGAAATGAAGGAATTTTGAAACGAATTGTTACGTGCGACGAAAAATGGATTCTGTTCGACAATCGAAAGCGCTCAGCAAGTTGGTTAGATCCTGGTTCAGCACCAAAGCAATGCCCTAAACCAAAAATAACCCCTAAAAAGGGGATGGTCACTGTTTGGTGGTCTAGTGCGGGTGTGATTCACCACAGCTTTTTACAAAACGGCATGAGCATTACTGCAGATGTGTACTGTGAAGAACTGGAGAGAATGATGGAGAAGCTTGCACATTTGCAACCAGCTTTGGTCAATCGGTCGTCCCCACTGCTCCTTCACGACAACGCGCGACCCCATACTGCGCAACAGACAGTCTCCAAGCTGCAAGAGCTGGGGTTGGACGCTCTCCCTCATCCGCCATACTCACCAGACCTTGCACCTACCGACTTTTACTTTTTCCAAAATTTAGACAACTTTTTAGTGAGTAAAAAATTCAATTCCCGAGAGGCAGTACAAAATGCCTTTGAAGAGTTTGTTGACTCCCGTCCAGCTGATTACAAGAAGGGCATCAATAAACTGCCAATGCGTCGATTGCATGGGTGATTACTTCGAATAACAAAAATAAAAAAGTTTGAAAAAATAAGTACTTTCACATAATCCATACAAAACGGCAATTTCATAGGTAAAGACCTATTATTATATCAGAATGAAACAACAGAAATTGAGTTCGTTGATGTCAGTTAAATTAGAATTTTGATTTTCGAATTCGATTCGCTCTCGTACTGGTAGAGTGAAAGAAATGGAGTGAAAATGATCTATATGCTTTGGGCGGCTGCCAGATGTTCGTTCGTGGAGGTCACTCGGTCATTCAACGGAGTCCAATATACTCGCATTGAGCTTGCATTATTAATAAGATTATGAAATGTCTTTTGTTTTGTTTTCCTGAGGAGACTTTTGATGTCTTAAAGCGCTGCAAGTGTCATAAATACGTGAACATATTTTGAAGAACCTACTTACTGAAAACCTACCTACAGTTTCGTGAAAAACTAATGTTTTAGAATATTATCAGATATGTCTTGAAAAATAAATGAGAATTAAAACTAAAATGTATACCTGTCTCTACATAGCAAAGCTCTTCATTCGGTTTTTACACACACTGTTTAACAATAAAGTGTATTTTTAGAAATTCAAAACAAAATACACACCGCATTGAGAAATGATATACATATTATCTTTTTAAGTTGTTTAAAATCATTCCAGTTTTGCAACTTATCCTAAAAGTTTATGTTTTACTTAATACGTACGAATGAATTAAAAGAAAATAGGTATGGACTTTGTTTATGTACATCAATAAGCTTAAAGTTATTTACCCTATATATCTACCTATTGAATTATTTTGATATAAAAATAAAATAAATGTTTCCTTAAAAATATTTAGTATCAATAAGTCTCTACGATACTCAAAGATCATTAAAATCGATCGAGCAAGGACCGGGGAGGTCTGACGGAAGGATCAGGCGCATTAGCATACGCGCATCTGCCCCACGTGGGCGATATTGTTCAAATATATCACCTCTTTTTGTATCTACCCTACCGAAGATACAAGATAGCGCGTAACACGGAAGTAACCATTGATACGATTTTTAGAAACTCTTTTGTAAAGAAGAACTGAAAAGGTATTATTGATAGATATACAATCATTCAAATGCTTTGAATGGCCGTAAAATAAACAAACTGTTTCCCGCGACTTCTCCCACATGGTTTTCGGTTTCTAGAGGTCCTGTTACAATTTCACAAGGCAGTACCTACTCAAGGAATATAGTATCCTCTAAATTTCATATCTGTGAATCTATTGCAATTTTGCTAAGACAGTTAGAATTAATTGAGAATCTATAGAGACGCTTTTCTTCCTTAGGGATACTACTTGACTATAGCCACATAAGTAAAGATCTCTAAGCCATAGCTTTCACACTAAATTCAATGTTGGCCATAGGTTTTTGAAGTGAAACTTCTGTAGAATCGTTGTGATTTGAAAATTCGATGAAACGAAAAAGCGACACTAAAAAGAGACAAACATATTCATAATAGGATTTAGCCTGCGAGAGAATGAGATAGAATACAAGTTACATTTATCTCATTCTCTCGAAAGCTACTTTTCTGAAGTTTCACTTCTGCCGTGTGTGAATTGCACACACACTTTTTTTTAAATAAGTTCTATATTCAAAGTTATGTTTTCGCTATAATCTATGGCCTATGCGGTCTCCTAACACTCGTACGAACAGGATGGAAAATTAAGCACCTTTTTAGTTCGATTGGGTTCGTTACACGAAGTAAACAGATAGTACAGAGTTGGTACAGCAGTTATCATTTGCAAGAACCCATGTATTCTCAACTCCAAAGACCTTAACGAAATATCTTCATATGTCATTGCGTGTATGTGTACGAATTTTTTTATCGTTTTCTATTTCGGCTCAACAGATTCCGCTGTGTGAACCACGTTTACTTCGCCCGTTAATTTATTTTTAATCACAAGTTATTTTGACGTTAGAGATGAAACGGTCACATGGTATTTGTTTTCTATGGCTACTTATATTAGTGTTATTTTCAATCTAAAGTCTATACGATTGTTCTGTTATTTGCTGAAGAATCTAACACCTTTATTAATTCAATTATATGAATAACTAGCTGATGCCCGCGACTTCGTCCGCGTGGATTGAGGTATTTCGGTTCCCGCGGGAACTCTTTAATTTTCCGGGATAAAAAGTAGCCTATGTGCTATTCTATCTCTGTGCCAAATTTCATCCAGATCCGTTTAGCCGTTGGAGCGTGATTGAGTAACAAACATCCATACATCCATCCAAACTTTCGCATTTATAATATTTATTTGATAAATACTAGAAAGCTATCTACTGCCTACATAGTTTTTAATGTCGATAACTACAATGATAGGTCTGTAGTCTGTACATACGTAATAACATCAAACGACCTATTATTAGTCATTATCATAAATTTCCGTTCAATATAATAGCGACATTGTACCCCGTCACAAAATTTTATCAATAGCAACATTGCGATATTTCGTTTGAAATTAGAATCAGTACCGTTTCCGCTTCCGTTCGATATTTGAACTGTGTGCCCGAATTAAGAACGCCCAACAAAATAGATAAGCGGGAATGAAATTATCAATTGAAATAATTATTTATTGGATTTCTTAGATGCCTACGTTTGAAATTTGAGCGAGAATTATTTCGAACCAGTAATCTAAAACAAACAATTTGAATGAGAATTCTTATAATCTAAAAATATAATTTATCGAAACAGTGTATTGGAACACCTGAGCCGTAGTGGTTATTTTTCGTTCGGAAACGAGATAGCAAAGGGAAGCGGCAATAACCATTAAAAGCTTGCGGAGGGCCGTTCAGAAAGTTTTCTTTTCAATAACGCGTCTAATATTCAAATTAGAGCTACTAAGGCGTGGAATTCGTGGCGATATATCATCGAGGCTAATCAGATTTTTCCTTGCACCGTACATTTTGAAAATTACGTAGAGATTAAATAGGGTAAAAAAATTACCTACTGTAAAGGTCGGATTTAGTCGACAGTAGGATAATTTATTTCCCAGTAAGGTCACTGTTGACAGTCATAAAATATTTTTAGGGTTCCGTAGTAAACAAGGAACCCTAATAATAGTTTCGCCATGTCCGTCCGTCTGTCCATCCGCGGCTTATCTCAGACGTAAAATAAAATTTAAAAAAAAAATATTTTAGAGTAGGTACCTCGCCTATTACTTATAGTGCAGCAACCAAGCCCTATAATTAATTACTTCACGATAACGATGCAAAAAAATTATTGACCACAACTATTAATTTTTAATCAAATAAAAATAAAATTAAGTAAATACTAACCATTAACAAAATTATTCCTTTGCCTCTAACAATTTATTAAAAAAAACAATCGCCCATAAATTCTAAAATGTTCCAATCAAAATATCATACTTCATACTTAGTTTGTTGCCTTAACGTGCGGAGGTCCCGGGTTCGATCCCCGGCAGGGTTTGGAAATTTATAATTTCTGAATTTCCCTGGTCTGGCCTGGTGGGAGGCTTCGGCCGTGGCTAGTTACCACCCTACCGGCAAAGACGTGCCACCAAGCGATTTAGCGTTCCGGTACGATGCCGTGTAGAAACCGAATAGCGGTATGGGTTTAATATAACTGCCATGCCCCTAACAGGTTAGCCCGCTACCATCTTAGACTGCATCATCACTTACCATCAGGTGAGATCGCAGTCAAGGGCTAACTTGTAGTGGATAAAAAAAAAAAAAAAAAAAAAAAATTAGTATTATAAATGCGAAAGTGTGTTTGTTTGTTGCTTTGTTGGTTTATTGGTTTGTTGGTTTGTCCTGACCTTTGTACCTTGTTGGTTTGAGGACCTGGAGAGTGACATAGGCTACTTTTTATCCCAGAAAATTAAAGACTTAAACTTAAAACTTAAAACTTATACCACGCAGACGAAGTCGCGGGCATCAGCTAGTAAAAAAATAAATTCGAATTTAGAATCGTCATCAATCGCCGATTCAAAATTCACGAACACAATATCGCGAGGCAATTCCGCGGTGGGTAATCCCGCGTTACTTGGCAAACTCTCAATACTCCGGAGCGCCATAAAAAATAATTTAAATTGCTCTTACACTGTCGCTATCGCAAGAACATTTGCATACTAAAATAATGCAAAAATCTATGCGCGGAACGCACCCGCCCCGTTTCCTTTGTCACCCGGCAAAATGCGTTCGTTTTTTAAACCCGCTGCCTGCCAGTGCAGTGCGGAATAATCGTTTTGGATAATAAAGTCGCTTCGTTATCTTTTGTAGTTTTATGTGTGCCATAATTGTTTTTTCGTTATTTAATTGTAACAGTAGCTAAATATTTTAGGTTCTGAAACAAAATAGTTATGATTGTGTCCTGTATAATAATTATTATCATCCACATCTGGATTTATGATTGATATAACCTGGATTTATGATATAGTAACCTTGTACACATGCATTGTTTTGGTAATACGAATGACCAAATACCTATTCATATTTACGTATACATAGACAATAGGAATAAAAAAACATTAGAATGTGTAAAGTACTGTAACGTGGGAAAACTTATCTGAAAATTGTGACGATTCGTACCTCTCAGTCAAAATATATATATTTAAAACAATGTTAGATAATAAAATATAGTATATATAGTGGAGGAGCGATCTCGGTCCATGCTAGAAAGATTTCCGACAAACGGACTGGTCGCCGAACAAGCGACGGCGATGCGATAGTATGCTGTGGTAGCTTGTGTATGTGATGGTGCACAGCGATGCTGTGGTGTATGCTTGATGCGTGCACTATGTGTCACGATGTCCACCGTCGTTCTCGGGCTGATGCTGAGCAAAGTGGATTCGCTGTTCGTGTAATGGCGTGCAGTATGTGTCACGATGTCCACCGTCGTTCTCGGGCTGATGCTGAGCAAAGTGGATTCGCTGTTCGTGTAATGGTGCGTGCAGTATGTGTCACGATGTCCGTCGCTCGTTCGAACGCATAATGTCGTTGGAGGCTTCCAACGATATTTGATCCGCCTATGGTGGATTTATATACATATTTTAATACAATATATTTACACGTATATTACCTACATATAATCATCGCTGGTTGGGTTGGGGCTGCGGAATGTAAGTTATATCGCTTCGGCGATGCCTCGGCACGGCTAGTTCTGTCTTGATGTCTACCTAGTTGGACGTCTGGATGGGATTGGTTTGTTGTTGAACCGGAGAGCTTGCTCTCTGTGCGCAATGTACTTCATGTGCATTACTATGTTCTGCAGTATACCTGACTCTGCCATGCGATCTGCTTATAGATGATTACTTATGCTTACATTATGTAAACCCGTAACTATCGTTACATTCGAACGACGACTAACCATGGTTGATAGGACGCTGTTTATTATTACCGAAGGTTGGATCACACGTGAGATACCGAATATCTAGCTATGTATTGCACTACGCCTGACTCAGCCTCGACACTTATTCATAGTTGCACGGATTCACAACCTGTGCTACTATACTATTTACGGTTCCATAGATTCACAACCTATGTTACTTGTAAATGCATAGATTCACGACCTATGCTGCGTCACATTGGCTCACAACCTATGTAACGTACGAACGACGTCCTACTACCCATGGTGGTCTCCGCGTTGTATTTAACTAAATTTCATACGTCGCGTTATTTCCCCAAATGGTGACCTAGTGGTTTAAGGAGGGGAGGCTGCTGCCTTTTGGTATACTTATGAGACCTATTAGTCGATGACTAATGCCTCATGGGATACCAAGAGAGGGCCGAAGCCTATCATTGGTGAGCGGGGTGGAGCTACCAATCACCATTTACTTTACATTAAATCAATACTTGAAAGCGTTTATAAATTATTTAAAACTTGAACACGTCACAATTACATCTAGATCAGTATATAAGCAAGTCGTTGGGATGGTTGAACTCGGGGCTTCCGAAACTCTAAAAGATCTTGGTTTATTATGGACGCAACATTATGAGGGTCTTACTGCTAGATGATTCACGTGCCACTTTAGAGAGATATTGAATTTTATAGGTAGAGTAAGGTATAGATTCTTAGGGGCCCCGTCAGGATAGTTACAATATGGTGCCGTGACCAGGATAGTCACAATTACTCGTATCTCAATGGGTCCCGGTGTTAAGATAGGTAGGTCAAAGTAGGCGAAAGCCTACAATATGTTGTCCGTGAAATGGAAAGAGTCAGAGGAAGCTTTCGGGTTCGAGTAGGCCTAGCGACTTGTAGATAGGATGAGTATGGAAGGTGGTATGAAGCAACACAAGATAGAGAGTGTGTAATGTCTTATGGACAGGGGGTTGTGGTAAACTAGTTGTGAGGTGTTACAAGTAACAGTTTTAAGATTTGAGGAAAATGTGGTGCAAAGTAAAAGTATTCATATTGAGATAAGTTTGCATGTGGAAAGAGGAAATAAATGGAGATATAGAGAGAAAGACGAAATAAAAGATGGAGTGATGTAAGTAAGAGCAAAGCGAGAGTGTTTGTTGGCCTGAGGATCAGCCGAACGAAGACAGGTCTCGAGTGTAATATGCGACCCACGAATGCCTTAAACAAAAAGGGAAAATCTATAAAGCAGTCGTTAGACTTGTCGCATTGTATGGTTCAGAATGTTGGGCGGTTAAAGGGACGGATGAAAGAAAAGTACATGTGACCGAAATGCGAATGTAAAATATGGATGGATTGTGTGAGAACATATGCGTATAAAAGAGGTGAGTGATAGGTTGACGAATAACAGAATTGAGTGTAAGAGGAAAACATGTGGTGCCGATCCTACGAGTATATAATATAGCGTAGGACAAGAGTTGAACTCGATGACAAAGTCATTATTATGTCATAAAATCATATCATCAGGGGGTTGCCGATGATCGTCTAGTGGGTAGGACACTACGTAAGTGATATGGTTATGTAATATGTGTGTAGGGAGATGTTCATGGTATTAGAGGTAGGAGGAATGCTCAACATACGAGATATAATATGTTAGCAGGTTAAGGGAAGTGTTGTGAATGCGTTGAGTTTGGTAACAAAAGCTGTATTAACGTCATAATACTTATCACATCGGGGGGTTGCCGATGTTGGTTTAATGCTTAGGGCTTTATATAGTGATATAAATAAGTAAGTTTAGAGAAAACAAATGGCAAATCAGTAAGGAATACAGATTTTAGGTTTTGTTTTACGTATTGCCATTATGTGTGAATGGGAGAAGGTGAATGGAAAGTAAAGTGCGAGAATGGATGGATGGATAGGGCAGGTAGGAGCGATGCTGCAGTAACTATTGATGTGATATAGATATGAGTAATCGACGAAAATTGACAGGTGGGTTTAAATACGTGGGTAGAAGGAAGCTTAGGGAACAAAGTAGTCATAACAGTAATTCTAGGTTATCAGTTCTAGGTTATAAAGGTAAAGATGTAGCAATAGATTAGAGCGATCATAAAACCGTAGACGCGGGGGGTTGCGACGTTGGTACTCATAAAATTTACAATTAGTTCTTTGGTTTAGTAAATTCTGTTCTTTGTGCTGCATAGAATTACAACTATTTGCACGCATCACAGAATTTAGGGGGTTGAATGTGACGATTCGTACCTCTCAGTCAAAATATATATATTTAAAACAATGTTAGATAATAAAATATAGTATATATAGTGGAGGAGCGATCTCGGTCCATGCTAGAAAGATTTCCGACAAACGGACTGGTCGCCGAACAAGCGACGGCGATGCGATAGTATGCTGTGGTAGCTTGTGTATGTGATGGTGCACAGCGATGCTGTGGTGTATGCTTGATGCGTGCACTATGTGTCACGATGTCCACCGTCGTTCTCGGGCTGATGCTGAGCAAAGTGGATTCGCTGTTCGTGTAATGGTGCGTGCAGTATGTGTCACGATGTCCGTCGCTCGTTCGAACGCATAATGTCGTTGGAGGCTTCCAACGATATTTGATCCGCCTATGGTGGATTTATATACATATTTTAATACAATATATTTACACGTATATTACCTACATATAATCATCGCTGGTTGGGTTGGGGCTGCGGAATGTAAGTTATATCGCTTCGGCGATGCCTCGGCACGGCTAGTTCTGTCTTGATGTCTACCTAGTTGGACGTCTGGATGGGATTGGTTTGTTGTTGAACCGGAGAGCTTGCTCTCTGTGCGCAATGTACTTCATGTGCATTACTATGTTCTGCAGTATACCTGACTCTGCCATGCGATCTGCTTATAGATGATTACTTATGCTTACATTATGTAAACCCGTAACTATCGTTACATTCGAACGACGACTAACCATGGTTGATAGGACGCTGTTTATTATTACCGAAGGTTGGATCACACGTGAGATACCGAATATCTAGCTATGTATTGCACTACGCCTGACTCAGCCTCGACACTTATTCATAGTTGCACGGATTCACAACCTGTGCTACTATACTATTTACGGTTCCATAGATTCACAACCTATGTTACTTGTAAATGCATAGATTCACGACCTATGCTGCGTCACATTGGCTCACAACCTATGTAACGTACGAACGACGTCCTACTACCCATGGTGGTCTCCGCGTTGTATTTAACTAAATTTCATACGTCGCGTTATTTCCCCAAATGGTGACCTAGTGGTTTAAGGAGGGGAGGCTGCTGCCTTTTGGTATACTTATGAGACCTATTAGTCGATGACTAATGCCTCATGGGATACCAAGAGAGGGCCGAAGCCTATCATTGGTGAGCGGGGTGGAGCTACCAATCACCATTTACTTTACATTAAATCAATACTTGAAAGCGTTTATAAATTATTTAAAACTTGAACACGTCACAATTACATCTAGATCAGTATATAAGCAAGTCGTTGGGATGGTTGAACTCGGGGCTTCCGAAACTCTAAAAGATCTTGGTTTATTATGGACGCAACATTATGAGGGTCTTACTGCTAGATGATTCACGTGCCACTTTAGAGAGATATTGAATTTTATAGGTAGAGTAAGGTATAGATTCTTAGGGGCCCCGTCAGGATAGTTACAAAATGTAAAAAAAAAAAATTGCTACAGCAACTGCAGTTGTCAGTATTTACGATTTAGCAACAAAACATCGTCGCTGTCAGTCATGCCGCTACAATGGAGCTACGCTCTAACATTAGACGCGTGGGGCAAAGAAATTTTATGTGTTATTTTTTTTTTCTTGTTTTGAAATATGCGCGCCGTTAGGTTATTTATTGCCTCCATAGAGGTTATATTTCGGGAAGTAATGAGGTTTCGTTCGGAAAGGGCAATTTAAATGTGCGTAGATTGAGTCGTTAGGGCGCTCATCGGTTACACGGCACTTTAGGAGTTTTCCTCATTTCTGAACGTTTCGTCGATCATGCTATTTAAAATATGTGGCTTTGAAAGAACGTTTAGCTTTCTGCACAACTTGGAGGAAATTTTAGATACTGTGGGTAACTTTATAAATCGTGTGCGAAAGCAAAAAATATGCTTTCGCACACGATTTCAGACATTGCGACGTGTAAGCACTGTCTGAAATAAAATAAGACAGTTAAAATTAGGTTAAAACAATGCAATTCATTGATAAGTGTATTTTATCCATTGCGTACCTTTATAAGAGCTTTTTAATCGAGAGAGCATGAAAAGAAAATCAAGGTTATAATAGGTACCTACTTACTGTATATTGATATATCTCTTTCCTCTAGTACCTAACTAATTATTAATTTCCAAAAGTTACATATTCGTATTTCTAATAACACTCCTAATAATTTCATCCAACTTCATTTCAGAGTTACATTCATGGACACGGTAGATAAAACATTGAATAATAAAAAATAAAAATCCACCAAACTCTACCACAGATCAAATAAGCTGATAACAAATAACGTTGTAAAAAATAACGTTATCCGTTATTTATTTTTATTAATTTAACAATTAAACGTTGCTAAGTGTACCGTGACCAGTTCAACGTACGCTTTCGATACCGCAGGGTCGAAAATTCAAATTTAGAATTTATGATGCCAAGCTTGAATACGGATGAACGTTTAGAGGGTTCTGAATTAAATGTTATTTCTTTTAGTTCATATATTTTAATATCTATCATTTCACATGAGCATAAAATAATACACGGTAATCTAATTATAGGTAGAGATATTGTAGTAAATTTAGAAAACCAAACACTGACAAAACCAGAATTCAAATCCAATCTCTCTCTTGCACAAATCTCGCAATTGCAGGTCGTCAATTCCAATAAACACTGCAATTTAGTGCGAACAGAAAATCATTTTAACAATAAAAATAAACCAATCCAAGCGGGTTTGCTAAATCTACATGCGGTATCCTAATCATTATTTCGAACACGTTAATTTGAATTTACATCGGTTCTAATTCCAAATTCAAAATTGTATTTAAAACGAACAATAACCGACGAGAGCATTGAATGGCTAAAACAATAATTTTTTCTCATAAAAAGTACGTTCGGGATTCGGATACACCAACCAATTTTGTATCTTATTGCAGAGGAATTAAACATTGTAATACTGTGTGACGAGTATCCGATTGCGATCATAATAAAGATTAATGATAATTAATTAAAAAATATGTATTCACTAAAGCGGTTGGTTTCCAAACTTTAAGTCAAGAATCGTTACGCTCCATATAGAAGTGGGCTCCTTTATTGTGAGTCGGTTTTTATTACTTTTATCATTTAATAATCCTAATAAGAAGTAGGTATCTAATTTAGTTACAAACGTCATGTCACGGTGTATGGGCAAAATAAATTATTACAATGAACGGAAAATTTTAATCGGGGACTGAAAATTAACTCTGTAATATTTTTAATGATATGTATTTTTTAAATTGATCTGTTACAAATAAATAAAAGGCATGCCTCAAACACCAAATCAATTCCGAACTTTCTCACAGGGCGCTACGTTAACAACCTTAATATGCAAATAATTAAAACTGATCTCCATCGACCCTTACATTACATGTAGGTCAATAAATTAAAAAAAAAATAAAGAAAACCAGTCCGAGTATCCGAACGCGCCTGAACTTCCCCTTGCTCGATTGTTCTATGATTTATTCGTCTTGCATATGCTAATTCCCAAATGAAATATATTTTCTCAATAATTATTCGATATTATTTTCGGATCCGGTTCAGTTTGGCTATTTAATATGCGAATAATAATTAACGTTTCCTCGTTTTTCTCACGAAACGAAAGGGTTGAGATCTTTGAACTGTTTGTCAAAGTTCGGTTAAAGTTCGACCGTTGGGGTCACATTAATTATTATAGTTATTCGGCTCCTTTTTAATTATTCAATTTTTAGTTAAGTTACAAAAATCATGATTTGGTTACAAAATACACTCGTGATGTTAATGTTTATATTGATAATGTTTTACCCAATCATCTGACTTTTCGTCATTTTCGCAATTATCAGTAATAAATCTTTGGGGTCTTTTCCCATTTTGACACTACATAATTGAAGTGTACTTATCAATTCAGGGAGAAAATGACATATTATGGAGACCATAGTTTAGTATTCAATTGGGTATTAGGTACTAAAGGCACTCAACAACCAAAAATTTCAAGTTCCCGTTTTTTTCATTCGTAGGCACTCGTAGCACATTCGTAGCAGAGCGTAGACGACACGACGTAGACACATTTATTTCCTAAATCAAAATGTATGAAATGTATGCATAATTTTTTTAACTGTGTATAGACACGAAGAAGCTCCCATTAATCATTCTTACACTAGACTAAACCAGTGAAAGGTGCAGAGCGCAAGATTTATTCCGAGCGCGCATTATAAAAAACCCATTTCCGATATTCGTATTCTTCGCGAAACTAAACATCAATACATTGACATCTGGCCTCGAGGGTGAATTAACCCTAATCCTATCTTAGTCGAGCACAAAGACGCATCATATATTTAAACCTGTTTTAGCGATTGATTCCGATATTAAATGTCGAGAATGGGGTCGGATAGATGCGTCGATTAGCATACGATTTCTTTGGCTATGCAAATATGTTTCGAAGGAGGCATGGGAGCTTGGGAGCGCGGTTATGTTAATTACTGAGATAAGACGCGATGCGTTTATCTGTACGTCAGTTGCTCGCGTGCGTTTCACGCGACTAGGCGGTATTTTCGAATTTCGAACACAGACTTGACGGATTTGACAGCGCGCGCTTTTGTTTTAAACTTTTTTTTTCAATTTTCAGATACACGCACCTAAAATTTTATATTTGTAAACTTTTCATTTGGGTACACGTACCTACAATTTTTAATTATTTATTGTTGCGAGTTGTCGTACTTTTAATTTATATAATATTATGGTTTCAATCCTTTAGTTTCAAAATTTATAAGGCCTTTTTAAAAATTCAAGTGAGTTTAAGTTACAACCAAATGGATAATCGTTTTTGAAAAGCACATAGGAAACGGGAGTTTGCTCAAAATTATGAAAACTCGGAACTATTACATGGAGGTAAGCTTGCTCTACATTACTCTACCAACTCTAGGTATTTCGCCCCGGCTTGACATGGGCTTTCTTAAACTTTTATACCTATATTAGCACCTATTAGTGAAAACTTGGTTTAATTCATTTCAACTCTTTTTAACCGTTTTATGATTGGATATCTTTTTTTAGCATAGTACTTTTACGTTCATATTGTCTACTCCTTATGTGTACTCTTGACGTGATCTGAAAGGGAAAGTGCGGAGCACCGAGTTAAACCAATTTGCTTCCAGGAAAAACTTCTAACGAAGGACGCCTGAGCCCTTTTTAATCAATTAATTGCTTAATTGACATATTATATTGTTCTTCTACGGGAACCAAGTTATAGGAACGTTAACATTTTTAATTTTTACAAAGGGGCCTAGTCATTAACCCAGATTTGCCTGGTTACATAACATAATCTAACGCCCTTCCAGCTTCCATTTTCCCCTCTTTTAATATAGGTACCTTCAAATCCAGAGTGAATAGGCATCTTCTAGGCAAGCGCGCTCCACCTTAGGCTGCATCACCACTTGCAAGCAGGTCTAAACAAACATACCGACATAAAATAATAGATAATTATCAATAATTATCATATTTAGGTATTATTATTATTACTATGATAATCACTCCTATACAATTTTCACTCAACACCAATCGTAGAAGGTCCCTAATGTTCATAATCATAATGAGGTAGTTAGGCAAAAAAATATTATCACCCAGTATAGAGACATAAATATTATGTATGAAACTATTTACGGAAGGAAATCAAGTCAAACTGTAGGAAAAGGTCAAAGAAAAGCGTTCATGCAATTTGTAATTAGCTTCTAACCCGTAATGGATGTCGAACTAGGGAAGCTCGCACAAACGAAACGCTAGAATGTTGCCAGGGAGTTCTAAAATTTCCCTAAAAGTTAATTAATAACTCATCTACGTTTAGCCTTTGAGAGGCGTCGATTTTTTTACCTCCCCGAATGGTATCGTTTCAGACATCGTCAACCTTTTTTTGCGCCCCGTACAAAGAGTATCGTCCGAGAGAGCGTACATAAAAACCCTTTAACTTATGATGAATTAGCGATCTCCTACGCTTTATGTCTCCCGCGTTATCTGAACCCCTTTCACCCCCTTCGGTCGCCCTTTCACACCCCCTCCTGGAGGCGAATTAACGTGCGTCAATATGAAGAATTAATATAAGCGGAAAAATCGTAGCTACTTCCACAGATTCATAATATTGTAATTATCTATTTAATAAAGATTCACATCAGATTCACTGATGTTATTATAATAGATTTTTACTATGCAAATTAAATAATAATTACTCAGATAGGTACCTACTAAGAAGAGAGCGGAAATTTTCGGATTCAAATAAATGTTTATAAAATACGAATAAATAATTTTTAAGAACTATAATTGCAATTTAGGCAGTGAAAAAGTAGTCATTAAATTAGTTCTTCATGCATGAGTTATAATTATAATTATAAATGATTAATTAAAATTTAAGTAATGTGTATCCACATTCAAATTTAAATAATACGAATAGTTAATATTATATTATCTACTTCAAAAATAAGAATTTCTCAAACTGGTCTTAGACAACTTTTATATTTTTTTATTAGATCTATCACTTTGTAACACTTATCATAATATTATGTGACTGAAAGAAGTATGCTCTATTAAACATTCCGAAACAAAATCGGTTTCTACGTATAGGTCATATCGCCTATCGGCTGTGCTTAAAATATCGTAGCTGGAATGTTAAATTGCTCAGGATAACATCAATTTATAAAGGTTTGTGTTACACGTAAAATCCATAGCACACCACTGTTATAGCGATGGTCGGGTAAAAACTTAAATTAGTAGAAGTGACTTGTCCAAATTATGCTTCAATAAATTTTCCGTGCGATCAAAAACAAACTAGACGAGTCACCGAACACCCCACATCACGTTTTAAAAGGCATCCTTGTCGTTACGTAATCCTTTTCCCTAAAATCTGCCCCCCCCCCCCCTGATAGGAGATGTTTTGATATCCCTCGCCATTTATACGTGGCTTCTATAGAAAAACATTGACGTAAAAAGTGGGTTGAAATTTCTGCCGTCCACTATCTACGAGTGAACGCAGTTAAGTGTAAAAAGCAACTTTCGAGACATGAGAGAAAAATCGGGAAAACAAAGATATCTTCTAGATATCATCGCCAAGTACAAAAAAAAATAACTGAGGAATATACTCACGTTATTTAACGTTATATAATAGTTATGGATATCTGTATAGGTGTTTCGGAGGTGACGGCTGAAACGTAGTTAATCCTTTTAATAGCCGTCATCGTTCTTAGAAATAAGATAAAATTTTGTTATAGGTAGTTTATAGAAATGTACTACTTATGAATTTAATGTATAGGATACTAGCTGATGCCCGCGACTTCATCCGCGTGGACTGAGGTTCTTTTGGTTCCCGCGCGAAAGTCTTTAATTTTCCGGCCGGCTTTAAGAATTCCCGAGGGAACCAAAAAACCCCAATCCACGAGGACGAAGTCACGGACATTAGCTAGTTCATGATAAGATCGCCTTTAATTTTTTTCCGTGGAGAGTACCTACGTCTATGTTGAACCTCCATTCCCGGTTTTTAGAGAGCTACGACCGGACTGTTCTCATACTACCATCGCCTAAATTAATATTGTTTTAATATTGTTGACGTTCGTCTTTTAGAATTATAATCCTTACTAGCTGATGCCCGCGACTTCGTCCGCGTGGGGTAAGTTTTTTGTTATTCCCGCGGGAACTCCTTAATTTTCCGGGATAAAAAGTAGCCTATGTCACTCTCCAGGTCCGCAACTATACCCATGCCAAAAATCACGTCGATCCGTTGCTCCGTTGCGGCGTGATTGAAGGACAAACCAACAAACCAACAAACAAATGAACCAACATCAAATGAATTATGAATTATGATTATGAATTATGAATTATGAATTATGAATTATGAATTATGAATTATGAATTATGAATTATGATTATGAATTATGATTATGATTTTAGGGACGTCAAGGTACGTTAAAACTGTTATTTTTTGAAGCAAATGAGTAAAACTTAATGTAATCGAGGCCGTTGTACGTCGCAAAAAAATCAGGACCATTGCAACATACATACTAATATTATAAATGCGAAAGTGTTTGTTTGTTGGTTTATTTAATAGATTATAATTATAGTAGAATAACTGTTATTGTATCAGAAGTTCGTCTTTATTCCTCAAACATGAAAAACACTAAAAAAAATAAACACCGAGAATCTAAACCTTATTTTATACTTAACTTATTTTTTAGTTGTTTAGCAGATAATTTGTATCAGGTTCCTACTTATTGATTTATATAAAACGCTGACCTAAAATTCTCTTGATGTGTATTTGACTACCCAAAATCATGATTTATCTCAAGAGCTTTAAAAGATATAAATACGATTCTAATACAAGTCGATAAGTAATTTTCTGCTCTCATATTATGTGGAGTTGAAAACTCAAAATCGATTATTATAAGGCTTAGCTGCGTTTTAGCTAGCATGGCATCTATAGAAAAACATTGACGTAAAAAGTGGGTTGAAATTTGGGGGGTGCAAGGAGGGTGGTAGGGGGTGTAAAATTTGGAAAAGGTTGGCAACCGCTGTCGAAGTGACCGCTGAGAAGGGTCCGCGTATTATGTGGATAACGTCGTTATGTGTTGATCAATTTTAATGCGTCTGTACAGTAGGTACCGTCCGCCAAGAAAGTGGGCCAGTGGGGACTTTTAATATTTTTTTTTAATCTTAAAATTTAATTTCAAAATCTAAATTATGAACAAATGTGAAAGTGTGTTTGTTGGTTGGTGTACTGGTTTGTTGGTTTGTCCTTCAATCACGCCGCAGCGGAGTAACGGATCGACGTGATTTTTGGCATGGGTTTAATTGAGGACCTGAAGAGTGATTATATAGGCTACTTTTTATTCCGGAAAATTAAGGAGTTCCCGCGGGAATCAAAAAAACTTAAACCACGCGGACGAAGTCGCGGGCATCACCTAGGTTACACAAAACTCATGACAACCTTCATATTTTGCTAATTTTTAATCATTTTCAGTAGTAAACTCACGAAAGCAATTAATTCGCGACATCGATCGCTTAATTACACATCAAAGCTCCGAGGGCGATGTCATCGCACGTCATTTGGTGCGTGGTTCGATTCTAATTGGGTTCGGATTCTTGACTCGAGATCGCTCCCAGAATAGATGGTAGGTCTTTTTGTGCGTCTACTAGCAAGGTGTGTATTTTAAGCGGTTAAGGTATTTAATAACAAACTGACCAACCCCTACTTCATACGAGTGGAATTGCCAAAAATCCTCATACACGTAGGAGTAGGTATGCCTTATTTTTTAACGAAATCCCCAAATTCGAGGACATAATATTTAAAAAAAATACAACAGTCAAAGTTAAAAAATTGTCAAACTGTTCAAGTTTCTAACCCCTGCGTTTTACTCGTAGGATTTGTCATGATTGATCAGTCAGTTAATCAACACGAGTCTTTTTATTAAGTAGATAGATTTCACAGCTCATTTCAGAAAACCACTTTACTATCTGGCTATTTTGACTATTTCTGAATGTGATACTACATCATATTCAGAAACCACTCTACATCATATTCATACATCCACTCTTAGCTCTGTTAGTTAGGTTTCTCCATATCTATCCGCATCTTATTATGTACTCAAATTCATGCTATTGGATATAAAGAAAATCTTATTAAATTACCTATCTAATTGCTTCATACACCTAGGTACACTTTATGTTTCAACTATGTGAGTACCTTTTCATCAAATGCAAAGTATTTATACCATAAAAACAAGATTATTAGATATAGCCAGAGTCCTTTCCACTTTAACTTCTAAACGGTTTATAAGTAAGTCCCGAGCATCGGCGAGTATTTATCAAAATCCATCCTCAATTAATTCTATTTCGTTCAAATCCCAAACTTCACTTTTAATCCGATCGATCCCCATTAATTCCTGTTCCCTACCCTTTTCTCCTCTAAACGAAATACTTATAATTGCATCATAGTATATTGATCTAGTTACGCGAGAATTGTGTTCTGAGCAATTTGTAAGGGTGTAAAATGGTTAAGAAATTTTACGTCAATTATTGTTATGTTTCGCGGAAAATTTGCACTTTCCACGTCCTTAATACATTTTAGAAGACTTTGATGATTAATTATACCTAATTAGTTCTTAGTTAGGTAATGAAGTTAATCTAGATGACTCTAACTATAAAAGAACCTAAAAGGGACTGACTGACTGACATACCTACCTACCGATGATTTTAGCAACATATTTTGCGTGTAGTATTCCTTTACCGGACACCCTTACTTAAACCTAAGCCCACGCGGACAGAACCTCGGGAAATAGATAGCTTATATGTATAAACCGTTAATCGAAGTCCACCTTTAGGGGGAAATAATTAAAAGGCAGTGGAAATCGTGAGCAACTTAATTCCGATGCCTATTTGTATCTCATCGGCAAAGTTTCGTCAAAGTTTGCTTCAAGTTCCCAAACTCTGTCCTTCGGCAATATTTGCAGCGTCGACTTTTAGTTCGTTTCGTTAATTTATAATTACGCCTAATTGGTTATCTGTCTGTCTTGAGACTTGCTTTAGGCTGTGGGACAACCTAGATGAGCATAGTATTTTTTTAATTCAGTCGAGTCAGACTCTTGACCAAAATCTCGCCTGATTATGATATAAAGCCCTATAAAAATCAAAAGAAATCCTTATTAGCAATAAATAGTTAATCATTAGGTTGTAAATTGAACTAGCAGTGGATAAGAGTCAAGACTTGCATGTTGTAGGAGCGATGTTGGTAGGAGCCAAAAGACCGCGTACGAGTAAGCGACGTGGGCGCCCTTCGGCAAGTCGATCGAGGAAATAACGAAGGTGGTGGGAAAAAAGGCCGATGTCCAGCTGTAGACATCAACAGACTGAAATGATGAGTGAATTCTGTACTGATTTTAAAATTCAAACACGTTTCTTTTATTTATGGTTCAATCAAAGCAATTTGATAGATTGCTAAAATATTTTTACAGTATTGGTGTACAACTATCGTTGCTAAATGTGAAAATTAAAACGACCTATTCCTTTGTAGTAAAAATACACACAAATCCTAATCGAAAGGGTGAGGAAGCTGAAATAAATCTTGTTCAAACTTTCAAAGCTACAATTAGTCGGAGGTTTTAATTTATTTTCATCGTATCGGTGCTGCACGCCCGTTCGTCTCGGGTGATGTATCGTGAATGGGCGCCATTGATGCGCGCGTCGACAGCGCTTGGCGGACTGCCATCTTTGTTTCAAATGTCAAATCCGTTGCGCTTGACTGTCGATGGTTGCCTTTTTATTGTCATTTGTTAATGTAGGTTAAATATATATAGTTTCATGCTTTTGTTATTGTCACAGTTAAACTTTGTAAGTCACTGTAGTTTAATGAAATCAATTATAGAAATGCTTAGTTCAGTTCAATCAGTTTTAGCGTTGTAAACAATTGCTCAATGAAGTCTAAGGAATCTTATAAAACATTCGTTCCTTTCCTTTAGTAGATTCCTTTACCTAAATTTTGTTGATGTTGCTGTAGGTAATAAACCTAGGTAGGTAATGATAACGTGTAGCAAATTCCTCACGCGGCAGATTGGTGGCTGTTGTGGGCATGCCTTGCCCGAGTCACGGTATAGACGCGACTGACGATAATTATGAAACGCTATTTGCAATAGGCCGCTGTAAACAAGCGGCACAAGACCGTGCTGTGGACGCAGTAGACGTCTATAGGTTGAGACAACGACGACGACGACGATTTGAAATAGGTACACAGATACAAGTATATTATCATATTTAAATATAGACATTGTGTTTCGATGATTATTCTTCTTCACCTGCCCTAGAGTTTGAACTTTTTACGAGCTTTATACATAGGCTGCACATTTGAATCATATCCTCCGCCTAACTCCAAAAGTACGTGTGCATAATGGTCATTAATTGACTGACCTTATAACTTCTGAATTACTGAACGTAATTACTTCAAATTTAAAATTTAAATATAAATTTTAAATGTAAACCGATGGCCTCTAGCCGAATATGGCTTAAAAAGTTATAAAAATCTTTATTTCAAAAAAATTTGTATAGCGTTACATAGGGTTGCGGTATATCATTTTAAAGATAATTAGAAATAGATACATCCAAAAATATATTATTTTAATTTTTCCCCTAAACTTGACGAAATGGGGGGCTTTCAAATAGTGGCGATTTTCTAACGTCCAAATTTGACCTCAGAACTCTCAATTTTCTGAAAGGCTGAGCCTGAAACTTGATCAATTATTTGAATTATATCCTGTACTTGAACAACAAATACTAAAATCAGATAAATATTATATGGAAACGAAATTATTTAATTTTTAATGACCTTCAGTATTTTTAACAGAACTTCACAATGATGTCAATAGATGGCGCTCTGTGATACCGCGAGGTCTCAGTTCGGGGCGAACCACTAGTTATTATGAGGCTAAATAATAACTCGACACGAAGGTACTAACTGATAAAAATCTGACTAATAGAGATCACTAACTGAGTAGACTCCTGTTGGTGTTACATGAAGACCTAACGATATACCATAATACAAATGTAGACTCAAAATGTTAAGTATCTTAGATAATTCGCACCCGTTTCTACAAAAGACAAAAGCTCGAAGTTTATCAACAACAAACGTTCGCAAAGCTCATGATCACACACCAAGATCGCACTAAACAATATTTAAACCAGCTCGTTTAGATGCCTATCAGCGCACGCATTGTCTCAGGTACCGTTGGTCCGTTGGCTAGCTGGGCCCAGATCCGAATCTAGCTACTCAATGTTACGGGCCGTCTCTCAAAACTTTATCAGATCGCTCGCCCAACAGGTTGGTGGAAAAAAAATCGTAATTAAGCTAAACTGTGGGGGCTTAATGATCCTTAAGTGATTGGATTATGACTTAGAACCTATAGTTTTTTTTCAGGAGCTGGGCAAAGCGTAACTAACTACTAAATATATTAATAACTAATAGTTATACCTACTAACCCGCCCCGAGATTACACGTTAGGGATTTCAGTGGGTTATATAACACTGAGTTGTAAGAAAGTAAGTACTTCTTTACAACCATACAAGTACCTTTAATCAGTTAACTAGTAAAATGGCGCTAGACATAAGTGCTAAAATAGCAATTCTATATTATCATAATGTTACACAATTCTTACGATAACGTTATAAAGGGTAAATGCCGATTCTCCGTACACAAGTTTTAAACTAGGAAATTTGAAATTTTGACAGAATTCGTACACACCACTACCACCACCACTACAGCCCAATAACGTCCCACTGCTGGGTACAGGCCTCCACTCTCATAGGAGAGAGGGAATTAGAGCATAGACCCACCACATTGCTCCAATGCGGTTGCTCCAATAGGTTGAACGATACTCGGAGTTGCTGAAATCGGCACTAAGATTACTAGTTATAAGATGCTTACTTAAAAATTATTATTCCTACTAGGACGCAGAACATAGTATATCCAAAAATAGTATTTTCTAACAAATCACCTATAGGTACCTAGGTGGTGTCATATAAAATGACCTTAAAAGTTAAATAAAACAAACCCAGCGCACCTAATAAAACATCAAAGGCGCCGGCGCAATTTGCGGTTATCCCCGAACTTCTAACAATCGAATGAATGTCCCGACAAAGTTATTGCCGATATGGTAACACCTATAGATTTCAGAACTTCGCCCGCCCAATATGACATAGATTGAAACTCACACGCAGAACTGGCATTTCTAAAATTACTTCATAAATTGTTTATTTTATTTTACCTATGCTACAGTCTACAGGTTGCAATTGCTATTTGTAATTTGTAAGTTTACTCCAATGACGAAGGTATCATATCTTACTTCACTTTGTTGAGTTTTCAGATGAGTTTATTACAGATTTAAGAACTTAGTATTAATTTAGTGATAAGTGTATTATATGCTTAATATCCATTTACTTAAAATACCTTATTGTGCATTGAGTGTTTTGTAAAAAAAGGCCGGAAATTTTATATTTTGCTAGATAAGTAGGTACTTGCTGGTATTGGCTTATTTTTGCTTTTACATCTAATCAATGATGTAAAGTAAATTTGCAAGAATTAGTGCCATAATTGGTGTAAAACTTAAATTAAACTTATAAATCGTTAATTCTCAAATCGAATAGGTAAAAAGTGTATCTCTCAACCGAAAATAAGCACAATAATTATAACAGTAAAGGGGTTAAACGAACGTCGAAGAATTTTTGTGTTCCTCTCAGAGACACTCCACACATAGGTCTAATATAGCAATTCAACACGTTTGCCTTCGTATCCACTCATCTGTGCCATGCGAACAGGTGCGAAGTTAGCGTTCAGTTTTATTGACTCGCTAACTCAATATTGGCTTGTTAATTCAGTGCACGCTAGACCCGAGATTTGTTCATATTTTGCCTATTTTCCACTGTTTGAAGTGTATCCGTCGTATATAACTTAAAAAAACTATATATATACTACTATAGTTTAAAGGATACTATTATAGCTTAAAGGATATAATTAAGTAACTTAACACTTTACCAAAGGATACCCCACGTGGGACGAACAAAAACCAAACATATTTTTATAATTTTGGCAAATAAAGATTTATTTATTTACCACTACAGCCCATTAACGTCCCACTGCTGGGCACAGGCCTCCACTCTCATAGGAGAGAGGGAATTAGAGCTTAGACCCACCACGCTGCTCCAATGCGTGTTGGCGGGCTTTAACGACTATTATCATGTTAGTGATAATAACCGCACGCCGCATTGTCGTACGCACTGCTAGATTGGGATTTCATGTAAGGACATGGAATAGTCTTGTTTAAAAAATTGTTTATCAAGAATTGTATTTGTCAGAAAAATCTCAGAATTTGAGGGCATTTTAACAGCCTGTAAAAAAGGAGGTTTTGGTTCGGTGTGTGTATTTGACACATACATACCTATTGGTTGATAGCATAACAGCAAATATCTGTTATAAGTACCTACTATCAACTGTGATAAAAACCAAATTTACATATTTGAATTAAGTACCTACCTACCTACACCGCTTACAATAATTTAATCCACTTATAACATAAAACAAAACAATCCCGCAAATTGGACATCACATCACTGTACCGAAACTTAACGAAAACACACGAAAATTCGAATGTGGAACGCCCGAATCGCCAATCGGATTATCGTTCTACATGTATAAAAGACGAAAATTCGCGCGAGTTCTTACCCCTTTCACCCGCTCCCACCCCCTCGTGGGTGAATGGGGGGAGCTAATGGCAGCACCACTCGGATTCATTAGTAAATTAGAAAGCGGATGAGTCCAAAGTTACGAAAATTCAATATCTAATAATGATTAGCTCCTCTCTCCTAATACCTGTCTATCGCCAATATACCTGAGACATTTCACCTGGAAAGTTAAGGTTATAGAGCGGCTATTGTGAACAATCACATAGGTACTACAATTGTATCTCTATTGTCCAAGGCCAAGTATCTACTGCAACTTCTTGGAAAAATTAACTTTTGATGACAACTAAATGATTTTTCTTGACTTTTGCAGTATTCTACACGTTTCGTATCCTAAAAAACTACTTCTGTAAGTTTTGACGTATTTACACTGAAAAAGACTGCGATTGCTGTAAGACACTGGATCCTGGGTCTCAATAAAGCTATGGGTACCTAACTCAATGATATAAAGAAACAATCTTTCCAATCGTGCATTGTCGAGTCAACATCTCCTGAAGATGCTCCGGTTTCGGAGTGAAACGTACGTTGAGAGTGATTTGGAGGATGTATGTGGTGTGGTGCTGTGCCGGTGCGAATTGCTGGGTGGTGGGTGTTCGCATGCTATTGGTGAAAGATAGTCGCAATGTACCACATAGATTTGTCTGCTGTGGCGGATTATACTCGTAGCGAATGAAACTTCTAGTTCATTCATTGATTTAAAGAAGACACAGCTTTTTCTTCGATCATGACTTTTTATAGATTCCGTTTGAACTGACTGCTCAAAATATAATAATATAATAATATATAAAAAGCAAGAACAGTTGTTATCTCAAAGCAAGTTCTTAGATATATTTTACAAGTTAAAGCAAGCAAGGAGCGCTACGGCATCGTCGCGGTATTTAACACTTACCTACGTATTATTTTCCTCTCAGCTCATTTTCTTCGTACGTACCTATAATCTTTGAGATACCCTAACTTTTATGGGTACCTACTAGCTGTATATATACGTATCGACTATAATAATTTGGGCTGCTATTCCGAACTTTGTCTCATCTGTTCCCAATATAAAGTTGCAATATCTCAGCAATAGACACAAGTTACAAAAGCACCCCGTTTGAATTTGTCAATCCGAGTTTGAGTTCGTTCGGAAATTTGTGAATTGAATTATTTAGTTTCCGATTGGATTCTGTTTGGATACTCGTTTTGGGTTTTGTGTTTGCTCTATACCTGACTCTCGCGGTTGGCAAATTCATGCTTCGCGGGCCCTGTTTGTGTGTATCCGAACGTTATCAATGGCCATCAAATCTATGCGGTTTCATAGTTTTCGCTAAGTTACTTTTCACAAAAATATACAGAATTGTTTTAATCATTAAATAGGTACGATTTAATAAAAAATACGGGACTAGTAACTTTTGCACCTAAATCGCATTCTCAATAATTGTTTTGATTGGCGAAATTTATGATATTTTTAGTGTGACACTGGATTTTGGCACATGTTTGGAGGTTGCTCATGTCATTCATGGCGAAAGCCATTCAGGGGTGATTGTAATCCTAATACTGTAGCAGTCATTTTTAAGGGTGAATTTTTTGGCAGTACTAGAGAGCGTCTAATCCCAAACCGAAAATATGATGAAATTATCTTCGATTACGTAAATAATTATGTATTAAAAAAATAAAAAATGTTTATCTATTCCCCCCAGTCAGTCGATGGCGATACCTACAAACATACTCAAGGCGAACTCTTAATCTCTCAATGTCAGTTTTAATTTGCCGCCGGCATCGAATTACCTTCCAAGAGTTTTATTTTTGAAGCGTATTCCGTAGACAACCCAGAGGAAGTACGTTTCGACGGCTGCGGAAGAATTTATCTTACAAATATACCAAAACATGATGCAATGTTTCTTATCCCTATTAATATTTTAAAAGCTAAAGTGTTTATTTATAGTTTAAGACCTGTAGAGTGACACAGGCTATACTTGCGGAAAATCAAAAAGTTCTCATGTGATTTTTAAAGAACCAAAACTCATGCAGATGAAGTCGCGGACATCTGCATGTATTTAGTCAAATAAATATTATAAATGCGAAAGTTTGGATGGATGTATGGATGTATGGATGTGTGGATGTATGGATGTTTGTTACTCAATCACGCTCCAACGGCTGAACGGATCTGGATGAAATGTGGCACAGAGATAGATTATAGTCTGGAATAGCACATAGGCTACTTTTTATCCCGGAAAATTAAAGAGTTCCCGCGGGAACCGAAAAACCTCAATCCACGCGGACGAAGTCGCGGGCATCAGCTAGTAATTTATAAATCAACACTCTACATAAATGCTAACCTGTAAGGAGTTCTAGGTACACACTAACGGCTAGGCTGTTTTATCGGTAAGGACATTTATTAAGACCACACCTGCGTTTTTTTAACCTATTAAAAAGTTTTTATAACTGTGAATCGAACCCAATATCTCTTACTAGGCCATGGCCGATAAAACGGCTACTCTAGAGAGGTAAAATTTAATGGTATCCTCATAATAACAAATTGATACAAATAATATAAAGGACGGGATAGCCGAGGGGATGCAGACAAAGACCCAATATAGGTAAATAAACTTGAAAAATTCAATGCTTTGAACAAATTAGACACGGCAGGAAATTTAATATAATTATGAACAAAACTTTTTTATAAAATTAATGAGTAACCATAGGTGCCTAACAAACCGTTTAATCTATTTAGTAACAGGGAAAGTGAGAAAGAGTAGAATGAAGAAAGAAGGAAAGATCTGTCAATAAGTATTATAGTTCAAAGAAAATGATATAATTATAATAATTTTCATTTTCGTATAAAACGCAAATTTTTTCGTCAGGTCTTAAGCAGGCGTAGAACATATTCCAAAAACATATTTTGTGAAATATGACAATAATGACCAGCTGATTGTTAAAAAAATAAAAGGTAGGAAAGATTTGAGATAAATGAAACAAAGAAAAGTCGTGACCATTAAATGACCAGTTCTATACATTCTAAAGTAGCGGTGTGTTCACTAGACCAAAACAGTACCCCGTAAGCCTTAAATGTTTTGAGCTAATACTTTAGTAAAAAAAGTTCACAATGACAATCGAGTACTTATAAAATATTTGTGGAATTATTTCAGAAAGATGAAGAGCAAATTGAACTCATTTTTTAACTCTTTTTGTTTGTGGCATCGTAGCTCAGCACCAAGTGGACCGAATTCGTAGAGATTTTTTTTTATCGAAAGAAAAGTGGATTAGCAGATTGTTTGAAGCCCCAAATTTTAAGGAATATTAAAAACCTAGTAAAACACACCGGATGCATAATATAATTTATTAGTAATCCTCTTTATCTTTCTGCGTGTAGTAGTACTTGGTAGTAGTACAATAAAACTTAATTCCAACAAAACAGATCACAATAATAAATTAATAACACATGCAAACAAGAAGATAGACAATTTGTGCTAGGGTACAAAGGCGGCCTAATCGTGTTAAAGTAATCGTGTAGTTTGTACTCTAGGTCAAAGTCTAGGTCAACAATCAACATCCTCGCATAACGGAGATGTTTAAACATGTTACCCGTCGAATTTCAATCGATAGATTGGTTTATTAATATGATTTGCAATGTAAAATAATAAGATACCTTCATTACAATGTCAAACGCTAATAAACACCTTGCAGTTTTGTGGTGCTTGCGCGTCAGTAGACTAGTTCTACGCGGGAGAATCCGCAGGTACAGCCTATTGTCCATTATTCTTAAACGCGTGACACGAGCACACAAACAAAGGCAATGTCGATAGCCCCACAAAAACCTCCTGACCTGACCCCGTCGTCTGCCGAAGAAAAATTAACGCGCAAGGGTCGGCCCGCATTACACGGGGAGCGGTCACTAATTAATGGAAAAGGATTAAATTCGTACGAATTGAAATAAAATAAATATGATAAAGGACGGGTCTCCTTGGGCGAGGGTGGTTTCGGCCTTAGGGTTCGCCTGTCAATACATAGGGGGCTTAATTAATTCGGGTTTTTCTTTGCGCTGATAAGGTGGTAATTAGACAAAGGTATGTAATGTCCTATGGGACGAAACGCATTTCTCCCATTGAAGAAATTGGTCCCACTTGTCTAATGTGGTTTGAGAGCTCGACTAACTTGCTAGCTTCTTGTTTTAAACAATACACCTGATTTCGTGTTGTAAGAAAGCATATTATCAGTTTCTACAATAAAACTTTAGCACTCGGTCAAAGAACAGAAACACAGTTCTAACTACGCATAAACGCAGGTATTTTCCTTCATTACCGCTCGAAACCACCGTAGGTATTATGATATAGGAGCGGATGTATTCATTGAAATTCACGGCTACACCGTTATCAGGTCTCATCTCTTCATGTATCATATTAATTGGGCACACCGCATCGGTCTTAATTAAATGTAATTTTTATTTCGGCTTTACGATTTTTAGATTACATTTCCACATTAGCGAAGGCTGTACAGTTATGTTTGAAAATGTTTCGTTCCCGTGATTTCTGTCGAATTAATTAACATAATGCTCGCACACACGATGAAGAGCCACGGCAAAGTTGTGTAAATTTTTTCAATGTGTGCCTTCGGTAATGTTTTCCGATTTTCCACCAGTGATATTCGTATTAAAGTAGCGTTCTCTATTTTTATGTAACTGCATAATATTATCTGTATGTGCGTAATATTCTGTTGTGATGTGACCTAGTTTCGATTTACGAGTACATACTAGGCAAGCAATTTTAATGCAATTCGATTATTAGAGGGGAAGTGTACCTACATCATTCCTACACTTAGGCAATAACTATCTTTCCTTTGATTTTCAAAATTAGCGGACCTCCAATACTTTTAGGGATTATGTTTAATCGTCTAAATTGTTTGACAAATAAAACATTCAATTACTAACTAAATAAATATAGACAATACCTAATCTAATAAAATTCATAGACTCATCTTCTTGGAAATGCCAGATGAGTTTCGTGTTAACACTGACTCACTGTGTAACTGAATGGTGCCAATTTCGCAATAAATTCCGATGATACCTGTGATAACAAATAAGGAAATTGTTTTAAAGGTGTCAAGATAACAGACTTTTGCAAGGCCTATAATTATACAAACCTAAAATTTTGGACTTTTGAATATTATGTGCCTCTGTTGCTTTGCACAACTTCGTAGTAAAGTGTCTAGTTCCTATGAGAGCTGTATAGCTCTCGATTCCCCTTAAGCCAATTAAGAAACGGTGATATCATTGACCATGTCAAAATACATTTTTTAAAAGGTACTGTCGAATAAAGAGAAAATATTTTGATTAGCCCAATCTAAAATTCACGTATTATTAACCTTAAGTTTATTAGTCATTCCAAATTGACCATCAAAAGCAAGTGGCTTATAAGTAGTAATTAAATCTTCACCGATTCGTTCACTAGCTACGAATTTAACAAAGAACTGTTATCTATATGAACCATCACAAAATTCAACTGTTTAAGCAATAGATTAAAGTGTTCAGAGTCTCACGGGAGGAATCGTTACGATAGCGGTACACTTGGTTAATGATTCAACTAGTTTAACGCGATTTACTTGTGAATCTAGTATTTTATGCATATTTCTTATTCAAGGTTTTAATTTCTTTCTCTACTAATGTTATTTAATTTAATTCGTTAAATATTTTTTGTGTAGGTAATTATAACTTAAGTATTATGGTTTATTTGTCGGTATACATTTCAAACTTTATTTTCCTTTGTAAATTGTTTAAACTGATAGTTGAAATTAGGATAACTGAAATAAATGAGGTTGTTTTATGTTATGTGCATAACCATAAGGTTAACTTATTAACTACTAAGCTCATTACTTCTTCATACCTATAAGTAGGCTGAAAGACAATTTTAGGTGTTCTGCTTTTCTGCACAAGTATGTATTTAGTCATTCCGTTCCGAAATCTGTAAAAAATATAATGATAAATATTTAGACTAAAGAGATGGTTTACTTAGTTATAGATGAATACAATACCAATATAGAATTTCTCATAAAATTCAGCAAAAACAAAAAAATCACCGGGCATTTTCTTAATAAGTTATTTTGTTGTTCGCCCCAGTTTTGACGCTAACAAAATAGAATTCTCAAACTTTGATTAAGCTATTCCGAATTTATTAAATAGAGGTCCGATTGATGAATACCGATGAAAGGACAGGAATTAATACAGACGCGGTGGGATTGAAGGTTGTATTGTTCGAAACATCGCCATTGTCTGCCACTAATCGGGTTCGATTTGTTTGTTTCGTGATAAATGCCGAGGTAAAAGCTTGAGATCGCAGGCTTTTAGTGAAATACACATTAAATTAAATATTTTTCATGAATGCATCAATATGATTAAGTTTTAACGATCGAGAGTTGTAATGATGACGCTATTAATCCTGAAGGCTGAAATATTAAATACTAGCTGATGCCGGCGACTTCGTCCGCGTGGTTTAAGTTTTTTTTGATTCTTGCGGAAATTAGTTAATTTACCGGGATAAACTCTCCAGGTCCTCAACTATACCCATGCCAAAAATCACGTCGATCCGTTGCTCCGTTGCGGCGTGATTGAAGGACAAACCAACAAACCAACCAACCAATAAACCAACAAACCAACAAACAAACACACTTTCGCATTTATAATATTAGTATGATTAAAAAATTTATGGAAAAAGAAAAATGCAAAGTGGCATTAAACATACTCATCCACTACTTATAATATGTTTTCCTCTCCTATTTTAATATAGGTCCTTCAAATCAAAAGTGAATGGGCATCTTCTAGACAAACGCGCTCCACTTTAGGCTGCATCACCACTTGCAAGCAGGTCTGATTGCAGCCAAGCGCTAGCCTATATATTTAAAAACACACACTCTAAATTTTTACAATCATAAGTACAATCTTTATGGTAAACATTGCATTACATAACCGCATATTACATTTATCAAAATTCTCCGCACCCCTGAGTGATTAAAAATCATTTTGCAATAATAACATTAGAGTAGTGAGCTCTTGAACATTAAGAATAATAATTCCAACCTGTAGTCCAGTCTGATTGTTATCTATGGCATCACTATTGTTTGTTTAGAACGAAAATAAATCAATGTCTAATTATCATGTCCATACACTTTCGTCATTGTGAAGTTTTCTCACATTAAAGTATTTGGGTGCTGTCGCAGCGCCGTTACAATCGTAATTATATAAAAATATCTTCTAATATTTGAAGTTTCGGTTATTTTTAATGGTACCGAAATTATTTTTATTACATTTTATCTTACCGTTCACACAATTAAACTCGCTTGAACCTCGACGTGTGTAATTGAGTAGGCAAACATTCATGATTTTTAATGAATGACCGCAATGTTTGCATCGCTTTCGAACAATTTTCTAACTTTCTAGTTGTAAACATAAGATTATTCGGTCGAAAATTGAAATGGTTTTATATAATTAGAATTAGAGCGTCTGCACACAAATTATAAATTCGTGTAATCTTTCATATTGTTGAGCTGATTTCACTGTCTTTTCTACTTTTTAGATCGTAATGTCGATTAATACATTAATTTAAAAAATTCAAACGTAAAATTGTTATACATTAAGTTTCGGTTCCTATACATCACCTAAAATTGATTATAACTAAATCTAAAAATTTTGCAAAAATACAATAATGGTAGGTCATCATCTAGCAAACAGTTATCAAATAACAAAGCGGTGGCTTTGCAGAATTTTTGCATAAATAAATCGAAGAAGTTTATACCTATTACCGTTGCTATTTACAATCATGTCTGGATTGCTACACTATTGAATCTATTTGTTCTTTCTGTTAACATCCCTCCCACTTAATCCTCGAACGTAGGCAGAAACTAAAGTATTGTCGCACACTTACGTAACATCTTCTGCGGCAATTGAGTGTGATTGATCACTGCTGTCGTTATTGTCTGAATCATGATGCTGATTATGAGTTGAACGTGTCACGAATGCTCTGTCACCTCTGTAAGCGTTTCTGTTTATAGATTTCGAAATTTTATTTTTTTATAAAAAAAAAACATTAAGTATAAATAATTCTTCATGGAAATGAATCACTGTGCTTTTGTTTAATATTCTGTCGTATGATGCCAATATCAAAATTAATACATCAATTTACAGTTACCTAATAAATATTGTCAACCTTAACCCATCAATTATTATTTATGCGATGGAAATTATTTATTGACCGTCCTAACTCTGGCCTTATTTAAAACTAGCTGATGCCCGCGACTTCGTCCGCGTGGAATAAGTTTTTCAGTTAATTTTCCAGGATAAAAAGTAGCCTATATTACTATCCCACGGTATAATCCCCCTATAATGGTGAAACACGTACTTCTTCATATTTTAACGAAAGCCCAAATGCTGTTTCATGGCTATAACTTGAGAAATTAAGGATTTTCATAGAAACTCTCAACCCCTATTTCACCCCTTCGGGGGTGGAAGTTTGAAAAACTGTGAAACACATATGTTTTCATTTTCAACCCGCAGCTCATATATCAAGTTTCACGGCTATAACTTGAGAAATTAAGGACTTTCATACAAACTCTCAACCCCTATTTCACCCCTTCGGGGGTGGAATTTTGAAAAACTGTGAAACACATATGTTTTCATTTTCAACCCGCAGCTCATATATCAAGTTTCATGGCTATATCTTGAGAAATTAAGGACTTTCATACAAACTCTCAACCCCTATTTCACCCCTTCGGGGGTGGAATTTTGAAAAACTGTGAAACACATATGTTTTCATTTTCAACCCGCAGCTCACATATCAAGTTTCATGGCTATAACTTGAGAAATTAAGGACTTTCATACAAACTTTCAACCCCTATTTCACCCCTTCGGGGGTAGAATTTCGGGATAAAGAGTATCCTATGTCCTACCTCGTAGTATGGGCTCAAATCGTGCCAAGTTTCGTTTGAATTCATTCAGTAGTTTCGGCGTGATGCGCGGCCAAGATACAGACAGACAGACAGACAGACAGACAAAAATGAAAAAAATTACAGATTTGGCTTCAGTATCGAATAATGAGTGCCCTCCAAAAAAAATTTTCAAAATATCTTCAATGTACAGAATTGGACATGTTACAGTTTTATTATAAGTATAGATAGATATGCAAGTAAAATTTCAGTACTCCTTCTTCCCTAATTATAAAACTATTAATCCCGTCTCGTGAGAAAAATATACAGCAACCAGAGAAATAGAAATTCCGTTAAGTATTTAATACTTAAAAAAAAGAAAAGTTGAGAAATAGTTTTTAGTATACTAATTTCACTTACATTACAGCCATTAGCCGATGGTATTATAACTATGAAAGGAGGTAATCAAACAAATGAATTGAAAGATTGATAAGCACTAATTGCTGGTTGAATCTACGCTATTAATCCGGCAATCACTGATTTCATCGCATCATGTGAAATGTGCGTGGACGCAATATCTATAAGGCTTCATGCAATAATGCACAAGAAATAGAGGCAGCCAATTACGAGCAAAGCTGTCGAGTTTATGACGAACGGACGAGGTTTGAGATGTACATGATCTATAATTGTATCGTAATTAATTAACGACTATTACTTTAATTAGAAAATTTTAACAATGTATTTTAATACTTCGTTCAAGCAGCGCTGTGCTGACTGCTGGGTAAGTGCAAAAGACACAATTATAAATGTATGCAAAAAGAAAACTCAAAAGTCAGTTTTCAATTGGTTCTTCATGTTTGGCGTGTTTTATCCATATCCATACTAATATTATAAATGCGAAAGTGTGCCTGTCTGTCTGTCTGTATGTTTGTCTGTCTGCCTGCTACGCTTTCACGGCTCATCCGTTCAACCGATTTGGATGAAATTTGGTACAGGGGTAGGTTATATCCCGGGGAAAGACATAGGCTTATCCCGGAAAATTAAAGAGTTCCCGTGGGAATCAGAAAATATTATTCCACGCGGAAGAAATCTTAATAATTAAAAGTTAATATTTAAAAGTTTCAAAATTTTAACGTTCATACTGAAATTAGGCTTCAATGTAGCTAAGTTTAAGTTAGGTAAAATCTGTTGTTAATACATAAATTTTTAATATTTTCATTTAATGAAAATCATTAATAATAATGTAACTTAACTAACAACTCATCCAGTCTACTAACACCCTAAGCAGTCCAGCAGACGATGTTATCAGCCCACGTCACGCGCCCACGCTGCGTGCATTTCAAATATTTTTCCATCATTTGTTTTAATTACTCGAATCTTGCTTGAAAGTGATCAATTTCACCGGCTTTATTGGCTTACTTTATGGTGACAATGAATTGATCACAAAATTTTTAAAACTGAAACTTGTGCAAACACTGTCATTCAAATTATCAACCTAATAAACGAATTACCTGTATTTTTTGTTATCATTACACATCATTATAGCCTATTAATGTTTCTAACTGACCAATATTGAACGCTATTTTACACAAAAACAATACATATTGTGATGAAAATGCAGTTTTATCCATTAATGCAAACAAAAAAAAAGTGCTGCTTCCACTTCTAGACTACGCCGACGTCTGCTATTTAGATGCGACTGAAGAGCTGCTCGACAAACTAGATCGCCTTCAGAACTTGTGCATTCGTTTTATTTACGGATTGCGCAAATTCGATCATGTATCTCAATTTCGAAATAAGTTAAAGTGGCTCCCTATCCGACTTCGCCGGAATATTCATATTCTCACGTTACTTTTTAGGATTTTAAACGCATCTTCCCCCTCATACCTACGTGAGCGTTTTCGTGAGGCCTCACCTCGTGTGATGCCAGTGCGTTCGTGTGTCAAGTTAAAATCACTTGCAGTGCCAGCTTACAACACTATTTATTATGGTAAATCTTTTACGGTAGCTGCGACGCGCCTATGGAACTCACTACCTGATAGCATTTTTATGAATAACCCATCTATTCACACCTTTAAACTTCGACTGAAACAGCACTATTTATCTACTCTATCATAATTATAAATTAATAATATGTATCTGTTAAATCATTAAGTAATATATTATGTTGGTATGTATGTTGGTATGTATTTATATATTTATGTATATATTTATGTCATTAGTATGTATATTCGTGTAAGTTTATGATATAGTTTATATCTCGTTTCATTCCATCTCATATCTTGTTGTACCCATTCTTCCTGCACAACCTTTCTCACTGCCAAGGGTCACTGGTAGAGATCTCTTATAGAGATAAGTGTTTCCTTGTCCACTATGTTTCTGTTTTCTACGTATTGTATAACTTTTGGTACAAAATAAATTAAAAAAAAAAAAAAAAAAAAAAAAACCAAAACGGTCGAGTAGTTAGCGAATAAAAAAGGGATTTTTGTACCGGCCAATAATCAACATCACGCATCCGTTTTAATGAGATCTAGAGATTACCAAATGAACAGGCAATGAATGGGGCAGGAAGTAGCACAAAGGATTCTACGTCACCGGTCACAAGAACAAATAGGCTATGGGAACTGATTAATAATTAGATTAAACACAACACGTGGAAAAGCGAATGCGAATCGATGTTGCACTATGCAAAGACTAACAAATAACTCTACGTCGGACAAACCTTAACATACAATAAATTAAGCTCATAATATAATACAATAAGTAAAAAAAACTTGTAGCGTAAAATTCCAACCACTTTCGAGTCAATAGGTACAATAAATAATAATTGCAAATTGTTCTAAAACTAATTTTCATAATAATATACTCTAATCTTTGAGACTAAACTGTGAAAAATATGACATAACTAACCTTCGTATTATTTTGTTGCAGCGAGCTACCCTGGCGGAGAAGGAGGTAACGACGCTAAAAGAACAGCTAGCTACCACCAGTCCGACACCCCTCCAAGCGACAGTACCCCCCAAAACAAATGGCTCTCACATAGAACCCACGAGAGATCAGGCATCAGAAACAAGAATACCCGATAGATTTAGTCCAGATATCAAAGAAGAGAAAAGAAGATCGCCAGACATTGATGAAGACATAGAACAAAAGATAGAAATGGCCGCCACAGCGAGGAGCAATAGTAACTCCTCAAGAAGCAGCCCTGTAGTTAACCAGAGCAGTAACTTGGAGAACGAGCTTGCTGCGAAAGAAAAAGAGGTAAGGATTTCGATATAATTCCTAAATTACTCGTTAGTTACAATGTGCATAGATGGATATTAATTGATCATCACTAGATTAAATCATATTATGATGAATTTACGATAGTTAAAACTGTATCTTTAGTATATTCCTTTGAATCTGCTATATTTTACATAATATTGCTATAAGTATGTACTATGTATTTCATTATGCTTATATCGTATTGACTTTCTAAAATCTCGCCCCGATTTGCTTTGCAAGAATTTTTTGTATTATTTGCTGGTGGGGTCTACGCATACGTTTATTGAAGAAACCAATTAACGGTATCCAAAAATGTCATGTAAAATATCAAGTTTGTAGAAACATCGATTAAGACTGTAGTCAGAATAGCTCAAACAGCTTTCTAAGCACGTGTCGAACAGTCAGTACCTATCTCCTTTTATATAAAGATCAATTATCCGATATTGATCTATCATAAAAGTTGACTTAAGAGGTCTTGAATCCATCAATAAAGCTGACACTCAAAGATAATAAAATGGATATATCATTACATCCCGTATAGGAAAGGATGAGTTGTGTCTATGAGGTCACCCGGTTAACTGGCTAGAAAATTATAGCTAAAGGATGCAATAGCCTTGCGGTGCGCCCGCGCAGCCATCGCGTATCGAATGTAACATACGATCAATAAATCAATTACATGCGCGGGGGCAACGTTGAATTGGATTTGACAGTTAGCTACATTTAGGGACGGTGCAGTATCGATAGCTCATTTTCGAACTATTTATTTTTTTAAATCCATTTTACGTTTCACCACAGAATAGGTAGGTAATATACCGCCCATGGAATAATCTCGAAAACAAATTTTATAAGACAATAAGTTTTAAGAACTATTGACACCTACTGACACTCATGTGTGAATATGGCAAAACCCGCTTACGGTAATGGAACCTATGATATTTAAAACATATGAAACCATCAGAGTTCAGTTCAGTTTCAAAATGTCTGCTTAGCTCTTTAAATAAAAAAATAACTAATAATCTAGTACTTACCGTTATTTATAATTAGTAAAAACTGTGTAGGAATATATAAAATTATGCAAAATATGACTGCTTAAAATAAATAGGTAATAAATGTTAATGTCATCATTGTTTGCTATTTTATGAACTTTTAAGTAGCCATGGAAGATTTTTTTATTAGTCTTTATTCCATACAAGTATCATCTCAGGAAAGTTCAAGTTCATTTATTTCGTACGAAAAAAGTTGCTAGACCGAGTGGTTTACTATACCTTGATGTCACTCAGTCATTTTATATTTTATACTAGCTTATGTCCGTGGCTTCACTTAAGTTAAGTCAAAAGCTAGACTACGGAGTCAGGATGTCATTGTACTGTGCTGTGTTGAATTCCATTAATAAAGATTTCTAATTTCTAAAAAAAACTAAGTTCGATTTTCATACCAATTTTTCAACATCTATTTAACCGCCTATTTCCAAAAATCCTTTCTTAGCAGATGCCTGTGTCATAACGGCTATCTGTAGGTATGCTCAATCCGTCTTGCGGTTTAAGCAGAGCGTTGCTAGATCAGTCAGTCACCTTGTCCTTTTATTTGATTAGAAGAAGAAAAATGCAGTAAATAGTACTACTTTATTTTCTAATTTTACAGCTAATCCGCTACAAGAACTATCGATGTTTTCGATACGCGATCATCGACAATCAATCAAGACAGCCCTATAGCAGGGGAACAGGATATGTTCAATGGAATGATTGATCGGTACCGAACGTCGGTAATCCTTGCACTAAATAAATATCACGTGGCACTACAAACAAGCACTGTATGGGCCAATTATAAAACGAGAGGTTTCGAAGAATGACCACTTGGTTAAAGACGTTCAAGCATTATGGCAAAATTTGCAGATGTGACACAAGTAAAGAAACGTAGACTCCATAATTATAAATAGTACACTACACTAATTTTTTATTTCCTCCTAGCGCTTTGATGCCTGTGACAATTACCAAAATTACTTTTGTACAATAGTGGCCCAAATACTTTTTTTTCTAAGTATACATTGTGGCTAATTATCTTACACATAAGTACACAATCTTCAAACCAAACTAAAATGACGGGACTAAATTGTATTGTTATCCATTTCACAATGCTCCCTGCAGATTAAAAGGCAGCTCTAGATTTGGAGTGCTATCAAGTATCAATTAAGTTTAGTTTACAGATCGTGTAGAACAGAATTCACCTAATTATATTAATAGACTTAGGAATTAATAGCAGAAATAATGAGTTCAACTTTTGAGCATTTTCGCAATAAAAATGCCAAATTATTCTTTATATCGAATGATTGAAAATCAGACGTAAAGCTAGCAGCAGTAGCAGATTTTAGGGTAATAATTAGTTTTAAAGCAAAAACCTCACTAGAAACATTCATGCAATACCAAGCAGAATTGGTGTTGGTCGCTAATAAATAGCTACATTGGTTTTAACGCAACATCACTGCCTGTTTCAACTAGAGTGTTAATATTGATTGATTGTACCACAATTGGTTATATTGGTTAAACATAACTACAGGATATTTCAATACTACTTAAATTACTACTTAAATGAATAAAACATAGAAACATTGTCGAAAGTTGAGCAAGCAACAAAGAAAATATGCAAAATATTATCAGCGCGTCATTAACAGGGCATCTTAGATCAATTTTGATTTGCGAGCATAAAAGTAGATTACGGTAGTTAGTCTTGAAATCTTTGTAATGCAATTATCGTCCATCGCTTTAGACGACGCTGATGACAAAATACATCTAGAACACATCTACGAGTGTGCTTTGGTAAATGTGTATTAATGACGTGAAATTTCTGAAAATACTAGATATAGCCACTACAGAATATGGAGAACTAGCTGATGCCCGCGACTACGTCCGCATGGATTGAGGTTTTTTGGTTCCCGCCGGAACCCCTTAGTTTTGCGGGATAAGAAGTAGTAGTGTTATTCCAGACTATAATCTATCTCTGTGCCAAATTTCATCCAGATCCGTTCAGCCGTTCGGGCGTGATTGAGTAACAAACATCCATCCATACATCCATCCAAACTTTCGCATTTATAATATTAGTATAGATTACTAGCAATAGGGACATATAAAAGGATATATAAGATATCCTAAAGGTAGCCCTCAACATTCATGAACTTTAAATATAAATACCGTTCCTAACTAGCAAATAAATGTTAAAAAGGCGCAGGAAAATAGGCGAAAAACGAATTAATTCAAAAACCATGCACCGACTGAATGGCTACGGACGATGCAACTGAATTCTTCGTATTCACACGCCGTCATTAGTGCATTGAATCGCCGAAATCTGCGTTGTAGTGAATTGGAGGCTGTATTTGTTTATCCTTCAATAGGCTATTTTTCAGTACCGTAAATGGAATCCACACAAAATCAGGTAGGTAAGGCTTTGCAATATTCTGTACAGGGAATCGCTGTAAATTCAATATGGTTTGAAAAGCGTTGAGCTATTTTAAAACTTAAAACTTCCATATGAAAATTTAAATATGAGTAGGCCGCTGGAAATGTTAAATTAGGCTTTATGATACAAGATTTATTTTCTAAAAGAACTTTTGCTTTGCAATGTCTTACATTGTACAGTGTAATGTCTTACATTCATTGTCCTTTAAAAACTGAATGAGCACTGGACAGGCTATCGCAAACCAGGCATTGGGGCAGTCATAAATTGGAGCTGAGACCGCGTACCTGTAAGCGTAGTGCGGGAAAAACTTCAGCCCGTTGTGCTGGATCAACGCGACGTGACGCGATGATCTCAAATAACTGGCTGCAAGTGGGTGAATTCGAAAGACAGGGGACCGAAATTTGTGGTGGGCAGTGGCGCGCTCTCCAAGTTTGTGATCACATAATATTACGAGCTGATGCCCCTTCACCAATTCAACTCAGATTAAAGTTACTAATAGGAGTAGCGTCGATAATAGTGCAACGGATGGGATTAAGGATTTTTCAGATCAGATTTGAATCAGAGTCGAACTTAGTTTTGTTTTCAACCTTTTTTGATTTACATTCGAAATTCAAATGATAAAGTAATTTTTATGCCCTTCAGACTCAGACTCAGAACCCGAAAAATCAACATTACTAATTTGATTTCTATGATTCCCATTTTCCCCATCGAAATTCGAAACGAGTTTTCATAATGTTTTTCATAAACCCTATCGAACGAAGTGACAAACTTTTCCCTCAGTTTTTTGATTTCGTTTCTTTTTCCGAGATCTCACTCGATTTTAATTAAGTGGCATAGAAGGGTTGAAATGTTATTTCTTTTTGATGACAACCGATAAACGATTCAGTTCTGAAAACAACTTTTTTGATTATGGCTTCAGTGAATTGGTTCTGATTGGATCGCAATTTCCATTTAACTTCGTTATGACAACTGTCAAAAATGCGCTATAAAAAGCTAATTGTGAACGTAACTTTCTAGAGATTCGCGGTGTTGTATTTGACTCAAAAATGCCCCAAACAATAAACAAACAATTAGTGCTTAACATAAACATTAAACGACTTTTGCTTTATAAATGTGAAAAGATTTAACAATCATTTGAGTCTCGTTGTAGTCCTATGTAATAGTTTATTTACCTATGAAATTAACAACAAAACATTACAAACCTACTTATTTAACCTATAGGTTACTGAGTACTGAGCTAAAGATATAAAGATGTAAAGGATACGAAACATGGCTGAGATTTAATTTACGGGTATGTAGAATCTTATTCCAGAAACTTTTTTCAGATAATGGCCGAGACTTTGAACTCAATTGCATAGATGGTGTTGCTCTAAGTCCTGAACCGTAAATTCTTAATGTCACTCCAGAGCGGGACATGAAAGAGTGATGACGCTATTTTTGTGCACACAAAAAGGAAAACACTCGAAATTAGTTTATGACGACTGTCTGTCGTTCGATTTATTTTAATTTTGTTATTTTTGGTCGGCGTACGAGTTTCTCTTATTAGGTTTCGACTGTCGTAAACTTACTGTCGGTTCGGCAGTGAATTATCTTTGAACGCAAAATGATTGATGATTTACAGACATATCGCATATTATGACTACCAACTTAGATTTTAAATTTTAATATTATACCTGTTAGGGTATATTAGCAAAACAAAATAACAAATCATGTAGGTAGGTACCTACTAGATACGTAGGTAGTTTAATGTTTGAGTAATAAAGTAATACTATTTAAAAGTAGCTTTCGAAATGATCGAATAGCGTGAGACTTGACAAATAAGTCTATTACGGCTCCATTATTGTTCTCAAACGCAAATGATTCATGCGAATTTGAAACCAATGCGCAGCCTCTGATTGCCTTTGACCTCGTAGACGTCAAACAAGACAAACGCGCCTTTAATAGCAGTCAATCAAAGAGAAAGCAACGGATTCGAAACGTCGACAAGAGATGCAATCAGACGCCCCATCAAACCAAACCTATCATCTCTGAAATCGCCACGCACGATAATTTAATAACAAAAAACTAGATAAAATCGACGAACAAAACTCAACTCTAACAGGACTGCAATAAGGACAACTACCAGCACCGATGTCCATAATTACACACGAAACATGCGAGCGTACATGAAAGCAAATGTCAAACTCACATATTTATTTCCAAGTATTGAATGTTGGGGTCGGCTTCTTGGAAGATACGAAGTAAACATCATCGTGTCGATGATGAAAGCGATGTGATTCTTTGTACTCAATGCTGATTAGTCTAATTTTAACGGTCCAAAAAAGAGCAATTTGCCCCTACCGTGACAACGTAGCGTGTGTAACGTCGATGGTAAATTGAGTTTTTCATATTAACTCTATCGGAATTTAGTATCTAAACGTTCTCAAATTGGATGTATTGGCTTTTTTGTTGATGTTGAATGTCTACCTACTGTGGGAGAATCTCTCAACAAAGACATAGTCTCTCAAAACTTACTCCAGCTTGAATTACAGCGTGTTATTAAATTGTATATGTCAATAATTTTCACGTTATTGGTATCAAAATTAAATGTTATTACGCTGTAGTCGAGCACCTTAATAAGCTCATAATTAACTAAAACGAATCCGAGACTCGCGTACAACTCACGTTAGTTTATTTATACACACTGAGCGTCGATATTCAGAAGCCAACTCGATAGATTCATAGCTGCCGACATCAAAGGCTCGACATTAATCATAACTAGCATCAATCGCCGGTGAAACATTTCTGTTTTTATTGTAAATCAGTATTAAAAAGCGACAGCGCGCATGAATCAAAAAAGCGCCTCAAGACGTCAACGTATGCGATAAATTCGTGAAACGTAAACAAAAAATTGGTTGCCCGAATAGACCACCCCGCGACACACCTGTTGAATCTAATGGCGGAACGCAACGCCCGCGCACGGGATGCTGATAATATCGAGAGTATCTTAATATCCACTTATCCAAGAGGATTTTACGGCCCCGTATATCAATGTATCTCATGCGTTGAGAAAAAATCATCGCGATCAGTTAAGTCGAACGCCGTTCAAAAGACGAGATTACAGATCAAACGAATGTGTTTCCATGCAAATTATCCGTGGAGCTTCTTTTTTATTTTTAATTTGCCGAACGTATTCGTAAGTACGGCTCTACGACGCCAAACTAATAAAAGTTATACTTCCTACGGAGTGATATTTATGTATGTACTACGTCTGGCTTCCATCTTTTACGATCGTCAACAGTTACATATTTAATGTTCGATGTTTATCAACATTTCTTTCTTATGCAGGTTTTAGTGGGGCAATAAATTATTTATCTTCAAAGACTAGCTTATTTTCGAACTTTTGTTTCTTTTAAAACTGTGATTCTCGGTTTTACAACGGACGTCACTAACATTACTAGCTATAGGTACAAAGTTTACGCCGTTTACGCTATTTAATCAATCACAAAACACTTATCGAAAGAGCAAAAATGTCCTTGAGAAAATTAGCCTTAAATTAGAGAAAATTCTAATTCAAAGAATATAAAAAGTTAATGACACAAGTGGAATATAAAATGAACTTATTATTATTAATTTATTATAATGTTACGAGATGTTATACCCTAAGGCAAGGGCTAAGACACATTTCAGGGTATTCAGATCAGTCTATAAATACACAGATAACGTTAAAGTTAAGAGGTCCATCAAAGATGTGACGACGATTTAGGCATTCTAATCAAATATCAAATAAATATTATAAATGCGAAAGTTTGGATGTATGGATGTATGTTTGTTACTCAATCACGCTCCAACGGATGAACGGATCTGGATGAAATTTGGCACAGAGATAGATTATAGTCTGGAATAGCACATAGGCTACTTTTTATCCCGGAAAATTAAAAAGTTCCCGCGGGAACCGAAAAACCTAAATCCACGCGGACGAAGTCGCGGGCATCAGCTAGTGATATCATATTGTACGCTTTAGTCATTTAGTTAGTCAGTATTTTACAAAACTGAGTCAAGCTGAAAATGTAATTGATGACACATTATCCCCAAACAACGTGGATTGCTTTCTGGAGTGTTAATTTTAACTATTAGGATTTATTTAATCTAAATACTAGCATCGCTCGCGACTTCGTTCGCGTGGCATAAGTTTTTTTAATTCCCACAGGCACCCCTTAATTTTCCGGGATAAAAGTAACCTATATATCATACCCATGCAAAAAATAACGTTGTACCGTTGCTCTGTCGCGGCGTGATTGAAGGACAAACTCTCTATTTAACGTCCTTGAGGATAAAATTTTCAAAAACTGTGAAACACGTATTTCTTTATTTTAAACCAGAAGCCCAAATACCAACTTTCGTGGCTATAACTTGAAAAATGGAGGACTTTCATACAAACTTTCAACCCCTATTTACCCCCTTGGGGCGTGGAATTCTGAAAAACTCTGGCACACGTAGGTACTTCTTTATTTTTTGACGAAAGCCAAAATAACAAGTTCCGTTGATATAGCTTGAGAATATCTTGAGAAATGAAGGACTTTCATACAAAATTTCATCCTCTATTTCACCCCTTAGGGGGTGGAATTTTCAAAACCTGTGAAACACGTATTTCTTCATTATCTACCGGTAGCTCGTATACTAAGTTTCATATGAGGATATAACTTGAGAAATGACGGACTTTCATACAAACTTTCACCCCCTATTTCACCCTCTTAGGGGTGGAATTATGAAAAATCCTTCCTTATTGAACGCCTACGTGAGAAAAGGAACCTACTGACAAAATTTCAAGTTTCTAACCCCAGCGGTTTAGGCTGTGCGTTGATTAGAGAACGATTTTTTATATATACTAGCGAGTGCTCGCGACTTCGTTCGCGTGGTATAATTTTTTTAATTCCCACAGGCACTCCTTAATTTTCCGGGATAAAAATAACTTGTGTCACCGGGTCCTCAAAAAATAACGTTGATGCGTTGCTCTATTGCTGTGTAATTGAAGGACAAACTCTCTATTAAACGTCCTTTTAGATCGAATTTTCAAAAATTTTGAAATACGTACTTCTTCATATTTAACCGAAAGCCCAAATGCAAAGTTTCATGGCTATAACTTGAGAAATAAAGGACTTTCATACGAACTTTTAACCCCTATACCCCTTTGGGAGTGGAATTTTAAAAAACTGTGAACCACGTACTTCTTTATTTCTTACCGAAAGCCAAAATACCAAGTTTCGTTGATATAACTTGAGAAATGACGGACTTTCATACACACTTTCACCCCCTATTTCACCCCCTTAGGGGTGGAATTTTGAAAAATCCTCCCTTAGTGTGCACCTACGTCACTAAAGGAACCTACTTTTAAAATTTCAAGTTTCTATCCCCAGCGGTTTAGGCTGTGCGTTGATTAGTTAAAGATTTTATATATATATATATATATAGAATAGAATAGATAGATAGAAGAATAGAAGATAGATAGATAGATAGTAAATGCTTTGAACTCTTAAAGTGAAACTTTATAGTTATTTTTCCCAGTTAATTTATTTTGATTCTGAAGTGTTCAGTAACAACAACATTCGTTACGAAAGTGCTTTTAAAATATCATAATAAAACGTGAAAAAGCGCTGATATTCGATATATCATTAAGATGTCGAAACTATTTCCATCAGGAACTTCGTTCTACTTCTAATGGCTAGTTCTGTATATTTTTACTTTAATTAATATTATATTATATTTTTTTCGACATTTTGCCCGATAAATCAAAAACTATCATGACTAAAAATAATTAAAAATCTCTTTTAGAATGTACAAAGTAACCCAATTTTTTTTAATTCCAGTGTATTTGGGCCACTAATATACACAACTATTCCAAATTTCATGTCGATAGCTTCGGTAGTTACTGAAATAATCGAGTGTGACGGACGGACAGACGGACAGACGGACAGACGGACAGACAGACGGAGAAAGTCGCACCATAAGGGTTCCATTTTACCATTTTGGTACGGAACCCTAAAAACATACTAGAAATTAAATTTGGCATCGCCCCAATGACTTAAAAATATAATAAAAATGTAATACCGTCCGATTGACCGATGAAAAAAAATACTGAATACTTTAATAACAGTCAAAGAATAATAATAAGTTTACTGATATTTATATTATAAAGATACGTTCTTCAATCAATATGTTCATTACATTTTAATTAAACGCATCAACGCCTCCGGGAACTGCGGAGGCCATTTATTGTAATAGCTAATTAATATTGATAACCTAATTCTAATACCAAGACGAATTCATTATATTATCGCTATACATAAAACATGATGGATCCCAATAATCTTAACATGGTAATATTAAGATAAATGTACCTACACGGTTTATCGCCATTAATTATATCTAAACAAATAAAAGTAAGTTTTTTCATACTTCAAAATTGCAATTAAAGACCCATTCATTTCGTTATTTTAAGAATGAAGCAAAATCTAATAAAATGGTCAGTTTAATAAAAAATATAGTGGAAGAACTACAGAAAGAGATACTACAAAAATATAATTAAATATATTGAATAAACTTAAACAGTAGACGCATAAGCGCCGATCGAAATAACAATCACTTCACATATTATTACACCTCTTATTAGAATACGTACTTACTCCAGACGATGTTTCGTATAGTTTTCAATGAAATAATCGAAACACTTTCTTCGATATATACCATTAAGAACTAAATTCCGATAACATAAGTGTGTGTAATGTAATTATAAAGTTGAATGAAATATAGCTGAATGCGCTTCTTGATAAGGTTTATTTTGGACTGGAGACTAATCATGCACGCTGTCATATGTCGGTGCGCGTTAGTTCGTAGCAAGTAACACGTGTTCAGAATATGTCAATTCATTATAAAGTTTGTGTAGCGTAGAAGATGATTTGTGACATATTATCGGTATAATGCCCTATCTGTTTCTATATTTCCATTAAGGGGGCTATTGTCTGATCTACCAAATTCTGAGGAATTGACAAATTCTGTGAGACTGCACTATAACGTATCCCTAATTGGTTTCTTATTAACTGCGTCCCTTATCGTTTCTTATTAAATACCATCCTTATCAGTATGCTTTAATCCAATTGGAATTTAGCAATTATCTATAGACATCGTGATATGAGAAAATAGTTGTAAATTGTAATAAAACTCTATGTTAAGAGTATAAAAGCTGGATATATTATATTCCAATCATTATATTATATGCAGTTATATTATTATTATTTGATGACAATAAAAAAAATATGGTAGGTACACAAAGTAGGTTTTCCATTTTTAAAACTTTGTCTTCATTAAAACGTTTAGAACAAAAGAACTTCCCAAACGCAATTACCTCATGTCCAAAACAAGACTGTTCATTATTTTTTATTGAAATTAATGCAAAAATCAATCAAATCAAACTTTCTACCCCCCGTTTCTACTTCTGAATGGTGGAACATTTTTCTTCGCACCCTCGGATCCCTGAGACAATGGGGAAGGTTATTAATATTCTAATATAAAAAAACATCGGTGCTAAACAATAGGTGCTGTTAATTTGCTCATTAAGAATTCATGGGGAGTCTCCTGGTGAGGGAAGTACAGTTGCGAATTTCGAAATAATGAAATCCTTTGATACATTTTATGGGCCCGATATGGGTGATGTTTATTGAGAATAATATTATCCCTATATTCTGCCTTTGTTGTGGTAGACGCTATTACAAAGAACAGAGGGTCCAAGTCCCCATTGCCATGCCGTAAAATAAGACGTTTTTATCTGCATAATTATCTATTTTCATACTTCTTACAAAATAAATGATTATTATATGTACCTACTACCTACGTAATATTAGGAATGTCTTTTACGCATATACTTATTATATTACTAGCGTAGGTACTTATTATATTACTATGGTTTTACGTTTTTTATAACGATTGACGACCTCCCTGGCGCAGTGGTGAGCGCTGTGGTCTTATAAGTGGGAGGTCCCGGGTTCGATCCCTGGCAGGGTCGATTCGAGAATTTATAATTTCTGAATTTTCTCTGGTCTGGCCTGGTGGGAGGCTTCGGCCGTGGCTAGTTACCACCCTATCGGAAAAGACGTACCACCTAGCGATTTAGCGTTCCGGTACGATGCCGTCTGCGTCATCACTTACCACCAGGTGAGATTGCAGTCAAGGGCTAACTTGTAGTAGTGTAAAACAAATGACGAACTTGTTGAGGAATTTAAACTTATGTAGGATTTCTTCTTCTCATAGAACTTTCCAATTTCTTATACTTTGAAAAACTCTAATTTGTCTCTGATATTCAAAATAGAACTATGAAGAGCAGGTTTACGGTTTTAGAAAACTCAAATTCTTGATAGATTTCCCCGGAGAGCACGAAGCCGTATTTTAACTCTATGAAGTTGCCATGATTAATATTCCACTCGCTGTGTATTGACTTGCTTTATTTAATGAAAACTAATACTTATTTCTTGGAAACTAATATTTTTTCTCCTGGGTAGGTTTCCGCACATTATATTTTCTGTCTGTTTTGCAAAATATATTATTCATCTAATTTAGACTGTCAACCATTTTGTACACAAGTATTGTTTTAACAATTTTTTTCTTCTAGATTCTGTTACTTTGTCCAGAACTAGATTTATGAAATTGGTCATCGTTATTAGGTTGAAATCTGATCAGCTGCAAATGAAAATAAATCATCAATTTTGAGGACATTGAACACAATACATTGTTGGACAAAACAACCGATAATTTTAATACTTTGAATGACAAAAAGCTTCTGACCACGTGTCGTGGGGGTCCGAACCGGTTCTAACCGGTTCCTAATAAAGTACCATTCAATCGAAATTTTAAGTATCGCCACAGAAGTTGTATGTTTACCATGAAAGCTTTGCACGCGACTGTGATTTTTGTCACAATTGCAAAAGAAGAAAAATTGCTCACAATAATTTTCGGACACTTACCAAATTTGGATGATGTTATTGGTCGTACGCCACCCATTTATAGCCGATGTAAATTCGAATGTCCAGCTGCTTTTAATCGGAGCTGATCTATTGATACGGGATTTTTAATAGCGAATACTGATACATATTTTTTTTTCTTCATTCAACTTATAATATATAGGACAATATTAATACCTCTGTAGCTTTGCAAGCTTCTGTATCAATTGATTGCAAATTGTAAGGAACTGTAGATAATGCTGCTGTTTCTTCAAAACTTCAAAGAAATGTTGATTTATTAACACTTAAAGTACCTACTAGGTTCGTAAATAATGGATCCATGTTTCGATACGGTTAGAGGAGGCGTGTCTGATCGACAGGCTGGAGTAATCGGTAATAACGCGCCGACTCAATCAAAGTTTCATAACACCGAGCGAAAAAAAAAGTGAAAAAAAAATTGCTTCCAACAAACACGCCACTGAAATAATTCAATTAAATTGAATATCTGCAACCCAAAAACAAAGGCGTCAAAAGAAATGTCTCGCATAAATTATTCCCTTTTTTTCCACCACTTCATTGTTGAAGATATCGTTAATATTAATTTTTTGACACGGAAACAAACGGATTTTAATATTCGAGTTATTCATCCCTTTGTTATTGTAATGGTTTCTGCCGATACCTCAGCTGAGAGGTCGCACTTAGCTTTGGCAACTAGTACAATTTATGCCAGAAATACGGCTCGTTAACCCGTTAAATGTTTGCAGCGGTGGTAGGTTCGATCACCTCACCTGACAGATTGTATTGGCATACGTAAGACAGTTATTTGTTCCGGTCTAGGTCTAACCTATACCTTGAGTATGATCACTTCGTTGTGTTGAGTTTACCTTGTATTTTTAGTATTACCTAGTGGATACTCGCCTTTCAGATTAGAAAAGGCGTCCTTATTAAACCAATTGCCCATATACAATCACTTGGACACATTTCCGCATTGACGCAATATGAAAAAAAACATTGTAATTTATTATCGATTTTACGGAATATCGATAGAAAAAAAACAAAGCGAAGTCAACGGCCCGCCTTATCGTTACGGGGTCAAATTTAGCCGTTCACAATAATTACGATAATATCAATAGTTTGTATAAAAATACAGATGTTCCCAAAGTGCCTTGTAGTTATAGAGTTGTTTCCTAATCTATATATCAAAAGAAAATATTTGCCGATTTGATGGTATCCGCTTTCATAATATCACTTTAATTTATTTTGCTCTATACTCCATTCCATCGTGTGCGTCAAAAAAACTTGACATAATTTATATGTGCTAAATATTCAGACCGCGGCTGTCTTCGGAGTCTTTCGGCGCGAAAAATTAGAAATTTTAAATAAAAATATTTAAAATTTTAAATTAAAGATCGATCTGAAACTTTGGGGAGAATTTAAAACAAATCGATCGATCCACGTGTAAGTACCATCCGGTGGGTATTAGCAGATACCGATTATACAAACAATGTCTCGTTATGATATAGTTGCGTATAATATTTTCGGCACACCCGAACCGGCGACCGCCACGCCGATAGCGTATCCTGTTGTGATACTCATAGTTACCAGTAATAGGATGTCGATAAGTGCATCAATAGACTGTTTAGAATATTTGAGGTAAGTTGTAAGTTATTTTTGAATGACAATCAGAAATATTAGTACCTATTCATTTTAATTTATTAGAAAAACTTAACTAACAATATTATTTTTCGTACTGTTGTGCGCTAATTTGCTAACAACTCGTCTTATAATTAACTAGCAATCAACTGCGACTTCGTCCACATGGATTTGGTTTTTGATAGTTAAGTAATAGCTTCGATCAATCCGGATACGCCGACGCCTACTCGTTTTGTTAGGTGCAGTCATTACGTTACTGCTTGAAACAAATGGACAGACCAAATTAAAATAAAATAATTTAAAGGAATTAAAAAAGGGTAGTAAGCACGTAGACGTACATTTTTTATCATGTGTACACGTATACAGATTTAAAGTCCTCAGATCCATTATAGTTTGCTTCTGAATAGATACACCGTATTAAGATTTCACTTTAAAACTATTCATTGTTCAGAAGAATATGAAGATTTTTTTTCATCAGCTTCAAAGTAAACAAACATCTTCTTAAATTCTTCTCGTACAGTAGTTGGTACTTACTGCTTACCCCAAAACAAAACATTAGTACACCATCCGTTTAGAGGGCATTAAGCAATTTACCTAATGTTCCACCGATTACTTACAATCGATAAGAAACCCTCTTTCATGATTGATAAGATTGATATTCAATTGGAAAACGCTTCCTTCCAAAATAGTCCGGATTAGAACGCTTTATATATAAATAATTTTACTATACATTGAACTTAGAACGTACGCAAATAGAGTCGCTTTTCTATTGTCGCTGTGCAGTGTTTCACGTTAGTGTTATTGTGTATTGTATCTATAGAAATAGTTCCCAGAGGATACTAGTATCTATCTAATGGTTTGCCGTTAAATTAATGCCACAATTTATGACAGTCGGAATTAGCTGAACGCGATAGATCTACGGGTTTATTGATTGATGTCTTGTGATACACTTTGTTTGACGAGACCATTATAAGTTGAGACGCGAGTTCTGAATCTGTTCAAGTATACGATTGACATCAATGAAAGTTACCGTTCTGTCATAACTGTGGCAAACGTATTTGAAGCTAGAACTTTGTCTAATGAGAATAAAGGGACTTTTGTTGTTCAAAGTATTACCTCTGTTAATGTTTCTTCTATGATAATAAATACCAAATAAGCATACGCGAAATACATTAGTTAATTTGTTGTACTTGATATATTTGAAAAATTTGTTGATACAATCCCATTTTTTTGCGAATAACGAGTTCATACCTAATTGATATAATTTGAAGTCCAAGGCCAATTTAATAATCAACTCGTGTAAAACTTTAGTTTCAGTTTTTAGGAATGATTAATTTTATGACTGTGTCAATTATTATTACTGGTGTAGGTTATAGTCATAATTATTGACATAATTATAGTCCTAGTCGTCATTATAATTATTTTTGTTGAAAAATATTACATATGTTTTGATATAAAATCTTCATCATCCGCTACACTTCAATTACGTAAAAGTTCTTATTAAATTGACCAAATGTTTAAACACATAACTGTGTAAACACTTACAATGACTCTTAAACATGTAAACTGTGAAACTGAAGCTCGTACATACTACTGACAACAGTATTTTAGACGAGTCAATTGTTTCATGACCAGTTAAAATTTATTTAAAAGAAAAAAATGAACTCTACTTAAATTCGTTGAAATCGATTTGAAATCTCAATAGCCTTTATCTTCTATGGTCAGGAGGGAACTGTAATCCGAAAGTTCATAGATTCAAAATGCACCACTTGCACAAGATAAGCCTTTGTCTACCTTTGAGCTACTTTTTCATAAAAGCTGGATAGGAACATGAAAGGAACATAAACTCTTAGTTAAATAACAAAGGGCATAACAATATATAATTTTATTTGGTAAAACATGGCTAATATGGAAGAGTATGTCGTAGAAATAGAATGCTATGTAAACCTACTATGTAGACCACTAACGTAATATTCTTTTCGTTTCGTACAATGTAAAAATCCACTCAATTCGCTTTAGCAATTTACATTAATGTAAAGCCTGAGTGCGCCCGCCGCAGAATGACATGCCGTGGATAATGGGTTCGATTCCGAGCAATCTTCAATGATGCACCGATAAAAATCAAAGAGGCTTCCTTTCGATCAGGCTCTTTTATTAAGAAAAATGCGAATTCTGCCTATATTTCCTCTACGCTCTTTAGGTATACTTGTTTAAATTAATAGCTAGCCAATACCCACGACTTTATCCGTGAAGATTCAGGTTTTTTAAATCCTTTAGGAATCCTTTCTTTTTACCGACATATAGATGGTACCCAGAATTGAATTTGGCGCCATTTGTGTGGTATAGTGTTATCAAAAAAAACAATTCAATGTAAAAAACAGACAGACGGACAACAAAGTGATTCTATAAGGGTTCCGTTTTTTCCTTTTGAGGTACGGAACCCTAAAAATACAAATTAAAAATAATTTTCGTCAAAATTACTTCTTGCGTGAATTTTGGGACATCCTTTACAAGTAGGTGGGGTGTTTGTACCGTTGAGGTATTTTAGGAACATATTAAGAAGTTGTGGCTTCAACCCATACCTACATACTAATAATATAAATGCCAATGCGTGTCTCTCAATCAGACTTTCTATCACCTTTTTACGGCCTCTCCCCTTGACTGATTTTGAAAATTTTCGTGCTTACCTTCAGTTGGACTACTTTTCATCTCGGAAATCAAAGAGAAATTAGAGAGTACCTACAGAGAACAAACGAAGATGCACAATTGCTGAATTAAATAAATAAGAATATTACAAAAGTAACAATACTTATCAGCTTAAAAAATGTATAGAATACTTAAAATGATATTGTGTGAAGCAACGTTGCATAAATATGTAGAGCTGTCCGGTCCGTAATCGACTGAAACCCCCTGTTGGAAAATATGACAATTATTATGGATACAAAATATCGAAAGCATAGATTCATATTGGAACAAAGTGACCCAACGTTGGTTACATACAAAATGCCTCTGATCTCCAACACAAAGTTGTCGTTGTCTCCAATAAATACTGAAGCATTTAGACCGATAATGAAGGGGAGTTAATACCTTCGATTATTTATTTAAGGTTTTCGCCACCTGAGGCTTCGGACAAAAAACGGTGGAGTGTTAATTAATTATTTCTACAACATCCCCTAAATTTAATCATAACTTTATACCACTCTCAATAGAGTCGAAAATTGATTGGAAAGTTCAAAGTTGATCATCGGTAAAGGATTAAAAAGCTTGCGTTCTTTTCAAAAGGATTTTAATTTGTCGTTTGTGAGCTTTCTACTTTTACTTTGGCTAATGTTGGTCATATATTGGCTTTTCAGATTTTCTCTTTAGTGTTCGTATTTTAACTCGTGGCTTTTGTGATAAAGCGGTGTTTTCAATCGATATATGAAGCCATTACTACTAATTATTATTACTTTAAAGCAATTATAGCAAGCTTTAATATTTGGGTGGGTTTTCCACACCCACAATTTTCTGAAAAAATTCATTCCAATTTATCTGGGAGGTCCTCTAGATTTTTTTTCATTTTTTTTATTTTACCACTTTGTCGGCGTGATTAATATGTAGGTAATACCTATACAAAATTACAGCTTTCTAGTACTAAGGGCCTCTGAGCTAAGCCGTAGCCAGAGAGACAGACGGACGGGCATGGTGAAACTATATAAGGTTTCCTTGTTGACTACGGAACCCTAAAAAGTAAAGTGCAAATTAAAATTACTTAAAACATCTGTATTGCATAAAAAAACCTTATTCGAAAAAGAGCTTAAAGATTATTATCGATCGAAACTCAATAAAGCCACAATGAACCGATTAGGAAACATCCAATCACAAGAAAACAAAATGGTTTCCGCGATACCACGCAGTATGTGCCCGGAGAGCCAAAAAGGGAACCGATACAATTAAAGGGAAAACAACGACTTTTAAGTACTAATGCTAAGACGAATGTTGCGGAAAATCAAAGACCCCCCTACCCACCCCGTCTGCAGGGACGAGGACGACTGATTTACGGCACACCCCCCCGAACGGGGTGCGTTTTTTAATTTTAATACACGATACGAGATTTATATACAAAAGGTGCATTTGTTTTCTATGTTTGATTCGATCTTTATGATATACACTGGAATTCATAGCCGACTTATAGAGATACTATTGACACGCCCTGGTTTCGCACGCGACTTTTCCTTCTTGGCGAAGCACTCGATCTTGAAAACTACAATAGGCAGGTACCCACTTAAACACTTTGTGGCGCTTTCAATTGACAGATGCAAGAGTATAATTTATGATAATTACTAGCTGATGCCCGCGACTTCGTCCGCGTGGATTGAGGTTTTTCGGTTCCCGCGGGAACTCTTTAATTTTCCAGAATAAAAAGTAGCCTATGTGCTATTCCAGTCTATAATCTATCTCTGTGCCAAATTTCATCCAGATCCGTTCAGCCGTTGGAGCGTGATTGAGTAACAAACATCCATACATCCATACATCCATCCAAACTTTCGCATTTATAATATTTATTTGATTACTATGTTCTTAAAGGTAGATCATTAGTTACATCTTAAATGTTGGCAATAACAGGTGCATAGGTACTTAAATGGGTCTAGAATCTAGATAGAGACTGCGGTAGGGATTAGATGGGTATAGGCATCTGTATACTTAAAAGTATGTCTGGCTCATTATGTTAATTTGATACCACACAATCAGACATTATAATATGTATACAGTACAGCTATCAAAATCACAGACCACAGTTAAATTATATCTTAAAATAAAATTTTATATATTATTTGAACAAACACTTCCAAGCAAGTAATTTGTTTTTATTACCGATTTAGCCATATTTTGTTTGGAGCTGTGCCCTCCAAAATGGGTTTTAATAGGCGATAATTTAAAAAAAATCATATCAATAAAATTAATATTTGATTAGCGTGCTGATAAGTAGGCTTTGGTTATTTTCATATTTATGGGTCATTGTATAGTCAAACCTACTTGACGCCGCCGTTTTATTTACAGTTAACTAGCACGCGTGTTGGTTTTTGGTTTTTATTGAAGAACCAAGATACTAGCTTTAAACCGTAACTTTGTCTACTAGGAGTAAACCACTTTTTCTAGATCTATCTTATCACAATGAAAGCACTGAATTAGTGCAATGCAAAGATCGCAATAAAAAAGTAGCCTGTATGAAATTTCTACCCTTAATCCTTATGGTCGCACCAGAAAGGATAAATGAATATAATCATTTTGAAGAATCAGAGAAATATACAAGCCCTATATTGTCTAGCTTGTACGTATTACAATCATATTAGTTCATATTGTAATAATAAAATGTCCTCCCGTGCGAATTTCGACCACGGCGGCCAATCTCCACAGAGATTAGCCATCTGTGCGGGAGATATTATAGTGCACAAGTGTGTGCGCATACACAAGTGCACTCTCTGTTCCTTTGCTCTCATAGCCCGATGGGACGGAAGATCCGACACGACCGGAGAGAGATCAGGCGTAGGACCGACGGCTTAACGTGCTCGCCGAGGCACGGGGGTGAAACACCGCCAACTTCCTAACTCCGGGCTAGTACTGAGAATTTCTTGTCAGAAAAACCCAATACTTTGTTATGGCCCGACCTGGAACTCGAACCCGGGACCTCGTTGGTTGCAGTCGAACATGCTGACCACTAGACCAACGAGGCAGGTAAAATACGACTAGTTCATATTAATAAGCAGATAAAACAACATGTACATAGATTTGCAGCATAAGTACAAACCAACCCTCTCTTTCCTGACAGTTTTCTTTGTCTAATTGATAATTCTTCCGATCCCTCATCTAGAATAATACAATTAATACCCTTATGCCGGCATACTTATAAATTTCTTGGCGCAACCCTTATTAGGCGTCCTTCACACGAGTAGACGCTCACGTGCGTTTCGTTGCTGTCAAGAGAGATGACAGTAAATTATTATTTGTAGCTACCTATGAAATATGTACTAATTGAAATAGGTATTGCAAATCGTTTAAGATATGTTTTACTTGCTTATTTTTATTTTTAATATTGATAAAAATAAAATACCGAATTAAGTTTCTAAATTTACATAATGAATAGTCAATTATTGTAACAAAATTTTAGCTGAATACTATTGTAAAACTTATGTTATAAAATTATAAAAACGCACGTTTTATCAATGTGAGCTCCTCACACGGTGTCATGTTCACCCCTGCTACTAGAGACTTCAAATTGCTTTAACAATTCGAAACGCGTACATCTTTTGTCGCGTTGAGAACACAAAAACAAACAAACGTTTTTCCCGTACAAACGTTTCTTTGTAAAACAGCTTGTTTATTTATAATTTTGGGTAAAGGGATCGTTGATTTTTTTTTAAAGCAAAAGTGGATTTTAATTTTTAGTTCCATTTAAAAAGGTATCGACTTGCCTTACTTTGAGCACTTAGGCTAGCTATATTTTTGTACGATACCCCCCTATGAATGAAACTAAAACTTAGAACAATTTGGATTTTCCAACGTTTAAAATTTCAGTTAAATAAAATTACAAAGACTTTTACTTAAAAAAAAAGCAAGGAAAATTAAATTAACGAACGGAAAATACTTTCGTGGTGGCAATTTCAGAAAGACGAGTAGAAGTCGGATTTTAACTTTTTGTTAAGTAGGTATACGTATTATAGGTACACTTAAAGTCACGTTGCTAAATTTTTGGAATACCTTGTTAAGCCAGTATAATAGAGTCAATTCTGCCCAGCGATGGGCTAGCCTAGCGAAGTCGATTAAAAGCATGTTACTTTGCATTCAAAGATAGAGTAGACGATAATGTCGTCTACAGGCTATTGTGCGGGGGCTGTAATCGCGCGGCTCATTCGGTAATTCTGCCACCCCCTTACAGATGGTTGGACGGTTTAAATATGGCCGGCCGATACTGAGGTGACGTCACTGATCCTAAAATACACTTGAACCGATTTGTTTGGTTTTACTTTAAAAATGCTTCGCTGATAAGTAATGTTTATGGGTATTGTTATGGTCTAAAATGTTGGCCCTAAAAGTTGGCACTTAAATATTAGATTTGGTTATTACTTAGGCAAGTTAGAAAAAACGAAATAGATCTAGTGAAATTATAACCCCGAAACAAGATATTTGGAGCAATCCTACGGTCAACAATTTGAAATTAAATGTATGGTCTTATGTCGTACTACGCGACCCATTTTATTACTTTTTAGCAGCTTTTTTGCATAAGCATCAAATAGACACTAATTTTATTTTATTTCTTTTTACAGGTAAGAATAACCATTCAGATTATTCATCTGTAGGTAACTATAATACCTATGTAAGTTTAAAAGTTAATTTAATTACCTATACTTGATATGAAAAAAAAATTTTTTTTTTTTTAATTGCATGATAGGCTTGCGCTTGACGACACTCATGCTAAGTGCAAAGCAATGATGAGGTCTAGGTTGGAACGCGCTTGCCTAGAAGATGCCTATTCACTCTTGCCTTGAAGGTACTTAAGTTATATGTGGCAGGAAACACGTGCGCTGGGAGGGTGTTCCACACCCTAGCGGTTCGTATCAGAAACGTCGAGCAAAAACGCTTCGTGCGAGCAGATTGGACGCCAACCACATAAGGGTGCCAACGCTGACGGTTTCTTGCTTTCTAGAACGGAGAAGGAGGAACAAGGTTGTGAAGTTCCTGAGCACTTGATACTTGAATGTTAATTTAATTATAATATGAAGAGCCACTAGTATCCTCTTAATCTTACAGGATCGTCTATTTCAGTTTGTATTACTTAAACGTAAAAACTAATAATAAAAGCTCACAAAGTAGTCGCGATATCTTCCGTACCTATCGGAATAAAACGTGAAACAATCGACAAACACTTAGCGATCGACGCTACTTAATGGCCGATATTTGTCAATATCTCTGATTAACTTCTTTTACACATTATGACAACGTTACGATGTCTTATAACAACTTTTTAAATAACATTATTTTGATAGATATTATCCTTTTAAAAAGGATAAAATTCTTTTTTTTTAGGCTTAAAATATATAACTATACATAATATCCGGATAAACTCACGTGTTCTGTCGGAAAAATGCCCGACTAGTTTCGAACCCGTTCGGGGCCCTTATTCATGAGCCTGTTCGCGCGACGCGGCCGCTACTCGACTCAAAAAATTAAAAAAAAATACTTAAAATATAGGCTATATTTACACTCGCTATTACATCTCTATAATATCGTACCAACTACCGGTTGTTCACTCCGCCACACTGCACTGCTAGTGTAGTCGTATCGTGGTCGTCTAGTCTAAAGAAAGCAGATTGTCTTAAGTACCGACATTAATACAGATAATCTCAAAACGTCAAACGATTACTCGAAATCGCGTGACTATTAAAAGGTTTCATTTTTAAACTGACCATTCCGTATCGACTGTCAGTCCACAGATAAATACGAGTAAACACTCAGAAATCGTAATCCTTTCAAATAGTGCACAATATCTTGAGTTTCGAATGACCCATTAATTTCTTTAAACTGCCATTAAAAGTCGATCTAATCATTCCTATAGCAGTAAATGTAGACCTATTTCAAAATCAAATGTTTATAAAAATAAATCTATCAACAGAGTGATTTAAATAGGAATAGGTACCACTTATAGCATTTAATCCCACATCAGAATTCAAGAGTTTAAAATATCATTTAGTTCGATGTTAATTTTTATGTTTTTTTTTTAGTTTGGAAACACCTATTCGAAGATTTAAGCCTATGCAGTCTTTAGCCGTAAAAAATCCTTCATAATCACTAAGCAATGCTATTTTTTCCGTAAAACATTTCTAGCCGTTACAAAAACAAATACAAATATCGAACGAAATAAACCCATTCCAGTTTCCGAACCATAAACTGTCAATAAAAGAAAATGACTAGCATCTGCATATTTCAGCTATTAAATGAGAAAAAAAAGCAAAATATAAGCGAATTAATAACCCGTTGATTGCTTAAGTATTTTTATCGGCTATTCAAAGAGAATGATGGTTGTATTGTTTTCGGCGAAACTTTTATCTATTTATTACGGTCTTGATAAAAATTGGGTTTTAGTCATTGGACATGTTTTACAATGCATGCCAAAAATGTGTGCGTTCGCGTATGAGATACATTAGTACACAGCCACAAAATATTATATACACATAAAACTTTTTATCAGAAAAATCAACATGTATAATAATAAAGATTGGCATATTAAAAGTAGAAGGAAAGTAGCTTTGAAAATAGCTAGATATTGGCGTCAGCATTACAAGTAAAACAACTAAAGCCGTGTTTACACCACAACGGATATTTTTATTTATATAAACGCGACTTGAGATGAGGATAAAAGGATAAGGAAATCTGCATATTTTTTACGGCCTTTAGATAAATATATTTTTAATTTCTTTAGGAAAATCCTTTGGTATCGCTAGAGATCCCTCTATAAAAGACGCAAACATCCATCCAAACGGGTGTAACGTACGAGAGATTATCGATTTCGCATTATTTTGCGCTGTCATTAATAATTTTAATTAATTACACGGGGTGTGTTTATAGGAGCCATTGTTAATACATCGCCAAATGATTTATGCGACTTGAACGCGCCTCGAATTATCTTACGTCGGCTCATTGATTTTTGATGACGAGGATATTTTGGATTTTACATATCCCTGTACCTTTAAAAGTAGGTACATACACATACCTAGTCCAATCTATTTGGAACCAAAAGTCCATAAAGTTTTGAACGCATTTTACTTGAGTTTCACGAACAATTTGTAAAGTTAAATATTATGCTCTAATGTCGACCACAAAAAGACACGGAATTTTAAGATGGCTAGGTACAGCAGGCTCATATCGGAAAAAAAATTAGTTGATTACCTAATTAATTACAGCAAATGAATATAGTGTCGTTCGGAGGAGGTATGGAATATTCTAATTCAGCACCACCGTCCTTATGGATTTATATTATAATGATGAGCTCTATGGTATTTGATAACCCCGTGATCGGTTTCCCGCTATAAAAAATGTTGAGGACCCTTAAAACTGTAACAGACATTATAATATTATACCTACTTAGATACATTTTCGCGTTCATAAGTTATAACTTTTAGCTACATAATAAGTAATATTTAAGTACGATAATACCTAAAAATAATTAAAAAATACTCAATTCATCCTTTAGATTCATCGCAATCGTAAAACGAAAATACGATAATGAGGCAATATGAAAAATTTCAAAAAATCGTACGGGCCTTTTAGTTTCGTTTGATTTTTTGCCCTCCACAACTAATATTAGCGAACGCCACAGTCACTACCCATATTCGAATGATTAATTACACGCATTTATTACTAATATTTCGGCTCCAATTTTACATATCATGGGGGCCTAAAGGGTTAGTTTCAGTACTTACAATCTTTACATCTGTGTGTAGGCCAAGCTGTGCGATAGTGTGCGTAGAGCTTTTGTTCATTATCCGATTTGTTGCGTTTTCAAGCTTAGTGATAAAAGTGTTATGTCATGTTGCTGCATAAAACCTACGAAAGAGCAATAATTAAGAAACGACAAAAGGTTTTTTAAGCAGAAGCATATAATATGTACCTGTACTATTACCTAGTACGTAGGTACTAGGCAATATTACGTATTTTTTTCATATAGCTACCTATATGAAAAAAATACGTAGAGCTTTTGAAAGCTTGAAAAAATTGCAATCTCACCGCATGCCTGTTAAGCTGGTTTGCCAAAGTCATACATATACCCATGCGGTTATATCAAAGATATATAAATATGATTCGAATATGCTGCTAGGCGTGCTGACAAAGTATCATGCGCCGTGCTTACTAATTGCGTGGCGAAAATCGACTGTGTAAATCTTTATCTTTATGCCGATTTCGGTTGTTCCTATACCCACCTACAAGGTATATTATATTGCCAAATTTCAAAGGCAATGCCTTCGACTCCGTGCAGTATAGGCGCAGAAGATAACAATCACTAATTGCACTGCCGAAAAGCGAATAAACGAAAATTTGAGTGTGAAAACTACAGACAATGCCGTGTCAAAAACACCGCGCCTCGGTCACGCGAATCCCAAAAGCGTATTCCACCAACGCCTACGTGAAAACAAACTTTCTTAAACTACGGAACACAGTGTCAATTGTGTTGTAGCTTCGAAAAATAGTGTTATCACGGCCCGCCATTTTGGATCCGCTAAATAATCGGGCCTATCGCCTGACACTGTATAATAAAAGTGAATTATAAACTGGCTTGCGCCTCATTTCGACTTTTTGTTTGTGTTTAAATTGATGGCAGTGAAGGGTTAAGACCCAGTTTCAAACTAGAACTATTTGTTCTTTAAATATTTTTCGAGTTTGAAATATTTGGAATTGCATTCTAATGTTTTTGTATTTTGTTTTTTTTTAATTCAACAGCCTTTAAGTCCCTTTAAATACTATGTTGATAGTTAGGTACTATCAACATAGTATTTGACCCTAGGTAGACCTAGATAAGATAAAGGATTATAGAACACGTACCTACATATATACTTCTGACTAATCCATACTAATATTATAAATGCGAAAGTGTGTCTGTCTATCTGTCTGTCTGTATGTCTGTCTGTCTGCTACACTTTCCCGGCCCATCTTTTCAACCGATTTTGCTGAAATTTGGTATAGGGGTAGGTTATATCCCGGGGAAGGACTAGGCTACTTTTTATCCCGGAAAATTAAGGAGTTCCCGCGGGAATCAAAAAACCTTAATCCACGCGGACGAAGTCGCGGGCATCATCTAGTAATAGATAAGTTTTGTAGCGGCTTAGCACATCCTTCGTTCCAGGAAAAGGGAAAAGCTTGTCAACTCACAAGATAAAAACATTTGCTATAGTTAAGGCTGTTATAAAGGTTATCTTTTGTAAAAAGGTAAGATTCAGTCATGCCCAAAAATTTATAAGAATTTCGAACTACCTAAAATCGGCTTTTTATAATATGAAAAATATATCAGTTAAACAAGCCGGTTTTTCCGATCAGTTAAGAAAATCGATGTCCAGCTCTAACTTATGTACGTTTGATGATATCAGCGGCACCCTTGCAATATTTTAAGCAACCCTTACATCGCACCCTTGGCGACGAGATCAATCGATGTCTGTCCACCCCCTATTATTTACTGATATTTCTGTTACATACTTTCTCGACGGAATCAGTTTAAATTAAGAGTCAAAATAACAGATATTATGTAGGAGGCAAAAAAGGCTACGAGTACCTACTTAGGTACACATATCCCATACTATCGAAATGTTAAATAGTGTCTGTCTGTTACGCTGTTACGGCTTATCTATTCAGCCGATTTTGCTGAAAATTTGTACAGGGATAGGTTGTATCCCGGGGAAGGACATAAGTTATATAAATGATTTTTTGTAATTTTAATGGGTCTAATAATAAGAAAAACTTAATTGCAGGCAATTCTCACTAATCAGTGGCATTTAAGATTGCTTTTAATTTTAAGTATTACATTATTAAATAGACAGGTACAACGACAGGTATGGCTTTTTAAATAATTACATACTTAATCGAAATGATAGTCTTAAATGGAAAACCAAAAAGGACCATTAGGTTCTTATGATTACATAAGGTTACTAATTTTTTTGGTTTCAAAACTGTGATACGACCATGTATCGCGCACTTCTCCTTTGGTCCAGTCATTTGCTATAAAGCTCATAAATCTGGCCATACAAGTGTGTCCCGTATACCTACTAAAATATATGTCTAAAAAGTTGACCCCTCCGGGAAAGGGGTACAGTGTATTGACACAAAGATTTCATTCGATAGGGTTCGATCCATGATTTTTGAACGCCCCCATCTCAAATTTTGGTCCCCAGAGAGCATACCCTTATAATACATACAACACTTGCACATTGCATCTGAATTATATATTAAGTTAAACTACCCCCGCGGGGGAGGCGGCTTTTGTGTATGCTAATTAAAAATTTACATTATTATATATTTCCCAAAAAATATTACTTACCCCAAAAGGATTTACCTACTAGGTACTAGGTGTAAACGAGAGAAAGTACAAATTTGTTGGCTGGAAGCCTTTCGGCTACCTACTATTGCCTGAGCGCTCACGTGTTACCAACAGCTATGCGTCTGATTTTAACAGTTTGAAAGCTTCCATCGAGACGTTTAGCCTTGTTTAATTAAGTTATATGTACTCGTATTTCATAACCGTTGAGATTATTTTCTCAAGACCCTAGGCGGTAAGATGCCACTGTAGCCAATGTGCGCCCAACCTAAAAGCTAAACTAGACTGAACTAAACTTACTCCAGGTCTTGAAAAGTTCATCTTCAAAAGGTGAAGATCCTATCTTCGTCCGGTGAGCTATTATCGTATTTTACTCTTGTCTTTGCTAAAGCATCTGTTGAAGGGGAAGAGGGAAAATTAGAGTGATGAACTCTAAAAACTTTTTTTTTAAATTTTAAATAAGATTTATTTAATTTTAACAGAAGATAAATAAAATAAAACAATCGCGTGGCATAGACAACGCCAAGCATCCAGTTGTGACCCGAAAATAAAACAGAAACAACAAAAGCATTTCTGGCACGCAATATCTCAAACGAATCGAATATATACAATCATAATCACGCAGTCCGCTTGTAATAACCCTTTCGTATAGAATTAACCCTTTGGTACAAGGTGAACAACCCTGTTAAAGGGACCCTTCTTGAGCGGACTTCAAGTTGTAAGATACTAGCGATTTCTTTGATAGCCGTATTATGGGTTTCTTTAAACAATATGGTTAGGTATTACTTTAGACCTGCTTTAATAGCACTACCTATATAACAAATCACGCTGCAACCACAAAATAGATATACCTACACAGAAGATCGGCTCTTTAGTAAAAGCAGAAATCAGCATACGCTCTCTCTAAGGATTTTGATTATTAAATTATTTTTTATAACGAGCAATTATTTGTCCGGACTCTACATTACAGTACGTACGTAAGAAAACCTGTTTCTGGGCATGTCAGTGTTAAGTTAAAGAACGTTATTACCATACCCATAAGTAACACACCAACTCTAATATCTGAGAAGGTTAGAGTCTAGTTCTTCAGTATTTAGTCGAGACGATACACTCTCCCTAGATATATTTTGTCGAGTAGACTAGCCACATTTTAGCACAAGTCGAGGAACTCAGTGTTATTGTACTAATAATTAATTCTGTAAATGGGCAAATTGACCGATCAACATATAATTGTAACTATTATTGAAGGCCTGTCATCATATTATTATGTGGCACAAGTTATCCTACATGAAATAATCATTTCATTTAATTAGATTCATTTAATCTGTGATAAAGCTAATACCACTAGGCTTAGAATCTAATGATTTTGCATGTTACTAGATTCTCTCCTAACGTAGATCTTAACAAAAAAGGATCTCGGGAAATACCATGCGGCCTTTAAAAGTTGAATCCACGCGAATGATGTCTCGAAAAAAAGCCAGTTTATATAAAAAAATATATACCTACTTAACGAAAACAAAATAAAACCAAGACCAAACAGTTGTTTGTACGAAAATATTTAATATAAAAATTTATTGTAGCTATCTCGTACTAGTATCTAACGAGTATCTACGTCAAAAATCGCTTTTTGTGCGGTTCTTGTCCAGTGGACTGTATCCGCAGGGCGACACGACGCGTGCTATCGAATATTCATATTGCGCTACTTTTCATTTTTTTATACAAAAAACACGTTCATTAAAAATTTGGATCAAAGCCAAACTTCCTTGAAGCGAAATTTTATTAGTTCCAACGCGAGATTTGATTAAATTTTATTTTCACTCGTATATTTTAAATTTTACTATTGACTAATTTCGCCGATTCGACACGGGATAAATCTCGAAATATCTCGACCCTTTCATCTCGAATATCGTCCAAAATAAATTACTCTTGAGAATCAGAGCGATATATTTCGTTTATATATTTTGTTGTTTGCCAGCAATAAAAATATGAGTATTTTTAACAAACTTATAAGACTATGATAAGTGCTTTTTACTACATGCAAGACAGTCTTTGAAATCTAAACTAATAAAATAATAATAAACTTAAATAACGTTTATAAGTGATTTAAATATAATATCGGTATAATATAATTGACCGAACGAAGTGAAGGTCTCTGAGTCTACTTGGGTGAATTTGCACTTGTCCGTCCGTCCGTCCGTCCGTCCGTCTGTCAGAGCCTTATAACTTCTGAATTACTGAACTTAATTACTTCAAATTTAAATATAATACGTAACCCGATGGCCTCCAGCCGAATAAGGCTTAAAAAGTTATAAAAATCTTTATTTCAGGGGGGCTCTCATAGAAGAGAATGCGAAGTAAAATATTTTTAATAGCGTTACATTGGGTTGCGGTATATCATTTTAAAAATAATTAGGAATAGAGTCCAAAAATATTTTTTTTTAATTTTTCCCTAAAATTGACGAAATGGGGAGCTTTCAAAGTGGTGATTTTCTAATGTCCAAAGTTGACCTCAGAACTCTCAATTTTCTAAAAGGCTGAGCCTGAAACTTGATCAATTTTATTTGAATTATATCCTGTACTTGAACAACAAATACTAAAATTAGATAAATATTATAAGGAAACGAAAATATTTAATTTTTAATGAGCTTCAGTATTTTTAACAGAACATCACAATTATGTCAATAGATGGCGCTCTGTAAAAGTTTTTTCGTTTGTGCTTACAAATAATGGACGTTAGCGCCATCTTACGTGGAATAAAAAAATAGTCTACTGATATTACTGATGTCTATGAACGTAAATATAGTTAAAAAATTATACCGCGAGGTCTCAGTTCGGGGCGAACCACTAGTGATATTCTCATACACATTTTTTTTCCTTTAGTGAACTTTGCAGGTAATAACTACTTTATATATTTATACTGCATCTAATAGTAAGTATTTTGATGTCCAGTTTCCGAAGTTTCGCCTAGTATTTTGGAGTTTAAGATCTTGAAGCATTAAATTCCCTAATAAATTAGATACCAGAATTTGCTATCCATTCTTCTTAACACTTTGTACTATTAATTCAAAGCCATTGGTTTTTAAACGTTATCATAATTTATACGATTCCACATCCACTCTCATAGCTAAGTTTAGGCGTAGCCGTGAAGATGTCAACCGAAATTGCTATAATTCGCAATGTCATCTGTCGAGATCGTCCTAGAGATCGTCTCATGTCGGATTGCTCTAAACTAGGGATGAGATTTATTTATCTTAAAGAATATCGATAAATATTTTAATATCTACCTTAATATGATATTACCTATATGGATACCAGTTACCCTCTAAATCAATGTGTAGTCCTTTAGTTATTTGCTAAGTCTCGTAAATTATTGTAAAAGTATTATTGTATTATCTTCGTCTACATCTTACTATTGTAGCTTTGCTCATGAAAATCAGTAATAAGGATCACACACAAAACAATTTTTTTTTGTTTAATATTTTCCTATTGAACATCATAGTTATCAATTTATCATAGTTATTCATGGACTATCGTTGGATTACTGGTTTCACTTGGACAGACAAAAGCAGAAGATCTAAAACGATGATTCGAGATATCGATATCTCTCCATAATGAAAAGGCAGCATTTTGATTTTGACAACCTATTAATGATAGCTGACATAGCGCCTAAGACGCAAGCGCCATCTATACCGCCCCGCTTTACTTGCCAATTCGATTCCACTCTGCGTCAATCAAACGAAAATAGATTTTTGGACGCAATTTGTTCGCTGCTCATTTGTTAATTTCGTAAATAATGACATGACACCTGACATTTCAGCCATTGCCGAATGTTTGTTCAGCGTATTTTAAAAATAAAATTCTTCTTAAGTTTTTTTCTTACAAGAAAATGTTGACGTTATTTGATATTCCATCTGAAATAAACTGTACCTACTAAATTACAAAAACGCAAAACAGATCTTGAACCTTGTAGTTGTACCCTTAGATACAATTTAACTTATCCAAAAATTTCATAGTTATAATGAAAACCTAACGATTACGTATTCAGGTTTATGAGGTTTCATAAAATTGCAAAAATATATTAAATGCGAAGCTACAATATTATGAAAGTGTAAATCAAGAAAGTCACCTACATTTCTTGACTTACAAGTTAATCAACATCTACTGAACTTGCGTATATAGGTATTATATTTTATAGTGTCTGATCTGGTGAGAGCTTTACCTAGAGAGGTTTTCATGAAAATCTGCTACTTTCAAGGAATAAACCGATGCTCTATAAGTATATGTAGTCTATGACTTATACAAGACGCCGAGAAGCGTAGCAGATCTCTACAAAAAGTCCCTGCTTGTGATAGCAGTACATAACCGAGAGTAAATTAATTCGGAAGTTGGCAAACAAAAAATAAATGGATCGCGCTGAAAACAATAAGACGCGAATTTTATGAAAGGAAACCTCACATCCTCGGAATATCGCTCATTAATTATTCTGTGCCATCAAGCGCGTAGAATCAGTCGTATTTATAATAAGTACGAATAATGGGACGTCTCCTGATGTACGAAATTAATTTCGTTGTTCCAAAATTTTAATTATTTTTAAGTATCTACAACACTAATCTTTTGTTCGAGTCCATATTAAGATTCATGAGAATAAGAAGATTAAGGTTCATTCGACTACATATTAAGATTTAAACGTACGACTGATGTATATCCTTAGACTATGCTACCAATTTTTAACATACTTCTATCTAGAGCTCTAGACTCGTAACCTGTCTAGTGAAAGCTGGGAGTCGATTTCAGATGCTGGCAACACTGGCGAATACAAAACTAAAACAAAAAATTTGTACATTTGGGTTTTTTTAATTTGTCGCCATTTTTCACTCTCACTAATAAAAACGTTTTGTCTATGACCTTTAGTTTTAATCAGTGCTGTACTTGCGACACCCTGCACGCACACTTCGAAAGCATAGGTGCACACTTTTAACAAGACTCATGCATATTAATAAACTAAATGTGTATATTATTTAATGCGGCTGTGTGCGTGGAGGGCCTTAATAACAGATATTCAATCAAAATCAACCCCTTTCCAGTCCGATATCTTTTGCCCGATGCGTCTCCCCCTGTGCGTTTTGTTTTGTAATGGCCGATGTTTTATGTAGATAATATTTTTAAGGTTTCTTTAGACCAATCTGCAACCGCATTATAATAAACTAGTCATTAAAAAAAATACCTACTTACAAATCGTCCCGAAAATTTTCTTTTACGAAATAACTAATAAATTAAATAGGTATGCAAGATCTAAGTAAATTTAAGCACACAAACTTCACAACTCTTCAGAAACGTTCAATTTCATCCCTCAAAATTTATATCTAACCCTTCATTAATCGATTTGAAACAAAAGCATGCCCAGACGTAAAAAAAGTATTAAAATATTATGCATCTGTGAACTCGCATTTAGACAGTATCGCGTGAAACGGGCGTAAATCTTGTGCTGTGGTGTGGGGCCGTCTGGACTGGACCTAACTCCGCCATGTTTATGTATAGATATTTAAAATATTCCCTTTGATATGGATGATAATTTCGTTCGGAATCCTACGCCAGCGTCAGCAGATCTCGCGATTTTATTCCACTCAGACATACCGAAAAAAAGACTAATGACCTTTCATAAACATTTAAAATGTTACTACGTATTTTGAAGTAAATTCCATTGATGTAAAATTTTGGCTATATGTGTCTTGCTCCAAATAACAATAAAACAATACAAATAGCGGACAAGCTATAATATTATACCTCTATGGGACAAGGTAAACAAAATAAAGACATAGAAAACAATAGAAATCAAAGTCCTTTTTAAAATTGAAACAACTCGAACCAGCTAATTTGAATTCCGAACGCATCAGTTCAAAAATTAATAACCGTTGACACGAGATTGAAACGTCGAACAATACGACATCGACAGTCAACGAAGAGTCGGCAAACTTTTTCCGGCTCGTTCGGAAAGTTGTCTTCTGTTCTCTTTGTTCGCAATCACACGCTATTTTGTAAGGATGCAACAGTCCTTTGCCGACCGTACTTTGATTTTCGAATCGCTTTGATTCTGAACTTTTAAGCATCTCCTGTTTTGACGTCGAATATTGCATTTTCGTGTATATTCGGTACATTATTTGTTTTGTTAGTAGTTTGCTTCGAGTCGCGGTTCTCTGTATTGGAATTAGAATTTCGTAACGTATCGTCGGTCCTAAGTGCTTTGCTAGTATTGTTGAGTCCCCGGTCGACTATTTTCAAACATTGCCAAACAGTTTTACGTTTTGATCGCTTCAACCAACTTTTAAGTTTGTTGCTAAACTTGTTTAATTTACTTTATGGAGTATTTAACGCCAACAGTTTTCTGTAAAATAAATTGTAACGAAATAACGACTGAAAGATTAATATTGATTGATTATATCAAACTTCTTCTAAATTAATGTCGTGGAAGAATAAAAATGTAACTGCGACGCGATCAAGCCAATAACACTCAGTTTCTAGTTATACCCATTGTATCTCACCCCACATTGGCAACCCTCCGAGAAAAAATAATAAATTATTTTAGTTAGTATGCAAATAAGTACGGGCCGATATTTTAAGCTACACCCCATTGGGATCGCGTATTTTATAAATATCTGCCGCTCGCTATGGATTGTAAGAATGTAGATTTTATTGGTTTCAAAGCATACCTCCAGTTGATAAGAAGTAATTGCGGAATGAAAATATGAATGATTAGAAACGGTCGTTCGAAATTTAAATTTGGTCTCGTTCAAATTTTTATATCGGGATCACCCTTCGACGTTAATCTAGATCTTAGCTGTGTTCGTGTAGGTTTGTTTGTGTGAGACAGGGCAATGATATTTAATTCGGAGGGTAGAATTTCTCATCGATTTTAATTTTATGCGCGCATCTCGTCTCGATGTATTATTTGTTTTTTATGTAAATACATTCGGATCTCTTATCGACGAGTGGAGGACGTTTTGATGTCGTTTTTTTCCGAATTTTAGACGCGTTTAGAAATTCAATCATGAGTTTTTAAAATTTTAATTGTTATGCGTCTGGTGCTATTTTTTCTTTTTGTTATATGAATTTAGAAGAGTTTTAAAAGTTAAAATTACAGCCAAGTATGTAAATAGTTTTTAAAAAATCACCTAAATTAAATGCATCTCTTAGTTACTTCATTCTATACAGAATATAAATACATTTATAATAGAGACTTCATACCGAATATACCTACATGTATGTGTATTGTATATAATATTATCTTTGAATTCTGCATAATATTAAATTGTGTGATTGATATTTTTATTCCTTACCCACTACTATACTTCTGCATACACAAAATAGTATGGTCTTCAGTCTACTCTCGACAAAAATACCTTTCGATATCCCAACAACCCTTTATGCCTGCCGCAAAATTAATATAGCCGAGAGCAACGTCAAAAATCATTATATTTTATGAGCGGACAAAATAAATGGTGCTTATATGGTACTGCGGAAAGTTTATATTCAAATTTCACTCAGTCCGTCGGTCCGGCATCTCCGAGGATCAATTTACATATTTTCACAGGTTTCCACGATTACATTTAACGTTTGATATATACATAACCGTCAACAAAGACGTATTTCATACAAGCAAAAAGCTGAGAGCCATTCAATCATCTATAAGATGGTTTTTAACGTTTAAAAAACCAAGAACAGTCTTAAATTAAATTTTGAACTTGCCGCTCGCTTAACAGTAGTGCCAATCTTATTACTTATTATCAATACAAATTATTAGATCTACAATTACAAAATATCTACATATCGGGCACACGTAGCCGCGAATGAAACAACTAGAAAATGAATTCCCAGACGAATTGGAAGCATTAATATTACAAAATTTGATTATCCCATAAAAGATTCGGTCCATAAAACTCTCTAGTTGCTATAGTGTGCAACGGCGAATGTACGAATTAGGAACCCTTTTGATCGTCCCCCCCCCCCTTGCCTCCCCGCCCGCCATTCATTTTCATAATAAAATCGTAACAAACGGGCCAGGTAACAAAATATGGAGAGCGAACCGAAATTTATGAGAACGCGATATGATTTATCCGCTAGAGTTTCTAGTTATAGATATCGGCTGTGATGTAAGGAGAAACGAACAGCTAGAAAGATGTTGGCTGTTTGTCTTTTACCGCCATCGATATATATGTAGGTACTAGATGGGCCCTTTCATAGAAAAAAATTGGGCGTCCGACCTGTAGAGCGCACTCCACACCTGTATAAGCCTGTATTGGTCTCCGCCATAGCGCAGTCCCGCTTTTCAGACTAGATGGCGTTAGTAAAAAAGTTCACATTCTTTGTTTGACAGGGTCCGTCTATGTAATTTAGGTCGTTGTTTACCGCCCTTCACAAAACACGTAAAGAGTTGCAGCTGCAAAAAATTACTTAAAAGGGCTATACTTCGGTTGTACCCAAACCCTAAAACTAAACTTAATTGTCATGTCTTCATTTAATACTGTCAATTTCAATGTTCCCAGCATAAAGGAACTGTTCTACTTATTACTAGATATAAATTTAGTTACTGAGATTTACTTATATATAATGGACCTAGTAGGTACGTACCATTTTTTTTAAGTGAAGTTCTTTAGCCGCGTTGAGCACTTTTGGTAGGGGGTAAACTTGTGCATTCCCGTCACCGACACCGACATGCTCGTGTTGTTACGAAGACAAAAGGTCTTGAATATAATATACTACATTCGTAATTAAACTTTAATTTATATTCAAGACCTTTTGTCTTCGTAACAACGTAACAATTTAATATAATTAAAAAAATAATAATATTATTATTATTTTTATAATATTATTATTATTTTTTTAATTATATTAAATTTCACTTCTATCGGCAATGTCCCTATGACTGCCAATTTTTTTTAAAGAAGCAACACGTATACCTACATAATATAATGCATTTTTCCTTAGCATTTCCTAAAGTTAACCTAATTGCAGAAATCTTCATGGAGAACGTCGTAAGCGACGCGCATTACTCGGCACTTCAGACGTTCAGGAACCAGAGTTTAAGAATTTTTATTTTTCAGTCACATTTTCGTCATAACCTACGACGAAACTACCTACTTGTTTACCTTTTGGATATGTCACGAGTATGTAGGATTGTTACTAACATAGATTTAAGAAGGATCAAACGAACTTTTAAGTCAACAATTTAGAATAAAACTATTTCAAACACAATTCACTTTTTAATAACAAAATGAATTACCTAAAGCCTCTTTCTTATCACAACAAGCGTACTCCTCCAAAGCGTAGCATTAGAAAGAGCCCAATCAATCTGTCTGTATGAGATACAAGCCTCTAAAATCTAACTATTGTTCACGAATAGGAAATTTCCATTTGGATTTATTCAGTTGTCTAACTATTGTCGGGTGCCTTTCAATTTTGGGATAAATAATACAATGGTTCGTTCCAAACCTTGTCCGTTATTTTAAGAAATAGCAAATATATAATAATAGAAAAATATATTTATGTAAGACATTAAATAGAAATACCTAAGTTTTACCTTTTACCTAATATAATTTTATTAAATAATGGAAACAAAGATTTATTTTTTATCAATGACTCCTATGATCCTATGATCATGACAGAAAGTTTAATGATACGAGTACAAACAAAGAAATTCGTGAAAGATTCGAATTTCGTTTAGCTAATATGTATTATATTTAAAAAACTTAATTATTTTCCGAAAAAACGGTATTATATTGAAATTTAATAGTCGGAATAAATTCTATTGATTAGAATTTAAATCGGGCCAAAATTTAATCGGACCCCAAAAATCGTCGTTCCGTTTCACGCTAAACTGCCGATAATAAATTTAACGGCGAATACCGATAAGAATCGGCTCGCACAGACGCCATTTTCATAGATATGGCTCAATTAACAATTGGTTTCAATCGTGAAGACGTTGGATATAATAAAGTGCCTCCACGGGGGTGGCTCCAGGCAATCTTATTTCTGTTTGGAATATTGTGGTGTCAATTTCGCGTATTGGAGTGAGCCGAATATGAAAACCGTCTCATATTGTATATTAATTTGCGCGATCGAATCCCGAATTGTCACCCCCTCCTTTGTAGTGAGGAAACTGGGGGATTTTATTGCCGTGTTACACCTATTATTGAAAAATATTAGAGTAGAAGCACGTGAAAACGAAAATTTATGTGACAGCTTAAACAATAGCGACAGCTTTTTTAATCAGGTATTTATTTTTTAAAAATGAGCATGTAATTTGAAATATGATTTCCAGAAAGTAGGAAAAGTTTTCTTCGTCCTCTTTAGTGTCTTATCTTCGTAGAATAAAATGCTACGTATCGAATCACAGGCAGAGATATTATGCTTTAACTTTTAAGTAGCTACGAGTATGTTTATACGACATACCCATATCTACCAGCTAAAAAGTTAATTTAATAAATACATGTTACATGTTATACATAATTAAATAAAAAATTAAAAATTAAGTAAACATTAATTAACTTAGTATAACAATTAACGGCCTTGATTACACACACGAATATTTCAAAAAATTAATGCGGTAAAACGTTCACAACAAATAACCCACTCGATCGTCAAAATCACCCTCGACCAAATCAAACATTCAATAAACAAACCTGCACAAAAAAAAAACCAATAACGAGACGGTCCGCAAACAAGTTCACAAAAAAAACCTTACAATAGAATTGCACAATATCCAATTGTGGTGACGTCAATAGCATATTGAAAAAAAAACCACCACCCCACGGCATTAATATCAATCTAACAATAATCCACAATATCGAGGCGTGATCAATTGATCAATAGTTAAAAAAAACCCTCGCTTCCCCCTCGATAATCGTCTATCGATGATTACCGATCAGCCACGGTCGTATTTTGATTGCGTGATATAAAATAGAGTGAATTGAATTGTCCCTTTTAATTCAATTTTATTTATTTTGATTCTGTTTTGTCGATAGTGTCAAATTAGTTTAAACTGTTTGAGTGGGTTAACTTATTTATGGTAAACAATTGTGTTTACGCTTTCTGTCGTTACATAGAATTCGTACTAATATTATAAATGCGAAAGTACACAGACAGAAAGTGTCTGTCTGTCTTTAACGGTCCGTCTTTTCATCGGATTTTAATGAAAATTAGTATAGAAATAGGGAGCACCCCGGGGAAGGACATAGCCTACTTTTATCCCGGAAAATTCATGAATTCTTGCAGAAATTAAAAAAATTTGATGGTTAGGGTTAGCACGTGTTGTGTGAAATCCCTTATAGAGTTCCATGAGTAGGTACCTTGTGGAATTTGATTGGACGAAGATGGCAATGATTATGATCGCATACGAGAATCTAGAAATAGTTTAACAATATAAGTACTGCATGCGATATTACTGCTGGTAATGAAAGCCTATAAGTGTTAGTATAATTTTAAAAGTTAAAATACTACCTCATAAGAATTAAAAGTATGGGGAGTATGGGAACACTTATTTATCATTTAACATAAGGTAGTAAATAAATAAGTATATGAGCGTTTAAAGTCGTCAACATCCAATCCATACGTACTTAATTACTCTCAACAAATACAATGGAACATCGATACGTATAAACATACTTTGCTAAAGATGGAGGAGGCAGGGGGAGATAGGAATCGTATGTTTTCGGATTAATTCGTTCGTAAAATCGTCTCCACCGATAAGAATGGCAACTGCTGTGTACTAATTGAATCTACAATTGCGCCGGGATGTCTGATTTCATTAGACGGCGATGTGTGAGTGAGGAGAATGGGGGTAAGTAGATATTGACAAGTTACTGCCTTTTAAACTTGAATGAACAACGAAAAACTGCTTCTGTAAAAATAATTACTTACAACTCTTTTATTACCATAGAAAGTATTTGAATTCGGTCACTTATTATAAGATTATGAAAGTAAATAATGATTCTAATGAATATTATAATAATATAAGAAGTAATATTAAAAAAATCAATACGCACCAAATCGGAATATTCATGAAGCATTTGAAGTTTCTTCAAAACAACACGACGGGGGCGAAAATGTGTATTGTTTCAAAATAATGGTATTTATATGCTACATTGGTTTCAAGGGAAATCACTCTCTGAATCGTCCATAACGTCTGTATCAGGCTCTTGGGTGACTCGGGACTAAAATGTCTTATAAACCAATAGCGGGAAAGGCTTTTGCGACGTTGTTCGTTTGAATGCGGTTCCTGAATTCGATATTACTTAAGCTCGTATTGAAATTTTGAAGGAAGGGGGGCGATGAAGATTTGGTAGAATATTAAACATTCACGTTTATTAGTTTGTCCTCGGTGAACGTATTTGGAAGTCTAAACGGGGTAGTTTTCGATGGGAAACTTGGAAAGTGTGTTAACGAGTCCGCCCTTAGCAAATGTAGTTTATTTTGCTAATGGGGATTACATTTAGTCGATTGTGCCGGTGTCGGCAACTTTGTTCGAGCAAAAACTTAGTAAGTCATGAGGTACAGTACCTAATGTTTGTTTGATATTTCAACTTTCTCTAGTCACAGATGCAGCTGGCAAAGTTTATCTATGTTTTGCATTTTGTCCTTTATACGCAAAGTGCGTAGCTAATACTAAACTCAAACCGTAAATTTTATTAGAACATTTATTAAAATAGACCACAGATGAGCGCACTAAATAATCTTTAAAAAATCTCTGAAAAAGATGACATCCAAAGGTATCAATAAGTCATCGGGCTATATCAAAGGCGTCAATACGACGGAAAAAGATTTGAATGAGCGGCGTTTATGAAAAAGCTAGAAGAAAATTGGGATCGTGTGATCTACTTTTTATACAGATAAGTAAAGGGACCGCCCCACAAAGGCAGCTATCGGAAGGAAAACGAAAGGGTAATGCGGGCATAAGATGCGCATCGTCACACACGGCCTAATCACGACATCTCCCTTACCCCCCCACCACCCCAACTTTTGCATATTGCCCAAAGTGCCCACGCTACCCCAGCAAGGGTGTACATTTTTGCTAGCGGGATAATTCTTTACCATATCTGCTCGCGATTCGACGATTGCCATTCGATTTTGGTTTTTGTTGCATTATAATACGCCTGTTGTTGATTTTTGCGTGTTATGTTATGAGACAACATTTCTGCGGGATGATTCTTACGACGGCAGCGCGCTGTAAAACAATTGATTCTCAATTTTCAACGTTACTCCATTGGATTAGAGATGTTTAGTAATTTTGATGTACGTTGTTGGTGTGTTTTTAGAATAAGGGTGCTATGACGTTTGAGGGATGCGTCTTAATTGTGAGCGTGTTCTGTTCTAGTATTGATTTTTTAATGTGTGTCTCGTCTGTTACTGTTGTTTAGTGCAGGATTCTCGCTCGACTGGGTAAACCGCGGTTTCATTACAAAGTAATTAGCTATATTAATAGTTATACTATTTGTCTGATTCTGAAAGTTGTGGCTCCAATTAGGGAAAATTGTGTCTCTAGTTTACATACGTCTCATTATAAATTTTATATACGTAATTTGACATTTCGATTCAACTCAAGTAGGTATGCATAACCAAGCTTATGAATCAATAATTGTATTGAACTTTAAGGTAAGTAGCATCAACTTTGAAAAAACGTTTATCATAAGCGGTTTTAATAAGCATTAAGCTCGATCATTAATACAATTTAATTGTATTTCAAAACGATCTACGTACGTACCGCACAGGGCATCGAGCGATGTGGCAACATTGAAAAAACTTCTTCATTACACATTAAGGGAATTATTTCTAGAAATCCCTAACCTACTTCGAAGTCGGGGCAATTAATGTCAATTTTATTTATAATTACACTGAGCCGCAAGAGTGGTATTTGCGTGAAAAAATGATTTGCGCATAGGCGTCTTAAGATATGCGGGTGTCAACATGTAGATGGAATTTGCAGACTTACTCTGGAATGATAACAACTATGATGGCGGCCCTTTCTAGCCCGCAATTATATATCTTTTAAAAACGGGCTCATAATTTGAGTGCCATTTTGTTTGAAGTCGTTAGGAACTGTTTATACTTGGGCCTAATTGGTCAGGCAAGTACTTACCAATCAAGAGCTGTGGAATCTCGGAGAAGGAATTGCATATGCAGTCTATTTTCAGTTATGCTTTTGCTTGATGATGTATAAAAAGAATCTGTTCGCATTTTATCTATTGAATGGAAGCAGGCGTTACTTTGCGGAAGTGAATGAACTAGTAGCTTAATTCGCTATAATCCGCCACAGCAGACCACCGGAGCTTCAAAACGGAGCATTTTCAGGAGATGTTGACTCGACAATGCAGGATTGTCGACGATGCACGACTTTACAATCGTGTATTGTCGAGTCAACATCTCCTGAAGATGCTCCGGTTTCGGAGTGAAACGTACGTTGAGAGTGATTTGGAGGATTGGTGTGGTGTGGTGCTGTGCCGGTGCGAATTGCTGGGTGGTGGGTGTTCGCATGCTATTGGTGAAAGACACGCACTGTACCACATAGATTTGTCTGCTGTGGCGGATTATAGCGAATTTTACTTCTATTTCATTCGCATTTTATCTGTTAGTGAGTGTTTTTTTTTTAAAAAAAAACAGTCTCTTTAGCTCGTCTAGATTGACTTTGATAATATGAGTTTTCATACATTCAGGAATCTATGTTCAAATATTTACCACATCAAAGAACCAGTAGGATTTTAAATAATCCAGTTAGATTCGCAATAACAAAGTCTGTTTTTATAGTAAATTTCTTAAGAGTTTTAAGTAAAAAAACGATTATTAAAAAGTTCGCACACTTTTCAAGGATAATACTTGACACTGTACTTAATGACCCCAGAACACTCGCAATAGTTCAAAACTCTTATTTGAACTATGTACTTGAGTTGCACTAATTTTATTCATTGCAATTGTATTTTAAGTCTTAAAAAAAAAAGTCTTAACATACTGTTTTGGTGTGGATCCATAAAATATTACTAAAATAAATGTAGAACCAGCCTTAGCGCGATACCTAGACAAGAGTACCTACTCAAATAGCTTATACTTAGTATTCACAGTAAATTGAATGTTCCAATGAGCATAATATCGTTTCGTTTCGTTTCATAATAAGTTATATTTTTAACAAACTTATAAGACTATGATAAGTGCTTTTTACTACATGCAAGACAGTCTTTGAAATCTAAACTAATAAAATAATAATAAACTTAAATAACGTTTATAAGTGATTTAAATATAATATCGGTATAATATAATTGACCGAACGAAGTGAAGGTCTCTGAGTCTACTTGGGTGAATTTGCACTTGTCCGTCCGTCCGTCCGTCCGTCCGTCTGTCAGAGCCTTATAACTTCTGAATTACTGAACTTAATTACTTCAAATTTAAATATAATACGTAACCCGATGGCCTCCAGCCGAATAAGGCTTAAAAAGTTATAAAAATCTTTATTTCAGGGGGGCTCTCATAGAAGAGAATGCGAAGTAAAATATTTTTAATAGCGTTACATTGGGTTGCGGTATATCATTTTAAAAATAATTAGGAATAGAGTCCAAAAATATTTTTTTTTAATTTTTCCCTAAAATTGACGAAATGGGGAGCTTTCAAAGTGGTGATTTTCTAATGTCCAAAGTTGACCTCAGAACTCTCAATTTTCTAAAAGGCTGAGCCTGAAACTTGATCAATTTTATTTGAATTATATCCTGTACTTGAACAACAAATACTAAAATTAGATAAATATTATAAGGAAACGAAAATATTTAATTTTTAATGAGCTTCAGTATTTTTAACAGAACATCACAATTATGTCAATAGATGGCGCTCTGTAAAAGTTTTTTCGTTTGTGCTTACAAATAATGGACGTTAGCGCCATCTTACGTGGAATAAAAAAATAGTCTACTGATATTACTGATGTCTATGAACGTAAATATAGTTAAAAAATTATACCGCGAGGTCTCAGTTCGGGGCGAACCACTAGTGATATTCTCATACACATTTTTTTTCCTTTAGTGAACTTTGCAGGTAATAACTACTTTATATATTTATACTGCATCTAATAGTAAGTATTTTGATGTCCAGTTTCCGAAGTTTCGCCTAGTATTTTGGAGTTTAAGATCTTGAAGCATTAAATTCCCTAATAAATTAGATACCAGAATTTGCTATCCATTCTTCTTAACACTTTGTACTATTAATTCAAAGCCATTGGTTTTTAAACGTTATCATAATTTATACGATTCCACATCCACTCTCATAGCTAAGTTTAGGCGTAGCCGTGAAGATGTCAACCGAAATTGCTATAATTCGCAATGTCATCTGTCGAGATCGTCCTAGAGATCGTCTCATGTCGGATTGCTCTAAACTAGGGATGAGATTTATTTATCTTAAAGAATATCGATAAATATTTTAATATCTACCTTAATATGATATTACCTATATGGATACCAGTTACCCTCTAAATCAATGTGTAGTCCTTTAGTTATTTGCTAAGTCTCGTAAATTATTGTAAAAGTATTATTGTATTATCTTCGTCTACATCTTACTATTGTAGCTTTGCTCATGAAAATCAGTAATAAGGATCACACACAAAACAATTTTTTTTTGTTTAATATTTTCCTATTGAACATCATAGTTATCAATTTATCATAGTTATTCATGGACTATCGTTGGATTACTGGTTTCACTTGGACAGACAAAAGCAGAAGATCTAAAACGATGATTCGAGATATCGATATCTCTCCATAATGAAAAGGCAGCATTTTGATTTTGACAACCTATTAATGATAGCTGACATAGCGCCTAAGACGCAAGCGCCATCTATACCGCCCCGCTTTACTTGCCAATTCGATTCCACTCTGCGTCAATCAAACGAAAATAGATTTTTGGACGCAATTTGTTCGCTGCTCATTTGTTAATTTCGTAAATAATGACATGACACCTGACATTTCAGCCATTGCCGAATGTTTGTTCAGCGTATTTTAAAAATAAAATTCTTCTTAAGTTTTTTTCTTACAAGAAAATGTTGACGTTATTTGATATTCCATCTGAAATAAACTGTACCTACTAAATTACAAAAACGCAAAACAGATCTTGAACCTTGTAGTTGTACCCTTAGATACAATTTAACTTATCCAAAAATTTCATAGTTATAATGAAAACCTAACGATTACGTATTCAGGTTTATGAGGTTTCATAAAATTGCAAAAATATATTAAATGCGAAGCTACAATATTATGAAAGTGTAAATCAAGAAAGTCACCTACATTTCTTGACTTACAAGTTAATCAACATCTACTGAACTTGCGTATATAGGTATTATATTTTATAGTGTCTGATCTGGTGAGAGCTTTACCTAGAGAGGTTTTCATGAAAATCTGCTACTTTCAAGGAATAAACCGATGCTCTATAAGTATATGTAGTCTATGACTTATACAAGACGCCGAGAAGCGTAGCAGATCTCTACAAAAAGTCCCTGCTTGTGATAGCAGTACATAACCGAGAGTAAATTAATTCGGAAGTTGGCAAACAAAAAATAAATGGATCGCGCTGAAAACAATAAGACGCGAATTTTATGAAAGGAAACCTCACATCCTCGGAATATCGCTCATTAATTATTCTGTGCCATCAAGCGCGTAGAATCAGTCGTATTTATAATAAGTACGAATAATGGGACGTCTCCTGATGTACGAAATTAATTTCGTTGTTCCAAAATTTTAATTATTTTTAAGTATCTACAACACTAATCTTTTGTTCGAGTCCATATTAAGATTCATGAGAATAAGAAGATTAAGGTTCATTCGACTACATATTAAGATTTAAACGTACGACTGATGTATATCCTTAGACTATGCTACCAATTTTTAACATACTTCTATCTAGAGCTCTAGACTCGTAACCTGTCTAGTGAAAGCTGGGAGTCGATTTCAGATGCTGGCAACACTGGCGAATACAAAACTAAAACAAAAAATTTGTACATTTGGGTTTTTTTAATTTGTCGCCATTTTTCACTCTCACTAATAAAAACGTTTTGTCTATGACCTTTAGTTTTAATCAGTGCTGTACTTGCGACACCCTGCACGCACACTTCGAAAGCATAGGTGCACACTTTTAACAAGACTCATGCATATTAATAAACTAAATGTGTATATTATTTAATGCGGCTGTGTGCGTGGAGGGCCTTAATAACAGATATTCAATCAAAATCAACCCCTTTCCAGTCCGATATCTTTTGCCCGATGCGTCTCCCCCTGTGCGTTTTGTTTTGTAATGGCCGATGTTTTATGTAGATAATATTTTTAAGGTTTCTTTAGACCAATCTGCAACCGCATTATAATAAACTAGTCATTAAAAAAAATACCTACTTACAAATCGTCCCGAAAATTTTCTTTTACGAAATAACTAATAAATTAAATAGGTATGCAAGATCTAAGTAAATTTAAGCACACAAACTTCACAACTCTTCAGAAACGTTCAATTTCATCCCTCAAAATTTATATCTAACCCTTCATTAATCGATTTGAAACAAAAGCATGCCCAGACGTAAAAAAAGTATTAAAATATTATGCATCTGTGAACTCGCATTTAGACAGTATCGCGTGAAACGGGCGTAAATCTTGTGCTGTGGTGTGGGGCCGTCTGGACTGGACCTAACTCCGCCATGTTTATGTATAGATATTTAAAATATTCCCTTTGATATGGATGATAATTTCGTTCGGAATCCTACGCCAGCGTCAGCAGATCTCGCGATTTTATTCCACTCAGACATACCGAAAAAAAGACTAATGACCTTTCATAAACATTTAAAATGTTACTACGTATTTTGAAGTAAATTCCATTGATGTAAAATTTTGGCTATATGTGTCTTGCTCCAAATAACAATAAAACAATACAAATAGCGGACAAGCTATAATATTATACCTCTATGGGACAAGGTAAACAAAATAAAGACATAGAAAACAATAGAAATCAAAGTCCTTTTTAAAATTGAAACAACTCGAACCAGCTAATTTGAATTCCGAACGCATCAGTTCAAAAATTAATAACCGTTGACACGAGATTGAAACGTCGAACAATACGACATCGACAGTCAACGAAGAGTCGGCAAACTTTTTCCGGCTCGTTCGGAAAGTTGTCTTCTGTTCTCTTTGTTCGCAATCACACGCTATTTTGTAAGGATGCAACAGTCCTTTGCCGACCGTACTTTGATTTTCGAATCGCTTTGATTCTGAACTTTTAAGCATCTCCTGTTTTGACGTCGAATATTGCATTTTCGTGTATATTCGGTACATTATTTGTTTTGTTAGTAGTTTGCTTCGAGTCGCGGTTCTCTGTATTGGAATTAGAATTTCGTAACGTATCGTCGGTCCTAAGTGCTTTGCTAGTATTGTTGAGTCCCCGGTCGACTATTTTCAAACATTGCCAAACAGTTTTACGTTTTGATCGCTTCAACCAACTTTTAAGTTTGTTGCTAAACTTGTTTAATTTACTTTATGGAGTATTTAACGCCAACAGTTTTCTGTAAAATAAATTGTAACGAAATAACGACTGAAAGATTAATATTGATTGATTATATCAAACTTCTTCTAAATTAATGTCGTGGAAGAATAAAAATGTAACTGCGACGCGATCAAGCCAATAACACTCAGTTTCTAGTTATACCCATTGTATCTCACCCCACATTGGCAACCCTCCGAGAAAAAATAATAAATTATTTTAGTTAGTATGCAAATAAGTACGGGCCGATATTTTAAGCTACACCCCATTGGGATCGCGTATTTTATAAATATCTGCCGCTCGCTATGGATTGTAAGAATGTAGATTTTATTGGTTTCAAAGCATACCTCCAGTTGATAAGAAGTAATTGCGGAATGAAAATATGAATGATTAGAAACGGTCGTTCGAAATTTAAATTTGGTCTCGTTCAAATTTTTATATCGGGATCACCCTTCGACGTTAATCTAGATCTTAGCTGTGTTCGTGTAGGTTTGTTTGTGTGAGACAGGGCAATGATATTTAATTCGGAGGGTAGAATTTCTCATCGATTTTAATTTTATGCGCGCATCTCGTCTCGATGTATTATTTGTTTTTTATGTAAATACATTCGGATCTCTTATCGACGAGTGGAGGACGTTTTGATGTCGTTTTTTCCGAATTTTAGACGCGTTTAGAAATTCAATCATGAGTTTTTAAAATTTTAATTGTTATGCGTCTGGTGCTATTTTTTCTTTTTGTTATATGAATTTAGAAGAGTTTTAAAAGTTAAAATTACAGCCAAGTATGTAAATAGTTTTTAAAAAATCACCTAAATTAAATGCATCTCTTAGTTACTTCATTCTATACAGAATATAAATACATTTATAATAGAGACTTCATACCGAATATACCTACATGTATGTGTATTGTATATAATATTATCTTTGAATTCTGCATAATATTAAATTGTGTGATTGATATTTTTATTCCTTACCCACTACTATACTTCTGCATACACAAAATAGTATGGTCTTCAGTCTACTCTCGACAAAAATACCTTTCGATATCCCAACAACCCTTTATGCCTGCCGCAAAATTAATATAGCCGAGAGCAACGTCAAAAATCATTATATTTTATGAGCGGACAAAATAAATGGTGCTTATATGGTACTGCGGAAAGTTTATATTCAAATTTCACTGTAAGCATAAAGTAAAATGTTTTCGTTCAACAAGAGTCGGTATACCATCGACCATAGAGCAAAGGTAACATTTATATTTATAATTACAACGCCGCACACCCACAGACAGTCGCAAGAATTATTTTCGAACCTTCTCTGTTTTCTAATTACACGTGTGTTCTTAAACAACGAAAATTCCAATTAATTCTCTCCGTAAACGACAAACTAAACGTAACAAAAGAAAAACTCGAATACATGGTACTCATTTATTTGAATTTCGTACATACTCGTACAGCCGCAAATTAATTTTCAGGAAGTGAAACGTAAATAAATTTGAACAAACAATACCTTCTCGATACGAACAGCGAAGTATATTTGTATCTGTAGACGAATGGAACAATAAAATCCAATTAATATTCAAAAACTTTTCCGAACGCATATATTATTATACAGAGTATGAAATAATAATAAGAAAATTAAATTCAATCCAGCATAACCGCGGTTTGTGAATAGATCTACAATTACAAAATATCTACATATCGGGCACACGTAGCCGCGAATGAAACAACTAGAAAATGAATTCCCAGACGAATTGGAAGCATTAATATTACAAAATTTGATTATCCCATAAAAGATTCGGTCCATAAAACTCTCTAGTTGCTATAGTGTGCAACGGCGAATGTACGAATTAGGAACCCTTTTGATCGTCCCCCCCCCCCCTTGCCTCCCCGCCCGCCATTCATTTTCATAATAAAATCGTAACAAACGGGCCAGGTAACAAAATATGGAGAGCGAACCGAAATTTATGAGAACGCGATATGATTTATCCGCTAGAGTTTCTAGTTATAGATATCGGCTGTGATGTAAGGAGAAACGAACAGCTAGAAAGATGTTGGCTGTTTGTCTTTTACCGCCATCGATATATATGTAGGTACTAGATGGGCCCTTTCATAGAAAAAAATTGGGCGTCCGACCTGTAGAGCGCACTCCACACCTGTATAAGCCTGTATTGGTCTCCGCCATAGCGCAGTCCCGCTTTTCAGACTAGATGGCGTTAGTAAAAAAGTTCACATTCTTTGTTTGACAGGGTCCGTCTATGTAATTTAGGTCGTTGTTTACCGCCCTTCACAAAACACGTAAAGAGTTGCAGCTGCAAAAAATTACTTAAAAGGGCTATACTTCGGTTGTACCCAAACCCTAAAACTAAACTTAATTGTCATGTCTTCATTTAATACTGTCAATTTCAATGTTCCCAGCATAAAGGAACTGTTCTACTTATTACTAGATATAAATTTAGTTACTGAGATTTACTTATATATAATGGACCTAGTAGGTACGTACCATTTTTTTTAAGTGAAGTTCTTTAGCCGCGTTGAGCACTTTTGGTAGGGGGTAAACTTGTGCATTCCCGTCACCGACACCGACATGCTCGTGTTGTTACGAAGACAAAAGGTCTTGAATATAATATACTACATTCGTAATTAAACTTTAATTTATATTCAAGACCTTTTGTCTTCGTAACAACGTAACAATTTAATATAATTAAAAAAATAATAATATTATTATTATTTTTATAATATTATTATTATTTTTTTAATTATATTAAATTTCACTTCTATCGGCAATGTCCCTATGACTGCCAATTTTTTTTAAAGAAGCAACACGTATACCTACATAATATAATGCATTTTTCCTTAGCATTTCCTAAAGTTAACCTAATTGCAGAAATCTTCATGGAGAACGTCGTAAGCGACGCGCATTACTCGGCACTTCAGACGTTCAGGAACCAGAGTTTAAGAATTTTTATTTTTCAGTCACATTTTCGTCATAACCTACGACGAAACTACCTACTTGTTTACCTTTTGGATATGTCACGAGTATGTAGGATTGTTACTAACATAGATTTAAGAAGGATCAAACGAACTTTTAAGTCAACAATTTAGAATAAAACTATTTCAAACACAATTCACTTTTTAATAACAAAATGAATTACCTAAAGCCTCTTTCTTATCACAACAAGCGTACTCCTCCAAAGCGTAGCATTAGAAAGAGCCCAATCAATCTGTCTGTATGAGATACAAGCCTCTAAAATCTAACTATTGTTCACGAATAGGAAATTTCCATTTGGATTTATTCAGTTGTCTAACTATTGTCGGGTGCCTTTCAATTTTGGGATAAATAATACAATGGTTCGTTCCAAACCTTGTCCGTTATTTTAAGAAATAGCAAATATATAATAATAGAAAAATATATTTATGTAAGACATTAAATAGAAATACCTAAGTTTTACCTTTTACCTAATATAATTTTATTAAATAATGGAAACAAAGATTTATTTTTTATCAATGACTCCTATGATCCTATGATCATGACAGAAAGTTTAATGATACGAGTACAAACAAAGAAATTCGTGAAAGATTCGAATTTCGTTTAGCTAATATGTATTATATTTAAAAAACTTAATTATTTTCCGAAAAAACGGTATTATATTGAAATTTAATAGTCGGAATAAATTCTATTGATTAGAATTTAAATCGGGCCAAAATTTAATCGGACCCCAAAAATCGTCGTTCCGTTTCACGCTAAACTGCCGATAATAAATTTAACGGCGAATACCGATAAGAATCGGCTCGCACAGACGCCATTTTCATAGATATGGCTCAATTAACAATTGGTTTCAATCGTGAAGACGTTGGATATAATAAAGTGCCTCCACGGGGGTGGCTCCAGGCAATCTTATTTCTGTTTGGAATATTGTGGTGTCAATTTCGCGTATTGGAGTGAGCCGAATATGAAAACCGTCTCATATTGTATATTAATTTGCGCGATCGAATCCCGAATTGTCACCCCCTCCTTTGTAGTGAGGAAACTGGGGGATTTTATTGCCGTGTTACACCTATTATTGAAAAATATTAGAGTAGAAGCACGTGAAAACGAAAATTTATGTGACAGCTTAAACAATAGCGACAGCTTTTTTAATCAGGTATTTATTTTTTAAAAATGAGCATGTAATTTGAAATATGATTTCCAGAAAGTAGGAAAAGTTTTCTTCGTCCTCTTTAGTGTCTTATCTTCGTAGAATAAAATGCTACGTATCGAATCACAGGCAGAGATATTATGCTTTAACTTTTAAGTAGCTACGAGTATGTTTATACGACATACCCATATCTACCAGCTAAAAAGTTAATTTAATAAATACATGTTACATGTTATACATAATTAAATAAAAAATTAAAAATTAAGTAAACATTAATTAACTTAGTATAACAATTAACGGCCTTGATTACACACACGAATATTTCAAAAAATTAATGCGGTAAAACGTTCACAACAAATAACCCACTCGATCGTCAAAATCACCCTCGACCAAATCAAACATTCAATAAACAAACCTGCACAAAAAAAAAACCAATAACGAGACGGTCCGCAAACAAGTTCACAAAAAAAACCTTACAATAGAATTGCACAATATCCAATTGTGGTGACGTCAATAGCATATTGAAAAAAAAACCACCACCCCACGGCATTAATATCAATCTAACAATAATCCACAATATCGAGGCGTGATCAATTGATCAATAGTTAAAAAAAACCCTCGCTTCCCCCTCGATAATCGTCTATCGATGATTACCGATCAGCCACGGTCGTATTTTGATTGCGTGATATAAAATAGAGTGAATTGAATTGTCCCTTTTAATTCAATTTTATTTATTTTGATTCTGTTTTGTCGATAGTGTCAAATTAGTTTAAACTGTTTGAGTGGGTTAACTTATTTATGGTAAACAATTGTGTTTACGCTTTCTGTCGTTACATAGAATTCGTACTAATATTATAAATGCGAAAGTACACAGACAGAAAGTGTCTGTCTGTCTTTAACGGTCCGTCTTTTCATCGGATTTTAATGAAAATTAGTATAGAAATAGGGAGCACCCCGGGGAAGGACATAGCCTACTTTTATCCCGGAAAATTCATGAATTCTTGCAGAAATTAAAAAAATTTGATGGTTAGGGTTAGCACGTGTTGTGTGAAATCCCTTATAGAGTTCCATGAGTAGGTACCTTGTGGAATTTGATTGGACGAAGATGGCAATGATTATGATCGCATACGAGAATCTAGAAATAGTTTAACAATATAAGTACTGCATGCGATATTACTGCTGGTAATGAAAGCCTATAAGTGTTAGTATAATTTTAAAAGTTAAAATACTACCTCATAAGAATTAAAAGTATGGGGAGTATGGGAACACTTATTTATCATTTAACATAAGGTAGTAAATAAATAAGTATATGAGCGTTTAAAGTCGTCAACATCCAATCCATACGTACTTAATTACTCTCAACAAATACAATGGAACATCGATACGTATAAACATACTTTGCTAAAGATGGAGGAGGCAGGGGGAGATAGGAATCGTATGTTTTCGGATTAATTCGTTCGTAAAATCGTCTCCACCGATAAGAATGGCAACTGCTGTGTACTAATTGAATCTACAATTGCGCCGGGATGTCTGATTTCATTAGACGGCGATGTGTGAGTGAGGAGAATGGGGGTAAGTAGATATTGACAAGTTACTGCCTTTTAAACTTGAATGAACAACGAAAAACTGCTTCTGTAAAAATAATTACTTACAACTCTTTTATTACCATAGAAAGTATTTGAATTCGGTCACTTATTATAAGATTATGAAAGTAAATAATGATTCTAATGAATATTATAATAATATAAGAAGTAATATTAAAAAAATCAATACGCACCAAATCGGAATATTCATGAAGCATTTGAAGTTTCTTCAAAACAACACGACGGGGGCGAAAATGTGTATTGTTTCAAAATAATGGTATTTATATGCTACATTGGTTTCAAGGGAAATCACTCTCTGAATCGTCCATAACGTCTGTATCAGGCTCTTGGGTGACTCGGGACTAAAATGTCTTATAAACCAATAGCGGGAAAGGCTTTTGCGACGTTGTTCGTTTGAATGCGGTTCCTGAATTCGATATTACTTAAGCTCGTATTGAAATTTTGAAGGAAGGGGGGCGATGAAGATTTGGTAGAATATTAAACATTCACGTTTATTAGTTTGTCCTCGGTGAACGTATTTGGAAGTCTAAACGGGGTAGTTTTCGATGGGAAACTTGGAAAGTGTGTTAACGAGTCCGCCCTTAGCAAATGTAGTTTATTTTGCTAATGGGGATTACATTTAGTCGATTGTGCCGGTGTCGGCAACTTTGTTCGAGCAAAAACTTAGTAAGTCATGAGGTACAGTACCTAATGTTTGTTTGATATTTCAACTTTCTCTAGTCACAGATGCAGCTGGCAAAGTTTATCTATGTTTTGCATTTTGTCCTTTATACGCAAAGTGCGTAGCTAATACTAAACTCAAACCGTAAATTTTATTAGAACATTTATTAAAATAGACCACAGATGAGCGCACTAAATAATCTTTAAAAAATCTCTGAAAAAGATGACATCCAAAGGTATCAATAAGTCATCGGGCTATATCAAAGGCGTCAATACGACGGAAAAAGATTTGAATGAGCGGCGTTTATGAAAAAGCTAGAAGAAAATTGGGATCGTGTGATCTACTTTTTATACAGATAAGTAAAGGGACCGCCCCACAAAGGCAGCTATCGGAAGGAAAACGAAAGGGTAATGCGGGCATAAGATGCGCATCGTCACACACGGCCTAATCACGACATCTCCCTTACCCCCCCACCACCCCAACTTTTGCATATTGCCCAAAGTGCCCACGCTACCCCAGCAAGGGTGTACATTTTTGCTAGCGGGATAATTCTTTACCATATCTGCTCGCGATTCGACGATTGCCATTCGATTTTGGTTTTTGTTGCATTATAATACGCCTGTTGTTGATTTTTGCGTGTTATGTTATGAGACAACATTTCTGCGGGATGATTCTTACGACGGCAGCGCGCTGTAAAACAATTGATTCTCAATTTTCAACGTTACTCCATTGGATTAGAGATGTTTAGTAATTTTGATGTACGTTGTTGGTGTGTTTTTAGAATAAGGGTGCTATGACGTTTGAGGGATGCGTCTTAATTGTGAGCGTGTTCTGTTCTAGTATTGATTTTTTAATGTGTGTCTCGTCTGTTACTGTTGTTTAGTGCAGGATTCTCGCTCGACTGGGTAAACCGCGGTTTCATTACAAAGTAATTAGCTATATTAATAGTTATACTATTTGTCTGATTCTGAAAGTTGTGGCTCCAATTAGGGAAAATTGTGTCTCTAGTTTACATACGTCTCATTATAAATTTTATATACGTAATTTGACATTTCGATTCAACTCAAGTAGGTATGCATAACCAAGCTTATGAATCAATAATTGTATTGAACTTTAAGGTAAGTAGCATCAACTTTGAAAAAACGTTTATCATAAGCGGTTTTAATAAGCATTAAGCTCGATCATTAATACAATTTAATTGTATTTCAAAACGATCTACGTACGTACCGCACAGGGCATCGAGCGATGTGGCAACATTGAAAAAACTTCTTCATTACACATTAAGGGAATTATTTCTAGAAATCCCTAACCTACTTCGAAGTCGGGGCAATTAATGTCAATTTTATTTATAATTACACTGAGCCGCAAGAGTGGTATTTGCGTGAAAAAATGATTTGCGCATAGGCGTCTTAAGATATGCGGGTGTCAACATGTAGATGGAATTTGCAGACTTACTCTGGAATGATAACAACTATGATGGCGGCCCTTTCTAGCCCGCAATTATATATCTTTTAAAAACGGGCTCATAATTTGAGTGCCATTTTGTTTGAAGTCGTTAGGAACTGTTTATACTTGGGCCTAATTGGTCAGGCAAGTACTTACCAATCAAGAGCTGTGGAATCTCGGAGAAGGAATTGCATATGCAGTCTATTTTCAGTTATGCTTTTGCTTGATGATGTATAAAAAGAATCTGTTCGCATTTTATCTATTGAATGGAAGCAGGCGTTACTTTGCGGAAGTGAATGAACTAGTAGCTTAATTCGCTATAATCCGCCACAGCAGACCACCGGAGCTTCAAAACGGAGCATTTTCAGGAGATGTTGACTCGACAATGCAGGATTGTCGACGATGCACGACTTTACAATCGTGTATTGTCGAGTCAACATCTCCTGAAGATGCTCCGGTTTCGGAGTGAAACGTACGTTGAGAGTGATTTGGAGGATTGGTGTGGTGTGGTGCTGTGCCGGTGCGAATTGCTGGGTGGTGGGTGTTCGCATGCTATTGGTGAAAGACACGCACTGTACCACATAGATTTGTCTGCTGTGGCGGATTATAGCGAATTTTACTTCTATTTCATTCGCATTTTATCTGTTAGTGAGTGTTTTTTTTTTAAAAAAAAACAGTCTCTTTAGCTCGTCTAGATTGACTTTGATAATATGAGTTTTCATACATTCAGGAATCTATGTTCAAATATTTACCACATCAAAGAACCAGTAGGATTTTAAATAATCCAGTTAGATTCGCAATAACAAAGTCTGTTTTTATAGTAAATTTCTTAAGAGTTTTAAGTAAAAAAACGATTATTAAAAAGTTCGCACACTTTTCAAGGATAATACTTGACACTGTACTTAATGACCCCAGAACACTCGCAATAGTTCAAAACTCTTATTTGAACTATGTACTTGAGTTGCACTAATTTTATTCATTGCAATTGTATTTTAAGTCTTAAAAAAAAAAGTCTTAACATACTGTTTTGGTGTGGATCCATAAAATATTACTAAAATAAATGTAGAACCAGCCTTAGCGCGATACCTAGACAAGAGTACCTACTCAAATAGCTTATACTTAGTATTCACAGTAAATTGAATGTTCCAATGAGCATAATATCGTTTCCCATTCTCTTTATCTTGTCATATTATTTGCTTACGAAGCTTGCATAGGAGTGTTTACATAGAATCACGTACCTATGCTAGAAGTGCCTTGAACGCAGTTGCATGTAGCTTGTCGACTTTTTAAAAAAAGCGACAGTTTTTCATAAACTAATACCATCTTAACACATACTTAATCGGAAAGTATTTTGTGCATAATATTTATTATATTAAAATATTTTAATACTTATTACATACAAATTTTTAGAAGGCGAAATGAGTATAATAATACATGATACATATATATTATACTGATAAGAGCACCAAAAGCTTTAATATTTTACCTGGATTAGATACATGTGATTTCGTAAGCTGTCATATCCAGCACATATTTAAATCAGCAAAGAATCCCCCTTCTTCCATAGTATTTGCACAACTGCTTAATGCTTTATTTCGTCTATTTGTTCAGTCTAATTAGAAAACTCCGACTAATTACTAATATCGAATTTCGAGCTTTTCCGTACGTTTGCTTCCTTTATTATGAATTCTATCATTTGATGCAAAATTAAACTTTTTAAGTTTTTTAAGTGTTCAATTTTTTACACTAGTGTAGTAGTTAGTGGCGTATCAATATTATTTCCGTTTCTTACCTACGTCATTGGCACACTTCAAACACCTGTGAAAACAATAATATGGACAAATGAACAAAAAACCGGCCAAGTGCGAGTCGGACTCGCGCACCGAGGGTTCCGTACAAACCTGTAGTAAGTTTTAAATTATTAAAAAAAAACTACTCACTAGATCTCGTTCAAACCAATTTTCGGTGGAAGTTTGCATGATAATGTACATTATATATTTTTTTTAGTTTTATCATTCTCTTATTTTAGAAGTTACAGGGGGGGGGGGACACATTTTACCACTTTGGAAGTGTCTCTCGTGCAAACTATTCAGTTTAGAAAAAAATGATATTAGAAACCTCAATATCATTTTTAAAGACCTATCCATAAATACCCCACACGTATGGGTTTGATGAAAAAAAATTTTTTGAGTTTCAGTTCTAAGTATGGGGACCCCCAAAATTTATTGTTTTTTTTCTAGTTTTGTATAAAAATCTTAATGCGGTTCACAAAATACATCTACTTACCAAGTTTCAACAGTATAGCTCTTATAGTTTCGGAAAAAAGTGGCTGTGACATACGGACGGACACACAGACAGACACACAGACAGACAGACAGACAGACAGACAGACAGACAGACAGACAGACAGACAGACATGACGAATCTATAAGGGTTCCGTTTTTGCCAAATTTGGCTACGGAACCCTAAAAAGGAAAGCACATTCAGGCAAGTGAAGAAATCATCACAAGGGCATCTGCATAGTTTCCCCACGATGTTTTCCTTAACCATGCAATCAAATAATAAAAGTTGCCTATAATAGTTATTATTTTAAAAAATAGTATTCTATAGTGATTTAGATATAGCAACTAAAAACGATTTATTTACTTCAAAATGCCATCTCCTAACAGAGCCTAATTAACGCAAGTGCAGACCATAAACACAAAATTTTATTTGAATTTCTCAAAATCAATAATAGTAAATTAATTCTGAATTCGTAGTAAATGTCATGAGCTGTCACGTTTCTTCACTCGTTCCTTCAGCATAACGCGCCGTTTCATCACGCGGGTCGTGATTCAATCTCCGTTCCACATCGGAACGGGACACTTAAGTCGGGACTCGGGACCTTTCGCAATCGGGATGTCGGAGATTGGCGTACGTTTATATCAGCGCGTCGATTACATAAATCATTCGTAGTGTAAAAATAAAATTTTCATTGTTTTAATTATTTTTTATCAAAATAATCATTTTCTCCGCCTTTTTTCAGCGCGAAAAAGTTCTCAGGATACATTTCGCCACGGTTAATTACCATTACCTCGGGCAATTGAGGGACGAGTGGCCTAGTTGTGACAACGTATATCAGTCGACTAGCTGATGCCCGCGACTTCGTCCGCGTAGAATAAGTTTTTCGATTCCCACGGGAACTCCTTAATTTTCCGGGATAAAAAGTAGCCTATATCACTCTCCAGGTCCTCGAGTATACTCATGGCAAAAATCACGTCGATCCGTTGCTCCGTTGCGGCGTGATTGAAGGACAAACCAACAAACAAACACACTTTCGCATTAATTATAATATTAGTATGAATTGCGATGGTTAAGCAACGTTGACCCTAGTCGGTAACTGGATAGGTGACCGAATTTGGAGGTTCAAATTTGGCCTTTTCGTTTCCTCCGTGCCTCGAAGAGCACGTTAAGCCGTCGGTCTCGGTTATTATCACTAACATCTGATAAGAATCGTTACAAATCCTAAGAATTTAGCTACTCTTAGTCGAGTCGTATGTGGAAGGACCTAGGAACCCTCAACCCACCGCATTACTAACCCAAAAAAACTCTTACCATTAAGTGATTAATGGAAAGCGGTCACGATCCTCAGTTATGAGGAACTAGATGATGCCCGCGACTTTGTCCGCGTGGAATAAGGTTTTTTGATTCCCGCGGGAACTCCTTAATTTTCCGGGATAAAAAGGGTAGCCTATGTCCTTCCCCGGGATATAACCTACCTCTATACCAAATTTCAGCAAAATCGGTTGAAAAGATGGACCGGGAAAGCGTAGCAGACAGACAGACAGACAGAAACACTTTCGCATTTATAATATTAGTATGGATACGACGCAGAGACAGAGAATCACCATATCTGGTGACGAGGTCGATTCATTTCTGCGCAAGAGATCAGCCTAAATAGCAGTCCCAGCTAGGTACCTACTCCAAATTCAAAACAGATTCTTGTCACCATTCCAAGCGGGCATGATTTGTACGGTAATGAGTTTAGGCTAATTTTAAGGCTATATTTAACTTTTACTGTAAGTTACTTGGAAGCGCTTAACATGCGCATTTCTTTGAAGGTCATTAAAATAAAAAAGGTTCCTGAAATGTTCTTCATGAAAAAATGTTTAGTGTGGTCAACTAATTTGACCCTTTTTAAATCTAACCTTTTCAATCAAAATCTAATCTTCAAATCTAATCAATCAAATTCTCTTCTAAAAATAATCTTCAAATTCGTTTCAGCTGCAAAGTTTGTTTCCTGATAATATCGTTCGTGTACAAAATATTATCCTTAATTAATTATTTCGTCTTAACCGTTCTACACAGAGAACATTTATAATTTAGGCAATACGTGCAAACTGTGCAATTTAGCATCAACTTAAATGCAGCAATAAAAGGCTCGTTCAAAAGGAAAAAACTAAGGTACGTGAAAAGTGGAATGGAACTAATTCGGATAGCAACGGAGCGATAAATAGGAACTGAAAATTATTATCTAGATTAGATTGCGTTCTCGAACGAAGGCAAAACTACAAAATCAGCTGTATTCTCCGCTAAATATTATATTTGTTCGTTTTAGATTAATGTAGTACCTATTAATTTTGATAAAGTCTATTATGTCATTAAGTGCTATCGAACATAGGTATACCAACAATTTCGCTTAAAATATGTGAATTATGTTATACTTTTTCTATGAAAAACAAAAAGAAACAAACTTGCTTTACCTTTCGGCTGACAAAATCAACCAAGATAAAAAATTAACTGCTGATTTATATTTATATATAAATCTCACATATTTTCTAGTAGTTTCACTTGGCTTCTTAAGAAGCTATTACCAGGACTAATCAAGCGCGCTACACCACACTTTTTAATTGCACCACCTAAACGATATTTTATACCTTAATTCCACCTGCACTTTTTCACCCCCATTGCTTCGCCGTTACTCAAAATAATCTAGCCCAGATATCTCTGCGAAAAACACCCCCACAATGATGCATGCTATAAAGCAACGTAAAGAAATAAATAACTTGGCGAATTTTACTTTTTTTTCTATTATTACTCATACCTACTACAGAGTTACAGGGTGCGAAGAAAGAATTGCGATCGTAAATTAATATTAAAGTACAAAACATACCCAGATATTGTGAATTTGCGTAAACTAAATCAACCCATTTCTTAATACGTATTGGTTTGTCCTTCAATCACGCCGTAACAGAGCAACGGATCGACGTGAATTATTGCATGGGTAAGTAGAGGACCTGGAGAGTGAAATAGGCTACTTTTTCTCCCGGAAAATTATGGAGTTCCCGCGGGAAATAAAAACTTACAAAACCAAACACTACTGTTCCTAGTAATAAAAAAATATATAGGTACTGCTTCAAGATCAATTGTCAAATATTGACTGAAATGTGCAAAGCCATTATGGTTTTTGAAGTACCTAATACAGTTTTTAAAGTAAAACGTACAAGACGTATAGGCGAAGCAAACAAGACTAAAAAACAAAATGAAATGAAATAAAATTATTTATTTCACGCAGGACAACTTGTGCCACTTAATATGAATAGTCGTAAGAATCTACCACCGGTTCGGAAAGATGATTCTACTGAGACAGCTTTTAGTAAGGAAGATTCGGTGCACCACTTTCCTTATTTTTAATATCTACCAATAGTTGCAGTGAAATAGCGTGTTACATTTGCGTGCATTGCTGACGCGGTAAAAAGGTTGGGAGTTGGAACTGACCAAATTGGATCCTTTTCGAGTTATTTATAACGTAGTTAATGATCACCTGGTGTCTACTGAGTAATGGGCTAACGTTGATTTCTTATTGCTGAATTTTGGGTAGAGCTTACGTTATGAAGTGTAATTTACATACGTAATAGGGGAGAGCGAGTTGAAAAAAATTAAAAAGACATTCCAGACTCAATCGATATCGAAATAATAAATGTAATTGATAAAGGGTGTAGATGTTTTAAAATGTTCTGCATCACGGTCAAAAACAATAATACAATAATAGTCAAAAACAATGATCTTTCATGTATAAGTAGAGGATACAACATGAATTAACACTAGTAGAGAGTACAAGAGCTCGTATAATTTCTTACAAGCATGCATATCTGTTAATTTTAAAATACATTATACAAATGAGGATTAAGGTATGATCCTGATCGACAAAAGTTTAAAACGTATAAACGTGACTAGCAATACTAAGTTTTCCGTTCAGTTTTATAACTGCACGACAGACAGGCAATAAATGAGGTTCCACAACTTATAATTGCTTCATTTCGTTCTCCGCCTCAAAACTACAGACAATTGCATTCCAGTTGTCTATGAAAGCTTGATTTTCGTATCGGCTCATGTCGAAAACGGCAGGCGAACCAAAAAATCAAAATGCAGCTGTCAGCGGTGGAAACTAATCGCTGAACCATCGCTGAACATCCCCTACTAATGGCTCTTGTCAATGCCTTTCAAACACGAAATCCAAGTGAGCATCGAAATAGCATAGACAAATTTCCCGCCAGTTTCGCTGTCAACGTCAAATATGACACCATACTCGCAAATACAAAAATCGACATTGAATTCTCCACCTTGTGAACAGCATCGAATAATATAAATCACATCGAAGGTAGGTATCATACGAGAGATCCGTGTCGGCTAATTTTTATCACACAAGGTTTTCTGATCACGCATTCCTGATTGATAGTCGTGACGTCTGCTGTCAATCAACCCGCGTTTTATAAAAGCACCGCGACAATTGTTGTGAATATTTATGGAATGTTGCCGATGTCGTGACAATCCACTAAATGGCCGATAAAATTTTGCATTTTAATTCCAATAGATGCGCCGCTGTCAACCCGTCGCAATTGGAATGAAATGTAAAACGGACAGGCTGAAATCTCTTTCGGAGATTCGAAACTCGTGTCCGGCTGTTCAATCATTCACGTCATTTATCATTTTTCCCCGAAATGAAACTCGCTGCAAACTATACAGTGGGATAGATGCTGAAAAAAGAAAACGGCGACTTCTGGCTGTAGAAGCTATCGCAACGTCTTTTTGCTTTTAGAAGCTTGGCAGATTTCGGCGCTCGAATTTGGGAAGAGGGTCACCGTCCTCGGCCTCCTCGTGGCGTCTGAGCACTCCTATTCGGTCGGCTAATATCGGTTGCCCGCCAATTCTCTCATGTTTGACCAGTTTGACAGATCGCCGACATGGATTCCACTTTGTGACGGCAAAATGGCGTATTATGCCTTTTTTATTCGCCCACTTGTCTTTCATCACTTCTTTTGTGATTGAGACCTACAAAATTTATGACGATGGATTGTCAGGGGTCGAATCGGTTGAGTTTTGTTACTTTATTAGATTCTCTGTCTATTCGCATTGACGTTCTTTCACATACTCCTGTTTTCGATCAAACTCTTGGTCTTTTAATGTGAACGTGCATATGAGAATGTCCGTCCATGGTCCGTCCATTATGACGGATTTTAATTCCGCGCAGGGTTTTGTTTGTCACTTGTTTTCTGTTATACTTTCAAAACTTTCATGCAGGCACGCAGGCTTAGTTCATATTACACTCGATGGATTCACAGACAAATTAAATTGTCGAATCGAAAGTTACATGTGAAATTATACCTGGAGGCAAAAATATTCTTTTTTATAGATATCCCTAACGAAACTTTTGTTTGTATACCTTTGATATTCAGGATTAGCATCTATTAGAAACTGACCGCTCCAATAGTGGGTACTGGGTAGGCACATAAATTATTTAGTATTTTTGTTTTAGTTGGAGTTGTTGTAATGAAAGGAGTTAAAAAATTGTGTTGTGTGTTTTCTAAACAAAACAATTTGTACTTCATAAGCCTTGAGTCCCGCGGGAATTGGGAATGATATCCTAAATACAGGTAACTAGTTAGGAGTCAGACTTACCACCCACGCAAATGGCCAAATTGTGACGTAAGTTCAACTTTTATGTTTATTTTATGTTTATATCATTTGTGTTTTGGGGTTTTTTTGCTATTTTTGACATTTATATTATTAAATAAATCAATTGAAATAAATAAAATTAGAAAAACTCAATTAAGCTATGTATTTACTCGTATTGCTCACAGCAAGTCAGAGCTTAGAATGGCTCGATCTTCAATGATGAGGTATTAAATAGAATCGCAATAACTTCAGCAGCCGCACGCGATCGTTGTCTCGTTGTTGTTTTTTTTCTGCGATTTCTGTCATTTGGCACGATATTCTCGTTGTATTTGAGATTATCAGCCGGATACCGTCGGTGGATTATTTTCTAATGAGAAAAGGTTGCTTGGAATGCGATACTTAATCAACCCTTTCATTACCAAAGTATGAAAATGAATATTCAAATCAGTAATGAATTTCTATGTGCAGAATATTGTGTATCCCTATTTTGTCTCTATTAAATACGATTGTTAATTTATAATTGTACTAAAGTATTTTTTGTTTAACAGTATTACCCATGCATAGGTAATAGAAGCACTTCCACTTGCACTTTCCAATGCTTTCTTTCGTCTAAAAGTAACTTTTAATATTCGTAATAATTTCCGTAACTTCAGACTGGACAATTGGGCATACAAGTAAATTCTTCTCACTCCCTAATTTGGCGTTGAACATAACAATTTAGATCCTACCCTCATTATTAGAGACTGTACTGATGTAACTTCACACACCACGGACTGTTGATCACAGAAATCACCCAGTACGGGGTTCATGTAATCACACGCAGGCGTCCAAAAAGACAGCAATTAAACTAAAAAGCAGGCCCTATAAAAACCTGTAACTGTGATGGTCGGTGGTCGAAAACATAATTGACCATAGTAATGATTGTAGGTAATTGTCGAGGGCTACCCTTTAACCCTTAGCGAAGAAACCCCTTTCCTTTCCCAAAACACAAGCGCAAGCGATTACGATTGCCGCTCTCACCTCCTAAAATTATTATTTAATTTCATCAATGTCTTCTTTAGCAAGCCAAGTTTGATAAGTTGCCAATAAGAAAACATAAAACGTAAATCTTTGGGATGATAAAATCAATGAAATTATGGGAATTCCTTTGTTAATAGATGTGATATTAAGATTTTATGCACCGGATTTCAACTTTCTGCATAGCTTTCTCCTAAGTGTACCCATATTAACCTTACAAGCAATTGACCCGCTTTCGCTTATGACTTACCGCTAGCGTAATGGCGGTCAGTGCAGAGCCGAATTAAGACAATAATTACTCGCGGTTCTGTCCCGGCAAATTTCGTTTCGGCTAATACTTTTTATGTTGCCGTATCAAAAGGACAAATATGTTTTTACACTGTTTTCATTGTTGTTAAAGGAACTACACGTTCATTGTATCGTGAGCATTAGCAGAATTTACAAGAGTGTATCGCAGTTGGATTTTATTAAACGTTGTTGTCATTATCATAAGACATAATAGTTGGACATTATTACTCTATACTAATATTATAAATGCGAATATTTGGATGGATGTATGGATGGATGGATGTTTGTTTGTCAATCACGCCAGAATGGCCGAACGGATCTGCATTAAATTTAGCACTGAGATAGATTATAGTCTGGATTAGCACATAAGTTTTTATCCCGGAAAATTATAGAGTTACCGCGGGAACCAAATAACCTATTTAGGTTATCCGCGTGGATTTCCACGCGGATGAAGTTGCAGGCATCAGCTAGTAGACAAATATTTTTGAAAAATCATAATCAGTCTGAGCTGCAGCTGTCTCTAACGAGGTATTCAGGCGCAGTGCGAAGCGATCGATCTCTTCAAACCTAGGTATGTATTCTTCAAATGCCTTGTGTTCTTGAAGACCCGATATTAATGTACTAAATCTTTTCGTTGGGTAAAAAACTCGCTCTAAAAAATACAATAGCTCGTATACCACGTATGGCCTTCGATTAGCGTAAAGGAAGCGTTGATTTCCGCCGCAGACAAGATACACATCTTCACGGTCGAACGGGAGTGACGCTCGTGCAAGCGATACCTACCGGTCACAAGATGTTTTTTTTTTTCATATTATGATTATACAAACCAGTTAAAAAATAGAATTTCCGACCTAGTTAGGGATATCACCTTATACAAAAAATCTGGTTTTTATAATAAAGTAGAAATGGCCAGTAGGTGGGATCTCTATCTCATCTAACTCTTACTCTGTCTACGATCTCATCAAATAGCGCCATAGGTAATCATATCTCCAATAGCTAATAATCTAACTTTAAACTGTAAGGTGGCCGGAAAAATTGTAGACCAACATTGACAAAACAAAACTATCTACGCTATGTCACTTTTTTTTTTTATCCTCTACAAATTAGCCCTTGACTGCGATCTCAACTGACGGTAAGTGATGATGCGGTCTAAGATGGTAGCGGTCTAACCTGTTAGGGTCATGGCAGTTATATTAAACACATACAGGCCTTCATCGCAGCCCGCCAACGCTTTGGTGTGTCACAATGCTGGACACGGGACGGCTGTGTTGTGGTGTTAGGCTCCGACGGCGTGCGCCACAGAGTGGTCTCCGTGGCTGAAGTAAATGCGATCCCTGATCCTGCCGGCGTTGCGTCCGGGACGTCGTTACCGGTCGCGGCCTCCGTAACTCCAAGGGTCAATAAAATCGTTAGGCCTAGAAAGCCTGTTAAGAAATAAGTGTTGGTTGTTGTGTGTTAGTTATAATAATAATAATATTATAATGGATTGGTTGCTATTTAATACTTAGTTCGTCGTTAGTTTAGTGCAGTGTAAGTCGTTTAGGTACATGTTAGGTATATGCAACGGAACTATTAGAAACTGTGACATTAGTTAACCTTTTGTTTACCTACGACTATAATCTTTGTCAGTGTCAGTACTGAAGGTAGTTTTATAATGTACGTTTAAAAGTTTCTATTTTAAGTTAGGATATGTACAACTTGACAGTTCAGTGCTGACAGTTGACAAATGGCAATGACAATTTCACTGTCAGTTGTCTTTTATTTGTGCCATAGACCATATCAATTGTTAAGCCTTTTTTACACGATGCTAGTAGCCCGCTCGGGACTAGCTGCCTCCAGGAACTGGATGTTCAGTGCTTATTGTATAAATGCGAGTGCCTTACCTTGGGCGGGTTGCTTGCGAGATAGTTTTGTTTATTTTAATTTATTAGTTTGTTTAAAAATAGGCCGGACGAACTATTGTTGCATGACTAGTTTTTTATTTTTTTTTTATTTTTAATATTTAGTATTCGTAATGTAGCTTTTAAATTAAAGTTGTTGTTTTGTTTGTTCTATTTAGGTTTTTGTAAATTATTGAGATTTACTTTTTATTTTATTTTATATTAAGCATTTTCTCTTTCATTTTGCTGGTGGATTTATAATAGCACGGGTACATTTGGTTTCTTTATTTTTTATTTATTTAATTTAATTATAGTATATTATTAGTTTGTATTATATAATAATTATACATATTTTTTTATTTTATTATAATATTTATGGTATCCTCAAATATTAGCGTGGACAGTGACCTTTTTTTGTCGCTGTCTTCTAGCGATGTGACAATAAGTGATGCAAGTTACCACAGTACAACCGCTTCTCTCCCACTCAATGCAACTCTTGATTCTTACTTCTCCGATTGCGTGAAAAACTTTAATGCTATTCACATTAACGCACAAAGCATTCCGGCACATTACTCAGATATGCTTGCGTCTTTTGAGTCCCAGAATATTCATGCCATCTTAGTGTCTGAGTCTTGGCTTAAGCCCTGTCTGCCTTCTGCTTCATATTCTTTGCCTGGGTTCCATCTTATAAGGAATGATCGCATCAACAAGGGTGGTGGTGGCGTGGCGATCTATCTTAGATCTTACATTCCTTTCAAAATCGTTAGTTCGTCGTGTCAACCGCCTCCCGTTGATTCTGCTGAGCACTTACTGATTGAGGTCTCCCTATCTCAGACAACTAAAATACTACTGGGGGTTTTCTATAGTCCCTCTCTTACTATTAATTATTTTCCCTCCTTCGAATCACTTTTAGAATCACTTCTCCCTACTTACACTCATTCAATATTGATGGGTGACTTTAATACTTGTTTACTTAGAGGCGACAATAGGGCTGCCAAACTCGAATCTATCATTGACTCATGTAATTTACAAATCCTTCCCCTTTCGGCTACCCACAAACTTCCTAACTGTACTCCTTCTCTTCTTGACTTGATAATAGTGTCATCGCCAGAACTTGTTTCTAAGCACGGTCAGTGCTCGGCCGATGCCTTTTCTCATCATGATTTAATTTTTCTTTCGTATAAATTGCGCCCTCCTAAAATCAAACCTAAAATTCTTCTGCGGCGTAATTTTGCTGGAATGGATTTAGATCGATTGCGTGACGACGCTGGTAAAATTGACTGGTCCGTTATGGAAACTGCATCTGGTGTGGACCATAAAGTTGATATTTTCAATTCCTTACTAACTCAACTTTTTGATATCCATGCACCTGTTAAACCAGTTAGACTTAAGCATTTACCTGCGCCTTGGCTCTCACTAGATTTAAAGAATATAATTCTTAAGAAAGGTATAGCGAAGTCCAAGCTAAAGTGCAATCCATCTGTTGAGAATCAGAGGAAGTACAACAAAGTTAGGAATCGCTGTAATACATTGTGTAGAGATGCACAGCGACGTCATATTCATACGTCAGTCGAGGACGGCGACTCTTCTCGTGTCTGGAAGTTTCTTGAAACTGTTGGAGTTGGTAAAAAATCTCATCATTCATCACCTATTAGTATTGACGTTGATCTTCTGAATCAATATTTCACCTCTCCTCAGAACTATATTAATAGTTCAGATAAATCACAAACCATTCATTCTCTTTTAACAACTCCAACTTCTACTTATCCTCCGTTCAATTTTAGTCAGTTTTCTGCATGTGATGCTTTACCCCTTGCTGCTACACACTTCTCTCCCGGCTGTACTCCCTCTCTTCTAGACCTTATCCTGGTCTCCTCACCAGATTTCGTCTCAAATCATGGTCAGTGCCCAGCCGATGCGTTTTCTTATCATGATTTGATTTTCCTCTCTTATAAAATTCGTCCTCCTAAAGCTAAATCGAGAATACTTCTGCAACGTAACTTTGGTGGAATTGACAAGGATCGCCTCTGTGATGACGCAGCCAACCTAGATTGGTCTGCTGTCACAGACGTGGATGCGATTGATACTAAAGTTGAGGTGCTTAATACTTTGTTGACTCAACTTTATGATACTCATGCGCCCATAAGGCCTGTTAAACTTAAGCACCTTCCAGCCCCGTGGTTGTCGGATGAGATTAAGAGGTTAATGGAAAAAAAGAATGCTGCTAAAAACAAATATAAATTAAAGGACTCTGATGATAATCGCTTGAGGTACCATAAAGTGCGGAATCGCTGCAATACAATGTGTAGAGATGCACAACGACGCCACATTCATAATTCAGTTCAGAGCGGCAATACCGCTAAAACCTGGAAATTTCTTGAGTCGCTTGGAGTTGGTAAATCTTCCCATAATTCTTCTATTAATATAGATATAGATCTCCTTAATAAACATTTCTCTACTTCTGATACAATTGACAGTGACGATAAAGAACGTACGCTTACTATTCTTTCATCCACCTCAACTCCTGACTTTCCGCCGTTTACCTTCGAGTCTTTCACTGAACGTGATGTTAAAAAGAACATATTGTCCATTTCCTCGAATGCAGTCGGTACTGATGACATCAGCCGTAACATGATCATTCCCATCCTAAATATTGTATCTCCTATTCTTACCCATATCCTTAACCATTCTATTAACACCGGCAAATTTCCTGAGGCCTGGAAACAGGCACAAATCATTCCACTTCCAAAGAAAACAAGCCCTTTAGTTGTGAGTGATTTCCGCCCAATTTCGATCCTCCCATTCTTATCCAAAATACTTGAAAAATTGGTTTTCCAACAACTCAGCTTATTCCTTAATAGACACTCACTCCTTAATCCTTTGCAATCCGGATTTCGTCCCGGTCATAGTACGGTTACTGCTCTCATTAAAGTTACTGATGACATTCGATGGTCCATGGACAATAAGCAGCTTACAATTCTGACTCTACTTGATTTCAGCAATGCTTTCAATACTGTTGATCATGATATTCTGGTGAGTCTGCTGCAATCTATTAACATGTCTCCGTTGGTGGTTGACTGGTTTCGGAGTTACCTCAGTGGCCGACGACAGCGCATACGAGTTGACGAGACCGCTTCATCATGGTGCGATGTTACGGCCGGGGTACCTCAGGGTGGCGTGTTATCCCCTTTACTTTTCGCTATCTTTATTAACTCTATCACAAAAAACATATCTTCTCTCTATCACATGTATGCAGACGATATTCAAATATATCGCCCTACTCCTCTTGATAGCCTTAGTTCTACTGTGTCTGCTATCAATGAAGATTTAGCTACAATTTCCGAATGGAGCAGGCGGTATGGGCTCAAGGTTAACCCGATTAAGTCTCAGGCTATCATTATTGGTAGTCCTAGGATGATTGTTCGAGTTGATTGGCAAAATCTCCCTCCTATTATATACAATGGTGTTACTATACCTTACTGTGATTGTACTAAAGACCTTGGCATATATTTGGATCGGGATTTATCGTGGTCCACACAAATTAAAGAGCTGAGTAGAAAATCATTTTTTGCAATGAGCTCATTGCGTCGTCTTCGTTCTGTTTTGCCAATTCCAACCAAAGTTATGTTAGCACATTCCCTCCTACTTTCTATTCTCGATTATGCAGACGCAAGCTATCTTAATTTGACTGAGGATCAACTTAACAAACTTGAGCGACTCCAAAATCTTGCTATTCGGTTCATATTCGGCCTTCGTAAATATGACCACGTATCTAAATTTCGTCAAATGCTCAAGTGGCTTCCTATTCGCCGTCGCCGGGATCTTCATGTTCTTTCACTTCTGTACCGTGTGCTATTTGACCCAAAAACTCCTTCTTACCTTAAGGAGAAGTTTAATTTTGTGGGAGATCAGTCCGAAATGCGTACATCCCGGAAATTAATTTTATGCATACCGTCGCATAAGACAAAGTTTTATACGCAGTCTTTCACAGTGCAAGCTGTTTTATTATGGAATGCTCTCCCATTAAGCATACGACAATCAAAGTCACTAGAAATATTTAAAAAATCTGTCAAGAATTTTTATTTATCACCATAATACAGACGACTAGTTATAATTTTTTTTTTTTGGTAGTTTATGTAATATATATTAGTTTATTAAATACATAATATATATTAGTTTATTTTCCTATATTTATTATAAGCGTTATATTATTTGTGTAACTGTTTATGTAGTAGTATGTAGGTATTTGTTTGTATGTTTATATTAATACACCACCCGCAAGTTAATCTCCTTAACTTCTCCTAATCCAAAGGTTGCCTGGCAGAGATCGCTACTAAGCGATAAGGCCGCCTTTTTGTATTCTACTTCTTTCTTAGTCTTTTCTGTTGTGCTTTTTATATTTTTGTGTTGTGGTGTACAAATAAAGAGTAATAATAATAATAATAATAATAATGTTAAGAAGACCATATTGTCCATTTCTTCTAATGCTGTCGGTTGTGACGATGTTAGCCGTAATATGATTATTCCCCTCCTTGATATTATTACTCCTATTATTACACTTATTTTAAATGAATCCATTCTGACCTCCAAATTTCCTGATGCCTGGAAAAGTGCAAATGTTGTACCTCTTCCTAAAAAGGCTAATCCCACTTGTTTCTCTGATTTTCGTCCTATCTCAATCCTACCATTTCTTTCCAAAGTCCTTGAAAAATTGATACACCATCAGTTTAACCTTTTCCTAAACAGAAACTGCTTATTCAACCCTTTCCAGTCTGGCTTTCGCTCTGGGCATAGTACGGCTACTGCTCTAATTAAAGTTACCGATGACATCCGTTGGGGCATGGATAATCAGCAGCTCACAGTGTTAACCTTGCTGGATTTCAGTAATGCTTTTAACACCGTAGATCATGATATACTTGTGAGTATGCTGCGTTCTCTTAACGTATCTCCATCAGCAACTGACTGGTTTCATAGTTACCTTAGTGGTCGTCGGCAGCGTATTCGTATCGAAGAAACCCATTCGTCTTGGTGCGATATTTCTGCTGGCGTACCTCAAGGCGGCGTGCTGTCACCATTACTCTTTTCTATTTTCATTAATTCTATAACTCAAAACCTATCTTCTCTCTACCACATGTATGCAGATGATCTCCAAATTTACACCCAGGCAACTCTTGAGAATCTTCCAGCAGCCATTGAGCGAATTAATAAAGATCTTGACTCAATTTTGGAGTGGTGTAGATTCTACGGCCTTAATGTAAATCCAAAAAAATCTCAAGCCTTAATTATAGGTAGTCGGCACCTAATCTCTAGAGTTGACTGGTTTGTGCTTCCTCCCATTGAATACAATGGTTTAGTTATCCCGTTTTGTGATACGGTCAAAAACTTGGGAATACATATGGATCGCACTTTAGGTTGGACGAATCATCTGAATCAGCTTAGCAGGAGAACTTTTGCTTCTCTTAGCTCTCTGCGTCGCCTGCGATCTTTTCTTCCAATTCCTACAAAAATTATGTTGGCACAGTCTCTACTGCTTCCTATTCTTGATTATGCTGACGCAAGCTATATTAACTTAACTGAAGAACAGTTAAATAAACTTGAGAGACTTCAAAATATTAGCATTCGGTTCATATTTGGATTACGCAAATATGACCATGTATCTCAATTTCGTTCTCGTCTCAAGTGGTTACCCATCCGTTTTCGCCGGAACTTGCATATCCTTTCTATTCTGTACTGTGTGTTATTTAATCCTTCATCTCCACCTTATTTAAAGGAGAAATTTGAATTCGTTGGCCGTCCAGGAGAAGTTCTCCGTACTACAAGGAAACTTGTTTTAAGGACGCCTACACATAATTCTTCTTTCTTCCATAAATCCTTTTCTGTACAAGCTGTTAAGTTGTGGAATGCTTTGCCTCTTGAAATCAGAGAGGCTCAATCGATAAATATCTTTAAAAGGCTTGTAAAAAATTACTATTTGTCGCAATAATAATATTATTTGTATAGTAGTTTATTTATTTTTTATATTTTGATACCTACTGTCCCATATTTTATTTTATGAGGTTTACGTTTAGTTATTTATATATTTATTTATTTGTGAGTATATATGTATATTTATATGTTATATTTGTAGTATTTATGTTATATTTATTTTATATAATATGTATTATAATTTGTAGCATTATATAAATCTTTTTTATTTATTTTGTTATTTCAGCACCATCTACCGGTTGTATTTGTAGCTATGTCCTTTCACACCATTGGTTGCCTGGAAGAGATCGCTATGTAGCGATAAGGCCGCCAAATTGTATACTTACTTTGTTAGTAGCTAAGTTTTCTTTTTTATAATTTCCTTTGTGGTGTACAATAAAAGTGTATTCATTCATTCATTCATTCATACCCCTATCTATTCGGTTTCTACACGGCATCGTACCGGAACGCTAAATCGCTTGGCGGCACGTCTCTGCCGGTAGGGTGGTACCTAACTAGCCACGGCCGAAGCCTCCCACCAGGCCAGACCAGGGAAATTCAGAAATTATATAAATTTCCAAACCCTGCTGGGGATCGAACCCGGGACCTCCGCACGTTAAGGCTACAGCGCTCAACACTGCGCTACGGAGGTCGTCAAATCACCGCGAAAGGCAGTTGGTAGTCTTTTATAAAGGACATCATGTTAGCTTAGGAGTATTCACCATTAATTAAACAAACACCTAGCTACGTGCACACTGTAAATCCATCACAGATCACAGTGCACAATACAGTACCGTTGTAACCAGAGGTGTTATTTGCCGACCTTCGGAAGATATCAATTGTGCAGGTGTCGCTTCGCTCATGCATGAAGATGCGTGATATGATGTACCCAATCGTAGGCACTATGATATTCCATCATCTTACATCAGTTTACTGCACCAATGTAGGTCTTAATTAATCTCATTTTAAAGGCCTAATAAAAAATGTAAAACTACACGTAAAATACAATATATCATACTAATATTATAAAAGCGAAAGTGTGTTTGTTTGTTGTGTTAGTTTGTTGGTTTATTGGTTTGTTGGTTTGCTGGTTTGTCCTTTAGGTAATCACGCCGCAACGGAGCAACAGATCGACGTGATTTTTGATGCATGGGTATAGTTAAGAACCTGGAGAGTGACATAGGCTACTTTTTATCCCGCAAAATTAAGGAGTTCCCGCGGGAATCAAAAAACTTAAACCACGCGGACGAAGTCGCGGGCATCTGTTAGTACCTAGGTACACCATAATTTCGCATTCTTTCATAAAAATATGTTACCTTTGTCCTAGATTTCGGAGTCCTTAAGCTTGGCGAAGGTACGAGTTAGTTTAGAGTAGTATACATAGGTACTAAAACCATACAGATCTTAGATGGCACATTTTCAATTGCGGACTTACTACTACTACTACATAATACTTATTGAGAATGGGTAATTTCCTACGTTTTTTTTTTTTTTTTTTTTTAAATCATTTATTTAAAGGCTTTTACATTATAGCTGTATGTCAGCCTTATCGTACCCTATACAAATTACAAAATTATATATATATACAACAGAAACAAAAAAAATTAAATTACTTATTAATTAAAAATAATCTGAACAGATTGCACGCTGCGTCAGAATTTGGCTCACTCAATATACCGTGAAAAACACCAACGTGCAATCTGCTCAGACGTAAACCTTCAATCAATTTGTCTCTACCTGATTGATATCGGGAACATTCCACCAACAAATGATACACATCGTCTGTGACGCCACAGACGTCACAGTTTGGGGAAGGTGTTTTTCCCATAAGAAAACCGAATTTGTTGGTTGGAATGTGTCCCGATCTAAGCCTATGTGCCATCACCACATATTTCCTTTTCAGCCGAGTATAGCTGCTCCAAGGTACATGAGGAGGTTCACACTGCAGCGTTCTATACCATATACCCTTTTCTGCAGACGTTCTGTCGAAGTATTCCTTCCATTCTTTGTAACATAATTGTCTATATTTTGGTAATGATTCAGAATAATTGATCTTAACTTTAATATCTTTACCTTCTTTGCACGCATATTTCGCTAAAGTGTCAGCCCTCTCATTACCCGACAGGCCAATGTGCGATGGCACCCATTGCAACCTTAAATCAACACCCATACTATTCAGTTCATCTATATTAGCTAGCACTGCATAAACTACCGAAACACCTCTGATACCAGAGGCGGATCGAGTTATATGCTCTAGTGCGCTTTTGCTATCGGTACAGATAAGAATCTTTTTATAATTAGTCGTTTTAACATACAACAGCGCCTCTGAAATAGCAATCAGCTCAATCGTCATTATACAAACCCCTCCATCTATCTTTAAGCAGTCATTATCATACAAGTTACAATCATTTTTTGTAGCAACATAAAAACTTGCACCCCGTCCCTGATCGCTTTTTGATCCATCAGTATACATAGTAAACCAACCTGCATACTTTTCTCTAAGCTCATTAATAACATCATATTTCAAATTATTGACTTCACAAAACTTTTTAGATTTTTTAACACATTCTAAGCTACATTTAACAATATCATGAACCTTAATATTAGTAACCCAAGTATTTAATGTAAACATTTCAAGACATACTGAAGAGGAAATAGGCTCTTCTTTTACTTCATCGTATACTGTTATAAGTAAAGGCTTTTTTTTATTCACCCAATACCTATTATTGCTACACAAACCACTAAGAACTTGTATTAACTTGACAGTCTCATTGTCTTTCCATGATAATGCCTTTAAACAATATTTAATAGCTAAATACCTTCTCCGCTGCTTTAATGGTGGGATACAGAGCTCACTCTCCATCACATGGATTGGAGTAGTTTTTATGAAACCACCCGTTGTTCTTAAAGCCTGATTTTGTAATCTATCTAATTTAGCTAAATGGCATTTTGCACTATTGTCATATATGAAGGACCCATAGTCCATGCGACTTCTTATTAATGCTAAATAAATTTGCCGTAAATGTTTAGTGTGGACGCCCCAGGATGCTCCAGCCAAAACATTAAGCAAATTAAAACATTTTTGCACTTTTATGACCGTTTCCCCAATTTGTTTACCCCATCTTAAAGATTTGTCCAACCATAAACCTAAATATTTATAAACCTCCACCAAGTCTAACGAAAAATTGTTCACTTTTAATTCTACACGTTGTCTTCTATAACCCCTACTAAATATACAACATTTGGATTTTTTAACCGATAACTCCAATCCAATGTCATTTAATAATTCATTAAACACAATTAATGCTCCCTGTAACTTATTAGCACTTTCAAGTATATCTCTATTTGTGCTAAGTAAAACAAAATCATCGGCATATTGGCAAACTGAAACATTAACAACTTTATGAAAAACTTTAGCCGTTACAATATTAAACAGAATAGGAGACATAGGATCACCTTGGGCTAATCCTTTATATGTGAATCTAGAAATATAGGTCCGCTTTTCTACATTGTCCAGAATTTTGAGGTGCCTTTCACTTAAATAATTCCAAATATATTGACATAATTTTTTACCAAAGCCAAACTCGTCCAAAGTAACAGTTAGTTTTTCTATCAATACGTTATTGTAGGCTCCATCAATATCTAAAAAGCATGCCACTGTTTGCTGATTTTCTGAAAATCCTATCTGAATATGAGTTACTAAACTCGCAAGACAATCTTGACAGGATCGACCTCTTCTAAACCCTGAGGTGAATGGAGATAATAGATTATTCTTCTCGGTATACCATTCGATCCGTTTAGTTAACATCGAATGCAAAATCTTGCAAATACATGATATCAAGGATATAGGTCTGAGCTTTTTATTAATGCTGTCTGTTGTATTACTCGAATTTGGCTTTGGTATTGGAACTACAAGAATATCACGCCATTGTACCGGTATATCGCCTGAGTTTACTATGCGGTTGTACAAATCCAGTAAGTAGAGTTTTCCGATGGTAGGCAAATGAGATATCATGGAATAAGTGATTCCATCATCACCAGGTGCTGTATCTTTTGTCTTTATGCAATTATACAACTCTTGCAAAGTAAATAGACTTTCTAATGATTTATTTGAGGAAAGATATTCGGGCACTTTTGTACCTACGTAATCAGGGGCCAGATTACATAAAAGCTCAACCTTTTGATCTCGGGATACAGAACACCTTGGGGAACGAAAACCTTTCATCCAACGCAAGCGCTGCCACATATCCGGTATTGTTGTTTTCTCATCAACACTATCACAATAACCTTGCCAATCTACAGTATTTTCCCTTTTAATAGCAATTTTGGCATTCCTAGTTTTTTCTTCAAGAACGTCTAAATTATCAGGTGTTGGGTTTCTACGAAACTGACTCAAAGCCAATCTACGCTTAGCTACTAATTGTGATAAATTTTGGTTCCAGTACGACTTAGGATGAAAGTCCTGTTTTGGATTCTCGCAATGTTTTACCATAGGAATAAATCTATCAGCTGCATCCTTTAACTGCTTGATAAAATTGTCATACACTAACTGGATATCAGAACATGTGTTACTCAAAGTGAAGCGATTTTCTAAATATTTTGTGTACGCATCCCAATCAGCTAATTTAAAGTTGCGTTTTTGTGAAATAACTACCGAGTCTCTATACTTAAACTTAATTTTGATAAAAACATGATCGCTCCCCAAACTTTCATTCATAACTTTCCATTCAAATCCTAATGCAATATCACTTGATACAAATGTTATATCCGGGGATGTCTTCTGAATGTTATTATTTACGTATTTTATTCTTGTGTGATCACCATTATTTAGGGATATATAGCCCGCCTCTAACGCTGAATCATAAATATTTCTGCCCCTTGTGTCTGTTTTATATGACCAATTCGTATGATGCGCATTAAAATCTCCTGCTATTAAACATTTACTTGGAAAAATAGAAAAAATATCTTCCCAATCAGAAGGTGAAGTGTTAATCGATGAAGGACAGTAAACTAAAATAATATTCTTAACATCATTACAATTTAATAATTTTACGCATTTTATTTCTATACCTATATTATTAATGTTCAAAGGACATTCCCGAATCTTAATTGATTTATGAATAATAAGGGCAACACCTCCATATGAATCCTCCCTATCCTTCCTTAGTATATTGTATCCACTAATATTAAAATGAGACTCTGGTTCTAACCACGTTTCACAAACTAAGGCAATATGAATTTTCTCCTGAGACAGTAGCAGCTCAAATTCTGTACGCTTATTTCTAATGCTTTGGGCATTCCACTGAAACAAATTTAATACAAATTCTTTTTGGCCGTAAGTGATGTTAGCCATTAAACAACAAAGAAAACATTTTTTTACACACATCTCCACTTTGTACAAAATTAACTATAAATTGTAAAATTTCCTTAATCAACAGCTTACCTATTAACTCCACTTTCGTTTCTAAGCTATTTGTTGTCTTAAAAATGTTCGTAATACTTTTAAAAATGTCTAATAAACGTCTACCAAAACTTTTTTCATACCCTTTCTTCTCCTTAGCCTGTTCTTCTCCACTCTGCTCTGTACTTTCTCCGAACGTCTCTTCAAACCAACTCGGCTGCTGCTGATGCGACTGTTCTTCTTTCCTCCTTGGTGTCTTTTGTTTTTTTTGTACCACTCTTGCTTTTGCTCTGTTTAATATCTCAGGCTCTAAAATCTGGTTTTCACCCCGTTCCTCGTCCTTATCTGTAGACATTCTATGAACCTCAGCTTGAACAACAACATCCCTGAAAGACCTATCCATTTGCGTCTGGGTCTTGCTCTGCTTTTGGGTATCTTCACCTTCGTCCTCCGATATTAATATATCAGGGTCAATATACTGGAACTCCGTCTTCTCAGAGAAATTTTTTAATGCATTTCGGTATGTACAGTTCCTCTCTGTCATAATATCTCTGATTTCTTTTTCTTTCAAGTAAACTGGACATTTTTTATACATTGCCATATGGTTTTCTTTGCAATTCACACATTTAAAATTAAGTGTCTCACAATTTTCGTGACTATCCCCACATTTTGGGCAAATTATTTTCTTCATAGGGCATGATCGGACAATATGCCCATACTGCCAGCAACCACTACATTGAGTCACAGGAAATGTATATTTTTCTACCTTAAACCTGCAACCAAAACCGAATACGAATGCAGGTAAAGTTGAACTTTTGAAGGCTAAGCGTATCGTTTCTGAATTTACCCACACACCTGTATTGGTCAACCTTCTAAGTCTTCTCACCGATACTATTTCAAAATCAGATTTTATATTTTTCAAAATTTCTTCATCTGTTTCATCTAGATCCACCTGTCTAACAATACCGTAAGATAAGGAAATCTCATCAGCCGGCTGAATCCTCCATCCCAACTTTAAAAGGTTTTCGCACTCCATGAAGTTTTTGCCGTTTTCTCGTTTTTCAAAAGAAATTATAGCCTTGTAAGGATTTTTATACATAATTCTACTAATACCCTTAATATTTTCCGATCTCAATAATTTAGCCATACCGAACTGTTTCGGTAACAATTCTTTGGATATAACACATACCCTAAACTCCATACTTTCTCCACAATTATCTGAGTTACTTCTAGCAGGTCGCTTAGGCGCTCGTTTCACTGTAATAAACCCTTCATCATCCTCAGTTGAATCTTCCTCTCGACCTCTCTTCTCAAAACTTCGATGCTCGCTCTCACTCTGTTTAGGCACTGACACATCTTGTTGCTCTTTCATTACTATTTCCTCCTCAGACATGTTACTACTTGTATCACAAACATTTTGTATCGGCTCCATAGTAAATAACCATAATTATTAAAAAGTAGGTAGTACGAGAAAAAAACTATTGAATACCGTACAGCTACTAAGAAAACACAAACCCGTGCGCTCGCTTTACCGGCTCGCGCGCCACTGTTCCTACGTTTTGATAAATATTTTTATTTTCTTGATACTTATCCAAAAACAATATCATACAATTACTTGTGAATCACATCATTCTTTAACTAAATAACTTAAACAGCCTCGACAAAATATAATTCTTATATCAATAAGTAGGTACATATAGCATTATTGGGGTTTGGAGCAATGTCGTACCTATACACAGGTAAAAAATATGGAGTAAAGCATAAAAATATAATTAATAATTAATCTGTTAATAACTGATAACATGGCATCCACAATATGGCGGCTTAGCACGCCAATCAGAAACCTCAGCTCATCAAATAGACAACAGCTAATTAATCAAATAATACCTGAACAAACTTATCATTTTTATCTCGATCGTGTGTGACGCAAGTATTAATTTGTCATTTTTTATTACAATAATAAGCATAGGTACTGTTCGTGACATTGTTCACATTTTAATAATAATCCTGACTTTAAGCAGGTTAAGCCAAGGAGCATTGCTAGTTATTTTTAAAACAAAAATGATATCTTCACAGAATATAATATTATCCAACTGAATAGATACATCAATTACAAATTTAGAATGTCGGTACCTACGAATAAAATGACATCACAACAGAAAAAAAATCGACCACCTGAAAATAGCATATGTATCAATTCCACATGGGAGAATTCTCTCTCACAGATGTCTCTTTTTAACCTACAGTTCAATTGATGGGTAGTATATGCAACTAAAGGTTTTTCTGCCACCTAAAAGAAAAGTTATTTTTGAAATTTCATCCGAAGCTGGGTCGGGTCAACAAGTTAGTTACATACATAAATTATGTAATACCTACCTACTGCCAAAACGTCACGTGGAAAACATTAAGATATTAATCGAATAATACCATTCCAAATAAACCATGTTTATCACGATATTTTCTGATGTCTTAAGGATTAATTTACTTATCATTTTTGTATTAATACGATATAATTGCAGTATTTCCACATTAATTACCTAAACAGAAAATTTTAATGTTTTTATTACTACAGCGTCAGCAAATAGTTACTCCAATGAGTTACTCTTATTCATTATCGCTAATTGTTATTTGTTAATATTGTCTTATCATTTATTAACAATTATTATTTATAGGTAAAATAAAGAAAGCCTACGAAAGAATTACGTGCCAAAGCCTGCCTGCTTGTTGCCAAAAAGATGTGACGCCTGTAAGATTTTGTTACGGTACAATTAATATAATAACATCTATACGAATAATTATAGTCGACCAAGATAATAATTGATGCTTTGACGGCTTTAAATGGAACAAACCACGAACGAACACAAAAACATACTTCATATAATTCTTGAAGAAGTTTTTTTTTAAATTACATGACTATGTGACGTAACCATATGCGTGTTTTTACACATTTGACTATAAAGAAGACCACACATTTTCGCAAAGAATAAGCCTCGCTTTCTCAGTGATAGTTAAGCAGGTAATCTTAACATCATTTCAAGCGGGCACGGTATATTTTTCAAAATAAGCATAATTTAAGGCTCTGTCATAGCGTAAAATCGGCAAAACGGAGTTTTTTTAAGCAGTGTATCCATCAAACGGTGACATAATGTATGCTTGTAAAAATAATTTGCTGTTTAATAAAAGCCACAAATCAAAATAAGAAGAGTAGATAATTTGCTGTTTTCAAGACCTTTAAGCAGCCATTGAATCATCTCAAAACACCATTTAAAAAAAATCTCTGCATTGAAATTTATTTTAAACATACCTCTTAGTTTACCTACCTTTTAAAGCAATTTTTCTCCTTATTGAAACTAATCATTTGAAATATAAGATAAAATTTATATTTCTTAATCAAACACATTGTCGAATTAATTTGTATTGAACAGTAAATATTTATTTTTTATTATTTCTTCCATTTTTTGCGACACGCGCAGGCTCGATTTCACCCCCGCGCGCCTATATTTTGATCTCGTGATCAAATAGTAGTCGATAGTAATCTCGTAATAGGTTTTTCTCAAACATGCATGGAAATATTGTCATTATTTTGAAAAAAGATCACGCGAAGTATCGAATTTTCGGACAAAGAAAATCAAATCCATTGCAGGAGCGTTTTTTGAATTTGGAACATTACAACGCTCCTGCAATGTTGTATCAAAAGGCGTGCTGGGGTTATTAGATACTATTTGATCGGATCTCTTTTGTCATTCATACCATAGTCTCTTTGCTTAGTACAAATTGCGTTTACGTGGCTGTATAGCCATAAATGCGTTTGCCTGTCGGCACAGATGATGAAAAAAAAATTGGCGGCAAAGCTGAAAATTCGTCTTGATTTGTTATTTACATAGGTAGGTACTTAATAAATATAAATTTAATAATAATTAAAATGGTTTCCAACGGTTCAGAGAGTGAATTGGAGATTGATTGTACTCCACCAGATTTAAGATAAGAAGCCAAATTGGCTTCTCCGGAAAACCTGCTTCCAGCGAAGTCAAAAAAAAAATACATGAAAGTACCTATATGATATGATAATAATATAAAAAGTATGTTTTATTTCCCTGCATTCTTTTGAGAAAAGCACTATATATGCCTCGGCGGAAATGGCAATTGCCTGTCTCGTATTAGTGAAGTCCTCGCCTACGGCTCGGCCTTCAAACTCATCCTCGACCTCCTATTTCCCGGCCTTTGCAATAATGTACTATTTATTGTAAAAAAATTATAACATATTGTTTCTTCATTTCAGATTGCTCAACTAGTAGAAGACGTTCGACGACTCCAAGCGTCGCTTTCAGCGCTTCAAGAAGCGCACGCGCAGCAGTTGCAGCGGTTAGAAGAAAGGCTAGACGAAAAGAAACAGCACATAGCGAGGCTAGAAGCGCGGCTAGATACACAGAGGGATTATGATGATATAAAAAGAGAAATCAGGTGAGTATCCAGTATAATATCAAAACAAAATATCTCATGGTGCCTTCAGGCAATAAGATCTGCACGAAAGATCCATAAAAGGGATATGTATACGTTTGGGTACTTTTTTGGCCGGACTGACTTCGAGAAAAAAAATACGCTCAGTTATAAAAAGTTTCATGTTACGGCATTAATAAATAAACATTACAAAACCTTTTCATCATTGAACTAAAAGTTATCGTGTCTTAACAATAACGTGCAGTGGTATTTTACTCGAGATCAAGCAAAAATAAGCTTTCAAAACTCCACTTCTAAAATTCTAAATAGACGTACCTAGATAACAGGAGAAAGTAGAATATGCCAAGGGAAACTATCTATAGCAACTCGTATGATTCCAGCACCTACGTTTCAAGGAAACTGCATTGTCAGAAACATGATTCTAAGTTTATCCACATTAAAATATTTATTTATTTAACGCATTAGAGATGCAACGCGTGAGTCGCCCACGGTGCCAGAGAATTCATGCCCTTTGTCCAAGTGCCGCAAACACCTTGGATTTATCTCTCAGGATGTATTAACGTGGATGATTTCATTTTGTTTATAATTTTGCTAACTGTCGCGCCTATAGACGGTCTTGGTTGGTATTAAATAAAACTATTGCTTTTACATATTTATTTGAGGCAAGTAAGTACTTAAAATTATAGTGCTCCTAATATTTGGCACACTTTAATGCTACTCTGCACTGAATATAAATTAAAGGTTCCTCTGTTCTTGTCAGCGATCGGTGTGGGAAACAATGATCCCAACTATATCAAAGGATTTTATAGTCAGATAGAAAAATTGTTTACTTGAAAAGCAAATGCAATCTCACCTGATGGAAAATGATGATTCAGTCTAAGACGGTAAACAGCATTTTACAGTAAGAGGCTTTAGCTGAAGCCTGAAGATACCAGACTAAACCTGACCTTAATATGTATAAATTGACTGCCCTGATTCGCCAAAGAGATCACCCAAATGCCCAAAACTCATCTCAATCATCCTCGAAACCTGGATAAGTTTTTTTATAACTTTTTAAGCCATATTCGGCTGGAAGCCATCGGTTTACATAATATATTTAAATTTGAAGTAATTACGTTCAGTAATTCAGAAGTTATAAGGCTCTGACAGATGGACGGACGGCGGGACGGACGGACGGACAAGTGCAAATTCACTCAGGTAGACTGAGACCTTCGCTTCGCTCGGTCAATAAACTTGATAACGTTTATCAGAGACGTTGACCCGTGAGATTAGCTACGAGCCCTATCTTTGTTTACATGTTGAGCAACCACCTAGGCCTTCGATGGGGGACTTTAACTTTGTCTGTATTTCTTATGTAAAGAGCATCTAGCATGCATTTTGAAATCGGGAGATATGCGTTAATTAATACCCGGTTGGATATAATTTCTGATCTGTTTGATTTTTCTATGGATTGAAACTCTCCCTCTCAACAATATAGAAATTAGAACAGAGACTTCCAAATATAATTCGAAGAAAATCAATTAAAGATATTTGAAACTCTATTAAATCTGTAAAACTTAGAACTGGTGACAGCGTGAAGAAGACAAAACTATGCGTTTTCAATTCTCTATAGTCTATACAAAATAGCCAATGTCACTCTCCTTCAGTCAAAAAATTAGGTCGATTAATGGTCCATTACCTCGAGATGAATAAATACTTTCGCATTTATTGTTTTAGTGGAATTACCTTGAACTTTACACGATGACTCCTCAAATATTATTAAGATTCGAAACTAACTATATTTTTTGTTAATTTGTAGTATTAGATTCTAATTATTATACCTACCTATAGTCACTTTCTCATGTCAGACTTAATCAAATAAGACTCACAATGATGAAACCTGTATACAAAATCGTTGCGAAATGATTAACTCAAGAGCACAAACAAAAGAGCATGCAAATAGTAAATCTACACTTGTGCAAGCGGATAAAAGAAATACCTCGTATGAATAAGCAGTACAAATAGCGAATAACTAACAAAATAGGGAATTCACTATACAACAATGCCAGTTGTCTTTGCACAAAGCCACGCAAACTGTGCCTATTTGCCGACCCTACCTTTGACTGATAAGGCGCGCTTATTAATAAAATAATTGTATACGACGACGTATAAATAACTTCTATTACTACTTCTATTTATGTTAGGTACAATATTTGCCAGCTTTATCTTCTAGAAGTCCTTCTTTTAAAGCTGAGAAGTAATTATTTACTACCACATTTTGAATGAATGAATATACTTTCACTAGCCTTGCAGCTTCGCTCATATTCAGTTTGATTTTCTTACAAACCCCTATTTTACCCCTTTAGTAGTTTAATTTTCAAAAATCCTTTCTTAGGGGATGACTACGACATCGTGGCTCTCTGCATGCCAAATTTCAGCCTGAATCCCGATCCTTCCAGTAGATTGAGCTGTGCGTGCTTTTCCTTTTACACTTATTTACGAAATTGTCACACCATAGCAAAATACAAATCGTATTTCTTCTTAGTTTTATACAATATAAAAAAGTCATTAATGTCTACTGCATCTTTAGTGCTTAGGCATATTCAGCGGTTGCCTCGTTTATCAAAATCAGGGGCCAGTAGGTTCAGTAAGCATACTATAATATCTAAGCTGAAATGCATGACTAATGTATCGGATATCAATAATATGCAACTGTCGAAGATACTCGCTACAAGGTTAAAAAGCATCTTATCTAGAACCAAAGAAGCTTAGATATCTCATCTTAAAACTATTATAGAAACTATTGTATTTCATGACTGAACGAGCTCAATCAACAGCAAGAAGTTGTCGACGAACTTTAAAGATCATAAAATGTGCCATACTGTGGTATACCTAAATAAGCTCGGAATATAGTATGTACCTACCTCAATAAAATTAATCACAAAATTCTGGAAATTAAACTGATAAAGATAGAAAAGGTCTATAGATAAAGGCAGGAAACTAATAATAGTAGGTACCTCAATTTCTTTATTAACGGTCGATAATTCTATTTATATTTCCCACTGATGGAGCAGGAAACTAAAAAAATAACATCTAGAAGTTCTCAGGGAGCGATTTGTGTATCAATAAATTGTACAAACATAGGGGAGGCTGCTAAATTCCTTATCTCGAATCGTTTAGCGTGTAGATGCTAGGACTTTTTGGGACTTGTCGCAACTCCAACCGATTTGGGGATAAAAAAGGAGGAATAAGAAAAAATGTTGTTCGAGACCTCCGATGTTGACGCTACGAAGTTCGAAGTGGTTCGAACCTTTTAGTGGGTCCGGCAAAATATGTGGACAGAATATTAGATGCTACCGATATATAGAGGTCCTCTTCGGATAATATGGGCCTTCTTTACTTTAAGTACCAAAGTCCTATAATACCAGGAATCATGCACTCCCTGATATATTTATTTTAAAGAAGAAAATATAAAGCCGTACAAAATGTCTGCACTAACGCCAGCGATAAGTACACGCCACGATACATGCCATATAGTATACGAGTAGCTTTCATTTTTCATGATAGGTTCAAGCTTTGATCCTATCGGCAGACGCCAATGTTCATAAGCTTGATATGAAAACTGACAAAACCCAAGATTACCTATCTTATTCTTCGGAAGATGTACTTGATGTCTGCATAGTTCTTGATGAGCAGTTTTTCTAAGAATGGAAATCGAAATAAGAATTAAGCAACTGTCAGTTGTCTAAATAATGTTGCAATTAAATAAATATTGGGTAACTTAAACTGCAAAGTAGTTAGGTAGGTACATATTTATTAAATATGGTTAATAAATAATTATACATTATGGAGCAATTACCAGCTTAATGTGAATAAATTTGATTATTATCAACATTAAATATTATCTTGATCGGATAATTAATTTTGCTTCTCGCGACGCGCAACGGTGAGTCCTACTTGAAAGTTACTTGATTATTTAATTTAAATTATTAATCATAATTATTTTTTTCTTATTAAAAAATATGGTCAAGTTTCAAAATTGGTTTCTCTAAAGTTAAGCTTACCTACAACTTCTTTGTAGTTAAGCCCTTAGATAAGAACGATCATGGTCATCGCTGCTTGGTGCATGCTTGACTTATTTGACTATGCGTCTCTACTCTGACAGCTGCTCCTCCTTCATTGTGCACTCATAATATAAGGACACGTCCGTCGTAGTCCTAACTTTTTTTGTCCTTCTCATGTTAGCATACTTCAATGATAAGTAATAGCACCAACTAGGTTACGCGATTTATCTGGTGGCGCAAACCTCGTATATTAAAAAGCATCAAAAAGCTACCTTACGTCTTGATTTTTAGAGTGATAATTTTTCAGCTCTCAATTAACGAATAAATCTAATACTCACATTACGAGTTGCGTTGTTCCTGAAGTGCCTCGTTGGTCTAGTGGTTGGCATGTTCGACTGCAGCCGACGAGGTCCCGGGTCGGGCCAATATTACCTAAGTGTTGGGTTTTTCTGACTAGAAATTCTCAGTACTAGCACGGTTTCACACCCGTGCCTCGTAGAGCACGTTAAGCCGTCGGTCCCGGTTATTATCACTGACATGATAATAGTCGTTAAAGCCCGCCAACAAGCCGCCAACCCGCATTGGAGCAGCGTGGTGGGTCTAAGCTCTAATTCCCTCTCTCCTATGAGAGTGGAGTCCTGTGCCCAGCAGTGGGGGTGCTAATGGGCTGTAGTGGTGGAGTTGCGTTGTATGATAGGTAACCAAACGACCCAAAAATGTGCTCTTAATCCATACTAATATTGTAAATTCGAAAGTGTGTCTGTGTGTCTGTCCGTCTGTCTGTCTGCTACGCTTTAAAGGCTCATCTGTTTAACCGATTTTGATGAAATTTCGTACAGGAATAGGGTGTATCCCGGGGAAGATCATAGACTTAGCTTAATCCACGCGGAGGAAGTCATCTAGTAGGTACATAATATAATTAAACTATTATGCTTGCTTATCCCTAAAAGGACTTCAAAGAGACTGAGTACAACTAATAAAGGTAAATACCAGTAAAATTGCCAACGATTAATATCATCAGATGCTGTGATAACTAGAACCCGTATCTTAAGGACTTGCATGATAGGTGACTCGGGAATAACATGTGTTTCTGTCTATTAAATAGATTCTGATGATATTAATATTAAACAAGCTATCTAGATAAATGTTTACTTACTTTATGGTTATGGATATACTTAAGCATAAATAAGCAAGTAAGGTTAAAGTATTTTAAAAAATATCGTCGTACTTAATCAGTATTTTTTTAATAATTTAAGAATAGTATTAAGCACAGCTAATGCGCTCGCGACTTGGTCCGCTTTTCAAAAGTCCCCTTATAATACTGTAGAAACCTTTTGTGATCACTGTTGATCACTTCAGGTGTGTCCAAATTGTGGCCTGCAAACGCTGCGCACTTGCCGCTCTGTTTGGACACACCCTAACATGCTTGCGATACGGACAACTAAAAATCAAACTTGACAGAAAAACAAAAATTTTAAATAGGTTATTTGGTTTATGCGACTTGTACAGAGTCTTAATAAATTAAAATGAAATTTTTACAAATCAAAGTCACGAACATAAATAACATTTACAATATCCACATGTACCTACCTACTCGTAGGTACTGTGCTATATTATCTTTTTTTTTTTTAAATTGAAAACAATAGGTACAATGGATCTTAAAGCTAGTTAGCCCAACCTAATTAGGTACTAAATAAATCATGCCCGCTTGGAATGGTGGCAAGAATGCTGGCTGCATTACACTTATCAGTAAGTATCACACAAGACACATATCACAAGCAAGTGCTCACACACGAGACACACAAAGCTCTTAGTTTCAAGAAAACGTGCAGTCCAAACTCCAAAAGTCGGAAAACACGTAGACGTGGAAACAAACATCGCACTGAGTTATTTCGACAACCTAAACACATAAAATCATTAGAGGATGCGGTTACGAAAGCGTGATTGAGTGGTACATAAAGGTTGAAACAAACGCAGCACGAGACAGCAGCGCATCGCCACGACAACTGTATGCAGGACGGCACACTGAACGGTATAAGCCACTAGCTGATTCCTGCGACTTCGTCCGCGTGGAATTAGTCTTTAACAATTCCCGCGGCCACTCCTTAATTTTCGGAATAAAAAGTCACTCTCCAGGTCCTCAACTACACCCATGCAAGAAATCAGGTCGATCCGCTGCTCTTTTGCGAGATGCGGCGTGATTGAAGGATAACCCTATAAACAAGCACACTTTCGCAATAATAATAATGTGACTGCGCCGGTAGTATTGCGACTGAAGAGTTTAGAACCGAAAGAATTTAGCATCGACAAAATCAACTGACAGTGGACAAAAATCTTGAACTTATCTTTAATTGCAAAATGGGATGAGAAGAAATGAGAATGTATTGACGAGTCAGAATCCAGAATACATTTATGTTTTACTGTCATGCAAACAAAATTCGAGTGTGAACTTGTGAAGCAACGATTCATCAGTAGAACTTAAAAGTGATTCAAAACTACGTCGCAAGATTTAATTCATTTAAAAAATGTGAAAGCTAAGTACAACTGTTCAGAACTTTAGAAGTTACTTCTCAATAAAAAAAGCTTGCATAATCTGTTATAAATATGTGTGTTCCCACAGATAGCAGTGAAAGCGGATGAAATCCGTCAACATCCGATGATAGCGCGCAAACACCCATCAATTAGCTAGCTATACACACAAAAGATCCTCGTTTTCCCGTCAATTAGTCAAAATTACCTCCAATGCACCGCTTTTCTATTTAAAATTCTGATATACTACTCATTACATTCCAAATTTAAAAAATTGCATTGCAAAAATAAAATTTCTATGAAAATTACAAAAAATATTGGATGATTCTACAGATGTGAAAGTTTTAATAATGCGAAAGTAGTTCGGTTTGTCTGCTTGTTTGCGTAAAAGTACGGCTCAACTGCAATACTGATATTGATGGGATTGAATTCTGGGGACAGGCAAGAGATATTTTTGACAACTAGGAAAATCTGGATTTGTACAAAAATCTAAATCCGTACGGATGATTTGCAGGATCAGTCTACAACATTATGTCCACGTGAAATTAGTCCCTAAAAATCCCTTGAAAAATCACTTTAGGGACTTACCTTACGCTAAATGTAGGATTTAAAGAAAACTCCCTCATAAAGTTTTCTTTGACAAAACTCAGATTTCTATGCCTAACCTGTAGCTACAGTATTCTTACCTATACTTTTAAGAAACAGTTCAATTTCCTGTAGTAATTTTACCTGTTCCTTTCTATTTTATTTAGTAAATTCTGTAATCTGTTACTGTTCCTGCACTTAGCACGATTTTGCGCCAAGATTTTACGCGATGTAAATGCTTGTCAATATTACAACTAGGTAGGTAAATTAAAAAACTGAAACGATTCAATTAAGATATGTGTCCGTGGTCTATAAATTCATCAACCAACCAACCAAAACACGCTCGACCAATGTTTTCCATAGTTTAATGTGTTATTTTTACCAATATGGCGAACGATGGGCGGCTTCTTTGACTCATCAAAGGGCTTGTGACATCAAACGGGCCGACGCTCGCGACATAAAATCACGCCTGTGCAAACATCATAAACAATCCGTAAAAGAATTACTATTTATAGTGATCGATCGATTCCTGAACGGAAGTGTTTCGAGCACGGTGTGCATTCTAATCTCTAATGATTCTATGGTAATTCTAATCCACCTTTATTCCACAAATGACAGGAATATTATAATAATTATGATGGTACAATGAAATATACTAAATATATATAAATAAATATATGAATGAATAGGTATATGAAAGCCCTTTTCGTCTTTTTCCTAATATTCGTACATCAAAGTTATTGAAAGATTAAGGACTTTCCACCCTCCTTCTTCGTTCGGAAATCAGACAAACTATCGACTTACACGACAGGATTATATAGATAAATGAGAAACACAATAGAAAAAACTTCCCCGACTCAATTATTGCCTAGCACGCGAGAGCATTTGTCGATTTTCCCATGATCGGAACCGACATTCACTTTCATGAGCCCGAAAAATAATAATCCAGCATAATCTGTGCTTCTCCATTCAATCCGTGCCCAATAGAAACTGTTCGAAGCACCTGTAGCGGTTTATTGCTTATTTATACCGCTTCTCAAGTTGGGATTAAGTTATAGCCAGCCTTCGAAGATTAAAGCTTAATAGGGGGTGGAACAGATTGATTTCTAGACGATACTGCGCCAAATCTCGACTAATTTCGGGATCGGTGGCGTTCGCTTTCTGAATTTTGATTAAATTCAAAATTCGTTCCATATTTGAATATTGAGAACGGTAGATAACTCTGTGCTGTGTTTAAACTTTAATTCTCGTAATTCCACACGGCTTTATCCACTGATGAAATCAAGCATATTATTTTATTAAGGAGCTTTTATTAAGCTCTACACAGAGTCAACAAACAAAAATTGTGATACGAGGTAAATCTATATATATAAAATTCAAAGTCCTGACTGACTGACTGACTGACTTATATATCAACGCACAGCCTAAACCACTGTGGCTAGAAACTTGAAATTTTGACTGTAGGTTCCTTTTGTGACGTAGGCGCTCACTAAGGAAGGATTTTTCAAAATTCCACCCTTAAGTGGGTGAAATAGGGGTTTAAAGTTTGTATGAAAGTCCGTCATTTCTCAAGTTATATCAACGAAACTTGGTATTTTGGCTTTCGGTAAAAAATAAAGAAATGCGTATTTCACAGTTTTTCAAAATTTCACCCTCAAAGGGGTAAATTGGGGTTGAAAGTTTGTATGAAAGTCCTTCATTTCTCAAGTTATAGCCATGAAACTTAGCATTTGTGCTTTCAGTCAGATATGAAGAAGTTAGTACTTCACCATTTTTGAAATTTCAACCCCCAAAGGAATGGAATAGGGGATGAAAGTTTGTAAAAAAGTCATTTCTGAAGATATTTCTCAAGTTATATCAACGAACCTTGATATTTTGGCTATCGGTAAAAAATAAAGAAGTACGTGTGTCAAAATATTTAAAAATTTCACCACCAAAGGGGTTAAATAGGGGTTGAAACTTTGAATGAAAGTCCGTGTTTTTTCAAGTTATCGCCCTGAAACTTGGTATTTGGGCTTCCGATTTAAATTTATGAAATACGTATTCCACAGTCTTGAAATTTCTATCCCCAAGGACGTTAAATAGAGAGTTTGTCCTTCAATCACGCCGCAACAGAGCAACGGATCGATGTGATTTTTTGCATGGGTAGGTACAGTTGAGGATCTGGAGAGTGACATAGGCTTCTTTTTCTCCCGGAAATGAAGGAGTGCCTGTGGGAATTAAAAAAACTTATGCCACGCGAACGAAGTCGCGGGCGTCCTCTAGTCTTTAATATGGCCGAAGCGTAGATACACAATCAAAAATGGAACTTTTCAACTTAAGATGTTGACACACTAAGTTGAATCTAAAAAAGGCAAATAAGGAATGAAGCACCGCTTATCTCTTGTTTAATTAAAAACTAAGCACACACGATTTACATATTACCCGGGAAAACAAATATACGAGTAGGTATGTAATGCGTTACTAGCATACGGAGCGATGTTTGCCTCCTATATATCAATATAGAGGGCCTATCGTGGACACCTGTCTCCATTTGCTTAGGCGATGTTTGACTTACGTTTAACGAAACTTTAGTCACACACAAATTATCAACTAATTTACGCTCCCCGACATTTTTTGGGTCATAAACAGACTAAGCTTTTTACTGCGTAGTGTTGACATAATTCTCTCGGCCAGACGTTTGTATGTAAGAACTAGGAAACGGGCCTTTGTCAACAAACAAGTTTCGGGAAAAAAGAGAAATGTCAAGTTTGACAGCGCGGGTTCTGGACAGCGATATTGGACTCTGTGTATCGGCGCGTTCGGAAAGGCGTACCGGATCTCGTATTGACCAATCGATCGGTCGTGATTGGTCAGTCTGGTCGCTGGGCGGGGCGCCTGTTATCGCCGACCGATGATTTGGCTGATAAGCCCCGATTGTGACGTCAGCGTCATTGTTCCGATATCGCAAAAAGATGTCGTTCTTGGCTTTATCGATTACACTTTTGATTGGCGGTAGATAACTTATCTGTGATTGTTCCAAATCAGAATATCTCGTTAAAGATAATTTTACATTGTTTTCAGTTTTATATTTTGTAAAATACCTGTACCTACCTATCTAATTATAAAAATGAAGTCTTCCTTGACACAGTAAAACATTTACATAGTCAAAGATTTGTTTTAAAAATTAATAGTAATCTATTTCAATTAATAAATTATCGAGAGCCGGCACCCTATAAACGCAATCTCAAAGACATACCTTCCTACTCCAAAAGGGGATTCCGATATTGATTTATAAGTATCAAATTGGGACTTCAAAGCGATTTGTACAAAAGGAGAACGGCAGAGATATTTTGCATCCACCTTGCTCGATTCTGTTAGTGGATACCTACCTAGATACTTAAATGTACCTACTGCCTCATTGGTCTTAGGTCTAACTCTAGTAATTAGCGTGAGGAAGTCCTGGGTATGAATACCGGGCCATGATAGCATGGTACTTACCTACTTAATATGTAGGTACTTAGGGTTTTTCTTACAATATTTCTTAGTTGGCGTTGTGTCACCCCCGTGCCTCGGAGAGCACGTGAAGCAGTCGGTCCTGCGCCTGATCTCTCTTTGTTCGTGTTGGATTTTCCGTCCCATCGGACTATGAGAGTAAGAGAATAGAGAGTCTACTAAGCCGTACGAAGCTTCTTGATTTAACTTTAACTTATAGACACCAAATGTGACCCCAAAAACCTTCAATATTCACACAGACACTAGAAAACCAGGATGAGTAGGTAATTAAATCAAAATGTCTCCCGCGCGGGGTTTAGATACTTGTTCTCGTCAAATATTCAGCGTGTCGCCATAAGCTGAAGGCTTTTAAAACAAAGATGCTTTTAAAGTTTCGTGCAAAACATCAAGGACATAGTCGGTACATTATCTACCGTTTATTAATGGTAATTGGTACCCTATATAGCCAAGGATTAAAAACTATAATATGTTATGTTGGCGTAAAGATTTGTGTTATGGCATGCCAAAATTCCAACATACTAAATCGTTTTTTTAAATAAAACACCAAATGAAAATGTATCCATTATTTAACCGGTGTTTTTACGTATACCTAAGTACCTAAATTTTAACAAACTAGTAGACTTATATATTAGATACTTAGATATTATGTGTTAATACAGTGACAAATCAAAAAGTACTTAAATTTCAAAAATCTAATTGTAATGAACAAAATTAAAATTATAACAATTCGGACTGCATCCCGGGCTATAATTATAATATTACCGACCTTTTTAATGACTGGACCATAGTCATCATCAGTCTATCATCATTAGGTATACCAAAACATTGGGTATTTGACAACTAGTCAAATCAGCAACTTTTTTCAACGTCAAAACGCGTGCTTAGTATGGGATTTTGTATGAAACGTTGCATAGTGATTACTGATTAGTGACGTCATCAAAGTCCGACGCACTTTTTTACTTTAATCGATACTTTAAAATAGTTATTCAACATAAAACTAACAGGGGACGTGGATATTACGACTTTTGGGAGATCCTCTATTTAATAATTGCACTAAAAAATAATGTATTTGAATAGCTGTTGTCAAATACTTAGGTACTTACCCAATTCTGAGGGAAGACTCGTGCTCAATAGTGATGATAATGATATGATATGAACCTCAGCTTTAGAGAAACGGAATGTCATAGTTCGAATTAAAAAGTACAACAGTAGGACAGTTGTCCACTGAAATAATCGAACCTACGATCGAATAAAATGTTACCTAACTCTAAGCACTTATCAGAGCTTAGAATATCTGCCAGTAGGTCAATGTGTAAGTAATTTAATTGGTAAGAAATTCTAAAACTTCCGCCACACGGGCGGCGTGTCCTCGTAAAATATGCAGTGTTACACGCCTTAAGTGAAGGCTTTCGAGACAAAGATGCTTTTAAGCTTCCGTATAGAATAGAGAAAGGAATGCAGTCGCTATAAATAGCGAACTACTTAATATACTTTTAAAAGTATCGATATATTTTTTTAAGTAGATCTTGTTTTCCTATATTTAATATTATAGATTGAAAAGATCATGAAATGAAAGTTTATTCATGTTATGATCGATTGTTTTGGTTAAAGAATAATAACAAACAGAAAATTTTAACTATCCATACAATCAGCATACTGATTTAGTTACTAGATTAAAATAGGTATATTGTTGCTTCAGAAATCAGAACTATTATACATAGACAAGATTTTGGTAACATATTAATTTCTCGTGCAACCTTCTTATGAGAGCAACGCTGTTGTTGCTAGATAATACTAAGTTGTATCATCTGCTTTTTTAGATAACATCAAATTTTCTTAATCTAACTGTAAGTGGGTAGGTACTTAGATACTTAGTCTGAACCAAAATTTTATTTTAATTTGGAGGGAACTCTATATTTGGCTACTCTACCCGTCCCCTAGTCATAAAGGTTGTTAAGACTAAGCCAATATGGCGGCCACTCTCGCAACATACAACCGTGTCACGGCTACTCTAAAACTAGGGACAGAACCTATTGCCAAAGTTTTTACAAGATTCACCCAAATTGATAACTTAGCTGAACTTAAACTAAATCCTATCCCAACTTTACATTTACTAAGTTAAAAACTAATTTTCGCCAGCAACTTGGTTTAGTCTATATTATAAGACGTAGGTGCAAACTTGATGCTGTATTGGATAGCAGAAATGAATTATTAATATTGCAGGTCTATGTAACCTCAATGATTTTAATTCTATACTATAGGTAGGTACTAATGGGCCCGGCAGACGTTGTACTGCTTGAACCAAGAAACCGATTGCAGCGCCTCCTACTGGGTCCATTTGTGCAGATATAAACCATCTAGGGACCCACACAAACACACACAAAAAATTCCATCAAAGCGGAGCCGTTTCTAACGTTTTAGCAACACTATAAACATCATTTTTATATACCTATAAGAAGATTATGTCAAAAATATTTATAGAGAATGGAAATGTTCTTACCTAAATAGGTAGGTATTATATGAAACAAGAATAATCTAAAAATTAATTCTTGGTTCAAAATTATGATAAAATAAGATCACCAATACGCAGATTACTACTACTACAGCAGAGCTTAGAATCTTAGATGAATATTGAATTAATAAAAGGTTTCGTTTTTCCAAACCCCCAAAAATGGGGGCAAAACTAGAGGATGAAAAGTAGTTAAAGAATTGTCTTGCTGCTGTAAAAGACAATAACCAAGAGATCCATCGGGAGATTTTTAAAGTTTAAACATAATTTGCGCTGCTCGACTAAGAATTTACGAGCTTGGAATATCTTAGTAGTGGAATGAAAAATTCTCAAATGTAGGATAAATCATTTAGGTATAAGGTACTCGAGTCTCTCCTACCTACTTACCTACCTCATGTACTTATTTTGATAGAACCAAGGTAAGGTTTGTGTGATGAAACATAAGTTTACCTACATCTCACGTTATTTTTGAGTCTACAAGTAGGTAATACCCCGAAACTTATTACTATTAATGCTGATAATTAGGTATTTCCTGCCAATTAAGTTTATAATTATATAGGTAGGTACTGTAGTTTAGTAGCCAAAGCCATGTTTTATGAACATAACTACGTAGATAGATACTTATTTAATTTAAAATATTAAATTGTATCGTAAACGTACCATATGCATAAATTGTTTATTCATATGAGCAAAATCCGTTCATAAGTGGCAACTATCAAATCTCGCCTATCTAACTGCGAAATTCCCTCCATAAGAAAACAACTACACTTAAGCTATGAATTGAAACAATTAGCCATTCACGTTCGAATCACCTGGGGACTCGATACAGCGTTTACTGTTAGAGTGCCTCGAACACACGACCGAATCTGATCGTCACACCCCCAATGCCTCTCCAATGTAGGTAGTAGACTACTAAATTTAGCCCCATTGTCCCGATCAAAGGCTTAATTGGTGATATATTAAATTGTAATTAAGGTACAACCCTATTGTTGTAGGTGTGAAAATCTGGAGCTTGAGGCGAGTCGATTTGTTGCCAGATTTGTCGTTCGATCGGTTCGGTTTACTGTACTCGGAAAGTGTAGAGACTTCAGGCTGAACAGTACATTGTATCAATTTATAATATTATATTGAAGTGTTTTATCACGTTTCCTTGGCAAAACTGAACTATTGGTAGATTTTCTGCCAGTGATTAATCCTTTTTGGGAAAATTAAACCTATATAATATAATATGTTTCATATTTTGATATAATATGTACTTATCTATAGTCTTATTAAGCAGATAAGCCCACCCATCTAAACAAACGTTAACGATTTAACCAAACGTAAGCAGCTTAACCGTAACGTGAACGTAATCTCTGTTTTTGTAAAATGTCTTTGAATACGTAAAGATTTAAGGAAAATAATTATGAAAAATCATTGTGATAGTACGATAAAGTTATCGTAATTTACCTAAGGAGGTGGAGTAAGTTAGTACCTACTGATAACATAATAAGGGTAGGGTCATTCCGATACCTACCTTAATAAATTGAGCGAGCATTGATTACCGCACTCCGTTCAAGGTGAATTAATTAAGTATTTTAATTAATAGGATATCCCGGTATCCTTATTGGCAATCCTTTCATAAATTTATTGAGACGCAACCCTTTGAAGGCCCTATTGGGTAGGAGAGCCAAACGGTCTGTTTATCTTGAACATGTCCTGCTTCTATGGCGAGCTGAGGACCTATTACGTTAAAATACAGTGTTACGATTGTAGTCACCTCTGATTGGCTCATCATTCCATTACACCATTGTCGCAACAAGAAAACCAATCAGCTAATCACAACAATAATTGAGATTGTACCAATGATTGATGCAGCTTTTACATAATAGGCTGTTAGTCATTATAAGTTTTATAATACCTTTTATGGTACAATTATTTTTATTTTCTTAGGTATCAGATATTTTTTTTATCAACACCACTGTTGGTGAACTTTGTGATCCATTTAAATGTTTGAAGGCAAATTGTAATTTCAAAAAATAAAAAATGTATTAGGTTAGTAACTTAGTACCTACTACTAATGTAAGCACTAGATTATAAATTATCATATTTTTTTGTTTTTGTCAATTCGGACGAATCAGGCACAACGAAAAAAGCTTTTTAGAAGCCAGTGAAAAAATATAAATTCCCTGCTATTACAATTTGACGATGGATACCCTATTATTAGCAGATAAGAGTACGCCTGATAAGTAATATAAATTCAAGCTCGACATTTTGTGTTGAAGGATATCTTGTTTAATACACAGAAAAGATGACTGCTTTAAATATCGCTGGCAGGAAAATGATACTGTAAATTATATATGTAAAAACGCTGTTGATTACAGACAAATAAACAAAATAAAAATAAAAAAATAAAAATACCTACATAAAAATCTTAAGATGCACGATGCATCAGTAAAGATTTCCATGGTTTTGTTGTATCTACTGCATATTTTGTGTTTTGATAGATTCCAGAACTAGATATAACACCGTGTTCTCCTTGTTACAGCATGCTCCGATTTTCGGAGCTGGGCCCAATTACTGAGAGGCCGCACTCACATTCACTTCCTAAAGACATATTCGGATCACAGAATCAGTAAGATGTTTTATTTATATACCTACACAATACCCGCATTTAACCTAAGCTTCTGAGATACTCTTACCATAATAAAATTCGTATACAAGCACGTACCTACTTACTAATTGTTGCAACGGAATAGTTCTAGGTTTCATGATAATTTTGCTTTGTTCCAGTTTACTCCGGTCTATGGATTTGGGACCAAATGAGCGAGTAGAGCGCAAAGAGGCGCTGCGCTCGCCTGCTGCTTCCGCACATCGAGACAGCTCGAACGAACGCGAGCGAAGCGCGGAGAGACGGGATATGGGTAAGTACCACGAAAACACACTCTCTTTACTAATCTTACCTAATTCTGCCGAAAATATCGTCATGTATTCCACGCCACATCTGTCCAACTCGAGCTTATTTCGCAATTTGTAAGCATAGCCCGTTCTGATGGCAGTAAATGAAGTCATAAGCTCCAGTCGGGCCGGGTGTCTGCATTCAACCGCGCGCTTGCCGTAGCTAGTCCGCGTCATTCCGTGTCCGTCTGACCATTACGCCGCGGAGTACGAGGAATCCAAGTTCCCACCACCTCCACGCTCGATTCGGCTCACGAACGCGCGTAATCGCGCCGCTATAGGCCTCTGAATAAACATGCGAACTCGAAACGAGCCGACTGCGAATTCGTATACGTTAATGCCGCTTACTAGCGTGCGTGAACCCCACCCCCCGTGTCCCTCCAACCCTCCTCGTGTTCCCGCGTAACCGTGCTCTCATCGCAGGTGGCGAGGAGTGGCCCAGCACGCCACCTCCGCTCAACAACAACACGACGCACCACAACAACAACGGGCCCGTACCGCTGCCGCTCCCTCCGCCGAGTCCCTTCCGCTTCGAAGAGCACCGACCCTACAGGTTCGCAGAAGACATGGGCCCTCTACCGCCTGGTGCGCTCGTCGGCCGCCTCGGGGACTCGCTCATCCCGAAAGGCGATCCGATGGAAGCGCGGTTGCAAGAGATGCTGAGATACAATATGGACAAATACGCCAATTCCAACCTCGATACCTTGCACATAAGCCGGAGAGTCCGGGAACTGTTGTCCGTCCACAACATAGGTCAGAGATTGTTTGCGAAGTACGTCCTGGGCCTGTCCCAAGGGACGGTATCGGAATTGCTATCGAAACCGAAGCCGTGGGACAAGCTAACCGAGAAGGGACGGGACTCGTACAGAAAGATGCACGCATGGGCGTGCGATGAGGCAGCCATCATGCTACTGAAATCACTGATTCCTAAAAAAGGTATCTATACAGAACACGTTTCTTTACACATGAGTTACTACCAATAAATAATCTTCTCCTAATCATTTCTGCCATATAAGTAAGTAATTTATACGTTCACTCATTAGATATTGTTATTGTTTTCAAGAAAAATATCGTTGACTGATTAATCTAGTAAAAACGGCACAACATGGTGCGTATCGGACGATTAAAAATCATTGCCATAATCGTTTTTGTGCTATAAATCAGATAATCAGAGAAGTATTATTGGTGGCAGCTCATTCCGCATGTTTTGATACCGGAATGTTCCGTTCCATCAATTTCTCCCCCGAGTCAATCTTCCGAACGGTTTGCCACGTTATCCGTTATCAGCGCTTGTCAAATAGCCCATCAATCATGAGAACAATCCAACGGTAGCTGTTTAACGTGACCCGGAGCGTTTACCGGCGAAAACAAAAGATATGTTTTTGGTTAAAACTTTGGTACAATTGAGTTAGAGTCCTTAAACTTTAGGTGTCTTCTAGTTTAGTTGGACAATCATTTTGGGCTTACGAGGAATGATAGTCCAATTTAAACAATTAATCAAAATTTTACCACCCTGTTATCATTAGTAATTATTCATGGAGTTGCCATTACAAACTCGAAAGGATTTACGTCAGATGTAATACAAAATCTACATTACTAATACGATATAGAATTTAGAAGGAAAAATATCAATTTGGCCTATATTCTTTCGATTTGTTTCCCGCCAGTAGGTCACTCAATGTAACATATTCATGATGGCAACTCAGCTTTCCGCACTTTTTTGTTTAACACATGTTATTTTTGTTTGTTCCTCTCTCCCCGTCCTTGAATATCCTGCCTCCTTTCCTTCCCGTGCGGAAACTAGCTTCTGAAGACCAAGTCTCCCCTCCCTTGCTACAAAAAGGGGGGTGGGTGGTAAGGGGACATGGTCAACTCCCGGCCGTACCGGGACCACCCGCGACTTCGATTTATAGTTTTAATACGTGTCGCCTTTGTTAATGCCGCCCGCCATTTTGTTTTAGTTTATAAGTTTTAAATGACGAAGAATAGTTCGGATTTTTTTTTTGTTACTATTTAATTAACTTTGTATGCTAAATAACACTACCTATGCTTTATAAGTAGGTACCCATTGTCTCCCTTGATATGAACATGTTTTTCAGAAAAACGTTACACGCTAATTTTAAAAGGTAGATAGTACACGTGTTTTACAGTTATCTGGAGCTCAAAAAAAGATAGAGAAAAGGCAAAAAAGTAGCTGATATTACAATGCAAATCGCTCGGACAAACGACTGGACAAACGTACAAAAGTGTGGGTAGTACAATGAAAGGAACTGTCCACACCTCACAGAGGATTTGTTGCCATGACGTGTCGTCTAAGCATTTGTTTTGACAGAAATCATTTTTGCCGAATGTGAACAAAAACAAACCTATCTCAAAAAAAAAGAAAAAAAATTGTTTTTGTTTTCAGTCATATGCATCATTGTTTCTATAGTAAAATTGTAAAACTCCAGAACGATTTCTATTAGGATTTATGAGGATAAAAAATGGTAATTTTTATAAATTTAAAGACACCGTAACACACACACGACCAGACTATAGTTGATACAGAGCATATTATTATACAGACACTCAAAATTCAGCAGTGGTAGAATCATTTGACGTTGCAAAAGCATTTGAATAATTTTTCACAATTTTAAATGACAAACTTTTAACAGAAACAAAATACAATTACAAAATTTATTCGAAGACTTATTTATCTACGTATACCTACTTAACTAATCAGGCTGGTTTCTTAATCCCAAACGAATCGAAAGATTTGTATTAATTTAAAATACATATAAACCTACTTATGCAATAACATAAAAAAATCAATAAGGTCATTCTGAAGCAGTGGTAGGTTCACTTGACGATGCAAATGCTTTTGTAATAGATTATTTGAATATAGAATCTTTCTTGAGATAGAAATAAAATACAATCGCAATTTAAGTATTCGTAGACGTGGGAACCTACGTGGACCTATTTAACTGATCAGGCTGACTTCACAATCCCAAATGAATCGAAAGATTTGAAATTGTTCCAACACTTTTTTTTGTGAAATCCTTGAAAATTTCGAAAAAAATTCGCAGGTTAAGTTGGAAGAGAGCCGTAATGCAGTGTACACACTGTGACAATGCGACAATGTATGAAGACAATGGCGTGCATTATTACCCTTTGAATTTGCAGTCACGAGTAGATAGTCAGATAATTGGGAATGAACTTTTTCTTTTTGACTACCTTTGTTCTTTGGATTTACAGATTTTATTAATGATTTTTAGCTTTTTGACTTTAATTAGCAGGGCTTATCCACACTTTGTGTTATGACATTTGAAAAGCTGTTTTTATCACTAGGTTGTTTTATTCAGGTAAGCTCTGAAGAACACGAAAAAATGTGGCCTGATTTATGTCTTTTTTTTTTATGGATTTATTTATTTAATATTCATTGCATCGTTATTTTGGTAATGAACCATATATTTTTTTAGATTATAATTACATTAATGTACGTATTTTGCAATAATAATTTGTACAAGTAGGTATATATACATACTGATTACTGGACAATCTAGTTACGTGGGAACGCACCGCAGTCGATGTCATAACATGTATTATTTTGTTTGTCAGTTGGTTCTTCCCAGTACTTTCCCTTTAATTCGGATCTAGTATTTTTATGATTGGTAGCATTATTGGTAACACACAGGATTTCAAATCAAACCCATGCGTTCTCGAATGCTTATCAAAATCCATACTAATGTTATAAATGCGAAAGTGTATCTGTCTGTCTGCTACGCCTATCTGTTCAATGGATTTTGATGAAATTTGGTATGGGGTAGTTTGTATCCTGGGAAAGGACGTAGGCTACTTTTTATCCCGGAAAATTAAAAAGTTCCCCGGGGAATCAAAAAATCTTAATCCAGGCGGACGAAGTCGCGGGCATCATATAGGCAGTAGGTATAGGTATAAAAGGAAAAGGTGACTGACTGACTGATCTATTAGCCTCAAATCAAGGACGGATCGGATTGAATATTAGCATACAGATAGCTAATGATGAGATGGAGGCGTCCGCTAAGAAAGGATTTTTGAAACAATATTTTACACGAGGATTTAGATTATGTTTTGATATTGTTTTCAACACAAATTATAACCACATCGCAAAGCTTCTTTGGGTGTAGCACATCACCTCAAGAATTTTCTACAATCTGAGGAATTTTGAAACATAGAAATAAATGAACGGTTGTAGGTCCTATCAATAGGGTCTCATTACGCCGCGCTGCAGGCAGCATGTGATTTTCCGGCATTTTCACAAGTGCCCGGTTCCCACGTGTCCGGCTCTGTTGTATAACGCCATTGTTATTCGCTCTCACGGCGTTTATGGTGACTGCGATGGTGCGTGTAACCATGTTTCAGGTACATAGGTACTTGTCTAAACATTTTTTTGTATCTGCAGCAAGCTTTATGTGGGGTTAATAACAATTAAATCGAGAAACTTTTTGACAAAGTTAACTTTTACGTGGAAATCCGTTGTTACCGACATAATATGAATTATTTATAAATAATATGAATTGTTTATAAATTAAATTATAATAATGTATCATTATTCAGCTTGTAAACGAAAACTTTTTGATTTTAATTTTCGGATTTATCGTAGGTAGAGCAAAGAGAGAGTTCATTCAGCAGAAACTTTTCATCAAGCATTTCTTTTCGATCATTATGTTTCGTATTCTATTTGTATCAATTAGCTTTCATTTAAAAAAGGAACCTCATGTTACCTCCAATCTTAAAATGAAATAAGTAATAGACATAAAATTTTAAAATTTTGTTGGCAAGAAAGCTCTATTAAAAGCTCTTTTAGTTTAAGTTCTGCGATGGTTTTATTGTTTTAGAGGCTCAGATAAAAATCTAATAGTGAGATTATTTTAATAATAGTGGTAACCTTTTTGATGAAAAAAATCTTGGACTTAGATCCGCTATTGGTTATTAAGCTACTCATAGTGAGCATGTTGATCATTATTTTATTCAATTGAATGTTCCAATGAACGATATTCATTGTTTGTGAATCATGATATCGCAAAACACTGTTAAGATATTGATTATACGTAATTGATACCCATTCATTGATTCCATTAGAATTACATTACCTATACAAGAAACATTTAGTCTTTAACAAAACGCGTATACATAAATTACACATCAATCAAATATCTATTGAGCCGTGACAAACGGTTTAATTAATGGAAAAAATCTATACTAGACGCGCAAATTGCATAGGTATTTCATACGTAAATTGCATGGCCGCCCATAAACATGTAATGGACATGATAAAAACCTTTATTAATTAGTGCGAAAGGGGGAAAGTAACGTGCAATGTGAGGAAGCTATTAACTTTTTTTTAACTAAAGGTTGTTTAAAGAGTCAAGACGGTGAAAGTATCCAGTAATTTGCAAAAGCTGCACATAAGTTATGTATTCTTAATTTTATTTATTGTCTTTGAATAATCTTTTACCAGTGGCGTGCACAGAGGTTAAAGTCAGGGTATTACCAGTATTACTTACCTATCTATAGTAGGCACTTATTGAGGTACTGGTAGGGTTAAAATTTAGCAATATATTATTTTTTTCTTTCATCTAAACTTTCATCTAAATAGCTGTAAGGATTTAATGTAGATTTGTAAATTAGTTCAAAACTCTATCATATTTTGCAATTTGTCACTGTTTGAAAGTTCTTTGAAATAAATACGTAAACATTTAAACAGTTTAAGAATAAATAATTAATTATTGACATAGAAAGAACCTAATTAAAGAAGTCTAAAACACAAATCTAGAACAGTGAAACCGATAACTTCAATTACCTATTAGAAATTTCGATAAAAATCACAATTGACTATTGTGGATTTTGGTGACCAGTTTGCTATTTTATACCCCATTCACCAGTGACTTTGTTTATCGCGTTTCTAAAGTTACCTACGTTTGGACTGAACGACTGTTTGCTATAAACCATTAAAAAACGGCATAATTTTATTTGAAGAAGAAATATCATGTCAGTCTTTGGCAGGTTATATTATCTTAGGTCACGGGGTGTCAACGCATTCGGCTGTGTCCTTGGCATTTACTAAAGTAACCATTTCTTGTGTACCTGTCCATTATTATTTTGTAAAAAGTAGAAATGTACTGTTATACCTACAGTTCTATCTTTTGACATTTATAAAAATTACCATCGAACAATTCGCGTGCGAACATGTCCGATTAATGTGTTGTCTTTGAAAAAGAAATTGCAATTCGAAATTCAAAAGTCAACTTCTTTCTAATTAATGGTCGATAGGGTAGCGAGCGCGCTTCCGTTGTTAATTTTAAATTTTAATCCGATATCTATCGTGTCTACGTTCAATATCCCAGACCGGAGCGAATAAATCGGTTACCTATCAACGTATATCAAGCAATGAACACTGCCAGTTAGCAATATTGACTTTTTTTCACACCACATAAAAGTCGTATTTATTATTCAGTTAATCCTTCGGTCCAATTAAGAATAGTTACAGTTGTTATAATTGTTTTTCTTATTGCTCACAGTACGCTTGAGTGATAGCGTTCTGACATGTTTATTTTTACTTTTTTCCTCTCCCTATAATGGGTAAAAAATCAACCATATTGCGCATTGCTTGAGTTCCGATTCAGCAATAAATCTACACAATCGCTTATACACGTCACTGATAAATTACTAATTTAAGACGACGTTTCTAAATACGTTCGGAATAAAAAAAAATATTTTTAAAACTACAACCCGTGAAACGAAACATCCGTGTTTGAAAAAGAGTTTCTATTTCGTTTTAAAATTCGAATATGTTTGGAATTGGCGAATTCAACTTTATTTGTTCAACAAATAGAATAAACAAGATCAATTACCAATCATGCAAGTACAAAAACAAACTTGAATTTTTAAAAAAAATTGATCAATTGAAATTATGAAGCCAAAATAAAACCACAAACTAACGTAACGTTCAACTACAAGTATGACCATACATAAAAGGAGATGAGAACCCTTCCACCTTTCGCCCGTTGAAAAGGCTTCGAGCATAATATTTGGCTAAAGTTCGGTACTCCAAAGCGGTTGGGGCGTAGCGTGAAAATCTATTTTCAATGGCCACTATCGGCCGGCGCAGGACACCAAAGCTTTACCCAAGTTGAGCGGAGTCGCTTGTAGTTAACCGTCCTTGCTCGCATACTCTTAGTCTAAACTCCCCTAGTGCTCTAGCGCTAAGCAAATTTTAATATTCAATTGAGCTTTTGTCGTTCATGAAATTGCTTGAAAATTGCGTGTAATGAAACGTAAGGTTTTAGGACGAAGAAACTATCGGTAATGGGATCAAAATTCAAATTACTTACTTCGCTCTGACTCCACTCAATTATTTGACTATCCAAGGAGGTTACGGTTATAAAGGAAAGTTATGCGTAAGAATTTGAAAATGAAAAGAGAAATTATAATAATTTTGATGAGGTAAATTAAATAAATACTTACCAGAAAATTAAATTTAATGCTTCGATTTTTAAAAAATGCTTTTTTTTCTGTAGTGTTGAAATGGTGACAATACGAATTAAAAATAAAACGCTCCCATTTCCAGTTCAAAGTTCGAGACAGCACTAACTGAAAGGCATTAAGCTCGATGCGTCCGAGTGTGTTCACTTCGCGATACATTTGCAAGTTGCCAACTTCGCTTTAAACGCTTGTGACAGTTAGGTACAGTTTCTAAACGTGTCCCGATAATACCGCCATTGACCAGTAGCCCTATTATGTAAAACCTACATCAATCATTATTACTGTCTCTATTGGTGTGATTTATAAATTCATTCATTCATTCATTCAATGGATTTTGGCCAATAGCCGAAGAGTATTAGGTACTCTATCAGAGGTGATTGTGATCTACTCGGTAGCAATCATTTTTACGCGTAAGTAACAAGGCCAAATACTAATGGCGACATCACACGAGAGCAAAGCAGCGAGGCAAAGTTATAGTGACCAGTAATGCTAGAGACTGTCTATTGAAAGCTGAGACGTATTTAATAGATAGATATATTATGTTTTGAGAAACTGGCAATACTGGGGCCATAAAACTCGAGACCTCGACCTCGACTTAAAAAAAATCTAGTTTGGACCTGACCTATATTTTTTTTGTGCCATTTTGTACCTACTCTCAGCTTGCACTTGACTGCACACTTTACAACACAACAGGAACAGAACAATAGATTCACAGTCTAAGGAGATACGTTCTTCTGTGGTAGAACCGAGGCAGAACTCAGCAGAAGATTAGGTAGAATGATAAGAATTTTCATAACCTCCCTACACTAAGTTCCTATACTGTACCACACTACAAACACTTTATATTACTAAGTATTATATGATTTAAGGCCTATAATTCTATTTCAGAATTCTGAAATAATGTCGTCCTAAACTAAATCAAAACTCGAGCAGGAGCTCTTCGACACGTTTGAGATTGGAAGTGCTAAACAATATATCGTAAATCACAAAGTTCCAAACAAACAACAAAATTTCCACCCATGGATGATCGCATAATTATTACTCGATCAACTGTACTGGGAATTAAAGTCAAGTCATAACATTTTCGGTTTCATATTGGGAATTTAGAACATTTATCCATATCTACTTATAATATTATAAATTCGAAAGTGTGTATGTCTGTTTGTCTGCTACGCTTTCCCGGCTTACAGAGGTAGGTTGCATCCTGGGGAAGGATATGGACTACTTTTTATCCCGGAAAATTAAGGAATTGCAGCGGGAATCTCAAAACCTTAGTACCTAATCCACGCGCACGAAGTCGAGGATGCATCATCTAGTTATTTATAAATCAGTAAATAATGATCTTACAGACTTTATTTTTTTCTCTACGGTCTACGTTATTTAGAGCTTAATCATTGTAAGGACTTTCAAAGCTCAAGGTTGTAGTACGCCATCTATCGATAACAGGAAAAGCTAATATTAGTAAAGTGTAAGTTTTAGATTGATTGTTAATGTTTAGTCATAAATGACCGCTTCTTATAAAGAAGACAATTATTAAATTACGATGACAGAGGCAGACGTTTAATTTACGGTGCAATTATTGCTGGCAGGGTAGGCCTCTACCTACTTATAACAAAAGACATTTCTCGCAAAAACTCCCTCGGCGCGACAACCACTTAGAAAGCGCCTTTGAAAAACTAAATAGCCGCTTAAAGAACGTTTATGCTGAAATAACGCAAAAAGTCTAAAATAAAAACCCGGCTATGCGCTGACCAATGTACGCGTAACGCCATCTGTTGTCGAGTGGCGGCATGTGCGTAGGGTCAAGAAATTATTTAACCAAGAATGCTCGCCGGCCCGCGGCCGCTTTGATGGCTTCCGACGAAGCAATCAGACCTCTTTACGGGCATATTTATGATTATAATACCGTGTCTCGGTATACACTTTATGATGTTCTACCTAACCGACTGTCTGGGATAATAGCGGCAAAGTACCTAATTGTTACGCGTAAATGATTGCAAGCGAGATAGTATTCGGCTGAGCATCAGGTGTTGTACTCCTTAGACCTTTAATGACTTGTCAAACAAACTATTTAACGTTTTCACTCAAATGGCATACTTAGCTTTGAAAAAAATAATTTATTTTACAAACTTTTCCATTCAGATATTCAACACTAGGTAGTAGGTAGGTACGCATAAGCCCGTCAGCGTGTAACAACCTAATTAGGACCTACAAACTTATGAAAACTATAATTTCATAGAACGGGCAAAATTAACACCACTTGACGGTGAATCACCAGTGTCATCATGGCAACCCAGAAGCTATCTAGATAAAAGGACGACGGCTTATAAATAGATGCGTTTAACGAATATATTGCGCGCTAGTCGAGATGGCTTGATTGTGATAATTTAGTGCAATCTTATTTTAGCTCGACTAATTGTGCTGAGGACGCAATGATACGGAATTTTGGCATCGGATATGAATGAACCTAGGCCATAGACACTTTAGGAGCAATTTGAACAATAAAGAAAAAGTAGTATAGTATAGTTATGTATAGGTATGAAAACTTATCAAAGAAAATTTCAGTACATAGTTCTTATAGGTACATATATATAACGCTATTGGTAATTTCCATATCGATTGAACATTTTTTTTTTTAAACATTAAACGGATACAATATTCAAACGACTCTACATTTACATAAACATTTGTAGGTAGGTACTGAATAAATGTTTATTACATGTATATTTTTGCACTTAATTGTTTATGACTCGGCCGTAGACGGTAGATGTTTACTCAGCTTTAAATGCGATTTCCAATAAAGCTCTTCAGCATAATTATTAAGGGCGCATTACTCGTCGTGCGTCGACCGGCAATTATTTTGTAAGCGGTAAGTAACCGCACTATCGTAAACACATCCCCGCCCACGCGATGTTTCGATTCCGCAAAAACGATCATTTAAAGCGAATCCCGAAATTCGGTGTGAACAAAACAGCTATTATTATTGCCGGATAAATCACTTCAAAAAGCTTGATTCATTTGTTGTAAGAGTTATTGTACCACATACTCTTGGCAAACAACTTTTTACCCAAAATAATGGACTCGAGCCGGCAAATAATATAAATGGCAACACAAATCGATTGTCAAATTTGACTGATTGGAAACATTTGAATGGGAAATTAATAACGTCTTACTTTAATCTTTGTATAGTCCCACCAACTTAACTGGCCCGGTGGCCAAAATTGAAACAAACTTTTATGCCTGCTAAGCTGTTGTTGTTTTTATTTTATTTTTAATATGCCTACTACTATACCGTCCCACAAACTTATCAGACGCGGTGACAGCGTCGCTAGTAGTTAAGAAAAAGAAAATAAATACAAAAACTAAACAGGCATAAAAATTAGTTCCAATTTTGACCACCGTGCCAGATAAGTTTGACGGACTATACATCATTGGAACCAACACTATAAACAAATAAGTGTGACATGTTAGCGATAAATTAATGACACACCTATCTTGAGACGCGTAGGTATATTTCACAGATCTGTCTCAGAAGATGGGCTGCTTAACTTGTCAGTTTGGTGCGATTTGTGAGCCGCCATTTTACATATTTACTCTGCTCCGCTTAATTAGTTAGAATTAATGTGTGGGCTATGAATGACTTGGTTATTACAAAAGTAGGGTCAATTGACGAAAATTCTTACTCGGCAGCTTTCCTTTTTCTTTTCATTATAGTAAATTCTTTAATTAAATTTGTAATTTGTAATTTATTTATTCATGAAAACACACATACACTGTTTTAAAAAATAAAATAAAATAGAATAGAATATAGTACAACTAAACAATAAGTAACTAAACAAAAGTAGGTAGCTAAATAAAACAAAATATTAACAAAAATAGTGTCTGGCTAAGGTTCCTGGCCCCCAAACTAGGATTCCCTGTGCTATGGGAAGCCAGTCCTTCGCCGTACCTTCAAATATAAATTTTTGGTTATAACTAAATTGTACATAAATGAGTCCATCTTTTTTTTTTTATTTAAATGCACATGAAATGCAGAAACAACCAGAGTCGATTGGCAAAAGATCATTTTAAATTTAAAGATTTAATCTATAATTTCCCGCCTCATTGTTTGACATTCTATAAAAACTATATTTATAATCTATGGTCATAACCGGGGGTCTATGGATAATACCTATAATATGTGACGAGGTTTAATTACGGATAAGAATAAAGAAAGGCAGTTGCACACGGTAGCACCGTAGCACGTTAAGCCTCGCGTGCCTCGCTGCAATCAATTGCCATAACAATCAATAAACCGCCGTGAAAATCAATAAAAACAATAACTGCACGACATACATTATGCTGTTTTACACAAATCGCAACTAATAACTATTTAATCTATTATTATATTTATTTGATCTACAGTACCTAGGTATGTTAAAAAAATACAGGTAGGTAAGATCATCCATAGGTATTATTATTTCCCATCAGAATTTTGTTTTTAAATTCGCATTTAAATTTAGAATTTGTTTGATTCTTCTTATTTCGTCGGTTGTAGGGTGTATAAAATTAGACAAAGAAAATGCTGTAGGAAAATTTCTAATCTTCCTACAGCATTTACATACTTTTTGCCATCAGATTCTGGTAGACCTATAGTTACCTTGTTAACTACTGAGATTTTCATTATTCACGAGAAAAATGTTTTGGTGACTTTAGTAATATCGATGGGGACTCATACAAGAACAACCATCAAGGTTAATACCAAAATCCGACATTTCAGGACATAATATTAACAGGTACCTATTTTATTTTTTTAACTACTTACTATTTTTATTTATTTGAGAAATTAAAGTTAAAAAGTCTTCGTGTTAGTGATGCCTAAAATCCTCTAAAATAAATTATACCTACCCAGCTATAGGATGGTGCAGACGATCAGGTGCGACTAACCGTATTACGTACGTTCGCTGTTGACGGGAATTCGTTTATTTCGTTAAAAACTTTGCTATCGTTAAAGTTACGTGGTCCCCGTGGACCGATACTAGGGTGGAAAATCACGTCTAGAACTTTAAGCTTTTTGAAAACATTTCTTTGGACTATCTAAAAAAATTTAAAAAATATATATATGGCTAATACCTTCTAGAACAAATAACTGACCAATTTTAAACAACATAACTAACTAACCACCAACCATAGATACCTAACTTAAACCATTAGGTCTAGAAACTTGAGGTTTTGCATTTAGACTTTGTCTAACGTAAACCACCGCCTTAGTACCACTAAGAGAGATTTTTAGAAATTCCACCCATTTGAAGCCAAAGCCGGTCAGTCAGACTGTGCTCATAACTACACGTCATTGAAAAAAGTAGGGTATATACTTAATCTTTTATACCACAGCACTAAAGATTTAGGTTTCTTTGTTCGCAAACCCTAGTAAAGTGCAGACCGGTAGTTCTCCGCGTAGCGCGCAAAATTGATTATCGAATCTAGTTAACAAACTACAGGCGTCCGCACGACGAATGCTCTTAACGTTTTTACCGACTCGGGGGAATTTCGACGTACAATCGCAGAACAAGGTTCTATAGACAATTTTGTTGATCATCTCCCTTGCTATAGGCTAAATCACTTGCTAAAGCTTAGGTATATAATTTAGGGACAAATATTGTGAATTTTGCTAGATTGTTCATGTCGTTGATTGATTTCTTTCATAAATTTTGTAGTCTGCTTATTTACGTACCCTTTTTCTACTTCTACAAAGATAACATGCTTCTGTATTCCGAATCCGAGGGTTGCGCACTAGATCCAAATTTCGTTTTCCGAATCCGAGAATAACTCGGAGCGTTGTTCAACCAACTTGTATAAACGCTTGCGCACTGCGTCCGATCCGAATCCGATCAAGGATACGCAAGCAACATCCGTCGAAAACAGTAAGGACGCAGTGTAAGATCGACATCCGCATTTGATCCGAGATTTCTTGATCTGACTAGTCTCGGATTCGAATTGGATGCAGTGCTGGAAGGCCCTAAGTGGTAAATTCACTTCACGTTTCACAATCACGTGTAAAAGTTTATTTGAATAAAGAAACATTTTAAATTAAAGAATAAACTTAACACTAAATAATTTAGGATTTATACAGATAGTTTTGGATATGCCGTTTTAATTGAAGTAACTTAGCATTGTCGGTTAAAACCGTGGGGGCGATCGTTTGGCCTCTCTAGAATCAATCGTGGTCGCTGCCCCCGCTGATTGCCATCTAGCACGCGATACTGATCAGCCCCCGCTCCCTACGCACGCACTGCAAACCGAACACACTCCGGACAAAAGAAATTCTTGACGTAACCTACTCTAATAACTCATGGGAAAGGCCGCAGGAAAGAAATGCGATATTGACAGGAATCCAACGGTCTTTACAATTAATGAGCCTCGCTTGTCACTTTCATGTAACTTTTATAAAGCATTGAAGTAAAAAAACGTTTACAGACTAACAGTATCTAACTTATTATTCTAAATATCACATTTCTACATTTCTCTATTACTATGTAGATCCGATTTTAAGTATAGACTGCTTTTATGCAAAAATTCTTGCATCGTATTAACAATTCAAATGCGGTCATTTTTTTCTTTACCCGCAACACTTTCGAGTGGCCCTGACGTCCGCCTTCATGGACGACTCCAATGCAAATGAGCATCGATTCGCTCTGTGACGTCTAGCGCACACTCTCACCCCTTTCTTTCTCCAACTACCCACCTTGATTTACAATCCCGGATACGCATTCCCCGTTCGCCACGGACGGATATATGCCGTGAAGAAATTAGCAGTATATTTTTTCATTGTCACAGTGACACGATAATTTAGGGCGCCTTTACTTTCCAAAGCTTTTGAATATTCATAAAACATTAGCAATCAATAACTGCTACAAAGGTATAGTTTTAGCGTGCACGCACGCGATACGTTGTCGCATAAACAAATAATTTCTCTGCTTTTTATTACGGCACAATTACGTTAAAGGTGGTACTAAGGATATTAAAGGAAAGGCGTTCCTTATCCTATTTAACGCTTTAAAAATTGCAAATATTCCTGTTAGACCAGTAACTAATAAGTCATAATAAATGGCATACAAGATCAACAGCAGCTCTACAAAAAATAAACCAGCCAAGTGCGAGTCGGACTCGCGCACCGAGGGTTCCGTACAAACCTGTAGTAAGTTTTACGATTTATGACGTATTGACAAGACGAAATGAACCGCAAAACTAACTTTGTTTGTAGAGGTTTATTGTTAATATCAAACAAACTATGCTAAGTAGTTAGAGCGTTGGTTTTATTTTTCCTGTAAAATATACATAAGCTTCTATTGACCATAATTATTTCAGATTTTTCAATTGGTAAACTTCGGAGATAAGGGGGAGGGGGAACGGTATTTTTTTCGACGTTATTGCCCGATAAATTAAAAACTATTATGCATAAAAATAAATAAAAATCTGTTTTAGAATGTAGAAGTATATCCCTTTCATATGATATCCCACTCAGTATAGTTATCATACTTTGAAATTTCAAACCCCCGATTTTCCCCCTTTTTTAATTAAACTAAAAATAATTTTCGATTTTTTTTTATTTTAATGATGTTAGGCCACTATTATACACAAATATTCCAAATTTCATGTCGATAGCTTTAATAGTTACTGAAATAATCGACTGTGACAGACGGACGGACGGACAGACGGACGGACGGACGGACGGACGGACGGAGAAAGTCGCACCATAAGGGTTCCATTTTTACCATTTTGGTACGGAACCCTAAAAACGGACTTTGTCTTAGCTCTAACAAAAACAAAACACATTCTATAAATAAATTTAATCAAACACAATAAATGAGACTTCCGTGACCGGATGCTACTAATTATAAACTCCTTTTTTACTCCCAATATCCATCAAAAATGCACATCGTAATGACCACAATAAATAAGTGATATTATCGTTTTACAGTTTATGGCCCTGAGAGATGAGAAATGAAAGTAAATCGATAGTAAGTTAGCAATCGCCGCCATTTTGTAGATACTCACAAAATGGCGCGACAAAGTTGATACAAAACAAGCGCAATTTTTGACGATATTCTGAAGCACGTCTCGGTAATTGTCCTCGTGCCGTATTCAGAATAACAATATGTCTACCAGAAGATCAAAGGCAATAATAGACGTGTGTTGAAATTTATTGACGGCCCCTGTATCGAGTGAATTTGAAATAAACTAATGGTCTAAGATCCGAATCTAAATCGAAACGTACCGGTTTGATAATAGAATCAAATTTATTTTATAATAAATTTCATATATTAGAAAATAAATTAAAAATGGGTAGACAACAGAAATCCTGGACAGAATATTTTTAATTATTTTTTGAAAAATGATTTTTCATAAAATGTTGCAAAATGAAGATAATAATAAAATTTTATACTGGACTTAAAGTATAGAGCATATAGAATGTGCAATCGTAGGGTAGACTATTATTTACCTGGATAAATAATGGAAATAATAGTCTACCCTATTATTTACCTGGATAAATAATGGAAATAATAGTCTACCCTACGATTGCACATTCTATATGCTCTATACTTTAAGTCCAGTATAAAATTTTATTATTATCTTCATTTTGCAACATTTTATGAAAAATCATTTTTCAAAAAATAATTAAAAATATTCTGTCCAGGATTTCTGTTGTCTACCCATTTTTAATTTATTTTCTAATATATGAAATTTATTATAAAATAAATTTGATTCTATTATCAAACCGGTACGTTTCGATTTAGATTCGGATCTTCTACTATAATTGGGTATCACCATATCACCGTTTTAGGTTCAGAGCACGACCGAAATTTAAATATCCGATCATGGGATATTGACATAACTGTTAAGTTAAGCGGCGACAAAGCGATCGCGTGACTATGACTCTGTTGGGAACTTGCTGAGCTGATCTGGATTAACCTATTATTATTTGGAATGTGAGCGCAAAAGACACGGAAGTTATAGGTACCTACCTTACCAATTCGCGCTCGAAGCAAATCATAATCTTGTTAGAATATATAGGTAGATACTTTTAATAAAGAAACTACATTCCATTAAAACAGATGAAATATCTAGAGGGGAATGAAACAGCCAAAACATTTACCTGTTTGTACACCGAAGACGTGTGAAATGAAGAATCACTTCTTAGAAGATTGTTAGTGCGTTTACGTAAAAAGGATTTTAAAATGGGACATACTCGTAGGTACCTACTCGTAGGCAATACAGACATTGCAACAACTAGTTAGTCAAAGAGACAAGCCGCTAGCAATAAAATAAATATACAAATCACATAAAACTCTGCAAATGCGAATAACATTGAGCCTTGTAATTTTAGAGCCCATTTGTGTCGAAATTTTCCATAGCAAAGTGCTCATATAGCGTGCGTGATTCTGTGACAATAGGGTAATACAGACAAATGATTTTAAAAGAAAGTAGTCGAACAAGAAGTTACGAGAACCACACAGATACATTTTAACGGTATAATTGGTATTATGTGGCAGAATGGACATTTAATTAATGCCGCCATTAAAATTATTTTAAATTGAGCAAAAAATCCATAATCTATAACATTATTAGGTACAACATTAACTTCTAGTTTCAAACTTAATAATGATTTTCTGTTTGTTATGACCAGCATAATATAATAATTTATTTAGTTTTAAAGGCAAACGCTCGACCTAATACGTGGTAGTTATAATTAAATATTGACGCAATATGACCCAATCTCAGATCTCTATAGCAGTAACGACACTTGAGACAGTTAAATTCCCAAACATATTCAAAATATAAAAATTGAATGCCCAATTAAGCGGTCATTAAAGAGACAAACTAGGCAATTATAAATCCAGACCACGTAGGTATATAGAGTTATTGTCAAACAGTTATGAGTTGAAAACCGTGAACATTATGGTCATGTAGATTTTAATCTGTACGACGTGCTCGCCATCTCAGTAAATATATTTGTATCACGTTCTTAGTCATAAGTCGTTAACTCTGTGAATGGTGATTTCACAAAAAAGCAAGTTTATATATATAAAAAAGTTAAAGTCTATAGAAGGACAGGGTTATGTAGCTTGCATACTTAACGAATCGAAGTGGCACGTGAGAAAAAATGAGTACGGTATTGCGATTACATACGACAAAGGTTGCGTCAAACGTAGAAGGAAAATGTGCTAAAGTAAACGAATCAAATGAAAGCTGCACCCATTTATATAGCCCGTGAAAGAAAAAGTACTTTGTACTGTAAGAACTCCTGACCGCGAAACAATTCGATTATTTCAGTAGTTGTAGAGGCAAGGATAAACTCAAACTTTTGAATGCAGTAAAGAGTGCACAGATGATGCATGATGAAAGAAATCTCCTAACCCACATAGTAAAATTTACGAAATGCAAACAGAAACAATTAAAAAGTAATGCAAATAGGGTTTTCAAAGAAACAATAAAAGTTGAAACAATAAAACGACTGTTTCTTCTTCAGGTACGAATGTGTTAAGAGTGGAACCAAATTAACTGTGTTTTACGTTTCCATAAATAAAGAGCCTCTTTACATCCCATTAAAAACAATCTGCTCTCAACAAAAAACATTGCAGCGCATTGTGCCGTTTATAGACAATTAATCAAGAAGCATTTTTCCTTGCATCGCCGTATCTAAAATTAACAAAATTACACGCCGACGATTCATTGAACATATTGTCGGTTTTAAAATAAAATTTAAGAAGGCAATTAAGTCTTTGTGATCTGAAAATTAATACGATACATCTTGAAAGCCCCCCTTCTTGGAGTCATTAAGACACCGCAGCGTAAATAACACCACCAAAACACTGGCAAAGTATGCCGACAGATGTCATGTGTCAAAGCTTGTTTTAGAAAAAAGCGAAAAGAAATTACGTGGTCGGTGTTTCCACGATTATCGGCATTCTCACGAACGGTCGCCAGTGTCGACTGGCGTAGTTATAGCTGCCCGTAATAAGCTTCAATCATTTGACTTTCAATGGACTATTACACGAGGAATCAGACGCATAATTTGCGTAGCGTTTCACAAAAGCCGTGCATACTTTCACGTCGATTCAATTTTTGTTTATATTTTCTTCATAGAGAAACCTGCAAGAATAAATATAATTAAGTATTCAAACAATTTAAGTCTTCAAGCAGCAAAACTAAAATACCCATTAACGAAGCTGTGTAAACGAATGTCTATAATACTTACTTATTCGAATAGTAACTGCAGTAGGTAACTGCAGTAAGATGAAAAAGCGTCTTAAGAGGTTTCTATAACTATAGGTTATAAATTGACTACACGTCTTAATTAGACTAATGTGCACACAAATCAACATCTAAATAGTGTTTCATTGTAAACCCAAAGACAATATGGTGACAGGATGAATGACCACAATATGGCGGGCGGTTTTCGCGTCAATCTTCAGTTGTTTATGGATGCGCAGGCGCCATTTTAGGATTACTGACATATGCGATGAGTAGACGGCCCCATTCAACGATTACGTTTAATGCGCCATCCGTTGCACTTCAGCTTTAATGACCTACCTAATTTCAATTGTACCAAATATAACTCCTTTATTTATTACTTGGCAAGCGCTGGTGTGCGACACAATTTAACCGCAATTAAAATTGTGCGTGATGATGAAGTTAAAATATGCCTACTGAGTATTATAATTAACTACAAAGATCTAGGAAAATAATGATGACTTGAGATTTTACGTCTTTACATTAAACGAATAATATGTTTTAAATCCTACTAACTATAAAAAGTTACTTTTCCATAAAAAGAACGGTATATTTTATTGTAACACTTTCGATATTTCGAAATTTACTATTGAAAAATTCTCCTCACGACTGAACACCTATACCTATAAGAAATCTCTAAAGGATGAAACACAAAATCGCTAAAGATATTTTTGTATCTATTCCAGTTGGGACGAAAGATGGAATAACTGGCTTTGGTAGGCCCGAAGGCGAGGGTGACGAACGGCTGGCGCATATGCTTGAAGCATCCCACATAATGAAGACTCCGACTGGCCAGCCCAACAATGATGACTCTAGAAGCAACGGAGACTCCAGTTCACCGCGGACACAGTGCCCTTCACCATTCTCCAATAAGGTTAGTATCCTCATAATCCGTAGATAAATTATTTTCCATCCCTCAGGCTACTGAACGAAGACAACTTTTGCCTGAGCTAGCTTTTCACAAAGCACTAGTTTGTAATGAAGAAATTCAAGCTTGTATAACGTCTACAGATGGAACATAAGCTGCTAAAAAGAAGCGGTCATTGTCCATAACCCTGAAGCAATAGCATAAATCAATAACGCTCTCACTTTTCCTGTAAAATAAGTTCTACGAATTATCCATCCAAAGTTTATAAAAAATATATATTACAGGATTCGAGTCAAAATAGGAGATTGAAAAAATATGAAAACGATGACATTCCTCAAGAAAAGGTGGTGCGCATATACCAAGAAGAATTGGCCAAAATAATGACTAGGAGAGTGGATGATATGCGGCACAGTCGTGATGGTTTTCCTGGGTACGTATCTAAATATCTAGTGTAATAAATTATTAGACATAGATTTGATATACTATACCTATTGAAAAATAAACTTACTATAAAATTACCACCATTTAAACGAGAACAGCAAATCTAAAACTAACATGTAGAATGTTTCCTCCTTTTTTCAGCAGCGGCATGCCTCCTCATATGGAAAGACCACCCGAAGACATCCGCATGGCGCTAGAAGCTTACCATCGGGAACTTGCCAAAATTCAACCTGGGAGCAACATTCCAAATCTACATAACTTGCCAGGAATGCCACCATTCCCTAATCTTCTGGCGCTGCAGCAACAAGCCATGCATGCGCAAAATCAACACATAAACGGGTCTGGAGCGGTCCAGGACCTCTCCCTTCCCAAAGACAAGAATACCAAAATTAATGGAATGACTGATAGTGATAAGGATAGATCTATGGACGCTGAGGAAGCTATAAGGCATGCGGGTAGTGCTTTCTCTTTAGTAAGACCAAAACTGGAACCAGGACAGCAGTCGACCGGGTCGTCAGCGTCCAGTCCGCTTGGTAACGCAATTCTTCCCCCCGCGATAACGCCAAACGATGACTTCAGTAGTTCAGCTGCGGCGAGCCCCTTGCAACGAATGGCTTCAATAACGAATAGTTTAATCTCACAACCACCGAATCCACCGCACCATACGCCACCGCAGCGATCCATGAAAGCGGTCCTGCCGCCGATCACGCAGCAACAATTCGATCTCTTTAATAATTTAAATACCGAAGATATTGTCAAGAGGGTAAAGGAAGCTTTAAGTCAGTACTCGATCAGCCAAAGATTGTTCGGTGAATCCGTTCTCGGGTTGTCACAGGGTTCAGTGAGCGATTTACTCGCCCGGCCGAAACCGTGGCATATGCTCACGCAAAAGGGAAGAGAGCCTTTCATCAGGATGAAGATGTTCCTGGAGGATGACAATGCCGTTCACAAACTGGTCGCATCGCAGTACAAAATCGCGCCTGAAAAACTGATGAGGACTGGAAACTACAGCGGAGCACCTCGTAAGTTGTTTCACAAATTGTCTGTTATATTATTAGTACCCATATTAATATCTATCATAGGTCCTAGCCTACCAAGAAGAATATCGTCTAGAGTTCAAAAGTTTTAAACACGGGTTTTTATTTCTGAAGTGAAATCTAAAATATTAGAAATGAAATCAGCCTCGGGCTGGTTCTTAGTTATTTGTGATTCATACAATTGAGAATTGAAAATATTTAATTTTATAATACATACAAAATTAAATGAACGTTTTCTTCATTACAGCATGTCCGCCAAACATGACAAAGCCGATGCCACCGACCCAAAAAATGATCTCAGACGCGACGTCGTTGTTGAGCAAGATGCAGCAGGAGCAGTTGCTCGGGCCCGCGCACCTCTCGCACCTGGCGCAGCCGCCGCCGCTGCTGCTGACGCCACCCGGCTTTCCGCCGCACCACGCCGTCACGCTGCCGCCGCAGCACCACGACAACAGCAAGGAGCGGAAGCCGCCGCCACACCACCAGCCCATCGCCATGCGCGCGCTGCACCAGCACGTCTCACCCAGCGTCTACGAAATGGCCGCCTTGACGCAGGACCTGGACACGCAGACTATCACCACCAAAATAAAAGAAGCGCTACTCGCGAACAACATCGGCCAAAAGATATTCGGCGAAGCCGTTCTAGGCTTGTCCCAGGGCTCGGTCAGTGAACTCTTATCGAAACCCAAACCGTGGCACATGCTCAGTATCAAAGGCCGGGAACCATTCATTAGAATGCAGCTATGGCTCAGTGACGCTCACAACATCGACCGCCTCCAAGCGTTGAAGAACGAGAGGCGAGAGGCTAACAAGAGACGGAGATCGAGCGGCCCCGGCCAGGACAACTCCTCGGATACCTCGTCGAATGACACGTCCGAGTTCTACCACTCTAGTTCTCCAGGACCAACGTCCGGCGTACCCTCTGCCAAAAAGCAACGAGTGCTGTTCTCCGAGGAACAGAAAGAAGCGCTGAGGCTGGCGTTCGCTCTCGATCCTTACCCTAATATGCCGACGATCGAATTTCTTGCCGCAGAATTGGGTCTCTCCACTAGGACTATAACGAATTGGTTTCACAATCATAGAATGCGGCTAAAACAGCAAGCTCCGCATGGTCTGCCGGCTGAACCTCCCGCGCGCGAACCATCGTCGGCCCCATTCGATCCCGTACAGTTCCGTCTTCTACTGAACCAGAGGCTCCTCGAGCTTCAGAAGGAGAGAATGGGACTCGCAGGAGTTCCGCTACCTTATCCCCCCTACTTCGCGGCGAACTCCAATTTTGCGGCTTTGATAGGCCGGGGTCTCCTTCCCCCCGACGAGCGAGTTAAGAATCCGACCGGCGGCCTCGATCTGTCGATGCCGCTGAAACGGGAGCCCGACGGCGATGACTTCGAGGACGACGATGTCGAGAGCAATCTCGGCTCGGATGACTCGCTCGACGACGAATCGAAGACTGAGCCGAAGACGGCATCGACGCCCGCGGGGCGCTCGAGTAGACGGAAGCCCGCGGCGCCGCAGTGGGTAAACCCCGACTGGCAGGATGAAAAGCCGCGTAACCCCGACGAGGTGATCATTAATGGCGTGTGTGTGATGCGCAGTGACGACTTTCGGCGTGAGGCGGAGCAGACAGTGCGTGTGGAGCCATCGCCCGCGCCGCGCGAGCCTACGCCGCCCGCCTCGCCGCACTCGCCCGCCTCGCACGCCTCGCCCGCGCCGCTTCCGCCCCTTCCGCCCCGAGCGACCCTCTCCCCTGACGATGTCCTCCCGGAGGATAAGATAAAGACTGAGGCGGACGATGACCGGTGGGAGTATTAGACTATAGTGAATACGAAATGAACTCTTACGGGAGTGTTAGCGGTTAAAACGGGTCCGAGTGTTAGTTAATGTCGCATTGGACGGTTATTTATTTTAGATAGGTGTGCGATCCATTGAATGGAGACCGCGTCCGGCCGCCCGGTGTGGTGAGGTTGAGTGCAAATATATCGAGTAGTTAGATGTGTTCTGTTATATGATTCGATTGTAAGGCCAAAGACTCTGTACATAGTGTTCGGCTCGCGTTGCGGAGCTTAGTCGCTACCGATGCCGACGGATAAATTGTAAAACCTACGATACAAAAGTTGCATTTTGCTTTAATTTTTATACACGAGAGTACCTCGAAAAGGTACAGATATCTGAGTATTTTTAAGTTATGGCTTACTTATGTTTTATTCGATTATTGTAAATAAATAAACCAAATATGTATCGATGTAGCTCGTGAGCCACGGTCCTGTATATATGTACGTAGGCTAGCGGTACGTTGTATTTTGTAAGATAAAGTTTATCGTTGTCGATAATTAGGGGTAGTAAAGGTTCATTTAATTGTTAAAAATTTTAAAGTGCAATCAGATGTAAATTTAAGCTATTGTCTATAGTCTATAACGAAACCCCAGTTGAAAAGTATTATTATGTTTATATGAACCGGTAAGGTTTTAAATATTATAGATTGGTTTACTTGAGTTACATTTAAATTATGAATTTTTATTTTTAATAATTTTATTTCTATATTATGTATTATTATATATATGGTACGGTACGCCTACGTTTTACTTTGTAGGTACTTTTTTGCCAGTTTTTATCAACCTATGTCTACCTATTCTTTTTCTTGCCCTGTCCGTAGAATTATAACAAAGAGTTGTAATGATATTTTTTTATTATTTTAGAGAACGTACAAATCTAAACAGAAATAAAGTACACTACAGTTAAGCAAATGATGTATTGCTTTTGGTTATAGTTTTATTTTATTTTAGCAATAAAGGGGTTGTTTCATCTTGGGCCAGGTACTTGTACAGTATTCCAAAAAATAGTATAAAATCATAGAAAACAAAATAAAATATGCTTTTTGGCAGTTTTACAGTGATTAGGAGGTACAAAAATAAAATGTTTAATTAGGTACATTTGTAGAATAGCAACTCTCGCAGCGCATCCATCCATCAATCCACATCAATCTGACTGCTGTTGGATATTTGACCGAGCGAAGCGAAGGTCTCTGAGTCTACTTGGGTGAATTGGCACTTGTCCGTCCGTCCGTCCGTCTGTCAGAGCCTTATAACTTCTGAATTACTGAACGTAATTACTTCAAATTTAAATATACTATGTAAACCGATGGCCTCCCGCCGAATATGGCTTAAAAAGTTATAAAAATCTTTATTTCAGGGGGGCTCTCATAGAAGCGAATGCGAAGTAAAATATTTTTTATAGCATTACATAGGGTTGCGGTATATCATTTTAAAGATAATGAGGAACGGAGTCCAAAAATATTTTTTTTTTTAATTTTTCCCCTAAAATTGACGAAATGGGGGGCTTTCAAAGTGGTGATTTTCTGACGTCCAAAGATGACCTCAGAACTCCCAATTTTCTGAAAGGCTGAGCCTGAAACTTGATTAATTATTTGAATTATTATATCCTGTACTTGAACAACAAATACTAAAATTAGATAAATATTATAAGGAAACGAAATTATTTAATTTTTAATGAGCATACGTATTTTTAACAAACTTCACAATGTTGTCAATAGATGGCGCTCTGTACAAATTTATTCGTTTGTGCTTAAAAAGAAAAGGCTGAGCCTGAAACTTGATCACTTATTTGAATTAAATCCTGTACTTGAACAACAAATACTAAAATTAGATAAATATTCTAAGGAAACGAAATTATTTAATTTTAGCTTCACTATTTTTAACAGAACTTCACATAGATAGCGCTCTGTAAGTTTATGGACACCGCGAGGTCTCAGTTCGCGGCGAACCACTAGTTTATGGTTAATTTACATTTCCCAGCGGAGCGATCGCGTAACTTCTGCATCAATCATTGTTACAGTATCAATTGTTGTAATTGGCTGAATTTATGGCATTCTTGCTGCGTCAATGGATTATGTCCAATAGTGGAAGAGTGTTAACCAATCAGAGGTGATTGCGATGTATCAATGATTGATGCAGAAGTTACGCGATCGCTCTGCAGGTAATTTAATGTCAAATGTCATCATGACACGTGTAATATACGTCAATGTCAAAATGGACGCATGTTTTTGCGCTTTTATTTTGCAAAATAATTTCGCATTGTACCTCGTAAATTGAAGTTTTTAGTAAGAAATAAAGAAAAAAATGTTACTATTTTATGACCCCGAACATTTTGAAATACCGTACAAATACCTGGCCCAGGCTCCATATAAATTTGAAACAACCCCTTTGCTTTTAATCTATTTTCATTTTTTGTTGTTTTATTTTTTGTTTGCACCTGTGTTTCCTTGTTTATTAGGAGATAAAAAATGTATATTGAAGGAACCGAACTCCTTGCATCACAATGTAAATATTTACTTATATTATTTCTTGTAAATAAGGAAGGCCACATTTAGGAAGTAAAATAGGGTAAGTAGGAAAATAGAAACCCGAAAGTTATTAATACATACAATAGGTACGTGAAAAGTCATGAATAATCAAAATTATAAGCATTCTAAAGTGTGTCGATTGAATTAATATATATCATCTCAAATAATATAACTTTAGGCCCTAAATTTGGAAATTAAATGAACCGTAAAATATTTGACTTTCAATATTGATTAAAAAAAACTTTCAACGATTATTCAGTTCTTAGAAATACCGAACTCCATACATATCGATGTTATATAAAAATTATATAAAATAATAAGTAAATAAATAAGATTTAGCGATAATAGTCAATATAATGAGACCTTTTAGGCTGTTTAACAGTTATGATATTATTTTAAATTTTTAATCAGATAATATGTTTTTATTGAAGAGTGAATTTCTTCAAAATGTTGCGTTTACCTACCTAATATTAATTTTTCGCCAACCTTATAGCTTTGCTTTATAAAGAATAATATTTGAATAATACCTATATGAATTTATAATATTGTTATTGTATGAATAGGTACCGAGAATATTTTGTGAAGCATTTTCGATACAGTTCATTAATATACCTATTACTTAATTTAGTTTACAATATGTAGGTAGTAGGTACAAGAAATATATTATGTACTTATATTATTAATATTTATACTTTGTACAATGTTCAAATCTTCCATTTGTACCTACCTACCTACCTGGGGATATTTTTTTCGTAACGTGCCAATAGCTGAACTATGGAATAAGAAAAAGAAAAAGCGGGTTCTATAAGTACTTCACTGATTCATCCCATTGGGCCGTGACTTTAAATAATAAATAAAACCGGCCAAGGGCGAGTCGGACTCGTGCACCGAGGGTTCCGTACAAACCTGTAGTAAGGGTTCCATTTTTACCATTTTGGTACGGAACCCTAAAAACGTGTGATGTCGTGGGACACCAGATAGGAACGAAGTTCCTTATTACATAAATATTAATTTCAAGTTCTAGTCGAGGTAAAAAGAAAATAATTATTCAGACATAATTTTTTTATTAAAGTTTTTTTATCTTATCGTTATAAGTCAAAAACTACTTTACAAAATTATCTTACCTAACACTTTTATTTTATTCACAATGATTCATAAAAATATATGATAATAATTATACACTATATAGCGAACATACATAAACTATAGGTAGGTACCTACATAACAATCTTACTCCACGCATTTTCGTTACGGACGTTTTTTGCCCCCTCCTCATCAAAATAATTTTATAAAATGCCAAAAAAAAGCTCTTTTATAAAATTTGAAACTGCATACTTAGTCCTGCTTTAAAAGAGGTGTATTTAGTAGTAATGGCAGATATAAGTATAAATTAAAATTAAAATTAATTTACTTACCTGCCTAACGTAGGTATTACCTACCACACACTGTAGTCTGTGCCTACCACCAGCTGGCAGATCTAGGTAGGTACTTAGCTACATATAAATCAAACAAACCACAAACACGAAATAACTACGAATACTCCCATATCACTAGCAGGTTTCAGTTTTTACGGAACCGTGACGGTCAATTTAACGTAGATTATTCAGTAAAAATATTTTGCAGTAGAAACATCCTGTACATAATCATTTTTAGTAAAAGACGATCCACAAACGAAGCAGTGAAGAACTTGTCACATTCGTATCAGCAAAAGATAGAGTTGGTCCAAGAGCTGATAACGAATTTCGGGAAGGTCCTTTCGTCAAGCTGAAATTGTGAAAAAATATAATTTCGCCAATTGGCGAATCCAGTCCTGCCAGTCTAGTAGAGCGTTTGCGGTTATTTCGTATGTCGTACCTACTCATTTGAAAACTTTATTCACGTCTGGGAATTGTTTAAAACCATCGACCACACAACCAATAGACGCCTAATTACTATGCTTTCGTAATGCAAACAATTCAGTCAAATGTCTCATAGTAAGCGGGCGCGGGGTACTAAACGCTGATTGGTCTACTCAAGGTCAAAAAAATCATAAATCAAATGGGATGGGGTCCTAACTCCTAATAATTATTTATCGATAATTAATTATCGATATACTCTAATTAATATTTAAATAACTCGGTAGGTTTTGTTACAAGGGCGTGGAATTTATATAATTCCTAGCCTAGACCTATTAAGTCTGATGTGTTGTCTGAAAATGTTCGCCCTAATGAGGAGTCTATTAGTTGTATGGTCGATGTTTAAAACCGCAAAATTTGTCTGGCGATTTGCAGGTCTTGTCAGGTTGAAATTACTCAATAAATACGTGATTAAAATTTCAGATTGCCAAAAAGTATATTTTTGGACATTTTAATAAAATATTTTTGAAGAGGTCTGGTAACTTTATAACCAACAAAAACGTCTGGGATTTTTCTTTCGAATTCCATAAGTAAGTATATGCTAAATTAAAAGATAAAAAAAAACAAGTTGCCAAAAAAATATTTTTTAAATTATTTTTTTGCAAATGTTTTTTTGCAAATGCTGGGCAGTAGCGAATTAACCGCAAACGCTCTACCAGACTGGTAGGACTGGATTCGCCAATTGACGAATTTATATTTTCCACAATTTCAGCTTGCCAAAAGGACCTTCCCGAAATTCGTTGCCAGCTCTCCGTCTAAGTAGTAGAGTTGGTCGTGCTAGTTTCTAAATACGCTGACGGTGATTATCTACTCGTATATATCTATCGTAAACGAGTTTTCTTTACAAAAAACAGTCTAAGAAAAAATCATAACGTTTTTTAAAAACCTAAGAATTTATAAAGAAACGCCTCTTCGTGCACGATCTGTCTCTACAATCTAGGTAGGTACATAGTAAGTACCTAGGTAGGTACTTAAACGAAATGATTCGAAATATTTACTATAATATTTTTGGCATGCCAATACCGAAATAAAATTTATGTAATAAGTAAGTAAGTACCTAATTCTTTGCAGCGTTCATCGAAATACTTTAACGATGAAGCAATGAAAATGAAGGCAAAAATATAGCGTCATTTTTAGCTAGGTATAGTGAAATCAATAGGTAATGTTGTACCTACCTAATTCCATCTTCAGTAGGTACCTATCCGTTATAAAATAAAGTCCAGGTTATAGGTATAATTTTTATGTTAAAAATTTAACCTGAAATTAGTGAAAAAGCCTGAAATCTATACAATTTCAGGCACATACCTATTACAATGCTATATATTATGAAATATTCGCGGTGACCACAATTATTGTAATTTGGAGTCTTACACTTGAATTGTTTTGTTGGTATTGAGATAGCAATTAACTGTACATAAGTAATGTAGCAAATAGGTAATGTACTACGTTATCTCTATTACATTATGACATAGGGATAAAGTTATAGCGGTAATTATTATTGTTCATATCATAATATTAATGATAATGACGCTGAAAACATTGTCTTCTTTCCGAACAATTTCTAAAGTTATTAAATTAAAATTAAAAAAATTGCTAATCAATGTTTGTTTCATTCAAAACCTAAGATAGCCGTACCTAGAGGGATAAATGCTATGGATGAGAGCTACGGATAGGAGCTACGGATAGGAGCTACGGATACGCGAGTGGTGTAGCTATGTGCCCCTATCGGTATCCCCTCACCGCACTGGCGCGCTTCGACCCCCGTGCTCTCCCCACAGTTTCGTAGCTTAGCTTTGACCTCGTCACAGGATAGCTACATAGCACATCTCTGGTGGAATATCAGCCTTAGCTACATTGTAATCAAGTTGCATTTAGAGTGACCATACTAACGAAATAAATGTGATAGTTTACAAAAACACTGCGGTTAAGCGGGCGCGCAGACAAAAAGAGTTCAGCCGCTCTGAGTTATGTTCTGCGTTCCGTACCTAACGTTTGTACCTTTATAGAAGTCTTTATAGAAGTTGACTGCACTCTGTGCGGCGCTATAAAGTTACAAACGTTACAAAGAACGCGGAACGCCGAACGCAGACCTCAGAACGGCTTACCCAGGTACCCAGATTGCATTCTGATCCTGATTTCGGAGCTATACGATAAGTAATTTGACACAATATTTACAATCCGGCGTTTCTTTTCGCGCTGTTTTACAATCTGAGAAAAAAGGAAAACAGCTGCTCATGACCTACATACTCAATTAGGTACCTACATTATACGGCTATCCGCAATAAAGAAGTCGCGATAATTAATTAATACAGTGGTTTTTATTTAACCACTCCAAGTTAGCCCTTGACTGCGATCTCACCTGATGGTAAGTGATGATGCAGTCTAAGATGATAGCGGGCTAACCTGTTAGGGGAATGGCAGTTATATTAAACCCATACCCCTATTCGGTTTCTATACATGGCATCGTACCGGAACGCTAAATCGCTTGGCGGCACGTCTTTGCCGGTAGGGTGGTAACTAGCCACGGCCGAAGCCTCCCACCAGGCCAGACCAGGGAAAATTCAGAAATTATAAATTCCCAAATTGACCCTGCCGGGGATCGAACCCGGGACCTCCGCACGTTAAGACAACAAACGGTTCTACGATCCGGCTGCGACAAATATATTATCTATAAGTTTAAAAAAAAAGAACCTGTTCCATCTGAATTTTTCTACCCTGGCTCAGAGGTAGAGAAATCTATGAAAATCAAAGGTTTGTGTATTTTGTTCACGTTTAAGATAACTTTATTAAGCCAAAATATTAAAAATAAATACATTTAAGATATGAAAGACAAAAGCTAAAGTATAACTAATCTACTTCCTCGATAACTGGTCCATTGCTGCCACCATGGCTGCCTTTACCAGTTTTCGGACCTGCTCCGTGTAATTTTTTCATGATAGGAGCGCAAACAGCTGACACCTCTTTAAATTTATTCTCATACTCCACTTTCTCAGCCAAAGAATTCCTTTCAAGCCAACTCAAAGTATCGTCACATAAACGACGAGCTGTAGAACTCTCCGTATCTCCAACTTTACCGCCAGCTTCATCGATAGCTTGCTTTACGCCGAAAATATAAGTTTCCAGTTTATTACGAGCAGCCACCCGATCTCTTTGCCTATTATCTTCGTTCTTATATTTATCAGCATCGGCAATCATCTTGTCTATATCGGCTTGTGAGAGGCGTCCTTTATCATTCTTTATTACAATGTTCTTACTTTTACCAGTACTGTTTTCTTTAGCTGATACATTAAGTATGCCATTGGCGTCCAAATCAAACGTTACGTCAATCTGTGGAATACCACGTGGTGCCGGCGGAATGCCAGTTAAATCGAAAGTTCCCAGTAAATTATTGTCCTTGGTCATGGCCCTTTCACCTTCGTAGACTTGAATAGTAACAGCTGGTTGGTTATCGGAGTATGTTGTAAAAGTTTGAGAGTGTTTACATGGAATCTTCGCATTGCGTTCTACTATATTCGTCATAACCCCTCCAGCGGTCTCTATCCCTAGCGACAGGGGAGTTACATCGACCAGTAATACGTCTTGAATTTTAGAATGACGTTCTCCGCTCAATATGGCAGCTTGTACTGCTGCTCCATAAGCGACAGCTTCATCAGGATTGATAGACAAATTAAGCTTCTTGCCGTTGAAAAAGTTTTGCAGTAAACTTTGTATTTTTGGTATTCTTGTAGAACCTCCGACTAACACGACGTCATTTATAGAGCTCTTATCGAGCTTAGCATCTTTCAGAGCTTTCTCTACTGGATCTAATGTTATACGGAAGAGATCTCCATTAAGCTCTTCAAAGCGTGCTCTAGATATTCTTGAGAAGAAATCAATACCCTCATATAAGGCATCAATTTCTATGTTCGCTTCAGTACTAGAAGACAGAGTTCTCTTAGCTCTTTCGGCAGCTGTTCTAAGACGTCGTACAGACTTAGGATTGGAACGCAGATCTTTTTTATGCTTTCTCTTGAATTCGTCAGCAAGAAAGTTTACAAGGCGACTATCGAAATCTTCTCCACCAAGATGAGTATCTCCAGCAGTCGCTTTGACTTCGAATAACGAGCCCTCGTCAATGGTGAGAATCGAAACATCAAAAGTACCTCCTCCTAAATCAAAAATTAGCACATTCCTTTCTCCTCTTAAATTCTTGTCTAAACCATACGCCAATGCAGCAGCAGTAGGTTCATTAATAATACGCAGAACATTTAATCCTGCGATAGCCCCAGCATCTTTAGTAGCCTGTCGCTGAGAATCGTTAAAATACGCAGGCACTGTAATAACGGCATTACATAAAGAAGTTCCTAAATATGTTTCAGCTATCTCTTTCATTTTGATCAAAACCATGCTGCTTATCTCCTCAGGTGCAAAGCGTTTGGTCTGCCCTTTGTACGTGACTTGAATTTTCGGCTTACCACCGTCATTTATAACTTTGAAAGGCCAGTGTTTGAGGTCTTGCTGAATCTTAGGATCATCAAACTTTCTTCCTATTAAACGCTTGGCATCAAATATAGTGTTGCTTGGGTTAAGGGCTACCTGGTTTTTGGCAGCATCACCTATGAGGCGCTCTGTGTCTGTAAATGCTACATACGATGGTGTTGTTCGGTTCCCCTGATCATTAGCTATTATGTCCACATTTCCATGTTGCCACACACCTACGCAGGAATAAGTAGTGCCCAAATCTATGCCAATGGCTGGCATCTTTGTATTTATTTTCAAGTTTTATATTTTTATGCTTTTATAATTTAGATATGTACTTATACTGTAATGTATAGGTACCTAATTGTTTTTTAAATTTTCTTAATAATGTGACAATGTTCTGATTATTATAATTTTTTATTTTACAAAACGAATTCCGAAGCCAGTATTATTTAGGGTACGTCCGCACTGCGAAAAGCATTCACTTTATTCTCGCAATTTACATTATTTCGTGTACGGATTTCACCTTTTCACTGCAAATGCGATGAGCGTCCTACGCAACTCCGACCAGCACAAAATATTCGCGCAAATATAATACATAATTCTTACCGCACCACGTGAAATTATATCAAACCAACTATCTTATTTACGCGCGAATTTTATTCGGAAGTGCGTAAACCTCCATAATATGATTACAGAATAGAGAAATTTTAAAAACGCACGAATATTTTTCGCAGTGCGCACGTAGCCTTATTGGAATTTTTCATGCTACATTTTCATGTGTCTCGACTCTCGAGCGCGGAGGATAGACAGACAAACACCAGAACCTACAGATACAGCTCACTAATGAGTATGCGGTTAAATGGCGATCGATGGACGTCGCGAGCGAACATCGTAACAACGCGTACACACTAGAGCTCGTTACTGTATATTCTGTTTGGTTACAGTTACAGCTCACTGATGAGTACCCACAAATGTGGTTAGATGTGGGTTAGATGTTAGATGTCTGTGGTTAGATGTAAATTCAAAAAGCCTGGAACTCAAAGTTCAGTATCTATGGTCTGAGTTTTTTTTTATTTGGTCTTGAAGTGTCAACTGTCAACATAACCTTAAAAATTAAAAACATTAAAAACAATAAAACCTGCATGAAACCTGCCATGGTCATAAACAGCTAACTTTTTTTAATTATTATTCTTGTAGTCTCTAAATAATTTAGAAATGAGATACGCTCAATTAGTTGTTGGTCCGGCCGGCAGTGGAAAAGTAAGATTGATGTTTAGCAACATTCATTAATCATATTACAAGATGTTAGTCAAAGAAATTTTATGGAATTTACACATTTCTAACATCGCCCTATGCTCGAACTGTGCAATATTTGTCTTCACTATCTACTTAACTTTTAAAATCGGGCTGATTATTTTGTTGATAGGACAAGTATTAAACCTTGAAAAGTATACTTGTAGCAAACCTTGAAACTTTATTACATAGGTCTTTAATAAACTTACTAACTAAATGTTCATAATATTTACCTACTACAGTCAACATACTGCTCAACAATAGTGAAACATGGCACAGATACAAAACGTATAATAGAAGTGGTAAACCTTGATCCAGCGGCAGAGCATTTTGATTATGAGCCTCTGGTAGATATCAGAGAGTTAATACACTTGGATGATGCCATGGAAGATGAAGAACTACAATTTGGGCCTAATGGAGGACTTGTTTTTTGTTTAGAGTAAGTTTTATCTGTTTCAAGAAAGTTATATATCCATCAAATAGTTTTGCCTGTAGGGATTGCAATCTGGAAAACCGGATTTGGTATACCAGCAGATCTAGCATCGCTAAGCTGTTACTGGATCCGGTGATGCCAAAGTTTGGATGGCTGTATGGATGTTTGTAACTCAATCACACCAGAACGGCTGAACGGATCTGGATAAGATTGGCACAGAGACAGATTATAGTCTTGAATAACACATAGGCTACTTTTTATCCCAGAAAATTAAACAAACGCAGGAACATTAGCTGAAACAAAAACCTCAATTCATGCAGCAAACATACAAACAACAACACAACACCAACAACAAAATTGCAGGCATCAGCTGGTTAAAGGATAATGCCTGTCACTCAACTCAACTATGTCCGTTGCTCTGGTGCAACATGATTGAAGGACATACCAACAAACGCGTTTATATTAGTATAATTAATATTTTATAATATTTTAAGTATTAATTTATTTTATTTATCAATACATTACAATATTACAATAATAGTGTTGCAAATATCATAGTGTGACCATAAACTTTGGAAGTTTTATGAACATAAACTCCGGAAATAAGTAATCCCATCTTTTTTCAAATTCTAGAACTTTATTAGAAAACTGTGACTGGCTTGAAGAGCAGCTAGGTGATGTGGATGATGACTACATCCTGTTTGACTGTCCAGGGCAAATAGAGCTTTATACTCACTTACCAGTCATTAGGAAACTTGTTGACACTCTGGAGAAGTGGAACTTCAGGATATGTGTTGTCTTTATGATTGACTCACAGTTCATGGTAGATGGAGCAAAGTTCTTATCAGGTATTTTGTTATCTTGGACACATAATTCTCTTTTATACTCCTTTCTTTTAAAGTATATTACCCAATTTTACAATGTGGCTGATTCTGTTCAACACAATCTCTTAATCTATAACTCAATCCAGATGCTAATAGGATAAAAAAATAGGTTTATCTCTTTTCCTTTTATGGTTACAGTCACTCGAGAGGAAAGGATAGAATTCTAACTGTCATCCTAATAGCAACTGGATATAATAGTAAACTAAAATGATAGATATCATTTGTCGGCAACAGTATACGTCTTTATAATAAACTCCCAGAAGACATATGGGAGATGTCTCTCAACAAGTTCAAAGATTTCGTGAAACATAAACTAATTGAAAAATCCTATTACAATGCTAAGGATTATTTAAGCTAATTAATCAAATTGTTCTGTATAACAAAATCTCTAAACGAAACTAAAATGACTGCTCTTTTTGTATTGCTATCCCTTTCATAATAGTCCATGCGGAAAGGAGCAACACTAGATTTAGAGTTGTCATTTTAGTTTAGTTTAGAGATGTTGTTTAACAGAATTGGCCACAATAACTAATTATTAGTTTTTATGCCAGCTAGTCATGGATCAAAACATGTTAGTGTTTAACTCTTAGGTAGGTGAAAATCCAATGAAAATAAAATATTGGTTTGGTATGAAAGCAAAAGCAACTACGGCTGTTATTAGTTAAAAAATTAATGATAATATATTTGACAAACGGGGCTGATTCTGTAGTACTTAAATGACAGCATTAAATACTCCCTTCGGAAAGGGACGGAACTAGATTTAAAGCTGTCATTTTAGTTTAATTTAGAGATTGTGTTATACAGAATTGGCCACATTATTTTTTTCTTAGCTTCTAAGAAAAGTATAGATACTAATAGTTTTATACACAAAATGTTTGTATTTCTTTCAGGTACAATGGCCGCCCTCAGTGTGATGGTAAACCTGGAGCTGCCACATGTTAACATTTTAAGTAAAATGGACCTGCTCAGTAAATCAGCGAGAAAGCAGCTTGATAAGTAAGTTCACAATAGTAATTGATTGAAAAATTACATATAGATTTTTTTAGCCAGTGTTGGGTAAAAAGTAAACACCTCCCTTTCCTGGTTCCATCTATCTCTGTCTAGTTAGTTAGCCAGTCGTACAAATCAATATAGACTTCGTCGCCCTAGCGAAGCCTCAGTCTGCTTTATTTATTTTTATTTTATTTTTATTTATTTGGCTACCAAAACAGATTACAATAAATTTTGCTCTAACCTAGTCTTATCTATAAAAACATTTTGAACTTATCATAATCTTAGAGGGTTGCACTATAACATGATTTTAAGGGAAATAATAATTGGCGCAAAGCAATACCTCAGATTAATGATAAGCAGTAATACCTATAGTTCGCGCGCGAGTTGAAAGCAGAGCAGAATACATCCTACTTACTTATCTTTATGTTGTTTGTGGGTGCTGTCAACTGTGTCAGACATAAGTATCACATGTTGTCTAGTTTAATGTGTATCAATATTACCACTGTAAATATTGATAGACATTTATTTCGACTCACTTAAAGTCTCCTCTCGGAATGAGAATGGTTTAGCCATAATCCACCATGGTGGCCAAGCGCAGATTGGCACTTCACATACCTTTGAGAACATTTTTTTATTTTATTTATTTCTTGACTTACATTACAACTAGCATTACAGGTTTCCCTAATACACTAGTGTAGCTAAAATAATCCTCTACTTATATTATAAACTAATTATATACATTATTATTATAACAAATAGCCCACAGAGCAATCCTTGTGAGTTCACTCAGAGTACAACAAAACAGATCCATTCTCTCAGCTATGATGTTAAGAGGCCGTATACTCGCCATCGGTCAATTTTGGAATCTGTAGGTATACCGCACAGTAGACCGTTAGGCTGCACTCATACATCTAAGACGACATAGGCCAGTAAAGATACTTTGATACTTTGCGTAGTCAAGTTCGTACGTACGTGCGGTCGTACGATCTGCAGTACCATTTTACACGTGAATTTGATCAGACTTTGATAATATTTTTTGGTCATATAGGTATTTTATAGAACTTTATTTTTACACAATTTGTATTATATAAATACTAAACATTCATGGTGAATTTTATTTTATCAGTAATTTCGTCAAACTTTTAAGAAATACAGGTTATTGTGACGCGTAAATTTTGATAAATCGTGCACATTGATTTGATTTTTTTATTAACTAATTTTGTATAGAACGTATAAAAACGAATTGCAACAGTCCAATTTTAAGAGCGTGTTTATCATATTTGTATTTTTTATAAGTCATTTATTATAATTTTTCGTGGATTTATACGGGTGAAAAGTGTCACCCAAAAGTGCAAAAATGGTAAACGTATTCTGCAAGAATGAGAATTTCACTATTATATTTCAATAAAATTAAATTTTTATTTGCAACAGTCTACTAAGGAGGGATTAATCTTTAATGTTTTAATTTTCTTTTTGTTATAATACTAATATCTCATACACAAAGCTCATCAAAAGTTCTTAAAATGTCGGTTTACTGGTTTACGGACTGTTAAGGGTGCGTATCGCGCGCGTCAGTGGCGCCTTGTTGAGCAAGTTGGTGCGACCGCGCGGCACCGCCAGCAGCGGTGGCCTGCGCCTGCGCCACACTTACCTGTCCGGGACACGGAGACTCACCTGTCCTAAAACGTCTGCATTATTTAACTTCCCCCGTATTATTTTAAAAATGCACAATATAAGTGCTAATTCCCTCCTAACCCCTAGTTCGTTATACCCAACCATACCCAGAACAAATAATGTTGGGTACATTAACGGGTAGTATGGGTATACCCCATATAGCTTCATATATAGGTACCTAACAAATTTATTTTGTACCCGCTCTAACATAAGGCTATATTTAGCCTTATGTGGAGCATTATAAAGAACTCTTGGGCATGCAGGTTTTCTCACGATGTTTTCCTGCACCGATTGAAGCAAGTGATCCGAAAGTTCAAAGGTGCTAGCCCGGGGATCGAATCCGCGACGTATAACCCACTAGTCTAAACTACTCGGCTATCACCGCTTCATAGATGAAAATGATAGACATTGATTATAATTAATTTTGGCAACTAATCTTTCATTTTTAACATTGTTCAGCTACCTAGATCCAGATCCGCACATTTTATTAGCAGACATGAGAAATGCCGAATCCAAATGGCACGAAAAATACGCCAAATTAACAGAAGCTATCGGGGAAGTTATAGAGAACTTCAGTTTAGTCAGATTCTACCCACTCAACATCAAGGATGAAGAAAGCATAGAAAATATAGTACTGACCATAGATAATATTATCCAATATGGCGAAGATGCTGATGTTAAAATAAGAGATTTTGATGAGCCAGAACCAGATGAAAACGATGAATAATAAACATTATTACTTTTTATCACAATATTTTACTTATTCCCATATTTATTTTTGTTCTTGCTATTCAAATTCAAATGTTTTTTTTCAACTAAACTTTTACAAGTAGGTACTTATTCAAAGTACTTTTATAACTAGTACTTTTGAATCGTCAAGTGAATCTACCACTGGTTCGGAATGCCATTCCTACCGAGAAGAACCAGCAAGAAACTCGGTGGTTGCTCTTTTTAAATATTGGAATGATTGTTGAGGGGAAACAGAACTTAGGCTTCTTGAGAATACTTTAGTTAATTTTCTGGATATAAAATAGTCTATGTCCTTCCACAGGATGCAACCTATCTCTGTACTAAATTTCGTTACAGGATCGGCCGTTAAAACGAAGCAGACAGACAGAGCCACTTTCGCATTTATATACTTATATATTATTAGTATTCAAAAACAAACTAGATTTAACAAACTTTATTTTAGAAGGACATAATACATATTATCAACCATAGATAGCAATAAGCAAGATCGAATATTATAAGTTATAACAAACTTAATTAGTTACTATGTTACTATGTTACTAAGTTGTATTAGTTACTAAGTTGTTTTCTTAACCATTACATGTAAATTCTATGGAAAGTTAAGGCAGACCCTCGCCCAATTGTCTGAGCAAATCGTAATCATTTGACAGTTAACGTATTACTCGAACTGTTTAAGGAGTTCATACAACCCTATAATAGACGTGCAGGCATCTGTGAACTCCTTAAACAGGTCAAATTATCCGTTTGACAAACGATTACGATTTCCTTACACAATTGGGGGGCAGTTAAGATATTAGATAGCATTGGTATATTTTTAATAAAAATTCAGTTCATGTAGCATTCAGTTACGTAAATTACACTAATCTTTTATATAGTGACAACTTATTTATTGTGGACTATAAGAACTTAATGAATGAATATAATTAATACCAACTGTAGGTACTTAAATTAAATGACGAAATACTAGAGCCATTACTAATAAAACATTTCATATACACATTGTATCATTGAACATCAGCCGAGCGATCGCGTAACTTCTGCATCAATCATTGTTACAGTATCAATTGTTGTAATTGGCTGAATTTATGGCATTCTTGCTGCGTCAATGGATTATGTCCAATAGTGGAAGAGTGTTAACCAATCAGAGGTGATTGCGATGTATCAATGATTGATGCAGAAGTTACGCGATCGCTCGACAGAACATGTACAATGACTGCATGTACTGAACCTATTAACAAATATAAATTTACTTATCATAGCAGAAAGCTACAAATGCATCCCTACAACAATAATATTTGTGATCATAGCAATAAAAATTAATTCGGCACGCAATAAATCCATTATGATTCAGAACTTGCACCATCAGAGTTGAAACAAGGCGCCATGGCACTTAATCAATAATTGCTAAAGTGCTATTTTGAAATTTAATTATTACTTAAAGTAAACACGGCGCCGTGTGATTTTTTTTTTATTGCAAGATAGGCTTGCGCTTGACGACAATCACTTAATACAAAGCAATGATGAGGTCTAGGTTGAAGCGCGCCCGCCTAGAAGAGGCTCACTCTTGCCTTGAAGGTACTTAAGTTATATGTGGCAGGGAATACATGTGCTGGAAGGGCATTCCACATCCTGGCACCTGTTGGGGGCATGACAGTTATATTAACCCTAGAGTACTAATCATCGCCTGGGAGGCCGCACTGTCACAGTTTTTTCGCTATAATTTCAAATCGCGCGACCGTTGCAACTCGCGCGCTCATCTCAACTCAGCACCCCTTGCAACGCGGTGGTTAGCGGTCGCGCTCGTCTCGGGCTCTTGTGGTTGCCGAGCTACAGACCGTTGGATCGCCTGGGAGGCGATCCTTAGTATTAAAGGTAATTATTTTTTATGGACTTATTTATTATTATTGGAGTTTTTGACATGACTGGTGCTAATTACATTTATGAAAAATATTATTTTGTTTACAGATGTACCCATCCGATAGTCAAATAGAAAAATGGTTGATGGAAGAAGACTCTGCCAGCGAGATTGAGGATAATTTAGAAGAAGAGTATGATTCCGATGACAGCGTTGCCGATCCTACCTTTGTTCCGACCGATGTTTATGAAAATGATTGTGAAAACATCATAACACAATATGTTCCTGATCCAGAACCTCCGGCATTATTGAACAATGCAACAAACCATATTGTTTGGAACATCGTTCACCTAATTGCTTCTCTTGTGACAAGAAATAAAAAGAATAATTTTAAAGTTATGTGCCATAAAAATTGTAATGCAAGTTATTAGATTTTTATAGTGATTTCAACAGACTGTTAATTTACTTTTAGAAAATGTTAAATTTTTTAAATGTTTAAAGAAAAAAATAAAAAAAATCATACTCATAAGACATCTCTGTTTTGCCAAAAAATGTATGTATTGCGTTAAGTTTATAGAACCATACAAGACTGTATTGATTAAGAAAATATATTTTTTGTTAATTCATTTAAAAAGGTAGAGGTTGCCCTATTATGTAAAATTTTATTTTTTTAACTTTTTAATAAAGACACATAAAAAACGACTTGTTTTTCAAAAAGTAGCCTCCCAGGCGATGATTAGTATTAAGCAGTAAAAAAATTACATTAGTACTCTAGGGTTAAACCCACACCCCTATTCGGTTTCTACACGGCATCGTACCGGAACGCTAAATCGCTTGGCAAGTTGGCGGTACGTCTTTGCCGGTAGGGTGATAACTAGCTACGGCCGAAGCCTCCCACCAGCATCATCATTTGCACTACAAAACAGTATAACAAAAGGATAACATGGCGCCACGTGCTACCAATAAACTTTTTCAATGTATCGTATTCACAGCGCGGGCTCATCCACCTCGGGCTGGTGCGGGAAGGTCTGATGGTCCGTGATGCTAAACACATACATGCGGCATCCGAACTGCAATAGGGCTCCGTGTGGCACCAGAGCGGAGCCCTCCCAGGCCGCGCTGGCGGGGGGCGGAGTGCCAGGGCACTTGCATTCCGTCTCTTCTTCAATTGGTACCGTAAGAGAACCGTTGAGCCTAAAAAACAACATTAATATAAAGTGAAGCTGCTCGAATATGTGAAACCAACGCGGCGACGAAAAGCACCTCTTTTGCTGAGCAATCATTTTTTTTCATATAAAATAAGTACATATTCCGTAACTATAATGATAAGAAACGAGATTTTAAGCTACTTTCATTAATTTTGAAACATAATTTCTACCACATACCAAGAAAGAGTAACAAACATACAAACTTTCACATAATATATACTAGTAGTATTATAAAAAAGTGTGGATGGATGGCTGTTTGTTACTCAATCACGCCAGAACAGCTGAACGGACTTAGACGAAATTTAGTACAGAGATATATTATAGTCTGGAATAACAGGCTACTTTTTATCCCGTAAAATTAATGAGTTCCCGCGGGAACCAAAAACACCTCGATTCACGCGGGCATGAGCTAGTTTTTAAAAAGTAACCCACCGCATTATTATCCTAAGAAAACTATCATTATTTGATTAATGGAAAGGGGTCACGACCCTCTGTAATCTATACTAATATTATAAATGCGAAAGTTTGGATGGATGTTTGTTACTCAATCACGCCAGAACGGCTGAACGGATCTGGAATAACATGGCTACTTTTTATCCCGTAAAATCCCGCGGAAACCAAAAAAAACCTCGATTCACGCGGGCATCAGCTAGTCAAATAAATATTATAAATGCGAAAGTTTGGATGGATGTATGGATGTTTGTTACTCAATCACGCCCCAACGGCTGACCGGATCTGGATGAAATTTGGCACAGAGATAGATTATAGTCTGGAATAACACATAGGCTACTTTTTATCCCGGAAAATTAAAGAGTTCCCGCGGGAACCGAAAAACCTCAATTCACGCAGACGAAGTCGCGGGCATAAGCTCATTAGAGTAATGGGAAGGGGTTACGACCCTCAGTAATGAGGAATACGACGCAAAGGGAGAGATCGTACCGCGGTGGCTTGGTCCTCCTGTGTTGCACGGCTTGCCGCAGCGCCTGCGCCCGCGCCTCAGCGTCGCCCGGCTGCGGCGCGTGCGCCTCGCCGTCGCCGTGAGACAGGTCGCACGCGTACAGCACGCCGTTCACACGCGTGCCCCACTCCGAGTAGTTTATCAGCTCGAAGTGGTGCGTCACCTGCTCGAGCAATAACGTATCATTTTCTGTGTTCATTGATCGATGATGATGTTTGATGTTTTAAATGTTCAGTTGTTTTGACATGGTACAACTGTGAGTTTGTACTATGGTTAAGCGACCTTTAGTGAGGACTCTACATAGATGCTCTACAAGCTCTACTGTCTCTGTGTTCTGCAGCTCTACCAGCTCTACTGACTCATGGTAGGTACTCTACGAGCTCTACTGTGTCTTAATACTGTACCGAATAATGGGCGGCATTGTGAAGTGGACAAGGAATAGTATATTGTGAGTCTAGGGATGAAACAAGACGATTTCAGACGAGGGTGAAGTTGCCATCACCCAAAGTCTAAAATCGTGTTTCATCCCGCATCACACACTATATTTTTCATATAATCCGCATTTAAAGTGCGAGTTGTATTTCTTATTTATTTTAGTTGCAGAAATATGATATCTGTCAGTTTAGCTGATAGTTAAAATGACAATTAAAAAGGTTTGGAATAAACAAAATATACTCTGACAGGATTGAAAGGAGGGCTCCTAAGTACGTCATTCAGCGCTGAACTCTGTGGCGCTGAATGACGTATTCGTCTGAAATTGACTTGTTTCAGGTGGCTCAACAGCCAACAGGCATTGAAACTCGCACTTTCAATGCAGGTTATGTGAAATAGTACATTACACATCTAGGGCAGTAAAATAAGAAATGTCTCAGATCACATGTAATTGTTGTCCGAGGCGAAGCCGAGGTCAATAAACATGTGATCTGAGGCTTTCTTATTTACTGCCCGTGGTGTGTATACTATTTTTCTCCTCGACGGAGGCGGAAAGCGGCATTTTCGTTTAGCGCAGCGGGAGGAAAATTGACGCTTTCCGCCCGGAGGTGAGAAAAATCTTTTTCTCACCTCCGGGCTGCCCTAGATGTGTAATGTACTATTTTGGTACAAGTGTTTGACTGACCTCGTCACAGAATATAATCGAGTGTCGCGGTGAGACGCGGCGGCAGCGGCCGTCCAGCACCACATCGCTAGCGCCGTCGCTGCCGATGCTCAGGGACGACAGCCGCATCGGAATAGCACGACCCAGGGCAGCTTCGCCACCATTTCTAAGGAAATATCGAACATTACCGTTAGCGATTCCGTCCAGCTAATGTAAACAATAAGCCAGTGAGTGAACTGTTTAACTGATTGTTTTTTTTTTACTATGGAAAGGAAATGCGAAAGGTGCTTCATTTATCAATCTGCAACATAGTCCTCAGGAGTTTTCTAGAGATGATAATGCAGAAACTCCCAGATCCATCCCCAAACGTTTTTATAGTGTGAAAAATATAATGCTGCAAGGCGACGCGTCGGTGCAAACTTAATTTGTGTTAAAGCAATCCTACACAAAATATACGGCAGCAACTCCGATGGTAGCGGTAAGCGCCGCATGCCAAGTTTAGTGAGCCTGGCTCGCGTTACCAGTGCGGATAATAATGCGGTGGGTTCTTGGGTCTTCCGCACGGCTTAACGTGCTCTCCGAGGCACGGAGGAAACGAAAGAACCAAATTTGGTCACTCATCCAGTTACCGACTTGGGTCAACGTTGCTTAACAATCGTAATCGACTGATATGCGTTGTCACAACTAGGCCCCCTCCGTCATCTCTGGTTACTGTAACTAAAATCCAAATAATTAAATTCTGTAGGCGTGGGATAATTTGACTTACCTCGCCGGTGGCTTCAGTTCACACAAAGCAGCCTTGACGAGCGCATCAGCAAGATCCAGCGCAGGGTGCGGTGGTTTAGGCACGGGGGAGGGCGCGGGTGGCGGGGCGGGGCCCCACACTGTAGCCGCGATCCGCTCGCGGTCCGCACGCGGCAGCAACTCGGATGGGAGCGGCAAGCGCCGCACGCCGAGCTTGGCGAGCCTGGCTCGCGTTGCGGCGCGCAGAGCAGAGGCGGCGCGCGTGCCCCACGTGCCGGTGCCGCTGCGGCGCCAACGACCCGCGCCCGCCTCGCCCGCAGCGACCTGGCCATAGAAATACAATATTAGGCGCAAGAAAACAATACAATAGAACTTAAAGCTAGCTAGCCTAACCTAATCCATATTCCATACTTAATATTATAAATGCGAAAGTGTGTCTGTCTGCTACGCTTTCACGCCCCATATTTTCAACCGATTTTGATGAAATTTGGTATAGGGATAGTTTGTATCCCGGGGAAGGACATAGGCTAATCCTAAAATTAAAGATCCCGGCATCCCGGAAAATTAAAGAGTTCCCGCGGGAATCAAAAAACCGTATTCCACGCGGACGAAGTCGCGGGCATCATCTAGTTACTATATAAATCATGCCCGCGTAAAATGGTGGCAAGAATGCTGGCTGCATATCCGCGCTGGACAGCCAGGCTGATCCTCTGCCCAAAAAATGAGCCAGCCCTTCTGTCACCTGATGAGGCAATTAACCGCGGTGAAATATCTCGCAAAAAATGTTTGCCACCGACTCCACAGCCCCAAGGTCTCCACGGCAAACGGGACAAATATGTAACTCTTCTGGAAGCATACTTCCGCCGTAAGTATAATATTACAGTGGATCGACTCCTGTGTACAACATCAAGCTGCATACTAATCTAATTACTACTAGCTTTTGCTTGCAGCTTCGCTCACGTAAAGTTCGATTTTCATACAATTGTCAAACACTTATTTACACCTAGGGGTTGAATTTTCAAAATTGGTTACTTAGCGTATGCCTACGTCATAAAAGCTATCTGTATGCCAAATTACAGCCCGATCCGTCCAGTGCTTTGAGCTGTGCGTTTCAGTCAAAAAGTAGTTTGTCCAGGATATCCAGAGTTTCTCTTAAATATATGTGTAACCAGGTACTTCCAAGAATATCTGGGCTTTCCTGGTTGATGGGGCACCTGGGTTGTGTTGTTTTTTTGTGAAATCTAGATACTTCACAATTCCCTAAAGCGTCCTGTGTAATTTATCTCACCTGTTGCAGTCGTTGCCAAGCCAACAGTTTGATCAGCCTCTCATCCAACTTCTGGAGCTGTTCTTCAACGGTGGCCAGCAACTCCTCGACCCCTTCCTCCGCACAGAGCTCCAGGCGTTGCGGCTTAGAGCCGCGCTTGCCGGGACTCTTGTCTTCGCTTTGAGACACTTTGCGCTTCTTTACGGATGTCGTTAAGTGCTCAAAGTCGGAGTCTGAGAAATCGCTCGAATCTGAGTTTCCTTCCAACTGTGGACAAGTAAAAATTAAGTATGATTTATGTTGAATTATGTTGATTTATAAAAGAGGGTGGATTTGACTCGTTCCAGCAATGCTAAGGACAGCGGTTATTTATGTACCTACGAGTATCTACACATTGATGAAATTGTAAATTAATTTCTTTAAAAGAGCAACCACCGAGTTTCTTGCCGGTTTTTCTCGGTAGGAATGGCATTCCGAATCAGTGGTAGATTCACTCGACTCATCAAAAGTACTTTTCAAAGTCAACTTGAATAAAAAAGATTTGAATTTGAATACAAGGGCTGGGCAATATATTTGCGCACGAATGGAGCACGGTCGCTGTACGATCTATCATGAATAATTTCATCCAATACCATACTGCAATAATTATTATTGGTAGTCACACGTTATCCTACGTGAGCGACAAACGCGACACCGCGACTCGATACGACGCGACGCGACAGTATCAAACAGTAGCTGATCCTTCACGTGGCCTACGTTGTCGCGTAGACAAGTTTGTCTATTTCTGGCGCGTCGTATCGTGTCGCGTCGCTTCTGTCGTTTACCTAAGGCCTCGTTTACGGAGACGCGGGGCGTCGCGCGTCGCGTGTGGCGTGGCGTCTCGCGGCGCGTCGTACGTTTTTTTTGTTTACGGAGCGGCGGCGCGTGCAGCGGCACTTATCATCGCACGCGTAATCACAAACATATGGCAATATACAATGTTGTTCATAGAGATGCGAGGCGGGAAAAGTGGCGGTGCCCGCCGCTGTCCCCGCGGCGAATCCTTAAAGCGTGTAGCGTTGCACGCGGCGGACTGCGATGGCGTTGTGCGATTTCCAAATAAAGACTGGCAGAAGGTTCCGCTGCGGGCATCGCTTCATCGAGAATTGCCGCTGCGTGCGCCGCCACGATAAACGCCGCGTGAGATGCGTCGATGCCGTACGCGGGCTCGGCCGCGAAAAACGCTCCATTTCAAACAAACGCGTGTAAAATTGCTTCTCCGTAAACGCACTCATACAACGCCATGTTTAAATTCAGTGCGGGCCGCGCCGCCACACGACGCGCGACGCCCCGCTTCTCCGAGGCCTAAGAGAACGGGTTAGGTTACGATTCAAGCCATTGTAAGGGGCCACCTAATTACTGCTCCATGCTGCTGCTGTATACTTCAGGAAAAAAAAGATTCATAGATAAACATTTGAATCTTCCTTACCTTGAGTTCATTTTCTTCTATAGCCTTGAGGTCTTCATCTGCGTCCTTTTTAGTGGCGCCCTTTAGTTTCGGCGATTTTAGGGGACATTTTCCTTCGCCGGTGTACTCCGGACATTCGAGGTTCATACATATCTGCGTTACGTCATCATCGTCGGAATCCTCGTAGGAACCACCGGCTTTGAGGTGTTTGAGTACTGAAAGTTATTCTTTGTTCAGTTATATACCACAAACAAAATATCACGTGTCTGTAGAGGTTTCTGAATTTCGGTAACGAAATCTAATTACGGTGACTGGGAAATTACTAGAGCAAAAAGGGAAACGGAAAATACTGGCTAAAACCAATGGCTCATGCTCCCGTCGCTCCGTGAGAGACCTAATAATCGACTGCTGACCATTTTTCAAGACAATTGCCGCTCAAATTAAAATCGGTAATACTGAATTTTCGACTTTAAATCATGGGTGTTTAGATCCATTTTGACAACAACGAATTTCGACGCTCGAACACGCTCAATGTCAGTTGTGTTTTAAAAACTAGTGGTAAGGGTACTGAGCTAGACAAATAAATTAAACGAGTCATGCATCGATTTACCAACTAAGGATACAACATTACCTACAAATTAATACTCAAAAAAAAAGAAAGAAAGAAAGAAAGAAAAAGCGTTTATTTGGTTGGTTTAAATGGACTCCACTCAGCATTTTCCACAAAATCGTCCACAATCGCTTATACAAACACAGCTATAGATAATATAGACAGAGACACCAAACGGTTCACAAAAACCAACCATATAGCTTTATATTTAGGGTTCGTAATAACAATTCGACACATACGACATTTTGTCGCCTAGTGTACTCATGGGCGACTGAGGCGAAAATTGTTCACAATATCTATTTGTGCACAATTTGACTATGCCGTTTTTTGCGTTTCGATGGTGCGTCTAAGGTATTGGTAAGTCAATGGAGTCATGGGTTTATTTCGTGCAGGCACCACGACTCGTCCGCGCATGCCCACCGAAAACTCAACAATCCTACCAATAATCAGCCCCCCGATTATGTAAGAATTGTCGATCAAACGTAATCGTTCGGCGTCAAAGTAAAATAATCCATAACAGCATTGAATTAGAGCTCAATTTCGTTTACGCATTCTTATACGTTTAGGTATGAACGATACTCTAACGTATAACAATGGATACACGAAATTGAGCTCTAATTTAATGCTGTTATGGATTATTTTACTTTGACGCCGAACGATTACGTTTGATCGACAATTCTTACATAATCGGGGGGCTGGGCCCCAATCATGTAAGAATTGTTCATCAAACGTTAAAGATTTTTGTCAAAGTAAAATAAAACCATAACGGCATTGAATTAGAGCTCAATTTCGTCTGCCCATTCTTATACGTTTAGGTATGTACGATACCCTAAACGTATAAGAATGGGCAGACCAAATTGAGCTCTAATTCAATGCTGTCATTGTTTATTTTACTTTGACGAAAATCTTTAACGTTTGATGGACAATTCTTACGTAATAGGGGGGCTGATTATTGGTAGGATTGTTGAGTGACGTTATAAACTATATAATGTTATAAACTTTTTAACTTTGACGACGAACTTTAACGTTTTGATCGGCCATTCTTACATGATTGGGGGGCTGATTGATCCGCTAAACACATCTCCATCTATTTCCACTCATCTCCGCTTTGGTAGAAACCCGCCCTATAAGAGGATCGGACCTTTGCTTTGGGCTCGGTACCTTTCTAACAGCGCACGTGCTCGCGCCACGACGGCAGCAGCGGTACCAACACTCGTCCGCGCATGCGCACCGGAAACTCAATAATTCTACCAATAATCTGACTGATCCGATAAACACATCTCAACATATTTCCGCTCTTCTCCGTTTTTTTTAAGTCTTTTAAAAGTTAGTGTAAGAGTAAGTACTGTTATAATTTGGTTGGCTTTGGTTGAAACCCGCCCTAACAGAGGATCGGACATTTGGTTCGGGCTCGGTACCTTTCTCGCAGCGCACGTGCTCGCGGCGCGACGGCAGCAGCGGCGGCGGGCGGCGGTAGTGCAGGCGCACCATACGCGGCACCACCACTCGCCCGCGCATGCCCACCGGAACCTTCACCCTGCACCATACATCGTGCTCTTTTATCGTTATTGTAGACGTCGACGTCCTCGATTTTACCGTTGACGTTCAACGTCCGCAGCAAAAATGTACAGCGTGAACGTGCCACGTTAAGGTGCATTTACACTAGACGAGCGAATGCTCATTCTATTCCTATACTCTATCAAATTCTTTTAGTGTTAACAGACGTAGAGCATTCTTTCGTTGTTCTGTCTACGTTCGCACAGATTATATGGAACATTCTAAGAATGCTCGCTTGCTTGATATAAACGGCACTAGAGCGTGCGAACAGCTGTTGCCTAAAGCGTTCTGGCGTGTTCGGACGTGCTCGCTACCCGGAGCGGTTTCTTCAAAGTGTTCTTGTGCTCTAGGCGATTTGAATACATACGTATCGAAATTATGATTGGTCACAAGAAAAATGTTGAATGTTGATAGAAGCCTACCATAATTCAAGATATCTGTGGGATCCAACATTTGAACATTACAAAAATATAATACACAAACAAGATTCATTGCAAGAAATTGAGACAAAATAATAAATGCAGCACTTGCAATAATAATATTGCTTTCAGAGTCGGACATAGCGAAACACTACCAAGTTGGTAGTGTTTCGCTATGTCCGAAGATTGGTAGTACCCACCAACGTTATCGTGATATTTGATTAAAAAGCGTCTTCAAACATTTCCATACATTTTTCTTCCGTGTAATCTTCCGTCCGTCCGTGTAAGGGATATTGTATGTAATACTTTCTTGTGATGTCATGATAATTGGACGCACTGATGTTATAGAACTAACAAAAAATGACTTACGCCTGACACGCACGTGCTACCAAAGTAATCTTAATTCGTACGTCTCATGCACTCACCGGAAAGCGGGTCTAGGGTTGCGCGCGCGACGAATGAAGTCAACTTTGACTGCGTGCTGGTCCACGGGCCCGCTGAACCGCTCCCACAGAGCCGCTCGTTCCGTTGCGGAGATGGACCGAACCACTTTCCAGTCCTTACAATACAAGTCAAGTTTAAAAAAAAAAACATACGCGCCGAATTGAGAACCTCCTCCTTTTTTGGAAGTCGGTTAATAAAGTTAAGCCTACTATTTAAAAGTCAGAAAAACTGCCCACCGATTATGTAAGGCCAAACGATTACGATTTAATCGTAATCGTTTGTCAAACGAATAATTCGACCTGGCCCACGATTATGTACGGAAATCGTAATCGTAATCGTTCGTCAACCTGCCGGTCCCTGCTGCCAGACCTGGTCGGTCGTAATTTGACCTGTATAAGGAGTTCATTGATGCCTGCGCGTCAAAAAGCATGTATGAACTCCTTAAAAAGTTCGAGTAATACGTTATGAGCTGTCCAATTATTATTACGATTTGCTTAGACAATGGGCTTCAGTTCTAACTCGAAAAGAGGTAATTTTATTTTACATGTTCTGTACCTTAGGAAAAGTTCAATTCAAGTTAATTTTTATATTTATTGAAAACGTTACAGTAAAAGTTATAGCTAGCTAGCCTAATATAATTATTGTACTATCATATCCAAATCTTATTAGAATGACAATTAGCATTCTATCCTTTTCTCTTGCGTGACTATAATAATAAGAGGATAAGAGATGAACCTATTTATATTATCCTAATAGCATCTGGATTGGGCTATACAAACCATGCCCATGTGGAATGGTGGCAATAATACTGGCTGCATTTTCGCTCTGAAAAGCCAGGTTGATACAATTCTAAATTGCGCGGATTTTTGTGCTCACAAATATTTTTTTTGCACTAAAACTCCATGGTTCCAGGGTCATATTTTAATCCTTACAGTCATACGAAGTACATTAAAATGCTGAAAATGGCACTTTTTTTTCGCAAAATGGGTGAAACAATTGATTGCGAAACACTCACAATGTATTGTTCAACATGATTGGGACACATCCATCTTCCTGTAGGAAGAGCAGTCAGTGGTGGGTCCAAGCAGTCCTGTAACAATGTTCTATGTATAATATAAACTGAATGGAGATTGGCTTGGAGTAAGAGTAAGCGAGTTGAAGTTTGTCTGTTAGAAGGCTTTAGCCATGGCTAATGGTCATACCAATACTACCATTGCATACCTTTACTTCAAAATGTTACGTGACATAATCACGTACATTGTCCCTAAAATAAGGTTTACAATTCCAAAACACAAAACGTCATCAATATTAAAACCATACTGCTTTAAGCGATGGCCGTATAGTTTCAGGAAAAGACGTGCCGCAAAGTGATTTAGCGTTCCAGAACAATGTCGTGTGGGAACCTATTAAGATTTAGGGGTAATATAAATGCCATACCCCTAACGGGTTAGCCCGCTACCATCTTAGACTACATCTTCACTTACCACTAGGTGAGATCCCAGTCAAGGGAAAACTTAAAACTTGTAGCAGATAAAAAAATCAGATTATTGACAAATGTTTTTGTAAATGTGACTTATCATGTGTCGCAACACAATTTGGTGGAGTAACAGATTATTAGCTCTTGCCTCAAACATCAACAAATTGTTAATGACAACAATGCAAAAGACTATAATTTGAGTTTTGAGATTTGATATTTTTAAAATTAATCCTGTCTCAATACAATGATGTCTGCGCCATAAGGAAACCCAAAGACTTTCTACGGGCGCAATTTAATATAAGGTCCATATCGAGCAATAACATAATATAGTGAACTATGCCCGCGACTTCGTCTGCGTGGATTTGGTTTTTTCATTCCCCCGGGAACACTTTAATTTTCCAGGATAAAAAGTAGCATAATATGTCCTTCCCTGGGATACAAGTTACAACCTATCCCTGTACCAAATTTTATCAAAATCGGTTTAACAGATTAGCCGTGAAAACGTAGCAGACAGACAGACAGACACTTTCACATTTATAATATTAGTATGGATGTGTCATAATAATGGTGATTGATGAAAATAGTTAAATAAATAAATGAATACATAATCATTTTTTCAGCTGTATCTAGTTGCTGCTTTTGGATGGATTGGACAGCCATGTTCAACAATGGAGTTCTTTTGGTTTCTGATGAGGATGATGATAATGATTTATTTGTTCTTCTTACCTGGTGGAAGAGTAGCGGACAATAGTCGCACTGCAGCAGCGGGGCTAGCTTACAAGTGGCGCGACACACGAAGCAAGACTTCGCTGGCAGAGGCACGCAGCCCCATGCGTCCACTGACACTACACCGTTACCATTCTTGCCATTGCCCTCTGAATTAAAAACATTAGTACTTGTAACCTTAATGCATTGAAGTTAATATTTGATATTGTGGCAAAAATTACAATTAAATGAATTTAAAATTATGACATTTAATAGATTTTAGTAGTTTTAAAAACAAGTACACAAAAAATCCACTTAGTAGGAACTTTACTTCAAAAGAGCCTCATTATAACCTCTAATCTTGAAATATCCTGCCATTTTTACAATAATATAATAAACTGAGTATGAGACAGTTTTTAATCAAGGCAGATTTAGTTAGCAATTTATATTTTTGCCAAAATTTTATCATTCAGTCATTTTAATTGGCCAGAATTTTTAGAGTTACCTTTTTCAGTGCCAGGGAATATACAAGGGATCTTCATTTCTCGAGGCAACTCAAACTGTTTAGGGTTCATAACCTTGGCCGCCTTCACCAAGATCTCCATTGGTGTGAGGTCATGTTCTGGCTCCTGCTCTTTCTTGATCTCATCTTCTTCTTTGTCATCTTTCTTCTTCTTGCTGAGTGAGTTAGCGCGACTGTTCCTTTGTGATCTAGGTGAAATAAACTAATATTAATACCTGTTGTCTAGACACTATCTTGGCGCGAGATGGCGATTCTCTATCGCCCGAAGCGCCGATATAACAGGACATAACACGGGTCATGCGCGCAGCTGTGATGACGTCACCCGTCAGACCCAATACCGACGATGCCATCCAGCCGAGGGACCATTAGCCATCAAGGCAGGCCCCAGCCAATTATCACGGCTTAAAGACATTCACTGGGTACCTATATTACCCCACACCCTGCCCTGCAAGGAGGCCATGCCTTGAGGCCCGTACCCAGAGAAGACCCGCTCATCAATACGCTCATAATATGTCAATAATATATGACATACTACCTTAATATTATAAGTTGTTTTATGGTAAATAAACATTTATCATTTTTTTTTCATAATAAACCAGAACTTCATGCATGCATTTATAGTACATAATTTGGAAAACCTAGGAATGCAATGTTGGAACTTGGAAGACCACCCCTCTACGTAGATCATAGATGCACTATCTCAAGGGACTTATTGAGAGTCAGGACACAAGCAGCCTAAGACTATATTATGTGGAGATTCTTGACTCCTGAAGAGAATGACAAATTGAAAGGCAGAAACTGGTATGTTAAGCTGGCCACTATGCTACCCAATAGACTTAAAGAATTTCTCTTAAAACAGGTCCTTTGAAAGGAAACTAATTATTTTGTTTTCAACCACTACTGTTGAAATTTTCGTTTTCAAGTTTAAGTGCCTATAGAGGTTTGCATCACAAAAAATATTGCACTTGCAGTTTTCAACATACATAGTTCAAACTTTAAGACAAGTTCACCTGGTCTTCTTATCAGTATCAGATTTGTTGTCGGCAGGAGACTGTGCCCGGCTAGAGCGGGTGCTGGCTGGCTTCTCATCACTGGCACAACACTCACGACACAGCCAGAGACCTGACGGAATGTCATTTTCATCCAGAGGTGGATCACTGGAATTAGAATAACATTTTTATACTGTGCAATCTACAATATGTTAAAATAACCATATCTAGTGAAGGGGTTTTCAGCTATTTTTACTACTTATGAAATCTTTTTTTGGTAATAGCTTCTGTGACAAAAAGTGCTGCATGCAGCTGGGCTTAGAATCGTTTGTATTCATCATATAAAAATGTACTTACTGTCTGATTAATCTATTGTGCCTTAGTTGCTGATCTTACAAAGTTATATATTACTAGACTAGATGATGCCCGCGACTTCGTCCACGTGGATTTAGCTTTTTTGATTCCCGCGGGAAATCCTTCATTTTCTGAGATAAAAAGTACCCTATGTCCATCCCCGGGATATAACCTACCACTATACCAAATTTCAGCAAAATCAGTTAAAAAGATGAGCCGGGAAAGCGTAGCAGACAGACAGACAGACAATCTTTCGCATTTATAATATTAGTATGGATGGATAATCGGGCTCATAAAGCTGCCGATTGGAAACATATGCACCTCCATAGCAAACTTTAGTTTTGCAAGGACATTTATACTGAATGAACCTGAATAAGTGAAATTAGTTCCATTGCAACTCACTAGCATCCAAGATGGAAGCTGGCTGGGCAGCGGTCACAGCATATCAAATCCCCTCCTTCACCACACGCATCACATGAGTCACGGTTATGTCCTTTTCCTGGCCGCTTGTAATAAGGGTGTTGGGTTTTCTTTGGCTTCTGAGTGCTTACCTCCTCATCTGGTGGCTTTATTAGCGCTCGAATAAGCTAAAAACGTAGACGACGATCAGTTCAAAACTAATAATTCACTAAAAATAAATTTTCAGCTAATTCTAATTTTAAAAAAAACCGGCCAAGTGGTTCGAGGGTTCCGTACAAACCTGTAGTAAGTTTTAAATTATTAAAAAAAAACTACTTACTAGATCTCGTTCAAACCAATTTTTGGTGGAAGTTTGCATGGTAATGTACATCATATATTTTTTTTATTTTTATCATTCTCTTATTTTAAGAAGTTACAAGGGGGGGGGGACACATTTTACCACTTTGGAAGTGTCTCTCGCGCAAACTATTCAGTTTAGAAAAAAATGATATTAGAAACCTCAATATCATTTTTGAAGACCTATCCATAGATACCCCACACGTTAAGTATGGGGACCCCCAAACTTTATTGTTTTTTTTCTATTTTAGTGTGAAAATATTAATGCGGTTCACAGAATACATCTACTGTTTTCTGGTGGGAGGCTTCGGCCGTGGCTAGTTACCACCCTACCGGCAAAGACGTGCCGCCAAGCGATTTAGTGTTCCGGTACGATGCCGTGTAGAAACCGAATAGGGGTATGGGTTTAATATAACTGCCATGCCCCTAACAGGTTAGCCCGCTACCATCTTAGACTGCATCATCACTTACCATCAGGTGAGATCGCAGTCAAGGGCTAACTTGTAGTGGATAAAAAAAAAAAAAAAAAAAAAAAACTTACCAATTTTCAACAGTATAGTTCTTATAGTTTCGGAAACGGACGGACGGACGGACGGACGGACAGACAGACACAGACAGACAGACGGACAGACAGACAGACAGACATGACGAATCTATAAGGGTTCCGTTTTTGCCAAATTTGGCTACGGAACCCTAATACTAGGGGACTGAAAGTAAACAAGTAGTCTGAAAGGAAACACAGGATGCGTTAATGTACAAATGAACATCCAAACTTTAAAGTCCAAAATGCCTGGCAAAGCGCGTCGCTTTCAAGATTCCCAGAGAAGTTTTCACTGTCTTCAATTATAGTAAGTGTCTGCAATTTTAGCAGAATGTGTGTTTCAATATTTACCGGCATAAGACCACCAGAAGTGTCAAGATCGTATCCCACGTTAGACATTTTGCACCGAAGTCGAGTACCTAGTGGGTACAACAGCCGAACACTATCAGACATCCATGGGATACTTTAGAATGGAAACTAGGTTTTCTTCGTAGCTTATCACATCAAAAACATCCTACTTACGATACATTTTAATATTTTTTAACGATTTATTTACACACTACTAATTTCCCAAAATTTTCAACTCAACACCACAGACTTGAGACTACAGAGTACTTTTTCTCAACACCCAGTACAAGGACCATTGAGGTATTATGTACTAACGCCTTTAGTCCACCTACGCGTTCGTATGCGGCAGCGAGCCACTGCGGAACTACTGCGGTAGCGAAATATCTGCGTAACGTTAGTACACTGCAGTTTTTTCGCAAAGAAATGTCATTGTAATTTTCGTGGACTGCGGGTGCAGACGTCATTTCAGAATGTCGTCCGGGTGGTCCCAGTCATCGCTTTCAGATTCTGAAGAGGAAGAATTATAAATTATTGTAGTTGCTGGCGTCAGTATTAAAGAGAAAGCGTAGAATGGGTGCATGAAATAAACCAGAAACGAAGGACCCACCACCATGACCATTACAGCCTATTAACGTCCCACTGCTAGGCACAGGCCTCCACTCTCATAGGAGAGAGGGAATTAGAGCATAGACCCACCACGCTGCTCCAATGCGGGTTGGCGGGCTTTTAATGACTATTATCATGTTCGTGATAATAACCGGGACCGACGGCTTAACGTGCTCTCCGAGGCACGGGGGTGACACACCGCCAACTTCCTAACTCCGGGCTAGTACTGAGAATTTCTATTCAGAAAAACCCAATACTTAATTATAGCCCGACCCGGGACTCGAACCCAGGACCTCGTCGGCCGCAGTCGAACATGCCAACCACTAGACCAACAAGGCTGTTGAAACTTTTGAACTTTTTCGGCTTCCATGGTGCGAAAATCTGTCCTCATCGACAAAACGCCTGCGGACGCCTTGCGATGCGAAACACTTCTAGCGAAACGTCTGCGTCTGTGTAACGACGATTTCGCAGTTCCTTGCGAAACAATACCGACAAGGACGCAACTATTTCATGTAGCTAGTGCTAGAGTGAGACATAGCGTATGCGAAATTCTGCCATACTACTTACAGTTTTTTTGTTGTTTCGCTGTCGCATACGAACGCGTAGGTGTACTAAAGGCGTAAATGACAAGAACTTTGAAGTTTGAGTTTGGCTTTGGCGTTCTCTCTGGTTACTAGTCTGTGTTACTAGTCTCCATGGACTTAATATATAATATACATTATTAGGACTGAGCTCTCCTTTCCAAAAAACGTGCCGAGAGAGATATGTTGAAGGGAGGATTTTATCTCGTTCTAATAGGGTGACCAAACATTTTTTAACACACAGGAAAGTTCATTTTGGCAAATACCTATCACTTGTCAGGTTGGCTGCGGAGTTTGAGTATTTAAAGAATCAATGGGAAATAAAACAAAGCGTGTGTCACTAATATTTATTTAACATTTAATATTTTAACACAAAAATATCAGAAGTCTGGCGCGTAACTATGATTATTTGCTTCGTTTTTTTAACATTAATTGAAAACAATACAATAGAAATTACAGCTAGCTAGCCTAACCTAATTACTATATAAATACTGGCTGCATTTCCGCGTTGGACAGCCAGGCTGATCCTTTGCGCAAAAAATGAGCCAGCCCTTCTGTCACTTGATGAGGCAATCTACCGCGGTGAAATATCTCGAAAAAAATTTTTGCCAATAAGACTCCACGGCTCCAGGGTCTCCACGGCAAACGGAACAAATATGTAACTATCTTTGAGAGAGGCATACTTCCGCCGTTTGCCGGTTTCAGCCTTTTCTGCTGCGGCTCCCGGCCTTGATGCTGTCTCCCTGATATGACACGGGGCCAATGTGTCAACGCATGTTGCGTCCCACATTAGCGCCCGTCCCCGTTCCCAGGGAACCAGCGTCAATCCATCAGGTCTCTTGCCATCATCCCGACTAATCCCTGCCGGCTCAATGCGCGCAGGAATATCTATGGTATATTTTAAAAAATTAATATCTCGAAAAGTATTAGGTTCCGACGAGTTTGGCTTGGAGGGGGAGTAGACCACCTCCCCCCCTCCCCCTACCCCCCTCCCCTTCCCCCCCCCTTCGCGGCGAGTATACTAAAGCCGAGCCCAGAACGTTTTTGCCAAGCTTAAATTTTGCTGATAAAAATTTTAAAGTCCATATCCATACCACTGGAAAAATTGATGGTACTGCATTAGCATTCAACACTGATCGTGATTTCGCAATACGAAAATCTTCCGGTTTGAAATGACGGCTGCACACAACAGAATGTGTAGTAATTTTTTCTGATTCAGGAATTACATCCAACCATTTTTGCTTCAATTCTTCATGTGATGGGAATCTGTTATGAACATTAAAGCAAGTGTAAAATTAAAAATTTATATCAACCTGACAATCTCTAATTTTTTTTCTCCGTAGGAGGAAAATCTCAAGGATGTCTCCTGCCCCCCCTATTCTCTAACTCAGTGGTTATCAAAAAATAAAGCCACTGACATATATTTTTATCTTTTTGAGTCTGGGGTTAATGCTAGAACTATCATGTACCAAAATATGTATTATGAAAATTGTGTTTTCTATAAACAGAATATAACAATACTAGCTGATTCCCGTGACTTCGTCCGCGTGGATTGAGGTTTTTCTGTTCCTATCTCTCAAGTTAGATCGAACTGCACATGGTGTGCGAATTTTATTATAATCGGTTAAGTGGTTTAGAAGTCCATTGAGGACAAACATTGTCACACGAGATTTATATATATTAAGATTAATCTGAAATACACTAAAGTTTTAAGTTTCTTCCGTCTACAAAACGACTTGAGCATGGTCAAACTGCTTTGACTCATACGACAATAAACAAATTATTATCTTTGTTATTCCCCTTACCTGTGAAAAGAAATGCCGCAACCAGCATATGATTCACTTTTACATTTCTTGATGCAACAATTTTTGACCATTTTTGCATATTGAGAATTGAAAAACGAAAATAACACTAGCTAAAAGCACAACTAATAGCTAAATCCACAAAACAACAGCAGGTCCATGGACACCCTGGTGATGGCATATTTCAGTGCTACCAGGGTAATTCTATATAGCTACCAAACAATCATGTTATTTTGACTATTTACTTTAAAAAATGGTAAACATAAAAAAATAAATTGTAAACATAAAAAATAAATTATATAAAAGTAGGTATTCTAAAAGCTAAAAATATTTATACGTTCCTTGTTTTATTTCTACTTGGAAAAATGTTTTCTGCCACTTTTAACATTTTTTTCTACTGGCAATTGAGTAAAAGGGACACAGTACCCACCTTCAGACTATCTCTCTCGGCTCGTTTTCCCTCTGTTGAGACAGCTTAACAAACCTAATCTGAATGTCCAAATGTTAAGGTTCATTTTCGTATGACACATTATCTAGAGTACTCAGTCCTTATATTATATATTAACGGCCGGTTTCTGAATTAAGCATTCAAGCAAAAATCAGCTGAGTTTTGTTTAAATATTTGAGTAACACTTAAGTTTTTTGTGTTTCACACGATAAAATTAGAATTTCCCAAATTGTAATTAGCTAAGTATTTCTCCAATCGTCCCTGAGTATTCTCCAACATTGCCTTTGCGTTTCGCTACACGTAGAAAAACCGGTATTGACCGAAAATTATATTTATTTCTAATTTTGTTAAATTTTATTATTAAATATGATTCAAAAAGAAAAATTTTGTAGAATTTTATTTAGAAAATTATGAATTTCAAATATTTCAGGCTTTTATCTCATAAAAACTCTGATGTGCGTTTGATTTCAAATAACCGGGATAAAGAAATGGAACGTATGACATAACATTGTGTCAGAAGCGTCAAAAGTTTGACAAACGGATTTGTTTACAAAATTTTCCAAATCTTGACTTCTGTTTTTATTTGTAATTATTCTTACAAATATTTATAAAATGGATAGAGAAAAGAAAAAAATATATCCCAACTTCACTAACGTGGGGAAAGAAAACAGTAGTAGCAAAGTAAGTACCTAATCTTTATATCATCCCCTTACTCGTAGGCCAGCTTTTCTCCTGGTTTAGTACAATATTCGAGGGTTAATTTTACATGACCACAATTAGTACTTAGTTCGTATGTAACTCTACTTAGAAATGGAAATTTGTCCAGTCACAAGACAACCAAACCAACTGGCAACGAACTTCGAATAATGTCATTGTTTTCTTTGAATAACAGGGTATAGGTACCTACTAAAATTCTACATCAATGATAAAATGCATATTATTTATGTGTTTTATATGTAAGTCATCAATAAATGTTCTATCCACAGATTACAAGGTGTGATAGAATGCAAAAAGACAGGGACATTCTACTTGCAAAAAAAGAAGGAAGAGCGGATTGTAATAATTAAACAATACAATAGCCTATGTACCACAGGACCAAGAGATGAAGAGTAAAGCCACGGGTAAAGCTGCCTGGTGGATCTTCAATTATCGCCACAACTGATGATAATGTGATAATATCATATTATATTTATTACCCAGAAATGTTATATTATGCTGATTAATTTGTAAAATAAAACAAAATTAAAAAATCCAACAAAGAGTTCCTAATTTCTAACACAATATTACTTACTAGCTGATGCCCGCGACTTCGTCCGCGTGGATTGAGGTTTTTCAGTTCCCGCGGGAACTCTTTAATTTTCCGGAATAAAAAGTAGCCTATGTGCTATTCCAGACTATAATCTATCTCTGTGCCAAATTTCATCCAGATCCGTTCAGCCGTTGGAGCGTGATTGAGTAACAAACATCCATACATCCACACATCCATACATCCATCCAAACTTTCGCATTTATAATATTTATTATGTGATTATGTGATTACAGGAGTTATTGCTAAGTAGTTATTTGTAAAATAACTTTCTACTAATGAGCTTGGGGCAAAGACAGGACATAATTTCGTTCTTCAACAGGTTCATCATCTTGTACCACGTACGCATCTACGAGTACCTCAGGCTTCTCCAAAGATTTTTTAAATCCCACTACAAGTTAGCCCAACTGCGATCTCACCTGATGATAAGTGATGATGCAATCTAAGATGGTAGCGGGCTAAATTGTTAGTGGTATGGCAGTTATATTAAACTCATAGATTTCTACACCTATGAAGGAAGCCTCCCACAACTCAGAAATTGTAAATTCCCTAATCGAATTGCCGGAAATCGAACCCGTGAACTCCCTTAATAAGACCACAGTGATCGCCACTGCGACAGGGAGCGTCAAAAGATGCCAACGAAGAATCTTCACTAGAAATCGCAAATCCATACTAATATTATAAATTCGAGAGTGTGTCTGTCTGTCTGCTACGCTTTCACGGCTCATCTGTTTCACCGATTTTGATGAAATTTGGTATAGGGATACTTTATATCCCGGAAAATTAAAGAGTTAACACGCGGGAATCAAAAAAACCTTAATCCACGGACGAAGTCGCGTGCATTATCTAGTGTGAATATAGTTTAAGTAGCCGAAATTCTTTACTTAAATATTACGCACTCAACTTTGAGATTAGAGGACTTTGAGCACTGTCAAATGCGCTCTGAAACGCAATTTTGCAGTTAAGCATGGATTTAAGTTTCGAAACTGTCAAATTTGAAATTTCTCAAGCTCCAATTCTCAAAGCTTACAAAATATCAATTCAGAAACAAAAATTTGCCTAAGTAGTACGTAAGTCACACTTATGTGGTCTTTGAGACAGACTCAACATGAAATTCTCAATTCAGAAACCGGATGTAAGTCCATGCTAGTCTCTGTTGGCGTTTACCTGTGGCGTTTACTTATCTATGGTTACTAGTCTCTGATGTGGTCTCTGAACTCTGTGTCTCTGACACAGGTCTCTGATCACACAGAGTTTGATCACTACGTTTTGCCAGCCAGAGACTAGTAACCAGAGAGAAAACGTAGTGATTGCTACCTCCATGGTGATTGCACAGAGGTGGCACAGAGTGATTGTCATGGAAGAAGGAATTACGACTGCCGATGGATATTGTATACTCTTTGAGCTTTGGCAAAATCAAAACCAGAGACAAGTAACATAAAGCCTGAGCTAATAAATAACCTTCCTAAATTTAGTAAAAAAAGTAGGAAAAAGTATGGTTGCTAACGTACTTATTTAATATCCTAAAAAAACATTTTAGCCCGCTGCCGTCTTAGACTGCATCATCACTCAGGTATCAGGTAAGATCGCAAGGCCTAACTTGTACTGGATAAAAAATAAAAAAACATAATATCCAGCTGCAGAGCAATCGGCTAAGAATGACAGCTATATTGTAACGATCGCAATCACCTCTGATTGGTTATCACTCTTCCACTATTGGACAAAATCCATTGACGCAGCAAGAGTACTTACCATAAATTCAGCCAATCACAACATTATTTGATACTGTAACGATGATTGATGCAATTTTTAGCCGATTGCTCTGCAGGGCGATCGGCTAAAAATGACAGCTACAGTGTAACGAACGCAATCACCTCTGATTGGTTAACACTCTTTCACTATTGGACGAAATTTATTGACGCAGCAAGAATACCTTAAATTCAGCCAATCGCAACAATTGATACTGTAACAATGAATAATGCAGGTTTTTTCACAATCGCCCTACTGATGCTAATAGGATGGTATCGTTCAAATGCTTTTCTCAATTCTCTCGAGTTCGCTGTAATCCACCGAGTAGTAAACCTATTGAGAGCTAATAGCTTAATTTTTGCTTTGAAACACATTACATTAACTCACCACTTTCAGGCGGGGGACGAAGTAATCATTCAATGTACTCTGTGGAAGTAATAATGGCATTTCTTTTTGGCTGGCTCAAGGTCAACTATACACAGTTATAAGTACATAGTAACAGTTACCGCGGCACTTGGGCTGCCCGCTGCGCGACAAAAAATATATCGATAGTAGAAAATCAATACAAATATTTTTATTCAAACAGCAAAATACAACAATATTATATTGTCCGTCCGTCCGTCCGTCCGTCCGTCCGTCCGTCCGTCCGTCCGTCTGTCAGAGCCTTATAACTTCTGAATTACTGAACGTAATTGAAAATATAAATATAATATGTAAACCGATGGCCTCCTGCCGAATATGGCTTAAAAAGTTATAAACATCTTTCAGGGGGGCTCTCATAGAAGCGAATGCGAAGTAATATATTTTTTATAGCGTTACATAGGGTTGCGGTATATCATTTTAAAGATAATTAGGAATAGAGTCCAAAAATATTTTTTTTTTAATTTTTCCCCTAAAATTGACGAAATGGGGGGCTTTCAAAGTGGCGATTTTCTAACGTCCAAAGTTGACCTCAGAACTCTCAATTTTCTGAAAGGCTGAGCCTGAAACTTATCAATTATTTGAATTATATTCTGTACATGAACAACTAATACTAAAATTAGATAAATATTATAAGGAAACGAAATTATTTAATTTTTAATGTGCTTCAGAATTATTAACAGAACTTCACAATTATGTCAATAGATGGCGCTCTGTACAAGTTTATGGATACCGCGAGGTCTCAGTTCGGGGCGAACCACTAGTTATTTTTTTGCATATTGCTGATTTCTATTTATTATTACATAACTACACAGTCTTACTTAAGAAATGTTATCCCATCCTCTGCATAGCTGGAGGTATTGCTTTTTTTTCCACACCATTTAATGCTACAAAGAGGCATATTTTTCGTTTTTTTCGCGAAAAATTTCCGACCACTATCGAATATGGACTGAGGGCGACTTAAGCTGTAGAGGTGGTAGAGAGTATATTATATTCTTTGGACTTAAGTCAAAAAACCGGCCAAGTGCGAGTCGGACTCGCGCACCGAGGGTTCCGTACAAACCTGTAGTAAGTTTTAAATTATTAAAAAAAAACTACTTACTAGATCTCGTTCAAACTAATTTTCGGTGGATGTTTGCATGATAATGTACATCATATTTTTTTTTTAGTTTTATCATTCTCTTATTTTAGAAGTTACAGGGGGGGGGGGGGGGGGGACGACGACACACATTTTACCACTTTGGAAGTGTCTCTCGGGCAAACTATTCAGTTTAGAAAAAAATGATATTAGAAACCTCAAAAACTTTTTGAGTTTCAGTTCTAAGTATGGGGACCCCCAAAATTTATTGTTTTTTTTCTAGTTTTGTGTGAAAATCTTAATGCGGTTCACAGAATACATCTACTTACCAAGTTTCAACAGTATAGTTCTTAGAGTTTCGGAAAAAAGTGGCTGTGACATACGGACGGACACACAGACAGACAGACAGACAGACAGACAGACAGACAGACATGACGAATCTATAAGGGTTCCGTTTTTGCCAAATTTGGCTACGGAACCCTAAAAACGTAGCGTCTGACCTTATAGGATAGGTCATACGTTTGGCTGGTGAGGGGGCCCACTATGGTTGTATGGTCTGTGCTGTAAATTACAGCACAGACCATACTCTCTATTCTCTTTTCTTCCTAATGATTACAGCCTGGCCTGCAGGCCTATTCGCTAAATATCTGACAACCAGTTACCAACACTCTATTGTTGGCAACTCGTCTAATGGTTGCTATTGCTTACGTCACATGTTTCGTATTCAGTAAAATACTTTAATGTCAACTGGTATAAATTGCTATCAAATTGCTTGATAGTCACTGCCACAGAGTACATTGGTCACTGCTAATTTTATCGACTTTATGTGGTCAAATTAAACATACCCCGTCTGAGAAATGTTGTAGGAGCAAATGTCAGACTTTTTAATTTGTACGACTAATACTCATTATATATAGAGTTCATTATTCTGTGGAAAGTAGACATTACGATTTGCGATGTTTGTGTTTTTCTCTGTGTTTTTATATTGAAGTTTGAACGATAATTTATTTCTCAATTCCTTCTCAGTTTTATTTTAAGTTTTTAGGTACTTTAAAGAAAAAAAACGAATTACGAAAGTTTTGTCGTACCTACTGCGTACAAAAGTACCTAAGACCTAAGTATGAAAACAAATGTGCACCTATGAGGCTATGAGTAAAGAATCGTGCGATTTGTGAGTGTTTAAGCCCCTGTATCAAGTGTTTTGGCATAATTCCATGCTGGAGAAAGACATCTTCAGCATACAATTCGGATGTAGGCAGGTAAGTCATTGCCTTTTTTCTTTTTAGATGGCTCCCTTACGTAGGGTATCCGATAGGCAGCTAGAAATTTTAATTGATTTTGCAGAGACCCATCGGGATGTCGCTATGAATAGATATTGGGGCTGATTCTGTATAACACAATCTCTAAACTAAACTAAAATGGCAGCTTTAAATCTAGTTCTGTCCCTTTCCGCAGGGAGTATTATGAATGGGTAAGCAATATTTGTAATGCTCTAATTTTAATTCTATATTCGGGCTAGCTTAACCTAAAAATTACAAAAACAACAGTGACAGTTGACAAATCGCATCCGACGCCATAGACAGTATAACAAACTTCCGTCAATCGTACCAACCTTGCAACAACTGGATTTGACAGTTGCAGTGTTGCCAGTAAAAAATACCCAATTTCCCAACGTGTCATAGAGGTAGAAAGAAATAGACAAACAACATGGAAAAAAGTATGGAATTACTGCTTTCAAAATTGGAAGAGAAACTTAACCAACAAACAACGATTATATCCACCGAAGTTACGAAAAACGTTATGCAGGCGCTAGATGAGAAAATGAAATCGCTTTCAGAGGAAAATAATGCATTGAAAATAAGAGTTACACAGTTGGAACAAAAAATTGATTATTTTGAAAAAAATAAGAGGAAAAATAATTTAGTGTTCTTTGGTATAGAAGAAAACGGTAAGAGCGAAGGTGAACTCGTAGATCATTTAAAAGAAACAATTGAGGATATGGGACTACCCCTGCAAAGTCAAGAAATAGCCAATGTTTACAGAATTGGAAAATACTCAAATAAAAACCGACCAGTAGTGGTGTCCTTTACAACAACCTGGAAAAAACACCTAGTGCTAAAAAATAAAGGTAGCCTTCCAAAAGGCATTTATCTGAAAGAAGACTATCCTAAAGAGGTACTCGAAACACGTAAGAAACTCCAACCACAAGTAGAGGAAGAAAGGAGCAAAGGAAACATAGCATACTTGAAATATGACAAGCTAGTAGTGAAGAAATCAAAAGATACTAATCGTGAGAAGCGGAAAAGAGAGAAGACTGTATCACCAACTGAAACAAACCACACCAAAAAGCAGCTAACTGACACCAGTCTAAACACACCCAGTGGATCAATTCATGCAACGAGAGGAACACTAAAGCCAAGCATGCTTAATAATTATGTAGTACGAGGAAGATCATCATCTACGGCTGAGTCGGCAAAAAACTAATAACTACTCCAGAGGAATGAACCAGAACAAAACAAACTTCACAACAACGTCAAATAGAAAAACTAATAATTGCACCCCAAGCCGGCTGGTCACCGTGGGGGAAGAAGACCAATACCCTCCATCCAATAAAATAAGAACAAGAACAGAAAACAGCCTTAAAATTTGCACATACAACGTTAGATCACTATCATCCGCGACAAGAATACTAGAATTAAACAATGCTATAGAAAAAGTAAATTGGGACATTATAGGGCTCGCAGAAGTCAGAAAAATGGGATGCACAATAGAAGAACATAAAGATTATATCTTCTGTTACATAGGCGAGACTGTTGGACTTCATGGCGTAGGGTTCCTAATAAAGAAAGTACTAAAACCCAACATTGTGAGCTTCATGGGTATATCAGAGAGAGTCGCTCTACTAAAGCTAAACTTTGAGGATGAGCCATTATCACTAATTCAAGTTTATTCTCCTACTGAAAGCTCAAGCGAGGAAGAAATCACACAATTTTATAACGACTTATCAAAAGCGCAAGAGCTAGCAGATAAAAACTTACTAGTCATTGGAGACTTTAATGCGAAAATCGGACACCCAAAACCTCACGAAAAAATGATAATGGGCAACTTTGGGTACGGGAAGCGAAATACCAGAGGCGAACGTCTAATACAGTATGCATTCGAGTACAAACTGTCAGTGATGAACACGTACTTCAAGAAGAAACAATCTCGAAAGTGGACTTGGGCATCTCCGGACCATAAAACAAAGAACGAAATCGACTTTATCCTGAGCCAAAATCCAAAATCTGTGACCAATATGGAAGTTCTCAACAAAGTAGACTTCCCATCCGATCACAGGATGCTAAGATGCACTTTAAAAATCCAACCACTCAAAGCCAGTCGAAGAGCATTCAAAAACGTACCCAACGTGTTGAAGTCTACTTGCGAGAAAAATAACTACATACAAAACTTGAAAGATAACTCAACAGCACTGCACAAATCTATAGATAACATTGATAACGTACAAACTCTCAGTGACAAAATAGAAGAAACAATTACACAAAGCCTTAAACTAGATGACAAATTAAAAGCTAACAACATAAAACAAAAAATTATTAGCGAAAAAACATTAGATCTAATTTCAAAGCGTACTGAATTGTTGAACACAAAAAGCAAATCTAAAGAGATGAAAGAAGAACTAAAGGACTTATTCAAAAAAAGTAATAGAGCAATAAGATACGATTATGATAACTATAGAAAAACAGTCATAGAAAGAAATATATCAACATTCCGAAGTTCAAAAAGAGCCTATAAAGAACTAGCAACTCATAAGAACTGGATACATTGTCTAAATTATGGGAAAAGAGAAACTAGGGACAGGGAAGACATAATAAAATGCGCAACTACCTTTTACTCTGACCTGTACAAAAAACCACCTCAAGAAGTAGCACAAGAGGCACAAAATAGTATTCATAGCAAAGTAGAATCAACAGAATCAACTATAGATCCAATAAATGAAATTGAAATACTGAGACACATTAAAAAATTAAAACCGGAAAAGAGTCCAGGACCAGACAAACTCGTAAATGAAGTTTTAAAAATAGGAGCACCTATCCTAGTTACTTATCTAGCAAAACTTTTCAACTTAGTTATGGAAAAAGAACAAGTACCATCACAATGGTGCAAATCAAACATAATATTACTCTACAAGAAAGGGAATCCACTCGATATTGGCAACTACAGGCCCATTAGCCTATTATCCTCAATTTACAAACTCTTCTCATCAATCATTCTGAATAGAATAGCACCAGAAATTGATAAAAACCAATCATTAGAACAGGCAGGTTTCCGACCACACTACTCCACAATTGATCACATATATGTTATAGAACAGATAATTGAGAAGTTCAATGAGTTTAACCAGCCACTCTACATAGCATTCGTCGACTATTCCAAAGCGTTCGATAGCATAACACATTCATCTATATGGAATGCTTTAAGAAGCAACAACATAAGCGAAAAATACATAAACATTATAAGAAACATCTACTCTAAGAGTGTAAGTAGAGTGAAACTAGAAAGACAGGGAGAGGAGTTCACTATTGGAAGAGGTGTGAGACAGGGAGACCCTCTCTCCCCTAAACTATTCATAGCTGTTTTGGAGGACCTCTTCAAAAACATTGATTGGAAAAATAAGGGAATATGGATATCAAATAAAAGGCTAACACATTTAAGATTTGCGGATGATATAGCTCTCTTTAGTGAATCTGCCACAGACCTGCAAAAAATGCTACAGGGCTTAGATGCAGAAAGTCAAAAAGTTGGTCTTCACATGAATACCTCCAAAACTAAGGTCATGACAAACAGCCACAAGAGAAAAATTGAAATAGAAGGAAGGTCGATAGAATATGTGGACAATTATGTGTACTTGGGAAAACTGGTATCCTTTGAAGCTAACACTAACGAAAATGAAGTTGACAGAAGAATAAACATAACGTGGAAGAAATACTGGGCGCAAAAAGAAATTCTAAAAGGAAACTACAATTTAAAAATGAAAAAGTTAATAATGGATTCCTGCATCCTTCCTAGCTTAACGTACGCAAGCCAAACATGGGTATTTACCGAGAGAGTCAAGAACAAAATCTTGTCCTGCCAACACGCCATGGAAAGAAGTATACTGAAGCTGAGAAGAATTCAGAAAATAAGAAATATAGACATTCGACAGAAAACCAAGTTAATAGACGCTCTTCAGTATGCTTTAGAACAAAAATGGAAATGGGCAGGACATTTAGCAAGGTACAAAGACAAAAGGTGGACGTACCTTATTTCAAAGTGGCGAGGCCCAGTAGGCAAAAGGAGAGTGGGAAGACAAAGGAAAAAATGGGCTGATGACATCACTAATATAGCAGGAAAAAATTGGATGTGTATTGCTACCAATAGACATAAATGGAAAAGGATGGAGGAGGCTTTTACCCGCAGGGGACCACACATTAAAATAAATCACACCATTTTATAAACACTGTAATAATAATTTTTAATATGTATGTGGGAAATAAAGCTTTAATAATAATAATAATAATAATAATAATTTTAGTTTAGTTTAGAGATTGTGCATTACAGAATCAGCCCCATTATAGCCTTATAGCCTTCCTCGATAAATGGGCTATCTAACACTGAAAGAATTTTTTCAAATCGAACCAGTAGTTCATGAGATTAGTGCGTACAAAGCAATTAAACAAACTCTTCAGCTTTGTATATTAGTATAGATAAGCATACAAATCTTTGAACCCTTCAATTTGAAAATATGTACATATGTACCTACTTTCTAGATAGAAGTCTGGCAAATTAATCCTTTTTGTTTTAAAAGATGTATCATTGTTATTTTAGTTGAGAAATAGTAAATAGATATCAATTATTATTTTGCAGGCTACTGCTTCCACATCTACAGATTTGGGGGCAGAACCAACAGCTGAACTATCTGAAACTCCAAATATTGGTGGATCTAGCCACCCCAATTTGGAGCAGGCAGAGGCAGCAAAAGCCTAGTGTCTCAAACTAGAGAAAATAGTAAGTGTTATGTCAGATACACATCTTTTAGTTAGAGCTATAGGACAAGGTGTAGGTATAAGAATATAGGAGCATTAGAAAAATACAGTTTTATGAAACCGAGTTTATTCATATTATATTTGCAAAACAATTAATCACTTGAAACATAGGTTAAGGCAAAGTAAGTATTTAATGCATTACAACGAAAAATCGGCCCTGTAGAGCGAAAAATCACCATGCCCAAAAAGGGTCTGACTATTATTTTTGTTTGTAGCTGCCATAGCTTTTGTTTTACAAAGTGTGTAAAGTAAGTAAGTCTACCCTTGCACTAGAGTCCAAAGGTAGACCTTTAGTGCAATCAATACGGGAGAATTAACTAAATTAGTTAATTGTGTATTTACTGAAAATTTACACAATTGAGTTACTTTTCCTCTAAGAATCAGGAGGGCTAGCATGGGCCGGAGATAAAATTTTTATCCCCCGATTTTATCCACTGACAAGAGATAAAATTAATTTATCCACTTCTCAGAGCACGACAACAGGGGAGAGGAGAAGTTTATCCCTGTTTGACATTTCACGGGGACTCGGGGGACTATTTATCCACCGTTATTTAGCGTTTTTATTCATTTATTTAGGAATAAAAATTTTATCCTTTCTTCGGGGAGAAAATTGTCTCGGTCCATGCTAGGGGGGCTGAAGGATTTAGGCCATAGTCCACAACACTCCAAGTGTGGACTGGCATTTCTTAAATCAAATTATTTTTAAACAACAAAATAAGTAGGTACATAATATTTGTAATTATTTATCCTGTAAAATATAAGATTATTATCTAATTATCATAATTTTCATTTCAGTTCGTCAGGATGCAAATGTGCCCAGGCGTACCAGCTCGAAGTCAGACGTCCAGAGGTCGAGGGTCAGCATGCTGACGCTCTTACGCAAATATTACGAAACCGAAATTCCTAATAAGACTGTTCCATTCATATAATATCATATTCCGTTAATATTTTAATGCACAAGAAATGCCGCTTTTATTAATTACTAGCTGATGCCCGCGACTTCGTCCGCGTGGTTTAAGTTTTTCTGATTCCCGTGGGAACTCCTTAATTTTCCGGGATAAACACGTCGATCCGTTGCGGCGTGATTGAAGGACAAACCAATAAACCAACAAACAAACACACTCGCATTTATAATATCAGTATGATATTGTTGTAACTGCTACTAGTTAGTTTAAATTTATTATTATTAGTACAAAGGATATAAAAGAAAACGAAGTAAAACTTATTAATTATTTTAATGTAAGAGAAGACTGCAACTAAGTATATTATCACAATTAAGTTAATAAAGTACATACTGAGTATTATTTTAATGACTTTATAGTTTTCTTTCAGTTTAATAAATACTTTAAATGATTAATTATTAAATTAACGGCTTTTTTATTGTTTCTCCTCTGATTTTCTATATGATGATCAGCGACCTTTTATAGCTGACGTGGTCTCTTCTTTTTAATTATTAAAGTAAATAAATTACAACAATAGACAGAATATATACTATACAATTGAAGATCATATAAATGATAAAAAACTCGGTCAACTGTGTTGCGGGCCATGCGCATGGAGTGCTGGTCCAACCATGAATGTTGGAAGTTGTATATTCACAGAAAACTTTGTAAGTGCAATTCAAGCCATGTCTTCTTATTCAAGTTTCTTGTAATCATTTGTGCGGTACAAGTAATACTATCTATAATCATATGTGAAGACTGCTACACTCTAGTTCTTAAATGGATATCCTCATTTCTGATTTGATCTCATAGGGATACTCCAATAGTGGCTCTTCATACCTGAAAACAGTATCTATGTTAACTAAACAACTACTACTAGTTGACTACTACTGTGAAAATATACAGTTTGTAAAGTTATGGATACCCACCTATCTTCGTGGTCTTGCATCCCATAATCTTCTCACCAGCATTGCCCTAGTGGAGTCGAGTGCAGAAACTGGTTCATTCTGTTGGGGCTGCTGGATATAACAAACACCACCAACGTGCTTTCAGTACTCCAATGCATCGCTCCACTGTGTTCCTGACACAACAATGAAGTTGTGTGTAGTATTCTTCTAGCGATCCAACAGCAGCGCCTAGGATAGGAGTCATCATCCATGGATGCTGTGCATACCCAGAATCACCTAGAAACTAGAAATAACACATTAATAAATTTTTAATTTAAAAAAGGAATGGTCTAACATAAATGAAGTAGTAAGGTATACCTAATAACCAGCAGCGCTCACTATTTGCCAGGCCTTCTACAACACCTCGCACTCCACTTTGGTTCCATACGAATGAGTCATGAGAAGCACCCCCAATAATTTTTAAGGTTGCATCACAAATCTGAAATGAAAAGAGAATACTATTATTAAGTTAGTTTATTATTTAAATAAAAGTAATATTTGCACTTTTAATTACCATGCTTTTTTTAACATACTATCATTACATTAAGGGAGTGGTAAAACTTCCTGTTGAGGAATGTCTCCTTGTGTTCAATAAGCTGCACTATGGCTATGTGGGTGCCGGCATCGATGCATCCTAAAATGTCTGGGAATCCAAACTTGTCCATAAAGCTGAAAACAATTATTAAAGTAGGTACATAACAGATAAAGCTAACAGAAACTTTGGATTTCATACAGTGAAAACCTTCTAGTCAAAGCCGACTTATCTGAATAGGTAGATTGGCTGGAAAGAATAGCATACATATTAGGTATAATAAAAAGATAGGTAAGTACCTTCTACAAATTATTATTGACTAGATGATACCTGCAACTTCATCTGCGTGGATTAAGGTTTTTGATTCCCATGGGAACTTTAATTTTCCAGGATAAAATATATGTTAAGTCAGGTTATAAGCTATCTCCATTCCAAATTTCAACCAAATCAGTTCAATTGTTGCATTTTGAAAGAGTAACAAACATCTAAACTTTCACATTTGTTTAATATGTAATATGTTATTATAAAAATATAGCTTACCCCTGCATGATGGTTTCCCTTTCTCTTTGGGAAGCTGGAAACTTTATGAACTGTTGGAGCACCTCTCGGGCATTTAATTTAGAGATATTATGCAGACATGAGTACTTACTTTTATTTCATTGCGAACAGCTGTCCTTCTGGGAGATGATCCCCGAGTTCTTCAAGAACCTGCAGGTACCCAACCTTCCTCAATCGAAAGTTCGCAATGAACTCTCTCTCTGGCAGCTCCATAGGATCGTAACCACAGAGTACATTGAATATACGGGTATAGAGTCATCAGTTCCTTCTCCTTTTAACGCCATCTATCGAGTAAAGCTCTAACTACAAGATGCTATATTATAACGACGCTACCAACGTCACCGTATATATAGCATACTCCTCGCATTTCGTTTGGTTCCATAATTATTAGGACATGATTTCAATAAAACACAGAAATGGGATAACAATCATTTATTTTTTTCTCCTTTTGTTACAGTAATTAACAGCTTCTTGTTGTATCGAGTCTTGAGAGTCATATTCTTTGTGGAGACCACTAAATAATTTATTTGTGGACTTACACCAACTATATATAAAAAATCTGGACGAAAAGTCGAAAAAAAACTCTACCAAATCTTTTTTATGGTTTGGACATTCAATAAAGTTTGTGTCTGCTGATATGTGTAGTAATACTTTAATATAATTTTTTAAATTATTTAAATGGCTTTTACGTTTTAAAATATTATGGACCACATCTTGTATACATGAAAACAAAACCTTCATATTTGTATTTGGGTATGTTAAATATTTTTTATTTTTTACGTATTCTCTGCAATTTATGTATCTGTTTTCCATTCCATTTTTTTCGAAAAGGTTTTCTTTACAATGAGAACAATTTTTAATTATTGACCTGCATTTTCTTAATAAATATCCAGTTACATACTCTAGTTGAGCCTTAACAATTGGATGGTTTTCCTTTTCTTGATAGTTTATTACTATTCCATCATTTAAATCTTCAAAATCAATTTCACTTATATCTTGTGATTCACTTTGTTTTTTAAAAAATATTTCATCAAATGTATGCAACATTCCACAAAAATCTTCCTCACAATTTGAACCTACGGCGTAATTGCTGCTTAAATTATTAACTAAGAGTGAGGCAAATGCAGCTTCAAAGGCAGCACACGTAGGCGAAACATTTCTTATGCCGTGACTACGTATACTGCCAAAAAAATTTTCCAGTGGATCTTGATTCAGGTGCCTGCACCATAATGATTTTATTTTAAATTCACTAAACAATTTGTCTCTTAGTAGCTCCATATTTTCTACAGTATGTAACCAGTTATTTATAGACGGCACAGTACCAGCAGACCCTGTGGAGGATACAAATTTCATTGATTTTAATATTCTTTTTGATTCCGTCCATACATTCTTATGCAGAGAATTTGGTGTAACATTCCTTAATAAATCTTTCCCACTTCTGGTCTTTGCATTTTGGAAACTTCCATTCATGGAATCAAATAAGTTATCCACAAAGATTATTAAATCAGCTGTGTCTTTTGCTTCTTCAGGCAGTTTTCCATTCTCTGAAAAAGAAAAAAAATTAAGCAAGCTATCAAGTTTGAGTAAGATTGGGCAGACCATATAATTTGTATTTTTATGGGAGAAATAAGTCCGCCAACCCGCATTGGAGCAGCGTGGTGGGTCTAAGCTCTAATTCTCTCTCTCCTATGAGAGTGGAGGCCTGTGCCCAGCATTGGGACGTTAATGGGCTGTAGTGGTGGATGGGAGAAATGCAAAATACAATATTCTATACAAAATTATAAATTAATATAGATTTGCATTATTTATAAATAAATTACCCCGTGGGCTTGTAGTACCCTGTATGATAAGGGAAATAAGTAAATGTAGATATTCAATATATAGTTTTCAACAAACAAAATTAATTCTACTTTTAATACAATTTTACGCTCAATATTATTCAATGAACAAACACTATACTGAATGAATTTAGGTAAAACAAATCAGTTGTTATTATTGAGTTTTAAATTACATATTTTCCTGAAAGAATCATAAAATATGTTCAATACAAATTGTAACTTACCAGCTAAATAGCCCATTGTTTTACCAACTGTTTGGCTGAACAATTGGGATGCATATTTGACTTTCATTTTTGGTATTTTATCTTTATTGCAATGGTTCTCAGTCAAATTTTTTATAAGTTTTAATCCTTTATAAGACGGATTATTTTCATACAACATTTTAATATGTTCCCATTTAGCAATTTTTTCGTGTCCATTCATAGTGTATTTCAAATTTTTTGCAATAAGATTATTCCTTAATCCTTTCAGTAAATGTGGTACATCATATAAGGGTATGACACGCTTCCCTTCAACTTCAAATACATCATGTTTCAATGTGTCATTTCTTCTCATGTAAGTCCTTTTGGTATCTTCAATTAAATAATTGATTGCGCTCGTATTTGACGTCCCTTGATCGCAAACAGTTGCCAGGACTGTAAATCCTTGTTTGTGAAGTTGTTTAATTATAGTTTTTATTAACCGTGCTAAAACTAGTTTCGGGGTACTTCCCGCAGAAAATGAATAATAAATTGGCTGCTTGTAATTTTTTACAATACCCCTGATCATGAATACGAGCACATGATCAGCTATTTTTTTAATTGGTTCTCCTTCATAATTTACAAATCCTGTTATCCTGTCTTTTTTTCTATTATAATCGAAGTGGGGAGTGATGGCCATTTCGTCAAAAATCAATGTACACAATTTTTCTTCTTCTTTCATTCCACTCGCTTTCTTATTTAATTGGTTAAAAATATTTTCATTAAACCCTGGCTTCAAGCCAGCTCTGGTAACCAATCTGCTTAAGGTCACTGGAGATGGCAAGACAAAGCCACTTTTGATGAGCCATCTATAAGCTCGTGGGCCTAGTTTGTACAAAGACAGTGCCATTATTTTTTCTTCTTTTTTGAATCTCCTCCCCATTTTAGGTTTACTTATTTCTCGAAACTGCATAATTGTGAAAATGGCAGCCAATGTTTTGAACTTCTTCAAAGTATTTTGAAATGATGAGTTTGTAGATAATTTTCTTGCTTTGTTTAGCCGTTTTTTATAATAGTCTTTGTCCTTTTGCAATTCCTTTACTTTTTTAAGCAACATTCGCTCTTTCGCTTTTCGCTTGATGGGCTCTGTAACAGATTTCATTAGGTTACAAAGAGTAAAAAAAACCGGCCAAGTGCGAGTCGGACTCGCGCACCGAGGGTTCCGTACAAACCTGTAGTAAGTTTTAAATTATTAAAAAAAAACTACTTACTAGATCTCGTTCAAACCAATTTTCGGTGGAAGTTTGCATGGTAATGTACATCATATATTTTTTTTAGTTTTATTATTCTCTTATTTTAGAAGTTACGGGGGGGGGGGACCAACATTTTACCACTTTGGAAGTGTCTCTCGCGCAAACTATTCAGTTTAGAAAAAAATGATATTAGAAACCTCAATATCATTTTTGAAGACCTATCCATAGATAACCCACACGTATGGGTTTGATGAAAAAAAAATTTTTGAGTTTCAGTTCAAAGTATGGGGACCCCCAAAATTTATTGTTTTTTTTCTATTTTTGTGTAAAAATCTTAATGCGGTTCACAGAATACATCTACTTACCAAGTTTCAACAGTATAGTTCTTATAGTTTCGGAAAAAAGTGGCTGTGACATACGGACGGACAGACAGACAGACAGACAGACAGACAGACATGACAAATCTATAAGGGTTCCGTTTTTGCCAAATTTGGCTACGGAACCCTAAAAATAAACAGCAATAAGTGTATAAGATCACTACATAACTACTGAACTTACGTGATTTCACAGGTTGAACAGTTTTATCTGGTAAATCATCAACATCCATTGGCTCAACTTGCCCTTGGAATTGTTGACCTGTAAAACAGAGAAGTAAGTAAGTTAAGTAAGGTTAACTAATATGTAATATTATATGTATTATTATAATGTATTAATATGTATCTTATGTTAAAAATGGACATAAATGGACATAATTATGTAAGACTAGCGGACGCCCGCGCCTTTGTTCTCCTGTTTACGTCACTTCTGACTAATTTCAAAAACTTTTGAGGTTCCTAAGCTTCCTTTATTAGTTAAAAAATGTGGTACTTAAGGGGGCATTATTGTGAGAAATCGGACTTCAAATGTGGTAAGGCGGTAATTTCTGAACTTAAAATTTGATTCTTAAAATTGATTTTTGCCTATTTTTGACAATTTTATGGCTAATTACAGTAGGAAATTTTTGTATTTAAGTATTTTCTACAAAAATAATCGATATTTTTCGATTAAGTGACATCAAGGTTACGTACAAGTTATTTGGATTTTTTTAGTTTTTTAGTCAGTAGGACAATAAAACCAAATTGCACTTGGTACTAAAATAGCTTTATCTTATTATCCTTCTGTAATAAAGTATAGCTTTTCTGCACCTACAAGTTTATGTCACTTTCCATGTCCTCAACAAACCAACAAACAAACACACTTTCGCATTTATAATATTAAGTATGATTTTTAAATATACCTACGGTAGGTACCTGGTGTAAAATCCATACTAATATTATAAATGCGAAAGTGTGTCTGCTACGCTTTCACGGCCAATCATCTCAACTGATTTTGATGAAATTTGGTATAGAGGTAAGTAGATTGTATCTCGGGGAAGGACATAGGCTACTTTTTATCCCGGAAAATTAAGGATTTCCCGCGGGAATAAAAAAAACAATCCACGCAGACGAAGTCGCGTGGCATCATCTAGTATTAATATAAGTCGGTGATAGCCTAGTGGTTAAGACATCTGAACGGGGTCACGAGTTCAATCCCGGGCACGCACTTCTAACTTTTCGAAGTTATGTGCGTTTTAAGCAATTAAATACTTCAAACAGTGAATGAAAACATCGTGAGGAAACCTGTTTATGCCATAGATTTAGGTCTAGTTGCGCTAGCGCAGCGGATGACAAATCCTAAATCTATGGTTTATGCATACCTATCAACCGGCGAAATTTTTGATTTCTGGCGATAACTACTGATCACTGATAAAGTTATCATGCGTGTCCACTCAGTTTAGTTATCAGGGTCTCTATACTTCTTACCTAGCTAATTAAGCTGTGGATTATGCACGCGTTGTTTTGGTGAATAAATCATTCATTATCATTGAAAAGCTGAAAATACTAGAGTAGCTTTACCATATGAATCCATATTTACCTGATGTTGAAGGAGTAGCAGGAGGAATATTCGGAGTTTGATAAGTAACATTTAGGGAGCGCTTTTCAGCATAAGAAAGCCCTGTAAACAAAATTAATAGCATTTTTAAATACCCCAAGTATGAATAAATCATTCATTATCAGTGAAAAGCTGAAAATACTAGAGTAGCTTTACCATATGAAACCATATTTACCTGATGTTGAAGGAGTAGCAGGAGGAATATTCGGAGTATGATAAGTAACATTTAGGGAGCGCTTTTCAGCATAAGAAAGCCCTGTAAACAAAATTAATAGCATTTTAAAATACCCCAAGTATAGTATAGTACAGTAAATAGCACAGCTATTTTATTAAATACCATTACAGCCGAATAGATTATATCACTTGTCAGTCAATACAAAGTACCTAATTAAAATTGTATAGTATAGTTATTGTACAAGGACTAACACATAAGGCATAATACCTACATACAAAATGAAAGTTTACCTGATGTTGAAGGTGTAGCAGGAGGAATATTCAAAGGTTGGTTAGTAATGTCAATCAGGACCCCCTGAGGCTTTTTAACAAAAGCAAACTCTGTAAGTAAAAATTATGACATTTAAGGCCAGTCTTTGGGACAATATCTCATTTAAAGTACATACATAATTTTTTTTTAATAATCATTTAAGTGTATTCATATATACTACTAGCTTTTACCCACGACTTCGTCCGCGTGGAGTACACAAATTTCTAACCCCTTATTTTACCCCCTTAGGGGTGGTCGAATTTTCAAAAACCATTTCTTAGCGGATGTCTACCTCACAATAGCTATCTGCATGCTAAATTTCAGCCTGGTTCATCCAGTAGTTTGAGCTACGCGTTAATAGATCAGTCAGTCAGTCACCTTCGCCTTTTATTTAAACAGATTAAGTAAAATTAATTAGGTAGTAGTAGCATTTGTTCTTACTTGATAATTTAAGTGTGGGAACAGCATTTGCACTAAGCATTTTGCTTCTGGTGTGGTATTTAACCTCAAAATGTAAGTGACATACTCTTCGGTATTTATAAATGTATTCATTTTCTTTTCCTAATATGTCACCTCCAACATTATAAATCCAGGTCCTAAAGCGATCAATTTCTCTATTGGGATTAGGAAATTTATGCAGAATTTCACTATCCAAACCTGAAAGCAAAAATAAATTTCATCAGCATCTTTTAAAAACTCAACAAGTCAAAACTTTACTATAAATTACATAACTCTTGTTAATAAGTAGTGATGATCAGGGCAACTTGTACCACTTTCAATTTTTTTCGTCAAGAATGGGATTGAAAATGCATAGTAAACTAATCATTCTTGTGTGCTGTTTACTCAAATTTTTGGCGAATGTTAGGGTTATTACTAAATGAACTACACTGCAGTAAAATTTATTCTAACAAAACGCTACAATATTACTTTAAACAACTCACCACAACCAGGCACACAACACTTTTTTTCTGTAGCCATTACAACAAATCGTAGTCCATATAACTTAGCCGGGGTCAAATATAAAACAGAGATTTCGGAGTCCAAAACAAAGCACAGGTCAATAGAATATTCAAAATCCACCAAAATCCAATACAAAGCCAAGTCGTCGTGAAAAATCGCAAATAAACACCAAAAACACCATAACACGAGAATCCACCACGAAAGAAAACGGAAAGAAAATTTTAATAAAAAATGACAATTGACTGTGACCACAGACATTGACAGGCACTACAGGTAGCTGACCACAGATTAAAATTCCTATAAGTCTGATTACTAGTAGTGCCATCTGTCGAGCTAAGTTCGAGTCAATGTACCCTAAACGATTTTGTACTGGAGATAAAATGTACTGAGTGAAAAGACCCTGATCGTAACAGTCCCGCAGCCTATGCCTATGAACGCGTAAAGCATAGATAATACCTATATATACCAGAGATAGATGCGCCACTCACATTTCAAGTGTCTAAAAAGGTGTACCCTGTACGCTAGATGTCGCTGTATCGTGTACAACGCAGCTAGCTGGCAGTACCACCAGATTTAATTTCTTTTTATCTCAATAAAATAGAAAAGGAAGTGAAAAAGGAAAAGCTTTTTAAATAGATACTAATATATTTATTACAATGAAAAATCACAGAATATTTATACTTTTTGCGTTATTACGTCTTTAATATTCTTGATTTGTGGTTCTTCATTTAATTCAACACTTATTAAAACACTTATAATAACACTTTCTTGCTGATTTTCTCGGCATCTTAGCCAAGTTCGTTGCGGCAAACAAAGTCCTGTAGGGAAAAGCAGGGTCGATAGGTTGGCAGCGGCAAAGTCCAGATAACAAGAGCAGGTCAATCGTCAGGCAGGTAACACGGGTCCAGGGCATAAAAGAGGTCAAACGTTCATGAAGAAGATACAACAAAACAAGCAGATAATCCAGAATTTTCAAACTACACAACACAACGCAAGCACATCAACGGAATATTTATTTTGAACAAATTTTGAATAAACAAAAAAACTGTCAAGTCAACTACAACTGTTATCTACCAAAGTTTTTTTTGGAATTTTTGGGCTCTGGATTCTAAGATTATGACTATTAAACGCCATCTATAGTACGCTCTGGAAAAATAGCTTAAGAGTTTTTGTTCCGCGATCACCAGATGGCAGTGTTTTCTACGCAATATTTTTTCACGTGAATTTGTATGGCAGTTTCACCCCTCTGGCGTAAAGCTTTCTCTTTACGCAGTTCTTCAGCATGCACATCACAGAGTACATTGAATATATTATGCACATTTAAAATTGCGCGAGCCATTGTCGTTTGCTTGGCTGTTGTTTATTGTACCTATAATTATATAAATGGACGCGCTATTACACTTCTATTACTGCTGTGAGCCTAAATTCTTTGGAAATAGTTTAAATTTTCTTTATCATACGATAGTTACTATTGTTGATGTTCATAAACACTGCTCTCTACTAGTTGCTAAAGTTATAGGCACTCGTCTCAATAAGTTGTCAACAATGCCCTGTCATACTGCTTAGCGAATACGAAATTATAGTTGTCGATAGGAGAATATAAGGCAAAATGCGTTTCCAGTGGCTATCCCAACACTATGCGTGGCCATCACCCCATGACTAATGACGTCATTTCGAATATCAACCTCTTGTCAACTGAGATACAGAATACAAAATTTGATTTTGACAGCTTTAGATTCTAACAGACGAACCAGTGTCCATTAAATTTTAATAGCCACTGAGATAGTGAATAGGCCTGCTGGTGGGCCTGTAATCATTAGGAAGAAAAGAGAATAGAGATAAACTTATTTATGTTATCTTAAGTTAACCTAATAGTATCTGGATTGGGTTATAATATTTTCTGGAGCTTGAATTTATAGTAAAATAGCTAGTCCCTGTGTAAAAGAGTCATTTCTTGCCTAGCGGATGTTGCAAAGACAGCAATAGCATAGCAACATTTCACTAGCGGAAACTGCCATTTTTATGACGTCATGGGCGGAGTTTAGTTGAAGATCGAATTCGGATTCGGTTGGCGGGCGCGGCCATCTTGGTGAATTAGTGACCTGGCGGTTCGGTTTTAGTTAGTGAAAAATCATTTGTCATCCACAATGTCGGAAAGGGAAGATAATGTGTATAAAGCTAAGCTAGCCGAGCAGGCCGAGCGTTACGATGGTAAGTGTATATTTTTGAGCTATCTTATATATTAGGACGATTATTTCCTTACTATTTTTGCCGACAGTTGAAAGACAATTTCTTAGAAGTTAAAAAAATTGTCGCCCTCAAATTGCATTCTACATTCACAGATCTCCTATTTTTTGTCTAAATATAAGTATAATGCATTCATTTTAGGGCGTTTATCGGCATAAGTCCTTTAAATCAATGGCATTCGCTAGGCTTGGTCAGCGATCGATGCGTCATCCGCCGGTGGGATGCCCTTTACCTTTTAGACTGATAATAGCATTAAAACACCTAAAATTCTATGAACGGTGGGTCCCTGTTGGATGAATAATTGATTTCGCAGTATAAAAACATCATTTCAGTACAAGTAATGACGTTTTGTCAAGAAAATGTACGAAAAAAGGTCCTTTTTTCCCGGAGTCGTAATACTCGATCGATGTCATCGAATTCATTCATGCATAGCCTACCTTGGTGATATTTGTTGCTCAGAGATTCTGAATGTTCTAGATAGTGTGACAAAAGGTCATCTCTGCTCTGGAGAGGTTTTCACCTATTGTTTCCAAACACATTGGATGTGAACATCTCTGACTTTATCACACATTCTCATCTTTTGTGTCTCAACAAACTATTCACTGTGGTCTAGCTCGTTCACACTTTCACACATGATTCATACAGAAATCTTGCAATGTCATATAGAATGCAATTAACATCAGCTTCTTCGAAAACTCGTAATTGTAAATGAGCTTTCCTTGAATATATTTATTCATTTGAATCGTCGATTCTAGGTCGATTTTGATAAAGTATCTACGTTTTCGGGACATTAAAATTCCGATCTTGTAAAGATCACTTCATTATATTCATAAAATGGTATTTTAAAACATTTCTCTGTCAGACTGATTCACTGGTCAAGTGCAAGAAATAAAACAACATTGTATCAATGCAAGTGAAAGTGCAAGTTTTAAATAAAGTTTGAATTCCAATAATATGCTCAGCAACCTTTCTAATGCACCAAAATGTTGTTTCAGAGTGATAATTAAGTGCCTAATAAGTAAAATTTTGATAGGATTTACTTAGCATCTCATCATCTTATCAAATATGGTGTGTTTATTACCATAAAATTCTTATGTTTTATAACTATCAAAATAACATAAGTTTGGAGTCACTATGCTGAAAATCACAGTTACCTGTAGGCAAGAGTAGCAATTTTGCATCAGGTTCTAATGTTGCACCTGTAGTGTAATCCCTGTGAACATCTTAGTTGCTTGAAATTATTCGTTAATGGGGATAATTTCTAATAGAAAACTGTCTGCTGCATAGGATGGCATGCATTTTAGTCCATTTAATTAAATTTAGGACGTGAAAATTATTTCCTCAAAACTGTTTTTAACCCAGAGGTGATAAGTACCTTATTTGGGATTTGATGAGGAACATGGGAAACACTGCAATAGGGTTGCTTTATTTTCCTAACTGACTCAGTATTAAAGAAATTGGTTTAATGAAGTCTTATTTTGTTCTTTTAGTTTTCATTTCGACAGACCAGAGATCATATTATTATCAAACCTAACCTTCATTTAAATAAATAAATATAAATAAATAATAAAGTAACTTTGTGCTTTAACAATAATGGTTATAGTATAGAAATACCTAACTTCCTTTCTAAATTTTTTGGATATTTATTTAATATGTTCAACTTGTGCTACTTACTTTATGATACTGTTAAAGTTTTGTCGCCTGAGGAATTACTCTTCGGGTCCATTAGCTTCCTTACTTAGGCTATGAAGTAAAGGTAAATCTCTGTGCAAGTAGTTAGTAGGTATAGATCTTCTCTAATCTTTCACGTCTGATAATTTATTTGTGGTAGGGCATGTATGTAGACAGCTGGTCCATTATGGAGAAGGGTGGCACTAAATTGCAAGCACTGGAGAGAGCTTGTTGTGATTAATCTGTAAAAACTATAATTATTGAGAAAAAGCTCTGTAATAAAAGGCTATTTTATTTTGAAATGGACTTAAGGGGCTGGCAAACGCCACTTGCAATTTCTATTCAATATTCCAGTATATTGCTATCTCTATTTGGCTGATGACACATGATTGAGTGCAAACGCGATAGCAATTTGAGTGTTCAGAATTTGTTCTGTAAATACCAAAAATGATGAATGAAAACTTGTTGTGTTTTTAACTTTGTGATGTTATTCTGTAACTTGTCAATATAAGCTATGTTCCTGATTAATTAGTATGTAAAATATTGTTGGTTTTAATATGAAACAAATAAGGAGAAAACATGTCATTTATGTCGTAAAAATATGCAAAACGCAATGCGCTTACATTTAATTTTGGGAAAGTATTTTGAAAACATTATTATCCAGGGACCTAGATAAACACAAGTTCAGTCTAAATAATTGCATAATAGGGTGGAAATATTTTCGAATCACAAATTATATTGGTATTACGTTTGTATGGGCAATTCACCCTCCGTCGCCGTCTTAATGAAATGGTAATAAATTCTTCTTTGTATCCTGGGATTATTTTCCATACTGCATTGCATCCAGGTGTCCGTAGTAATAACTTATTGACGGACTACTTTTAATAAAAATACTCATGAAAGCTATGACCCTTTACTATAATGACTACTTTATTTCCAGAAATGGTCGAGGCAATGAAGAATGTGGCCTCACGTAACATCTCAGACAATGAACTAACAGTGGAGGAGAGGAACCTTCTCTCTGTTGCGTACAAGAATGTGATTGGCGCCCGCCGAGCCTCCTGGAGGATTATCTCTTCAATTGAACAGAAAGAAGAAACAAAAGTATGTTAATTTTTTTTATGATATATCAGCTGACCTGCCCTATGTCTACTTTGAGTACCTTCTTGGCCCAAGGTTGCATCTAGTTCACTCTTTTAGTGATATTTTCAGGATTTTGCTGCACACCAACTAAACTTTAGACAGGTTCTACAAGGAAAATTGTTAAAATATGGCACTATTTTATTTGGAACTCTAGGTAAAACTCTAAGTGTGAAACCAAATTATTAAAACTAATTCGAATTAATTGTAACCATCAAAACTAGAAATGCATTTATTAAATTTTATTTGATTATAGATAGGGTACTTAATATGTATCGACATTCAAATATTTTCTGGTACAATCTACTGTTATTCATTTCATTTGGGATATTATTACTATATCTTATTTGTGTTAGTTGAGGTCATTCACCTGCTTATAATGTGGTTTACCTTGATAATCGCTCTTAATTGGTAAATTAAATAATTATCACCACATTGTCCTACCTGTGCATTGCTGTATCAATGCTTTTTATTTTATTTAAATATTTTCCTTTTCTATGTATTTTTATTACCCCAAGACCCAAGTATAGCTTTTTGTCCTGAAACACTAAAACTTTAAACCTGTCAGGTTTAAAGTTTTAGTGTTAATTTTTGTTAGTCACATGTCAAAATTCATGGAAGTAGTCAATATATTGAAGTTAAAAACTATCACAGCTAATTAGACTTTACAAGTTTACAAGTGATAGCCGACCAACATTTAAAATGTCCACACATTGCATGCACAAACAATGTATTATAATAGATAGAATTTTGTTTTTGTTTTCTCAAAATTAGATTAATTATTTAATCAGTTAAAATTTTGGCTAAACTTGATCCTCCAAAGGGTATTCAGACTTCTGCAATAAAAGTTTATCTTAGTGCAGAGTCTGCGCATCAATCTGTGTGTATATATAAACAAGCCATTGCATTTCAACTTAGTTGTGCCCTTAGTTATTAAGATACATTTGTAAGTTTGAGAAATAAATTATTTATTTATTGCGACGGGCATATACCTACAGAACCCCCCTACTCTGCACAGGGCTCGACACGCACTTTGGCTATTTTTTAGGGTTCCGTAGCCAAATTTGGCAAAAACGGAACCCTTATAGATTCGTCATGTCTGTCTGTCTGTCTGTCTGTCTGTCTGTCTGTCTGTCCGTCCGTATGTCACAGCCACTTTTTTCCGAAACTATAAGAACTATACTGTTGAATCTTGGTAAGTAGATGTATTCTGTGAACCGCATTAAGATTTTCAGACAAAAATAGAAAAAAAACAAATTTTGGGGGTCCCCATACTTAGAACTGAAACTCAAAATTTTTTTTTTCATCTAACCCATACGTGTGGGGTATCTATGGATAGGTCTTCAAAAATGATATTGAGGTTTCTAATATCATTTTTTTCTAAACTGAATAGTTTGCGCGAGAGACACTTCCAACGTGGTAAAATGTGTGTCCCCCCCCGTAACTTCTAAAATAAGAGAATGATAAAACTAAAAAAAATATATGATGTACATACCATGCAAACTTCCACCGAAAATTGGGTTGAACGAGATCTAGTAAGTAGTTTTTTTTTAATAATTTAAAACTTACTACAGGTTTGTACGGAACCCTCGGTGCGCGAGTCCGACTCGCACTTGGCCGGTTTTTATTTTTAATTTGTGTCTAGTGTATAATATCTATAATGTATGTATAAATAAAAGTTAAATGCAGTTAAGTTAGTAAGCACTTAACTGCTTACCAATTTGGTTATTTTTTGTTTTAAAATGTTCCTAATAGTCTGCATTAGGATTTTATGAAAAGTATCCCAAAAAATGTATTGAACTTTGGATAGGACGTCTGTCGGCCGCCAGCTAGTAAATAATAAAAATAAGTAAGTACTTATGTTATGTTTCCCACTTCAAAGTTATCCTGGTCATATAATGATGAAAATCTGTCAAAAATGCATTCTTTTGTTGGCTCCACTACATAAACAAGGCTTTTCCATTTTCGCCAAAATATTACCTTGCCTGTTGTGAGTTGTCATGTCACCAGATTTCTTATTTTCTGTGTAGTCTATGATCACGCACGAAACGCATTTTGAAGTCATAATTAATGCATTTTGTCTTCACACAAGTACCTCAAGACATCCGCCGTCAAGGATAGGGTCTAGTTAAAATTGTATAACTAATGTTCATTATACTTACTTATGGTACCGCGACCGTTTGCACAGTACCAACTATCGATTGGTAGTCCCAGACCAGTCAAGCACAACAAACCATCACGTCGCGTAAACTTCGACATAGGTACTGTGGTGGAGACGAACAAAGAAGTAGCATTCTAAGTTAACAAACAACTGATACCTACTCAGTACTATTAATTTTGACATACTGTGAAAATTAGATTGAATGAACGCAAAACAGGAGATTTCCTCCCACCAACTCATATATATAACAGTAGGCCAAAACCCCATACTTTACATGGGATTTTATATCTAAAAACCTTTTCAACTATATTTTACTGGCATTGGCCGAAGGTAAAAGTAGTGTACCTATTATGCGTTATTTTCAATTTAGAATAAAAACACATATTATACTACAGCCCATTAACGTTCTATTGCTGGGCACAGGCCTCCACTCTCATGGGAGAGAGGGAATTAGAGATTAGACCCACAACGCTGCTCCAATGCGGGTTGGCGGCCTTTAACGACTATTATCATTTTATAGTGATAATAACCGGGACCGAAGGCTTAACGTGCTCACCGAGGCACGGGGGTGAAATACCGCCAACTTCCTAACTCCGGGCTAGTACTGAGGATTTCTAGTCAGAAAAACCCAATAGGTACTTAATTATGGCCCGACCTGGGCCTCGAACCCGTGGCCTTGTCGGCCGCAGTCGAACATGCTAATCACTAAGCCCAACGAGGCAGTACGAGGTATCAGTATTATCACTGTGATGGAATGTCAGTAAACCCCCGCAAATCCTTTGCTAAACAGATGCACGCAGCGCGTATGACGTACCTATTTCGCTTATCGATTACCAAAATTATTATCTGTGGCGGATGGAACATTTTTTCTTCTAGCAAAGATTTTATCTGCATTACAGAAGATAGGGTCTATTGTTAAAGCTTTTATTGTATATATTGCAAATTCCCAATATTTCATGAACAATTTTTTTTCTCGGCAGGGCTCTAACATGGAAGTTATGATTATTTGTTACGCTTTTTTACTGATCATTATCACATCGTGGCAGTTTCAAACTTTCAACCTCTTGAAGGTAAAATGTTACATAAAAAAGCTTTTCGGTGTTACTTTTTCTATAGTACCTCTTATCAATTAATAGAAATTGTTAAACCACGGGGAGCTTCCCCTGCGAAGCAAACATTACGCAATTGGGTGGGGACGTTTCGCGTAATGAGTAGGGCGAAACGACCTTTTGTTTATTTGTCGACATTACTCTTCATTAGTTTACCATTTACATGTTTTCGTGAAAGTAGTTAAACTAGTTTAATCGCTTATTCAAATCATTTAGAGTTCCAGTATCGAGGTACAAGGTTTTTTAAGAATGTCTCACATCAGTAAGGTCAATGAACTAAATATACAGTACAAAATCGTAATTTAGTTTTTTAAAAAACTTGGCAGTCATAGGGACTGCCGATAGAAGTGAAAACGAATATTTAATATATAAACCTTAAAACTAAGTCATTAAAGTTTAATTACGAATGTAGTATATACATGTATGTTTAATTACGAATGTAGTATATGTATTTATATTTAAGACCTTTTGTCTTCGTAACAACGCGAGCATGTTGGTATTCGCGGACATGTCGGAGCGGAACGGAGGTGTCGGTGACGCGAATCCACAAGTTTACCCCCTACCAAAAAGTGCTCAACGCGGCTAAAGAAGTTTTCACTTCAATAATACTAATTTGTACAAAAGTTCATTATTTGCAACGTAGTTTGGAAAATAAAAAAAAAAACATACGCGCCGAATTGAGAACTTCCTCCATTTTTGGAAGTCGGTTAAAAACAACTTGTACAAACAACGTGGCAATCAAATTAAAACGCCAAAAAATTGTGCAGCACATCTGTTCAGTAATTAATGAAAATGGCAAATAGCGCTCGGGATCTGAAATGTGCCTAGGTCGGCCGAATATTATAGGAGATAACTGCACTTTTGGTAACCATCGCCAGAAAAGCTGATTCAGTGTTAGGTGGATGTAGAGCTCTCCACTGATCACAAAAGTTGCAGTCTGCCTGCATTTGGATGGCCCTTTCGCTAAATATGGCCGTTCAAAGACTGTTTATTGCTACCAAAAATGAACGATAATAATTAGAAAAGCTGGGCCCCAATCATGTAAGAATTGTCCATCAAACGTTAAAGATTTTTGTCAAAGTAAAATAAACCATAAATGCATTGAATTAGAGCTCAATTTCGTCTGCCCATTCTTATACGTTTAGGTATGTACGATACCCTAAACCGTCTAAACGTATAAGAATGGGCAGACGAAATTGAGCTCTAATTCAATGCTGTCATTGTTTATTTTACTTTGACGAAAATCTTTAACGTTTGATGGACAATTCTTACGTAATCGGGGGGCTGATTCTTGTACAGTATGAAAGTATGCGCAGTACAGTAAATTTGTCGCCGTTGATCGCTATTAAAAATTATTAACAGCAATCAACGGGACGACATAATAATTGCTAATATTTTTTTACAGGAACGCATAGTAAGTATAGGTTATAACGTCTTTGAAAGCTGATATCTAGAAAAAGTCCCATCCAAATGCGTCAGTTTTTACGCTGTTTACATAGGTACTGCGCATACTTTAATACTTTACAAGAATCAGCTTTTCTAATTATCGTTCATTTTTGGTAACAATAAACCGTCTTTGAACGGCCATATTTAGCGAAAGGGCCATCCAAATGCAGGCAGACTGCCACTTTTGAGATCAAAAATTTCAAAATTCAAAATTCAAAATGTTTTTTATTCAAATAAGCTTTTACAAGCGCTTTTGAATCGTTATAATATGAATCTACCTATCTAATGTTATAATATAATCTAATGATCAGTGGAGAGCTCTACATCCATCTAACACTGAATCAGCCTTTCTGGCGATGGTTACCAAAATTGCAGTTAACTCTTAGTCTAGAATAAGTTCTGAATTTCACATTGATCATATAGGTAATCCCCTCGCCTCTTTCTTGTCTCATCTTCATATCCATACCAGTTTTGAACTACTTAGAAGTTTTAATTCAGTTCCATCGGCGGCGGTATAAACCTGTGCCTCGGTGGGCATGGTTCTGAGATTGGTGTCTCCGGCCGTGTTGGATTGCTGTCCTTTCAGACTGAGGGTTGACTATGCCTATGACACCTAGCACTTTAATATCTCATACGTAATTGGTTAATCTTCCGATGGGATTGGAGTATTTAAAGGGAAATAGGCTTAGGGGTATAGTTTAAAGGGGTTTGAATATTTTAGTATGGAGCCTGGCCTACCTACCCACCCGCCATGTTTTATTTTCGAAAAATTGCCACTCGCAAAACCTATATTAATAACTTAATCTAAAGCGTCAGGTTTCAGAGATATAAGCTATCAAAGTTGGACTGGTGACGCCATCATCGAGTAGATTATAACTTCAAAATACTAATGTCCATGTTCGCAAACCAGCGCTTTTATGAAGTGGCTAACTGCTAACATCTCATTTGTTGACCCGTCCTCATAAAAATAGGTCAGCGGTTACGATTGAACTACCACAAACCTTTCAGAATCGTGTAAGGTCAGACTGTTGTTGTTCCGTGTTAGGTAATCAATTTAGAATGAAATTTTCATTCAAATTTCTCCTTTCTCATTTATTAACAACGCTTACTTATTAAACAGTTCCTCCTTGACATGCCCGAAACGCTATCCTTTTCCAAAGGTTTGAAAACATGACTTACGTTAAAGTTTAAACCCTGACAAAGAATGTAGTTGAAATTAACAGCAAATGTCTAATAATGTGTCTTTCTAAGTCTTTATAAATGGCCAGTATTGTCGTGGCAAACAATAACCAACTTCATTACGTATTTTCTTCATGATATCAATTTGCATTACACCGACGGCGGTAGAAAGGCTAAAGGAAATGAGAACGGAAAATTACATTTCGTAACGAAAATACTGGCCTGACGTCACCCAAACACCCTTTGTTTTAAAGCTCTATAAGCGTGGATAAGTACACGTTGTTAACGCTGCAAGATTTATACTCGCATCAGTGGATAAGATCCAGAAGGCATGACCACTGCCAGCACATTGTCAAGGATATTAATGTTTACAGATTTTATCGATTCGCGTGATAGGTATATTTCGTGACGGTTAATCTAGTAGATTGGTGTAAGACAAGACCTAGTTAACCAGTAGTATAGTATTTGCAGTTTACTGTTATTGCACTTCATCAAAGGAATTGTATCTATTTGATCATACGACGAGATAAGATCTGAATTCTTGTAGCTCTGGTGCAAGAAAAAAATGACGTCATGATCTGTGCACCTATGTCTTGAACAATATTATCAATGTCATAGATACGCAGTACGCACATGACAATAGTTCAAGCAATACTATACCCAACTTTATTTAGTGTTTCTACAGGATACAAGCTACAATCGCATCGAGTCCGCTTTATACCCATTGAGTTATCCAGGCATATCATCTTGCCAGTTGTAAATTCTCCAAACTCAAAGTTATTGATAAATAAATAATTAATACATGAATCGTTGTAATATTGCTGTGCTCTCCTGCGGCGTATACTGCGCTGTACCGTTATCTCGTGACTATTCATACACTACCTAATTACGCCATATTTACTACAAATAACTACGTAGGATTCGTATTGTCTATTATATTATGTTCATTATAAATAAGTTAAAAACAAGATGAATTTAGACCGGCATACCACAGCTTCGGGCGTAACATTGAGGAGTACCGCTAAAAGTTTTTCCAATGAGCTCTCGAATCTATGGCGCCTCCATGTATCCCAGTGCATTTTGTTTAGAAGAACAATATTTAGGCAGAGTACGATTTGGGTTTTTACAAAAAAAAACAGCTTTTGAAATCTTACCGAATTTGACATAAATTCCCTAGACTGCAAGTAATTTCAATGAAAATGCATTAAAATGGGAGAGATAGAACGTAGTTCTTTTTAAAAAAATTCATTCCAAACAAAATAAATGCGACGCTTTTGCCGAAAGCGATTTTGACAAGTACATCTAGTTGGATACCTATCCTTTATATTTTAACCTTTAATAATTATGGACACATCATTTATCATGTCAGACTCCTTACATATTAGGGGGTTATTTTATATTAATTGGTCAAAATAATAAGATAATTTTTTTATTATTATTATACACTGAGTAAAATTAAAAATATTTACAAAAAATATGAGAAACTACATTCAAGAATTCTTACACTAGACAGATCAAGAAAAAACACATTGCCATACACATATTGCCATCCTTGTCACAGTTTTCCTCAAGAATAAAGAAGGCATTCATAGTAAATAATGGTATTTTGTTTGCAGGGTGCAGAGGACAAACTCAACATGATCCGAGCGTACCGCAGTCAGGTAGAAAAGGAGCTACGCGACATCTGCTCCGACATCCTCAACGTGCTCGACAAGCACCTCATCCCCAGCTCGCAGACCGGCGAATCCAAAGTCTTCTATTACAAAATGAAGGTAAGCACAAGAATATTCTAATTTTGAAAGCACATTTCAGTTAGGTGCTGTATGCTTTCAGTGCTCTTCATAAAACGAGCGATCAGCCACATGGATCAATTCAATGATAAGAGTGCAGCTCTTTCGATCATGTGTGACATACTGTCTGTTACATGTATATTTTAAATTGTAACGATCTTTTGTCGCTATAAATCTATATCCCTATAAATTAGGTACACTGCAGAAATTGAATTACTGTCCGACTGCAATTGATAGGGACAATTAATACAAATTATTAAAATTGTCCACATAGTAGTAGCTCGGTTGTTTATATGATATCCTTATACTTAAGGGGCCTTAAGCGATTATTATCAATGATAATAACGTTAATTCATGTTATTATAGACTATGCATATTATAGCGTAATGTCTACTCTATGGCGTGAATCCGAACATTGTGCGTTACTTTTTGGCGTCGCACCGATACCGTGTATCTTAAATTTGCACGAAACACGAAAAATCTTATGGGGAGGTGATCCCCTTCGCTCTTGACAGGTTTTGCGTGGTGTTGCTGCTATTGCTATTGAAATAAAAGAAAGAATATATATGTTTTACTTTATATTTATATTAATTTTACTTAAAGTATCTGCCTGGTGGGAGGCTTCGGCCGTGGCTAGTTACCACCCTACCGGCAAAGACGTGCCGCCAAGCGATTTAGCGTTCCGGTACGATGCCGTGTAGAAACCGAATAGGGGTATGGGTTTAATATAACTGCCATGCCCCTAACAGGTTAGCCCGCTACCATCATAGATTGCATCATCACTTACCATCAGGTGAGATCGCAGTCAAGGGCTAACTTGTAGTGGATAATAAAAAAAAAAAATTGTTACAAATTATGATTGGATAATGTCAGGATAATAATCGGATAACTATCTTGATAATTTGCAATCCTGCTTTACACAAATACATTCAAGGGCATTCCACCATCTTTAACCAGAAAGTTTTCCAATACAAAAACTGTCAAGTCTTTTTGTCCTCAACAGCTGTTAAACTTAAACATTTTTTTGTGGTAAGTAATACATGCCTATGCTTACTTTTCTTCGTTCTGAAAATTCTTCCCGGCCACGACCACAATATATTTTTAAAATACATATTTGATGCGCTACGATGCTCGTCGTTCGAACCTAATTGTTTTAAAAGTGGCCCGATTATTTTACGAGGCGTAACATAGTGTAAAATATCACATTATAAATATGGAAAGGACTAGAAACCTATTTAATTTGTTAAATCACCATATTAGTCATATTGTCTGTAAACATTTTTTCTGAAGCAAATAAAGTTTATCTATCATCAATGTCTAGACGTTGTACTATGATCACGCGAGACGCAATTAAGCGTATAATAATTTTAATTTATACCTAGTCTATTGGTTTATAATTTTAAAGACTGTGTTCAGTCCTCTCATTAAAATATAACACTGTAATTAGAAAGTGCTTCTATGACGTGTAGGCTCCGTGAGCCAAATTGACTTAAATTTTATTAGTACGTCATGAATAAAGTATGAGTTAGTCGGGACTTGTATGATTCATCTAGGCGTGAGTATGCTATTGACATTGGTTTGAACATTTGATTGAAAGAGTTAATGATTGATTGATTCTCGAGAAATATTGATAAATGAATACATACTAGGTAATTTATAAATAGTAAAGATGTTCGTCTGTCTGTCCGTTTGCTTTCAAGGTGCATCTTTTCAGCTGATTTCGACGAGTTTTCCCGTGGGGCTAGTATTTCAAAAAAACAGTTTTTTTTCTAGGGCATTTTTTTTCAGAGTACAGAATTCACAGTTATCAAAGTTGTTTCCGTAAAAGATTAATACCATCTATAGAATCCATATTAGAGTTTTTTTGTTTATTTTTAACCTACAAGCGGTCGCGCGGCGTCGAATCGACCCGCACTTGTTACATTTTTGTTAATAACTTCGAATATTTGTCATAAATATTTCTCGTCTCAAGTAGCCTCTTCTACGTTCACTATAAACAAAACCAACTAGGTATATACTATATAGTTCAGTTCCCCGTGGTTCTTGGGTTCAAAAAATTGCTTTTGTTTTGTCCGCGACGTAGGCGTCAATAAGACTACACGCGCCCCGCGTCATCAAAAAGGTTATGCGTCGCGCATATTTCCGAAATTATTTTTTCTAACAAGTTTTTGTTTTTATTGATATTTTTAATGTAAAAATCGCTCGTAAATTCGTCAGTCAATCCTAAATAATTTGTGCAACTGACGTAAGAAGACAGAGAGTAAAACTGAGCTCAGTGATGAAGGTTCAAAAGTATCTGAACACCTTTCTGTTTGTTACAATTTAATACTTTCAGGGACCACACTACAATGTTTTGCATTGAATGTTACCCTGAAAAAGATGCCGATGAGGAAGAAAACCAATAGTTATATACCAATTTTTTTTTGTCTCTAATAATTATTCTAAGGATTTATTTAGCTTTAATTGTTTTATAATCAAATACATGTTTTTACTATATTTATTGTTAAGTTTTTGCACACTTGACAGATTCGAGTTCAAGAATGTAATTTCATCGAAGTCTAAATTGGTTATCTAACTACCTACCAATATAAATTGCCACTGCCAATAGCCAATCATTAAAGTAACAATTAACCATTGTGAGTATTCGCCTTAAATAGCAATTTCGTTGCTAACACGTATCTGTGTCGTGTATGTTGAATGCCGCTGGGATTCACTCAAGGCTTTATGCTAAGTCTATGATTCAGCTGGGCTCGAACATTTGTTAAAGGTTAATTTCATAAACGCTGTTTGTCAATGTGTAACCTGCTTTCCCTAAAGCCTAGGTATAGGTATAGGTATAAGAGGTAGTCTATAATATCTACTGTTATTGAGGATAATTCTGTTGTTTGTACACCATCTCTAAACTAAAATGACAGCTCTATTGATATTGCTATCCCTTTCATAATACTCCCTGCGGAAAGTGGCAGCACTAGATTTAGAGCTGTGATTTTAGTTCAAGAGATTGTGTTAGACATAATTGGCCATCTACTATTTCCGATAAAGATAAGCCACATTGACGTGATGAGTAATCTTAGATAAATAATAAATTAAATTGAAAATGCATGAAATAATAATAAATATTATATTCAGTATATTTTACCGTAATTAATCAATAATGATGCTCTTGCGCCGATTGCTCGAATAGGTATAAGAATTGCATAATAATATTATTTAGATAGTTTGAACCAACCTATCCAATCTTAAAGGACTTGACCAGCGCAACTATGGGAGCTTGCCTAGATATCAAAAATTAATGTGCAGCAATGAACTCTTTATTATTGTAATTTTTATATTTTATAGTTTTCAGATAAAAAAGTTTCAGGAGTCTGAAGGCTCTGAAAACTGAGAAAATAAATAAAAGAAGTTTTATCAAAAAACTGCTTTCCCACACTAGATGGCACTAGTTGTTGTGGTGAGCGAGTCTAAAAAAATATTTTAAGTATTGCTAACCACGTTTCTCAGGAAAATAATTAATCTATGCATTATTTAAGCATGGATGAGGATAATACTGGAATAATAAAACAATATTTGCAAGAATTATGTAATTCCTTTAAAAATCACGCTACATTGTACTGCTGCCACACTAGATGGCGCTAGCGAGTCTTTTCAACTATTCGACAACAGATGGCGCTAAACGTTTTGGTTAGCGAGTTTGTTCAACTATTCGACCACAGATGGCAGACAGATGCAATGCCAGAAGGCGTTACGTTCCTTTAAACGCAGTGGTTATTTGAAAATGCTTTGTTCGTTTGAGGCCTGTCAACTAACAAAAATAATAAAAACAAAACATACATTTCCTTTTCATTACTATTTAATTGATCAAAAATAAATCACTCATAATAATTAACTCATAAGACTAAGGTACTTCAAGACTTATGGTATTCATGTAGGGTAACAAGATTATTATTAGGCATGGATAAAACGGAACGTCAAAATGGAGTAGTGCATAAAGAGGAAACCGGACGCTCAAGATTTAAACAATAAACGTATTGTTTTTATAGACATTTTAACCTTGACCTTATTCGGAATAATAAATCCATAGTAATTTCGGTTTTAATTTTTAAACCTTACTGTAAAAACGGAAATCCTGCACATTGTCCCGAATCGGAGGGCAGTTACTGGTCATCTCCTTTGCAAACGTTCACCTACCTACATGGAGTTTACCTACTACATAAAACGTGCACTGTTTTGTACTTTTTAAGTTTTTGCTTACCCATTTCACTAATATATTTTAAATATTACAGTTTACATATCCATAGCAAATTATTAACCTTAAAATAAAAGCAAGATTCTAGGTCTAGTAAAACCATGACTATAAAACATATTGTGACCTATTTTCTCTTACAACGCTATACCAAACAAAAAGGTTGAGTTACTCAATTCAGTTTACATATTCAGTGATCGATTTCAGTCCGCATAACACAATCATTTAACCATACAACCCGCGGGAAAATCCAATATCACCTCGATATCTTTTTCATCTTATACCGTTTACAGACTTGACTCGACGTTATATAATATTGTACCCTTATTATACCCTTTTATGTTTGGATGACCTTCTTCCTCCTCTAATCTGACGCCGTTATATTAGTATTATCGCTCTAAATGTACGCCTGAAAAAGCACTTTTAATTTCAAATAAACGAGTCTTTGGTTTCTGCAACTAGGTTTGAAGTCTTGTTTGATTTCAATGGAATTCGGTTAGTCTTAAAGTAAGTAGTAAGTAGTCAATAATATTAGGGTTTCAAAAGAAAATCGACAATTGTTTGTTTTTGATCGGAAGCACTGATAGATAGGTCACACTCGGTACCTTGATTGTTAACTTAATAAGCGTTAATCAGGCTGACGATGTATTTCCTCATTAAGCGCACGTCAAGCCGCTTAATATATCTAGAGCATGACTACTTCACATTGAGACGTCTTAGCGGTGATACTTTACGTAAACAAAAGGCATAAAGGTTGAATGGAATCCACGTCCATATTTTACTCCAGCGCCCACTCGTGACAAAGCTTCACACGTATGGTGGAAAATAGTCATATCGCTAACCAAGTAATGAATTTAAAAATGTATGAGAACATGGTCTAGATTATCATTATGTATGTCTCTTCCATCTCGGGACCATGGGGTCCCGGACCTTTGGAAGGCGTACGAGGGACCGAAACCAACTCGCAGAGGCCCGTTAGACAATTTTACTCTAAAGGAAATGTGACACCAACCGGCGAATATCCCTATATGCACTATGCGAGTGCACCCAAGGACAATCCCCCGTTAGTGCAGGACTATTGCAAAACATGAAAACAAATGATAGGTATGGGTCTACGGGTTTGGCTTGCTATAATGGACTGGTGAAATGGGTCTATGGAAGTACTATGGCCCCTGCCTGACCAGTGTTATTTTACATGGATAAAATGGCAGGGGGTGACTCGCACACTCGGTAAATGGGCCCCCGGAAACAGCCGTTGGCACAAAGTGACGTAGCGGCAAGGGGGCAACATAACTTGAGGTGCTTGAGGAGTGGAGAGGTATTCCACGGCTCTCAGGACAATCCTGGTAGTCCATTCAAGATCCCTACAAGCATCTTACTGGAATACTTCCTTCCTCCGAGCATCTTGCAGATGGTCTTGCGAATCTCCACTCAAGCCGGCCAATGAAGGCAAGCAAGAGGTGGGAGTTCTGTTCCTCGTCAGTGTTCACTCCAGCCGGCCGATAAAGGCAAGCCAGAGATGAGGATCAAGACTTCTCCCGGGAGCGATCAGGTCCGTGGGGTCGCTACTGCCCAACAGCTCGCCACAAGCTGCCCTGCGGGTAGATTATCATTATTATTATCATTATTTAATAATTATGATAATCTAGACCAGGTTCTCATACCTACCGTCTAAATTTTGATAAAAACACGTAACAAACTGATGAAATATCACACACATCTAGACGAATGATTTGATATGCCCCTTATCATAAGCAAAGCCACATCCGTCGCTTAGCTATATTTATTTGGCTTTGTTCTATTAAAAAATTATCAGATTAACAGATTCCCACAAGGCTATCACAAAATTTAGAGCTCTAGTTTTAGCTTAATGATCGTGAAGGCGTTACAAATACGCATCTCGTTATAATCTTTCGACTCGATACACGAAATAATAATGACTAATGACGTAACTGATAATACTTTAGGCGCACAAGTCTTCAGGTTCGTTGCGACGCCACACCCCTCGTTCAGTGCAACCCCATTTACGATGTTAGTCGCGTCATTCGAATACGTCTGTGACGTCATATTTGGCAACCCGCGTTGTTCAACTAGCTTGCTACACCGACCACCGTAACTTCACAATAAGTAGGATAATAATCAATACGTATGAGTGAGGCGACCATTCAGTGAAACCTTTATGCGAGCGATAACTTAACCTATTGCCTGAAATTTAAATCTTAATATATATAAATCTCGTGTCACAATGTTTGTCCTCAATGGACTTCTAAACCACTTAACCGATTATAATAAAATTCGCACACCATGTGCAGTTCGATCTAACTTGAGAGATAGGATAGTTTAATATTATATAGATTAGGATTATTAGTGCTACCCGTGCGAAGCCGGGGCGGATCGCTAGTCTTCTTATATATAAAAATGAATTGCTGTTCGTTTGTCTGGCTAAAACTCGAGAACGGCTGGGCCGATTTAGCTGATTTTGGTTTTGAAATGTTTGTCGTGGTCCAGGGAAGGTTTAAACGTTGACAGGGTGTCCACGGACCTGGAAGGTCAGGGAAAGTCAGGGAAAAGTCAGGGAAGCTATTGTGGGTCAGGGAAAGTCAGGGAAATGACTTCTCTACCTGGAAAAGTCAGGGAAAACCAGGACTTTTTGATGATTGATCTTTAAAATTAATGTAAAAGTCTAAATGTAAATTAATGTAAATTGTGAACGGTACTAATTATAAGATAACAACTGTTTTACCCACAATTTGGCAAAATAAAAATTATGAATTATGAATTATGAAAAAAATGTATAGAATAAATAAAAATAATATTATCTTATCAGTCATCAGTACTTATTATATCGTCGCAGGAAAGGCAAATTTACTGAAGCTCCAAATGACCATTTCGAGAAAAAGCCGTTTTAAGTTTTTTTTTTTTCGTTTTTAATTCATAACTTTTTTCCCAGCACACGAATTTCGATGACGTCTTGAAAAGTTTACCTTAACTTTTATTAATTTGTCATTTTCTATGTCCAGAAGTACAAACCATAATAATTGGACTGCTGGTTTGTGATATAGTGGCGCTTAAGTAAAAATGACTTCAATTTACAGTAAAGCAAAATTTCTTAACCGCCATTTGATTCAAATATTTATAGCAATCAAAATTACTTACTCTTACTTATATAAATTGGAAAACGACAAATTTTCTGGAACTATAACAATAATGTAATGTTCGTAATCTTAAGTTACTGAAAAGACTTTTAAAAGTCTGGTTTCATCATGGTAAAACAACTTAAAAAGTGATCGGCTCATTATGTTGAATCACAAAAAATCCTTAAAGGTAGGTTATTGTTTTAGTTTTTTCGAGTAAAAAGACGTAAGAGATAATTACTTTTGTCTAATCACACCTTTAAAACTACTTATAACTTCAGATAATACACAATAAGAGCTACTTAAATACTGTAGTGCCAAAATTAAAGTTACTTGAACCATAAATAATAATGTATAATACTCCATTACTAATGAATGAATGAATGAATGAATACACTTTTATTGTACACCACAAAGGAAATTATAAAAAAGAAAACTTAGCTACTAACAAAGTAAGTATACAATTTGGCGGCCTTATCGCTACATAGCGATCTCTTCCAGGCAACCAATGGTGTGAAAGGACATAGCTACAAATACAACCGGTAGATGGTGCTGAAATAACAAAATAAATAAAAAATATTTATATAATGCTACAAATTATAATACATATTATATAAAATAAATATAACATAAATACTACAAATATAACATATAAATATACATATATACTCACAAATAAATAAATATATAAATAACTAAACGTAAACCTCATAAAATAAAATATGGGACAGTAGGTATCAAAATATAAAAAATAAATAAACTACTATACAAATAATATTATTATTGCGACAAATAGTAATTTTTTACAAGCCTTTTAAAGATATTTATCGATTGAGCCTCTCTGATTTCAAGAGGCAAAGCATTCCACAACTTAACAGCTTGTACAGAAAAGGATTTATGGAAGAAAGAAGAATTATGTGTAGGCGTCCTTAAAACAAGTTTCCTTGTAGTACGGAGAACTTCTCCTGGACGGCCAACGAATTCAAATTTCTCCTTTAAATAAGGTGGAGATGAAGGATTAAATAACACACAGTACAGAATAGAAAGGATATGCAAGTTCCGGCGAAAACGGATGGGTAACCACTTGAGACGAGAACGAAATTGAGATACATGGTCATATTTGCGTAATCCAAATATGAACCGAATGCTAATATTTTGAAGTCTCTCAAGTTTATTTAACTGTTCTTCAGTTAAGTTAATATAGCTTGCGTCAGCATAATCAAGAATAGGAAGCAGTAGAGACTGTGCCAACATAATTTTTGTAGGAATTGGAAGAAAAGATCGCAGGCGACGCAGAGAGCTAAGAGAAGCAAAAGTTCTCCTGCTAAGCTGATTCAGATGATTCGTCCAACCTAAAGTGCGATCCATATGTATTCCCAAGTTTTTGACCGTATCACAAAACGGGATAACTAAACCATTGTATTCAATGGGAGGAAGCACAAACCAGTCAACTCCAGAGATTAGGTGCCGACTACCTATAATTATGGCTTGAGATTTTTTTGGATTTACATTAAGGCCGTAGAATCTACACCACTCCAAAATTGAGTCAAGATCTTTATTAATTCGCTCAATGGCTGCTGGAAGATTCTCAAGAGTTGCCTGGGTGTACATTTGGAGATCATCTGCATACATGTGGTAGAGAGAAGATAGGTTTTGAGTTATAGAATTAATGAAAATAGAAAAGAGTAATGGTGACAGCACGCCGCCTTGAGGTACGCCAGCAGTAATATCGCACCAAGACGAATGGGTTTCTTCGATACGAATACGCTGCCGACGACCACTAAGGTAACTATGAAACCAGTCAGTTGCTGATGGAGATACGTTAAGAGAACGCAGCATACTCACAAGTATATCATGATCTACGGTGTTAAAAGCATTACTGAAATCCAGCAAGGTTAACACTGTGAGCTGCTGATTATCCATGCCCCAACGGATGTCATCGGTAACTTTAATTAGAGCAGTAGCCGTACTATGCCCAGAGCGAAAGCCAGACTGGAAAGGGTTGAATAAGCAGTTTCTGTTTAGGAAAAGGTTAAACTGATGGTGTATCAATTTTTCAAGGACTTTGGAAAGAAATGGTAGGATTGAGATAGGACGAAAATCAGAGAAACAAGTGGGATTAGCCTTTTTAGGAAGAGGTACAACATTTGCACTTTACCAGGCATCAGGAAATTTGGAGGTCAGAATGGATTCATTTAAAATAAGTGTAATAATAGGAGTAATAATATCAAGGAGGGGAATAATCATATTACGGCTAACATCGTCACAACCGACAGCATTAGAAGAAATGGACAATATGGTCTTCTTAACATCACATGCAGAAAACTGACTAAAATTGAACGGAGGATAAGTAGAAGTTGGAGTTGTTAAAAGAGAATGAATGGTTTGTGATTTATCTGAACTATTAATATAGTTCTGAGGAGAGGTGAAATATTGATTCAGAAGATCAACGTCAATACTAAGAGGTGATGAATGATGAGATTTTTTACCAACTCCAACAGTTTCAAGAAACTTCCAGACACGAGAAGAGTCGCCGTCCTCGACTGACGTATGAATATGACGTCGCTGTGCATCTCTACACAATGTATTACAGCGATTCCTAACTTTGTTGTACTTCCTCTGATTCTCAACAGATGGATTGCACTTCAGCTTGGACTTCGCTATACCTTTCTTAAGAATTATATTCTTTAAATCTAGTGAGAGCCAAGGCGCAGGTAAATGCTTAAGTCTAACTGGTTTAACAGGTGCATGGATATCAAAAAGTTGAGTTAGTAAGGAATTGAAAATATCAACTTTATGGTCCACACCAGATGCAGTTTCCATAACGGACCAGTCAATTTTACCAGCGTCGTCACGCAATCGATCTAAATCCATTCCAGCAAAATTACGCCGCAGAAGAATTTTAGGTTTGATTTTAGGAGGGCGCAATTTATACGAAAGAAAAATTAAATCATGATGAGAAAAGGCATCGGCCGAGCACTGACCGTGCTTAGAAACAAGTTCTGGCGATGACACTATTATCAAGTCAAGAAGAGAAGGAGTACAGTTAGGAAGTTTGTGGGTAGCCGAAAGGGGAAGGATTTGTAAATTACATGAGTCAATGATAGATTCGAGTTTGGCAGCCCTATTGTCGCCTTTAAGTAAACAAGTATTAAAGTCACCCATCAATATTGAATGAGTGTAAGTAGGGAGAAGTGATTCTAAAAGTGATTCGAAGGAGGGAAAATAATTAATAGTAAGAGAGGGACTATAGAAAACCCCCAGTAGTATTTTAGTTGTCTGAGATAGGGAGACCTCAATCAGTAAGTGCTCAGCAGAATCAACGGGAGGCGGTTGACACGACGAACTAACGATTTTGAAAGGAATGTAAGATCTAAGATAGATCGCCACGCCACCACCACCCTTGTTGATGCGATCATTCCTTATAAGATGGAACCCAGGCAAAGAATATGAAGCAGAAGGCAGACAGGGCTTAAGCCAAGACTCAGACACTAAGATGGCATGAATATTCTGGGACTCAAAAGACGCAAGCATATCTGAGTAATGTGCCGGAATGCTTTGTGCGTTAATGTGAATAGCATTAAAGTTTTTCACGCAATCGGAGAAGTAAGAATCAAGAGTTGCATTGAGTGGGAGAGAAGCGGTTATACTGTGGTAACTTGCATCACTTATTGTCACATCGCTAGAAGACAGCGACAAAAATAAGTCACTGTCCACGCTAATATTTGAGGATACCATAAATATTATAATAAAATAAATAAATATGTATAATTATTATATAATACAAACTAATAATATACTATAATTATATTAAATAAATAAAAAATAAAGAAACCAAATGTACCCGTGCTATTATAAATCCACCAGCAAAATGAAAGAGAAAATGCTTAATATAAAATAAAAAAAAAAAAGTAAATCTCAATAATTTACAAAAACCTAATTATAGAACAAACAAAACAACAACTTTAATTTAAAAGCTACATTACGAATACTAAATATTAAAAATAAAAAAATAAAAAACTAGTCATGCAACAATAGTTCGTCCGGCCTATTTTTAAACAAACTAATAAATTAAAATAAACAAAACTATCTCGCAAGCAACCCGCCCAAGGTAAGGCACTCGCATTTATACATCTTGCGGTAACATAAGCACTGAACATCCAGTTCCTGGAGGCAGCTACTCCCGAGCGGGCTACTAGCATCGTGTAAAAAAGGCTTAACAATTGATATGGTCTATGGCACAAATAAAAGACAACTGACAGTGAAATTGTCAGTGCCATTTGTCAACTGTCAGCACTGAACTGTCAAGTTGTACATATCCTAATAAAATAGAAACTTATAAACGTACATTAAAAAACTACCTTCAGTACTGACACTGATAAAGATTATAGTCGTAGGTAAACAAAAGGTTAACTAATGTCACAGTTTCTAATAGTTCCGTTGCATATACCTAACATATACCTAAACGACTTACACTGCACTAAACTAACGACGAACTAAGTATTAAATAGCAACCAATCCATTATAATATTATTATTATTATAACTAACACACAACAACCAACACTTATTTCTTAACAGGCTTTCTAGGCCTAACGATTTTATTGACCCTTGGAGTTACGGAGGCCGCGACCGGTAACGAAGTCCCGGACGCAACGCCGGCAGGATCAGGGATCGCATTTACTTCAGCCACGGAGACCACTCTGTGGCGCACGCCGTCGGAGCCTAACACCACAACACAGCCGTCCCGTGTCCAGCATTGTGACACACCAAAGCGTTGGCGGGCTGCGATGAAGGCCTCATGCCGTCCCTTAGTCATGAACTCCGATAGTGTCATTCCACTGCCCTTCAATTTGGTCTTACAGAACCATGTTTTGTCTCGAAGCTCCTGATCACGAAATTTAACTAAGACCGCTCTGGGCTTGTCATTGTTGGGACGGCCCAAACGATGACATCTGGAGATTGCGCCCACTGTGATATCAGGCAAATTGAGCCGGTCACAGAGTAGGTCAGTGATGCACTGGACTGGATTCTCATCACGGGATTCAGGAACCCCATGTACAAGTAACATCTTTCTCCTAGACCTGACCTCCATGTCATCTTGTTGCCTGGAGAGAAGTTGTAGCTGCAGCTGAAGATTTTCGAGTGCTGTCATGACAAACGACCTGAATACTTGAAATTGCGCGTTAATGTTTGACGAGGGGCTCGCTGCTGGAATGGAAGTTCGAACCTCCTTCTGAAACTCATCCATCCGTGACGTGAAGTTTGCAGCAAGCTCTTCAATTGATTTCTTGAGCGATTCCATGTTGTTGTTATAGGTTACAATTTACTAATGTGCACGCACTGTATTACTGAGATAAGTTTGTGGTTGGAAAGTTCAAACAATTATTGGAAAATAATGCCGGTGAATTATAAAAAACACTAGTACAAATTCATAATAAAATTAACTGATTATACTAATTAAAACTTTAAAAAATACGAGAGCAAATAAAAACACGTCAACACGATTGTGCGCCTACCCACCGAAAAAAGTAATGTGTAAGAGTAAAGTTTTAATTGCTTATGATTATGAAAATTCCTATCTTTTTTTAAATAATCTTACGTAAATTAGTAGGGCATAGAGATGGGCTTGAGCTGGGCTGCCTCCTCTTATGGTACGGTATGGTTATGGTGTGGCAATCTACCTGTGTTGAAAATTGTCACCTTGATAGTTGGACACCTTGGGAAGCCAATAACATAAATCTCTGAGTGTTTGTGAAGACTTAATTTTTGTCTCTTACAATCATTCGCAAGAGAAACATTTTTACTTTGAAAAATTACGGCTAAAAAGGTCAGGGAAAATTTTAGAAATGGTCAGGGAAAGTCAGGGAAAAGTCAGGGAAATGTTTTGACGATTTAGAGTGGACACCCTGGTTGAGAAAATATGGAAAACTTGCGAGAAAGATAGTAAAAAACAACAATTTCATTTTCCCATATAAACTGTTCTACCTACTGTCCTGTCAAACATTTGACGTTCGTCCCTTCGTCGGTACGGTAGACTTGGGTCCACCACCACTCGAATTGAAGCACGTATTAAATTAAGGGTTTTGAATCGACAACATATATCCACATTACTCGGATTATCCGGATTATCGCCTATTTAAATTTTAATATTTTGATGATTGTTATTGTATTGACATAATCTGATGGTTGTCATTGTTTGGAATGCAAATATTGGGTGTGTTCCGAAATACACTGCGAGCACTGTAAGTCCCCAGTAAAGAGCACTGACAGTGCTCGCAGTGCTTATATCGGAACACCCACAAAAATAAGTCTTTATTGTGCTATTTCACCCTCACAACATCTGTTTTGTTGGAATGCAAAAAAAAAATCTGATTGTCAGTTGGTTGTCGAATGTTTATATTTCATGGTAGCGGTAACACCGAAACGGATCGACTTTTCGAGCACATCCAACAAGCGATCGACTATGTGCTCGAGCAAATTCCCTCCAGTTTCTTTACGACTTGCCGAAGCAATCCGTTCGCACGAACGTTGCTTTACTCGGAGATGCCACGTTATTACACTTGGAACGCTTCATCGAAGAAATTTCTACGTCGGAGGCAAGGCGATGCGGTTCCTGATCATTCGGATATGCGTTCTACTGATGCTCTTGGTCGTATTTACACAGTTCATCCAAAGAATGATAGATGTTTCTATTTGCGGTTGTTGCTGGTAAATGTTCGTGGCCAACATCATTTAAATCACTACGAACTGTTAATGGTATAGTGTGCCACAGGTCCATGAGTGTGCCTAACATTTCGTGCAGCATGTCAAGAGCTCAATTTGCTTGAAAACGATACTCATTGGGACACGACAATCGCTGAAGCAATTATTTCTGCATCTCCAAGTCAGATACGCACATTATTTGCGATCATCATTTCTACATGTTTCCCCTCTAATCCACGTGACCTGTGGAACAAATACAAAGATAACATGGCAGAAGACATTTTACATCAAATTCGTGTCAGTTCAAGACATCCTGATCTTGAGGCGAATGAGGAGATGCATAACCAGGCTTAGCTCTTGATCGAAGATATGTGTTACCTCATGTGCAGCAGTTTGTTAGTCAAGTTAGGAATGCCAGCGCCAGATCGCGGAGTGAATGACGAATTTAATAGAGAATTTAATGAAAGTGAATATGATCGATATGAATTAGACCAATCAGTTCAAACGAATGTACCCTGTTAAACCCAAAACAGAAGGAAGTCCATGATACATTAATTAATGCAATTGATGATGGAAATGGTGGCTTATTTTTCCTGGATGCCCCTGCCCCCCTAGCATGGGCCGAGCGAATTTTCTCCCCGAGGAAAGGATAAAATTTTTATTCCTAAATAAATAAATAAAAACGCTAAGTAACGGTGGGTAAATAGTCCCCCGAGTCCCCGTGAAATGTCAAACGGGGATAAACTTCTCATCTCCCCTGTTGCCGTGCTCTGCGAAGTGGATAAGTTAATTTTATCTCTTCTCAGTGGATAAAATCGGGGGATAAAATTTTTATCTCCGGCCCATGCTAGGGGGGCTGGTGGAACTGGAAAGACATTCCTCATGTCATTGATTTTGGCCACTGTTCGTGCGAGATCCGAAATTGCGGTACTAGAGCAGTTGCTTCTTCTGGAATAGCGGCCACGTTGATAGAAGGATGCCGTACGGCTCATTCAGCGTTAAAATTGCCATTAAATCTTCAAACTACTGAACAACCGACATGTAACATTGCAAAACACTCTGCAATGGCAAAAGTTTTAGTAGCCGCAAAAATCATCATAATATGGGACGAATGCACAATGGCGCACAAACGCGCATTGGAAGCTCTTGATCGAACCTTAAAAGATCTGCGCAATGACTGTAGAATTTTTGGTGGCGCAATGATTTTACTATCTGGCGATTTCCGTCAAACACTGCCAGTCATTCCAAGATCGACTGCTGCCGATGAAATAAACGCTTGCCTCAAATCATCAAATCTGTGGTGCTATGTGAAGAAACTTCAACTGGCAGCAAACAGGAGAGTTGCATTGTTGAACGACCCATCTGCTGAAGATTTCTCCAAGTAATTGCTGACTATCGGTAATGGCCGTGTTCCTGTCGACGATCGAGCGGATTAATTTCATTTCCACCGAATTTTTGCAATTTCTTCTCATCGAAAGACGAGCTCATCAGCAAAGTATTTCCGAACATCATTGCTAACCACAAAAATAACAAATGGTCAAGCGAGCGAGCAATTTTGGCGGCTCAGAAAAAAGATGTGAATGACTTAAACTTTATATATAAGTCGTATATCACAAGGTGCTTCAATGAAGAGAATTAAACCGAGTGCATCCCATGCTGCGCAATATGTACCTACATAGGTAGTTTAATTCAATCATGTCTTGCTGACACACGCGATTGATATACTTAATTTTTGTACATTTTTATTTCTTTTTGTGTTATTATCTTAATAAAGAGCTGAACTTAATATTTATTTTGTATTCATTGTATTACTTTCATAAAATAAGTTCAGCTAATCTGTAACACGGCATTCATTGACTGTTAGGCGGTACGAAGTTCGCCGGGTCAGCTAGTAATATAATATATTTCTGATCGTCGAAAATATTTTTTTTTTAAAACCATCCTTTCGCTCTCTTAGGTCGAGTTCCTTGAATATCCAGTCTGTTCCGTCCTATTTATCTACAAGTGATATTTTACTTGCAATATTATCCTGCGATTAATTAGATAGTTAGATATATTATCAACACTTTGACGCGTGTCTCACTTGTAATCCCTGGAGTTTAGTTCACGTAATCCGCAATGAAAAAAAATAGTTCGCCGACCCAATTCTGGCTCACCTCCAAGATTGTAGTGCCTTAAGCATACGAAATGGCATAATTTGCTTCATTTCTGCTTGGATACAGGCATTCCAATCTTCATGATTTCACAAAACAGCTTGTTATATTTATGGATTCAAAAGAAGAATTCGTATAGTAGTATAGCATTATTTATTGCTGTATATTTTTATACATATTTGAATACTTGGGTTCATTCAGGCATTACTTTATATTGCTGGATTATCGTAGTATAATACAATACTTACATTTGAGTGAGTTTGTTAAACACAGACATAATATTGCCCTGTAAAGTCTGAAAGTAAAACTATTACATATTTCATTAAAAACAACCTTAGCAGTGGCCACTTCCACTCAATGGCCCATATTACTTTATTTTCTTCCCATTATTATAATGTAGTACACTCTATACACGCAGACAAGATGAAAGAGTTCTACCCAGTACGCATTACATATTATGCATCCTTTGATTTAGTGCTCTCTGTATGAAACTAGGGACTTGCGCATCGATTTCGTCTGCAATACCTCCTTAGACACTAGAGTTGCACGTTTACGCGTGTCTGCTTAATATTTCCATCTAAAAGCTTTTTATACATTAAACGGTTGAAATGAGTATGAACATTTCTTAATGTAAGCTACTATGATATAATAGCTCTGTTCAGACAAAAAGTATCTAGAACCTTTACATTCTAGAGTTTGTGTGAGTTCTTAGAAGAATATTATATTACTAGATGATGCCCGCGACTTCGTTCGGTGGTTTGAGTTTTGGTTTTCTCGAGAACTTCTAAATTTTCCGGTATAAAAAGTCCTGTGTCCTTCCCCGGGACACAACGTACGTCTGTACCAAATTTCATCAAAATCGATTGAAAAGATGGGCCGTTAAAGCTTGTAGACAGACAGAGAGGCGCACTTTCGATTTTATAAAATATGAGTATGGGTATAGATATTATACGTAAATAGTTTTGCTGATCGAAGTCTACTTGAGTAAATTTGCATTTGCCCTAAAATATTTGTGTAAAAAAACTTACGAGTCATTATTTTCACCGCCGTTAATTGCCTCATTTTGGAGACAGAAGGGCAGAATTTTTGAATGCAGCCAGTATTCTTCGCACCATCCCCACGCAGGGGCATTAATTGTACAGTAATAAAATAAGACTAGTTATGAGTTTTCATGTAAAATTTCAAATTCGAAAAATTTGTGCGTAATCTTTACGTGCGGGGAAGATAAAGCGCGCGGGATTCCATTTTTGAATATAAGTCTGCAGAGGGTCCTATGGGTACCCCAGAGAGGAAAATATAGAGCTTTCCAATCTATGGCACAACCTGCTTGGTTCTACAAACGTCAAACACCTCGATAAAAAGGTAGCACCTTTTTCTAAACCGTTTTGTTTGACAGCTTTTTATTGTTATAATGACTTTGCAAACTTATTATAAAATGTTTTTTTTTAACTATAAGTAGATGTTTTTGAGTTCGTCGAGAGTTGGGAGAAGGTCACTCCTTCGAGAAACTCTTCTCATTAAGCTTTTGCTGGCTTTATTGTTGACGGGACAGTTCTTCAAACGTTGATCTTTTTAGTCTAGTGACACTGCCAGACTAATCACATAGGATTCAAGCCTGGACCTATGTTTTCTAGCATTACCTACTATGTATTTCTTCTCTAATTGTAGGTATTTTGAGGTAGTATAAAATGTAAATGTGAATGATGTCTTTATTCCAGGGTGACTACCACCGGTACCTGGCGGAGTTCGCAACAGGCAACGACCGCAAGGAGGCGGCCGAGAACTCGCTGGTCGCGTACAAGGCCGCCTCCGACATCGCCATGACGGAACTGCCGCCCACACACCCCATCCGCCTCGGCCTCGCGCTCAACTTCTCGGTGAGTAACGAGCGGGATTGTAGAAGCACTATAACATTATTGCATTTTACACTTATCACCTAACTTCACTTGGCTGCAGTAAGGGCTCCCACACAGAACTGCGAATTCGCATCGCATAAACTTGCGATTTGATTCGCATCGCACATTCCTGCGATGTTACGTCACACTGGGTGACCTCATTTTTAGTCCGCTCTGAGACACCGCGTGGGCAAGGCGCCGCCGTCGTTGCGCCGTCTTGGCCGATAGGGTGGTAACTAGCCACGGTCGAAGCCTCCCAGGCCAGACTAGGAAAAATTCAGAAATTATAAATTCCCAAATTGACTGCCGGGGATCGAACCCGGGACCTCCGCACGTTAAGACAATAAACAGCGCTACACACTGCGCCATGGAGGTCATCAAAAATGAAGATATGCTCATTCTAAAATAATCAAAAAAAATTTTCTTCCTCTGTTCTCAAACCATTGTATTTTCGAATAAAATAGTTCCCATCAGCGTTCATTATTGTAATAAGTGGATGAACCCAAAATCTTCTTTTTTTCTATATCTATTTAACAATAACAGCACTGCAACACGCTTTCGCTCGCTTTCTTTCGCTCCATGTCACTACTTCTAAAAACACGTCCAGTACGGTAGACTACCACCGTCGAGCGTATGGTCACCTGAACCAACGCTTCGCCGCACGAATTCGCATCGCATCGCAGTTTTGTGTGGGAGCCCTAAGACCAAGCACATACACATCCACTACAGTCCATTAACGTCCCATTGCTGGGCACAGACCTCCACTCAAACAGGAGATAGGGAATTAGAGCTTAGACCCACCACGCTGCTCCAATGCGGGTTGGCGGGCTGTAACGCCAATTATCATATTAGTGATAATAACCGGGACCGACGGCTTAACGTGCTCTCCGAGGCACGGGGGTGAAACAGCCCAACTTCCTAACTCCGGGCTAGCACTGAGAATTTCTAGTCAGAAAAACCCAATACTCAATTATTATGGCCCGACCCGTGACTCGAACCCGAGACCTCGTCGGCCGCAGTCGAACATGGCAACCACTAGACCAACGAGGCAACACAACACATACTTTGACATTATCCAAAATTTACGATCTTTGAAAAATGGACATACCGGCATGGGATCGCGGTTTTCAATCAGGATCCTAAGTCTGAAAATGGACTTTGCCCAACGTCAGATTCGGGTGTACTTTTGTTATAAATAGGGAGTAAGGCTCCATGGCGCCCACAAACAAGGCTGTGTTGATTTATTATTCATTGTAGTTCTAAAGCGGTTATCATTTCGGAATAATTAGCTATTTGTAATCACTTCACTGCTATGACATTGTTTAAATCACCAAGGAAAACATGACTTAAGACTTCTTTCAATGCAGCACTTACCTGAAAGTGTTAATCACTTTAAACCTGATGACGCGTGAGCTGATGTCACTGAGCAAAGAAACTTATGCATTCTGCTTAAATATTATAATAGTCTTACACACAATGTTAATGTTTTCAATGTATTTTTAATTATTCTTTCTTATTACTAATTAAGTAACTCGTATATTTTGTGTTTCTTAACAGGCTTTATGACCAATTTTATGGTCCCTGAAAGTTTTACAGTCTCAATGGCATTGTGTTCCATTCTTAGTCATTCACAACCAATAACTTACCATACCCATGCCACTCACTGAGAACAGTGCACTCACAAAAATATGCAGTGGCCGTCTACTGCCATTTTAGACTTAAGAGCCACATTAAAAATTTGATGAACTTTTCCTTGCATCATGTCACCAACAAAATGTAAGTTGGCTTCTGGCAATGAGACTGGAGTAGCCAAGACTTCATCCACAACTTCAAAATCAGTGTAGGCTATGTTGTTTATTAATTAATCAAATAGTTTACCAAAATTCATGTTGCTTAATTTTTTAACAACTCCACTGGCGAGTCATTTTATTGTAACAACCGTGAGCAAAGTCAGCTCTACTAAGATATAACTTCAACTCAGTAGCTAAGAAGTGTTGAATCCTCAGCTGAATCACGTAATATTACCGTGGCTGAATAGAGTTTGACCTCAGTCTGGATACCACTATCCAGACTGAGGTCAAACTCAAATTCCTGTAAGAGAATCTAGTTCTGATTCTGATGGCTTTACAGTAGCTAATGATTTGTTGTGTCCACCAGGTATTCTACTACGAAATCCTGAACAGTCCGGACCGCGCGTGCCGGCTGGCGAAGGCGGCGTTCGACGACGCGATCGCCGAGCTAGACACGCTGTCGGAGGAGAGCTACAAGGACTCCACGCTCATCATGCAGCTGCTGCGCGACAACCTCACGCTCTGGACCTCCGACATGCAGGGCGACGGCGAGTCCGGTGAGCGACCACCCGCACTCTCTAACTAGCTTACACCAGCTGCGCCAGTTTGACAACCAGCAGACAGTTATTTCTTATGAAAGGCTGCAAAGTTGTTATTTATTTGTCGCATTTGCTTGCATTGGAAAACTGAGCAAGCAAAGGATCATTCATTAATATGATCAATGTGATGGTGGACCGCCTATACTGGATAATATTATGCCAGTGGGTATGAGTTCTATTTATTGCCAGTAAATCCGCTGACAAGAACTACTAGGAATAGTTCTGTGATACCGAAAACAAAGAATCGTCAATTCAAATTCGCTCTTCCCTGTTTTGTTGCCAATTTACTAGGTTTTAAACTGTAATGTTTTGTTTTTTCAGGTGAAGCTGAACAGAAAGAACAAGCACAGGACGTGGAAGATCAGGACGTGTCGTAATACTTTTTAACATTCTATTTAAATATAATAAAAAAAATAACTATAGTATCATGTTAAGACCCAGCCCTCAATGACAACCGGTTGCAAAGGTTTACAGCTCAACTCGCCTCCGGGACGTTCTAACTACTCGCATACATACACTGAGTAAATTGGCCGTTACATTCTAACGTACATAGCAACTTTCGTTTATGTATCGTGTCAAATTATCTACTAGTAATAATATACATTTTAAATATGTACTTCTTTTGATATATTCAATGTTTCGTTTTCGATTACGAGAAAACAAATATAATGTTTAAGAAAAGTACTTTGGTATTGCATTTTATCTGTGTATGTTCTTAAGAATGTATTTTCTTAACAGTTCACTTTGAATAGATCTCTAATGTTAACTCCTTAGCTTCTCCTCTGGAGAGCCTGTATCGGCTAACGCTAGTACACTCCTCCATCTTCCGACATCTCTACCCTATTAAGATGGAAATTGTAAATTTTCTAAGTATTTTATACCGTGTGTAAAATTAATGTATTTAATTCTGTCGTAAATCGCATAGTACAAGCACCACAGCGACAAATCCAATAAAGTGTAACAATGTATTTAATTTGTATACACAGTAGCGAAGTGTATGTATCACGTGGATGTCATAGATTACTCTGTATCGTAAGTGTCTCTCAGTGTCGATGATCGGTCTGCACAAATAGTCGTTTTCTACGTGACCGCCCTCCGGCGCGGGCCGGCCGCGAGTCTTCCGCGTGCCCTTCATTTGTATACATTCGATCGTTTATTATATATTTTAAACGGTAACATTTATTAGATGATATATTATGTAGTTACTCGCAATATTTAGCTAAGCGATGGGGCGCACCGTCGGCGCGAGTCGCCGCGCTGCGTGCTGCGCGCTGCGTACTGCGCGTATTCGCAAGTCGTGTAATCGTGACTACTGTGTAGTGCTCGGTTGTGTGGGCGAGGGGCGTCGATGACTCTGCGCTTCGTATTACAACTTTTGGAGTATTCACACTTGAATCGCTTTAATTACTTACGAGTATTGTGATAGAGATTTTGTATATTTTAATTTATTTTTAATTTCGCATGTTTCTCGAAAATATCGCTGTAGCGCTACATCTCTACGATTATTACAGGACAAACGGTAGTTCTAAAGTTGTGCTAGGTTAAGGTTATGCACTTGGAAAAATTATTTATTTGCGATGTATTCGCCCACTCGAAGACATTCCATCTTCATACCTATGTTAAACTGAATCTGGCCAATGTTTGTTGGAACTGCTCCGAAGTAGTGGGGCATGGCAGTGTGCAGCAAGTGCGTGCCCGAGTAAGATATTAGCGTTATTTTTATTTGAATTTGTAATATTGCATATAATTTTGTTAATTTATCCACAAAAATACTGATGCAATTAGCCTTAGTGTTATGCAATATTGATTTATGTCCTACCATCTACATGGAAATTTATTGTAAATGACAGTGTAAATCTAATAATAAAATTCAAAAGTCCAAACCTGGTTTCATTTATTTCTATAGGCCCTATCGATTCATTAACGAGACTACCAAACTGTAACAATGGTATATTACATCTCTCATATTCGGTAAGTAGGTCCTTATTACCCCCAAATGGAGCTTGTAGGTGACCAATTAGCGCTCTAGGGTAATAATGTAGCTAGAAAAGCCCTCGGGCGGTAAGTAATTAAAAAAAGTATGATGGTTAGATGTACGCGAACTTTTTGAAAGAGTGAAGAGTTTTTTTTTTAATTACTTACCGCCCTAGGGCTTTTCTAGCTACATTATTACCCTAGAGCGCTAATTGGTTACCTTCAAGCTCCATTTGGGGGTAATAAGGACCTACTTACCTCACAATCGAGATGTAAAGCAGAGTAGTTAGCTCGGGTGTAAGCGTCAATTGCACCCTCGAACTATAGGCGCCCTCGCTGTGCTCGTGCGCCTAAATATCTCGGGCTGCAATTGATGCCTTACAGCCCTTGGCTACTAATCTACTATTGTTCACTGCGGGGAGAGTGTCCGATTATTAACGAGGGTGTAGTTTGAGGTCCGAGACGTAGCCGAAGTGCCGCAATACACGCGAGCTAGGAATCGTACTTTTTCCCGAGTGATACATAGTACTTTATACTACACCAGCCCCCCTAGCATGGGCCGAGACAATTTTCTCCCCGAGGAAAGGATAAAAATTTTATTCCTAAATAAATAAATAAAAACGCTAAATAACGGTGGATAAATAGTCCCCAGAGTCCCCGTGAAATGTCAAACGGGGATAAACTTCTCTCTCCCTGTTGCCGTGCTCTGAGAAGTGAGTTAATTTTATCTCTTGTCAGTGCGAGGAAAATAAGCGATAGTACTTTGTAGCTTCACTATCACTACTAGACTACTGTAATAGAAGGTGGGTCAGGATGGAAAATAATAATTCATCCGTATTTCACTTTACACAATTTATATTACTCAAAAGCTGCGCTCGGGACGAGTGTGTCTTGTGGCTTTTTTTTTTAGATCCTGAATCTTATCAACATTAAAAAAAAACTTGATTGTCTTAGGGTATGTTCCGATATACACTGCGAGCACTGTAAGGTGTGACGTCAATTTAGTATACTGCGAAGCCGTTCCTAGTAAGCTATAGGTAGGTAATAATGGGGCTGATTCTGTAGTGCACAATCTCTAAACTAAACTAAAATTATAGCATTACAAATATTGCTATCCCTTTCCGTAGGGAGTATTATGAAAGGGATAGCAATATTTGTAATGCTCTAATTTTAGTTTAGTTTAGAGATTGTGCACTACAGAATCAGCCCTACTGGTTACTGTTTAAAACGGAACGCAGTCCAGCTGTTAATCACGTGATCAAAGCACTGAGAGCACCTTACCTCGAAAACGCCAGTGCTCACAGTACAAAAATGACGTCGATTAATGACTTCATAGTATATTTCCCTAGGATACTGCGGCAGTGTACTGTCAGTCCTTAGCGGAACGAACATAGAATCGTAATTCCTTCCTCCATGGGAACGAATTTCTCCCCAGTAAGAGCACTGAACAGTGCTCCCAGTGAATATCGGAACATACCCTTTAAATTAGAAAAAGTTTTAGTGTTACCATCCATCTAAAAATATTTTCTACCACATTTTTTACAAACGATAATTTACTTAATTGATTTTTAAAAAAACGGGGTTTTCTAAAATTATTGACCGAGCGAAGCGAAGGTCTCCGAGTCTGCTTGAGTGAATTTGCACTTGTCCGTCCGTCCGTGAAATGTCTGTCGGAGCCTTATAACTTCTGAATTACTGTACGTAATTACTAATTACTTCTTTGGAGAAGGTTCACCTTCGGTCCACTCTTTGTACACTCTACCATGAATAGAGTAAAATACATAGATTGTATTAAAAATATAATAATTTAGAATATTTAAGTAAATAACGAGAAATAAAATAAAATGTATTTCAAGTTTTCGATACGTTTCCAAGGTGGCAACCTTTAGCCATAGAGATGGCAGTAGGCGCGAAATGTATCAAATGTCATTTCTGACAGTCACTGTCAAGATAACGTGTTTTTCCCATGGATGTAATAAGTACTTACGTAAGTACTTATTACATCCATGGTTTTTCCAAAACGTTTTGTGTTGACACTTGACGTCAAAAAATATGAATCCGCCATTGTTACCCACTCGTGTTTAGTGTTGCTTATCGTGGAAAGATTAAATAATTACACCGCTGAAATTACGACGAATTCGCAGATTTGAACGATCAAAACTGGTTCAGTATTTTTTTTTCTTTCATTTCTCTACTTGTAAAAGGACTGGACCGACGCTCCATACAAATCCGGACCGTCTCCTTTAAATATAACATGTAAACCGATGGCCTCCAGCCGAAAAATCTTTATTTCAGGGGGCTCTCATAGAAGCGAATGCGAAGTAATAGTACATTATTGCAAAGGCCGGGAAATAGGCAATTGGAGGTCGAGTATGAGTTTGAAGGCCGAGCCGTAGGCGAGGACTTCACTAATACGAGACAGGCAATTGACATTTCCGCCGAGGCATATACCTATAGTGCTTTTCTCAAAAGAATGCAGGGAAATAAGACATACTTTTTATATTATCATAAAATTTTCATATACTTTCATGTATTTTTTTTTTACTTCGCTGGAAGCAGGTTTTCCTTTGCCAATTTGGCTTCTTATCTTAAATCTGGTGGAGTACAATCAATCTCCATTTCACTCTCTGAACCGATGGAAACCATTTTAATTATTATTAAATTTATATTTATTAAGTAGGCACAGATGTAGTACCAGATACCGCGCTCGGAACAAGGCAGACGCGCCAACAAAGCGAATACAAAACGAAAAGCAAATACAGGTACGCCAGCTACTTTGGAGGTACGTAGGCTACTTTGGTGGTACGCAGGCTACTTTTAAAGTACGCCAGCTACTTTAGAGGTACGCCGGCTACTTTAGAGGTACGCCGGCTACTTTAGAGGTACGCAGGCTACTTTTAAGGTACGTAGGCTACTTTTAAGGTACGCCAGCTACTTTCGAGGTACGCAGGCTACTTTGGTGGTACGTAGGGTACTTTTAAGGTACGCCAGCTACTTTGGAGGTACGTAGGCTACTTTGGTGGTACGCAGGCTACTTTTAAGGTACGCCAGCTACTTTAGAGGTACGCCGGCTACTTTAGAGGTACGCAGGCTACTTTTAAGGTACGTAGGCTACTTTTTTACTCCGAAGTAGCCTGCGTACCTCTAAAGTAGCTGGCGTACCTTAAAAGTAGCCTACGTAACACCAAAGTAGTCTGCGTACCGCTAAAGTAGCTGGCGTACCTTAAAAGTAGTCTGCGTACCTCTAAAGTAGTCGGCGTACCTCTAAAGTAGTCGGCCTACCTCTAAAGTAGTCTACGTACCACCAATTTAACTGGCATATCTTGGAAGTATTCGTCGTACCGCTAAAGTACTCAGCGTAGCTCCAAAGTAGCCAGCGTACCACCACAGTAATATGCGCATCTCCTTTTCCAGGATACAAGCTATTCTCCTCCCATATGTCGTTGAAATCGAAGGCCTAAAGAAAGAACCAACAAATAGATTTTCTTTCATTAATTTGGCACTTTTTCATTAATCTGGCAACATTTCACGCACACTGATGCATGTGTTCAGACAGCTGCTGTCACGCACACTCGAATAAATTTTGGCCGCACTTCCATGTTCCGAGCGCGGTATCTGTTTTATGTAATTATCAAATCAAGACGAATTTTCAGCTTTGCCGCCAATTTTTTTTATCATCTGTGCCGACAGGCAAACGCATTTATGGCTGTACAGCCACGTAAACGCAATTTGTACTAAGCAACTTCAATTCAATTCAATTCAATTCAAAAGTTTTTTATTCAAATAGACTTTTTACAAGTGCTTATGAATAGTCGAATGAATTTACCACTGGTTCGGAATGCCATTCCTACCGAGAAGAACCAGCAAGAAACTCGGCGGTTGCTCTTTTGAAAATAAATAAATAAATTACAATTTCATTAATTTGTAATTACATACGTAACCGCTGTCCTTAGCATTGCTGGAGCGATTCAATTCCATGCTCCTTTGTCATTTACGTAATCTTCAACAGTATAATAAGCTTTTTTCAGAAGCATACTTTTAATGGACTTTTTAAACTTGTGTAAAGGCAAGTTTAAAATAGGTTGTGGAATTTTGTTATAGAATAGAATGCTCATTCCCACGAACGACCTTCGGACTTTCTTGAGGCGGAGCGATGGAGTCACGAGCCTATGGCGGTTTCTAGTTGGCCTATCGTGCAAATCGCATATTCTTTTGTAATTCTGAATATGCTGTTTTACAAAGATTAAATTACTGTAAATATATTGCGAAGCTACTGTAAGAATACCTATTTCCTTGAATTTCTCTCTAAGGGATTCACGTGGTTTTTAATTATATATTGCACGTACTGCCCTTTTTTGTAATACAAATTTTTTTTGAATACTAGGTACTTGACTATGGTATGCCAAGAATGACAAAAGAGATCCGATCAAATAGTATCTAATAACCCCAGCACGCCTTTTCATACAACATTGCAGGAGCGTTGTAATGTTCCAAATTCAAAAAACGCTCCTGCAATGGATTTGATTTTCTTTGTCCGAAAATTCGATACTTCGCGTGTTCTTTTTTTAGGGTTCCGTAGCCAAATTTGGCAAAAACGGAACCCTTATAGATTCGTCATGTCTGTCTGTCTGTCTGTCTGTCTGTCTGTCTGTCTGTCTGTCTGTCTGTCCGTCCGTATGTCACAGCCACTTTTTTCCGAAACTATAAGAACTATACTGTTGAAACTTGGTAAGTAGATGTATTATGTGAACCGCATTAAGATTTTCACACAAAAATAGAAAAAAAACAATAAATTTTGGGGTTCCCCATACTTAGAACTGAAACTCAAAAATTTTTTTTTCATCAAACCCATACGTGTGGGGTATCTATGGATAGGTCTTCAAAAATGATATTGAGGTTTGTAATATCATTTTTTTCTTAACTGAATAGTTTGCGCGAGAGACACTTCCAAAGTGGTAAAATGTGTGTCCCCCCCCCCCCCCGTAACTTCTAAAATAAGAGAATGATAAAACTAAAAAAATATATGATGTACATTACCATGCAAACTTCCACCGAAATTTGGTTTGAACGAGATCTAGTAAGTAGTTTTTTTTTAATAATTTAAAACTTACTACACGTACGTTTGTACGGAACCCTCGGTGCGCGAGTCCGACTCGCACTTGGCCGGTTTTTCAAAATAATGACAATATTTCCATGCATGTTTGAGAAAAATATTTTTTATAGCGTTACATAGGGTTGCGGTATATCATTTTTAAGATAATTAGGAATAGAGTGCAAAAATATTTTTGCTTTAATGTTCCCCCCAAAATTTACGAAACTTTCCGATTTTCTAACGTCCAAAGTTGACCTTGAAAGACAGCCTGATACTTGATCAATTATTTGAATTATATCCTGTACTTGAACAACAAATACTAAAATTAGATAAATATTATAAGGAAACGAAATTATTTAATTTTTAATGAGCTTCAGTATTTTTAACAGAACTTCACAATGATGTCAATAGATGGCGTTCTGTAAAAGTTTATTCGTTTGTGCTTACAAATAATATTATTACAATAATATATACCTACTTACTTACTTAAAACTATCTTATATGATACCGCGAGGTCTCAGTTCGGGGCGAACCACTATTTTATTGTTTTTTTTTTAAACACTATAAGTTAGCCCTTGACTGCGAACTCACCTGATGGTAAGTGATGATGGGTGTTTTTCACAAAACACGACCCTAGCAAAATCGGACTGTCCCACAACTTCAAACATTTTTATTTTTATTTTTTTGTATGGCACTTTGTGGAAGTGAATTTTTTTATGATTTAGGTAAATGTTTCAAAATCGAATTAAATTTAAAAGTACCGTAAAAAGCAGATACCTAGTTATTTTTATATGAATAAAAAAGGAAAATAGGAGGTGAAGATTTCGTGTGTCCCACGGTGCTCTCGGAGATTTCAAATACATCTCACTTGCAGAATATTAGTCTTTGAGTAGGTATGTTTAAGTGTTTAAAAACATAGTCTGTATTCATATGTGTCTTTTCAGTCTTCATGTGATAAATATTTATAGTTATTTTAAGAAATAATCATTATTTTAATGTTGTCCTACGAAAACCATAGTACCGGAAGATCCGGTTTCGTCACATCTTACTCAAGACAAAATCTACTAATTTGTGTGTTTTCTGCCTCCCTGGCAATATTATGATCGTTCATAATACCGCTATTGTTGTTTTAAACGTACCTACGTACTTGTACGTTGCGACCACAGAGTACATTGTTGCGACAAAAACTGTGACGAAAATGTTGGTGTCTTCGGCGTGCAGAAAAAGTTTTCTGGATAGTTACAGTATTTTAAAGGTATTATAACTCGTTTTCTTTACTTTATCATGTTGTATTTAAAACATAAACTAACTTAGATTAGATTAGTAAAGCTAAAAAAAGTTAATTTAGGTAAGTATTAGTTATTTTTAAGTTTCGTGAGATGAAAACGTCACATCCTGTGCGTCACGTGATACACTACCGGAACAAAATCGTGACGAACTTGAATTGTAATGCCGGCTCTTCACGTTGGGCGAGTGTAGGCGAGCGGCGGCGAGCGCCAGTGTGAAGAAGGCCCGCTCGGGTCGTCTCGTGCGCTCTCGCCTCGCCTCGCCGCCGCTCGCTTTGATGGGCGGTTTTTCGACGAAAGATCAAAGTGACGAGTGGCCAGCGCGAGCGGCCCTTCCATACGCTCGTGTCGTCAGTGTTCAGAGCAAACCAATGGGGACTATCGTTTCTTTGCTCACCAGTTGGCGCCACTGTTGACTAAGGCCCAGAGGTATAGCTGTCAAAGGCGACTTTATAAGATCGGCGCCGAAACAAAGTTTTAAATCTTGAATCTCATTATGTTTAATAATTATAACTATCATCATAATATCGAGTAGCTAGTTCCGCAATGTTGTGCAGTTCCGTTTTGTTCGGAAAAAAAGGAGAACACAAATGTTTCCAAAAGATAAAACTGTTCTAAAACAGTGGCTAGTGGCGTTTCGCAGGAATTCGCAGGATTCTGAGGAATTAATTATATAGGCACTTAATAAATAAAATAAAAATAAATTAATTACTTATTAAACTTATATTAATTATCCTTCCCTTTCCCTTTAAAACACACTGTTATACAAAAAAATATTAAACATTGTCAATGGATATGATACTGAAAGATGGTTGAGTTGTTAGTTGAAACTACTAAACAATGGTAGATACTAGATTAAGCTGGAAAATTTTCTAGCAATAGCAGGTATCATGTATGTATGATAGTAGGGGCTACTTTCTTTCAAGCAATAAGTATTCATTATTGATCATTTTTATGTGCTTATAATAATTATCACACTGATAAACTCATCTTATAAAGAGAAAGTACATTTCACTTCCAATACTGTTAGTTAGTTCTCCAGTTAATCCTTCTGGAGAAACCTGAAATGAAACATCTAATATTAATCAAGAGAAATACCTACTATTATTAAATTCTAGTCATCTCACACATAGTAATCTGATCCCAAGATAGGTGTGTTCTCGTTAGTGATACCTACTGTGGGTACATAACCAGAGACATAGGTATATTTCAATATCATGTAGTAAGTGTGTCCTTGATGTGCATGAAACCCATAACCTTTCATGCAGAAGTCTTAGTAAGTAAATATATATAATACCTATATTAGGTAAATATATGTAAAAAGTAAAAACATAGCTGTTACCTCGGCAAACAAGCATACTTTTGGCAAAAAATAAGTTTGGAAACAGTAAACAAACTAACCTCTGAATTAGCTGCTCTTTGAGGCCGCCTATTTTTGCGCCTCTTTTTCTTAATTCCGCTTTCAAAGCGTTCACATTCATCGCCAAATAATCCATATTTGCGATAATTTCACGAAGGAGATCACTTTTCAACAGGTAAATTAAAGAAATTATAATTTATGTCACGAAGCCCGCCAAAACCAGTGAAAAGTGAATGATATTGGACCTCACGCGACACCAGCGCCCCTAGCGGCAAATTCATACGCGATAGCCCCCATTGAGTGCGCACGGACAAAATTCAAAGTCCTGACTGACTGACTGACTTATATATCAACGCACAGGCTAAACCGCTGGCGTTAGAAACTTGAAATTATGGCAGTAGGTTCCTTTTTTTGACGTAGGCGCTCAATAAGGAAGGATTTTGCAAAATTCCACCCCTAAGGGGGTGAAATAGGGGGTTCAAGTTTGTATAAAAGTCAGTCATTTCTCAAGTAATATCCATGAAACTTGGTATACGAGCTACCAGTTAAAAATAAAGAAATACGTGTTTCACAGTTTTTGAAAATTCTACTCCCGAAGGGGTGTAATAGGGGATGAAAGATTGTATGAAAGTCCATAATTTCTCAAGATATTATATCAACGAAACTTGGTATTTTGGCTTAAAGTAAAAAATAAAGAAATACGTGTGTCACAGTTTTTCAAAATTCTACCTCCAAAGGGGTAAAATAGGGGTTGAAATTTTGTACGAAAGTCATTCATTTCTCAAGTTATAGCCAGGAAACTTAGCATTTGGGCTTTCAGTTAGATATGAAGAAGTATATGTATTTCAATTTTTTTTTGTGCAATAGGTACGCACATAATTATAATTTATAATGAGTAAGCGCGCACAAAGCTGTTGCAGCAGCGACTTTTTCAGTGTCAACCTGCATCTTCGACGGTTTGCCGGCAAATGAGGTACCCGAGCGTGTGGAGAGGTACTTCTCGCCTCGGCAGCACTCGCCGAGTGCCGCGCCCGAGCGCCTCGTCCCAGCGTGAAGTGCTAGCATAAAGCTTAGTGTACCTACAGCGAAATATTTAGAAATTTTAATTAAATTTTCATGTCGTAGTAGATAGTTACGTGTAACTAATTTTGTTAATAGGTATTGTAAAGAGGAATTATCTGTATTGTTTTTTTGTACGTAGGTAATCTCCGTAACTACTTATTGACGACTACATCAGGATTATATTATATTCTTTAATACCAGAGTAAATATAAACAATTTCATGTAATGCTAAAATTATATTTCCTGATCGTCACAGGGTAATTTTTTTGTGAAAAACACCCTGATGCATTCTAAGATGGTAGCGGGCTAACCTGTTAGGGGCATGGCAGTTATATTAAACCCACCCCCCCTATTCGGTTTCTACACGGCATCGTACCGGAACGCTAAATCGCTTGGCGGCACGTCTTTGCTGGTAATGTGGTAACTAGCCACGGCCGAAGCCTCCCACCAGGGCAGACCAGGGAAAATTCAGAAATTATAAATTCCCAAATTCACCCTGCCAGGGATCGAACCCGGGACCTCCGCACGTTAAGACAACAGCGCTACACATTGCGCCACGGAGGTCATCAAAAACTAGTTATATAAAAGGCGTATAATGTTATATTTTTTTCTCTTTCACGCTTAATACGTCCATGCTTTCACGTGATGGCAGTTTGGTTCTGGTTCATTGACACTCAGAATAAAAAACTGGGAAATGTCAGTGTGCAATCCAGTATTTTTGGTGCTACTTTCGAACATTTTGTTAAACATAGGATTAAATACTACCCAAATAAAAATTCAATAAAAGTACAAAAATCAAGTATGTATTTCAATGGTAGTACCTCGCCAGTCTCCTACACGTAAAGTGGGGATGAATTTGTTGTTCTCATCCCATGGTGGGGGTGTGGGAAAACCGTTATTCGATTCAGATTTCCGTTTGCGAAATTACACAGTTAATTATACTAATATTATAAATGTAAAAGTTTGGGTGGATGTATGGATGAATGGATGTTTGCTACTCAATCACGCTAAAACGGCTAAACGGATCTGGATGAAATATGGCACGAAGATAATAAATTTAGTCTGGAATAGCACATAGGCTACTTTTTAATCCCGGATAATTAAAGAGTTCCCGCGGGAACCAAAAAACCTCAATCCACGCGTACGAAGACGCGGGCATCAGCTAGTAGCATAATAAAACAACGCTTTACAAAATAATAATATTTATTGCACAGGGTAATCAACTTAAACTATTTGAAATTGATAACAGCTTAAAGTATAAACAGGAATATTAGATAGGTAGAATATAATAATACACTAATACTTTATAAAATTATAACGTACATGCATAACTGTATGAAAAATATTGTATGCATTCAATGGATAGGTACACGTCAAGTTTGTGCCAATACACTTCACTAATGATAGTTTAGAATATAAAATCTGTAAATTAAGAAATGGGATCGACATTACATAGGGATTTACATTTCTTCAATTAAATTATAATAAGCTTTATCTAGCCTGAATTGCCTATTTTGGTATATGCTTGATTGAAAGATAAATACACTAAGGACGAACGTTTTTGACTTTCATAGTACATATTATCCAGATGCTATTAGGACAGTTAGCATTCTATCCTTTTCTCTTGAGTGACTGGATTCATACGAGGAAAAAGAGATAAACCTATTTTTATTATCCAAATAGCATAGGATTAGGCCCTAATCATTAGGGTATACATATCAAATATATTAACAATAGAATAGTATGACATAAGCTTCCACTTAATAAAAATAAAATGACTGATAACATAGTTCCTTTTAAAATTAGATATTTGCCTTAGGTACCTATATAGTTATTTGTTCAATGCAATGTTCAGCAGCAGTGCTAGTGGTATCTATTATTTTTTGGATATGTTGTAAAAGATACCTACATAATAAAAACAGGACAATTAATAATTATGTTGTTGAGTTGAATGAAGTCGGAAAGTAATGAGTTAAGAAATCGATGGTCCCTTACTTTAAATGCTAACAATTATGCAAAAGTCAAAGCATTGCTGCTAACAAGGTTTATGGGGCATCCAAATTAAAACTAATACCTTATATATTACATAAATATTTAAATAAAGTTTGAGTTAATGTCGTACATTACGTATTTCATAATATAATTCTATTTAAAATCATCAGTCTCCATAAATAACTAAACAATCACACAAGGGGTGCAAGGGGTACACTCACAGGGAATTCAGTAAGTTTCATCAAATATAAAATACCTAGTTAAAAAATAAACATGAAATATGGCTTAAAGCCATCATTAAAATTCATAAGAATAATCTTTAAAACCAAAATGCCAGAACTTGATTCAATTATAAATACTTAATGTCAATTTAATGGGCTAAGAAAAGATGTTTAATTTCTATAACATCCAGACTTAGCTAATAAAGGAATGATTTTTCTAACAAATATTAAAATCTTTAAGTCCTAAAAATAAAAGCATTTTATTGAACTTTATAAAGCAAGTATGTTATTTACGATTCGAAATTCGTAAACATATTCTTTAGGCCATATTAATTGTAATTATCAGAAAGATTAATGTAAACCTACGAATATTTTTCTCTGACCAAAAATATTTTATATGTGTAGATAATAACTAAGTAAATTTAGGTTCAATTTATTTCTAGACTACCTATTTAATAAAATTTGTATTTAGGAGTTTTCAAATATGATATAATGTATCAGTTTGAATCATATTTAAGTAATTGAGAATGAGATCTATTTGAGATGTAATATTTTAGAGACAGAAGTTTTTGGACACTATTCTTATTATAAGAATGACATACCTATTAATTATAGAAAATAATATCGGCATTGAGTTCATACATTGGACATTTATATAATATATAAGCATATTTAGACACATTGGTATTGAGTATATTATATACAATTTTTGAGACATTTTATATAAAGTAGGCGCAATATGTACATATTCAAATATAGATTGCTTTTTGGTAGTGTCAGAGACATGGCACTATCATTCATTAACCTGGCACTTAGGGACTTTTTACATACATTCAGTTAGACTCCGCTTTTGTCCATGCAAAACTGGTGTTATATGCAGCTTTACATAGTTGAATGGTCGAGTACGCATCACCATACAAAACACCTATTTTGTATGGACAAAAAGCTGAATCTAACTGAAAAATTATTAGGGTGAGGTGACTATATGTATAAATTGCAGCACTCTTATTTGTAAATTGAAAACTTGCTCTATTTGCCTCTAAATGCATAGTGACTGTTCCATTGCTATGAGCTGCTAATAGCTGCTAACTCAGATTAACAGCCAGACACAAAACACTACTTTTTAGCCCTAGATCCTTTTTCTCATAATATCTAACTGGAAAAGACAGTGTCTGTAATGATGTATAATGCAATTTATTTTATGGCACCAGCTAAACACACTGCACCAAAATTATAAAATAAATAGAAATATAAACATATTGTTCAGTTTTAACCGTAATCTACTCCAGCAGAGCCTGAATGCTTTAAAAATATCACTGTTGTATCAACTCTAACTATAGTCACTCACGTTTTTACATTTCCACGGATGTACTACAGGGGTTTGGCTTCTTATGCTGGGGAAATATGCATCTTATTCTTTTCTCTGTTGAGGAATATAATGTAACATGCAGTCATTTGCGTTTTTAAACACACAAAATGTTTGATCCGTTTACCCTGTTCATGCACTAAGAGATAACGCACATTTTCCCTAAATCCGCATTACCTGGATCGAGTAAATCGGGTGGTTGCGGCAGGGGTTGGCCTGTCGTGTCGGGCAAGTAGGCATCGTACCGCAACTTCTTTCTCTCGTAATAAGCGGCCGCGGGGTCGACGGAAGGTTGAGGCCGCGCGGGCAGCTCTCGACACGAGCTGTCCTGATAATTTGGCCATTTCTCTTCAAAAACAAAAAGTAATAGCTATCCACACACAATAGCCACTCGCGTTTTGAGGCACACGATCGTAAAATATTTCCACACTAAGATATAACGCACATTTTCCCTAAATCCGCATCATCTGGATCGAGTAGGTCGGGTGGTTGCGGCGGGGGTTGGCCTCTCGTATCGGGTAGATACGCATCGTATCGCAACCCTTTTCTCTCGTAGAACAGGAGGTAGGCGGCCGCGGGGTCGAGCGGGGGTTGGGGCCGCGCGGGCAGCTCTCGACACGAGCTGTCGTTGTAGCAGAGCCAAGCGCCCGAGGGGTTGCGCGCGTATGCCACGTAGTGACCCCCGCTTAGCTGACCCGAGTGGGACTGAAACGAAATATTACCGTTAACCTCAGAAGGCATCTCTATCTCTTCGGTCGTTCCTTCATTGCTGAAGATCGTGGTCCGGGCTAGATCCTACCTCGAACGGATTATTTTTATTTGTTTGTATCATTGTAGCCATTCTCACTATAGTATAAAATTTGGACGCGTTCGACACCGTCAGTTGGTCAGACCACCTAGTTGGTGAACGTCCTCTCGCTCTTTTGCCCTCAGTCAGCTGAATTTTTGATCAGAAGGCATATCCATACTAATAAAAAGCGTAAGGTTTAAATATGTCGAAACAGGCACTACGACTGGCTGGGCGCTTTGGACGCGTGGCCGCCTGATCGCGTGAACAAGCTCATGATTAAAGACCCCAGACGGGATCGAAACTAGTCGGGCATTTCCGACAAAACACGTAAGTCAGCCACTTTTATCGTAGAAAATCACGCATTCTCTTGTGGTTCTAACTATGACTGCTATTATTGTCATAAATCATGCATGAAGTCGGATAGAGAATCTAGTCAGGGATTTCCCTGATCAACGAAACGATCCAATTATAGTAGGAATTGATTTATTATAGGTGTAATTACAAAACCTGAGGAACCTACGCATCTTAATTAACCAAAAATATTTGAATCGTGAAATACCTTTATCAATTGGAGACATTAAAAAGCAAAGTCCTGACTCACTCAATGACTGACTTCCCAACGCCCAAACCCTACCGAACTAAACCTACAAAGCTGAATTTTTGATCAGAAATTCCCTTTATAATGCAGACAAAGAATAAAGACAGATTTTCGAATATCCCTTCCACAAATGGCGAAGCCTTCCAAAGCCGAAGAAATGCATTTTTATTTTTTGACAAAAAATCTGATAAATATTATAAATGCGAAAGTTTGGATGGATGGATGGATGTATGGATGTTTGTTACTCAATCACGCCCCAACGGCTGAATGGATCTGGATGAAATTTGGCACAGAGATAGATAAAAGTCTGGAATAACACATAGGCTACTTTTTATCCCGTAAAATTGAGGAGTTCCCGCGGGAACCGAAAAACCTCGATCCACGCGGCCGAAGTCGCGGGCATCAGCTAGTAATTTATAAAAGAACAAAGAAAAACTCAACTCACCACAACAGCGTACAATCTGTACTTCAAGTCGAAGGTATCCTGATCAGGCTTCAAATGATGCTGATGGTAATCCACCAGGTTATCATCTAGCACAGGCGTTGCCGTCAAACTCGTCGACTCCAACCTCTGTCTGCCTTTCACTTCCATCGACTCTCTTTTCTTCATTTCGTACTTGCTTTTCCGTCTCGACGCGTCGTTGGACGGTGTATCATTGGTTTTCAACGCATCGTCATCAGAATTCTCCGTATCGCTCTCTGATATATGATCGTCGACGTCAACGAACATTGAGGAGCGTCTTTTGTTTAAGTTCTTCAACTCTGTATGCCTGAGGATGGTTTCCTGAGGTATGGAGGCGAGGTATGGAGTCGGATCGAAGTCTTGGAATGGAAAATTTACTACTTTGTGTGATTTTATCCATTTGTTGTTCACATATTGGAAACGTTTCAAATGGATTATCTGAAAAGCGATAATGATTAAATTAATGAAAATAAAAGTACCTAATATTTGCTTTTATAACTTCTAGTTGTCTAAAATAATATGTCTACAACTTTTTAAATGATTGGTGGAAGCTATATCTTTAGTTTTCGCTCCTGATGATACCCAACTTCCTCGGTGAGAAATCCGTTAATTTGAGTTCGGGAATCGGGATCGGGAAACCCGAATGCGCCACAGCGGCCTCATTATACATAACGGTTTCCCAGAAAGAAACCAGATAAGCCACGATTCTTTTCTCGCCACTATCACAGCTCGTCAGCTCGGACGTAAACGCGCGCAGACAACTGCCCAGGTCGATAGGTCTAGACGCTGCCGCTTCGCATTGTTATACTCACAATGATAGGTGGCAGCCTCCATATCTGCAGCTTCTTGGTGGCGGGTTGCGCGCTGCGACACGCGGCGCAGTGGTAGCGCTGCTCCAGCCGCTCCTCGGACGTGAACGCGCGCAGACAACTGCCCAGGTCGATAGGTCTAGACGCTGCCGCTTCGCATTGTTATACTCACAATGATAGGTGGCAGCCTCCATATCTGCAGCTTCTTGGTGGCGGGTTGCGCGCTGCGACACGCGGCGCAGTGGTAGCGCTGCTCCAGCCGCTCCTCGGACGTGAACGCGCGCAGACAACTGCCCAGGTCGATAGGTCTAGACGCTGCCGCTTCGCATTGTTATACTCACAATGATAGGTGGCAGCCTCCATATCTGCAGCTTCTTGGTGGCGGGTTGCGCGCTGCGACACGCGGCGCAGTGGTAGCGCTGCTCCAGCCGCTCCTCGGACGTGAACGCGCGCAGACAACTGCCCAGGTCGATAGGTCTAGACGCTGCCGCTTCGCATTGTTATACTCACAATGATAGGTGGCAGCCTCCATATCTGCAGCTTCTTGGTGGCGGGTTGCGCGCTGCGACACGCGGCGCAGTGGTAGCGCTGCTCCAGCCGCTCCTCGGACGTGAACGCGCGCAGACAACTGCCCAGGTCGATAGGTCTAGACGCTGCCGCTTCGCATTGTTATACTCACAATGATAGGTGGCAGCCTCCATATCTGCAGCTTCTTGGTGGCGGGTTGCGCGCTGCGACACGCGGCGCAGTGGTAGCGCTGCTCCAGCCGCTCCTCGGACGTGAACGCGCGCAGACAACTGCCCAGGTCGATAGGTCTAGACGCTGCCGCTTCGCATTGTTATACTCACAATGATAGGTGGCAGCCTCCATATCTGCAGCTTCTTGGTGGCGGGTTGCGCGCTGCGACACGCGGCGCAGTGGTAGCGCTGCTCCAGCCGCTCCTCGGACGTGAACGCGCGCAGACAACTGCCCAGGTCGATAGGTCTAGACGCTGCCGCTTCGCATTGTTATACTCACAATGATAGGTGGCAGCCTCCATATCTGCAGCTTCTTGGTGGCGGGTTGCGCGCTGCGACACGCGGCGCAGTGGTAGCGCTGCTCCAGCCGCTCCTCGGACGTGAACGCGCGCAGACAACTGCCCAGGTCGATAGGTCTAGACGCTGCCGCTTCGCATTGTTATACTCACAATGATAGGTGGCAGCCTCCATATCTGCAGCTTCTTGGTGGCGGGTTGCGCGCTGCGACACGCGGCGCAGTGGTAGCGCTGCTCCAGCCGCTCCTCGGACGTGAACGCGCGCAGACAACTGCCCAGGTCGATAGGTCTAGACGCTGCCGCTTCGCATTCCGCCACTGAGCCGTGCTCTATCCACGCCTGGTCATACAACCAATATAATATGTATAAATTTGTCATTCTGCAACGTAATGCTATGTGTGTGTGTGTGTGTGTGTGTGTGTGTGTGTGTGAATGTGTGTGTGTGAATGTGTGCGAGCGTGAGTGTTTGTGAGTAGTGAGCGTGAGTTTTGTGTGTGAGTGTACAAGTGTAAGAGTGGTTTGTAAAGAGCACAATACCTTCTCCCGGGTGGTCTGGTATCGCAGGTGTAAGGCTGTGGGGTCCCAGTCGATAGCGAGCATAACGCGTCCGCGCACGTTGCGCAACGCGTTAATGTCCAGCCTCCGAACCTCGCCGCCGCCGACGCGATTTTCGTTCTGTAAAACAAATACCATACAAGACTTGAAAAGCCGTCGTCGTTGCCTCAACCCTTAGACGCCCACACTGGACGAAAGTCATCTGCATAGATTTCCACAGAACCACCACCACCACTACAGCCCATTAACGACCCACTGCTGGGCACAGGCCTCCACTCTCATAGGAGAGAGGGAATTAGAATATAATAGAAAAATCTTTATTGGCAGCAATAAACACAGATGCACAAAATAAATCAAAATTAAAAATGAGTTACATACATATTATAAAATATAAGTTTGTACAGCAGTGCAACGCTACCAACAGGTGAGTCACTCAGCTTGTGATCTGGCTCCTGGCCTCTCAGACTTAAAACTGGCGATGCCGCCAGGACTCGTGTCTGAGGTGCCAGGTGTCCCAACGCTGATTTTCAGTGAATTACCCACCACGCTGCTCCAAGTTCTGCTCAAGTGCTGCTCATAAGTTATTCGTGCGTTACATCATACGTTATACAAACTTACCTCTGCGTCTGTGAGGCGAGCACTGGTCTGCCTGTAGAGCTTAGCCTTTGCGATAGGAGAGTTGGTGTCAGGTATGTCGGGGCGAGCGCCGGCCGACCTCCGCCGCGTTCGCACTGTGCCTGAACAATGGGGATTTCACTACAGTGAGATGAAGGTGGATGCCAAAATGTTGGCCCACTCACGGCATCAGTCCGAATGACTTCATTTTTCGATTGACGGAGCCTCCTACGAGTGTCACAGAGCACACTCACGGTCAAATATCAAATCTAGCTGGTAAACTCAGTTCTGCTGCTTGCGCTGTCTGAAAGATTTGGCAGTTAACAGACGTTGAAACTGCAAAGATTGTATATTTTGCTTATTTTCATAGTCTTATGGAATCTTGCTGTAAGTAATTTAATCTTTGTAAAACAGCACGTTCAGAATTACAAAAGAATATGCGATCTGCACGATAGGCCAACTAGAAACCGCCATAGGCTCGTGACTCCATCGCTCTGCCTCAAGAAAGTCCGAAGGTCATTCGTGGGAATGAGCATTCTATTCTATAAAAAAATTCCACAACCTATTTTAAACTTGCCTTTACACAAGTTTAAAAAGTCCCATTAAAAGTATGCTTCTAAAAAAAGCTTATCATACTGTTGAAGATTACGTAAATGACAAAGAAGCATGGATTTGACTCGCTCCAGCAATGCTAAGGACAGCGGTTACTTATGTAATTACAAATTAATGAAATTGTAAATTATTTTTTTTCGAAAGAGCAACCGTCGAGTTTCTTGCTGGTTCTTTTTGGTAGAATTTTTTGAATTTTGAAATGTTACGACGCCAAATGTATAAGGCTGTGGATTATGGTTGGCACGGATTTGGCAATTGGGTATTTGACAAATAGTCAAATCAGCAACTTTTTTTCAAACGTAAAAACGCGTCTTAAGTATGGGATTTATTTATATTCATGAAACTCCAAATGTGACGTCATTAAAGTTCGACGCACTTTTTTTACTTCAATCGATAGTTTAAAATGGTTTTTCAACATAAAACTATCAGGGGAGGTGGATATTACGACTTTTGGGGTGATCCTCTATTTAATCATCACTAAAGAATAATTTAATTGAAGTCAAATACCCAAATGCACCAAAATTTGGCGCAATTTACAGATTTCATAATGACGATAACATTTTGACTGTATATAGTGATATAAGTAAACATTTTGATTATCAATACAGATTTACATTTAAAGTGGAGTAAATAAAAAAATCATGCTAATTTTACAGTGTAGCACCAGTGCATAGATTTGTTTAGCTTAACATAAGATAGTCTTATAGTACGGGCACGAAATTTGCGGCGGCCGAGCGACTACGGCAGCGGGGCGGCGCGGCGCGGGGCGATCCGCCAGCAGCCTGAAGGGGGGGCACGAAACAGGCGGTTTACCTGTTTTAGGCGGTAAACAGCGGGGCACGATACCATCGAATTCGTGCGCGTTGCTATACTAAGCTATATGCAACGACCTCAATTTACATAGACGGGCCCTGTCTGGTCTGAAAAGCGGGACAGCTCTATGGCGGGGACAAAGACAGGCTTATACAGGTGTGGAGCGCGCTCTACAGGTCGGATGCCCAATTTTTTTCTATGAAAGGGCCCATCTAGTAACCTACATATATATCGATGAAGCTATGCTTTTGATAACGTCGCTGCTGATCGCCGTCGCCCCGCAGCCGCCAGCGCTCGGCCGTCACTAATTTCATGCCTGACACCTTACCATTGCACGCGACGAGCGGCGCGTCGTCGGTGGGCAGAGCGCAGCCGCGGCACAGCGCGGGCCAGGCGCACAGCGCGCACCACAGCCCGTCCCCGGCCACCACGCGCAACGTGAACGGGAACTCGTAGCCCAGGCTGTCGTCACTGTTAACAAATTATAATGTTCTCCCGACCCAATTTCAGCCACGGCGGCCTATCCCCAGAGAGATTAGCCATCTGCGCGGGAAATATTATAGTGCACAAGTGTATGCGCAAACACAGGTGCACTTCTCTGTTCCTTCTGTCTACTAGACCAACGTGGCAAACATAATACTACATGTACGGGAGCAGTTGATATGGCTTCATCCTAATAATAAAATTGATAGCATCTTCCTCCGAGCTAATGTTATATTCGAGGACCGCTGGTACAACGCTACCGCTCCTGATTCAATATCGGAAGCGGTAGCTATTAGCGTACTAGATGATGCCCCCGACTTCGCCCGCGTGGATTAAGTTTTTTTGACCCCCGAGAAAGAACTCCTGAATTTTCCGGGATAAAAACCCTATGTCTTTCTCCGGAATGTAAACTATCCTAATACAAAATTTCATCAAATCGGTTGGGAAGATAGGCCGTTAAAGCGTAGATAGACAGACAGACACTTTCGCACAGGCGCTCCGGGCACGGCGCGTACCACGAGCGGTAATACGAACAGAGCGAGCCTCGCTCGCTGCCACAGAACCGAGTACGCTTATGCTACCTATATTTACAAAATAGAATGGCTGGAACAATGCACATACCAGTCAGCGGCATGGTTGGCGCGGGTGGCGGGTCGGGCCGACAGCAGTCTTGCCACATGCGTCCAAACTCGCGCGTACAACTCGCGGCCCGACGCTCCGGGCGCGGCGCGTACCACGAGCGGCACTCCGAACAAAGCGAGCCTCGCTCGCTGCCACGGTACTAGGTACGCTTCTCCTGCCACTTGTTTCCTATACATAATAGGACTACGGATAAAAAAAGTTAAACGTTATATTATTGTAGCTGTTGTTAAAGCGTATTTTTCCGCGTTGTAAAGCGTATCCATTTTGAAGTTTTAACCCAATCCAGATGCTATTAGGTAATAAAAATAGGTTCATCTCTTTTCAGTCAGTCATGATTACAGTCACTCGAGAGAAAAATACTAACTGTCATCCGAATAGCATCTGGATATGATAGTAGGTACATTTACATTTAGCGGTCAAATCCTAATTGTCCAAACCAATGTCTAAATTTAACGCTCGAAAAACGCGGCGTGTTTCGCACGTTGAGTTGACAACCTCCGTGACGCAGTGTGTAGCGCTGTTGTCTTAACGTGCGGAGGTCCCGGGTTCGATCCCCGGCAGGGTCAATTTGGGAATTTATAATTTCTGAGTTTTTCCTGGTCTGGCCTGGTGGGAGGATTCGGCCGTGATTAATTACAACCCTACCGGCAAGGACGTGCCGCCAAGCGATTTAGCGTTCCGGTACGATGCCGTGTAGTAACCGCATAGGGGTATGGGTTTAATATAACTGCCATACCCCTAACAGGTCAGCCCGCTACCATCTTAGACTGCATCACCACTTACCATCAGGTGAGATCGCAGTCAAGGGCTATAATACTTGTGGTGGATATAAAAAAAAATGACTCACCTATGCACTGCGACCAGGTAATGCGCGTTATCGTAGTACGAGGAGTCGCTGAAGTGGTTCAGTCGATACATGTGGGCAGGTGATGACGCGAACTTGACGCTCGAAAAACGCGGCGTGTTTCGCACATTGAGTGAACGCACACTCTGAGTGGGCGAGTGGTTGGGCCGTGTTCCCCTCGGTAAAGTGTGCCGCTCGCCGTATGCAGCGGTTGGTGGACTCTGGGACATAAGAATTTCCGAGCGCGACCGCTGCAAAACAGTCGGTCGAGTTGTTATTTCTTATTACGAGTTACAAAATATATAATGTTAAATAATGTGGCCGATTCTGTATAACACAATCTCTAAACTAAACTAAAATGGCAGCTTTAAATCTAGTTCTGTCCCTTTCCGTAGGGACTATTATGAAAGGGTTAGCAATATTTGTAATGCTCTAATTTTAGTTTAGTTTAGAGATTGTGCACTACAGAATCAGCCCCAATGTTGCTAATGAGCGAAAATTGAGACTTTTATGACTCTCTCTCTAGTTGTAATCTAATTGCTGAGGGTCTTGGCCCCTTCTTTTAATCACATAATTCGTTATTTGGCCACTAGTCAAATCAGCCACTTTTTTCAAGCTTCAAAACGCGTGCTTAGTACGGAATTTTGTATGAAATACTGAATTATGACGTCGACAGTTTTGAATGGTCATTCAACATAAAATAAACAAGGGACGTGGATATTACGACTTTTGGGAGATCCTCTTTTTAATAATCACAAAAAAAAATTAACCAGCAGTCAAATACCCAATAGTGCGGGGATTCCTCCGCTTTTAGTTCTGACAGAATAAAATTTAAATTATTCAAGAAAATACTGGTAAAAAATAGGACACTGCTCATCAGTTGTCTACGATATTGGTAAATTGAACAATAGATGTTTGATTAAAATTATGGTAATTAGCAACATTTTTTTATAATTAGCACTAAAATGCACACATAAGATCTAAAATACCAATTTACAAACATAACTTAATGATATGCCCACTAAGCTAAAAAAAAATTGAAAAGCTCAAAATACTTTCAACACAAAAGGTGCCATAGGTGAAAAAAAGAAAAACATTTACAACGAAAACATAATAATTAATTAGCAAGATATACAACTTTATAGTTGAAGTTTTCATCAAAGATCTAAGACCCTACGTCCTAAAACAAAATTGTTTCTACCTCACAAAGTTCTAAAGCATTACAAAAGCTTGGTGTTGCTTTTTAAAAAAAAAATTGCGAACACATTAAAAATATAGACAAATAGATTGATTTTATATTATACCTGTGACCGTTTTTTATATCATCCTCATTTTCTAAATGTTATAATAATTATTGATTAGTTAAATTCCTATGCAACAGTTTTTGATATTTCAAAAGTATGTATTTCCATATAATTATTCAATTATATGGAAATAACCAGGCGGCGCGGCGTATCAATAAGCGTGTTTTCGTTAATACGCTAATTGATAAAGAAATGCCATACGATTAAATAAATATAATTATTCAAAACATAATTTTATCTTCTATTAAGGAAGTAAACACTTATGCAAGGGTAATACAGAATAAAACTTTTAATAGAAAAATTGAACCATAATTATTAATTTTATAAAATGTATGTAATTGTTATTATAATTAGTTGGTTGTTCAGTATACAAATTCCCCGATTGCTTAGAATTTACAAGATAGCGAAATGTTCATATTTACAAAATATTAACATTATTTTTTTACTGTTACCTGTTTATTAGTAGGTACATGGTAATTTTTTTTACAAATACATTAAGTACATTATTAAATTATATTATATTCAATGTGTTCTTAGATTGACTAGTGTAAGTGTGATGTATATTTTGTGTGGCGTGCGGTTTGTGTTGCAGTACGCGTATTGTGTCATGCTTATTTGGCGGCGGATCATGAGGTCCTGGGTCTGAGTCCTCGGCTCAAGTTGAGCATGGCCACAATTAATTAAAAAAATGGTATATTTCTGCCAAGTGGTATTGGGATTTACTATCAATGAAATTCTCGATAGCAGCCTGTAGTTGGGAATGTATCTGTGTTACACCCTCGTGCCTCAGATTGACGTTCCATTGGACTATTAGAGTAAGGACACACAGTACACCTGTGTTAGCGCATACTTTTTCAATAGAATATCTCCTCCTCCTCCTCCTCCTTCTTCTTCATTAGTCGACGTCGAGATGAGCCACCGTGAATAAAATTAGGTCGCGGGGAACTTAGTGTGTCTTTAGTGACACGTGTGTGTGACTGTGTGTGAGTGTGATGTGATGTAAGAGTGTGGTGTGTGCGGTTTGAATGGGTGTAGTATGTGGTGTGATGTGAATGTGTGTAGGTATGTGTGTGGTTTGAATGGGTGGTGTATGATGTGTATGCGTGATGTGAGTTTGTGTTGTGTGTGTGAGTGTGGAGTGTGTGTGAGTGTGGAGTATGTGTGAGTGTGGAGTGCGTGTGAGTGTGGAGTGTGTGTAAGCGGGACAGTGCTCGGTTGGGGTTGGGGAAGCTAACCTTAAAGCAGAAGAGTGCAGGCATGCAGAGCGAGGAGGAGGCGGCGCGCGCCACACTCACCTCGCGCGCTTCGTCGCAGTCCGGCGAGCCGCTCGCCGCACCGTCCGCCAAGCCGGAGCCCGAGCCTTCCGTCACACCTGAGTCCGTCTCCTCCAGCTCGTTGGTGTAATCTGAACATGCTCTATAACTTCATACTCTACAATCTTTACTTTATACTTTACAATTGGGTATTTGACAACTAGTCAAATCAGAAACTTTTTTTTCAAACGTCAAAACGCGTGCTTAGTATGGGATTTTGTATGAAATATTGAACGGTGACGTCATCAAAGTTTGACGCCCTTTTTGCTTTAATCGATAGTTCAAAATAGTTATTCAACATAAAAATAACAGGGGACGTGGATATTACGTCTTTTTGGAGATCCTTTATTTAATAATCACTAAAAAATAATTTATTTGAATAGTTGTCAAATACCCAATCGTGCATTGTCGAGTCAACATCTCCTGAAGATGCTCCGGTGTCGGAGTGAAACATACATTGAGAATAATTTGGAAGATTTTTGTGGTGTGGTGAATGTCGCAAGCTACAAGTGCAAGATACACACTGTACCATATAGATTTACCTACTGTGGCGGATTATAGAGAATTAAACTTCTAGTTTCTTCATTATCATGGACTTCCGCAAAGTAACGCCTGCCCGATATTTATACTCTACGACAAAATCGACATGTACCAAAAGTTCCACTTAATACCACGTACTGTAACAGGCAAATATTAAACGGGTTCGGCCTAATTCAGCCGTTGCATTTTGCGCCTGTCCTATAACCATGCACTGAATTGAGTGGAACTTATATTGTTACTAGCTGATGCCCGCGACTTCGTCCGCGTGGATTGAGGTTTTTCGGTTCCCGCGGGAACTCTTTAATTTTCCGGGATAAAAAGTAGCCTATGTGCTATTCCAGACTATAATCTATCTCTGTGCCAAATTTCATCCAGATCCGTAAAGCCGTTGGAGCGTGATTGAGTAACAAACATCCATACATCCATACATCCATCCAAACTTTCGCATTTATAATATTTATTATTTGATCTATGCTATCTTCATAACATTTAAAATATTCTTTCGACCAGAGCGATCGTTAGAACAAAGTTAGCTTCACAATGATAAAAGAGTTACATTTCAAATTTTTGGTATAATGTTATATTTTCACACGGTAAATGGTATGTAGTTAGTCTCACCCAGAGTAGGCAGTGAGTCTTCCCCATCGCTAGAATCTGTATCAGGCGCGGGCAGCTCATACACAAAAAGTTCCTGTGCAGTACTAGGAGATACTTTTGCACCGTCTTCTAATACGCGCCCTATGGTTGCCCCTGACAGTAGAACGAGCAACATTCTGTTGGAGAAATAATATCAGTTTTCATTGGTTGTAGTTATTGAATCGGCAGCTATCGATTTTAGGGGTGCTTTTCACTGGCAATGAACAATCATTGCAAATCTCTTGTGAAACAGAAAGAGATTTGTTGATTTGTTTGAGAGAGATGTTTGAACCCTTTTTCACCATAACTATGTCGCATTATTATCCCAGGAAAACTCCTACCATTATTTGATTAATGGAAAGGGGCACAACCGAGGGAGAGAGAACTTGTTATGAAGCAAACAGAACTAAGTAACTGGAAGTGAAACGATTATAGAGTAAAGTAATATACCTGGAAGCGATTCAATTTTTTTAGTAGTGATTTTCACATGCTTTCTCACCCCTAATGCAAAGACCTTAAAAGCACTATCTTAGCGTACCTTACGCCATAAAAAAACATGAAACATACTAATGATGGAGACAATGACAAACATGAAATAATGATGGAGAAAGATAAAAGAATCAAATCAATATGTGTACTCACAGCTCCGGTGACAAGCCGCACAAATCCGACAAATTCTTCTTCAAGTCTAAATATGTGCCTTCGGAGTTAATCCTCACGCCATACTTCACCGGAACAGACCCATCTAACAGTATAACTAAAAAAGCAGAATTCTGGTCAATATTCCCACAGTTGAATTTTAACGTACTTCTGGACGGGATTATAGCTTCTGTTGCGTATCATCTTCATCGCAACAATGCAATGTAACGTAAATAACTTGGGAGATTTCTAATGAATTATTTTTTAATATTCCAGATTTTTATGCAGACAAAAAGGAAGGTTAATCTGAAAGTTTCAGTGACGTAATAAATTTATGAGCATAAAGCTTCCTAGCTCTAAGGCTTCATGCATATATGAAGTCTAACAATGGCGCGTACATAAGACTCCGTAGGCAGTGGCAAACTGAGCATGTCGAACCTCACAGACTCGCGGCCGCACGAACAACACCGCACTTTAGGCCAGGATTACACTTGTAAGATTTACTCACGTAAGTCGCTCGTATGAGTAGTTTGTATAAAATGTAAACAGTCTCGTAAGTCGCGTATCGCATGCAAACGTCAGTCTTGTGAGTTACTTAACTACGCTACTTACGTAAAACTTACAAGTATAATTGCGGTCTTAGACTTGATTTGTCCGTAGAACAGTTCTATCATTATGAGGCGTGAACGTTCTGTGTACGCTAAAAATTTCGACGGAACAAATATGAGGGCGGTAAACTAAGGTCTTACCTCTAACGGTGGCGCGTACATAAGACTCCATGGGTAGCGGCAAACTGAGCATGTTGAACGTGTCGAACCGCACAGACTCGCGGCCGCACGAACAACACCGCACTTTAGACTTGAGTTGTCCGTAGAACAGTTCCGTCATTATGGAGTCGTTGCGAGCCGCGTAAGCTGCCCACGCTTCCGCTGCCACCACCTATGCGAGAGAGAGACATACTATTTTAAAATTTACATGAATTTTTCGTGTGGTCGACCAGGTGTCGCTAGTGAGTACTAGTAAAGGCCATACTATTTATCAGCCTACTTTAACTTTTTCGAATTTCGCTAGCAACTCTTGCGCGTCGTTTTGCCCGCCTCCGGCTAAAGCATCGCAACATAGGCTAGTCCACCAGCCGACTGTCACGTTTCGCGGCTCATGCTCACCTGGTCAGGGCGGCTGTCGGAGTCGGAGGCGGCCGGGAGCGGCGAGCGAGGCGGAGGGGCGGCTCTGTTGAGGTCTTCGTGCAGCGCGTCCAGGAGCCACGCCAGCAACTCTTGCGCGTCGTGTTGACTACCTCCAGCTAAAGCATCGCAACATAGGCTAGTCCACCAGCCGACTGTCACGTTTCGCGGCTCATGCTCACCTGGTCAGGGCGGCTGTCGGAGTCGGAGGCGGCCGGGACTGGCGAGCGAGGCGGAGGGGCGGCTCTGTTGAGGTCCTCGTGCAGCGCGTCCAGGAGCCACGCCAGCAACTCTTGCGCGTCGTGTTGACTACCTCCAGCTAAAGCATCGCAACATAGGCTAGTCCACCAGCCGACTGTCACGTTTCGCGGCTCATGCTCACCTGGTCAGGGCGGCTGTCGGAGTCGGAGGCGGCCGGGAGCGGCGAGCGAGGCGAAGGGGCGGCTCTGTTGAGGTCCTCGTGCAGCGCGTCCAGGAGCCACGCCAGCAACTCTTGCGCGTCGTGTTGACTACCTCCAGCTAAAGCATCGCAACATAGGCTAGTCCACCAGCCGACTGTCACGTTTCGCGGCTCATGCTCACCTGGTCAGGGCGGCTGTCGGAGTCGGAGGCGGCCGGGAGCGGCGAGCGAGGCGGAGGGGCGGCTCTGTTGAGGTCCTCGTGCAGCGCGTCCAGGAGCCACGCCAGCAACTCTTGCGCGTCGTGTTGTCCGCCTCCGGCTAAAGCACGCGCGTGTCTGGAGACGCACCAGCGTACACGCAACGGCGCTACAGAACGTGCGCTGCACGACCACACCTGTATGAGAACGGAATCGAATTAAAGCTTACTGCAAGCGAATATAAGATTCATTTTAATTCACTTTCATTTGTCGGCAAATGTAGGTATACGTTTTTAGAATAAACTCCCAGAAGACATATTGGAGATGTCTCAGCAGGTTCAAAGTTTTTGTAAAACGCAAACTAATTGAAAAATCTTATTACAATGTAAGATATTATTTAAATGATAAAAAAGCATGGGTATGAATTGTTCCAGCGGCTAATAATTAATCTTATTGTTATAATTATGAACGTAATTCATTTACGATATTTGTGAGTTGGTGATAATAAAAAAAACTCAGCTGAGTTTATTGTGGGCTCTACTCATACCAGGGCGCGATTGGAACCTGCGAGGGTTCCAAACGCGCCCTGGTATGGTATGAGCTTTAATTTTAAGATACCGTGGTCTTACCACCATCACCATCACGTCTCATACTTTGTAAACATGACGTTCAGAAGGTGTACTGTGTAGGTACCAATTTTGAATAAATATACTTTGAGTTTGAGTTCTTGAGTACAGAGAGTTTTCTTTGAGTTGTGGGTCCTATACAGTTAAAAAGGTATTAGCTAAAGGTTTGAATATAACTGACCTCTTTACAAAGCTCGCCATACCGCACCGCCAACACACCTTTAGTGCCGAGTGGGTTACTCGTGTTCACTTCATACATGTGCATGCCTGAGTTAAAATATTGGGTTAGCGGCCCCGTGTTCCATACCTGAAAGAAAATAGTTAGTTACTAGTGAATTCAGCAACTTGAGTTTGTTTTATTGCAATACTAGATGATGCCCGCGACTTCGTCCGCGTGGATTTAGCTTTTTTGATTCCCGCGGGAACTCCTTCATTTTCCGGGATATAACCTACCTCTATACCAAATTTCAGCAAAATCGGTTGAAAAGACGGGCCGGGAAAGCGTAACAGACAGACAGACAGACAAGCAGACACACTTTCGCATTTATAATACTAGATGATGCCCGCGACTTCGTCCGCGTGGTTTGTTTTTTGATTCCCGGGGGAACTCCATAATTTTCCGGGATTAGTATGGATTGGAGTGACAACACCTGACTTGCAGTCTCCTTCGCACCTGATGGTGATGACGTCACGCCTAGTGTATTTGCATCCCTTTTCTGACACTTGATCAAATTACTTGCAAAGCTTCTAACTTAGTTATATTTCACCGGATTCTATTTTAGGCTAAGGTAAATGACGTGAAGTAGAATAGTTATGCATACTTAGTACGGGACTAATAAACACTGACCCTTAAAAAAATTGTAAAGCTGATTTTTGGCACAAGTGTTCCTTGGAATCTGAGAATGTAGATTATATTTGCCATAGATATGTTTTTCTAGCTGTAATAGTTTTTGAGAAAATTACAAAATACAATAGGCCGGGGGGAGGGGTGAAGCCCGCATCCTAGGAGTGGGGATTTTTGAGGAAATACTTCTAAGACCCTAAAGAACACTTGTGCCAAAAATCAGCTTTACATTTTTTATTTTAGGGTTCCCATACAAAGCTTAAGCAAATAAGTAGCCTGAGCTAACTTACGCTCTGCAGAGCAGCGTTCATATAGCAAGTGTTGCCGAGATTGTGGAGACCCGTGGCGCCGGCCATCTGCGGCGTAGTGAGGGTTTCCCGCCGCTCGGCCCAACGACTGCTGCCCGCACAGGTGCTCGCACTGAGCACAAACGATACGCTTTTAATTGGCAGATTCTTCCCGATAACTTATATGACACGTGACATGACAAAGTGCATTGTGCTGGTTTGGCACTAAGAAAAGCCATTAACCAAAAGAAGAAGAAGAAGAACTTATATGGGAACTAGCCGACACAATCAATAGGGATGATGACAACTCAATCAAATCAGCAAACTCTTTATCAAACTTAAAAACGCACTTCTAGTATGGAAGTTGTACGAAATTCACAGTTGTAACGTCATAAAATTTCAACGCACTTTTTTCTTTAATCTATATTTTAAAATGGTTATTAAAATTAAAACTAACCAAGCATGTGAATTTTAGGTGTTTTGGAAGACCCTCTATTTAATAATCAGTTAGAAATAATTTATTATTGATATAGGCATCATCCCTATTAGGTCTATCAGTTGTAATCGAGTCAGGACTAGACACAACCTAAGAATTTTTTATATGACATTTTCAAAATGTAGTCTCTCTTAAAAAATATAACACATAATACTAATATTTGAAAGGTAAGATCCGAATATTAAAAGATATGACTTTTTGCAGAAAATAAGGGGTCATTCGATTTCCAACAAGTTCTATCCTCAAAATCACAATATGATTACCAAAAGTCTCTGGCCGATCAGTTTTTTTAACCCAAAAACAATAACCAAGTAACCTCGCAAATGCCTGCCTTGGGGGTGTTATTAGTCAGAAGTACACCATACATATACTTGCTAATATTTTTTGTTCATTGTCGAGAAAGATTGCAGCGCTCTTCCTGCGAGCGACCCTAAACATTGTCTCGCATGCTAGACAGTGTTGTAACGCTTTCACTTTATTGATGTTAATAGTTATTTATGCAACAGTTGTATAATAAGGGGTATTAAAACACGAATGTGGGTTTATCACGACGCGTAGCGGAGTGTGATAATAGTATCATATGAGTGTTTTAATACCTAATTATCAACTGTTGCATACAAGACTATCTACACTCATAATATGAATCCTCTATAACAGATTCTGAAATAGTTAGCTTACTGCTAACATTAAAACATCTAGTCCTAGTAACCTAATATCATCAAAACTCAAAACTTGAATCGCTCATTTTTTTTTTTTTTTGTTAACAAAACAATAAAAAAAAACGAAGAAAAATGGCGGGGAAAATTCTAATAACCTACTGCGCGCGGCGTTCTGGTAGTGAAACGCGCGTGTATGACAATGTTCTTTTTTGAAATTCGTACAGATGTTCTTTTTTTGCAATTCATACAGATACCACGCATCGAGCAGATGTGGTTGTCTGTTGAGTAAACCCTTTGCGCAGAGGGGATCGAAAAAAAAAACAAAGGGGTGTTGTAATGAAATTCAGTACAACATTACATCACCCGTTTGGATGATGTAATGGTTATTAGGACATTGGGTGTTTTAATGTTGGCAATTAGCTAACTGTTTCAGAACCTGTTATAGAGGATTTATAGCATGGGAGTAGATAAAATTATGGATTATGAATTATGGATTATTTTACGAGTATTTTAGACGCGTAAACCATTTCGGAGCGAACGATTCGGTAAGGGTCGGCACTTTTCGCGACGCCTATTCTGCTTCGAGTATTTGTGACGTTTTGGCGCGTATTTAGTATTCTGTGTAGTGTAGGCGCTAGGCGCGTGACATTTTATTATTAAATATGAATGTTAAATTTAAATATGGTTTAAATTAACCAGTTTATAAATTAATTAAACACCTCTATTTCACTTACCCCAAAGCACCGATCTCCTCAGGCCAGGTCAAGTCCGAGTTGCGCACTTCAAGTAGTAGCCTCGTACGTTCGTCCAAACGCAGCGCTTGAAGCGTCGGCCGTTCATCGTCCAGAAGCAAAGCAGCGCTGCCGCAGCCGCTGCCTGCGTTGTTGCCGAGCGCCCACAAACGGACATCCTCGCGTGCTAGCCCCAACGCACCACACAGGAACTCGGTCACCTGAAAATTTTCTGCTACTGTATGATTGATTTTATTTATTTATTGCCATTAAAAAAAATCCAAAATTACACCACAATTTTGCAGACCAAAGCACTAGACTAAAAACACACACACACACACCGAATAGAGGTATGGGTTTAATATAACTGCCATGCCCCTAACAGGTTAGCCCGCTACCATCTTAGACTGCATCATCACTTACCATCAGGTCAAGGGCTAACTTGTAGTGGATAAATAATAAATAAAATAAACAAGCTGGCGTTTTGTAATATGCAGCCCTAATAGACCGTAGTCTGCGTTAGGGCTGACAAAATGATGACTTACTTATTTTAAATATATTATGTACCTGTTTGAGTAAAAGCTCAAACAAAAACAAAAAAAGCGCGCCTTATTTCTGAAGTGAAACTTCTTTAAATAGAATCGTTGTGATTTGAAAATTCGATAAAACGGATGTTGTCACCACTGTACAAGTGGCGCCACCGGACGAACTTGTTACAAAGCGTTCCATTTTTGTAATTTTCTGTTTACTTGTTTAAATGTAGCAGTAGAAAGTCTGATTTGTTAATCGCTTTTTATGTTTTATTCTAATCCGCCTCTGGGGGTCTACTCTCTTTCTCTAAAACGAAACTTCGCAAACAAACGAACGAAATTTCGTTAACTCCTCTCCTACATAATATTATCTCTATGCTCCTCTCTATTTCGTTTTCGTACACGCAGACGAAGTACGGATCCATAGAAAATTTTCGTGACCGATTGGATTGAACGATTTTGTGTGGGTTTTGTGGGGATTGACGTTCGTTTGCGAAGTTTCGTATGAGAGAAAGAGAGTAGACCCCCTGGATGATAAAACGAAAAACGAAACGAAAAAGCGACACCAAAAAGAGACATGTAACATATTCATAATAGGATTTAGAATAAGATAGAATACAAGTTATCTTTATCTCATTCTCTCGTAGGCTACTTTTCTGAAGTTTCACTACTGCCGTGTGAATACACACACACACACACTTTTTTTTTATTGTTAATAAAATTAAAATATTGGATATAATCAGGGATTATAGCAAAATAATTGTAATCTTTTCTTGCTAAATAAAAAAATCAAATAAATAAAAAATTATTAGTGTTTACAAATCGTCTCACCTGTCTCACAGTGGCGAGCCGGGAGAAGGCCGCCGTGTAGGCGAGCTGTCTCTCCGGCGGCGAGGGCGCGCACAACGCTCCGCCCACGCTGCCCACGCCCGCGCCGCCCATGGCGCCTATCGCGCTGAATGACGCTGTTCCTATAAAATCATTCCGATGTATTCGCTCACCATTCACGATAAGTCATTTTAACGTTTAAACTATCGTGAGTGATATTCATTTTAAATATACATAATACTCGGATAAACTCACGTGTTATGTCGGAAATGCCCGCAGCCCTCGCAGAGAGCTTTACGGTACGCGGCCCGCAATCAAGCAGCGACCGCGTCGCGCGAACAGGCTCATGAATAAGGGCCCCGAACGGGTTCGAAGCTAGTCGTGCATTTCCGACATAACACGTGAGTTTATCCGGTTATTATGTATATTTAAGATAAGTCATTTGACTAAACTACTTTAGTTTTTCATTTTTATTCCGTACCTCAAGAGGAAAAAGGAACCTTATACGATCATTTCGTTGTCCATGTCTGTCTGTCAAACACATTTTTCTCGGGAACGCGTGGATGTATCAAGTTGGAATTTATATCAAATACTTAGGTCTACGGTCCCTTGGAGCTGTAAAAAAATCAAGCTTCTAAGTCAACGCAATCAAAAGGTACGGCCGTTTATGCCGCATATTTCATTTGAGTAAGAAAATTTGTTGACGTGAATAATTTTTGACGTGAAATCGTTTGACTTATCTAAGATGACATTATCGTCTATGACCCATTAAACTAGCAGCAAATTAGCTAAAATCGAATACTTGCTTTGTGGACTAGGGACATGTCGCAAAATCTTCAACTGTAGGGGGTACAGTTCCAATTCCACGTCCGAGTTTGGAGGTCGTATTACCTGTGGACAAAGAGATTAACATTAATATTTAAGCAAGTATTCCTGAAATCATAGTAGCGGATATAAAGTAAAAATTCCTCCGTCAAAATACTGTAACGTAAAGGACATAGTCGCGTTATCTAGTACAGGATAATAGTCAAAAATACCTGTCTGGAAAGCGGGTAGGGGGCGCCATAAAACAGAGCGCGCCATATCGCATCGGGAACTAGGTAACGAAGTCTCAGTGCTGTGCTAGTATATCTCTTCGTAAATGGCCGCCTACCCCGGTCAAAATTCCCGCTGGCAAAGCGCTGGGGGTAGGCGAGAGTTATCCGAATACCCCAGTTTAGTAAAACCGGGCCCCGGTTTTACGTATCGTAGTAAACGCCTTTCTTTCATGTACCTCTTTAGGTATGCTTGTTATGTATGGCACAATTATTTGGAGATAAATGTTTTTTCTTTCTTTCTTTTTCTTTCATGGTCGTTACGTTGCGTTTTATCGCAGCTATGTAAGCTATGATAAAACGTAGGATATTATTATACAGATCTAGCAGATGCCCGCGACTTCCTCCGCGTGAAATAAGTTTTTTTAATTCTCACGGGGACTCCCTAATTTTTCGGGTTAATAGCCTATGACACTCACAAATAATGTGGCTTTCTATTAGTAACAGAATTTTCAAAATCGGTTCAGTAGATCCAGAGATTAATTACCCCCTACAACCTCAAAAACGTTACCTCTTTATAATATTAGTATAGATAATAGTGTTAAGTACCTGTCTGGGAAGCGGGTCGGGGGCACCATACCATAAAGCTAGAGCGCGCCATAGTGCATCTGGAACTAGCTCGAAGTCTCTATGCTGAGCCAGTGTGATATCTCTTCGCAAATGACCGCCTTCCCCGGTCAGAGTCCTAGCGGGCGCGGCACCGGGGGCCAAAAGCCGGGAATTGTCCACGGCCCCCGGGTGAGGGGGGCCCCGGCCCATACCGCTGCTGACTCCGCTGCTTCCGCCCGCACTGCCTAGTGAAGTGCTTTCCGCTCGCCATAGTAAGGAGCCCATTGATTCTGAAATAAGCCCATTTTTAGGTAAGACTAGCTGATGCCCGCGACTTCATCCGCGTGGATCGAGGTTTTTCGTTTCCCGCGGGAACTCCTTAATTTTCCGGGATAAAAAGTAGCCTATGTGTTATTCCAGACTATAATCTATCTCTGTGCCAAATTTCATCCAGATCCGTTCAGCCGTTGGGGCGTGATTGAGTAACAAACATCCATCCATACATCCATACATCCATCCAAACTTTCGCATTTATAATATTTATATTGATTGATTATCGTATCGTAGCTTTAGTTTAAAGATACCGTAGTTATAGCTATATAGGGATGATGCCAATGTCAAAAATAAATTATTTCTTACTGATTATTATATAGAGGGTAAAGGGAAAACAGTGCATTGAAATTTGATGACGTCATTACTATGTATTTCATACAAACTTCGATGAAAATTGCTGATTTGATTGCGTTGTCATCATCCCTATTATCACCATCCGGTCTCATACTTTATTGACTTTCGAAAAATATAAGTGTAGTTTCCTATTTTGAACATACAGCTTTGACTATTGACTATATGGTACACTTGGCGTCAAGTTCTGGACTACAGAGGAAAGGTATCTTGTTTTTAACATTGACATTTAAGTAATTATGTAAACTCAACTTACGTCCGGGGACTGTAAGAGTCGGTAGGATAATAAGTTAATAACCGAACCATATTTTGAAAATTTTGAAGCTATCTCGATCAAAACGTGCTATAATTTCAAGCTGCTCCAGCTTGAAATTGTAGCACGTTTTATTTTGAGCTCTAAAATAGCTCCATTTCACAATGGAGTTGTCCGCCAATTTGGGCGCTCTTGAGGTCTGTAAACTGTTCTACACTATATTAGTTGACCGTTTTTTTTGTCGACAAAAAATGAAACATACTTACATAATAATTGCAATATTGCAATACAAAAATTAGGTCAAAAACAAAATCAGGCGATTCGATTGTCGGTGAAAAAGAAAGGTTCGAACGTTAAGTCGGTCACAAAATCGGTGATTTTAGCTCTTAGGACTGTATGACCGTATAAGGATCAAAGTAAGAGTATAATGCGATTGTGCAGAAATCGCGATCATTTGTGCGTTTGTCATACGGATATTCAAACTGTTTAAAGAGTTCAAAGATGCAATTCGAAACTCCTTTAATAGTATTATATCTGTTTGACAAATTTATGTAAGTATATTAAGCATATTTATTTATATACTTATATATTTATTTATTTATATATTTATGTATATTATTATTAAGCGTGCGTTTTAAACTGTCACAGTACGTAGAAATTCAACTTATAAAACACCAATTTATCTGGCCCAGTGGCCAAAATTGGCACTTTTTTGTGCTTTTTGTTTAGTTTTTATTTTTATTTTATCAGTAGTAAAGTTCAAACGACGTTGACACACACAACACCTCCACCTCTACTGCTGGTTGCACTTGCAGTTCACTATGCAGGATTATGGCCTTTCGTCCACCATCACCGATCGCGGAAAATCACCTTTAATAACACAGAGTTCGCGCCTCAATATTTATTTTTAAATTAAATTATCATTGACTGAGAGGGACCTATAATCACATTCAACCTCCTAAATTCTGTGATGCATGATTACCAATAGATACCCCGCTAACCCGTGCGAAGCCGGGGCGAGTCGCTAGTTTTTAATACATATATACTAGCAACGCTTCACCGGGTCAGATAAGTTTGTGGGACTATACCTGTAGAGTTGGTAGTAAAGCTGTCATCACACACAACAGCCTCATCTATATGGGACCGCGTCGCGCGGCAGCAGGAATGCGGAGGCGCTGACGAGTATACCAGCCAACCGCTCCACCACTCCGCCGATACTAGGTACCAGAACTGCCCCACCGCTAGACCGCGGCATGTCTCGCGCCGTACCCAACCCAACACTGCAAGAAAGGTTTCAATTAAGAGCCTGCGTTGTTTAATGTCTTGTGAAATATTGTGGTTTATTCGGTCCATGAAAAATGCTCCGGTTTGGAGATATTCGAAAAACTAAATTCATATCTGGTACGCAACCCCTCATAACAAATACTTAGTACTACGGCTACTTCGAATAGAAAATTTTCGGATTCAGATCGGATGCAGCACGAAAAATATCCATACTAATATTATCAATGCGTAAGTCTGTATGTATGCTACGGTTTCATGGCCCATCTGTTTAACCGATTTTGATGAAATTTGGTACAGGGATAGGTTATATCCCCGGGAAGGACATAGGGTACTTTTTATCCCGGAAATAAAGAGTTCCCGCGGGAATCAAAAACCTTAGTCCACTAGAGGACGAAGTCGCGGGTATGATCTAATAAAGTTATAAATATAAATCATCGAATAACTGAACGTCTCTCGCTTAAAATATTATTATAGACGGAATTTGGTTTTCAATTTACCCAAATGTACGCCTAAAAATCACGTAATTAAGTTAAGAGGCAGTTGGCAAGTCTAGTTTACCATTCACAGGTGACAAAGTAAAACAACCTATCAAACTTTTTTTATAAAATAGATTCTCAAACTTTCCCACTATCTCTGGGGACTCTGCCACAAATATTTTATATGGAAAACCAGTTTTTTAAAGACGTTTCGGACGTCAATCAAATAGGTAGTGAAAAACATGACCTAACATCTTATCTACATCATTTTATTATTTCACACGTACATGTTAATGTTTTATACCAAAACACTTACTGATTATAAAAAAATAATTACATTTTATCAAAGCAACTTTGTATGAAATGAAGTCTATAAAAGTTACTAAGTGCAAAACTTGCTACCAGTATCACAGATTAAACAATAGACTAGGAATAAGTTTTTTTATAATAATTACAAAAAAAAAGTCAGTGAATCGTTATCAAAGTCATTAATAATTAATTAATGTATTACATAGCGTAATACAAAGTTGTTATCGGTGACACAATGCCACACTACACTTGACATGGATTGCTTACGTATTTATTTAGGAAAATTATATGATTACGCATTAAACATAGAGACGGATGGTTATCGAGATAAAATGACCCAAGTCGGCAACAAGACACGCCCCTCACCTTATCAACTACTTTTACTCAACCTACCTACCTACTTTTCAATCTGAGAAACATTTTACTAAGTCTGTTTGAATTTTGAGCCATGTCTAAACCATATCTACCGGGGTACACATATTCAGTACTGAAGTAGTCATACAATAATTATTATTTATGTAGTGTGAGTAGATGGCGAATAGATAAACAAAGCGCTGTATGACTACGAGCCAAATAATGGACTAACAACCTTAAAGAAGGTAGCGAGAAATGGCTGGATAAGGAAAGTAGAGGCCCGTATTTTGTGACGCGCATTGTAAGGGCCCATATTGACTTATTGACAGACTGCTTAATGTATCATCAAAGAAAGATCTCCATTAAATTTCACTCACCGATATCTCTTTCCCGATGTCTACACTGCGGTCTTAAGCCCAGCACTACATGGCACACATCAAATAGCAGCTCAAGGAAGGGTGAAACCAATGCTTCTGCCACTTCAACACTCCATATCAAGAACTCCTCTAAGCGTAGCGCCATTTCAGACCCGATAATGCCTTCATCTTCTTTTGGTGCTTCAGTTGTCTGCTAATAAACAGCAGTTTATTTAATTCAGGTTTATTTAATCAGCATTAATTATTCATATAAGTAAGTATGTCCATATCAGAAGGGAAATCGAAGTTGGAACTATGGTCAGAATATGCAACCAATTTTTAAAATTCAATCTTAGGGCAAATAGCAAATTTTTTGGTAATGATGTGTAGTTTGCGATTATCTTGTAAGTTATCTTGTAAGTTAAAATTAACAACGATAAAATAAAAATAAATCATTATCTGAACTATCTATATGTTTTAAAATTAGCGGTAGATGGGATAACATGGTGCAAAAGATGACATCACAAACGTTATATAAAAAACCGGCCAAGTGCGAGTCGGACTCGCGCACCGAGGGTTCCGTACAAACGTAGTAAGTTTTACGATTTATGACGTATTAAAAATAAAAATTACGTTTGTTGTATGGGAGCCCCCCTTTAATATTTACTTTATTGATATTTAATTATTTATTTTGAAAGGTAATATACAAGTTAATATTCTGTGAAAATTTGAACCGTCTACCTGTTACCGTTTTAATATTGAGCAAAAAAATACGAAAAAAACACGTTTATTGTATGGGGACCCCCCTTAATATATATATTTTTTTAATTTTTAGTATTTGTTGTTATAGCGGCAACGGAAATACATCATTTGTGAAAATTTCAGCTTTCTAGCTATCACGGTTTATGAGATACAGCCTGGAGACAGACAGACAGACAGACAGACAGACAGACAGACAGACAGACAGACAGACAGACAGACAGACAGACAGCGGAGTCTTAGTAATAGGGTCCCGTTTTTACCCTTTGTGTACGGAACCCTAAAAACGACTGGTATACAAACCAATATTAGACTAAAGAAAGCATTTTACCTCACTCAGCATGACGATATCCTCAGTAGTCGAACCCAAACGGAACATAGGTTTCCTTCCTTCGTTCGGGACAGTGATAAGTTTATCCCTCAAGTTCACCAATATAACTTCAGGGTCGAAGCACTTATCGCTCACGGATTCCCCATCAGAAGGGGTGGAGCTCCGGGAACCCTGATTCTTGAGAGCTTCGTTGGCAACCGTGCAGAGGATCCCGACCATATCGATGAGCTCTTTCTTATTCAGGATACCATCTCGATCGAGATCGAAGATTTTGAAGCAAACTGTAAAGAGAGGAAATACATAAAATATTTACATGAAATATGACCTTTTCCAGGATTGTTAAAAAAACAAATTAAGTATATTCGGTTAAGGTAAGGTATTTGATTAACAGTAAACAAAAACAAGGTCAGTACCTGGGGGGGGTGCAAGCAAATGATTTAATTTGGGTGAACTTGTGGCATTCTTGCTGGATTTGGAATTTAGCTTATTTTTATAAGATACTCGTAAGTTGCCCTGTTGCGACATGAGTGAAGTACTAACCAGTTAACAAACACACTTTCGCATGTATAATACATATTACTATGATTTGTATTATAAGAGTATCAGTATATCAGAGATAATCGCAATCAGTGCTAAGTTAATGAAACTCCAATTGGGGTGAAATATCACTGTGACTAAGGCCCGCTTGCACAAGGACTTTTAAATTGATTTAGTTAAATATATTAATGCTGTTCCTTTTTGGCAACTACAATACGCATTTGCCAAAAAGGGACAGCATTACAAAATTTAACTAAATCAGTTTAAATATCCTTGTGCAAGCGGCCCTTAATCTTATAACATCAGCTGTAAAAAAATCCTCCAGAGATACAACCCTGTAGTATTGTCAGAGTACAGACATCAAATGATATCTGTTAAACATTTGTTTTTGTGCTTATCGATAATTGTATTCCATCACACACAATACCCTCCAATGTATCAATAGAAGCCGTAACCTTGTAATATGTATTATCTTTGTATGCTCTATCTCATTGCAGTTATGTTAGATAGGTACATCCTAACAAATAGTTATCACAATGAAAATGCAATAAACCATTTCTCAGTAAGCGAGGTGCTCAGATATTTATCGCAAATATCTGCCTTGGCCTATTTAATTACTCCATTTATAGCGAGAGCCTAGTTGTGTGCGGCTCTGCTTTTATGTTCATTGTTTTTCTTTCAGTTGTTCTGTAGACATTTCCTTTTTATGCGAGGTTATTAATAATAATTAATTATTTATCAATTATGCTGTCAAAATTATTGCATTTCTTGGGCAAATTAACTCATTATCATGAAATTAATTATGAAATTCCTATTGAAGTTGTCATTGGGTCTTTGATTACTAAGATTTCCAACTAAATATGTAAAATCGAGTGGGATCGTTTACTTATAAATCAACAGGTTTGATGTAAATCATTTAAAGACATCAACCACGTAACAATGGGAGAGTAAATTATTTATTTTAATCTGTCATCTGCTCTGCATCATCTATGTATAAGCAGACTTTACTGGAGGAGATTTATTTAGGACCTATTACGTACTATGATATCTCTATAGAAAGAGCTATAGTATTACTACTGAAGACGGAATGCGCCAGCATAAAAATAAGTAGTTTATACGATTATTGCAATATAATTAACCGATGATCGGATCAAAAAAATCAAAATCAAATATTCTTTATTCAAGTAAACAAGTGCTTTTGTATAGTCGAATGAATCTACCACTGGTTCGGAATGCCGAAAATCGAAATCGATGTTTTATGCTTAGAAATGTTTTTAAAGTGAGGCTGAGTGTAGCAGCTGAAGTGGCGACGACTTAGTCATAACTAGTAGCATAAGTTGCGGCTTCCGCGCCATGAGTCTTATAAGCGAGCCATATTTTGAAGTTTCATTTCGCGCAGAAGGCTATTGCTTTCTTAGTAGGTATGTAATATTCGCTAAGTACATAAAGTTGATGATGCGTTGGCAAAATGTTACGAAGTGTGTTCGGGCGCACAGAAAATCTTGGCTACTATAATTAACTCCCGTCACATTAAGAGAGATTTTTAATAAAACTAGATGACGCCCGCGACTTCGTCCGCGTGGATAATGGTTTTCAATTCCCGCGGGAACTCCTTAATTTTCCGGGATAAAAGGTAGCCTATGTCCTTCCCCGGAATACAAACTACCCCTGTACCAAATTTCACCAAAATCGGAACAGATGGGCTGTGAAAGCGTAGCAGACGGACAGACGGACGGAGTGGAGATTTTCTAACGTCCAAAGTTGACCTCAGAACTCTCAATTTTCTGAAAGGCTGAGCCTGAAACTTGATCAATTATTTGAATTATATCCTGTACTTGAACAACAAATACTAAAATTAGATAAATAGGTATAATAAGGAATCGAAATTATTTAATTTTAATGAGCTTCAATACTTTTAACAGAACTTCACAATGATGTCAATAGATGGCGCTCCTTGATACCGCGAGGTCTCAGTTTGGGGCGAACCACTAGTCCATACTAATATTATAAATGCGAAAGTGTGTCTGTCTGTCTGATACGCTTTTACGGCCCATCTATTCAATCGATTTTGATGAAATTTGTATAGGGATAGTTTGTATCCAGGGGAGGACATAGGCTACTTTTTATCCCGGAAAATTAAAGAGTTCCCGCGAAAATCAAAAAACCTTAATCCACGCGGACGAAGTCGCGGGCATTATCTAGACTTATTAAAAATCTCTCTTAATGTGACGGGAGTTAATTATAGTAGCCAAGATTTTCTGTGCGCCCGAACGCACTTCGTAACATTTTGCCAACGCATCATCAACTTTATGTACTAAGCGAATATTACATACATACCTACTAAGTAATTATTATAAAACCCATGCAACACTGTTGATTTATGTTTACTTTAATAATCAAATAAATATTATAAATGCGAAAGTTTGGATGGATGTATGGATGTATGGATGGATGTTTGTTACTCAATCACGCCTCAACGGCTGAACGGATCTGGATGAAATTTGGCACAGAGATAGATTATAGTCTGGAATAACACATAGGCTACTTTTTATCCCGGAAAATTAAGGAGTTCCCGCGGGAAACGAAAAACCTCGATCCACGCGAACGAAGTCGAATCTATTATTATATGGAATCCTAATTGAGCTCCAGTTACCAGTTTACAGTTACCAATAATTATAATATTAATACATTAAGTTGTATTTTTTTAATTAGTAAGATAAGTTGCTGGGATTGGATTTATTGGTCCTGACTCCTGAGTGGGGTTACGTTATAAATGCAACCAACATGTCATAACTCATAAGTGTCTAGATCTAGCGTTTGCTACTTTAATATCTAAAGAAATGTAATGCAAAATTGCTAACTAAATACCTAATAGTAGTTTGTTAGGAAATGGGTAGGCAAGGCATACCTAAGTAAATAATTGCTAAGGAAAAATTACTATTGCATCATGTATGCAATTATGTTGACTAAGCGTTGATATCAAGTCTAGTTACATTTCAAATAGAACTGATACGAGCAGAGAGATGGAATTTTACTAGATTGCGATCGTCACACTGTAGCTGACATTTACACGAATCCATACTAATATTATAAATGCGAAAGTGTCTGTCTGTCTGTCTGTCTGTCTGCTACGCTTTCCCGGCCCATCTTTTCAACCGATTTTGCTGAAAGGGGTTGTTTCATCTTGGGCCAGGTACTTGTACAGTATTCCAAAAAATAGTATAAAATCATAGAAAACAAAGTAAAATATGCTTTTTGGCAGTTTTACAGTGATTAAGAGGTACAAAAATAAAATGTTTAATTAGGTACCTACATTTGTAGAATAGCAACTCTCGCAGCGCATTCATCCATCAATCTGACTGCTGTTGGATATTTTATGGTTATTTCACATTTCCCAGGTAATTTTATGTCAAATGTCATCATGACACGTGTAATATACGTCAATGTCAAAATGGACGCATGTTGTTGTGCTTTTATTTTGCAAAATAATTTCGCATTGTACCTCGTAAATTGAACTTTTTAGTAAGAAATAAAGAAAAAAAGTTTACTATTTTATGACCCCGAACATTTTGAAATACCGTACAAATACCTGGCCCAGGCTCCATATAAATTTGAAACAACCCCTTTGGTATAGAAGTAGGTTATATCCCGGGGAAGGACATAGGCTACTTTTATCCCGGAAAATTATCCCGCGGGAATCAAAACACCTTAATCCACGCGGACGATGTCGCGAGCATCATCTAGTTCAAAATAAGGTAAAGCCGCTATAATAGAAAAGTGTAGTTGGGAGTGCGATTGCAATATAGAGAGAGACCTTTAATGTGGCGATCGTAATCACCTCTGGCTGCCATCAATTCGCTATTAGCTAAAATGCATTGTCGCAGCAAAAATACTACCTATTAATACAGCCAAACACAAAAATTGAGATTCTTGCTTAGGTTTTACTCTCTCTGTTACTAATATCGCTATCTCTATAATGTAACACTATGGATCTCTAATGTAATAAGAGTAAAAGAGAAAGATAATATACGCAACTCGCAAGTCTGCTTTAAAGTTGATTACTTTATTTATATACTTACCACTAGCTGATGCCCGCGACTTCGTCCGCGTGGTTTAAGTATTTTGATTCCCGCGGGAACTCCTTAATTTTCCGGGATAAAAAGTAGCCTATGACACTCTCCAGATCCTCAACTATACCCATGCCAAAAATCACGTCGATCCGCTGCTCCGTTGCGGCGTGATTGAAGGACAAACCAACAAACCAACAAACAAACACAATTTCGCATTTATAATATTAGTATGATTGGTTTACATATCTGGCTACCAGTTTTATTATTCAATGTTGTTTTGTTCTATCGAACATCTAAATGGTCCTCTTATTGAAGGACAAACCAACAAACCAATAAACCAACAAACAAACACACTTTCGCATTTATAATATTAGTATGATTGGTTTACATATCTGGCTACCAGTTTTATTATTCAATGTTGTTTTGTTCTAACGAACATCTAAATGGTCCTCTTCTTTTGTTATAGCACTATTACCTATTCTGTGGTTATAGGTAGGTACCTACACAATATACTATTTACAAATATAGGTATTATACTGTCCGATTCGATTCTTATTGTTTTTATGCTAATTCGTATTTCTATGTTAATCTATTTTTATATATTTTTCTACTGTTTTATGATCCATAACTAATTTTGAAGACTGAATATCCCTGATAAGTATGATTTACGTTACTGGTTTGGCCAAAGATATCTTTAAGACGAAGTCGCGGGCATCATCTATTATTTTTGACCGAGCGAAGCGAAGGTCTGTGAGTCTACTTGAGTGAATTGGCACTTGTCCGTCCGTCCGTCCGTCCGTCTGTCAGAGCCTTATAACTTCTGAATTACTGAACGTAATTACTTCAAATTTAAATATAATATGTAAACCGATGGCCTCCCGTTGAATATGACTTAAAAAGTTATAAAAATCTTTATTTCAGGGGGGCTCTCATAGAAGCGAATGCGAAGTAAAATATTTTTATAGCGTTACATAGGGTTGCGGTATATAATTTTAAAGATAATTAGGAATGTCCAAAAATATTTTTTTTTTATTATTTCCCTAAAATTGACGAAATGGGGGGCTTTCAAAGTGGCGATTTCCTAACGTCCAAAGTTGACCTCAGAACTCTCAATTTTCTGAAAGGCTGAGCCTGAAACTTATCAGTTATTTATTAATTATATCCTGTACTTGAACAACAAATACTAAAATTAGATAAATATTATAATGAAACGAAATTATTTAATTTTTAATGAGTTTCATTATTTTTAACAGAACTTCACAATGATGTCAATAGATGGCGCTCTGTGATACCGCGAGGTCTCCGTTCGGGGCGAACCACTAGTTATAACGATACATGCCAGCCTATCGGTAGGTCAAAGCTGCGCTGGATTGATGGAGTTGACCGAGACGCAAAAACCTTTGTATTGCAAAACTGGAGGACATATTTATGCAAAAGATAGAGATAGATGGAGAAACCGACTGGAGCAGTAGCGCCGATGGTGATATGGACAAACAATTAAGACACCTAATGGCTACTGCACAAAAAGAACAAAAACTTTTAAATACACAGCAATTTTCATAGTCGAAAGACCCTGCAACCTCACCGTTTACGTGAATTTCTATCTCTATGACAAGATGATTTTCTCTCTGGGAGATATAATCTCGTTTGTGGTTAACGACCTATTACACAAATTGAGATTAAATTCCACTTGAGCTTTCCGCAGTTTGCTAATTCGAAAGCTCAATTTTAGGCAAAACCTAATATAAATTAAACCTGAAAGGGTCCATACGAAGCGAGATGACGCCCGATCGAAAATAGAAGGGCTAATATTTAAAAAAATGTACTGGTAAATAACTACTTATGTTAAATTAACTACCCCGTGCTACTAAACACTTTACCTGAAGTGTATTTAATAGTGTAGTTATATCAGTTAATGGGCGCCAATGCAAATTCACTATCGGCTGATTAGTAACAATATAACTGACATGATGACATCGTATTGAATTGAGAACGCCGATAAAGTAGATAGCTTATCGATCGTGTGTACCTATATTATTGCATCTGGACATATATGGGTACAAGTAAACGATAGTTGATACCGTTTACAGTTACACGCCCTTGCTTAGCTTTCCGATGTTTTGTTAGTAGTTTGTAAAACTAAGCACTATCATATTATTAGCGAAATTTTACAATCTACTGGGAAATTTTGTAAAGCTTTGTCTATAGCTGGAAAATAAAACTTTTAACAATATAGACACTAAAAAAGGGATTGCACGTGAAAAGATAAGAAATTACAGTCAGGAACAGGAAAATAATTCAATAAAATAAGACAGAGAAAGAGGCTTAAACTAGCATATTCGAACGTGATATCTAGAAACTAATAAGACTCAGCCCCAATGATATTTCATGTAGGAGATGTAGGAGATCATGTAGGACATGTAGGAGATCAATGCTCATTGTCATATTGTGTTGAAACATCAATGATGATAAAAAGTAAGAATTGATTAAGTTAGGTACACAAATCCCCCAAACTGGACTTTTTGAGGTGTAAAAGAAGCTGAAGTAATCTTTTCATGTTCTTTTTCGTACGGTAAAATTCTAAACTTAAGAGATTTATGAAAGTAACATCAAATAAGCACCATTGGTTAGTCCTGAGGTCCCAAGCGACCCTGTCTCAACCGCGACCTCAACCAAACATGGATATAAATAGCCCGACCTTGACGGTCGTTACATCTTCCAATTATTAACAATGAGTTAGCACTATTTGGGAGACAAAACGTTTACTTACTTTAATTTGCATCTACTACTTTGAGAATTTCAGAAGATTTCAGACTATTTTCAGGAGATTACCTAGTTACTGTAATATATTATATAAGTAGAACTATTTTTAAGTAAAAAGCCACTAAAGACTGTAATACCTTAATTCTTTCCTTTCACGATCCCTATTCAGGATGTTTTGAAAGTAAAATTTTCGTAAATTACATTACACTTATCAATACTTATCCTTTATTATCGAACATCGTTATTCATAATAACATGCATATAATATATATTGCGATCAGTAGGGACTAGGTAGCATAAATACAAACCTAGTAAATAGTTGTTAGTTTAAAGTAACTATTAATAAATTGTGCATTATGAGTTTAACATAGGTATATGTAATTTATATTATCATAAATGGGCAAACAAGAATATGTTTGATTCTTTTATGACAAAATTAATATTGAGCCAAGTAATTACATTGTAAATTCTTATAGTAAATACTATTCGAAATGAACCAATCCTTTCAGTCATGAGTATTTTATTTAAATTGAATTACTCATGTTGTGAGACAAATAGTGTCTCCAGACGGTAGGCATATTTATAATGTAGATAATAATGTGCATTAAAAATACACAAAACCTTTCTGTTATGACTTTATGGGTGTTTTATTGCAAGTAGATTAGTCATATTATGACTTCTGAGATAGATAGTGCCTGTAAGATAGATACATCACGGACCACGGTCGCTCGACATGACATTTGCAAAACAATAGCATTACCTAAGATACTAAATTAGCTCCTAGATTGTTTCACGGAAGTCTGCATTTGCAACACATATTCCACTTTTAACAAAATTATCTTAGCCTATGACTATTAATATTGTCTTGTTGAAAAAAAATACTTTTTTTTTTCTTACGACTTTACAAGTACTCACAGGATTAAGTGTGGAATAGGACTTGTATTGTCATATAATTACGTACATAATTATATTTCGATACGGACAAGAATGTTGTTAAAAAGATATTATCTTACTTGATATACTTCTAAGATACTGTATTTGTAAGCCACCTGACGTCAAGCGCTTTACGCCTTTATCAGATTCATGGCACAAAGGTTTGAATAAGTACACAAATATCTTTAAGAATATATTTTTCATTTGAATAAATGTAGCTTCAAAGTTTAAACCAGTTATTATAACTTTCATTTCCTTCTTTTTAATAATTTTGACGTGTTATATGGAAATTAAGGACAAACGAGTGAGCGTATCACTGATGCTGAATATTTGAATAACATTGTAAGAATTATGTAACGTTGTAAGAGTAATACCTACTGTAAGAATTCACTTAGGCGCTGACTTCACTTATGTCAAAAATTAAGACTAACTAAACTGTAACCAGAAATAATTATGACTTGACATAATAGTAGGTAAATAATGCATTGCAAGTAGTAACCAATGGCTTTCATAGTCTTTGTTCTATCATGAATCATGATATATCACCGTGCGTTTCGCAGTCGGTTTAAAAAACCGTATTATACTATGGCCTGCTTTTTCATCTTAATCAATAGGTACTATCTATATAAATTAGAGTTTCATTAACAGTATCAATAATTATGCCTTATTTATTTCCGTCAAAGGCTACCTTAACTTCGGTGACGGTTGGGGCATAAGTGATAGCAGTAGGCCTAATAAAGAACTGAGTAACCAAAACTTACATTTGAGCCTCTCAGTGGTCGGTCCTCTGCAAGCGGCGCTAAGTCCACAGCATAGCTCCTTGAAATCAATATGGCCGTCCCTGTTCTCGTCAAAGGCGAGGAAGGTACCCTCGAAGGCGGCTCGAGGCAAGGGTGGCGACAGGAGAGCGCGCATGCTGATCGCATCCAACTCCCCAGTCGGCGCCGCACTGCGAAGGGACCAGAAGCATTTCTCTAGCTCTATTATATCCTGCAAAAAAGAATTACTTTCAGATATTTTAACTATAGAATCTGGGAAATGGATTATGGGACAACATAATATTAGGTACAAAATATATGTGGTACTCTTTATTTCACAAGCTGCTACTATTTTTTTATTTCAATTTAGAAATCTCTATACCGTGTGTCACGGGAATCGAGATAGATAGACTCTTGTAGAGATAGTCATGAGCGATCTGGGCCCCAATCATCTAAGAATGTCCGATCAAACGTTTAAGATTTTCGTCAAAGTAAAATAAAACATAACTGCATTGAATTAGAGCTCAATTTCGTCTGCCCATTCTTATACGTTTAGGTATGTACGATACCCTAAACGTATAAGAATGGGCAGACGAAATTGAGCTCTAATTCAATGCTGTCATTGTTTAATTTACTTTGACGAAAATCTTTAACGTTTGATGGACAATTCTTACGTAATCGGGGGGCAGATCAAAGCTCACATATACCTTTACTCGGTAGACTTTTTATCACATTTGGGGTTTCCTTTTTTTTGGTTTTGATTTAAACATTTCGGTACGATACCGCATACAAATTAAACCGATTCGGGTTTAATATATAACTGTCATTACACCTAACAGGTTAGCCTGCCATCTTAGACTGCATTTTCATCTACTATTAATATGAGATCGCAGTCAACTTGTAGTAAGTAGTATATGTATAAAAATAAAATAAAAGGTTTTTTAGCTTGAAATATTTTCCCTAAACATTTTGCCCTGCCTTGAATATAAATATAAAACTCGTATTAGCACATCATGCTGTAATACTGAGAGATAAGTCATAAGTATAAAACTTGATTCTAAAATTCTTCAAATGCATTCTCAACACCAATAAATCATTCATTTACAAGCCTCTCCCACTTTTGCTGCTTCCAACAAATGCAAACGTTTGCCGATGATATTATACAAAATACAAGATTTACAGATTCGAGAAATACCGTAAATAAGTGCTAATAAAAAAAAAATATTTTTTTTTAATCTCTTAACTAACGGAACAATCTGATGCAAGCGCCTTCCCGTGAATTTTTGTTTTTCTTTAAGTCCCGTGGGAATTCTTACATTGGAAAAATGTAGCCTTTTTGTCCGTCTCTAGGATGCATGTACCTCCGTAGTCCATACCTACCCATCAAAATCGAACAGCCCGACGGAACAGAAAAATCGACTCGACCGTTGAAAGATTAGGCGCAGGTCCTGCAAATTTACGTTTTCTCCATGACACGGGAGTGAAACACCGCCATTTCATAACTCCGGGCTGGTGCTGAGAATTTATTGTCACAAAAACCCAATACTTGGTCGATCCGGGAATCGAACCCAGGACTTCGTCATCCGCAGGCGAACATGCTGACTAGAACCAACGAGTTAACAAGTCAACTAAGTACTAACTTTTTATTTATATACTATGGAAATACTTTATTGGTTTTTATATCGATATGCAATGGGTATTTAAGGATTATGTTGCATTTTACACAGGTATAGCTTGGTTATCTAACCTTGGAGTAACTGGTTTTTCGTTTACAGATCAATGACCGACTAACTTCAGCAACACATAAGGGCGAATGCGTAACTACGTAAGATTATTATCTAATAAGAAAAATATAAATGAAGTAAGACACATAATGTAACAATAAGACTTAATATTATTTTTATTGTGAGCTACATTTTAGCGCGGACGAAGTCGCGGGCATCAGCTAGTAGTATAGCCTTATAGGTAGTTATGATTTATTGTATATTTTATTATGTAAGTAAATACTAATTATTAACTACAAACTAATTACTTAGTACGTTAAATTTACATGATAATTTAAAATTTTACACGCGCAGTTTATACCTATTATGTATTTTCCTCTGAATGATTATAATTTTATATTTTTTTAAGTAGGTAAATATAAATACAGAAAATATACGGAAATAAAAATTGATAACATATTGAATACATTAATGTAAGTAATTAATAAAACGAGATAGTAAAGTGTTTTTTATGAAATAAAACACAAAATTAAAATCATATAATATGTAAGTACGAGAATAATGACGCAGCATATACCTTGGATTGTCAGACCTATTTTATACCTTCAAAACTGAACGATTAAGAAGAAATTTGTGTTGTTTCAAATCATCTCTTTCAAACTGGGATCGAACGTAATGTTGGTGCGTTCATTCAAATAACGGAAGCGCTAGTTATTTTACTATTTCTTGTAAAAGTAGCGTCGTCTTGAGGGAGGAGCTAAAATGGATTACTTAACTTATAATTTAATTGCCTATGTAATTTACTACACTTAAGTTATAATTTAATTATATAACTTACTACAACACTAATTAACCGGCGATAGTGCAACAGGTGCTTTTTTTTCATGCCCTTTTCGATATTAATTAACGCTATATAGAGCAACAAGTGGTATTTTAATCTACGATTCAACTTGCCCTCTCAACTGTAGGGCATAAGACTTTTACAAAATCTATAGGTACTAATATGCGAAATAAATGCGAAAGCTATGATGGATAGATGGATGTTTGTTACTCAATCACGTCAGAACGGCTGAACTGATCTAGATGAAATTTGGCACAGAGATAGTTTATAGTCTGGAATAACACATAATATGCTACTTTTTATTCCGGAATATTACAGAGTTCCCGCGGGAACCATAAAACCTCAATCCACGTGGACGAGATCGCGGGCATCATTATTAAAATAAAGTTAAATTACATTAAACATTGTTTTTAAACTATAGTTTGTTTTTAGACTAGAGTTCTATAAAAACACACACTAGTAAACGCTTTTTCCTTTTAAAACTGTGTCTGCCTGCCGTAAAAACCAACTACGATTAAGTATGCAATGTGTGATCGTAAAAAATTTAGAAGTAGCCTGTGGTTACTTTATATTTCCTCAATAAAACCACTTAGATCACACAAATATAACGGGAAAATAATCAGATGGAAAATAGCTACTTAGGTACTAAAGATTTTACTGTTAAATAAATATGCACCATCTGTGGACAGTGATGCTCCACTACAATTCCCATTTCATACAATGAATATGGAAAAATCCAGTATGATCTGGCAATAGGTATAAGTAATTATTATGAACAATCCGTCAAACAGTATTTTTAAAGAAACAAATAAAAGCCTGTCTGGATTGCTCATCTTGTAATTCATCATCAGTCAATGCTTATGATGAAGCACAGTTATAATAAAAATGACATAGCTTATATTATATCAAGCCTGGTAAAGATAAATATAATTACTGATTACTAAGTAATAATATATTACATAAATAAAATGAAATAAGAAAAATATATTTTACATGAGGTTATTGCCATATAAACATAAATAAAGATAACAGAAAAAGTGTTGTAGATAATAGTATTAAGAGTGCAAGAACATAATTAGGTATATAAGTATTGTGAGTTTTGTGTGCCCATGTCTACATGTTATTTAAATTCTGGTATGTCTACTGGTACCAATTAAAATCTGTTTACATCTCTCATATTCGGTAAGTAGGTCCTTATTACCCCCAAATGGAGCTTGTAGGTGACCAATTAGCGCTCTAGGGTAATAATGTAGCTAGAAAAGCCCTAGGGCGGTAAGTAATTAAAAAAAGTATGATAGTTAGATGTACGCAAACTTTTTGAAAGAGTGAAGAGTTTTTTTTTAATTACTTACCGCCCTAGGGCTTTTCTAGCTACATTATTACCCTAGAGCGCTAATTGGTCACCTTCAAGCTCTATTTGGGGGTAATAAGGACCTACTTACCTCACAATCGAGATGTAAAGCAGAGTAGTTAGCTCGGGTGTAAGCATCAATTGCACCCTCGAACTATAGGCGCCCTCGCTGTGCTTGTGCGCCTAAATATCTCGGGCTGCAATTGATGCCTTACAGCCCTTGGCTACTAATCTACTATTATTGATTATTCATCATTAACCAGCAAGTTTATCTGGATGTGTGATCTTAGAGTTCCCATAAACAAAAACTAACAATCATCAAAGCTTAATTGCGCCCAGGTACTTTCTTGTTGAATTAAATAGAGTCAAACTCTATCATAGTATGCATACATAGTTATCTATTCTTATCACCATAATGTTTAGGTGTTTTATAATTATAATGCTACAGTAGGTATTCACTGTTGCTGATAACAATAAAATAGTTCAATTATTATAGTAGGTACTGACTGTGTTAACTATGGCCAGTATGTTTACTAGTTATCTTTTATCTCAATCTAAAAGTGACTTACTAAAATTGAAACCATAATAATATACCTAACATTGAGAAAATGAAAAAAAAAATTATGACAATTTTCTATGTTGTTTTTAACTTGAACCTCCTTTACAAATGAGTCTCACAATATCTTGATAACATTGATCCTTCCATGGAAATAGAATAAGCAAATAAAATGGTTAATTCCACATCCTAATGTAAATAAGAATTCAAAGATAAACATGTACCAAATTCCTCTCGGTAAAACTATTCTTGCTCCCCTTTATTACAAATTACCATTCTGTAATCTTGCATTACCTATTTGCTGCATATCTTTGGTTAGCAAATAAATCATTATAGACTAAGTTTTTTATTATTTTATAATAGCTGATTCCTGCTACTTCATCTATGAGGATGTAGGTTTTTAATAAAATGTTTATTGGAATTCCACTTAAGCTTTTCTTAATGCTGGTCTACATTTTAGAAGGAACTTATGTGCAAAAAATGTTAAGTATTAAGTTAAACTGGTTAAGGCATTGCCTGTGCATTGCCTATCAGTCAGGTATTGATTTATATTGTATTATTAATACTGTGATTAGAAGATACTCTTACCCTTTCCTCTAAATGTGTGACACCAGCAAGGCTCTGGTAAAACGTAGGTGTCTCTAAGTCCTGAGCCACATTGCCTTTATCACAGAGCAACCACTTAGACAGCACTGTAGCATCCTTGTGTATGAGTAGCCAAGAACGGAACTGGTCAAATGTCACTCGTTCCCCACTTCCAAACAAACTTGTTAATATTTCTATCGTCCGGTGTGCTTCTGATACATGGAGGGATGTATTCTCTAAGTGTAAAGCTCGTGCAAAATCTCTCTTGTATATGTATGTGCCATTATCACTTTGATTATTGACATATAGCGTCCAGAGGAACCTGTTGTGTGGATTGGAAAGATTAATGTTAGTTTCTCTTTAAAATGACTTATAGATTTAATAGGTAAGTAAATTAGTTTCGTATATTAGAACAAATATTTGATTTGATCAAATATTCAAGTAAATAACAATAAAAAATTCGATCGAATGGCAATGTTTACGTCGCAGTTCCTTACTTTATTTTCTCCTCGATATTGCCTTTTGTGAGAACAACAACACCGCAAAGCAAGTCCTTGAACGTAATGCCTCGCTTGGTGCCACCACAAGCTTGATACAGCCACTCGGATACTTCGTGCGGGACTCCATCACACAACACTTCGTGGGCAAAAGCATCCAAGCTCAAGGCCGAACCATTCGCTCCAGCACATCTCTTAAACGCCTCGCGAATACGCCTTAATTCACTATCAGACACTGCAAATTGAACACTAAATTGGCAAGATTTGTATGGAAAATCCAACGCACTTCATAATAATGACACTAAATACCTCTCTTTGCTGCATCGTCGTACGAGATAAAACTCGGTTTAGAATCTTTCACACCCATTTTCACGTACTTTTAAGGATCACAACATTTTCGTAAAATAAAATATACAAAGATAAGTACAAAAAAATATTACAGCTGACAGCGCACGTCCTATGATCAACGGCCATATTGAATATTTTTTTTTTTTTTCAAATTCCAGCAAAATGTCAAATGCAAAAATTGACGCCGTCACAGAGAAACTGGGGGCACGGTAGTGCTCCCGCCAAGACGAGCCAAATGAACGGGGCACTACCTATAGTCCGCGCACAAGCTCCCAAGAATCGGGATTTTGAAGAAGCGACGGCTGTACACCACTCCCGATCGTCGCTCCATATCCAGCTCGCTCCCAGCACTAGTTTCGAGCTTGACGCGTGTAATTTTGCGATAGCAGTATTGTTTTGTACTTTAAACTACTCTAGGTCATGCTTTACCATTCCATAGGATTCCTCGGAGCTCGTGCGCTGACTATGCCTTTTACCATAGAAAATGGTTATCAGATGCAAATCGCCTGAGACGTATTTTTGCCCATAGCTCCGAGGATTTTGGGAGGATCGAGATGAAAATAGTACCAAGAGTGGAGGAATTTATCGAGTAAGCGTTTGAATTTTGAAAATCGGCTGGTAACTTTTTTGGAATTTTGAAAAATCTAAAAAAGTCGGGTTTTTGGGGGGTATTTGTTTACTAAATTGTAAATATTTCAGAAAAAAAAACTGATTTAAGAAAAAATGAAAAAAATGGTCCTATGGTATTAGTTTGGCTACAAAATGGTGAAAAAATTTTGAAAATCGGTTAATAATTGTGACCTGTAGGTGGTCCCTTTAGATTTGGAATTGTAGAAAAACGGGTATTTCCGTATATTAAAGTGACGAAGCTTCTATGATTATTGACCAATCATCATGGTAATTGTGTTAAAAGATGCGGACGCAGACGAAAAGTGCATTCGAGTTGGAATTTTGAAAATCGGTTTATAAATTTTTGAAAAATTTTGGCAAAAGGTTTTATATTTTATCAGAATCACCAACAGTTGGAGTAATGTGACTTATCATTTGTTATTATTCAACTTATAATGACTGTGTTATTCAACATAAAATAATTTTTTTTCGTAAATTTTTATATTCATTTTCAATGCTCCGATTCTTGCAGGGACTGCGAAATCTGTGAATTTTCTGGTAGCGTTTCGTCCTATATATTTACTCTTTTTCTAAATATCCTATATATTTATTACTTTCGTCGTATTTTCGATTTGTACATAGAGTAAATATATGGGAAGAGGAGACCATTGTCTACAGTCTTATTGTGTTACATTTAATAATAATACCACAGGTGAGCGAAATAAGTGTACGCTAATGCGAAGGAGTGCCACAGCGAGAAAATGTGTCTTGCTCAGCGTATCTTCTTTAAAAACTTAAAAAACTTCTTTAGCCACGTTGACCACTTTTTGGTAGGCGGTAAGCTTGTGGATTCGCGTCACCGTCACCGACATGCTCACTCCGACATGCTCGCGAACACCGACATGCTCGCGTTGTTACGAAGACAAAAGGTCTTAAATATAAATATACTACATTCGTAATTAAACTAATAGACTAGTAGTAGCAATGTAGTAAGTATATTAATTATATATTGTCCTTGGGATATCAATGTGGCATGTGCGTGCGTGGATCAAGATTTTTTGATTCCTGTGGGAAAGGCTACCACCAAATTTCATCAAAATCAGTTGAACAGATAGGCTGTGAAAGCGTAGCAGACAGACAGACACACTTTTGCACACAGACAGACAGACGCATTTATAATCTAAGTATAGATTAGATATTAATATGGAAGTATGGATATGGTTTGACTAGTAACAAACTTTATTCATCAGTCATAAAGTTCCTTTTGCATTGCCATAAGATCTATGAAAAACGGATCTATACAATAAACTATATCTATACTAATATTATAAATGTGAAAGTTTGGATGTACGGATGGATGGATGTTTGTTACTCAATCACACCAGGACGGCTGAATGGATCTGAATGAAATTTTGCACAGGGATAGGTTGTAGTCTGGAATAGCACATAGGCTATTATTATTAAGTACCTTAAAGTACAGTTACTACCAGCAAGCCATATTTTCGAAAGAATATAATAATAACTTACAGCTTTAGAACTGGCGAAGGCTATAATATAATTCGTATATGAAAACTAGCCAAGTCAAACCTTAGTCTTCAATATATTATCCTAAGTTATAAAAAGAAATGATATTTTAAGCTGTTATAAAATATTTTATGTTGTTATAAATCAGGATTGAACATTGAACTTGGCACCTATCTAAGCTCTCACTTCTTTTGTCGTTGAAGTCAACAACCAAGGCATATTATATCATAATATGAAACTTGGCTCTTATTTCACATTTATGTTTTTGATGGGATAGCGATAGTATATACCAGAGAGATATAGATATCTTGTGATCTTTAATCTGTTTCTGTGCTTCTGTTGTTCTCTGGTTATTTGTCTCTGCTTGTACCATAGAAATAGTATGTATTACAACTAGAAGGATCACTAACGCACGAAACGCGAGCCGAAAGAGAGCTAATATTAAGGGCACAGCCTCCTTTACTTACAAGCCATGCTGTGAGAAAGCTGGCAACGTCGCTCGTGAACCGACCTAAGAAGTCTATTTGGACTATTTGCAAAGAAGAGGTCTGTCCACAGAGTACATTATAAATACTGGGGTCTGTCACTCCCTAATGATTCCGTGAAATTTGTAAGTTAATTAAAGTAAATAATTGTTAAATCAGCATTCTGAATAATAAAAACTAAACAGTAGTAGTACATATAATGATGCCCGAGGAATTTTAGCAGCACTAACGATTTTACGAGCCTACAATCTGCAATTTTTGCATTGATATAGATGCACCATACCATAGGTACATAGATTTATTTATTTATTTACCTATTTATTTAGATAAATGCACCATACTCGTAAATCATTCAGTATCTCTGAAATCTGAATCTGAAATCTCTGAAGTCATTATTCTGTAGTGTACTGTAATATGATTTTAAATAATTTTACAAAAAATTTGAAAATTTCACAGACTGAAAAAAGTTAAAATAACAAAAGGGAGCTTAATTATAAATTTTATTATTTTGATTTTAAAAAAAACCTGGTAATCACACTGGTAATATTTTAAATCTGGTTTTGTCTTCCTAGATTATCCTTATAATTTACCTGCTTAGAATATCTTAGCTAGTTGGAATACTGTTGGATAAGTTGTACCTACCTAGTGATATTATTAATACATGGAACCATTTAAAATTACGTATGTATTTCACTATATACTCACCTATGTGTATTAAGACTCTAATATGCTATGTAGGTGCAATCAATATAAAGAATATTATGAATGCGACCGTGTGTTTGTTTGTTGGTTTGTTGTTCAATCACGCCGCAAAAGAGCTACGGATTGACGTAATTGTTTGCATAGGCATAGTTGAGGACCTGGAGAGTGGCATACTTTTTATCCCGGAAAATTAGGGAGTCCCCGTGTGAATTAAACAAACTTATTCGCGGGCATCAGCTACTATACTTAACTAAATATTTATTGCAAAAATAAACTAAGTTAAGTATAATATATGTATTTTCATATATTTCATATTATATTGTTTTATTTTAGAGAAATAGTGAACCTTCAAAGGTTCATACAAGTTATATTTTTTCAAGTAAACGACACTCTTACTTCCGTAAGACGTCGAATTCTACTGTCTTATCTACATTAATTTATTAGGTAGAAGGTACCTAGGTAGCATTCCTAGTAACTGACAATTTTATGGACTTATTTTTTGCATAATGTCACTAAATACAACACATATACAAGGCTTGCACTAGTACAAATTGCTACTCAAAGTTAAAACAATCGGTTCACGCAAATCATAATTGCGACGTTGCCAAACTTAACAGCATGGCTTGTAAGTAAAGGAGGACGGTAGTCGTAATTCCTTCCTCCAAGTAAAGGAGGCTGTGACGAGACACAATAGTGAACTCGAGAGTGAACGAGACGCGCGAAGAAAAAGTGAGTCCTTGTCGAGACCGAAATTCCATATGAGTGAAAGGTAATCTAAATTGAACTTTATTATTTAACGAAAAAGGTGTGAATTTGTATAACAAAAACACATAAGTGATCCTTCTAGTTGTATGAATATACATACTATTTCTATGGCTTGTACATATTTATCTATGGTCTCTGCTAACTGCTTCCTTGTTTCTAGTCTCTGGTTTCAAGTGATTGCTGTGAAGTGTGAGATTTATTTTTCAATAAATTTTCGTTGCATTAATATAAAACAATGTCCGCTATAAGCTTATTAAACCCCAAAGCTGAGTTTGCGAGAGCAGCTCAAGCTTTAGCTGTTAATATGTCAGCCGCAAAAGGCATTCAAGATGTAATGAAAACTAACCTCGGTCCTAAGGGTACATTGAAAATGTGAGTTAACTTTTCTTTTCAGGTGTATGTAAGCTTCGTTTGTGCTTTAGAAGATATTTTCCAACAGTAGTTTTGTGATGCACATACCATACACGCGGTTAAATCTAAATTAACGTAATAATAAGACTTCAAAAAGTCATGTGGTTGCCAGTCACCGGTACAAAAATCACGCCCAAGTCCAACTCCCAAGACATTCTTTACCATGCAATTATTTAGGTACAGTAGTTGTTTATTTTTTCTACGTAAAATAACCAGACCTATTAAGACGAAATTTTCACAGTTCGAAATTCATACATAATCTTTCATCCAAGTTGGGTCCCCTTAAATATAGCTTGATTTCAAGCGGCCAGTCCAACGCAAAAGCTCGCCTTAACTATAAAACTGTTTCATTTTTAAAGGTTGGTGTCTGGTGCTGGTGATATAAAGATAACAAAAGATGGGAACGTGTTGCTTCATGAGATGCAGATCCAACATCCAACTGCATCCCTCATTGCTAGAGCTTCCACTGCGCAAGATGATGCTACTGGTGATGGTACCACATCCACAGTTCTTCTGATTGGAGAGTTGTTGAAGCAAGCTGATATTTATATTAGTGAAGGTACTATTTCCTACATATAATACTTATATTATCTTTAACTAGCTGACCGTCCCCAGCTTCACTCGGGTGTATTATTTTGGAAATTAGTATTTTTTCCCATTATCTTGATGTAATTATTTCTTCCTTATTTTTGATAAAAATACAAATACTTACCAACTTTCATGGATATAAACGATAAAAACGTAGAAACTTTCATATTTGACTTGCTTTTTTGACAATGGTATTTTCAAAAAGTTTCTTAGTGCCTGTTATAAAAATAACCTAATCTTAAAATTTCCAGTGTCTAATTCCAGTGGAAACTCCACAGGATGAATGAAAAATCCTCATAAATATAGTGATAATTTTTTTGTAGGTCTGCACCCAAGAATCCTCACTGAAGGCTTTGATGTTGCCCGCACTAAGGCTCTTGAAATTTTGGAGTCTATGAAAATTCCCATTGAGATTAACAGAGAAAGTCTGATTGATGTTGCCCGGACTTCATTGAAGACAAAGGTACTTTTTTACACTTGTTGTTGTTACATAATCAATCATAAATATATTGTTTACCTACATAATCAATGAGGGTAACATTAGCATTACCAGTATTTGTATATCATATCAGTCCTTTGAATAGGCAATACAGATGCAGAGGCAAAATTACAGTACTTGGTAGTTAGTTTCACAATTTTCAGATACAGTCAGCATCATATTATTTTCATATAGAATAAGCAAATAAGGCTTGCAGGTTACAAAGTCACACAAACTTATGGATAGAAGTACAGACTCCCATAGCTCCTATTGTAAATTGATGATACTGTTGGTCAGACACTACATCGGAAGTCCCAACAACTGTGCAAGGTTTCAACTTGATTGCTTGAATGTATAGGTAACTGTCATCAGTAAATCATCTTTGGTCTGGTCTGGTTCGGCTTCAGCTGTGGTTATTTTCTACCCTACCTGCAAAGAGGTGCGCTGCATTAAGCGGTATGGGTTTAATATAACTGCCATATCACTATTAGTCTGTTACCATTTACACTGGATCATCACCTATCAGATGAGATCACAGTCACTAGTAGAATATTAATCTCTTCCTACAGGTTCACCCAAGTCTAGCCGACGTGCTGACTGCTGCCTGCGTGGATGGAGTGCTGGCTATACGCACACCGGGCAAGCCTGTTGATCTGCACATGGTGGAACTCATGGAGATGCAACACAAGACTGCCACTGAGACCACACTAATCAAAGGTATCTTATTTATTATTTATTAGATGATGCCCGCAACTTTGTCCGCTTGGACTAAGTTTTTTAATTTCCCACGGGAACTCCTTAATTTTCCGGGATAAAAAGTAGCCTTTGTTTTTCCCCGGGATGTACCACTATACCGAATTTCATCCAAATCGGTTGAACAGATGGGCCATGAAAGCGTAGCAGACAGACAGATAAACAGACACACTTTCACATTTATAATATTAGTATGAATTACACAATGTTGTTTTCAAATTCATCAATGTTTTTTATTCCAATAAAACAATAAAACTGACAAGTGCTTTTGAATTGTCAAGTGAATCTACCACTGATTCAGAATACCATTCCTACATTTATGAATTGCTTATTAAATTTAAGGGTCTGACTAATTTATGATGATTTCCATCTGAGGCAGTGAATTACTATTATCACCCTACCAGCAAAGTTATACATATTATTAACACACACAAAAACCAACTGGGAGTAAGGGTTTAATAAACTGGCATGCCTTTTACAGGCTCCATATAAGATTGCATTGTCACATTAACATCCAATAAGATTTTGAAAACCTCTCTGGCAACATAAGCAGGAGGGTTTGATAATAGACATGGGAAATTTGGGATTTCAAATTCTGGTCTGGTGGAAGGTGTTGGCCTCAGGTACCACCCTAAAGTAAAAAACGTGCCGCCAAGCGGTTTAGCGTTCCAGTGCTATATCTATATTGTAGAAACTGATTATTGCAGTGTGGCAAGTTTTATTGTTGTGTTGTTTCATGTTTCAGGTTTGGTGATGGACCATGGGGCGCGTCACCCAGATATGCCAAAACGTGTTGAAAACGCCTACATCTTAACATGTAATGTTTCTCTTGAATATGAGAAGACCGAAGTTAATTCTGGCTTCTTTTATAAATCGGCAGAAGACAGGGAGAAACTTGTGGCTGCTGAGAGAGATTTTATTGACCAGAGGGTTCAAAAGGTAAATACAATTTTAATTATCACATCTTTGTTACAAACCCTTTACCTAATTTACTATGTAACTGTAAATTGTATCCTACAGCAAATAAATATGCCAAGCTGAGCTGAATCACTTGTTTGTGTCAAAAACAAGTAGAAATAAAATTAGATTTTGAAAACTTTACAGCTGATGAGACATAATAGTCCATTTCCTATAGGCTTTATGGCTATATCCAATAATGTATTATTCATAAAATAGTATGCAATGTGATGTGCTGTGATTGCCGAAACTCAGCACAAACATAATTAAAGTGTCTCTCATGGAAGCGCGCCCTGAGCGCCTTGACCACTTGGCCACGGTTCACTTACCTGCCAGTGACGAAATTTGAGATATGCATTTTAATCCAGTCTTTTTACGCGACTGTCTATGCCATCCAGTGAATAAATGAATGAATAGAGCTTTATTTAATTCCATATAAAGTTTATATTAGTTAATTACCAGCCATCCAGTAGCAATATATTAAAGTATCGAAACTTTTCAAAGGCCCATATTTGATGGAACTCTTTGAACGAGGAATGACACATTTTTGGCAGGTAAGTGAACCGTGGCCGAGTGGTCAAGGCGCTCAGGGCGCGATTCCCAGAGAGAGGCAGGTTCAAATCCTGCCGGTTCCGAAAATTTTTGATATGTATATGAGTAAGTTTAGAAACTTTCCTCGTGTGTGAAGCACTGTAATAAAATTATAAAATAAATAAAGTGATCAGCTTTGTCCTATAATTTCCCTACCATTTATCATATCTGATATAGTGTATACTGTTCATCGTGCACTAATATAAAATTATTTGGTTTCAGATCATTGCTTTGAAGAAGAAACTGTGCGACGGTACCAACAAGACCTTTGTTGTTATAAACCAGAAAGGTGTTGATCCCCTTTCACTGGATGCTTTTGCTAAGGAGGGTATAATTGCCCTCCGCAGAGCCAAGAGACGCAACATGGAACGTCTGGCTTTAGCTTGTGGAGGTACTGCGATGAACTCAGTGGAAGAACTATCAGAGGAACACCTCGGTTATGCTGGATTGGTTTACGAACACATTCTTGGAGAGGACAAGTATACGTTTGTTGAAGAGTGCAAGAACCCTCAATCGGTCACAATTCTGATTAAAGGCCCTAACAAACACACTCTCACACAAATTAAAGATGCTATTCGTGATGGACTTAGAGCTATCAACAATGCAATTGAAGATAAGTGTGTGATGCCTGGTGCTGGGGCTTTCGAAATTAAAGCTAATACTGAATTGCAGAAGTTCAAGGACACTGTGAAAGGAAAGGCTCGACTTGGTATCCAAGCATATGCTGAAGCCCTATTGGTTATCCCGAAGACATTAGCTGTGAATTCTGGATATGATGCTCAGGATACGATTGTAAAACTTCAAGAGGAATCACGTCTAAGCCCTGACCCTATTGGTTTGGACTTGAGCACTGGTGAAGCAATCAAACCAGCTGATTTAGGCATATTTGATAATTATATTGTGAAGAAGCAAATTATTAACTCTTGCTCAGTCATTGCCAGCAACCTCCTTCTTGTAGATGAAATCATGAGAGCCGGAATGTCTAGCCTTAAAGGATAAATTAAAGAGTCCAGTGATTTGCTTGTGCATTAAATTGTTTCATTTACCTTTTAACAAGTATTCTTTTAGTTAACATTGCATTTGTCAAGCCTATGCTGCTCTTATAAGGTTAATGCAAAAGATTTCAGCATTATTTTAATGAAATATAATTGCTTAATATTAATAAATTAATAAATACTGAAAAGTAATGGTGTTTTTATTTTATTATTCTCTTTTTACTCAACAGTAGGGTTATCAATTGTTCCTAATAAATAACTATTATTATGTTGGTCAGGCTTATATTATACTAGATGATGCCCGCGACTTCGTCCGCGTGGATCGAGGTTTTTCGTTTCCCGCGGGAACTCCTTAATTTTCCGGGATAAAAAGTAGCCTATGTGTTATTCCAGACTATAATCTATCTCTGTGCCAAATTTCATCCAGATCCGTTCAGTAGTTACGGCGTGAAAGCGGAACAAACATACAAACCAACACACTTTCCCATTTATAATATTAGTAAGGAAGTAAGGATTCATGACAAATGCAACATTCGTTCGACATTCATTCGACAAGATGGGCCTTTCGCTAGATATGGCCGCTCAAAGACGGTTTATTGTTACCAAAAATGAACGATAAATAGAAAAGCTGATTCTTGTACAGTATTAAAGTATGCGCAGTACCTATGTAAACAGTATAAAAACTGACGCATGTGGATGGGTCTTTTACTAGATATCACCTTTCAAAGACGTTATAAGCTATACTTACTATGCGTTCCTGTAAAAAAATATTAGCAATTATTTATTGTCAATCAACGACGCCATAATAATTGAACGGCCATATCTAGCGAAAGGCCCATCCACATGCAGGCAGACTAACTTTTGTGATCAGTGGAGAGCCCTACATCCACCTTACACTGAATCAGTCTTTCAGGCGATGGTTACCAAAAGTGCAGGTATCTCTTACTTAGTCTATCTGTTCAATTTCCATATTTTGCACTGATATTGACGAAATCCCGTACAAAGACTTCCAAAAGGATAACTTGCATCGTATAATTTATCAAAACGAAATCCACACGGATGGAGTTGCGGCCATCTCTTGCGTATAATTTCTATGAGAAAAAACCGGCCCAGTGCGAGTCGGACTCGCGCACCGAGGGTTCCGTACAAGCCTGTAGTAAGTTTTAAATTATTAAAAAAAAACTACTTACTAGATCTCGTTCAAACCAATTTTCGGTGGAAGTTTGCATGGTAATGTACATCATATATTTTTTTTAGTTTTATCATTCTCTTATTTTAGAAGTTACGGGGGGGGGACGACGACGACGACGACGACGACACACATTTTACCACTTTGGAAGTGTCTCTCGCGCAAACTATTCAGGTTAGAAAAAAATGATATTAGAAACCTCAATATCATTTTTGAAGACCTATCCATAGATACTCCACACGTATGGGTTTGATGAAAAAAAAATTTTTGAGTTTCAGTTCTAAGTATGGGGACCCCCAAAATTTATTGTTTTTTTTCTATTTTTGTGTGAAAATCTTAATGCGGTTCACAGAATACATCTACTTACCAAGTTTCAACAGTATAGTTCTTATAGTTTCGGAAAAAAGTGGCTGTGACATACGGACGGACAGACAGACAGACAGGACGAATCTATAAGAGTTCCGTTTTTGCCAAATTTGGCTACGGAACCCTAAAAAGGGGATGTTTATGAATAAAAAATAACTAGGTATTAATTTGACACAAAAATTATAATTTATTAAATTCTCATACAGTGTACTTTATTAAATTAAGGAACAATAGCCAACACACAATTTATTTATTTCACGGTAGTAAATATCTATGGTTATTTCAATAAGTTCCCAAAAACAAGAACAATAGATGCTGACTAGTACATACTTTAAAATCAATTTAAAATATTTTCAAGGAAGTATTATCTTCAAACATCTGCATAAATGTGTAAATATCACAGAACAATAAATTAACAGTAAATTAAAAATAATTTAAAAAACATATGTACTTATTTTACTTTGATCAGGTTAATTATTGGTCCAACAAAAATAAAAAAAGCTTCATTTATAATAAGCACATTTAGGTGTATAAATGTATCAATACTTTATTTAAATGCATGAAAAATACAACTATTTTCCCCAATCCAACTACTGATACACTAATCTTAATCTCTAGAACATCAATAGAATAAACTCTACAGACCAAAATATGTATAAACCTTTCTTTGATGATTTATAAAATACAATACTTGAACCAACTGTTAAAATATTTTTGGCATTTTGGAAATAAACAAGACATCCAAAAGTACAACACTAAGGCCGGCCATACATGGACAGCAGCTTGAATCAGTCAGGATGGACTGCTTCAAGCTGCGACTGCATAGTGAACTACATTCTTCTACGTACACACATACATGGAACCACTCAAACAGTTGCAACTGCTTTGGGTGGTTGGCAGCAGTTATCAATAGTAGCTTCAAGCTGTTGACTATGACTGCAAGAGCGGTCTGTGTCTGTTAATCACTGCCTAACTGCTCGAGCAGTCCGTGTATGGCTGGCCTAATATAAGCAGAAAATATAGATTTGTAGTTCAATTGTTTTGCTTCTGAGCGATGGCTGCTCGTTCATTGACATCAATAATAGACAGATTGATGGATGCAACAATGCCATGCAACACAGAAATTCCGGCCTTCACAACTGCAACTGGCATAGATATCAAAGCTATCAGTTTGAATAACCCGATTCCCATAACTGAAAAAAAAAACAATTTTAGATAAAAAATCAAAAATGTTTTTAAGTAAAATATATATAATAGATATATATATAATCATTGTGTAGATTGTATACAATTGTGCATTGTCGAGTCAACATCTCCTGAAGATGCTCCGGTGACGGAGTGAAACGTACGTTGAGAATAATTTGGAAGATTTATGTGGTGTGGTGAATATTGTAAGCTGCAAGTGCAAGATACACTGTACCACATATATTTGCCTACTGTTGCAGATTATAGCAAATAATTCCAGTCAGGCTTCACTGTGCAGGTATACCACCCTGCTGGTAGTCATGCTGACAAGTAATTAAGTAATTGAGTGTTCTTACACAATGGAGTATAGTAACCAAATGGAGGTCTGCCATACCAATACCAGGTTAGCAACTTCCCACTAGATTCCAGGGTTAACTTGAACTTCAAATCATAAATAAAAAAAAACCGGCCAAGTGCGAGTCGGACTCGCGCACCGAGGGTTCCGTACAAACCTGTAGTAAGTTTTACGATTTATGACGTATTAAAAATAAAAATTACGTTTGTTGTATGGGAGCCCCCCTTTAATATTTACTTTATTGATATTTAATTATTTATTTTAAAAGGTAATATACAAGTTAATATTCTATGAAAATTTGAACCGTCTACCTGTTACCGTTTTTAATATTGAGCAAAAAAATACGAAAAAAACACGTTTATTGTATGGGGACCCCCCTTAATATATATATTTTTTAATTTTTAGTATTTGTTGTTATAGCGGCAACGGAAATACATCATTTGTGAAAATTTCAGCTTTCTAGCTATCACGGTTTATGAGATACAGCCTGGAGACAGACAGACAGTGGAGTCTTAGTAATAGGGTCCCGTTTTTACCCTTTGGGTACGGAACCCTAAAAAACAAACTCACCAATAGGTCCTGTATAGAAGTACATGACATATAGAGCAGCATAGAAAGATTCATTTCCAGCGCACATGAAGAATAGGACATTTTTATTAGTGTAGTACAGGCGCATTATAGGATTCTCCCCCATATCAATAAACTTGTGTGATGTCTTTCCTTGCAATGTGGAAGTATGCAAGTAAATCCAGTGGCAGGTTATATCAATGGCCATAGACATTTGGAACCAAAATGTGTACTTAGGATAGAATGTTGCAAGAGTCATCATAAGGCCTGCAGTGCCTGCACGGTCTGTCAACTGATCCAACATAGCTCCGAATTTGGTGCCTAAAATTTCAAAGAAATTTAAGTAAGTTAATTTATGTAAAATACAAAATATAAAGATCATAATGAGAATCGTTTCCTAGTTAGTATGACACTAACCAAGTTTGCGCGAAACATTGTGTATTGTAAAAATAATACATGTTTTTTAGAATTGATTTGAATCTGCAATTCAAGTTAAAAAGTTACACAATGTGCTGATTACAGGGGATAAGGGATATATATATTGAAATATGTATTTGTATTACTTTTTCTGTTCATGATCAATATCAAAAGAACTTACAAAATCTTTAGGGTTCAATAGGTACCAAGTAATTTAATTAAGTTTAGGTAAAGGTCAAGAGATTCCACTCTCTTTTTTATTCCTAAACATAATTAAATTAGATGGATTAGGGCTTAGTAATCGCTTATGATAGGTACTTACTTTGATTGAACAATCGAGCGGCATGCCCATCAAAAGCATCGAGTAAGGCCGAAGTAATATAACATGTACATGCCAGTACACAATGCGTCGGCATAAAATAGAACGATATAATGGCCAGGATAACCCTGGCAAATCCTGGAATGAGAATGATTATTAAGCGATACGTAATTTTATTTAAAATATCCTTGTATAAACGCCTTAAGTTAAAGAAAGGAATTTAATAGCTTACCAATTATGTTAGGAACAAATAGAAAAATATTTTCCTTTGACTCAGTCATTATGTTAAATGAGCACCAACTCTTAAGTTTTTAACCCTCGATTTAATGAACACTGAATGCAATTGATCAGTGTTGCCACCTCAGATTTTTTTAAGGCGCTAGGTCAAACGAAAAATGTCGCCAGATTTCAGAAATTTAGCTAATAAAAAAACCACCAAATTCCGCTAAACTTTGGAACTTGAATCAGACTAAAGCTAAAGAAACCCTTCGTCGATTAAAAACTATAACTTCAAAAAATGTTTAGGGCCAGTTTCACCATTTCTCTATTAAGAGATATCTATTAGTTAAATGACAGTTTTGAATGAATAATTCGTTATATAAAGACTAAGGGAACTCATGGACACGGTATTTGTATTCTATAGGCAGTAAAATAAAACCACATTAATATGTTAATTTTTTCATCAGAAGAAAGAAATTAAAAAACAAAAGAAAAAAGTTAAAAAATATGTAATTTAAAATTCTAGATTATCAAACTGTGATAAATCTTCTACAACTTCATCATCAGTAATTCTCGTAGATGTCGACGCTACTGTCGACGTTGAAGATGTTGATGGCTGTGGTCGTGTGGTTTTGTACGAGTATTTTGTATTTTGGCCAATAGCTGCTATCACATCGCTCGGTAATTCATAGTTGAAACACTTTGCACTCTTTCCTATACCTTTGAGCATAGTTCTTTTTCATAAGTGGAACTTCCATTATAACTATAACTATTTACAGTTTTAGAAGTTCACATACAGTTACAAAACACTCACAAACACAACACAATCAAACTTAAAGACTTTTCAACTAACTACAGGAACCAACCATATTACGGACAAAGAATGACATAAAAAGAAAACATTAACAAACGACTTCGCCGAGGAATTCCCCGGTTATAGAGTACCTAAGCCGAAAACATTATGAAATTCCGGAATGTTAGGGGATTTCCCTATCAAAAATATGTTGCCAGATTCCTTGTTGAAAAACCGCCAAAAAACACTAAAAATAATAAAAGCGCTATATCATGAAAAAATACCACTAAACGCCTTAAAAAAGCACCAGTTCTGGTGGGAAAACCACCAAGGTGGCAACTCTGCAATTGATACAGAATTGTCTGGACAATGTTATTCAAATAAATTATGTAAATTCAACTTTGGGTAAATTGGTTGGAACTTGGATTCTGTATTTTGTTCTCTCTCTCTCTGGTTATTAAGCTACGGACAGACGTGCTCATTACTAGCACGAAAGCATGCTTTTATTGAGCAAGTGCTCATTAGTAGCACGTGTGTAATGTAATGAGCATGCTTATTTAGAGCATGCTCAAAAATCAACCGACGTTTGATTTTCGAGCATGCTACCTGAGGCGAGGGTGGAAGGGGGCGTGCTCCGAGCGCGTCTGAACAGGTTTGCTTATAAGCATGCTATTATTATCGATTGGATCTCGATCCGCGGCGGGCGACTGTTTTTGCGTCAAATTAAAAAACGAAAATTGAACCCACAATATGTCGCGTTGGGGAGAAGAAAAAACTTTGCTTTTTGTGTCACATTATCGAAGTTACGAATGCCTGTAGAACACACATTCTCCTTTATATAAAAATAATATTGCACGAAATAGCATCCATTTTGTCCAAGAGCCTAGTGCCAAATAGCAGCACGTCTGTCCGGTACGTTTGCTTTGAGCATGCTTATTTATGAGTATGCTTCAAGCAAGCATGCTTGTTGCTGGCAAATGTGAACAGTTGCATGAGCATGCTAACTTTAAGCAAGCATAAAAGCAGGCTTTTTTTGAGCACGTCTGTCAGTACCTTTAGTCTCCACCGATAGTCAGCAACTTTCACTTTGACAGTGACATTGCAAAATTGAAATTGGCCTATCATTGTTAGGGTTCCGTAGCCAACATTGGCAAAAACGGAACCCTTATAGATTCGTCATGTCTGTCTGTCTGTCTGTCTGTGTCCGTCCGTATGTCACAGCCACTTTTTTCCGAAACTATAAGAGCTATACTGTTGAAACTTGGTAAGTAGATGTATTCTGTGAACCGCATTAAGATTTTCACACAAAACTAGAAAAAAAACAATAAATTTTGGGGGTCCCCATACTTAGAACTGAAACTCAAAAAAAATTTTTTCATCAAATCCATACGTGTGGGGTATCTATGGATAGGTCTTCAAAAATGATATTGAGGTTTGTAATATCATTTTTTTCTAAACTGAATAGTTTGCACGAGAGACACTTCCAAAGTGGTAAAATGTGTGTCCCCCCCCCCTGTAACTTCTAAAATAAGAGAATGATAAAACTAAAAAAATATATGATGTACATTATCATGCAAACTTCCACCGAAAATTGGTTTGAACGAGATCTAGTAAGTAGTTTTTTTTTAATAATTTAAAACTTACTACAGGTTTGTACGGAACCCTCGGTGCGCGAGTCCGACTCGCACTTGGCCGGTTTTTTTTTAATGCCTGCTTTACGGCTCTGGGTTCTGGTATTGGATTAGTCTATGGCGTAGTTAGGAGACCGACTTGAGAAAAAAAGAAGCTTAAAATGAATAATGATAAAACTCTTCTGCTCTTTTTTTTAAGCTACTATGTTTCTGTTTCTACTTTAGGGCTACGAATTGAAAATTAGTAGGTACTTTATATCTAATAAATATCTATCAATGAGTAAATATAGGTCTACCAGAATCTGATGGCAAAAAGTAACACCGTATACTGGTACTTTTAAGTGTATTTTTAGCAATCTGATTCTGGTAGACACCTGGTAGACCTATAATTAAGTACTTCCTTCGTCATTGATATCTATTGACAAAGAGTATACAATCACTACGTTTTAATTGATTCAAGGCTTCTTCGACGGGAAATAAGTTTGACGCCAGTCTAATATCAAGTAATTCCTTCCTCCAAGTATCAAACCCTATTTGATAATTTGATTAGGTACTTTTTCATTACATACCTACTTGGGTAGTTGCCAGTTGCCACGCATTTTCAAAAATAACAAAGTATACCATAAAATAATTTATTTTCCGATAATTACATATATTTACAATATACCTACTTACAATTGTGTAGGTACACTTTACTACATAATATTGTGAAACATAGATTAATAATTATTGCAGGCCATAACACGTCCTCAAATACCTTACGATATAACCTCAAGTTATAAGGTGATCGCACATCGCTCTGCAAATTTCTAAGTCCAACAGCCAACTTGCCAAGACAAATGCAATAGCCACCAGCAAAACACAAATTCCAGACTTGAAAAAGGCGCTTCTATCAGTTTTTGAAGCGGGTTATTTTGTCTTATGCGATCAGCTTTAAATCAAAAGGAAAATATAATCTTATAATAGTCTAGACTCTAGAGGCTTACACCACAAGTCAATATTTTGCTAGAATAGAATATTCTTTATATTTCTTTCCCTTGACTACGAATTAAATTGTTAAGTTAGCGTGTTTAATCGAGCAATCAGATTACTTATTGATAAAGGATTTGATAATTTTTATCAGTCAGCTCTCAAAAATCTGAATGGTCCACTTAACACACTTCCACTTTCAGTTAACAGTCAAATTAAACTATTTCTAGAGTTATTTGAAGTTAAGGTAACTTCAAATAACTCTAGAAATAGGTTGTTACACTTTCAGTGTGATAAACAATTAATTATTCTTTAATCCCCTTTTATAAAGAAAACTGATAACTTTATAATGAGAATAGGGGTGTGTTCCGAAATACACTGCGAGCACTGTAAGTCCCCAGTGCTCGCAGTGCATAAAACGGAACATCCACTAGTCTGTCTTGTGAAAAAAATTTGGTCGGGTATCCCCGAATGTACTAGATTTTTTTTCCTTTGAGTTTTGTATGGGCCCCAATGTTGCCAGTATCTAAAAACGTTAATTTACCCTAATTTTTCACTAGACAGACTCTAAATTACCTTCAAATCTATAACATATTTGAAGCTCAGGACAGACTGAGCGGCGAGTGGAGTCGTGGCGCGGCGTGCCAGTGGCGTCGGCAATATGAGCGAAACTACTGGCTTCTACTAATTTTTTTCATTATAACAATGTAAACCATATATGTCAAAGTAATAAGGCTGAGTATAAGTTAGTAAAAAAATAGAATAGAAGCCGCGCCTTGGCTCCACTGCACCCCATCAGTGGGCCTTGTGTCTTAGTCGTGACTTCCGTGAGGAGTACTGTACAAACTAATTAATATAAAGTGAAATCAGAAGTTCTGATTATAAAGTCTAATGGAATGCATATAGCAAGAGAAGAAATGTGCAGACAGCGACCACAATGCCGATGATGAGCGAGTCGCGTCGTTTGCGCGCGTTTATTCGGTAAATCAAACTGTTTAACATCGGGAACCTGTGGAATTAATTACATAATTTTATTAATAAACTGTCTTTCTCTCACTACCTCATCCACATGTATTTAGGTTTTAAGGTTCTCCTTGGACTTTCTACAAATAATTTCTTCGAGGGGTCGGCTATGTAGAGAACCTACAGAAAGACTCAGCAGTGTACTTTCATATTATACTAGTCAGACAGCCCATGACAAATTTAACAAAATCTTTAGAAAACCTGTATACCTTTGTAGTAAAGGCGTTAATCGTTTTGCTACTGCGTGCGAATACGTATTAGGCGAAAGGCGCACTAGAAACCACCACTTAGACCACTCATTTATTTTAACGATTTCCATTATGTTAGCGTAACTAACCCTTTTCGTTCCGCAGCTGTTATGCATAAAAAGCTGAGTTGATAAAAGTAAAACAACACGCCTTATCTACACTCAATTCTACCTGGGGTGGTGCACCATAGGAGGCAATGTACACACATATTGCATGGAAGTTTTTTTTTCTACTTGACATGATTGGAAGGTATTTGCTTACCTGTTAGTGATGTCATTGAACCGGGTCTGCATCCGCTTGAATACTTGTCGCTGCGAGGTAAGGTGTTCTCGCGCCTCCATCGCTATGTTTATCTGCTCGTCCACGAGGATGTGGGAACTGAAATAATTAGATAAAAATAATGGAAACCAGAAATAATATTATTATTAATGTAAACCAAGCGGCGATAGCCTAGTAGTCAATGACTTCCGCCTCCTATTCGACAGATGCCTCGAGAAGGAGGCAAAAGTCATTACCACTGGACTATCTATCACTAGGGTTCGAATTCAATTCGAATTTTTTGAGTTAAGAGGATATGGGATGAACGGGAAACTTTGAGAATAGGTATTGAACAATTATATTTCCGTCGCGCTGCTCCTCGAATAGAATTCCATAACACCCGATAGGGACAACTGCAACTTGGACCGATAATACCTATGAAAAATAGTCGAATTCTTACTCTTGTATTTTTCTGTTTCCTCCTCCAAAACAGAACCGATTGTAATTTTTTTTTCAAGAACAATTTAAGAAGGACTCAGGCTATGTCGGTATGTTTTTCTTTTTTTGATTATATTCGTCAAATTTATATGCGGGATATCTGATGATGACGCGAAAACTGGGCCATTTTTTGCAATTTTTGAAGGTTCCAAATTCTTAAAATTATTGATTTATTGAAAAAAGCAAAACATAGGGACATGGCACGGACTCGTATAAATTTTATGGTGCAAAAATATTTTCTCTATTGTAATTATTCACGGAGAAAACAGACTAATACGATTGTATGGGGGAAACCGCCCTCCCGTATCGTCTTAAGTATGTTTTAAACAACATGGTTTAAACGTAAAAGAAAACATTGTGAGGAAAACCGCATGCCTGGCATGTGGATGTTTTTAAAAAGGAAATATTGTTGCTATCAATACACGTGTAAGCGCGTAAGCCGAAACGGGCTTATACGCGCAAAAAAATACGCTAATCTGAAACCGCCTTAAATACTGGCAACGATTTATCGTAAACGTGTTGGTGAATGAAACACCTGCTTAGCTGGTGCCCTGCTTTACCTGTGCAAATGGTTGGCCTCCTTAGCGTACTGGTCGCGTCGGCTGAGCCCGGCCGCGGCGCTGGGCGGCGGACTGCCTCCTCGCAGGAGCTCCTCTCTCTCGCGTCGCGCGCTTACACGGGCTGAGGTCTTTTGAAACTCTTGTTGATAGTCCTGGAAGTACAGTTCTCGTTATTCATCCTGTTCTGTCTTTTATTCATACTTATATTGCTGCCCTTAAGTTGATTACATTTTGTTCTAGCTGTGTTTAACCGATTTTGACGAAATTTGGTACAAAGATAGCTTTTATCCCTGAAATAGATATTAGTTATATTTTACACTGGATAATAAAAGATTTGCGCACGTGTTTCCTGCCACTTATAACTTAAGTACCTTCAAGGCAAGAGTGAATAGGCATCTTCTAGGCAATCACGTTCCAACCTAGACCTCATCATTGCTTTGCACTAAGCATGATTGTCGTCAAGCGCAAGCCTATCACCAATAGAAAAAAAAAAAATGTCTGGATCTACTGAACCGATTTTGAAAATTCTGATACCAATAGAAAGCCACATTAATTGTGAGTGTCATAGGCTAGTTATATATTGACCCGAAAAATTTGGGAGTTCCCCTGGGGGGAATTTCAAAAACTGATTTCACGCGGATGAAGTCGCCGGCATCTGTTAGTATTATATAATATTCTAATTTCTAATAGATGTTTATTTGCAACTGAAGACAGAAGTAATTCTTTAAAGTGTTTAAACCATATGATGGATTTATAATCAATCTAAAAAGACAAAAACCAGTAGAATATAAATTACCATGAGGATCTCCCTGTGTCTCTTGATGGTATGCATTGTAGCTGTTCCACTTGGTGCTAAATCCGCCATTCTGTCGTTTAATGCAGACAGCTGTAAAAACATGTAAGTATAGATATCTACATAAAAGTAATATACCTTTAAAATCTATGTTTCACTTTGTTAATCACTTAGTGAAGTGAAATCTCTCTCTCTGTTCAACGATCTGATTGCTCAGCACCAACAGCTAGACGTATTAAATATTAGTTTTAATGAATTTTGTCAAATTTGTAATTCCCGACTTAGTATGTGTTTTGGCATTGCTGTAAGCGTACCGATGGGACACAGGATATGGGAAATTATTTAACTAAATAGGTTACAGTAGACAGTGGTGGTGATGTGCACCTGGGTAGAACTCCTAGTGTTATGCTCTTTTCTACACATAGAGCTAGGAAACTAAAAGTTGCCTGAAATAACCAATGTAGAGCAGAGGACTAGGCAATAAGTATTTATCATCATCCACAAAAGGCTAAAATTATAACCTTCTGTTGGTAAATCTATTATTATTAAGTTTCATCTAAACTAATATTATAAAGAGGAAAGATTTGTTTGTTTGTTTGTTTGTAATGGATAAACTCAAAAACTCAACCGATTTTAAAATTTCTTTCACCTATAGAAAGCTGGAGAAGCCATCTGACTAAGCTGAGGACATCGGACGGCCGAATCGTCGCATCAAAACCAGAGGTGTTAGCTGAGATAGAAAAATTCTATGAGCAGCTTTATTCAGCCCATGCTCCAAGACCCACGCCTCAACAATCCACGAATGATAAACGTGCGAGACTCGTGCGCCACTACACCGATGACCTCCCGGGTGTCGACGTGGGCGAGATTAGGATAGCCCTCGAACAGCTACGTAATAACAAAGCTCCAGGCGATGACGGTATCACTGCGGAGCTCCTGAGAGCAGGAGGTACTACGGTCTTAAACAAACTCAAACACCTCTTTGATGCTGTCATCAACTCGGGCATAACACCAAAAGAGTGGAGCAGAAGTGTCACAGTCCTCTTTTTCAAAAAGGGAGACAAGAGCCTTCTTAAAAACTATAGGCCAATATCACTTCTGAGCCATATCTACAAGCTGTTCTCGAGGGTTATTACGAATCGTCTCGCCCGAAGACTTGATGAATTTCAGCCTCCAGAGCAGGCCGGGTTTCGTAAAGGCTACAGCACCGTGGACCACATTCACACTTTGAGGCAGATTATACAGAAGACTCAGGAGTATAATCTCCCCCTTTGTCTAGCGTTTGTGGACTACGAAAAAGCCTTCGACTCCATCGAAACCTGGGCTGTTTTGGAATCTCTGCAGCGATGCCAAGTCGATTGGCACTATATCCAGGTGTTGAGCTCTCTTTATCGCGCTGCCTCAATGACCGTTCAAGTCCAAGACCAAAAAACAAATCCGATCCCAATTCGAAGAGGTGTGAGACAGGGAGATGTCATATCTCCGAAACTGTTCACTTGCGCTCTCGAAGATGTGTTTAAGGTATTGGACTGGAAAGGTAAAGGCATAAACGTAAACGGCGAATTTATCTCACACCTGCGATTTGCAGACGACATCGTTATACTGGCTGACTCGCCGCAGGACCTTGAGGAAATGTTGTCCGGTCTTAGCCATTCTTCCAGATGCGTGGGTCTTAAGATGAACGTGGATAAAACCAAAGTCATGTTTAATGACTACGTCACCTCGAGACCCATTACCGTCGAAAATGTCAGCATCGAAGTTGTTCAGGAATACAACTACCTTGGTCAGGTTATACAACTTGGTAGGAACAACTTCGATAAGGAAGCTGACAGAAGAATCCAGCTGGGTTGGGCAGCATTTGCAAAACTTCGTCAGGTCTTCGACTCGTCGATTCCCCAAAGCTTAAAGACGAAAGTCTTTAACGAGTGTGTCCTACCTGTGATGACGTATGGAGCGGAAACGTGGACACTGACAGCTGGCCTTCTCTACAAATTTAAAGTCGCTCAGCGGGCTATGGAGCGGGCTATGTTGGGTGTTTCTCTGAGGGATAGAATCCGTAACGAGGAAATCCGCCGGAGAACAAAGGTAACTGACATAGCCCAGAGAATTAGTAAGCTGAAGTGGCAGTGGGCAGGTCATGTCTGTCGCAGAACCGATGGCCGTTGGGGCAGACGCGTTCTGGAGTGGAGACCGCGTACCGGTAAACGCAGTGTGGGACGACCTCCAGCCCGCTGGACCGACGACCTTAAAAAGGTAGCGGGAAGTGGGTGGATGAGGAAAGCGGAGGACCGTGTGGTGGCGCTCTCTCCAAAAGGCCTATGTCCAGCAGTGGACGAATGCAGGCTGATGGATGGATGGATGGATGGATAGAAAGCTACGTTATTAGCGAGTAACATAGGCTATATTATATTTTCCAAAAAATTAGAGATCCTTATGAAAATTGCAATAATGTGAACTATGTGAAAAAAAATTGTCTCTCCTGAAAGCTTCAGTGGTGTTCCCTGCGTAAATACACTCGGCGTCAAAAAAATCGCACCTTTCAAAAAATCTACTTCAAACAACTGTAAACCTTATTTGACATCAATAATAAGGGTCATGTTGGATATCATTTGAAAGGCGATGAAATGGAGAGCACAAAAACAATTCAATTTATTATTTTTCTTTTATTGGAAAAGCACAAAAAAAATAAGTATATAAAACAGTAAAAGTCCTTAATTAAGCCTTAATTTAAAACAGATTAATTACACAAAAAAGAATACAAAAATGATCTTAAAACTAATCTAAAATCTAGTGTTACCCCCCTTGCCCTGATGACGGCTTCCATACGATCCCTCATGGATCTTACCGAGATCCCAACCTCTTGAAGGTAGTCGCGCACAATAATTGCAGTGTGAGCGCGAGCGTTGTCATGCATCAACGTGAACCCCTCGCCAACAAAACTGGCATAGGGGGCCACATGGTCTTCCAGGATCTCTGTGATGTACCGGTGAGCAGTCAGCGACCCTTGCCCGCGAGCACCTCGAGCCCGGGAGACGCAAACAAGGTCGGTTTTGCCGTCGGCCGACATGCCGCCCCAGAACATACAAGAACCGCCTCCATATTCCACCGTCTCCTGGATGCAGGCTTGGGCGAAACGTTCACCCTGTCTTCTGTACACTCTTTTGCGTCTTTCGTTGCAGAAAAGGCACACTCTCGTCTCGTCTGAGAAGAGAACAGCTTTCCATTGTTCGAGGGTCCAATTGACGTGTTCGCGAGCGAATTGCAAGCGGGCTCGCCGATGCTCTGCGGTCAATTTTGGACCTGTAGCAGCTCTTCGCGCCGCTATTTTCCTCTCCCCCAGTCTTCGTCTAACCGTAGACACACTCACGGTTCTTCTGTTAGCTGTCTGGAGCTGCTGTCGCAACTCAACAGCATTTAAGAAGCGATTTCTCAAAGACGTCGACACGATGAATCGGTCGTCTCTCTCCGAGGTGCAGCGACGTCTACCAGACCCATGTCTTCGGACGTAGCCACCGGTCTCCAGGAAACGCTGGTACACTCTTCGAACCGAAAAACGGCTCAAGTTGAGTTGCCGAGCGACATCACACTGCCGCATGCCTGATTGCAGTAGTACAATCGCTTGGGCGGCCTCATCGACAGTGGTATCCATTTTCAAGGGTGTTTTTCTTGGGAATGAGCTTCTCGTGTGTCCACTTCAACGGTTGGATAGCGAATGATCCCGATTGAACCTGTATTGACCCTTTTATACCTACAAAAGGTAGCGCAACTAGCGGCTGTTTTAAGGAGCAAAATTGTAGGTGTTTTCTTCTTCTTTTTTTGTGCTCTTCCAGTAAAAGAAAAATAATCAATTGAATTGTTTTTGTACTCTCCATTTCATCGCCTTTCAAATGATATCCAAAATGAACCTCATTATTGATGTCAAATAAGGTCTAAAGTTGTTTGAAGTAGATTTTTTGAAAGGTGCGATGTTTTTGACGCCGAGTGTAGTTAAAGTTACACCAAAACAATGTATGATGGAATTGTTCCTCTCAAAAAGTTCTACGCAAAGTCTGCGATAGCATATATCTATCTTTTAAGGTTGACTCACAGTAACCATTTTTATGATTTTCAAATTTGGTCTAAACCAATGCTTTACTTGCGAAGGTGTTTTTACCGACATAGTATTATTACCTTATCAAAATAAATGTGTTAGTAATCTCAAGTATTTAATTAAGATAAAAATTGTCCTACACACCATTTAATTTAGATGAATATCTTATGAGAAATATCTGGCTATATTGGGTATAGACTATTATGATTATTAGTGCTACCTGTGGCGGCGGCTGGAGTAGCTGGGGCGGATCGCTAGTATTACATAAGTAAGTACCTTATTCAATAACTGTTGCAGCTCCATGGATAAGGTGTCAAACATGTCCTCGCTATTTATCAAAGGTACGCTCTCTGAACTGAGACCTGACGTCCCAGAGCTGACTCCTAGTTTACTGAAAGCCACTAACTTCACATCTATATCATTTTCCAGTGTGCGGGCTTGCTTTCTTACATCTGCAAAAAAGAGTAAAAAATGTATCCTATTGCAACAGTCTTCTTTTTTCTTTAAGAATTTGAAAACAATATTTGAAGGTTTATGGTGTAACTAGATGATGTCCTCATTGTCCTAGGATTTAGGTTTTGAAAATCGCACTGATACACTTTGATTTTCCGGGATTATAATGTAGCCTGTCATCCCCGTGTTGCAACCTATCCTGTACCAAATGTCGGCAAAATCGGTTGAACAGATGGGCTGTGAAAATGTAGCAGACAGACAGACACACTGTGGGTTTGATATTGGGTGCGTTCCGAAATACACTGAGAGCACTGGAAGTCCCCAGTAAAGAGCACTGCCAGTGCTCGCAGTGCTTATAACGGAACACACACATTATAATTTACATGGGGTGGATGCTGTGACAGCTTCTGATGTTAGTTTTTACGAAACATCATGTGTGTGTTCCGTTATAAGCACTGCGAGCACTGGCAGTGCTCTTTACTGGGGACTTCCAGTGCTCTCAGTGTATTTCGGAACGCACCCTATATCAGTAACTACACAGGGAATAAGATGCTACGTCACAATAGAGATTGTTGCCGGTCTATGGGAATTATTGTGATTTGAGATTATAATTGCAGTTTGCACTCACCTTCCCAAGTCGAGCCTGCCATTGCAGACATTTTGCTCAAGTACCTATACACTATTTGTGTAGCGGTTTAAACTTCAGGAGCTTATCTACTCAAAAGTAAGTATTACACTTTTGTCTAAAGCTTATTTTTAATTGCGTAAAAAACACACGAAATCAGAAAATGTTGAGTTGTTGATAAATTTGACAACTCGATGACATTTTGACATCGGCCAAAAACAGTGACATTGACATTGATGTAAATCTCAGACTCATTTTACGCAGAAAAATACGGTCCACAGAGTACATTATGTGTGTGTTCCGTTATAAGCACTGCGAGCACTGGCAGTGCTCTTTACTGGGGACTTTCAGTGCTCTCAGTGTATTTCGGAACGCACCCTATATATACTGATCTGATACGGTCCCTCTCACAGACATATAAATATAAGCAGACACAACATAAATTTCACACCCACATAGACAAGTGTATGCGAATCAGTGTGACTTAGTGTGACCGTGTCCCTGCAAGCAAAAATGTGTATGTATTAATTTGCTGCAACACTGTGCTACACCAACGCACACATTGACAAAAATTCAATGCGTGGCAGTCATTATAAGCACCGACCAGAAACAAAAGAAGACGCACTAGTCCATAGACTATAAATAGCTTACTAATGGCGGGCGGAGGCGAGGAATGTATATAAAGTGGTGCCCACGTGATCCCATTCATATAATTTATCTTTTTTCTCGCTCTCTCTATAAAATACAATAGCCAAACAATGGAGTTTTCAATGATGGTCGGTTCTTTCTCTTTCTTACAATTCTACTATACGAGAGTTCAGTGGGGTGGGAGGCCGGAAAAGGATGTGACGTAGTAAAACTACAGACCATGCTAGAGATGAGCTCGAAACGATAACTCTATAATCGATTTTTCGATACATTACGGTTTTTTAAAACTACCGGTTTTTGTTCTAGGATGCTATTAACCATAATATTAACATAATTACAATTTGTGAAAAAGAAAACAAAATTTCAGTGAAAAAAATGTATTTTCATTTAAAATCTTTTTACACTACCACCGGTTCGGAATGCAGTCTGCTGAGAAGAACCGGCAAGAAACTCAACAGCTGTTTTTTTTTTGTATAAAATTTGTAATGTACAAAATATTTTTTAATACAATTTTTTATGTAGGTACAAAATATTTTTTAGGTACACAAAAATATTTTCTTTACAAATTTCAGAAAGATACTTCAGTATTTTGTACCAACCAATGATGTAAAGTTTACAAGTATTTAAAACCAAAACAATTAGGAATTTGAAAAGATATTTTTGGTTATTATTAAACAAGATTTTATCTAATGGGTCATGCCACACAACTACGCGGTGGTAAAGCGAGGTTTAGACTAGCAAGAACTTCTTGCAAGTTATTCCGCAAGTACTTGCAGAATTGTTAACACTACGAGCAATATTGTACATCATTACATGTACATACATTTGTGACGTGCGGCAAGTGAGCTTGACGTGATTGTTTACACGGTAGAAATAGCATGCGGAAGTCAACTTCTGCAAGTTTTGTTGCTAATCTAAACCTCGCTTAAAACAATAATACTTATGTATTTTTGCTCATTCGATTTCCAGGTGGCACTTTAAAAATTAGATTGATTCAAAATACAGCTTAGGAATAGTAGCTTCTTCACAGCTTTGAGCTTTTACAAATTCTTCATATTAAGCTAGTAAATTATTTTAACACAAATAGCCATTATAATAAAAAATAGTATCTCAGCTGTGAGAACAAGGCATTGCCAATGTTAACAAGTAAAATAATTAAAAGTAAAAATGTATTTTAATGTGTGTGTACTAAAAAGGATCGAAACTTACTCATACAAAACAAAATATATAGCAAAATTGAAGTGATATTTGCAGACAACTATATCTAAAACGATTTAGTAGTTTTTGAAAATTGGCCTAGCACTTGGAAACTTATGGAAATTAATAACGGACAGCGCCATCTTGATGTGATTAAGTATAAACTAGAGTAACTATCGTGGACCCTTATTATTTTTTTTGTGATGTAACCTACAAATTCACGATTTTCGCATTTATGCTATATGATAACCCCTAATTGACAGACAACCAAGTGTTCCAATAAGGGTTCCTTTTTCTTTTTGAGGTACGGAACCCTAAAACCCCTAAACGAAACACACACACGCAAGAAATTATTGCTTAAGTGCAATCTATGTACAATAATAATCGATTATTATAGACAAATCATAGATAAGTACAATCTCTATTCAGTCACCTGTAAAAATGTGACCGAATAGCTCAATATATCTCAATAGAAGAATTTCACTTAACATCTCAATTGTTTATCTTCACTAACGAGCCACATAGTAAAAAGTAAATTTTTAAATAATAATACCTATGTGCATGAATAACTAATTTGTGATTTAACTTGTTTTATTAGAAAACCGGTCAAGTGCGAGTCGGACTCACAAACAAGGGTTGGAACGTGGAAGCGCCATCTACATTGATTTAAGTAAACTAATTATTATTACTTTTTGTGATGTAACCACAAATTCGGATTTTTTCCTTTACTTGTGCTATAAGATCTACAAAATTTCATGATTCTAGGTCAACGGGAAGTACCCTATAGGTTTTCTTGACGACACCACGGACAGACGGACGGACAGACAGACAAAGTGATCTTATAAGGGTTTCTTTTTTGCTTTTCAGGTGCGGATCCCTAAAAAAGGAAATTGACAAACATACAAACAAACATCATGCAGATAAGCAATTGGTTCAGAAATATTAGTGACTTTGGCGTCGTGCAGTTCTATAACTAGCACCCTTAGTTACCTTTGTTGTTAGCATATCTTCCATTTCCTTTCCCTTTTTTCTAGAATCTACATTGTGAATTCTTCTATTGAAGTTGATACACCATTGTCTAACTTGCATTCTAATCACATATAACCAAAAAGCTTTCAAAAAATCTGATTTATGCTCAAGGCATGTCATAAAAGATGTATCTAGACATTCTAATTTACTGACCAAGTCTGTGTAAATGAATACTTTACAAATTTTTGGCAATGTTTCTTCAATTATATATATACAATGCCAAACCAGAACCACAAGTTCATGTGATGGATAATATAATTTTTTATTACTTGAGTCATATTCTTTCGTTGCTATCAAAGAATGAAATGGCTCAATTTCATTGGACAATAGTGTACTTTTACAATTTTGGCATTCACCACAATCAAGTTTTGGCAATATATGTCTGCAAATTGCACCAGCAATATAAGAAGCAGATTGGGTTTGAAAAATGTTTTCAGCAGGAATAGAATTTTCAATGAAATTTAAATTTTCAACATCTGTAGTGAAGTCATTATATTGAATGCCTAATTTTGGTCTATTAATTAAACTACTGAGAGTACCCAGCATTTTGTCAGTATCGGAAGTGCAATTGGCATACAGAGATTGTCCAGTCGTTATATTATTTATCAACAACGTTTTGAATAATGCAACAAAATTATGACAGTCAGGATGTGTGCTAGCACCACCTTGACCTCTAATTTGAGAGAAAAAATTTTCCAGGGGGTCCTGGTTCAGACGCTTGAGACTTAAGAATTTAACGCCTTCAATTTTTTTTAAATCCGCCCAAAGATGCTTTACTGTTTTTATGTCATGAGTAAAATTTCGTAACGATATAGGCTTACTTTCTCTTGAGTCTGTTGCCTCAAATTTCATTGATTGTAGTTTCTTCAATGCATTATTCCAAAACTCTAAATGAGTTGAATTCAAGGACAAAGCGTTAGATAGTTCGCCTCTAGTATGACCAGCACAGTTCAGGCTGTCAAACAAATTGTTTATGAATATGATGATTTCAGCAGTGAAGAAACCATTATCAATGTTCACAGATGGAACACAATAATCATGTTCTAATTGCAGATCTTCATATGTCTTCATCCTGTTCTGTAAGGCTGCAAACACCTCTCTGCTGAAGACTTGTGCAGCAAATTTGACCTGTAAAGTTGAAAGTTGCAATATTACAAAGAGCCATAGAGAAGAAAAGAAGAAGTTGCAATATGATTACAATTAAAAATACTAGTGGCAATGGCGCAACCAACAAACAAACATACTTCCACATTTATGATATGGGTAGCGATTATGACCTAATGCCGACGATTACCGATATTAAACCGATAAACCGAACCGATGATTAAACCTACATGCCTGAGAGTTCTTTATAATGTTCTCAAAGGTGTGTGAAGTCTACCAATCCGCACATGGCCAGCGTGGTAGACTATGGCCAAAACACTTCTCACTCTCTGTAGTGAGCCGGTGATGGGTTGATCATGATGATGAACCACTTTACAGTTTTCAGATTTTTTTCCCCGAATGTCTGCTATAAGACCTACCTACCTGCCAAATTTCATGATTCTAGGTCAACAGGAAGGTACCGTAGGTTTCTTGACAGACAGACAACAAAGTGATCCTATAAGGGTTCTGTTTTTCCTTTTGACGTATGGAACCCTAAAAATTGTACGTGGACGAAGTCACGGGCAACTGCTAGTAATTTATATATGTATACTATGATAAGCAGTGATAGCCTAGTGGTTGAGATCACAGCCTCTTATTCGGAGGGTACAAGGTTCAATCTCAGACACACACCTCTAACTTTTCGGCGTTATGTGCATTTTAGGCAATTAAGGTTTCTTTAAAGGTGAAGGAATACATTGTGAAGAAACATGAATGCATGCCTACTCAGTAGTGGGCTGGCGATAAGATGATTATAAACAAATAAAATATTTACTGACCTTCATCTTGTCATAAGAGTTTGGTTTAATATGCTTGTCGGTTAATTTGGTAGTTCTCGCACGACCCTGTGCGCCATCTGAAGCATACACCATTTCGATGTAGTCCCATTGAGCACGCTGGGTTCCAATCAGCAAGTCCTTCTTCTGGAAATTATTGCGAAAACATTTTAGTAGGTGCGGAACATCATACATGTGGTATAATTTATTTTTGTCTATCATATAATGAAAGATATTTGGGTCATCATTACCACTACGAAGAATATCTTCGCGTGTGTCAGCTATTAATGAATTTATTGCTGCAACATTGGCTGAGCCTTGATCTGAGACAGTACATCTCAAAATAAATCCTGATTTAAATATTGCTGCAATCAGCTCTTTCAGTATCTTTTTTAAATGAAATGTTTTAATTCCATCACGAACAAAATAAAAAGCTATGGGTATTTTCCAATTTGAAAATATACCACGCAACATAAAAACCAAAGCTTTGTCAGCAACATTATTAGTGCGTTCACCACCTCCTAGATCTTCAAAACCCTCGATAACCCCAGTATGAAAATTAAAAAACAAATTTTTATTAATTGCCATTTCATCAAACAGCAACACACACTGCAATCCCATTGAATTTTTGTTTTTAGCTGCATCTGCCAAATGCTGAAATATAAATTCATTAATACCTGGTCTCAAAGGGATGTTATTTAACAAAGATCCTATAGTAGATTTACTTGGTAATCTTATGTTTTTTTGCAAGAATCTGTAACATTTTGGACTCAATTTATACAAAGAAAGTGCAAAAATTTTTTCATCGTCTGTGTATCTAGAACCTTTTCCTTTTACACCAGATAATCTTAATTGTGAGTCGACCAATATTTTTCCAAAATTACTCAGTAGAGGATACTTTTTGATAAAAAGTTTTACTTGAGTAGACCATGACAGTGTCTTTGATTTTAATTTATTAAATCTCAAAGTTAAATTTCGCAACTTCATTTTTAACATTTCATTCCCCACACGTAGCTTTTGCTTACGAGGGGTCTCATTTTGACCTAAACGAACTCTAGGAATTAAATCTGACTTTATATGGGACTTATTTTTTTTTTTTTTTTTTAATCTGATTTATTTGGGGGCTTTTCTTCACAAAACAAAGAACGTCAGTTATGACGTCTAGAATGTGATTTTACACGTACTGGAGTTCTTTGTATGGCAGATATAACATCAGAAGGCATGGAATTAGATGGAAGAGGACTCAGTTGACCAACTGTTAGTTCTGGCTCTGTAGACTGGTTTTGAGTTGCTGTACTTGTATTACAGGAATGTACTACATTTGTACTTATAGAATCTGTCATAGAATCAGACTGTACATAAAAATCAGGTTCAGTAGTTTCTTTATTTATTTGAGAAGCCACACACCGGACTTGCTCATTAATTGGTTTGCCCTAAATGATTGCCCTAAGATCACATTTTAGCAGAATACCAAGCGTAAATCATACTATAGGTACATCTCTTACACAAAACAAACTAAAGAATTAGGAAATAATAGGTAAATATAAAAAGATCCTGTTAAAACTGTAGCGAAGCACCCGGTTTCAATCTTTCAAATTCTCATTTCTCGCACCACAAAAATCGTTGTGAAAAACACCGACCAGAAACAAAAGGTGAAAAACACCGGTGAAAAAATATGAAAATATTGAAAATGACACACAACAGCCATGTTTTTTTTTACGTTTAATCTTAATTTATTGGCTGATTCGAAATAGTGGTGGCTTCTTATTGGCTCATTCAAATGCAAATAGCCAATAAGACTTTACGTGCATTTCAAAAGAACCAATTAAATTCGATTATGTAGTATATATACTCTCATTATATACAAATCAAATGTACATAGTCGGGTAGAACGAGACAAAAGCGACCCCGGTACAAAACGAGAGGGATGGACTGATGCATCTACTTCGCCCTCGAGTTGAGAGGCCCTGGAAACAAAAGAAGACGCACTAGTCCATAGACTATAAATAGCTTACTAATGGCGGGCGGAGGCGAGGAATGTATATAAAGTGGTGCCCACGTGATCCCATTCATATAATTTATCTTTTTTCTCGCTCTCTCTATAAAATACAATAGCCAAACAATGGATTATAAGACAGCTATGAGACCTATGGCGTTTGTTTACATTGTGTTGTCTTGGGTGTCATAAGTTTTTTGTGAAATTTGGAGATTTATATGAATATTTACTGAAATAAAATGGTGAAGTGTTGTGTCCCCCTGTGTTACAACGCTTCGTACAGGAAAACCCCAGAAGTAACGTTCCATCGGTAAGTAAAATTCACGCTATCATGTAGCTTTGGAATGTTTTCGTATCGCATCGTATCAAGGCTAAGATATCTAATATTTTATAGTTGTTATGACGAAATATGTAGCCATGCATATATTAAAACTATAATATTATGGTTTTCTGTAGAAATACATGCTTTAAGTTGTTGAATAATCTTTTTTGACATTTGAGAACTTTAACAAATTACAGGGCCGGACTCGACGACTCTTTTATTTTAAGTATATAACTTCGACTTTTAATTTCAGGTTTCCAAAGGATGAATACCTGAGAGACCTATGCATAAAAATATTAATAGAAAAGACTGGCAGACCAACTCATGGAGTGCTATATGCTCCAAGCATTTTACAGATAATCTAAGAACGTAATATTATATTCCGTACAATTCTATCTCCTGGTGCAATACCGACCATTTTCAAAGAAAAGTTAGTTGAGGTCTTATACTAAGTAGGTACCAATTTACCTTATCTTCCATTAGGTGGATGAATTTCATTAATTTTTATTGAAAACCTCAATACAGATTCTAAAGCACTAATTGTAAAGTTTATTTGAATAAAAAACATGTGAGTTTAAAACACCTGTTGTAATTTTCTATTTAACCTGTTTTTGGAATAACGATTCGATTCGATTGTTTAACAACATTTATTTGGCTTACGGCCAAGAAATTATTGTCAATAGGAACTTTGAGCTAAAATCTGGCGGTATTTACACGATATCCGTTGGTACTGTTCTTCTAAATAATATCCCCATCATCTGCGCGTCGACGCAGAGCGAGAACGACGCGAGAACCACTGGCCATGATACTGACGGAGTCCTCAGGATTTGAGTTGTAACAGGAACTATAACTCCGCGCGCGACGGTGACGATATCACACGCAGCGCGGAGCTCACATCTATATTCACCACATTGACTAGGGTCCCGCACGTGGTGATGATTACCATTACTAGTGTTACTATATTGCAGTTGTGATCGCTTGTGATGAGGAAATTATAAAAGTACCAATAATAATTATTTTTAAAATCCTTACAAATTATAGCTTCCAAATGATAGGTGTCTTTAGGTCAATTTTTTTCACGCAACCTAACCCTACATATTAATATAATGTTTTATGCAGCAACAAGGTTCGGCCCTGAGTTTTGTGTATGTGTGCGTAATGTTTTCGTGTGTTTGTAATTGCCACGCTATTTTGTACGTTATCTTGACTCTGCTTCTCTTTATAACTCTGTGGTCCCTCTTGAGTATATCCAATTAATCTGAGTTCTTGAGTTTTTCAAGTGAAAGCCGATACTTATCCTTTCTCTGTCTACGGGTACAGGTAACCTGATAAAGGTACTAAAATTATACATCAATGCTGGAGCCACAACAAATCACAAGCCAAACAAAAAACTATCTATACTTAACATTTGGGGATATCCGCTTTATCCACAGACATATTAATAACTCTGTGGCAATATCTAGCACTCAGTTTTCGCTATATGTAAGAAGTACACTGGCATCGAAATTCCTCTCCTTATAATAATATTTAGAATTTTAGATGGTCTGTTTGTCGTCTCTAAAAAGCAAAACTTAGCTGAAGGCGCTGAAGGTCAGAAGGGTCACCTAACTTCGATGAGGTCAGGTACCTATACTTATCTCAAAGTAGGTCGTTGAATTTGAAATATTACGGAATCCCAGGTACCCGCATAGTGTGGATGTTACACAGCTGTTGTGTAATGTTTTAATTCAGATCATTTAATTCTCTTTCAACAGCCCGCAATATTTGCTTAATGCTTTTTATGCTACACTTTCTCTCGATATATGTATGTATTAGGGTGTAAAATTGGCCTGTTAGACCAGTCAAATTACACTATTACTCGGAAAAAATTATTAACAGGATGGGAACAGTTGGAAATGCAGGGGTCGGGCCTTTGCTTATTCACTGAAAATCAATTATCAGAAGAATCCTCAGCTTATCCGAGCGATATTGAAGAAGAAGAAGATAATGAAATTACAAATAGAAGCGATATTGAAGAAAGAGATAATCAATAATTTACAAAATATTATGTATTAAAAAAACCTCGATTAATGTTTTTTATCAAATAATAAAACTAAGGATCTTTTGTATTTTTTTCCGTACAATTGAATAGTGCAATTGGTTTTTAAGAATTATTTGAAAATTTAAACAAATTATTAACATTTAGTAAAAAAAGGATGGTTGCAAAATTCATTTTTTGATTTTTCCAATTTTTGAGCATGTTTCTAAATGGGGACTGTATTTTTTTATTATTTCACAAGAAAGTATAACTCAAAACGAAAAAATTGAGACCTGAAAGAAGTCTCTACGACAATTTTCCTAAGGAGAATTTTAATTTGAAAAATATTTTTTTGGGGCGAAAAACGTGATTATTTCGGAAGTCTCTTAATATTTTTATCTGAAAAAATTTGTGGATATTTCAGACAAAAAAAGGTCATACTTTCACCAACTTTCGTCAAAATAAAATTATTTAGTGAAAATGAAAAATATAAAACGATAAAAGCGGGTTTTCGCATTTTACTCGGAGATTTTGAGGATATGTGAAAAAATTATTCATACAAAAGTTGTAGATCTTTTTATGATCTACCATTTTTCTATTGTACACTTTTCTCTCCGACTTCAACTTTCGCCTAAATCGCAATAATCCAAAATTCCACCCCTTTTCATCCCCCATGTTTATCTGGAAAACCCCTGCTCACGCATTTATTATTATTTATTTTTAACCGACTTCAAAAAAAGGAGGAGGTTCTCAATTCGACGTTTTTTTTTTTGTACGTTTGTTACGCGATTTCTCCGCCATAATTTGAACCGATTTTGATAATTCTTTTTTTGTTTGTTTGGTAGTCAGAGGTACTAATTTGGTGAAGATCTGATGAATATCTCCGGAGATGGAGAACGGAACCCCTCAATGGATAAGAGTAAATTGCTCGCGATCAGTGTGATAGTTTTGTAAACAGTATGTTTTAACCATGCATAGAATATCTTTTTTTTTTTTAGGGTTCCGTACCAAAATGGTAAAAATGGAACCATGGTGCGACTTTCTCCGTCCGTCTGTCACAGTCGATTATTTCAGTAACTATTAAAGCTATTGACATGAAATTTGGAATAGTTGTAGGTATAAAATATAATAGTGGCCCAATATCATGGAAATCAGAAAAATTGAAAATTATTTTTAGTTTAATTAAAAAAGTGGGGAAAATCAGGGGTTTGAAATTTCAAAGTAGGATAACTATACCAAAAGGACTTTGTACTTGACTTGTGCACTCTAAAACAGATTTTTATTTATTTTAATGCATAGTTTTGGATTTATGGGGCAAATTGTCAAAAAAATACCGTTCCCCCTTGGAACTCTACCGTATTACGCGTTCAGCAACTCACAGCGCAAAAAAAATTACAATTAAAATAAATAGCAAAAACAGTGGGGCCACTAAAAATTATTAAATAAAAAAATTTCAAAAAAAAATAAAAACCGACTTCAAAAACCACAAACACTAAAAAGTTAAAAATAATTTAATTTATTATGTATACAATAACAAGAGTTAATGTAGTTCTATAATAACATTTTTTAGAGTCGGTGCCAATGTGGAGTCACGTCAACAATAATGAAGAGTAGGTAGACGGTTCATGCGGCTAATTGGTTGGACTCCAAAAAATGTTAATAAAGAGTCAATTTTAGGGGAAAAATGAAAAGAAATATATTTTTGGACTCTATTCCTCTATTCCTATATCTTTAAAATGATAATATACCGCAACCCTATGTAACGATATAAAAATATTTTACTTCGCATTCGCTTCTATGAGAGCCCCCCTGAAATAAAGATTTTTATAACTTTTTAAGCCATATTCGGCGGGAGGCCATCGGTTTACATATAATATTTAAATTTGAAGTAATTATGTTCAGTGATTCAGAAGTTTTAAGGCTCTGACAGATGACGGACAGACGGACGGACAAGTGCCAATTCACTCAAGTAGACTCTAGAGTGTCAGAGACCTTCGCTTCGCTCGGTCAACAATATCTAAAATTATTACTAAATATTATAATAATTATAATGTGACTTCATCCGCATGGAAAAGGGTTAAATTGATTCCCGTTGGGACACTTGCCTGTGTTACCTAGTTCAGGTTAGAAGCTAGAACAACATAATCTGAGCTGCAACAGCATAATCGGTTCAGCCCTGTAGCCTCATAGGCGTGAAGTAGAACCTTTGAATAAAAGAGTAGAACAAGAGTAGAACATCGAAACCTGTGATCGAAACCACAAAATAATAGTAGTTTGTGATATAAATAGGTTTTTACTTAAGAGTTGACTAATGTCAGCCCGATGACGCCAGTCAAACGCCAGTCGAGGGCTGACCATCGTCCAAAGAGTATAATCATCGTCACGAGTTTGTTAAAACCTTAACGCCCGTGAATCACACAATATTTTTCAATACATTTGTGAGAAAACTTGAAAATAAAACTCGAGTAGGTAGGTACAAGGTACCTACTCACTAGAAAATGGTTTCTCACGCCCGTACTTATTTCGAGATTTTTGGCGGCTAATTTTTTTTCTCACATCTAAAATACCTACCTAATTGTTGATTTAATTTTATTATTCCACAACACATAAACCACTCATATTATTTAATAATTTGTATGAAAAACTCAATGAAACTTTTAAAAATAGCGCGCACAGATTATAGTCCTACCTATCTACGGCGCGTTCAAAGCACAGCTCAAAGGGCGCGTTGTTGCAATGGCTTTTTAGGGTTCCGTAGCCAAATTTGGCAAAAACGGAACCCTTATAGATTCGTCATGTCTGTCTGTCTGTCTGTCTGTCTGTCTGTCCGTCCGTATGTCACAGCCACTTTTTTCCGAAACTATAAGAACTATACTGTTGAAACTTGGTAAGTAGATGTATTCTGTGAACCGCATTAAGATTTTCACACAAAAATAGAAAAAAAACAATAAATTTTGGGGGTCCCCATACTTAGAACTGAAACTCAAAAAATTTTTTTTCATCAAACCCATACGTGTGGGGTATCTATGGATAGGTCTTCAAAAATGATATTGAGGTTTCTAATATCATTTTTTTCTAAACTGAATAGTTTGCGTGAGAGACACTTCCAAAGTGGTAAAATGTTGGTCCCCCCCCCCGTAACTTCTAAAATAAGAGAATGATAAAACTAAAAAAAATATATGATGTACATTACCATGCAAACTTCCACCGAAAATTGGTTTGAACGAGATCTAGTAAGTAGTTTTTTTTAATAATTTAAAACTTACTACAGGTTTGTACGGAACCCTCGGTGCGCGAGTCCGACTCGCACTTGGCCGGTTTTTTTTAATTGGCTTTATGGCTCTAGGTTCTAGCTCTTAATTCCCAACCTGGACTATTCAGCCTTTACTTTTTTGATTTACAATACTTAAAACAATTTTAATTAATTATATTAAATACAATTTTTAATTTCATGAATTGATTTCATCAATATCTAAATGTTAATATTTTTTAAGTTTTTTTACTTACAAAGTCAATATCAATAAGAACCTTCTTGCAAGAAAACTTTTTATTGAGAAGTGAAATAGACTTAAAAAAATTAAAAAAAAACTGCAAATTTACTGCACGAGGGCAGTAAATTCTGCAAATTTACCGCACGAGGGCAGTAAATTTAACTTTCAAGCCCTGTTTACTGCCTCTGTAAGTGCATTTTTCGAGCAAGTGTAGGTATTGAAAAAAAATATACACGTCTGATCTACGTAACCTCATTTGTCGATATAGTTGACATAATTATCATTGACGTTCAATGACGGAATTTCTTTAATCATTGTTGACATTGCATTACAAGAACATAATATTTTATTGTCAACCTTAGAAGTGTCTGGTAACCCTTTGATTATTGGTTACATGTTGGTAACCAATAGGTAGGTACAAAGAATTTCCAGGAGTAAGTAGGTACCTATCAACAAAACGTTTGCAGTTCCCAAAGATAATTAATGCCATAATAATAATATATTATCTAATTAATTAAATGGACTTTATGACGCAAGAATACCTGTACTTTTTGACTGGTAAGGCTGGTGCCAAGCAGAATATGAGCGTCTGATTTTTGCCATTTAGCTCAGCATATCCCATAGTCGGAGCCCGTAGAAGTAGGTTACTCCGAAGTTGGTAAGTAGGTATACTTACAATATTTTTATATCTACTTTTGTTTAAAATCTTTTTATAAGCAATAAAGGAATCGTACCGGAATCGGACCAAAGTCCGCGATTAACCTTCGCGTTGGCCCTTTGAGATGGAGCTGCACATACTGGCGCGACAGGAATTCCGCTATCGGGCACGAAATCAAAGTCTGCGGAACGCTGTGTATTTTATTCCACTTCCGCTCATCGCTGCCCACCAAAAATACAGCCTTAGTATTGAACGGGCTTCTATTTGCCAATATAGTCTCTATGAAATATTATAGAGTTACCCAATAGAATGAGCGTTTTTTGTGGTAGTTAGTACCCGTGCAAAGCTTGTAAAAAGTAAATGTTTTATATTCAAATAAACTTTTCCAAGTAGGTACTTTTGAATCGGCAATTGAATCTGTCACTGGTTCGGTACCTAATGACATTCCTACCGAAAAGAAATAGCATGAAACTCGTAGGTAGGTACATTACAGGTATACGTATAAAATGTTTCCAGTTTCTACAATAACAACTAACAAGTGTTTCTTTGAAGTGTTTGAAACTAGTAACCAAGGTGATTGCGTCCCGAGTTCCCGCTAACATATCGATCGTTGCCTTCTAGAGAGTGATAACTACTAATGATCATTGAACACACCTTCCTTTGCATTATCTTTTTCGTAGGTACCTTTTGTAAAACATAATTAAGTACCATACCTTCTTATTTAAGTAAACAGGTAAATTAATTAATTATTAAAGCGCGTTGTATCCGTGCGTAGTGACGTGAAAACGCGACGCGTTTTCAATTTTGTATGAAGACTGAGACCCTCTATAGTCTATTCCGTGCTGAAACCTATGGATGATGTGATGACGCCCGCTACGTTTTAAAAAACCCTTGTAAACTCTTTGATTTTCCACAAAAAACGTCCGTCTCCGAGGTACAAGCTATCCCAGTACCAAATTATTAAAATCGGTCAAAAGAATTGGCCGTGAAAAGGTGCAGACAGACACACTTTCATATTTAAAATATTAGTTATAGATATGGATTAAGTATGGCCTAGCCAATGGTCTAAGTAGTGCCTAGCATGCTAGGCTCTTTGTATGACAGACTGAGGCTCCAACAATTGTAGGAACATTGTTGGTAGGTAGGTTTTTTTTTGTTGTCGGGGAAATCTCCTTAAGATACCTGACTTCCTGGGGGGGAAATAGGGTTATGTAGGAGTTCTAACTACTAAAACCCCCTCGCTGGCCAGCCTTAACGCATGTCGGGAGGCTCCGAGATCTCTTAAGAACGCATCGGTGCCCCCCTTGTGCGATGCCCGTAGGGCTCATCCCGTACTCCTGGAGAAGTCCCCTCATTACCCGGACCTATACATGAGGTATGGCTGCTTGTTGGCCACAGCAAGCTGCCATCTTCCCAGGGTCGTATTGTTAGGTGCACGACTAGAGCCCCCACTCTAGCCGTACTCGACCCTGAGGTCCCTTCTCCAGGGATTATTTCACGGACAGCTGGGTACTATATCAAAAACTTTCCCGAAAATCCTTATCTAACATGAACAACTAAGTACACAAAGTTTCATCGCAATCGGTTGAATGATATTATAGGAACGCAGCTTAATTCAAAGATTTCAAACAAATCATTGCTGTCGCTACAATAACAGCTACGAGCTACGACATTCTACGCGTCACCTACGACTGAATTAGGTGGCACGGCATGAAAACAGTGGCATATCGCGCGCGGTGCTTAGCGCCCGCCCTACCGTTAGTAGAGCCAATCTGAATTACACGTGAAAGTAGATACAGGTAAAATACATTGTTTTTAAGTACTAAAACTTTATCGAAAGCGTTCTAAATGTTATATAAATCGTATTTGAGAATAAAGTTATATAATTATAATATACTTAAATTGAAACTTTTGATATTAATGAAGCCTTATAAGTTCTTTTATAATAATTGTAAATTTTAATGTTTATAATCAAGTTGGGAACAAGTAAGGATTCTGTGGTCGGGATTCGGAATATATACATTACACCAAATGTGGACTGTAACTATATACTTACCTAATATTTCCTGTTTTACCGAAAAAGTTTTTTTTGTCAAAAATTTGTGAGATTATGACAAATCTTTTGAGGCAAGAATCAATAAAATTAGTTAACGCGTTTAGTCTGTAGCACGCCGGGAACAAACATGAAACAAAGATACAAACAGATTAATGAGCAAATTAACTTTTCTTTGCATTGCCTGTTTGAGTAAAATGTATTATAAAAAATACGCGCTGAACTGAGAACCTCCTCCTTTTTCCAGGTTTAAAAGTACGAGTACGTTTCTACTTCAATCGAGGTTAATGATGATAGTAGGCACATACTTATGTGTGTATTGCACATATTATGTGTGTTGTAACTTTATCTAGGCTATCACTAGTGAAAGTGGGTCAAACGCCACCGTGTGTCACCACACCTAAGTATATATATATTTGTTTAATATATAAAACAGTAATAAGTATAGCCATTGACTTCGCAAAGGCTGAAGGCACGGATGACCTACTGGTTATTAGTCATTGCTGGACACGCCTATGAGACATTCCGTTTTAGTTATACAAAACGTACAGAATAGCAGGTCACCTTAGACCTTACCTTAGAACTTAGGTTATCTTAGACTGCAATATCACTTACTATCAGGTGAGATCGCAGTCAAGGGCTAACTTGTAGTGGAATAAAAAAAGGTAAATTTTTGTCAGTTTATAAATACGAAACTTGCAGAAGGTGACTTGCTTCGAGTGTTTACAAAGTGCAAGTGTCTTGCCATGCTGTCTTTTATAAGTTAACTAGAGGATGCTCGCGACTTCGTTCGCGTGGCATAAGATTTTTAATTCCCACAGGCACTCCTTAATTTTCCGGGATAAATCCTATATCACTCTCCTGGTCCTCAACTATACCCATGCAAAATATCACGTGGATCCGTTGCTCTGTTCCGTCGTGATTGAAGGACAAACTCTCTATTTAACGTCCTTGGGGGTAAAATTTTCAAAAACTGTGAAACACGTAATTCTTTATTTTAAACCAGAAGCCCAAATACCAACTTTCATGGTTATAACTTGAAAAATGAAGGACTTTCATACAAACTTTCAACCCCTATTTAACGCTTTCGGGGGTAGAATTTTCAAAAACTGTGAAACACGTATTTCTTTATTTTAAACCAGAAGCTCAAATACCAAGTTTGATGGATATAACTTGAGAAATGACGGACTTTCATACAAACTTTCACCCCCTATTTCACCCCCTTAGGGGTGGAATTTTGAAAAATCCTTCCTTAGTGAGCGCCTACGTCACAAAAGGAACCTACTGTCAAAATTTCAAGTTTCTAACCCCAGTGGTTTAGGCTGTGCGTTGATATATAAGTCAGTCAGTCAGTCAGTCAGTCAGGACTTTGAATTTTATATATATAGATAAAACTTACAAATAAGATTGAATCGAGCTAATTTGGTAGGTTTTGTTGCAGTGTAAGAGATGAACGACAGGGGCGCTAGGCGCAGCTTCGGCGCGCCTTTCTATGCAGCCCCGCGCCGCAAGACCTCCGCGGAGATCATCAGCGAAGCACGAGCAGCTATTATAAGTGCTGGTCAGTATCAGTGGTGGACTATAAGGGTGGGGTGGAAGGGGCGGTCCACCTAGGTCGGAGTGTCTAGGGAGCCTCCAAAGGTTGCGAAAACCTTAAAAGTAAAGCCCCAATTATTTCCAATACCTAAGTAAAACCTACTTAGTAGTAAGAGGGCCTAAAGGGTATTTGCTGTAAAGATTATGAAAAACTAGAAGATGCTCCGTCGGCGTGGATTAAGGTATTTGAAAGTACCTAAATCCCGTGGGATCTCTTTGACATTCCGTGAGTAAAGGTAGCTCCTATATCTATACTTACCCATCAAAATCGGTCAAGCAGATGGGCTTTCACGCAGCGTAGCAGACAGGCAGGCAGATATGTCGACAGACAGACACACTGGACACATTGGATTTTCGCGCTATGTTCTCCGAGCATTTTTGGAACATGTATGTACCTATACTTATATCAGCCTTCCTAGTAGGTACCTATACCACATGATATACCTATTATAATATGTACCGGCGTAATGGAAGGCAATCAGGTTAAGGTAATGATTTCATTTCGCATGCTATTTTGGAAGAAAGGTAGGTACTTAATAGTTATAGCATAAAGCTGTAAAGGTCTACTGAATAAAACATTTAGGCAAGTAACTATATTATTTTCGTAGATTTGAGCTGTGATTGAGCATTGTTCCACACCACATTTCACGTTATTGTCGCAATATCACCGAGTCACGCGAATGTCACAATATGACTTTGTACGGAGCTACTTTGTTGTCTGACGTCAAGAAGCTCGTAGCACAGAATATTACAGTCTTCGCTCGTAGTGTACGTAGTCTACGAATTCATTTGCAGTACTATGCATGTCATGATATCATCTCTATATTACTAGCAGATGCCCGCGACTTCGTCCGCGTGAAATAAGTTTTTTAAATTCCCTCGGGAACTCCCTAATTTTTCGGGTACTAGCCCGGGTATACTAACCCGGGTATACCGGGTATATAGCCTACGACACTCACAAATAATGTGGCTTTCTATTGGTACCAGAATTTTCAAAATCGGTTTAATAGATCCAGAGATTACCCTCTACAACCTCACAAACTCACAAACTTTACCTCATAATATAGTATAGATGAAGAGAATGGAATGGAGACTGGCTCACTGACTGACTCATCAAGGCCTAAAAAGCTGCAGAGGTGCCCATTTATAATGTACCAAAGTAACCTATGGGCCCATTTGGGATTTGGGATAGAGGCTTTGCGAAGGGAATGTAGGAGGCCCATGTCGGAAGACAATAGGGATTAAATAGGTATACCTGTAGATAAGATACCTTACCTAACCACGAGATAGGCTTATATTATTACAATCATCATTTATCATACGTATGTAGGTATATATTGGAACGTTATTGGAACGTTATTGGAACGTTTTGGAACGTTAGTTCCTTATGGGACGATGCGGATGGTAAATTAAACGGCAAAAAACGTCCGTACCGAGCGTAAGGTTTTTATGTAATGTATTCGAAATTAAACCTTAACTTTAAATAATTAAAGTTTAATTTCGAATGTAGATGTCTGCGAAAATGCGTTGAGTGGAATGACGCATCTAAGAGGCTTTTGAAAGAATCCATGGAATTAGGAATTGCGACTACGTAGTCTTCCTATTTCTATGAAAGAATCCTTGACTCGAAAAGACGAATGGCAGTTGGTGTGTGTTTACGATTAGTGTTGAATGAAACCAAGTGTTTATTGAGTTTCGATATTTGGGGCTCCCCGGGATCACAAAACAGGAAACTGTTACCAAAATTTAAAAAAGTCTGCGCCATTTTGAAATTCTTTGTTATTGAACCGATTTCGTTCAATATCGATATCTGAGGATCCCTAGGATCACAAAACAGGAAACTGGTACCAAAATTTAAAAAAGTCAGCGCCATTTTGAAATTCTTTGTTATTGAACCGATTTCGTTCAAAATCGATATCTGAGGATCCCTAGGATCACAAAACAGGAAACTGGTACCAAAATTTATAAAAGTCAGCGCCATTTTGAAATTCTTTGTTATAGAACCGATTTCGTTCAAAATCGATATCTGAGGATCCCTAGGATCACAAAAAAAGAAACTGGTACCAAAATTTAAAAAAGTCAGCGTCATTTTGAAATTCTTTGTTATTGAACCGATTTCGTTCAAAATCGATATCTGAGAATCCCTAGGATCACAAAACAGGAAACTGGTACTTACCAAAATTTAAAAAAGTCAGCGCCATTTTGAAATTCTTTGTTATTGAACCGATTTCGTTCAAAATCGATATCTGAGGATCCCTAGGATCACAAAACAGGAAACTGGTACCAAAACTTGAAAAAGTCAGCGCCATTTTGAAATTCTTTGTTATTGAACCGATTTCGTTCAAAATCGATATCTGAGGATCCCTAGGATCACAAAACAGGAAACTGTTACCAAAATTTAAAAAGTCAGCGCCATTTTGAAATTCTTTGCTATTGTACCGATTTCGTTCAAAATCGATATCTGAGGATCCCTAGGATCACAAAACAGGAAACTGGTACCAAAATTTAAAAAAGTCAGCGCCATTTTGAAATTCTTTGTTATTGACCGATTTCGTTCAAAATATTGAAAAAGGAAACTGTGACTTTTTAAAATTTTATTACCAGTTTCCTGGTATGTGTAATGTGATCCTAGGGATTCTCAGATATCGATTTTGAACGAAATCGCTTCAGTAACAAATTTTCAAAATGGCGCTGACTTTTTTAAATTAAGATTTATGTAATAAGGAACTACGTTCCTATCTGGTATCCCACGACACCACACGTTTTTTTATAATATGCTAATAAGTCAAGGTAACTTAATTCAACGGGTCACCGGTTGATACCCTGTTAGGTACAGCTCCGTGAAAATTTTCACATATTAAATCCTGTGCTATGACTTTTCCTTGCGATTATAATATGGGGGCCTATCTCCGATTAGCAATACGTCATGTACGTAATATGATTCCAAGACATTGATAACACGCTACGGAGTACGGATATACGGAAACGTCTACGTACCTACCTACACATAATATCTACATACACTTTATAAGGAATGAGTCCATTGTACACTAATATGTAAATACCTGTTAGGTTTAAGTTAGGTAGTTGAACTCTATAAAGGTCGTTAAAGTTGTGACGTGTAACTAAGGAGTTGCTAAGGTTTCGGTTGTTAGGTAAAATTACTATATCATGTAGAGCAGCTGAATAAGTAGAGAGTACCTACCTATCGGGATTGTTACCGATCATAGAAGTTTCCGTATCATCCAAATAGGTACAATTACTTATGGTGCCAATTTTTTAAATTGGAAAATGTTAAAACATAGAAACAATAAAGAGATTAGCCCTGACTGCAGGCATTTAAATAAATAGATACTTATCAGGAAGTACCTAGTATACCTTAGAGTTGGAACTTATAGGTACTACCATTCTGTGTTGGAATTATATTTTGGACTTATAATTTCTGCTCTTCAGTCTTTTTAGACTTTTTCATTATATTATATTATAGAAACCAAGGTGTGCACATTTTTGGGACTTCTGGAGTTACTTAGCACTCGAGTTTTCTTAATTTCTTTTTGTGTGTACCGTAACGTAAAGTCTACCTGCCTACTCACTAGTCTTATTATTTTTGCACATTTTTTTTATTGATGAAAAACGCTTTTTTTACTGATGACATTACGAAGTATTTAAAATTCAGATAATATCATTATCATCATCATAGAGTCCTTAACAAAATGTGGATTGGATGTGCTATCTAAAATTATCAGCTAAACTAACGCGTATTGTATTTTCGTGGTTTACAGAGATGAGCAGCATGGCGAATAGCGTGGGGCTGGGAGGTGCCCTGCGTCCGTTGCGCACGCGTCGACCGTACACGCCACGCGAACCGCAACGTACACTGTTCACTGAAAACACGCGGAAAAAAGACGCCCGCCCACCGAGCGCTTTTGAGTAAATATTTGATCAGTTCAATAATAAATTCGAGCAATAAAAAGTGCTATTGTATTTGTGTATATCTAGTGAAAATAGATTTTATTATACATTATTAACTGAAAAAAAGATCGAATACTTTAATTATTAATGTGCTCAAAATATCTATACTTAGTTTTCCAGAAACTTTAACTCAACGTTAATTTTTTGAATCTCGACATTGGTTAACGTGACCTGACGTTGACATGTGCAAACTATTACGTATTAAGCTCGAAAATAACAGATAGACCAATCAAATAAGAACTCTTCCATGACTAGGTTTCTAAACACCAACATAGTACAAAATCTAAAAAAAAAACACTACACTCATGATTAAAAAGGGTCTATAAAACATTGAAAGCATTTTATTGTATTCATAAATTCCATTTCAAGCAGTTTCTGTAAAAACCAGTCCCAATGCCATGCCGTTGTATTGTTTACAATAAAAAAAAGGTTTCATCTATTTTCAGCCTGAAACATCTGACATTAACGGAGAGCAGCGAGGATGATTTGGTTGCTGTCGCAGATGCAGATACACAGTCTGGTTATCATGATGACTCTATCGGGCAAGAGATGCCTACGGAAACTTATTCCAAGAAAATATCAGCTGTAAGTATAAAAACACCATGCAATAGTTTTGCTGTCAAGTGTCATTTTTAGGTTACGGATATTTTGATACAATTGTACAAATTACTAAATAGTTAGCTTTACAATACTTTTGGCTTTACAATACTTAGTCTAAGTTTGATCGTAATCGAGCGGTCAATCACATTGGCGTCAAAGTAAAATGGAGCTTAGTGCTTGATTTATGATTACAAATTCGAAAACGAATTTAATTTTGAAACGTTTCCGCGTGGAGCGCTGGCTGTGTATTACACAAAATTGAGCTCTAAATTAATATTGTTAAGGTAAGTACCTACATTTTACTTAGACGTTAATGTGATCGGATGATCGATTACGATGAATCGAATTTGCAATGTAAAAACTAACACTAGGCGTACTGGTTTAGTAACTTTATCATTCGAATGCGGTTCGGTTCGAAACTAATTCCAGTACACAACTCTCTACAGAGATCATAAAATCTTGGATAGCACTTAAAGATGAATAAAGATGATGTTTTAAATTAGAACTTTTTATCTTTCCAAAGTTTGTCAACTGACCAAAAGATAATATAATAGTAATTGACTGATTGTTTAGGTTCGACCATTGCGAGATACACAAGAGCGATCAAACGAAGGTTGGAGCCGTTTCACCAAGTTACCGCATCTCAGTGGCAGAAGTAAGCCCTTGCATCGGAGAAATACTACTGAACAACCTGGTATAATTGATTTAATTGTGTTGTTTTCTTTAACGCTTATTGCAATATACTTTAAAAGAATAATAGGCTGACATTACAATTTTGTCTAAAATTGATGGATAACTAAGTATTTCCTACCCATATACAATACATTTTTACAGTTCCATTAATGACGTCATCCGGAGGTCCCTTGCCACCGCCCATGTGCCAGCCGTACTGGAACCTATTGGTTTGGCGCGTAGCGATGGCAAGAGACCTGATGGTATGACGCTCATACCTTGGAAGATGGGCAGGTCGCTTGTTTGGGATGCAACGTGTGCAGACACTTTAGCTGCATCCCACATTCAGGCGACCTCCTCTACGGCGGGTGCAGCGGCCATCAGCGCCGAACAGGCCAAGAGGCGCAAATATGAAAACCTCGATTCGAGCTTCATATTCGTGCCTTTTAGTGTGGAGACCTTGGGGCCGTGGGGCCCGGGGGCTCGAGCTCTTTTTGAGGAAATTTCTAAAAGGGTTATCGAGTCAACCGGGGACCCGAGAGCTGGCAGCTACCTTGGTCAAAGAATTAGTTTGGCCATCCAAAGGGGTAATGCTGCCAGTATCTTGGGTACAATGCCTCGCTGCGGTGGTCTCGATGAGGTTTTAGATTTAATTTAATTTATTTTACTTAGTTTTAATTTAATAGTGTTTGTAATATTAGTTTTAATTTAGATTTCATTTATAGTTTGTTTATTGTCCTAGTTGTAATTAAATAAAATGATTTTTTTATACATTTTGCGAAAGTAATTTATAGTAGGTACATACAATAAAATACTAACGATTTTCAGTTTCCAATACAAGTCCGGATTTAGCGCAATCGATTTCTGTAACAAGACCTCTCATTACTGATAATAAGTCCTTCTTGGGTGAAAATCTAATAAACGAAAATGAGCTTGATAGTTGTAAGAAAGTTTCTCTTACTATCGGTAAGACTGATAATATAGAATAGAATAGAATAGAATAGAATATGTTTTATTTGTTGAACCAACACATAGTAAACACAAAATACAAAAATTACTAAAAATCTAACTTAACATAATTATAGTCTATAATGTGTCGTGCCAACAAAAGGGTCCTAACTCAGCTAAATGTTGTGGGTACAAAATGTAACCACAACGCTGATATTCTGTTAGGACCAAAACGAGGGAAGTTCGGGTGTTAGTGACTGCAATATACAGTTATACAAAAGAACAAAAAAAAGAACTTAAAAATAATAAGAATTAGTAAGACAATCAAAAAATAAGAGAAAAAAATAAATAAATAAAATAATCTTGTACAGTCTTAATTTTTCCTACCTGTGAACAATACAAATTATTGAGATTAGTATAACTCATTTAATAGAATTTAATGCCACGAGCTAGTTTACTGACTTTTGAGTGTCAAGTAAATACGCACGATATAATTTTTTAAAAGCAAATTTTGATCCAACGTCGCGAAAAAATATACAGTTTCATTAATATTAAAACAAAGTAGATGAATAAAAGTGAATTTGTTTTGTCGTCTTTCCTTCGGTTTAACTAGCTACCTCCTTGATTGCGACATATATAGCGATCTCTGTGGATCGAGTGTATGAATTACCTATTTCTTTAGTTTAGGTTGAGCAGTAGGTATTATTATATTTATTAGCCAACTGCCTTATCTTGTGCCACGTTTTTACCATCTTCAAAGACAGCCAGCCCTACTGACTCAAACTTGTATAGGTAAACTGCAATCGCTTGACGGCTAACTCTAATTATTGCTCTTACATTCGATTTGGTGTCTTGATAATTGTGTTGTTATTTTAATTTAAGGTGTTAGTACTGACACGTCTAGTAAAAGAAAACAATTCACGTCCTGCAAATCAGTTTCATGCGAGGCAGGCTCTGCTATTGGCGAAGTGTGTGTTAAGCAACTTGAAGTTCAGTTGCCCAACACATTCAGCTGCAACGATGATTATAACAAGTTAGTTCTTAAATTAGTTAGGTACTTAAGTAAGTTAGTCTTCAATTTGGTATTACATGATTTATTTATTTTTCTTATATTTTTTTGCTTTGGTTCAAGCCTCAAACTGAAAAATTACATTATGTATTTATTGTATATTATGATACAGCTTCTTTTAAAAAAATATGATTTGAGGTGTACAGTATAAAATGTTCAACGCGTTCGTAATTTTATTTAAGTTATTCTAGCATACGTGTAAAATACAAATTTACGAGGCGAATTTTAAAACTTTTCCAGTATGAGTGTACTGGAGCTAGCCGAAGCACTTTTGCAGAAAACTCAAAACGTTGAACGAGTCGTTCAATTGCTGGACGCTCTTCAGAAAATTATCGTAAAAACGTTACCGGCGAATAGTCTTCGTGAGTTAGTGCTCCGTTCGCTTTACACGCATATTGACTGCGAAGATGAACGAGTGTTGGTGGCTATAGCGAGGGCTATGCTTACGGTACGATTTAGCATTATTTTCATCACAAGCTTTACTACCAGTTGTATTGTCTCAGTCTTTATTGCAAGGTTCATTATTTTTTAGCCACTGTGTGCTGGGTCTAATAAATGACACATCTTTATCTTTTGGTAAAATTATTTATAACATTGTTGGGTACTTCTCAGGCGCCTCATTATTTGATTGACTTCGGTGGCACAATTTTTTTTTTGTATTTGAGACATACTAGCAGGAAATATCAAATCTAGATTTAATTTAGTTAATATTGGTAGTAAAGGGAACTTTATAGGCCCAGCGGTTACATCGTAATTCGATTTTCAAAAAATGGTGTCCACCGAAATCAATATTTTAGTCACCGAAATCAAAATAAAATTATATAAGGAGGTATTTAGTATTTTGAAGACTAAACGTAAAGAATTTCAGGTTAATTTTTCAATAAAATATTTTAAAATATTATTTAAAATATTACTTACAACATAACATATTATACCTACTTTAATTACTTAACTTAGATTTAGGAAAATTTACGAAAATCAACTTTGTACTTATGTATGTATTTTAAATAAATGACATACTAAATGAAATTAAAAATAGTAACCATAACAAAGTAGGAACTTAAAACAGTCTCTATTTAGATCTATCATAACACACATAGTCCAGTCGCTTATTTTAAAGCGAAAAAAAACAAAATTGTTAACAGGATGGGAACAGTTGGAAATGGTAAAGTGGCATATAATAAACGTAAAAAAAAATGCGTGAGCAGAGGTTTTTCCAGATATATTTGGGGGATGAAAAGGGGTGGAATTTTGGATTATTGTGATATCCGGCGAAAGTTGACTTCGGAGAGAAAAGTGTACAATAAAAAAGTTGTAGATCATAAAAAGATCTACCACTTTTGTATGAATGGTTTTTTCACATAACCTCAAAATCTCCGAGTAAAATGCGAAAAACCGCTTTTATCGTTTTTTATTTTTCATTTACACAAAAATAATTTTATTTTGACGAAACTTGGTGGTAGTATACATTTTTGTATTTAAAATATTCATAAAATTTTTCAGATAAAAATATTAAGAGACTTCCGAGATAATCACGTTTTTCGGCCCAAAAAAATATTTTTCAAATTAAAATTCTCCTTTGGAAAATTGTCGTAGAGACTTATTTCAGGTCGCAATTTTATCGTTTTGAGTTATACTTTCTTGTGAAATAATAAAAAAATACAGCCGCCATTTAGAAACATGCTCAAAAATTGGAAAAATCAAAAAATGAATTTTGCAACCATCTTTTTTTTACTAAATAGATTAACTATTTCCACCGAAAACACTGAGATCAATCCCACTGAAATCAAAATAATGAGCAATATCCCAGATTTTTACAAAAGTATCCTAAATTTATAATAATAACCTCCATAATTGCAATCTAGCACTCGTACGATATACGTTTGTATAAATTAAATAATAGTAGTTTAAATAGATATGGATAGAACAGTTCCACCGTAATCAAGTTTATGGGTATACCAAGCCACCGAAAGCGATTACTTAATAAAAGGGACGCGCAGAGAGGCACAGACGTGTTGCCTTTAACCACCGATGCGGCGTGACGGATAGTTTGTCTTACTCTTACTACTATTCTCGCAGTTATTAAAGTACAGAAGTTATAAGAGAATTGGAGTGCGCCACCGGTATCAATTCTAAACGTCGGACGCGAAAACAATTTGTTGTAAGTTGTCAACTAAGCCCTATTATTGATTATAAATATTATAATTTGAGCTAGTAACTAACTAGTTTCTTGTAAGCACCTGCAAAATAGTGGCATATTTTATAGAAAAAAAGAAAAAAAATAATTTTCAACTCAATATGGGGTGCGGGACACGGCACCGAGGTCAATATTTCCGCGATTTTCTTTTTTTAACTTAACTTACATAATGTTTACCTAAAAAAGGACATAGGCCCCCCCTAATATTTTGATCATATCTACCATACATAAAATTATCAAGAGGCTAGCAATATATTTTATACAAGTTTTCGACCCGGACACGCTTTTTTGAGCCGTTTGAGAATGACCCTGTTATAATTTCTTCCTGATATTGAGTCTGCTCACGCAACTTTTACCATTGTTATAAATGAATGTGAGCTAATTAAACTTCGTGACTAGCTAATGTAATATTACTATTGCTAGCTTGCAACTTTTTACCTTTTTCAAGCAATTGAAACTCATCATTGAAAATTCCAAGCTGAAAAGTTTATTAATTTACTCCTATCGAGCACCATCATCAAGATCTATTATGTTATTGTAAATTTGTCTTTTTAGATGGGTGTTACTGGAGCACATTTAGCAGCTGCTTGCAAACTTGTATTTAAAATAGCGAGAAACGACAAAAACGATCACTTTTTCAAGAACAGTAATCTTCTTGGTAAGAAACCACAAACCTATTCGCTTCACCTATTTCACTAGAATATTTGGTTTGCAAGTCGAATCGTCCAATCTTTTTACTTAAATATTGATTCAAATTACTTAGTGGCAAATATATGAAACAGCAAGCGAAGTAAATAATATAAATGTAGTACTTACCTAAGGAATGTATGAAATTAGGATCATAAGTATTATAAGCAAATTGTCATAGAACATGTTGATTAAAGTTAAACCTAATTTTTAGAATTGCTGGTGGAAGGATGCGGTCGTGTGGATCCACTGTCGGAAAGCGAATGCTGCGTTTACGGGGCGGGCGCGTTGAGGTTTCTGGCGTTGGAGCCGCGGCTGTGTGCGTTGGCGCATCGTGCTGGAGCGTTGCCTCTCGCTGCCCTACACCTCAAGATATTGAACAATGCGGTAGGATTATCCTAGATGGCCTTTGATTTGTGATTTGTAGCATTACCTACATTTTATTGTTTCGCATTTTTTTCATATTTTTCGGGATAAAAAGTATCTACTTATGTCCGTCCCCGAGATGAAAGCTACGTCAAAATCTGTCAAACATATTATAGACTGTTAAACAGACTGACAGACACACTTTCGCATTTATAAGTATAGAAGGTATGGATTTTGAAATAACCGGCAAAAAGCTGGGTAAAAATGTCTTTCGGTTAGCCACAGAGACTTCAAGACTTCAAGAAGGCGAACAATCGCCAAGTGTGCATTTTCAAAATGTTTGCCAATCACTGTAACAGCTGTACACTCAAACTTATGTACTTACTTAACTAAGTTTGTTTCATTTGTGAGTGAAGTTAGCAGCGAGACGTGTAAATCCAACATGAATAGCGTTTCGTATTTGTTTTTTTTTTTACAGAAAACAGAGAGACCTCGTCATGTTTCGGAGCAAGCGACTCACGCATTGTACCAAGTAACTGGCGCGCTCCGTAACCTGGCGAGTGATGAGGGGAGCGGACGAGCGTTTGCAGCTAGCGGAGTGCTCGCCGAGCTGCTCGCCGCGCTTACTTTGCACACTGATCGAGACGTGCTCACCAATGTGGCGAGGTGTCTCAGGTAGTTACACACATAAGACATCTTTTGTTTCTTGAAATTTTTTAAAAATTACATACATGACTTGACTAACATAACTTACAAGTCAATATCCAACAGTTGATAGACATACGGGGCTTTCCTTTGTATGAAGTCAGTGGGTCTGCCACTGGTATTTGTGACGATCGCAATGGTCGATGTTGAAGTTTGACTGAAACTCTTTCACTATTGGCTAATTTTGCAGCAATATTATAATTATTTCAATCAATGAAAATTAATCGGATTGTGATTTGTGGCTGTTGTACGCTAATTGCCAAGCAGACCAGATCAACATAAACCAGTGGCCCCATTATGTAAAAATCACAGCTAACTATTTAGTGTAACGATCGCAATCACCTCTGATTGGTTAACTTGATTGGTACTCTTCCGCTATTGAACAAAATCCATTGATGGAACAAGAATAAATTACCATAAATACCAACCATAAATTCAGCCAATCACAACAATTGAGACTGCAACAATGATTGATGCATGTTTTACATAGTTACGCTACAGGCTACAAGGCACGGTTCTCTGCCTTCCTCGTGCAGCTGAAGTTACGTGAAACATTACACTCATTGGCGTATCTAGGGTTATTTTCCAGGGGGGGCCTGGGCCCCACTACTACTACAAAAAAATCTAACTATGACAGACTGGAAGTTCTAGTTTCGTATTTTAACTTTATCCTTCAACTATTCTTCGGAGGTTATGTCAAAAGTTCAAAACATGAAACAAATGGCACATGAGTAGATAAACGGAATTATCTACTCATGTGCAAATGGTGCAGAATTAGGGCTTCCAATACCGGGATCACGGACTTTTTTCGCCGGTTTTCAATACCGGTATTGAAATGTCTAATACCGGGATACCGGTAACGGTATTGGTGACACTATAAACGAAACAGTGACTATTGCATATATTTCTTGGTAAATGCCACTGTTTTTTATTCGGCTAATTTTAAAACTTGTATCTGAAGCACATTAGCTCAAAAAGAGCGCCTTCATTGCTTAAAACCAGTGAAGAAAAGTAGTTTTTGTTCACTCAGAGGGAAAAAATTGTGTTTGAATTTAGATCCCTGTGGCTTGGCATTTCTATTTCATTGTCTCTCAAACGTTCAGAACTCTGTTATAATAACTAATGCATATTTTATTATGATTTGATGGCGAACCAGAGTAATCGACATAGCACGAAGAGTCGCCAAGCTTAAGTGGCAATGGGTGGGGCACATAGTTCGTAGAACCGATAGGCACTGGGGTCCCAAAGTGCTTGAATGGGGGCCTCGCACCGGGAAGAGCAGTGTAGGACGACCCCCCACTAGGTGTACGGACGATCTCAAGCGTGTAGCTGGGAGCCGCTGGAAACAAGAGGCACAAGACCATGCTCTGTGGCGATATATGCAGGAGACCTTCGTCCAGCTGCAGTGGACGTCTATAGGTTGAGACGACGACGACGATAGTGGTTTAAATTACAATCTTCGACACTAATTGCACTCATTATTTAAAACTAGCTGATGCCCGCGACTTCATCCGCGTGGTTTAAGTTTTTTGATTCCCGAAATTCCCGGAACTCCTTAATTTTCTTTTAATAAAAAGTAGCCTATGTCACTATCCAGGTCCTCAACTATACCCATGCCAAAAGTCGATCCATTGCTCCGTTGCGGCGTGATTGAAGGACAAACCAATAAACAAACAAACACACTTTCGCATTTATAATATTAGTATGATTTCCAGCCATATTTATTTAATTTTGTGTAAATTAATTGTGTTGAGAAAGTGCGTCACAAATATACTTTATATTGAGAGTTCAAAATTCAATGGAGGTATAATAAGTATATATTTTTGTAAGAATTCATCCAAAAATAATTCTATTTTAAAAATCATAGTTGAAATACTGATTTATATTAATAAGAGATTGAACATTTGATAATAATATAAGTATTAATGAGATCGTATTTAAAAAAATGATGTGATGGAGTTTCAGAACGTTACGTGATTTTTAAAGAAAATACAATTTCATAAAATATTGCTTATAATAAAATAGAGTGAAGGGAGTTAAATAGACATAACCAATCCACAGCATTCTAAATCCGAAATATTTTTTCCCATTTTGAGTTAATTTGGTGAATTTTTTTTTAATGAAAAAACTGTTTGGTAAGCTCCCGTTTGCTTCAGAAAATACTAGTTTAAAATAAATTAAGTTTTTTCCAATACCGGGATCCCGGTATTGAGAAAAATCTGTCCGGTATTAATACCGGTATTGAAAAAACCGGTATTCGAAAGCCCTAGCAGATTCGTCATCTTGCTGTAAGGCCCTGGTTCCTGAGATTCCATGGTTGATGATCGCAAGGCAGAGTCGCAAGAGAGAGTTATTTAACTCTGAAGCCTACTGAACCTAAGATTTTGAAAACATCCAAAAAATGATTTCTTAAAGATTGCAGGAAAATTTATAACTCAAAAGTCTATGGTCTTAGTGTCCAGCCTAGAATTTAGAATCGGTAACTTAACATTCTGGGATTCCTGGGGTGGGCACTAGACCATTCTGGGGTGGGCACGGCCCACCCGGCCCCCCCCCCTATATACGCCACTGATTACACTCAATCTACTAATAATTTTATTACAGCGTGTTATCAGCAGAAGAGAGCTGTTGCGCGTGGTTGTGTGCGTCGCCGTTAAGCGCGAGTGCATTGTTGACCGCTCTAGCAGCGTGCGCCTCTAGAGCGCCCCTTACCGTCCGCTTGGCGTACACTCTGGGCAATATGGCCGCTGCGGATGATCAGGCTCGTATTAACGTACGTACTTGCTTCAACCATAGGTCTAAGAATTAGCTTTAGAACAACCTCGACGGCTTGGCAACCCTGAACCTTTTACAGTTTTCTTTAGGCCCTCCTACGTATTTTTATTTTCCTTCCACCCTTCCTATATTTTCTTTATGTTTTCTACTTTCAATTGTATCAAATTCGTTTGATTATCAGTAAAAATCGAATAAAAACGGTTACCTTGACAATTTTTTTTAAAATTTCAAATTAAATTAGCGAGTCCATACATAAATCATCATTACAACAGTAACCGGCGCCATAAATACTTAGCTATGTCAGAATTTAGGGCTTTGGACATTTATTGTTTGCACAAATAACCATCTTTGATCTTATACACAAGTTTACAACCCTTTTGGCATGCTTAATAATTAGAACTAAAAACACCTTTCTTAAGGGTATCAGGTGGGATGTACAGTGGACTTACGTTCTTATTCCGTATCCGTAGGTAGGTACCTATCGTAGCTCTGAGGGAATACCACTCGTGGAATTTTTCGCTTTGACTATGATTTTGTCATGTTCTGTATTGTAAGTACACTGTAGGTACATGTAATGTGAAATGTATAAAGACTTATTACCCAGTTTATTTCTGTTCAATCTTAGATCTACAACGAGGAAGGTGGTATTGACGTGTTACTGACAGTACTAGAAGCTTATGCGCAGAGGAATGAGAACGATTCGAGGGACCTTGATTCCGATCCAGACTTACATTTAGTCGGTAAGTGGAATTTTGATACAGCTCAGCTTCATATACCTAATTTAGGTACGTATGCTAGTAGTTGCTTTTCGAAGATGTTTTAGTATACAAGAGGTGCACCAATAAACGTTTTAGTAGATCGTGCCGTCTAAATCCATTGTCTGGTACATCCATGACTTGCGCGTTAAACACCCCAGATTTCAGTCTTGGGGAAATGTTATAAAGCAGTTCTGTAGTTTTGTATTTTGACTTTTAAGCTTTAATACCTACTAATAGTACATGGAAACTTTTTTTAAGGATCGGACCTTGGTGGATCTGACGGATCAAATGAAGACGTACTCATAAAGGTAAGACATGTTATCTCAGTGCTCTCTACCCTTGGAAGGCTAGTCAAAATTTCGCTCTATAAATATTGTATCATAAGTAGGTACCTAAGTAGGTACTTTTATCCTTAGCCCAACGGAAAAGCCTACTCTGTGCCTATTTTCTGGTTTAAACTTCCTTCCAAATCCATTCTTTATATTATAAATGCGAATGCGCGTGCTCACGGTCCATTCACCGAAATTGATGAAATTTGGTACAGCCATAGCTTGCATTCTGGCGTGCAGACATTATGCTTTTTATTCTAGTTCCTGCGGGATGTTCTAAGAACTTTAATCACGCGGACGAATTCGCGGGCATCGTCAAGTAAGTAGTAACTAGATACCAGTTGAAAGTACCTAATACTTTTTCTCAGACAGTACGCGTGATAGCCAATCTCTGCCTTGCTGAGTTTGCTGGGAGAGGATTGGCGGCGACGTATGCTGAACGGACCGTTCGGGCGCTGCTCTCTTGCTTGCAGTTAGCCGAGAAGCCTGTCCATAAGGTCGATTACCATCGTTGTTATTTAATCATAATATTATACCTGCCCCCCA